>CM070566.1:20553219-23461778 GCA_036346405.1 Phyllostachys edulis
AGGGAGGCTGTGTTGACTGCATGTCATGTCTTGAATAGAATCCCCACTAAAAATAGTAAGGTAACTCTGTACGAAGGTTGGAAAGAGAGAAAACCATCGCTCTCATATTTGCATACTAAGGGGTGATTAGCGAAAGTCAATGTTCCAATATCTGAAAAGCGCAAACTTGGACCTAAAATAGTGGACTGTATCTGTCTGGGATATACTCATCATAGTACAGGCTATAGGTTTCTAGTAGTTAAATCCGAGATATCTAATATGCCACTCAATATGATAATGGAGTCTCGGGAGGTTACTTTCTTTGAGAATTTATTTCCCATGAAGGATTCACATAGCTCTTCTACTCAAGTAAATGATTTAACTCCTGAACCTACATCTCCTATTGAATATATTGAGCACACACATGAACAGGTATATGAGGAGGTTGACAGTGTTGTAGCTCCTCGAAGGAGCAAGAGACAAAGGATTACAAAATCTTTTGGTGATGACTTCATTGTGTACCTTGTGGATAACATTTTCAAATCCATTTCAAAGGAATATGTATCTCCTAATGCAGAGTACTGGAAGGATGCGGTTCATTGTGAAATGGAATCCATTATCACTAACAGAACTTGGGAAATCACTAATCATCCATTTGGTTGTAAGCCAACTAGATGCAAATGGATGTTTAGGAAGAAGCTTATGCCCGATGGTACTATAGAAAAGTACAAGACTTAGCTTGTGGCTAAGGGTTACACTAAAAAATAATGTGAATTTTTTTTTGCTACTTACTCACATGTTGCCAGATTAACCACTATTCGAGTACTATTATCTTTGACTGCCTCACACGGTCTTATTGTCCATCAAATGGACGTAAAAACAACTTTCCTCAATGGAGAGTTGGATGAGAAAATTTACATGGAACAGCCTGATGGATTAGTAATACCCAAACAAGAGGGCAAGGTTTTCAAGTTATTGGAATCTTTGTACGGTCTCAAACAAGCACCAAAGCAATGGCATGAGAAGTTCGATAGAATGATGATATCTGCGGGGTTTGCAGTAAATGAAGCCGATAAATGTGTGTACTACTACTATGGTGGGGATAAAGAAGTAATTCTATGTTTATATGTTGATGACATACTTATTTTTGGGACAAGCATTGATGTGATCAATGAAGTCAAGTCATTTTTATCCCTAAGTTTTGACATGAAGGATTTGGGAGAGGCTAATGTTATTTTAAACGTCAAGCTAATAAAGAGTGAGAATGGGATTACCCTATTGCAGTCTCATTATGTGGAAAAGGTCTTGAGACATTTTGGCTACATGGAAAGCAAGCCTTCCCCAACACCCTACGATTCTAGTCTAATAATTCGAAAGAATCGAAGACTAGGAAAGGATCAACTGACGTACTCTCAGATTATTGGTTTACTCGTGTACTTGGCTAATGCTACCCATCCTGACATCTCTTTTTTTGTAAGAAAATTAAGCCGGTTTACCGCTAATTCAGGAGATGTTCATTGGAGCGCACTTGAGCAGGTTATGCACTATTTGAAAGGTACAATGAGTCACGGAATTCACCACACTAGATATTCTAGTGTACTAGGGATATAGTGATTCCAGTTGGATTTCTGATGTTGATGAGATAAAGGCGAGGAGTGGAGATGTATTCACTCTTGGTGGTGCTATCGTCTCATGGAGGTCTTGCAAACAGACTATACTGACGAGGTCAACCATGGAAGCAGAACTCACAGCGCTAGATACAACCACTGTTGAGGTAGAATGACTAAGAGAACTCTTGACAGATTTACCAGTGGTTGAAAAACCAATTCCAGCTATCCTTATGTACTGTGATAACCAAGTAGTTATCATAAAGGTGACAAGTGCAAAGGATATTATGAAATCCTCAAGACATGTGAAAAGGCGGTTGAAGTCTATCAGAAAATTGTGAAACTCCAGAGTAATAGCTGTGGATTATATCCAAACAGCTAAAAATATGCTAGATCCCTTTACAAAGGGACTTTCACGAAATGTGATTGAAAGTGCATCGAAGGAGATGGGATTGAGACCCACGTGATCGAGTTACACACAATGATAATCCAAACCTATGTGATCAGAGATCCCGTAAAATAGGCCTTGGGACAAACAATCTGTTTGTGTAACAGAAGAGTACATCTTTACTTTATATCCCAATCCGTTGGAGATACGGTACTCTAATTACTATAAGGCAGGATGACTTTGTCTTAATGTGTTCTGAGGATTAATAGCAAAATACCATCCTACAGGGTATTATTGTAAGAACACACCTATATGAACCTGACTGTTGGTCACAGTCCATGAGATGTGCGTGATCTTGAAGAAGCTCATGAAGAGACACATGAGTATGACCTATATGCTCCACCCGAGGAGTACCCTATTGGCCACCAAGTATCAGCAAAGACTTTAGGTGAAACTTGTCCACGCAAAACTGCTAATTTAAGGCTTAGTCCATTGTGTAGTTGTGGGCAAGCGTAGCTTGATGTTCTAGGTGGATGTTCAACCTTAACCAGTCTCCACCGAAAAACTAGTATATCAAACAACACGTTGGAATCGTGGACAAATTCATGGTGCTTTTGGGATCTGGTGGGGGATTATTGGAGTATATGGGTTTGGCCCAAATAATATTCTTCATAAATCATAGAAAATCCCAAAGGCCAACTCAGGCAAGGTGGAAGGTGGAAAGTTTAGTACCATATTGCTAGTCTAGGTGGGAGGAAACCAACTTATAAGGTGGGGTTGCTCTTACCTAGTCGAAGCAACCAAAAGAAGACTATGTTGGACCGGAAAGGCGACTAGAGGGGGGGTGAATAGGAGCACTATCTATTTTTGCTTTGATCGGATTCAAACAAGATATTGACTCCAATAGCTATGAGAACTATGAAGATCAATATGTAAAAGTGTAGCGGAAGACTTGTACTGAATCCCCTTCAAATCCCCAAAAGAAACAACCAAAAACACAAAAATCAGCCTGATGAACAGTACTGGCCGTACCGAATGAACAGTGCCAGTCGTTCCGATTTTCGGTACAATCGGAAGAACAGTGCCGGTCGGTCCGCATAAACAGTAAAATCAAGCGCATGAACAGTAAAATCAGGCGAATGAATAGTAAACAGCCTGAAAACGAAATAAAAAATTGATGTAACTTTTGATCCCTAACTCCAAACTTCACGAAACTTGAAACACACCTTCCTAAGGATGTTAGAAACCTATTTCATACAACGATTGTAAAGATCCATGCCAAAGTTCCTATCTTTTTTAATTTTACCGAAGGAGGGTTCAAAACCGAGCAAAAATGAAAAACTTGATCCAAAACTTGCTCGTGGGTGGATGATGATTAAGATGACCTTAGATGGGTTCCCACATATCCCAGCAAGCAAGATAAAGAAGAAAAACCAAGCAAAAACTCACGGATCAAAGAAAGCCTCAAAATCATCAAATAGAGAGGATGAATGCAAAGAGACACATCTTGTGTAACCATGGATGAATTGATTGGAGATGAAAGATTGTTTACAGCCACTCCATCTAGGAGGACAAAGCTCTCTCCAAGAGCACACACTCCATCCAACTCTAGAAACCCTAGCCTCTCATCCTTTCTTCCCCAAAACCCTAAACACACAATAGGGCTCTCAAAATAGCCAAAGGATCTATAGTGCAACCAGCACTTAGCCCTTATATAGTAGAGGCTAGATCCTAGAGAATATTCTATTAGGGCACCCATTAAACCCTAACACACAATGGGTTAACACACGCAAGCATCTCAAAGTGCCGTCTTCATCATCGATTGACCTAAACCGCTTCACCATGCGCCGACCCGCGCCGCGGTTTAGCCAAAAGGTCACCAAGGCGGTATTTGGTGAAATTACCAAAATACCCCTTCTCGATCCTTCTCCAAAAGACCAAGTCCACAGATCGTGAAGCAATCCCATGCTTCGCCACGTGTAGGTTGATCAACGGCTCCATGTCGTCAAGTCTCTCCCGTCCGGATCCCACCGACACCACTGAGCACTTACAACGACTCCCGCGCCGCTTGATCTAACCAGTCGCACCGAACTGCCCGTTCGGTCACCTTTGTCCATCCTGCGCCCCGCTTGAGTCCTCTGACCTCACCCAGCATCCTTGATCGTTCTAGACCTCAGCTCTCCAAGCTTAGTCCCGATCCACCTACGCCACGACCGTCATAGAC
Source organism: Phyllostachys edulis (assembly GCA_036346405.1). Lineage (NCBI taxonomy): Eukaryota > Viridiplantae > Streptophyta > Magnoliopsida > Poales > Poaceae > Phyllostachys > Phyllostachys edulis. The sequence goes on from CM070566.1 coordinate 20,557,418, forward strand.
ACGCAAGTCACCGCATGACAATAGACCAAGAAACCATTTCCGGGAACAAGTTCTTCACATCTTGACCCACGTTAGCCAAAACATGCATCATGCAACACATATGCACTGATGAACATGAACTTGACCTAACCCAAAATCAAATCTCCAATTGAAACAACATTCGGCTCAATTCACTCCACAAGCGGTACTACCGCCATGTATCCACCGGTATTACCGCAACGCGGTCATACCGCTCAATCAACTGCGATCGTACCGCAACCTGGAGAAATCCCAAAATCTCCAAAAACAACTCCTCTGGAAAATCCATACCGCCCACACGCGGTCATTCCGCCATCTTGTACTACTACAAACAACCAAAGCACGGTCGTACCGCTCCTCAAGAAAACCAGAGCTCCAAAGACACCTACTCTGGAATTTTGCAACCGCCATGTCACATTCGGTGCTACCGAGTCACGGTACAACAGCCACTACCCAAGCGGTACTACCGCTCCAGGAGAAAACCAAAGTCTCCAAAACATGCCTTCGGGAATTCTTCAACCGCCACACAAAATCCGGTATCACCGCATCGCGGTTCTACCACCAACAAACTTGCGGTCGAACCGACCTACGGTAGTACCGCAGCTTCAACGCCGGTACTACCGATTTCCCTGACACTTGCTGAAAACTCTAGAATTCAACAAACTCTGAAAGCAATTGCCAATTGTTTCATCACCTAAGATCATGAGCATGTCCCCATGACATCCACAATGTCCTTATGACATCCACAATCTCCCCCTTGATGAACACATTGGCAATTTCTCAAAAATGTAAGTTTGATGGTTTGAAAAGGAAAATACTTGACATTTTTGCGCAAAGGCTCAACTTGGCTCAAATACAATAGAATGCAATGAGAAAGACCAAGTTGGCTTCAAAATAGTTTCAGCAAGTGAGACACGGCAGAAGAAGCAAGAAAAGCTTCAAAATCTAGAGAAGTGACAAAATCTCACTTATGGTCCATATGAAAGAACAATTGTTCTATTTGACCATTGATCATTGTGAGTCTACAAGAATTACAATTCAGATTCAGAAAAGACAATAAGATCAAAAGAATGCAATTTAAATGCTCCCCCTCACTATGATGACCATTTTACAAGAGAAATTTTCAAAATTTTCAGTTTCTCCCAATTTCTCCAAAAAGCTCCTAACTTCTCATTCTTACAAAACTTCTCCCCCTTAACATCCTGAACTTCTCCCCTTAACTTTGAAAAGCTCTTTTCACATTTTTGCCAAAACTTCTCCCCCTTTGACAATAGATTCATCAAGGAGTCAAGCCTTCCTCTCATCCAGAGATAACAAGTGCAACAGAAAGGAAGAAGCAAAAGAAAGAGCATGCATGAAGTGCAATGGGGTGGCTTCATTTTTGTTTTGATTTTCAATTTTTAAGTAAAAGAAGCTTTGGAGATTACTCAATTGAACAGGCTAGCATTTCTACCATTACTCAAGATACAACAAGCCTGACAAAGCTAGCAAGATCATGTTAAGACATATATAGCAAAGCTAGGCTAATGAACTGAAGATACCACATGTTGTTGGATTAAAATAAGCGATGCTTTAAAATTAGCAAGTTCAACAACAGGTATCCTAAGGTGATAATGGCCATGTCAGAATGTCATTGTGAGAACCAGAAGCTAGCAAAGGCCATCTATGAGACAAAAGTCCTGAAATGAACCATTTTGCACAAGTTTTTGTCAAAAGCCCAATTCTCAACTGTTTCTCATTTGCAATGAATGTTCAAGTTGATAAAAGGTGTATCTCAGTAAAGAAGATCCTGGACTAGGAGCCATCCACAATCTCTTCCTAAGCTTCAACCAATTTGACAATTTGCATTTTTAGCATTGTGCTAGATCTCAAGCCTCACTACGACCATCCCAAGCAACAAAAGCTTAAGAGAGTGGTCTAGGTCATCCAAAGCTCCCCCTGAGTTCATGCCTAGTGCAATGGCAAGCCGTCTCAAGAGAAAGGATTGGTGAGATCAGTTTTTTCGCACAAAAGAGATCATTTTTCATTTTGCACAAGGGTTGTTTTTTATTCTTTAAAGAACTAAAGGCTCAAAGATGTTCAATGCTAGATTCCAGAGCTAACAAAGCAATTTTGACAGGACCAATGTCATAAAAGGATCATTAATTGTGCAACTAGCTAAAAGATCCACAAATTGCTATTTTCAGTTCAGGTTATTTAAAAGTTCTAGCTCATTTAGCAAAGACAAGGTCTTTGCACATGTAAAAGCATGATAATTCTAGCAAGTCAAAGAGCTAAACACGATCTTGAGTAAGAATTGAAATACTAAAGCTCAAGAGGGTAATAAGCAAAGCTTCAACAATTTAAAAGATGAGCAGTAAAGCTTATATTACAATGCATCTTTTTGGATTTTTCATATGTATACAATATGATACAATGAGATGCACAAAAGACTTAAAAGCCTAAAAAGATCAAGAGGATCAAAAAAGATCTGAAGAAGATACCACTTGAAGAAGGTATCAGAAAAGATCCACACAAAAAGCTCAAATGAACAAGAAAAGTTCAGAAACGAACTGACTCCCCCTCAAACTAACCTATAGGGATAAATTATCCCTAACTCGCTTCTCAAGTTGGCAAACCTTGATGGGTCTAAAAGGTTTGGTGAGGAAACCTGCCAAAAGTGCTATGGACTCCACAAAAACTAGCACAAGGACTTCAAATACCACACGATCTCTAGGAAAGCAACTCGAAAAGCTAGGAGCGAAACACCAACACTAAAAGCCCTACAGCACCTCAAAACCTGCTAAGACAAGTGATTGGGAGACAAGCTCGACCTAGGTCAGGAGAGAAGTGCATCCTAGAAAACATAGGATAAGAAGAGTGCCTAGAAAGGACATGTGCTAGAACAAAGCCTCCTATCTACCCTGAACCCAACAAACCCAAATGCTATGCAAGGTAGACTAGGGATACCATACACAAAAGTAAGGTATAGAAGCTCGAACCTGAGTCACACTGCTTGGTAGTGAGATGTAGTCATGATGGATGAAGATCCATTCCTTGAAGCTTCAGAAGGTAGTTGCGCTCACCTATCATCCTCATCTCAAATTCCTTCGTCTCCAAAAAGTGATATTCATTATTGAAGGCACCAATGAAGAAGAACCAACAACTTGAGGTGATACCACTTGTTGGACCACATGTTCTTCTTCTCAGCTGAAAGACTACACCAAAGAGACAGAAAAAGTCTATGCCTTGGTACTGGGTTAGTGAAACAATATCTAGGAAATTCAGTACCAAGACACATGACTAGCAAGGATAGCAGCAAATAATCCAAAACTCATGAAAGCAAATAATCAACAATTTAAGACATGAGCATGGAGATAGATAAATCAAACACAACACATGCTATCCAGGATATGATAAAGCTCAAACTATCCTTAATCCATAATAAGGCATAGGAGCAAGCAAACAAGCACATAGCATATCACCCATTATATGTACAGTCATAGATAAAGCATGCTAGTGAAAGCTATGGCAAGACTCATGCATCCACAATTAACAGTAAGGCACAATAACCATGTAAGCATAAAGCATGTTATAGAACAAGTCATGGATAAGAAATGCTAACATGGATATCAAATGAACATGTGGATACATAGAGCAAAAATCAACATGAGCAAGATAAATCATGTACAAATAGCACAGGCTCATGAAGACAAGACCAAGCTTATATACCCAAGGAAGTAATGAACAACAGTTTAGTACATGGATACATAAGCAAGAATCAACATGAGTAAGATAATAAGGGTACAAGACAACACAAGCTCATGATGACAAAATCAAGCTCATACACCCATGGAAATAAAGAGCAACAATAAGATACATGGATATACAAGCAAAGTAAAGGCATGATGAATGATATCACAAGAGTAACACATGCCAATAAGGTACAAGTGAGCACAAAGCAAGCACAACATGCCAAGTATGAGTAATCAGGAAGGTAAATGCATGAAGGTATAGGATAGCTCACCAGACATGTGAAAGCACCAATCATGAAAGCACATGCCTCTTGGAGGCCATCATTGAGGTGGAGAACCATCAAGTGTCCCGATCATGTGATAAAAGCAAAAGATATCTTTAAAACATCAATCTCGGAGTGAAGGCAAATACAAGAGTCACATGACTTGGCGCTCATATCATCGCGCAAAGACTCAATCTCGCTCTTCAAAGAAATACAGGATGTGCAAGAAATTAATGATGCTTTCGAATTAAGCATGCAGTTCAAAGCATCAATTTCAGTTTCTAAGCTAGCACAATTCTTGCAAGAGACTAAACCATCCTTAAGCAATTTTTCATATTCAAAGCACATGCTACAAGGCCTAGCTTCAATTTCAATAATCTCAGCCCTAGCATTTTCTAATTGCTCAAGATGCATGGAATTAGTCAATCTAAGCTTCTCAATTTCAGCAAGCATGCCTACACAAGAATCACAATCATTTCTAGCCATAGATCTAAGATTGCCTATTTCTAACTTAGCATTGTCGAGTTCATGATGTAAGGCAACACAAGAATCACATGGCATAGAAGCATTTGATCTCAATAATTTATTTTCAGATTTTAGGCATGCAAGAGAGTTATTCAAGTTCTCCATGTCTACAAGTAATGAATCATAAGCATTCATGGAGGTTTTCAATTTGGAGAGCTCATGAGACAGATCACCCTTTTCTCTTTTTAGCAATTTCATTTTCTTCCTAAGAGCATGCAATTTGTATTCATATGAAATCAAGCCATCAATGAGTTTTTCTTTGCTCACCTTGCTTAGCTTGAGTAGGGGATCGTCCTCGGAAGAGTCATCATGATCATCCTCGAAATGCTCTTCATCATTCTCATCCTCAATCGCTACTCCACATACGCCACTGGGCTTCTTTTCCTCGGGCTCTAAAAGTGACTCATCCCTGAAACTAGGACAATCAAAACAAAAGGATTTGCCACAGATATCACAGGAGATTTCCTCCTCCATCGCCATTAGACTTATCATGCATTCAAATATCTTGCTACGACCAACACCATTGGTAAAAGAACTACGACAAGATGCAAGGAAGCGCTCACAAGTCCTCATATTGGTCGCCATGCTCAAAGATCGGTGAAGATCACAAAAGAGCAAACTTGGCTCTGATACCACTTGTTGGACCGGAAAGGCGACTAGAGGGGGGCGAATAGGAGCACTATCTATTTTTGCTTTGATCGGATTCAAACAAGATATTGACTCCAATAGCTATGAGAACTATGAAGATCAATATGTAAAAGTGTAGCGGAAGACTTGTACTGAATCCCCTTCAAATCCCCAAAAGAAACAACCAAAAACACAAAAATCAGCGATGAACAATCTGGTCGTATCGATGAACAGTGCCGTCGTTCGATTTTCGTACAACCGACGAACAGTGCGGTCGTTCCGCATGGACAATAAAATCAGGCGCATGAACAAGAAAATCAGGCGAATGAATAGTAAACAACTGAAACGAAATAAAAAATTGACGTAACTTTTGATCCCTAACTCCAAACTTCACGAAACTTGAAACACACCTTCCTAAGGATGTTAGAAACCTATTCCATGAAACGATTGTAAAGATCCATGCCAAAGTTCCTATCTTTTTTAATTTTACTGAAGGAGGGTTCAAAACCGAGCAAAAGTGAAAAACTTGATCCAAAACTTGCTCGTGGGTGGATGATGATTAAGATGACCTTAGATGGGTTCCCACATATCCCAGCAAGCAAGATAAAGAAGAAAAACTAAGCAAAAACTCGCGGATCAAAGAAAACCTCAAAATCATCAAATAGAGAGGATGAATGCAAAGAGACACATCTTGTGTAACCATGGATGAATTGATTGGAGATGAAAGATTGTTTATAGCCCCTCCATCTAGGAGGACAACGCTCTCTCCAAGAGCACACACTCCATCCAACTCTAGAAACTCTAGCCTCTCATCCTTTCTTCCCCAAAACCCTAAACACACAATAGGGCTCTCAAAATGGCCAAAGGGTCTATAGTGCAACCAGCACTTAGCCCTTATATAGTGGAGGCTAGATCCTAGAGAATATTCTATTAGGGCACCCATTAAACCCTAACACACAATGGGTTAACACACGCACGCATCTCAAAGTGCCGTCTTCATCATCGATTGACCTAAACCGCTTCACCATGCGCCGACCCGCGCCGCGGTTTAGCCAAAAGGTCATCAAGGCGGTATTTGGTGAAATTACCAAAATACCCCTTCTCGATCCTTCTCCAAAAGACCGAGTCCACAGATCGTGAAGCAATCCCATGCTTCGCCACGTGTAGGTTGATCAACGGCTCCATGTCGTCAAGTCTCTCCCGTCCGGATCCCACCGGCACCACTGAGCACTTACAACGACTCCCGCGCCGCTTGATCTAACCAGTCGCACCGAACTGCCTGTTCGGTCACCCTTGTCCATCCTGCGCCCCGCTTGAGTCCTCTGACCTCACCCGGCATCCTTGATCGTTCTGGACCTCAGCTCTCCAAGCTTAGTCCCGATCCACCTCGCCGCTGACCGTCATAGACCTGCAAGCCACCTGCACAGCAATAGACCAAGAAACCATTTCCGGGAACAAGTTCTTCACAACTTGACCCACGTTAGCCAAAACATGCATCATGCAACACATATGCACTGATGAACATGAACTTGACCTAACCCAAAATCAAATCTCTAATTGAAACAACATTCGGCTCAATTCACTCCACAAGCGGTACTACCGCCATGTATCCACCGGTATTACCGCAACGCGGTCATACTGCTCAATCAATCTAGCGGTCGTCGCAACTTTGGAGAAATCCCAAAATCTCCAAAAACAACTCCTCTGGAAAATCCATACCGCCCACACGCGGTCATTCCGCCATGCGGTACTACCGGCAACCAAAGCACGGTCGTACCGCTCCTCAAGAAAACCAGAGCTCCAAAGACACCTACTCTGGAATTTTGCAACCGCCATGTCACAATCGGTGCTACCGAGTCACGGTACAACAGCCACCACCCAAGCGGTACTACCGCTTCAGGAGAAAACCAAAGTCTCCAAAACATGCCTTTGGGAATTCTTCAACCGCCACACAAAATCTGGTATCACCGCATCGCGGTTCTACCGCCAACAAACTTGCGGTCGAACCGACCTACGGTAGTACCGCAGCTTCAACGCCGGTACTACCGATTTCCCTGACACTTGCTGAAAACTCCAGAATTCAACAAACTCTGAAAGCAATTGCCAATTGTTTCATCACCTAAGATCATGAGCATGTCCTCATGACATCCACAATGTCCTCATGACATCCACAGACTACACACGTGCGCTCGCCCGCCCATCCGCACGGCATGCGTGTGAATGGTGCGGCGATTTCAGTCCGGTTGTGTGCGGAGTGGCAACATCTTTTTGCACCTCATAAACATGCATGATGACATGGCAATCTACGCGTATATCAATCGAAAACAGAATAACCATGGTTCAAACCAAACGTTTGAATCGCGCTAATTCTGCTAGGCTATTATGGCACACATTAATGATGTTTAATGCAGTTTCCAAAACGTTTGCGGATTGATTACAGGAATTTCTTTTCATTCCATGTCACTAGTTTCTATATGAAGGAGGGACGTCTCCATTCATCGCACGCATGAGACATAATCATCTCTGATTTTTGCCCACTCCATTGTGCTTTGCTACCTCGACTACTCCATCCCTGTGACGGCGTGCACCGTCATGGGGATAGCAATGTCTCTAAAGCCGACGTCCCTCGTGATCCTGAACAGGTTGTGATACGGGGGATGCCCGATCTTCATGATGTAGGATCGACGATAACTTTGGATTCATGTAACCTGACGAACCGATGGCGCCAACCACTGTCAAAACAGCAACCCGCGACAAAAGAATTCGCCCAACCACACACTCGTGATCCCGTCTACCCGATCATACAAAGTAGACGTGTCGCTGCTCCTGCAAAACACAAGGATTCACAAGAACGATGGAACGGCACAACAGATTGGAACTCCCTATTCTAGTGAGGGCAATATTGCTCAAACCCTAGAATCAAAAGTATATTGATATCTGAAAAATATGTCGTCCCCCAAAAAGTCACGAGTACCAGACTTATATAGACTCTCTGGTTCGGCCCTTATGGAAACCGATCAGGACTCGAAAACAAAAGGCGCTAATCACGCTCCACGAGCGTTTTCTTCGGCTTGCGTGAAACGCGTATCCTTTCGGGTCCACGCACTATGCATCAGCAAGTTTCTTCGGCATGCACTAGTAAGCTTTGGCGTTTTCTCCTGGATCCACGCACGGATGGTTGAATTAATTTGCATGTCACGCATGGCTGCATCCCATGTCTCTTAACAAAAACAAAAGCTAGCTCTATTATTTTATTCTCCTCATGCATGCAGCCTCATGTGTATTCTTTATTCCACGTATATGCTTCATACATGTAGCATCTCATGTGAAGCTCCCTTGTTTAATTCTTTCATTCCTTGTTGCATGCTTGCATGAACGGTACTTGATATTTGTACACATCATCAAACACAGGTTTGTATTAGTAGCAGCATCTTCGTTCCTTTGGCCTGATACAGTCTCCCATGCTTCTATACGTATAAAACTGCACACACACAATATGAGACTATTAGGCAGTAACATATATTCATTAGAATCAAGATTAAAATTAATTAGGAGCGAATTCACCTGTTGATTAATTAATTTAGCTCGTGCTCGTGTAATCGGTCCAATTGGGTTGTCCTCATCATCCTTCCCCTCTTGAAAAGGAGTCGTCCTCGACTCTGATTCTTCCAGTCCAAAGAATGGTAACAAATCAGCAACATTGAATGTAGAACTCACAGCATAATCATCACCCGAAAGCTCTATCTTATATGCATTGTCCTTGATCTTCTCAAGTACTTTGAATGGACCATCTCCTCGAGGCATCAATTTGGACTTACGCTTGTCCGGAAAGCGTTCTTTGCGTAGATGCACCCAAACTAAATCACCCGGTTCAAATAGCATCTTCTTTCTTGACTTGTTCGCCTTCTCAGGATAGTAACGCGTCTTCTTTTCAATTTCTTCTTTAGTCTTGACATGAATTTGCTTCACATATTCAGCACGCTTTGACGCCTCCATATTAGTATGTTCATGTAGCGAAAGTGGCAGCAAGTCAAGTGGCGTGATTGGTTTAAAACCATACACCACCTCGGACGGGCACAATTGAGTAGTAGAATGTACCGCCCTATTGTACGCAAACTCTACATGCGGCAAACAATCTTCCCACTCTTTGAGATTCTTCTTGATCATCGTTCGTAGTAGCATTGAAAGTGTTCTATTCACCACCTCCGTTTGGCTATCTGTTTGTGGGTGACAAGTTGTAGAGAATAACAACTTTGTCCCAAGTTTGGCCCACAAAGTCTTCCAAAAGTAGCTCATGAACTTGACATCACGATTTGAAACAATCATCTTTGGCATACCATGCAATCTTACAATTTTCCTGAAAAACAAGTCAGCTACATGCGACGCATCGTCGCTTTTGTGACAGGGAATAAAATGTGCCATTTTAGAGAACCTATCCACAACTACAAAAACTGAATCCTTTCCCCTCTTAGTCCTAGGCAGTCCTAAAACAAAGTCCATACTAATATCCTCCTAAGGTACACTAGGAACAGGAAGTGGGGTATATAAACCATGTGGATTAAGTTTAGATTTCGCTTTGTGGCATGTCACACATCGCTGTACAAACCTTTCGACATCACGCCTCATTTTAGGCCAATAAAAGTGATCGCTTAACATCATGAAGATCTTTTCTCTCCCAAAGTGTCCCATCAATCCACCTGCATGAGCTTCCTGCAATAAAAGCAAACGCATGGACGAATCTAGAACACATAATTTGTTAGCACAAAATAAGAACCCATCATGAATGTGAAACTTGTTCCATCCTTTTCCATCTTTGCATTTAGAATATGGTTCTAAAAATTCACTATCGGAAGCATATAAATCTTTCAAACTCTCTAATCTGGGTACCTTTACTTCCAATTGAGTTAAAAGCACATGCTTTCTAGATAAAGCGTCAGCTACCACATTCTCTTTTCCTTTCTTGTACTTAACAACATATGGGAAAGTTTCAATGAATTCTACCCACTTAGCATGTCTACGGTTCAGTTTAGCTTGGCTTTTCAAATATTTCAAAGCTTCATAATCAGAGTGGATAACAAATTCTCTAGGTCATAGATAATGTTGCCAAGTTTCAAAAATACGTACCAAAGCATACAATTCTTTATCATACACAAGATAATTCAATTGAGCACCTCCTAGTTTTTCACTAAAGTATGCTACAGGTTTTCCTCCTTGCATCAAAACACCACCAATACCTATTCCACTAGCATCACATTCACTTTCAAAAGTCTTAGTGAAATCAGGCAAAACAAGCAATGGTGCTTCAATCAAATGTTTCTTTAGTTCTTGAAAAGCTTTTTCTTGTGGTGCACCCCATTCAAACACAACACCCTTTTTAGTTAACTCATTTAATGGGGCAGCAATGGTGCTAAAATCTTTAACAAAACGATGATAAAAACTAGCAAGACCATGAAAGCTTCTGATTTGACTAACATTTACAGGGGTAGGCCAATTCTTAATTACTTCAGTTTTAGATTCATCTACCTCAATTCCTTGTCCAGAAATAACATGGCCTAAGAACACAACTTTATCAGTACAAAAAGTGCATTTGTCAAGATTGGCATACAGTTTCTCATTTCTAAGCACTTCTAGCACTTGTTTAGTATTATCAATGTGTTCATCCATCGTTTTGCTATAGATCAAAATATCATCAAAGCATACCACAACAAATTTACCAATGAATGATCTTAAAACATGGTTCATTAATCGCATGAATGTTCTAGGTGCATTAGATAAACCAAAAGGCATGACTAACCACTCATACAATCCAAATTTAGTCTTAAAAGCAGTTTTCCATTCATCACCTAGTTTCATCCTAATTTGATGGTAACCACTTCTCAAATCAATTTTGGAGAATATAACAGCACCACTAAGTTTATCTAGCATATCATCTAACCTAGGAATAGGATGACGATATCTAACAGTAATATTGTTAATGGCACGACAATCAATACACATTCTCCATGTACCATCTTTCTTAGGAACAAGAATTACAGGAACAGCACAAGGACTAAGACTTTCGCGTACATACCCTTTCTCAAGTAGCTCTTGCACTTGGCGCTGAATTTCTTTGGTCTCCTCCAGATTGGTACGATATGGTGGACGGTTTGGAAGTGAAGCACCGGGAACTAGATCAATTTGATGCTCTATTCCGCGCAATGGCGGAAGTCCCACTGGTATCTCCTCCGGAAATACATCCTCAAATGCCTGCAAAAGAGAGGAAACACCACTAGGAAGAGAGGTTAAGTCGTTAGTTGAAAGCAAAATGGCTGCATCTTTGTACACAAACACAAAGTGCATCTTTGATGGGTCATTGCTCACATCTCTCAAATCTGATTTTGTGGCTAACATAACCAACCATCCCTCACTCTTACTTTTTCATCTCATATTTGGCTTATGGCTCTCACTCACCGATGTGTAGAAATCACTATTTTCTTTCTTTTTACTCTCATTTTCAACAAACTTCTTTTGCTGAAATTCAGCATGTATTTGACTAGGAGTCATTGGATGAAGCTCCTTTGTCTTTCCCTTCCACTTAAAAGCATATCTATTGGAACGGCCATCATGTTGCACATTTCTATCATATTGCCATGGCCTTCCCAACAGCAAATGACACACGGTCATAGGCACCACATCACACTCAACGGTGTCCTCATAATCACCAATCTTGAAAGTAACATGCACCATATACTGAACCTTCACATCCCCACATTCGCTAAACCATTGCATATGATATGGACGTAGATGTTTCAGCTTCTTTAAACCAAGCTTCTCAGACAATTCAACGCTAGCCAAGTTATGACAACTACCTCCATCAATAATAAGTTTGATTACCATGTTGTTTACCTTGTCTTGTGTTTGAAACAAGTTGAATCACTGCGGATGTGTATCTCCTTCTTGTGCAAGCATGCTCAAATTTTTAGTGACTACTAGTGCCTCTCCTGTTTCATAACTCAACACATCAATCTCATCATCGTCATCAGATGCATTTTCGTATCTCTCATTTTCATGACTGAGCTCAACCTCATCTTCACTTGTAGATTCAAACTCTCCATCTTCTGTCACAAGCATGACTCGGTTGTTGGGACACTCCCTAGCTATGTGCCCACGCCCTAAATACTTGAAGAATTGAATTTCTCTACTCTTTGCTGTAGCATTAATTGAAGATGTAGGGGATGGAGCCACCTTCTTCTCACTTGATGTAGGTGCTGATTTTGCAATCGGGGAAGAACGAATATTTGTATTTGAACTAGTACTAGCTGAAGATGTACCTCATCCCAAACTGAAGCGTGCTTTGGTGGCATTAGATGAAGATGATGGAGCTTTCAAGTTGAAAGATGCTGTCCTTGGTGCTACTTTCATATCTTCTAGCAACTGTTTCTCCGCCTTTGTCGCTTGATGCACCAAGTCAACAACAGTACTGTAGAGCTGATATTGCACTATGCGTTTAATGTTTTTATTTAGGCCAAACAGAAAATGTGCAAGTGTTTGCTCTTCATCTTCGTGCACATGTGCCCTAATCATAGATTGCTCCATCTCCTTGTAGTATTCCTCCACCAAGCGACCTCCCTGCCTCAAATTCTGTAATTTATCAAAAAGATCATGTTTATAAGTGGTAGGAACAAAACGTGCTCTCAGCTCTTGCTTCATTTCAGCCCATGATGCAATTGGTGGTTCTCCATTATCTTCTCTTTGGTTCAATACTTGCTCCCACCAAATCAACGCATACCCATCAAACTCAAGTGACGCCATGTGTAGCTTCTTCTCTTCCGAATAATTGTGCATCCGGAATATCTTCTCTACCTTGAGCTCCCATGTGAGATATGCATCTGGATCGGAAGCACCTTCAAATTTGGTAATATTGAACTTGAGCTTCCCAAATTTTTTCTCCATGTGCTGCTCATCATGACGATGGCCATGGCGTTGATAGTTATCATTGTAGTGTAACCAAACGTCGTCGCCGAAGTCCTCAATGTGGCCAGCACCGTCGCGTCCACGACCACGGCCACGCCCACGGCCTCTCCCTTAGCCATGGTCAACGCCCAAAACATCTCCCCCATGCCCGGGAAGGGGTGGACGAACCGCATTGGCAACGACTCGACCCGCTTGAGCTTCTCTAGCAAATCATGCAGCCCTCTCGTCATCAGTCTCATCAAGCTCAACGCCTTCTTCATGTACACCAACTGGGCCCCGCTCTTTGCGAAGCTCCTCTAGTATCTCCCTCCTCAAGACGCTCATGTTGTCATTCAACTGAGTGTTGAAATCATTTGTGAGCTTCTCAAGGTCAGCTTGTGTAACATATGCTGGTTCTCCTTCTTTCCCTAACATGATTAGTGCAAACAAAGAAAAACTGTATATGTGGATGTGGAAGTTTTTATTTGTGGAAATCACTCAACCTCACCTTCTCTTACCGACCGAAGTCTTATGTGTCCTTGTTGGAACTGAAGAGCTGCACACACTTTGGTGACGGTAGACAACACAAGGTGATAGATCAAGCAAATTCAATTACACAAGCACTGTTAGACAATGGCTTATTTGTGGAGCTTGGAGGGAAAAGTATTTACCTATGCAATCTGAAATTTCTAGATATTGTAAAGTTAGGTAACAATCCAAACTAGAATTCAATGCCTAGTTGCTGATCCAAAAGATATAAGCGAAGAACGAAACAACTCACACTCAAAGATGATGGAACATAGTGCAATCAAAGGAATGAGCAAATATATAAAAATATAAGTGATGAACAACTAGCTCGTATTGCACAAGTTATGAAGAGACGCTAGCTAATTGCTCAATGATATAAAATAGGGCACAAGATTGCTCAAAATAATGAAATAGCACAATCTGAAAATAGATACCAGCTAGGTGTGCTCACCAAACAATGTTGGCCAATTCTTCTTTTCTTTTCTTTTCTTTTTTTAATTATTTTCTCTCTCTCTGTTTTTTTTGTACTTGGCCAACAAGAAGGCTCACAAGAGCAGCACAATAATTCTAGCCCTCTAGGTTTAGCTAAAACTCACAAGTTAGATTGTGCAATAAGATAATAAAAAGAGCAGCCCTAGAGCAATATCAACAAGCTAGTCTCAATAGGAGCAAAATATTTGCGAAGGATTGAATTGGCTCACAAAAATATATGCGGAGGGGTTTTTTGGAATGACTGTAGCTATAATCAAAGTACTGTAGGGCTCCCAGCTCGCAGATCTGTGCTACCTTATATAGTCGGCGCAGTAGCACGCTGTGACGCGGTGAACAGTAATGCACAGCACTGTAGCAACAGAAAGTGTCACTGTAGCATACGACCGAACTCCTCTTTTTTTTGCGCGATTAGCGTGAACGATAACCTATCGCCTTTGTAGCAGAAAAAATCAATCGTACAAGACTATAGCAAATAAACCTTTTTTTGTTCACGCGGATAATGGCGGCGATCTTCAGAGCGGCAAGTTGCACACTTAGGCACTATATATATATTTTTTACTAACAGATTGAAACAAAAAATTAAAGCTACGCAAAGAAAACAAAGATCAGTGACTAAACACAATTTCTAATGGATTGAGACTTAAACAAACTTACAAGAAAATTCAGATCAAACTACATGCCAAGGATTTTTTTTGTGGCTTTTTGTGTATAGGACAGGAAAAATAAATCTAACTACGGGTAAATTGATCCTACCGTGTCAACCGATGCTCTGATACCAAGATAATGTGGGGGATGCTCAATCTTCACGACGTAGGATCGACGATAACTTTGGATCCGTGCAACCTGACGAACCGATGGCGTCAACCACTGTCAAAATAGCAACCCGTGACAAAAGAATTCGTCCAACCACATGTTCGTGATCCCGTCTACCCGATCACACAAAGTAGACGTGTCGCTGCTCCTGCAAAACACAAGGATTCACAAGAACGACGGAACGGCACAACAGATTGGAACTCCCTATTCTAGTGAGGGCAATATTGCTCAAACCCTAGAATCAAGAATATATTGATATCTAAAAAATATGTCCCCAAAAAAGTCACAAGTACCAGACTTATATAGACTCTCTGGTTCAGCCCTTAGGCTGCTCCCAATGAGCAGTATCTTAGTGCAATTTTTTTAGTGCATGAGGAGTGTTAGGATACTATCTTCCCAATGCATGGTTTCTTATGGTTTAGTATCTTAGGCTGTTTCATTTAATTACATGCATGATCTTTACTAGTATTTGAGAATTGTAGCCTATTTGTGGTATGTACTAAAGCAATATATGTTTGTTGACACACACAAACGTAAATACACGGGATCGATCACAATAAATTTTATGCGTTGGATTTCGAGACCGAACCAATATCCAGATTAGATACTAAAGTACCCTCTCTCTTCATTAACTATGGTGCCACATCATCGTTTTGCCTACATGACAGGCTTAAGATACCAGTTAGTATGGAGCACTGGTTCGACCCTTATGGAAACCGATCAGGACTCGAAAACAAAAAGCGCTAATCACGCTCCACGAGTGTTTTCTTCGGCTTGCGTGAAATGCGTATCCTTTCGGGTCCGCGCACTACGCACCAGCAAGTTTCTTCGGCATGCACCAGTAAGCTTTGGCGTTTTCTCCCGGATCCACGAACGGATGGTTGAATTAATTTGCATGTCACGCATGGCTGCATCCCATGTCTCTTAACAAAAACAAAAGCTAGCTCTATTATTTTATCTCCTCATGCATGCAGCCTCATGTGTATTCTTTATTCCACGTATATGCTTCATACATGCAGCATCTCATGTGAAACTCCCTTGTTTAATTCTTTCATTCCTTGTTGCATGCTTACATGAACGGTACTTGATATTTGTCTACATCATCAAACACAGGTTTGCATTAGTAGCAGCATCTTCGTTCCTTTGGCCTGATACAGTCTCCTATGCTTCTATACGTATAAAACTGCACACACACAATATAAGACTATTAGTGTAATGTCCCAAAATTTGGCTTTTCAAAAATCTTTTGAGTAGTTTAGGTCCCTGAAAAATTTCACCAATTTTATTTGATTTAATAAAGCTTAATTGAGAATTTCCTAAATTAAAAATATTTAATTTGACTAATCTAAACATCAATTAAATAAAAACATGTGTTATTTGGCTTCCTTGTGTTCCAAGAATTTTTTGGTATTTTCTGAGATTTTTCTGGATTTGTTTGCTATTTTATTCGATCTCCTTGATTTTTGGGATTTTCTTTAATTATGAAAATCTTTTTTTTCTCTCTCCTGCCAACGTGCTACAGTCATGCATGAATCACTGTTCATTGTTTTCCTTCGGGACGAACCGAACAGATGAGTTCATGTCCAGTACGTATACGTTTCCAACTGAAAATCTTCTAAAAAACATATCTTTCTCTATGGTGCATATAAAAGCAAGCTGTTTGCGCTCACACGTCCGTATTGATCTCCTCTTCCAATCCCCTGAATTGATTTCCTCCAAACCGATCTATTTTCGTCGCCATCTGCAGAATACCGAGTTCCACCCAAAGATCTTCTCCGGCGAGCTGCGCCTTCATCTGACGTCCAACGGCCGAATCGTCTATGGCGTTGGCTTCGCGTCGTCGCTCACTACGTCATGGTTCCATCCCCTTCGCCTGAAGATTGCCAGAGCACCATCGGCCATTAAAGCCAAACCGTGTTCATCGCGTTGCTCGCTTCCTCGGTGAGTTTTTCCAAAATCCGACCACGCCATCGTGTCTGGCTCGTCGTTTCCTTTTTGTTTTGCCCCTTCGCCATCGCTGCATCGCCTCCGGCTGCTGGCCACCCCATGCGCCACTGTTCATACATGGCACTGTAGCTTTTGGTTCTTCTTTGTTCTATTTCTCCAGTACGTGGAATTCTCTGTTGCTTAGTTGGTCCTTCTGTCTCTCTTACATGCAGATACTAATTGCAAGCACCAATTCAATGCCAAATCTTGGCCACCTTCTATCAACTTGCGCCATGAATCAGAAGGTAAATACCTCTGTCCCTGTTCATGTTCATGTCTGTTGATCCTTCTATTTGTCCAGTGCGTGTATTCCCAGTTGGTTCATCCTCTCTGTTAATTCTTTCTTCTCTGCTTGCCATCTCCTTGCGCCAAAACTACCTGGCCGACAGTAGCTTGCTGTTCTCTGTTGGTTTCTTCTTTGGACCAACGTGTAGCTTTTATTGATCTGTCCTCTATTCGGTTCTTCTCTGTTCCTTGTCCAGAACGTGGTTCTGTTGGGGTTGCTTGTCATCTCTTTGTCCCTCTTCCTCTCTATGACCAATGGGTCCCATATGTTATGTAAGGAAAACAAATCTATTACACTTACATGTGGACCCACTTGTCATCCACACCATACAAGCCCATATATATATATATATATATATATATATATATATATATATATATATATATATATATATATATATATATATATATCTCTCTCTCTCTCTCTCTCTAACATGTTGACCCCACATGTCATCTACTCAATTAGAAACCCTAATTATTTCTCTCTCTTACATACGGGTCCCGCATGTCAGTCAAATATTGGTCAAACCCTAGCCATAAGCTTGGTCCACCATGGACTAGCATATCTCTGTGGACCTGGTCCATAGACCAGTGGCCCACATGTCAACCCCTAATCCTATTTTCTGGAATTAATTTAATTTTGGAAAACCCTTTTATCCAATGGGTCCCTCCTGTCATCCATTGTTCCTTTTCGGAAATTCATTTAATTTCTGAAATTCAATTATCCAATTGGTCCTACATGTCATTCACTACCTTTGATCTCTTTCACTTACTAGTGGACCCCACTTGTAAGTCTCCGATTCATTTTATTCTAATCCGAAGGAATATTCTCTGAATATTCTTTTCTCTATTAATTTCATCATTTCTTGTTATTTTTCAAAGCTCACATCTTTTGATTTCGAACACCGATTGAGTCCATTCAAATTCGTAAATTCATCTCAATTTAATATCCATTTATCTGAGATTATTATTTAATTTTTGGAGTTTATTTGCTCTCTGTTATTATTTATTTGGTTTATTGCTTGTTTACGAGTAGACGTTGATACTTCGGGAAGTTCTGATCAAGAAGGAGCTGAAGATGAAGACAGTAGAAGATCAAAGATAATTAAGATCATTATTGCTAGCAAGGCAAGTTATACCTTTGATCATGTTGAATCCCAGTTTTCTAAAACTACTTTGATTCAAATTATTGCATTTACTTTAAGTATTTATTTAAATGCTTTTGGGTGTAGCTATTATCCCATTTGTTATATCCACCTTATCTAATTGTATGCCATAATCTTTTGTCACCGTAGTTTGGTTTATTTAGTTGGTGCTATTGTATTACCAACGTGGGATGGTTAGATGCGATTAGATTGCTTAGCCATGCTACGAGTCATCATCTCATGTAAGTTGCAAATATAAACTTGACTAAGTGACTATGAAACTATGTGATAAAAACTGTGTGAACTGTGTGCTATTACTCGTTGATGGCATATATTGCACTTAACCAACAGGGTGGGAAAGGATTTAGATTGGGGCATGTGGTGGATACTGTGTGCTACTTTTGGTGGAGCTGTGTGCATGGGCTTAATAACCTGTGTGCGTAGGGATTTATAGCAACTTGGAAGTCTTGCTTTGGTCAATTAAGGACTTAACTTTGTGCGCCATTGAACTGAGCCTTTCGTACAACCACATGCCTGATGGGACGGGTCTAACTTAGTAAATTATGGATTCTTGACATTGGTGCTCAGGAAGTAGGTTAGGTTGTGTTGCATAGGTGGAGGTGTGCTACCAAGTAGTCACATCACGGGACGGTTCGCCGTGTCCCTGTCCAACGGTGTGTGTCGGATTGCTTCCTGTGTGGAGTAGTCTGGCGCAAAGCACACTGGGAGTATTAATGCTTGAGATGAAGTTTCTAAAAGGTTTTGTTGTGATCAACTCTGATCCAGTTGATTGCATCTTGTGGGTAAAGTGTACAACCTCTGCAGAGTGTTCAATCAATCTATTTGAATAGTCGCGTCCGCGGTCATGGATATGCTCGGGGATTTCACACGAGGGGTAGATTTTCATGAAAACCTTGGGAAGTGAGCTGTGTGACTTAAGTCATGGCTATGCGAATAACTTGTTTAGGCTACGTGTCTTTGTGAAATAAAACTGTCAAATTATTATTATCTATTTGTTTTGAATTTTGCTTTCAATCTATTACTTGTATTCAAATTGCAAATGTTGCATTTCTGCAAAAGAACCACAGAAGCCATTCCTTTGGAATAAGCCTGCATCTATAATTTGCATTCTGTGGTATGACTTGCGAGTACGGTGTGTACTCATGTTTGCTTTAATAAATCATGTTGAGGTGAAGGAATCGCCAGTCAACAAGGTCTACTTCAAGGATCGTGGAGAACTAGGTCGCGCACCCCAGCCGATTGCCTGTGGACATATGGATGGGCATCACCGGGTTATTCTGCTTGTTCATTGCAGCCTTCATTGAGCTACCTGCCCTCTAAAGCATTAATTGTAAGCTTTGACCTTAAGGTCTTTACTCTGATGTTTATTGTTATTTACCTATTTAATAGTTATCTTTGTATATGGAAATGATATTTCACTGATGTTGCCACTGTGTGCACTAGCTTGATCCTAGACTAGTGCAGTATACACAGAGGGTCCAGAATTGCATATTTTGGGTCCCGACAATTAGGCAGTAACATATATTCATTAGAATCAAGATTAAATTTAATTAGGAGCGAGTTCACCTGTTGATTAATTAATTTTGCTCGTGCTCGTGTAATCGGTCCAATCGAGATGTCCTCATCAGGTTGGGGCGAATCAGGTTTTTGGGAAGCTTCGCATTGTCTTTGCATTTGACTCTACTACAACCATCACTGGAGCGATCCTTTGTAAGTCGCGGTGATCTGCTTTTTTATGGCTAAATCTTACTTATTTGATTTTAGTCTTGTGATGATGATGTTCTCTATTATTGCTAGTAGAATTCATGTGATAGGCTTTGCTTTATTTGCGCATATATATGAGACATGTGTATTTGATATTTCAATGATGCTATTGTTCATAGTTGGAAATATACCTAATATATATGTTGCTTTTATACTGAATATTGTTTTAGGAATTAAAATAATCACAATAGTGCACTTCTATCGAACAACTTCTTTACTTCAGTAGCTATGGAAGTTATAAAGATCGGAACCACATGCACAGCGAAAGTCTTGCATTGAAACCAAAAATCCCCAAGGAAAATATCTACCTAGCCGGTCTGACCGCCAAGATTTGTTACCCGACCGCCTAAGGTCGATTTAATCTACCGCACGATGAACAACGACTGCGATGATCTCAAATCGATGTAACTTTTGATTCTGAGATCCAAATGCCTCAAGATTTCAACTATAGCTTGTCAAGAAGGTCGGGAACCTATTCCAGTCAACGATCAGGACGATCGAAGCTAAGGCTCTATGAATTTATTGTATGAGATCAAGAAGGCACAAGAACCGAGAAAATTCAAACTTCGATCCAAAAACTTTCTCATGGGTGGATGATAGTCAAAATGACTCTAGATCAATTCTCACAAGTCCTAGCAAGCTAGATCATAGCAAAAGACCCAAGGAAAACCAAAGGAACACAGAAAATCCCAAAGGCATCAAAGAGAGAGCAAGAACAAGATAGACCTCATCTTGGATCAAACCTCGCTTGGATTGATTCAAGAGATTGTTGGGTTACAACCACTCCACCATAGAGGATAAAAGCTCAACACTTGAGCACTCAACCTATCCATCTCCTTCAAATCCTAGCCTCCTCTATTTTCATTTTCGCCAAATCACAAATTAGGTTTCTTTCTTGGAAGGGTTCTTAGGTGCAAATCATGCACCTCTTCCTTTTATAGTAGAAGCTAGGTCTAGAGAGAAAACCTTATCGGGCGCCCATTAAGCCCACACACAAACAGGTCTACACTTACACACGCTTCTCAAAGCGGATGGAGGACCGGGTCTCCCGATTCCATCTGTTTGTGATCTTCATCTTCTATTGACATAAATCGTCTCTCTTTGTGTCGTCTTGCACTACAGTTTCTCCAAAGGTCACCAACCCGGTATTTTGGTGAAGATACCAAAATACCCCTTCTCGATCCTTCTTTGAAAACTGAGTACAATCATCATGAAACAATCACATGCTTCGTCACGTGTAGGTTGATCAATTGCTCTCTCCCTATCGGCAAGTCTCTCTCATCCGGCTCCAACCAGAACCACTATGGCACTTGCACCGACCCCCGTGCTACTTGATGCAGCCCATCGCACCGAACTTGTCATTTGATCGCTCTTGTTCATCTTGTGCCATGCTTGAGCTCAACCACTTCACCTGGCTTCCTTGATCGTTCTGTACCTCGGCTCTCCTTGCTTAGTCTCGATCATCCTCGTCGTTGACTCCAAGTGTAACACCCCGGCCTAACATTAAGCCCGGGATACCACTAAACCACCTCAACTACCAAATTTAAATCACATATTATAATAAATTCCAGCAAGCACATGACGATAAAATAACATCCATGGGAGAACATATGAAATAATAAAGACTTCTGAATTGCTTAATAATTAACACAATAAATAGTAATACTAAATAGGGAACCAAATAGAGGATAAACAAGCTAACGAATGAATAATCAACTCATAACTATCACCTAAGCCTAATCAACAATTATCAAGTCCTAGAAGGAATTATTCATCAAACCAAAATAAACGTTCACATGGCCAATTAATTCATTTGAGTGAAGAAAGTGCGATTGTCCATGTGTGCTAACCACCTCCATGTGACATGCCATCAATGATCACCTACAACAACAAATAAAAAAGGGTGAGTCCACGACTCAGCAAGAACTAGATACAATGGTAAAAAAATGCAAGCTCATTAACAATCGATGCATTATCAAAAGTCTCATCATTCTCATTCTCGTTCTCAACAACACAATTCTCATGTATGCAAATGCTATGATGCACCTCCTTTAGCTGATATCAGTATAGCGAAGTATTCACCTGTCGGTGACACACTTTTCTCCCCCACCTTCTTAAGGGTGGGGTCCCTACCTCTGTAGGATTTTAACATGGGGCACGCTGGATTAGCCATAAACATGGCAGCACTCACCGTCCTGGCTCTTATGCAAGTGAATTATGCAACAATTCATTAAACATTACTATTCTCACCATGTCATCCCCATGATAGCTGCACCAACATCACAATTTCATCGATATCACAATATATCTCTTTTCATCAATATTACCATGGCAAATATTTAACTTAACACAACATAAATAATCTCATGGCAACTAATCCAACATGACAACGACAGCCACCCATTGTTCAACATTATACCAAGCTGTAGGACCGGAAAGCTGACTAGAGAGGGGGTGAATAGACGTTTCTCTATTTTTCTATTCGATCGAACTCAACACTACTTTCACTCTAATAGCTATAAAAGCTAAGAAGATCTGTATATAGGCACAACGGATGACCTGTGTCGAATCCGATCAAACCCCGAAGCAAAGGACCAAAAACATCTCACAACCGCATAGGAAGATGCGCAAGGACTAACTAGCTTGTCAGATATACGAGATGAACGAATAAAGACAAGATGCAATTAAGAAATAAATCAAGGCATCAGACCGAGATATAGCACATGAGGATCCTCGCCGCTCTGCAGGCGAGAACTCAACAAAGATACACCAACCCAGTCGGTCGAACAATATCTGACACATGAGACACTGTCGTTCCTGAGGCAGCACCGATCCACACAAGCAATAAACAAATCAACAAGAAATCTTTACCGCGAGCATTCACTGGATACAATGCACAGCCCCAAAGATCAGATGCCGAAAAGCAAGCACAAAGGGGACTGCAGCCCAAGGCAATAAACTAATCCAAACTCAAACTGCTGGTAGATAAAATCAGAACTTCCGTCGCATCAACAAGCAGCCAAGGCAGTAAATAAATCTAACAACAGCAAACCAAAAACACTCAAAACTGAAACCTTGGTCGGGTCATTGATGGCATCCAAGCAATAGAAAATACAAGATGCAGCCATTAGCACCGCTGGGAATTAAAACCGAGCGCCTCACCTGCATCAATGAAGACAGCCAATCAATGCATTTCAAATCATACAAGAACGAGGCCTCTTACACGCATGAGAAACGGTAATAAACAAATCAATACTCAAAGCAAAATGGCGATCACTACTGCCGCACCAATCCACAAGAATCCGACAGACACAGCAATAAACAAATCCAAAATCAAAACTTCCGTCGTATCATCAAATCATACATAGTATGAGACTCTTACACGCATGAGGAAAAAGGCCGGCAATCAACTACAGCCGTCACAAGCTATTACTTTTTCTGTCTACAGAACAGAGCTTGAACAGCCGCCGCCATAGGCTCCTATTCTTACAGGAGAGACAAGCCGCCGCCAAGCTCCGGTTTTTGCGGGGCTCACACAGGGCGCCGCCACAGGGCTCCGGTTTCTACGGGGGTAGCCCTACGAATATCCCATCTCCACCCTTTTATATGACAGCCAAAAGCAACATTGCCAATTGTTTCATCATCCTAAGATCATGGGCATATCCCCATGATATCCACAATCTCCCCCTTGATGAACACATTGGCAATCTTCCAGAAAATGAAGTTTTGGGGTTTGAAAAGAAAAATACTCGTAGTTTTCGCACAAAGGCACAACTTGGTCCAAGTGCAAGAAAAAGCAAAGGAAATGACCAAGCTGGCTCCAGAATAGCATAAGCAAGTGAGATAAGGCAAAAGAAAGCACAAAAGCTTCAATTTCCAAAGAATAGCCAAAAAACTCACTTAGGTCCATATGAAAGAACAATTGTTCTATTTGACCTTTGATCATTGTGAGTCTTCAAGAATTGCAATTCAAATCCAGAAAAGGCAAATAAGACCAAAAGAATGCAATTGAGATGTTTCCACTCACTATGATCACCAAATTTCCAAAAAAAACCAATTTCTCCCTATGACTCCAAAAAGCTCTAAAAACAACATTTTTGACCAATCTTTCTCCCCCTTTGACAATGGATTCATCAAGGTGCATGGAAGAAGATAGAGCATGAATGTAATGGAATGGCTGCAATTTTTGTAATTTTTCATTTTTTTTAGTTTTAGTTTTTTTAGTTTTGCTTTTAACTTGAGCAAAAGGAGCCATGAAGATTATCCATAAAGACTGTACAAGTATTACACCAAGCTATATTATGGAAAGAAGCTATGTTCAATCATGGCAAAACATGTACAGCAAAGCTAAGGCCAAAATAGCAATAATCTGAGATTAAATGAATTGATAGCATGACAAGGTGCTCAAGATCATAGTTTAACTAAAGGTATCCAAAAATGAGTCAGGCCATGTCTATAAGCAGAATGGAGCCAGAAGCTAGAAAATGAGTCAATTTTAAGCATTTTTTTGGGATCAATTTTGAATCAATTTGTTCAAGCAGTTAGAATTTAGCACTTTGAGCACTTTGCTGAAAATGATTGGTTTTTATCTTAGTAAAGCAAGTCCTGGACTAGGAGCCATCCACAACTGCCTCCTAAGCTTCAACCAATTGCCAATTTGTTTTCTTAGCATTGTGCTAGATCTCAAGCCTCACTACGACCATCCCAATTAACAAAAGCTTAAGAGAGTGGTCTAGGTCATCCAAAACTCCCTCTGAGTTCATGCCTAGTGCAATGGCAAGCCGTCTCATAAGAGAGAATTAGTGAGATCAGTTTTTTCGCACAGAAAAGCTCATTTTTCATTTGCTAGACTTAAGAAATATCAAAGCTCAATTTAAAACTCAGAATAGGTTCAAGACTCAATTAAGCCTATATGACATGGCATGAATCATGAGAGGATCACTACAGCAAAACTAGTCACAAGACCAACAAGTCATGTTTTGATTCAATTTTCTCACAGATAATAAAGCTAGCATGGCAAAAGCTAAGCTATACATAAAAAGCCATAAAAGAAATCTAGCAAGCTAGCACAAGACATGGCAAGGTATAAAACATGAAAACAAGTCATACAAGGATAATAATCAAAGCTCCACAAGTTTATATTACAATGCAAGTTGCTGAATTTAAAAATGCATTATGATACAAATGAATGCAAAAAGAGCAAAATCTCCCTCAAAACAGGCCAAGAGAACTAATAACCCCCAACTCTCCCCGCAAAGAAGCAAAACGAGAAGAATCAAGAGCTTTAGTAAAAATATCCGCAACCTGCTGCTCGGACTCTACAAAGTGAAGCACAACATCACCCTTCTCAACGTGGTCTCTAAGGAAATGATATCTAATGTCAATGTGCTTAGTCCCGAATGTCAGACCGAAGTTTTTGGCAATGTTAATGGCGTAAGTGTTGTCACGTAAAAGAGGAACACTACCCAAAGACAACCCATAGTCCCGCAGAGTAGACAAGATCCAGAGAACACGAGAGCAACTCATCGGCTGCAGCCCACAAACTCGCCTCGGCGAAGGATCGTGCAACAGAGGACTGTTTCCTAGATGACCAAGAGATAAGAGATGTGCCTAAGAAATGACAAGTGCCAGAAGTACTCTTCCTATCCACTCTACACCCGGCAAAATCAGCATTAGAAAAAGCCCGAATAGAGAGAGCAGAAGAAGAAGAATACCAAAGTCCAAAGTCAAGAGTGCCCTGAAGGTACCTGAATATGCGACGCACTGCTTGACGGTGAGAAGCTCGAGGGGAAGCCTGAAATTGAGTGCACAGACACACAAAGAACGGATGTCCTACCGACGCTGTGAGGTAGAGGAGAGAGCCGATCATGTCAGTACTTCCGTCCACAGCTCTCCATCCTCATCGTGGTCCAAAGACGGTGGTCGTGGCAATGGGAGTAGACATTGGCCTACTACTTCCCATGTCGGGTTACCAAGAAGGTCCTTTGTATACTTACTTTGATGAATGGAGGTGCCTTCTTTCGCTTGCTTGACTTGAAGACCAAGGAAGATGGTCAATTCGCCCATCATGCTCATCTCAAACTCCCTGCTCATCGAATCTGAAAATCTGGACACCAAAGCATGAGAAGAACCACCGAATATAATGTCATCCACATAAATCTGAACCATCAAAAAATCATTGCCATGCTTGAGGGTGAACAAGGTTTTATCTACCATTCCCATTTTAAAATTATTTTTAAGCAAGAAACTCTTAAGCCTATCATACCAAGCTCTAGGGGCTTGCTTTAATCCATACAAGGCTTTGGAGAGTTTAAAAACATGGTTTGGGAACTTGGGATTTTCAAAGCAAGGTGGTTGCTTGACAAAGACCTCTTCTTCTATGAAACCATTCAGGAAAGCACTTTTGACATCCATTTGAAATAGCTTGAAGCCCTTGGATGCCGCAAATGCTAGCAAAATGCGAATGGCTTCTAATCTAGCTACAGGAGCAAAGGTCTCCTCAAAGTCTAAGCCCTCTACAGGAATACCCTTGTGCTACAAGCCTAGCCTTATTAAGTAACTACCAACCCATCTTCACTTTGCTTATTTTTGAAAACCCATTTTGTTCCAATTACATTATGATTAGGTGGAGATTCAACTAAGGTCCAGACTTTTTTTCTTTCAAAATTTTCAAGTTCTTCATGCATGGCATTAACCCAAGAGGCATCAGAAAGAGCATGGGTGACATATCGGGGTTCAAAAGAAGCAACAAAAGCAGAATGTGCATAAGAATCAGGAGAAATGAACCTGGAGAGAGTGACTCGCTCATGTAGATCCCCAATCATCTGCTTAGGTGGATGCTGTCGCTGAATGCGAAGAGGAGCTCCTGGTGCTGAAGTGGCCTCTACCTCATGGGCTGTGGAGGTAGGAGCAGAGCCACTCTGATCGTTAGTGAAGGTAGGATGAGGCTGCTCATCTGAAGCTGGTGTAGTAGAAGCATGCTCTCCAACCATGTCAAAAGAGACTTGAGGATGGATTGGGTCCTCATCCTTAGAGTCATCATCGACGAAGATGCCCTCAGAAACCTGTGTACCTGCATCATCGGGTCTAGTACCAGGACTAGCCTCCTCAAAAGTGACTTCGCAAGTCTCAACAACTTTGTTAGTGTCAAAATTAAATACACGATAGCCATGAGAATGAGCAGGATATCCAAGAAATATGCCATCAGAACATCTAGATTCAAATTTATCAAGGTTGCCATGTTTAAGAATAAAGCACTTGCAACCAAAAATCTTGAAATGAGAAACTTTGGGCTTATGACCAAATCTGAGCTCATACGAAGTCTTACCAATCACAGATCTCAAGAATACTCTATTAGAGATATAACAAGCAGTAGAGATTGCCTCAGCCCAAAACCTCCTAGGTGTGGAATGCTCATCTAGCATGGTCCTGGCCATCTCTACAAGGGTCCTATTCTTCCTCTCTACAACACCATTCTGCTAGGGAACTCTAGGTGAAGAAAATTGGTGTTCAATTCCCTATCAGTGCAGAAAGTGGCAAAGGAAGAATTCTTGAATTCGGTCCTATTGTCACTCCTAATGGCTCTCAAAGCTCCAGGAAGCTCAACAGCAAGTCTAAGGACCAACTCTCTAAAGAAGCCAAAAGCCTCATCCTTAGAAACCAGAAAATAAACCCATGAATACCGGAGTAATCATCCACAATCACAAGCACATACCATTTCCCACCCACCGACCAACTCTAGAAGGACCAACAGTGTCTAAGTGCAAAAGTTGACCAGGTCCATCTGTCATCACTAAGGTAAGAGGAGGATGAGAAGCGAAACCATCTTACCATGTCTACAGGGTGAGCAAACAAGGTCTCTAACAGCCTTTAGCCTAGACAAACCTCTAATCAAATCCTTGCTACTGACTCTAGTCAAGTGATCGAAGCCTATGTGTCCAAGCCTACGATACCACAACACTAGATCATGGGAGTCAGTAGCTACAAGACACCTAGGGCTAGAAGCGTAAGAGATATCGAATCAAGACAAAAGATCCTCTCAAACCTAGAGATCTTAAAGACAAGCTCACCGGAGGAATCTAGAACTCTACACTCACCACTCTTAAATCTCACCTCTAGACCCTCATCAAGCAGCTGAGAAACAGATAGCAGATTATACCTCAGCTTACTTACCAAAGCGACGTCCTTAAGCATGAACTTGTTGTTGACGCGCACTGTGCCCTTGGCTGTCACGGTCCCGGTAGAAGCATCCCCAAATGTGATCAATTCATTGCTGGATGCACGTGTGAGGGAGGAGAGCCATCTAGAATCTCCAGTCATGTGTCAAGAACACCTAGAGTCAACAAGCCATATGTCCTCCTTCCTCGCACGACGGACCTACAAAGCATCTAACAGAAACATCTGTGCCTCAAGATCAAGTTAGTGATAAAAGACTTGGGAATCCAGTACTGAGTCACACGATGCTTGGGCAAAACAGTAGAAGTAGCAGTAAAATGGTTAGGAGCGAAATTGTAAGAATGCACACGAGAACCACCTAGACCTCTCCGAATCGACCTACCAAAAGGTCGATACTCCCCCTGTCAAGATGCTACCCGCGGTCTCTCCTCACGATATCCTAAACAAGAACGCTGCCTAGATCCACCAAAGGAGTCAAAGAAGTCATCTACGAACCTAGGCCTATGTCTAGCAGGAAAGACAGGCTGCCTAGCTCTAGAGACTACAGCAGGTGAAGAAACTCCTCTAATGGTTCTCAAGGTAGTCATCCTCTCCTTCCTCTCAATCTTGGCTCTACGTATGTAACTCAACAATGTGGCCATTCTTCTTGCGTAAGGTGCAATGGTACTTGACCTTTGAAGGGTCCGACCGATGAAGTAGAAGCACCTATCTTGCTAGAAGTGGTTTGGGCAAAACCAGCAGATTTAAAGACAATCTTGGATGGCTTAGAGGGTTCTACCTCAAACAGGCCACTCTCAATAGCTCTAACAACCTTAGGTGAATGGTTCTTGGTATGCTCTAAGGAATCAAATCCTAGGCCACTATTATTCATACTCACCTTAGATTTGTCTAGAATCATGTTGAGATTCTTCTTCCCACCAATAAATCTCTCAAGAGTCTCTTTAAGGTAGTCATTTTGTTTGCCTAGTTCATAACAAGAAACACACTTATTTGACTTGCTAGCCCTATCACACTTTTCCTTATAGTGAGCTACCTCGGCTTTCAAAGCCTCACAAGACACACAATAGTTATCTCTAATCCTATCCAATCGCTTCTTTGAACTTAACTCTAAATGCTTCTTGTATCTTATCTACATTATGCCCAAGTTCAATACAAAGAGTACAAGAATTAGAATTAACAACTTTCTTGGAAGCAGTCATGGACATGGATTGTTCAATTTTAGCCTTTTCTTCTAGTGTCTTGTTTAAAGCATCATTCTCAATTGTGAGTTTAACATAGTTTTCACATGAAGCAGTTTTAGAATAAAGGACCATTTCAGTCATTTCTTTCATTTTAGTCTTATTTTTCTCACAATGAGAGCAGGTGTGACTAGCATCAAATTTCATCAATTCTTTTGTAGCACTATCCAATTTTAGTTCAAGCAAAGCACAATTTGAACAAGGCAAAGGAATAGCATCTACAGTAGTCACATCTAAAGCAATGACATTCATGCAAGCAGGACTAGACTTGAGGGATTCTAGTTCATCAAGAGCATCTTTCAATTGATTCACAACAGATGAATGAGCAGATTTCAGATTAGACAATTCATTCTTCAAGCAGGAGCAAACATCACAAATGTCAACAGGATCAATGGATTTGAGCTTAACAACTTCTAGGTTCAAGTTATCAATCATGGTGTCCTGTTTCTTAATCATTTTTGCTTGCTTATTCAGTTTTTGTTCAGCAAGGACCAAAGCACGTTTCATATCAGCAAGTGAGGGACATACCTCATCGGGATCGCTGAAAGGGTCGTCGTCGTTGGAGGAGTCGACGTCGTGGCTATCCCTGGCCATAAAGCACATGCCGGTGAAGTCCTGGGCCTTCTTCTTGCCATGGGAGTCATCCTCGTCGTCCTCCGTCTCCGAGTCCACATCGCTCATGTCAACATTCTCTAGAGCGGCAAGGACCCGACTGACGAACTTGCGATAATTGGTCTTCTTGGGTTTCGCATCCCTAGCTTGAGGATGCCTCCGAGTGTCCTTCTCCTCCTTGCCCTTCAGCTTGGGGCACTTTGATCGAATGTGGTTTGGCTCACCACACTCAAAGCAAGTGATAAGGCCACCTCTCCTCCTGTTCCTCACCTTGTTGTAAACTCTCGAGAATTTGGTGGATAGGAGGGCTAAATCATCCTCAGGTAGATTCTCTAGCAGCTCATCGCTCAAAGAGTGTAAAGCGGACAAAGAAAAGCCAGATGAGCCAAAATCAAAGGAATCAGACGAGCTACCCTTAGATGGGTCGACCACCAAAGCCATCGACTCTGTCTTGGGGAGACGCGAGATAAAGTCAATCTCATGCGTCTTCAACCTTGAGTAGAGCTTATCCATGGTAAGCTCACTCATGACAGTGTTGTCATTGATGGATGTGATCTTCATCCCCTAGACCCTCACATCAAGAGTGTTGGAAATATGCCCTAGAGGCAATCATAGAGATGATTACATTTCATTATGTTCATGACATTGGATAATGTGTTATCTTGTTCCTAGAATAATATTGTTAATATTTATTATCAAGTATGTGACTTGGTTGTGAAACTCTATATTTCGCGATAATTATTCTTACACGATCCTCGGTCGTAAAAACATATGAGGACACATATGAATAGACTAGCATATGTATTGGTTGATGACTATGTTTCACGAGTCATAGATATGGGGATATCAAACCGATAATATGGACACATGTTAGAGAACATGATGTTGGATAAGACCCACCTTGAGACACTATTGAGATTGTTATGAATCTATGTGTCATTAGTTGGTCTCAAGCAATGATGATGTATAATCCTTAGACCTGAGATCAGCATGTGAAGGACCGGAAAGGCGACTAGAGGGGGGGTGAATAGGAGCACCGAATCTTTTTCGCAAAAAATGGATTCAACTTATAAATCACTCCAATAGCTATGAGAGCTATGAAGATCAATGATTAAACACAGAGGAAGTCTTATGTTGAATCCACTCTCACCCCCAAAGCTCAAAGAAACAAAAACGAGGAAGAGCCGAACAAATCAGACAATCGGTACAACCGCAGAGTAACGGCCGGTTGTACCGCAGATCCGCTACAACCAAGCAGTAATGACCGGTTGTACCGCAGTCCGCATAACCGCAGTTGTTAAGCCTTGCTCATCCGATTGTCCCGAACAGCAAAATCCGCCGGGTTTCAAAACGAAAATCAACGAACTTTTGATCTACGCGCCAAACTTGACCAAAATTGAACCACACCTTCCTGAAGATATTAGGAACCTATTCCAAGCAACGATTTCAGAGATCCATGCCAAGGTTCCTATCCTTTGCATTTGAACGAAGATGGGTTCAAAACCGCGCAAAAAACAAAACTTGATCTAACGACTTGCTCGTGGGTGGATGATGATCTAGATGACCTTAGATAGGTTCCCACATGTCCCAGCAAGCAAGATCAAGAGGAAGAACCAAGCAAAAACTCCCGGATTGAAGAAAGTTCCAAAAATCACAAAAAGGAGAACGAAGAACAGAGAGCACGAATAGAAGAAAACTTCAGATTTCCATTCATTGAATCAAGAGCGAAATACAAAGAGATACATCCCCATACGCATGGACATTAGAACAAGAGGAATGATTACAAGTTCATCAATCCATCCTCTCCCTCTCCCTAAGCCAAGAACTCACATTGAGAGCTACGAAGGGGACAAGCAGGGAGCACCAAACCGCCTCCACCAACAGCCCTCAACCACTAAAGAGCAAAAGAGAAACACCCACAAAGCCTCTTTTTACTCTAAAACCCTAATTCCACCCAAGTGCTCAAGAGGGCATGCAGCCCTCCAATCCTTTAAATAGCCTTGGCTAACGGGTCTCCTCCCGCTACGCCCGCTTAAGTCCAACGGAGCTCGCCTCCCGCTTGTGCAATTTTGCGACTTCCGATTCGCCTTTCGCACCTTCCGGAAGCTTCAGCGCCCTTGTCTCGCCGACGCCGCAACCACCTCGAGTCCACGCTGCTTTCGACACATCCCGACTGTTTCGACCTCGGCGCCACTGCGCTTAGTCCATCCACCGTGTCTCGCCACGACTCCGCCGACGCCCCGCAGCCACACGCATAAGAAACACGAAACCGGAACAAGTTCTTCACAACTTGACCTAACGTTAGCTCAAACATGCAATATGCAACACATATGCATGAACACACCGATATGACCTATCCCAAAACTCAAATCACCAAAATGGCCGAACTCACAAAACAATCCAGACAACCGCCATGTTACCAGCGGATCAACCGCGACCGGTCAGATCGCCCAATACCGCGGTCGTTCCGATTTCCAATGAAGACCGAACACTAAAAACAACTTCTCCGAATTCTTCAACCGCCATTTACCAATCGGTATAACCGCCTCATGGTCGTAGATCGCCCATAACACGCCGGTCGTTCCGATTTTCCTGACAAATTTCCCAGAATGATTTCACGAAAACGCGTGAACCGCGCAACGACATGGTCCGACCACACAAACCAAACTCGACTGACCTAAAACCTTTGTCAATTACCCATCACTCACACGGGACGACCTCCACATGGTCTCTCAATCTCCCCCTTGATGAGTATATTGACAAACTCCGAAAAAGAGCAAAGTTGAGTTTGAGTTTGACGAATCCAACATGGTCCAAAGAAGAAGAGTGAAACAAATGACCATGTCGACAGAAGGAACACTAGAGCAACAACTGAAAGAGCAAATTGATCTCCAAAGCTCTAAACTGCTCCCATCGACTTTTTCTCTCTATTCTCCCCTTTTAAATAAACGATCAAGATGCAATAGAGAGAATATGACATGTTAATGGATGAAAATGGTCAAGTTTGTTTATTTAAGCATTTTGAGCCATGAGAATTATCCATAATGACCAACATGTAATACACCAAGCCATAACTTAATAAAAAGGCTATCTAGATCATGACAAGATATGTATAAGCTAGCTAGAACACATAGATGACAATCTGAAAATGAGGTACATTATGTGAGCAAGTCAAGTCATCAAAGAGCAAAGTCTCGCTAGAGATATCCAAGGATGATGCAGCCATGTCAATAAGCTAAGCGGAACTAAGAAGCTTAAATTGAGACCAAAAAGAGTGCTATAAGCTCAAGATTGAAACATTGGTTAAGTACTTGATTCTTTTGATAGCTTTAAGCAAATTTGAGCACAAATGATATATTATCTTTGAAATTCAAGGTTGTTGACAACCAGATTTTTGTTTTATCATGTGCTAGACCTCAAGCCTTATGCGACTACTCCAAGCGAGAAGCTTAAGAAGATAGTCTAGGTCACCCAAAACTCCCCCTAAGTTCATGTCAAGTGCAATGACAAGCCGCCTCATAGGGAAGAATTGGTGAGTCGGCTTTTTCAAGACAAAAGAGATCTTTTGCATTTTAGCATGTTGTACTAACTTATGCAACATCAAGAGACTAAAACAGCTCAATCTAAGGCTCAATATAGATTCATCACTCTACCCAAATTTATTTGACATGGCATGAATCATAAAAGGATAGCTCAAGAAAGACTAATCTCGAAAAGCTAACATGACAAGTTTTAGTTTGTTGAGCAATTTTAATTAACTTATCATGGCAAAAGCTAGGCTACACATATGAAGTCATGATAAATCTAGCAAATAAGCACAAGTCATGGCAAGGTGTAAAGCATTGTAAACATGTCACAAACAGGATAATAATCAAGGCTCAATGTAGTTATATTACAATGCGTAATGCTAGAATGCGTAAGATCCAGCCCCTCAACATTAGATGCAACTTTTAGTTCAAGTTGAGTTAACTCAATATTAAGCTCCGTAAGCTCCCAAATGAACTCCCTTGAACCAAAACAAAAAACGAGAAGTCGGCAAAGAAAACAGAAATGCATACCCTCAAAGCATAGACAAGATATAGAGAATACCATGGCTCAGATCGACTCTCATCTACCCCATATGACACTAGGACTATCACCGCCCGGCTAACACACTAAGGAGCAAACACGCTCTGCCTACCCAAGGGTGGCCCAACCCTTGCTAGAACCTATAAGAAGTGAGTAAGCTCAACCTAGTGAGAAGAGACAACTAATAAGCAACATCCTAGAGCATAAGATGAGAGGAAGAAGTCTAAACAACTAGACGAGAGAAACACTCTAATCTATGCTAGGAAGACTAACCCAAAATGCATCCCAAATGCAATGCGATAGTAAGGAGCAACAAAGATAATAATATAGTAGAGCAAGAAACCCAAAGCTCCCTCACTACACCCATAAGGACAAACCACCCCAAGCTCTCCCGCAGAGTCAAAACCTCGAACTATCCAATGGCTTGGTGAAAATGTCACCAACTGGTGGTCACTTCCACAAACCGGAGCACTATATCGCCTTCTCTACATGGTCTCTAAGGAAGTGGAAACGAATATCGATGTGCTTGGTCCGAATGTCGACTGGTTCTTGGCAATGTTAATCGCAAGTGTTATCACAAAAGAGTGGAACACTCCGATAACTAACCCAAAGTCCCGCAGGTCGGGCCATCCAGAGCACTTGACTACAAAGAATCGGCCGCAAAGAACGCATTTCGCCTCTGCGGTGGATCAGGTAACACTGCATCGCTTCCTTGAAGACCAGGAAACAAGAGAAGTGCCAAGAAATTGGCAAGTGCTAGAAGTGCTCTTCCTATCTATCCTACAACCAAATAAGTTCGCAGATCCGAGAAGGCTCTCAAGGAAAGACAGATGAGGAAGAGTACCAGATACCATAGTCAATGGTAGCTCAGAGGTACCGAAGATGCGCTTCATCACTCGGCGGTGAGAACCGCGAGGAGAAGCTCAAACGAGCGCACAAACACACAGAAAAATGTATGTCTGGTCTCGAGGCAGTGAGGTACAAGAGGGAGCCAATCATGCTGCGAAACTCCTTTTGATCAACTGGCTCGCCATCCTCATCTGGATCAAGATAGGCTGTAGAAGCCATGGGAGTCGACACAGGCTTACCATCACTCATGTCGGTTGTCTCAGAGATCACGAGTGTACTTGCCTGATGAAGAAAAGTACCTCCCGAGTCTCGCTTGATTTGGAAGCCAAGAAAGAATGTCAACTCACCCATCATGCTCATCTCAAACTCGGTGCTCATGACATCCGAGAACCGGGAAACCAGAGTATGGGAAGAGCCGCCAAAGATAATGTCATCGACATAGATCCGACGAGCAGAAGGTCGAGGCCATGCCTATGATGAACAAGGTCTTGTCAACTTTACCCATCTCAAAACCATGACTTATCAAGTAGGACTTAAGCCTCTCATACCAAGCTCGGGAGCCTGCTAAGTCCATACAACTTTTGGAAAGCTTGAAGACATGGTTAGGTATTTGGGGTTCTCAAACTCGAGGTCAGTTTGACGAGACTTCTCCTCAATAAGGCCATTGAGGAAGGCACTCTTCACGTCCATCTGTAAAGCTTGAAACCCTTAGAAGCCGCAAAGGCAAGCGAGATTCTAATGGCTTCAAGTCGAGCTCTGAGGGCAAAGGTCTCCTCAAAGTCTAGACCTCAACTCGGAAAACCCCGAGCTACTAATCTCGCCTTTGTTTCTGATGACTACCCCATCCTCACTCTGCTTGTTCTTGAACACCCACTTGGTTCCAATGATATTGTGACCTCGTGGGGGCTCAACAAGCCACTGCACCTTGTTTCTCTCAAAGTTCTCTAATTCTCATGCATGGCATTGACCCAGACTCATCGATAAAGCATGAGAAACATCTTTGGGCTCAAAGGAGGCAATGAAGGCGTAATGGAGACAGAATTGAGATAAGCTGATTTTGAGCGGTAACACGCCAAAAGATCTCCAATGATCCGCTCAAGGATGAACTTTCTGGATGTGTCTAGGAGGTCCCGGGAGAGATGAAGAAGTGGCCTCTACCTCATGAGTCGACGAGGTAGGAACAGAGCCACTAGCTCCAGAGGAAGCGTAAGGCAGGGTCGATCACCTCGAGGTGCGGTGGAAGACGGCACCTCAAGGAGTGGATGAGGGACAGGATCGTAGACAACCGTCATCTCCATCGCCCTCATCATCCACAAAGATGGTCTCGGACCGCTCTAAAGAACTCGAGATATCTCGCCTAGTCCCTGACCGCCTCGCCAAAGGTCACCTCGCAGTCTCTACCATTTTGCTAGTCTCGCAGCCTGCACTTATAAGCCCGCCAAGAAGTCGAGTAGCCTAGAAAGATACCGCCACAGAACGTGACTCGAACTTGTCTAGGTTCCTGCACTTCAAGATAAAGCACTTGCAACCAAACACACGAAAATGAGAGACGCTGGCTTTCGCCAGATCTCACTCATAAGAAGTGCGTGTAGGAGTGCCCAAGAAAACTCGATTCAAACATGGCACGCAGCTGCAATGGCTTCACCCAAAACTTCCTCGGTGTAGAGTACTCATCAAGCATCGCCCCGCCATCTCGACTAAGGTACGGTTCTTCCTTCCACAACGCCATTTTGCCGAGGAACGATGGAGAAGAGAACTGGTGCTCTACACTGCCTCACCACGTAAACTCTCAAAGTAGGAATTTTGAACTCCGTGCCATTGTCATCATGGATCGCTCAGAAGGCACCCGGAGCTCAACAGAAGACCTACTAAAAGACCTCGGAAATGTGAAACGTCTCATCCTTCGAGGCTAAGAAAACACCCAAGAATACCTCGAGAAGTCATCGACCACAACAAGAACATACCACTTCCTCCCCGCCGATCAAGACTCGAGCCGGTCCAACTGGTCCATGTGGAGCAATTTGTCTGCATCGGTCATAGTAATCGTGGACCGAGGATGAGAAGCGGCAACCATCTTGCCGCGTTAGATGGAGTGCAAACAAGATCTTTGACCATCTTGAGTTTCGCACCACTTAATGAGATCATGGTCGCTAACTCGGGTCAAATGGTCAAATCCAATATGACCAAGTCTCCTATGCCGTAAAGAGAGATCGCGGGACTCGTATAACCAAACACCGGAGAGGATCACCAAGAATCGGAAAAATCAGCACGAAAGATCCTCCCATAACGAGAAATCCCGCAAACCGGACTACCCAAGAATCAAGAATTTTGCAATTGTTTTTCTTAAAGCTCACTCGAAACCGCCATCAAGAAGTCGAGAAACCGAAAGCAAATTGTACCGCAGCCTTACTAACCAAGGCAACATCCTTAAGAATAAAAGAGGCATTAATACGCACAAGACCTTTGGCGATGACGCGTCTGCACGAAGCGCTCCGAAGGTGATCGACTCATCACCGAGCGCGGGCTAGGAGGAGAACCAACGGAGTCTCCCATCATATGACGAGAACAACCGAGTCTACAAGCCAAACCTTCTCCTTCCCTACCCGCTAACTCCGAGTCAAACAGAGTAAAGTCTCAAGATCGATAAATCAACAATGATTTTGGCACCCAATATCGAGTAACACGCCGAGCGATGAAGTAGTCAAGCACGATCGACCTCTATCTACCCTACGCCTCAGAACTCAAAGCGTAAGGTCTAAGAGTAGACCCAAGTCGTTGCGGGTTCGACCGCTACGAAGGAGCGAGTCGAGCACTCGCAATATGTCGAACACGCCATGTAGCTATCTCGATGGGGAAAACGAGATCTACCTCAGACGCTAAGTCACGATCGAAAGCAAAGATGAGGACGAAAACCGTAAAACTCGAAAACCAAGTCCTCGATGTCGCACAAACCCATCGAAGAAACAAGCCTAGACCTCGTGTTGGTCTTAGGTGCACTCAAGGTCCGGGGTCGACTTCAATGCGCCTAAGAGACTCAACATGGTCTCTACGCGATCTTGGCGCTACCAAGCATCGATCGATCGTGTGTCCATCCTTCCGATGAAGGTGCGGATACTTCACCTTCTCGAGAGGTAGAAGCGAGATGTGAAATTACCTTCTTGTCGAAATCCTCGACATAGCCCGCTGACTTGAAATGGACTTTCTCGGTCCTGGGCTCAGTCTCGATCACACCTGGTGCTATGGGTCTGAGCACGGCAGGTGGATGCTTCCTCATGTCCTCAAAGAGGTCATATCCTAGACCCTGATTAAATCTGCAAATCTTAGATTGGTCTAGAATAAGATTGAGCTTCTTCTTGCCTCCTACAAATCTCTCGAGAGTGTTCATAAGGTACTTGACACTCCTAAAGAGAGAGGTGCAAGAAGAGCAGGGGAAGAAGAGACAATGAAGGTAAGGAGCAAAAGAAGAACCAAAGAGAGGGAAGAATGGCTTGTGCAAGCACAACCGACTCAAGGGACACCCCATCGCTAGCCGCTTGGTTCACGCTAAGCGCCTTATCCTTACCCCGAGGCTTCTCCCCCTTCTCCACAATCATATTGCAAGCACAATGTGGCTTCTCTAGAAGGTCCTTAGTTAGCTTCACACATTTCTCATCCAAAGCAATCAAGTCAGATTTTAGTTTGTTACACTTAATGCATGGTGAGCTAACAGGTCCTTAGAAGCAAACCGAGCCAACTTCCTTTCATGATCAATCATATCTTGAAATCTGTTTGGAGACGACCTTCAAGTTCAAGTAGCTTAACTTAGGACAGTTCAAGCATGAAACAATCGGCTCAAGTAAAGAAGCTTGTAGTTCACAATTTTATGATCCGCCTGCTTAAGTTCATCTTCAAGTTATTGCAATTTTCACAAGACTCGGGCAGATCAAGGAGCATGGCATAAGATCCTCTAGCAAAGAATGTCCTTACCCTCACATGAGGTGGGAGAAGTAGTCTCATCAAGAATAAGTAGGGTAATGTACCATCCTACTCAACTCTAACTCAAAGAAGCGCACTAACATTCTCCACCTTAACACTATCAAGTTTGGAGGACATACTATCATGTGAGGTCCTTAACTTCTCCATATCAACCAAAGAAAGCAGAGCATGTATCACAATCATCACTAGAAGGAGCAGATGTAAGAGCAATAATCTCTAGTGACAGTCTATCTATTTCCTTCTCTAACTCAAAGACACCTAGCCTTAGCTTTAGCATGAAAACCTCCTAGCTTAAGAAAAGCATGATTGAGCTGTTCAGAGGTGGGATCTACCTCGTCCGAAGTCGGAGTACACCATTGTCACCGAAGTTCGCCGAGAGGCCATGAAGCACATGCCGAGAAGTCGCCGCCATGCTTGGGCTCTTGGTCACCCGTCCGTCATCGCCGCTTCCATCCCTCCACCTCGCCGAGGTCGAGGTCGTCAAGGCGGTGAGGACGCTGTGGAAGAGCTTGGCTTTGCCGGTTTGGAACTTCTTCTTGTCAAGGCGCCCGAGCCGAGGCTTTTGTTGCGTTCTTGTCGGTGTAGTCGTTTTGCCCGAACCGCCGTAGTCGTTTTGCCCTTCTCCATTTAGGGGCGGTTGTTCAATGTGGTTGGGGCCACCACACTCGAAGCAAATCACGGGTCCTCCTCTCTTCTGTCCCTCCTCCCTTTGTAAGCGTGGGAGAATCTACGAGCAAGGAGGGCAAGCCGCTCATCCAAGAAGTCGCTCTAACCGATCATCGCTATGTCACAGAGAGCAAAGAAGGAGAAATTGCAAGAGGACTCGGTTGAATCGATCGGTGACCAAGGCCATCGATCAGGACTTCGACCTCGAGAGACAACGCTAATCTCGTGAGTCTTGAGGCGTGAGTACAGCCGCATCAAGAGTCAAGGTCGAGAGGTCTGTCGTGTCTTTGATGGTGGTCACTTTCATCTCCCAAACACGCAGACGAGTGCCGTGAGCATCCGACGAGCATTGTCCGAAGTCGGGTATGTGAGACCGACCGCCGGAGGTTGCTCAAGATCTTGTGAAAACGCATGGCACTCATCTAGGGACTCACCAAAGAAGCATCTCAAATTTGTTGTATTCTCGCTTGAACCGTCCTGCCGAACCGCCTTGATCTGGGTGGTGCCTCATGGTATGCGCCGAGGGTCACCCAGATGTCGAGGCGGACGACAGTGAGATATGCGTCAAACTCGCTCGACTCAAACCCCGATGATGATGTTCCTTGCCTTTGCATTTGCCTCAACATCAACCATGTTCCCGACATTGATGTTCTCATCGGCAGAACAAATAATCGAACCTTGACCTTTCGCCAGATGGCATACCGGCCCGGATGTATGTCTCCATTCGCTCTTCCGTAGGGATAATCGATGCCATCGAAAACAAAGCGGCTTGGTCGAGTACTTGTCCATCGCCACGGCTCTTGAGACCGTTAAGATCTATTGAAAAGAGCTAACCGCTCGATACCAATTGAAGGACCGGAAAGGCGACTAGAGGGGGTGAATAGGAGCACCAATCTTTTTCGCAAAAAATGGATTCAACTTATAAATCACTCCAATAGCTATGAGAGCTATGAAGATCAATGATTAAACACAGAGGAAGTCTTATGTTGAATCCACCTCACCCCCAAAGCTCAAAGAAACAAAAACGAGGAAGAGCCGAACAAATCAGACAATCGGTACAACCGCAAGTAAACGGCGGTTGTACATGCGCAGCCCCAAGACAACCGCGAGTAATGACCGGTTGTACCGCAGTCCGCATAACCGCAGATGTTAAGCCCGGTTCATCCGATTGTCCCGAACAGCAAAATCCGCCGGTTTCAAAACGAAAATCAACGAAACTTTTGATCTACGCGCCAAACTTGACCAAAATTGAACCACACCTTCCTGAAGATATTAGGAACCTATTCCAAGCAACGATTTCAGAGATCCATGCCAAGGTTCCTATCCTTTGCATTTGAACGAAGATGGGTTCAAAACCGCAAAAACAAAACTTGATCTAACGACTTGCTCGTGGGTGGATGATGATCTAGATGACCTTAGATAGGTTCCCACATGTCCCAGCAAGCAAGATCAAGAGGAAGAACCAAGCAAAACTCCCGGATTGAAGAAAGTTCCAAAAATCACAAAAAGGAGAACGAAGAATGAGAGCACGAATAGAAGAAAACTTCAGATTTCCATTCATTGAATCAAGAGCGAAATACAAAGAGATACATCCCCATACGCATGGACATTAGAACAAGAGGAATGATTACAAGTTCATCAATCCATCCTCTCCTCTCCCTAAGCCAAGAACTCACATTGGAGAGCTACGAAGGGGACAAGCAGGAGCACCAAACTGCCTCCACCAACAAATTTCAACCACTAAAGAGCAAAAGAGAAACACCCACAAAGCCTCTTTTACTCTAAAACCCTAATTCCACCCAAGTGCTCAAGAGGGCATGCAGCCCTCCAATCCTTTAAATAGCCTTGGCTAACGGGTCTCCTCCCGTTCGCCCGCTAAGTCCAACGGAGCTCGCCCCGCCAGTGCGACTTGCGACTTCCGATTCGCCTTTCGCGACCTTCCGGAAGCTTCAGCCCTTGTCTCAAGACGCCGCAACCACCTCGAGTCCACGCTGTCTTGACACATCGACTGTTCGACCTCGGCGCCACTGCGCTTAGTCCATCCCACCGTGTCTCGCCACGACTCCGCCGACGCCCCGCAGCCACGGACATAAGAACACGAAACCGGAACAAGTTCTTCACAACTTGACCTAACGTTAGCTCAAACATGCAATATGCAACACATATGCATGAACACACCGGATATGACCTATCCCAAAACTCAAATCACCAAAATTGCCGAAACTCACAAAACAATCGGACAACCGCCATGTTACCAGCGGATCAACCGCACTCGGCCGTCTCGCCCAATACTGCGGTCGTTCCGATTTCCAATGAAGACCGTAACACGAAAAACAACTTCTCCGAATTCTTCAACCGCCATTTACCAATCGGTATAACCGCTCATGGTCGCATCACCCATAACACGCCGTCGTTCGATTTTCCCGACAAATTCTAATGATTTCACGAAAACGCTGCGGAACGGCGCAACGACATGGTCCGACCACACAAACCAAACTCGATCGACCTAAAACCTTTGTCAATTACCCATCACTCACACGGACGACCTCCACATGGTCTCTCAAAGATGGTTTCCTACATGTGTAAGAGCACTCTTAGGGGTTGCCAAACGCTACACCGTGAATCGGTAGTTATAAAGGTAGCTTTGGTATATGCTCAAACATGGAGAGGAATGTGACCGGTCGGATATGGGATTTGCCCTCCTAACATAACAGAGAGATGTCTCTGGGCCCTCGTTGATCGGATAAAGAAAGTGCATGGCCATGCCACTAGTAGTCGAAGTGTTCACCACATAAGGTTATCTCGATACTCGATCGAGAAAGTATTGAACAGTCCATGGATGACACGACATCTCACCCGAGTTCAACCAGATATCGTGAGGCAAAGGGAGAATACATGAGAAACATTTAGTTCGACTACTACCGATCGTCGTATGGAGATACAAGCAAGTCGTAGATCGGTGAACGTAATCACAGAGTGGTCGAAACCAAGTCGTAAGGAGTTACGAAGTTGGTCGTGATCAAATACTGAACCGTCATTATAGAGATAGGACTCGGTCGTAAGTGATGAGGACCTGGTCGTACATCATATTGCATTAAGGTTCGTCCGATATAATTTGTGTGTTTTAGAATCGATATGTTCGCTAGGAGCCGCTTCGACTCGTGATCGGAAGCGGTTTCCAATCACAACCGAACTACACATGAACCTCTGTGGTCACACACTTAACGGGTTGAACAAACCAAGATTTAATACGATTCAGAACGTGTCCGGATAGGATCCGCCACGCAGCACTATATAAGGAGGTGCATGAGGCTATTGGGAAAGATGAGTGAAACACCACCAAACCCTAGCTGCCATCTCCTTGAGAGCTCCACCGTGCGACTTGGTGCCGCACACCGACGCTCGGTTGTTCCTTCCTCGACGTGTGGATACCGTGAGAGGCGCTTACTACGATTGTTGCGCTTGAGGATGATCCGCGATCTTCAAGGAACCGCAGACGTTCTTTGGAGGAGACGATCGGCTCGTGAGGACATTGGACGATCGACTACGACCACTACATCGACGCTCTTCGTTGGACCAGATCGCTCCAATCCTTCTTCCGCGCTTTGCTCTGCTGCGTCTGCATGGTAACGATCTATGATCATCTACTTGCTTGGCATCCTGGTTCGCGTGGTAGAAATTTTTGTTTGTAGCTATCGTAGCCTACCCCGTGACCCAACAAAGAGCACCCAAAAGCTGGCGTGCATTCTCAGACTCAGTGAAAACAAGATCAACAGTGCAAAGATCATGAAGAATCTTGGAGAACCTCCCCCACAGCTCATCTAAAGACTCACCAGGCCTTTGCTCGATCTTTGAGTATTCTTTCTTGAGCTGGTTCTGTCTCACTTCCTTGATCGCAGTAGAACCCTCGTGGTAGTCACAAAGGGTCCTCCAGATCTCGTGA
Source organism: Phyllostachys edulis (assembly GCA_036346405.1). NCBI lineage: Eukaryota > Viridiplantae > Streptophyta > Magnoliopsida > Poales > Poaceae > Phyllostachys > Phyllostachys edulis. The sequence goes on from CM070566.1 coordinate 20,601,077, forward strand.
GCAGACCTCAAATGAGCCACACGCTCAAACTCAGATCGACTAAGACCTTGGATCAGAAAGTTCTGAGCCTTGCTATTAGCCTCAACATCTAGAGTGATCACATCGTCATTGGCTGGCACAACATATGGATTTCTGACCTTAAGCCAAATAGCGTGCCCTTGAGCCTTGATGTAGGCATGTATGCGTGCCTTCCAGTAAGCAAAATCAACTCCATCGAAAACAGGTGGTTTGGTTGAATACTTGTCAGTCGCCATGGCTCCAAAGACCGGTTAAGATCTATGAAAAGAGCTAACCGAGCTCTGATACCAATTGTAGGACCAGAAAGGCCACTAGAGGGGGGGGGTGAATAGACGCTTTCTCTATTTTTCTACTCGATCGAACTCAACACTACTTTCACTCCAATAACTATAAAAGCTAAGAAGATCTGTATACAGGCACAGCGGATGACCTGTGTTGAATCTGATCAAACCCTGAAGCAAAGGACCAAAAACATCTCACAACCGCATAGGAAGATGCGCAAGGACTAACTAGCTTGTCAGATATACGAGATGAACAAAGAATGAAGACAAGATGCAATTAAGAAATAAATCAAGGCACTGCACCGAGATATAGCACATGAGGATCCCTGCCGCTTCTGTGCGAGAACTCAACAGCATACACAAACCCAATCGGTCCAACAATATCTGACACATGAGACACTGTTGTTCCTGAGGCAGCACCGATCCACACAAGCAATAAACAAATCAACAAGAAATCTTTACCGCAAGCATTCACTGGATACAATGCACAGCCCCAAAGATCAGATGCCGAAAAGCAAGCACAAAGGGGACTGCAGCCCAAGGCAATAAACTAATCCAAACTCAAACTGCTGGTAGATAAAATCAGAACTTCTGTCGCATCAACAAGCAGCCAAGGTAGTAAATAAATCTAACAACAGCAAACCAAAAACACTGAAAACTGAAACCTTGGTCGGGTCATTGATGGCATCCAAGCAATAGAAAATACAAGATGCAGCCAGTAGCACCACTGGGAATTAAAACCGAGCGCCTCACCCGCATCAATGAAGACAACCAATCAATGCATTTCAGATCATACAAGAACGAGGCCTCTTACACGCATGAGAAACGGTAATAAACAGCTGCCGCCACCGCCACAGGCTCCTATTCTTACAGGAGAGACAAGCCGCCGCCAAGCTCCAGTTTTTGCGAGGCTCACACAGGGTGCCGCCACAGGGCTCCGGTTTCTACGGGGGCAGCCCTACGAATATCCCATCTCCATCCTTTTATATGACAGCCACTAACCGTAAAACCCTTTTAGAATTGGAGCTTCTAGAAGATTAAACCTAATGGGCTTCCGTTAAGGCCCAACAACAACGGAACACACACGCACGCATTTTAAAGCGCCGTCTTCACTTCTTTGATCTAATCCACTTCTTGACGCACCGTCTTGCGCCGCGGGTTGGCATTAGGTCACCAAGGCGGTATTTGGTAAAATTACCAAAATACCCGTTCTCGATCTTTTCCGAAGACCGAGTTCAATCCCGTTGAAGCAATCGCCTGCTTCGCCACGTGTAGGTTGATCCAGCGGCTCTCATCGTGTCAGCAAGTCTCTCCCATACGGTTCCCACCGGACCACCTTGACACTTGCACCGACCCCCCCACCGCTTGATCCAACCAGTCGCATCGAACTGCCCGTTCGATCAACCTCGTCCATTCTATGCCATGCTTGAGTCACCTGACCTCACCCGGCATCCATGATCATTCTGGACCTCAGCTCTCCAAGCTTAGTCCCGATCCTCCTCGCCGTTGATTGTCGTTGACCTGCAAGCCACCTGCACAGCAATAGACAAAGAAATCGTCTCCGGGAACAAGTTCTTCACAACTTGACCCACGTTAGCTCAAACATGCAATATGCAACACATATGCACTATAGCCTATGAACTCAATCTATTCCAAAGCCAAATTTCCAAAAATGAAGATCAATCTTTTAACTTTGCCGAAAACGTGTGAAACTATAAACCAAAAGCAACATTGCCAATTGTTTCATCATCTTAAGATCATGGGCATATCCCCATGATATCCACACAAGCACTTGCCTCTTTAACTTCTAGGAGCCTGACGATGCAAAGGCGGCACGATACTTGAGGCAACACTCCCTAGACAACGAATTGGCATACATTCAAAAACATATCAAACATAGTACCAAAACATCACATAATGCGCCCTATCATGATTACAGAAAAATGATCCACATAACTTGAATCTACCGATGAACATACACGCTGTCTCAGTAATAGAAAACGCTCAAACTTTCATATCTGAACCTCAAATTCAGCAAACTAAGATTTTATGGAGTCCTCACAAAAACACCTACAACTTCCTATTGATGACGAACCTCTGATTCTACTTTTTTCCATGTTTCCTTTCCCGAAGATTGTCCCAAAATCTGTCAGGACAATCTGTTTCACAATTTCGTATCTTTAATTCTAAAACTTGAAAAAGTATGAACGATACCAGGTCTGTAAACTACACAAAATTTTCTAACTTATTCAAGTTATCACTAAATTTTAATTCTACCATTTACTATAAGAAACTGACCCATCTTGACAACGTCTGCCAGCTACGTCCAAATTATGGACAACGAGCTTCCCGAGGCTGTAACTTTTCACCCTCTACTCCAATTCTAATGTTATAGACCTTCCTAGAAAGCTAACGAGATTATATAACTTTTCTCTAATTGGACCGATCTCTGAATCCGAGCCTAGATATCTCTAATCACCCCCGTAAGGTTTTGCGTCACAACTCGACAAACTAGGATAGAACATCTACTCCTCCCATTGACCAAACAACCCATACCTTGAACAGCGACTAAACTAGGGAAATCTAAAGGATTTCATATCGTTACCCTTGTAGATCATGTTGAAGATCATAAATTCCTCGCGAAATCTTCTCTTCTCCCCTTCTTTCCTTCTCCTTTTTCCTCCTTCCTTCCCTCTCTTATTCCTTGCTGGTCTCCTTGCTTTCCTTGACAACACCACAACAACCCAAGCTGCTCACATCAGCACATCAAGCATGCAGTGGCACTTAGCAGCACTGTGCATCTTGCATGTTCCTATGCAAAGCATGTAGTAGCAATTACTAGCAGCTAGCAGCAGCAACGCTGGACAGGGAGTTTGGGGCAACGCATAGGGGGCAGGGGCGGTACTAGGGGTGGGACGGCTATGATGAGGGCTGTCGCCCCTTTGGTTTCTATATGGTCGGCCAGCTCACTTAGGCCGAGACACCATGGGCCGAAGGTGTAACATCCCAATTTTTGGACCTTTTTGAAATTTTCAAAATAAAAAGAGCCATTTGATTTTTCCCGAGTTGTTAAAGCTTAATTTGAAATTTCAGAAAAAAAAACATTTCAAATGATTAAATCAAACTTCAATTAAATTCAAAATGGGTTTATTGGATTTTCTAAGACTTTTTGGATTTTCTCCAAATTATTTTGCTATTTCCTTGGAGTTCAATTCAATTTATTTCCTTTCTTGTTTTCCCCCAAAATTCCTTCTCTTTGTTGAAAATTTTAATTTAAATTAATTATTTTAAAGTGTTGGCTTTTAATTTGGAGTTCTTGCTTAAATAATCTCTATTCTAATCGAATCCCTAATCTCAATTCATCTCCAAATCAAAATCCAAATTCCAATTCTCCATTCAAATCTCTGATCCGAAATCAATTCTTTTCTCGGCCAATTTTGAATTCAAATCCTCAATTTGAATTCATCTCTTCTCTCAAATTCAAACCTCAGCCAAATTCAAAATTCAAATCTATTTTTGAATTTTCTCCGAAATGTAATCTCTGAATTTCATTTCAATTTTATCCTTGGGCCAAAAACCTTTTTTTCTTTTCCTTTTTCCTTTTTTCCCTCTCTATCTTTTTTTTCCTTTCCTTTTTCCTGTCTTGCTCTGCCTTTGCCTCTACTGCTTGTTGCCCGGTCGCCATTGCTGCCGAGCCACCTTTGGCCAGGATATGGCCTCCAGCGCCTGCACCCCACCGGCCGCCTCTCGGCTCAGCCTGTGCTCGCACTGGCTGGCCGCACCATGCACGCCCCGTTCCCTCCCATGCCTGTACCTAAGCCATGCTTTGGCTACGCCTGACCCGGCTGTGTTGTGCGCATCCCGCATTCCGTCATGAGCACCCATGCCACGCATTGGCAGTGCACCACCCCGACCCACTTGCGCTGTGCCCACCGCGACTGCCGGTGCCGCCGTCCTCTCTACTCTATCAGCACACCATCCCATCCCGTGCTCGTGCGCTGCCCCACTCCCGCCTGCACCGTACCATCCCGCAAATCCCGTTCGTGCCCGCGCCCGAGTCTCCATCTATAAAAGGAAGCCCCAAGTACCTCTTACATCCCTTTGCCTTCCCCTCCAAGTTCCATTGTCCTCTGGTGCCAGTCGCCGCTGAATTTCGCATTCCTCCACATGTCTGGCCACCACCCCATCTTCTCTCTCATCGCTCCAGTGAAATTCTTGCCCTCCAAACCGTGTCACGGTGTGTTCCCAAACTTCATGAGCTTTTCCCCTAAACTAATTTTGGATTTCACGCAGTACACCATTGGAATTTCACCCCTGAGGTCGTTTTCACATTCACCTCTCGATCTTCTTCTCTGGTGAGAACCAAGTCGAGCTAGGTGCATCATCTTGTGTTCCTGGTGTTCTTCTATCCATTCCCCACCTCATTTCATCTTCTCCATCACCGTGGAACCCCGCCACCGTGAGCACCTCTTTTGCGCCGTCTCCTCGGACCACCTCTGGCCTCCCCGACCTCGCCTTCGCCTTCCCCACCTACGGGCATAGCTCATGCTCCTTCTATTTTTCCCATGGCACTGTCCCTTGGCCAGAGCCCCGCACGGCCTATGCGCCACCTCGCTTCACTGTCGGCGATGCCACCACCACCGCCTCGCTTCACCGCTGCCGACACCACCACCGCCCATGGCTTCCCCGACCCCGTGGGAAACCATTTTGCCCCTTGACTAGTGCCGCTACAAAACCCGTCGCTAGCGTCGTTGCTAGAACCGAGCTGCCAGTGAGCTGCTCTATTTTTCCTGTGTTGAATGCTCTCTGCATTGGTTTTCTTTCTTGCTTGGCTCTATGGCAGGTAGGGATGGCAATCGGGCGCGGCGGGTACGGGTAGTGCTTGCCCATACCCATAACCACGATCTCGATTTCCCCCCACAAGCATACCCATGAAGGACAACGGACAAAAAACCTCACCCATACCCATCGCCTCAGGTCCTCGTCGCCATGAGCATGCTGTTTACCATGAACAATGCATCGCCACTGTGGATACCCATCGTTCATGAACATGCTCATCACCCATAAACAATGCACACATCAAGTTCATTTCAATTCACACATCATTAACACAAATCAAAAAATGTAGCAGCAGCTAACACAAATCAAAAAATGTTACAATGGACCATGCAGAACTCAAGATGACTCAACGTGCAATGTCCAATAAGATGTAATAATAGTAACAAACAAATAGTTGCAACTGGCAACTTGCCAGGGAGCAAGGCCTCCTAGTTTGACAGCTTATTGAATAGATAGCTGAGGAACCAACTCAGGAGATGCTAAAGATCTCCAAGGGGCAACAAAATCATCACATCCATTTAAGAATAGAAAGAACAACTAATAACAAAGTATCAAAAGACAGAAAATATGTTCTGTTTGAAATTTTGAAACAACAAAATAATGACAACACTACAATTAACTGAACAAAAGGTTGACATTTGTTCATTTGAGACAAAATCATGAATACACTGCAAAGAAATGAGAAAATAGCAGCTAGCATGTATGATATATGAATGTATGATACTAACAAAAATCTGATTCAAAACACAAGGTACTGACATCTACTCATCAGGTAACATTTGCTCAATTATATAGAAGTGTAGCCTGCAATTGCTAGCATTCTTGTCCACAAGTAAAAGAGATTGCATAATTACACACAAAGCGCCAGATCCAACAGATGAAGAATGCACTGCAAGTATATGGCTCATATGAATCAACATCCAGTTTTCACTTCTTCTATTGCATCAACTTCTAATGCTACTTGGGGGAGAAATGACATCACAGACCTACAAACATCGATCCAATTTTCACTTGTATTAACACTCCAAAAAATTTCTACCACCAATTTGTACCTCCAACAACACAGATCTCAAGGATACATCCATCATCACATTGACAAATCTACCAAAGAACGAAGGGGGGCAGAGGCAAATCGCCATGGGAACTGACCTCCAAGCCCGTCTCAAGAGAGGACAAGGTCACCGAGGGATGAGGTCGCCGAGGGGAGGAAATCGCCGTGGGAGGAGGTCGTAGGGGGGCCGGTGAGAGGGGAAGTCGACGCATGTGCCGGGGCCGACGTCGCCGAGGCTCGAGGAGACGAATTTGAGGCTCACTCGCTGGTCGCTGCCTCCATCATGTGTTCACTCACTAGGGTTTGAGACTTGAGATGAAATGGGGAAAGGTAGTGGCCGGGTGGCTGGCCGGGAGGAGGAGGAAGTCGAGCTGGTGTTGAGGAGGCCGGGTGGGAGGAGGCGACCGGCGGGAGGAGGAAGATCGGGGACGGGAGTCGCGGTTGGTCAGGAGATTTAGTGGGACTGGGGGAGGCACGGTCTGGCGGCTGGGAGGGTGGGAACTTGGGACTTGAGCTTGACCGAGCCGAGCTAGTGCTAAGGTTTTACACAGTGGCTCTGTCCCACGGTCCCACCTGTCCGTGTAGATGACGGGTAATCGGGCGAAGCGGGCATGGGTGGAGCTTACCCATGCCTACGCACGTTTACCCGATGGGCAAGAAATTGTGCTTGTTTTTATGCCCGTGGGCAAAGAAAGACGCCCATACCCGCCTCTATTAGGGTATTCGCCCACGGGCACGTGGGTAATAGGGCACAATTGCCATCCCTAATGGCAGGAGGAACCCCACTATCATACTCCTCTTCATTTCTCTCTTGCTCTTTCTTACATGTGGGGGCAACCTTGTCATACACAGAAGCCCTTCCTCTCTTTCTCTCTAGCAAGTGGGTCCCCCTTTGTCATCCTCACAAATCCTTTGATTCTGTGTAAAGAAATTCAGCACAGCACAGCACAGCAAATCCAGTTTTTCCTTTTTTTTCTTGTTTTCTATCATTTCATGTGATTGAAAACTTTCGAGCATTCGTTCTCCTTCATACGAACTCCGATTCTGTCGATTGTTGTTTCTAAATTCAGCCCCTTACTTTTGGTTCTAATTTTATATTTTCTGGATTTTATTTAGAATTGCTCTACTTATTTGGCTGTGTTGAATGACAATGATTTATACTTTGGCAGGTGGTCATGCAGTAAAGGGGGAATGAGGGAGGCACAATATAGGAGGCACATTTTAGTGTGCGTGAGGTACACAGGTGTAACATCCTAATTTTCTGGGTTTTTGAAAATTTTCAAAATTTTAAAATATCCATTTGATTTTACGAATTTGCTAAAGCTTAACTTGAAATTTTAGGATTTAAAAGCAATTTAATTTGAATTAATCAAACTTCAATTAAATCAAGGTTGGTTTATTTAAGTTTTCTGGTTCTTAATTGGATTTAAAAATCAAAAATATTATTTTAAGTATTTTCTTGGATTTTAAAGAAAGGTTTTCCTTTTCCTCAAAGCTAAAAAAATTTAATTTCAAAGGAAAAAGTTAACCTAAAAGTATTTTTATTAAGTCCCAATTAATTCAAGAAATTTGTGTGAATTGTTCTAGAATTTTTGGGCTTTATTTACTATTTTCTAAAAATGCTTTTCAATTTCTGGTATTTTATTTAATCAAAAACATATTTAAATCTTCCTATTCATCTTGGGCCGAATTCGTTGGGCCCGTTTTCCCCTCCTCCTCTCGCGGACCACACTAGCCCGTTTCGCGTGCGCAGCCCATGCCTCCATCCCTCGGACACCGTCCGATCAAGATCGGACGGCTCCCAAAACCACGCGCCCTTCCCCGCTTCCCCCTCCTCTCTCTCTGACCGGTGGGCCTGCCCTGTCAGCCACCCTCGCCCACCTAGTCATCTTCCTCGTCGAGCCGGTACAGCGCCCATGCCGAGCGAGCACGGCATCAACGCCAGCGCCGCGTTCTCCGCCGACGCACCTGCTCTCGTCGCGTGCATTCAATGCGTGGAGGACCTCCGCAGTTGCTGCCACCACCCACACCTTCACCCACGCCCTATCGCAGCCCCATGCCTCTCGACTGCCATTGTGAGACCCCGACGTTTATTAGGCTCATAATACTTAGTCATCCGATTGACCCTAGTATTATCAACCAAATAAACCCCGGTCTCGAGAGATGTATACTTCCTGAATGCAAGATACATACCTCACAACAAAAGAATGTATCAATTCCATACAACACATAGAACATAAGCAACAAACCGAAGTTAACAATAATATGGAATAGATATTACAAAAGAGAGGCCCTTAGGCCAAATAGCAATAATTACAAAAGATAACAATGAAGCAAAAGTGCCATAAAGATGGCTATAACACAAAGCCAATCGGTGTGCCTTAACCCCTAGGCATCGGCCGGACCGCCAAGCTAGTCGTCAAGAAAGCGCAACACGTAGCACAAAAGAGAGGCTCTTGGAGCTCTCCTTCTTCCTCTGCACAAAAGCCACAAAATTGCCACAACCACGGGCGATGAGTACATAAAGTACTCCGCAAGACTTACGTGTGAGATAATGAACTATAAATAGCTACATGCAAGCTTTATTTAAGTGGATGAGGCTTTGGACTCATTTTAGCATAAAGCAACATTTATTTGCAATAACATAATAGATTGAAAGCCATTTGACAAAGCATTTTTAATTATTGAAATAACAACGCGATAATAACATAGTAACAACAACAAGAACAGTCCTGGAAGTGACTAACCCAAGTCACCACAACAATAGCATGAACTCCCCGTTCATACCAACCATGTCAAGTTTTAATTAAAGGTTGTAGTCTAGTCTTGAACGACCTTACCAAGCATGTCCATAACCTAGGGCGAGGCTATTGAATAGTTTTATCCCTCAGGGGTGTACCACTGTACCCACACGTCGACCGCCTTTCCATTAGGCACACTACCTTTGGTATGCTGCAAGACGGCTAAGTCCTCTGAGACATTTCCAATGGACAATGCTAATTCTGAGTCGCACAACCCACGGGAGAAGGAGACATCACACAACCTTCTCGGAAGCTAATGCTCCCTCCCACATCACACACACATTTTATCTTTAAAAACACACCAACCGAGACCCCAATTAACACCGCCCAAAGTACTTAGTCAAGAGGGTTCCATATGCCCTCGTGTGGTTAGTCTGTGAAATCGCTTAACTTAGTGACCCAAGTACTCGGTCCTTAGGGACCCAGGCATACCACCACATCCAAAAACCGCACCATCCATCCAATATGCCCAAGTCTAAATCAATCTTTTATTTTCAGTTTTTGATTTTACAAATTAAACAAAGCACAAGTGCTGGACATATAGGAGTAATAATCAGTTTTGAGTGATCAAGACCATCGACTAAGTCGATGATCGCCCATTTCTACCGATAACTAAGCATGTCTAAGCAACTTAAATCGAAACTACTAAGTGATAAGAGCTCATCCAACGAGCTCCCACCACAGCAAATAACCTAGGCTCATGGTAGTAGAGGATAAACAATTCCTACAGATTATGCAACTATAGGCTTGCTAGCGACATTTAACACAAAGTAGCATGCATACATAGAAGTAAAACAATATATTAAGCTTTAAAGTAATGGGACAATGATGGAAATGATCAAACTGCTTGCCTTGTTGCTGGTGGTCAAATTGTGGCAGAGGGTCGCTCTCGGGATCACCACAAATGTCGAAACCTAACGGAAAAGCGATAAAGAACCGATAAGAACGACGAAAAGGCAACAAAGATAGCACAGCAAACGAACTCCAAATTCTCTGAATTTTCTACAGCAGCAAGAGGGTGATTTCTAGGAAATTTTGCAACAAGAACCAATGGATTTGGATTCTCAATGCAAAAAATATGAGCAAAACAATTCTGCTCAGCCTATTAATTAGAAATATGCTACTGTTCATCACAAAATTTTCTAGAATAGAAGTGAAGCTGAAATTTTTACTGTAAAACCAGCGCCTCATGAGATGAATAACACAATTGAGTTCACCTCATTTGGAGCTATTATGCACTCTCTATGATTTTTCAAAAACAAGAACTTGAACAAAATTATAATGCACAAGTTCTCATTTTTATAACAGCAACAAGCTCAAAACTAATTTTCACAGTGAGACCACTAAGAGAGGAAACCAACAAAGTTGGTCTCACCCACAAATAGTCTATAGAGCATTAGTTATGTATTTTACAAGTTAAGTATTGTTTTTGAGTGTATATTTAAAGGGAGTTTTAAAACCTGATGGCAACTGTGCTCTGGAGCTGAACTAAACTTACAATCATTTTTGGATTAAAGTCAAGTTCAATACAGAGCCAACACAATTTGAATGACCTCAAAAGGATTCAAAACGAAGAAGATATGAAATTCTAAAGTCTATACCTTATTTCAGTTTAACTAAGAGTTCACTGGAATTTCTAAAACTCACAAGGGTATGGGAGGACGTGAGCCACAGATCTTAAATCCAACGGCTCAAGACCTCCCAGGAGAACATCACACACGCGCACGTGAAGGTCCAGAGGTCCTGGACCTCTTAGCAACTCACATGCGCGAGGTGAGGGGGAGGTCGGGCCGTAGATGCGAAATCCAACGGACCACAACACAGAAAGGAGGTCCGGAACGGACCAGATCTAAAGGGGAGGTCCTCAACGGTTGAGATCTTCCAAATGAAGGTCCAAACTATCAAGATCTCCCCGAGGAAAATCTACATCGTCAGACCTCACAGGGAGGTCCCGGCCGGTCCAGATGTTCCAAGGAGGTCCTCGATGGTTCGGATCGTCAGAGGAGGACCTTGACGGTCAAGATCTACCCGGGAGGTCATGAACGGCTGAGATGGCTACGGAGAGGTCCTAAGGGAGGTCTAAACGTTACAGACCTCCAGGGAGGTCTGGACGGCCACGATTACGCTAGGGGAGGTCTTGGACGCTCCAGATCTCCTCGGAGGAGGTCCGGGCGTCCTGCACTCCAACGCCGCACGAGCTATGGACATGAGATAAATGCGCGGGACCACGAGGAGGTCCGCGAGGAGGTTTTAATGCGCAAAGGGGCAGGGTTAATGGCGGTTAAGACACCAATGATTGCGATGATTGGGCATTTAAAGCGGTGAATTTATGTCCTAAAACGACAATGACACGCTCGGGGCGTCCGACAAAATCCCGGCGTGAAGAAGTGATCTCGCCGGCGATGTAGAGCTCGCCGGTGAGGTCCAATGATACCACGGAGTGCACAATAACGTTGCGCGCCCAAGGACCTCCTCTCGACAGCGACAACGGCTTTGAACGCCCGGCGAGCCGAGAGGGCAAAAGATGACCAAGACGGCCAAACACGAAAATGCAAAAAGCGACTCAGCGCAACATTCAAGCTTGTGCCAAGAAAAGCTCCGCAAAATCATTCATGCGGGTGCCAAAGAACTAAAGGACTAACAGGAGGTACAGGAGGTCCTAAGGTCTTTGGGAGGTCGTGAGGTGATGGCGGTGTTGGGGAAGACAATGAAGCTTCACCGCCCAAGACACCAAATTCCAAGCTCACTTTGTCCACCTCTGAAAGGTGCCCAAACAACTAAGTCGGGGATAACTTCCAAGAGGTGTTGGGAGCAAAGCGAACAAGGGTTTGAAAAGGAAGCCATTGGATCTTCTTGTGCCACCGAGGAGCTCAAGGACTCAACAATGGCAGCCACCAAGTGAGGAAGTGAGTGAGGAGGAGCTCACCACGCACAAGTGCAAGACCGAGATCAATTGGGTGTAAAGGAAGCCAAGGGAGGCTCCCAAAGGATACTTTATAGCCCGAGTGAAGGTTTTGAGCGGGGCTAAGCTCCATGGTGAGCTTAGCCCACGGGTTGGTCCATGGGGTGGACAAGACATAAAGGTTGACAAGGGGCGGTGTCTTGACTGAGATGGAAAGTCGACTGCATTAAATCTTGGTCGACAAAGAGTCATTGAAAAGGTACCTCATCTTGCAGACACGCATAATAAATGCACCGCTCGAGCTTGCCCGCGCCAAGGAAGGAGAAGAACAGGGAGGTCATTTTGACCGCTGGATAAGCCCACGGGAGGTCCTGCCCTCCGATGTGGTTTTGAACCGTTATGTTTTAAGTGGCCGGAGGAGGACCCACCACACGATCAAGGATGGGGAGGTCGTGGCCCTCCGATTTCATGTCAGCAGCGCACGTGAGGAAAAGGGACAGAGGTCCAAAGCGTTGGATCTCCATCCAACAAGGCGGACCTCGGTGAGGACTTAACCGCACGCGATCAAAAAGACATGAGGGAGGTCATGGCCTTTGGATTTAAATCAAGGGCACACAATGACCGGGAGGTCTGATATGATGCGCACAGCAAGGGAGGTCGGGACCGTTAGATTTAGATCTAAGGGTTCGATCAAAAGAGGTGGAGGTCTGAGCTTGCATACGCACAAGGGAGGTCATGGCCTTTAGATTTAGATCTAAGGGCTACGATCTCACGTCTTGTTGGGAGGTCTCGTGCGCATGAGACAAAAAGGAGGTCGTGGCCAGTAGATTTTAATCTAACGGTGCACAACAAAAGATGGGGGGGTTGTGAGTGCTTGATAACAGGGAGGTCGTGAGTGTTGGATCGATCCAACGGCTCGACCTTGGTTAGGTGGGAGGTTTGGTTAGTTTAGGTTGAGAGGAGGAGGTCGGGGCCATGGATCTTGGATCCAAGGGCTATGACCTCACGAAATGGGATGACCTGACCGAGTATGTTGAGGAGGAGGTCGTGGCTGTTGGATTTGATCCAACGGCTCGACCTCAACAAATGGGATGACCTCATTGCGATGGTTTAACAAATCGAGGAGGTCTTTGAGGTTTAACACATGGGGAGGTCATGACCGTTGATCACGGATCCAACGGCAATGACTTCATGAGGTGGGAGGTCCTTGCGGTGTTGATCATGAGGAGGTCGTGGTGTTGGATGTAAATCCAACAGTGCGACCGATCAAGTGGAGATGAGGTCTGTGAGGTGCAGACATGGTTGAAGCTGGACCAACTTTGAATATGGCTAGCCCAAGGAACAGTGTAGGCTTTTAAATTTAGTTTTAACAAATGAAACTTAGCAGAATTATTTGAGATAGCAAATGAACTCCAAATTTGATGAAATTTTAACTGGAGCTTGCTGACAATGAGACCAACCTTGCATAAAATTTCCAGAGGTTATTATGCAATGCATTTTCTCAGGAAATTCATGAAGGTTGTTTAAAGGATTGTTTTGCCTCCAAAAATTATCAACAAGTATTATAACTCATGATATTTTTCGAAGGGTCCCATATCAGTTTTTGGGACCAAGGAAAATATATTCCAAATGTTTGGCACAAGATTTAAGATAATTGGAAAATGAGTTTGATTTTTGGTCAACAAGAGCTTTGTGTTTTGGATTACACAACTCTTGGACAAAAATCACATGAGATTTTAGGGTTTTTCAAGATGTGAGAAAAGTTTTAATTTCTACACATATAATTATACTTGATTAACCCTAATTATACATTTGGGATGTTACAAAATCTCTCCCCTTACAGAAATCTCGTCCGAGATTTGGCTCACTCGATAAAGAAAGATGGATAGTCCGCACGCAGACGATCTTCTCTTTCCCAAGTAGCCTCATCCTCGGAATGGTTTGACCACTGAACTTTAAGGAACTTGATGGTCTTATTCCTTGTCCTTCGTTCAGACTCATCGAGTACGCGAACAGGGTGCTCGCGATAGGTCAAATCGGGTTGGACATCGAGAGTTTCCAACGGAGCTTCCTCGGTTGGAACACGGAGGCACTTCTTAAGCTGGGACACATGGAAAACATCATGTACCCCTCAAGTGCAGCCGGCAACTCCAACTTATAGGCAATAGCTCCTTCTTCTCGATAACGCGGTAGGGACCGACATATCGAGGAGCTAACTTGCCCTTGACGCCAAACGTTGATGGCCCTTCAAAGGAGAGACTTTGAGATAAACAAAGTCATTAGGCTCAAAACGTAACTCACGCCGACGGCGATCCGCATAGCTCTTTTGCTCGATTGAGCTGCGCGCAAACGCCACGAATAAGCCGGACTTAGCGCTCGGCCTCATTGATTGAGTCCGCCAAAGAGAGGTCTCTCACCGGTCTCGACCAGCTCAACGGGGTTCTACACTTTCTCCGTATAAGGCCTCAAATGGTGCCATGCCGAGACCGGCCTCGAAAGTCGTTGTTATAAGAAAACTTCGGCGAATGGCAAGCATTTCTCCCAATGCTTCCCATATGAAAGGACACAAGCACGAAGCATGTCTTCCAAAACTTGGTTGACCCTCTCGGTCGACCATCGCTTTGAGGATGATATGCCGTGCTAAAGGTAAACGAGTGCCCATAGCCTCTTGCAAGCTATGCCAAAACGAGGCGTGAAAAGGATCCACGATCCTACACAATCGTCTTGACACACGTGCAAACTCACGATGCGGGCGATATAGAGTTCCGCCAAAAGACCTACCCGTTCGGTCTTGACGGAAGGAAATGTGCCACCTTAGTCAATCGATCGATGACGACCCAAATGGCATCATTCTTCTTCGGGGACGTGGGTAGACCGGTGATAAAATCCATTCCGATCGAATCCCACTTCCACTCAGGAATTGGCAAAGGTCAAGCGATCCAAAGAGACGCCGATGCTCGGCCTTGACACGACGACATCGTCGCACTTTCGAAACGAACCGCAATCTCCCTCTTCATTCGGGTCCACCAAAATCTCTGGCGGAGATCTTGATACATCTTTGTGGCCCCGGGATGAATGGATAAAGGCGAATCATGGGCTTCGCGGAGGATTAAATTCCGCAACTCCATGTCCTTTGGAACCACAAGGCGTTGCCCGAACCTCACGACGCCATGCTCATCCTCAGAGAAGCACTTGGTCGTTCCGTTCTTGACATTTGCCTTAATGTGGCTCACTCCAACATCCATTGCCGGGCGGACTTGATCCGATCCACCAAGGTTGGTTGCACAACCAAGGCAGCAAGAGAACCACGCTCAACTAAACCCAAGTTGAGACGCTGAAACTCTTCCAGAAGAGCGGGCTGAAGCTCCCTGGACAACAAGGCATGGCAATGCGCTTTGCGACTAAGCGCATCGGCAACGACATTAGCCTTGCCCGGATGGTAGTGTATACCCATGTCATAATCCTTGATGAACTCCAACCATCTCCTTTGCCTGAGGTTCAGGTCAGGTTGGGTGAACAAGTACTTGAGGCTTTTGTGATCCGAATACACTTCACAACGATTACCGATTAGGTAATGTCGCCAAATCTTAAGGGCATGAATCACAGAAGCCAACTCCAAATCATGAGTAGGGTAGTTGAGTTCATGAGGTCTCAATTGCCTTGATGCATAGACCACTACCTTGCCTTCTTGCATAAGGACACAACCGAGGCCTCGACGAGAAGCATCGCAAAAGATATCGAAGCTTCGATGGATATCGGGAAGAACAAGAACAGAGCGGTGGTCAAACGCTTTTTGAGTATTGGAAACTTTCCTCACCCAGCGGACCACACGAATTTCTTGTCCTTCTTGAGCAACTCCGTCATCGGCCATGATCTTGGAGAAGTTCTCGATAAAGCGGCGATAATATCCCGCTAAACCGAGAAAACTCCGCACATCGGTGACCGGCAAGTTGACTCCATGAAAGAACATCGCTGACCTTGCTAGGATCAACGGCTCGCCTCCTCTTCGAAAGAATATGGCCTAAGAAGGCCACTTCCTTCAACGAGAATCGCGACTTGTCAACTTCACGTCACGGTGGTGCTCACGTAGCTTGCCTAACACAAGCTTGAGATGCTCGGCATGATCCTCATCGTTCTTGGAATAGATAAGAATATCATCGATGAAGACCACGACAAACTTATCCAAATACTCCATGAATACCGAATTCATGAGGTTCATGAACAAGGCAGAGCATTGGTTAAGCGAACGACATGACAAAGGTACTCGTACAAGCCGTGGCGAGTAGAGAATGCCGTCTTTGGAATATCCTCGGGCGAATTCAACCTCGATGATATCCCACTCTCAAATCAATCTTGAGAAAACTCGAGCTCCACCAATTGATCGAAGAGATCGTCAATGCGAACAATGGATACTTGTTCTTTACCGTCACTTCATTAAGTGGGCGATAATCGGCGCACATCGTAAAAGTACCGCCCTTCTTCTTTATGAAGATTGCTTTGGACAACCCCACGAGATGAGCTAGGGCGAATGAAACCCTTCTCTTGCAGCTCACTTAATCGCTTCTTCAATTCTACCAACTCGTTCGGTGGCATCCGATAAGGCCTCTTTGAGATAGGGGCGGTACCAGAGCCAACTCAATGACAAACTCGAGGTCTCGAGCGGGTGGCATCCTGGAAGATCAGCGGAAAGACATCAACAAAGTCACAAACTGTTGGGACTTTGCTAATATCTAGAGCGGGCTTCGCTTCAAGCCGAAGAGATGCGGATCTAGCGGCTTCGGTGGCGAACTGCTTAACCCGTCACCGGAGGGACTAGATAGAGATGAGCTTCTGGCGCAATCGATTTGCCCCATGTCTTTGGGACAACCAATCCATGTCAATGGTTTGCACAGTTTAGATGTAATTCTTGGCATGGATTCCACTTTCTCGATTTCAACAGGGACATTCCGACACTCGAATCCAGCTCTCAACTCCGAACCAGGAGAGCGAATGAGCAACGGGACAAGCAAAGGAGCCAAAGACTTAGATACAAGAGAATGAGAAGCTCCTGATTTAAATAAAGTAGAAGCAGGACGAGAGTTGACAAGAAGTTTACCCAACCTGACGTTAGGCACCTCCAAAGCTGAAGGGATGGGTTAGCAACGCAACCCGAAAAACAAAGCCTTAAAGAAAGCAAAAAGCGATCGACTAGGGGAATGGAATATCACCCTAAACGAAAGCCAAAACAGCGAGTAAATCAACTTTAGAAGCTTCTAAAAGACTCTAAAAACAGCCAAGAAACACCAAAAGCAAGGCTCAACTTCTCAACTCAACTAACCCGTATTGAATGAACGAGTAATTGGTCGAGAAGATCAAAAATCAGATTGTAAGGTGAGAGCTAATGCTACTAAAGAGCAAGGTTAAATCAGCGAAATAAGTGTTAGATACTTAGCTAACTAGTATCACATCTTACCCTTTTATTCCCACAAGTTTTAGTTGATTAACCTCTCATTATCTATCCTAATTAGACACCTTTGAGACTGCTGTCCGGAAATTTGATGCTTGCTGTCCAGATTTCGCATCCAAGCTCCTTGTCGAATCACCGACTCCAGAACTTCAAAACCTTGTAGTGGGCAGCTCACACTTCAATTTGCCAATCTCATTGGTTCTCCCAAAACCCAGTGTTAATCGATAACAACTATTTTGTAGAAGGGAAGAGAGGAAAACAACTTTTAAAACTCAAATTAGAGTGGGATGAGAAGAGAAAGCTAAGATAGGTAAGGAATAAAATCCGAGAATTTACCTAAGCTTTCAAAACTCATTTGATGCTTTGAAAATAGGTTTTCAAAATATCCTAAGGACGACCAAGCTTGCGTTACTACGGTCATAACGGCTCTGATACCAACTTTTGTGAGACCCCGACGTTTATTAGGCTCATAATACTTAGTCATCCGATTGACCCTAGTATTATCAACCAAATAAACCCGGTCTCGAGAGATGTATACTTCCTGAATGCAAGATACATACCTCACAACAAAAGAATGTATCAATTCCATACAACACATAGAACATAAGCAACAAACCAGAAGTTAACAATAATATGGAATAGATATTACAAAAGAGAGGCCCTTAGGCCAAATAGCAATAATTACAAAAAGATAACAGCGGAAGCAAAAGTGCCATAAAGATGGCTATAACACAAAGCCAATCGGTGTGCCTTAACCCTAGGCATCGACCGGACCGCCAAGCTAGTCGTCAAGAAAAAGCGCAACACGTAGCACAAAAGAGAGGCTCTTGGAGCTCTCCTTCTTCCTCTGCACAAAAGCCACAAAATTTGCCACAACCACGGGCGATGAGTACATAAAGTACTCGCAAGACTTACGTGTGAGATAACGAGAACTATAAATAGCTACATGCAAGCTTTATTTAAGTGGATGAGGCTTTGGACTCATTTTAGCATAAAGCAACATTTATTTGCAATAACATAATAGATTGAAAGCAATTTGACAAAGCATTTTTAATTGTTGAAATAACAACGCGATAATAACATAGTAACAACAACAAGAACAATCCGGAAGTGACTAACCCAAGTCACCACAACAATAGCATGAACTCCCGTTCATACCAACCATGTCAAGTTTTAATTAAAGGTTGTAGTCTAGTCTTGAACGACCTTACCAAGCATGTCCATAACCTAGGGCGAGGCTATTGAATAGTTTTATCCTGCAGGTGTACCACTGCACTACACACGTCGATCGCCTTTCCATTAGGCACACTACCTTTGGTATGCTTGCACGGCTAAGTCCTCGAGACATTTCCAATGGACAATGCTAATTCGAGTCGCACAACCCACGGGAGAAGGAGACATCACACAACCTTCCCGGAAGCTAATGCTCCTCCCACATCACACACACATTTTATCTTTAAAACACACCAACCGAGCGACCCCAATTAACACCGCCCAAAGTACTTAGTCAAGAGGGTTCCATATGCCCTCGTGTGGTTAGTCTGTGAAATCGCTGGCTTAGTGACCCAAGTACTCGGTCCTTAGGGACCCAGGCATACCACCACATCCAAAAACCGCACCATCCATCCAATATGCCCAAGTCTAAATCAATCTTTTATTTTCAGTTTTTGATTTTACAAATTAAACAAAGCACAAGTGCTGGACATATAGGAGTAATAATCAGTTTTGAGTGATCAAGACCATCGACTAAGTCGATGATCGCCCATTTCTACCGATAACTAAGCATGTCTAAGCAATTTAAATCGAAACTACTAAGTGATAAGAGCTCATCCAACGAGCTCCCACCACAGCAAATAACCTAGGCTCATGGTAGTAGAGGATAAACAATTCCTACAGATTATGCAACTATAGGCTTGCTAGCGACATTTAACACAAAGTAGCATGCATACATAGACGTAAAACAATATATTAAGCTTTAAGGTAATGGGACAATGATGGAAATGATCAAACTGCTTGCCTTGTTGCTGGTTGTCAAATTGTGGCAGAGGGTCGCTCTCGGATCACCACAAATGTCGAAACCTAACGGAAAAGCGATAAAGAACCGATAAGAACGACGAAAAGGCAACAAAGATAGCACAACAAACGAACTCCAAATTCTCTGAATTTTCTACAGCAACAAGAGGGTGATTTCTAGGAAATTTTGCAACAAGAACCAATGGATTTGGATTCTCAATGCAAAAATATGAGCAAAACAATTCTGCTCAGCCTATTAATTAGAAATATGCTACTGTTCATCGCAAAATTTTCTAGAATAGAAGTGAAGCTGAAATTTTACTGTAAAACCAGCACCTCATGAGATGAATAACACAATTGAGTTCACCTCATTTGGAGCTATTATGCACTCTCTATGATTTTTCAAAAACAAGAACTTGAACAAAATTATAATGCACAAGTTCTCATTTTTATAACAGCAACAAGCTCAAAACTAATTTTCACAGTGAGACCACTAAGAGAGGAAACCAACAAAGTTGGTCTCACCCAAAAATAGTCTATAGAGCATTAGTTATGTATTTTACAAGTTAAGTATTGTTTTTGAGTG
Source organism: Phyllostachys edulis (assembly GCA_036346405.1). NCBI lineage: Eukaryota > Viridiplantae > Streptophyta > Magnoliopsida > Poales > Poaceae > Phyllostachys > Phyllostachys edulis. The sequence goes on from CM070566.1 coordinate 20,621,014, forward strand.
TATATTTAAAGGAGTTTTAAAACTAATGGCAATCTGTGCTCTGGAGCTGAACTCAACTTACAATCATTTTTGGATTAAAGTCAAGTTCAATACAGAGCCAACACAATTTGAATGACCTCAAAAGGATTCAAAACGAAGAAGATATGAAATTCTAAAGTCTATACCTTATTTCAGTTTAACTAAGAGTTCACTGGAATTTCTAAAACTCACAAGGGTATGGGAGGACGTGAGCCACAGATCTTAAATCCAACGGCTCAAGACCTCCCAGGAGAACATCACACACGCCAAGACGTGAAGATCCAGAGGTCCCGACCTCTTAGCAACTCACATGCTTGCGAGGTGAGGGGGAGGTCGGGCCGAGATGCGAAATCCAACGGACCACAACACGAAAGGAGGTCCTGAGCGGACCAGATCTAAAGGGAGGTCCTCAGCGGTTGAGATCTTCCAAAGGAAGGTCCAAACTATCAAGATCTCCCGAGGAAAATCTACATCGTCAGACCTCACAGGGAGGTCTGGGACGGTCCAGATGTTCCAAGGAGGTCCTCGATGGTTCAGATCGTCAGAGGGAGGACCTTGACGGTCAAGATCTACCCGGGAGGTCATGAGCAGGCCGAGATGGCTACGGAGAGGTCCTAAGGGAGGTCTAACGCTTCTGCACCTCCGTGGAGGTCTGGACGGCCACGATTACGCTAGGGAGGTCTTGGGCGCTCGAGATCTCCTCGGAGGAGGTCCGGGCGTCCTGCACCCAACGCCTGAGCTATGGACATGAGATAAATGCGCGGGACCACGAGGAGGTCCGCGAGGGGTTTTAATGCGCGCAAAGGGGCGGGGTTAATGGCGGTTAAGACACCAATGATTGCGATGATTGGGCATTTAAAACGGTGAATTTATGTCCTAAAACGACAATGACACGCCGGGCGTCCGACAAAATCCCGGCGTGAAGAAGTGATCTCGCCGGCGATGTAGAGCTCGCGGTGAGGTCAATGATACCACGGAGTGCACAATAACGTTGCGCACCAGTGGACCTCCTCTCGACAGCGACGGCGGCTTTGAACGCCGCCGCCGGAGAGGGCAAATGACCAAAGACGGCCAAACACGAAAATGCAAAAAGCAGCTCACAACATTCAAGCTTGTGCCAAGAAAAGCTCCATAAAATCATTCATGCGGGTGCCAAGAACTAAAGGACTAACAGGAGGTACCTGGAGGTCCTAAGGTGCTGGGGAGGTCGTGGAGGTGATGGCCGGAGTTGGGGAAGACAGTGAAGCTTCACCGCCCAAGACACCAGCTCCAAGCTCAGCTTTGTCCACCTCTGAAAGGTGCCCAAACAACTAAGTCAGGGATAACTTCCAAGAGGTGTTGGGAGCAAAAGCGAACAAGGGTTTGAAAAGGAAGCCATCGGATCTTCTTGTGCCACCGAGGAGCTCAAGGACTCAACAATGGCAGCCACCAAAGAGGAAGTGAGTGAGGAGGAGCTCGACCACGCACAAGTGCAAGGCCGAGATCAATTGGGTGTAAAGGAAGCCAAGGAGGCTCCCAAAGGATACTTTATAGCCCGAGTGAAGGTTTTGAGCGGGGCTAAGCTCCATGGTGAGCTTAGCCCACAGGTTGGTCCATGGGGTGGACAAGACATAAAGGTTGACAAGGGGCGGTGTCTTGACTGATAAGCGGAAAGTCGACTGCATTAAATCTTGGTCAACAAAGAGTGATGAAAAAAGTACCTCATCTTGCAGACACATAATAAATGCACTTTCGAGCTTGCCGCGCCATGGGAAGGAGAAGAACAGGAGGTCATTTTGACCGCTGGATAAGCCCAGGGAGGTCTAACCTCCGATGTGGTTTTGAACCGTTATGTTTTAAGTGGCCGGGAGGAGGACCCACCACACGATCAACGATGGGGAGGTCGTGGCCCTCCGATTTCATGTCATCGCGAAAATGCACGTGAGGAAAAGGGACAGAGGTCCAAAGCGTTGGATCTCCATCCAGCAGTCGCGGACCTCCAAAGAGGACTTAACGCACGCGATCAAAAAGACATGAGGGAGGTCATGGCCTTTGGATTTAAATCAAGGGCACACAATGACCGGGAGGTCGATATGATGCGCAACAGCAAGGGAGGTCAGGACCGTTAGATTTAGATCTAAGGGTTCGATCAAAAGAGGTGGAGGTCTGAGCTTGCATACGCACAAGGGAGGTCATGGCCTTTAGATTTAGATCTAAGGGCTACGATCTCACGTCTTGTTGGGAGGTCTGTGCGCATGAGACAAAGGAGGTCGTGACCGTAGATTTTAATCTAACGGTGCACAACAAAAGATGGGGAGGTTGTGAGTGCTTGATAACACGGGGAGGTCGTGAGCTGTTGGATCTGATCCAACGGCTACGACCTTGGTTAGGTGGGAGGTTTGTTTAGTTTAGGTTGAGAGGAGGAGGTCAGGGCCATGGATCTTGGATCCAAGGGCTATGACCTCACGTGAAATGGGATGACTGTTGAGTATGTTGAGGAGGAGGTCGTGGGTGTTGGATTTGATCCAGCGGCTCGACCTCAACAAATGGGATGACCTCATTGCGATGGTTTAACAACTCGAGGAGGTCTTTGAGGTTTAACACACGGGAGGTCATGACCAGTTGATCACGGATCCAGCGGCAATGACCTCATGAGGTGGGGAGGTCCTTGCGGTGTTGACGCATGAGGAGGTCGTGGCTGTTGGATGTAAATCCAGCAGTGCACACTGATCAAATGGAGATGAGGTCTGGCGAGGTGCAGACATGGTTGGGCTGGACCAACTTTGAATATAGCTAGCCAAAGGAACAGTGTAGGCTTTTAAATTTAGTTTTAACAAATGAAACTTAGCAGAATTATTTGAGATAGCAAATGAACTCCAAATTTGATGAAATTTTAACTGGAGCTTGCTGACAATGAGACCAACCTTGCATAAAATTTCCAGAGGTTATTATGCAATGCATTTTTCTCAGGAAATTCATGAAGGTTGTTTAAAGGATTGTTTTGCCTCCAAAAATTATCAACAAGTATTATAACTCATGATATTTTTCAAGGGTCCCATATCAGTTTTTGGGACCAAGGAAAATATATTCCAAATGTTTGGCACAAGATTTAAGATAATTGGAAAATGAGTTTGATTTTTGGTCAACAAGAGCTTTGTGTTTTGGATTACACAACTCTTGGACAAAAATCACATGAGATTTTAGGGTTTTTCAAGATGTGAGAAAAGTTTTAATTTCTACACATATAATTATACTTGATTAACCCTAATTATACATTTGGGATGTTACAAAATCTCTCCCCCTTACAGAAATCTCGTCCCGAGATTTGGCTCACTCGGTAAAGAAAGATGGATAGTCCGCACGCAGCATTTCGATCTTCTCTTTCCCAAGTAGCCTCATCCTCGAATGGTTTGACCACTGAACTTTAAGGAACTTGATGGTCTTATTCCTTGTCCTTCGTTCAGACTCATCGAGTACGTGAACAGGGTGCTCGCGATAGGTCAAATCGGGTTGGACATCGAGAGTTTCCAACGGAGCTTCCTCGGTTGGAACACGGAGGCACTTCTTAAGCTGGGACACATGGAAAACATCATGTACCCCCTCAAGTGCAGTAGCAACTCCAACTTATAGGCAATAGCTCCTTCTTCTCGATAACGCGGTAGGGACCGACATATCGAGGAGCTAACTGCCCTTGGCGCTTGAAACGTTGATGGCCCTTCAAAGGAGAGACTTTGAGATAAACAAAGTCATTAGGCTCAAAACGTAACTCACGTCGACGGCGATCCGCATAGCTCTTTTGCTCGGATTGAGCTGCGCAAACAGCCACGAATAAAATTTGGACTTGGCGCTCGGCCTCATTGATTGAGTCCGCCAAAGAGAGGTCTCTCACGGTCTCGACCAGTTCAACGAGGTTCTACACTTTCTCCGTATAAGGCCTCAAATGGTGCCATGCCGAGACCGGCCTCGAAAATTTGTTGTTATAAGAAAACTTCGGCGAATGGCAAGCATTTCTCCCAATGCTTCCCATATGAAAGGACACAAGCACGAAGCATGTCTTCCAAAACTTGGTTGACCCTCTCGGTCGACCATCGGTTTGAGGATGATATGCCGTGCTAAAGGTAAACGAGTGCCCATAGCCTCTTGCAAGCTATGCCAAAAGCGAGGCGTGAAAAGGATCCACGATCCTACACAATCGTCTTGACACACGTGCAAACTCACGATCGGGCGATATAGAGTTCCGCCAAAAGACCTACCCGGTTCGGTCTTGGCGGGAAGGAAATGTGCCACCTTAGTCAATCGATCGATGGCGACCCAAATGGCATCATTCTTCTTGAGGGACGTGGGTAGACCGTGATAAAATCCATTCGATCGAATCCCACTTCCACTCGAGAATTGGCAAAGGTGAAGCGATCCAAGCGGACGCCGATGCTCGGCCTTGACACGACGACATCGTCGACTTTTCGACAACGAACCGCAATCTCCTCTTCATTCGGGTCCACCAAAATCTCTGGCGGAGATCTTGATACATCTTTGTGGCCGGGATGAATGGATAAAGGCGAATCATGGGCTTCATGGAGGATTAAATTCCGCAACTCCATGTCCTTTGGAACCACAAAGCGCGCCGAACCTCACGACGCCATGCTCATCCTCAGAGAAGCACTTGGTCATTCCGTTCTTGACATTTGCCTTAATGTGGCTCACTCCAACATCCGACTGCTGGGCGGACTTGATCTGATCCACCAAGGTTGGTTGCACAACCAAGGCGGCAAGAGAACCACGCTCAACTAAACCCAAGTTGAGACGCTGAAACTCTTCCAGAAGAGCGGGCTGAAGCTCCCTGGACAACAAGGCATGGCAATGCGCTTTGCGACTAAGTGCATCGGCAACGACATTAGCCTTGCCCGGATGGTAGTGTATACCCATGTCATAATCCTTGATCAACTCCAACCATCTCCTTTGCCTGAGGTTCAGGTCAGGTTGGGTGAACAAGTACTTGAGGCTTTGTGATCCGAATACACTTCTAGCGATTCACCGATTAGGTAATGTCGCCAAATCTTAAGGGCATGAATCACAGAAGCCAACTCCAAATCATGAGTAGGGTAGTTGAGTTCATGAGGTCTCAATTGCCTTGATGCATAGGCCACTACCTTGCCTTCTTGCATAAGGATACAACCGAGGCCTCGACGAGAAGCATCGCAAAAGATATCGAAGCTTCGATGGATATCAGGAAGAACAAGAACAGGAGCGGTGGTCAAACGCTTTTTGAGTATTTGGAAACTTTCCTCACACCCAGCGGACCACACGAATTTCTTGTCCTTCTTGAGCAACTCCGTCATCGGCCAGCGATCTTGGAGAAGTTCTCGATAAGCGGCGATAATATCCCGCTAAACCGAGAAAACTCCGCGCATCGGTGACCAAGCGAGTTGACTCCATGAAAGAACATCGCGACCTTGCTAGGATCAGCGGCTCGCCTCCTCTGAAAGAATATGGCCTAAGAAGGCCACTTCCTTCAACGAAATCGCGACTTGTGAACTTGGCGTCAAATTGGTGCTCACGTAGCTTGCCTAACACAAGCTTGAGATGCTCGGCATGATCCTCATCGTTCTTGGAATAGATAAGAATATCATCGATGAAGACCACGACAAACTTATCCAAATACTCCATGAATACCGAATTCATGAGGTTCATGAACAAAGGCAGAGCATTGGTTAAGCGAACGACATGACGAAGGTACTCGTACAAGCCGTAGCGAGTAGAGAACGCCGTCTTTGGAATATCCTCAGGCCGAATTCGAACCTGATGATATCCCACTCTCAAATCAATCTTGGAGAAAACTCAAGCTCCAGTCAATTGATCGAAGAGATCGTCAATGCGGGGCAATGGATACTTGTTCTTTACCGTCACTTCATTAAGTGGACGATAATCGACGCACATGCGTAAAGTACCGTCCTTCTTCTTTACGAAGATTGCTAGACAACCCCACGGAGATGAGCTAGGGCGAATGAAACCCTTCTCTTGCAGCTCACTTAACTGCTTCTTCAATTCTACCAACTCGTTCGGTGGCATCCGATAAGGCCTCTTTGAGATAGGGGCGGTACCAGGAGCCAACTCAATGACAAACTCGAGGTCTCGAACGGGTGGCATCCCTGGAAGATCAGCGGGAAAGACATCAACAAAGTCACAAACTGTTGGGACTTTGCTAATATCTAGAGCGGGCTTCGCTTCAAGCGCGAAGAGATGCGATCTAGCGACTTAAAAGCGAACCCGCTTTCACGGAGGGACTAGATAGAGATGAGCTTCTGGCGCAATCGATTTGCCCCATGTCTTTGGGACAACCAATCCATGTCAATGGTTTGCACAGGTTTAGATGTAATTCTTGGCATGGATTCCACTTTCTCGATTTCAACAGGGACATTCCGACACTCGAATCCAGCTCTCAACTCCGAACCAGGAGAGCGAATGAGCAACGGGACAAGCAAAGGAGCCAAAGACTTAGATACAAGAGAATGAGAAGCTCCTGATTTAAATAAAGTAGAAGCAGGACGAGAGTTGACAAGAAGTTTACCCAACCTGACGTTAGGCACCTCCAAAGCTAAAGGGATGGGTTAGCAACGCAACCCGAAAAACAAAGCCTTAAAGAAAGCAAAAAGCGATCGACTAGGGGAATGGAATATCACCCTAAACGAAAGCCAAAACAGCGAGTAAATCAACTTTAGAAGCTTCTAAAAGACTCTAAAAACAGCCAAGAAACACCAAAAGCAAGGCTCAACTTCTCAACTCAACTAACCCGTATTGAATGAGCGAGTAATTGGTCGAGAAGATCAAAAATCAGATTGTAAGGTGAGAGCTAATGCTACTAAAGAGCAAGGTTAAATCAGCGAAATAAGTGTTAGATACTTAGCTAACTAGTATCACATCTTACCCTTTTATTCCCACAAGTTTTAGTTGATTAACCTCTCACTATCTATCCTAATTAGACACCTTTGAGACTGCTGTCCGGAAATTTGATGCTTGCTGTCCAGATTTAGCATCCAAGCTCCTTGTCGAATCACCGACTCGAACTTCAAAACCTTGTAGTGGGCAGCTCACACTTCAATTTGCCAATCTCATTGGTTCTCCCAAAACCCAGTGTTAATCGATAACAACTATTTTGTAGAAGGAAGAGAGGAAAACAACTTTTAAAACTCAAATTAGAGTGGGATGAGAAGAGAAAGCTAAGATAGGTAAGGAATAAAATCCGAGAATTTACCTAAGCTTTCAAAACTCATTTGATGCTTTGAAAATAGGTTTTCAAAATATCCTAAGGATCGACCAAGCTTGCGTTACTACGGTCATAACGGCTCGATACCAACTTTTGTGAGACCGACGCGTTTATTAGGCTCATAATACTTAGTCATCCGATTGACCCTAGTATTATCAACCAAATAAACCCGGTCTCGAGAGATGTATACTTCCTGAATGCAAGATACATACCTCACAACAAAAGAATGTATCAATTCCATACAACACATAGAACATAAGCAACAAACCGAAGTTAACAATAATATGGAATAGATATTACAAAGAGAGCCCTTAGGCCAAATAGCAATAATTACAAAAAGATAACAGCGAAGCAAAAGTGCCATAAAGATGGCTATAACACAAAGCCAATCGGTGTGCCTTAACCCTAGGCATCTGACCGACCGCCAAGCTAGTCGTCAAGAAAGCGCAACACGTAGCACAAAAGAGAGGCTCTTGGAGCTCTCCTTCTTCCTCTGCACAAAAGCCACAAAATTTGCGACAACCACGGGCAGATGAGTACATAAAGTACTCCGCAAGACTTACGTGTGAGATAACAGAACTATAAATAGCTACATGCAAGCTTTATTTAAGTGGATGAGGCTTTGGACTCATTTTAGCATAAAGCAACATTTATTTGCAATAACATAATAGATTGAAAGCCATTTGACAAAGCATTTTTAATTGTTGAAATAACAACACGATAATAACATAGTAACAACAACAAGAACAGTCCTGGAAGTGACTAACCCAAGTCACCACAACAATAGCATGAACTCCCCGTTCATACCAACCATGTCAAGTTTTAATTAAAGGTTGTAGTCTAGTCTTGAACGACCTTACCAAGCATGTCCATAACCTAGGGCGAGGCTATTGAATAGTTTTATCCTGCAGGGTGTACCACTTGCACCCACACGTCGGACCGCCTTTCCATTAGGCACACTACCTTTGGTATGCTTGGCGCGGCTAAGTCCTCTGAGACATTTCCAATGGACAATGCTAATTCTGAGTCGCACAACCCACGGGAGAAGGAGACATCACACAACCTTCCCGAAGCTAATGCTCCCTCCCACATCACACACACATTTTATCTTTAAAACACACCAACCGAGCGACCCCAATTAACACCGCCCAAAGTACTTAGTCAAGAGGGTTCCATATGCCCCTCGTGTGGTTAGTCTGTGAAATTGCTTGGCTTAGTGACCCAAGTACTCGGTCTTTAGGGACCCAGCATACCACCACATCCAAAAACCGCACCATCCATCCAATATGCCCAAGTCTAAATCAATCTTTTATTTTCAGTTTTGATTTTACAAATTAAACAAAGCACAAGTGCTGGACATATAGGAGTAATAATCAGTTTTGAGTGATCAAGACCATCGACTAAGTCGATGATCGCCCATTCTACCGATAACTAAGCATGTCTAAGCAATTTAAATCGAAACTACTAAGTGATAAGAGCTCATCCAACGAGCTCCCACCACAGCAAATAACCTAGGCTCATGGTAGTAGAGGATAAACAATTCCTACAGATTATGCAACTATAGGCTTGCTAGCGACATTTAACACAAAGTAGCATGCATACATAGAAGTAAAACAATATATTAAGCTTTAAAGTAATGGGACAATGATGGAAATGATCAAACTGCTTGCCTTGTTGCTGGTGGTCAAATTGTGGCAGAGGGTCGCTCTCGGGATCACCACAAATGTCGAAACCTAACGGAAAAGCGATAAAGAACCGATAAGAACGACGAAAGGCAACAAAGATAGCACAGCAAACGAACTCCAAATTCTCTGAATTTTCTACAGCAGCAAGAGGGTGATTTCTAGGAAATTTTGCAACAAGAACCAATGGATTTGGATTCTCAATGCAAAAAATATGAGCAAAACAATTCTGCTCAGCCTATTAATTAGAAATATGCTACTGTTCATCGCAAAATTTTCTAGAATAGAAGTGAAGCTGAAATTTTTACTGTAAAACCAGCGCCTCATGAGATGAATAACACAATTGAGTTCACCTCATTTGGAGCTATTATGCACTCTCTATGATTTTTCAAAAACAAGAACTTGAACAAAATTATAATGCACAAGTTCTCATTTTTATAACAACAACAAGCTCAAAACTAATTTTCACAGTGAGACCACTAAGAGAGGAAACCAACAAAGTTGGTCTCACCCAAAAATAGTCTATAGAGCATTAGTTATGTATTTTACAAGTTAAGTATTGTTTTTGAGTGTATATTTAAAGGAGTTTTAAAACTAATGGCAAGCTGTGCTCTGGAGCTGAACTCAACTTACAATCATTTTTGGATTAAAGTCAAGTTCAATACAGAGCTAACACAATTTGAATGACCTCAAAAGGATTCAAAACGAAGAAGATATGAAATTCTAAAGTCTATACCTTATTTCAGTTTAACTAAGAGTTCACTGGAATTTCTAAAACTCACAAGGGTATGGGAGGACGTGAGCCACAGATCTTAAATCCAACGGCTCAAGACCTCCCAGGAGAACATCACACACGCGCACGTGAAGATCCAGAGGTCCTGGACCTCTTAGCAACTCACATGCGCGAGGTGAGGGGAGGTCGGGCCGTGATGCACGAATCCAGCGGACCACAACACGAAAGGAGGTCCTGGAGCGGACCCGATCTAAAGGGAGGTCCTCAGCGGTTGAGATCTTCCAAAGGAAGGTCCAAACTATCAAGATCTCCCCGAGGAAAATCTACATCGTCGAGGACCTCACAGGGAGGTCTGGGCCGGTCCAGATGTTCCAAGGAGGTCCTCGATGGTTCAGATCGTCAGGGAGGACCTTGACGGTCAAGATCTACCCGGGAGGTCATGAGCAGTGAGATGGCTACGGAGAGGTCCTAAGGGAGGTCTAACGTTCTGAGACCTCCGGAGGTCTGGACGGCCACGATTCGCTAGGGAGGTCTTGGGCGCTCGGATCTCCTCGGAGGAGGTCCGGGCGTCCCTGACCCAACGCCGCGAGCTATGGACATGAGATAAATGCGCGGGACCACGAGGAGGTCCGCGCGAGGGGTTTAATGCGCGCAAAGGGGCGGGGTTAATGGCGGTTAAGACACCAATGATTGCGATGATTGGGCATTTAAAGCGGTGAATTTATGTCCTAAAACGACAATGACACGCCGGGGCGTCCGACAAAATCCCGGCGTGAAGAAGTGATCCTCGCCCGGCGATGTAGAGCTCGCCGGTGAGGTCAATGATACCACGGAGTGCACAATAACGCTTGCGCACAGTGGACCTCCTCTCGGCACGACGGCGGCTTTGAACGCCATGAGCCGAGAGGGCAAATGATGACCAAAGACGGCCAAACACGAAAATGCAAAAAGCAGCTCAGCGCAACATTCAAGCTTGTGCCAAGAAAAGCTCCGCAAAATCATTCATGCGGGTGCCAAAGAACTAAAGGACTAACAGGAGGTACCGGAGGTCCTAAAGTCTTTGGGAGGTCGTGGAGGTGATGGCGGTGTTGGTGAAGACAATGAAGCTTCACCGCCAAGACACCGGCTCAAGCTCACTTTGTCCACCTCTGAAAGGTGCCCAAACAACTAAGTCGGGGATAACTTCCAAGAGGTGTTGGGAGCAAAAGCGAACAAGGGTTTGAAAAGGAAGCCATTTGGATCTTCTTGTGCCACCGAGGAGCTCAAGGACTCAACAATGGCAGCCACCAAAGAGGAAGTGAGTGAGGAGGAGCTCACCACGCACAAGTGCAAGGCCGAGATCAATTGGGTGTAAAGGAAGCCAAGGGAGGCTCCCAAAGGATACTTTATAGCCCGAGTGAAGGTTTTGAGCTGGGCTAAGCTCCATGGTGAGCTTAGCCCACTGGTTGGTCCATGGGGTGGACAAGACATAAAGGTTGACAAGAGGCGGTGTCTTGACTGATAAGGCGGAAAGTTGACTGCAGATTAAATCTTGGTCGACAAAAAGAGTCATGAAAAAGGTACCTCATGCGCAGACACGCAATAAATGCACTGCTCAGAGCTTGCCCGCGCACCCAAGGAAGGAGAAGAACAGGGAGGTCATTTTGACCGCTGGATAAGCCCACGGGGAGGTCTTGGCCCTCCGATGTGGTTTTTGAACCGTTATGTTTTAAGTGGCCGGGAGGAGGACCCACCACACGATCAACGATGGGGAGGTCGTGGCCCTCCGATTTCATGTCGCAGCATACGTGAGGAAAAGGGCAGAGGTCCAAAGCGTTGGATCTCCATCCAGCAGTCGCGGACCTCGGTGAGGACTTAACAGCACGCGATCAAAAAGACATGAGGGGAGGTCATGGCCTTTGGATTTAAATCCAAGGGCACACAATGACCGGGGAGGTCTGATATGATGCGCAACAGGCAAGGGAGGTCAGGACCCCGTTAGATTTAGATCTAAGGGTTCCGATCAAAAGAGGTGGAGGTCTGAGCTTGCGCACGCACAAGGGAGGTCATGGCCTTTAGATTTAGATCTAAGGGCTACGATCTCACGTGCGCTGGGGAGGTCTGGTGCGCATGAGACAAAAAGGAGGTCGTGACCGTAGATTTTAATCTAACGGTGCACAACAAAAGATGGGGGAGGTTGTGAGTGCTTGATAACACGGGGAGGTCGTGAGCTGTTGGATCTGATCCAACGGCTACGACCTTGGTTAGGTGGGAGGTTTGTTTAGTTTAGGTTGAGAGGAGGAGGTCAGGGCCATGGATCTTGGATCCAAGGGCTATGACCTCACGTAGGTGGGATGACTGTTGAGTATGTTGAGGAGGAGGTCGTGGGCATTGGATTTGATCCAACGGCCACGACCTCAACAAATGGGATGACCTCATTGCGATGGTTTAACAAATCGAGGAGGTCTTTGAGGTTTAACACACAGGGGAGGTCATGACCGTTGATCACGGATCCAACGGCAATGACCTCATGAGGTGGGGAGGTCCTTGCGGTGTTGACGCGGAGGAGGTCGTGGTGTTGGATGTAAATCCAACACGCTGCGACCTTGATCAAGTGGAGATGAGGTCTGCTGAGGTGCAGACATGGTTGGGCTGGACCAACTTTGAATATAGCTAGCCCAAGGAGCAGTGTAGGCTTTTAAATTTAGTTTTAACAAATGAAACTTAGCAGAATTATTTGAGATAGCAAATGAACTCCAAATTTGATGAAATTTTAACTGGAGCTTGCTGACAATGAGACCAACCTTGCATAAAATTTCCAGAGGTTATTATGCAATGCATTTTTCTCAGGAAATTCATGAAGGTTGTTTAAAGGATTGTTTTGCCTCCAAAAATTATCAACAAGTATTATAACTCATGATATTTTTCAGAAGGGGTCCCATATCAGTTTTTTGGGACCAAGGAAAATATATTCCAAATGTTTGGCACAAGATTTAAGATAATTGGAAAATGAGTTTGATTTTTGGTCAACAAGAGCTTTGTGTTTTTGGATTACACAACTCTTGGACAAAAATCACATGAGATTTTAGGGTTTTTCAGGATGTGAGAAAAAGTTTTAATTTCTACACATATAATTATACTTGATTAACCCTAATTATACATTTGGGATGTTACAGCCAAGCCACCGTCCGAAGCTCCGCGAAACCCACCGCCACCCATCTCGCCCTCTGGCCATTCTCGCGCCTATTTAGGGCGAGCACTGAGAAGCCCGCAGCCCCCTCTTTCTTTCCCCTCTTCTCCCTCTCTCTCTCTCTCTCTCTCTCTCTCTCTCTCTCTCTCTCTCTCTCTCTTTCTCCTCCGGCCGCGATTTGAGCTTTTCTCCGCTGGCCACCTTCGGACACCGCTACCTCTAGCGTCACCACCACGCCTCCTCTGTCGCCAATGACCCCGCCTTCAGCATCGCCGGAGCACGAGCCTCCTAGTGCGCTCCTCCCTACCCTCTGGAGCCCCTAGAGCATCACTGCCGCTTCTTCCTCCCTGTCGGAGACCTTCGTGTGATGCTGCGTCCTCAAGGCCACGCGCACCAGCATCACCATGAGCTCCCCTTCCTCTAGGTACCCTCGCCGTCGGCCATCTCCCACCAAATGTCACAACCATCGACCAAGCGTCGCCGCTTCGGTCTTGGCGTGCATCGCCACTGCAGTGTGCACAGTCGGCGACCACCATAACATCCCCAAGTTAATTAATGTTAATTAGTACGCATCTTATCAGCATGCATGACATTTTGGAAACTTTTGCATATTTTATTGCACTTGGAAAATCTCAAACAAAGTTTAAACCTACAACTTAAATCTAAACTCCAGGAGAAAACAAGAACAAAAACTTTTGTTCCATCTTCTAGAAATAATTTATTCAAATACTATAATAATTATCATGAATTAATATATTTTTCCAAAATTTTTGGAACTCTTTTCAACCCTCTGAAAATTCTAACTCTTTTCTTTAACATAATTTAGGTTTGAATTTAAACTAAGCAAATAATCTTGAACAGTGATGTTTAAGATTTTATTAGAGTACTAGAATGTCCCAGAAACATCTCTGAATTATTTCAGCATTTTAGGAATTTTATTCCTATTTTTAAAGCCCCGGTCAAACCTTGTGAGCTTTGGTCAAACTGAATTCAACACCTCGGCTAGCACTATTGGCTCGACCGCACTCTGGCTCGAGCCCGACGCACCACCTCACTTGACCAGACCACTTAAATGCACTCGCACACGGACCGTCTGATCATGATCGGAGGGCTCAAACGGAGTGGGCCATTCGGACCATCCGAACGGCCACTCAAATCCTGCCCGTCCAATTTTGATCGAATGGCCCGTAATGGTTGGGCCGTTCGAACCAGTCCGAACGGCCATGTAATCCCAGCCGTCTATTCTCAATCGAAGCCCTAGAGCTGATCGAACCGACCGCACCACGCAACTCAGCCCAACCGCGCAAGGGTCATCCTCAACCTCGGGTAGAAACGGTGCGCCACGTGCCCGGCTCACTCTGAGTGCCCCGTCCGCCTTTGTCCACGTCGTTGTCCCCCACCGAACTCTCTGACCAATCCCTGAGCACTGCCTCTTAACACCGCTCAATCCTCTGTCCATGAGCTCGCACAAAACCAGCTTTACTTCTCTCTTCGCTCATGAGAGAAAAGGAGGCCATAAGCTCCTCTCCCGTCCTAGTAAGTGCCACCGCAACAATGCATTCTCTTTCTCCTTCAGCACCATTTCCATTTTTGCTAACTCGAGTCGCTCCGTTGCCGTGTAGCTTGTGGAAAACGCCCTTATCACTGTCGTCGCGGGTGCGTGCTCTGGAGGTGACAGAACTATCGCGCCAAGCCGACTTCCCCTTCGGTGAGCCTCGAGCCATCTAACCATGTCTAGGAGCTCCGTGTTGCCCCTTTGAGTGTCCCCACCAAATTAATTGGTCTTTGGTGCAGGGAATCATCCGCTCGGCTTTTGTCTTCCTCGACTCTGACCGAGCTCCGCCTTGGGCTAATTCGGCGTCTCCGGTGAGTTAACTCCGACACTATGCAGTCTGTTAGGTTCCTGAAGTCCGTGGCTTTCTCCTCTAAGCTCCCTGCCTTTTCTCTTGCGAGGTAGATCCTTGCCGCCGTGAAGCCCCACGGCCGCACCGCTGTTGTCCCTGTTCCGGTCACCACCATCGTTCCCCGTCGTCATTGTCAGATCCGCCGTGATCCTGGTGGCAAGGCGACTACAACGCGTTCTTCCCTGAGCCTTCTCAACCACCGGAGTGGCCAGTCCATGAGCGCCGCCCCGTCATCTCCGCCTCTGGCCACCGCACGCATGACCCCGTTGATCATTTGACCTCGTGCCACCCTAGGTGAGTTTGCCAACTCCTTGCGCATCTGTTCATGTCGGCATCGAGCCCGGGGCTCCGCTGCCACGCTAGCGGCGAGATTCGCCCACCGCGTGCACGCGCGTGTCACGCTCCGACAACCCTGTAGCGTGGGGATTAGCACTAATTTTGGTCGGTTTAGGTAAAGCAATGATTATCTTTAATTAACACAGAATTAAATGGATCTTGTTTGAATGGCATATGGGACCGAGGCCTTTTAGTGCATTGACCATTGATGTGAACCGTGAGTATGACATTAGGGCCATCACCGTGCATGCGCCATCGCCGCCGCATCCGGGCACCGCCGGAGCTGAAGACGAAGGCTTTTGGTTCCCCTGCCCCTCCTTCAGCATCGCATAAATCCCAAGAGGTCATATCTGGCGCTGATTTACCCCGGGAAGACCTTTACATCGAGCGCGCTAGGCACCTGTACTCATCTCCTCCGCTCAACCGCCGCCGGCCCGCCACCGTGCCCCTCCGCCGTCGACGACACCTCCGGAAGGTAGTTCCGAGCTCCAACTCTCCATTTTGGCTTACTCTGGGCCCAATGTGCCGCTGCCTCACCATTGGCGGGCTCAGTGACGGTCGGCTCTGTGAGCTCCCCTACGGTCGGAACCTCTGACAGCCACCGTAGGGTATTAAAGAACCAAATCCTATTTGGATTAGCTCTATTACATGTGGGCCCAACGCCATTAAGTGCACAGTCAACCCCTGTGAATTGTTGCACTGCAGTGGTCCCCTTTGTCATAGGCTGAGGCTAGAATAGAGACCGGTGAGAAAAGGACTAAATGCTTATAGAAATCCAGAAATTATTATTTTGTACACTGAAAAATGCAAATAACTTCAAAAATGCATAACTAGTTCATCTTAACTCCAAAATGAGTAAAACTAGTTTTGTTATTTTTCATTTTGGATAAGATTTATTTTAAATTAGGTTTCAAACTACTCACTATCACAGAAAATATATTTTGTGGAGAGTGATCCAAAACTGAGTTATTTTTGAACTAGAAAAGACTATTAACTTTGAGAATTCATAACTAATTCATAAAAAATCCAAATGAAATAAACTCAGTTATTTTGGTCTTATAAAATTATTCTCTATTTATCTACGTTATCCTTTTTCCCACTACTATTCTACAAATTTTCACCAAATAATTAAATTAGGATGAATAGTGACCGATTAGAATTGTTTTGGATTTTCGAGAAATCTGATTTTCAAACTGCTATAACTTTCACATGCTAAGTCCAAATGGAATGAAGCTTTCACCTAAATTCATATAAAATCATGATCTACCCACCGTATAAGTTTCATGAATTTTTGAGCATTTTGAATTTTTGGCTTATTTAGTGTTAATTGCAATATCGCTCTTTCGATAGATTTCTTGACAATACGAATGTATTCATGAGTGTAACTTGAGATTGAACAAGTGGTACAACAAAGGTATGAGCACCCTCCTCTTGATCATATTGCTCCTATTGATTTTAAAATGTTTTGTATGGTTTTTATTCTCACCTTTGCATGCTATTTTGAAAAGTATGTTCATGGATAGTTTAGTTATATCCACTTGCTGCATTGGCCCTATAACACCCCTATTTTCTGGCCTTTCTGAAAATTTTGAAAACCTTAAAAAGGAACCATTTGGTTTTATTAATTTGCCAAAGCTTAAAGTGTAATTCAGAATTTCAAAAGCTGTTTAAATTGACTTAATTAAAACTTGAACTAACTAAAGTTGGTTTAGTGAGTTTAGTTGGATTTTAATTTGGTTTTTCCCTTGGCCTTATGTTAAAATTAATTAATTGCCAAAAACTAAAAGCAATAGTGAAGCTGAAAATTATTTGTACTAAGTCCTAAATAATTCAAGGGATTTCTGTGAATTTTCCTAGGATTTTTGGACGTCTTAAGCTATTTTCTAAAAATCCTCTCGCTTTTCTGGTATTTTCTAAAAAGAAAAAGGCTTAGGAAATCTCCTCCCTCAGTTTGGGCCGAATTTCTTGACCCATTCTTCGTCGCTTGCACCACGCCTAGCTCATGTGATGCCTTCCCCTCGCCTCGTCCGATCAGATCGGACGGATCTCGTTCCGCCGCGTCACCCCCTCTCTCTCCCCTCTCTCTGCCTGGGCCCGCTGTCGGCGCCCACCTGTCATCTTCCCAGCGGTCACCCACGCTCTTCGCCCATGCCACGCTTGAATCGCGCCGACGCCGCCCACGCTATGCCCCGCCAAAGCCCCCTCGAATCCCGCCGCCCGTCGCCTCCGCCTCCGCCTCACCGCACTCTGCCGCCTCGCCATGCCCTGCCGCCGCCCATACGCCCTCTCCCATGCCGCGCCGGACGAGCGCCATTAATGGCCGATGGACCTCCATGCCGCTCTCGCTCCTCCAGGCACCCCCGTCGCCTTTAAATGCGAGCACCAGGACCGCCTCCTTCTCCTCTCTCTTTCCCCTCTCCTCCCCATCTCTCTCCCACTCTCGTTCGGCCCCGATTGAAGCTTTCCTCGCCGCCGCCGAGCTTCATTTCCCCCGCACCCGCCGCCGCCGTAGAGCTCCTTCGGTCACCGCTGACCCCTCCTCCGGCATCGCCGAGCCGAGGCGCACCCGGTGCGCGCCTCCATTTCCCCAGGAGCCCGCCGGAGCGACGTCGCCGCCACCAACCACCGCCTCCGCCGCTTGTCGTCCTCAGCAAGTCTCAGCGGATCAGTGGACCCCAACGCTAGTGTTAACCCCAATACGCCACCTCCACCAGCCACAATAGCAGACCAAGGCTTGGATCAGTTTATGGCAACTCAGACTCAGTTAATAAATGTCTTAATGCAGAATATGAATCAAATGATGAATCGACATAATCAAAGTTCTTCTTTGCCTAGTCAATATGATGAACCAAGAGAACCGCATCAGGCTACTCTTATGACAATGGTGAACTAGAACAATTAGGCCGCTACCATGCCGCCGCCGCCGCCACCAGCCTATCCATGGTTAAAGTTGGTGGAGTTTCTGAGGACGCTTCCATCTACCTTCTCCAACTCCGAAGCTTCGGACGCCGACGATTGGGTACGCTCTATTGGGAAGAAACTCACCGTTGCTCAATGTAATGACCGTGAAAAAGTTCTTTATGCCACACAACAGCTGGAAGGCACCGTAGTAGAATGGTGGGAGAATTTCTGTGCAGCCCATGAGAATCCAGAAGCTATTACTTGGGCCGAGTTTTCAACAGCCTTTCGCTACTCCCATGTCCTAGAGGGTATAGTAGAAAGGAAGAAGAATGAGTTACCAAGGATCCAGCCACTAGAAGTATCCCATTTCGAGAACATGAGTCACGTTCTTCCTGAAAGTCACCATCCTGCGAGGCACGTTATTTGTTACAGATGTGGTAAACAAGGGCACTTTGCTTGCGAATATCCTCAAAAGGGAAAGCCAAAACAAGATAATCATTGTGTTAACTGCAACAGCACAGGACACTATTTCTCCAGGTGTCCCCAGAGGGAGCTGATCCAGTATAAAGTCTGTAACTATTGCGACAAGGAAGGGCACTTTGTCAAGCAATGTCCCTTGCATAAACAAGAATTCTTGGCACCATGAGCAACTTCGGCATTGGAAGTTGGATCAGAAGAACCTCGAAGGTCACACTAAGCCGCAATGATCTCTAAGACCGTCATAAGAAGCCAAGTGATCCATGTCACTACAACAGGGGCTCAAGCGGAGCGAAGGCAATTGAGGTTCTGCCCACCAAACCAGTCCAAGGATGGTACCTGCATCCGTTGTGGGGAGATAGGGCATAGCGCCAGTGAGCACGAAATCAATTGCTCAGACTGTGAAGGAAATCATCCACCCATAAAATGTGTCCAATGAACAAGATTACCTATTACCTATGTGGGAGTAAAGATCATTATCTAGCCCAGTGTCCTTTGAAAACAATGTTGACCCCTATATTACAGCAGCATGAAAAGTTTCCAGCCGCTCTCATCCAAGTCGAGGAAGGCATGACCTCAGGTATTTCTACCAAGTTATCCCAAGAATTAGAGGAACCACACTTCCACAAGATCAATCCCGAGGCACTCCATTTAGAAGCTACCTACCATCAGCTAGACAATTGTCACAAGATGAAGATGGTGAATTAAGAACAAAATGTTGCAAGAAACTCCAAGACTCGAGTGATTCAAACTCAACCCAACCAAGCACCAACAACAACCCCACTCATGACTCTGGGA
Organism: Phyllostachys edulis; assembly: GCA_036346405.1. Classification (NCBI taxonomy): domain Eukaryota; kingdom Viridiplantae; phylum Streptophyta; class Magnoliopsida; order Poales; family Poaceae; genus Phyllostachys; species Phyllostachys edulis. Next base: position 20,640,272 of record CM070566.1, read on the forward strand.
TCAGCATTGCGTCCACTGATGCCCGCGACAACAATGGTGGCCAACCTCAACAGAACAAAACCTCCAGGGCAAGAGTACAATGTTTTAGGTGCTAGGAGATGGGACATTTTACCAATGAATGCCCGCAAAGACATCTAGCGCTCACTTTAGACAGCATTCCAGAAGCTACACTGATCGCAACAATAACGCCAGCAGCAGGTGGTAAAAACAACAGAAGATACCTGTCACAATTGCAATCGACATGTATCCTTGAATGACATAACTCCTTGGACACCTTAGGATGGTTAATTACTAGTTGGGCATTATTTTAATACCAACATGGGCACGCTTTATTGCTTAGTCATGCTCTAGTAGACGTTGGTCTCATGATTCAATAAATGTTGATTTGCCCTAGCGCACATGGTTTGTGGCTTGTGTAGTAACGACCTGTGTTGCTAATAATGCGAAGTGTGGTCCTGTGTGAGACCACGACATTTGTTGTCACCTTACTAAAATTTGTGGTGTCAGGACTAGGGTGGTCCTCGGGCTGGGTTGAACCCAACATGATGAATTTGACTAAAGGAAATTATGGAACCGCGGCGGAGCCACTTTTTATAAAAGATGTTGTGCCATGACTAGGGTGGTCATTTGGCCAAAGTTGAACGAAAATGATTTATGCTCGGACGAGTGGGTGGTGGAAAGGGTGGGTGCCGAACGCACACTTGGAATGTGGAACCGCCTCGTCGAGCAACCAAATAAGGACTTAACCTTGAACCATTGATCTGGCCTCAACCGCACAACCACATGTCTAGATTGGGATAGACCTGGTGACTAATTAGTAATGTCTTGATTCGGTTCTGCTTTTGGTTGGGAACGGCGCAAGAGGGGGCCGATAGAGGCGAAACCTCAATGATGTAATCGAGTCAACATGTAACTTTATAAAAGCCTTGTCACGTTTCTAGACCTGCTTACCTAAGGTAGTGAGCGGTGGCATAGATATATGCCGACAAACTAGAGAATTCGTGTCTTGTGGGTCAAGTCCGCACAACCTCTGCAGAGTGTAAAACTATTCGAATAGCCGTATCCCTGCTATGGACATACCCGGTGATTTCACGCAAGGGTAGAACTTTTGTCTAAAATGATGGAATGGTTTGGTCGAATCTTGTTGGTGGTCGATGGTTGGAAAGTGAACAGGTGTTCACTAGTTGTTTCAAAGAAAATTGCTTATTTATGTATTAATCTTTTAAATTGTGCTTTGCAATCTACTTATTGTATTTATCACAACATCGCTTTCCGCAAAATAGCCATAAAGCTATCCTTGTCAAGCCTTTCATAAATATTACTTGCATACATTTCTCTATGATTTGCTGAGTACATTCAAAGTACTCATGGCCTTGCGCCCTCTGTTTAAATCAGTAGAAGAGGGTGAACCAGTGAACTCAGAGTTCTATGAAGAAGACTTCTTTGAAGACATGCGAACTAGGTCGCGTCCCTCACTCGAATGCCGGTGGGCATATTGGGTGACCTCCACCAGATGTTTTGTTCTCCGCCGCCAGCTTTACTCTGTTTCTCTTTAGCCCCACGTGGCAATCAAGTAAGACTTGACCATAAGGTCCTTTTGCTTAATATTATTAATTTGTCTCGCTTCATCTATAGTTTGGTTGTGTGGTTATGATTACACCAATGTTGTAACTGTGTGAGCTAGCTCTCGATCATGGGACTAGTTCGTAATACACAGAGGGTCCCGGGTTGCATACCCGGTCCCGACAATGTGGTATCGAGCCATATCGATCGTAGGACGAACCATAGTTAGCATGGTCGTTTAGTCAAGACTTCAAAAATTTATTTTCTAAATTAAACCAACAATTAACTTGAATAGTATTCTCCTCTCGTCTTACTCTATTCCCCCTCATCTTATGCTAATCTTTCCTTATTCCATTCTCAAGTCTAACTTCTTATCTTTTCTGAACTTTGTTTCGGAATGTAAAGTGACCCTCTCATCTTGATAATCTCTATAGAATCAAGCTTTGCTTAGAGTCGCCCGCCAAAATAAGATAGGTTTGTAGTGTAGTTACCCTTTTAATTTCAGTATCGATAGAATCGGTGGCTTGAGTTTTGTTGCCTCTTGTAGCTTTCCAGCTATTGTTCGTTGGGTTAAACCGACTTTCCCCAATTAGGTTGGCCCGTCTTTCTCCCTTGTCTGGCTCGTCTTTGTGCTTTTCCCTCTTTCCTATCGTGCTTTCTTCCCTCGTCTATTAAACCCGAAAAGATCTGTGCAGATGGTTCAAACCCGCAACTCGGCAAGTCAGGAAGAACAAGTGGACCCCGTTACGCCACCAACCCCAGCCGCAACAACAGATCAGGGTTTGGGACAGTTCATGGCAAAGACAAAGACTTGATGAATGCAATGTTGCAGAACATGAACCAGATGATGACTCAACAGAATCAGACGGCTGCCGCTCTGCTCACCGTGCTAAACCAGAACAACCAAGCAGCTACCATGCCACCTCCACCACCACCAGCTTATCATCAGTCAAAGCTGGCAGAATTTATGAGGACCCATCCACCTACCTTCTCCAGCTCCTCTGAGCCTTTGGATGCAGATGACCGGTCGCGCTCATCAAAAAAAAGCTTGCCATTACCCTGTGATGACCGTGAGAAAGTTTTGTATGCTACACACCACCGAAAGGCACCGCCATGAGATGGTGGGAGAACTATCACACGCCCATGAAAACCACGTAACATCACTTGGACTGAATTTTCGAAGCTTTCCGCTCTCTCATATCCTCGACGGAAAGGTAGAAATGAAGAATGAGTTTCGAGAGCTGAAACAAGGGAACCTGTCAGTGAGTGAATATCTCAACAAGTTCACTCAACTCTCTCGTTATGCCCCAGAGGATGTTGCCACCGATGATGCTCGTCAGAAGCATTTCAAGCGAGGACTCAACCCTAGCTTGAAGGTTCAGGTCGTTGGCAACGACTATGCCAATTTCCAGCAGCTAGTAAACAAGGCCATGCTCATAGAAGAGTTGCGTCGCGAGCTGGCAGAATCTCACAAAAGGAAGTCGATGCAGCATGGCACTCATCAAGGTCATTCGCAGAGGGCCAGAACGAATGCACAATACCCAGCTCATTCTGTTCCTCCGGTCACCTTCGAACGCCAGAATAAAGACTCGCCCAGCTACCCCAGGATTCCGTAGCTTCAACAACAACACCAACAACCAGCAGCCAAGAAACAACAACCCTACCGCAGGGATCACCTGTTTTAATTGTCAGCAACTGGGACATTATGCCAGCAACTGCCCGCAAAAGCAAGGACCATCACCAGTCAGATTCAACCTTGGAGCTACCCCGACCAGAACCCCTACGCTAGGAGCAGGACGTGGAGCCCCTCAGACTCAAAGAAGACCACCAAGACCCTCAGACTTTCAGAAGAGGCCGTGTGAACCATGTCACGGTGGAGGAAGCCCAGATAGCCCCGGACGTCGTGCTGGGTAAGTTCCTAGTAAATTCAGCACTGCTACCATTTTGTTTGATTCTCGAGCTACCCATTCGCTTGTCTCTGAGTTTTGTTGCAAAGCATCGCCTTAAGGTTCCGACTCTTAAAAATGCTATGTTGATTCGTACACCTGGTTCGGAGTTGAGTACGAACCAAGGCTGCCCTAAGGTTAAAGTAACCATAGAAGGGGTGGAATTCTTAGCCAACCTTATAATTATCAATGCCAAATCCCTAGATGTGATTTTGGGTATGGATTGGCTTACTGATCACCAAGCAGTTTTGGATTGTGGTGATAGAAGCATCACGTTGGTCAGCCCAGATGGAACCAAAGTAAAGTTCGAAGCCGCTCCGGAAAAGTATGATGGAACCTTAGTCTGCAGTGTTAGTGCCTTATCTGTGGAAGACGTGCTGGTAGTTAGAGAATTTCCGATGTCTTTCCAGATGAGTTACCTGGAATGCCACCGGACAGGGACCTAGAGTTTGTCATTAACCTAGTTCCGGGAACAGCCCCTATTTCTAAGAGACCCTACCGTTTGCCGGTTGATGACTTAGTCGAGCTGAAAAAGTAGATTGAAGAAATCCAAGATAAAGGATTTGTCCGACCAAGTTCTTCGCCTTGGGGAGCCCCAGTGATCTTCGTCCCTAAGAAGGATGGTACCCAGCGGATGTGTGTGGATTACCGCTCTCTTAATGAAGTCACCATCAAGAACAAGTACCCTCTGCCTAGGATTGATGATTTGTTTGACCAGTTAAAAGGGGCCGGAGTATTCTCCAAGATAGATTTGAGGTCAGGTTACCATCAGCTGAAGATTCGTAAGGAAGATATTCGAAGACTTTTTCAACCCGATATGGATTTGTCGAGTATACGGTCATGTCTTTTGGATTAACCAATGCACCGGCCACTTTATGAACTTGATGAATAAAGTATTCATGGAGTATCTGGATAAGTTTGTCATTGTCTTTATTGACGATATCCTAGTTTACTCTAAGAGTGAAGGAGAGCATGAAGAGCACCTTCGCTTGGTTCTGAATAAGCTTAGAGATCATCAACTCTATGCTAAATTCGACAAGTGTGAGTTTTGGATGAAGGAAGTTACCTTTTTGGGGCACGTCATGTCCGCAGGAGGAGTCGCCGTCAACCCTAGTAAAGTCAAGGATGTGCTCAACTGGGAGTCACCCAAGTCAGTACCTCAGGTCAGAAGTTTCCTCGGAATGGCAGGTTACTACCGTCGGTTCATAGAAGGATTCTCAAGAATAGCAAGACCCCTTACCCAATTGCTAAAAAAGGAAAAGAAATTTGCTTGGACGCTAGAATGTGAGCAAAGTTTTCAAGAATTAAAGAAGCGTTTGACCACCGCCCTAGTGCTGATTCTGCCTGATGTTCGGAAAGATTTTGAGATTTTCTGTGATGCATCTCGTCAAGGTCTCGGTTGTGTTTTGATGCAAGAAAGGAAAGTGGTAGCATATGCTTCACGCCAATTGAAGCCTCATGAAGTCAATTACCCCACTCATGACTTAGAATTGGCTGCCGTAGTGCATGCTTTAAAGATATGGCGCCACTACCTCATCGGTAATCGCTGTGAAGTTTTCACGGATCATAAGAGTTTGAAGTACATTTTCACCCAAGCGGATCTGAATATGAGACAAAGAAGATGGTAGGAATTGATCAAGGATTACAACATGGGAATTCATTATCACCCAGGCAAAGCAAATGTTGTAGCAGATGCTTTAAGTAGAAAGACCTACTGCAATACTCTGATGATCAAAGAAGGTCAGCTAGCATTGCACGAAGAATTTCAAAAGCTCAAGCTCGAGTTAGTCGAAGAAGGTTACTTAGCTGCCCTGAGAGTGCAACCGACTCTTCAGATCGATCAAGAAAGCCCAAGAAGAAGATACGGATATCAAGGAAATCAAGAGAAACATGAAGCAGGGTAAATCCTTAAGATTTTCAGAAGATGAGCAAGGTGTCCTATGGTTCGACAAGCGTATTTGTGTACCGGATCGTATGAACTAAACAGTTAATACTCAAGGAAGCTCATGAAACTTTGTACTCCATTCACCCCGGAAGCACTAAAATGTATCAAGACCTCAAGGAATTCTATTGGTGGCCTAGCATGAAGCGTGAAGTTGCTGAGTATATAGCACAATGTGATGTTTGCCAGCGAGTTAAAGCTGAGCATCAGAGACCTGCTGGACTTTTGCAACCTTTGAGCATCCCTGAATGGAAATGGGAAGAAATCGGAATGGATTTTATCACCGGTCTGCCAAAAACTAAAGCTGGATATGATTCTATCTAGGTAATTGTCGATCGCCTAACAAAAGTGGCTCACTTCATCCCAGTCAAGACCACCTACTCAGGAGACAGACTTGCAGAATTGTATATGGCCAAGATAGTATGTCAGCATGGTGTACCAAAGAAGATCGTGTCAGATCGAGGAACCCAGTTCACCTCAAGATTCAGCGAAGTTACACAAATGCTTTTGGGCACTAATTTGAGTTTCAAAGACACCTACCACCCTCGCATGCATGGTCGACCGAAAGAGTAAATCAAATCCTAGAAGATATGTTAAGAGCTGCGCTCTAGAGAATCGACTAGTTGGGACCTAATGCTACCTTATGCAGAGTTTTCTTACAACAATAGTCATCAATCAAGTCTACAGATGTCCCCGTTTGAGGCCCTTTATGGAAGAAAGTGCAGAACACCTTTGTATTGGACTGAGTCAGGCGAAGGGCAAGTACTTGGACCAGACATCCTAAAGGAGGCCGAAGATCAAGTTCAGTCGATCAGGGAAAAGCTGAGAACAGCCCAGACTAGACAGAAGAGTTATGCTGATAACCGTCGCCGAGATTTAGTTTTTGTACCTGGAGATCATGTGTACCTGAAGGTCTCACCTCTCAAAGGGATGCGTCGCTTCAGAGTTAGTGGAAAACTCACACCAAGATATATTGGACCTTTTCCAGTTCTAGCCAGAAGAGGAGAAGTTGCTTACAAGTTAGAGCTCCCGCCTCAGTTGTCAGATGTGCATGATGTCTTTCATGTGTCTCGCTTGAAGAAGTGCCCGAGAGTGCCGAAGAGCAGATGTCATAGAAGCGAGCTTGACTTGCAAGAAGATCTAACCTACAAGGAGCAACCGTCAAAATCTTGGAAGTGTCTCGAAGGCGTGTGACAAGAAGCAAGATCCTCCGTTTACGCAAAGTTCAATTGGAGCAATCACACCAAGAAGAAGCCACCTGGGAACGTGAAGAAGATCTGAAGGCCGAATTCCCGCGCCTATTCTCTAGTCAACCTGAATCTCGAGGTCGAGATTCCCTTTAAGGGGTATAGGTTTGTAACACCCCTATTTTCTGGCCTTTCTGAAAATTTTGAAAACCTTAAAAAGGAACCATTTGGTTTTATTAATTTGCCAAAGCTTAAAGTGTAATTTAGAATTTCAAAAGCAGTTTAAATTGACTTAATTAAAACTTGAACTGACTAAAGTTGGTTTAGTGAGTTTAGTTGGATTTTAATTTGGTTTTTCCCTTGGCCTTATGTTAAAATTAATTAATTGCCAAAAACTAAAAGCAATAGTGAAGCTGAAAATTATTTGTACTAAGTCCTAAATAATTCAAGGGATTTCTGTGAATTTTCCTAGGATTTTTGGACGTCTTAAGCTATTTTCTAAAAATCCTTTTGCTTTTCTGGTATTTTCTAAAAAGAAAAAGGCTTAGGAAATCTCCTTCCTCAGTTTGGGTCGAAATTCTTGACCCATTCTTTCCGCCACGCCCAGCCCAGCTCATGCTTTTCCTTCGCCACCGTCCGATCAGGATCGGACGGATCTCGTTCCGCCGCGTCGCCCCCTCTCTCTCCCCCTCTCGCTGCCATTGAGGCCGCTGTCGGCGCCCGCCTGGTCATCTTCCCAGCGTCAGCGTCACCACGCCGCCGCCCATGCCACGCGAATCACGCCGACGCCGCCACGCCATGCCCCGCCAAAGCCCACTCGAATCCGCCGCCTGCCGCCTCCGCCCCACCGCACTCAGCCGCCGCCGCCACGCCGCCGCCCATACGCCCTCTCCCATGTCACGGGACGAAGCGCCATTAATGGCCGATGGACCTCCATGCCGCTTCGCTCCTCCGGGCACCCGTGCCGCTTTTAAATGCGAGCACCAGACCGCCTCCTTCTCCTCTCTCTTTCCCTCTCCTCCCATCTCTCCCGCCTCGTTCGCCCCGACAGCTTTCTCGCCGCCACCGAAGCTTGCTTCACCCACACCCGCCGCCAGAGCTCCTCCGGTCACCGCCGACCCTCCTCCCAAGATCGCTGAGCCGAGGCGCACCGTCGCGCCCCATTTCCCAGAGCTCGCCGAGCGACGCCGCCGCCACTAACCGCCGCCTCCGCCGCTTGTCGTCCTCCGCCAAGCGTCCTCTTCACGCCGTGTCCCGAGATCAGGCGCACCAACCTCTCCTCGCTCGTTTGGCGCCTCGCTAATTGCCGCCAGTGGCGCAGAAGCGCCGGCGACGTTGCTAAGCACCCGAAGATACCCTCGCCGGCGTGACGTGGCCGCCACCTGGGAGCCTAGTCAGCGCCAGGTCAGCGCCATGTCAGCCCCAGGGCACGCGTGGCAAGCCCACGTGGCAGCCCAACCCCTAACACCTTCGGGAAGCAGTGTGAACCCGGTCCACCATGCACCCTCTCTATGACAAGTGGGCCCCGCTTGTCAGAATTCTTTTTCTTTTTTATTTTCGGCCGGAAAACCCTCCGCTGACGTCAGCTTGCGCAGTAAATCGATTTTCCTTTAGGAAAATAATTCCAGAAATCAGGAAATTCCTTTTTCTTGATTTTATGTGTTTTCCTAATTTCCTTTGGCCATAACTTTCTCATTCGAACTCCGATTCGAGTGATTCAAATTTCTAAATTCATCTAAAATTCTTGCCTTCCTATTAGTATTTATTTAGTATTTATTTGGATTTTATTTGGAGTTGTTTTATTTATTTAGCCTTGTTCGCGCGTATAGGTTCTCGACGCTTTGGAAGCTTTTCAGAATCTGACGATCGGCTAATCGCTACTCTTCAACGAAGGCAAGTCATAGACCTTTGATCATATTGAACCCATCTTTATAAAAGTATATTGTTTGATATAAACATGCATGGCTAATTTTATAATAAATGGTTTCGGGTTTAGTTAATTACCTAATTGTCATGTGCCTCCTTGATAAATTGCAATCGACATGTATCATTGAATGACATAACTCCTTGGACACCTTAGGATGGTTAATTACTAGTTGGGCATTATTGTAATACCAACATGGGCACGCTTTATTGCTTAGTCATGCTCTAGTAGACGTTGGTCTCATGATTCAATAAATGTTGATTTGCCCTAGCGCACATGGTTTGTGGCTTGTGTAGTAACGACCTGTGTTGCTAATAATGCGAAGTGTGGTCCTGTGTGAGACCACGACATTTGTTGTCACCTTACTAAAATTTGTGGTGTCGACTAGGGTGGTCCTCGCCGGGTTGAACCCAACATGATGAATTTGACTAAAGGAAATTATGGAACCGCAATGAGCCACTTTTTATAAAGATGTTGTGCCATGACTAGGGTGGTCATTTGGCCAGTTGAACGAAAATGATTTATGCTCTGGACGAGTGGGTGGTGGAAAGGGTGGGTGCCGAACGCACACTTGGAATGTGGAACCGCCTCGCTTGAGCAACCAAATAAGGACTTAACCTTGAACCATTGATCTGGGCCTCAACCGTACAACCACATGTCTAGATTGGGATAGACCTGGCTGACTAATTTGTAATGTCTTGATTCGGTTCTGTTTTGGTTGGGAACGGCGCAAGAGGGGGCCAGATAGAGGCAAAACCTCAGCGAACAGAACTGAGTCAACACAGAACTTTATAAAAAGCCTTATCACGTGCTCTAGACTGCTTACCTAAGGTAGTGAGCGGTGGCATAGATATATGCCGGACAAACTAGAGAATTCGTGTCTTGTGGGTCAAGCTGTACAACCTCTGCAGAGTGTAAAACTATTCGAATAGCCGTGTCCCCGGTTATGGACATACCTGGTGATTTCACGCAAGGGGTAGAACTTTTGTCGAAAATGATGGAATGGTTTGGTCGAATCTTGTTGGTGGTCGATGGTTGGAAAGTGAACAGGGTGTTCACTAGTTGTTTCAAAGAAAATTGCTTATTTATGTATTAATCTTTTAAATTGTGCTTTGCAATCTACTTATTGTATTTACTGTCAAATACTGCTTTCCGCAAAATAGCCATAAAGCTATCCTTGTCAAGCCTTTCATAAATATTACTTGCATACATTTCTCTATGACTTGCTGAGTACATTCAAAGTACTCATGGCCTTGTGCCCTCTGTTTAAATCAGCAGAAGAGGGTGAACCATTGAACTCAGAGTTCTATGAAGAAGACTTCTTTGAAGACTATGCGAACTAGGTCGCGTCCCTCACTCGATTGCCGGTGGGCATATTGGGTGACCTCCACCAGATGTTTTGTTCTCCGCTGCCAGTTTACTCTGTTCTCTTTAGCCCTACGTGGCAACTGTTGTAAGACTTGACCATAAGGTCCCTTTTGCTTAATATTATTAATTTGTCTGCTTCATCTATAGTTTGGTTGTGTGGTTATGATTACACCAATGTTGTAACTGTGTGAGCTAGCTACTGATCATGGGACTAGTTCAGAATACACAGAGGGTCCTGGGGTTGCATACCCGGGGTCCTGACAGGCTCTCCTTTGAATATTGATTTCCTTTGTTCCTTGAATGATTAAGGTTATATGTTACATGGGTTTGTTTTCTAATTTGTAGAACGATGCTTAGCCATGCATGTAGTTGTAGTTGATAACGGTTGTTGGAACTAGTCTATCAGCCGATGGATTGAATCGAACCTTGATGAAATTTGAGGATTATATGGAATTAATTATGTTGAATTTGAGGAAAATGTCCAGATCTTCGAATCTGATTATTATGAATTTGTTGATGGGTGGTTATTGTTGTGTGTTGGACTTGGACGGGTGATAAGGTGATGAAGGGGTGGTCCCGGATTCGCGTAGCCCCATCTGGGTAATTGAGGACCGGTCTATGGTGTGATGAACCAAGTCTTATGTACAACCACACGCCGGGATAATGGCGAAGGCTTGGCTTAATAATTTGTTGTGTGTTAGCTATCAAAACACAATTAGATTGGCAATTGTTGTTGTTTAGGTCTAATGGCTCTCTTGTCAATCTAGTGGGGGCACGTTATATTTTTCTTTTCTTGCCCTTAAGGGTCTTTTGCGTATGCCGGATTGCTGCGCAAGGGACTTACTTACATAACGAGTACACCCATGGTGACGATAAGCAATTTTTCGCCATGGTGTCGTATCCTCGAGTGGGTTGATAGTTAGGACATGACATTGTAACGGCCTTGTTATGATATCTCAGTCACACTCCTATGGAAGAGTGCATGGTGACAGTACGAGGTATTCATACCGTGTGGGGAAAGCTGTACAACTCTGCAGAGAACTAAATCTATTCGAATAGCCGTGTCCCCAGTTATGGACATCGCTTGTGGGAAAGCATGTACAGTTAGCTTATGGGAACTTTGGTTTGGGTTATGGTTGGAAATGTTACATCATTATTTTTAGTTTGTTCATATCTGAAATGTTATCGTGAACGCGAAGTTCGCGTGTTAATTTGTTATGGAATGAATTGTGTCACGAATAGGATGTTCGTGTGTTGATTATATTTGGAGATTGTACTGTTGTTGATCATTACTTAATGTTATAAAATGTTTTCTAAATGTTTTACAAATAGCAATTTGAATCTATATTGTTTATCTAAATGCAAAACTTGCTTTATGCTGAAAATTGACTAGTGTAGTAGCCTTCCTTTGATACTTACATACATCCTTATTTTTCTTGAAAAGTCTCGCGAGTACAACTTTGTACTTTAACAGATTGTCCATTTGTTCAGGTGAGAACGACGGGTGCATCGGCTTTAACCCCAGTTGGTTGCTTGTGGTTGTGGGTATGCCAACTCGGTTATTCCCTTTTTATTCTAAGTTTGCCTTCCGCTGCGATTTATTATTGATAATTACTTTTGGCCGATTGGCCCCTCTTATGCAAACTTGTACTTAAAGGTTCTATTTATTGATGTTGTATTTACGATTCCTTTATTCTTGTATATTGTGGATGGATGTGAATGCAATGTTGTGTTAGGATATGTGCATGTTAGCCACTGATCCTTGGGAGCTAACATGAGACACATATCTGGGCACTCGGTATCGTTTTCATCTCTCGTTAAGTGTGCGCTTTTGGCGTAATCACTTAGCTTGATGCGGATCCGATCCCGGGGTGACCCCACAGTGTTGGTATCAGAGCCATACTGACTGTAGGTTAAAGCTGTAGCACTGGACATTACTAGGATTTTGATTTGCAAAGAATATTTTCAAGCTATCAAAAGTTTTGCACAAATGCAAGTAATATATTTCCTTTCTTTCTTACCCATCTTATTATCTAAATTCTAGCACTCGACGTTACTAGGATTTTGATTTGCAAAGAATATTTTCAAGCTATCAAAAGTTTTGCACAAATGCAAGTAATATATTTCCTTTTTGCTTACCCATCTTAGTATCTAAATTCTTACCACACTATTCATTTGATTTAAGAAAAATCATTTTCTCTATTGCTCGTCTCTCTTTTCCAACACTAGAAACGTTAAATAGTCGTCGGTAAAGAGAATTGGTGTAAGAACGAGAAGACGACGTCTTGCTGCAAAACTTGCTTTATGCCAAAAATTGACAAGTGTAGTAGCCTCCCTTTGATACTTACACCATAGGATGGTTAATTATTAGTTTGACATTATTGTACTACCAACTTGGGTGCGTATTATGCTTAGCCATGCTTAGTCACGATGGGATTCATGATCACATACTCAAAGAATGATTGACTTTGAGTAAATGAAATATGGAATTGTGGCGGAGCCACTATTATTAAAAGATGTTGTGCCATGGCAAGGGTTGTCATTTGGCCAGGTGAACCAAAAATGATTTATACTCGGGCGAGTGATCGTGCAGTAAAGGGGATGATTTTGGGATGAGGTTGCCTCGTCTGAGTAACCACTAAGGACTTAACTTTGTACACCATTGATCTGGGCCATACCGTACAACCACATGTCCAGGGTGGGGTGGACCTAGCCAACTAATTAGCAATGCTTTGATTCGGTTCTGTTTTGGTGGAAGTGTGAAACCTGGGTTAGACATTCACACTTGGCGCAAGAGGGGGCCCAGAATAGCGAAACCTTAGCGAGCAGAACTGGGTTAAAACAGAACTTGGTAAAGGCCTTGTCACATACTCTAGACTGCTTACCTAAGGTAGTGAGCGATGGCATAGATATATGCCGAAAAAACTAGAGAATTCGTGTCTTGTGGGTCAAGTTGTACAACCTCTACAAAGTGTAAAACTATTCGAATAGCTGTGTCCCCGGTTATGGACAATGCCTGGTGATTTCACATGAGGGGTAGATTTTCATAAAATATTGGAATGGTTTGGTTGGGAAGTGATCTGAATGTTGGTTGATGCTTGGGAAGTGAACAGGGTGTTCACTAGTTGTTTCAAAGAAACTTGTTTACTTATGCATTAATCTTTTAAACTATGCTTTTCAATCTAATTACTGTGTTTATTGTGAATACTGCTTTCTGCAAAATATCCATAAAACTATCCTTGTCAAGCCTTGCATGAATAATATTTGCATACATTTCCCTATGACCTGCTAAGTACTTTAAATTACTCACGACTTTGCGCCATTGTTGAACAGTCTCAGAGGAAGAACCAGGGAATGCCGAGATTTAAAATAAGGAATACTTTGAAGACCATGCAAATTAGGATGTGTTCTCCACTCGATTGCCTGTGGGCATGTCGGATGGCTACCACGAGTTTGTTTATTCTCCGCTGCAAGTTTACTCTGTTATCTTTAGCCCTGTGTGGCAACCTTCATAAGGCTTGACCATAAGGTCCTTTTTGCTACTAAGTATTAATTTGTCTGCTTCATCTATAGTTTGTTGTACGGTTATGATTACACCAATGTTGCAACTGTGTGCACTAGCTACTGATCCAGGGATATACACAGAGGGTCATGGATCCGGAGATCCGGGGTCCCGACAGTAGTGGTATCAGAGCTGTGTCGACTGTAGGATGTAACCCTAGTTAGCATGGTCGTTTAGTCGAAACTTCAAAATTTATTTTCTAAATCAAACCAACAGATTAAATTGAATAGTATTCTTCTCTTCTCTTGTCTTATCCTATTCTGTTCTCATCTTACACTAATCTCTCCTCATCTCATTCTTAGGTTCTTACATCTTATCTTTTCCAAAGCGTTGTTTCAAATTTAAGGTGACCCTCTCATCCCAGTTTTCTCTATAGGATCGAGCTTTGCTTCAAGTCAACCATCCACATAAGATAGATTATATGCGTTGTACCTAAGTTACCCTCCTAAGTTTCAGTATCGTTTAGTCCGATAGATAGAACCCGCAACTTGAGTTTTGTTGACTCTTAATAGCTTTTCGGTTATTTGGTCGTTGGGTTAAACCAATCTTCCCCAATTAGGTTGTTCTATCTTCTCCCTCATTCTCGCTCGTCTTTGTGCTTTTCCCTCTCACCCATCGTAATTTCTTCATCTCGTCTATTAAACCTGGAAAGATTTGTTTCAAGTGGATCAGACCCGCACCTCAGCAAGTCTCAGCGGATCAGTGGACCCCAACGCTAGTGTTAACCCCAATACGCCACCTCCACCAGCCACAATAGCAGACCAAGGCTTGGATCAGTTTATGGCAACTCAGACTCAGTTAATAAATGTCTTAATGCAGAATATGAATCAAATGATGAATCGACATAATCAGGTTGCTGCTGCCCTAGTCAATATGATGAACCAGTAGAACCAGACTGTTGCTACTCTTATGACAATGGTGAACTAGAACAATTAGGCCGCTACCATGCCGCCGCCGCCGCCACCAGCCTATCCATGGTTAAAGTTGGTGGAGTTTCTGAGGACGCTTCCATCTACCTTCTCCAACTCCGAAGCTTCGGACGCCGACGATTGGGTACGCTCTATTGGGAAGAAACTCACCGTTGCTCAATGTAATGACCGTGAAAAAGTTCTTTATGCCACACAACAGCTGGAAGGCACCGTAGTAGAATGGTGGGAGAATTTCAGTGCAGCCCATGAGAATCCAGAAGCTATTACTTGGGCCGAGTTTTCAATGACCTTCGCTACTCCCATGTCCTAGAGGGTATAGTAGAAAGGAAGAAGAATGAGTTACCAAGGATCCGACCACTAGAAGTATCCCATTTCGAGAACATGAGTCACGTTCTTCCTGAAAGTCACCATCCTGCGAGGCACGTTATTTGTTACAGATGTGGTAAACAAGGGCACTTTGCTTGCGAATATCCTCAAAAGGAAAGCCAAAACAAGATAATCATTGTGTTAATCGCAACAAAGACAGACACTATTTCTCCAGTGTCCCCAGAGGAGCCGATCCAAAGATAAAGTCTCAGAATTATTGCGACAAGGAAGGGCACTTTGTCAAGCAATGTCCCTTGCATAAACAAGAATTCTTGGCACCACGAGCAACTTCGGCATTGGAAGTTGGATCAGAAGAACCTCGAAGGTCACACTAAGCCGCAATGATCTCTAAGACCGTCATAAGAAGCCAAGTGATCCATGTCACTACAACAGGGGCTCAAGCGGAGCGAAGGCAATTGAGGTTCTGCCCACCAAACCAGTCCAAGGATGGTACCTGCATCCGTTGTGGGGAGATAGGGCATAGCGCCAGTGAGCACGAAATCAATTGCTCAGACTGTGAAGGAAATCATCCACCCATAAAATGTGTCCAATGAACAAGATTACCTATTACCTATGTGGGAGTAAAGATCATTATCTAGCCCAGTGTCCTTTGAAAACAATGTTGACCCCTATATTACAGCAGCATGAAAAGTTTCCAGCCGCTCTCATCCAAGTCGAGGAAGGCATGACCTCAGGTATTTCTACCAAGTTATCCCAAGAATTAGAGGAACCACACTTCCACAAGATCAATCCCGAGGCACTCCATTTAGAAGCTACCTACCATCAGCTAGACAATTGTCACAAGATGAAGATGGTGAATTAAGAACAAAATGTTGCAAGAAACTCCAAGACTCGAGTGATTCAAACTCAACCCAACCAAGCACCAACAACAACCCCACTCATGACTCGATCAAGATTAAGGCCCATCGATGCCCGCGACAACAATGGTGGCCAACCTCAATGTAACAAAACCTCCAGGGCAAGAGTACAATGTTTTAGGTGCTAGGAGATGGGACATTTTACCAATGAATGCCCGCAAAGACATCTAGCGCTCACTTTAGACAGCATTCCAGAAGCTACACTGATCGCAACAATAACGCCAGCAGCAGGTGGTAAAAACAACAGAAGATACCTGTCACAATTGCATAAATATAGAAGTTTAGGCTTGCCAATACCTCAAGAAATAACCATGAACCAGCCGGCTAGCTTGTTGCTCTCCAACACATCCATTGGAAGCCCATCACAGAAATACTCGTCTCATGCCGCAGGAATCAAGTGTTTCAACTGCCACAAGATAGGTCATTATGCTCACAGTTGCCCACAGAAACGACGAGCCATGCTGCCAATTCCATTCAACTTGGGACCTACACCAGCCTGGATCACTACACCAGGAGCAGGCCAAGGAACAACTCAGATCCCAAGTCAAGCCACTAGGACTCCACTTTCGTCTACAACAGCTCGAGTGAATCAAGTCACTGCAGTGCCAGCTCAATCAACTCAGAACTTCATTCTTGGTAAGTGCTAAGTCAGTGCATCTTCAGTTGCAGTTTCGTTTTGCTCAAAGGAGAAAATCGCTTGGAAGAGTTAGCAAAGTCTGAGTTCTTGAAGCCAATCTCTAGTCAGCTCGAATCTCGAGGTCGAGATTCCCTTTAAGGGGTGTAGGTTTGTAACATCCCAATTTTCTGGGTTTTTGAAATTTTCAAAATTTTAAAATAACCATTTGATTTTACGAATTTGCTAAAGCTTAACATGAAATTTTAGGATTTAAAAGAAATTTAATTTGAATTAATCAAACTTCAACTAAATCAAGTTGGTTTATTCAATTTTTCTGGTTCTTAATAGGATTTAAAAATGAAAAATATTATTTTAAGTATTTTCTTGGATTTTATTGGATTTTAATGAAAGGTTTACCTTTTCCTCAAAGCTAAAAATAAATTTAATTTCAAAATCAAAAGCAAAAGTTAACCTAAAAGAATTTTTATTAAGTCCCAATTAATTCAAGGAATTTCTGTGAATTTTTTATAATTTTTGGGCTGTATTTACTATTTTCTAAAAATGCTTTTCAATTTCTGGTATTTTATTTAATCAAAAACCTATTTAAATCTTCCTATTCATCTTGGGCCGAATTCCTTCAGCCCGTTTTCCCCTCCTCATGCGGCCCATGACGACCCATTTTACGTGCGCAGCCCGCACATCCATCCCTCGGACATCGTCCGATCAAGATCGGACGGCTCCCAAAACCCCGCGCCCTTCCCCGCTTCCCCCTCCTCTTTCTCTGACCGACGGGCCCGCCCTGTCAGCCACCCTCGTCCACCTGGTCATCTTCCTCATCGAGCCGGTACAGCACCCATGCCGAGCGGGCGCGACGTCAATGCTAGCGTCGTGTTCTCCGCTGACGCACATGCTCCCGTCGTGCGCATTCAATGCGCGGATGACCTCCGCACCCGCTGCCGCCACCCACCCCTTCGCCCACGCCCTATCGCCGCCCCATGCCTCTCGACTGTTGTGCTACCATCCGGAGCTCCGCAAAACCCACCGCCACCCATCCTGCTCTCTGGCCATCCCCGCGCCTATTTAGGGCGAGCACCGAGAAGCAAGCAGCCCTCTCTCTCTTTCCCCTCTTCTCGCTCTCTCTCTTGCTCGCTATCCTCCGGCCGCGATTTGAGCTTTTCACTGTCGGCCATCTTCGGACACCGCTGCCTCTAGCACCACCACCACACCTCCTTCGCCACCAATGACCCTACCTTCGGCATCGCCGGAGCACAAGCCTCCTGGTGCGCACCTCCCTGCCCTCTGGAGCCCCCTAGAGTATCACCATCGCCTTCAACTGCCGCCGCCGCTTCTTCCTCCCCGCCGGCGACCTTCCCATGATGCTGCGTCCTCAAGGCCACACGCACCAGCATCGCCATGAGCTCCCCTTCCTCTGGGTACCCTCGCCGCCGGCCATCTCCCAGCCAAACGCCGGTTACCATCGGGCCGAGCGCACCGTCGCTTAGTGCTGACGTGGCACTGCCACCGTGGCGCCTGGTCAGCAGCCACCTTAGCCCTCCACTGATGTGGCAGCCCCGTCATGCCCCGTCAGCAAGCCCACATGGCTTTTCTCGGAGTTTCTTTAAGAAAATTAATTTGGAAAATCAAGAAAATCCAGATTTCATCATTTTATGTAAATTCAAACTTCGGGAGGCCATATCTTCCTCATTCGAACTCCGATTCGAGTGATTCAAATTTATAAATTCATCTAAATTCATTATATTTCTATTGGTATTTATTTTATAATTTTTGGGATTTTATTTAGAATTGTTTTATTTATTTGGCTTTGTCCGCACGTATAGATTCTGTCGTTTCGAAAGAATTCTGGGACCGACGACCGAAGCATCTCTACTCTTAAATGAAGACAAGTTGTAGACCTTTGATCATGTTGAACCTAATTTACAAAAGTCTATTGTTTGATATAAACATGCATTGCTAATTTTATAATAAATGGTTTCGGGAATTAGTTAATTACCTAATTGCCATTATGCCTCCTTGATAAAATTATGAATGACAAGTATCCTTGAATGACATAAATCCTTGGACACCATAGGATGGTTAATTATTAGTTCAACATTATTGTACTACCAACTTGGGTGCGTATTAAGCTTAGCCATGCTTAGTCACGATGGGATTCATGATCACATACTCAAAGAATAATTGAATTTGACTAAATGAAATATGGAATTGTGGCAGAGCCACTATTATTAAAAGTTGTTGTGCCATGGCAAGGGTTGTCATTTGGCCAGGTGAACCAAAAATGATTTATACTCGGGCGAGTGATCGTGCAGTAAAGGGGATGATTTTGGGATGAGGTTGCCTCGTCTGAGTAACCATTAAGGACTTAACTTTGTGCGCCATTGATCTGGGCCATACCGTACAACCACATGTCTAGGGTGGGGTGGACCTAGCCAGCTAATTAGCAATGCTTTGATTCTGTTCTATTTTGTTGGAAGTGTGAAACCTGGGTTAGACATTCACACTTGGCGCAAGAGGGGACCCAGAATGGCGAAACCTTAGCGAGCAGAACCGGATCAAAACAGAACTTGGTAAAGGCCTTGTCACATGCTCTAGACTGCTTACCTAAGGTAGTGAGCGATGGCATAGATATATGCCGAATAAACTAGAGAATTCGTGTCTTGTGGGTCAAGCTGTACAACATCTACAAAGTGTAAAACTATTCGAATAGCTGTGTCCCTGGTTATGGACAATGCCTGGTGATTTCACATGAGGGGTAGATTTTCATAAAATATTGGAATGGTTTGGTTGGGAAGCGATCTGAATGCTGGTTGATGGTTGGAAAGTGAACAGGGTGTTCACTAGTTGTTTCAAAGAAACTTGTTTACTTATGCATTAATCTTTTAAATTATGCTTTTCAATCTAATTACTGTGTTTATTGTGAATACTGCTTTCTGCAAAATATCCATAAAACTATCCTTGTCAAGCCTTGCATGAATAATATTTGCATATATTTCCCTATGACCTGCTACGTACTTTAAATTACTCACGGCTTTGCGCCATTGTTGAACAGTCTCAGAGGAAGAACCAAGGAATGTAGAAATTTAAAATGAGGAATACTTTGAAGACCATGCGAACTAGGATGTGTTCTCCACTCGATTGCCTGTGGACATGTTGGATGGCTACCACGAGTTTGTTTATTCTCCGCTGCAAGTTTACTCTGTTATCTTTAGCCCTGCGTGGCAACCTTCGTAAGGCTTGACCATAAGGTCCTTTTTGCTATTAAGTATTAATTTGTCTGCTTCATCTATAGTTTGTTGTACGGTTATGATTACACCAATTTTGCTGCACTAGCTACTGATCCAGGGACTAGTGCAGATATACACAGAGGGTACTAGATCCAGAGATCCGGGGTCCCGACATAAATGTGGGAGGCACATGGGATGAGGTAGTCTCACTTAAGCAATCACTATGGACTTAACTCTGTGCACATTGATCTATGTCATATCGTACAGTGTAAGACCAGGAGGTTTTTGGTCATGATATTTGATGATGAACACATTGGAAATAAGAAAGACTTAGTCTTGGTGTTTTAAGATGAATACATTGTCTTTGAAACTGCTTGTGATCTTAGATACTGACATGCTTTTGAGTTCTGTTGAATTCTGTCGAAAATCAGCATTTGTTAGGTTTTGCGGTAGTACCGGTTTTGTATCTGCAGAACTACCAGATTGCGATAGGACCGCTTGTAAGGCATGGTAGTACAGCAAGTCATTGATTCCGAACGGTGTTTTGCTCAAACCGTTAGATCTTGATCTGACGGCTCATATTGAGAGGAACGTTCGGACCATCCGAACACTTCAAGGATTGTGAGTCTTTGATTTCAAATCTGACGGCTGATATCAAGGGAAACGTTCGGACTTGCTACAATGCTCTTAAAATCCGATGGTTGTGAAGCGTGGTCCGATCGACCAAATCATCTAGAGCGTTTGTGCAGCTTTGAGGTTCGTGAAACGTTTTGACATACATTTGTACCGCGTTTTAGAAGCGGTAGTACCGTTTTTATTCCGGTAATACCGTTGTTTTAACGGAGGAAGTACCGCGCTAAGTTTTTCAGAGAGAGTGTTTCTGACAAAGTTTTGTTAAGTGAAAAATGGTAGTACCGCAGATGTGGAACAAGACGATCATGAGATTTGTAATACCGCAGCTTGAACGGCGCAGTATCTTGACTAAAGGTATGACCGCAAGGTTGCGGTATGGAATTTCCAGAAAAGATGTTTTTGGAAGTTTTTGAGATTTCCCGACGAGCGGTATGACCGATGTGTTTTGAGCGGCACGATCACAGCGCGTAGTACCGGACTAATATGGCGGTATGACCGATCGTGTGCTCATCAATCTATCATTTTGGGATTTTGTCTTAGGTTAAGTTAAATTCATGAGCTTTAGTGTGCTGCACGATGCATGATAGTGTTTATGCGAGTGTGTGAGCTAATGGTTGGTCAAGTTGGAAAACTTGTGCCCGGATTTGGTTTCTTTGGTCTTTGCATGTGCAGGTTGAGCGTGAAGTCGAATCGCTGATCGGTGACGGTTGACTCGGACTAGGATGGGGAGATCTCGAGGTCTTGGAGGTCGTGGATGTCATGAGGTGGTTTGGATCACGCCGAGCACGTGGAGATCAAAGGTGGTTCATGGCTGAGCTACGGGAAGAGTCCTGGAGGCTTGCGGTGTGGGATTTCATGGAAGGTTTTAGAGATATGGAAGGAGGTCTATATCTGGATGTTTTTAGAGATAGAATCCGTGTGCATGTCGTGTGAGACACGAAGAGAACTCTAGGATATAAATAGAGGAGGGTTAGGAGCTAACCGGGAGCTTGAGGTTTTTGGAGAGAGCTAGAACCGTAGCTTTTCATGCTATTTTGAGTTATGTTGTTCTAGCTTGAGAGGTCCTTCGATTGGAGGCTTTGAGGGGTGCTTGATGAGTGCTTTGTAGACACAAATTCAGCTTGAGAAATAAAGCTCAGATTTGCTTTACTTTGTCTCTGATTTTGTTGTTCTTGCTGTGCGCCTGAGGTGGTCTTTGTTGTGAAGTTCTTCAAGAGTCATGTGAGAGGTTCTTGAAGTTCTTTCACACAAGTAGGAGTTTGAATTTGGTGATCTATTCGCTGCAATCATTCAACTTCCCCCCCCTCTGATTGCCATTACGATCCTGCAAGTGGTATCAGAGCAAGGTTGCACTGGCATCAGATCGAGATCGCTTCTCAGGTAAGCCACCATATTTCGATGGATCTGATTACATCTACTGAAAGACACGCATGGAGGTTTTTCTACAAGCACAAGGTAATATTATTTGGCAAAAAGTTGAAAATCCTTATGAGGTACCTGCTGTTATTACCAACAACAATATCTGGCGATGTTGAAGCTAATGCTAAAGCTAAATATATTAAATCGCTAACAAGATTTGGACTACACTTGCCGATTATCATGAGGATCAAAATCATTAAAGGTGTTCGTTAGAATCAATTTAAAAGGAGTATTCTAAATTTGAGATGAAACCAGTGAATCAGAGATGCTCTTTTGATCGCTTCAATAAAATTGTTAGTGATTTGCAATCCGTTGATGTCATATATTCTGATTCTGACAATGCTCGTCAAATCTTAAATGCTTTGGATATGACTATCTGGGAGGTTCTAGTCACTACAATCAATCATTCTGTTAACATGGAAACACTCACCCTGAATGATCTTTATTCCAAGATGAAAACACATGAGATTGATATTTTGGCCAGGATAAATAAGTAAAATTCTTTGGGTTTAGTGACTAACCAAACTGACAGCTCATCTAGTTCTTCTAGTTTTTTCTTGTCTGCATTGGGAGCTATTTCAGATGAACAATTGGAGGAGATTCCAGAAGAACAGCTTGTACTCTTCTCTAACAGGGTGACTAAAGTAATCAACAATATCAGATCAAGGAGGAGAGGAGGTCCAATTAGATGCTTTGAATGTGGTGAGTTAAACCACATAAAGGTGAATTGTCCCAAGCTGAGAGGTAAGGAGACCAAAGATGACAAAGCACCATTTCGGCGCCAAAATTCAAGTTTGATTCAAGCAAGAAGCAAAATTATCGTAAGGCGGTCAACAAGGTGCTCTCAAAGACTTGAGGAGATTGGATTGAGTGATGTTGACTCGAAAGCGACAATGAGGATGATAACAAGAAGGCAAAAGAGGTGGACTTCACAGGGATGTGCTTTATGGCAAGCAGTGAAGAACTTAATACTGATGATCTCTACAGTGACCCTGATGAGGTAAAACCCTCTTATGCTGATTTATCTTGTGCTGTACTTAAATTGACAAATGAGCTTAAAAAATACAAAAAGAAAGTAAAGAAACATGACCTTGTTGTTGATAGCTTGAATTCTGAAATTGTTAGGCTTAAGGCTGCTATTCCTGATGATGAATCTTGTGAATCATGTCAAGTTTTGCATTCTGAATTGAAGTTTGCTAGATCAATACGTGCTAAATTTGATGAACTAAAAGCTCAAGCATGATTCTTGTGATGAAAAGTGAAACTTGCATATGTTGAAATTGAAAAACTCAAGTCTAGTTCAACTTGTTTAGAGTCAAGTATTTTAAATGCTCAAATTAAAACTTGCTCTAATTGTGAACTGCTAGAAGCTAGACTAAAGTCATCTCAGGAATCCATACAACAAATGCTTTATCATGAGACACTTTCTTGCACTAACTGTCCCAAACTCACAACTGAGATAGAAGCTTTGACTAGACAATTACATGAATTTGTTGAAAAAGAAAAATTGGCTCAGTCTAGTGCTTCTAAGAAAATCTTGAATGGAGCTGTTAAGTGCACAATTTGTTCTACTCGAGCTAAAGAAATTGAATATCTTAAGGACACTTTGGAGAGATTTTCTTTTGGCAAGAAAAATCTGAATATGATTCTAGACAGATCAAAAGTGAGTACTAAAAGCCAAGGTCTAGGATTTAATGTTGTTGAACATGCCAAGAATCATCCTCCCAAAATTCTTAAGCTTCTTGAACCTGGAAAGTTTGAAATAGAATATGAAACTAAACAAGTTTTGTTTAAATCTACTGGTTTTGCAAAGGATCCTTCTATCAAAGCGAGTACTGTAAAAAGAAAAACTACAACTTCTTATCAAGACAAATATCAATGTACTCACTGTGGAAAAGAAGAGCATTTGGTTCAGTTCTATTTTCGAAAAGCAAAGAAAGAAAAGAGAGACAGGCTAAGAAAATATTTTCAAGTCCTTATCATCATTTTGTCTCTACTAAACAGATCACAGGTGTTCTACACAATCGGTCGATCCAAGATCTAGACAATGGGTCCGACCGCCAATGTTCGTAAAATGAAATACTTTTGTTGCTCCTACTAGTCGTGTATCACAGTATTGGGTTCCTAAATCATGTCTTACTAACCCCAGTACTGTGAGACCGATACTCTCTTAATGTAGGTACAACTGTTGAGGAAGGGGAACATATGGTTAGTAGACTCAAGATATTCCAGGCACATGACAGGTGATTCAAAATGGTTCTCCTCCCTCACTAAGCCATCCAGTGATGAATTGATTACTTTTGGGGATGTTTCAACTGGAATTGTGATGGCAAAAGATGGCCCTAGACAATTGTTGCATATGGACACTGTAGGTCTCTCTAGAGTTCAATCTGTTGGAGGAACACAAGTTCAGGGGGAGTCCAAAAGCATATTTCTTAATGAAGAAGATGATTTTGATTTTTCATCTCTCATGCCATCACCTGCTGATGATCATGCACCTGTTGTTGCGCCACCACCAAGCGATGAACAAACTGCAGAAGATGTTCATGATGTTGAAGCTAGTTCAGAACCTTCTGCACCATTGAGGATTCAACGACTTCACCCTCCAGAGCTGATGATTGGTGACATTCATGAAAGGACACTATGAGCAAGGAGTTCGAGATGAGCATGATGGGAGAGTTAACTTACTTCTTAGGATTGCAAGTAAAACAGTCCAAGCAAGGCAACTTCATTCACCAAACCAAGTATACTAAAGATCTGCTTAGACGTTTCGACATGGGAACTTGCAAACCCATCTCTACACCAATGGGATCTACAACTGTTCTTGACCCAGATGAAGAAGGTGAGGCAGTGGATCAAAAAGAATATAGGAGTATGATTGGTTCTCTACTCTATTTGACTGCTTCAAGGCCGGATATACACTTTGCTGTATGCTTATGCGCTCGATTTCAAGCTTCACCTCGTGCATCCCATCGACAGGCTGTGAAAAGAATTCTCAGGTATCTTCAATCAACCTTAGAATTTGGTCTTTTCTATTCATTTTCATCCTGTCTTAGTTTGCGTGCATACTCAGATAGTGATTTTGCGGGGTGTAGAATTGATAGAAAAAGCACATCTGGCACTTGTCACTTTTTAGGCACATCATTAGTGTCTTGGTCTTCTAGAAAACAATCTTCGTTGCTCAATCAAGCTGCTTTGAAGCCGAGTATGTTGTTGCCTTCTTTGCTAGTTCTTTGTCAAGTCCTTTGGATTTCTTCTTCTAACACCCCAAATTTCAACATGGGCCTAGAATGCTACTAAACTAACACTATAACCAATTAAAACTAAGATATTTCTCTAAAATCGTGAGAACCTCCTTTGTATAGATGGCTATACCGGAGGTTCAAACAGCTTTAATATAGCATCATTCAACAATCAAATCATCCAGTTTAACTAATCATCAAAGGACATCTAGGATAAGCTAAACCACTACAAAGATAATCAAAAGGGCATCCATAATCTTCTAATCAACTCTATTACACATTATTGAGACTCTCTCAACTAATTAATTTCAACAACTCAATAAACCATCAACCAAACATCCTAACCATCAACGAGAATTAAATGAACTCAATCGATTTAATGAATAAGAACATAAATGGATCATCCATGACCCCAATTAAAACATCCACCACGAAGGATGGTCACAATCAATCTTGAGCAATTATCGAGTATGAATGGTGGATAAACGGTCTGGGTTATTCATTATGGTTAGTGATTATGTGACGTGCACCAAGTCTACCCCTTCCCATGCATGTCGCTGCCTCGAGAGGTACCTAGCAAGCACAACATAGAAATGTGAGTCCACGACCCAGCAAAGTGCAATAGTAAATCAAACATAGCGTCATAAGTGGTCAAAGGGAATAAACAATTCCATCTTGAATAACATCATATACACTTCAAACACATCTCTTATGATAGCATCATAAACAGCCAGAGGGATCCAACAATCCCATCATGAACACAACATTATATATCACAAATCCATCTCTTATGCAGAAATGCAATGAACATGACATGAATGCAAAATACTTCACTTCTTTGCAATTACCAGTAATGCCGAGTAGTGTATCCGTCGATACATACTCTAAGCCTGTGCCCTTTAGGCACAGGGATCCAAAGCCCACACTCCAAGTCATGTAACTTTCTCACCGACCTCACCGGACTAGTTACATGACTTTCGACGAGGGTGGGGACCAGGCCCGTCTAATGCATGACGGGGATCCAATATATAATCAAGGCCTATGCCCTCAAGGCATAGGGATCCAATGCCATGATGCAGAATGCAAAGCATGACATCAACTCATCATGAAAAGAAATGCTCACCAACATGTAACCATTATCATGTAAGCATCACCATATAAACATTATTATGCACGCATCACCATGTAACCATTAGCATGCAAAGATCATGTAAACGCTTCCAAGTAGTAAGCATCCTCATTAACCTATGGCATTCAAGCACAAAACATTACCAAGCAAAGAAGCATCATCACCAATTATTGCATTCAGCTCATCAATGTTATCAAGCAACAATCATCATCAATAATGAAATATAACCACTCATCAATACTACTTGCACTTGCCTCAACCATGAGACTAAGACAACGATACCAAGCTCTAGCATCGGGCTCATCACCACCTGATAACCAAGAATGATACTAAGCATCAAACAACATGCTTAAAAAGACATTGCTCGCAGGACTCTACATTATTTTCCCATAACCCAAGATTAAACATTTTATCTACTCAACTAGTCAACTTGCCGACAGAAATCTATTCTGGACAGTAATACGAAAAGCATCATATCTTTTGCTCTGAGACTCGAAACAGAGTGATCTCAGATCCTATGAAAAGGTAATGAAATTATCCACAACAACCTATTTGGAGGACATCCCGAAATCTATCTGTATCTAATCCCTAATCAGACAGATGAACATCTTCTGTCAGAAATTAATCGACAAAACTGGATAGCAGCACAGAAATAGACATAACTTCTAATTGGTTGAACCAAACTTAGTGTTCTTTATCAATCTGGAAAGCTAAGACCAAGACCTACAATTTTCATAATGGGCAGAAATCCTGAATCGGACTTTAACAGCATTCAATCTGCTAATTAAAATGACTGCTGAAAACTAACCGAGTTTCTAGATAGCAGTAGAAAAATTGCCGTAACTCTCAAACCACAACTCGGATTCAGGTGATCTCAGATGCTATGGGAACCTGACGAAAAACGCCTCAACTCTCTATGAGATCCCAAATCCTAATTCGGATTTGATCTAAATGAGAATTGAAGCACAACGGAGAACAGAAATCTGTTTTAAATCACAGCACTAACCTCTTCCTCCTAGCTTTGGACGGCAAAGACCAAATTCCTCTGTCTCTTTCTCCCTTTCTTGTCAGAGCAAAGAAAGGCTAACATGCAGAGGTCGGTAATTCCTCTCGGCAGAAGAAGACAGCAAAGAAACAAAGAAGAACACACACACAAGAACGGCGGCAACAAGGAGGCAAAGAACCAAAGAATGACGGTGGCAAAGACACGCAAAGAAGAAGAACACACACACAAAGAAGAAGAACAAAGAAAGATGCCAAGAAGAACAAAGAAGAAGAAGAAGAAGACAAGAACTGCACAGCAAAAAGTAGCAACCGCCAGAGCAGCCAGTGAGCAGCACACGCAGAGAGCCGGCCAGACAAGCGGCGGGCAGAGCAGGATTGGGGAAGGCGGTCAAGGTAGGCAGGATTTGGAGAAAAAAACCTAGGGTTTAGTTTCCTCCTTTTAAGCTTGTTTTCGCTTGGGCCAAAGTGCTATGGGCCAAAGTGCTATGTGTTCTAATATTCCACCTACAAACCGAGTTTTCCTTTCTATTTCTATTTAATTTTCATTGTAGTTCCTTTAATCCCCCTTATGAAATTTGGATTGTTACACTTCTACTCTCAGAGATTTTGGTTTAGAATTGGGCAGTGTTCCTCTTTATTGTGATAACACCAGTGCTATTAACATTGCTAAGAATCCAGTGCAACATTCTAGAACCAAACACATTGATATCAGATTTCACTTTCTCAGAGATCATGTTGAAAAGGGTGACATTGTTCTTCACTTTGTTGAAACTGATTTTCAGTTTGCTGATATTTTCACTAAGCCACTTGATACTTCTCGATTTATTTGTTTACGGAGTGAATTGGGTGTTGTTCATCCTATGGGCTTATTTTGAGGGGGAGCTGTTTGATCAAAATTTCAGAAGCTTTGATCATTCTCATTGTCTCACAATTCATTAAGTCCAAGCTATTGAAATAAAAAGAGTAGTAGAGCTCTCTTTATCATATTTATTCATGTGTTGTGTAGCTTTGATCTTGACTGGTTGTAATAAACTTACTGCATAAAGAACTAAAGCATGACATGGCTGAAATCTTTGACTAGATTGATTATTGGTATCACTTGATGATGTCTATTGAAAAGGATAAGCTTGTTTGTGAGTCTTATTTTAAATCTTGGATTTGAAGCAAGAATGTCTCTCATTTCAATCATGTGCTGCTCACTCAATTTGGCATGTTATAAAAGATAAAGGGTTGAGAAAAAGGATTTGAAAAGATGTGTGCTTCAAGCATGCCATACATAGCTATGTATCTTTAAAAGAAGAAAAAAATGCACAAAAAGTGCTTCAATCAAAAGAAGTATGCTTCAAGCATGCCACCCTTGAGAAGAAGTATGCTGCAAGCATGCCACATGCAAATAAAAATTGAAAGTGAAGCAAAAGGATGACACATGAGACTGGTAGCTCATCCAGATTTAAAGTTTGTCTCACTGTTTGGCTCTCACTTTTTGATGACTTCTATGTGGGGTCTTATAATCTTTTTAGTCATTGTGTGATATGCCTGTCATGAATCTAAATTGTCTCATCACTTTGAAATAATTGTCTAGCTATTGCTCTGTGGTATATGCATTTATATGATCTTGTTAGCTCTACTCAACAAAATGGCTTGGTTAATCCATTAAATTGACTTGCATAATCTTCCAAGCTTCTGGATTTTTATTCTTCTTGTTCCTTCATTTCTTCTTTGAAGCTCTTGATGATCACATTGCCGAAGGGGGAGAAAATTTGGGGAAAAAATTTTGCAAAAATTTGCTTTTCTTGTGTTGAAGGAAGTTTTTCAGCTGCTGTTTTTGGAACCTTCTTTTGCTTGGCAGTTTTGAAACTTCGACACCTTCTGTCACACACATTCATCTCTTGTTTCTGGAAGTGTTGTCAATGTATTCATCAAGGGGGAGATTGTAAGACCAGGAGGTTTTTGGTCATGATATTTGATGATGAACACATTGAAAATAAGAAAGACTTAGTCTTGGTGTTTTAAGATGAATACATTGTCTTTGAAACTGCTTGTGATCTTAGATGCTGACATGCTTTTGAGTTCTGTTGAATTCTGTCGAAAATCAGCATTTGTCAGGTTTTGCGGTAGTACCAATTTTGTATCTACGGAACTACCGGATTGTAGTAGGACCGCTTGTAAGGCGCGGTAGTACCGCAAGTCACTGATTCCGAATGGTGTTTTCCTCGAATCGTCAGATCTTGATCTGACGGCTCATATTGAGAGGAACGTTCAAACCGTCCGAACTCTTCAAGGCTTGTGAGTCTTTGATTTGAAATCTGACGGCTGATATCAAGGAAAACGTTCGACCTTGCTACAGTGCTCTTAAAATCCGACGGTTGTGAAGCCTAGTCCGATCGGCCAAATCATGTGGAGCGTCCGCACAGCTTTGAGGTTCGTGAAACGTTTTGACATACATTTGTACCGCGTTTTAGAAGCAGTAGTACCATTTTTATTTCGGTAATACCATTGTTTTAACGGCGGAAGTACCGCGCTAAGTTTTTCAGAGAGAGAGTGTTTCTGACAAAGTTTTGTTAAGTGAAAAATGGTAGTACCGCAGATGTGGAACGGTACGACCGCAGGACGGTAATACCGCAGTTTGAACGGCGGTAGTACCACACAAAGGTATGACCGCAAGGTTGCGGTATGGAATTTCCAGAAGAGATGTTTTTGGAAGTTTTTGAGATTTCTCGCGGAGCGGTATGACCGATGTGTTTTGAGCGGTACGACCGCTGGTGCGGTAGTACCGGGACTAATACGACGGTATGACTGATTGTGCTCTGTCAATCTGTCGTTTTGGGATTTTGGCTTAGGTTAAGTTAAATTCATGAGCTTTAGTGTGCTGCACGATGCATGATAGTGTTTATGCGAGTGTGTGAGCTAATGGTTGGTCAAGTTGGAAAACTTGTGCCCGGATTTGGTTTCTTTGGTCTTTGCATGTGCAGGTTGAGCGTGAAGTCGAATCACGGTCGGTTACGAAGTTGACTCGGACTAGGATGGGGAGATCTGAGGTCTTGGAGGTCGTGGATATCATGAGGTGGTTTGGATCATGCTGGAGCACGTGGAGATCAAAGGTGGTTCGCGCTGGAGCTACGGGAAGAGTCTTGGAGGCTTGCGGCGTGGGATTTCATGGAAGGTTTTGGAGATATGGAAGGAGGTCTATATCTGGATGCTTTTAGAGATAGAATCCGTGTGCATGTCGTGTGAGACATGGATAGAACTCTAGGATATAAATAGAGGAGGGTTAGGAGCTAACCGGGAGCTTGAGGTTTTTGGAGAGAGCCAGAACCGTAGCTTTTCATGCTATTTTGAGTTATGGTGTTCTAGCTTGAGAGGTCCTTCGATTGGAGGCTTTGAGGGGGTGCTTGATGAGAGCTTTGTAGACACAAATTTAGCTTAAGAAATAAAGCTCAGATTTGCTTTAGTTTGTCTCTGATTTTGTTGTTCTTGCTGTGCGCCTGAGGTGGTCTTTGCTGTGATGTTCTTCAAGAGTCACTTGAGAGGTTCCTAAAGTTCTTTCACACAAGCAGGAGTTTGAATTTGGTGATCTATTCGCTGCAATCATTCAACACCCCCCTTCTGATTGCCATTACGATCCTACATGCAGCCATATGTCTATTTATGTGGGTAGACCTGACCAACAAATTAGCAATGTTTGATTCAGTTCTGTTTGGGTTGACGAGCAGTGCAAGAGGGGGCCTATGTGTCGAAATCTTAGCGAGAAGAACTGGGTCAAAATAGAGCTTTGTAAAAGCCTTGTGATAATCGTTTAGTCGTACACCTTCGGAAGTATGTCAGACGGACATTATAAACTGATTATCTCTTGTGGGTCAAGCTGTACAACATCTGCAGAGTGTAAAACTATTCGAATAGCCGTGTCCCCGGTTATGGACAATGCCTGGTGATTTCACACGAGGGGTAGATTTTCTCAAAAAAAAAATTGGAATGGTTTGGTTGGGAAGAGATCTGGTTGATGGTTGGAAAGTGAACGGGTGTTCACCAGTTGTTTCAAAGAACTTGTTTACTTATGTATTTAATCTTTTAAATTGTGCT
This sequence comes from Phyllostachys edulis, assembly GCA_036346405.1. Lineage (NCBI taxonomy): Eukaryota > Viridiplantae > Streptophyta > Magnoliopsida > Poales > Poaceae > Phyllostachys > Phyllostachys edulis. The sequence continues at coordinate 20,671,303 of CM070566.1, forward strand.
TTTCAGTCTATTCACCGTCAATACTGCTTTTTGCAAAATAGCCATAAAGATATCCTTATTCAAGCCTTGCATGAATACTATTTGTGTACATTTCTCTATGACTTGCTGAGTACTTTATGTATTCACGGCTTTGCGCCATTGTTGATTGGTCATCGAGGAAGAACTAGGGAACACAGAGTTCTACAAGGAGGAATACTTTGAAGACCATGCAAACTAGGCCGCGTTCTTCACTCGGTTGCCTGTGGGCATGTCGGATGCCTACCACGAATTATTTTGTTCCACTACAAGTTTACTATGTTGTCTTAAGCCCTGCGTGGCAAACCCTATAAAACCTTGACCATAAGGTCCTTTTGCTGCTAAGTAATATTAATTTATCTGCTTTTTAGATATTTTGTTGTATGGATATGATTTCATCAATGTTGCAACTATGTGAACTAGCTATTGATCATGGGACTAGTTTAGAATATAGAGAGGGCTCGGATCTGGAGATCTAGGATCCTAACAAAAGGCCCAAGTTTTCTTATTCTCCCTCAAAAACTGAATTTTCACTTTAACTCACTTAATTCCCTTTCTAATTCAATTAATTTCTATAATGTTACAGGAGATATTACACCAAGCCACCTGCACAACAATAGACGAAGAAATCGATTATGAGCCCAAGTTCCTCGTAACTTGACCCACGTTAGCCAAAACTTACATCATGCAACACCTATGCACTGAAACCCATGACTTTGGCCAGTCCCACTAAATTCACCATCTTCTCGGTGCATGAACACCCTCTAGCTGATCAGACTGTCGCCCACTGTCAGTCTTACCGCTAGGCCATTGGTCTAACCACCCCCTGGCCGTTCAGACCGCTCACTAGTCTAACTGCCAATCAACGGCTGGTCAGACCACCTGGGACTTAGGAATTTTTCGTTGGTCTAAAACCTGTACTCTCTCTAGAAATTTCAAACTCTATCTAGTTTTTCTTGAAACTCCAATTTTAATAAGACCAAGTGCAAACATATCCTCTCACCTTCCAACACACGTTATTTTTGGCTGGTTCCAAAAATTCATATTTCCTACTATCGGCCGATCAGACTATTGCATGTGGCCAATCTGACCGACAACACCGACTAGTCCAACTGCCCCCATGGCCGGTCAAACCAGCAATGCCCTGACAACAGTTTGAATTCCCCGAAAACGAGGGTTTCTCCAAATGACTTGACACTATTACCAATTGTTCAACACACTAAGATTAGGATCATCCACCCATGATCTCCACAACCCCCCCGCTTCATGAACACATTGGCAATTTCCCAAAAATACAAATTGGAGGTTGTTTTGAAAAACTCTCACTTGTTTTCACACAAAGGCGCAACTTGGTCCATAAGCAAGAAAAAGCCATAAAAATGACCAAGTTGGCTTGAGAAATGCAGAAGCAACTTATTAGAGACAATAGAGTGCATGAAAGCTTCAAACCCAGAGAGGGCACCAAGATTTCACTCAAGGTCCATATGAAACAACAATTGTTCAATTTGACCTTTGATCATAATGAGGTTTCAAGGAATGCAATTCAACCCAAGAAATGGACATTAAGTGCACAATAATACATATGAGATGGTTTGGGGAGAAAATCACCGAATTGGCCGGAATCACAAGATGGATGTGGCAGCTAGCGCGGCATAGTGCGGCGCTGTGAGATTGAATCGAGCTCAAGGAGGAAGATGGTAAAGAGTTTGGGGGAGATAGAGCGGGCGAGGAGAAAGTCCCGGTGTGCATTTTGGTGAGGCTTGAGAAGGCAGGGCAACACGTGATTTCTCGCGAGCGCTTGGCAGTGAGACAGGCAAGTTCTTGCTATTTACGTCGACGCGGTGCCAGTGGGGGTGTGGGCGCGGCATGGACGTGATGCGACATGAGAGCGCGATCTACGGACGGCGGTCAGGCGAGGAAGGAGATGTCGTGGGTGCAGCATGGCTACAGCGGCGATGAGGACGGTGATGATGTGCGGCTCGAATGACTACGATGTGCGCTACAGCGGTGGCGGCTCGGTGTGTGCGACACGTGGGCGAGGCAGGCACTCGAGCTGGGTAGGCTAAGCTGGGCTACGAGTGGAGGAAGAAAGAGGAGACAAGTCAGGCCGGGATTGAGCCAAAGGTGGAAGAAAACAAGTGGACTGGCCCATGGGAAATAGAAAGAAAAAGAGAAGAGAAAAGAAAAGAAAGAAAAAGAAAAACGGTGGGTTGGGGGTTTCGCCCCAAATTTTGTTTTTCTAATTTTATCTCCTTTTTTCCTTTTGGCTTACATATGTTTAGTTTGAATTTAGAACATCACTTGGATTAAAGTTTTCTTTTTAATTTATCTTTCCACAGATCGATTTGAATTGCATTTTCATTTCGCTAATTTGCTTCCGAAACTCAAAACTCGATAAAGATTCAAAAAGAATTCAGAAAATTAAAATAACACATAAATGCATCAAATTTTTAAAAAAAATCCCACATTTTCATGCTATTTAGTCAATTACAAAAATTGGGTTGTTACCATTCTTAAGTTTAAGTTAGCCCTGGTCTTGGGACATGACTAACCCGACTTTCAAAGGAGTCTAGCCGACGTAGTCTTTGCTTGTGGTGAAGACTTTTAGGAGGCACAACTACCTTTCTCTCGTTGGGTAGGTTGTAGGCTGGCTTGGGGGCTATTGTGAAAAGCACAAGTTAGCTAATTCCTTTGCTCGACGTTCATTGGTGGAGATTAGATTTAAGGAATAAGTCCATATTACACCCCTTGATCTATCGCGAGAGTCTAAAAAAACCCTGAACTCTAATATCGTCCGGTTTGCACACTCAAACTTTCAATACCAGATCACCCCCACCCCCCCAACCCGATACCACCTGGTTTCGGACTGATGTGGCATCCAAATCATCAAATGAGCTGACATGGCCAGATGAGTCAAGAAATGAAACAACAAAAATCCTCTCTGCTTCGCCACCTCAATACCAAATCTCCCGCAACATCTGGCGGCCCTCCTCTAACAAGCATGCCCGTGACCCCTCCGCCACCAACTCTAACGATGAAGGCCGCATCGTCGTCACCGTTGACGCTAATGCCAACGGAGAAGTCAAGTCCCTGTCCTCCTCAAGGGTCCAGCGTTGTGGCTGTCGTAGGCGCGCAATCAACTTCCTCGCAGCCCTTTCCTCTTTTTGCAGCCGAAGCGTTGGGAACACAACCGCCTTCTCCCTCCTCCCCGTCTGTGGATGCCGCCTTCGCCTTGCCATTCCGATCAACTTGGCGAGGTTCTCTCCTAACCACTCGCGTCACATCACATTCCCAAGCATCCTCTTTGATTCCCCTCACCTAATTTTGGGTTTTATGCATCGGAGCATCACACCGCCATCGTTTCCATCTATTCTGGCCGAAACCGCCACTACCGCCATTATTACTCTCTCCGATGAGCTCCTCTTCGATTATTTTCTCCTAGAGCACCCTCAAACCTCACAACATCCACCCCAATCGCTGATTTGTGCTCATCTTTGCCCCAGGCCACTGTCACCGCCAAGCTCATCGCATCGCCCTCAGCTCTAGTCGCAAGGCTGCCTCACAGCTCCTCGTCCTCCACCATCTGGTTTGGTGAGTTCCCCTCACTTCTCGCATGCTCGTGCTCACCTCCTTTTTCCCCTCTCCTAACCGTGCACCGCCGCCCGTTTTGTTCCCTAGCCCTGGCCGTCGTGCAGTACCGCCTGCACGCCATTGACCATCGACCTTCGTGAGACGCGGCACCACCACCCTTAGGATCACCTCCCCTTCCTGGTTCTATTTTTGCCCTTGCCGGTCATCGTCCTCACCTCCTTCGCCGACGCCATGCTCGCCACTTGTGTCCACACTTTCCTCCTCTATTCTCTCTCTCCGTTCTCCATGTCTATGTTTACCTCTGTCTCTATGACAGTGGGCTCCACCAAGTGTGGGAAAGCTAACAAGGCGGTACAAGCCAACGTGGATGCCACGTAGGTGAAAAACCGAGTGGTTTCGGGTTGGGGGTCGGGTGATCTGGTACTGAGAGTTTGAAGGTGAAGACCAAACGGTATTAGAGTTTATGGTGTTTTTTAGACTCTGGCAAGAGTTCAAGGGTGTAATATGGACTTATTTCTAGATTTAAACTTGCTCTCACAACTAGAAATCAGCAACGGCTTGAACTCAACACAACTAGTTATGATTTTATTATGAACTTGTGGAACGGATCGCATGTCATAAGAAATCAACCCTCTTGATGGTGGGTTAGTCAGATGAGATTATTAGAAAACCCTTATTGATGGGTCTTTGTGTTCCTTGTGGATTCAAACTTTTCTGGAATACAACTGACTCGTGCGCTTACAGTAGAATTATTGCGCGTAACTCCCTAGCATCGGAGAAAATCTCATGTGCCTTCCTCCCCAATGCTTGATGAAGGCCTTTATATAGTTCTTATTTTTCTCATGAAAAGTAAAAAAAGAATTATACTTAGCGCCTCCCAATGTTTAGTTCTCGTTATATGGCCTTCTGGTTAAAAATCTCTTGGCTATGTCCCTGTCTGTGCTAGTTTTTTCTATTGCAAAAAAAAAATCGAATTTTGAGACAAATAACCAATCAATTGCTAGACAGTAGTTTCCATATGCAACCTCTAGCAAGACAACTAAAATCCAATTAAAATTCTGATGCCAAACACATTATAGGAAAAGGAAACCAAAAGATTTCACAACATCCCCTCCAAATGGGGAAAAAGAATAAAGTTACAAAGTTAGCAAAATGAATAAAGTTACAAAGTTAAACTAGCTAGAAACCATCTGTGCCTCCAAGCTCCTAAAGAACTCATCGGCTTCTTGGATTGGTCTTATGAGCACCTCTCTGTACCTCACCAGCATATCACAAGATGTTCTTATATGTCGTCCGAGTTCGACTCAAGCTCGTTGGCAACGAAGGAGAGATGACCGAAAACCTCCAGCGCCGCTCTGACCTTAGGTAACACAAAATTAAGATCATTTTTTTACAACAAACAGCCAACAAATTATGTATATTTTTTAGATGTACACATACCTTCCAGCAGTCTACCTCTTGTGGCAGACAACGAGCTCCACCACATCCTTCCTCCTCCTCGTCGTCGGTTGTGTCTCCTCACCGAACCACGATGAGGAATCGAGGGTGATCGCCAGAGCTCGGCATGGGAGGGAAGAGTGAAATACTGATGGAAGACAAGGCTAAGGTGGCTATAATATATAAGGACAGCGCCAAAATATTTTGCCTCCCGCGCACGCGTTCAAATTTTTTCATCCTCCCACTCTGTGATTTTACCATGACTTGGAATTTTCCTTACTCTGTGATTTTACCATGACTTGAAATTTTTCTTACTCTCTGATTTTACCATGGCATGAAAATTTCCTTACTCTCTGATTTTACCAAGTCACGGACGGTTTTTAATACAAACCGTCTATGATGAGATACTTATCACAAACGGTTTGTATTAAGAACCGTCTGTGATATTAGCTCATCACAGACGGTTCTTAGCGTATCCAGTAATAGAGACGGTCGCACTGGTAAAACCATCTGTGATTACCATTAACACTGATGGTTTTGGAAAAACCGTCTGTGATAAGGCGTCCAGTATTAACATTTTTATAGTAGTGCATTGTGCTTGTGAGTGCAGCTGATATGTTCGTCGGAATGTCTTTGTGTATTCTTATCAAGGGAACAAGGGTGCAGATAATCAAGGACAAAATGCAAAATTGCTTGAACAAATACGCTAATGGCAAATAATTCGATGCTGAGGTGAATGTTGTCAACATGTTTCCGCTGAGAAATGATGTAATGTTAACCATGTTGTGACAGATGTTTGTTAATACGATATTGTTAGAATTGGGTCCATAAGTGTAAAAATATATTCATTTCTAAAATTTCAAAGCATGCATAGTTTAGTCTCATATTGCCTAGCCAAGTGGTGGGAGAGCAATTTATAAGGTAGAGTCCTTGCCTCCCATTAAAACATGTGACACATGATATGGGGTGACATGAGGAGAACAATAGCTAAAGTCACGCACATGCACTTAGGCACGCACGCATGTATATTCATATGGAAATCGCATGACTTGTGACTTGCGACTGTGAACATGTCGTGAACCTAGTCCACCTTTCTTTTACTAACCGTGTATTTCTCTCTCTCCTTTTAAAGTGGTCGAAACACTATGGTCGAAATAAAATGGTCGAAACACTATGGTCGAAATAATGTGGTCGAAGCCATAGACCAGTGTGGACAAAACACTGTGGTCGAAATAAAGTAGTCGAAACACAGGAGTCGAAATAATGTGGTCGAAGCCATAGACCAGTGTGGTCGAAACACTGTGGTCGAAATAAAGTTATCAAAACACAATGGTCGAAATAATGTTGTTGAAGACATAGACCAGTGTGGTCAAAACACTATGATCGAAATAAAGTGGTCGAAACACTATGGTCGAAATAAAGTGGTTGAAACACAGTGGTCGAAAAATAGTGGTCGGATCCATAGACCAGTGTGGTCGAAATACACTGGTCGAAACTGTAGACTAGTGTGTAATCAGGATCTGATAAACACTGCTTAATTACCATTAATTGGTTTTGAATTAGCAACTACTAGTGATTTAATATGTGCTTTATTATGCAGTTACTAGAGGGTAATTATCTTGACCTTTAAAAGTTCTAGAGACGTCCAGACCTGAGACAGATTGATTCACTTCTATTTTCTTCTTCTTCCTCTCTGTTCTACTTTGTTAGAGAGTTGTGTTGTCGAACCAATCCGTTTCTTCTCCTCACCGTGCACTGAGAAAGAAGGTGAGCGGGTATCTCTGAACTATTGTCGCAGAGTTCACCTGCACGGGACGACAATAAGGTTTGTGGGCAGCGCATCTGCGTGGTCGCTTGCTGCGCTGCTTCATCTACGTTCTAACTGCCTCGAGTTTACGCTGCTTGCTGTTCTTCATCACGCTTGACTATAAGTTGGTTGTGCGACCAAACTATTATGTTATAATCCTATTATTGTGTATATTTAGAAGTGCGATGAGTTGCCTATTGTTAGTATTGTTTTATGTATCTCTAGCTTTATGTGATCCATGCCTCATATTAAAATTTGGAATTAAAATATTATCCATATTTCCAACAGATATTGCAGTAGATATGAATAAAATCATGCCAATTTTGTGACTGTTTGACTCCTCTCATTTGTTGTCCTAGTTAATTGTGATGAACATTTAGATATGTTTGCATGAACCAAAGGGCTTTTCTATACAGAGATCAGCACATATCGTGTTACATGGACCGAAAGTCTATAGAGAGATACGTACTGTACATATTTACATGGATCAAAACAGATCAGTTTACAAATATTTCAGCAGCTGTAAGCACACATGGGACATCCTTTTAAGCAAAATACCCTCATCTGCACATTTCCTGCACCAAAAGAAATTTCTCAACAGGGATGAAGAGAAGTATGAAGCACTGATTAAAAAAGTGACAATAAGACACTGCAAGACCAATTCATGATCTAGTACTAGCAAGACACGCAAAATAGGCACGGTTTTTCACAATGCACTATTAGATCCCAAACAACAAAAATGGAGTAAAACTAAACACCAGTACACCAACAAAATAATACTGTTCATGAAAACAAGTTGTTTTGAAATACGTGCAGTCAAAATTTTAAAACTTTGCTCATCAATGTCTTTATAAATATTTATATTAGATACATAAAAATGAAAATCATATGTGTATATTCGTCTCAAAAATACTTTCATAATATCATAATTTTATTATATTTTATGAATATATTATAATAGTAATTAGTTATTAAAGTTGTATTTTGGGACCGTATCGATATCCAAAGCGATTTGTTTTTCCGAAGGGGAGGAAATAGCAAGCAAACAGGAAGCTACAGTGACACGACCCCTCAGTTGCTTTGCCGTGAAACTGCCGCTGCCTCCACGCTCGCCTCTGCTCGGTCGTGCCGCCGCCAACTACAGTCGTCACCTCGGCCATAAGAACAGGCGGAGACCGAGCTAGGATTACTATCTGTCGCTGGTTCGTTCTAAGGTCTTGTTTGGTTCAATGCTTAGCTTTATCTTACTAAAAATTGTTATGCTCTCGAGATTTGGCCACCATTTAGTTAGATTTTAAATTTTGGCAATACCCTAAAAAATTTGGTAATACCAATGTGCTCTACACAAAACATGGGCAAAGTTTAGGCACCAGCCAAAATTTTGGTAGGATTACTGCACAGGTGACATGGCAGCCAATGGTTGGAGGTATTAAACGCATAATTTCTTGGGAGCAACTACGGCTCGGACGTACGGTGGGAGACCTCATAAAGAGCACTGCAATATTTTTTTTCTCTTGTTGCAACATATCAAATACTCGTATGCAACATTACCTCAAAATCTCCGGATCAAACAAACAAACAATCTCAGAATAAAATGACGCAAAACATTCTCATAATCAAACATGCACAACATCTGGAGGACACCTGCATATCAAAAAAAAGATGCAACATCTTAGAAGTTCACATGCAACAGTTTTCTCTCCCCGTGCAACATTTTTATTTCACGGTTGCAACATTGCGCACATATCAAAAACTCACCCCGGTGGAGCAGCTGCCTCCTGGTGGCTTGGGATGACAGTAGGCCCGTGGGGAGGAGGAGGGCTGAGCAGAGCTGGCGGCCCCAGACGAGCTGGCCGCCGTCAGGGACGGCGACGGGCGGGTGAGGAGCAATCCTCGTGGCTCGGACAGCAGAGGTCTGGGAGGAGGATGGCCGGGTGGAGCTGGCGGCCCCAGCCAAGCTAGCTGCCGTCGGGGATGGTGACGGGTGGGCGGAGCAGCTGCCTCCTGACGGCCCGGGACGGCATCAGGCTTCCGGGGAGGAGGATGGTTGGGCGGAGTCAGTGACCCAGCCAGAGGCAGCCGTCGGGACAAGGATGTGGCGGAGCAACTGCCTCTGGCGGCTGGGACAACAAAGAGTTCAAGGGAGAAGGATGGTCAAGCGGAGTCTGGCGGCCCAAATGAGCTGGCCACCGCTCGGGACGGGACGGGACGATCTAGCGGTAGCGGCAGGCAAAGGGCGACGCAAGCGTTGGGCTGGGGCGAATGGCTCATGCTCATGTAGTAGGGAGAAGGGGATGGGAGAGGAAAGCAGTAGGGATAAGCGAATGGGAGAGAGTTTCAGTGGATAAGAAACGAGTGGTGCTTAAGTGAAGTGAATAAAAGCTACGTGTCCGGGCAAATATCTCACACCGGATGTATGGGTGGTACCGTTTCCCTAATTTCTTTGATTATCTAGCTTTAAATAGCCATATCTATTTAACCGAGCATCCGATTTGTAATTTATTTGTATCGTTGTATTTCTTATGATTTAATCAACAAAACAAGACCCATATTAGCTAGATTTTAGTACAAAAAAATTATATGTCATATGGAGCCTACGCGTCATACTCACAATTTGAAAAAATTTGGCAATCTTTCTAGCAATTGGTATGATTGCAATCCAAACATCTCTACTTTACCAAAGTCTCAGTCATGCCCTAATTTTGGCTTTGGCTAATTGGACACAAACCAAACAGTCACTAATACTCCGCATCTGGTGAACTGCGCCTCGCTGGTCTGCTGATGTACGCGCGATGTGGGCTGCCCAGTCAAGAATCGAGACTCACCCAACTATCTAGCGATGTCACGAATTCAATTGCAGGACAGAAACTAAGAAAGAAGAGCTTACCAATTGAAGGTGACGATCCTGGAATAGGATCTTCTTCCTCCATTTCTCGCTGCGGAACCACGCACAAATCTTTTTGAAAGGAAACGGCAGGAGCCCTGCCATTCTGCCAATGCATTAAAGAAGTAGTTCAGCAAGAAAACAACAATGACGCCAAAAAATGGCAGGCAAAAACAGAATTGAAAACAACGACATGATTCCTGTGGTTTAGAAGGACAACAACTACAAACACAGTAAAGGACAACACCACCAACAACCACGTTCAAATCAAACTCTGGGAAAATATGTCGACCTCCATAATCTTCACGAGGAGAGGCATTTAAGCAGCCTTCACTTCTTGCTTGTCCGCCATAGCGCTCCTCAGGATACTCGTTCAAGTCGAACAGAGCTTGACGAGGAGAGACGGTTAAGCGATTCTCACCCGCTGCTTGTCCGCCATGGTGCTCTTGAGTAGAGCTGGGACTTGGGCCGGGTTTTTCTGGGCTGGCACGAAGCCCGGTCAGCACGGCACGGTCTAAGCACGGCACGGCACGGCACGTGTCCGGGCCGGGCCGGCACGGCACGAACGCCGGGCCGGGCTGGGCCTGAGAATGCGGCCCGTTGGGCGGCACGGCACGGCACGGCCATTTGGGCCGTGCTTGGGCCGGCACGGCACGAAAAAAGCCCAATCCTCCAATCCCTCCCCCGGCCTGGCCCAATCCTATCCCTCCCCGGCCTGGCCCAATCCTATCCTTCCCTGGCCTGGTAGCCTGGTCCAATCCCGTTCTTCCCCCCACGGCCTGGTCCAACCCTAACTTCCATCCCGGCTAATCCATATCCCCAATCTCACACACTGCCTCCAGCCCTCCACCCTTAGTTCCTCCTCTCCCCAAGCACCGCTTTCCTCTCTCCCTCTCCGGCTCTCTCCTCCTCACGCGCCGCCTTCCTCCCTCTCCGGCTCTCCTCTGGCCGAGAGGAATGAAGATGGCGGTTGCCGCCGCCATCGCCGCCTCCGCTGTCTATAGTTATTTTGGGCTGGGCTTGGGCTGGCACGCACGACGACCACAGCACGACGGGCTTTGGGCGTGCTCGGCTCGGTCGAGGCGAGGCGGGCTTGGGCGGCACGGCACGGCAGTGGAGGATGGGCCGAGCCGCAAGACGGCGATCTGGCCCGGCACGGTGAGCTGGGCGGGCCGACAAGACGCCCAATGCCCACCTCTACTCTTGAGGATACGCGTTCAAGTCAAAGAGAGCTTAACGAGCTCATCCTCGGATCGGATCGTCCCGAATATGCCTCGTCCCCATGTTTGGTTGAAGGGATGGAACCAATCCATCCCGGATGAGATGATCCAACTTTAGGGAATATTCCTTCTAGATGTTGTATCAGCTTCCAAAAAATCAGCTGAACCACACCATCCCGATCGCGTTCGCTCACTTGGCGTGGCTTCAAGTGACCTTCCGCAACTTCAGGTGACCACAGAGCATGAGCCGGCATGAGGCCTCGGTGAGGTCCGATGCGAAGAGAGGGAGCCGGCAATGGTGGCGGCCTGAGGTGGTGCAGCGCGCGGCCAGAGGAAGTGAAGAGAGGGAGCCGGTGATGGTTCGGCTCGGGAGAAAGAGAAGAGGAGAGAAGTAAGGCGCGGCGCTCGATGGGGAGGTGGGGAGGCGGCGGCAAAGGGAGGAGCTCACTGGGGAGGCGAAGGAAGAAGAGAAGAGTGTCGGTCGAAAGAAAGAGGAAGAAAAGAAGAGTGTTGGTCAGAAGAAAAGGAAAAAAAAAAGGAAGAAAAAGGAAAAGGAGAAAAAAGAAGAAATAAAAAGAAAAAAGAAAAAAATATTATTGAGATAATCTCACCCAAACCAACATCATCCTCTCAACCAAACACTATCTAATATCATCCTAGATCATCTCATATGTAATATCCCAAAGTGTTGTTACCAAAATAAAATTAAATAAAGTTATTATTTTGTTGGTTTTCCGATATTTGAAAGAGTTTTATTGCTTCTTTTGAATTTCTGAGGTTTAAAAAGTCAAAAGTAAAATTTATTCAAGTTTTTGAAGTTTTATTTGAGTTAAAGTTGAAAAATGAAAATTAAATTAATTTATGAAATTTTCTCGAATTTTAAAAGCTTTCTCTAATTATTTTAAAACCAAAATAATTTATTTGTGAAATTAAAAGCTAAATTTAAGTTGGAAACAATTTTATCAAGTCCAAAAGTACTCTATGAATTTCTGTGAATTTTTCTAGTATTTTTGGATTTTATTTGCTATTTTCTAAAGCCCTTTTTATTTTATCGGTTTATTTTAATTGGAAAAACAATTGAAAATCTCCTAAACAGTGAAGGGCCGGAATCACCCTTGGTCTGCTTTGCTTTCCACTTTCGGCCCGTTCGGCCCAACTCACTTGCGCATCGCTTAATCCAGCCCGACCGTCGGATTGAAATCCAACGGCCAATACGCACGCGCACTGGCACCTCTCCTCTAACCCTCGCCGCCATGTGGGCCTGCCCGAGCCTTCTTCTTCCCTGTTCTTTCTTCTTCACCCGATGCCGCCATGGCCGCCCGCTCGAGCTCCCTCAAAGCCGCGTTTCCTTCCTCGCTTTCAAGCACCAACAACGGCATTCAAGTGCCTTTACTCCACCACCTTCATTCCCTTCCGTTTCCGCATCAATCGCATAGTCGTTTCGTCGGACTTGGTAACGGCCACCGCCGCCCTTGTGCGCACGATCTCCTCCCTCACCCCTCCCCGGCCCCTATAAAAGGGAGCACGAGGTACTCCCCTTCCTCCTCAATCCATTCCCCTCACTCACCCCTCCTTCCCCGCTCTCTTTTCGCCAGATTTGAAGAATCCCGTCGCCGGCCGCCTCTAGCGCTGCCACCGTCGCCGCCTCGATCTCGCCGCCACCACCATCGGCATCGCCGTCCCCAGGGCTACCCCGTGCGCGCATCAGCTCGCCCCGAGAGCCACGGGAGCGCCACCGCCGCCGGAGACCGAAACGCGCCGCCGCCAAATCCCATGCCGCCGACGATTCCCTTGAGCCCTAGCTCCACGGAGGTGAGCCATAGACCCCCATCGTCCCCTCTCTCCGATGAGCCCGTCACCGCACCTCGTCGTGGCGCAAGCGCCGGCGAGCGTTGGTCCCAGAGCCGGCGTTGTCGCTGTGCCAACATGGCATAGCCACCTCACCTCCACATGTCGCCACCTCATCACCTTTTCCCCATGTGGCAGTGACATGGATGCCTAGTCACCTGCCACGTGGCATTTCTTTTTCTTCACAAAATCAATTCGGTTGAAATATAATACTGCCGTCATCTTCAGCTTTTTCTATAGAAAAATAATTCCGAAATTCAGAAAATTCCAATTTCATCATTTTATGTGATTTTGAAACTTCCCGGGGTTCGTTCTCCTTCATACGAACTCTGATTTCGTCGATTCAAATTTCTAAATTCATATAAATTAAACATCTAGCTAACTAAACTAAGATTATTTAATTTAGTGTTCATTTGAATTTTTATTTGAATTTTGTTTGAATTTGGCTTATTTTCACGTCTGATTTCACGACATCGGAGAGTCGATTTTCGACGCCGTTTAAGAACAACAACCAATCAAGCAAGGCAAGTTACATCTTTGATCATATTTGAACCCATTATTTCAAATTATTTAAATTATGTTTTAAATTATTACTGTATGCTTATTTTTATCCAGTTATTTAAATCCCTGCTTTAAATTTGTAGTTATGCCTAAATCCTTTGTAATGCCAATATTGATATTGAATCAAACATGTTGTCACCCTAGATAAAACCTAGTTGATACGATAGTATGAACTGGGATCATTTTGAGAAAAATTATGCTTAGCCATGCTTAGACCCAAAAATGTTTGATTTGGGAACTTTCAGCCAAAAATCAATTGTTGTTTAAAAGTCTATGGCATTGGTTCGTCATGGAAGGTTTTATAAATGATTTTGAAAAGCAAAAAGGAAAAGTTGGATTGTACTTGGGCGAAATGGATGGTTGGTGGTTAGAGGTTTATGCACGGGTTCAACTTGGTTAGGGTTGAGGCCCAGGGTTCTTATTGGAAGTCACCCAAGTCAGTTAAGGACCGGCCTGAGAGCCACTTTTGCTAAGCCACAATCTTACTACCACATGTCTCGAGTATGGAGAGGGGACCTGGCCAACTAATTTGTAATGTTTCACCATGGTCGTTCCCTTTAGATGCGGTGGGTAGTCATGTTACGACCTACGTTAGTCCCACCTGGTGCAAGAGGGGGCTCAAATCCTACGGGTTGCAGCCCAAAGGGAGCGAAACCTTAGCGAGGGGATACTGTGGTGGGATGGTGCATTGTAAAGGCCTTGGCACGTGCTCTTACCGCTTACCTAAGGTAGTGAGCGGTGGCATAGATATATGCCGGACAAACTAAAGAAGTCGTGTCATGTGGGTAAACCTGTACAACCTCTGCAGAGTGTTAAGAACTATTCGAATATCCGTATCCACGGTCATGGACATGCTTGGCAAAGCCACTCAAAGTTAGACTTTGGTTTTGATTTCAAAATAATTTGTTAAATGATTTCTATCCAAATGGGAATTGGGCGGGAAGCCATGTGATAGGAGGGTATCCTTCACCATTCTTGTGTGAATGTTATCCGACTATAAAACTTGAGAATTTATAAAATGAATTTTAGTTATAAACTAACTGCTTTGGAACTTAATATAAGTATTTAAAGAAAACATTGCTTTACGCAAATTCAACCAATAAACCTTCCTTTGAGATACCATTATATGCATGCATTCAATCTGTTACTTGACGGATGTAACTTGCGAGTACGGTAGTTGTGCTCATACTTGCTTTATGCAAACAAATTTCAGAGGAGAAGGACTTCGCTACTAGTGTGGATCTCGACGACTCGGCCGCTACCCCAGTCGATTGCTTGTGGTAGATCAGCTGGACTCCACTACTTCTTCGTCTTCCGCTGTGTTCTTTATTGTTGGCTTGTAAACCTCTTTTATAATAAACTCTATTGATTATTAATTTAATTTTGTGATTTATGAATGTTACCATATCTATTTACTGTGTGAACTAGCTACTGATCATGGGACTAGTTCAGAAATGCACAGAGGATTTAGGGTGTTACTCCCGGGTCTGATATCATACAACTAACCAAACAACTTCAAGTACTATATCCTATAACCAACCAAATAGCACATATATACCATCCATTCAGGACGATCACATCCATCTTATACCATCTCATCCCACTTACTCTAATTCACTCAACCAAACACAAACTAACATCAGCTAAGGAGAATAACGCTTGGGTGTCAGTTATTAGTCTGCCTCTTCCTTTTGAATTTGAACTATAGCCACCCACTCCATTTGGGTCCACGTTGAACTATTTAAGTAATCCAACTTATCAGCAGTTAGCACAAATACCGAGAAGATCGTCAAGGGCATTTTGGTGCATGCGGGGTAAAAATTTTGATTTCCTTGGCTTATTTTGCTCCAGTTGAACGGAGGGAGGAGTAGCTCATAACAGATTATTTATGAGGAAATTAGGTGCACAAAATCTTATAATAATTTAATTTGTCCTAAAATACTTTTCCGTAAGCAATATTTTGAATCTTTTTTAGTTTAAGAACGAAAAAAAACTCACAACTTTATTTGGATTTTTTCTGAAATAATATTGTTTTAAAAGAAATTTACAAAAATAAATAGTCGGTTTTTTTACAAAATTTGGTTACTGTCACCATTTGAAATAACGACATTCTCCTATCGCCATTCCAAACAGCAACAGTAGCCAAAAACAATGCAGAGATGCTCTTGTCGCTAGTTGAAATGGTGACATGGCCCTATCGCCACTCCAACTAGCGACAAGATCATGTCGCCATTTCAACTGGCGACAGGGATTCTCTAGTTAAAATTTTTTTAATATTAAAATTTAGGGCAATTGTTATTTCAAATGGTGACACGGATCCCGCAAGTCTCTAATTTTTTAAATTTTAAACTTTAGGAAAATCGCTAATTCAAATGGCAACAGGGATCCCGCAAGTCCATAAATTTTTTTAATATTAAAATTTAGAAAAATTGACATTTCAAATGGCGACAGGGATTCCGCAAGTCCCTGTCGCCATTCAAAATGGCAGCACAATCTACCCTATAAAAGGCCCCAAAATTCTGGCATGACCGACTTTTATTCATTAAAAAGATAGAGAGGGAAGGGAAGGGAGAGGAGCAAAGAGGAGTAGAGGGGAGGAGAGAAGCTAATAAAGCGTTGCCCATCTGGTCGTCCATCTTTTAGGTAATTTTTTTAACCGAATGGATTATATAGTTTTAGATGTACGGTTACGTAGCGTAGTATGTTGTATATAATCCTTTTCAGTGGGTAGTTTAGTTTTAAATATGTGGTTAATCGTGGAAATCTTGTTTACGGTGTAGTACGTTAAATATGTCGGACGCCACCAATTTTAAAATTTACTACAGTCAGGAGACTATTCTTGAAGATCCCAAGGGGATTAATTTGTGTTATTTCCAATCGGCGACCATGACCCTAACATGACCAGAGTAGCGTACATGGGGCATTGTGATGTAGTGGTTGTTCCACACATTTGATTTGGACTATGCTATGTATGATCTGAGATTAAGTTGCCTTCCAACCGAGCACCATAGGACACATACTGGGAGTTAGTGTACCTCAAGGGAACAAGGTTATAGCAGTCATATGTATGCAGGGCGAGGGAGGAACGGTAGGATTTGGTTCTACTGGCCTAGGCATATGCCAAGCCCACTCCTACATCAGTGGATGAACAAGAAGGGGGTAGTGATGCCGAACAAGAAGTCGGGGATTTCAGCCACAGCGCAGTGCACACAACAGTCAAAGGTCCAGGAGTTGCTGATGCTGTCGATGAAGACCGTGTGGAAGGAGCTCCTTTAGTCAGGCAAGCTAGTAGGCTTGCTGACGAGGGTGAGGAGCTAGAAGCCCTAGTCCAAAGGATATATCTCCAAGACTAGGACTACATGGCATTATCAAATGATGAAGGATCCGACGACGAGGATGTTGTGGAACAATAGGCGGTTCCATCCGAGTGAAACACGTACTAGTTCGACAACCTCGTCATTAACGAAGGCTCCCATGTGCCATAGGAGTACAACCAGAGAAAGCCCAGGCAAGGAGCTATGCACAAATGCAAGGAGGTCATGCCAGAAGCGATCAAATTCTACGCCTTGTCGGTGTGACATACATTCATAGTCATCAAGTTTAAGCCAAGATGCTATGACGTGAAGTGTGACATAGAGAGATGTTCTTAGCGAGTGCACTAATTTTAGTCTAAGTGGGACACCTACAAGAAATGCTCTATAGTGGTCCCTCACATATGTGTCGTCGCTGAGTCAGTGTAGTCCCACAAGAACATCTCATCAGGCTTCATCGCGAACATCATGTACGGTAAGATCGTGGATAATATAGATTTTGAGCCATGATCCATCATTCGGGCGATTGAGACAAGGTTCTATTACACAATCAGCTATGCTAAGAAGTGGAGGGCAAAACAGAAGACATTGGAATCAAGGTTCGGTACATTCAAAAACTCATACCACAACCTACCCGACCAACTCCGGGTCATACATGAGAGGAATCCCGGTACTCATGTCGCCATTGAAGATTCGACGTATCCGAAGTAGGACAATAAGAGGGTACTAAAGCAAGTATTATTCGCCTTTGGTCCATGCATCAATACATTCTGACACTACCGTCCAATCTTGTGCGTGGATGGTATATTCCTGACTGGAAAGTACAAGGGCCAGATACTGACTGCAATAGAGACGGATGGGAACAATCACATTCTTCCCGTGGCATTCGTATTCGTTGAAAGCAAAAACACACACAGCTGGTTGTGGTTCCTAAAAAATTTGAGGATTTCTGTTCTTCAGGGCCGTCATAATGTATGTGTCATACAAGATCGGCATGCGGGCCTACCGAGTGCAAGAACTCAGCTACCACAAAGAGAGAACGAACCACTTCCATGGGTGGATCTGCAGAGAAGGTGGTGCAAGAGGTTGGGTGCAAATTTCTATAGGCAGTTCCACTACAAGGACTTGATGAACCTGTTCAAGCGGTTGTGCAAGTAGAACCAGCAGCAAAAGTTCAATGCACTCTAGAAGATTCTAGATGAGCGGAGCCGGACGCACGGAAGGGAGGCAGCAAAATAGGCCGCTACAAGCACTGACCAGGCCCCCGAAGCATTGCCACAGCTACCCATAGATGGTCCTAGTGTGGCGAGGAAGATGGGGGCGTAGGTGAAATGCTTGTCAGACTGGATTGAGCACAAGCCTAAAGAGAAGTGGTCGTTGCTACATGACATGGGTTGTCACATCCCCATTTGTAATAAATGGAATTGAGATGCATTACATGAGCATGCATAGCATTTTTGGAGCATTTGCACAAAATATTGTAATTGAAAATTTTGAATCAAAGTTAAAACATACAACTCAAATTGAAGCTCCAACAAAAATCAGGAATAAATACTTGTGATCATCTCTGGGAAATAATTTATTTAAATCCTACAACATTTATCCTGAATAAATATAAATTTTCCCAAATTTTTAGAACTTAGCTTGACCCTAAAGAAAATTCAAACCCAATTGAAAAGCCCTTACTGTGAAAGAATTATAAACAAGCGAATAATTTATGAACAGTGAGGTTATAAAATTTATATGTATACTAGGTCGTCCCAAGAACCCCTCTGAAAATTTTCATAATTTTAGGAATTTATTTGCTATTTTATCTAGCCGGTCAAAGTAGGGAGGTTTGTTTTAAAACAGTCAAACAATTTAACTTGGTCAGACCAGTCCGATCGGACCCGACCACTTGGTCCGACCAGTCCGATCCAACTTCGACCACATCAGGCTCGAGTCCTACTAAACCAAATGACCAGACTTGACCAAACCAAGTAAAGTTCCGACCGAACCAGGCTTCAACTCGTGCCATTTTGTGTCGCTGCCAACCCGTGCCCGCATGTCGGCGCCATCTTCAACCTCGGGTAGGAGTGAGTAGAGCTCGAGCCCCCAAGCAGCCGAGACACCCTGAGTCACCCCGTCGACACCATGAGCTGCCACCTTATGCAACCACTCCTAGAGCTTCGTTGTTTAACGCCCCCTATCTCTGTTACTTGCCTGAGTCAAAACCCCCTCGCACACCTCCTTTCTCCTCATTCCTCCTCTCGGTGGCTGAGGAGGGAGACACTCGTCGTTACTCAGGTAAGCTTCGTACCTTAGCATCCTTTCTCTTCTACTCCCTTCGTCGTATCCATTTTGGCTAATGTGAGCTCATGCTTTCGCTTGTAGCTCTCGAACCACTAGTGTGCACGTGTCTTCAACGCTACTGGAGCACGCACTGAAAACCACCAAGTGACATCACCACGATAACTTCGTATCTGGTGAGCTCCTTTCCATTCCTTGCATGTCATATTGTGTCTTTGAGCATGATTAAGAAAACCCCTCAGCTAATTTGGGCAATGCATGACTGGAACTTTTGAATTTGGAAATGACCCATTTTCGGCCGACAAGGTTCCATTTTCACCTCGTTGTCAATCCGGTGAGGCATTGCCTAACCCCCTTTGTTTACATTACCTATGAACTTCCGTTAAGCATCTCCAACAGTTAGTTATTTGTCCTCCTCCCTCACTAGGATCTTCTCTCTGCGTTGAAGCTCCTCGCCGCCGTCACCTTCTTCGTCGCCGGTCAACATCTGAGCATCTCCAGCCACCTCCTTTGCTCAGGTAGCATCCTTGTGCGTCGTAGAGTCTTTGGCACCCACGTAGTAGCACAATGTGGAGCTCTACTCATGCATGCATGTTCACCGTACTACTAGCGCCCTCCTCTCCGGTCAGCCACCGCTACGGGCCATCCTAGCACTTGTGACTGATACTAGAAGATGTGCACAGCTGTTAGGGACCCGTTCATGGCCTTGGTTCACATCGGTGTGGACAACATCGCTGTCGGCGAGCCCGGCAACGAACCCAGTTATTGTCGGGGTTTTGTCGTACCCTGATTGCACTGTAGCAAGTCTTTAGGGGTAAATTTGCGTCATTTAAGTGCTAATGATTGTTCAATATTTAATTGTTGTCTTAAAGAAGTTAATGAGTGTATTACACATGGGGCCATAAATAGAAAACGAGGTTTAAATACCGGTTTTGCTTAGTGAATGACATGCGGGCCCCACACTTAAGTGCACAGTGGTGAACTCATGGACCGGACTCATGGACCGACGGTCCATGCACTGTTGCGTGGACCAATGTCTATGACCTACGAGCCCCACTCGTTAGAACACATAAATTCGAGAATTAAATTGAAAAACAACATTGTGCAATAGACCCCACTTGTCAATGCCTATGGCTAGAGCAGCGTTCAGTACAAAAAATATTAATTGCTTTAGGAAATCCCGAAATGAATTATTGTTCCACTGAAAAAAATACAATTAACTTCAAAAATGCGTAACTAATTCATCTCAACTCAAAATCTTGTGAAACCAATTTTGATAATTTTCATTTTAAGTGAACTTTATTTTGAAATAGGTTTCAAATATGCTACTGTCCCAAAAAAATATAGTTTTTGGAGATTGATCCATAACCGAATTAGTTTTACGCTGGAAAATGCTTTTAACTTTGAAAATTCATGACTAATTCTTGTAAACTCCAAATGAGTTAAACCAAGTTATTTTAGTCTTATAATTTTATTCTATATTTAGCTATGTAATCCTTTTCTCCACCACTATCCTACAAAATTTCACTATATAATTAAATTTGGATGAATAGTAACCACAACACTGTTTTCAGCATTTTCCAGAAATATGATTTTCAAACTACTATAACTTTCACATACTAACTCCAAATAGAATAATTCTTTCACCTAAATTCATATAAAATTATCATATAGCTACTGTAGAAAATTCATGCATTTTTTAGCAATTTGAATTTTTATGTTTTTCTCGGTGTTGATTCGATGTTGTTTTTGTATAGAATATGAAGTGATCGACGTAGACTCATACGCCACCGAGAGTGAGCAACTTGAGTTCCAGCAAGGCAAGCATCATTTGAACTTTATTTTGCATCATGTTGATCCTAGCTTTTGATAAGTTTGCGTTTTGAAATGCAATGATATTGGCTTGCATGCTATTTTGATATGTTAATATTTTGTGTTGAGTAGTTAGTTATGTCCTACTCATAATGCTATCCTTGATATTTCTAGTACATATATGCTTAAGGATAGATGGTTGTGATGATATTCTATTTTGTTTATTGAGTACTTAGCCATGCAAGTCTAGAGAGTGCGTTAGTACGGTTAATGGGATAATTCTGTCGACCTTGGGAAACACCTCACCTTTATCTTTCCTACCTTTGGTCCAGATCTTTGAATCTGGTTGTTTAGTTATTTTTGGTAAATTTAAAAAGGATTTGGGTCTGGACAAGTGGTTGTAGTGTGGGTGCCTTCGTGCACGAGACTCGGGTTTGTGGTTGCCTTGTCCGGACCAATAAGGACCGAACTTTGGTGACATTGTTAATTTAAGTAACACTCGTATTACCACACGCTGTATTATGGGTACTGTTTGGTTAAGTAAGTGGAAGATTTCATTGGTTTAGACCACAGGTGGTGTGAGGACACAGCGACCGTGAAATCTTATGTTCCTTAGGAACCCAGTATAATATATACTGTGTGGGTGAGCAGGATTACTTATTTGGGGGTCACCCAACATACTAACTATCTTACACTGGCCCCTCCGACACAACTTGTGTGCCCGCTTAGCATTTGCTATATGCATATGTACTCAGTTGGGATTTCATCTCGCATGGGTGACCTAACTCAAGAGAGTCTTCTAGCTAAACAATACCAAATCTCGATCTACCCGGCCAACTCACCAAAGGCAGTGTGTTTGACTTACGGGCTGGCAAGTTGATGTGGGTAAAGTTGTACTCCTCTACAGGGTGTAAATCTATTCGAATAGCTGTGTCCACGGTTACAGACAACCGCTTGAATTCGGGAGTCATTATTGTTAGATTTTGAATTAAAAATTGACATGGTTACAACTCGGTATTCAACATGAACGGGTATTCATGCGGTTTAGTTTATCAAAGTAGGTTGCCACTGTGGTATTGTTTGCTCTATTTATATATCAATGATTATCTTTGTCACATGTTTTACTTTTGCTTTAAATCTGATTTCTAAAATGGCAATTGTAAAACAAGTATGTGTAGGATGAAAACTGTTGCGTTTTTCGCAAAACTAAACCACTGATGCCATCCTCTAAATATCCTCTATGCATAAATAATTTTTACTTTGTGTAAAACTTGTGAGTACACTTTGTACTTAACCTGGGTGCTACAAATTCAGGTGAAGACATTACTACGCCCGACGAGTTCATTAGCGCCGACGTTGGCGACGCTAACGAATAGTGCTATTCTTTAACTCCCAGCCGGTTGCCATGGGTTATGGGGCACACATGCTGGACCTTTTGGTTTATTTATATTGCTTCCACTGCTACTTATTGTTCCTATTTGAATTTAGCATGTCGGCCGCTTTGTAATAGTTGTAGACATAACTCTTATGTTGTATGTCTTTTGGATTATCAATGTATTTTTGTTGTATGACTGTGATTGACATTGAATGAGGGTATGGACGTGTTGGTCGCTGATCTTTGGAGCCAACACGGTCACATACCCATTGTTTTTTAATTCCCTTTTAACTCATTAAGTGTGGACTTAGACTGTTTGGAGAACCGGTTATCATGTAGTGCTTGTAGAGGAGCAGTACGTATGATCATCGGAGCTCTAGTTCTATCAGGACTTCTCACTTAGATAGAGTTAATTTGGAATTTATTTACTTGAGACCCGGAGTTATTTCCATAAGACTGGGAAGGCCTCGGTCTTACAAAAATAACCCAGAGGCCCTCACATGGGTGGTGCTCGATATGGTGTCATGAAAACCAATCTAGCCGAGGTGTACAATTGGATCATGCGCGGTACGAGGTGCCTCCCTTTGGTTAGTGTTATGGAGGCAATTCTCTGCGGTACCACAAATTACTTTGTTAACAGAAGCAACAACACGTCACTCGCCATAGGAAATGACAGAGTACGATACTCCGGCATGATCACCAAGTATATGGAGGAAAAGAGCAAGAAGGGTGAGATGTATCGGGCATTCAAGATGAGCAAAAGAGAGCTTCACTTCGAGATACTGTGTAGAGACAAAGGAAATATTTGGACGTACCGCGAGAGGATCACCCACGATTGCACGCTACGCCACGCTAATTGTGTATGCACTTACAACAAGCCTCTTCTTCTGCATAGGCCCTACTCACATGTCATGGTCATATGTTTGATAGTAGCGCAGCATCCCGGCCAATACTTGTCTGATTATTTCAACAAGGAGGAGGTGATGCAAACTTGGAGTGCAGATCTACATGGTTACAGTGTGGTTGGCCATTTCACTGGCCATCCGACCTGGGAGCAACTTATCTGGGCCGCAAACATTGATAGGTTGAAGGGAAAGGTTGACCGGCGGTAGGTACGGCGTATCAGGAATGACATGGACAAAATAGAAGCTGGGCATCATACGAAGAAGTGCTCTATGTGCAAGGAGTCTAGGCACACCTTCAAGAAATGCCCTACGAGAAATCCACAGGACGTAGGTGATGAGGACATCTCTCCTATGGATGCAACCACTACTCCTCAACCTGAAGTTGTACAAGGACCATTACTAGAGCACGGGCACGACAGTTAAATTATTAGGTGAATTCCTTCCTAGGAGTGAATGTTTTATTAATGGAGAATGTGCTACTGCCTAAAACATGTGACCTTGTTTTACTTAGGAATCTTGGAGAGGAGAAACCAAGCATTCACGGCAAGAGAGACAACAAGGGGCCAAACCACTTCACCACTTTGGTAGCAACCAATTTGACTCCACCAGGCCGATTACCTTAGCTTGACATCCCATGGTGCTGCGCCACCTTAATTTGGGCCATGGGCCATGTAACGTTTGGGTCCAAAGAGAGGTCGCACACCCTAGGTCGGTGCCCCCACCTACCTTGGCCGCCGCCCCTCTCCTTAACTAGGATCCACCGTCCCTCTCCTCTAGTTTAGGTTTTGTTTAGATCAGTTTAGCCCGTGTGTGAAAACTCCACGTTGTCTCTTGTGTCAATTAGACCAACAGATTCCTGTTACAGAACCTCAACTATCCTTATGCGACTTTTATATCTAGCAATTTTTGGATTGCTCTTTACCTGAATTATTGCTTGTTCTTTGATTGCTTGCAGGAATTGATATTCGTGATTAGGTCAATCGTCGTTCTTGGCGAGGTTGATAATGGCAAGAGTGTGCTTTAGCGATTGTTGGACGGTTTGATCGAGTTTCAGTCAAGTAGCCTCATCATCAAAGTCACTGTCTACAAATCGAATTATCATCCACCAGAAGGTCATGACCAATCTTACATCAAGTCCAACTCAGATTTACTTCGCATGGCTTTGAAAAAGTGAAAACCCCAAAAAAGGTCGTTTAGGGCCTCAAAACAACCTCCGAAGTTTCAACGCCTATTTTCGTCGTTCTTTCGCCGTCCAGATTGAGTTTTCTTTCATTTCATATTGTGTAATCTTTGTTTCTAGGCCATATTTTAGTGTGCTTCAATATGCGTGCTACTCTTAATTGAAAAAAAAAAGAGGCAAGTGCAAAAAAAGAGAAGAGTCGCACAAGTTTAAAAAAAATATCAGATTTTGGCAGCATTGTTCTTTTTCATATTTTGGAGTTCTCTTTATATAGCCCTTGTGTCGTCTAGTGTTGCTTGCTTGAGCTAGGGTCGAATGCTAGTTTGGGCCAACATTTAGGCAAGTACTTTGGACTATTATTCAGCTAGTGTAATTCTGAAATTGAATATTGCCATTCCTTTGCTACTTACATATTGCCTGTGCAAGCTCCACCTACTACTAACCGAACAGGTTTCGTCATACCGACAATCGCTATACTCATCACTCAAGTCAGGTTATCACGAACCAGCCACTGGTTGCACCACCTGTTTACTTTGGTAAGAACTTGTAAGAATTTGGTAAGAGCTTGAGAATGTGTGACTTTTGTAACCTCCAGCACCTAGTAGCAATAGGAAGCTAACATATATTTTGTGAGTTTTCTTTTTGATACTAACAATGGCAGGTTCAGGATCACAAGGGGGGGAATAGCAGGCCAAACATTGAAGAGGATGTACCTCTCACACCGCGCATGAGAGGAATCGTCCAGCACTTTGAGCGTTTGCTCAATCGATAAACTGAGGGTACCCATGAAGCTTTGGACCAGATTAACAACAATCTCGAGGCACTCCACACACGTGTTGAGCACCTCGAGTTTTGGCTGCCACATGATGCAACTACGGCCATGAATGGGCCAAGAAGGAACAACACCCCTACCCGCTATCCTCCACCTGTTGCTCGCTCTTGGGCAGATGAGGTGGAAGAAGAGGACGCAAACAACTACACTGTTGATATAGAATCAGATGGATTCAATGTTCATAATGATCGTGACCATCATTAGCTTTGTCGCAATCGACAAGGTATGGGAAGAAATCAGTGAGAGGTATGTGATGATCCACTAGCTAAAATCAAGTTTACAATGCCTTCTTTTGCTGGAAAATATGTCCATGATTCATACCTCACTTGGGAGTTAGCGGTAGACCAAAAAAATGCATGCTATGAGTTTCCTGAAAATAGAAAGATTAGGGCTGCTACTAGTGAGTTCACTAACTTTGCATCAATTTGGTGGAAAGAAGCTTGTAGGAACGAAAATAATATACCTAGAACTTGGGATGATATGAAATGAATGATGAGAGCTAGATTTGCTCCTTCGTATTATGCACGTGGTTTGCAAAAATATTTGCAACGCTTAAGACAAGGTAGTAAAACTATTGAGGACTACTACCAAGAATTACAAATTGGTTTGTTGTGATGTGGTTTAGAAGAAACTGAAGATGCTAAAATGGCTAGATTTTTAGCAGGGCTTAATCGTGAAATCCAGGACATTCTTGATTACAAAGAGTACAACTCTATCACTCGTTTGTTTCATCTTGCTTGTAAAGCTGACAGGGAAGTACAGGGATGACCATCAAGGACAAGAGGAAATTTTGGAGGTTTTTTTGCAGGTCGGCCAAACCAACTGCAAAACAGGGCGCCTTCCTCCACTCCCGGCCGTGACACCCCTTTTTGAAGCCATGGGCACCCCGTTGCCTCCACCACTCCCTCACGTGTTCCCGATGCAACCAAGTCCACAACGGTGCAAGCTCCTACAAAAAATGCTTCTTCAATAGCTTCCACAAGGAGATCAAGAGATGTGCAATGTCATCGTTGCAAAGGATTTGAACATATGTTGTGTGATTGTCCAAGTTAGGGAGCTCTCATTGTGAAATATAATGGTGAGTACACTTCTGCTAGCGAAATTGATGAAGATTATGCTTGGTTGCAAATAACCCTGCAGGTGGTAAATATGAAACTAATGATGAACAAGAAGAGCATTTGGGTGCTGAAATTTCTGATAAGTACACGAGCCTTATTGTGAAGCGTGTGCTAAGTGCCCAAATGGAGAGTGCTAAACAACATCAATGCTATAATTTGTTCCAAACAAAGTTCGTCATCAAAGAGCGTTCATGTCGAGTCATCATTGATGGAGGGAGTTGCAACAACCTTGCTAGCATGGAGATGGTTGAGAAGCTTGGCTTTACCACAAATCAGCACCCCTGCCCTTACTACATCCAATGGTTCAACTCTTGTGGTAAGTTAAAGGTAACAAAAATAGTGAGGGTGCATTTTTTCACTTGGGTCATATCATGATTATGTTGATTGCGATGTTGTACCTATGCAAGCATGCTCATTGTTGTTAGGTAGATCTTGGCAATATGATAAAGATTCAACTCATCATGATAGAACTAATCAATTCATGCATAAGGGCAAGAAAATTGTTTTACTTCCAATGTCTCCTGAAGCTATTTTAAAAGATGAAATTGAACATGCTGAACAAGTAAATATGGAGAAAGAAAAGAGTGAAAATCAGATTGTAGCTAAAAAATGTTTCCCATCTAAAAAGAAAGACACAAAAGAAACAAGTACTAGGAAGAATGAGATTAAATAGAAAGGGACTGTTCTCTTAGCTAACAAATCTGATTTGAATGAGTTGGAAGTGAATAATTCTATTTACTATTCTCTAGTGTGCAAAGATGTTTTATTTTCACTTGAGGATCTGCCTGCTTCTTTGCCTCCTGTTGTCACTAACCTTTTGCAGGAGTTTACTGATGTGTTTCCCGCTGAGATACCCCTAGGGCTGCCACCTATTAGAGAAATTGAACATCAAATTGATTTGATTCTGCGAGTGTCGCTGCCGAACCGTGCACCATATAGGACTAATTTGGAGGACACTAAGGAAATTCAGTGTCAAGTGCAAGACTTGCTTGACAAAAAGTATATTCGCGAAAGCCTTACTCCATGTGTTGTACCTATTATTTTAGTTCCTAAGAAAGATGGTTCATGGAGTATGTGTGTTGATTGTAGAGAAATAAATAATATCACTTTTAGATATTGTCATCCAATTCCTAGGTTAGATTATATGCTTAATGAATTGAGTGGCTCTATCATTTTCTCTAAAGTTGACTTGCATAGTGGATACCACCAAATTAGAATGAAACTTAGAGATGAATGGAAGACAACATTTAAAACTAAATTTGGATTTTATGAATGGTTAGTGATGCCTTTTGGTTTGACCAATGCACCTAGTACATTTATGCGATTAATGAATGAAGTTTTACATGCTTTCATTGGCAAATTTGTGGTGGTTTAGTTTGATGATATTTTGATTTATAGCAAGTCACTTAATGAACATCTTGATCACTTGCGTGCTGTTTTTAATGCTTTGAGAGATGCACATTTGTTTGGTAACATCAAAAAGTGCACCTTTTGCACCGACCAAGTTGGTTTTCTTGGCTATGTTGTTACTCCACGGGGAATTGAAGTTGATGAAGCCAAGATTGAAGCAATAAAGATTTGGCCAACACCGCAAACAGTCACACAAGTGTGGAGTTTTCATGGACTTGCTGGATTCTATCGCCGCTTTGTGAAGGGTTTCAGCACCGTCGTCGCATCGCTCAATGAACTGACAAAGAAAGGAGTTCCCTTCAAATGGGGACAAGCACGAGAAGATGCATTCAACCTTCTCAAAGAAAATCTTACAAATGCACCATTGCTCCAACTTTCTGACTTTGGTAAGACTTTTGAACTTGAGTGTGATGCTAATGGAATTGGAATTGGTGGTGTGTTGATACAAGAAGGTAAACCTGTTGCTTATTTTAGCGATAAATTGATAAAGAATTGTATGCTCTAGTTTGAACTTTAGAAACATGGTACCATTATTTATGGCCCAAAGAATTTGTTATACATTCTGATCATGAATCTTGGAAGCATATTAGGAGTCAAGATAAACTGAACCGTAGACATGCATGTTGGGTTAAATTTATTGGATCCTTTCCTTATGTCATTAAACATGAAAAAGGGAAAGAAAATGTGATTGCTGATGCTTTGTCATGACGGTATACAATGTTGTCTCAACTTGATTGTGGAGTTTTTGTCCTAGAGACAATAAAAGAACTATACGCTTATTATGAGTTTAAAGATGCCATGTCCAATTGCAAAGCTGGTAGAGGCTGGAATAAATTTATTTTCAATGATGGATTTTTGTTTAGAGCTAACAAGCTATGTATTCCAGCTAGCTTCGTTCGTCTTT
Organism: Phyllostachys edulis; assembly: GCA_036346405.1. Classification (NCBI taxonomy): domain Eukaryota; kingdom Viridiplantae; phylum Streptophyta; class Magnoliopsida; order Poales; family Poaceae; genus Phyllostachys; species Phyllostachys edulis. Next base: position 20,699,802 of record CM070566.1, read on the forward strand.
TGTTGTTACAGGAGGCGCATGGAGGAGAATTAATGGGGCCCTTTGGTGCCAAAAAGATGGAGGGAATCCTTGTTGAACACTTATATTGGCCATGGATGAGGCACAACATCAACCGCTACGTTTCACGATGCACTACATGCCAAAAAGCTAAGTCACGACTGAATCCACATGGCTTATACATGCTTCTTCCTGTTCCTAATGTTCCTTGGGAGGATATTTCAATGGATTTTGTTTTAGGATTGCCTAAGACAAAAAGGGGGAGGGATATTATTTTTGTTGTAATGGATAGATTTTCTAAGATGGCATATTTTATTCCTTGTCATAAGAGCAATGATGCTACCCATGTTGCTGATTTATTCTTCAGGGAGATTATTCAAATACATGGTGTGCCAAAAAAAATTGTTTCAGATCGTGATGCGAAGTTTCTGAGTCACTTTTGGAGGGCACTTTGGGGGAAAATTTGGGACGAAACTGCTATTTTCAACTACTTGCCATCCCCAAACTGATGGACAAACCGAAGTTGTCAACCGTACCTTGTCAACAATGTTGAGGGCTGTTTTGAAGAAGAACTTGTAGATGTGGGAAGAATGTCTACCTCATGTGGAGTTTGCTTACAATCGATCGTTGCATTCAACCACAAAGATGAGCCCTTTCTGGTAGTATATGGCTTTAATCCTCGTGCTCCAATTGATTTATTACCTCTACCATCTTCGAAAAAGGTAAATTTAGATGCTAAGAAACATGCTGAATTTGTTCTTAAGTTGCATGAAACTACAAAAGAAAACATAGAAAAGAATTAACCTTTGAACCTGGTGATCTTGTTTAGTAACATTTGAGAAAAGAAAGATTCCCCAACTTAAGAAAATCAAAGTTGATGTCTAGAGCTGATGGTCCTTTTAAAGTTATTGAGAAGATTAATGATAATGCATATAAGATTGATTTGCCTACAGATTTTGGGGTTAGTCCCACATTTAACATTGTAGATTTGAAGCCGTATTTGGAAAATGAAGATGAGCTTGAGTCGAGGATGACTCAAATTCAAGAAGCGGAGGATGATGAGGACATCTCTCCTATGGAAGCAACTACTACTCAACCTGAAGTTGTACAAGGACCAATTACGAAAGCATGAGCACTGCAGTTAAATTATCTGGTGAATTCCTTCCTAGGTGTGAATGTTTTATTAATGGAGAATGTACTACTGCCTAAAACATGTGACCTTATTTTACTTAGGAATCTTGGAGAGGAGAAACCAAGCTTTCACCACTTCGGCAGCAACCAATTTGACTCCACCAGGCTGATTACCTTAACTTGACATCCCATGGTGCTGCACCACCTTAATTTGGGCCATGGGCCGTGTAATGTTTGGACCCAAGGAGAGGACGCACAGCCTAGGTCGGCACCCCCATTTGCCTTGGCCGCCGCCCCTCTCCTCTAGTTTAGGTTTTGTTTAGATTAGTTTAGCCCGTGTGTGCAAACTCCACGTTGTCTCTTGTGTCGATTAGACCAACAGATTCGTGTTACAAAACCTCAACTATCCTTGTGTGACTTTTATATCTAGCAATTTTAAGATTGCTCTATACTTGAATTCTTGCTTGTTCTTCGATTGCTTGTAGGAATTGATCTTTGTGTTCAGGTCAACTATCGTTCTTAGCAAGGTTGGTAATGACAAGAGCGTGGTTTAGCGATTGTTGGATGGTTTGATCGAGTTTCGGTCAAGTAGCCTCGTCGTCCAAGTCACTCTCGACAAATCGAATTACCATCCACCGGAAGATCAGGACCAATCTTACATCAAGTCCAACTCAGATTCACTTCGCAAGGCTCCAAAGAAGTGAAACCCCCCCCCCCCAAAAAAAGGTCGTTTAGGGCCTCAAAACGGCCTCTAAAGTTTCAAAGACACCCTTTTGAAATGGCGATCGGATAATTTCGCCATTTCAAATGGCGATAGTAGCCTAGTTTTGTAAAAAAAAATTGAGTATTTATTTTTGTAAATTTATTTAAAAATAATATTATTTAAAAATTCACTTTATTTGCACTGAACAAAGTAGTAAGGAATATGTTGAAACTAGAAACTACCGACCTGCACAAATTATACAACATTCATGACAAATGAACTCTAGTGGTAGCATTCAGATAGCTCACACAAAAAGAAGAGGGAAAATGATTTGAGGTAGAAAAACCAGAAAATTCGATCGAACTGGCGTGGCAAGAACTTTATTACGGTGTAGAGATGGCCAGATGTGCCATGCTGCCCAGGTCGACCCAGAGTGTTGGCCAGGCCCATGCATGGCATGACCCGAACTATAGCATCTTTGGGCCAACATGTCGGACGGGCGTCTTTGTGCTTGGTCGGCACTCGCCTTATGGGTCAACCCAAAGACGGCATGCATAGTGTCGTCCTTGGCGCGGCACGACTCGGGGCACGGCACGGCGACCACGACAGAGGAGGTGACCGTTTGGCCGGGCGCAGGGCGGAGTCCAGGCGTGGTAGAGGAGGTGGCCGCCTGGCCAAGCATGGAGGAGATGGTCCAGGCCCAGCTCGGTGGCAGCCGAGCACGGGGAGGAGTCTAGGTGTGGTGCAGGGATACCGGGGCACTGGGCGTGGGGCGACAGGTGTGGCCGGGGTGCGGCAGAGGTTGTAGGATGGAGGCTGACCGAGCACAGAGGCAGGGCGGTCGGGACGAGTGCTCGAGCAAAGCTGTGGAGGAAATGGAGGCATGTCGAGCGTTTTATCTTGGCCCGACCGAGCCAAGCAAGAGTGGCTAAGACGCAAGACGACACAAACCGACCACCAAAGATGTTGTGCTTGGGTCGTCTCGGCCACAGGGCGACAAGGCATGGCCCGAATAGTTAAATGGGCTAGCCCTGCTAGGCCTAAGTGTGTTGGGCCGGCATGGGCCCAGGCCATGCTGGGTGGCCCGTTTGGCCACCACTATTATAGTGTATTCTTGATCAATAGCATTAATTATGATTTTGCTAGTGTACAGTCACCTGTTTATTTAAATCGTAGTTGATTTTTTTCGCCGTCGTATATGCACCAAGATTTGTACGTTTTTCGGGGTCGGATTTGTTGTTGTTGGTTTTGGGTTTTGTTTGCAAGCCCAACCGTTAGCTCGTATCAATTTTTTGTTGTGTTCATGGGTACTCGCGCCCAACATTGTTTCCATTATTGAGAGAGAGAGATGCAGGGGAGAGAGAGGAGAAACAGTTGTTTCCATTATTGAGAGAGAGAGGCGGGGAAGAGGAGAAACTAAGGCGGTGGGCGGGCGCCGGACGCGCAGCAGGTGGGCGAGCAATGGCCGGGCGAGCAGCGGGTGAGAGACTAGCGTGGGGCGAGCGATAGGTGCACGGTGCAGGATGAGTAGAGGGTGTGCGGCGGGCGCTGGGAGCATGACAGGCGCACGGTGGGTGAGTGACAGACGCGAGGTGAGAGGTGGGCGAGTGACGGATGCGGGGTGAGAGACGGGCGGGCGACGGAGGAGCGGCGAGGGTGCGGCGAGCTAGCGACGGGTGCGGGGCGAGCAGCAAGTGCGCAGCATACGACGGCCGCTAGTCGATACGGGCGCGCGACGGGTGTTTGTCGGACCCGGGAGTAACCCCCCAAATCCTCTGTGTATTTCTGAACTAGTCCCATGATCAGTCGCTAGTTCACACAGTAAACAGATATGGTAACATCCATAAATCGCAATACTTTATTAATAAATAACAACAGAGTTTATTACAAGAAAGGCTTACAAGCTAACAATAAAGAACACAGCGGAAGACGAAGAAGATGTAGTAGAGTCTAGTTAATCTGCCACAGGCAATCGACTGGGGTAGTGGCCTAGTCGTCGAGATACACACCGATAGCAAAGTCCTTCTCCTCTAAAATTTATTTGCATAAAGCAATGATGAGCAAAACTACCGTGCTCGCAAGTTACACCCAATAACAGAGTTAATGCATGCATGGATGTAACAAAGGATGGCTTATATGGTTATTTGTGCAAAAGCAATATTTGACAATTTAAATATACTAAGTTCAAAGGCTCAATTTTTACAATAATTAAAATTTGGTTTTAAATGAAAAGATAGTGTAGGCGCCAACCTAACACCAACATAAACATGGGCACCAACTCGGGGCTTCAATCCATAACTTTTCTCATGGACACCCATCCATGTCAAAACTGTTTTACAAAATCATTTTGAAATCAAAACCAAAGTCTAACTTTGAGTGGCTTTGCTAAGCATGTCCTTGACCATGGACACGGTTATTCGAATAGTTCTTTAACACTCTGCAGAGGTTGTGCAGCTTTACCCACAAGACACGAGTTCTCTAGTTTGTTTGGCATCCGTCGATACCACTGCTCACTACCTTAGGTAAGCAGTCTAGAGCACGTGACAAGGCCTTTACAAAGCGTCATTCCACCGTAGTACCCCCTCGCCAAGGTTTCGCTCCCTTTGGGCTGCAACCCGCAGGATTTGAGCCCCTCTTGCGCTAGGTGGGACTAACGTAGGTCATAACATGACTACCCACCGCATCTGAAGGGAACGACCATGGTGGAACATTGCAAATTAATTAGCTAAGTCTGTCCCATACCAAACTTGTGGTGGTACGATAAGGCGTAGCAAAGGAACACTCAAAGACCGGTCCTTAATTGACTAGGGCAACTTCCAAACACCATGGGTAGTCTTAATCCTACCTAGATTAAGCTCGTGCATAAACCTGCACCCACCAACCATCTAATTTTTCCCAAGTCCAAACCATCATTTAATTTTATTTCATTTTTTAAAACATTTGTAAACTCCCATGACACACCAATGCCATGGATAAATTTTAAATAACATTTGATTTTTCGCTGAAAATTCCCAAATCAAATATTTTTGGTCTAAGCATGGCTAAGCATAATTTTTGACAAAATATTCTAGTTCATACTATTGCATAAACTAGATTTTTATCTAAGGTGTCAAGGTAGGTTTATTACAATGTCAAGATTAGCAGTACAAAGGATCTAGGCATAACTATAATTTAAAAGCAGGTATTTAAATTACATTGAATAGAAATAAGTTTGCAATAATAGTTCAAAATAGAATTTAAATAATTTTAAATACTGGGCTCAAATATGATCAAAGGTATAACTTGCCTTGCTCAATTAGTCGATGTTCTCAAACGGCGTCGAAATCTGACTTTCTGAAGTCGTCGAAATCTATACGCGAAAATAAGCCAAATTCAAACAAAATTCAAATGAACTCCAAATTAAATAATTTTAGTTTAGATAGCTAGATCTTGAATTTATATGAATTTAAAATTTTGAATCGACGAAATTGGAGTTCGTATGAAGGAGAACGAACCCCGGGAAGTTTCAAAGTTACATGAAATGATGAAATTGGATTTTCCTGAATTATGGAATTATTTCTCAAAAGGAAAATTAGAATAATGCATCAGCATGACGTCATCAGGTGGAAAATCCATTTCGGCTGAATTTTTATTACACTGACAAGTGGGCCCGTGTCCATGGACCGGGTCCACGAATTTGCATATTGGTCCACAGTGGACTAGGGCATGAGCCGGCATGGCTTTGGACACGTCAGCGACACGTAGGCGCTGACAAGGCCAAAATGGCCTATGTGGCAGCCATGTGGCGCCGAGGTGGCAGTGCCACGTGAGCAAAAACCGGCGGCGGCTCGGGCTCGAATGGCGTCGGCGAACGGCGGCCCAGCAACGTCTGGCGAGGGTGGCAAGAGGGAGAGGGGAACGCGTGGACCTCAGTGATTACGTACCTTGGTGGCGGTCAGGTGTGAAGGGAACGGCGGCGACGAAGGAAAAGGCGGTAGTGTGCTTAGGGTTCTGGCGAGGGTGGTGCTCTGCGGGTCTTCGGGCCAGGGGAGGGTGCGCACAAGGATGGCGAGGTGGCGGCGATGCCGTTGGTGCGGAGGATGGTGGCGGAGGGGCCTTGTCGTCAGCGGAAGCGAAGAAATACCGAGCTTCGAGCGGCGGGGAGGAACTCCAAAATTCCGCCGATTGAAGGGAGAAGAAGGTGGGGGACTTGGGGCGTTGAGTTGCGGGGTGGATGGCGCACCCAGGGCGCGCTTAAATAGGTGAGGACGAGGCCGGGACGATGTGCGGCACAAGAAGGACGGGAGGGAGCGGCAGCGAAATTTGGGGTGATTAAGGCCGTAGATGGAGGGGAAATGCTGGAGAGAGAGGCGACAGAATTAGGGGAAGTGAATGCGCATGACCGCGTGAGGAAAGGGCGCAGAAATCCCAGTGACGAAGGAGCTCCTGCGCGCGGTAATGGCGGGCGCGTTGGCTCAACCGCGCGGGGAAGAAGGCAAGGGCAAGAAGGTCAGTGTAACATCCCAAATATGGGTGTGTGTTTCAAATGTAAGAAAATGAGTAGAAATTAAAACTTTTCTTGCATCTTGAAGTTTTTGAACTTTCCTGTAATTCTTGTAAAGGAATTGTGGAAATCAAAAACCAAAATCTCCAATTGACTAAAGTCATAACCTCCCAGTTGAAAATCTTGTGTGCAACTCTTGGAAATATTTTTCCTTGGTTCTAGGAATGCTGTGTGACTCCTCTGAAAAATTTCATAATTGTTAGAGATTATTTGATAATTTTTGGAGGCAAGTCAAACCAGTTTGGCCTTTGGTCAAACCCTAGAATAAACCTTGAGGAATTTCTTGAGAAAAATAAAGTGCATAAAAATCTCTGGAAATTTTATGTAAGGTTAATCCTGAAGTAAGGAACCTCCAGTCAAAATTTCAGAATTTTTGAAGTTAGTTTGCTACCTCTAAAAATTCTTCCAAACTCAGCTTTCAAATTTAAACCCTAACCTGGTTTCACTGTTCCTCGGGCACGGACCGGAGCGTAGCTCGAGCCACCGGTCTTGGTTGGACCGCTTAGCGCTCAGCCAGCCCTTCCAATTGCGCGTGAGTTTTGAGCCGTCCGATCTTGATCGTACCACCCGTGTCGCGCGCAACCCGATCGGACCTCCCGATCCCGCCAGCCCCTATCCGCCGTTAGATCTTAATCCAACGGCCACGACCTCCCATCTCTTTTCAGCACCATCGGATCGAAATCTAACGGTTGCGACCTCCCCTTTCCTTGTCGGACCCGTCCGATGCAAATCTAATGGTCGCGACCTCCCCTTTTCTCTATGACCGCCCCGATCAAGATCCAATGGTCTACGGCCACCCCGATCAAGATCCAGTGGTCTACGACCACCCCGATATTTATCTAACAGTCAAAATCATTCTGCTCCTATTGGCTCGACTCAACCCACTCGCGCGATGTTAGACTCGCACCAGCCTCTGACAGCCGTTGGATTTTAATCGAACCGTCATCGTCGCGCCGCATCTGTTCGTCCCCTTCCTCTCGCCGCGTGAGTGCCGGGTCGCCATGGCGTGCGCGGGGCGTGGGCTGCAGCGCCTTGTCACCTCTCAATAGCTCTTTGCTGCTTCTAATTAATGCTTGCTAGTGCTTTCGGCCCTAAAGTCGTGTTCAGAGCTGCCCCCATCCCCTCCGCGTCCTTGGCCGAGTTGTGAACCGAGCGTGGACCGCACCTTGCCTTTGAGCATGCGCCTGCTCCCTCCTTCGCTCTCTCTGCTATTTAAGCCCCTCCAGCCCTCCCTTGCCTTCCTTTCTACACCCTTGAGCTTTGCCGAGCACCCTTGTTGCTTGGTTGAGCTCAATTCACTAGATCCCCAAATCACCATTGTCGGCCGTGGAGCTCCTTCGTCATCGCCGGCGCTCTAGGGGTTCAATTGCAAAACCGCTTGCGTCACTTCGCACCCCTCTCCGCCTTGAACCTTTCCCCTAATCCAATTTTGGTTTGCCTCAACAGGGAGCAACTAATTTTGGAGTTTCCCCTTTTCGGCCGAAGTTTGCTCTTTTCACCCTCGCCGCCGATAAGCTCCTCCTCTCTTCAATTCTTTGCTCATGGATCATCCTTGAGCCCTATTGAAGCTAATGTGATGACCCGGTCATGCTCATTTTGCTCAGGCCGTCGTCTCCTCGTTGTCGTCTCCAGCGCTGGTGCGGCTCAACGTCGCCGGAGCTGCTCCGACCCTCTCTGCCCCTCCGCGTCCTTCAGGTAGCTTCGCCGTAGTCCCTAGATGCTCAAGCATCACTTACTTGAACTGGTGCGGAGCTCTATTGCTGCTTGTCATTTGGTCGTGCATGGCACCGCCGCTCCTCACCGGCTCGCCGCCGTTCTAGGCCAGCTCAGCCGCAGTGAGTGGTACCATTGTGTGCGCAAGGCTATTGCTGACCTCAGACCACTCTTGGTTTGCGCCGCCGTGGCCTGAATCGCCGGCGATTCACTGTGGAGCGCGCTCGGGTTCGTTGTCGGACGCGAGCGACACTGTTGCGGTGTCATTAACTGCTAATGATTGGTTAGCGCAGTTAATGGCTATCTTAAGCGATCTAATGAGTCGCTGACAGTGGGTCCCACGTGCTAAAATGCGCGCTGTGTGCGTGCGTTTGGTTGATTCGCTGTGAGCCGTCCATCTCCAGATCTGCGGCTACGATTCGCGCGGGCGTTCGCGCACGCGAGATCCAAACGCAGCCGGAGTCGATTCAAGTTGGGCCGTTGGATTTGATCTCAACGGCCTATGACCAGGGTTTCCCCACGCGCGCGTGCGCCGTTCCGTTCGTCTTGGGCCGTGCAATGCAAGATCAACGGCCCAGGTTTTTCCACGTCCATTTGATTTTAAGAATATCTCGAGAGATTTATTTGTGAACTGAAAAAGGTAATAAACTTCAAAATTGCATAACTAATTCATTTTAGCTCCATTTGAGTTGATTCAAATTTTGTTGGCTCTGTTTTGAACTCAGCTTTAATCTAAAAGTGGTTGTAAGCTTAGTTCGGCTCCAGAAAATGATTTGATAAATTGGGTTAGAAATAGGCTTTAATTGTTACTCTAAAAATTGCATTTAACTAGTTAATTGCATAAGTAATTCTCTGTAGATCCTTTTTGAGTGAATCCAATTTTGTTGGCTTTCTCTATTAGTGTACTAAATGGTGGAATAGTTTTTAGGAATGCCACTATTTTTAAAATCTTTGTGGGTGCATTTTGTTTTGTGCTCTTGTGCATGTCTTTGAAAAATCATAGAAAATGCATCCTAGCTCCAAATGAGGTGAACCCAATTGTGTTATTCATCTCATGAGGTGCTTTATTTACCATAAAAATCTCAGGTGCAACACCTCTTTGGAAATTTGTTCTAAAGAATTTAATTCGGATGAACAGTAAACGATTTGAATTTTCCAGCATTTTCCAGGCTGAGCAGATTTGTTTTGGCCATAACTTTTGCATTAAGAATCCAAATCAATTGGTTCTTGTTGCTGAATTCCTTAAAATGCATTCCCTTGCTCCTGTAAAAATTTCAGAGCTTTTGGAGAAATTTGGCTGTGGAGTCTTTTCGGTATTCTTCGTTCTTATCGGTTCTTTTTCGCTTTTTCGTTAGGTGCCGACGAGTACGTTGATCTCGAGAGCGTTCCTCTGCAGCATAGTGAGCATATCCAGCAAATCAAGCAGTTTGATCATGTTTAATCCCATTACTTTCAAAGTCTAATATATTGTTTTTCAAAGTGTATGTATGCATGCTCTATTTTGTTGTTAAATTATTGTCGATTAGTTGATCCTATAGATGCATACTCTGTAGGTAAATGTTCAATCTCTACTACTAAGTCTAGAAATATCTTGCTGTGATTTAGAGTTCGTTGGATGAGCTCTTGTCACTTAGTAGATTACATGTTGATATTGCTTAGAAATGCTTAGCTTACAGTAGAATTGGGCGGTTATCGACTTAGTCGATAACTTTGATCATACAAATCTATTTATTACCATATGTCCAGCACTTTGTGCTTTGTTACTTTATAAATCTAAAACTGAAAATAAAATATTTTGGACTTGGACATATTGGTATGTTGGTGTGATTGTTTTGGGTGTGACTGGAATGATGCCCGAGTCAACAAGGATCGAGTTACTTGTGCCATTGATCCAAGCACTTTTGCGTGCTAACCACACGAGGGGGATATGGAACCTCTCTTGACTTAGTACTTTGGTGTGCGTTAATTCCGGGTCGCATGGTGGATGTGTGTGTTGTGTTGAAAACTAAACTTTGTGTTGTGTGTGTTTTTGGGTGAATAGTGGTGGAGCGTCATCCACTGCAAGGAGCATCATCCTTTTCTAAGGGTGATGAGCATTGGTCCTTTGTCTAAAGGCTCAATGACTCCGTATCAACGTATGGGTGTCTATCCATATGGGCGACTCGTAGTTAATGCATTCTATTAGAAAGTGTCATGTAAGACTAACCGTGCCAGCATACCAAAGGAAGTGTGCTAAATAGCTTGGCGAAAAGGTGGTCTCACGTGTGGGTACATTGGTACACCCCTGCAGGGTTAAATCTATTCGAATAGCCTCGTCCTAGGTTATGGACAAGCTTGGTTATTTCCCGCAAGAATTAGACTACAACCTTTAATTAAAACTTGACGAGGTGGTATGAATGGGTAATTCATGCTATTGTTGTGGTGACTATTGGGTTAGTCACTTCCAGGATTGTTATTGTCATCTATCTATTGTTATTATGTTGTTGTCTCGCTGTTATTTGCAAATTAAAAACAGATTGTAAAACTGCTTTGAATCTATTACATTATTGCAAATGAAAATTGCTTTATACTGAAAACAACCTACAGCCTCCACTTAAATGAGCTTGCATGTAGCATATGTATAGGTCTCATACACTACACGTAAGTCTTGCGAGTACATTTTGTACTCATTTGCTTTGCTTAATTAATTTGTTGCAGAGAGGTTGATCCCCGTGGTTTCACTTTTGTGAGATGTGCGGTGGATTTGACGACTAGGTTGGCGGCCCGGTTGGTTGCCTTGTGGGCTATAGGCAAATCGTATGGCTTTTGTTTATCGCCATCTTATGGCTTTTGCTTCCACTGTTTATTTTAACTCTCTTAGTTGTTATTTGGCCGGTCGGCCCCTTTTGTAATAACTCTATTATGTATGTCTTTTGTTTAATCTAGTTCGTGCTTTGGTTCTATGTCTTGTATGGAATTGATGCATGATTTTGTAAAGGGTGTATATCTTGTATTTACGGGAAGTATACATATCTCGAAGACACGGGTTATTTTGTTTGTGATGCTAGGGTCAATAGATGACTAAGCATTACAAGCCAAATAAGCCGGGGTCCTCACGGTCGGTGCGGGCCCACCTGTCGGCAATAGCAAAGTAAAGGAAAGGGAGTGGAAGGTGCGTCGGCCCTCTGATCTTGAATCAACGGCTGTGATTGCGCGCGTTTGAACGGCCGAGCGGACCATCCACGCGGGTAGTTGGGCCGGACCAAGGAAGATTCGACCCAAAACAGTAAAGGGGATTTTCTTTGATTTAAGAATTTAAATAATTTGGTTATTTCAAAAAGGGCTTACAAAATAGCAAATAAAATCCAAAAATTCTAGAAAAATTCACAGAAATTCCTAGAGTTATTTTGGACTTAATAAAAATATTTCCAACTTAAAATTTGTAATAGTTTTTGCACATAAATTTGTTTTAGCTTTAAAATAATTAGGAAGAGCTTTTAAAATCTTAGAAAATTCCAGAAATTAATTAAATTTTTATTTTTCACTTTAAATCCAATATAACTTCAAAGACTTCAATAAATTTTATTTTTGATTTAAAACCAAGAAATTAAATATTTTTTCTTTTAACAAAGAAAACTCTTTTAAATTACGAAAATCAAGAAGGAACTTTGTGACGGAAAATCCAATAAAATAATATCTTTGTTTATTTTTATTTTGGTAACAGAACTTTGGGATGTTACAGTGTTGGTCGCATGGCGGGTGCACGGCGAGCGGCGGCAGACGCAGAGGCGGCGAAGCAACGCAACGGGCCGATGGGTAGTAGATGCGGCGTGTAGCAGCAGCGAGCGCCTGACACGCAATGGAGCAGATTTTGCTCTGATTTTGCGCACGACGAGTGGATTTTCATATCCGTGTGCGTTTTTGCTCTGCTTTTTGTGATATTTTGGTTCATTGTAGCTTGCTAGGGTTTGAATGTTCTATATGTTGATGAAATGTGGGCTAGAATTGTTAGATTGGGGTTGATTTTATTTGTGCAAATTTGCTTGTTTTTAATTGAAGTTAGGTTTGGTTTCATGGTTGTATCTGATTTAATCAATTTATTGTTGTGTGTATCATATAACTCATGAATCATCACTTTACATTTACGATGACATATTCTGTATTGAAAAAATTAGTTTGCTCACCATTCTGTTTGTAATACCCCGTTGGAGTAAATAGTTAAACAAGGAATAGAATAAGATTAAAAAGGAAAAGTTTCGGTGAGGGGATGAGGTAGTGGGCCGGATTGGGCCTTTGTTGCCCATAAACAAAGGGAGATGAAACCCTAACCGAAATCTATTCCTCCCCTTTCCCTTGCCCAAGCCGCCTCTCTGGCCGCCCAGACCATTCTTCACTTGGCGCCGCCACACCAGTCCCCACTCGAAGAAGCACGCCTGACGGGAGCGGCGCGGCCACCGCCTCCCCTGCCGCCAGCGCCGCCGCGCTGGGGCTCCCCTGCGATGATCTCCTCCGCCTCCTCGAGCCGCTCTCCCGTCGTCTTCGAAACCTTCAGCCGTAGGAAGGTCTACCTCAAGGGGGAGCTCGCCACCCCGTCGGCGGCGACGTCTCCTCCCTCAACTTGCAGCTCGCAAGGAGCTCGACCTGTACGCCTCGTTCGTCAACCGCTCCACCTCGGTGCCTCCCGGATTTGGGCCACCGACCACGCCGCCGCCACCCCCTCCGCAGCTCCCCTGCCCAGATCCGCGCCTCCTCGCCTCTCGGTGCTCCCTTGCGACCCCACGCGCCCACCACAGCTTGTCGTGATGCAGCCGCCTCTCCCAGTCCCTGCTCCGCCGCTTCCTCCCCCTCCTCATGGCCAACCCCTCCGGCTCCTTCCCCACTGCCGGCGACGCCCTCCTTGCGACGGCGGGCCTGGATGCGCCAGACGCGGTTCTTCCATGGCGCTTCGATCTGAACACGAGTCCGGCTTCGATGGCGGGAGCTCGGAAGGAGAAGCTGGCCGGGGCAGTCTTGATTCCACGAGCACCACGAGTTCCTCTGCTACAAGGGCCCCGAGGTGTGGCCGTCCCACGTCGAGGCCGCCGAGTTCGACCGCCTCCTCGCCGCCGCCATCAGGGTCTGAAAGCCCAACCTGAAGAAGAGCACCAAATTGACCATTTGTGACGGAGAGGTTGGTCCTGAGTCATCTAATGGAGATGTGTTGATCTTTCCTGTTATGATCAGATACAGAGGGCTGACCCACTTTGTTGTCGACAACTTTGTTGTAGAAGTGCTCGTGTAAGATACTGAATGGCTTCCTGGATATCCTGAGGCCATCCAAGAGGGAAGTGTAATACCAGTTTCCTTTTATGATGACGATGTCCGATTTTGGCAACCTTTATACAATGGCTCTGCTGCTGCTGCTGAGGCTCCAACTGCAGTCAATCAACAATCAACCGCTGTCAGTGCACCTGCGCCATCTACAAGAGGAAGGCATTTTGTTGCCATTTGCTGTGAGAACAAGGTGGTATTTTTGGAGAGTGGGCTGAGGGTGAGGGAGTAGGAGCTGCTGCAAAGGAACTTCAGAGACATTGGCTGCTTTGGGTTTCGGTATCCAGGAGCACATTGATCTTGGCATCAAGTAAGATGATCTGTCCTGTAGTGTCCTATTCTGCTTACGGTTTCGTTATGTGGATAATATGTGCCATCAGTAGATTTTATTCTATTATGATATGGATTGGGTCATGTGAGTACGGTAGAACCTAATTTACTTAATTGTAGGATAGTGGAGATTTCTGCTCATTCCTACACATAGTGTGACTCGTGAAATTTAACAGTAGCTTAGAGCTTGGTCCGATACCTACGGATTCTTGTGTAAGAGACGAACACGGTTATGCATATGTTGGATACTCGTTTTCTCTGCACCTTATATTGGGAGAACATTTGGCTACTATAAACCGTGCGGATCATCTTATTTGGTGTGTTCTAGACCATTGGATTTGGTCTCAGGGCGACCCTGATTTGTACTTTTGTTGTACATAAATGGTTCCAAGTCACTCACATCTGTGTATCTTTACTTGTGACATGTTTTGGTGTACCAATGTGAACTATTCTGGAGTAGTGGCTATTACAAGTCTAAATGCATTCAACATAGTATATTAGTAGTCAAGTTACTAAATCATTGTATCTTCACATTGTGGACCCACCAAAACCTTTTACTTGTGCTGATTGATGCTTGGTTGTTGCGCATGTTTGATGGTGTGGTACGTGGGTTGCTATTTGCTTCTGCATGAGGGGAAGGGTGGTGGTGGTGTTTTGGCTGTGGCTAATATTGAGGTGGTGGCGAACCCCAAGGCTAGAGTTTTCATCGTTGTCTTCCGTCTCACGGTTGAGGCAAGTACAATTGATCTGTCTTGTTTGTTGTTTGTTTCACTTGATTGATGAATACGAAATGGGTAATTTCGGTACTCCTTGTTTCCCTTCATTGTTGTTATACCCTGATCCTTCGATAACGTGTTTACGTTCAACATATACATTTGTTCTTTCTTTCATGTTCACCACTGAAATGGGTAGTGAAGTCTCGCCATTCCAACATGGACAAGTACTTGGATGTTTCTTATAATTAGAAAATGTTGAATGCCTGATGTTGGTATTATGCTTCTAAGATCTATGTTATTATTTAATGTTCATGTTCCTTCCATATGTGTTACCTTCTTGATTATAGAGCATGTCTTTTCAATATTCATATTTCATTCCATGCATCAATTATTCATGTTTCATCCACGGAGTGGATTAAAAAGACCCATCAATTCGGTATATGATGCGTAAGACCCACCATTCCAATGTGGGCGATTTGGGACACCCGTATGAAACGTTCTTCATACGGGACTTGGATCCGCATTTTGTTAAATGCGGGCTTAGGTGAACACCGACGGGTGTGTCACCAAAATCTGCGTATATGTGTGTGTAGTCCTTCATTTCATCCAAGTCATACATTCCATTCATTCAAATATTCGTTTCGTATTTATTTCACAGTCTTCAATGACGTTATCATGAACATGATTGTTGTATGTACAAGTTATTTACTGTACTTGCTGAGTCTTGGACTCACCCTTGCAGTGTTTGTTTATTTTAGGTGATTGCTGACGATGGTCCTATTGGGAGGGAGTAGACACTCACACTCGTCCACTTCACCATACTCCAAATTCAATAATAGCGATTGATTCTACCATTCATTCGATAATTAATAAAGATTGATTCTACCATTCATTCGATAATTAATGAACTGTAATAAATAAATTTGGGCTATGGTTGATAACTTCTTCCCCATTATGATTTGTTGAGTACTGCGGATGATCTTCGATCAACTTTTGATTTAAATGTTTGAATCTTGATTATATTCCTGTGATGTTCATGTTACTTAGTGATTCCTTTATTGACTTGTTATATATGTCTGTTGGAACCTCCGGTATAGCTAACTATACAGGGGAGGTTCTGCCGAAATTTAGATTTTTATCTCCCGCTTTAGTTGTGTTAGCATGTTAGTTTAGTAGCATTCCGGGCCTGTCGATTTGGGTGTTCTGATTAGTATCGAGCGGCTTTAGGTCCGTGGTAGTTAAAATATTAAATTGACACACTGTGCACAGTAAGATGGGAATGGGTTAAGCATTGTATTTACGTTTTCGTTATGTCGCTTTGAGCATTGCTGTTATGAAATGATTATGAATACTTATGTTATGCCTATATGGCTACTATATGTGATAATAGTAGATGACGAGAGATTGAGGTCATGGTTGTAACATTGGGTTGCCAGGTTGCACCACTGTCTGTGGTATGAGATTAATGGAGGGTCTACCTCAAATCAACTAGTTCCAGATGTTGAGTATGAGTTTTCTTGGGTTATTGGTTCATTGCAGTTGAGAAGAGTTTTTCGGTCTTTATTGGTTTTCTTAAAGCTCCAGCGTGCTCGCGCAATAAGGTCGACTAACTAACCGCCGCGCTAGTTTTGGCCTTGCCTTGTGGTTTCGCCGCCTTGCCCACGTCACCCTCACCTACCCCCGTCACCTCGCCATCGCCTCAGCGTCACTCAGGCGCGCCGAGCACATCGTCGCCCTCTCCGTGCTCCAAGCTATAAAAAGCCACCCAACGTTCTCCTTCTTCTCTTTTTGCAACCCTGAGCTTCACCTTCACATCCCCCACCATTCCCTACCTCCAATTTTCTTCCTCCGAGCCCGAGCTCAAGGATTGCGCTTGAGCTCCAACCTAGCTGAGACGTCGCCATCGTGTCCTCACCGCACCAGCGGAGCTCTTCCCTTCCTCTTCGCGTCATATTGTGTTCCAGGATCCGAGGATCATACCCCCCCCCCGCCCAACTTAATTTCATCTTTTGATTACAGGAGCTATCGGATTTCACCTTCTTCCCCACCTCTGGCCGAAAGCTTCGCCTTCGTTGTCAGCTCTGGCAACGATGTACCATTTCCAAATTGTTCGCTCTGGCACTATCTCATGAACTCACTTGAACTTTCCCTACCCTCAATTTCTTTCCTCCTTGCTCAAGCTTTCTTCCCCTTAGTGAAGCCATCACTGCCACCTCGGTCTTCGTCATCAACCCAACTCCGGTGAGCTCCTATACCCCGTGTCACTCCGGTGATGTCCCTGAACCTTACTCATGGTGGTTCGCGTGCTAGGTCACTAGAAGCTTTGCCATATCACGTTTGTCGTATTTGACGTAGCTACTCCTCTGCTTCTCCTCGCCGCGCTGCCGCTACACGCTGTCCCAGACATCGCCGTCGGCACCATCGGGTGCACATTAGTGCAAGGATCCCATTTTGGTCGTCTCCGACCATCGCCGTCGACTGGCTCGCTGGCAGCACGCCCGGCGAGCTCATGCCCGAGAGCTCTCTCTGTTGTCAGAAAGCGATAGTTACTGTAGAGTAATGATTAGCCCAAATCTTTGTCTTAAGTGTGTTTTACTGTGTTGATCCAGGCTTAAAGGCTTTAGTGTCTCTATGGCATGCGGGCCCGTATACAGAAATAAATGGGTTTAACTCACTGATTTCCGCGTCAAGTCGCTAACATGCGGGCCCAGTTTACGTAGTAAACCCCTCCATGGTCTATGGACCTAGTACTGTGCTCGTGGACTTCAGTCCATGCACTATTTGGTGAGTCGAGTCTATGATATGTGGTCTCCACATGTTAGTAGCTTTTTTCCTTTAGGATTTTAAATGAAAAAGAAAAGAAAATCATAGGACCCACTGGTCAATAACTGTGGATAGTTCAACCCGAGTATAAAAAGTATTCAATGTATTTAGAAATTTTGAAATGAATTACTTTTGCACTAGAAATGGGTTAAACATCAAAAATTTATAAGTATTTTATTTTAACTCCAAATTGAGTTAAATCATTTTTGTTCGTTTCCATGTTTATTGTACTTTAACTTGGAATAGGTTTGAAATATGTTTCTGTCACAGAAAATTTCGAAGTTGGAATTAATTGCTAAAATGAATTATTTTTACCCTAAAAATTGAATTAATTTTGAACAACCATAGAAAATTCATATGAACTCCAAATGGGGTGATTCAAATTTTGTTGTTCATAAAATGGTATCCTCTGTTTGACCATGTAATTTTTATCTTCACAAATTTTCTAGAAATTTTTGCGAAAAGAATTATTTTGGCTATAGTAATTGAAAGTGATTTTTTATTTTTTTTTGGAATTTCTCCTCCGGTACATCTTCGTTAGGGTATAAATCTCACATGCAAACTCCAAATAAAATAATTTTTGTTTATAAATTCATATAAAATCATACTCTACCTACTGTTTAAATTTCATGCATTTTGAATGAATTTGAATTTTTGGTTATATTCAGCGTTACTCATTCTTATTCGTTCTTCTCGTTCGTTCGGTAGGTTTCGAAGATTCGAGTGTATATGAGAGTGATCCTCGGCAGCCCTTGGACTATCTCCAGCAAGGCAAGTAGCACCCCCCCCTGATCACATTGATCCTATTATGTTTGATACAATTATCTTATTTTGCATCTGTAAGCATGCATGTTCTATTTGATGATTAATTTCTCGTTAGGGGTAGTTAATCCTAATAGTTGCATGAGTTATAGGTAAATATTTATCCTTTGCCACTGAGCCTAGTATGATATTTTCGCTAGTGATTTAGAGCCCAATGGATGGGCTCTGGTCATTTATATACCGTATACGAGTTCGTGTCACTTAGCAATGCTTAGAACGATAGTATGGGGATCATCGCTTCGGTGATGGTCATTATATCATCACTCTAATTACTTGGGTCAGGGTACTCATGTAAGTATTGTATTTGGAAAACTAAAACTGAAAATAAAAATATTTTAGACTTGGGCACATGGTTGAATGGTGTGTTTGTCGGGTGTGTGGTTGGTGCCTAAGTCAATAAGGACCAAACATCTTGCGCCACCGATCCAAGCATTATTGTGTGCATCCACATGAGGGCATATGGGACCCCCTCTTGAATTAGTACTTTGTTTTGTGTTAACTCTGAGCCGCAAGTGGTAGTGTTAGGATGAAAAATATTATGTTGTTGTTAGAAATGTGCGGGGTGGGATCCGGGTAGGTTTTCTCGCCTGAGGAGCATCGGCAGTTGCTGAGGCTTTACCGGTCACTCCGACACAACGTATGAGTCCTCCGTGAGAGCCCCATTTGCACACACAAGGGCGGTTCATAGAGGGCTTCACCCATAGGGCGGCTCTTAGCTAATGCATTGCATTGGAAAATGTCTCGTAGGACTTAGCTCTGCTGGCATACCTTCGGAAGAGTGCTATATAGCTTAGCAAAGGAGCGGTCTGGCGTGTGGGTAAAGTTGTACACCCCTTTTAATCTATTTGAATATTCATGTCCTTGGTCATGGACACGCTTGGTTACACCCCGTGAGAGTTAGACTCTATATTTCGATAAAACTTGAAATCGGGTGGTACGAATTAGGGAATTCGTGCTATTGTTGTAGTGACTGTGGGCAGCACCTCTAGGATGTTAATTATGTTTCTAAATGTTGTCTTGCTGTTATTTAAATAATTAAAAACAGATTTGGTAAATTGCCTTATCTTCTATTACTATATTGCAAAGAAAATGCTTTTATGCTGAAAATTACTCAGTGTAGTAGCCTTCTTTTGATACTTGAATGTATCTACTATATTTTGTTGTTTGTAAGACTTGCGAGTACAACTTTATACTTAACTGGATTATCCATGCTGGAGAGGAGGTTGACCCCCAAGGGGTTGGCCAATGTGAGATTGATTTCGACTTTGACCACTAACTCGGCGTTTCTAGTCAGTTGCCTTGTGGGTAAGGGTAGCCGGTTGGTTTTATTTTGTTACCATCTTATGGCTTATGTTTTCGCTACGAACTTGATCTTTTGTTGTGATATTTGGCTGGTCGGCCCTATGTATTAACTCTGAACTTTGTATGTTTAATGCGTTATAAATTATAAAGACTTCGGTAATGTAATAACTTGTGTATGGCATTGATGTTTGTTTGTGAAGGTGTATGTGTACCGCTGTCCTGGGAGGTACATAATACACCGAGAGCGGAAAATTTTAATTTGTGATGCTATGACCAATTAGAAGATTAAGCATTACAAGTTAAATCGTCCAGCGACTCTCACACTGGAACATCAATAGCATCCTTGTTCTTGTGTGCCCAGATATCCTTGTTCTTGTGTGCCCAGATATCTCCATCAAATTTGGTACTGTACCGCATGCATGTTTTAACTGCTATGATTTGTTGCCAGGAATTCAACTACAAAATATGTGGAAACCAGAGTTAGTGGGGGCGAAGGGCTTATGAGCGTCATTTCAAGGAGTGGCCGCCATCAGCACGGGATGCGATGTCTTGGTATTCCTAATACTAAGAACTTTAATGAAATCACATCTATCCAGGTATCATCATTTTCTGTTGTCTTACGGATACCACTCTTGCTGGCGATACTGGGTTTTTAAGAGGATTTATTCAAAGAGTTCCTCGGGGCCCAGGCTACTGCACAGCCAGTGAATGTAGTTTCGTTTATTCTGTAGGAAATGAATAGTTATCAAGTCTTTTGCTTTATCTTTTTTTTTTTTTTTGTGCTTCACATTTTGCAAGCTACATAAATGTTGTATTAGTAGTAATGTAAGGTTGAGTGTACCACAGGGACATGTTTACCACTTTAGGTGCACTTCAGTTCGTACACTGTCTAATCAACTATTGTCATTAAGGTGGTAATGGAACAGAAACTCAACATGCACAAACTAAATGCCAAGTAGTTATTGGTTTTCTTTCGTTCAAAACTAAAATACGCAAATTTTAGAGGTTCAGCTAACAGGGCACTTTTATTTTCTACCATGCTTATGAAGTGTGTGATGTACAGTGGAGGTTAATGTTGTTTTCCCTTTTGCTTGAACTACTTTTTTTTTGTTTTGGTGATTTATCTGCTTGTTGAGTTGTGTAAAATTCAAATGAATGCCCTCCATAAATTGTTGATCTGAATCATGTTGAACATGGGCTGTGTATTTCTGTTTTGTCATTTGCTTTCCCACGAAATGTTATGAGCCTATGACATCTGTGATTTCCTCCATTGTTAGGAGGCGAAAGATCTTTGGGGGAGAATACAACAACGCCAAGGGTTGAACAAGTGGTGGCCGAACCTGGAAGAAGAGTACCACTACCAGAAACTGCTTATTTCCCGAGTGCCTACATGTTTACTGAGTGTTCACACGAAAACACTCGGGACGGTCCCTAGTGTTTCATAGGGCACTCGGGACAGGAAGTCAACACTCGGTAGAAATAATTTTCCCGAGTGTTTTATAGTACACTCAGGAAATGAAGTAATTTTCTCGAGTGTTTTATAGTATACTCGGGAAATGAAGTAATTTTCTCGAGTGTGAAAACGGGATACCCATGGGTCTAAATGGGGTAAAATAGAATCCTGAGTGCCCTTTATTTCGTTTACACTCAGGAGAGATAGGCGCCAATTTTTTTTTTGCTACCCCGCGTTTTATTTCGCTGCTCTAACCCTACTCGATCCCCCGATCTATTTCTTCTCCACCGTCTCCCCTTCGGCTTGCTCCTGCACCGCGCCTGTGAGCGCCTCCCCCTCACGCATGCTCGGCCCCTCCGCCGTCTCCCCCTCACTGATCCACCACCTCGCTCCCTCTCTCGGTTCCTGTAATAGCCCAAAATCCCTAAGTTGGATTAGCTAAGCATCTACAATGCATTCTTGAAATTTTGGACCTTTTAAAAAAACATTTGTTGCAAAGCAATTAGGTTACAACCTAGTTTTCCAAAACCTAGAAATAAAATTTCTAAAACAAAACAAAAGTTCGTCAAGAATTTGAAAACTTAATTCAGAGTAGGGTATAAAACCCTATGTAGAAAATCATTTGATTTTTAAGACTAAATTTAAAACCCAATAATCCAATACTCATTCTCCATTTCAAACTTGAAAATATATTTTCTATAGCTCATAAATACAAACTGATTTTTATTTTGAAAATATAGTCGGACCCATAACTGGGAATATTTTAGTTGAGTTTTTTATGCTCTGGTTTGCTTATTTGAATTTTTCTAGAATTTTTGGAGATTATTTGGTTTCTTCTCAATTTGCATGTTCAAATTTGAAATTGAATTTAAAATGCAAGCAAATCTTGTGAACAGTGCCTAGAAAAAAAAATTTAGGTTCTAGAAAACTTTAGCAACTCACCCTCAAAATTTCACAATTTCTAGATTTTAATTACTACTTTTAAGCAACCAGTCAATTAAAGAAAAATCAAAAGTCAAACACCACAATAGCAACTTAAAATAATTTTAGAGAAAATTTTAGAAATTGTAAAATCCTAGAAAAACTAATTAATGGAGTAACTAGTGTCAGAGACCTTCCCTAAAATTTTCATCAATTTTGGACCTAATCATCTACCTTCAAAAATTCCTCTAAGCTCTCAGCTTTTCCACCAAAAAAATTTTGAGCTTGCACTATTCCTCCGGTTGGACCCGAACGTTCGGACCTACCGAAGCTAAACGATCGGACCGACCGAATGTTGGGCCTTTTGACTCAGCCGAACCCGTTTGCTAGCTTGCCCTCCCCCTGCGACTGACCGACAGGCCCACGGTCCAACCTTTCTTCTCCACAGCGCTAAGACAACAAAGCCGAGCCAAGGCCACGCGGCCGCGTTTTCCTGCTCTCCGCCTTGCAGCTCACCACACTGCACAAGCTCTCCCACGGTCTCGGACCATGCCGCCCATGGGTTGCCACAGTTTTGCCCACATGTCCAGGCCCTTTCCCAAGCATCGCTTAATTCCTCTTGCCACTCCATCCCCATTCTTCTTTCCTCCAGAGCACCAAATAGAGAGCCAAGAGTTGGCCCCATCGCCTCCACCACCGAGCTCACCTCCCAACCTGGCCCGGCGAATGGCGCCACCCCCTGGTGCATCCACGCGGCTCACTTCTCCTATGATTGGCCCATGCCTGACCTAGCTGCTCCCTTCGCTCAGCCGTCCCCTATGGCTCCGCCGGTGCCGCCGCCACCTTTTGGCTCGCCCATCGGTGCCACTCAGCTCCTTCGTGCCTCCCTGCCCATGGCGCCACCGAAGCACCGTGCCGGCCCTGGCCCCGTCTCCCTCGGCCCCAGCCCGTGCCGCCGCACCCCGACATCCCGAGCTGTTGGCCCTGAGAGCTGCAGCACACACACACTCAGAACGCAAAGAATGAGTTTGCAAATGCGAGACAGAGATTTTGGTGCTGCTGAAACTCTGGCAGCATTTTTCTATTTTTTTCACTCTTATTTATACTAGCAATGCAAACACTAAATGAGTAATACCAAAATAAACAAGCAACCGTTTCTAGTAAACATTTCATGCAAACGTTTCTACTAGTGCTCCATGTCCAGCTCTAATGACTAACATGCATGCATGTCTACTAGTCCTTCACAACTAGCTCTAATGACTTACATGCAAATGTTTCTTCTAGTAATGCTCTAATGCAACCGTTTCTAGTCATTAAACGATGCTGTTACATGCAAATAAACACCAAAATAAACAGTGCATCAAGGATTATTCAACAAACACCCCCTAATCCTTGATGTGCTTTCTTCATCTTGATGCATCTCGTCGCGCCCTCCACGCCACACCCGTGCCGCCTGTCGAGCCGCTGGCCTGACGTCGTGCCACGCGTTCGCTCGTGCACCACGGCTACCCGCTGTGCCATGCGTGCCTCATGCCCGCTACGCGCGCCCCTGGCCGCTCGCGCTCCGCTGTGTCGTCGTGCGCTACTGCACGCTGTGCAATACTGAGGGTGAGCACATAGAGCCGGTTGTGAGTGCGGTTCACCCGAGCAAGTGTGCGACGCTGCCGGTCGTGGATCGTGAGCATGCCGTCCTGGATGAGCGTCTGGTAGCCATTCTCGTCGAGCTGTCCGAGACTCACTATATTGCTACGCAGTCGTGGGATGTAGTACACCCTTGTCAACACAAGGTTCTCCCCATCCCGACAAGTGAACAGGATGGTGCCACAACCATGTATTTCCACCACCGAGCCATCGCCGAACTTGACAGAGCCAATGACGCCCTCGTCCATCTCCATGAAGCTTGCTTGGCACCCGGACATGTGATTGCTGGCGCCGATGTCCAAGTACCATGCGTCGTCGTGGGCGTCCTCCTCACGCCCTAGATGCACCTGTGTGTGCACCTCGTTGAGCACCACGTTAGTGCCCGTGCCCACGGATGCCTCTGTGAATGCGCACATCTGCGCCACGAGAAGCGTAGGCTCGTTGTCGTCGGCTTACGTCACGTGGGCCTGCTCAGTACGCTTTGACTTGCGGCAGTTGTCACCACCACTGCCACTACCCTTGTCACTGCCGGAGGAGTCGCCGCCTTGGTCCTTCTTCTTGGCGCGTGCGAGCCACTCCTCCTCCTCTTCCTCCTTCTTCAGCAAGACAACGTCTGCGGCATGCTCGCATGCCACAGCCATTAGGAGAGTCGGCTCGTCGTCTTCTTGGACGTTGGTGAGATACACCCGTCCCCATCCTTTCTTCGGCTCATCACACTCGGACGCGAAATGGCCAAACTCCCGACAATTGAAGCACTGGATCTTCGACTTGTCGAACTTACCGCGGTGCTTCTTCTTGTCGCCGTCTTGGCCACGGCCACGACCATCGCTGCGCCCGCCATTCTTCTTTGTGCCGCTGTCGGAGTCCTCGCCACTCCTCTTCTCTTCGGCGGCTTTGGCCTCCCACTCGGCGCGCGTGAGTAACAAGTGCTCTCCTTCTTCCTTGTTGCGTCGTCGTCCCTTTAAGCTCTCCTCGTACGCCCTCAAGCATCCGATGGCCTCCATCACCGACATCACCGATACATCGCCCCATTGCTCAATGGTGCCGACAATCGGTTGGAATTTGTCGGGGACGGAGCGTAGGAGCTTCTCCACGACAGCACTCTCCTCCACCTTAGTACCGAGAGTACGTATCTCGTTGACCAAGGTGGTGAGTTTCAAGGCGAACTCAGTGATTTTCTCCGAGTCCTCCATGTAGATGCGTTCAAACTCTCTCTTGAGAGTTTGAACATGCGCCTTCTTGACACGTTCTTCACCAACGTGCATCTCTTTGAGCGCGTCCCAAGCCTCCTTTGTCGTCTCCTTCTCAGATATGGCCATTACAATGGCCTTCGGCACGGCTTGGACTACGATGGTGAGAGCCATCTGGTCTTTCCTATCATCGACCAATTCTTCGCCCTCCACAGCCACCCATATTCCTTGTACACGCATGATGATCTTCATCTTCACCGCCCACACCCCGTAATTGCTCTCCGTGAGCATGGGGCATTGGAGGGTCATAGCTCCCTCCCTCACCAGTGGTACCACCAATGCGCGGCTAGTGCCACTACCGCTTGCGCCGTCCTCGACGCAGGTCCTGGTATGCGATGGAGACTTCGGACCGTCACGCGACATCTTCACAGGCAGGAAAGTACAAAGCTCTGATACCAATTGTTGGCCCTGAGAGCTGCAGCGCACACACACACTCGGAACGCAAAGAATGAGTTTGCAAACGCGAGATAGAGATTTTGGTGCTGTTGAAACTCTGGCAGCGTTTTCCTATTTTTTTCACTCTTATTTATACTAGCAATGCAAACACTAAATGAGTAATACCAAAATAAACAAGCAACTGTTTCTAGTAAACGTTCCATGCAAACGTTTCTACTAGTGCTCCGTGTCCAGCTCTAATGACTAACATGCATGCATGTCTACTAGTCCTTCACGACTAGCTCTTTTTTGACGTAAAAGGTAGAGAATTCTCTACCTTATGACCATTGTATTAGAATGGTTGTCAAAGTAATACAAGTACAGCGAAAAAAAAGAGAGTAAGCAAAAAGGAGAAAAAGATAAATAGAAGCTATTTACAAAAGGAGCTGACACCACTGCCGAAGGGAATCCTGGAGCTCGGACTTAGTCCTGTAGGACCAGAGGTTAATATACTCTCGGATCTGACGTTGCATTGTAGTGTTTTCAATTTGTGTATTTTGGATGAACCGCTTATTCCTCCTAGTCCATAATGTATGAGCGCATGCTGCAAAGCAAATAGGCCAAACCTCACCATGGTTCATTGATTGCGCTGATACTTTTTCCACAAACTGTAGCATGCCCTTGGCAGAGGCAGCTTCTGCTGCTAGTCCTAGTTTAGTCCAGAGAGAATCAGCATGTTTACATCTCATAATGATGTGGTCAATTGTCTCCAAGGCTGGGCAAATGTCGCAGTGAGGATCTGTCGTTCCTTTCTTAGTTGTCATATTATCCTTAGTATTTAGTTTTCCACTGAAAGATAACCATAAGAATATTCTGTATCTGTGTGGGATTGACTTGTGCCAGATAAAATCTGCTGCTTTCTATTTCAGACCGTGGAACAATAAGATTTGGTACACTTTCGATGTAGTTATGTCGGCCATGGTCAAGGCAATGATTCGTCGGTCTAAGGTTCCCTGCGTGAGATGTTGCTCAGACAAAACTTGTTGCAGAGCCTGGTATTCTAAGGTCGCCTGTTGAGATAGGACTGGGTGAAGTGAGATCTCCCAGTTATTATCCAATAATTATGAGCTGGCTGTGCAATTCTGATTAGTGGCAAAAGTGATTTGAATTGGGTCGCCCACAACTAGCTCTAATGACTTACATGCAAATGTTTCTTCTAGTAATGCTCTAATGCAACCGTTTCTAGTCATTAAACGATGTTGTTACATGCAAATAAACACCAAAATAAACAGTACATCAAGGATTATTCAACACGAACCACCGCCCAGAACGCTTGCGCTGCTCTCCGCTCGGGCAATGGAGCCGTTGCAGCCAATCTCACGTCCGGTGAGTCCTCGGCCTCACTTTCCACGCAACTTCGTGCCTCTTTACCTCTTGAATCTAACGGAGTACTCCTTGTCAGTTGAGGTGAACTGGGAAGGCCAAATCGTGCCTTCTTCCTCATCTTCGATGGAGCACCGCCGTGGTCGACTCATCGTCCTCGGTAAGCCTAGCTTCAACTCGATGCTTTTGTTGGGTTCTCCGAGTCTCATTACACCATCCTGACCCCTTTCTTTCGTGGCTGTGTGAGAGGAACTTGTCATTGTGCTTGTTGCGCTACCGCCGCAGCTGGACCTCGCCGTTGCCGGAGAAGCTGACCTTGGTCCCCACACCCGACCTTCTTACGTTGCATGAACTCTAGGAGTCTAGATCCGACGTCGACTTACCCTGTAGATGCCTCTGCATCGAGCCCCATCGCACCTGAGCACACCTTCTCCACTCAACTCCACCGCTGGCGTGCCTCCGTGCCCCGCCGCCGGCAATGACACCTCCCAAAGGTAGCCCTCGACGCCGTATTTCCATTTTGCGCATCCCCCAGTTCGGCGCACCGCCACTTCGCCGCCAGCAAGCTCAGCGATGGCCGACTTCGCCCTTCTCTGTTGCCCGAAACTAAGATAGGTCATGTAGCTCCTCTCTGTAACTGAAAACAGAAACATTTTGAAAAGTCAATTCTCTTAAACTAACAAGCTTTGTGTATGTCAATTGATCACTCAAATATACTTGACAAATAGATATTTGGTCTAGAGAGAAGATTAGTTGACAACAGTATAGTTTTTAGGATAAGATGTTGAACAGAGAAGCAAAATTGAATTGGAGTCAAATTGAAATGTCAGTAAACCCTTTTGCAAGCCCAACCAATTATCTTGCTAACTAATTTTGTGAAGGTCACTTAGGTCACTCTAGTGAGTTAGCAAATTTGGAGTTGAGTTTAAAGGAAGTTCAGTTTTAAGCACTTTAGTTCTGAAAAACTTGCTGTTAGATGAATGAACAGTAATTTGACAAATTTCAGCTTTGTCAAAAGGCTAATAACTTGACTGCTACTAGAGCCTTTCTTGATGCAATTAGTTAGTTGGACAATTATCTAGTAGTAGTAACCTCATCTGAAAAACCTTTGTGGCTATGAAATCCTGGAACCAATAGAGAACAATCAACTATTTTGTTTAAGTGTAGTCAGAGAAGTAGGATTAGAAGAAAACTTGAAATGTCAGTGTAACCTTCTTAACCACTGTCTTTTACTATCAAATATGGAAAAGGTTTTGAGTCTCTCAATTAAGTTAGTAATTGGGAGTTTGAGTTTAAGGAAGATCAGATAATAGCATTTTAGTTTAGAAGAACCTGTTGTTGAAGGTGCATGAGTAGTAGCCTGAAAATTTTCAGAATTGTCAATAGACTAGGACTTTGCTAATTCCAGTAGTTAGTAGTGCCTTTGTTCTTTTAGCCTTTGAGCACTTGTACAATAGTAGAAGTAACCTAGTCTGTAAACAAATTTGGATGATCGAGTTAAGTAGGAAGGTTAAGTTAACCATACCTCCAAAACAGCCTTTTCCTCTAATAGGATGTATGGTCAGAAAAGGGTTTCTAGATTAAGTCTTGCTTATGACATTGTGCTGATGACATTTCTGAATGCACGTATTTAGAAGGAATCGGGGGAAAAGCATGGAGTTAAAACCTTGTTAAATGCTAAGATCTGTAGGTAAACCTCTTAGTGACTAGCCATTAGCATTTCAATCTAAAGGAGTGAAGTTATTTAGAAAGCAAGAGTGAGGTATATGCATGTCAATTGACAGTAGACCTATTGTCATAATTTGAACTTTAAAAATTCATAACTAATTCAAATCAACTCCAACTCAAATGATTTTTGTTCCTAAATTTATCTAAAATCATTATCTGCCTTTTTTATTACTTTCATAATTTTTGGAGACTTTTGGAATTCTGGTGTTTATTCGATGTTTTCACTTTGTCGGTTCTTATTGTTAGATGACGATGATTCGGGAGTACAATGGAGTTGATTATGTAAATGTCCAGAGTACCAGCAAGCAAAGGCAAGCAGTTTTTCCATTGATGCATGTTGATCCTATTACATTCAAAACTATTATCTTGTTTGCAACTGTATGTATGCATGCTTTATTTGTCAAGTTATGTTCGCGATTAGAGGTAGTTAATCCTATTGCATGAATTCCCTTAAATTGTTCATCCCCTGCCACTAGCCTAAGTTAATAATTTCGCTAGTGAATTAGAGCCCGGTGGATGTTTTATGGCCTATTTATGTTTATTCGGTGTCATGCTTAGCAATGCTTAGCTTCCGGTAGATTGGGCGGTTGTCGACTTTGTCGATGACCTTGATCACAAAAAACATTTTTATTATGTTATATCCATCACCCTTTGCTATTATATTTGGAAAACTAAAAATGAAAATAAAATATTTTAGACTTGGGCACATTGGTTAGATGGTGTGATTGTCGGGTGTGTATGGATGGTGCCCGAGTTAACAAGGACCGAATTACTTGCGCCATTGATCCAAGCACCTTTGCGTGCTAACCACATGAGAGGGATATGGGACCTCTCTTGACTTAGTACTTTAGCATGTGTTAGCTCCGAGTCGCAGGAGGTGGGTTGTGTGTTGTGTGTAAAAAGAAATGTGTTGCTGTTGTTGGGTGTGCGAGGGTGGGTTCTTGTCTAGGTTCTCCACACCGAGGAGCATCGGTAAGCCTTTTTCTCTGCCGATGACTTCAACACAATGTATGGGTTTCTATCCATACGGGCGACTCGTAGTTAATACATAATATTGGAAATGTCTCATAGGACTTAGCCTTACCGACATACCTAAGGAAGTGTGTTCTGTTGCATGGCAAAAAAGCGGTCTGGTGTGTGGGTACATTGGTACACCCCTACATGGTATAATCTATTTGAATAGCCTCGTCCTAGGTTATGGACACACTTGGTTATTTTCCACAAGAATTAGACTTAACATTTTAAAATTTTAACTTAAAACTTGATGGATGGTATTGAGAATGGTCTCATGCTATGTTTGTGAGCTACGGGGCAGCCACCTGTTGTTGTTAGATGTTGTCTAATATTTACTTAATCGCTGTTATTTAAAGTATTAAAAATATATGCTCACTTGCCATTTGAATCTATTACATTGTATTTAAATTAAAATATTGCTTTGTGCTGAAAATGAACCCTATAGCCTTCTCCTTTGATTCAGCTTGCATGTAGCCATGTATAGGTTTGTTATTCGTAAGTCTTGCGGAGTACATTCATGTACTCACTGTTTGCTTTTATTTACTAATCTGGACAATAGGTATTGAGATCGAATCGGGTAAAGAAAAATTGCGCAGGAACGTCGATTTGCTATGGTTTGAACCCAGTCGGTTGCCCTGCGGGTTATGGCAAGCCATTGGGACTTTATTAATGGTTAATTCATTATTTTATTTCATTTTATTTATTGATTTCCGCTGCGTACTTGATATTTATCTTCTTCTTTGGCCAGTTGACCCTTTTGTACGAAACTGAACCTTGTAAGTTCAATATGTTGTAAAGTATGAATTTTTGATATTGTAAGCACTTGTGTATGGATTGATATTGATGTTTGTGATGGGGTATGTGTACCGCTCCTGGGAGATACATAATACACTGAGGCGCAGGATATTTGGTTTGTGATGCTAGAGTCAACTGGATGGCTAAGCATTACAAGCTAAATAGCCTGGGGTCTCACAGTCCCCCCCCCCATGGCGTCGCCTCCACTCACCCTGCACCGCCGCTTTGCTCGGTTCTGGTCGGCCCGGCTCCCTGCGGTCTCCGCCTCTCTTCTTGGCTCGGCTCCTCTAGCACCACCTCCCTCCAAGGCCATGCACCGCCCCTAGCGCTGCCGTGCCGGCGCCTCTGGGCAGCACCACATGGTAGCTCTCTGCTTTGGTGATTGAGGTGGGTTGCTGGTGATGGTGCCGTCGCCCGTGCTCACCCGCGCCTCATCTACACCCGGTCGTGCTTCACCTCCCTCTCATTTTCCCCATTGGTTACTTTGATTTTTCAAGCTAAGCATATTTGGCAAATCATGCAGAGTGGAATCAGCTTTGGATACAAGAAATTTGTAGAAGAAAAGGGCTTGATGGATAAAACATATTTTGGCGATGGCATTGCTCTTGTTCGGGTTTTTGGAACATCAAATCATAACAACAAAACACTTCAAGTTGATGTGGTATTATTTGCCTCCACCTACGCTTATGAAGATCTAAAGTGATAATGAAACTTTTTTGTTGAAGTATGGAAGTGTATCTGATGTTTATTTTTATGTTCTCAAGATGACCCTTCATAATGTGCCTAACTGCTGAGATTCTATGTACTCAAAAGTAGAGTCATGACTAATGGCATATTCATAGTGTAAATGGATGGTCTTAGCATGAGATTGTAGAGAATCATAACTGAGAACAATGGGAACTCAACATATGGTAGTTTTTAGTTCACTTAAGTACAAGCTGAGGGTCAGTAGAATAAGCAAAAAGTTTTTGTCTTTTTGTACTTAGAAGTATAGGGAAGGTAATCTGAGAATAAATGACATGGTTCGGATGTACTTTTTTATTCAAACTCAACATTATCTCGTTATTATGAATTTCTTTTCTGCTGGTCTAGAGAGTTATATCTAATTCTTTTACCAAGTTAATGATATGGTAAGAAAGATGTTTCGCTGGTTGCTCAATATCAAGAAGGGAATTGAACTTCATACAGTAATGATTTCTTAGATGCTTTTGTGCATGGGGTAAACAGATGCATTGACTTTGGCTAATTTGTTTTTCAATGCAGTGTATGGGTTGCTAGAAAACCACCAGGTTTTGCCTTTATTGTCTTCGATGACCGCAAGGATGCACAAGATGCAATTCATGAATTGGATGGTAATAAGCATGGTTCGTATTATTATCACTATCTCAATATCTTCCATAGCACTGTTGATTAATCCTGTGAGCAGTTTTTCTTGTCTTTACTACTTGTAACGTTTTCTTTATTTGCATTGGCGTTCATTACTGGAAACGTAAGGACGTAGTGGCTCAGTTTTGCATGTAACGTATTTAGTAGCTATTTTGCATGTAATGCATGTAGTATTTAATGAGCAGTTACTTATTTTGCTAGTATAAATAAGAGAAGAAAATGCAGAAAAGCTATGGCAGGTCAGTAGCACCAAATATTGTTTTTTGTTTGCTGTCTAAAGTGTGTTTGTGTGTGTGTGTGTGTGTGTGTGTTTGTGTCTAGGCGTTTCGCGTGAGTAGGTAGACACTGATGAGCTGACAATTAGTATCAGAGCTTCGTACTCTCCTGGCTGTGAAGATGTCGCACGACGGTTCACGTTCTCCTACCAGGTTGCCTCAGGTGCAAGGCGACGGCAACACTACTCGCACGATCAATCTCGACGGCAATGGCGATCGCGAGATTGGATCCGGCAGCAACGGCGGCCAAGAGCATGTGGTGCAGTGGGTGGTAAGGGAGACGACGGGATCGGTGGTCTACCCAATGCTGACGCGAACGAACTACACCCCTTGTGATGAGGGTGAACCTGCAGGCACAAGGCTTGTGGGAGGCAATCGAACCTGGCAACGCCGACTACCGCGACGACAGATTGGCGCTATCCGCCATCCTCCGTGCGGTGTCATTGGACATGTTGTCCACGCTGGCGTTGAAGGACACGGCCAAGTAGGCGTGGGACGCCGTGAAGACAATGCGGATGGGCGTCGAACACGTCCGTGAGGCGAATGCACAGAAGCTTCGCATGGAGTTTGAGGATATCAAATTCATGGATGGTGAGTCGGTGGACGACTTCTCCATGAGGATTACGGGACTCATCAACAACACCAGATCCTAGGCGACACGTTGGAAGAAGAAAAGGTAGTCAAGAAATTCCTTCGTGTTGTGCCACCTAGGTATACACAGGTGGCAATCTCGATCGAGACACTACTTGACTTGAGCACGTTGTCGATCGAAGAGCTCACTGGCTGGCTTCAATCAGTGGAGCAACGCTACATGTGCAACGACTTGGGCGGCTCCGATGGGCATCTGCTCCTCACTGAAGAGGAGTGGCTCGCACGCGCCAAGAAGAGGGAGTAAGGCGATAACTCCTTCGGCGGTGATAACCGTCATCGTGGCAAGCCACGTGACCATGGGCACAGCAAAGGCGGGCATGACGGTAAGGATGGTGGCTCTTCTAGTGTGCGCCGTGACATGTCGTGGGTTTAGTGCTACAACTGCGACAAGTACAGGCATTACTCCAGGGACTTCCGCAAGCCTAAGCGCGCCGAGCAAGTTAATCTGACGCAGGTTGACAACGAACCTACGCTTCTCATGGTGCGGGTGTCCGCGCTCACCAAGGCTTCCGTGGGCACAAGCAATGACATGGTTCTCAGCGAGGTGCACGCACAGGTGTATCTAGGGCGCGATGAGGACGCCCATGACGACGCTTGCTACCTAGACACCGGTGCCAGCAATCACATGTCCGAGTGCCAGGCAAGCTTCACGGAGATGGACGAGGGCGTCACCGGCTCCGTCAAGTTCAGCGACGGTTCGGTGGTGGATATACGCAGGCACGACACCGTCCTATTCACCTACTAAAATGGGGAGCACCTTACGCTGACGTGGGTGCACTACATCCCACAACTGCGCAGCAACATAATGAGCCTCGGACAGCTCAACAGGAATGGCTACCAGACGCTCATCTGGGATGGCGTGCTCAATATTCGTGACCGGTAGCGTCGCATACTTGCTCGGGTAAACCGCACTCGTAACCGGCTCTATATGCTCACCCTCAGCATTACCGGTGGTCTACTGTCCGCCGCAGTATAGCGATGGCGTGGTGGCGTCGGTCGCGCGGAGTCGGCGGCGTCTTGGCGATGTGGCGAGTCTGGCGGCGGCAAAGTGCTTGTGCGAAGTTACCGACAACGGCAGCGCCGCGACGGTCACGCAACACGTCGGCGGCGGTGTCGCGAGCATGCAATGGCGGCGCGGAGGGTGACGGCTTCGGCGCTTTGGCGGTGCAATGCGGGTGGCGGCCTTCGGCAACCAGCCAGGGCAGCGGCGAGCTCACTGGAAGTTCACGTGGAGGCCCCGCGGAGCGGCGGCGCGCAGTGGGTAGTGGGGTCGACGGTGGCGGCTTCAGCCCCGAGCGGTACATGACGGCAGCTCAACCTAGGGCTCGTGTGGTGAGGCTCCGAGCGCGGCAGTGCGTTGACATGGCCTCGGGCGCACACAGGTGCGAGACGCAGCGACTGCGTGAACACATGGCATGATGTTATGCCGGCGGCCAGCAGCACGGACGTGGCACGAAGGGCGCAACAAAGCAACGCAACAAGCAGTGTGGTTGGCGCGGGCGGCCTGCAGGGCACGCACGGGGGGCTCAGCGAGCAACGGCGTCAGGTCGGCAGGGCCACACATGGGAGCGCACTTATGGCGCGTGGCTCAGTGGCCGGTGGCATGGCACGGCGGATGCATGATGCCACCACGGTCGGGGTACGACACCAGGCGGCACATGGCAGTCAAGCATATACTTCGGTACATTGCTAGTACACGGAGCTATGACTGTTATTACGCGAAGAAGTTGGAGGGGCCATGATTTGTCAGCTACAGCGATAGCGACATGGCCGACGACGTCGATGACCGCAAGAGCATGACGAGAGTCCGAAGGAATCCGAAGATGGAAAGTGAGGTGGAGTACATCAAGACCGAAGAGCGGCTATCTGACATTCTAACAAAGGCGCTGGGCCGCATCAAGTTCCAGGAGCTGCGCACAAGGATCGGCATCGTCGAGATCAAGAAAGCGCATCAAGGATTAGGGGATGTTTGTTGATTACTCCTGTGAGCAGTTTTTCTTGTCTTTACTACTTGTAACATTTCTTGGCGTTCATTGCTGGAAACGTAAGGATGTAGTGGCTTAGTTTTACATGTAACGTATTTAGTAGCTATTTTGCATGTAATGCATATAGTATTCAGTGAGCAGTTACATATTTTGCAAGTATAAATAAGAGAAGAAAATGCAGAAAAGCTACGGCAGTTAAGTATCACCAAATATTGTTTTCTATTTGATGTCCAGAGTGCGTGTTTGTTTGTGTCTAGGCGTTTCGTGTGAGTAGACACCGGCGGGCTAACAAGCACCACCGCCTCCCCTTGCTTGTAGCCCTAAAGATGTGCTAAGCTAATCTCTTCTTTTCTTCTTCCTGTTGCAATTATGGCATTTTCGCAGTGGCCCGGTTCAATTTCTCATGGGGGGACGCCGAGTACCACCAGGATACCCTCGAGAACCTCAAGCTCGGCATCAAGTCATGCGCTCTTGTCTTTGTTGCATAGTGAAATTATACTGGTTAACAAGAGGGGCAACCACAAATCTGCACATGTCACATAGACTTTGACAACAGTTAACTATGAATGGATCTACTAATGCTACCTATGTGAAATTTCTTGTTCGTAGGCTGTGAAACCAGGTGCCACAATATTTGTTGGGCAATACTTATTCACAGGCAGCGAGACTACTTCAGTTTGGTTGGAGGTAAAAGTCTTTGGAACGCTTCACTTAAGTGTTCATCATTTTTGGTATTTATATGCCTGTTAGTAGGATTTTGTTTGTCGTCTACATTTACTCATACCAAAACTCTCATCTGCCTGATGTAGGTTTCTGAAGTTAAAGGAGATGATGTGGTTTGTGTGATAAAGAACACAGCTACCCTAGCTGGCTCATTGTTCACATTGCATTGCTCCCAGATTCATATCGACTTGCCCACATTGTCTGATGAGGACAAGGATGTAAGGAATTCCTCCCAGAATAGTGATTTATATCGCCTTGTGTAATTGTTGCTTTCATGTCTTCCCCTTCTTCCAGAACTTCACCGTGTAACAATATTTCAAGTCAAAAATTAGAATTTTTCGTTAAGTTGGAGCCTTTGCTCTAACCCATCTTAAGAATTTTGAGCATGTACCATTTTCAGGTTATTAAAAAATGGGGTGCTCCAAACAAGATTGACTTCATTTCTTTCTTATACAAGACATGCAGAAGATGTGCGCCAAGTAAGTTGTGCCTCAAAGTAATATATATGTTTCCTCGTCAGTTGCCATCTTCATCGAAAATATTGCATTGCTACATTCAAAGAAAGTTCTCAATTGTGCTAGTAATTTTCCTACAATACAGGCACGGGAATTCCTCTCGAAGTTAGGTGATCTTAGCCAAACACAGATTTTTGCCAAAATTGAGAATGTGGAGGTATTTTCAAGTTACTCTTTTAACATTTCTGAGCAACTTTGATTTGTTATCCACCTATTCACTCCTTATTCCTTTGCAGGGCTTGAACCATTTTGATGAAATCCTTGAAGAGGCAGACGGTATCATTCTATCAAGAGGAAACCTAGGAGTTGATCTTCCACCTGAAAAGGTAGGCTATCTCAACTTATTTTCAGGAGTTCAAAAGGCATCACTTAATTGAGATATCTGTTATTTTCCATGCCATTTCTTTGCTTTTGTGTATGCCGACTGGTAGCACACCTCCACAACGAAGCTTAGTGACGTGGCCTTAAGTCCTTTAGCCATAATTGATTTCTTTTCACCTTAAGATGCCATAGTTAACCTTGATTTAGCACTAGTTTATTTGGTCGTTGATCTTTACCTACCCATATTGTAGGTTTTTTATTTCAAAAGTCTGCTCTGTACAAGTGCAACATGGCCGGAAAGCTTGCTGTTGTTACTCGTGTTGTGGACAGTATGACTAACAACCTCAGGCCTACTCGTGCAGAGGCAACCGATGTTGCAATTGCAGTACTTGATGGTGAGTCATTTCCCCATTGATGATGTTAATTGCCTTTTGGAGATCTTGGGTAGACTTGGGTATATAGCTTCTCACTATTGCACTCCATTCATGAACCACATGTTTCTTACTTTTGTTCAGGGAGTGATGCCATTCTCCTTGGTGCTGAGACTCTCCGTGGTTTATAACTTTATATCCAGTTGAGACTATTTCAACAATGGGCAAAATTTATGCTGAGGTAAATTTTATTTCTAGTTCTATGTTTTCTTGGTAAGCAGTTCATGCATTTTCAAAGAAGTATATCTTTAATGGAATTGCATGGTGGGTCGTTTCATTTTCTCTCTGCATCTATTTAGCACCATTGATTTAGTGATACATATTCATCAATTGTTTCACAGTGAGAAGGTTTTCAACCAGGATTTATACTTCAAGCGGTACATGAAATATGTGGGAGTACCAATGACCCACTTGGAGTCTATTGCTTCCTCTGCGATGCGTTCTTTGTTTCTTCTCTTGTTCTAACCTTTGTTTTCTGCTCACATGGGTAAAGTTTTTTCTGTTTCCAATTGATTCAAAGACACCACAAAATCTTCATGAAACATTGATTTCTTAGTCTAAAATAGTTCCATACCTATTTTCGGTCGTAGCTGCTATCAAAGTTAAGGCTTCTATCATCATTTGCTTCACCTCATCTGGACGGGCTGCATGGTAGAAATAAATGAATACCACTGTGCCGAGAAGTTCCTGAAGCACTCGATGAGGGTGTTCTTGCCCCTGCCAAGTTTCTAACCTTGGGGATTTTGTCAGCATCAATCTGTAATCCTTAAAGATTTGAGTACTTCTTTGAGGAGACGAGAGTCATTACATTATCACTTGAACCGACTTCTGGTTATCAATTTGAATAAAATTATGTTGAACTCTTGTATCCAATGCTTCTTCCTTTTATATGCCATAGTGTTACTTAATAGTTCGATATATTTTGATCTCTCACTGAGAAGAGTTAGTATTTCTGAATCTTTTCCTGTTCTTCATTGTATCATGTCTTAGTCCAATTCATGAAGTTACAAGAATCCTAAGTAGATGATCATTGGTATCTTCTCTGGTATTTCTATGTAATATATATACCAGAAACCGTTTATTTCCCGAGTGTCAGCACGGAAACACTCGGGAACCACCTACTATTC
Organism: Phyllostachys edulis; assembly: GCA_036346405.1. Lineage (NCBI taxonomy): Eukaryota > Viridiplantae > Streptophyta > Magnoliopsida > Poales > Poaceae > Phyllostachys > Phyllostachys edulis. Next base: position 20,737,145 of record CM070566.1, read on the forward strand.
CCGAGTGTCAGCACGGAAACACTCGGGAACAACCTGCTATTCTCGAATGTCCTTGTTCGGCATACACTCGGAAAAGTATTCTGTTACGGTGGGTGAACCCGTTGTGCGAACTATTCTCCCGAGTGTTTTATGTTTCCCGTGTGTAATCCCGAACACTCGGGAAAGTTATTTTTCCCGAGTGTAAATCTCGGGAACACTCAAGAAACCAGTTTTTACCCCGACTAAATGATCCCAAGTGGTTTTTCCCGACGGCCGACCTTCGGGAATTAGTTTCCCGACTGTTTTGGAGACTTTCCCGAGTGTTTCGGGCACTCGGGAAAGTAACGGATTCTGGTAGTGTACGAAGATCAGGAAGGCAACATCTACAACAAGAAGATGTAATATTCATCTTGCAAGATACATGTATTGTTCCTCCTTTGTCATTCTACTTTGTGTTTGCCATTGCATATGTTTTCTCCGATCACATATAGCTAATATTAGTCACGTGTTAAAATCAGATGATCAATTATATCAAACTTATGCCACAAATACATGAAAAATGAGGATATGTGGACAATTTGCACTCTGTTTTAACTGTCATTGCTAGTCTATAGAATGTGCAATTTATATTTTTTTTGTTAGTGCAATTTTTTTATGGCATGATTTTATGTTTAGATGCAATGTGCTTGTTTCTTCTCTCCTATCTCTATGTAGGATAACTCACCTAATTAATGATTTGGTTCATTAGGTTTGCATATCAATTTACCTAAACTTGCAGTTTTATTTATTATGTGATTTTCGTAATTGAAAATTGCAATTATGATTTGAAGTAGTTTAGTTTTTACTTTACTGTTTTATGTTAGGGTTCAACTGGTTAGGAACTTGTTGTCCTAGTTACTTTTTTTCCTGATTTTTCAGTTTATGTTTTTTGGTATATGTTTTCGTTCACATAGATCTAGCAATTTATGTCCTTCTTAGAATTTTTTTTATCTTGTGTTATCTTGTTGAAATTTCATTGAGATCATAGTTAAATTTAATTATGTCCTTCATGGTAAGTTTTTGTTGAAATTTTTGAATAAAACTACTTCATAGCTATGAACTCACATGCCATTTTAATTAAATTTTGGTGTTTTGTATTATGCAATTTTAGTTCATTGGGTGTGCAAATTTCTAGTATGCCTCTTGATGTCATCTTGCAAAACATTTAAATTAAAATTTAAAGACTAGTTAATCTGCAATTTTATTTCAATGGTTGTGTAACTTCTGTTTGTTCGTTCATTTTATTGGTTTATTATTGGTGAACTTTCAAGCCATTTAAATTCCATTTTTAGTGCTAGTTAGTGTGTAAGGTTAGACCAATTGGTGTGCAATTTCGAATTGGACAAGTAATCTATTTTGTATTTGTCATTTGTATTGGTTTTTTATCTTTCATTGTTAGGGGTTCACCAAGAAGGGGATTGTTTTTTTTTTGTCTAGGTTAGATTAATATATTATGTATTTGTTTGTGTTTTTTTAATTTGTTACGTGTTCACCAAGAAGGGGACTATTTTTTTTCTAGGTTACATTAATATACTCGGTATCTGTTTGTTGTAAGGGGTTAATCAAGTAAGGATTGTAATCTGCAAAGGATTGATTTTTTAAGTTGTTTATGTTATTGTTAGTATTCAGTGGCTATCATGTGGTTCACTGTGAGCATTAGTGATTAGGACCAAAAAAAGGTATTTTGTTTTTTGTTTTTTTATTCTGTCTTTTGTAGGGGTTTACCATGGTAATATTTTTGTCTAGCTTAGAATAATTTTTGTTGTCTCTATCATTTGTAGGGATTTACCAAGGTTAGGATATTTTTGTGTAGGTTAGATTTTTTTTTGTCTCTTGTCTTTTGTATAGGTTTACCTAGGTTCTCTAGAATATTTATTCATCAAACTCTGTAGAGGGAATCACCTAGTCTAAGTTTTGCTACCACATAAAAAAGTCACACACTATTGTAGAAATTTCGATTCAAAACTATTGTGCAAATTTAGTTTATCTTAAATGACATTTTTTTAGAGTTGAGAACTTAGTATGCCTTCTCATTTTTTTACAACTTTGGAAAATTATTGTATTATCATTTTTTTTTATAGTTAGAAGAAGCTTGTCTTTTGTATTATCATTTTTATCATTTTTTTCTGTATAGTTAGAAGAAGCTTGTCTTTTGTATTATCATTTTATCTGTATAATGGAAATTGGCAACTCGAATAGTTGAAAGTGCTAGTTCAGAACTATATTGTGTGCTAGTACAAACTTTGTCTAGGGTAGTAGTAGGGGGTTGATTCAATATTGAGTAATGTTTAGATATGCATAGTTGGAAAGTTCTTGTTTTGATGGTTTCTTTCTTCTGTTTTGTAGAGCAAGTTCTTTACACTTATCCTATATTTTGTTTTAGTATATGTACTTGTTAGTTCTCAATATCCTTAGTGATGTTGTAGGCTAGATCTATTTGTAATATGCTTATTCTTCACTTAGAAGTGCATTTCTGATGCTACCTTTTTGTAACATGCTCCCATTTTCATGTTGAAAGTGAATTATTTTATTGTCTCTCGGTTGGAAATCATTTTATATTAGTTGCAGCTTGCTGTAGTCCAAATTTTGTCTATGTGTGTTAATTGTCAAACCCTACTTTGTTTGTGTTAAATAATTGTTATTGTTTGTCCAAATTTTATATTGTAATTTTATCAAACATTAACTCAGAAATTGTACTTACCATCTAGGTTTCATATATCTATAATTTTATCAAACATTAACTGTGGCCATGTGGAAATTTGCATACTCTTTTGACTAATATTGCAAATTGACATAATGTGCAATTTCTGTTTTTTCCTACTGCAATTTGCATTATGGCCTCTATTTTATTTTTAGATTTCCTAATGCAATACTTATGTTTGTTCCTTGGAGTTAACTAAGATAATTCATTATTTGACTTTTCCTAGTTCAGGGAAATTTTGAGTTTTCTATAGTACATGTTCATCTCATCTTATAAGTTGCTTATGAATTTAGCTAAACTTACACTGCTATACTTTATGCAATTCTAGTATTGTAAACTGGCATCCATGTAGGAACTAGTTCATTTTTTTTATGAATTTTGTAAGGGTACATCTGGTTCTGAATTTTGTAAGGGTTCATCTAGTTCTAAATTTAGGGTTCATCTGGTTTCAAATTTTTCTATGAATTGCAGGTTAATTTATATTAATTTTATATTGTGTGAGGGTTCATCTAGGTCATGGCCTTTCTATCCTTCTTAGAATTATTTTTAGTTGTCATGTGTTGATTTTGTATTATGTAAGGGTTCACCTCGGTGTAGCAATTCTATCTTTCATATAATATCATTTGCTACTTTAGTTCTGTATTACGTTTTATTGTTAGGGCACTGAAGTTACATTATGGTTCTATGTTATTGAGATTAAATTCAAACTTGTAATCATTCCCTCAAAGTATTGTGAGTTTAGACTTGGCATCCATGTGTGTTAAGTTTTATTTATGAACTAGTGACTTTAGACTAACCAAGTCCAGAGATGTAATCATGGCCTTAGAAGTGTAATCTTTCCAGTGCAACCATGGAGTATGATTTGTATTTGTATGCTGTAATTGTATAGTCAACATGTCAACATTGAGTTGTAATTAATTTTGGTCGATTTTTTTTTCTCGGTTTTGTGCAGTGCCATAGATTCTCTATTGGATTTCATTGTTTAGCTTTGTGGGGGAGAGAAGCAAAGCACAAGCGGTGCATATATGAAAAAACACAAGAAGAAGGAAATCAATCATAATGAAAAAACTAACCTGTGATTTTTGGGTAAACTTGGTATTTTCTAACACAGGAATTTGTCACTATATTTAGTATGTGATTATCACATACTATTGTTTATTCCCAAGTAATAATGGTAGTTATATGTTTGGTTTTGTTCAGCCCTGTAGTAGTTAGCATGTACAGAGATGACAAGATTTGTTTAATGAGGTATTCATTTATCTGAAATTTTTGCTCTTACTGGATTTATTTAATTAGGGGTTCACTTTTATGAAATTTATCAAACATTCTCTGGGATTTTATACTTGGTTAGAATGGTAACTTGTAGAAAATTTAAATTTAAATTGTATTGTTAATAATGTGCAATTTTTAGCATTATCATGTGCATATTGTTGTATCTATCATCTGTGGTGTTCAGCCTGGTTCGTTAATGTTGTTTGTGGTTAAATTTTTTGTTTAAGTACATATGCTTGTTAGCTTTGCTCTCCCTGTTGTTGTTTGTCTTTGTGTGTGAATTCATGTTATTTTGATAAGTGCTTTAACAGCTACTATTGATATGTAGTTCAGAATAATGCATGTTAAACATGTTGCTGTGCAGAGTTCATAAATCCCATGTGTATTACCCCATGAACTAATTAGCTAAAGGTGTTGATCGGGGTAGTTCATCGGTGCCAATGGATATGTAAACGTAATGCTATGTTCATAGTACTTCTGAACACTAGTTCTGAACAGTTTTTCAAGAGCTTGCCTTAATCTATGCATTGTATTTTTTGCTGTTATTATACTATAAATGGATTTTTTTTCTTTGCAAGACATTATAGAGCCTTTCATATGGTATCTATCTGTGCATTGTGTTTTCCGCTATTATTATACTCTAAATAGATTATAGAGCCTTTCATATGTAAATGTAATGCTATGTTCATATTGGGCTATTTTGAACTGCATTTTTTTAAGTTTGAAGAAGCCCTTCAATATTTGTCTATCCATCTAAACAAGCTCAATTCACTGAATTTATCTACATAAAATACGTTAATAGGCTAGACCGCTCATAAAGCTTTTGTATATTAAAAAAATATGTCTTGTATCCCATATCATATTTAGTGCCTATTTTGTGTTCTCATATGGTATTGTGTAATCTATTAGATTATGTGTAAGTGAAGTCATTAGAATTTGTTAAATGAGCGTCATCTTTTTTGCCATAAGCAACTTGTAGGAGATATCAATGTGCAATATTAGCCCATACAAAACAACACAACTTAATGACATATTTTTCTCATACGGTATTGTGTAATCTATCGGAATACATAAGCAAGCAGGCACTTAACGGGTCGGTGGAGTTAAATCATACCTATTAAGCATCAGTTTGAGTCTAGTTGGAAGACAACAAAAACTTAGCAACTGAATAAACATATAGCTTAACAGAAAGAAAGAAAAAATGGAAGTCATTAGATGGATCCAATAGCTCAAAAAAAGTGACTCTATTTTTTTAAGATTTCAGTCATAGTCACATATGCTATAGTCGCCCCGTTAATTACACTCACCGCAAAACACGTCACCTAAAAACATACACGGAGATCACTCTCGAAGCGTCTCATACATTCACGCGCGTGCATGCCTGAGTGGCCACGTACGCTAGGCTCACATCTCGGCCTTGGTGGCCTTGACCTCCGCCGCGCGCCCCTTACCGCCAGCGTCCTCGTCCCCGAAGATGCTGATAACCTTGGGCACGGTGACGGTGAGCATGCCGTCCTCGAGGCATGCAGTGACGTGGTTGACGTCTGCGCTGACGAACATGAGGAAGCGGTGCTACACTACTACAGAAAAGGCTTTCACAGACGGTTTCATGAGCCGTCTGAGTTTATGGGTCAGTGATGACATGAGGTCATCACAGAAGGTTTTCGAACCGTCTATGATGCATGCTATCACAGGCGGTTATTAACTCGTAACCGCTCGTGATATATAAATAAAACATCCAAGCAATGGCTACTTGTGCCTTTAAAACCGGCTTCATATATATATATATATATATATATATATATATATATATATATATATATATATATATATATATACATCATTTAGATCTCGGCCACTTTGGAGTCGTGAGGGAGGATGACCACGGTACCACGGGTAACCTCTCATCAAGCCTGCAAATTCATGAAGTGAAATTTTGCAAGAGAAGCGTGGACATACAATTACTCGGATGTAAATCGATAGGTAATTGGACTTGACATTAAGAAAATGGTGACTTCATGCGATACATGAAGCCAATGGTGATGTCAAGTCCAATTACCTATTGACGACATCCAGGGTAATTATAATGTCATGTGCCTTCCCTTACAGCCCTACTTCTTGAATCTGCAAGGGCTCGATGAGAGGTTGCCCGTGGCAGCTGTCTCATCCTCCTCACGACCCACCGAAAGGGCTGGGGACTACAAACGATATTATATATATATATATGTGTGTGTGTGTGTGTGTGTGTGTGTGTGTGTGTGAAGCTAGTTTTAAAGGCACAAGCAGCCACTGTTTGGAGGTTTTATAGAGAAGAGATGAGGAATAGAATGGTATGACGTATACGTACCTGGGACGCAAGGGAGGAGAACTTGACCTGGGACACAAATATGAAAAGTTAATTGCAGCCAAGCCCCATCCGAACCACATCGACCCCATGTAAGCTAACCAAGCATAAAGAACCGGCATCAATAACCCTCAGTACCCATCAAAGAGCATTAACCAAACCCACCATTTTGCCCCATTCATTTTTGTTAATCTGAACCCACAGCATGAACTAAGTAAGATACACAGAATGCACATATACCAATAGCCCTCAGTTTACATCATAGAGCAAGGGGACTATTAATATGAACTAATTATCAATTCAATTTCAGCATAAGACTATTAACATCATTACATCACAGAGCAAGGGGACTATTAATATGAACTAATTATCAATTCAATTTCAGCATAAGACTATTAACATCATTACATCACAGAGTAAGGTAGGGTGATACCTCAGTACAGCGCAACCACGGTAGCGACCCCACCACCAGCACAACCCTCATCCATCTCCTTCACCTTGCATAAATCACACAAACATCAGGACACAACTTAAGGCTCAAGCATAAAAATCAAACTCAACAAAAGACATTAAGCTAACAGATCTAAAGGAGAATAGAGGGAGGATGGGGAAAGCAAAGCCCCGCCAGGGCCCGAGCACAGGAGGCCGAGCAGGAGAACCAAGCCATGGCGACGCAGGCGACACGCGGGGTGGCGGCGCCACCGTAGTTGTGGCACGACCCTGACACTGCACAAGATACTATGACTATCGTACGATCTTGTGCAGTGCAGAGTGGTGTCACAACCTGCGGCGACAGCGACGGGGTCGGGCAGTGGCGTCGAGGTGGGGAGGGGAACAGACGAGAGTAAATGTGCTAGGGAGTGACGAGTTAGGGCGAGCGCAAACCCTAGTGGTGCTGGGGAGTGACGAGTTAGGGCGAGCGCAAACCCTAGCGGCCGGGCTCCTACTAATAAAGAGACTTATCACAGACGGTTCTATTATGGAACCGTAAGCGATAATTATCACGACGGTTCCGTAATGGAACCGCTCGTGATATGTCAGATATCACCGATTTCCATAATAAAGCCGTCTGTGAAATGGTTTTTTCTCAAGTATATTTATCTTGTATATACACTTATATGACATGAAGAAATTACATGTTTATATGTCAATTTTGTCATTTAAATACTTCTGAAAATTTGCTTTAACTATATATATATATATATATATATATATATAGAGAGAGAGAGAGAGAGAGAGAGTAATAATTCAACATATAATTAGTATAGTAATTAACTTCACCTCCAAACTTTTTTTTATTTTGGAATTTTCATATGGCCAAACAAATGGCGTTAAACAAAAATATTAAAAAAAAAGTAGAAACCTATAATTAAACAAAGTTTTTCTAGTGGCGAAGGTAGGCTACTATCTCCGTCTTCAATACTTCATAGGCGATGACGTCGGCGTCGGACGGTTCCTGATCATCAGCGAACGAAGCCTAAAATGCGTCCATCCGCTGACGCGCTCGTTCGAGTGTCTCCCGAAGACCCTCAGACTGTTGAACCAAGAAGAATTGAGCCCATAGGCTTTCTTTCCTTGCTTGAGGGGTCTCGGCTTGGTCGACTCGGCCACCTGCCGCCTCGATTACGCAGTCCAAGTGACGGCAAGCCTCCTCGAGACGTGCAACATCGTTTTGGAGGACACGTCGATGACGCGGTAAGCTCATCAAAAGTGGGAGATCACCCGGAAGACACGGCGGAGGAGGATGTCAAGACGGCGGAAGGTGGCCGTCACCTGCTCCGGCAAATTCTTGGCCGACATAGGAGTGAAGACACTGTTGAAACAGTGTTCTTCCGCAGCACGGTTCAACGTACAGCGAGAGAGGTGCTCGTACAGTGCGGCTAGGTAGGCCATCAATGCCGGCGATAAGGAAGAGCCAGTCATTTCTGTTTTTTTATAAGTATGTAGTAGGGATGATCATCTTCGATGGCAGATGATCCTTTTTTATAAAACAAGGTATAAATTGAGCGTGAGATTTAAGAGACGACGGGGCCGGCGGATGGCGACGAAGAAGAAAACGATTGAAACATGGCGATATTATCACAGACGGTTTTAAACATGAACCGTCTGTGATATTACTACATATCATAGACAGTTTTTTTTGTTATAACCGTCTGTGAAGTACCATAGACAGTTCTGACAAAAAAAATTGTCTGTGATATGTAGTAATATCACAGACGGTTTTTGGTCAGCACCGTCTGTGATACTTCACAGATGGTTTTAAATATGAACCGTCTGTGATATGACCTTTTCACAGACGGTTTTTAGCGCGGAAGATAACGTAGACGGTCAGTAAACAAAAACCGTCTGAGATTGTTTTTAACATAGACGGTTTCGATGAACCGTTTGTGATCGGGCGTCCAGTATTAGCATTTTTGTAGTAGTGCTAGAACCCAGGGATTAGGCTACCGGTTGCAAAAAAAATTCAGAGGATAGCGATAACTCCGGTTACCACCGGTAACCAGAAATTTTGATCAAATTTTGGCCAAAATTTTTATTAAAAAACCTCAAAAAATTTCGGATTTTAAATTTTTTTAAAAAATCAAATTCGAACAAAATTCAAACAAATTCGATTTTTTTTACAAAGTTCATCAAAACTGAACTTTTCAGGACTGGTTTGAATTTTAACCGCTCACCATCGGTAACTACCGAAATTTCATCAAGATTTTTTCACTGCCAAACCTCCCCGCCGCACGCTCAGCGCGGTCCGGTGCCACCGCTCGCCCTTCTTCTCCTCATCCGCCCGCCGCTCACCGGAGACCCCCGCAACACCCGGTTCTCCACCTCCACCATCACGTCCTCCCGCCTCACCCCGGGCATGTCCAGCGAGATAACGTGCACCTCCGGGGTCTCCTTCCAGTTGCACCGTTCCAGGACCGGCTCACCGCCCACCGACGCCACCCTCGGCACCGCCAGCGACGTCTGCTCCAAAGACCGAACGGATCGCTAGCAGTCCCACACCGCCGCCGAGGTCAGACGGCACCAGCACAAGGCGGCAAGCGAACCGACCCGATATTGCCACCACCATGGCAAGAACAGCCGCGGTAACCAAGGCCTTGTTGGAAGACACTGTCGCCATTGCTACCTGTCTAAAGCTTGAAGTGAGTATTGTGCGCGTGATCGATCGATCGAACGTTTTGTTTCGTGTGGAGTCATGGACCCTGCGTCTCTCTTCGTTTCTTCTTTCTCGAGGAGAGAGAGAAGGATATGTGACTAAATAACTACATATTCACAATATACCACTCATTGTGAGGCCAGTGGAGAAGTCAAGATAAAAATAGAGGGTGGGCTTAAAGCCTCGAATGACTGAACTAATTTGAAACAAACATAGTCTTGTATTCTTGTACAATCAAATTTATGTATGAATAAAAACAAAGCAAAGCAAAAAAAAAAGAGAAATACAATGAAGATACCTCGCTAATGGAAAGTGCATCCCCAAAACATGTAAATATGGTTCCAGTGGGTAACAATATGTACATCAATATTAGAAAAATTAGTGATACAATAGAATACTATACTCAAATGATCATGAACATTCAAAATAAATAAAAAACCATACTACTAAGACGATAGCTTGAATCACGACTTTCACATGGCCACAATATATACCACATGACCACAATATATTCTTACAAATTGCTAATTGACTAATTGAGTATATTCTAACACTATATACCACATTACCACAATATATTCTAACAAATTGCTAATCGACTAATTGAGTATATTCTAACACTATATACCACATTACCACAATACTACACTATATTCTAACAAATTGCTAATTGACTAATTGAGTAAATTCTAACACTATAGTCTATATACCACATTACCACATTACCTGTAGATGAGTAGACAGCAGTCAGGAAAGCTCCTTCAATCTTCACTTCTTCAGGCGTCAGCCTTCACCTTGGCAGTTTAGTACTTTCTCAATCCTCAGTCACAGATCCCAACAGTCAGCAACCAGTCCCGTCGGTGGCTCAGTTCTATACTTCCTTTCCTCCTCCTCTCACCTCGCTCCACCTCACAGTCATAGAGGACAGAGCCTACTAGCCCAGCGCCCTAGCCTAGGCCAAAGGCCTCCTCCCTCGACCGCTTGACGCCTCCTCAGCTCCTTCGGCTCCCATCGCTCCCCCTCCTCGCCTTTGGCCCTCCTCCGTCTCCCCTACTCCCAGATCCCTCCTCCAGTCGTCCTCCTCCTCACCTCCTCCGGCTCCCCCACCCCAGCTGGTCAGATCCGGCCTCCTCCGGCTTACTACCCGGCTTCTTGGCCGGCGCCAGCTCCTCCTCGGCCTCCTCCGAGCTCCAGCAAGGCCTCGGTGACTCCCTTGACTCCTGCCTACCTCCTCTCCTCGGTGGCGCACTGGCGCGGTGGTGCCTTGACACCTCCCCTCCTCGTCGCCACTCGCTACATCTAGCTCTAGACTCTGGTACGTCCTCAATCATTCGATGTCTCGATGGATTTGGGGTGGATTTGGGATGGATTTGGGAACGGGGAACAGAGAGCATGAGGAGGGGACTAGTGGGGTGGAGTTGGGCCTTGTAGGCCGCTTCGACAAGGGCGCAAGGCCCACAAATGCTTTGTTCCTAACTCCCCTCCTTGGCTCCTTCTTGTATGTTGGTTGAGGCAACCATGGCCATGGCCGCTGGAGGTTGGGTGGGGGTGGGGGATCGAACGCTGAAGGGTGGGCTGAAGCCTGATGAAGCCCTCCTGCTGAATTCGCCCCTGTGTGAGGCTGACATATGAACCTAGGATCTATAAGTCATTAAGACATCAGTGATATATTGTGAAACTCTAGAATTATTCAGTAATATATAACGAATACCTGTCGTGAGACGTGAGCTCAAGAACTCGAGACGGCTCTTGCTTGGATTCTAGGAGATTCTGATGGTTCGCAGAAATGGATGTTGGTGGTCAGGGTTTCCGGAGACTGGAGATGACCCTGAGCTGGTTTAGGCCCCGCTGGATAATTGGGCCAACAGGCTGACCGCTCTGTGTGGTGCTTCAGCTTTTTTTAGTTCAGGAGGGAGAAATGGAAACACGCTCTTTACCTGTCAAACTTTGTGATCTCTGAGCATTAAGATTTTCCTGAATATAGTAAATTGTTTTGGACCTTTTAAGATTGGACTTTGACTGTTAATTTTTATAACTTTATATTAATATTAATATACTAAAATTATATGAAAGCATTTTTAACGACAAGATCTAATAAAATCTAATGATATAGCTGTCATGCAATCAATCTATATAGTTTTGAAACATATTGGCTAAAGTTTGACGGCAGAGCACGGATTCTATGACGTCAAATAAAAAAAGTACCGAGGAATATGCCACAAAAATGTACTTTGACAACATCACAAGATGATGGCATAAGCTCTTCACATTCTTTCTTTAACGAAAATGGTTTTGGTAGAATAACCAAAGGGAAAGTATACTGAAATGCTATCAAATACATTGCCAAAAACAACTATCAGCAAGAAACGATGCACTAGAAGTGTATTTAATCAATTCGCTGGGTCTCTGGGCCCTGCAGCTTGGCAAGGATTACACATCCAAATGTCTGTACAATAAGAATAAATTGATCAGATTGAGTTGTTGGGACTTGCATTTCCATTGACATTTCTGCTCAGTAACCAACTTTGATCTCTGCCAAGTTCCTGTATTGAAAAGCCGAGATCTTGCATCACTGGAGGCCGTCAGGCTGGACTGAGTTTTGGAGCAGAAGTGCAAATGCGAGGGAATACGGCGATTTGGTTATCTTAAATCCGCTTGAAATAATGAATCGAGGCAGTTTTGCAAAGCATGAAATTTTGTAACTGTTATCCGCAGCATGAATTCCCAGCTTAAGATGAGTTCAAACGAGTCTGTCGTTTTGCCTGAAATGCGAAGAGGAATCGAATGAGAAGTTGTGAGGCAAGACAACCAAAACAAATATATACATAGGGAATATAGTTTTACCTCTCCCCTTTTTGATTTTTCGGTTTTCCAGCAGGGGAAGAGACCATGACAACCTGGTGCTCCGGACTCAGAAACCCTGTAAATTACATATAGGTAAGCTCAGGCAAGCTAACAGTATGCATGATAATTAGAAAGGGAGCATTTCCTAGTAAGCAGGATAAGTACAATACTCCAATGCCCTATAAAGGCAAATTGGCTAAAATATTTCTGACCATAGAAATAACTTAGTTAATACTTACACACTCTCATTGTCACAGTTTGCCAAATGGTTACTGCTGTGCAAGTGGCTCGGTGAAATCGCATATCCATTTTCTATTCGCACATTCTGGCCTTTCTGGGGACCATGATTGTCACTGATCTTTAAAGCTTTCAAATCATTACTCAGATCCTTGTCAACATGCCTTGAGGGCACAACAGTGGCCATTGAGGACTTCCTGTGGTACTGACCACCACCAGTTTGTGGCACAACTTGATTTCTCTCAGGCCTCGGTTGATTTAAAATGCCGGGCGTGTGTTTTTCAACAGTCTGGAGCCATGCACTCTCTAACCTTTGCTCCTCCACAGTTACTGTTTTTGACCGTTCATCGGAGACTTCTTGCCCTCTAGTTCTATGCATTCCTGTATTTCCTTCGGCGATGCCTGGCCCTGGCTGCAATCCTACACCAGCAACTGAAGCACTGCTGTATTTCTCCAGTTTTTTCTCGATCTCTTCAGAATAATGTAAACTTCTTGATGGGTCCAGAATACCCTTTAGTCGGTCACTGTTTGTTGAGCAACTCAAGACATCGGAATTACACTCAACTCTTTCATCTGGGCCTGCCTCAAGCTTTAGACCCCCAGCAAGAAACTCTGGCATTAAACCAATTCTGACTTCCACATTGCATCTCAGTGCTGTCTCCATTGAATTTCTGATGCTGCTCACAAATCTTTGAGCTCGAGACTTTATATTGCTGTCCTCAAATGCTATGAAAGCAACTAAGTAGCCTGCAAATGAAGTTTATCTTCCCATCAAAAAATTATAAAAACTCAGGTAAAAAAATGAAGTTTATCAAAAATCTACTTTGTGAAGATGAACAGCTTATATTTTCAGATTAGAGAAACACTAGGAAAACATACAATAAAGAAAAAGAAAACCCCTTTTTGGTCCCTCGATTTTCATGGCAGTTCATTTTTAAGCCTCAAATTTTCAAGAATCCTTTGAGGGGCTCAACATACAGGTTTGGTCCAAATTAAGCATGAAATATGCTGAATCTGTGAAGTCACAGGCTAACTACAGTTGGCTGCCGTGTCAGTGACTCAAAAAGCCTACTTTGAACCAAACCTAAAAGGTGAAGGCTTAAAAGGGAGGTACTCACATACCCCTAAATTTAGTTATCGAAAAGAGACTTTTCCCTAGAGAAAAAGGAGTAGAGGAAAGTCTATGGAGTATATGCAAGTTGATAACCTTAGTCTTTAACAGATTATATAATCCCATTTTAACTTCTTTTTTTTGTTACTACATCTGCTTTTCCTCAATTTCCTAACTACTGAATTCAACTCAGTTCTTTCACAAACAATTAGGTAGTTTGGCTTTTACTTTTCCCAGCTTCCAGCCCCATGTTTGAAACATCCATGTTTTGGTACAATCAAACAAATGATACATGTTACAAGGATTTCATGAATTATATTAACATGCACAACACTAAAACACAAATCAATATGATTCCATGTGTTATGCAGCTTCTGTCTAATTTGCAACTTGCAAGCCCTATTACTAATTCAACCAAGTACAGTTAATATACAAAAAAGTTAATGACATGTACTGTTTGGCCAAGCTCTGGTTTCAGTTTCTATTTTGAAGCTTAAGCTACGAAATTATGGCTCCAAGTGAGAAGTTAGACTTCTAGAACCTGGATTTGGAAGCCCTGACAACTCTGATGAATGCAATTTTTTAAAAGATGAAATTGGAACTGAGTAACAAATCTAATGTGGTTTTGTTCAACTTGTGGAGCAAATACTTGTACCTAGTTTTACAGCATCTTGGAATGCAAAACCTCCAGCTATTTTGGCTCTAGTTGTTGGTCAACTTTAAACCTATGCAGTGGAGCTACCCTACGTGATCATGCTCTCTGGCACTAATCCAGATGGCAGGACCTAGAGCTTGACCAAGGCATAAAATCATTAAATGGCGCAAGTACAGGAAAGCAAACATAAGACTGCCTCCGATTCTTTTTATAGGGCGTATTATTTCCAGGCTAAATTTTCGTATTATAAGGCGCATGCACATACCGATGCATCCTCTTGGTTTGGACTTCCCATTTTACCCCTCAGTTACTTTTCCCATCAGTGTAGAGAAAAAGAGGGGGAGAATAAAGGTGTGGCAGTGTGGCTCTTCTCCCCACGACACCATACAGCAGTCCATCTCTCTCTCCCTCCCAAAGTCCCAATTCATCTCCTTCACCATTTTCCCCAACTAAGAAGCAGTCCTCCTCTCTCTAGTGAAATTGCTCGGCATTTCAACTGCCTCATCTCTTCATCTCCCTCACCATTTCCCCAAGCCATTACAGCCCATGATCCTTGTCCACCATTAATGGATGTTACCCAGATCCTTTCATATAAAATCCCAACATCAAAGCACTATGATTTACACCTTTGAAAGACTCCATGGATCAGATTGTTGAAAATTCATTTGAAGAAGTTCACGGCTCCATGGAGTAGGAGAGAGAGGGAGAGGGAGAGGGAGAGAAAGAGTATGGGAAGTGTAAAGTCTACAGGAAATAAAGGCGAGGAGAGCTGGGCTCAGAAAAAGCACAGAAGTTGGCGAGCTTGTAGATGTCGCTTTCAACTGAATAGCAAGCATTAAATTCAGTTGCATGCATTTGTTGTTGTTTTTTCTGAGGATAATATGGTCTTTTGTTCTTTTGTCTTCACAGCTTTGGATCCATCTTAATCTACGTTCTGAACTGAAATACACCCTATATCTTGAAACGGAGTATAAGTTTACCTTCACATTCTTTGACAGATGCTAGTTTCCCATGATCACAGAGTAGCTGCCGCAATGTCTTGGAGTGACAGTTTTCTATGCATTTTCTCCAAATTCGGACAAGGTTATCTGAGTTTCCATTAATTATAGGCCTTCGCTCAGAAGAATTACTTGTTTGAGCAGAATCCACTAAAACTCTATCAGCAGACCTACATTCTCCATAAATTAAGTTATCATTGGGCCTCATCCTGGAAGATAATGAAGCAAGGCCCTGAGGACTGGAGTGCCCACTGGTTGTTCTGAGGTCCAATGTTTTCTTTGAACCGCGAAAATTGAATAAAGGATGAGATGTAGTCCTGCTAGCAGAGGATTCTCTCACTGCTTCCATAACGGTCTCACTGGTTGCTTTAGCACTTTGTTTACTGCTGCTTCTTGACTGGGCAATTTCTGAATTATGACCAGAACCAAGCTGGAGAAGAGCTGCAGTGAACCATGTCGAACGCTCACTTGAAAGTCTTATCTGCTTTTCAGCATCAGAAAGAATCTTCAACGCTTGTTGTAATCTTTCCAACTCAGCATCAGTTACTACAGAAGGCAAAAATGTGTTTAGAACTTCAGATATCTAGAAACCCTATTGAGTACATGAAAACATCTCTTAAAGATGCACTACATAGCAACCAGTTGGGCAATTACAGTAGATCGTGAGAGGTGGTGGCACACACTATACAGCATTGATCCTTTTATATAAATATATATCCTTCTCGCCAAGTGATTGATCTTAAAATTTATATTTTTTTAGCACAGAGATTTGCAAAAAAAGTAATTTAACACTTTGATTGGTAGTTGTGTGGTAGGCAACTGCATGATATTAATAATAATGGTATGCACAACTAGAACACTCATGAACAAAGCACATTAAATTTATGTTTTTAACAGATATTCGGAAGAAATAAAACTCACTAAATGACAAACTTATCTGTACATCATTTTCAAACTAAATCTTACTAGGTATGCTTGTAAAGAACACATGATAAGGGCATGCGCACATTTTGAAGTCAATATTAGTCATACACTGACACTAGAGATGTTTGATGATAAATAAGAGAACATGTTGTCCATCAAATATGATTCAAGTGGATTATAATATGTTTTCTAGGGTAGCTAGAGTGAATCTTGTTTGTTGAGGCATGCATTGATGCATGATATTGCAAAGCTATTGATGACAACAAAAATGGTGGGTATAACTATCTATTTGGTACCAAAGTCATTTCAAATAATTCTTCATCAAATTAGCAAGAAAATTAAGCACTTCCCTGAGAAAATATTTCCATAGTATGCAAATCAGCTTACTTCATTTGATATTTCTGTATACATGTGTTGCAACTTTAAAATATCAGTAGCTCAGTTTCAAAGAATTACTATTGCAGCCAGACAAACACTAGTTCAAAGGAATGTATCAGTTTACTTTGTCTGACATTTTCTTTTACTTCTGTTCATACTTCATAGTATCACCAGCATAATTTCAAAAGATCGACAAAACTGTTAACCAACACCTGTGAGGCATAAGAATCATAAGGGCAATACAACGCCTCCATAATAAAGGAGAGCAAACTCCAAAAACAGCAATGCACAGTACAAATATAAAAGATATGAGAGCATGAAGTAGTTTAATCTACCAGTCAATTGAAGTAAAGCATGGATGGTAATAATTCAATAAAGCATGGCTTGAAAGAATTGCATGAATAAGTTGAAAATACTCACTATTTCGACCACCAATTCCTTCTCCACCGCACGTAGGGTCAGCTAATCTATAGGTCCCAGCAATGATGTCCATTATGAGCCCAGCTAATTGAGACATTAATGCCATCGGGTCAACACCAGAATCCATCAGCTCTCTGGACCTTTTGACTGTTTCTGCAGTGTCTGATGACATGGCTATCTCTAAAAGATCAAGCAATTTCTCCTCTGACACAATCCCAACCTACAAAATATAATTCGAAATTTTGTGTAACTAGTTTGGACAGGGCAACTATTTATATTTCATAATTGAAAAACAAGCAAAGAAAAGTGCTTATTCGTGTAGGCTTCGAATAACAGATGAAAAAGTTCAATTGAATTAAATATCAACTAGCTGGTAGATGGTTGTGTGGCTGGGGTTGTCAACTTGTCATTGTGGCTTTCAATTTGCTACGGCGAATCTTTGGACTCTGCTTTCCACTACAGTGCAAATCCCAGAACTTAAATCCCTGAAGGTAATCTTGATCGTCATTATATGCTAATTTCTTTGCTCTTCTGTTTTGACAAGCAAGAGTTGCAACATGGTTTGACAAATGAGGTTCAAGAAAAGCCTCATGCATGATTAAAGAAATAGTGCAACATTTGGCGAAAAAGTAGTCCATTCTAACAGTCCAATTCAAAGAGTTTGTGAATATTCATGCCAAAGAAAACAGAAAGCTAACACTCATAGAACTGTAGGGAAAAAGGCATGACCTTGAGTAATGAAGACTAAATGAAAACAACGAACCTATTCAGCATATCTACGTATTGTATGGTAATCATCCCATTAGTGCATTCATGGTCTGTTGATCAAGCCAAACACAATAACTTATCTAAACATACAAGTTTCCAATTAGACCTGTGAAAGTATCAAAGAAAACCTCAAGGAAGCAAACATAACTACAAATAATAGAGCACAATTGATAATTCAAAGAATAGCCAACGTTGTGAACAACAACTCACCAAATCATTTACAAGTGAAGGTGTTATCTTTTTCCCCAGTAAACTCAACTGATCTAACATTGTCTCTGCATCTCTTAGCGATCCATCTGAATTTAGCGCTATTAAATCTAAAGCGGCCAATTCAACATCAAGATTTTCCTTCATAGCAATTTTTCTCAACCGACATACTATGTCAATGTCTCTGATCTTGGAAAACATGTATTTCTGACAGCGTGATATGACAGCACGAGGTAGGTTTTCAGGGTCTATTGTTATAAATATAAATACAACACGAGGTAATGGTTCATCAAGAAATTTCATAAATGCTGACCAAACTTTAGAAGATACCATATGGCATTCATCAACAACAAACACCTTGTAGCGTGAAGAAGTTGCTGATGCTGGTATATTTTCAATCAAGTGCCTAATTCTGTTTATACCTTTTCTATTGCTAGCATCAACTTCAATTAGATTAATTCCATTTCCAGTGAAAAAGTCAGTACACTCCGTACAAATCCCACAGGGCTTGTTATCTCCATTAGCAACACAACTTAAAGCTGCTGAAAATATTCTTGCAGCAGAAGTTTTTCCTGTCCCACGAGGCCCATGAAACAGATATGCTGGGGCTATTCTTTCCCTGATGATCGCATTATTAAGTGATTGTACGACAAAGTTTTGACCAATAATTTCATGAAATGACCTTGGTCGGTATTTCTGGCTCAAGCTTCTCTGCTCTGAAACTGCATGATCAGCTCCACTCACAGGCAGCGCAATCCCATCCTGGCTTTTACAGCTTGACCACCTTCTGCCATCCAACCGGCTCAAAGCTTCGAAATCTAACTCTCCAAAGATGGTTGAAACTACATCACTTGCTGAATCAAATGATGAATAAGCAAAATGGCAGCTATCACCCAAGAGTGGCACACCTTGGGAAGATTTTTTAAGATATCCACATTTATTGGAGCCAGATGATCTCTTCCTTCTGTGCATTGTCTGACTTCCACATAATAGGCTGCTGCCTTTTCTTCTGAGTGTATCAGATAGTGAAGGAGAACAACTTCTTTCAGATCCCTTATGTTTACTCCTCTTTGACCAATACGGAATACCACACCTTTGACTGTGAAGCAGTCCATCTTCATCAAGTGAAGCAACAGTTGTTCCATCCCATGAACCGACAGTGCTGGGATTCCTGCCTCTGTACCTGTAATAGGAGCTAGTGGAGACTGGGGTGCAAGAAAAGGAAGACCCTTCTCTTCTTGTCACTTTCAACAGCTTAGAGGGATTTGATGAGCTGAGACATCCAGAAGCAGCAAATAGCGGTGATGTAGAGCGAGAAAAGTAGCCTCCCTTCTGAAGCAGCTCGTGATTCTCTGGGTTATAGTTCTCAGTATCCTCAGATTGCTCACCAGAGTTAACATGGAGATCTAACAGCTTTGAAACTGTTGAATTTCTGATTCCTCCTTTCTTTGAGAATGAACTCCTCCTCACCCTTCTAACAGTTCTTTTAACAGGGGTGCCTGAATTTGAGCCTTGAACACTGTATATGCTGACAGGAACTTCCAGACAAGTGTCACTCCTAGAGTCCATACCATTAGAAATGCATAGGCTTTCCAGGCTACAGTCTGCTGAGGCTTGTCTATCATCCTCATCTAACTTTATCCCACTTTCACTGGATTTGTTAGAATGATGCCTCCAATTGTAGAGATAAACCTTTTTCCGTTTCTTTTCACTTTTTGGAGGTGCAGCGGCTGGCTCCGTGAGCTTTTGTGATAAACTACTGGCAATCTCATTGTGATGTATAGCACTAGTTATCATGAATGATTTAGAACTCAATGCAGACCTCCAGGATGAGCATGTTTCAGGATCACGCAAGAACCGTGCCTTTCGCAAGGCAGTAAGTTCCTTCTTCAGGTGAAGCTCACATGGACCAACACAGCCTTCAACCATAGTTGCCATAATTGAAGAACCAGAGATATAGTGAAAGATTAAAAGGAAACACTGTTCAGCTAGAGAGATGTGGTATCTCCAGTCTGCAGTAAATCAAGAACCAGGAATATCAAAGTCTGATATAACTGAATAGCGAGTGCAAAGTATAAATAAACAACAAAAAGCATTAACACTGCATGTCTACCTGAGAAACAATATGCACAAAGGATGGAGCAATAGATCCATGATGTGGGAAGCAAACGTAAAGTGCAATCTAGTGGCAAGGTGTAAACTATTGGAACTCTTGGACTAAAGTACAGCGAAAATTAGTCAGATCATTCAATGTTAGTATGTGAATTGTCAAGAGTCTTGTACATATTCGTAGTCTCTCTCTTGGCCTATGTAGCCCATGAGACCCAACTAATCATGTCTATATATATCTTCCCAATAATGAATAAGCTGCACAGTTGTGAATAGCAAAATCTCTCTCTCAATTTATCTAATATGGTATCAGAGCCACTCAACCCAAACCCTAACCCTAGCTCAATCAGCCATCGCCATTGCTGCTGAGCCTACCGCCGGCGAGCTCCGACCATCGCCGCTGGCCATCTCCAACTCGCTCACTCCCCCATCACCAGGTCGAGGAAAACACCTCTGCCGGGGGGTCATGGTTCTCCTTGTCGGTGTCCTCGACCCCGTCAACGCCTCCGCATCCGGCCATCCCTGCCCGCGCCGTAGGATCCAATGCCGGCAGATCTTGAGCCGCGTCTCCTCTGCTCTACTCTGCCCTTGCCTCGGGCCACCGCCCCCGCCTCAGGATGCCGTCAGCAGTGCTTCGGCTGCTGCTCTGCTTAGGGTGCTCTGCTTTGGCTACTACTACTGCGCAGTCACCACTAGCCTCCTCTGCTTCTGCTGCGCTATCGCCAGATCATGGTGTTCGAAGGTGATGTTGCTATTGCTACTTTTGTCATTGTCAATGCTTTTAAGTCTTGTGCAACTTAGTTTGTTCAGATGCAGGCTCAGATAAGCAACCTTCAAGCCCAATTGTGTCAGCTACAGGCATCTTCCGGTGGATCCATCGGTTTTACTGCACCATCATGTCCTATGCCGGGTGTTTCACTCCCGTGGCTGGTGGATTCAGGGGCTTCTTTCAAATGTGACATCTGATGGATCTCAACTCACATCATGTCGTCATGCTGCAAATGGTATCAAGATTCAAATAGCTGATGGAACGTCATGCACGGTCACTCATCAGGGGACTATTTCTATGTCTCACTTGTCCCTACGCTCTCCATGAATTTCATCTCAGTCAGGTAGCTCGCAAATATGAATTGTTTTATTAGGTTTGATGATAGCTCTTACTTTGTGCAAGATCGTCAAACAAAAGTTGTCATCGGTATGGGTCATAGTAAGAGGGGTCCTTCAGGGCTCTATGTCCTTGATCATCTGAGTCTCTTTATCCTCCATTTCTGATACTGCTCCTGATCCTATTCCTTTATCCTCAGTCCTCCTCTCCTCCACCCAACCCTCCATCCAGTACCATGGACTCTGAAGATTGTTCCACTACATCATGGTATACCCAACATGATCATTCCTCTATTCAAGCACCAGAGATATGGGGTTTTCCTCATGCACGTGCAGTGTCTGAGGTGAGTACCTATGAGGAGGCAGCTAGTATACTTGAGTGGCAGTTGACTATAATTGAGGAACTTATAGCATTAGAGTATACAGGCACTTGCGATCTTGTTCTGCTACCATCTGGAGCTGTTCCTATAACTTGCAAGTGGTGTACAAAGTAAAGACCAAGTCAGATTGTTCAGTAGAATGATACAAGGCTCGTCTTGTTGCAAAAGGTTTTCAGCAGGCTTATGATCGAGATTATGATGAGACTTATGCTCTAGTTGCTCATATGACTACAGTCCATTCTCTCATTGTTGTTGCAGTAGTACGCTCATGGTCTATTTCTCAGATGGATGTTAAGAATGTTTTTCTTCATAGTGATCTACATGAGGTGTATATGCAACCACCCCCATGTGTTGAGGCTCCTACCGGCTATGTTTGCCGTCTTAGGCGTGCTCTATATGGTCTTAAGCAAGCTCGTCGTGCTTGGTTCGAACATTTCAGTTATGTGATTCGATATACTGGTTTCACTCCAAGTGAGCATGACACTGCCTTGTTTATTCACACTACTAAGTAGGGTCGTACTTTGCTTCTGCTATATGTAGATGATATGCTGATCATAGGAGATAACATAGACTGTGGCTTTTGTCTAGAAATTGAGTGAACAGTATATTATGTTAGATTTGAGACCATTGAGCAATTTTTTGGGGATTGAGGTTCATTCTGATGATGATGGCTACTACCTTTCTCAGCATTGCTACGTTTAGGATCTGTTTGCTTGCTCTGGTATAACTGATACTCGTAATGCTGCCACACCTATGGAGTTGCACCTGTAGCTTCGTCCTACAGACGGTGTACCACTAACAGATCCTTCCTGCTATTGTTAGCTCGTTGAGAGCCTTGTTTATCTCACTGTCACTAGGCCAGAATTGCTCATGATGTTCATGTGCTCAACCAGTTTGTCAGGGCTGCCACCTTAGTCCACTCTAGTCATATTCTTCGTGTGCTGAGATACTTGAGGGACACTGTGTCGTATAGATGTCTGTTCTATGCCAGTTTGAGTCAGCTCCAGCTACTCTGACTCCACTTAGGCGAGTGATCATGTTGATCGACGATCAATCACTGGCTACTGCATCTCTCTTAGTACTTCGCTCATTGCCTAGAAGTCCAAGAAGCAGACTGCGGTATCATGCTCTAGTACAGAGGTTAAGCTTCGAGCCCTTGCCGCCGCCACCTCAGATATTGTTTAGCTTCGATGGCTTTTGGCTGATCATGGTGTTCTTTGTAATAATGCTACACCTTTGTTTTGTGACAATACAAGTGGCATTCATATTGTTAGTAATTCGGTCAAGCATGAGTTGACAAAGCACATTAGTGTTGATGCATCATTCACACAGTCTCATTGTCAGCAGTTGACCATCGACCTCTAATATGTACCCTCAGAGCTCCAAGTTGCAGATTTCTTCACTAAGGCTCAGACTTGAGAACAACATTGTCTTCAAATAATCAAACTCAGTGCATCAGATCCTCCTGATCCATCTTGAGTTTGAAGGGGGTGTTAAGAGTCATGTATATATTCTTAGTCTCTCTCTCTCTCTCTCTCAGGCCATGTAGCCCATGAGGCCCAACTAATCATGTCTATATATATCTTCTCAATAATAAATGTTAAAAGTCTTGTACATATTCGTAGTCTCTCTCTCTCTCTCTCTCTCTCTCTCTCTCTCTTGGCCCATATGGCCCATGAGGTTTAACTTATCATGTCTATATATATCTTCTTAGTAATGAATCACAGTTGTGAATAGCAAAATCTCTCTCTCAATTTATCTAACATGAATTGCAATCCCCTCTCTTTTGTTTGAAACAAAAAAGAAGTAACTTTGACAGGCATTTTATCAAACAATATTTTAGTGGCAAGTCATTAAAACCAGTGATGTGTACTATGGGGTATAAAATTTAAACAGGTATCCTGTTTCCTTGACTTGTCATCCAAGAATGTGTAGCACAGCAAAAGTAATACAGATACAGAGCCAACCAGCTCTACAAAAGAACTGAACAAACTTACAGGTAACTCAGTTGTCTGCCTAATTTGGGACAGTATTTTGCCATAATGTCAAATTACATGATAGGAAGAAAATTATCATTTAAACCTTCTGATTAGCTAGATACCAATAAGTTCTAAAGACCCAACATCGGATATCAGAATGTCAGATCCCCTAGGCGGCCGCCTCGGCCGCCCTAAGCGGCTGGCCTTGAGGCAACCGCCGCGACTTCGGCCTCAATCGGGCCCCCAGGCGCTCGGCCCCCTAGGTGGTCAACGCCGTCGAGCGGACCCGAGCGGGCCGAGGCGGGCGGCGGCGGCGGGCTGGTCCGGCCCGTGGTGGCGCCGCCGCCTCCGAGATCCTCGTCGCCGCCTCCCCGGGGTCCCGTCGCCGCCTCCTCCCGGGTCCCGTCGCGCGCCGCCTCCTCCCAGATTCTTGTGTGCCTCGGCCGGGCTCCCGTCGCCAGCGCCTTGTCCGTCGTCTCCTGTGTCGAGGGTGGGAGAGGGAGAAGGAGATGAGGCGGCGGCGAGAATGGGAGAGCCTGAAGAAGGAAGAGAGAGAGTGGAAGCATAGGAGGCGGCAGGATTTTGGGAGGCGGCAGGGTGACCTAGAGGCCGAGCTGAAAAAACGCCACAGAAGTGATCTTGATGGGTGGGTTGGGCCAACCGGCAAGACGATTATGTCTTTTCTTTTTCTGTCTTTTTCTTCTTTCCTTCTCATTTCCTTCTCTCCCGACTGCTCTTCTCTGCCGACTGTGCAGCTGCTCTGTTCCGGCGCCTAGGCGGGCTAGGCGCTAGGCGGCTGCTCTCCACCCGCCTTCCGCCTAGCGCCTAGGTGAACACTGGTCAGTCTGCTAACAATTTCACCAACTGTACATGCTACCCAATACAACAGGAAACCCTACGCTAGAAAGTCATACTCATATTGGCAAGAGCTTGAAAAACATCAACAAATGTACTGTTGTTTTATCCAACAAGACCTAGAATCAAGATCTCCAAAATTTTCAGAGATGTTAAGCAACTCCCACATAGATATTTTCTTCCTATTTCTTTTTTTAGTACTCACTTTGTCTATTCTCTGCTCTAATATTCTCTCTCCTTTACTCTGTCTAAATGGATCACTGATGTTGCTGCCTCTTCCTGGTGCATTCACAAGTGTACAAAACATGCATGTTGAAATGAAACCCATTAACCAACAACTGAATGAAAAGTAAGGCACTTCACTGAATAAAAGTTCACAAATTTTAAACACATCTTTCACCCTAGTTTCTGAAAACATCAACGCATAAGGAGCATATCCCAAAATAACCAAATGAATTGAACAGAAAAAGTAGCAATCACCAAAAACAGAAAGTAATCAGTAGCATTGGTATCAACAGTAAGCTTGAATCGCCCACAACAAGTTAATTCAAGAAAGCATGCTAATTCAAAGTGTAAACACCAACTATTCCATCGAATAACTAAAATGGTGCTCGATGTAGCCAGGTTCAGGTAGGTTTGAGGCGCTGGACATAACAAGCAGGAATACCGTGATATGAGCCTCGCGTCCGAATGAAGCAAAGACAGGAAGCAAATGTCTCACCGTCGGGCTTAGCTGCCTGCTCCCTCTCAAGCAAAGTCCACGACCGGCGTTCTCTCCGGAAGATTGCGGTCGGCGGATCGTCAGCAGCGTGTCGCCGAGGGTTCAGCTGAGATCAACAAGAGAAGGTTCAGCACAGAGGAAGGGGGCGAGACGTGAAATTACTAGAGCAATTTCAGAAGAAAAAAAAATCGCAGCTTGGCGCTGGGAGCGAATCAAGAACCCTAGCATAAGCCAGACCCAAGGCAACCGAAAGCCACATCTGCATTAATCTCCATGCACAGCTCGGAACAAATCAAGAACCCGAAAGAACAGTCAACAGTAGCAGCATTTTCTCCCTCCCCCTACGAACGATTCGAGATTGCAACAAAGAAACCACTCACCGGAGCAGACCCGGATCAAATGCGCCAACCCGGATCAAATGCGCCACAAATCTGCACCTAAGAAACAGCCACAGGAAGAAAAGAAAGGGGAAAAAATGTCAAATTGGTCCTAAAATGGTATGAACAGATCAAAAAAAATTCGAAGGAGGAGGCCCCTTTAGGGGTGGAACCTACCGGAAACCGGCGGACGAGGCAGCAAAGCCGCGGATTTCGAGCAATGCGGGTGATTTGGGGGAGATTTTAAAGATCCCCCTCGCCCCTACCACAGTGTGTAGGAGGCTGAATTGGGCCAGCTCTGATCTCCCATTCTTTCTTTGCCCTTTATTATGTTCCTTGGATTCTTTTTAAGCACTCACGTCCTGCGTTGAGAGGATGGTTTAGTTTAGTTTAATCTGTGTGCTTAGGTACATTAAATGGGCCTTGAGCTGGACACATGTGAGGCCCCCTTGGGACAAGGAGGCAGGGATTGGGATTTGGGAGTGAAAAGATTGAGAAGTCGATTGGAAAGAAAAAAAAAAGCACGCGACTAGCGCTTGTCGCAGCGCCAGCGCTACAACGAATTTTTTTTTAATAATCTAATTTTTATTCGGAAATACAGAAATAATACCGCTTAATTTTTTTTTACAGAAATAATCTCCTGTCGCTGAACGGTTGGGCGACTCGTGCAAGTCGCCCAGCCGAACTGCGACCAACCTACAAGTCGCGAAGTGGTAAAGCGACTATAAGCTGACTGGTTGTAGTCGCCAAACTGATGTGCGAGATGCATTTAAATCAATGATTTGTAGAGCGAGTTTAGCACGTCGCGCAGCAGGTGAGCGACTTATATGAAATTGTAACATCCCAAATGTATAATTAGGGTTAATCAAGTATAATTATATGTGTAGAAATTAAAACTTTTTCTCACATCTTGAAAAACCCTAAAATCTCATGTGATTTTTGTCCAAGAGTTGTGTAATCCAAAAACACAAAGCTCTTGTTGACCAAAAATCAAACTCATTCTCAATTATCTTAAATCTTGTGCCAAACATTTGGAATATATTTTCCTTTGTCCCAAAAAGCGATATGGGACCCCTTCTAAAAAATATTATGAGTTATAACACTTGTTGATAATTTTTGGAGGCAAAACAATCCTTTAAACAACCTTCATGAATTTCACGAGAAAAATGCATTGCATAATAACCTCTGGAAATTTTATGCAAGGTTGATCTCGTGTCGACAAGCTCCAGTTAAAATCTCATCAAATTTGGAGTTCATTTGCTATCTCAAATAATTACGTAAGTTTCATTTGTTAAAAACTAAATTTAAAAGCCTACACTATTCCTTGGGCTAGCCCTATTCAAAGTTGGTCCAGCCCAACCATGTCTGCACCTCGTGGACCTCATCTCCACCTTGATCGGTCGCGCACTGTTGGATTTACATCCAACACCACGACCTCCTCCGCGATCAACACCGCAAAGACCTCCCGCCTCATGAGGTCATTCTTGTTGGATCCGTGATCAACTGGCCATGACCTCCCTGTGTTAAACCTCAAAGACCTCCTCGATTTGTTAAACCATCGCAATGAGGTCATCCCATTTGTTGAGGTCGTGGCAGTTGGATCAAATCCAACGACCACGACCTCCTCCTCAACATACTCGGTCAGGTCATCCCGCTCGTGAGGTCATAGCCCTTGGATCCATGATCCATGGCCCTGACCTCCTCCTCTCAACCTAAACTAAACAAACCTCCCACCTAACCAAGGTCGTAGCCATTGGATCAAATCCAACAGCTCACGACCTCCCTGCGTTATCAAGCACTCACAACCTCCCCCATCTTTTGTTGTGCACCGTTAGATTAAAATCTACGGTCACGACCTCCTTTTTGTCTCATGCGCACCAGACCTCCCCAGCGCACGTGAGATCGTAGCCCTTAGATCTAAATCTAAAGGCCATGACCTCCCTTGTGCGTTGCGCAAGCTCAGGACCTCCACCTCTTTTGATCGGAACCCTTAGATCTAAATCTAACGGTCCTGACCTCCCTTGCTGTGCTAAGCATCATATCGAGACCTCCCGGTCATTGTGTGCCCTTGGATTTAAATCCAAAGGCCATGACCTCCTCATGTCTTTTTGATCGCGTGCAGTTAAGTCCTCACTGGAGGTCCGCACTTGCTTGGATGGAGATCAACGCTTTGGACCTCTGTCCCTTTTTCCTCACGTGCGTTTTGCGATTAAGGACATCGGAGGCCACGACCTCCCATCCTTGATCGTGTGGTGGGACCTCCTCCCGGCCACTTAAAACATAACGGTTCGAAAATGAGATCCGATGGTTAGGACCTCCCGGGTCTTATCCAGCGGTCATAAGGACCTCCCTGTTCTTCTCCTTCCTCTGGCGCATCGCCTCGAGCGGTGGAGTTACTGCCTTGAGCCTCTGCACCTTTAATGACTCTTTCTTGACCGCATTTAATCTTTGTCGACCTTCCGCCTCATGTCCACTCGAGCCCCCCCTTGTCAACCTTTATGTCTTGTCCACCCATGGACCAACCTGGGCTAAGCTCACCATGGAGCTTAGCCCCAGTCATAACCTTCACTCGGGCTATAAGTCACCATTGGATTCCTCCCTTAGCTTCTTTGGCACACTTCTAAGCTCTAAGCTTGCACCGTGTCATTTGAGCTTTCCTCTCCTCCCTCTTGGCGCCATTGTTGAGAAGCTTGAAGCTCCTCGGTGGATAAGGGTCCTGGAGTTTTCCTCCTTTTCTCTGAACTCCATTTGTACCATCCCCTCGGGACCCGGACCTAACTTCGCTTTGGTTTGGGCATTTCTGAGGGGGACAAAGTGGAGCTTGAAGTTGAAGCTTTGGTAGTGGAGCACCCTTCCTCCCCGGCACCGGTCCTCCCTTCCTCGACCTCCTCAGCACCTTAGGACCTCCAAGTACTCCCTGATAGTCCTTTAGCGCTAGGCACCCGCATGTATGAGGTCGCGGAGCTTTTAAATTGGGCACACGCTTGTTTGGTTGTCGCGGAGCTTCCTTTTGCATTTTGGATTTTGCCGGTGTGCTTGTCTTCGTTGTCCTCTCCGCTCGCCGGCGTTCAAAACCGTCGCCGCCGTTGAGAGGAGGTCCTTTGGGTGCGCATGGTTATTGCGGACCAATGGTACCATTGGATCTCGCCGGCGAGTCTACATCGCCGGCGATGACCTCGTCTTCTTTCGGGTTTTGTCGGACACAACAGCGGCGTCGTTGTCGTTTTAGGACGAAAATCCTCCATGTTTAATCGCTAATCATGTGTTCCAATCATTGTAATCATTGGATGTCTTAACGCCTTTAATCCACCCTTTAATGTGCGCATTTAAGACCTCCGTCTTGCGGACCTCCTTGATGTCCGGTAGCGCATTTATTCATGTCAGCGGCGTCTTGCGAAGTTAAAGCGCTGGTGCAGGGCGTCGGACCTCCTCCGAGGAGATCTGGAGCGTCCAAGACCTCCCTTGCGCAATCGTGGCCGTCCCGACCTCCCCGGAGGTTCTGTGACGTTAGGACCTCCCTTAGGACCTCTCCGTAGCCATCTCGGCGGTTCATGACCTCCCGGGTAGATCTTGGCCGTCAAGGTCCTCCCTCGGACGATCCCGAACCATCGAGGACCTCCCTTGGAACATCTGGACCGTCCAGGACCTCCCCTGTGAGGTCCTGACGATGTAGATTTTCCTCAGGGAGATCTTGATAGTTTGGACCTTCCTTTGGAAGATCTCAACCGTTGAGGACCTCCCCTTTAGATCTGGTCCGTTCCGGACCTCCTTTCTATGTTGTGGTCCGTTGGATTTCCCATCTACGGCCACGACCTCCCCCTCACCTCGCGCATGTGAGTTGCTAAGAGGTCCAGGACCTCTGGACCTTCCTGTGCGCGTGTGCGTTGTTCACCTGGGAGGTCTGAGCCGTTGGATTTATGATCTGTGGCTCACGTCCTCCCATACCCTTGTGAGTTTTAGAAATTCCAGTGAGCTCTAGTATAAACTGAAATAAGGTATAGACTTTAGAATTTCATATCTCTTTCATTTTAATTCCAAATGAGGTCATTCAAATTGTGTTAGCTCTGTTTTGAACTTGACTTTAATCCAAAAATGATTGTAAGTTGAGTTCAGCTCGAGAGCCTTGATTTGCCATTAGATTTTAAAACCAACTTTAAAATGTGCACTTAAATCAATGCTTAACTTGTAAAATACATAACTAATGCTCTATAGACTATTTTTGGGTGAGACCAACTTTGTTGGTTTCCTCTCTTAGTGAACTCACTGTGAAAATTAGTTTTGAGCATGTTGCTGTTAGGAAATTGAGGACTTGTGCATTATAATTTTGTTCAAGTTCTTGTTCTTGAAAAATTATAGAAAGTGCATCATAGCTCCAAATGAGGTGAACTCAATTGTGTTAGTCATCTCATGAGGTGCTGGTTTTACAGTAAAAATTTCAGCTTCACTTCTATTCTAGAAAATTTTGCGATGAACAGTAACATATTTCTAATTAATAGGCTGAGCAGAATTGATTTCATCATATCTTTTGCATTGAGAATCCAAATCAATTGGTTCTTGTTGCTAAATTCATGATAAATCATTGTCTTGCTGCTGTGAAATTTTCATGGCTTTTGGAGTTCATTTGTTGTGCTGTCTTTGTTGTGTTTAAATCGTTCTTATCGGTTCTTTCTCGCTTTTCCGTTGAAGCCGACATTTGTGGTGATCCCGAGCGACCCTCTGCCACAACTTGGCCAGCAACAAGGCAAGCAGTTTGACCATTTCCATCATTGTCCCATTACTTTAAAGCTTAATACTTTGTTTTACTTCTATGTATGCATGCTACTTTGTGTTAAATGTAAGCTAGCGAGCCTATAGTTGCATGATCTGTAGGAATTGTTTATCCTCTACTACCATGAGCCTAGGTTATTTGCTGTGGTGGGAGCTCGTTGGATGAGCTCTTATCACTTAGTAGTTTCGATGTAAATTGCTTAGACATGCCTAGTTATCGGTAGAAATGGGCGATCATCGACTTAGTCGATGGTCTTGATCACTCAAAATGATTATTACTCCTATATGTCCAGCACTTGTGCTTTGTTTAATTGTAAAATCAAAAACTGAAAATAAAAGATTGATTTAGACTTGGGCATATTGGATGGATGGTGCGGTTTTTGGATGTGGTGGTATGCCTGGGTCCCTAAGGACCGAGTACTTGGGTCACTAAGCCAAGCGATTTCGCGTACTAACCACTTGAGGGCATATGGAACCCTCTTGACTAAGTACTCTAGGAGGTGTTAATTATGAGCGAGCTCGGTTGGTGTGTTTTCAAAACAAATGTATATGTATAGTGTGGGAGGGAGCATTAGCTTAGGGAAGGTTGTGATGTCTCCTTCTCCCGTGGGTTGTGCAGACTCGTAATTAGCATTCATCCTTTGGAAAGGTCTCGTAGGACTTAGCCGTGCAAAGACACCTTCTAAGTGTGCGTAAAGGAAAGGCGATCGGCGTGTGGATGCAGTGGTACACCTGCGCAGGATAGAACTATTGAATAGCCTCGTCCTAGGTTATGGACATGCTTGGTAAGGTCGTTCAAGACTAGACTACAACCTTTAATTAAAACTTGACATGGTTGGTATGAGCGGGAGTTCATGCTATTGTTGTGGTGACTTGGGTTAGTCACTTCGAGGATTGTTCTTGTTGTTGTTATTATGTTATTATCTCGTTGTTACTTCAACATTTAAAAATGCTTTGCCAAATTGCCTTCAATCTATTATGTTATTGCAAATAAATGTTGCTTTATGCTAAAATGAGTCCAAAGCCTCATCCACTTAAATAAAGCTTGCATGTAGCTATTTATAGTTCTGTTATCTCACACGTAAGTCTTGCGGAGTACTTTATGTACTCATCGCGTGGTTGTGGCAATTTTTTTGTGGCTTTTGTTGCAGAGGAAGAAGGAGAGCTCCAAGAGCCTCTCTTTTGTGCTACGTGTTGCGCTTTCTTGACGACTAGCTTGGCGGTCGGTCGGATGCCTAGGGGTTAAGGCACCTTGATTGGCTTTGTGTTATAGCCATCTTTATGGCACTTTTGCTTCATTGTTATCTTTTTGTAATTATTGCTATTTGGCCTAAGGGCCTCTCTTTTGTAATATCTATTCCATATTAATATTAACTTCGGTTTGTTGCTTATGTTCTATGTGTTGTATGGAATTGATACATTCTTTTGTTGTGAGGTATGTATCTTGCATTCAGGAAGTATACATCTCTCGAGACCGGGTTTATTTGGTTGATAATACTAGGGTCAATCGGATGACTAAGTATTATGAGCCTAATAAGCGTCGAGTCTCTCTAAAGTTGGTATCGAGCCGTTATGACCGTAATAACGCAAGCTTGGTCGATCCTTAGGATATTTTGAAAACCTATTTTCAAAGCATCAAATGAGTTTTGAAAGCTTAGAAAATTCTCGGATTTTATTCCTTACCTATCTTAGCTTTCTCTTCTCATCCCACTCTAATTTGAGTTTTAAAAGTTGTTTTCCTCTCTTCCTTCTACAAAATAGTTGTTATCGATTAACCTTTGGGTTTTGGGAGAACCAATGAGATTGGCAAATTGAAGTGTGAGCTGCCCACTACAAGGTTTTGAAGTTACGGAGTCGGTGATTCGACAAGGAGCTTGGATCACGAAATCTGGACAGCAAGCATCAAATTTCGGACAGCAGTCTCAACGGTGTCTAATTAGGATAGATAATGAGAGGTTAATCAACTAAAACTTGTGGGAATAAAAGGGTAAGATGTGATACTAGTTAGCTAAGTATCTAACACTTATTTCGCTGATTTAACCTTGCTCTTTAGTAGCATTAGCTCTCACCTTACAATCTGATTTTTGATCTTCTCGACCAATTACTCGTTCATTCAATACGGGTTAGTTGAGTTGAGAAGTTGAGCCTTGTTTGGTGTTTCTTGGCGATTTTAGAGTCTTTTAGAAGCTTTTAAAGTTTAAATAACCGCTGATTTTGGCTTTCGTTTGGGATGATATTCCATTCCCTAGTCGATCGCTTTTGCTTTCTTTAAGGCTTTGTTTTTGGGTCTAGTTGCTAACCAAAATTCCTTGTAACAGGATGGCGGGCCTTTTCGTAGCGGCCAAGGCGATCGGTGGTCCGGACGAGGAGCTTCCTCCTCCTCCGACCATGGCCGAGGTTCTTCTTGAGATAGGCGCAACCGCGGATGGCCGGAGAGTTCTCTTGGGCGTCATCGCGCAACACCTGCTTACACTACCGGAGCTTGAGGATCTGGGCGAGTGAATGCCCATCGGCCGCGTGGAGGACTCGCGGAGTTTCTTCGTACTCAGCCCCTACCTTTTCCGGTCGAGGACCCTTTGGATCACGGACAATTGGCCGTCTTGTGGGCGTAAGCTCCGCATCGCGCAGATGCGAGAGCACGAGAAGGCGCTGCTCGCATCGCACCACCGGAGGTGCGACCTTGTCATGGTGGGAGAGCTTTCTCGCCATGCAGCCCGCAGACCACACCGTCTCTTGGGAGGAGTTTACGTCTTGCCTTCCGTCGGGCTCACATCCTGCCGGCTTGATGGAGATCAAAGCGGGGAGTTTCTTCGCGCTCAAGCAAGGCGTGGCTCGATCATGGAGTATGTCTCGAGTTCAACCATCTAGCTCGTTATGCTCCGAGGATGTGGCCACCGATATGGCTAAGGAGCCAAGTTCAGGCGTGGCTTGTCCGAGGAGTGAAGGACAAGCTATCCATTGTCGACTTTCCCGATTTCCGGATCTTGGTCGACAAGGCCATCGTCGTGAGCATGCGGCTCGAGAGCTTATGGACTCCATAGCGCAAGTGGGAGGCCCATAAGTCATCGAGGCTGTTCCTCCGTCCCCGCTTGAGCGATCTCGGGTACCACTTTCACTCTTGGCGCCCCGAGGTCACTGCCCTATTCTTCGTCCTTCGCAGCCGTGTCTCGATCCGTGCACTGCGAAGTCGTGAGCGGCCCCATAACCCGGCCGGGGTCACATGCTTCTCATGCAACGAAGGGGCATTATGCGAACCAATGCCCTAAGAAGGCGAGCGACCCCTCGTCCTAATGGAGGACGCGGGCGAGGTGGTGCGGCTTCGGGACGGAAGATCGTCCGGCTACCCAAAGGCGTGGGTAGTGGTCGCGTCAACGCCATCACCACAGAGGAGGCTCGGAGGCACCCGGCGTCGTGCTAGGTACACTTTCGTTAACTCTCATCCGCTCTTGTTTTGTTTGATTCAGAGCATCTCATTCATTGTTTACGAGTCTTTTCTTTGCTATCGGAGAGCTTCTTTTCTCTCCATTGTCGGTCCCGCTTCTCATTCGCTCTCCGGTTCGGAGTTGAGAGTGAATCGAGTGTAGGGATGTCCCTATCGAGATCGAAGGGTAGGTTTCTTAGCAAACCTTATCCTTCTCCATTCAGCGAGTCTTGATGTGATTCTTGGCATGGATTGGTTGTCCCAAGCACATGGGGCAAATCGATTCGCCAGAAGCTCATCTCTCTATCTAGTCCTCCGTGGCGGGTTAAGCTTTTGGCACCGAAGTCGCTAGATCGCACCTCTTGGCGCTTGAAGCGAAGCCGCTCTAGATATTAGCGAAGTCCCAACAGTTTGTGACTTTGTTGATGTCTTTCCCGCGATCTTCGAGGATGCCACCCGTTCGAGACCTCGAGTTTGTCATTGAGTTGGCTCCGGTGCCGCCCCTATCTCAAAGAGGCCTTATCGGATGCCACCGAGCGAGTTGGTAGAATTGAAGAAGCGATTAAGTGAGCTGCAAGAGAAGGGTTTCATTCGCCTAGCTCATCTCCTTGGGGTTGTCCGGCAATCTTCGTAAGAAGAAGGGCGGTACTTTCATGATGTGTGTTGATTACCGCCCACTTAATGAAGTGATGGTAAGAACAAGTATCCATTGCCCGCATCGGCGATCTCTTGATCAATTAACTGGAGCTCGAGTTTTCTCCAAGATTGATTTGAGAGTGGGATATCATCGAGTTGGATTCGACTGAGGATATTCCAAAACGGCGTTCTCTACTCGCTTCGGCTTGTATGAGTACCTTTGTCATGTCGTTAGACAACCAATGCTCTGCCTTGTTCATGAACCTCATGAATTCGGTATTCATGGAGTATTTGGATAAGTTTGTCGTGGTCTTCATCGATGATATTCTTATCTATTCCAAGAACGATGAGGATCATCTGAGAGCATCTGAAGCTTGTGTTAGGCAAGCTACGTGAGCACCACCTGTGAAGTTCACAAGTGTGCGTTACGGTTGAAGGAAGTGGCTTTCTTAGGCCATATTCTTTCGGCGGGAGGTGTAGTCATTGATCCTAGCAAGGTCACCGATGTTACGTCATGGAGTCCGCCCACTTCGGTCACCGAAGTGCGGAGTTTTCTTGGTTTAGCGGGATATTATCGCGCTTTATCGAGAACTTCTCCAAGATCGCTGGCCGATGTGGAGTTGCTCAAGAAGGACAAGAAGTTCTTGTGGTCGATGCTTGCATGGCAAGTTTCCATATACTCAAGAAGCGTTTGACCACCGCTCCGTCCTTGTTCTTCACGATATCCATCGCAGACTTCGATATCTTTTGCGATGCTTCTCGTCGAGGCCTCGGTTGTGTCCTTATGCAAGAAGCAAGGTAGTGGCCTATGCATCAAGGCAATTGAGACCTCATGAACTCAACTACCCTACTCATGACTTGGGTTGGCTTACGTGATTCATGCACTTAAGATTTGGCGACATTACCTAATCGTGTCGTTGTGAAGTGTATTCGGATCACAAAGCCTCAAGTACTTGTTCACCCAACGACTGAACCTCGGGCAAAGGAGATGGTTGGAGTTGATCAAGGATTATGATATGGGTATTCACTACCATCCGGCAAGGCTAATGTAGATTCTTGATGCGCTTTAGTCGCAAAGCGCATTGTAATGCCTTAGTGCTCAAGGAGCATTCGCCCTCTCTTCTCAAGGCATTCCAGCGTCTCAACTTGGAGATAGTTGAGCATGGATCTCTCGCTGCCATGGTTGTGCAACCAACCTTGGTGGATCGGATCAAGTCCGCCCGGCGATCGGATGTTGGAGTGAGCCACATTAAGGCAAATGTCAAGAACGGAGCGACCAAGTGCTTCTCGAGGATGAGCATGGCGTCGTGAGGTTGAACGCCTTAATGGTTCCAAAGGACATGGAGTTGCGGAATTTAATCCTCCATGAAGCCCATGATTCGCCTTTATCCATTCATCCGGGGCCACAAAGATGTATCAAGATCTCCGCCAGAGATTTTGGTGGACCCGAATGAAGAGGAGATCGCGAAGTTCGTTCTTAGAGTCGCGGCGTGTGTAAATCGATGTGAAGGCCGAGCATCGGCGTCTGCCGGGCTTGACCTTTGCCAATTCTGAGTGGAAGTGGGATTCGATCGGAATGGATTTTATCACGGTCTACCCGTCCCGAAGAAGAATGATGCCATTTGGGTCGTCATCGATCGATTGACTAAGGTGGCACATTTCCTTCCGTCAAGACGAACTTGGTAGGTCTTTTGGCGGAACTCTATATCGCCCGCATCGTGAGTTTGCACGGTGTGCGAAAACGATTGTGTCGGATCGTGGATCCTTTTCACGTCTCGTTTTGGCATAGCTTGCAAGAGGCTATGGGCACTCGTCTTGCTTTCAGCACGGCATATCACCCCCAAACTGATGGTCAGACTGAGAGGGTCAACCAAGTTTTGGAGGACATGCTTCGTGCTTGTGTCCTTTCATATGGGAAGCATTGGGAGAAATACTTGCCATTCGCCGAGTTTTCTTATAACAACGGCTTTCAGGCCAGTCTCGGCATGGCACCTTTTGAGGCCTTGTACGGGAGAAAGTGTAGAACCCCGTTGAACTGGTCGAGACCGGTGAGAGACCTCTCTTTGGCGGACTCAATCAATGAGGCGGCGCCAAGTCCGGCTTATTCGAGGCGTTTGCGCCTGGCTCAATCGAGCAAAAGAGCTATGCGGATCGCCGTCGGCGTGAGTTACGTTTTGAGCCTAATGACTTTGTTTATCTCAAAGTCTCTCCTTTGAAGGGCCATCAACGTTTGGCGTCAAGGGCAAGTTAGCTCCTCGATATGTCGGTCCCTACCGCGTTATCGAGAAGAAGGAGCTGTTGCCTATAAGTTGGAGTTGCCGGCTGCACTTGAGGGGTACATGATGTTTTCCATGTGTCCCGGCTTAAGAAGTGCCTCCGTGTTCCAAGCGAGGAAGCTCGCGTTGGAAACCCTCGATGTCGGGAAGATTTGACCTATCGCGAGCACCTGTTCGGCGTGCTCGATGAGTTTGAGCGAAGGACAAGGAATAAGACCATCAAGTTCCTTAAAGTTCGGTGGTCAAACCATTACGAGGATGAGGCTACTTGGGAAAGAGAAGATCGTCTGCGTGCGGACTATCCATCTTTCTTTCTGAGAGTGAGCCAAATCTCGGGGCAGATTTACGTAAGGGGAGATTTTGTAACATCCCAAATGTATAATTAGGGTTAATCAAGTATAATTATATGTGTAGAAATTAAAACTTTTCTCACATCTTGAAAAACCCTAAAATCTCATGTGATTTTTGTCCAAGAGTTGTGTAATCCAAAACACAAAGCTCTTGTTGACCAAAAATCAAACTCATTCTCAATTATCTTAAATCTTGTGCCAAACATTTGGAATATATTTTCCTTGGTCCCAAAAACTGATATGGGACCCCTTAAGAAAAATATCATGAGTTATAACACTTGTTGATAATTTTTGGAGGCAAAACAATCCTTTAAACAACCTTCATGAATTTCCTGAGAAAAATGCATTGCATAATAACCTCTGGAAATTTTATGCAAGGTTGATCTCGTGTCAACAAGCTCCAGTTAAAATTTCATCAAATTTGGAGTTCATTTGCTATCTCAAATAATTCTGGTAAGTTTCAAATTGTTAAAACTAAATTTAAAAGCCTACACTATTCCTTGGGCTAGCCCTATTCAAAGTTGGTCCAAATTTCAACCATGTCTACACCTCGTGAGACCTCATCTCCACCTTGATCGGTCGCGGTGTTGGATTTACATCCAACACCACGACCTCCTCATGATCAACACCACAAAGACCTCCCGCCTCATGAGGTCATTGCCGTTGGATCCGTGATCAGCAGTCATGACCTCCCACATGTTAAACCTCAAAGACCTCCTCGAGTTTGTTAAACCATCGCAATGAGGTCATCCCATTTGTTGAGGTCGTGGCCGTTGGATCAAATCCAACGACCACGACCTCCTCCTCAACATACTCGGTCGGGTCATCCCACCTCGTGAGGTCATAGCCCTTGGATCCATGATCCATGGCCTGACCTCCTCCTCTCAACCTAAACTAAACAAACCTCCCACCTAACCAAGGTCGTAGCCATTGGATCAAATCCAACGACTCACGACCTCCTGCTGATATCAAGCACTCACAACCTCCCCATCTTTTGTTGTGCACCGTTAGATTAAAATCTACGGTCACGACCTCCTTTGTCTCATGCGCACAGACCTCCCAACAAGACGTGAGATCGTAGCCCTTAGATCTAAATCTAAAGGCCATGACCTCCCTTGCGCGCGCAAGCTCGGGACCTCCACCTCTTTTGATCGGAACCCTTAGATCTAAATCTAACGGTCTGACCTCCCTTGCTGTTGCGCATCATATCGACCTCCCGGTCATTGTGTGCCCTTGGATTTAAATCCAAAGGCCATGACCTCCCTCATGTCTTTTTGATCGCGTGCAGTTAAGTCCTCACCGGAGGTCCGCACTGTTGGATGGAGATCAACGCTTTGGACCTCTGTCCCTTTTCCTCACGTGCGTTTTGCGATTAAGGACATCGGAGGGCCACGACCTCCCATCCTTGATCGTGTGGTGGGACCTCCTCCCGCCACTTAAAACATAACGGTTCAAAATGAGATCCGATGGTTAGGACCTCCCGGGTCTTATCCAGCGGTCATAAGGACCTCCCTGTTCTTCTCCTTCCTCTGGCGCGCATCGTGCTCACGAGCGGTGGAGTTAATGCGCGCCGAGCCTCTGCACCTTTAACGACTCTTTCTCGACCGCATTTAATCTTTGGTCGACCTTCCGCTCTCATGTCCACTCAGGCCTGCCCCCCTTGTCAACCTTTATGTCTTGTCCACCCATGGACCAACCCGTGGGCTAAGCTCACCATGGAGCTTAGCCCCAGTTCATAACCTTCACTCAGGCTATAAGTCACCATTGGGTTCCTCTCTTAGCTTCTTTGGCACACTTCTAAGCTCTAAGCTTGCACCGTGTCATTTGAGCTTTCCTCTCCTCCCCTCTTGGCCGCCATTGTTGAGAAGCTTGAAGCTCCTCGGTGGACAAGGGTCCCTGGAGTTTTCCTCCTTTTTCTCTGAACTCCATTTGTACCATCCCCTCTGGGACCAAGACCTAACTTCGCTTTGGTTTGGGCATTTCTGAGAGGGGACAAAGTGGAGCTTGAAGTTGAAGCTTTGGCCGTGGAGCACCCTTCCTCCCGGCACGGTCCTCCTTCCTCGACCTCCTCGGCACCTTAGGACCTCCGGTACTCCTGATAGTCCTTTAGCTACTGGCACCCGCATGTATGAGGTCGCGGAGCTTTTAAATTGGGCACACGCTTGTTTGGTCGCGCGCGAGCTTCCTTTTGCATTTTGGATTTTGCGTGTGCTTGTCTTCGTTGTCCTCTCGGCTCGCGGCGTTCAAAACCGTCCGCCGCCGTTGAGAGGAGGTCCTTTGGGTGCGCATGGTTATTGCGGACCCAACGGTACCATGGATCTCGCCGGCGAGGTCTACATCGCCGGCGATGACCTCGTCTTTGCGCTCGGGTTTTGTCGGACACAACGGCAGCGTCATTGTCGTTTTTAGGACAGAAATCCTCCTTGTTTAATGCGCTAATCATGTGTTCCAATCATTGTAATCATTGGATGTCTTAACTGCCTTTAATCCACCCTTTAATGTGCGCATTTAAGACCTCCCGCGCGCGCGGACCTCCTTGATGTCCAGCGCGCATTTATTCATGTCCAAGCGGCGTGCGAAGTTAAAGCGGGTGCAGGGCGTCCGCACCTCCTCCGAGGAGATCTGGAGCGTCCAAGACCTCCCCTTGCGTAATCGTGGCCGTCCAGACCTCCCTGGAGGTCCGGTGCCGTTAGACCTCCCTTAGGACCTCTCCGTAGCCATCTCAGCCGTTCATGACCTCCCCGGGTAGATCTTGACCGTCAAGGTCCTCCCTCGGACGATCTGAACCATCGAGGACCTCCCTTGGAACATCTGGACCGTCCAGGACCTCCTGTGAGGTCTGGCGATGTAGATTTTCCTCGGGGAGATCTTGATAGTTTGGACCTTCCTTTGGAAGATCTCAACCGTTGAGGACCTCCCTTTAGATCAGGTCCGTTCAGGACCTCCTTTCTATGTTGTGGTCCGTTGGATTTCCCATCTCTGACCACGACCTCCCCCTCACCTCGCGCATGTGAGTTGCTAAGAGGTCCAGACCTCTGGACCTTCTGTCTTGCGTGTCGTTGTTCACCGGGAGGTCTTGAGCCGTTGGATTTATGATCTGTGGCTCACGTCCTCCCATACCCTTGTGAGTTTTAGAAATTCGGTGAGCTCTAGTATAAACTGAAATAAGGTATAGACTTTAGAATTTCATATCTCTTTCATTTTAATTCCAAATGAGGTCATTCAAATTGTGTTAGCTCTGTTTTGAACTTGACTTTAATCCAAAAATGATTGTAAGTTGAGTTCAGCTCCAGAGCCAGATTTGCCATTAGATTTTAAAACCAACTTTAAAATGTGCACTTAAATCAATGCTTAACTTGTAAAATACATAACTAATGCTCTATAGACTATTTTTGGGTGAGACCAACTTTGTTGGTTTCCTCTCTTAGTGAACTCACTGTGAAAATTAGTTTTGAGCATGTTGCTGTTAGGAAATTGAGGACTTGTGCATTATAATTTTGTTCAAGTTCTTGTTCTTGAAAAATTATAGAAAGTGCATCATAGCTCCAAATGAGGTGAACTCAATTGTGTTAGTCATCTCATGAGGTGCTGGTTTTACAGTAAAAATTTCAGCTTCACTTCTATTCTAGAAAATTTTGCGATGAACAGTAACATATTTCTAATTAATAGGCTGAGCAGAATTGATTTCATCATATCTTTTGCATTGAGAATCCAAATCAATTGGTTCTTGTTGCTAAATTCATGATAAATCATTGTCTTGCTGCTGTAAAATTTTCATGGCTTTTGGAGTTCGTTTGTTGTGCTGTCTTTGTTGTGTTTAAATCGTTCTTATCGGTTCTTTCTCGCTTTTCCGTTGAAGCCGACATTTGTGGTGATCCCGAGAGCGACCCTCTGCCACAACTTGGCCAGCAACAAGGCAAGCAGTTTGACCATTTCCATCATTGTCCCATTACTTTAAAGCTTAATACTTTGTTTTACTTTTATGTATGCATGCTACTTTGTGTTAAATGTAAGCTAGCGAGCCTATAGTTGCATGATCTGTAGGAATTGTTTATCCTCTACTACCATGAGCCTAGGTTATTTGCTGTGGTGGGAGCTCGTTGGATGAGCTCTTATCACTTAGTAGTTTCGATGTAAATTGCTTAGACATGCCTAGTTATCGGTAGAAATGGGCGATCATCGACTTAGTCGATGGTCTTGATCACTCAAAAATGATTATTACTCCTATATGTCCAGCACTTGTGCTTTGTTTAATTGTAAAATCAAAAACTGAAAATAAAAGATTGATTTAGACTTGGGCATATTGGATGGATGGTGCGGTTTTTGGATGTGGTGGTATGCACGGTCCCTAAGGACCGAGTACTTGGGTCACTAAGCCAGCGATTTGGCGTACTAACCACTTGAGGGGCATATGGAACCCTCTTGACTAAGTACTCTAGGAGGTGTTAATTATGAGCGAGCTCGGTTGGTGTGTTTTCAAAAACAAATGTATATGTATAGTGTGGGAGGAGCATTAGCTTAGGGAAGGTTGTGATGTCTCCTTCTCCCGTGGGTTGTGCAGCTCGTAATTAGCATTCATCCTTTGGAAAGGTCTCGTAGGACTTAGCCGTGCAAAGACACCTTCTAAGTGTGCGTAAAGGAAAGGCGATCCGCGTGTGGGTGCAGTGGTACACCTGCAGGGATAAAACTATTGAATAGCCTCGTCCTAGGTTATGGACATGCTTGGTAAGGTCGTTCAAGACTAGACTACAACCTTTAATTAAAACTTGACATGGTTGGTATGAGCGGGAGTTCATGCTATTGTTGTGGTGACTTGGGTTAGTCACTTCGAGATTGTTCTTGTTGTTGTTATTATGTTATTATCTCGTTGTTACTTCAACATTTAAAAATGCTTTGCCAAATTGCCTTCAATCTATTATGTTATTGCAAATAAATGTTGCTTTATGCTAAAATGAGTCCAAAGCCTCATCCACTTAAATAAAGCTTGCATGTAGCTATTTATAGTTCTGTTATCTCACACGTAAGTCTTGCGGAGTACTTTATGTACTCATCTGCCCGTGGTTGTGGCAATTTTTTTTTGTGGCTTTTGTTGCAGAGGAAGAAGGAGAGCTCCAAGAGCCTCTCTTTTGTGCTACGTGTTGCGCTTTCTTGACGACTAGCTTGGCGGTCGGTCGAGATGCCTAGGGGTTAAGGCACACCGATTGACTTTGTGTTATAGCCATCTTTATGGCACTTTTGCTACCTCTGTTATCTTTTTGTAATTATTGCTATTTGGCCTAAGGGCCTCTCTTTTGTAATATCTATTCCATATTAATATTAACTTCTTGTTTGTTGCTTATGTTCTATGTGTTGTATGGAATTGATACAATCTTTTGTTGTGAGGTATGTATACTGCATTCTGGGAAGTATACATCTCTCGAGACCGGGGTTTATTTGGTTGATAATACTAGGGTCAATCGGATGACTAAGTATTATGAGCCTAATAAACGTCGGGGTCTCACAGAAATCGCCCAACCAGTGGGCGATTTGAGCAAATAAACTTGGAATTATGTGAATCCAATTGGAACAATTGTGTTAAAATAGATATTACATGTTGTAGATATTGTATTTAGCAAATTGTATTATATAATGTTATTTTTTTAGAAGATAATAGTGTGGTGACAACGTTGATTGGTCTGTTTGTTATTTTCGTAGAATATGAAGGGTACGAAATATGTCAGACTCGCAATAACATGTTGTGATCGTTGTATGTTGTTGTAGTGTGCTAAATTTCTGTAGAATTTTGTGAGGACGATTGAGATAGTAATGATGCTAAGTAGAAAGGTAAGTGATATTACGAAGAGGCTGAGAACACTCGTTGCAGAGTCTTGCCTTTTCGGTCTTAAAAGCTAGCGAGGCTTTAATTGAGTTGTCAATTCAAAGCTGTCCCGTGTGGTCTTGGCACTGCAGAAAGCTGACTCCTTTGGTCTTATCACTACGTAAAGCTGCCCCGTGTGGTCTTGTCACTGCGCAAAGCTGCCCCGAGCACCCAGTCTCGTCTGGTCTTGTCATCTGCAAGCTAATACATACATCGTTTTGTTAGCCTCCCCCCGCGGGGCTATAAAACGCACGCCTCACGCTCCGAAATTAGAACCACTCGACCCTTGAAACTGTAGGAAGAAGAACATTCTCCATCTTACAGTAACATATGATATGGCATGAGACCCGGTCCAACCGGTCGCTGAAAGCGGACCTTCGCCGAAAGGAGGAGGACTTGCCCTAACCACCGGTTGATGCCGAAGAAGCGTGCTCAACCGGTATGGCTGAAATCTAACACGGGAGGGCGCTATCATGCGAGCCATAAA
Organism: Phyllostachys edulis; assembly: GCA_036346405.1. NCBI lineage: Eukaryota > Viridiplantae > Streptophyta > Magnoliopsida > Poales > Poaceae > Phyllostachys > Phyllostachys edulis. The sequence goes on from CM070566.1 coordinate 20,780,495, forward strand.
CGGCCCTTCGATGGTGGGCGGCGTTTCTTCCGATGCCCACACTGGGGGTAAAAGTTTTGTTCATATTCTTGCTAATGCATCCTCCATACTAACTATTCGTTGTAGCAGATGGTGAAATGCAACTTCACCATTGGATCGATCCTCCCCATGAGCGACATGTTGCGAGTGCGTGGATGTATTGTGGAACCGAATCTTTGATTTGGGCGCAAATTAGCGATCTCAAGGAGCAAAATGGCGACCTCCACCAAATCTTGTGCATGAGAGGGCAATGAGGAGGTCGTGAACATAGGAAGTTCCTATGATCCCACATCTTCTTTGTGCCAACCCTAATTTGCATATGTGCGTGCCACTACAACGACGGCCACCACGTCCGAGGCGTAACCGGAGAGCACTCTATGTGGGTAGCGAGAGGCACCTTTACAATTAGGCACGCAGGCGGAGAAGCTTGTACGTCGGTAGTGTCCCCTTCATGCGCACTTATGTTCAATTTAAGTAAAGCATGTAACTAAATGATGGGCCAGCGTTATTGCGGTTGCCTTTTATCGAGTTTACATGTTGCATCGATGTGTCGCGTGCTTTAAGTTATATGCATCGAATAAATGAGTTGGGCGACTTGGCGATAAGTACTAACCCGACTAGGTCACGAAAGATGTCATAGTAATTCGAAGCGAAATCGTCAACACATAATACAAGTTATGTCATAGTACCTCTGAAATACAATCGTAAACACGAATATGTAAACCCCCTCGGCACCACCGCTCCACCGTAGCACCTCCTCATGCCGAACAATCGCCCGCTTGGGCTTCCGGCCTTGGGGTGCCTAAGCCGGGGCCCCGAACGAGGAAAGGCGCTCGAGAGCCTGCCGATCCGTGGTCCTAGGGGTCGACTCCACCGGTGTGCTGCGTGATCACGGGGCCCGCTAAGTCGCTCAATCGAAATAACCTCGGCGAGTGCGGTGGTGCCCCCGCCTCGCCCTCCCGGTGCTTCCGCAATCTTGATCCACGTCCTCGTCGCGGGAGAACTCATGTGTCGGTGGACAACGATACATTCGCATGGCAAATAATGTTAATCTCTACAATATATCGGCGATCGCAAACTCAAGAGAGAAGCGTTACTGGCCGAAGGCGAAGTGCGGGATGTCATACCCACCATATCTTTGTCCGGACGGGTCGGGGGCGAAACATACGACCCTAACGCCGATGGCGGTGGGGTGTGTACCCGTGCCCACCCGACCCTCCGGCCGCCTAAGCGCGAGTGCGAGAGGAGGCGGCGTAAGCGCGGCGGGGCGCGTGGGCGTGCCCCTCCGAGCTTCTTTGCTGGGCCATGTAGGGCGTGGCGTCCTCGACCTATTCACCGGCGAGGCCACCTCCGGGACCGAGAGCCCACCTCTGCACCGATGAGCCCACCTCTGTGCCATCTCGCATGCGTCGGGGCCACGCATCGCCTCGCCACCTTTGCATGCCCGATGAACAAACTACACTAGCTCGTCGTGGCGTGACCTTTGCACCAATGCCGATCCTATCCGGGATCGACCGTCGTCATTGCAACCCGGCGTTGATGTCATCGCAAGGAGTATGTCAAAGCGTCGAATAACAATCTGTGAACATTTTCAAACATGACTTTACATCTTTGCGAGGTGCGTTCAGCGCTAAGTGCGAGAGGTAGGAGTCGGTTAGTCTTTGGCGAGGCGGGGAGGTCGACGACATGCACCGGCTGGTGCGTGTCTGCGAGGCGTGCAATGAAGGTACTCGTCGTGCGCCTTTGGATCGTCTGGGGCGTCCTCCGCACGCGATCCTCGTGGGCGTTAAGCCCATTTGTGCCACCCACGGCTCCATCTTGGCCGACCACTGCGTCCTAGTGCCACCCCTCCTACTATGCCTGCGAAACATACCACTACAATTAGAAGCCACCATTACAGAAATATCAAAAACATATGTGAACATGTGTTGCATGCAACTCACGCGTGGGTCGACTCAGGCACCCTCGTCCCGACGGGAACTGGAACAACATGGCGAAGGCCGAACTGGCGCATCACCCTGTGCACTGCGTAGTCCTCGACGAACACGTCGAAGACGAGCTTCCTCTGTGTCGCCCGATCGCCGGTCGCGCCCGGCCAAAGTGAAAACGACCCAGCGAGCACGGGTCCCGTCTCCTCGCCGAGTAAGGCTCGGCGCCGCGTCGTCAGCGGTGAGACGGTCCAGCTGCTCCACAAAGTGCTCAAATGCGCCGCGTGTGACTGCTGCGTGTGCATCACGTACTGCGGGCGAGCAGTGGTTACAAAGGATTACATGTCATCTGTTGAAGAAAAGATATAGGGAGGTGCGTGCTGTCTCTCGGCACCAAAGGGACCCTACGATTCGGCGGTCCACTCGTCCCCATGGTACATGTCGCGCCGTGCGGTCCGGAGTCTAGCGACATGGGCGTCCAGAAAGCAGCTCAAGCGACCACATTTGCGGCGATGAGGGGCGACTGTGAGGATAGATGTGGGCTTGGCGTCCTCTGACGATCGCTCGCTTTTACCGCGATGCGTCGCGGCAACTACTGGTGAGCCCCAACTGATCTCTAGCTCCTCGCCGTCGTGATGGCCCTCGCGTACCCACGAGGCGGGCGTCGACGAGTCACCGTGGCTGGCTGGTAAGCGATTACCCACCAGAAGAGCCTAGCAGTGCGCCTCCGGTGCGCGACACACAGTCGACGGTGGGCTGTGGGACCATCCGCTCGACCTACGCAGAAACGAATTATTAGTAAGCCCATCATGTCTCAATGAATCGCTAAACATGCAAAATAGGTAGTATCGTGCGGGCTGCGAAAGCCACCGCGGCGGGCCATGCTGCTTGTCGCTCCGAGAAGTCGAAACTGAATGCGGCCTCCGCCCCAAGAACCCCCTGAAACCTGCCCAACAGGTCGTCGCGCCAGTCGACAGCCATGTCCGGTGGGAATGCAGGGGCTCCCGTGATAGGCAAGCCGAGCAGCATCGCGACATCCTATAGAGTAGGGGCCATCTCCCCGAAAGGGAGGTGGAAGGTGTGCGTCTCGGGCATAGCGGTCCACGAGCGGTCGGAGCGACCGGTCGAACGGGAATCGTCGTGACCGCTCCGGACCGGCCTGGACCTCCCCATCGTCATCGACTAGACCGCCGTCCTCTTCGGTGGCCTCTACCATCCGTGCGAGAGGTAGAAGGTCAGAGCAGCTCGACCTACAAAGCACGAAGAAGTAAGTACATAGTGCGCATCGATACAAAAAAGGCCTGACTTGCGACAAACCTCTCTACCGGCGTGGGTCTAGTCTCCAAGCCCGTCGGGGTGTCGCGTCTGAACCACCCCCAACTTAGCGTCGTCGACCCGGCAGCCGGATCTGACACCACGACGGCTCACGCGATCTTGCCGTCCACCAACCGTTCAACAGATGAAATGCCAATCCGAACCGATGGGGTCTTGACCATACACGCAAATTAAGAGATTAAAAGCATTCAAATTACTTATTATAAAAAAAAAACTATGAAGTACATGTATGTGTGATTCCTTAATCCAACCAAAACTATGAAGTAAATGTTTTCAATTCTTTATTATAAAAAATACTTGTATTTAACATTCTATAAACTAGCATTTGTGAATGCACGGGTTATCGACGTGTTTATATAATACAAAAGTAACATGTTATCATTCATCTAGCCTATATGCAATTAGCGCAGCACGCGGAATAGTACAACTAAATCTATTCGTACTAACTCATTTTTCCTTTATACGAACTTCTAAGTACTAATCATGCTATCTCTAAACATTTGCTAACAATATGTCACTACACACGATGTTTGAGGCTAACGTACCATGGTTAGTAATTAATCATGTCATCTCTAAATATTTGTTAACAATATGTCACTGCACCTAAAGTTGCTTGCTAACCTACGATGGTTTCAGAAATAAACTTTTACAAATTAATACTTACCGTCCTAGTCATCGATGCGAAACGAAAAATCTCTTTTTTTCCTCCTCCTCTTCTTTCTCTCTCTTTCTCTTCTTTTCTGGCGGTTTCCGGCGGTTCGCTCGTTGCAATGGTGACGGTTCGGCCGCACGCGGGGTTTTATAACCGCTCCAAGTCGCCATACGGTTGGGCGACTTGGATTGAGCTGCGAGCAAGTCGCGCGATGGAATAGCGACTCTCTTCAAGTCGCTATTCCGTAAAGCGACCTTGCCTCGAACCTTTAAATCGTTGTTCCGTTCAACGACGTCAAGGTTGGTCGCAGTTCGGCTGGGCGACTTGCACGAGTCGCCCAACCGTTCAACGACAGGAGATTATTTCTGTAAAAAAAAATTAAGCGGTATTATTTCTGTATTTCCGAATAAAAAATAGATTATTTAAAAAAAAATTCGCACTACAACATAACAAAAATTTATATGTAATATTTCAAAGAATGCTCTACCAAAAATGGGTTTTAGTAGTGCAGAAAACTACCTTCGCTAATTATATCTCAAAAATCTTAGAATGAAAACAAACATTTGGAAAAAGGACGCGTTAAAAAATCTTGTAACATCACCGTGAACAGGATGCAACATTTTTTTTCGATAGCCGCAACATTTTTCAATGGGGCACAATATTTTTTTCAACGGGTCACAACATCTCAAAGAATAGTATACAATATTTTTTTGAACGGTCGTAGTATTTTTTTTCAACAGGTCGCAGCATTAGAACCAGAAACAACAGAGGATGACTTACCGAGTTTTTTGTGGCCGCGGTAGCGGCGTCCTAATCTGGTGAGGGGCAGTGGAAGTTGGGGAGCAGCGACCTGGTCTCTATGACCGCGGTGGCAGCATCCAGATCCAGCAGCTCGCGGCAGCCTAGCGGCGAGGCCGAGGCATGGTGTGGCGTGGCTGGCCCAGGGCGGCACTGTAGCGGCAGCCCAAAGGTGGAGAGGCGGCGGCTCAGTCGGATCTAGACGGCCGGAGGAAAAAGAGAAGAGAGCAGCCGGCGGGAGCGTGCTCTGGAGAGGAAGAATGAAGGAAGAAATAGAGGAAAGAAGAGGGAGAGAGACCTGGTGGAGAAGTTGGGGAAGAAATGAGGAAGCAGCTAAAAATGGGAGGGCACAAAGTAAAGTGAAGCGTCCAATACGTTCCTAGCGTCCAGACGTCTGTCCATAAGCATTGTCTAGAAAAAACGACGGCCACAAAAATCAGTTGAGAAAAAAAAGATCCTGGAAAAAATATGTTGATAAAAAAATCGATTCGAGAAAATCAATTGAGAAAAAAAACGATTAAAAAAGAATAAATTTGGAAAATTTTCAAATCGAAAAAAATTCAATTAGATCTCCTCCCTCCTCTCCGACGTAGATTCACGCAAGCCGGCGGTGATAAAAAAATTTTATGGCTCATGGTTTATGGTTTTCCCCGATGTGGCAGAGCGTCGATCAGCGTCGGCATTGATGACCATCGACGGTGAGAACGGGGGAATGGAAGGAGGTGCACGGGGTTACGGCGAGGATTCGCGCGGTGGTGGTAGAGAAGGGGAGTGCACAGATAGGAAGGCGAGTGATGGCGCCGCCTGGTGGGGTGGCCACGACGATCGTGGTGCATGAGCCACACTTTTAAGTTAGGCTATTGGGATAACGATATTAGAACCAGGCTCTGATAACAAATATTAGATCGTAAGGGTCTTCTCATCCCCAAAAGCTAGTTTGTGAGGTGATAGACTCTCTACTTTTAAGTTGAATTTCCTACCTTTCCACAGCTAATATGGGACAATTCCAATAATCTCCTCGAGTGGCTTCCATCCAACAGCTCGGTCTGCGTGGAGCTCTGATCCAACGACTCACGTGGACGTTCGTAGGATCCAATCTCATAAGCGCCGACAAATTAGCCAAAACCGAAAAGATTTGCCCCCGAAATAGAAATTTTTTAAAATAATATTAATTTAATAGATAATTAAAAAAAATAGTCGAAAAATTTACAAAAATATGTGCTTATAACTATTTGGGATAGTGAGAGGCTCCTGTAGCCATTTTAAATGGTGACAGAACACATTTACTACCGATCACCGTTCAATTATCGTAAGCTATTTCAACTGGCGATTTGCATTGAAGAGTATGCAAAACGCCAATTGAAACAAAGATAGGAGCCGGCTATATATACCCCCAAAATTTGGTGGAAAAGTCATTTTGATTCTGGAAAAAATAGAAGAGACAAAGAAGAGAGAGGAGGGGGAGAAGAAACGTAGCGAAGCCCTGTCGGTTTCTAGTACAGGAGAGAGAGACAGAGCAGCAAATTTGGTCGCCCATTTTGTAGGTAAATGTTCTTGTAACTTTGTACATAAATTTTAAACCTTGTAGGTTAGCAAATAAAAATAGCGACATAGAATTCAATATATTATATAATTTTAGTTGTATCACTGTTTGATGTAATACATCAGTTTAGATGTGTATAGTTTAGTTCATCGTATAGATATTATTTATGTTGCGGTACTAGAACGATTTAGAATAAATCAACAAAAATACTAAGAAAACTTTGTAGGTTTTTATTTTTACACGGTAAATATTTTGTTAATGCCGAAAATACTTTTTAAACCAGAAAAATAGGAAGACACTTCTAAAAATAACAAGATACCTACTAAAAATTTGTAAAAATTGCAGAGTAGTTAAATAGGGTATGTAGAGCATAATGAGAATAATCCCAACTTAATTTTTGTTTCCATTTGTGCACGGTAAGTATTTTGTTAATGCTGAAAATACATTTTAAACTAGGAAAATAGCAAGACACTCTCTAAAAATTATCTAAGAAATCCATAGTAGGTACATAGGGTATATAGAGTTGAATTAAAATATTGTGAACTCATTTTTTGTTTCCATTTGTACACGGTAAATATTTCATAAATGTTGGAGACACTTTTTAAACTAGGAAAGTAGCAAGATACCTATTAAAAATCTATAAAAATTGTAGAGTAGCTAAATAGAGTATGTAGATCTTAATCAAAATAATTAATTTTGGTTTCCATTAGTGCACGCTAAATAATTTGCAAACAAGAAAAATAACAAGGTACCTATAAAAAATCTACTAAAATTCCAGAGTAGATAAATAGGGAATGTAGACGTTAATTAAAACATTGTGAACTTAATTTTACTTTCTATTTGTACACGGCAAGATAACTCTAAAAATTTATATGTCGATGAAGTTGTGTGCAGATCAGTTTCCTATGTGTCGCTAATCGTGCAATAATTGAATTAATTAGATATGTTGCTTCTTATTACTTTTGGTATATATTTCATAGTATTTACAATGTATGCACTAAATTTTCAGGCACGGCGGACCCAGGAAATGTTGCGCATTGGCCGTATGAGTTGCTTGACCTAGCTATTAACGCGCATCACCGTAGCCGCCTCAGTGCCATGCTCCCCCAGGAGGGCGAGGTGGCGATTGAGCCTAGCGCGTTGTGGCTGCGCACGCCCATAAGGGTATGGAGGGTGGACCCACATTAGGTTCCGAGGTACGTGTAGTTGTGACCTTCGTGTACTCAATTGCAATCTGACTACTTTGGGTGGACTAACATTTGTTCTTAGTCCTTTCAACGCAAGTTGAGAGCGGCAGGCCTCATTCCACCAGCGAGGATGGTGGAGGCGACGTGGGAGAACGACCAGGACCGTGTGAACGGTGGTCATACGTCGAGGTGCTTTCTGTACGACCAGTGCCTCCTGATGGCACTAGTTGACTGGTAGAGGCTGAAGACGCACACATTCCACCTCTCGTGGGGGGAGATAGCGTCGACGCTTTAGGGCATGACCTTCTTGACTGGATTGTCCTACGTGGCACTACTACAGGAAGCCTCATCACGAGCGGTTGGGCAATCATCACGAGCGATTTTGAACCGTCTATATTTGTTGATGCTGTGATAACGGCGGTTATCCTGAGCGGTTCAAAAGCATGCATGATACACACTATCACGAGCGGTTTTTGTTGAAACCGTCATGAAGGCTATTATCACGAGCGGTTTTCATCAAAAACCGTCGTGATCGAGAATATCAGCGGTTTAATTTACAAACCGTGCGTGATGACATTTTCCTGAGCGGTTCTTGTTGAACCGCTGCGTGATGAGTTTGAGCAGTTCTTGTTTAGAACCATCTGTGATAGCCTTTTGCGGCAAAAAAAAAGCAAAACAAATGCTAAAACTTGAGGTGTTTAGAGGCCCTAAACGACCTTTTTGGGGTTTTCACTTTTTGAGACCTCGCGAAGAAATTTGACCTTGACTTATGGATTTTTGGATTGAGCTTTTCGTTAGCTTTCCAACGAGCCAAAGAACGTCGCAATCGGAGTTCGTATGCAAAAGTTATGATGATTTTACCGAGCGTGCGCGATCTACCATCCATATTTTTGCCCAAACCAAATAACTCAACATGAACTACACACATCACAAGAGCATCACCCACATCACAAGAGCATCAACTCAAGAATCCACATCACAAAGCAAAGGGGAGTAGAGAGTGAGGTCGTGGGAGGCAGGCGGCAAGTGGAGGAGGCCGATGGCGGCGAGGTTGTGGGAGGCCGGTGGCAGCGAGGTCTGGCGAGGTGGAGGAGGCCGAGGGTGATGGTTCGGATGAGGCCGGTGACGATGAGGCCGGGACGAGTTGGAGGAGGCCGCCGGCGACAAGCTCGGCGGAGGCCACGGGCGACAAGCTCGGCGGAGGCCGGGGCGCAAGGTGTGAGGAGGAGAAATGGCAGAGGAGGAGATGGAGGAGGAGAGACCGCAGAGGAGGAGATGGAGGTTATATAAAGCGAGTTTGATAGCCGCCCATTATGTTCAAATTTTCGTTTCCGCCCAACAATCGAGAGCGGTTCTTATTAAGAACCGTGCGTGATAGCACCTATCATAGGCGGTTCTTTAATAGAACCGTGCGTGATCATTCACGAATGGTTCTATTAAAGAAAATGCAGCGACCTGACAGGCCTCGAGGCGGCGGTCTGGCGGCGGCGGCGGTCTGGCGAGAGGATAGCGAGATATCACAAACGGTTCTTAATTAGAACCGCTGCGTGATAACTAATTATCCTGAGCGGTTCTTATTGAGAACCGTCTATGTACTATCACTGAGCGGTTCTTATTGAGAACCGCTGCAGCGATTAAACTGAATTATCACGAGCGGTTTGTGAATAAAACCGTGCGTGATAATGACTATCACGAGCGGTTCTAAATAAGAACCGTGCGTGATAAACCTCGAAGCGGCGATCGGTTTGGCGGCGCCGCCCCGTCTCGATAGACCCAACACGAGCGGTTCTAAAGGCATGCGTGATGGGACGTCTACTATAGCCTGTTTTGTAGTAGTGTGGGCTTCCCCCTAGCGATGCGCGACGTCTTGGTCATGTGGCGCATGGAGTTCCCCGTGAGGTTCCACGGGGTGATGCCACCCAACACCGGCTATAGGGAGTTCAGCAGGACCCACAGGCCATTGCTGAAGTGCATCTACCAATTCTACATAAATTTTTGTAACTCTTGTATTTCCACTTCAATTGCTTTGTGCAACTTATATATGTGCATCTGTCTTCTTACAGCCGGAGCGTATGGCAGAGGACGCACTCAGGTACATGGTGAGGAGGCACTTTGAGGCCTACTTGCTATGGCTGTTAGGGCGGGTAATGTTCCTAGGGTCCCATGGTGATAGCGTCGACAAGCACATGATCCGGTACGCATGTGAGCTAGCGGATTGGGAGGTGGAGGAGATGTGCTCGACAAACCGCACCCTGTGTGACGCATCCCACATGGTTTGGGACAACTCCATCCTCTTTGGATGCCCGCTGCTTCTTCAGCTGTGGTCCTTCGAGCATTTTTAGATCAAACGACTACAGTTGGACCTAGAAGCCTACACGTCACCATTTACGCCGCCGATGACAACGTGGACCGGCCAACCATGGGTACGGTATGGTGTCGCTGACGGGTAAGTTTTCTGAACATTTGTTCTTTTTGTAATGTAATTTAATTTCTTGTGCTAAGTTTCTGTTGTTCTATTTCATAGGTCACCTTCACTCCGATCACTATGCATGCGTCCTACCCGGACTACGTTGCGATGTTCGATCAGTTGACGGATGACCGCGTCATCTGGACACCGTACACTCCCGATAGGGTGTACATTCGCGCACCCCGTGGCCTTCCGAGCCTGTGCATGTGAGACCACATGTACTGGTACACACAGAGGGGCATTGTGCATGATGTCTTCGTGGAGGAGTACCAAGTGCATCGGGTGATGCGACAGGAGGTCCCAGTCCCCTAGGGATAGCGGGTGGCGCCAAACGTCCATGGGTAAGTTCACATTTAATTCTCTCGTACCACTTGCCTTATGTACCTACGAAATAATCGTTATGCCTTTCACAGGTACACTAGAAAGGGAGTACTTGCTACGACTTCCTGGGCGGACAGGATGTTCCCTTGGGTTCAGGGCTGGCTCTGTGCCTTGGAGGACGTCGTCTAGGAGGATGCTCCCTACGACCCTGGGACATACGAGGAGTACATCGAGTGGTACTCTAGTCGGACGAGGGTTTGCTGTGTCAGGGTTGTGGACGACCCACCATGACATGAGGCTGTGACATCCGACACGTACCCCACCTAGCCAGACTCCATATTCCATCATGTGGTACATATTGAATGGTTTGTACATCTTATTTGCTTCCCATGTTTTCGGTTTCTAACTTGTTAATTATTTGTACAAGTCGATCTATATTGGGAGATGCACGAGTTGGTGACCTCCGTGCATCGTATGATGCTCGAGGAGTGCTTCAGCATGATGGTGCAGGAGATTAGCGAGGTCATGGACCAGTTCGTCGAGGAGACAAGGCGAGGCATCCAGTTGGCGTCTTGTTGTAGGGCGAGGGAGGTGGTGGACCCACCTGTGCATGGACAGGGGGTGAGCCATGGTGCGTCATGCCCCACAACTCCTCACCCGGATGTGGCGGGCAGGTCCTTGTGGCACCGTGCTGGGAGTACCCCGGCACAGTTCACATGTCATCATGAAACACTCACGTCTGGTTATTTATTTCAAACTCCACTAGTTACTAATGACAATTTTCTCTGACAGGTCCTGAGTTCCACCCGCACATGGGGCAGGAGTACGAAGAGTGGCCCGCTACCTTCGTGCGGCGAGGTATGTCTATCTTGTTTGCATGCATAATGTACTATTTCATCATTTTTGCCATGTTTACATGCATAACATATTGTTTCACAGCTCGTACACCCCTTTGGGACAAGGGGCTGGTGTTGCACAAGGAGTCACGCTCGGGGGACTTTGATTTCGACTAGGGTAGCAGTGGGCCTTCACACGACGAGAGCAGCCAGGTCTTCGTGGGGGCTTCACAGCTGCACGGTGAGCCTGGAGCGATCTAGCTGATGCAACACCCTCTCGCGATACCCCCTCAGGCTACTCACGTCGATAGGGTGCCTCGTTTGTCTGAGCCTTTTACCTACTCGTACCAACGCCCACAGCTACATCGGACGAGGCCAGGAGCCACACATGAGGTACGCCCCAAGAGGGCCCGTGAGTAGATATTTGTTCTCATAAATATCAGTCATGCCATGTAAATATAATTTTTTGTACACCTTACATTATGGTAGTCTTGTATGTCAATACTATTTGTTCTTGTGTCTACAAGTAACCATGTGAGGGAGTCAATATCGTGACACCCCACCTTTTGAGACCTTAAAGACCGCACTGGGTCACGCCACAAACTGCAACTTTTGTAGACCAAGATGACAACACACTTCGATGCTACCTTTCCGCACCGAAAAGACCACACTCCGCCATGCCCCCTTTTCAAACCAAAAAGTCCGCACCCGGTAATGCCACACACTGCCACTTTTGCAAACCGAGATGACAACACACTTCGATGCTACCTTTCCACACTGAAAAGACCACACTCTGCTACAACCCCCTTTCAGACCGAAAAGACCACACTCCGCCATGCCCCCTTTTCAGACCGAAAAGACTGCACCCGGTAATGCCACACACTACCACTTTTGCAAACCGAGATGACAACACACTTCGATGCTACCTTTCCACACTGAAAAGACCACACTGCTACGCCCCCCCTTTCAGAACGAAAAGACTACACCCTGTCATGCCACACGCTACCACTTTTGCAGACCGAGTTGACAACACACTACGACGCTACCTTTCCAGACTAAAAAGGCTGAATTGATACGGGTAGGCTACACAAGCTGGTAATTCAAAAATTCTACCACGTAAACTAGGAAGCCATGCAAGCAAGAGATCATAGATCGTTACCACTAGATGCGCAGTGCAGCGGAAGAAGATTTGGAGTAGCTCGATCCAATGTCATGTGCATCGATGTAGTGGTTGTAGTCGATCATCCAGCGTCCTTGATGCCGATCATCTCTTCTAGCAACCAATCGTGTTTCTTGTGAAGATCGTGGATCGTCCTCATTCAGCACAACAACAATCGTAGCAATGCTTCTACGGTATCTACACATCCAGGGATGGAACACCGTACGCTGATGTGCTAGCACCAACTCGCATGGTAAGGCCCTCGAGAAGATGGCAGCTAGGGTTTTGGTGATGCAACTCACATCATCTCTTATTCCAACAGCCTCATGCACCCCCTTATAAAGAGCCCATGACGGATCCTAACCGAACTCGTTTTGTTCCAACCCATTAAGTGTGTGACCCTGTAGGTTCATGCGTAATCGGTTGTGACTCAGAAACTCTTTTCCAACCACGAGTCGTTAGTGGTTCCTAGCAGGGCATAACAATCCCCGAATACACATAAATTATATCGAACGAACCTTAATGCAATATGATCTACGACCAGGTCCTTATCACTTACGATCAGCTCGTATATCTATACGACCAGTTCATATTTGGTCATGACCAACTCCTTATGACTAGTTTACGACTAGCTAGTGATTATGTTCGACCAGTCTATGAACAGCTTGTTTCTCCATACGACCAGTCCGTATCTGGTCGAACTGAACGACCTGCTCGTATATTCTCCATTTGCCTCATGATATCTGGTTGAACTCTAGGTGAGATATTTTATCATCCATGGACTGTTCAATACTTTCTCGATCAAGTGACGGATAACTTCATATGGTTGACTTTTTGACCACTAGTGGCATGGCCATACACTTTCTTTATCCAACCATATTGAGGGTCCCAGAGATATCTCTCCTGTTATGTTTGGAGTGGCAAATCCCATATCCAACCAGTCGCATCCCTCCGCATGTTTCATAGCATACTTGAAAGCTACCATTATAATTACCCAGTTACGGAGTAGCATTTGGCAACCCCTAAGTATACTATTACACATGTAGGAAACCATGTTGATACCAGATCTAAGGATTATACATCATCATTGCTTGAGACCAACTGATGACACATAAAATCATAACAATCTTAATAGTGTCTCAAGGTGGGTTAATCCAACATCATGTTCTCTAACATGTGTTCACATTATTGATTCGATATCCCTATATCCATGGCTGGTGAAACATGGTCATCAATCAATACATGTGCTGGTCAATGAGTCAATAGTGTTTCGACCAGTGACATCTGACCAGGGATACATTTAGAATAACATCGTATAAGTTAAAGAGTTTCACCAACAAGTCACATACTTGTTAATATTTATAATTGATAATTCATGCAAGGAACATAATAACATTTATTTAATAACTCATAAATATAGACGTGATACAATTATCTCTATGATTGCCTCTAGGGCATATCGCCAACAAAGGCCACACTCTGCCACACAACATTTGTAGACCGAAAATAACGCACCACGACACGCCACAAACTGCCAATTTTGCTGATTGAGATGACAACACACTACAATGCTACCTTTACAAGCCGAAAATACCACACTCTACCATGCCACCTTTTCAGACCAAAAAGTCCCATTATAAAAGGAGAGACAGGAGAGCTGGAGGAGAACACTACACCAACACACCTAACACTTCACCAAAGTTTGGTTCACACAATTGAGAGGAAGGAGATGTCAGACTCGTCGGTGAACTTCTATGCGAAGATGATGCGGAAGCGCAAGTGGCTTGCTGAGAGGGCTAAACCCTACCTGAATTGTTCTATGAAGGATGTGTCGGTACCACCAGACTTCCCACTCCCGCAATGTAGTAGTGGTAACTTCTTCCAATGGATCGACAGCCCAGACATGTACAATAGGATGTTAATCAAGCAGAAGTACATATTGAACTATGCGATGCGAGCCGAAACCTTCAAACGTTGTGTAACATCCCCAAATTAATAAATGATAATTAGTATGCATATCATTAACATGCACGGTGTTTTTGAATCTTTTGCATCATTTATTGCACTTGGGTGTGTATTTCAAATGTATAAAAATGAGGAGAAATTAAAACTTTTTAACATACATTGGTTTTTCCGAAGCATTTGCATAAATTGTTGCACTTGAAATTTTGGAAATCAAAGAAAACATTCAACTCAATTTGAGATTCCAAAAGAAAGCAAGAATAAAAACTTATGAACATCATCTAAAAATAATTTATTCAGATAATAAAATAAGTATCATGAATTAATATAATTTTTTCAAAATTTTTGGAACCTAACTCAACCCACATAAAATTCAAACTCAAATTAAAGACCTATTCCAAGTTTGAATTTAAATTACACAAATTAAATCATTAAAAGTGGGTTTTAAAATTTTATTTGGGAACTAGGTTATCCCAGGAAACCCTCTGAATTATTTTAGAATTTTTGGAGCTTCGAAGCTACCTCTAAAAATTCCCTTATCTTCTCAGCCTTCTTGATCAAATCTAGTATCACTGTTCCACCGACCGGGGCGACTTGACTCGTCTGAACCAACTAAACACACTCCGCACCTAACTCGAGCTCGCACCGCACCATCTCGATCCGGACCGTTCGATTACAATCGAACGATCCAAACCTCCGGTCCGAATGGCCCCACGTCGGTCCAAGCAGTTCCGACCGCACCGACGTGACTCGACCCAACCGCCTAACACGCGCCACCGACTGCACCCAAGCCCGGCTCGCTCCTCGCAGTCGCTGACACACCTGGCCCACCGGTCAGAACCGTCTCCCTCCTCTCGCTGGCTCATGCTCAGGCGCTGAGCGCCACGGGCCGTCATGCTCTACCGCGCTCCGTCACCTCCGTGACCGCACCGCCCTTGTAGACCAATCCCCAAGCGCCGCTTCTTCACGCCGTAGCTATCTCCGTCCTCCTTCTCGCACAAAACGGGCACTATCCCCTCCTCTCCCCTCACTTCTCTCCTCAGCCGTGGGAGAGAAGGAGGCTTTGGGCTCTCCTCCGTCCCAGTAAGCATTGCGCGACTGTGCCTTTCTCTTCCTGCTTTGATGCCGTCCCCATTTTCCCTAACCCAAGCATCTCTCTTGGCTTGTAGCTTCTAGAACGCCAAGGTCGTCCTCACCGGTTCCAGAGCACGCCCGCGGCTAACCTTTTTAGCCATCTTCGTCTCCAGTGAGTCCTACCCATGCTCTTGCGTGTCACTGTGCATGCTTTAACTTGCTAAGCATTTCCCCTTGGTCAATTTGTTCATCCATCCGCAGGAGCCTCAGGATTTCGAGTTTTCCCCCTTTCCGGCCGCAAGTGCCCCTTTCGTCTCCAGCTCCGGCACGGTAGGTCAATACCCAAATCCCTTCCTTTGGCACCATCTCAGTGTGTCACTCATGCATCCTCTACCTTTCTTTTCCCTTGTTTTCGCTCAGGCTACTCCCTCCTCGGTGACACCATCGTCGCTGCCGCGGATCTTCGCCGACCGCCCAGCTTCGGCGAGCTCATCCTCTCAGGGTCATCTCGGTGAGCCCCTTTTACCTTGTGGGCACTCATGCGCGCTCAAACTAGCTGCGTGCATCATCGCTTCGTGTTTTTGTTTGTAGACCGTAGCTCCCCGCCGCCCCTCGCCGTCGCGCCGCCGCCACAGCCCACCTCCGGCCAAGCTCCGACTACCCTTATCACCGGCGAGCTACGGGGAGTCCATTTCTGGCCTCCTTACACGCCACCAAGGACCACAGCATCAGCGAGCCAGCAAACAACCTCGCGGGCGGGCTAGAGCGCGTGGCGCGTTCTGACCATTCCTGTAGCGGCATCATTAGGCATTAATGGCGATGATTAGTAGTAAATAGCGTATCTTTGTTGGAAATCTATTGTTTAGCGGATTCTTTGAATCACTTACATGTGGGCCCGAGGCCATTAGTGCATAGTAAACCACACCCCATAAATCTTGCACTGTGCTGTGGACTTTGGTCCACACACTGTTTTGTGCACGGTGTCAATGACATGAGGGCCCCACCTGTTAGTTTTAACCGAAATTTAAATTAGAAAATGAAATATGGCACTATGCACTGGACCCCACCTGTCATAGGCTTTGGCTAGCTAGGCCTCAGTAGAAAAAGCAATTATTCCTTAAGAAAATTCGGAATACATTTTTTTGCACACTAAAAATTGTATTAACTTCAAAATTGCATAATAAATCCATTTTAACTCCAAAAACAGTGAGATAAATTTTGATAATTTTCATTTTAAGTGAAATTTATTTTAAAATAGGTTTCAACCTTGTCACTATCTCTGAAAATATAGTTTGCGGAAAGTGATCCAAAAATGAATTATTTTTACACTATAAATTGCTGTTAAACTTTGAAAATTCTTAACTAAATCATAAAAACTCCAAAATTTATGATTCAAATTTTTTTAGTTTCCTTTTACAGGTACTTTATAATAAAAATGGATTGAACCATGTTACTGTTTCATAAAACACTTTTGGCAAAATTACTTTAGGTTTAGTAATATTGTTGCACTAAAAAATGTTTTAACTTCAAAAATGCATAAGTATTTCTCTGTAACTCCAAATTAAGTAAAATCAATTTTGTTGGATTCCTCTGTTATTGTACTTAAATGTAGAATCAGTTTTGAGCATGTTAATATTACTAAAAATCTTAGTTTATAATTGTTTTGTACACTACTTTCATGACTTTGAAAAATCATAGAAAATTCATCTTAGCTCCAAATGAGGTGAATCAAATTCCATTGTTCATCTCATGTGGTGCTCTGCCTACCATAAAAGTTTCAATTACACCACCTCTTTAGAAATTTTCACCAAAATATTTAATTCGGATGAATAGTAAAGATGAGAATTAGTTTGATTTTTCTGAAATCTGAGTTTCAAACTACTATAACTCTCGCATACTAAATCCAAACGGGATAATTATTTCACCTAAATTCATCTAAAATCATGATCTACCTTCTGTGAATTTTTCATGATTTTTGGATGAATTTGAATTTTTGAGTATTTTGGTGTTATCCTTTCTTATTTGTTCTTTTCGATTCTTTCGCTAGGTTTCGACGATTCTATTGTATACAAGAGTGATCCTCTGCAGCAAGTCAAGTATCTCCAGCAAGGCAAGTAGCCCCCCCTTTGATTATATTGATCCTATTACTTTCGTACAAAATATCTTGTTTTTCAACTTGTATGTATGCATGTTCTACTTGAATGATTATTTTTCGTTAGAGGTTGTTATTCCTAGTAGATGCATGAGCTGCAGCAAATGTTTATCCCTTGCCACTAACCCTAAGTTATTATTCCCACTGATGTTAGTGCTCGGTGGATGTGACCTCTCTTGACTAAGTACTTTGGGGGTGTTAATTAATGAGTCGCGTGGTGGTCGTTATATATATATATATATTTGCAACATGGGACAGGAGGGGAGCATCCGCAACAGCTTGAGCTGGGCCGATGTATCCTACTCTTCGTATGGGTCCTTGGTGAGAGCCGGGGAGGCATTTCACTAAGGGTAACCCCATGCGTCTGACTCTTAATTAGCACAATCCATTGGAAATGTCTCGTAGAGGACTTAGCCGTGCTTAAGCATACCAAAGGTAGTGTGCTTAATCATGTGGCAAAAAGGCGGTCTGACGTGTGGGTACATTGGTACACCCCTGCAGGGTATAAACTATTTGAATAACCTCGTCCTAGGTTATGGACATGCTTGGATACGCCCTATGAGAACTAGACTACAACATTTTTGATAAAACTTGAATTCGAGTGGTACGAATGGGTAATTCATGCTGTGTTGTGGTGGTTGTTGGGAAGTCACCTCTAGGATGTTAATTATGTTTATAATTGTTGTCTCGCTGTTATTTAATCAAATAAAAACAGATTTGTCAAATTGCCTTTAATCTATTACCATATTGCAAATGAAAAATTGCTTTATCTTTGGCCTTAGTGTAGTAGCCTTCCTTTGACACAAGAGTGCATCTATATATTCTTTTGCTTGTAAGTCTTGCAAGTACAACTTTGTACTCAGCTGCATTGATTTAATTGTTGCAGAGGAGGTTGATCTCCAAGGGATCGACTATTGTGAGACTGACTTCGTGCAAGATGACTAGCTTGGCGGCCCGGTCGGTTGCCTTGTGGGTAAGGGCAAACCGGCTAGCTTTTGTTTATCGCCATCTTATGTCCTTTGTTTCCGCTGCTACTTTAGTTATTTACCTTGTCTTTTGGCCGGTCGGCCTTACTTTTGTAACATGAACTTGTATGTCCTTATGTTGTAATCTTGTAGACTTGGTAATGTAATGACTTGTATATAGAATGGATGCTTAATTTTTGTGTGGGGTATGTGTACTGCAATTCTGGAAAGTACATATACGCCGAGAATCGGGATATTTTATTTGTAATGCTAGGACCAATTTGATGGTTAAGTATTACAAGTTCAATACCCCGGGTTCTCACACGTTGGAAACCTTACATACCTGACCCTACTGAAAAGGCACCAGAGGAGCTTAGGAGAGCAGGGTGCTGGTGGAGGACCCCCAAACAGGAAACTAAGTAAGATCGGGCCAAGCGCACGATGCACAAGGGGAATGCTCCTACTGGTGAGACCAGTGGGCGTCCTAGTGCTCCCCGTTGCCTGGGCGTAGTTCAGATCGAAGAGGTAAGTTATATTCAGTTTGCATCCTGATTATTAATTTGGCCCTACATTGTGCTATCCTAACATCATTCAATCATCCATCCCATCTTGCAAAACATGGCTAACTTCAAGACTGGCCATCGCCGCAGGCAGTCTAGAGACAAGGGGAAAGGATCGATGGGCCGCGAGGACTGATCAATTTCGTTCCAATCAACCTTTTTTCGGATTCATTGATTCGTGCATGTTGGCATTTCTAATGTATGTAACCAAACCTAGCGCACCATGTATTTTGCAATTAAATTATGAAGTCTTTCAAACTTAAATCTCTTTTCCTAAATATTTTGACTATTAAATATTATGTAATCTTTTCCCGAAGGAATTGGTTTCACAAACAATACAATCGAGACAACAACGCGCATGGCAACTCTAAACTTAATTTTTTTTATTTCGCTCCAAAGGGGGCTATTTGTGTTATTGCGTCGTTGAACTCGCGTTTCAAATTGCGCCGCCGATCTCGCATTGTCTACTTCACATTTCGTTATCTTCTCCAATTTCAAATTCCAAACTACGCGGACACTTCAAGGTATTACCAAAAAAACTTCGTGAAATACACTAAATCTTTAGGCTAAATACTCTACATAAATTAAAAATAAATAAATATAGGGCACTGTCGTCATTCCAATTGGCGATAGTATCTCTGTCGCCAATTGAGCTGGCAATAGGGTCATGTTGCCAATTGAACTGGCAAAATTGTCCTGTCACCAGTTCAATTAGTGACATGAACCTCTTCGCACTGTTCCAATTGACAACAGGGATATAGTGACCAATTGAAATGGCAATAAAAAAATTTTGCCATTCTAAATAATGACAGTGACCTATTTTTGTAATAAAATTTTCAACTATTTTTTTGTAATTATCTTTTAAATTAATATTTTTTTTAAAAAAAATCCCCGAAACACACGTGCTTTGGTCCAACAAGCATGCCTTCATCTCAGGCCCTCCAAAGCTTCTCCTCTCTCCTCTACCACCGCATCATTATGTCCCAATTATAACGCCATCACGTACGTCCTTCTTCTCTTAAATACAGAAATTATGGCATGGTGCTAACTCGGATGGGAGCCCAGCTTGGTAGCATGATTTTCTTCTCGTGCAAACTCATCTTTTAGTAATTAATACGTGTGTTAACTCACACCGCATGGAGTGTGTACTATTGGATGGGATCCTGCCTTTCTCTCATCATATTCTATATCCAACTCATCAGAGTCTCCTCCACGGGTTAACGTGGTAAATTGACATATTTTAGTACCTACAGTGGATTTGTACCAAATACTTCACTTATATTGGGAGACTACCACAAAAATAATGTAACCCCCACACAAATCATATGAAATTCCCGCATTTCAAACAGAACGTGAATCTTTCACTAGGTTATTAAGGCATGTACAATGATATAGATAACTACTGTCTATAGTAATACTCCATATCATCTGTAAATAGCTGTGACGACCCAGTCCGAGCTTTACCCGAGAGGTCCTTCAAGACCTCCCTGGGAGTCCACTAGGATCTCCCAGGAGGTCCAAAGGATCTCTCGGGTAGTCCTCTAAGGCCTCCCAAGAGGTTCAGTCGGACCTTCTGGAGGTCCAAAGAACTAGCCCGAGGGGGTCTTGAGACCTAGGACCTCCCCAAAAGTCACGACCAGATCTGAGGGGGGTCAAGAGACCAACCCGAAGAGGTCATGGGACTTGAAAAAGTCCTAAATTTCCTGTGAACCAAACTAGTCCTAAGGATCAATGGCTAGTTCTCACAGCAGTTACAAGTGATAACATACATCCACAAGAGACTTTATTAACAACAAAGGAGTTGATTACAAAGTTGCTTACAAGCCACGACAGCAAAACAGAATACATAGCGGAAGCAAAACCAAGTCCATCCAATACACCACAAGTAATTGGCTGGAGGGCGCGGCCTAATTGTTTTTGTCCTCATCATCCTCAAAGGAGTCCTCTCCTGCTTAATTCATCAAATCAAGCAAGAATGAGCACAATAACCGTGCTCGCAAGTTACACCCATCAATTAACAGAATGACATGCATAAATGGATATCCCAAAGGAAGGCATAATATGGTTGATTTGCTTAAAGCCAAGTTTGTTTCAAATACAAGTACTAAGTTCCAAGGCAGATAACAATAATTAAAATTCATTTTCTAAATCTCAGTTTTTAGTTGGATAACATTCATCACAAGTGGTGAAGGATACCCTTACAAGGCTACCCACCCATAACCAAATGGATAGAAATCCAAAATCAATTTCACAAGTCCTTTGAAAATAAGACTAAGATCTAACTTTGAGCAGCTTTGCTTGCATGACCATAACTGCGGACACGGCTATTCGAATAGTTTTACACTCTGCAGAGGTGTGCAGCTTTACCCACAAGAGGTAATCCACTTATACTGTCTACTCACATACTTCCGAAGGTGTGCGACTAAGGGATTACCACAAGGCCTTTACAACACATCATTCCACCGCAATCCACCCTACTCTAAGGTTTCGCCCCACCCTACGGGTAGAAACCCGTAGAGATCAAGAGCCCCCTCTTGAGCCATGTGGGAATTACATAGTCATAAAAGATAGGCCATAAAAGACCACCCACACCCTAGCTAGATCAACCGCGATGGAACTTTGCAAATTAATGAGCCAGGTCCTACCCATACAGGACATGTGGTTGCACGAAAAGGCATAGCAAAATACACTCGCAGACCGGTCCTTAACTGACCTGGGCGACTATTCACAAACCCAAGGGCATCGGTCAACCATAAAGGCACGATCCCGTGCATTGACATGAAGGGATACGGGTAGGCTACGATAGCAACAATTCAAAATTTCTACCGCATAAACCAGGAAGCCAAGCAAGAAGATGATCACAGATCGTTATCACTAGACGCGCAGAGCAGCAGAAGAAGCGTCGCAGCAGCCTAGTCCGACGAAGAGCGCATCGATGTACTGGTCGTAGTCGATCGTCCAACGTCAAGCATGTTGATGCAGTGGTCGTAGTCGATCGTCCAGCGTCCTCACGAGTCGATCGTCTCCTCTAGCACCTCTGCAGCTCCTTGCGAAGATCGCGGATCGTCCTCAAGCGCAACAATGTAGAAGCGCCTCTATGGTATCCACACGTCCAGGGAAGGAACAACCGTACGCCAGTGTGCTAGCACCAAGTCGCACGGCAAGGCTCTCAAGAAGATGGCGGCTAGGGTTTCGGGAGAGCAACTCACGTCTACTCTTCTTCTTCCCAACAGCCTCATGCATCTCCTTATATAGTGCCCGTGACGGATCCTATCTGAACACGCTTTACAAATCGTATCCGTACTGGTTTGTTCCAACCCGTTAAGTGTGTGACCCGTTAGGTTCATGCATAGTTCGGTTGTGACTCGGAAACCGTTCCCGGCCACGAGTCGTAGCGGTTCCTAGCAGGACATAACGATTCCCGAATGCACACAAATTATATCGGACGAACCTTAATGCAATATGATCTACGACCAGGTCCTCATCACTTACGACCAGGTCCTATCTCTATATGACTAGTTTGTATTTGGTCACGACCAGCTCGTAACTTCTTACGACTTGGTTTCGACCACTCTGTGATTATGTTCGACCAGTCTATGACTAGCTCGTATCTCCATACGACCAGTCCGTAACTGGTCGAACTAAGCGACCTACTCGTGTATTCTCCCTTTGCCTCACGATATCTGGTTGAACTCCAGGTGAGATGTTGTGTCATCCATGGACTGTTCAATACTTTCTCAATCGAGTATCGGATAACCTTATGTGGTCGAACTCTTCGACCACCAGTGGCATGGACATACACTTTCTTTATCTGACCACTTCGAGGGGCCCAGAGATATCTCTCATATTATGTTAGGAGGGGCAAATCCCATATCCGACCAGTCACATACCTCTGCATGTTTTATAGCATACCCGAAAGCTACCTTTATAACTACCCAGTTACGAGTAGCGTTTGGCAACCCCTAAGAGTGCTATTACACATGTAAGAAACCATTTTGATCTCAGGTCTAAGGATTATACATCATCATTGCTTGAGACCAACTAATGACACATAGAATCATAACAATCTCAATAGTGTCTCAAGGTGGGTCTTATCCAACACCATGTTTTCTAACATGTGTCCACATTATCGATTCGATATCTCTATATCTATGACTGGTGAAACATAGTCATCAATCAATACATGTGTTGGTCGTAGAGTCACTAGTGTTCCAACCAGTGACTTTCGACCAGGGATATCTTTTAGAACGACATCATCATAAGTTAAAAGAGCTTCACCAACAGGTCACATACTCGTTAATCTTCATAACTGATGATTCATTCAAGGAACAAGATAACATATTATCAAATATTGTGAACATAATGAAATATAATCATCTCTATGATTGCCTCTAGGGCATATTTCCAATAGTCTCCCACTTGCACTAGAGTCGATCATTTAAGTATCTAATACCGATAGCTCTTATGTGCGCCTCATGCTTTGGCTGTGTGAGAGGCTTTGTCAACGGATCAGCAACATTTAAATCTGTATGAACTTTGCATATCTTAACATCTCCTCTATCCACCAATTCGCAAATGGGATGATAACGCCTGAGTATGTGCTTGGACTTCTGATGGGATCTAGGCTCCTTAGCTCACAAGAATGGCTCCATTGTTGTCACAATAGAGATCCATTGGGCTTGAGGCACTCGGAACCACACCCAACTCAACAATAAAATTCCTTATCCAAACACCTTCTTTTGCGACTTTCGAAGCGAATGTACTCGGACTCGTCGTAGAATCAAAGAATCGCCTCTTGCTTGGAACTTTTCCACTTCATTGCACCTCCATTCAAAATGAATACAAAACCAGATTGCTAACGATAATCATCTTTGTCGGTTTGGAAGCTTGCATCGATGTAACCATTTACAACCAAACTCTTCATCACCGCCATAAACTAGGAATGCATCCTTAGTCCTTCTCAAGTACTTAAGAATATTTTTCACAGCTGTCCAGTGACCTTCACCGGGATCAGCTTGGTATCTACTTGTAACACTTAGAGCATATGATACATCTGGTCGAGTATATATCATGGCGTACATGATAGATCCAATAGCTGAAGCATATGGAATACCATTCATGTGGTCTCGCTCATCAGTAGTCGAAGGACACTGACTCTTGCTAAGACTTATGCCATGTGACACCTTGTCAATATAAGTACTTTGGCTTAATCCAATTAGCCTTCTCGATCTATCTCTATAGATCTTTATTCCCAACATATATGCTGCCTCTCCTAGGTCCTTCATAGAAAAACTATTTTTCAATGATGCCTTAACGGATTCTAGCATAGGAATGCCATTCCCAATCAATAATATGTTATCCACATATATGATTAGAATTACAAGTGTGCTCCCACTAATCTTCATGTAAACACAAGGTTCTTCTTTGTTTTAGACGAAACCAAACCTTTTGATCTCCTCATCAAAACGTATATTCCAACTCCGAGATGCTTGCTTCAATCCATAAATGGACTTCTGAAGTTTGCACACTTTACTAGCATTCTTTAGATTGACAAAACCTTCAGGTTGTGTCATGTATACATCCTCACTCAGGTTTCCATTAAGGAAAGCCATTTTGACATCCATTTGCCATATCTCATAGTCGAAATATGCAGCAATAGCTAGAATGATCCGTACAGATTTAAGCATCGCTACCGGTGAGAAGGTCTCATCGTAGTCAACTCCTTGAACTTGTCGAAAACCTTTTGCGACTAGTCGAGCTTTATGAATGTGAACATTTCCATCCATATCAATCTTTTTCTTATAAATCCATTTGCACTCAATGGTTTTAACACCATCAATTGGATCGACCAGGTTCCAAACTTGATTGTCTCTCATGGAGTCTATCTCGGATTTCATGGCTCCAAGCCATTTCTCAGAGTCTGGGTCCATCATCGCTTCCTTATAAGTGTTAGGCTCATCATTATTCAATAATAATACGTCATGCCCATACCTTATAGGCAATTGACGTGGCCTTTTAGATCTACGTGGGGCTGATGCCTCATCTATAGGTTCAACAACATTTGTTCATCCTGTAGAGGTTCAGTAGGAGTTGAAACACTTTCAGATGTTTCCCGAATTTCTTCGAGTTGCACCTTTCTCCCACTGACCCTTTTGGAAAGAAACTCTTTTTCCAAAAAGACACCATTTCGGGTAACAAACACTTTGCCCTTCTCTTGGTTGTAGAAATAATATCCTTTGGTTTCCCTAGGATATCCTATAAAGAAGCATTTATCCGACTTGGGTGTGAGTTTATCAGACGTCAAACGTTTAACATAGACATCACATCCCCAAATCTTTAGAAAAGACAAGCTAGGACTCTTTCCAGTCCATATCTCATATGGTGTCTTATCTACTGATTTAGATGGTACCCTATTTAAAGTGAAAGCGGCGGTTTCAGAGCGTAACCCCAAAAATACAATGGCGGATCGATAGGCTCATCATCGATCGAACCATGTCTAACAAGGTCCTTTTACGCTTTCGGACACCCCATTCCATTGTGGAGTACCGGTGGCGTAAGTCAGGAACAATTCCACATTGTTTCAAATGATTACCAAATTCTCGCTCAAAAATTCACCTCCACGATCGATCGCAAAGATTTGATTGTCTTGCCAAGTTGATTCTCAGACTCATTCTCGAACTCTTTGAACTTTTCAAACGATTCCGACTTGTGCCTCATTAAATAGATATATCCATATCTACTATAGTCATCGGTGAAAGTAATGAAGCATCGAAACCACCTCTAGTTGTCGTGCTCATTGGTCCACACACATCAAGATGTATGAGTGCCAACAAGTCGGACGCCCTCTCATTCCAACCAGTGAAAGGTGTCTTGGTCATCTTCCCGAGTAGGCATAACTATGAATTTAAAGACAGGTATTGAAATAACTTAGTAAAGTAAGCATGCATTAACATTTGAAATGAACATAGATATCTTGAAATAATGGGTGCAACATGGTCAAGAGTGTAACTTGCCTTGCTCAAAGGCTTCGGTGTCTTCTTCTTCTTCTTCTTCTTCAGAGAGCTCTTGCTCCTCGGTGTCTTCACAATCTACACGAGGAAACCAAAGCAACTCAATACAAAGCTCAAATAAGATCCAAAGAAACTCCAATAGAACCCCAAAATAAACCAACAAAGAGGTTAGGTGATCAGGTGGAGGTCCAAGGAGTCTGCTGGAGGAGGTCCGGAGCCTTAGAGGGGAGGTCCAGAGAGCTTGTAGGGAGATCCAAGAGCTAGCCGGGTGAGCCAGAGAGTGGAAATGAGCAAAAGGGTGAAGAGGAAGGGCTACCCAAGCTTATATAGCCAGAGCCGCCAAGATTTCCAAGGGTATATGTGTTCAAGGGTTGATGAAGGAATGATAGGAGCAGGTAAAAGATGAGACAAAAGATAGGCCAGTGCTGCCAAAAGGTAGTAGCATTTAATACGACACAACATGCATTAAATACGACACAACAGGCATTAAATGCTTTGAAGACTTCCAAGTACAAAGGACATGGTCAAAGGATAAAGAAAGAGGTCGTGACTGACAAATGAGGCCAGTCAAAGCTCAAGGGGAGGTCCTGCGGAGACCTAGAGGAGATCGCGCAGAGGTTAGGGGAGGTCCTGACCCACGGGGGAGGTCCGAGCACAAGACCGGAGGTCCTGATCACAAGGTGACCTCAACCCACAAGGGAAGGGGGTCCTTGCAAAAAGACTGGGGAGGAGGTCTAGAGGGCTAAGAGGTCCAAGAGACGGGGAGGTCCTAACAGTCAGATCCACAAGGGGGAGGTCCTAACGGTCAGATCCACAGAGGGGAGGTCTTGACAGTCAGATCCACAAGGGGAGGTCCTAACGGTCCGATCCACAGAGGGGAGGTCCTGACGGTCAGATCCACAGAGAGGAGGTCCTGATGGTCAGATCCACAAGGGGAGGTCTTGACGATCAGATCCACAGAGGGGAGGTCCTGACGGTCAGATCCACAGAGGGGCGGTCCTGACGGTCAGATCCTCAAAGGGGAGGTCCTGACGGTCAGATCCATAAAGGGGAGGTCCTGACGGTTAGTCCACAAGGGGAGGTCTTAACAACCAAGATCTAATCAAGGGAGGTCCTGACGGCTAAGATCTCCAAAAGAGAGGTCTTAACGGCCAAGATCTAATCAAGGGAGGTCCTGACGGCTAAGATCTCCAAAGGGGAGGTCTTAACGACCAAGATCTAATCAAGAGAGGTTCTGACGGCTAAGATCTCCAAAGGGAGGTCCTAAAAGACACGGGGAGGTCTAAATGAACGAGGGGAGGTCCTAAAGGACACAGGGAGGTCCTAAAGGACACGGGGAGGTCCAAACACGTGTTTTGAGAGCTCCCGAGTAATGGGAGCGGTACTACCGCTCTCCGATAGAACTGGTTGCTACAAAGCGGTATGGAATTTCCAGAACGCATGCAAAGGAGAGCTGGATTTTTCCTAGGAGCGGTATGACCGCGCGTTGGATGGCGGTAATACCGGGTTGGCACAAGAAGGAATTTCCAAAGAGAAGGTTACAAAGATCAAGGCGACAAGGAGTCCAAGCGAACACAGAAGGGCCCCAAAGAATATAGAAGGAGCTCAAATGAATATGAGGGGAGGCTTAGGCCTGGGGAGGTCTAAGCCAGAGAAGAACCAAAGAGGGAAATCTGGACCAAGGGGTGTCCAAGCACTTGGGAGGTTTAGACCTAAGGAGCTCTGGACCAAAGAAGAACAAAACCAGCACCAAAAAGGAGAGATCACCAAAGCTCGAACAAACCCATCAAACCAACAAAGAGTTTTAGTTGGAGTTTGAGTTAGTCATTTAAAGTTCCTTTAAAATCTCACGTTCAAGCTTTGAATTCTCATCAAAACAAAATGGTTCTTTTTATTTTGAAATATTCAAAAAAAAGGCTCCAAAATCTAGGGTGTTACAACAGCACTATAGACAGCTCATATAATGCGTTGTCTTTTCACTTGTCTTTATAGATGACACAATTTTTTAATGCTTTCATGGACCTAAAATATTTCCTCAATGGTTCTGGTGATACAATCGGCTACAAGATCATAGACAACATATTTCTCTCTATTTATTCTCTTTCATTCATATCAGTTTAAATCCTATGTAGCAGAGACTATAGACAACTGATGTAAGCCCATTATACATGATCTTAGTCGACATAGGTTTCTTTCAATGGTTATCCTTCCGATCATTTTGCTTTGGTGTCTAAATGAATACTTGGTTGTTAGCTAGTATTTGATCCCCACTAACTACATTTATGAGGGTTATGCTTGTAGTACTATGATTTTTACGATTCGATCATATGACCTATAGTTTATAATATTTTAAAGTAAATACACTAGCTAATTATTTCAACTTTAGAAAAGATAAGATACCATGGAGGTGTTTATTGGTTTCTTTAAAAACACTTATGTTCTGTATTAATAACAATACTCCCTCCATCCAAAAATATAGGGCATATTTTTTAATGGCTTTGTCGACAAATATGCACTATATTCTAATGCAGAAAAAAATGTGTTGCTCCGCTTATACCACTAAATATCCATCTTTACTTTTTATGCCCTATGTGCATGCATTGAATATAATACTTAAAGATACTCCCTCCGGTTAAAAAAACAAGTCGTTTTGGACCTCGATGTGGTCTTCAAAGTACAACTTTGGCTACTACTTAGTATTATAATATATTTGTAAAACCCAATAAAATTATAATATTATGAAAGTATTTTTTGAGACGAATCTACACATATGATTTTCATGTATCTAATTTAAATATTTGAAAAGATATTGATAGCCAAAGTTTCTAAAATTTAATTGCACACATTCCAAAACTTCTTGTTTTTTGAACGGAGTGAGTAATAATTATGGAGTAGTCTAATCGTTGTAATGTCTACTTGGTTCACGTGCAAGATAAAATACACCCTATATTTTTGAACAGAATGAGTATAAAACTACATAAAATAGTTAAATACCTAACTTTTACGTTCAAGGCCCTATTATTTTTTTTTAGAAAAACCCTCTAACTTATATTAATAACTCAATGAGTAAAGTATATATGTACCTAACGAGTATCTAATAATCCTCAATTAATTAAGTTATTTATTTGTAATATTATAGATAATAATATTTCTTATACAACCTCCAAAGGTACCCCTCAATATTAACAATGAGGGGGATCATACTCACTTAGTGGTCGTAAACTTTTCTACGACTACCCTATATGGTCGTAAGTTCTTCTACAACCACCTATTGATCCTAAGTTTTACTATGATCACCTGTATAAAATTTCCATGTCCTTTTCTATGTGGTTTTGTTCTAGGAGAGCCCCAACATTTATTCATAAGATTGATATTAAACCATCAACAGTTGGCGCTGTCCGAAGGGACTTCTTCAGTTTCTCCTTTTGTTTTGACAATTTGTCTTCATTTTCAACTCTGATGCTCTCATGGCAGGGGAGTGAAATGAGAAGAATTAGTTTGATTTAGCAGCCTACGCAAAACTCGACATGGAAGCCTGCTATGAATGCGAGCAAAGCATCATTTCGTCCAAAGGCAATGCCGGTTCTAGGGATCTTTCACCAGACCTAGTGAACCGTGCCACATACAAGGTTGATGAGGGGGCCCTCTCCCCCACAACATTACGCCTAGAGGAGGAACCAGAACCCTCGAAGGGCAAGGGTCCAACCGACCAAGATCAGGATCGCCCCATGGTGAGTTTTGAACACAGCGAGGGTTCCTCCTCCAAACATTCAAGCCCGTCTAAGGTCATCCGATCTAGCACAGCAAGTCCTAGAATCCATGATACTAGGACTCAATCAACACCTGATAATCATCACTCTTTGGTTACCCCCACAAGGCATGTGGTTGAACCCGCTTCACTTGTGGATTCGACTATACCCTAGCAGGGTTCACATTCAACCAGAAACGGTTATAACTCAGAATTCCCTTTCCTGGAAGGGATTGTTCCAAGTCACAAGGCATTGTCCTTCGAATACTCCTCGAGTCAGGACGACTCAGCCGAAAAAGTGGGGATAGTAGCACCTAAGAGGTCTTTGTCCTCCCCTCAGATCCTAATCACTCTCCAAGAAACAAGACTAGGGTTGCTTCCCATCGCACACTTGCTTTGGGCTCTCGTGGAGATGGCGAGAACGCCTCTGGTGATGACCATGATCTCCACGTTCATGAATGTGGTTGAAATCCTAGAAGTGATCGTTCTCCACTAAGACACGCTCCGGCTGACTCAAATGTCGATGATCCCAAAACCATTCGGAGAAGAAGAATTGCTACCCAGATGTCCTTACTTGGGCGCACCCAATACCAGTTAGAGGAAGCTCAAGAACTTCAACAAATCAATGACTTGATCAAAAATACGGCTCAAGAGTTTGGACAAGCACCTGGCTATGACCTCTTTGCCCAAGAGATTGCACGGAGACTTCGGGACATAATGGTTAGGCTTGAGCGGAATCGACAACACTGTCCTGGAAGTTGTACCGGGACAACTCCATCGAATGCCAGTCATTCGAATGACTCTCCTCGTGGGGAGCGACAGGACCACAGGTCTGGTCGATCTCCCAACCACGACCTTAGTCAGAGAAGAGTTCCACGAACAACTGGTGTTCAACAAACTCCCAGGGGAGGTGGTCGTTCACCACTTCTACCAAGAAATCTACACCAGCAAATTGAGCACGAGGAGTATTACCCTTGTAGGACTGAGATCTATGATAGGTCAGGTCTATTTACTACTTGGTATCATCGAGTACGATCACCTAGTGATGCCAACCCTTCTTTCCCTCAAAGAATGCATTATGATATCATTACCAGATGCCGAAGCGCCACACGACCTTCAACAGTCATTTGGTCATTTCGCTTCGACCAAAGGAACATGGAGAAGTTTGATGGGTCACAAAATCCCATCGAGTTCCTTCAGATCTACAACACTGCAGTTCGAGCAGCAACAGGAAAAGAGCATGTTATGGCCAGCTACCTTCCTACTGTACTCAAAGGATCTGCTCAATCGTGGCTGTTAAATCAACCACAAGAGTCGATCTATTCGTGGCAGCACCTCTGCGACTTATTGCTAGCCAATTTCCAAGGCACTTACAACCGCACTAGAAAGGAGGATGACCTACATAGAATGCGACGGGATTCTCACGAGACCCTATGGCAATTTATCAGGTGTTTCAGTCTGGTTCGTAATTCAATTCCTGAAGTTTTTGACTCTTCTATCATCAGAGCATTCAAGCAGGAAGTCCGCAATTGAAGGTTTACAGAGGATATCGCTCTAAACCCTCCAACTACCATAGTCGAGCTCTCCGAAATGGACGACCGTTAAACAACCGCATCAGAAGCGGCCGAGTGGAATCGCACGATTGATCATGACGATAAGGACACACGAGGAGTGGGCAAAGGTAGCAAGAAGAAAGATAAAAATGTTGGGAATTCCAAGAGCAAGACTATGAGCAAAAAACCTCAAGTCAAAAGCTCTAAGGAGGTCTTAGCCATGAGCGACAAGGAGTCTCAGAGCTCCAAACCATACTCCAATTGGAGCAAAGGTAAACGCCCCAAACAGAAGAACAACAAGTCTAGGTGGTGTCCTTTTCATAAAAAAGAAGGACACGACCTTCGTAATTGCTGAGTTTTTCAATGAAAACTTGAGGATTACTACACCGTCAAAGGACCGCTCCCTACACTTAAAGAGGTGGGACAAACGAGTAGTCGAAAATAGTCGGATGATGTTGAGGAGATTTCGTTTCAAGAACTAGAACAAACCATCGATGACATCTATCTCGGATCTTCAGCATATGAGTCTAAACGATAGCTCAAAGCTGTAGAACTTGAGGTAAATTCTATCGACCCTCCTCTTGTCAATAAAGTACCAAAGTGTTCAAAAATCCCCATCTCTTTTGAGAAGGGTGATTGTCCAATCCCTTGAACTTAACTCGGTCAATTTTCGATCGTAGTCGACCTAACCATCAGCAACTGTTGAGTCAATCGCGTGTTAGTTGATGGTGGAAGCGCTTTAAACATGCTCTTTACGAGTGCTTTGGACGAGATGCAAGTTCCCAGGACAAAGATCAAACCAGATCAGTACTCATTTCATAGGATCGTACTGGGGTCTTCGGCCAAGCCTATCGGTCAAATTTCCCTTCCTGTTACGTTTGGGTTACCAAACAATTTTCAAGACGTAGAAAATCTCTTTTGATGTAGTCGATTTCGACACGGCATACAATGACATAGTCGGTCGACCAACTCTGCCACAATTTCGAATGACTGCTCTTTACAGTTATCAATGTCTTAAGATGCAAGGTCCCAAAGGAGTAATCACAGTCCGCTGTTATAAAAAGATAGCGCTTACATGCGACCGCAAGTCCCTCGAGATGGTTGTCCAAATACCAGCTTGAGAAACAAGCAAAGTGCAACCTTCAACCAAGCAGTCGAAGTCTAAAAATGCCCTAATTCCGAATGACCAAGTCAAAGAAGTTCCCCTTAATACAGAGGAGCCTTCGAAGACCGTTCACATCAGGGTCACTTCCGACCCTGCGTAGGAAGATGCCCTCGTCACCTTCCTTCGAGCAAACACAGATGTCTTTATGTGGCAAGCATCTGACATGCCCAGAGTCCCTAGGGAGGTGATCGAGCACATGCTAGCTCTACGGCCTGACAAGAAACCCGTAAAACAAAAATTACGGAGATTCACACCTGATCGACGAGATGCCATCAGATCTGAATTGGACAACTACTTAAAGTAGACTTCATAAGAGAAGTCGACCACCTAGAGTGGTTGGCTAACCCTGTAATGGTTAGAAAGTGTAATGGTAAAAGATGTATGTGTGTAGACTTTACTGATCTTAATAAAACTTGTCCAAAGGATGATTTTCCCTTCCTCGTACCGATCAGTTAGTTGATTCCACAGCTGGTTGCAAAATATTAAGCTTCCTATGTGCATACTCTAGTTATCATTAGATTAGTTTATGTTTAGATGATGAAGAAAAAACCTCATTTATTACATCATTTGGAATATTTTGCTATGTCAAAATGCCATTTGGTTTAAAAAAAATATTGGTGCTTCCTTCCAACGCTTGATGCAAAAGACCTTTCTTCCTCAACTTGACCGAAATTTGGAAGCATGTGTTGATGACATGGTTGTAAAAAGCGTACAACATCTTAATCATATTTCCAACTTACAGGAAACATTTGACAACCTTAGCAAACACCAGTTGAAACTCAATCCTAAGAAGTGTGTGTTCAGAATCTCTTCAGGAAAGTTGCTTGGATTCTTTGTCTCTGCACGAGGAATCAAAGCAAACCCTAGAAAGATAGAAGGCATTGAACAAATGTGCCCTTCAACTACAAAGAAAGAAGTCTAGAAACTCACAAGATGCATAGAGGCTTTAAGTCGTTTCATCGTACAACTGGGAGAAAAATGACTTCCTTCCTTTAAATTTCTAAGGAAACATGTGGGTTTTGAGTGGTCAGAGGAGGCAAACAAAGTCTTCGATAATGTCAAGAGATATCTTACAAGTGCCTCTATTCTAGTTTCTCCTAAACCAGAAGAAATACTCTTAATGTATCTATCTGCTACACTACAAGCAATGAGCGTAGTACTAGTCGCCGAACGTGAAACGTTCAATGACCAGTTTACTACGTTAGTGAAGTTTTACATGGGCCTAAGGAACGCTACCCTCAGGTCAAAAAATTTCTATATGCCCTCCTCATGTCTTCGAGGAAATTGAGGCATTATTTCTAGGCGCACAACTTAAACGTGTCGTCGAATGGACAAATCCTAAACCTATTCAGGGACCTCAATATGAATCACATGACTAGTGGACAATGTACTTTGATGGGTCACTTACGCTAAGTTGTTCAGGGGCTAGGGTAGTCTTGGTATCTCCTAGAAGAGAAACCTTAAAATATGATATTCAATTAAACTTTCCTTCTACTAACAATGTAGTAGAATATGAAGGTTTATTGGCTGGCACACGAGCAGCGAAAGCACTCGAGATTCGATGACTACTCGTGAGAGGAGACTCTCAACTGGTCGTGAATCAGGTCAGAAAAGAGTACCAATTCTCTTATCCGACCATGTCCAAATACTTCTTAGAAGTTAGGAAGCTTGAAAAGCATTTATTTGGTTTCGAGGTACAATATTTCCCTCGAAATGATAATTTCCTCACTGACTAGTTAGCTCGAATAGCTTCTTCCCGATCACAAGTACCACAAGGAGTCATCTTGAAACAGCTCTAGAAGTCGTCCCTAGTTGAAACACAAGAGACTTCTCCTATTGAGAAAGCCTCCCTAGAATACAAGGATACTTGGATGAATACCATCTATGAGTATCTTCAAAAGGGCACGGTACCCAGTGATGATCTTGAGGCTTGTAGATGGTTTAGTATGGATCTTACGAATGAATGCTGGGGACTCTCCTGCAGTTAAACCACACAGAAAAAGACACAAGGACTTTATACAAGTTTGAGCATTCTCTTGAGAGAATAATAACCATACTCCTGTGTTTGTGTATTGACTAGGATTTACAACACGAAAGAAATCACTAGAACTAGGGCTTAATGACTTCTGTCTGCTAATCTTTTCTTGTGTCCATTGTCGTTGTTCCTGTCCTCTGTCCACAGGCTTTACTGCATACATAGCGTGTGATGGGGTGGCAGTTGTCCCGTATCAAGAGGTGTCTCACCGTTTTATGAAATACACACGTTCAGTGATGGTTATTGTCAGAGACTAATCCTCCCACATCGCCTTACAGTTATTTCAGAGACAGAGGCTTGATACGTGCAGTTATCCTAGAGAATAACAACACATATTAACTATTATGTGTACTAAACACAACACATAAGTGTCCCTAGTCAATTGGGCCCACATGTCTGCAGGCTGTGTTGACCATAGTGTAGTCATAGTTGACCTGGTCGTAGTAAAGCTTGTGACCATAAGTGATCGTAGTAAGGCTTACAATCATGAGGTGGTCGTAGGAAATCTTACAACCACCAGGTAGTTGTAGAAGTACTTACGATCGTATAGGGTGGTAGTAAAATGGTTTACAACCACTTAGCTAAGCTTCTCCCTTATTAATGATAAGTGGTATCCTTACGAATAACATGAAGATATTGCTATCTATAATAATAATTACAAGTAAACAATTTAATTAATTGAGGATTATTAGATCCTCGTCATTTAGTCCCCTAACTTCAAGTTAAAATAACTTACTTGGAAAAGAGGATTATTAGATCCTTGTCGATTGAATCTTTAGTTCAGATGGAAGCATGGATTCGGCATCAAAAACTAAGAAAAAGGGTGTTTCACCTATAGCCCGACTAGTAGTCATGCGAATTTCCCATAATACCTAGGGTAATTCTTTTACCCAAGTCCCCATGCGCTTTATAAGCTAGTCGAAAACTTGAGTTTTAATTCCCTGCATATTTTGGCCATTTGCCCTTTCAACTGCCCCCATTGCTTTGTAGATGGACATCAGAGGCATAACATAGCTTGGTACCCAATTCTTCGCAAAATTCTTAGAATTTTATGCTAAAACATTATGTACCATTATCTGTAATAATTTGACTTGGAACACCAAATCGAGTGATCATATTTTTCATAATAAATTTCTTGGCTGCTTCCGTTGTTATCCCATTCATTGGTTCGACTTCAATCCATTTCGTAAACATATCAATAGCCACAAAAAGGAACTCAAAACCCTTTGGTGCTTTTTGGAATGGTCCGAAGATATTGAGACCCCAGGTTGCAAAAGGCCAAGAAAGAGGTATGGTTCGTAATGCTTGAGCCGACTGGTGTATTTGCCTGTTATGAAACTGAGATTGTATACATTGCTTAACAAGCTCTTTAGCATCATTGAGGGCTGTTGACCAGTAGAAACCTTGTCGAAATGCTTTTTTGACTAGTGTTCTGTAAGAAGCATGTGTTCCACAGATGCCTCCGTTTATTTCTTGAAGGAGAGTTAATACTTCTTTATGTGATATGCATCGCATGAGAACCCCTTGAGTACCTCGCTTGTAGAGGACTCCTTCGACCAAAATATACATTTTGGTCTTACGGAATAAATGATCAGTCTCAAGATCATCATTGGATACCGTGTCCTTCTGAAGATACTCGTGGAAGGGACTCATCCAGGTATCCTCGTATTCTAGGGAGGTTGTCTCAATAGGAGATGTCTCTGGTGTTTCGACCAGGTACGACTTTTGGAGCTGTTCCAAGAAGACTCCTTGTGGTACTTGTGATCGGGAAGAAGCCATTCGAGCTAACTGGCTAGCGAGAAAATTATCCTTTCGATGGATACATTGAACCTCGAAACCGAAAAAATGCTTTTCAAGCTTTCCGACTTTCGATAAGTACTGAGACATGGTCGGATTAGAACATTGGTACTCTTTTCTGACCTGATTCACGATCAATTGAGAGTCTCCTCTCACGAGTAGTCGTCGAATCCCGAGCGCTTTAACTGCTCGTATGCCAGCCAATAAACCTTCGTATTCTGCCAAATTGTTAGCAGTAGAAAAGTTTAATTAAATATAATATTTTAAGGTTTCTCTTGTAGAAGATACCAAGACCACCCCAGCCCTTGAGCCACTTAGCGTAAGTGACCCATCAAAGTTCATTGTCCATTGGTCATGGGATTTGTACTAGGGTCCCTAAACGGGTTCAGGATTTGTCCATTCGACGACAAAGTCTACCAAGATCTGTGATTTAATGGTCATTCGAGATATGAAATGGAGGTCGAACTCCCCAAGTTCAATTGACCACTTTGCCATGTGCCCTGCTATTTCGCTGTTTTGGAGGACCTCTCCTAAGGGAAATTTAGATGACACGATTTACTTGTGCGCTTGGAAATAATGTCTTAGTTTACTCAAAAACATGAGGAGGGCATATAGAAGATTTTGGACCTGAGGGTAACTCCCTTTAGGCCCATGTAAAACTTCACTAACATTGTAAACTGGTCGTTGAATGTTTTCATGTTCTACAACCAGTATTGCGCTCACTGCTTGTGGTTTAGTAGCTAGGTATATTAGGAGTGTCTCTTCTGGTTCAGTAGAAACCAGAACAAGAACACTCGTAAGATACCCCTTGACATCCTCAAAGGCATTGTTTGCCTCCTATGACCACTCGAAACACTCATGTTTCCTTATAAGTTTAAAGAAATGAAGTTATTTTTCTCTCAGTCGTGCGATAAAGCGACTTAAAGCCGCCATATATCCTGTAAGTTTTTGGACTTCTTACTTTGTGGTCAGAGGGCGTATTTGTTCAAAAGCTTTTATCTTTTTAGGGATTGCTTCAATTCCTTGTGTAGAGATGTAACATCCCAAATTTTGGTTTGTTTTTGAAGCTTTTAAAAACAAAAGTAACCATTTGAATTTTATTGTTTTAGTCAAAGCTTAATTTGAATTTTCAAAAATTAAAACAATTTAATGTGAATAATCTAAACTTCAATTAAATTAAAAGTTGTTTTATTTGGATTGCTTGAGTTACAGAGTATTTTTCAAAATTTTCTAGGAATTCTGGAATTTATTTGCTATTTCTTTGAGCTCGGGTTTAGTTCATCTAATTTCCTAAATTCAGAAAGTCTTTTATTTTTCCAGATCTCCCTTTGGGCTGAATTTCCTTTCCTTCGGCCCATTCTCTTTTCTTTCAGCCCAACTCTTTTTCTCTTTTTCCCAAGCCTTTTCCCTTTCCCCACCGGCCTAGCTCGTTTTTCTTCTTTCTTCCCGCGCCAATCGCCTTGGCCCACTTTCCCTTTTCTCCTACGTGCTAGCCCAAGCCTGTCCCTCCTCCTCCTTTCGCCGACCAACGAGGCCCCCTCATCAGTGCGCCAGTGCCATGTGGCTATCTCCTTCTTCCTCCCGATTCTGTTTTGGTCTCCAGCTTCCGCACGCTTCACCGTCAGCCACAACACAAAGTCTCCCATCTGGCCCTATATAAGTCACGCCTCTCGCGTCAAAATCTTCGCCTCAATATCCTCTTCTGAAACCCCAACTCGCTTTCGCCGTTTTCGTCTTCATTTCACAAGTCTTCCTCATTGGAATTCATCACCATTGAAGCCTCTCCGCCCGAGCCTTCTTTGCCATTGGAATCGCCTCGAGACGTTCTACGCAGTGATCTCTTCCTCATTGCCCAAAGACCATCAAGCCGTCATCGCCATTTTCTTCCTCAAAACCGGCCGCCGCCACCGTTGTCGATCTACTCATTGGTGAGTGCCCTCGCCTCCCCGAGTGCGTTATCTTGTGTTCCAAATTATTCTCTTCCGATCCCCCACCTCCTCGTTGCTTCTTCGCCACCGAAGTACCCCGCCGCCACTCATCTTCTTCTCTATCTCAGTCACCGTCGTGCCACCACTCCCATCGTCCTCCGACCACCTCAAGCTATCAATGGAGTTCCCCTTACCGTCGCCGACATCGTGCCTACCTTGGTTATCCGCAGCGCCTTTGGTTCACCTTCACCGTCGCGCACCCGAGCCACCTCGCCGCCGCTGTCGCCATCGCCGACGAACCCTCTCCGCCTTTGCCGTGCCACCACCACCCAAAGGATCAGCAAGTCGCCAGCAACCCATTTTGTCCTTCATTGAAGATTTCTCGCCACTGATTGCCCTCGCCGCCAGCCATGGGCTCTGTCCTTCTTCTATGAAGCTTTCTCTCTCACACACTTGCATGTGGGTCCATCTTGTCAGATCCTCTCTCTGTCACTTTCTCTCACCGCCATCTCGGTCCCACATGACAGACGACCTTGTTCCTCTCTCTTTCACTTACAGTTGGGTCCCACTTGTCAGTTTTCTTTTCTTTTTCTTTTTGGCCGAAAATCCATGCTTATGTCATGCTGACACCATAATCTGAATTTTCCTTTTAAAAGATAATTCCAAAAGCCTAAATAGTATTTTCTCTCTTCTTTTTCCGTTCTCGCAAATCTTCCGAGAGTCTATGCTCCTTCGTCTGAACTCCGATTCAGTCCATTCAAATTCCTAAATTCATATAAAATCGAGTTATTTCCTTTATAGTTGATTTTACTATTTTTGGATTTTATTTGATTTTATTATGAATTTATTTGTGCTTCACCTATTGTTTTCTCTCTTGTTAGATGATCTGTTTCACGGAGCAGGACTAGAAGCAAACTTTGAAGATCCAAGTATGGTAACTGGGCAAAGCCAAAGCCAAGGCAAGTCATAGTCCTTTGATCATATTGAACTTGTGATTACAAAAGTATATTGCTTTATATCAATTGCATGCTATCTTTATATCAACTGTTTTGGGATTAGTTATCACCTATTTGTCATTATACCTCTATTGAACTTTTGAATGCCATGAATCACTTGTCACCACAGGATGGTTAATTTTAGTTGGACATATTTATATCACCAACATGTGTATTATACAGATGCTTAGTCATGCTTAGTTACGATGGGCTCATAATCACATGTTCGATAATGTTAAATTTGACTTAATGTGATATGGAATTGTGACGGGTAGCCACTGTTGTTAAAATTTGTGTACCTTGACATGGTATATCATTGGTCTTGGTTGAACAAAAATGATTTCTGCTCGGGCGAGCGATTGTGAAGTGGGGGTGCGGTTAGCACGTTGTGGGTTTGTGGTAGACTCGTTTGAGCAACTTGTCAAGAACTTAATCTTGTGCGCCCTTGAACATGGCCTTATTGTACAACCACATGCCGATGGTACGGGCCTAACTTAGTAAGTTGTGGATTTTGACGTTGACTACTTAGGTAGTAGGTTTAGTATGGGTGGAGGTGTGGACTATTCTGAAAGTCACATCTATGGGCGATTCATCGTCTCCAGGTCTAACGGTGTGTGTCGGACCAACAGTGAGGTTGGGGTTGGTAG
Source organism: Phyllostachys edulis (assembly GCA_036346405.1). Taxonomy (NCBI): domain Eukaryota; kingdom Viridiplantae; phylum Streptophyta; class Magnoliopsida; order Poales; family Poaceae; genus Phyllostachys; species Phyllostachys edulis. Next base: position 20,820,330 of record CM070566.1, read on the forward strand.
TATGCACATCGGGAGAGTCAATTGTTGACATGAAACATCCGAAAGGTTTTTTATGATTGGTGCTAGCTACACTGGTTGTATCTTATGGGTAAAGTGTATAACCTCTACAGAGCGTTAATTAATATATTCGAATAGCCGTGTCCGTGATCATGGACATGCTCAGGGATTTCACACGAGAGATAGAGTTTCTTTATAAAATATATCGAAGTGTGAATAGGAAGTTCACTTGATGAATATAATGTTCGTTTGGTGAATATGTAATTCACTTGGTGGTTTGGTTGGGAAGTTAATGGGAAGTTCACTCGTTTATTTCAAAGAGACTGTTTACTTTATTTACTTATTGTCTTCTAAATTACACATTTCAATCTATTTACCGTATTTATCGTCAATACAACTTTCTACAAAAGAACCATACAACTAATCATTTGTTCAAGCCTTTCATGAATATTAAATGCATACTATTTTCCTACGACTTCTTGAGTACTTTATGGCCCTGTTTGTTTCGGCTTCGGCTTTAGCTTTTCAAATAAAAAGCCTAAGTCAAACAAACAGTTGGTTTTGCTTTCTCGGAAGCCGCTTTCTCATTGTACATACGGAAGCCGAAAGCGAGAAGCCGCCCGTGGGGAGCTTCGACGGCTTCCCGCAGCCTTCAGTCCCAATTTACCCCCAAACTTCGGAATATTTACCCGCCAAATGCCATCGAATAAAACCGGTTGCCTCCCCTCCCCCCGCACGCCCGCCCGCTCAGCTCCTCAGCGCCTCAACCCCCTTCTCCCGTCCCGTGCGCCTCAGCCCCTCCTCCCGTGCGCCTCCTCCTCTCGCGCCGGCGAGGCTCACCGCCCTCCTCCTCCCTCCTCCGCCCCAACGTCTTGCCGCCCTCCCTCCCTCCTCCCCCACTGGTCCACCTCCTCCCCGCCCGAGCGTCGCCCGCCACAAGACAGATCCGATCTACCCAGATCCGGGCACCTCCTCCTCGCTCCTCCGGCCGCCTCCCCTCCTCCTCCCCGCCACAGATGTCCTCCTCCTCCCCTTGAGCGGCCACCCTCCTTGACCCTCTCCTCCTCCCCGACGCTGCCCCTTCTTCCCAGGCGCACCGCCACGAACTCCCCGACTCCCTCCTCCTCCGACGCCGACCTCTTGCTGCCACGACGCTTAACTCCTCCGCGCTCGGTCCTCCTCCCCCACCACCGCCGCTGCCCTCCTCCACCTTCCTCCTCCCCGCGCCTCCTTCCCCAACTCCCTCCTCCTCCTCGGGCTCCCTCCCCGCCACACGCTCCTCAACCTCCGCACTCCACGCCCGCCCCTCCTCCTCCTCCCCAGCCTCCTCCTCGGCTCCATCCTCCTCGTCGGCCTCCCCTGCTCCATCCTCCATGCACTAGTACCCTTCAAGCAGAATGAAATTGTTGGTTTGGTGTTCATGTGATGAAATGAATTGCATCTTTGTGTTGCAATTGATAATTCAGTGTGAAAATGTGCATGTTCTTGGTGCTTAGATTTTCCTGATATGTAGTTGGATATGTAGTTGTAAGCATTGCTGACTGAACATATTTATGATGGATTTCCTTTTATCTGGCACAAATTCTACATTATGCACAATAGATATTTGAATAGCATAATGGACGGATAAATAAGAGATTATTAAGATAGTTAGTAAACTCTTATTAAGATATTTGCTAAGGATCTGAAGTTCTGAACCCTAAACCTTCTGAGATGTTCTGCTTAGCTAGACAAGCTTTCACTCACAGTGCGTGTTCTGAAAGGAAGCCATGGCAGCTTCTTCTAAAGTTGCATCATGGGGCACTATGATTTTTGCAGAGTTACATACATGCTTGCACGAGCTAGCTGGGTAGAAAAGCTTGTGGAGCTGGGGGCATGGAGCATCCTTGAAGAAAGCAAATGCTCAGACAAGGAAAGGCACCTACCTAAATATTCAGATTGCAATAGTCAAGTGAGCATCTAAAGTTTTCTTCAGCTTGCAAGTTGCAACTAAGACAGTACAATTGTTTGAATAGGATGATTGATGAGTAGTCTAGTATCCCTGCTTCAAGATCTCGATAGAACTAAATGGTTTTGAATTGTTGTTGTCTGTTACTCAACTCTCATTACCACCAATGCATTCTTTAAACAAGTGGGAGAAGAGCAATTATTAAGATAATGTGGACTATATATATGAGCTCCGAGGTTTTTGGAACTATAAGTATTGACCGTTCATAGAATTATGAACCAAATCTGAGAGTCATGTAGGTCAATCCCATGGTAGATGACACTATAAATTGTTAGGTACAAGGAAATGGACACTGTGCTTAGCTGTTAAAATGACTTGATTGTTTTGATCTCAGTGCTTTGTTGCATTCCAAGTTCTTAAAGGTGCCCTGGACAACAGTATAATTAGATAGATATGACTGGTCTACTGAATTTGATAAATGAGACTTGTTTGTAAATTAGTTTGCAGTAGCATCTGTTGGCAGATGTACTTTGTATGTGCTATGCTATACAATTAGTAAACAGAATTTCATCACCGCTTGTAATAGCATTTCATCTTTGTACTACATTATCTCCACTTCTTGTTAAATGCAGTCTTGGTTGTGATGTTGTTAATGGAACATGGTCTTGTATTGGTTACTCAAATTGTTCTGTAGTATGTTCCCATCTGTCTCCATATATTCTTTCATTTGTCTGCTATGGGCAAATTTTAGTTTTATTTATGATATTGATTATCTTTGTAAGTACTTGATGTTGTTTCATTAAGACATTAACAGACTTAAACAAAGTGCCTAACACTGCCGATGCCGGTCCCAAGCCCGGAAAAAAGTGGAGGGGGCATTAATTGTTTGTAATAAATATTTATGTAACAATTGTTGTAATAAATATTTATTATAATAATTGTCGTTAAATACTCTAATCGTTGATTCACATGGTGGAGAAATTCGTGCAACATGCTTCAATTCGATGCTGGGTCAGTTTTATGACCTAATTGAGGTTTGTAAGGTGTACTTGATATCTAGAGGATCAGTGAAACTTGCTCAGAAGTAGTTTATAATTATATCCATTAATGCATGTTCGCTTCTCGTTAATGCCTCACAATTACGTTAGCCGCCGCCAATTGTCGTTAAATGTTGTTAAATATTGTTAAATATCGCCAATTGTCGCAAATATCGCCAATTATCGCAAATATCGTTAAATATCGCCATTTATCGTTAAATATCGTTAAATGTCGTTAACTATCGCTAAATATTGTCAATTGTCGTTAAATGTCGTTAAATATTGTCAATTGTCGTTAAATATCGTTAAATATCATTAAATGTTGTTAAATGTCGTCAAATATCGTTAAATGTCGTCAAATATCGTTAAATATTGTCAATTGTCGCCGTTAAATGTTGTTAATTGCGTTAAATAGCATCAAACAAGCTATTATTGTCCTCAGGGGCATTTCAGACATTTCACATCTCGGAAGCTCAAATTACCTACCAAAAAGCTACCACCAAACACCAAATCGAAAAGCTCACCAGAAGCCCTCAAGAAGATGTACCGAAGCCGCTTTTAAGAAAAGCACAGCCGAAACAAACAGGGCCTATGTGCTCACAACTTCAAACTTTGTTGCTCAAGCTGCTCAAGAGTTCTTCGGACATGAGTACTACGAAGACTTTGTGAATTAGGAAGTGTTCTTTACTCGATTTCTTGTGGGCATGTTGATTGGCCTCTCAAAGTTTTTCCATTCCACTGCCAGAGTTTATTTGTTTTTTTAGCCCTACGTGGCAAGTTAAGTAAACAATGAAAATAAGGTCCAGTTATTATTACTTGTTATTTTGAGATCTTTCTAGGTAAATCAATAAATGGATGGTATTTCATCGATGTTTCCTGTGTGAACTAGCAATTGACCTGGGATTAGTTCGGAATACATAGAGGGTTTCAGATGTGTAAATCTGGGTCCTGACAAGAGACAAGGAATCCAACCAACTTTTCTGAGTAGACTCTAAACACACACTTATTACGGTTGAGTTTCTGTTGGACCGAAAAGGCGACTAGAAGGGGAGTGAATAGGAGCATGCTCACTTTTTTACTTTGGTCGGATTCAATACCAATTTCACTCCAATAGCTATAGAAGCTATAAAGATCGATAAGCAAGTACAGCGGAAGACTTGTACTAAATCCAACCTAGACCCCAAAGCAAAAGACCACAAACCGGAAGGCTCAAACCCAAAGGCAACAGACCAAGTATTATGTCGATCGAGCCGTGAGGTCCGACCGGTGGCAAAATCACGGTCTGACTACAGCCTCACCGATCAAGGCGGTCTAAGGGTGGATCGACCACCGACACGTAATGCAGGAAGAACAACTCGAAAAATCAAACTCAAATCGGTCTAACTTTTCATCTATGCTGCCAAACTCCACGAAACTTGAGACACACCTTCTAAAAGATATTAGGAACCTATTCCAATCAAGGATCGCAGAGATCCATGCCAAAGTTCCTATCTTTTTCAGTTTGAACGATGTGTGCTCCAAAACCGAGTCAAAATCGAAATATGATCTAAAGACTTGCTCGTGGGTGATTGATGACCAAGATGACCCTAGATGGGTTCCCACATGTCACAGCAAGTTAGATCAAGCCAAAAAACCAAGCAAAAACTCACGGATCAAAGAAAGACTCAAAATCATCAAATAGAGAGAAGGAAAAAATAATTGACAAAGAAATCGATTCCGGGAACAAGTTCTTCACAACTTGACCCACGTTAGTCAAAACATGCATCATGCAACACATATGCCATAAAACCCATGAACTTGACCTAACCCAAAACTCATTGCCACCGATTGGTCGATGAACAGCAAGAGCCTGGTTAGACCGCCATTGAAAGGCCGGTCTGACCGCACCTATACTGATAGCACATTAAACTTTGATGAAAACTCGTGTTTCGACAAACCATTAACGACATTGCCAATTAAAACATCATCCTAAGATCGTGCATATATCCCCATGATATCCACAGTTTCAACCAGTGTTTTCTGAGGTTGTCAAATGTTTCTTGCAAGTCGGAAATATAATTAAGGCGCTTGATGCTTTTTATGACCAGATCATCAACATAAGCTTCCAAATTCCGACCTAGTTGAGGAATGAAGGTCTATTGCATCAAGCGTTGAAAAGGAGCGCCAATATTTTTTAGACCAAATGACATTTTGACATGGCAAAATATTCCAAATGGTGTGATGAATGTGGTCTTTTCTTCATCATCTAGGCACATACTTATCTGATGATAACAAGAATCTGCATCTAGGAAACTTAATATTTCACAACCAGCAGTAGAATCAACCAATCGATCAATACGAGAAAAGGGAAAATCATCCTTCGGACAAGCTTTATAAAGATTAGTAAAGTCTGCACACATACGTCATTTACCATTAGACTTTCTAACCATTACAGGGTTAGCCAACCACTCTGGGTGGTCAACTTCTCTTATGAAGCTTGCTTTAAGTAGTTTTTTCAATTCAGATCTGATGGCATTTCGTCGATCAGATGTGAATCTTCGTAATTTTTTTATGGGTTTCTAGTCAGGCCGTAGATGTAGCATGTGCTCAATCACCTCCATAGGGACTTCGAGCATGTCGGAAGCTTGCCACGCGAAGACGCCTACGTTTGCTCGGAGGAAGGTGATGAGGGTGTCTTCCTATCCAAGGTCGGAAGTGACCTCAATGGGAATGGTCTTCAAAGGTTCCTCTGTATTCAATGCAACTTATTTGACTTGGTCATTCAGCTTTGGTGAAACTTTAGGCTTTGACTGCTTGGTGGAAGGTTGCCCCTTACTTGCTTCTCGAGTTGGAATTTGGCCAACCATCTCGATGGATTTGCGGTCGCATGTAAGCGCCATCTTTTTATCACAGCGGATTGTGATTACTCCTTTGGAACCTAGTATCTTAAGACATTGATAACCGTAATGAATAGCCATTTAGAATCGTGCTAGAGTTGGTTGACCGAGTATGGCATTGTATGCCATGTCGAAATCGACCACATCAAAAGAGATTTTTTCTATCCTAAAATTGTTTGATGACCCAAACGTTACAGGAAGAGAAACCTGACCAACGGGTTTGGCCGAAAACCCCAGTACGATCCCATGAAATGAGAATCATACATGCTTGATCTTTGACCTAGGAACTTGCATCTCGTCCAGGGCACTCATAAATAGTATATTCAGTGAACTCCCACCATCAACTAACACACGATTAACTCGATAGTTCTTGATGGTGGGCTCAACCACGATCGAAAAATAACTACATTGAGTAGAGGGGATTAGACAGTCACCTTTCTAGAAAGAGATGGTGATTTTCGACCACTTTGGTACTTTATTGACAAGAGGGTCGATGGAATTTACCTCACGTTGACAGCTTTGAGCTATCGTTTCGACTCGTATGCCGAAGATCCTCCATAGATGTGATTGATGGTGTGTTTTGGATCTTGAAACGACATATCCTCATCATCATCTGACTGTTTTTGACCACTCATTTGCCCCACCACTTCAAGTGTAGAAAGTGCTCCCTTGCCGGAGTAGTAATACTCGAGTTTCCGTTGAAAAACTCAGTAGTTATGAAGGTCGTGTCCTTCTTTTTTGTGGAAACGATACCACATAGGTTTGTCGTTCTTCCGATTGGGATAAGGTTTGGAGCTCTGAGGCTCCTTGTTGCTCACAGCTAAGACCTCCTTAGAGCTTTTGACTTGAAGCTTTTGGCCTTTAGTCTTGCTCTTGGATTTTCCAGCCTTTTTTTATCTTTCTTCTTGCTACCTTCGCCCACTGGTCGAGTGACCTTATCATCATGATCAATCATGCTATTCCACTCGACCACTTCTACAGCAGTTGCATAACGGTCGGCCATTTCAAAGAGCTTGGCGACAATAGCCGGAGGATTTAGTGCGATATCCTCTGTGATCCTTCGGTTGCAGACTCCTTGCTTGAATGCTCTGATGACAGAAGAATCAGAAACTTTAGGAATTGAATTGCAAACCTAACTGAAATGCCTGATAAATTATTGCAAGGTCTCGTGAGAATCCTATCGCATTCTATGCAGGTCATCCTCCTTTCTTGGATGGTTGTAAGTGCTTTGGAAGTTGGCTAGTAGTAGGTTGTAGAGGTGCTGCCTCAAATAGATCGACTCTTGTGGCTGATTTAGCAGCCACAACCGAGAAGATCCTTCGAGCATAGTAGAAAGGTAGTTGGCCATGACATGCTCGCCTAATCCTGCTACTTGAACAGCGGTGGTATAGATTTGAAGAAACTCGATGAGATTTTGTGACCCGTTAAACTTCTCCATGTTCACTAGTCGGAACCATGGCGGCTAGAGAACTGCTCGAAGGTCAGGCAAAAATGCCCGACATCTGGTAATAATATCATAACGCCTTCTTTGTGGGGGAAGAAGGGCTAACATCACCGGGTAATCGTACTCGATGATACCCAGTTGTAAGTGGATCTAACCTATCATAGATCTCAGCCCTACGAGGGTAATACTCCTCGTACTCCATTTGCTGGTGTAGATTTCTCGGAAGAAGTGGTGAACGACCACTTCCTGTAGTAGTTTGTCGATTACTTGTTGTTTGAGGAACTCTTCTCCGACTAGGGTCGTGGTTAGGAGATAGACTAGACCTATTGTCTTATCATTATCCACGAGGAGAGTCATCTGAACGACTGGCGTTCGATGGAGTTGTCCTGGTACGACTACCAGGATGGTGTTGTCGAGTTTGCTCGTGCCTGACCATCGTGTTCCGAAGTCTTCGTGTGATCTCTTAAGCAAAGAGGTCGTAGCCTGGCGCTTGCCCAAGCTCTTGAGTCGGGTTTTCGACCAGGTCATTGATTTGTTGAAGTTCTTGAACTTCCTCTGGCTGGTATTAGATTCGCTCAGGTAAGGACCTCTGGGTAGCAATTTTTCTTCTCCAAATTGTTTCGGGATCATCAACGTCAGAGTCAGCCGGAGTGTGTCTTAGTGGAGAGTGAACACTTCTAGGATTTTGGCCACGCTCATGAACGTGGAGATCATGATCGTCACCGGAGGCATTCTCGCCATCACCACCAGAGCCCGAAATGAGTACATGATGGGAAGCAACCCCAGTCTTGCCTCTTGGAGAATGATTAGGATGTGTGGGGAGGACAAAGACCTCCTAGGTTCTACTGTCCCCACTCGTGGTTGAGTCCTCCTAACTTGAGGAGTAGTCAAAAGAAAACGCCTCGCGACTTGGAGCAATCCCCTCCAGGAAGGGAAATTATGGGTTATAACCGTCTCTGACTGAAGGTGAACCTTATGGGAGTGTGGTCGAATCCGCAGGTGAAGCGGGCTCGACAATGCACCTCGTGGGGGTAACCGAAGGGTGATGGTTATCAAGTATTGATTGAGTCCCAAAATAATGGATTCCAGGACTTGCTGTGCTAGATCGAACGGCCTTAGATGGGCTTAAACATTTTGAGGGGGAACCCACGCCCTGCTCTGTACTCGCCGTGGCACGATCCTGACCCTGGTCGGATGGACCCTTGCCCTTTGAGGAGTTTGGTTCCTCATCTGGGCGTAATGTCATGAGGGAGAGAGCTCCCTCATCAACCTTGTTCGTGGCATGGTCCCCTAGGTCTGGTGAAAGATCTCTGGAAATGACATGGCCATCGAACGAAATGATGCTCTGCTCGTACTCGTAGCAGGCATCAATGTCAAGTTCTGCGTAGTTTGCCAAATCAAACCAATTCTCCTCATTCGACTCTCCTGCCATGAAAGCATCAGAGTTGAAAAATGAAGACAATTTGTCAAAAAATGAAAGGAGAAATCAGAAGATCCCCACGAACAGCGCTAACTGTCGATGGTTTAGTATTGATCTTATGAATGAATGCTGGGGACTCTCCTTGAGTAAAACCACACAGAAAAGGACACAGAGATTTTATACAGGTTCAGGCCTTCTCCTGAGAGAATAATAACCCTACTCCTGTGTAGTTGTATTTATGTAATAGCTCAAAAATCCATAAAGGCAAAAAGGTGGGATTTTAAAAAAAAAATTGTGTGTTAACGATTGTTGCGCTTCTTGAATGCATTTTTCAGTGTTTCATTTTGGCTGCATCATATTTCTCTTGCCAGCATAAATGCCACCAAGACTAGGGGTTTCCTTTAAGTGAAAATCAGGATTTTAGCTAATCTAAAACCCTGTCATTTTGTCTCTTCCCAAGTCCTTCTAGCTTCATTCTTTCTTCCTATTTCTCCTTGGGCTAAATACTAATCAGTCTAGACCTGGTCCAACTCACCCCGCTCCCATGCATCCCCTTTCCTGTTCCTCCCACCAAGAGGTGTCCAACTGTGCAAATGCATTCTCCTTAATCGATCAGGCAGCCGTGTTCTTTCCACTTGTGTGTCTGTGTGCGCCAGGAGGGAAAGCTCTAGCATGGTGTGGTCTATTGACCATTAATAGTAGTCACCCAAGATGTCATTCACCGTCCTATGTCGCCCATGCCGCCAATCGCACAAACCACTCCGCCTCATCTACAGTGCTAAGGTGCATGTACATATTCGCCCAAGTCCCATATTGCCTTTCTCGCCATTCCAAAGGTTAGCCTCACTTTCTTCCTCCTCCAAGAGAGCTTGAGTTCCATTCAGGCTCAAGCGCTTGCCTCGGTCGAGCGCCAAGATCATCCCCGCCGCTGCTGACAACCGCTTAAGGCTACTTTATGCTAGGGCATCTGCTCACACCCATGCCCAAGGTGGTGCTTCCCCAAAATTAACTCTATTCCCTGATCGGTAGGAACTGCCTTGGATACAACTCTTTTTCCATCTGACTAGGACACTTCAAGACCTCCCAGAAGAACCATCAGCCTACTTCCACGGAGCCACCTTGAAGATTGAAGACTACTTCCTTTCCCCAAGCCAGCACTGCAACGCGGAGTCCTTTCGCTATCGCGGTCCACCGTCGATGGCTCAATTCCGGCTAGCCCATTCCCTAGTTCCATACTGGTAAGTTCTTAGTGGCTAACTACTCTTCCTAGTTTGAGCCACCTTGTTCTATCATTATTGTTTCTCTGGTTCTTCCTCTGGCTGCTTCACTGATTCATTCGATTACGACGATGCAGTCGAACCTTTGCTTATTTCAACCGCTGTTGAGTAGTCGAATACTCTTCTCATTCGACTACGCCCAGCCGAAACCTTCGACCTCCCATTTTACAAAGACCACCCTCGTGGTCACGACCTCCCATTTTACAAAGACCACCCTCGTGGTCGCGACCTCCCATTTTACAAAGACCACCCTCATGATCGCGACCTCCCATTTTGCAAGGACCACCCATATGGACACAACCTCCCATTTTACAAAGACCACCCTCCTGGTCCCTTGCAAAGACCACCCTCCTGGTCTTTCTGCAAAGACCACCCCCCTAGCCGTGACCTCCTCTTAGGCCACAACCTCCCTTTGTGGCCGCAACCTCCCTTTGTGCCCGCGACCTCCCCTTAGTCATGTGTACCCTGGGTCACGTGCGTCTTTTGGGTCACGACCTCCCATTTCCGCGACCTCCGTAGGTCATAGCTTTTCCGCGACCTCCTCAGGTCATAACCTTTTTCCACGACCTCTCTTGGTCGTAGCACTCTCATGACCTCCCCTGGTCGTGGCACTTTCGTGACCTTCCTCCAGTTTTAACACTTCCACGACCTCCCACTGGTCACAACACTTCCACGACCTCCCCTCATAAAGATTTCCAGACCTCCTGGTACAAGATTTCCTGCACCTCCCTAGTACAAGATTCTAGGATCTCCCTGGTACAAGATTTCTTGACCTCCCCAGGTCATAGTACTTCCAAGACCTCCCCTGGGTACAGTACTTCGCGGACCTCTCTAGGTCATAGTACTTCCACGACCTCCCTAGGTCACAATACCTCCACGACCTCCCCTGATCACAGTACTTCCACGACCTCCCCTGGTCACAGTACTTCCACGACCTCTCCTGGTCACAGTACTTCCACGACCTCCTAGTCGTATCCTCCTACGACCACTATGGCTCCTACGACCACTGTGCTTTCGACCACACAGTTTGACCATTGTGTCTCAACCACACAGTTCTATCACTTTTCTTCGACCACTAAGTCTCTACCAGTTCAACCATAGAGTTCGACCATCATGGTCTAAGACATCGACCACGATAGGTCTAAGGTTTCTGGTCTAAGATCTTGCCCGTATGTGTAAAGTTATATACATGCAAGGTACCAACAGTAAAAGCTGACTTCAAGTGCCATTCGTAAACTGAAAGCATATCTGGGAGCATTACCTCACCAAGTGATCCCTCCCACCTAGGTAATCATTGAGAAATGTTCCTATGGACATTCGCTCTCTCTGATAGAGTTGCCCGTTTTGATCCGAAGTATTCCCTATTGGGATTGAATCACTCAATCTCTATTTGTGCTTCGCTTCCTTTAACAGGAAATACTCGGCTTAAATAAGCTACCTACACATAGGGTCGCACGACCTGTACTCCATGCACCCACTAGCACCACCAGGACCTCTTCTCATGCCACGACCTCCTGGAATCACTCCATGATCCAAAGGACCCGACCCACCTATTGACTTAGGCTATCGCCTCATTCGGGCGTTACCACCACTACTACCATCGCAAGATAACTTCGCAACCACCGCCACGACCATCGCGCTTTTCTTTGACCATTTCCTGGTCGTAAGTCTCCTCACAACCAGTCCCTAGTCATAAGCTTTTCCACGGCTATCTCCTGAATCGTAAGACCTCCTACGATCAGTTTGTGGTCATAAGTTCTACTACCACCACCACCTGGTCGTAAGATTCCTCACGACTAGTACTTAGTCGTAAGCCTTTCTACTAACATCTCCTGGTCGTAATCTCTCCTACGACCAGTCTCTAGTCGATGGGGCTTACAGACGTGTAGACCTAGATGATCAGAGAGTCTCCCACGCCATATTTAAGGATATGGTCTGGTCATCCCGTTGAGTTGTCGTTAGATACGTTTGCTCTCATACGAAGTGTTTTCGTTCATTTGAATGCATTTGGATTTATTGGAGTTCTTTTGGTTATTTTCAGTTGCTCAAAAGTTCAATCGTATTATGCGTGGTTAGCACCAGAAGATATAATGGAACAAAGAACCCCAAAGAAGGACAGATTACTGTGACATTGAACAGATGATTCTCAAAGACATTGAGCGAAATTATTACCAGGATATTGAGAAGGGCGAATATCCAGATATAGAGCTTTATCAGAATCTCGACCAAGGCGAGTCAACATTTTGACCATATAGCACCTACCTTTGCAAATTATGTTGCTTTAAATTATGAAGCTGCATTGCTATGTTTTATCAAACTAAATTGGTCTAGATCATAGTTAATGCCTTAACAAATACTTGGGTATAAACTTCCAATCCTTGAACTTGGACACTATCCCTTGTCACCCTAGACTTAATGGATTACATATTAGTTACTAAGTCTGTATCTAAGTGTCATGCTAAGCTTTGCTTAGATACAATGTCATGCGGGCATTAAATTGCCTGACCACAATCATTAAAAACTTTGGAAAATGATTTGGGGCAGCCGAGGCCGGGAGCGTGGCTGGTATGTTGAGCTAATGATATTTTCAAAACAATAAAACCTGAAAAATTGTTTTCGACTGGGGCGGCTGGAAAAAGTGGCTGGTGCCGGGGGCACGAGAAGATGTTGGTATGTGGATGTACCATCCTGGTCATTTAAGGACCGAATCTTGGAATGACCTCTCATGCAAAAGCAGTGCAACCACAAGTTTATAATGTGTACGACTTGGCCAACTAATCTGCTTGCTTGCCTCAACAGGTGGGCTTCACCATTGAGGAATGTATGGATAAAGGGAAAGAAGCCACAAATAAACCACACTACGCAAGAGGGGCCCCTTGAAGTGCATGGCACCCAAGGTGGAAACCTTAGCGGGTGGGGCAAGCGTCGAGGAATGAGCATTGTAAATGCCTTGTGGTAATCTCCCATTGATTCACATGTCTAAGGAAGCATGTGTATATATCAAGACGATTACCTCTTGTGGGTAAAGTGTGCGAACTCTGTAGAGTAAGAAAACTATCATGATAGCCGTGCTCACAGTCAAGAGCGGTGCTGAGAACTTGCTGGATATAGTCTCTATTTTTACAAAATCATTTGTGATGAAAAGGGAAGGCTGGGGTGGGACCCCAGGGATTTGAGAAAGGCCTAGTCTGGGACTAGTGGTAAATATGGGATAGCCCGAGCATTGGGTGGATGGAGCCACTCAATGGTATAGGAGGTGGGACCTCTACTAGTACTTTACAAAAGAAAACTCATTTATGAAAACAGATTTGTTCAAAATGCTAAGTCTCAGGATTTTCTACTACTCATGTATTTCAAACTTGGCTTTGTGCAAATAAAAGAACTCTAAAGCTTCCCTTGACTAGCCATGCATCTATACAACTGCATTGTGCGTTGGCTCGCGAGTACGGTTGTGTACTCAGGCTCTGCCATTTTAATCTTTTCAGACCGATATGAGCAAGACCCCTATGACCACTACTACCCAGAGGCTGAACCGGATGGTGTTGAAGATGATGAAGCTTAGGTCGGGACCCCCAGTCGCTTGCCTATGGACAGAGTGAATGGATCTGCTACGACTTGCTCTACTTCTGCACTTGTCTTCGTTTATGTACTCTGGCTTTTGTAAGATTTCTGCCTTCGTGGTTCTTTTGTAAAACAATTGGTCAGACGACTGATATATATATATATATATATATATATATATATATATATATATATATATATATATATATATATATATATAGACACACACACACACACACACACAAACATACATACATACATATATCGGTGCAGTCGTTCGATTTTTGGTACAACCGATGAATAAAGTGCCGATCGTTCGATTTTCGTACAACCGATGAATAAAGGCTTGCCGTTCCGCATGAACAAGAAAATCGGTGAATGAATAGTAAACGTACCGAAAACGAAAACAAAAATTGACGAACTTTTGATCCGTAACTTCAAACTTCATGAAACTTGAAACACACCTTCCTCGAGGATGTCAGAACCTATTCCAAGTGACGATCGAGAAGATCCACGTCAAAGTTTTGATCTTTTTCCATTTTGCCGAAGGAGGGTTCAAAACTGAGCAAAAATGTAAAACTTGATCCAACACTTGCTCCTGGGAGATTGATGATTTAGATGAACCTAGGTATGTTCCCACATGTCACAGCAAGGTAGAAGAGGGCACGAAACAAACCAAAAACCAAAGGATCAAAGATTGACTCAAAATCACCAAATATGGAGAAAGAACACAAAGAGTACTCAACTTGAGGAATCATCCATAGATTGATCTGAGGTTGAGAGGGTTTACAGCCACTCCATCCATGTAGGACAAAGCTCAAATCATGAGCATACAACTCAACTCAACTCTCTCAAGCCCTAAGCCTCTCCTTTCTTCCCTAAACCCTAAAACCAAACTAGGGTTTACAAAATGAAATCCTTGGGGCTGCTGTGAACAGCACCCCTCCTATTTATATGAGGCCTAGACCTTCTAGAAGACAAACCCTAATGGGCTCCCGTTAAGGCCCAATACAAACGGGTCACACACGCACGCATTTTAAAACGTCGTTTTCACTTCCACTTGACCTAAACCACTTCACCATGCGCCGAACCGCGCCGTGGTTTAGTCAAAAGTCACAAAGGCGGTATTTGGTGAAATTACCAAAATACCACTTCTCGATCCTTCTCCATGGACCGAGTCCAATCCAGTCGAAGCAATCGCCTGCTCTGCCACGTGTAGGTTGATCAACGGCTCTCATCATGTCGTCAAGTCTCTCCCGTCCGAATCCCATCGGAACCTCCAAGGCACTTGCACCGACCCCCTCGCCGCTTGATCCAACCAGCTACATCGAACTGCCCGTTCGATCAACCTTGTCCATTCTGCGCCACACTTGAGTCCATTGACCTCACCTGACATCCTTGATCGTTCTGGACCTCAGCTCTCCAAGCTTAGTCCTGATCCTCCTCGCCGTTGACCGTCGTTGACCTCCAAGCCACCTACACAGCAATAGACCAAGAAATCGTCTCCAGAAACAAGTTCTTCACAACTTTACCCACGTTAGCTCAAAACATGCAATATGCAACACATATACAAAGATAAACATGGATATGACCTATCCCAAAGCCAAAACTCCAAAATGGCCGATAATCGCAACATAATCGGTACAACCGCCTACATTACCAACAAGATTACCGATCTTCTATCAGATCATTCCAATAATCAAGTCGCTTACGATTTCCAATGAAGACCAGAATTCCCAAAACAACTTCTTTGGAATTAAGCTACCGCCATCTACCAATCGGTACAACCGCGATCCGGTACAACCGCCACACAACTTGCGATCATACCGTTCTGCGGTCGTACCGCCCTTTAAACACCGGTTCTACCGAAAATCCTGATACTTTGCTGAAACTTTCTGAAAAACAAGAATTCCAACAAACCTTCAACCAAATTGCCAATTGTAACATCACCTAGGATCATGAGCATATCCTCATGGTGTTCACAATCTCCCCCTTGATGAACACATTGGCAATTTTCCAAAAATGAATGTTTTGAGGTTTGAAAGAAAAAGAAGACAATTTATCGCACAAAGGCACAACTTGGTCCTAAAAGCAAGTTAAAGCAAGGAAGTGATCAAGTTGGCTTCAGAATAGTTTCAGCAAGTGAGATAAGACAAAGAAGGCACAAAAGCTTCAAATTTCAGAGAATAGCCAAAAATCTCACTTAGGTCCATATGAAAGAACAATTGTTCTATTTGACCTTTGATCATTGTGAGTCTTCAAGAATTGCAATTCAAATTCAGAAAAGGCAATAAGACCAAAAGAATGCAATTGAGATGCTCCCACTCACTATGATCACCAAATAAGATCCATTTTCTCCCTATGACTACACAAAGCTTTAAAACAACATTTTGACCAATCCTTCTCCCCCTTTGACAATGAATTCATCAAGGTGCATGGAAGAAGATAGAGCATGAATGGAATGGAATGGCTGCAAATTTTTTAATTTTTTAGTTTTTCAATTTTTTTTAATTTTTAGCAAGAAGGAGTCATGAAGATTATCCAAGAAGACTGTACAAGTATTACACCAAGCCATATTATGTGAAGAAGTTATGTTCAATCATGGCAAAACATGTACAGCAAAGCTAAGGCCAAAATAGCAATAATCTGAGATTAAATGAATTGACAGTATGACAAGGTACTCAAGATTATAGTTTCACTAAAGGTATCCAAAAATGAGTCAAGCCATGTCTATAAGCAAAATGGAGCCTAGAAACAGCAAATGAGTCAATTTTGAGCATTATGAGTTCAATTTTGAATCAAAATGTTCAAGCATTTAGAATGTAGCACTTTGAGCACTTTGCTGAAAATGATTGGTTTTATCTTAGTAAAGCAAGTCCTGGACTAGGAGCCATCCACAACTGCCTCCTAAGCTTCAACCAATTGCCAATTTGTTTTCTTAGCATTGTGCTAGATCTCAAGCCTCACTACGACCATCCCAAACAACAAAAGCTTAAGAGAGTGGTCTAGGTCATCCAAAACTCCCCCTGAGTTCATGCCTAGTGCAATGGCAAGCCGTCTCATAAGAGAGAATTGGTGAGATCAGTTTTTTCGCACAGAAAAGCTCATTTTTCATTTGCTTGACTTAAGAATTATCATAGCTCAAGTTACAACTCAAAATCAATTAAGCCTATATGACATGGCATGAATCATGAGAGGATCACTATAGCAAAACTAGTCACAAGATCCAACAAATCATATTTTGATTCAGTTTTCTCACAGATAATAAAGCTAGTATGGCAAAAGCTAAGCCATACATAAAACGCCATAAAAGAAATCTAGCAAACTAGCACAAGACATGGCAGGGTATAAAGCATGAATTCAAGTCATACAAGGATAATAATCAAAGCTCCACAAGTTTATATTACAATGCAAGTTGTTGAATTTTAAAATGCATTATGATACAAATGAATGCAAAAAGAGCAAACTCCCCCTCAAAGAAGGCCAAGAGAACTAATAACCCCCAACTCTCCCCGCAAAGAAGCAAAATGAGAAGAATCAAGAGCTTTAGTGAAAATATTCGCAACCTGTTGCTCGGACTCTACAACGTGAAGCACAACATCACCCTTCTCAACATGGTCTCTAAGGAAATGATATCTAACGTCAATGTGCTTAGTCCTAGAATGTTGCACTGGGTTTTTGGCAATGTTAATGGCAGAAGTATTGTCACAGAAAAGAGGAACACTACCCAAAGACAACCCATAGTCCCGCAGAGTGGACAAGATCCGGAGAACCTGAGAGCAACCATCGTCATAGCTACATACTCGCCTCGGCGAAGGATCGTGCAATGAGGACTGCTTTCCTAGATGACCAAGAGATAAGAGATGTGCCTAAGAAATGACAAGTGCCAGAAGTACTCTTCATATCCACTCTACACCCGGCAAAATCAGCATCAGAAAAAGCCCGAATAGAGAGAGCAGAAGAAGAAGAATACCAAAGTCCAAAGTCAAGAGTGTCCTGGAGGTACCTGAATATGCGATGCACTGCTTGACGATGAGAAGCTCGAGGGGAAGCCTAAAATCGAGCGCATGCACACACAAATAATTGTATGTCGGCCTCGACGCCGTGAGATAGAGGAGGAGCCGATCATGTCATGCGGTACTTCTTCCGTCCACGGGCTCTCCATCCTCATCGTGGTCCAAAGACGGTGGTCGTGGTAATGGGAGTAGACATTGGTCTACTGCTTCCCATGTCGAAGCGCCGGAGAAGGTCCTTTGTATACTTACTTTGATGAATGAAGGTGCCTTCTTTCAGTTGCTTGACTTGAAGACCAAGGAAGAAGGTCAATTCGCCCATCATGCTCATCTCGAACTCACTGCTCATAGAATCTGAAAATCTGGACACCAAAACATGAGAAGAACCACCGAATATGATATCATCCACATAAATCTGAACCAACAGAAAGTCACTGCCATGCCTGAGAGTGAACAAGGTTTTATCAACCAATCCCATTTTAAAATCATTTTTAAGCAGAAAACTCTTAAGTCTATCATACCAAGCCCTAGGAGCTTGCTTCAGTCCATACAAGGCTTTGGAGAGTTTAAAAACATGATTTGGGAACTTGGGATTTTCAAAACCAGGAGGTTGCTTGACAAAGACTTCTTCTTCTATGAAACCATTCAGGAAAGCACTTTTGACATCCTTTTGAAATAGCTTAAAACCCTTGGATGCCGCAAATGCTAGCAAAATACGAATAGCTTCTAATCTAGCTACAGGAGCAAAGGTCTCCTCAAAGTCTAAGCCTTCTACCTGGGAAAAACCTTGAGCTACAAGTCTAGCCTTATTGCGAACTACCAACCCATCCTTACTTTGCTTATTTTTGAAAACCCATTTTGTTTCAATTATATTATGATTGGGTGGAGGTTCAACTAAGGTCCAGACTTTGTTTCTTTCAAAATTTTCAAGTTCTTCATGCATGGCATTGACCCAAGAGGAATCAGATAAAGCATGGGTGACATCTCGGGGTTCAAAAGAAGAGACAAAAGCAGAATGTGCATGGGATTCAGGAGAAATAAACCTGGAGCGAGTAACTCGCTCATGGAGATCCCCAATGATCTGCTCAGGTGGATGCCGTCGCTGAATGTGAAGAGGGGCTCCTAGTGCAGAAGTGGCCTCTACCTCACGGGCTGTGGAGGTAGGATCAGAGCCACTTTGATCGTCGGTGAAGGTAGGATGAGGCTGCTCATCTGAAGCTGGTGTAGTAGAAGCAGGCTCTCCAACCATGTTAGAAGAGACTTGAGGATGGATTGGGTCCTCATCCTCGAGTCATCATCGATTTAAGATGCTCTCGTAAACCTGGTACCGCATCATCGGGTCTAGTACCAGGACTAGCCTCATCAAAAGTGACTTCGCAAGTCTCAGAAGCTTTGTTAGTGTCAAAATTAAATACACGATAGCCACGAGAATGAGCAGGATATCCAAGAAATATGCCATCAGAACATCTAGATTCAAATTTATCAAGGTTGCCATGTTTAAGAATAAAGCACTTGCAACCAAAAATCTTGAAATGAGAAACTTTGGGCTTATAACCAAATCGAAGCTCATAAGAAGTCTTGCCAATCACAGATCTTAAGAATACCCTATTAGAGATATAACAAGCAGTAGAGATCGTCTCAGCCCAAAACCTCCTAGGTATGGAATGCTCATCTAGCATGGTCCTGGCCATCTCTACAAGGGTCCTATTCTTCCTCTCTACAACACCATTCTGCTGGGGAACTCTAGGAGAAGAGAACTAGTGCTCAATTCCCCTATCAGTGCAGAAAGTGGCAAACGAAGAATTCTTGAATTCTGTCCCATTGTCACTCCTGATGGCTCTCAAAGCTCCAAGAAGCTCAACAGCAAGTCTAAGGACCAACTCTCTAAAGAAGCCAAATGCCTCGTCCTTAGACACCAGAAAGTAAACCCATAAATACTTGGAGTAATCATCCACAATCACAAACACATACCATTTACCATCGGCTGATTGAACTCTAGAAGGACCAACAGTATCTAAGTGTAAGAGCTGACTGGGTCCATCAGTCATCACTAAGGTAAGAGGTGGATGAGAAGCAGAAACCATCTTACCATGTCTACAGGGTGAACAAACAAGATCTCTAACAGCCTTCAGCCTAGGCAAACCTCTAATCAAATCCTTGCTACTAACTCTAGTCAAGTGGTCGAAGCCTATGTGACCAAGCCTACGATGCCACAACACTAGATCATGGGAGTCAGAAGCTACAAGACACCTAGGACTAGAAGCAGAAGAGAGACTGAAATCAACACAAAAGATCCTCTCAAACCTAGAGATCTCAAAAACAAGCTCACCAGAGGAATATATAACTTTGCACTCATCACTCTTAAATCTCACCTCTAGACCCTCATTAAGAAGCTGGGAAACAGATAAAAGATTATACCTCAGCTTACTTACCAAAGCGACGTCCTTGAGCATGAACTTGTTGTTGACGCGCACTGTGCCCTTGGCTGTCACGGTCCCAGTAGAAGCATCCCCAAATGTGATCAATTCATTACCGGATGCACGTGTGAGGGAGGAGAACCATCTAGAATCTCTAGTCATGTGTCGAGAACACCCGGAGTCAACAAGCCATATGTCCTCCTTCCTCGCACGACGGACCTACAAAGCACGAACAGGAAACATCTGTGCCTCAGTACTGAGATTAGTGATAAAAGACTTGGGAATCCAGTACTGAGTCACATGATGCTTGGGCAAAACAGAAGAAGCAGCAGTAAAATGGTTAGGAGCAAAATCATAAGAATGCACACGAGAACCACCTAGACTTCTCCGAATCGACCTACCAAAAGGTCGGTACTCCCCCTGTCTAGATGCTACCCGTGGTCTCTCTTCACGATATCCTAACCCAAAGCGCTGCCTAGAGCCACCAAAGGAGTCAAAGAAGTCCTCTACAAACCTAGGCCTATATCTAGCAGGAAAGACAGGCTGCCTAGCTCTAGAGACTACAGCAGGTGAAGGAACTCCTCTAATGGTTCTCAAAGAACTCATCCTCTCCTTCCTCTCAATCTTGGCTCTACGGAAGCAGAACTAAACAATGTGGCCATCCTTCTTGCAGAAGGTGCAATGGTACTTGACCTTTTGAGGGGTCTGACCTGATGAAGTAGAAGCACCTATCTTGCTAGAAGGGGTTTGGGCAAAACCAGCAGATTTAAAAACTATCTTGGATGGCTTAGAGAGTTCTACCTCAAACAGGCCACTCTCAACATCTCTAACAACCTTAGGTGGATGGTTCTTGGAATGCTCTAGGGAATTAAATCCTAGGCCACTATTGTTCACACTCACCTTAGATTTGTCTAAAATCATGTTGAGATTCTTCTTCCCATCAGTAAACCTCTCAAGAGTCCTGTTAAGGTAGTCATTTTGTTTGGCTAGCTCACTACATGAGGCACACTTATTTGACTTGCTAGCCCTATCAGACTTTTCCTTATAGTGAGCTACCTCGGCTTTCAAAGCCTCACAAGACACACAATAGTCATCTCTAATCCTATCCAACTGCTCTTTGAACTTAACTCTAAAAGCTTCTTGTACCTTATCTACATTATGCCCAATTTCAATGCAAAGATCACAAGAATTAGAATCAACAACTTTCTTGGAAGCAGTCATGGACATGAATTGTTCAATTTTAGCTTTTTCCTTAAGAGTCCTGTTTAAGGCACCATTCTCAATTGTGAGTTTAACACAGTTTTCACATGAAGCAGTTTTAGAGTAAAGAACCATTTCATTCATCTCCTTCATTTTAATCCTACTATCCTCACAATGAGAACACATGTGACTAGCATCAAATTTCTGCAATTCTTCTATAGCGCTATTCAATTTTAATTCAAGTAAAGTACAATTTGAACAGGGTAAAGGAATAGCATCTACAGCAGTCACATCAAGAGCAATGGCATTCATGTAAGTAGGACTAGACTTGAGAGTTTCTAGTTCATCAAAAGCATCTTTCAGTTGATTAGCAATAGAGGAATGAGCAGATTCCAGATTTGCTAGTTCATTAAGCAAGCTAGAGCAAGAATCACAATCATCAGCAGGATTAATGGATTTGAGCCTATCAACTTCTAGGTTCAAGTCATCAATCATGGCATCCTGTTTCCTAATCGTTCTTTCTTGCTTATTCAGTCTTTTTTCAGAAAGAACTAAAGCACATTTCATTTTAGCAAGTGAAGGATGTACCTCATCGGGATCGCTGAAAATATCATCGTCGTTGGAGGAATCGACGTCATGGCTGTCCCTAGCCATGAAGCACATGCCGGTAAAGTCCTGGGCCTTCTTCTTGCCATGAGAGTCGTCGTCGTCGTCCTCCGTCTCCGAGTCCACATCGCTCATGTCAACACTCTCAAGAGCACCAAGGACTTGGCTGACGAACTTGCGATAGTTGGGCTTCTTGCCTTTCGTGTCCTTGGCTTGATGACGCCTCCGAGAGTCCTTCTCCACCTTGCCCTTCAGCTTGGGGCACTTGGAGCAAATGTGGTTCGGCTCACCACACTCAAAACAAGTGACAGTGCCACCTCTCCTCTTGTTCCTCACTTTGTTGTAAACTCTCGAGAATTTGGTGGATAGGAGGGCTAGGTCATCCTCAGGTAGTTTCTCTAGCTGCTCATCACTCAAAGAATGTAAAGTGGACAAAGAAAAACCAGATGAGCCAAAATCAAAGGAATCAGACGAGCTACCCTTAGATGGGTCAACCACCAAAGCCATCGACTCTGTCTTGGGGAGACGCGAGATAAAGTTAATCTCATGCGTCTTCAACCTCGAGTAGAGCTTATCCATGGTAAGCTCACTCATGACAGTGTTGTCATTGATGGATGTGATCTTCATCCCCGAGACCTTCACATCAAGAGTACCCAAAAGTTGGCGTGCATTCTCAGACTCAGTCAAAACAAGATCAACAGCGCGAAGATCATGAAGAATCTTGGAGAACCTCCCCCACAACTCATCTAAAGACTCACCAGGCTTTTGCTCGATCTTTGAGTATTCTTTCTTGAGCTGGTTCTGTCTCACTTCCTTGATCGCAGTAGAGCCCTCGTGGTAGTCACAAAGGGTCCTCCAGATCTCGTGAGCAGACCTCAAATGAGCCACGCGCTAAAACTCAGATCGACTAAGACCTCGGATCAGAAAGTTCCGAGCCTTGCTATTAGCCTCAACATCTAGAGTGATCACATTGTCATTGGCTGGCACGACATATGGATTTTTGACCTTAAGCCAAATAGCGTGCCCTTGAGCCTCGATGTAGGCATGCATGCGTGCCTTCCAGTAAGCTAAATCAACTCCAACAAAAACAGGTGGTTTGGTTGAATACTTGTCAGTCGCCATGGCTCCAAAGATCGATTAAGAACTATGAGAAGAGCTAACCAGGCTCTGATACCACTTGTAGGACCGGAAAGGCGACTAGAGGGGGGTGAATAGGAGCACTATCTATTTTTCGCTTTGATCGGATTCAAACATGATATTGACTCCAATAGCTATGAGAACTATGAAGATCAATATATATAAGCGTAGCGGAAGACTTGTACTCAATCCCCTTCAAATCCCCAAAAGAAACGGCCAAAAACACAAAAATCAGCCTAATGAACAGTACCAGTCGTCCCGGATGAACAGTGCCGATCGTTCCGATTTTTGGTACAACCGGATGAACAGTGCCGATCGTTCCGCATGAACAGTAAATCAGGCGAATGAATAGTGAACAACCTGAAAAAAAAAACAAAAATTGACGTAATTTTTGATCCGTAACTCCAAACTTCACGAAACTTAACACACACCTTCCTGAGGATGTCAGGAACCTATTCCAAATGACGATCGAGAAGATCCACGTCAAAGTTTTGATCTTTTTCCATTTTGCCGAAGGAGGGTTCAAAACCGAGCAAAAACGTAAAACTTGATCCAACACTTGCTCATGGGAGATTGATAATTTAGATGAACCTAGGTATGTTCCCACATGTCACAGCAAGGTAGAAGAGGGCACAAAACAAACCAAAAACCAAAGGATCAAAGATTGACTCAAAATCACCAAATATGGAGAAAGAACACAAAGAGTACTCAACTTGAGGAATCATCCATAGATTGATATGAGGTTGAGAGGATTTATAGCCACTCCATTCATGGAGGACAAAGCTCAAATCATGAGCACACAACTCAACTCAACTCTCTCAAGCCCTAAGCCTCTCCTTTCTTCCCTAAACCCTAAAACCAAACTAGGGTTTACAAAATGAAGTCCTTAGGGCTGCTGTGAACAGCACCCCTCCTATTTATATGAGGCCTAGACCTTTTAGAAGACGAACCCTAATGGGCTCCCGTTAAGGCCCAATATAAATGGGTCACACACGCACGCATTTTAAAGTGCCGTTTTCACTTCCACTTGACCTAAACCACTTTCACTTCCAACCAGCTGCATCGAACTGCCCGTTCAATCAACCTTGTCAATTCTGTGCCACGCTTGAGTCCATTGACCTCACCCGGCATCCTTGATCGTTCTGGACCTCAGCTCTCCAAGCTTAGTCCCGATCCTCCTCGCCGTTGACCGTCGTTGACCTCCAAGCCACCTACACAGCAATAGACCAAGAAATCGTCTCCGGGAACAAGTTCTTCACAACTTGACCCACGTTAGCTCAAAACACGTAATATGCAACACATATACAAAGATAAACATGGATATGACCTATCCCAAAGCCAAAACTCCAAAATGGCCGATAATCGCAACATAATCGGTACAACCGCTGTGTTACCAGCGGTACTACCGATCTTCGGTCGTACCACTCCAATAACTGCGGTCGTTCCGATTTCCAATGAAGACCAGAATTCCCAAAACAACTTCTCTGGAATTAAGCTACCGCCATCTACCAATCGGTATAACCGCGATCCGGTACAACCGCCACACAACTTGCGGTCGTACTGTTCTGCGGTCGTACCGCCCTTTGAACGCCGGTTCTACCGAAAATCCTGATACTTTGCTGAAACTTTCTGAAAAACAGGAATTCCAACAAACCTTCAACCAAATTGCCAATTGTAACATTACCTAGGATCATGAGCATATCCTCATGGTGTTTACAGTCTTGATATCCTAGAACCGTTCCCAAAAGCTCCAACAGGTTTTGAGTTCCTTTTTGTAACTATTGATACGTTCACAAAATGGATTGAAGCTGAACCTATGACTGGGATAACAGCGGAAGCAACTAAGAAATTTATAATGAAAAATGTGATCACTCGATTTGGTGTGCCAAATCGAATCATAACAGATAATGGTACACAATATTCGAGGGCAAAATTTCAAGAATTTTACAAAAAATTGGGTACTAAGTTATTTTATGCCTCTATCGCCCCTCCACAAAGTAATAGGGCAGTCAAAAGGGCAAATGACCAAATTATGCAGGGAATTAAAACTCGAGTTTTTGACTCTCTCGTAAAGCGCTCAGGAGCATGGGTAAAACAATTACCTTCAGTATTTTGGGCAATTCGCACGACCGCTGGCCGGACCACAGGAGAAACACCATTTTTCTTAGTTTTTTTTATGCTGAAGCTATGCTTCCACCTGAACTGAAGATTCGGTTGACAAGAGTCAAAACCTATAACGACTCTGGCCTAGAACAACTTTGAGCTGATGACATCAATCTACTCGAAGGAAAAAGAAACAAAGCCTTAATCCATTCGGCAGTCTTCCAACAAGCCCTACGCAAATACAATGATCGTAAGTCCAACCTCGTAGCTTTGCTATAGGTGACTTGGTATTGAAAAATATTTAATCCCAATCTAATTAGAACAAACTTTCCCCTAAATGGGAAGGTCCTTACACAGTGGTCGAAGTTACGCGACTAGGCTCGGTACGACTAGCAATGGAAGATGGTAGAGTTATTTCTAATTCATAGAATATCGACTAGTTACGAAAATTCTATGTGTAACCTCCTACATTATCAATAAAGTTTATGTTTTCTTCAATTTTGATTATCTTAAAATATCCATTGAACAACGATTCGATAATTTTTCGATCACCTTTTTACAACACTTGTTTTTTCCTTCCACTAGTAAAAGGAAGGTAACTTCACCTAGTCGAAACCTTCTTCTCTGCACGTGGTCCTACCCCCAAGAAGGAACTTTCTAGCGTCGATCTGTTCCTTACTTTAGCTACCAATATAAGGAAAATGAGTTCAACAAAATATGGTCGAAATAATTTTGAGCAAGCTCTTTTTAAACATTTACTTAATTTCTTTACTTCATTTTATGTAATGATTTATAAGTGAGTTGGGCTTTTATAATTTGTTCAACTACTTCTGATACACTCGATTTGATTACCCTGGCCGGAGGAAGAAACATCACCTAGTCAAAGTCTTTCCTCTCTGCACGTGGTCTTGCACACTAGAAGGAACTCCTAGCATCGACCTGTTCCTAACTCTTACTACTAGCACAAGAAAATTGAGATCAAAAGTAAAGGTCAAAAGAATTTTTTAAACGAGCTCTTTTTCCACTATTTACAAATAGTCGGGGGTTAGGATAAAGTTATAATTATGACCTTCAATTCTTAGTCTTATAATCTCAATTCTCATTTTTTTTATCCTATCTTATGAGTTACTAACTACTCTAAAAGACATTGTTGGAAATGAAAACAAGAAATTGTTTTTACAAAGGAAATCCTATTACAAACTACTCTGATGAAGAAGATCCAATCCGCATCTCCTCTGTGACCTTCTTGCCGACTGGCTGCACTTCTTCGATCAGTCGTCCTGCCTCTGCTTCAGGGCAGTCGAAATCAGCTTCGATTGGTTGAAGGCTAAGACTCTGGTCATGAGCCTTAAGTTTTGCAAAAGCAAATCTAACTACACTTTCGATCGCTTGTCTTGTTGAGTCGGCTTGATTGGTCTTCGGGGTAGTTATCAACTCCTGAAGTTTCCCAACCTATTGTCCAATGGCGCTCGTGTGTCCAACCATGGTGTCTTCAATAGGATTTACCTTCTCAGCACCAAGTCCACTAAGCATATTGTTTAGGAGAGAAATGTTGTCTTGAATATTGATCATCGTAGCCTTCATTTCCTCCTAACTATGGGTCGAAGCTTCTTGAAGTCATTTTAGTTCAACTGTTTGCTCTAAAAATTGAGTACAACCAGTTAGAAAAACACTTCTTAAAGATCAGTTAATAAAACTGGTCGTAGATAAGGAATTCTTATTTGCCAAGTGAGAGTCAAGCTTCTTGGTCTCATGATCATGAGAGATGACATCATTATAATACTTCTTTTTCTATCATTAACCTTTGCAACATGACTTTTTCATGGTCAAGCAAATCGGTTGTAATCTTTCTACCACTTTCAAACCAACAAGGGAAAAAGTGATACGAGTACTAAGCAAGTACTCAAAAGACATCCTTTTCCTCATATTTATTTTCTTACCTTTTGTTCCTCCTTACACAGTTTGGAAAAAGAGAATGTCACCTAGTCAAAGTCTCTTCTTTCTGCACGTAGTTTTTTGCCCACTAGAAGGAACTTCCTAGCGTTGACCAGACTCTCATTTTTACTACCAAACTAAGGAATTAATATCAAAAGACATGATCAAAACCAAGGAAACAAAGCTTTATTTCATAAAGTCCAAGAGATACATATTACATGTCACAAAAGTTGAAAAAAATCCTAGTTACATTTCTTGTATGACCTTTCTTCTAACTAGTTAGTCTTTCGACCCGTTCTTCAGATTTCTTTTTCAAAGTGGTCGAAGTTGATCTCCATCAAAAGAAAGCATGTGATATGTCAATTGGTAAGCGCTTGTCTAGTATATTGTTTCTCTCCGATATGAACTTCAGTCTTGTTCGGAAGTTATACATCATAGACAATAAAGTGCTCATCTAGTCATTGGGATCTTTTTTTACCAAATTCCTGAGGACTTCAATCCATGGAACAAATTGACTTTTTGACCACCTTAAAGTCATGTTCCTTGTATTTTACTTTCCCACGACCTTACTCATAGTGGAAAAATACCAAGCCGTTCTTAGTTCAAACTCATAAAAAGCTTTGAAGATATAAATCTCACATTTCTCTTCTAAAGACCACAGTTCATCATCTACCCTTTTCTACTTCAAAAAAAGTTTTGGAGAATTTCTTCTAACAACATCAAAGATGGTTAACTCCTTCATATCCATTCTTGATTCTTCTCATTCAAACTTAGGTCCGACCATTTCTTCTAAAGAAATCTACATGGACTTGAGGAGCTTAGGGATAGAACTTTAAGAAGAACCAGAAGTGGAAAATAGAAAGATTGCGAGTGAGTTTTTTTTTCTTAATTTTGCCCTTCTGATGGTTATTTATAGCCATCAACTTGCGACAGAATTCAATAAATAAGGACGAAAGTCCCAACGGTTAAAATTCTATTAGAAATAGTTTTCGATGAATCATTGGAAACCAAAGCATCACCGTCACTTCAGAAAATGTTCTTCATAAATGGAATCTTAAGAGACGGTTGGTATTCTTTTTTCTGTCTATTCAGGAAAAGGAGTTTTTACAACTCAAGTACAATTTCTGGTCAAAAGAAAAACCAATCGAAAAGACTTTACTTTCGACTACTATCCTACGACATTTTTTCTAAGTAAGTTACTTTCACTTGAAGTTGGGGAGCTAGATGATGAGAATCTAATAATCCTTAATTAATTAAGTTATTTTTATATAGTATTAAAGATAATAATGTCTCTTATACAACCTCCAAAGGTACCCCCTCAATATTAACAATAAGGAAGATCATACTCACCTAGTGGTCGTAAGCTCTTCTACGACCACCCTATATGGTCGTAAGTTCTTCTACAACCACCTATTGATCATAAGTCTTACTACGATCACCTCATGGTCGTAAGTCTTACTACGACCACCCTATGGTCGATAAAGCTTACAGACATGTGGGCCCAATCGACTAGGAACATTTGTGCGCTGTGTTTAATACACGCAATAGTTAATATGTGTTGTTATTCCTGAAGATAACTGCATGTATTAACTCTCTGTCTCTAGCCGCAAAGCGACGTGGGGGGATATGTCCTTGACAATAACTACCCTTAAACGTGCGCATTACATCAAACAACAAGGCACCTCTCGTCATGGACAGCTGCCACCCCTTCATACGATATATAAGGGTAAAGTCAGTGGACAGAGAGAGGATAGGGGATCATCTGATCAAACAACAAAACAAACATGAGTCATTAGTCTTAGTCTTGTCTCTTGTAAACACAATCAATACAACAACATAGGAGTAGGGTTATGATACTCTCAGGAGAAGGCGTGAACCTGTATAAAATTCCTATGTCCTTTTTTGTGTGGTTTTGCTCTAGGAAAGCCCCCAACATTCATTCATAAAATCGATATTACACCATTGACAGTGCCCAACTTTCACATTGAAAATTGTAGACAAACAACATGTCACTATCAAGTCCTTAGGTCGATGAATGTGCTTGACTTCTTTATCTTCCTCATCATTGACTCTGTATCTTGCAACGATGTCTTGGTTGCTAACAAACACGATAGTAGGAAGTAGATTCTCGATGATCTCTATTGATGTGTAGAACATATGTCTCGGTAGCGGTGTTATTCGTCGAAAGAAAATCAGAGGTGATTTGTTTGCACCCTTCTCAACTCGCTATCAATTTTTGGCATAGGCGTCACCATCATCGTCTAGGTGAGTCGGTCCGAGAAACCCATCGTGGGTAAATAAAATTCGGCTAAGAGCTCACCCGAGAAGAACAAAACTAGAAAAATTTAATCTAGAATGAAAAACAATATAAACTAAATAAAACTAAAGTTATTTAAGGAAAAATCAATGTGTCCTCTACCCACCAACTCCGGCGAAAGAGGGAGGGACCGACCGACCTAGGGACAACGGAGTTGCCCCCGTTGGCTCCGTGGTATGCAACTTTCAAGACCCTAGGAAAAACAATATCTGTATCCATGCAAATGATTAGGCCCATGACCCTCTTTGGATCGTCTAATCTTCTTTTTTTGAGCGGAGTCTAATCTTCTGCTTAAATGGAGAATTTTATCTCCATCGTAGGTGGGCCTCCGATTATTGTTTCCTTCTCCAGATACGGGCCCAGTCCGGCCAGAGGCATCAAGCACAACATGTACTTCAATGTTCCAAAAGAAATATTAGTTGTTTTATGCATCATGCTGTCCATGCCCGTCTTTTTGTATGCACATAAAACTCCTCTAAAATATTTTCTTAGAATTTTCCTGTGAAGATTGATTTATATTCTTGTAAACGAGAAAACATAGCCTAAATTTTGTATAGCTAGCAAAAACACATCAGGGGCAATCCAGCTAATCAACTAACCAATCGGCTATCCTTTTTTTAACCACCTCCGCATAGACACATAGCGTAAAATGATATGAAGCATGCACGGGTAGATTCCTATCTACTGTTAAAAAAGGGTAAAATCCATCCTATGAGATGAAAGTGTTTTGTGTTCAAGCGTGAGAGGTTGGTCTACTTTAATGTTCACCTTTTTGCCAATATCACACTAATAATGGCCTAAAAATGAATATAAGCATACAACAATATATTTAAGCACTACCTACTGGAGAATGTACTTTGTTCCATTTTGTATGTTCCTATACTAATTTATCTATACAACTTATGTTCACATGTATTCCACTCTACCTCTATTTTTTTATGATGTTTCATCAAGTTTATAAGTGCACCTTCTAGGTATTATAAACATATCCTTAAGGGTTTGTTTGGATGCATTGTGATCTGACTCAATTCCTTTGAATTGGCTTGGAATTTGAACTAAAATCTCTTCCAATCCGAAGGGATTGTTTCTAATCCATTCCTATCCAAACAAGCCCTAAAAGGTATTATATAAAAAGTGAAGCCATGGAAATTAATTGAGTTATTACTAATGGTTAAGATTAATTGCTTTTAGCTAAATATGAGTCAATTGTGTGATCCTTATATATCAGGGATGGTTACTCCAATGTAGTTTGTGGAGAGAACAAATTTGAATTATGTAGCTGGCTGAAAATATAAAAATACAACTTTACAAACCAAATATCTTATAAACAAGAAAAATAATATGAACTTCAGTGTGCGAAACAGCTAGTGAACATTTCTCCTACTAAAATTTTATCAAATCTTACATCTCCCATCATGCCAGTAGAATGTTTTACCATCCCTTCTCTTGACAACAAAATATGTAACACAGTGATCTCAATGATCAGGTTAATAAGACCCATTGCAGTTATGCCAAAAATCACAAGCCCAAAGATTCTATTATTTATCCACATATTTAAAAATATATATGGTAGCAAAGAAAACAAAACAGAACAAAAGAATATCCATTCTTGGGGCTTCAAAACTTCCAAACCAAATAACCCTAGGAAATCAGGCTCCATGAAAGCGCCTTTGAAGTGGAGTAGTTGTCAAATCACCTAAACGGTACAAAAATGGAGTACATATCACTCTTAATTAGTTATTAACTCTCAGCATATTACTGGTGAGGTTTGAACTTGGCTCCTCAAAGGTGAATACTGGAATTTCAGTTAGTCATAATTAATCAAACAAATAATCCATTTGGTGGTGCAAAAGGTTTCATAATATTCTCACGGTCTATATATGTGTCCTATTATTTTCTCCATATCGGTAAATCTTGTGGAAGTTTTTCTTAGATACCGCTATTGATTGGATTGATATCTATTTATCATACTCCCTCTGGTCACAAAAGGAAGTCGTTTTAGATATCAACATAGTCTTCAAAATACAACTTTGACCACTCATTTCTATATTAATATATTTGCAAAAACTAATAACATTATATTATTATGAAAGTATTTTTCGAGACAAATCTACATATATCATTTTTATGTGTTCAATCTAAATATTCAAAAAGATATTGATAGATAAAGTTTATAATGTTTGACTGCACATAATTAACCTAAAACGACTTACTTTTGTGATTGGAGGGAGTATATTCTGAACAATATCTAAATGATCCTCGGAGCGCCATCAGTTTAGGAGTTAACATATTAATTAATTAATTAAACTACTACTAAATGAGAGCTTAGAAGTAAAAAAAACCTTAATTCAAATTCATGCCCCAAATATTAGTTATTTTCATTCTTCAAGATTAATCGATTGAAGTGCAACATTGTAACGTCCCAAAATTTAGCATTTCGAAAATCTTTTGAGTAGTTTAGGTACCTGAAAAACTTCACCCATTTTATTTGAATTAATAAAGCTTAAATGAGACTTTCTAAAATTAAAAAAAAATTAATCTGATTAAATTAAACTTCAATTAAATCAAAACTAGTGTTAGTTGGGTTCCTTGTTTTCCAAGGAAATTTTCCTGTATTTTTGTGATTTTTTCAAGTTCATTTGCTATTTCTTTGAGCTCGGTTTGCTTTAATCTCTTTTCTAAAATTCAAAAGCCTTTGGAGTTTTAAAAAAATCCTTTAGGGCCGAATTTCTTTTCCTTTGGCCTACTCTTCCTTTTTTTCCAGGCCATCTTTCTTTTTCTCCCACAGCCATCCTCCTTTTTTCCTTTTCCTTTTTATTTCCTTATCTTTCTTTTTCTTCTCACTACCCGCGGGCTATTCATGTCAGTTCTTTCTTCCTCTTGCGCCTGGACTCCCAGAGCTAGTGTCTGAAACTGACACGACAACGTCGCTGGCCTCTACATGGACTCTCCCTCTTTGGTGCATATAAAAGCAGAGCTGCTGCGTCAAAACGATCGCCCCGATCTCCTCTTCCAAACCTCCGAGTCGATTTCGTCGGAATCGAAGCTGTGCGCCACCAAAGGTCTTCTCCTCCATGTTCCGCCGCCATCCAATGTCCTCCGACTGAGCTGTCTGCACCATCGAGTTCGCCTCGACGCGTTCTACGTCGAGCTTCCGTCGCCATCGCCAAAAGATCACCGAGTCACTGTCGACCATGTCAAACCACGACACTGAAATCGTTTTTTCGCGTTCCCCGCTTCTCCGGTGAGATCCTCTAAAATACGTTCACGTCATCATGTGTCCCTTGTCCCGATCTATCTTTTGCATCCCTAAATTCCAAGTTTCATCCACCGTATGTTGAGTTCTTCTCTTTCTCTCTCCTCTATGGCCGCCTTTCTTCATCAGACGAGTGCGCCGCCACTGTTGGGCTCCCGCCTTCATCTTCACCACCGTTGGGTTTGTGTCATCGCATTCTATGCCATGTTCTCCTCCCTTTTCTCGGAACATCGCCGGAAGTACCTCGTCGTCGTTCAAGCTGTCGTCACTACCGCTTCCTCCCTCGCCACCGGCAATTGCCACCGCTCCTCACCGCCTCAACCGCGTCATCATCTCCTCCTTGTCATCCTCATTCCATTTTGCTCGTTGGCTAGAGCTACCTCGCCGCCAACCGTCACTGCCACCGTGCGCCAGAAACCACCATAGAGCTCCTCTGTTCTCTGTTGGTTTCTCTCTTTCTCTATCTGATGTGTGGACCCTACATGTCATCCAACCAATCCAAGCCATATATCCAACTCTCTCTCACTTCAATGCGGGCCCCACCTGTCAGTAAAACCTTAGTCAACACTAGCTTCATGAGCTTGGTCCACCATGGATTAGCATCTCTCCGTGGACCTGGTCTATGGACTAGTGGCCCACATGTTAGTCTCTCCCTTATTTTCTGGAATTATTGTAATTCTTGAAAATCAATAAATCTCAGTGGTCCCACATGCCATACACTCAGCTATTTTCCAATATTCCCGAAATAGAATATTATGAGAATAATCTGTTGACCCCACCTGTTAGTTTCTCTCTCTTTTTCTTTTTTTGGCATTTTTTTTTCCGATCAAACTTTCGAGAGCTCGTTTTCTTCCTCATACGAACACCGATTGAACCAATTCAACTTTCTAAATTCATCTAAAATTCAATATCTACCTTTCAGTACCATTCAATTTCAATTTGGAGTTTATTTGATTTATCTTTTTGAATTTTGTTTGTTTTGCGCCTTCTTTCTCCTTAGACGATGAAGTTCCAGAATCGTTCGAAGGAGCTGATGGTCAAGGAAGTAGAAGATTAAAGAAAAAAAAGAATATAATTGCTATAGCAAGGCAAGTTGTACCTGTAACACCCCAACTCAACCTGAGCCTAGAATGCTACTAAAATAACATAACATAATACTAAGCTAGGATTTTTCGCTAAATTTCGATATAGTCTCATTTGAATCTTTGACCACAAAATAAAAATTCTAAACATCTAACAAGAATACGAGAAAGATAATCATGTATCAAAACTTAAGACATAGGCTTAAACATTTCCATGACAACATCAACTCTGTTACAAAGTACAAATACACATCGAAGGGTGATTACGATCATAAAGATAGATTACGTTCTCTAGAAGGTTCTTCCAATTAAACTTAGAATTCAGAATAAACGAGCATGGTGTTTAACGTGGTGGAGTGCATCAAGTTTTATTTCTAGCCCTTCCCATGCATGACGCCTTCACAAGAGGTACCTAAAAAATAAATAAACAAAGCAACAAGCGCGAGTCTACGACTAAGCAAAGTGCAAACAAGACATTAAGCCAAATCTCATAACCAGACTTTGAATTTAACATGTTCAGTCATCCACAATAATATCATAACTATTCAACTTTTAATGCCATGTAATGCAGATGCCACAAATACATATTTCTTTTCTCTTTGCAATTACCGGTGATGCGAAGCATGCATCTGTCGATGCATACCCATGTATGTGCCTTCTAGCACAAGGACCTCAAGCCCACACTCCACGAGTGTGGGGACCTCATGCCCGTCCAATACATGACGGGAACCTCAAATAAATCATTACATGGCTACCACATAGTCCAAGACTCAAGGATAAATGTTTTGATGCAAATGAGCATAATATACTTAATCGATCATGAGCGTATATCATCCAGCAGCAAGATCATGAATAAAATTCATACAAGTAAAACAATAACAATTTCATGAATTTTTCTCCTCATTTCACTACTACATCCAGCCTCATCACAGACGGTTCGGAACCATCATCACAGACGGTTTTTGAACCGTCTAAATTTATATGTTAGTGATAACGTCGGTTATCATAGACGGTTCAAAAACCGTCAGTGATACAGCATAACACAGACGGTTTTTTTTTTGTTAAAACCGTCTGTGAAGGCATGGTATCACAGACGATTTCTATTAAAAACCATCTGTGATATGTAGCATATCACAGACGGTTCTATTTACAAACCGTCTATGATATTTGAGAATATCACAAACGGTTTGTAAATAGAACCATTTGTGATATTTGAGAATCACAAACGGTTTGTAAATAGAACCGTTTGTGATATTTGAGAATATCACAGACGGCTTGTAAATAGAACCGTCTGTGATATGCTACGTATCACAGACGGTTTTTAATGGAAACCGTCTGGGATAGCTCATTAGCCTAACAACTTTTTTTATTTTTGGCTAGCCTCAAGAATCGCTAGCCATGCCCTCTGAAAACAAGTATGCAGAAAATAGATACATCACATATAATCAATTGCTGACAACTCAAAGTGATCATTACTCAAAATAAATTACAAAAGAATTTGTTCAAGTATTCTCGCTATAGTTACAATTGGATTTCAATTGAATCAATTGTTTGCACGTGGTTGAGAGGTGTCGACGGGATGAAACTTTGGGTCAGCGATGGAGTGAAAGTCTCCGTTGGAGTTAATGATATCTATCTGGATGAA
Organism: Phyllostachys edulis; assembly: GCA_036346405.1. Classification (NCBI taxonomy): domain Eukaryota; kingdom Viridiplantae; phylum Streptophyta; class Magnoliopsida; order Poales; family Poaceae; genus Phyllostachys; species Phyllostachys edulis. The sequence continues at coordinate 20,855,601 of CM070566.1, forward strand.
GGCGTAGAGCTTCCCTCGAACGTCCACGATCTCTCTCACAACGAGTGCATCTAATTCTATCATCAAGTCCTGTCGCTAGCAAGAGTAAAGTGGTAAGTATATATTTAAATTTATAATTCGGAAATAATTATTTCAAGATTGACAAACCTCGGGATCCTTCATCTTAGCACTAATGATTTGCTACATATGATGGCAAACGTAGAATGCACATAGCTCATCATTTTTTTTTTGCTGGCGGCACTGTAAAAATAGAATTACATATATAGGTATAGTCAGTTCGAGACGCATTATTAGGAAGTATGATATAGCATTATTGTGTTGTAGCGCGTACCGAAAATTGCATCCTGTGTGTCAGTGTGTCGTTCGATACCCCCTTGTAAAGTCCTCCCTCATCAACATAGGCGGTGAACGACCTACATGATTCCAAAAAGTTATCCTCGGCCATTTCAAACGAAGGAAGACTATAATAGAGTTATGCATGGAGGAAATGAGCATACCTGTCGAGTATTTCTGTCAGAATGCTAAAGTCGTGATGTTTGCTAATTAGGGAATCAAGGTATATTACCTTGTTCCTCTTTGGTATAATGACTAAAAGGATCCAGTGGTACCTACTCATGTATGTCGCTATAGTCATTAAACCTAAGTTCGTGCTGCGTATAAAGTACAAATGAAGTTTACATAGCAAGTAGTGAAGCACTTACCCCTGGTTGTAGGGCACCAGTATGTAGTCCTTGTTGTTCTGACAAAGCAATCCTGCTGTTATGTATTTCTCGACGAAGGATGTGTCTGTTTCGATGGTTTGCATAGAGACCACGTATGGGTCGAAGAAACCCACCGGTTCGGACCATTCCTGGGCTTTTTTCATCATGTATCTGTACATAAGCAATGAGTTGTGATATTTATCGGTATTACGTGAATGTAGAACTTGATTGTACACACTTACAGTGTCCAACATCGTAGAAGCGAGGTGTCGAGGGCAATGAGGTTGAATAGGTCATATAAGTCGCTGAAGCCCACAACGAAGTGGCCCGGCCCGTTGAAGAAATGCTCATCCTTGTATCTGATGGTGATTCCAGTATCGCACCCCTTCTTTTCGGTCTTCTGCATGTACCAGAGATGCAAATCCTAACAACCTAATCCAATGCGGGTTAATACTGTGTCGAAGCACAACAATTTTCCGATGGAGTATTTCGAGGGATTGGGAGGTGCCTTAATGTTCATCGATTTCAATTTGGCCTTAACGATTTGCCCACTACAGTCTTCCTGAGAGACGACTCGGGAACCGATATGGCGGCACGCTTTTCTTGTTCCTTCGGCGTCTTCTCCACAGGAACCGATGAGGTGGCCTTCTAAGGCGAAGGATGAGGTGGAGTCATCGAGGGTCTCATTGGAGAGAAATGGTTGTGTCGAGATCACGACACTGCTAGGTCCCAGGCAATGTCCTTCTTGGGCCACTGGATAAAAGTGTGCATGGCATCCCCTAGTGTTTTGATGTCTTCATTCGAGCGAATCTCCAATGGGACAGCCATGAAATTGTCATGTACCATGTCCACCTGGACCTTGGTGTAACCCTACGCCAGCTGGGCACTGTGCTGCACTGTCCCTTCTTAGCATGGATACACCATCCCCCGCCCAGCCTCAATAGAAATAGACCCAACCATCCTCACTTGGAGTTTGCAGGGCGTCGGCTCCCACAAAATGATACACAATTAGCTAAGGCATCCTATAGGTCTATCTTTGGAGTATTCCAGAGATGTACATTACCTTGATGTCGTCAATAGGTAATTGGACGTCATCATGTTTAGAATTATGCGTGGACGTGATGCTACTCCGATGTCGAGGAGGACTGGCTCCCAAATTAACGGGGGTAGCTTGCGACTGGTTCAGAAGTTGATTCATTTGATTCTGCAATCTTGTTATCTGTCCTTGAAATTTTGCAGTAAGCACCTGTACCAACTGGTCCTCGTTCTTGGCCTTGGATCTCTTCCTACTCCTAAACGTGTCGTAGTCGCCTCGGAATCCATAACTCCAAGATATGTTAACCCCAAGGCCTCGTGTGCGACCCGAGTGCTCCTTATTTCCCAGGGCCGTAGATAGAATATCCTTCTCCCTGTCTGCTTGGAAGGAAACTTGGGAAGTTTGGGCAGTCAATTCATGCTGCAATAGGTCATCATGTTATTATAGACACTATGAAGTTATGGACTTATTAACAACTAGGTAATTCGACATATTTACCAAACGTTGGGACACTTCCTGGTTTGCTGGGTTTGTGAAAGAGATGCCGCCCAAAGATGAGACTTTTGCCCTCTCTTTTAACCAGCTTAGGGCACGTGGGTCTGTGATCTCAGGAAATGGCCCAATTGTGTTCTCGTCCTCCGCCGCCCATTCCGCGGATTTACCTGCGTACCCAGCGGTGCCGAGTCTGTGGGGGGTGAATGTTTCATGTCTGGAGAGTTTTGTGCGCCGCACTTTGCTTAAAATTCGGCCGTCGTCTTCGTAGCCACAAAGGCGTCCCATATTTCCTGCGTCAAGAATGGATACTTCGTGAAGGGCGTCTAACCCGTGTTCACGTACTTCGTGACAAGCTTGCTCTTGAAGGTCCTCCATGCGTGACACATCACGAGCAACGCTTGCCGTTCCACGCGTGCCTGGTCTGCTTTTGGGATAGTGAATGAGGCTGAAAATTCTGCCCTCTCTCTACGGCCGTCAGAGACTTCCAGCTTGGTGTGGTGATAGGGACCCATTCCCTTGTAAGTATCCCGCAGATGGTCCAAAATCTCACCGCTGATCTCTAGGGACTCAGAGGGATCCCAATGTCACTAATTTCCGTGATGATCGGTTGGCCCATAGGCAATTTCGATTTCCCTCTGCCATCTCGCTTACGTATTGCTATCGCCGGACATCTTGACACATTCGGCGACGTCAATGATGGCAGCAAAGATGGTGCCTCTACCATCTCGCTTACTTGCTATCTATATAGGTTACATATGCCCAAAAGATTGTTGCAAGCATTTAAATGACCAAATCAACATATACATATGAAGTATCGCCATGTCATTTAAACTGAATAATATGCTCAACATATACCACATGTATATTAAAGAACTCAAAGATAAAGCTCGAGTATTGATGTTAAAGAGTGCTCTCGATTACATCACCAATATATCTTCACTAATCAAATTTGACAATCATCAAAGCAGATCTTGAGTGAACCTAAAACTTTCCTATTGGATTGTTGTAATATGTACAATATTAGCAAATAATCATAATTAATTCCAGCATAAATATGAAACAATAAAGCATTAATCCAACAGCATTTAAATGACCAAATTAACATAACCAAATGTAAATCATTCAAGTCATTTAAATTAGCACATGTATATGAATGAAATTAGCATAGAGCACAAAAATTTGAAATTAACATGAGCTCTCATATGGCAAGTTGCACAAGAAACAAACTTGGCCATCTCAGCACTAAGGTCTATTCTCTTCATAAATTGGATAAGAACACTAAAATTCATATTTTGAGCTCTATCCAAAGCTTAACTAGACTGACATAACAATCACATGTATAAGAAGTTCAAAATGATACTATCTGTCAACCATAGATCATCAAGAACCATCAATATCCACTCATCAAGTCCACGAAGACTGGCCTTTAATGAAGACATAGAAACAAAACAGAATCAAGTAAAACTTTCTTCTATTAAAAGGACAGGACAGCAGATTAAGTGATCAGGTAAAGCACTACAGAAGTACTGGAACTTCTAAATACAATTTGACAGCAGCAGGCAAACTAGTGATTACTATGACAGCAACAAGCAATCTTGTAGAGCTCAAAATTGAACTAGTAATTCTACCAATTTCAAAATTAGACCATTCCAATCATAGAGCAATATTAAGCCCACAAAATTCACTTTGATATATCTCACAGAGCATGAATCAAAAACAGACTTTTCTAACCATGTCTAGGGACCAAACCCTAACCATGCATCTGACTGACCTAGCACAATATCATGAATCCACAGTGGAGGGAGCAGAGGATAGGTTCTCCCCATTCATCTCATATCACACATTAATCTCAAATACAACATTCACAGTTGAGGATTAACCTTCACAGTGCAAGGAGGAGGCCGGTGCAGGGAAGGAGGTCGGTGCAGAGGAGGAGGCCGATGCGGGGAGGAGGATGGCGCGGGGGAGGAGGCCGGTGCAGGGGAGGAGGCCGACACGGGGAGGAGGACGGCGCCACTGGGTAGGAGGCCGGCAGAGGGAGGCCAGCAAAGGGACGACGCCGACACGGGGAGCAGGATGGCGCCACGGGGAGGAGGACGGCAAAGGCAGCGACAGCGTCGTTGATGTCGGGGGCTGCGGCGTCGAGGTCGGAGGCGGAGGTGTCGGGGCCTACGGGGAGGTGAACGGGCGAGCCCTAGAGGAGGCGAAGGAGCGAGAGCTAAGCGGGCTAAGGGCACTAGGGAGATGAATGGGTGGCACTGGGGAGATGAATGGGCGAGCCCTAGGGTTATAAGGCATATCACAGATGGTTCTATTATGGAACCATTTGTGATAAGGAATCACAGACGGTTCTTAATAAGAACTGTCTGTGATATGTCCACATGTGATTACTTATCCCAAACGGTTCCATAATAGAACCGTCTGTGATATCCCGACAAATCCATATGAACCTGGTGACAAGTATGATGACAATCATGACAAGTGCATATGAACCTGGTGACAAGTATGTTGACAAGTCCATAACACAACTCCAAATAAGTCCATAACACAACTCCAAATAATTTGACTGAAAATTAATTTATCCACTGACAATTCGTTTGAGTTCAAAAATTCATATCTAATTCAACTCAACTCCAAATCAAAGTGAAACCAATTTTGATACTCCACATTACAATGAATGTCCACATTGACATCAATATCAAAGATGACAAGTCCATAACACATTAACACATGACAATTCCACGTTGACGTCAAAATATATGAGAGATTACAAGTCCATAACACATGATGTTATGGAATAAATTAATTACAATGGAGTAAATTCTTAATTAAAATATAGCTCTTCATGATGATCGACACGCATATAGCTAACTTCCTCACTGGGTTGTTCCTCGAGCCTGATGCTGTCTTCGAAAGAAGGCAACTCGTCAAATTGATTGTACTCTTCCTCATCCACAACATTCTCAACTCCGAGAATCCTTCTTTTTCCATGAAGAACTACGTGGCGGTTCTTATCTGCCGAGTCTGTTACATAAAAAACTTGAGCAACTTGCTTAGCGAGTACGAATGGTTCGTCCTTGTATCCGACACATTTGAGGTCTACAGTGGTGACGCCATACTTGTCGACCTTCACACCTTGTGGAAGTTTAACCCAATGGCATCGAAACATGGGGATCTTAAAAAGTACGTAGTCGAGCTCCCAAATCTCCTCTACGAACGCATAGTAGGAGTTCAACCCACGTGCCCCGGTGGTATTGAACTGCTCATGAAACGCATCTATACGGACACCGTTGTTCTGGACTGTGCTCTTCCTATCCTGAGCCGCTGTATAAAATATGTACCCATTTATGTCGTATCCTTGCCATGTCACAATTGTAAATTATGGCCCTTTTGCCAACCATAGCAGTGTATCATCACTTGATGACCTCCCGGTGATTCACACCTTTAACCATTCGTTGAACTGATGGTTGTGCTCTCTCGTGATCCAAACCTTCGACCGGTCTGGATTCTGTTGGCATATCATGTCTTTGTGCTCGTCGATGTATGGAGACACTTGGGTCATGTGTTGCAAGACCGTGAAATGGGCTTGAGCGTACGTATCCAGATCGGGAGTGATTGATTTCCTTCCAATGGTCCCGATACCATCCAATCTCCCCTCATGACGAGATAGAGGCACACCTATCGATTCCACCTGAGCCATGTAGTCGACGTAGCACTCAATGACCTCTTCGGTTGCATAACCTTCGATGATGCTGCCCTCCGGTCAAGATCGATTTCGTACGTAGGACTTGAGAATGCCCATGTACCTCTCGAACGGGTACATATGACGTTGGAACACAGGGCCGCATATCTTTATCTCTTTCACAAGGTGAACAATGAAATGGACCATGATATCAAAAAATGACGGAGGGAAATACATCTCAAGATGACATAGAGTCGTCACCACCTTGGCCTGTAGAGTATCTAGTCCTTGGTGATCGATGACCTTCTGAGCAATTGAGTTAAAGAAATAACACAGCCTCAAGATTGCCACTCGGACCTTGTTCGGCATGATACTCCTAATTGCAATAGGAAGCACTTGTGTCATCAGCATATGACAATCATGAGACTTCATACCAATTAAGTTCAAATCTTCCATAGAAACAAGTTTCTTAATATTAGCGGAGTAACCAGACGGGACTTTCATACCATGCAAGCTCTGACACAGTTCATTTCTCTCAACCTTGGACAGAGTGTAGCAAGTTGGGGGAAGGTACGTTCGTCCTTTATCAGTCTCTTTCGGTGCTAACTCGGTCCTTATGTTCATATCAACCAAGTCACGCCGTGCGTTAACACCATCCTTTGTTTTGCAACTAATGTTCAGTAAGAGACCAATCAAGCTATAACATATATTCTTCTCCACGTGCATGACATCCATGTAGTGGCGAACTTCTAAGTGCTCCCAATAAGGCAAGTCCCAAAAAATTGACCGCTTCTTCCAGATGTTCTTCTGACTGGTTCTTAATTTACGTCCATTCCCAAGCACAACATTGATATCCTTGACCATATCATAGACCTCTTTCCCTCTAAAAGCCCTTGGAGCTGAATCGTCCTCTTTATTTTGTTGGACCGAAAAGGCAACTAGAGGGGGGTGAATAGAAGCACGATCTCTGTTTCACCTTGATCGAATTCAATACGATTTTCACTCCAATATCTATAAAAGCTATGAAGATCAATATACAAGCACAATGGAAGACTTGTATTGAATCCAATCAAAACCCCGAAGCAAATAGACCAAAAACATAAAAACTCAAAACCTAAATGAGTTGGGCGGCCTGACCTCCAACTAGAAATCGGTCTGACCTCTCAATACATGGCGGTCAGACCTCTAGGCTAATGAACAGTGAAATCAGCCCGAAAACTAAAACTCAAATTGATCTAACTTTTGATCTGTAAGGCCAAACCTTACCAAATTTGAGACACACCGTCTCTTAAAGATATTGGGAACCTATTCCAATCAAGGATCGCAGAGATCCATGCCAAAGTTCCTATCTTTTTCAGATTGAACGAAGTGTGCACTAAAACCGAGTCAAAATCGAAATATGATCTAGAGACTTGCTCGTGGGTGATTGATGATCAAGATGATCCTAGATGAGTTCCCACATGTCACAACAAGTTAGATCATGGCAAGAGAACAAGCAAAAACTCGCAGAACAAAGAAATACCACAAATCACCAAATAGAGAGAAAGAAAGCAAATAGACTCATCTTTGAGGGAACTTTCTTTGGATTGATTTGATATGGTATTGGTTTACAGCTGTTAGAAGGATAAAACTAGGGTTGGCTATTCACAACTCTGCATCTTATTCATTAATGAAGGGGATATATATAGACATCGATACATGGGCCTCATGGGCTACAAGGGCCTCATGGGCCAAGAGAGAGAGGGAGAGAATGTAGAATATACAATACTCTTAACACCACCCTTCAAACTCAAGGTGGATCAAAAGGATCTGATGCACTGAGTTTGAGTAGATGAAGTCGATGATGTTCTCTAGTTTGAGCTTTAGTGAAGAAATCTGCAACTTGAAGCTCTGAGGGAATATACTTGAGGGTGATGGTCAACTGCTGACAATGAGATCGTGTAAAGGATGCATCAACACCAATGTGTTTTGTTAGCTCATGCTTAACTGGATCACTGGCAATTTGAATGGCACTTGTATTGTCACAAAAGAGAGGGGTAGGATTGTCACAAGGGACACCAAGATCACTCAAAAGCCATCGAAGCCAAATGATCTCTGATGTTGTAGCGGCAAGTGCTCGAAGCTCAGCCTCTGCACTAGAGCGTGACACCGCAGTCTGCTTCTTGGACTTCCAAGCAATAAGCGAAGTACCAATAGAGATATAGTAGCCAGTGACAGATCGGCGATCAGTAGAATCACTCGCCCAAGTGGAGTCAGAGTAAGCGTGGAGCTGAAGCTGACTTGAACTGGCATAGAACAGACATCTGGACATAGTTCCTCTCAAGTATCTCAGCACACGAAGAACATGACCATAGTGAACTGAGGTAGGAGCACTAACAAACTGGCTGAGCACATGAACAGCATGAGCAATGTCTGGCCTGGTGACAGTGAGATAGACAAGGCTCCCAACAAGTTGACGATAGCGGGAAGGATCTGTCAAAGGTACACCGTCTGTAGGTCGAAGCTGCAAGTGAAGCTCCATGGGTGTGGCGGCGATGCAGTATCGATCATCCCGAGCGAGTAGCAGATCTGAACATAGCGATCTTTGAGAGATAGTAGCCATCACCGTCGAGAATGAACCTCAATTCCTAGAAAATAGCTCAATGGTCCCAAATCGGACATCATAAATTGTTCACTCAATTTCTTCTTGACAAAGGCCACATGGTTCATGTCATCTTCTGTAATCAGCATATCATCTACATACAGAAGATGCAAAGTATGATCTCGCTGAGAAGTGTGAATAAACAAGGCAGGGTCATGCTCACTCGAGTGAAACCAAAGCTCGAATCACGTAATCAAACGCTCGAACCAAGCACGAGGAGCACGCTTGAGACCATCTGAGCACGTCTAAGGCGACAAACATAACTCAGAGGAGCCTCAACACCTAGGGGTGGTCAGCATATAGACCTCCTCATGTAGATCGCCATAAAGAAAAGCATTCTTGACATCCATCTGAGATATAGTCCATGTGCGTATTCTTTGCAACTACAATAAAATGCAATTTGTGGTCATATGAGCAAGCTGGAGCAAAAGTCTCATCATAATCTCGACCATAAGCTCTTTGAAAACCTCTTGCAACAAGACGAGCCTTGTCTCAGCTCTCTTGACCCATCTGATTTGTTCTTTATTTTGTACACCCACTTGCAAGTGATAGGAATAGCTCCAGACGGTAGCGGAACAAGATCCCAAGTGCCCGTGCACTCTAATGTTGTGAGCTCCTCTGTCATAGCCAACTGCCATTCAGGTACACTGACAGCCTCTTGATAGGTACTCGGCTCAGCTACTGCACCTGCATGAGAAAAACCCCATCTCTCTGGTGCCTGAATAGAAGAACGATCACATAGGGCATATCGTGATGTAGTAGAACGATCGTCAGAGTCGATGGTACTAGCCGAAGGATCAAGCGGAGGAGAGGAGGACTGAGGATCAAGTGGAGGAGAGGAGGACTGAGGATCAAGTGGAGGAGAGGAGGACTGAGGATCAAGTGGAAGAGAGGAGGAATGAGGATCAGAAGGAACTCTCTGTCGGTGACTATAGTGGAAGGAAAGAGTGGAAGTGTTAGAAACTGGTGGAGCTGGTGGAGAAGACACACGAGAAGGTGAAACTGGTGGAGAAAGTGTATCTGGAGAAGGCAAGTTTGATGAATGAATGGGAGGTAGACACAAAAAGGAAGTGGAATCTGTGGAAGGAGAAGTGGGATGTGTAGATGGATGATGAAAGAAAGGTCGTCCCTCGTCAAAAGTCACATCACGAGAGATGCGAATGCGACGTGCTGAGGGATCATAGCAACGATAGCCCTTATGCTCAGGACTATAACCCAGATAAACACACTCAACCGGTGATGGCTCCACTTTGTGCGCTCACGAGGTGCTAGAAGGACATAGCCAGACACAACCAAAAACGCGAAGATGAGCATAGTGGCGTGTGCTCTGTCTGAGACCTCACGGGACACTTGCCTGAAGCTTAGAAGAGGGCCGACGGTTAATAAGATAGATCTTTGTAGAGACCGCTTCCCCAAAAGTGAGAGGGACAAAGGAGGAAATGAGAAGAGTACGAGCAGTCTCGATGATGTGACGGTGCTTGCGCTCAGCACAATGCCAGTCATAACACGATCATCTTCTTTCTGCCAGCCTTTAATACCTCAACATCAACGGTCTTTGGATCAGGAGGATCATCAGTTAAATGAGAGGCCAAACCATAACCCCTGAGAGTAGTCTTGACTGAGAATGCCCATGCCCGGTAGTTCAACCCATCAAGCTTGATGTCCGTGAACACAAGAGATGAACTACCCCCAAACATTGAGTCGGATCTAGCCATACCACAACAGTACTAATCACAGAGCAACAGTAGCAGATAATCAATAGTAGCAGAGGGTAGTACCAATCAACACGGAGTAGTACCAATCAACACAGAGAGCTGTATCACAGAGCAGTACCAGACGACTCGGCTACACCTCAGGCCCCAGGCGACGATTCGGTGCTCCAGCGTCTCGGTGCTCCAGGCGGCGCAGAGGAGCTCAAATGCAGAGGCTCTAGGCGGCGCAGAGGTAGCAGAGGAAGACGAGGCATCGGGTGGCACAGAGGTAGCTGAAAAGGCGGCGTGCGCGAGGACGAGCTCGTGCGCCGTCGGGCCAGCGCAGATCTAGTCGTCTCCGGCGGCGGCGGCGCTGATCCGGGACCAAGGAGGCGGAGGCGGCGCGGATCTGGTCGTCTCCGGCGACGGCAGCACGAGGTCTCGAGGCGAGGTAGAGGCGACGATGGCAGCACGAGGCGACAGCGGCAGCACGAGGCGAGACCGACGCCGGATCTGGCCAGCTTGGAGCAAAGGAAGGAACGAGAGCTCGGGGCTGCTCTGCTCAGGCCCTCCGGCCCGAGCGAAAGCTCCCTGCAGAAGCCGTCAGCGGTGGAGTAGAACTAGGGTTAGGGTTGAATGGCTCTGATACCATGTTAGAAGGATAAAACTAGGGTTGGCTATTCACAACTCTGCATCTTATTCATTAATGAAGGGAATATATATAGACATCGATACATGGGCCTCATGGGCTACAAAGGCCTCATGGGCCAAGAGAGAGAGGGAGAGAATGTAGAATATACAATACTCTTAACAACAGCCACTCTATCAATGGAGGACAAAGACTCAATACATGAGCACGAAATCAAATCCAACTCTCTAGAACCCTAACCTCCACTAATCCTCTCCCTAAGCAAACTAGGGTTTCAAACACAATGAAAGGATTAAGGGGGTGCAGCCACCTCCCTCCTCTATTTATAGTGGAGGCTTAGACCTTCTAGAAGATTGAACCCTAATGGGCTCCCGTTAAGGCCCACACACAAACGGGTCACATACGCACGTATTTTAAAGCACCGTCTTCATCTCTTGACCTAATCCGCTTCACCTTGCGCCACCTTGCGCCGTGAATTGGCAAAAGGTCACCAAGGCGGTATTTGGTAAAATTACCAAAATACCCCTTCTCGATCTTTTTGTAAAGACCGAGTCCCATCTTCGTAAAGCACCTCACATGCTTCGGCACGTGTAGGTTGATCCAGCAGCTCTCTTCATGTAGGCAAGTCTCTCCCATCCGGCTCCCATCGAAACCACCATGGCACTTGCACCGACCCCCGCGCCGCTTGATCCAACCCGTCGCACTTAACTGCCCGTTCGGTCACATTTGTCCCTCTTGCGCCATGCTTGACTCCATTGACCTCACCCGGCATCCCCGATCGTTCTGGACCTCAGCTCTCCAAGCTTAGTCTCGATCATCCTCACCATTGACCGTCATTGACCTCTAAGCAACCTGCACATCAATAGACAAAGAAATCGAATTCAGGAACAAGTTCTTCACAACTTGACCCACGTTAGTCAAAACGTGCATCCTGCAACACATATGCAATGATAACCCTAAATTTGACCTAACAAGAACACATCGCCGCCACGCGGGCCGACGAACAAGCCAAAACTGGTCAGACTGCAACTTTGGCCGGTCTGACCGCCCCCTGGATGGTCTGACCATCACTTGTTGGTTGGTCTGACCGCCCAGTTGGGACTTAGCCAAATTTCCTTTCTGGAAATCCGAAACCTACTGAAATTTTCAAACCAATAGAACTTTTGCCTGGAAGCCCCAAAAATTATGAGACCAAGTGTAGTACAATCTACTCTCTTGCCTACACCCTCTATTTTTGGCCCAGCTCCAAAATCCAAAATCTCATAAAGGCCGGTCTGACCGATTTTCCAAAGCGGTCGGCCGCCCTCTAACGGTCGAGACCGCCCACTGCCGATCGAGACCGCCACTTGCCTGACAGCAGTTTGAACTTTACCGAAAACGCGTGAATCGACAAACCTTAAACGACGTTGCCAATTGTAACATCATCCTAAGATCTCAGGCATATCCCCATGATATCCACATATTTTCGTCGAATTGTTTCTTCATCTTGCGGTATGGATGACTCCTGGGAAGGAACCTACGATGACGCATATACACAGTTTTGCGCGAGTTGTCCATCCATACACTCTCCGTAGCATTTAAGTAATGTAGGCAGGCTTTAGCTCCTTTTGTACTGAAGCCCGATAGGTTACCAAGGGCAGGAAAATCATTGATGGTGCAGAACAACATGGAGCGTAAAGTGAAGTTCTCTCGTTTGTACGCATCCCATACATGTACCCCTTCGTTCCACAGTGTCGCAAGATCTTCCAGCAATGGTGCTAGGTACACATCAATATCATTTCCAGGTTGCTTCGGCCCTTGGATAAGTAGTACTATCAAAATGTAATTTCACTTCATACACAGCCAAGGAGGAAGGTTGTACATACATAGATTCACGGGTCAAGTGCTATGTCGGCTACTCATGTTACCGAAAGGATTTATTCCATCCATACTCAACCCTAACCTTATGTTCCTCGGTTCCGCTTTTGAACTCTTGAAGCTCGATCGAAGTTTCTCCACTGGGCAGAATCAGCAGGATGTCTTAGCTTTCCATCTTTCTTACGCTCCTCCAAGTGCCAACGCAGCAATCTTGTCTCCTTGGGGTTCGCAAATAAACGCTTCAAACGTGGGATCACAGGCAAATACCATAACATCTTAGTAGGAGGTCCTTGCTTCACCTTAGCAGTATTTTATGCTTGTATCGGGATGCTTTGCACACGGGACATACATGCATGTTTGCATACTCTTTACGGTAGAGGATAAAATCGTTCGGACATGCATGTATTCTTTCTACTTCCATTCCCAATGGACAAAGAACCTTCTTTGCTTGGTAGGTGGTGCTGGGCAACACGTTTTTCTCTGGAAGGATGTCCGTTAGGAGACCTAACAACGCCGTGAAACTCTTATCGGACCAACCATTGCTTGTTTTCAATTTCAGCAGTTCAATCACGGTTGACAACCTTGTATATTCCGGCTTACAGCCAGGGAACAAAGGTCTCACCGAGTCCTCCATTAAGCCCTCGAATTTACAAAACTCTCTCTCACTGTAGTTCTCTTCTGCATCGCGTATCATCTGATCCAGATTGTCATCGTGCGACCTATCCTCATCAAAAGCACAGTCCACATCCGGCATATCGTTGACTTCCTCGGCGATGCCATCATTATTAACTTCACCGTGACTGGTCCAACATGTATACCCTTTTTTGAAACCCCTTTGAATCAAGTGTGCTTCGATCTACGCTAGGTTGTTAAATATCTTCATATTACCGCAATCAACGCATGGACAGTACATAAATTTTATTCCCTTCTTCAACATATCTTGCTCGGCGGCTCTTCTAAAAGCAAGCACGTCATTAATGTACTCTTCACTCACACGGTTCACTCCGTACACCCACTTTCGGTCCATCTACGCTACGCATGTAACAAATTAGTGTCAAATTAGATTAATAAACCGCAAGTACGTACTCTTCCTATTTACCAAACATACTTAAATTGATTAATTATCGATTAATTTATAGCAAACATAAAGGGTTATAGATCGTTACCCTCGGAGCTCACGACGAAAATACCAAATATCTCTCGAGAGTCCTCTCCTCCTTCTCCTTCTCCTCCCTTCCTCCTTCCTTCCCTTCCGTCTCCTCTCTGTCGATGGCGCAATGGGGGAGGACCTGGTGGCGGTGGGGGAGGACCTGGGTGGCGGCTCAAATGGGAATGGGCAGGGGGTCTGTCGGGTCCAAGTATTTATAGTGCCAGCCTATCATAAACGGTTCTTATTACGAACCGTTTGTGATACCAGTGATTATCTCAGACGGTTCTATTATGGAATCGTCTGTGATAAGTCAGCACAGACGGTTCCATAATAGAACCGTCTGTGATACGTTCCACCGCTCATTTTATAGAGCCCGGGCTGTTCGGACCGTCCGATTGGAATCGAACGGTCCCAATCGGAGAAGACGTTCGGACGGTCCGAACGGTCCATAAAATCCTGAAATAATTCAAGGAGGTTCCTGGGACGTGCTAATACTCAAATAAAATTATAATACCAAAATTATAAGCATTTTCTAGTGTAAAAAAATGGACCTCTATTCAAACTCTATTCAACAACCTAAGCTAGGTTTGAATTTAGTTAAACAAATAACAATTGAAAAGTGAGGTTTCAAATTTTATTTGAGTATTAGCGCATCACAGGAACCTCCTTGAATTATTTCAAGATTTTATGAATTGTTTTACTATTTTTTTTTGCTATTTTATTGATCCCGAGTCTGTTCGGACCGTTCGATCGGAATCAGACGGTCTCGATCGGAGGAGACGTTCGGACAATCAGAACGTCTCCTCTGATCGGGACCGTCCGATTCCTATTAGGCGGTCCGAACAGCCCGGGCTCTATAAAATGAGCAGTGGAACGTATCACAGACGGTTCTTTAATAGAATTATGCGTGATAATTCCTGTTGTCTTTGTTAAGAATCGTCGGTGATACCATCATTATCACAGAAGGTCCGTTAATAGAACCGTCTGTGAATTATCACAGAAGGTTCTATTAAAAAACCGTATGTGATAGGTACGTAACATAGACGGTTCTTATTACGAACCGTCTGTGATAGGCTGGCACTGCATATATTTGGTCCCGACAGACCCAACATAGATGGTCCCTTTTGAACCGTCTGTGATGAGGCGTCTACTATTGCCTATTTTGTAGTAGTGTTTGCTACACACTAATTGCACTTGTCTCAACCGTGTGATGAGTGACGACGAGTAGAGGGCTCTAACCCCGGTTTCACACCACCACCTGATATTCGTGAAACATACTAAGAATACCATCTAAAAGCACACAATAATGCAATAAAACTAAATAGACATATCTGCTCCTAATCGCAACCCAAAATGATACCATTCCTTCTCGAACACCATTCTGTCCAAAACAGAATATTCACCTTAGAAAAATCACAACTTTTGATCTATACCTCTAAAAATCATGAACTCAGGCTTTCTGGAATCTACACACATATACCTACAATTTCTCAGCTGATCAAAAGTTTAGATTATTTCTTCTAAACCATTGTTTTTAACTATGAAAACAGATCTGTCATCTTCGGTAATATCGATTTAGAAATTCCATAACTTTTAATTGGTTCATCCAAAAACGATGATCTAAGACATTCTGGAATCCATAGGGAATTAGCTACCATAATAAATTTAATATATTTTTTCAATTCTGCAACAATTTTTGCTAACTTAACATTTTCCCTCGGCTATTCCTAACAGATAGTTAGAACTAAATCGCATAATTCAAAATTCCATAGCTCCTATTATACTTGTCCAAAAAATGTGTTCTTGAACTTTCTAGAATCATTATAAAGTCATATATCTATTTCCTACAGATCAAAAGTCAAAATTCGTCTATTTTCTAATTTTAATTTATATAACCATGCATGCTACCCGAAACCAAGGAACTGAACAGACAATCGAATTATGAAAATCATAACTAATTATCTACCCATCCAATTATCATGCACAAATACTCTGTGGAAAGCTATTTGAATTCTCTACTTATCTCTAGGAGGTGAAGTTTCCATATTCTACTCAATTAGAACACAAAACTCAATTGCAACAAAAACAACTCTATCGATCTAATCACAGAGCTTCTACTGACTAGACGAAACAGTAAACCGAAAGAAATTTAACAATCGAGCATCACCCTTGGAGATCGAGATGAGGGAGGTGAAATCTCAGTGAATCCCCATGAAATTTCCCTTCTCCTCTTCCTTTCTTCTTCTTCTCCTTTCCTCTTGTTGATCTTCCTCTTTCGGCCTAAACCTTGGGAGGGCGTGTTCTCTGATGCTTGGGGATGCTACGGTCTTGGCGGTGCTATAGTACCCATGCATGCTGCAGTGACATCTAGGGTTTGGTGCCCTCCTTCTTAAACCAGCTTCCCACTTGGACCAAACACCAAGGGCCGAAAGCCCACGGCCTAGGTTCTCCAATAAAAGCAAAAACACCCCTCCAAAATCTCCAATTCCTTCTCTAATTCTATTTAATTTTAGTACTAATTACTTATCTATTTTATATTTAAACAAGATATTACAGTAGCTTTGACCATATTGAACCTATTTTTTAAAATTATCTTGATTTAAATTATTGCATTTTACTTTAAGTATTTATTTAAATGTTTTGGGATTACCTATTCACACATTTGATTATATCCACCTTGCTTATTGTATTACCCTGATCTTTTGTCACCCTAGCTTGGTTAATTATTAGTTGGCATTACTACAGCACCAACGTGGGTTGGTTATATACGAATAGTTTGCTTAGCCATGCAACAGGTCATTGATATCATTTGAGTTGCAAATATAAACTTGACTAAGTGATTATGGAACTTATGTAAAACTGTGTGCAGTATACTGTTACTTGTTAATAGTATGTGTTGCACTTAACCAACATGGTAGGAAAAGATTTAGACTGAGGCGAGTGAATGGAACTGTGTGATATGGTGGATATGTGACTAGAAAAAATGGATGGTAATATGATGGATGTGTAACTGGAAAAAGTGAATGGTGATTATTTAGTAGTTAGAATTTGGCAGTCTCGTCTTGGTCAACTAATGATTTAATCTTGTGCGCCATTGAACTGGGTCTTATCGTACAACCGCATGCCTAGTATGGAACAGGCCTAACTTAGTAAGTTATGGAGTCTCGACATTGACTACTCAGTTAGTAGGTTAATAATGGGTGGAGGTGTGTACCACTGTGGTAGGGTCACATTTATGAGCGGTTCGCCGTCTTTAGGTCCAACTGTGTGCGTCGTACCAAAGCATCGTGGTAGGGTTGGTACGACGGTAAAACACAACGGGAGAGTCAATTGTCAAGATGAAGTTTCGGAAAGGTTTTGTTTTCGATTGCTCAATCGCATACTTTTATATGACGAGTCATGGCAGACATGATGAATTAATTGTATCTTGTGGGTAAAGTGTATAACCTCTGCAGAGTGTTAATCAATCTATTCGAATAGTCGTATCCTCGGTCATGGATATGCTCAGGGATTTCACACGAGGGGTAGATTTTCATAAAAACAATTAGGCAGGGACAACTGCATGGGGAAACTTATGTAGCTGTGTGAAAGAAACTGATTAGGTTATGTGAGTTTTGTGAAAACAACTATTAAACTATTATTGTTATTTGTTTTAAATTACGCTTTCAATCTATTATTCATATTCAACTACAACTGTTGCTTTTACACAAAAGAACCATAGAAGCCATTCCCTTTGAAATAAGCCATCATCTATAATTGCATTCTGTGATACAACTTGTTGAGTATTCTATGTACTCATTCTTGCTATAAACAATGTTGTTCACTTGAGAAGGCTACAACAGTTCATCGCCGGTCAACAAGGTCTAATCAAGGATCGTAGAGGACTAGGTCGCGCTACCCCAGTCAATTACCTGTGGGCATACAGTTGAGCTTCACTGAAGTTATTTCGTTACCTTCCGCTGTAACTTATTTGAGTTACTCGCCTTCTAATGTATTAATTGTAAGTTTTGACCTTAAGGCCGTTACTCTGATCATTATTGTTATTTGCCTATTTATTAGTTATTTTTGTATATAGAATGATATTTTATCGATATTGCCACTGTGTGCACTAGCATGATCCTGGACTAGTCCAGATTTGCATATTTGGGTCCCGACAAACATGCTCTTGTTACACCATTTAACTATGGTAAAAAAAATGGAATATATATGGATATGATCAGCAGGTAATTTTAACATGAGGGCAAAACAAAACAAGTTACATGGAAGGATAAGGAGAAAACAAAAGATGACCAAAAAGTAGTAACAAGACAAAAAAAAGAAGAACAAGGAAGAACTATTGGCTTCTTGTCCTCCAAAATAATTAACCTTGCACACCAGAAGAGAAGAGAGGATGGGACCAATCCGAGCACTCAAAATTAATATACTTGGAAGTTGCAAACAACTCCTACATACTAGCTAGCTAGGCTGCACGGCTTGCAAGGAGTGATCATTGCCGGTAGCCTCACGGCCAGACTGCTGATCGTCGTCGTCGAACTCAACCCACACCGTGCTGATCGTTGTCTCAAGCTTGCTCGCAAACGGTTCACCGCCTTCACTCACCTGTGCCGCCTCGCCACCGTGCTCTTTCCCGCCATCTTCTTCCCTGACCGGCATGAGCTCCATTGCCGTGGCCTGCGCCGGCGTGACGACCCAGACGAGAGGGTACTCCAGGCTCTTGTTCGCATTGCTCTTCTTGCACTTGTGGTAGAACTCCTTGAGTTCCGGCGTCTGAGCACACGCCTTCCTCAGTATCTCATGAGCTGAATTTCGCAGAGACTTGCTGAGGCCGACGCTTCTCGATCGTAGCATCACGTCGAGGCCTTCTTTGAAGGTGTCGTGGACCTTAAAGCTCTCCCGGAGCACAATGCCGAAGGCCGACCGTGCGGCGGCGCTGGCACTCGTGTTGTTGTCCGGCAGCAGCTGGATGGCGAGGTCGAGCAGCCTCTGGCACATGGCGAGCTTGAAGATGAGCGACTCAGCGGAGGCGACGTCGAAGGAGGAGTGCGGGTGCGGCTTGTTGTCGACATCGGGTGGCGGCCGGGTGGGCTCGAGGTTGCCGGCTTGGTTGATCACCCACTGCATGCGCTCCTCGAGGTAGGCCGTGTAGCCGTGGAGGAAGGAGCACGCGCCGGTGGCGACCGCGGCGCCGGCGCTGACGTAGTCTAATCCGGAGCCGGCGGTGAGCGGGGAGCAGCTGCACCGGGGCGCGTCGATCCGGAGGTCGCGGGAGGCCCAGAGGCCACGGAGGTCCTGCTCGAAGTAGCGGTCGCCGGCGCGGAGGAGACGGTGGACGAGGAGGAGAGGCCGGAGCGCGGCGGCCGGGCAGCGCGTGGCCTCGAGGCGCGCCGTGATGCGGCGGGAGAGGAAGGTGATCGCGCCCGGCGCATTGGAGACGAGGAAGAGGATCTCGTGGACGTGGCGGTCGTCGTCCCCACCGCCTCCGCCGTCGGTGCACCGCTCGATGGCCGCCTCGATGTCGGTGAGGAGAACCCGGTCGGGGACCGCCGCCGAGGAGGCCCTGGTGGAGACCGCGCCTGCATGGTCCGTGAGTGACCCTAGGGCAGCCCAAATCTTGTTCTTGCCCTTGAACACCTTCATGTCTTATATGCCCTCATGAGAGTAGTAGAGAGAGGGGGAGGGGAGGAGAGAGAGATGGTGCATGAGAGTTATAGCACATGACCATGGTCAGATGAGGTGAGAGTGTCATCTTCACAAGAAATTCCTGAGAGAAGCCTCTGCATCAAGAACTCCACTATTGGCTTTATGACTTGGGGAAAAAGGAGTAGCAAGAGGAAAGCTAAGTAGCTAACCCCCACTACCACTAATATTAGTTAAGAGAGAGAGAGAGAGGGTGTGCAAGAAATTATATTCGGAGGTCAACTCTTGGGTGGGGGAATAAAATGCCTTTGGAATCAGGTGCCTCATGCATCAAAGGTTTCTTCCACTGGCATTTGGGCAGTAGGTTTGACTCAAACAGCAAGTTCTTTAGTACAAGTATGGATTCCTATACATCAACATCAAAACAAGGAGCTATCTTTTGGAGAGGAATGTAGGGTTTGGAACCAATTAAAGGTGAAGAACAGTTAAATCCACACGTGAGGTACTAAATGTCCCAGTAGAAGCAAGTCATACTATATATTCCCCTCTCAAACATATATATTTCACCCTCTAATGGCCCTGGCTACCTAGGTGATGGGATAATGTTAGACTAGCTTGTTTATTCTTTATATATATATGCGCTTGAGCGTAGAATTGGTTATTCTACGCTCAGGCCAGCCCACCGCATGTTGATCGAGCCGCCCTTACGGAGTACCGAACAGATCATTTTGGCCCACTAACCTACGACCTCCACGCATGACGTCACGTGTCCAGTGCACGCTATGACGAGATTGAAAGTAATTGTGATGGCAATTTTACTATCGCGCGTATCATCGCGTTTATATTTTTTTTACGATTGTTTCATATGCGCATAGCTGGATGTGTTAGTAAACTGCAAGTGGAGTCTAGTAAATCTTTTTTAGTGAACGCACAGAGACATTTTTATTTGCGAAAGTTATGTCATTCTGCTACCCTCGTCGTCACCAAGCTACCAGTGAAAATCGTTTGTGAATCGGAGCTTCCAATCAAAAGTTATTTGCGAAAACAAGAAAAGAAATATTCTTGAACAAAACAAGGAACTTATTGTTTGCTAGTTAGTTGTGTACTTGTCTGTACTAGATGGCTAAGGTGACAATAAAGTTATATGAAGGTTGTAGTAAATATCTTTTAGCGATACAGTAAATCATTTTTAGTAAACGCATAGAGAGGTTTTTATTTGTGAGACTTGTATCATTATGTTATCCTCGCCGTCACCAAGCTACTGGTGAAAACCGTTCGTGAATCGAAGCTTCCAATCAAAAGTTATTACAAAAACAAGAAAAGAAACATTCGTGTACAAAACAAGTAATCGATTGTTTGCTAGTTGGTTGTCTACTTATCTGTACTAGTTGGCTAAGATGACAATAAAATTATGGAGAGCTTGTCATAAATTTTTTTATAACAAAACAGTAAAGTTACATAAAGGATCATCCTATATAGACACCAAGATGGAGCATGTAATATCTCTCTATATATATACACACTCTCTCTCTCGACAAGAAATAAATGGGGACTTTTGAACTGCTCATGGTGCTGTTTATTAATGGGAGGTTCAATTATTTGCCACTGTACTTTCAGTGGTAATTTAGGATTTGCCACTATTGTGTGTGTGATATGTGGGTCCGGAACCCAGATGTCACACACACATGCAGTGGTAAATCCTAAAATGCACTTGATTGCAGTGGCAAATACTAAATTTTCTCTTTATTAATTATTGGTGGTGTTGATGTTGTTGTTCCAATGCACTTTGTAGGACAAAGTGTGTCACCGGATGCGTCGACGAATCGGATTGCGAAAAGTGGAGGTTGAATAATTTCATCGAAAAGTTATTTTTGATAGAGATAAAATTGATGGTGCGGATGATTCCTAGTCATCTGAAACAACCCGACCCCACAAATATTCTGTGTGTTATATTGGTGGTGGCAGTAGTGGTTAAAGTAGCTAGGAAAGTTTGCTTAAAGAATCACAATCTCTTTTTTAGTTAGAAGGAAAAGGAGAGGGAATAATGCAATAATCAATACTATTATACAATTTTATGTACAAACATTAAGTACATTTTCACTAGCCAAATGTCAGAAAATAAAGTGCTAATATGAGGGCCCTAGAGAACCGAAGAAATTAATTTGTGTATCTATGTCGACATTTTGATACCACTTGCTTCAGTCCACCATGCTTGAATTCTTATTCGCGAAAGGATCGATCACATGGGTTGATAGCAACATCATTGAGAATTCTATTGACATAAACCAAGCATGCCAATTCTAGAGGCTTTCAGCTGATCATTTGTTGGTTCCTCTTATGCTGGTGGGTCATTGTTTACATGCAATGTCCTGGCATGCACCATTGCCACAATGAACATTAATTAATTCCATGGGAGGGAGGGTTGGAGAAAGTGAGAAGGCAGTACTTGACAAGACTAAAGGCAAAGGCAGAGTTTCTGTTTTGATAGAACTTGCCTTTTAGTGAGGAAAACAGTAGGCTTAGAATTTTTTTGTTGTTGCTCTTTCCTGGCCTCTGCCTTAGCATGACAAATTCCACACAAAAGAGAAGAATTTTTAATATTTAATACCAAGGGGCCTAAGCACATCCTTCATGTGGTGCATGCAACACTAACCTAGCATCTGCAGGGGGTTACAATACTGCAATTTGATGCTGCTTTGCTACAGCATCAGATTCAAATCCATTAATTAGGAATTTGATTTGTTCGTTAATTAATTGTTACTAGATTATACAAAAAATATATATATCCCAATAATTGAAGATAACACGTATAAAATAGAGCTGGATCTAAAATGCGTATCAATTACGCAAAATATCCAGCATAATTTTTTAAAAAAAAAATAAACTAAGTCAAATTTATGGGATGTACTTCTTAAAATGACCTGAAACTCGAAGCAACTGTGGCTCTAAAAGTTATTTTCCAATTAAACTTAGTACCAGTAGTTTTGTTTTGAGCTAATTTTTTTATTTGTAATAGGATTGGTACTTCACATAAAAATCAAAATAATTATGATTTTCTTACAGATATGTGATAAGTAAGAATACATAAGGTGGGGAGTTTTCATTAGAATAGAATAAAATTATATTTTGTTTAAATATCAGTCTAGTTTGAGGATTTCTTCCATCTCAAAGCAATTATGCCTAGACCAGTTAATTTCTTTTTAGGAACTAGACAAGTTGATTATTGTAATGTTTTTGGTGTAGCCCTTCGGGGCCAGCGTATCTCTTTTCCTTAAAATGAATGGCAGAGTTTATGCTCTTGGTTTAAAAAAATAGCTCATGATTTGATTTAGCAAATTTTATTTTGTAATTAAACTGAACAGAATTAAATAAACTGTTTGATTGGCTAGGTGATGTTCAGAGTAAACTAAGAATAAATACATGTCTGGCCCAGTTCAAATAGGAGTTGCAAAAATGCACTATCTGCATTATGGTCGACTGGGACTTAGGAAGAGTGTACAATGGAAATGAAAATGAGACCATGCATTTGATATCATGCAGAGACCAGCTACACTGAAATAGAAAATTGCTCAACAGATCAAACGGTTCAAATTGGCAAGATGACATGGCGCGCCTGTGGCACAGTGTGAACTGTAACTACATGTACATCAACCTGGAGATCCCAAATTGCTCCAAAGTGGGGATGAAGTTAGGGTAAGGGGTTTGTTTTGTTTTGAGCTCCAAATTGTCAAGCTGAGATCATATCAAAGCATTTTTGGCCTCCCTTTGGTTGGTGAGAATATATCACTTTGGCATGCCTTATGGATTTAGCAAGTCTTTTTTAGAGAACACACAAAAGCTTTGCGTATTTTTGTATTAAGATTAGAAACAAAGTACATATTAAGAGAGTAGAATACAACGAGCTAAGCAAAAGAAAACATTGGGACTGAAGGTGCTCCCACGCTTACGAAAATGTAAGCAATGGTACCTAAACGGCAAGGCCGGATCCAAGTGTATTCACTGGTGTCATGTGACACCAGTGCTCACCGGCAAAGCCCAAAGAAATCTCTTGTGTTCCTTGTGTTGACAATAAATGATCAAACTGTTAGAAAACCCTGGGTTCAGATCTTGTAGGTCTGGCTCATGATAGGCTCCTCATTTACCCTCAAGACTATATAAAGGAGGGTACCCCCAACCATTGTATTAACATTTACAGAAGAGCAATAAAGAAGAGCAATAAAGAGAAGCAAGAAGTCCCCTCATATCTCTGTGTTCAATCTACTATTCTGTATTATTTGTTCTTGCATTGTTTTAAGCGATTCTACGCTTGTCTACGAGGTGATCATTCGGACTGGACTCGCCAGCGACGGTTCCTCAACACGTTATCAGCATGATCGATTCCGGCCTACCTCTAGGCCTACTCTACTCAGATCGAAAGGTAACCGTCGAAAAACGACGTTGTAGATCGAATTGTATTTTCTAGATCTCTTTCAATTCCGCAATTGTTGTCTTCTGGATTGTTTTTCTACGGTGCAAATCCACTCTGATCTACCGCGAGCCGACTTGAAGTCACCAGCTAAGCTGATCGGTAGATCACATGAAAGAGAGGATGTTGATTACACTGTAGATCGATGCATGAACAATGAACAGTAAACTATAGATCGATGCATGATCAATAAAAATAAAAAAAAACGACAACGCAACCACGTACGGTCGGGCCGCCGCCGGTCCATAGCACGGCCGCACCACCCCTCGCCGGTCCTGCACGGCCACCGAGCTGCCGACCCCCGCATGGGCACGAGCGCCACTGGCCCCTGCACGGGCACAACTCCTAGCCACCGCCGGTCCGGACACCGGCGAGCCACCATGGCCTGCATGCCGAACCGGCGTTTGCCGCGCCATAACGCCTCGATGGCCGCCGTGCTTTGTAGGCCACCCACGCCGTAGCACCTCGAAGACCACCAGCGCGCGCGCATGCCTCGTAGGCCTCCGCGACCAAGCCCGTCCCGCAAGGCGCGAGTCCCGCCCGCCTCCGGCGACGGCCCTGCATGGCCATCGGCCCTCTGCGCCGTCTACTCCTGCTAGCCACACGGGCCCAAAGATGGCGCCGCCCCGCCAGTCCCTTGCACCTCGCCTGCACGGGCCCCGCACGCTGGCCTAGATCCAAGCCATCACTGACCTGGAGCCGCCGCCGCGTTCCACGGCCGCCACACCGGTCTCCCCGCCAGCCTGAACACCAAGCCGCATGTGCACCGCCCCACACGGAACGTCGTGCCGCCCGGCAACACCGGCCAGCCGCCAGACCCGCCACACCACGCCGCAAGCCTGGCTCGCCCGCACGGCCCCTCCTGTGCCGTAGTGTTGCACCACCGACCGCCCGCCGCCGCGCCACAACGCGCCCGCACCTAGTCCCGTGCCCAAGCTGCCTGTGCGCACGTAATGCGCCATTGCCACTTAGTATGGTGCTAGGAAATCCCTAGCGTGTGGTATTGATGCCACTGAATGGTTAATGGGCCATCCGAACAACAATCGGGAGAGAAAAGAAAGAGAAAAAGTGGAAATCCCATATTTTTGTAAAAAGGTCTTCGCATTTTCTGAAATTACGTAAAAAAATTCTTAGAAATGAAAATTTGCATATAAACCCTCTAAGTTCTGAAAATTATGAGGAAATATTTCATGAAAGAAATTCTTGCAGAATAACCCCTCGGAAATTGAAAAATTGCGCAAAAAATTCTCAGAATTGAAATCTAGCGGTTTAGCCCCGAAAAATTGTAGAATTCACCAAAAATTCATATTCCAGCATAAAAGGGCCTCAGGAATTCAATTTTTGAATCATTTTGAGTATTTGAAGCATGTTTAACTCTGTTATTATTATTTCTATGTAATTTATTTATTGTATTTACTATTTTGATTATCTGTGATTGTTTATATTGCTTTTAATCACTAAAAATAGCAGTAAATCATAAAAAATGCATAGAAAAATACGGGATCACAAACTGGGAGTTCGAAGAGCATTACGAGAATTTTGCAGCTATTTTATGCAAATTACCAACAGTAATCTTATGAACTCTTTGCATGAATATGAAGATAACTGGCATCACGATCCAGGAGTTTGAAAAACTGACCCAACATGGCTAGAATTTGTACCAGTCTTCAATTCTGTGGTAAGGTAACCACGGATGAGCAGAAGATTGAGAAAACTCTGTCTACCATTCACCCGAATGTGGTGTAATCTGCACGCAACTATCGTTAAGATGGCTACAAGAAGTATGCTGAATTGATTGACATCACGAAAGTTGTGAAAGCTCAAGATGATGTTCTAAGGAAGAACTGCATCTCACAGTCGCCTAGTAGCAATATTGGCCATGAAGCCAATGTTAGTAGCTACAAGGTGAGAAAGCCTCTCACAAAGGAGAGGGGCAAGAAGGGTAAGGTCGTGGGTCGTACGTTATTGATACTTTCTAGTCTAAGAAGAAGGGCAAAGGATAGCATGAGGCACACCTCATCATTGCAGGCATAGAGGATCCACAGCCATTAGTTACACTCATGGATGTGGACAACCCAGTAGCAGCCCCATCACCCCCTCCTTTGGACATCGTAGCGGCCGCAGCCGTAGTTGCCCAACAGGAGAAGATCACCATGGAGTAGATTCAGGCAGAAGTTTCTGCATACTTCGCTGATTCAATCTAGTGCACGCATTGCACTTAGATTTTTTTTACAGTCACTTGTAGTTTGTGATTGTAGCAGAACATTGAATTATTTTTTAATAATGGTTGTAAGCTCCAGGAGAGCAAAGCATTAAAATTCTTATGATGAGTCTACAAGGCTTATTTTTCCTGTATTTATAATAGCAAGTTATGTTCTGGTATTTGAAGTATCAGAACGCGTATGGCGCCCTATGGAGGAAGTGTGCTTAGCGGATAGCGACATAACGAATACCATCTTGAGAGAGGCGAAATTATTTCAGTCGATTAGTAAGAATGTTGGTAGTCTTACGACAATCGTGGGCAGCGATACCTATATAATAGGCTCGGGAAGGGCCACAATTATACCCCCGATGGGCACAACTTTGGTCATTGAAGAAGCCTTGTTGTATCCAAAATCGACTAGAACTCTCAAGGATATTCGCGCTAACGGTTTCCACTTTGAGCCGAAGAAGAGTATGGTAAGGAATACCTACTCATTACAAAGTGTGAAAGTGAAAAAGGGTATTAGAACAACTTCCTTCATATGAAACTGGGCTATACTACACCAATATTAAGGCATCTGCAGCCTATACTGCCTTGAAAACCGTATTTAGAAACTCTGAACTTTTCTGTCTCTAGCATGATAGATTAGGCTATCTAGGTCTTAGGATGATAAAAAAATATAATTAACAATTCAGAGGGACATAATATCGATGTAAAGAATTTCTCAAATCAGGAAGATTTTGTGTGCCCCATGTGCCCCCGGGAAATTAATTACTAGACTTTTTGCTCTGAAAGTGAAGGATGAAGTCCTTGCATTCTTGGACAGTATCTAGGGATACTTTTGTGGTCTTATACAACCCCTGTTAGGACCATTTAAGTATTTTATGGCGCTCATCGATACTTCCCCGAAATGGTCGCACGTATATTTATTGTCTACGAGAAACTATGCTTATGCAAAGCTAGTCTCGTAGATAATTAAAATTCAAAAATGATTTTCCAGATCATCATGTGAAGCCCATCAGAACAGACAACGCCAGAGAATTTACTTCAAAGGAATTTGATGATTATTGCATAGAAATGGGAATTAAAGTTGAGCATTCCATACCGCATGTCTACATCCAGAATGGATTAGTAGACTTTTGCAGAATTGTAATTTATCAACTACATGTTGGGGACACGCAATCCTGCATGTAGCAACTCTCATCAATTTTAAACCACCGGCATATAACATACATTCACCTATGCAACTAGCGCAAGGGTCAGCACCGAAAATTTCTCATCTTTGCAGGTTTGGTTGCAAAGTTTATGTACCTGTACCACCATCGTAGCGAACTGCAATGGGCCCTCTCCGAAAGTTTGGGATATACGTTGGTTATAAGACGACATCCATAATAATGTATTTGGACCCTATGACAGGAGATTTGCATACTGCCCGATTCGCAGTAGTATAATTGATGAGGATAGTTTCTCATCGTTAGGGGGAGAAAATCAACCCCTTGATGAAAAAGTCGGGAAATAGAGAAGTCCAGAAGATAATTGAAATCCATGCACATGACCCGCGCACTAGTGAAGCAAATAGAGAAGTCCAGAAGGTAATTGAAGTCTAGAAGACAATTGATTTGCAAGCATTATAGAATCAACTGTCTGACCACTTTAGTGATGTTAAGAGCATGACCAAGTCACATGTGCCCACACGCAATGCACCGGAGAGGGTTGAAATACCGATGAAGGTATCCCTAATCCCGTCCTAAGGCCTTAGAAAAGGACGAGAACTCTAGCCCCTCGAATTCGAAGTAACCAGGGACGCCTGGTGAAAAAAAGATAAGAAGGACTTGACACAGCCGATCACCGAAGTTCCCCAGAACTAGAAGGGGAGCCAGTTGAGACCTAGCACTAGTATGGAACCTTCAGAAAAGGCATACCGGATTTGAACATTCCCACGAAGGGAGATATCAGAATGGATGTGTGCTCACACACATTGGAGCTGAAAAACTAAAGGGACTTGCCCCTGTAATTGGAAGCAGTGGCGGGCAAGTAGAAGCATTAGAAGAATCGCCCCATGAAGAAATAACTGTAAACTTGGTGACCACAGAAGAATCTATGAATAAGGCAATAGCCAATGTCGACATTTACCTTACAAAAAAAATTGCCACAATCATCGCTCGCTGAATGTAAGAAAAGATAAGATTGAGAAGATTGGAAGAAGGCAATAGAAACTGAATTATTATCTCTGAATAAAATAGAGGTGTTTAGGCCTGTAAGCCGCACGCCTCCCCATGTACACCCTGTAGGGCATAAGTTGGTATTTGTTCGAAAGATAAATGAAAATAATGAAGTTATAAAAAAAGGCTCGTTGCACAAGGTTTCACTCAACATCCAAGAGTTGATTATGAAGAAACCTATTCCCCGATCATAGGCGGAACTACCTTTATATATTTAATCTCAACGGCAGTAAACTTGAATTTAGAAATAAAATTGATGGATGTAGTAACTGCATACCTTTATGTAAACTTAGATTCGGACATTTATATGAAGATACATGAATGTATGTTTGTTCCGAACCAAGACAGAGCAAATAGGAATCTGTACAGTGTGAAACTCAGAAATTCACTTTACAAACTTGAGTAATCAGGCAGGATATGGTATAATCGCTTGAAGCGACTTTCTATACAAGAAAGGCTACACGAATAATGGGAATTGTCCCTGTGGATTTCATGACGGATGGATTTTGTATAATGTCAGTATATGAAGATGATCTAAATACCATCGGAACCCTAGAAGA
Source organism: Phyllostachys edulis (assembly GCA_036346405.1). Lineage (NCBI taxonomy): Eukaryota > Viridiplantae > Streptophyta > Magnoliopsida > Poales > Poaceae > Phyllostachys > Phyllostachys edulis. The sequence goes on from CM070566.1 coordinate 20,884,590, forward strand.
TATTAAGAAAGCAACTCTTACCTGGAGTTGGAGTTTGAAATGAAAGATTTGGGTAAAACCAAATATTGCTTAGGCTTGCAGCTTGAGCATACATCTGAAGGGATTTTAGTGCACCATTCAACCTACACTCAGAAGGTACTAAAAAGGTTCGGCTTTGAAAAGGCATACCCTTCGAAAGTGTCGATGGTCAGGAGATTCTTACAGCAAGACAAGGACCAGTACAGACCTAGATAAGAGGGGGAGGAAGTCCTGGGACCGGAATTCCCATACTTAAGTGCAATAGGAGCACTTATATACTTAGTAAACTGTACTAGATCGGACATTGCATTTACCGTAAACCTATTAGGAAGATATAGTACAGAACCTGCCAAAGGTATTAGCAGGGAATGAAGGACACTTTCCGACACCTCAAAGGAAGTAAAGACCTTGGTCTGTTCTACAGAAAGAACCAAGACATGTCTATGAATGGCTATACAGACGCCGAGTACATGTCGGACCCGTATACAATCAAGTCGCAAACAGGCTATGTATTTTTATGTGGTGAAACTGCAATTTCATGAAAATCGGCTAAGCAAAGTCTTGTATCGACTTCGATGGACCACTTGGAAATCATAGCACTGTACGAGGCCTCACGAGAATGTACTTGGCTTCGGCGGATGATTCACCACATCCAGCAGTTGTGTGGATTGAATACCGCGTAAACCCCAACTATTATCTATGAAGATAATGCAGCTTGTGTTGCACAAGTGCAGATGAGTTATGTGAAGAGTCATCTCACAAAGCATACCAACCCCAAGTTCTTATATGCTCTTGAATTGCAAAAGATGGACGAAATTAAAGTACTGCATACTAAGTCATGTGAAAATTTTGCAGATTTATTCACTAAGTCACTTCCAGCATCAAACTTTGAAAGGTGCATACCTGAAATTAGAATGATGAGACTTAGGGAAGTGTAGAATTCAGGAGGAGAATCTTCACAAACTCATTATTGAAACTTGATCACGAAGATCGAGTACTCAAAGAATAAATGCTGGAGATTAAATGAAATTGGGCGGATTGTACTTTTTTTTTCCTTGACGAGTTTTCCTGAAGTTTTTCGGTTAAGGTTTTTAACGAGGCAATTTGTGCAACACAGAAGAACGTGTATCATGTACTCTTTCTCCAAATTTTTCCACTAGATTTTTATGGAGTTTTTACGAGACATGAACATGACGGATGAGTGCTCAAGGGCGAGTTTTAGAAAACCCTGGGCCCAGACCTTGCAAGACTAGCCCTTGATGGGCTCTTCATCCACCCTGAAGACTATATATAGGAGGGAACCCCCAACCATTGTATTACCGTTTACAGAAGAATAATAAAAAGAAGCAAGAAGTCCTCTCGTATCTCTATGTTCAATCTACTATTATGTACTGTTTGTTCTTGCATTGATCTAAGTGATTCTATGTTTGTCTACGAGATGATCGTTCGGATTAAACTCGTTAGCGACGGTTCCTACACCCAAGCTACTTAAAGTGAGTGACCCTTGACTTTTTGCGCTGGGTCTGCCTCCGCTGAATGGACTACTCATGACTTAATGGCAACACCCTGCTTGGTGCCAACTAGCCAGTTCATCCATGACTTTCTTTGCAACTCCCCTCAAATCAGTAGCATTTCCCTAGAACACTCGAGCTTCCTTTCTTTCCAAACTGTCCAGATAACAAATAGGGAAATGTTTCTGGGCATACGTATGAAGCATCGTACGCTTCCTTTTGGCCACGTGTTTCCTTATGCCATCAAAAGCATCATTTTTAACCGAGGACCCTCACGTCACGATTGCATGTACCATTTGATTAGTAGTTTCGGGTCTTAGCAAACAAATAGCTCGTACGCACATCGTACAAAAAAATGTTGCATTACTGTTCACGGCAAGTTTTCAACACGTTTTCTTTCCAGATGCTTTGTTTTTTGATTTGTGATGTTGCAACCGTTGTCCGAGGATGTTGCAACCGTTGTCCGGAGATGTTGCAACCGTTGTTCTAGGATGTTGCAACCGTTATCCGGTGATGTTGCAACCGTTGTCTGGAGATGTTGCAACCATTGTCCTACGATGTGCAACCATTGTCCTAGAATGTTGCAACCGTTGTCCTAGGATGTTGCAACCGTTGTCCGGAGATGTTGCAACCATGGTCCTAGCATGTTGCAACCGTTGTCCGGGGATGTTGCAACCATTGTCCTAGGATGTTGCAACCGTTGTCCGGGGATATTGCAACCATTATCCTAGGATGTTGCAACCGTTGTCCTAAGATGTTGCAACCGTTGTCCGGAGATGTTGCAACTATTATCGTTCTAAGATGTTACAACCGTTGTCCGAAAATGTTGTAACTTGTGCTCCTCCCAAACCTCAGTCCCTCCACTCAAGTAGGAGCGTAGTAAATGCTATCGGTCAAATCCGGCCGCTCAAACGAATCACGTTTTTTATACACACGTGTCAATGCTTTATTTCTTGCACATCTATATCTGCATGACTGCATGTAGTAGCACAAGCACCAAGGCGTGTGACTACTACTACCTGCTAGTGTGCTAATGTGTGGTAAGTCGCTAGCTCGATCGCTGCTTTTGCAGGTGTTCCATCAAGTGCCTGCTGTTTAATTAATTAGCTGTGCATACGACCCGGGCGTCCGATCCAAATGCCCGGATCGGACGTACGAGCCCTAGTGGCTCCCCAACAGATATGATGAGGGTGTCAAGGTTTCGACGCAAATGTTTGATCGGTCTTTTGTCCAACCGGCAGCCACCATTGGAGAATGGAACAATCCGAGGACAGCGCAAGGCCTGACATCCCGAAAGCTCGGAGCACAACCATCCAAAGGTATTGGACCCGGACACATCCGGTCATCAATTGTCTCATCGGTTTGCGAGAATAACTTAAGGCATGTATAATGATACAGACAGCTGCTGTTTATAGCAACTCTTAATATCATCTGTAGACAGTACTATATACAGCTCATACAATGAGTTGTCTTTGCGCTTGTCTTTATAGATGACACAATCTTTTATTGCTTTCATGAACCTAATATATTTCCTCATTGGTTCTGGTGATACAGTTGGCTACAGGATTGTAGACAACATATTTATCTCTTTTTATTTTCTTTCATCCGCATCGGCTTAGATCTTACATGACAGAAACTATAGACAGGTGATATAAGCCTATTGTATATGACCTTACAGGCGACATCGTTGGTCAGGCCTCTCCTCGGAGCCTGTCCGCTGTCCAACGTCTCTTTTGTGCGCCAACCAAGCGAAGAACTTACATTTGAGCAAGACTCATGTTATGTTTTTTTGCCAAAGTTTGGGTGGCATGTCGTTGAGCAAATTTCGGAAACCAAATTCGACTCCTCTCTCTTCAAGTCAAATTGTAGGTAGCCCGAGCTTTGGTCTTTGTTTAATTTGTGATAAATGCTTTTGATCGTGAGCCGCATTTGATCGTGACCAATCATCGGTAGCGTCATCAGGGGTGTCCAGCCAAACGCAACCAATATTATTTGAATGTTTTGGATATATAAAATGCCAGTAAGTGCAAATCCAGCAGTATGCTTGTGGGGAATGGACAACTCCATATTCATGCAAGGTTTTTAAAAAAAACATCAAATTGACCTTTTTTGTCAGATAAAGTACGAAAAATATATTTGGAAACTGTTGCAATTCAAAGAAGGATATAAAAATGTTTTTAAATGGTAAAATTACTGGAGCCAACGGGCATACTTACGGTGACAACATTCAATTTTTTTTTTAGTGCGGGCAATTGGCCGGTAATGTCATCTTAAGGGTCACAACTCAAATGTTACATATTTGAATATCGAAAACTCATAGTAGAAAATCCACACAAATAACCCATACAATGAGAAAAAATCGAGGTGCCACGTCGGTTGAGCTATCCAAAGGTCAGAGACTGAGAAAATATACCCTTTTAAGACAATAAGAATGCTACCTTTTTTATTGAACGGAAAATTGGCTACAGAACACTACAGATTGTCATTATTTGCTAATGGACACCTAAAATACATAGTTTCGCCATAGCACGCTGACAAAAGGTGTAATTTTGCCGTAAGATACCGAGCCCCATATTTTATCATTTGTAGGCCGGAGGGGAGAGAGAAAGCACACAAATTGTCACTTTTGCCCTTCGGTCGAAATTGGCTGAGACAGGCCATTTAGGCCGCTCCTTACCCGACTCGGACTTGCTCTCTCTCTCACCAATTGCTCTCTCTCTCTCTCTCTCTCTCTCTCTCTCTCTCTCTCTCTCTCTCTCTCGTGCTGGCTATGAAACCCTACCGGCCGTGGCGGCGTTTGGGTTTTGCTCGGCGGCGGGCATGACGGGTGGTTCAATCTCCGGGTCATCTTCCTTGGTGCACGTGAGGCCCGGTGTGCACTCGCGGAGTTGTAGACTCCCCCTGGTGCAGTGCCCCCTTTGCCAAACGTCGGTGGTGGAGCGCACCTCCTGGACGAGCTCCAATCCGGGCAAGAAGTTCTTCAAGTGCCCAAAGAATGAAAATATGAGTAGTATTTGGTGTTTTGTTTATACTTGGTTATGCATTTATGTTGGAATTTGACGGATTCATTTTCTTGGTTTTGTACTTTGGTTGATTTTCAGCTCCCGAACTATTGCAAGTTTTTCATGTGAGAAGATAAGTATGAAGCCTATTTGGTTGATAATGGATTGCTCCCTTTTGACATTGGGAGTCCCGATGATGCTATGACCCAGGTGCTGCTGCCGGCGTCCTCCATGGAAGCCCTACTGGATGAGTTGAAGTTGGTCGTTAGTGAGGTCTAGGAGATCATGGAAGAAATGAGGAATTTCATAACCGACATGTAGGGTGCCATTGTTGCAATTCCTCCCGTTTTGACTGCGATAAGGAATACCATAAATGGAATGTATGGTGAGATGAAGGGACTGAGGTTTGGGATGGCTGGCAATGTGGCTATGGTGAACAAGAACCGTCGCTTGGGTGAGAGGCTGGTGATGGTTGGCTGGTCGATTGTCTTCCTCCTTGTGGCTATCCTGGTAGTGTCTCTTAAGAAGTAGATGTAGATGTCAATGTTAGGAATATCATAATGTAGATGTTAGGCATGGCACTATGTATTTTGTTGATAATATGGTGTGCCGAAATGGCTATGTTCACTACACCATGGCATAGTATTAAGGGCAATAATCTGCCGGGAAAAAAATGGATTAGTGGCAAAACATGTGCTGGCAATATTCAAGAGATTAAAGGTCCTATTATCTACCGAAAATAATTACTGTCTAGAGCAATTTATCTGCCGGCAATATTTTTGTATTACCTACGGTATAACTGCCCTAGAAAAGGTCATCCAGGTCGAGGTATCTGCCAGGAATAATCGCGATCCCTTTGGGCGGGCAACCGAAAAAATTTTGGACCGAGGCGCAACCAAATTCCCCAATTCCTCTCCCAGCGCTCCTCCTTTCCCCATTCCCAGCCGCCTCCCGTCCTTCTCCCTTCCCTCTGCGCCGCCCCAAGCCGCCTCCCCCTTCCCTCTGCCTGCGCCCCGCCCCCCCCCCTCGGCGCTCACGCCCCTCCTCCTTCTCCTCCTCGCACGTCCGGCTCCCTCCTCCGCCGCCCGCTGCTGTGCCTCCTCCCGACTCCCTCCTCCCGGCGCGCCCGCCTCCTCCCTCCTCCGCTTCCCCGTCCTCCTCCTCCCGGATCTGGCGCCTCCACCAAGCCGCGACGCCGCCCTCCTCCCGGATCTGGCGCCTCCACCCGCACGGGCGCCGTGCTTCTCTCCTCACTCGGCCCCTCTCATGGCGTCGCCTCCACTACCGCTCCCGCCATCGCTCGGCTCATCGTGGGCTCCACCCATGGGGCTCGAGCACCAGTGGCGCCAACCTTCTCTGCGTGGTCCGGGCGCTACTCAAGAAGATCTGCAACCCCGTGCTCGTCGGGGATAGGGTGCTCGTCGGGGCCGTCGACTGGACCGACCGCCGCGGGATGATCGAGGGCGTGTTCGGCCCGGAGTGAGGTTGCCAACCCTCCGTGGCAAACGTCGACCAGCTCGTCGTGCTCTTCTCGCTGGACCAGCCGCGGCCTGAGCCTGCCACGCTCACCAGGTTCCTCGTCGAAGCCGAGTCTACAGAGATACCGTTCGTGCTCGTCTTCAACAAGGTCGAGCTTGCCGACGAACAGGTATACATACATATATAAGACTGGTTCTTGGTTTGAATTGCTTGCTAAATTAGTAAATTGTTACTCAAATTAGTAAATTGTTACTCATTCTGTAGTGTGTTTTGAATTAGATAGGCCGGATTGTAGTGTAGTTCACTACATTGGAGATGATGAGGTGTGGGTAAGGATATATTGGTGTTCATTGGATGGTTTGTTGAGATGTGCTCAATAAATTGGAAAGAAGGGCTAATTTCTATTCCACTAAAGGCATTAAGGTGCTTTGTCTCTCGTGTTTAGTGTTTTTGCTTCTCGGGAAAATGGTTGGGCTTGCACTTTCGACTTGCGGGACCAAGTGCCGACATTGGCCTATAGTTTGATCTTTGTCATGTATACATGACACACATGTAAGTACATATCTCTTTTAGTTAATTATCAAGTATCAGAGTATTGGTAGTTTGTACGTTCCCAAAGATATCAACTAGCATGTGCAATTGATCAACTCCCAGTATTCATCGATTGTAAAATTCTTTACAAGTTAATGCATTTGTTGTATGCCGTCTTGTGTTGAATTAGAGGTTTTACGGTTTTATTTTCCATCTTTGCTATTTCCCCATTTTTTGTTTTACGGGTGAACAATATGCAGATTGGGGGTTGGTAGTTTTCTATGTATGTTGATTTGTGCTAATGTGACTTATGTCTTATTTAGGTGGAAATCTATGAGGACAAGGACAATGCTAGGAAGGATGAGATCACAACCCATCTTCTTTGCGCTAGTGCAAAATGATATCTTTAACAATTTCTATGACAGACTCAAAGAGGTAAATAATCTATTGTAGTTAGCCTAGTTGTGTCAAGTAAATGCATGAAGCTTAGGCATGTCATGGAATCTGTGATTGAAAATGGCAAAATGCTAACCAAGCCTTTGGATGGTGCGAGTTCATGTACTAAAAAACATTATATGCTACTTTCTTTTAGTGGTAGTGATGTGCCTTTTAACTAGTTGACTTGAGGACTATTTTACATACCCAAAATTTAGATGATTGAATAGTGAGAAAGACAAGAAGGTTGAAGCGAACAAAAAGGCAAGACCTCGAAAGGCGGTTTGGGCAATGTTGGGAGGATCTAATGTTAGTGGTGGCCTAAAAGTAAGATCTCAAGCTGTATTATTTCTTCACAATTTTTTTCAGATCTTTGCAGTTCTATGATCTATGGAATGTAGAACTTGGCTATGCTACATTTTCTTAACTCATATTATGCTGTTACAATCAAGGCAACAAACCCTCAAAACACCTTCGCTCTTGCGAGCAAGATCTAATGTTCTATGTATTGTTCTTTCTTCTAAGATAAAGTGTTCTCTTTCCTTTTTGTTAAAGGTGAGCGAGGGTGTGATGTGTAGCCCAACAAGTCAAGCAGTTGATGCTTGTCACATTGGATGGTGGGCTTGCAGATGTATAGTAAACATTATCTGATTATCTCTATGCTTACATCAATTGTTTGCAAGTATTGTCATTGTTTTTCGATGCCTAACTTTATCTTGTGAATATACATTTGCTATTTTATGGGAATTATGGACTCATATTTTTGTAGAGAAAATGTTCTACTATATATTTGGTGCATGTTGTTAAGCGGGCATTTGGTTTTGATGTGTCATTTGTGTAGGTGTTCGTTTATTTTTTGTTTGGTGCATGCACTTATAAGGATTTGCAATGTTTGTTGGGGGACTATCCCAACAAAGACATTCCCCTCCCCATATTGTCTATGAACGCTTCAATTTTTGGTTCCTCTTTTACTGTGGTCACTTGTTTTAGAAGACCTGTAGCGAGAAAAAGAATAAGCTTCATTGCTCCTACTCCCATCGGTTTGTTATCTGTGTAAGCTAATATAGTTAGAAGAAAAATATCTCAGCTCCAACATTGTCTAGCACTTTCTCTTTAGAAACACAATCTTTAGTATTTTGCAAGATAACACCGGTTGTTATAGTCGATTTAGTATTTTGCAAGATAACACTTGGTTGTTATAGTCGATTAAGCTCCTCGAGAATCTCGCTTGGTACTTTTAATTTTGTTTGCCTGTTTATTTTTTTTTCCAAATTGTATTCAGTGCATGAGCATATAATCTTACTAACTATGACAAACCTTAATGAAATGCCCCAAACATCTAATGTTTGTAGTTTGGAATCATGCTTTAGTTGGCATTTGTAGTGCCTAGTGCTCACTAACCATGAAAATACCATATTTGTCAAGTGGCTCAAACACATAATGCTCCTCGTTTCTAAACATGCTTTGGCTGAGTGAACCAATATTCAGGTTTCTCTATGGCTGAACAAACCAATGCTTATCTTTTTACATGATTCTTTTCAAATTTTGACATGTATAGTGCTCCTTGTTTCTAAACATGCTTTGGCTGAGTGAACCAGTATTTAGGTTTCTCTATGGTTGAGCGAACCAATGCTTATCTGTTTACATGATTCTTTTCAAATTTTGACATGTATAGTGCTCCTTGTTTCTAAACATGCTTTGGCTGAGTGAACCAATATTCAGGTTTCTCTATGGTGGCGAACCAATGATTATCTGTTTACATGATTCTTTTCAAATTTTGACATGTATAAGTCGCCTCTGGCGATCCACCAATGATTAGCATTGTTGGTATTCACACTTTGAATTGCTTTAAATAGTTCATATTTCAAAGAGTCTTTTGATATCTATATATCTACACTTCTTGTTACAAATTGAATACCCTTTTTATGATACTTGCATCTGGATCTTACGGAGACTTGTAAGAACTTTATAACACTTAGTTAGGAATACTAGGAAAACATGAAGTTAATTATTTAGAACGATGACTACCACTCAAGCTGCTAGTGTGGATTGCATGCCCTTTTCTTGCATCTTTGAACAAGGAAATGGCTTCATGAGGGTACATTGTCAATAAACATAGTTAAGAAACTATCTCAGATTGTGACTTGTGGAGACATCTTCTTTGGGTGCATTGACCTATATTTTTAATGTTCTAGGAATTACTCGGAGAGTTCAAGAACCAAGAGGTCTCGTTTGTGTTGTCTTCTGCGGATATCGAGGAACTTATCTTGGCGTGGATGTTGCAATGAAGTTCCTAAGAACGAGCATGTTAATGATTCTTCAAGCGTGGAGTTTTGCAAGAAATAATGATTCTAAGGTAAGCTTTCATATTGAATCATTCGTACGAAACAAGACATTGAATCATTTTATTCGAGATAATTCTAACACGTTAGATCGTGTCCGAGTGTTGATCATGAAAATGTTGTTCGATTTTACGGGCATGCACAAAGCATCGAAAGTATCTCATTGTAACGGTGACCAATATTGTCGATAATCTTGTTTGTCGCTATTTGGATAGGAATCGATATCCTTATTGCTCCATACTCGAGATAACAGTGTTCTTGTTCTTGGGCATATTTATAATGTGAGTAACATTGGTGGCTCAAAGTTGGAGGTCATGCTTAAGTCTAACCAACATGTGCTTGGTCATTCATTCTCGATCCTTAAAATCTAATGTAAATTCCTGTTGATTGCACATTTTTAGATTTTGCATTTTAGTGAGCCTCAATTATAGGAATTGAAAAAATAGAGCTCGAAAGACAGGGGGATAACTCCTGTCTCTTATGCATTTTGGTAGGAACCTCAAGAGCAGCTAAGTCTAGAGGGAAGTTGTGATCATTCTTGCTGTTCAGTTTCTATCGGATTGACAGGTCTCTGCCCATCCTTAATTTAGACTCTGATTTGCTAGTTACTATTTTATGCATGTGTAATAAGTTTTTGTTTCCCATACTTATGTAAAATTGCATTTTGTTGATTAAAAGTGAAAGTTCTATGTAGTTTCGTGAGTTTAACTTTTCTTTTTGTGCTGCAACTTAAATACATTTTACTATGGTTATATTGCGGTGTGATGAACTCTTTCTGTATTGTATTTTAATGAAATAGTGCTAGTGTTTAAATATTGGACTTTGTAAGATATATTCTGCTGCCATGTTTTAACATGATGTCTAATTTGTTGAGTTTGTTGCTAACTGCATGATCGATTAGCAGGACAAGAAAATGGGTTCTCTCCTATCTTGCTTTTAAACTAGATATTTAGATGTTTCAAAGAGCCTTTTTTTGTGGACCATTAGCAATTGGAACTCTTCCATAGTTGCCCCAAAATAATATATCGTCCATTTTCATTTATAAATCATCATATGAGACTTCTCTAGTTCAAATATTTTCATGTAGCTTTGGCCTTTACTTGTAATATGACTAGAATTGAGTGGAAACAATACTGACCATATGACCTTTCACACGATTCTTTGTTCATCTTGTAAATGAAATGGCGGAATCCATCAACAGAGGTGCTAGGAATTAGCAATTGGAACTTGCATGAGGCCGAGAGCCAATTTGTTAGCGAGTTTAAGTTCTCATTTTAGTTGTGTGGTCATTTGTGTGTTAGTATGTCTTTGGTTCCATGAGCTTTTGCTAGTTATTGAACTTTGGTTTATTTAATTCAAATTATCTAGTTCAGTCTCAAGTCGCATATTTTAATGACAAAGGTATCACCACCGAGATCTTCCATATGAGTGCATGCATGTAGTTATTGGGTTAGCATAAGTTGCTATATAAGCGATCATGCAAGGTAGTCAACATTGTGGTACTAATTATTTATTAGCATATTTCATTGACGACTTTGTGGTAGGTGCTTCCTCCCTTGCTTAACAATGTATGACATGTTTCTCTGACCTTGCACACATTCATTTGTAGTCAGATGCACACATGTGAACCACAGAACAACACGTGTTTTTACATTGTTTATGTCTTTGGGAAGCAATTGTTTAGTTAAACCAAGTAAAACCAAACCAAGAGATATATGGTTTGTGGTTCCATTGATCGCTAGTAGCAGAACTATAGTAGTTAGGATTAAGATGAGATGAATGAACTTAGAATACTAGGATCGGATGATACATCCATTATTTGATCGAATGATATATTCTTGGATTTAGTATATGTAAGTGAACTTTCGTAACTAGTGTCTTTATGCACGTTGAAAAGATCTCTCATTGCATCTTTGCTTCTTTTACGCCTAGTATTACAACTTCCTACATGTATATAATGTCGATTATGCATTTACGACTTGTCTTGCCATTGAACTTGTTAACTATTAAGCTCCTCAAATCGAATATAATAGCCATTTACTCTAATGTTTGAGCATCACAAATCAACCCCATGATTGCATAATGGTGTTTTTCTATGCATCACATCGATAGTCGAGGGTTGAGTAATACTTTCAAGTGATTACGCATTAAGCCCTCGGCGATTCTTTTTTATTTTATCTCTTAGTAGTTTGCAAGTTTTCCTTTCTATTTTGTTCTCTTTATCGTCTTTGATCGATGCCATCAATCGCAATGATCTTTGCTATTCAAAATAATTGTCTAACATGTGCCAAAAAAAAAAACAGATACTAACAATGTAAATAAGCGGTATTGTTGCATCTTATCCTATAATCTAATATTTGCATGCGAAGAACGCATGTTTGCTTGAAATGGGCAGCCAATGCGGCATTGAATCATTCGATTTACATTATTGTCATGTTTGTTCGAACCACGAACACATGTAATGTTAGTGGAATGGTTTAGTCGGGTAACCAAATGGTGTCTGAAAGAGTTATTGTCTTGTGGGTGTTCTCGGGCGTGTGTTACTGAGACGATATATAAGTTTCAACAGATTCATTCATGGTGTTCTCCAAACTATGAATTGAACATCTCTCACAAATAGAGGTTTAACTTCTTTTTAACATAATCAGATTACGCCCTTCAATAATCGTTGACATTCCTTTGCGGTCCATTGTAGGAAATGCAATGCTATTTTTTGGCAATAAAATAACGAAAAACTCATACAACAAGAGATATATGGTTTGTGGTTATTGACTTCTCGAATTTCTTTTCGTACAAAACATAAGAAATTTGTTGAAGTTATTATTTGATGATAAAGTGATCGTCCTTATTTTGCAAATGGTGATAGTATGATGATTTCATTGTCGACTTCTTTTGCGTATATGTTTTGTAAATACCAAGGATAGACTAGTATTATGATAGAAGGGGCTCGAGAATTTACATGTGCCAATGATAGACTAGTATTCTCGACTTTTATGTATGGATATTTTCTATATGCTAAGGAGATCGTGGCTATATTAGAATGCTCAGGATTCTAAAATTGTATTTGTATGGTGTACTGCACATGTACTGTTATGCTTATCAGAATTATCATATTTCAGGTTTATGTATTTTGCATCATCTGAATTTCATCTTTGTGTTGCAGCTGTATTTGATTGTTGATGTGATATTTTCTAAGTGGTAAGATCGAGAAAATTGTATGTTTTCTAAATTCTAGTTGAATGGTGCAAACTATTGAGAAAATATCTTGGTGGCGTAATTAAATTATATTGGTATTTTATATGTATATAGGTGTCTATTCTGGCGGGGACAATACACAATCTAGGGCAGTTAACTGCCGGGAATAAGTTTAACTGCCGGGCAAAACAAACTTATCTAGGGCATGCTAACTGCCGGCAAAACATACAATCGAGGGCATGTTAACTGCCGGCAAAACATACAATCGAGGGCATATTAACTGCCAAGCAAAACATACAATCGAGGGCATGTTAGCTGCCGCAATACATATAATCTGCGGAAAACTCCAATCGCCAGAAAAATCTAGCTGCCGGAAACTCTAACCGCTGGGAAAACCAACTTATCTAGGGCACTTTAACTAATGAATACACATATCTGCCGGAAATGTCTTTCCGTGACACTTTCTGGGCAGCAATAGCTCAGGAATACACATTCTCGACAGATAAATTGCCGGGAAAAGCCGTTTTTCCCGGCAGTTGCATTGCCCTTAATATTGTGCCATGGTGTAGTGGTTATCAGAAACCCAGTATGTATTTTGTTGACAATATTTTGGCTTGTAATGGCTAAGTCGTGACAACATGTTGGCATGTCGATTCTGGAGTACTACATAATTACTTCAACTTCAACTACATAATTACTTCAACTTCAAATTACAGGAACTGCATAATTACTTCAACTTCAGGAATTCATGTTCAACTCCAGAAGTACTAAATTACAGGTTCAAACTTTAAAAGTACATGCACTTGCTGTCATTACAAAAGCCACTGGAACTTAGTGGATTACATATTATAACATTGTACTAAACAAAAGCCTTCATTCTTCTCCTATCCTTGCCTAGCATTCCCATACCTTGCCTCTTCAGATTCACTTGCCTAGCCTCCCAGGACTTCTCTGGCTGTTGATGAACAAAAGGTTACAATATAGTATAGACATGTGCAAAATAGTAAGAACCAGATACACTAACAAGCAGTGGGAGCCTCCTCATGTCCTAGTACATGTCAAACGCATCAAGCAATGCTGAGTCAGAAGCAATCTCGGTATATCTACTACAGTTTTTGATCCAAATGGTGACAGCAAGTGTTTGGTTGCTTCCATGTCGTACCTTGTCGTCAAGATCTTTCAGTAAGTTAAGGAAACAACTAGTATCCCTGTCTAAAACCCAGTCAATGTTACGACTAACATGGTACTCTTGCCTACCGTCGTTAGTGACCTCAACATAAGAACCAACACGAACAGCTACTCTGCATGTCAATCCTGAATCCATCCTACGCACATTAGAATGGAACGAAGATAGCAACATCAGATCCCAACCCTAAATCTACACACATCAACCTAGATCTAAATGGCACACACCAAATCGGCACAACAAGTGAAGTAAAAGCATGATGAAGAACCTTACCCGTCGGGGACCCATGAAAGTTGCATAGGCTTCGACGGGGAGTTCGTGCTCCTGAGGCGCCACATTTTCGATGTCGACACCTTCATCTCCGATAGCCCTCAGCCCTCAGCAGTACATGCTCTAGCCGATTCCGAAAGGTGGCGACGAGGAGAGATTTGGGGGAGAAGTATTGTGAGGGAGATGGAGTTTGGGGGAGAAGGATGGATTCGGGATGCGCGTCAGGTTCACAACCCTTTGTTTTAGGGTTCGTTCGCACCGAGGTGGCCAGAGGCACCCGAGTCTTTTCCAAAATTTTCTCTCTTCCTTCGGCCCGGAAATGATAAAATATAGGGCTCAGTGTCTTACGGCAGAATTACACCTTTTGTCAGCGTATTCTGGAGAAACTATGTATTTTAGACTTCCGTTAGCAAAGAATGCCAGTCTATAGTATTCTGTAGCCAATTTACCCTTTATTGAAACAGCTAAAAATGTGTTCGAATAGTGCAAAGAGAAGAGGTGAGGTTGCAGTCTAAGGTGTACAAGCTAACTGCTAGGCGCTATTGCCCTAGTTGAAGTTGCCGTGGCATCTGAGCTGTCTACCACTTGAATCACCGTTATATTTATCCAAACGCCCAACAAACAACTCATGAAAAAAAAACCCTAAAACCGTACAGAACAGTAAGCCATTGTTGTCGCCAGGATTTGGCACGCCTGGAAAGTGCTGAAACAGACCACAGAGGAATTGCGATAAACTTCGATAAGTCAAAAAAAGGCAAGGTTGGCAGAGTGGAAGATAAAGTTGATAGACTGCAATTTAGGACAGGGACATGGACATGGACAGAAAACCTGGGCCAAAAAAAAAACAGAGGAGCAAAGAAAAGCAGACCGTGATTGATGCAGATAAGCGTCTAACAGGGCATCTGATGCAGTCTAGTCTTCTTGTCTTGCCAATTTGTATGTTCCATTGACAAAAGTAGAGCACTACTGAAGTCAAACCCACTAGATTATATGGAGATAAGCTGTCACAAAAGCAGAAGAGAGCCGCTGAATGGAAAGATGAGTCAGCAATGGCTAAACTTGAAACACGAGCCCATGATCAGTGTCATATGTGCTGAAAGGTGGGCCACCAAAAAATTACAGAAAAATAGGCCATGCATGCACAATACTCCTTTTAGTCGCAAATGCATATCATTTTGGATATCAATATGGTACTTAAAACAAAACTTTGGTCACTAATTTATTTATAAAACTCAATGAAATTATAATATTATGATAGTACTTTTCAAGACAAATCTACACATATAATTCTAAGTAAATTTCAATTTGAACCATATAATCTTACCTTGGTTTCACTTTGCACCACTCTTAGCAATTCTTTTCACTTTACACCACATCTTCTCACCATGTGTTGCACTTTGCACCAGAGTAAGGATTCTGCTGCTTTCTTGTAACACCCCGACCCAACATTGAGCCTAGAATGTCACTTGAACTATTCTAGCTACCAATTTAAATCATAATTAACAATAAATTACAGCAAGCAGACCAGGAATAAAATCTCATCAATGGGTCACAAGTGATACCAAAATAGCAATGAATAATCCAATACGAATAAAGCAATTAAGAATCTAATCATAACTAAGCACTTAATACCTCATACTGAAATAAGCTAATTTATAACCAAACCAAGTTCCATCTAGTAGTTCCAAAATGTCTCAGTCCATTCATAAATAAACTCCAAATGTAATACTCATGTCTCTAAATGAAATAAAGCAACTATTAAGGAATCTGTGATAAATGCATGTGAGAATTCGTGTGCTACGCCATCCCCATGCATGTAGCCATCAACGATTACCTATAGAAGCAACAATAAAACAAAGGTGAGTCTACGACTCAACAAGTACAAGATACAACAATAAATAGTCAAGTTCATTAAACATTTAAAACATCATCATTATTCTTATCCTCCTCATTCTCAAATCTCATCAATATCTTTCCTATGAATGCAAATGTCATGATGCAACACTTTCAGTTGATACCGGTGTAGCAGAGTGTTCACCCGTCGATGACACTCTTCCCCCCACCTTCTTGAGGGTGGGGTCCCTACCTCTGTATGATTTTAACATAGCGCACGCCAGACTAGCTATAATCATGGCAGTACTCACCGCACTGGCTCTTATACAAGTGAATGATGCAGTTCAATAATCATTATTAACATTACCATGCCATCCCCATGGTAATTGCATCATCAACACAACCTCCTTAAATCATCAATATTACCATGACAAGTAAATAAGCTTAATGAAAGCATAATTAAATCACATAGTAATGAAACAACAAGACAATGACAATCACCTGTTGTTCACCGTTCTACCATACACTTGATTTTTTAACTTCTAGGAACCAGGTGATGCAACGGCGGCACGGTGCTTAAGGCAACACACCCTGGACAAGCAAATTAAAATAGTCTAAAAAACATACCACCACAGCACCAAAACATCAAGTAAATCACCCTCGACCTACATGCAAAACCGACACCCTTAACTCAACTCCACCGGACGAACTACCCATTGTCCCAGTGGTAAAACAACCATAATTTTTAACTCCGAACTCCAAATATAATAAAGATATATTTTCTGGAAATCACACGAAATTACCCACAATATTCTAGTTATGCAAAACTCCTGAATTTGCCGTTTAGGTCTCCGTTTCCAACCACGAAGGTTAAATCAGAAATTTCTAGAACAGTCTGCTTCACATTTTCATATCTATTTTTCTATAACATGAAAAATAATAAAGAATGATATTTCTTGTAACACCCAAAAATTCACTTTCGGCTCAATTGTTTAAAAATATGGGATTTTTAAAACTTTTTGAAAACATCTTGTTGATATTCGAGTTTTCGGATTTTATTCCGAAATTAGATGTCGATCAATAAAATTTGCGGAGGCCAAAACCCTAAAATCTGGTCTAGGCCGAAAACCATCCGGCCCAACCCAACTTCTTCTTTTTATTATTTTTTTATTTTCTTTCTTCTCTTTTCCTTTCTCTTTTCTTTTCATTCCTTTTCTCCTGTTCCTCCCGGCCCATCCGCCAACCTCTGGCTCTCTCCCTCCTCCCCTGTTTCTCCTGGCACCAAGCCAAGACGCACAGGCACCGCCTGCACCACCCCCACCGTCCTCGCGTCACTAGGGCAGTGCCGCCACTGCGTCATCGCCACATCTCGTTGCCATGCCGTCACCACAGTGCCGCCCACCTGCTCCCGCGCCCATGCCGCCGTCTAGTCTCGTCGCACGCCACGCCAACCAGCTAACACCCCCTCTCTCTCATCACGCCTGCCACATTGACGCCAAACGAGGATGACACCAACCTTGGCCACTATTCTCCGTGTCATCTACGTCCTCTAGCCGTCGCAGCGAGGCCGACCACCAACTCCTGTCGCTCGGGGCACCAACCCATCGCTCCATGTCGCAATTCTTATGCCGCCCCGACACCATGCCAACCGTCGCCGTCCCGTTGGTCCATGCTCCACCACTAGCTCCCCATTCCCTCTCCCACCTATATAAGTCCACCACTGTCCTCGCCTCACACCCTCCTGCCATACCCTCCCATTTCCTCTTCTCCACCGAGCGTAAAAACAAGTGAGGCGTAATGCCCTTGTTTTCGATCGCCGAAGCCGCCCTCGCTGCGCCGTCATCCCGGTGAGTTCCTTCCAAAGCTACGCGCGTCACGACGTGTTCCCGGACATCCCGCACCAAAGCCCTCACCTAATTTGGGTTTTACCCACAGGAGCTTGCGCCGCCGGCTTCTTCCCCAATTCCGGCCGAAAGCCGTCGCCACCATCGTCGCCTTTGCTCCGGTAAGCCTCTCATCAATTCCTCCCCATGGGAGCACCTCCCCACTACCCCCGACCTCCTCCCACCACTCACTCCATCTCTCCCTTACCCGGTCCACCCCCACACGGTGAACTGCCCGCGTCGCCTCGGGCCGCCGCTGCCAGCCCGCCACGGCCCGTTGCCGCCCCCATCGACCACTCCAACAAGTTTCCCTCACCTTCCTCTCGCTCGTGCTCCCCTTATTTTGCTCCCTCTCGCACCCGAGCAATGCCGCCCCCGTTCCTCCCCCGGCTCCGGCCGCCGCCCAGCTGCCACCATCCACCTCCGGCCACGCCACCACCCCTCCTAGAACCGTCGTCCATCCCCGGTTCCATTTTGACCATCCTAGCTTGCTGCCGTCGCCTCCTTCGCCGACGCCGCCCTCGCCACCGAGCCGCCTCTGCCTTCTCTGTTCCTTGCTCTACTTCCCTCTCTCTGCTACTCTGTGTGTGTGAGGTATAGGAGTGACTGACTAGTGGGTCCCATCCGGTTAGTGCTCTCTCTCTCTCTCTCTCTCTCACACACACACACACACTATGTATAAGTTTATATGATAGGTGGTCCCCATAGTGATTAGATTAAGGATAATGGTGAGGGTAATTGAGATGGTTAAAACTGATTGGTGTGTCAAGATTAATTAATGAAAAGGTACTAATGTAATTAGCACACACTAGCCAAATATGGTTTTGTGACTTTGTTAAGAAGGATGTATATGTGTAGTTTTGACCTAAGTCAAAGTGATCAGTAAACCTTAGTCTAATCTAACAATAATAAGGATGGGATAATCAAATGATTGATTTAGGACTTTGAAGGTCAACAAGAAATGAACAGTGAACTGTTATCGTCTAATTAGTTGCAAAGGCAAAGTTAAAAATCAGGAACTATACCCAAGTAACAATAGTGATAAATCAATGTATCATTATATGAAGATGTTAATAAATAATACCCCATGGTTAATGATCAATGAACTATACCCAATAGGACCTAGGTTAAAATCGTTAACCTTGTCATTGTTTTAACAAGCGATAAGTCAAACCCTAAACAAGAGATCGCGTAGTAAGTAAACTGACTATAGTGATCAACTCTGGTAGTTAGAACCTCAGATGGTATAGACATGTTTAGGCGTATACATACACACGTGACCGAGCGACCTATAGGCCCTAGGCCATTGTTGTAATAATAATAATAATAATAATAATAATAATAATAATAATAATAACCAAAAGGTTAATCAAGGAATAAGTCCAGTGAATAGGGGATTGATAGAAATGGTTAGTGCTTAACAAAGTAATTGATTCAGTTAACATAACAGTGGATCATACCAAATGTTTAGGCCAACCACTTTAGTTAAAAGATAAACCCGGGATGGTTACTAGGTCATGACACATAGGGTATGGACAATGGTTGAGGAATAGTACTGACTAGTTAGGTACCAAGATTATAAATAAGAAGGTCTAAACTACCCCTGAGCCCTAGGTCATTAACATTGTCTGGCTGAGGAATTAGATTCTTCAACAAGCACTAATTTACTGAAAACTCGATAGGACTGTTACCCCTCACACATCACTAGGTTTTACATAAAACTAGAAGCTAAAATATAAACTCCGTAATATATAAGATTACTAGTACTATTAGATAGTTGTGAAGGTTAGCGGTAGTTGTGACCTAGCTTCCTACTAGTAATAGTAGTCAAGGTAATAGGGTGGACTAGTAGGTAAGAGCCCATTAACCTTGTATCATAGTTGTCTACTTAACTGGGAGTAGTCTCTAGCAGGTGCGGGAGCTAAGGGTCAACCTAGTGTGATATGTTTACTATAGTATATGCCAAGCCATGTAAGTAGTGAAACTAAGTATAGATCACCTCAAAGATAAAACCCAAACCCGTAGACACCCCTGATCAAGTTATAAGGTTAATATCTAGCTAATGCTGGGAAGTTCCACCTAACTGTCATGGAACTTCCTCGATTAATAGGAAAGTAGTAACTAAATGAATCATTATAGCAGCTA
This sequence comes from Phyllostachys edulis, assembly GCA_036346405.1. Lineage (NCBI taxonomy): Eukaryota > Viridiplantae > Streptophyta > Magnoliopsida > Poales > Poaceae > Phyllostachys > Phyllostachys edulis. The sequence goes on from CM070566.1 coordinate 20,904,420, forward strand.
GGCACTGTGTATGGATAGCGGTGATATGTCCCCAAGTGGATGATAGTAGTCCAACCACCAATCGATATCATATGGCCTCCAGCTATCATCCATCGTTATTTTTTTCCAGTAGTAGGACACTTCGTGACCCGAAGGTGGATCAGAGAACCCTACCTAGCAAGGTGATCTCTCCCATCTAGGTAACTAATGTGGAATATTCCTATGAATATTCTCTCCCTCCCGCTGGAGTCCTAACTCCTTGCACCAGCAGACTTCCCGAGAACCCGATCCCTCTCGCCTTCACTCCAGATCAAGCGGTTACCTAACCCTAAGTATAACTAGCAACTCCAAACGCCACCCCTAAGCCCAACGAGTAGGGCTTGGGTGTGTCTACTTTGTTTTAAAGTATTTACTTCATTCCAAATATCCCTAGAGGTACTTCATTCCATCTGAAGTATTTCCTTCGTCAACTTACCTTTGGATATACTTCGTCAGAAGTATTTCCTTCATCAACTTCCATAGATATACTTCGTTTGAAGTATTTCCTTCATCAACTCCACTAAGTAGGTTTAGTTTCATTAGGAATGTTTCCTTCCTTCAAGATGTTATTATATATGTTTAGTTTCCTTTGGTTTGAATGTCTTTGGATTTCATTTTGATGCTTTCAGACATTCTTGGGTCTAATCGTATTATGCGTAGTTAGAATCTGAAGCTATGATGGAACAGTAGTCCCAACAAGAACGGGGTTGAGATCAAGATTATCAGAACATTGAGCAAGACGATTATCAAAACATTGAGCAAGATGAGTCAATACTTTGATCATGTTGCACCTACTTTTGAAGTGCATTTATATTATTTTTAATTATGAAACTGCATTGCTATGATTTATACAACTATGTTGATCTAGCTCATAGATAATACCTTAATGATAATTGAGTATAACATTCCCATCCTTGAACTTCGACACTATCATTTGTCACCCTAGAACTAATGATGTACATATTAGTTATTAAGTCTGTATCTAAGTGTCATGCTTAGTCTTGCTTAGATACATTGACATGTGGGCAATGATTTGCCCTGACATCATTTAAAACTTGAAACTAGATTTGGGCAGTCGAGGTTGGAGCCTGGCTGGTATGTTGACTAGAAAAGTATTTTAAAACAAAAGAAAACCAAAAACATATTTTGACATGGGCGGCTGGAAAGTGTGGTGGGTGCTGGGAAGAGCACGAGAGAGTGGGTATGGGGAAGTACCACTGAAAGATCTAGACCTACCATTATGTGTTAATGGGGTTTTGGTGATTAATGACAAATCTAATTGTGAGACTAACACTTTTATTGATATACATATTGGGTAGTCTTATTTGGATATAAAGGTGAAAAATCATGAAGGCGTGCATGTGATTAATGACAAATCCAATTCATTGGATAAACAAAAGGAAAATCCAAACAGGTATGCATTTATAATGATAAATATATTTGTGAGACTAACTATTCTATTTGCCTTATCTCATGATTAGTCTCGTTTGGATATCAAGAACAAAAGAGGTATGCATTCTACTTTGTATTCATATATACTTTGTTGCATTCCTCGGATCCAAAATATAGGTTGAACCCCACCAAAAGATTATCCTAAATATGTGCATATGTTTCCATTACATATTCATTTATGCACACATATACGGGAGTTCATTCTATATTTTGATGTTTCATTAGTATTGATCTATATTCTTGTTTCCACATATATTTGGGATCTTTATTTTGAAACATATCCTGTGAATATATTTAACTTGCATAGTTAATATATTCATATGAGTATATGAGACTTGTATAGTTCATATATCTTTGAATATATTTAACTTGTGTAGTTAATATATTCATGTGAGTATATATAAGACTTGTGTAGTCTAAGTATACTTATATGTGAGTATAACATAACTTGTGTAGTTCATATGTACTTACATATCCTTGAATATATTTAACTTGTGTAGTTAACATATTCATGTGTGTATATGAGACATGTGTGCTCATATATCCTTTGAGTATATATAACTTGTGTAGTTATATATATTCATATGAGTATATACAACTTGTGTAGTGCGTATATACTCATACCAATCTACATTCAATTATTTGTTATTGAAGTGGTTATCATCAATTACCAAAGAGGGAAAGATTGTGGTATCTTGTCCCACCATTATGAGTTAATGGTATGTTATGGTAATTAATGATAATCATTTTGTGGAACTAACATTTTTCATGAGTTGGATAAGCAGGTTAGGTTCCATGATAATGAAGACTTGGGATGACATCATGTGTTGATGGTCATCAAGTCAAGAGGAGTTCCATCATGTGTTGATGGAAGTCAAGTAATGGGAATTATCGTGTGTTGATGGTGTTCAAGAAGAGGAGATGATCATGTGTTGATCATCAAGTCAAGAGAAGACCCATCATGTGTTGATGGAAGCCAAGTGAAGAGTGCATCATGTGTTGATGCATATCAAGACTCGGGATGGAGGATGTCATCATGTGTTGATGAGCATCAAGTCAAGATCCCGAAGTGAAGCTTCATCATGTGTTGATGAAGGTCAAGTGAAGAATTCATCATATGTTGATGAGTATTCAAGTCAAGGACCCAGACTTGAAATGAAGATGTGCATCATCAAGCTTCAAGTGGTTAAGCAAGGCAAATGTATGACTAGCTAGGGCTAAGGATGTGTTCCTAGTCTTTTACCGATCTCGGTGTTTGGTTGGGAGACCGGATTACTAGTATAGGTTGCCGTACTATTAAGAGGGGTCTTTGACTAGTAGCTTGAGTTAGTCATGTGTTGATAGCTCCTTGTGTTTGCTCTAGCTCACCTTAACATGTTGCCAATATTTGCGAATGTGTTTTGCAAATAGTTGTGGCTCATGGATAATCCTTGTAGTATGTGACTTAAGTTTGCGAATGTGTTTTGCAAATGGTGTAAGTCCATGTACCTTATTCCTTGTAGTGTGATTCTATAGATTGGCAAATGTGTTTTGCAACTTGTTGAGAATCTCACGTGAACCCTTGTTTGCATCGCGCGTCAACTTGGTGGCAAATGTGTTTTGCTAGCTAAGTTGAAGCGGAGTGCAATTTGTGGTATAATTCTAAAAGTTGGCAAATGTGTTTTGCAACTTGTTGAGAATCTTGCCTTTGAACCGTTGTTTTCATTTCATATCATTTGCAAATGTGTTTTGCAAAGTTGAGATTGAAAAGGAAATGCAAGTTGCTGTTTTCTCTGGGAAATCAGCTATACCGACGTGCATTGGACGGTTCAACCGCGCTGCGGTTCAACCGGATTTTTCGTGCAGTTTGACCGAAGATCGGTTGTTCCGATTTCCAGTTGGCGGTTTAAGAAAACCAGAACCGATGTAATTTCGACTCGGAGCTCTCTTTGGGAAACGGTTGAACCGCGCTGCGGTTGTACCGATCTTTTTAAGGCGGTTCATATTTTCCAGAGAGCATGTCGTTTCAGCAGATTCGGAAACCCTGCGATTGGTTGTACCGCGCGTCAATGCGGTTCAACCGGGCGATGCGGTTGTACCGATTGTTATTTGGCGGTTGTACCGAACCAGTGTCCAACGGCTAGTTTTATAACCGTTGGAGGGAGTGCGGTTGTACCGATTCCTAGTTGGCGGTTGAACCGCTCCTGCTGATTTTTCTGCAGACTTTTTCACAATGGCTAGTTTTTGTGTGTGGGCTATAAATACCCACCTTGGCCGTGTGTGGGATAGTAGCTGGTGCCCCTAGACATTCTATTGAGCAAAGAGTAAGCCCTCTACTCTCATATGTGCATGTGTTGCACTTAGTGAGCTTTGAGAGGCAAATCCTATTGCATGTGTTGCATTAGGTAGTGGATTGAGTATCCACTTGAGTTTTGACACTTGATTAGTTCAAGTGGAAGTTGGAGACTTGTTACTCTTGGTGTTTGCCGATACCTAGACGGCGTGGTGGCGTCGTTGTGCCGGTGAGCTTCTCAAAGAAGATTGTGAGAAGACTCGGGCGGTTTGTGAGTGGTGTGGTGCTCGCCATCTCCGGAGTGGAGGAAAGAGCAACCCTAGTGGAGCGGGGTGTTGGTTCGGTTTGGAACCAATCCAAGTGGTTGGACTTACCTCGGAGGCGGGTGCTCAATTCGTGGAGCCGGTCCAATTAGTTTGGGCTTACCTCAACGTGGATTAGGGGAGACCGGCAAGTCTCTGAACACCACGGTAAAACATCGTCGTGTCAATTGTGGTTTGCATTCTTGCGCTTTACATTGTGCAACTTATATTCCTTGTATTAAATTGCTTATTCATTGTGGATGAATGCTTGCCTAGCTTTGTGCTATTTACATTGATTAAATTGAATAGCTTACAAGTCTTTGCTTAATTGTTATTTATCAATAGACTTGTATTGTTGGTGCACTTAGGTGAACCTAGTTGATTTAGGCTTTAATTGTGCAAAACCGTATTTGTATTAGCTTCTGCATTAGTAATCAGTTTTAGCCAAAGAAGTTTTAAAAAACGTCTATTCACCCCCTCTAGTCGGCCTCCTCGGTCTTACAAGTGGTATCAGAGCTTGGTCTCTCATTTTTTTAAACTTAACCATCTAGAGAGTAAAGGATGGCGACTAAAGATTTAGTGCACCTAGGTGAAGCACCTCAATTTGATGGTAGAAATTATGCCCATTGGAAAATCCGCATGTCATGTTATTTTAAGGCCATGGGCCTAAATATATGGCGGATTGTAGATGTTGGCTTTTCTCCTCCATTGGATCATCTTGCTCCAACAATTGAGGAAGAGAAATGCTTACATCTCGACGCTCAAACAATTAACGCTTTATTTAGTGCTTTGAGTGTAGATGTGTTTGATGCCATATGCGATCTCAAGAACGCTCATGAGATGTGGATCTATTTACAAGAATATTATGAAAGGTCCATTTCAAATAATGAGAATTGCATACAAGAGTGGACGTCGGGAGAAGAATGCTCAATCTCTAACTCCGACGATGAAGAGTCCACAAGCGTCTCCACATCAACTTCTAGCTCCGACGATGATGAATCCTCAACTCCATCAACATCGCCTCATTGCTTTATGGCAAAAGGTAAAAAGAAGGTATATAATGATGATGATAATGATGAACCTTCATATGATGAGTTGTTAGATATGCTAGAAGAGGAAAATAATTTTATGGGAAAGGAGGTTTCAAAGTTTAAAGTTTTGAAGAAAGAATTTAACTTGCTTCAAAATAATTATGATATTCTAAAGAATGAACATGAAATCCTTCTCCTAAATGAGCTTAAAAAGTCTAAAGTGGATATAGGCATAACTTGTGATTTAATTGATGATATACCATGCATAGCTCCTAACCCTTGCATTCTATCTAAAATCAATATATCCACTTCTTGTGATGATTTACTTGATATGCCATGTTGCTCAAATATGGATGCTTCTATTTCCTCTATGCTTGTTGAGCCTAACCTTGTAGAGGAAAATAATGAGCTCAAGGCTCAAGTCACAAAATTGAAAATTGACTTGGAAAGAAGCTACAAAGGAAAAGCCTCTCTTGACGAGATATTAAGCAAGCAACAAGTGGTGAACGACAAGAGAGGAATTGGCTTCACTCCCAAGAAAAGGAAAAATAGCAAGACAAGACATAATGCAAGACATACGAAGAAGTTTGTCAAGTGCCTTGGTTGCAACAAGAAGGGTCATCTCGCCTCCGTATGTCCTAACAAGAAAATTCACAAGGGAGGACTTGGTTCCACCACTAAGGAAGAGGTGAAGAGCATCCCAAAGAAAAATGGAAAATAATTCAAGATTATCAAGTGCTTTGGATGCAAGAAGAATGGTCACATTGCCTCGGTGTGCCCAAATCAAAAGGATGTCAAGTCAAGACATTCAAAGATGAGGCAAACCGGAATTGAGCAAGATAAGAAGATATCAAGGGGAAGCAAAAACCCTACTTGCTACAATTGCCGGGAAAAGGGACATTTTAGTAAGGAATGTCCTAAAGGTATCACTCCTAAGCCTTTTATATATAATGATCAATATTTGCTTAGGAAGGATAGATGTGGCAATGTGTTTGCTAGGAGTGTTAGTTCACCTAAGATTATTGCTAATGCCATTTGGGTGCCTAAAAGTATTGTGACTAACATTCATGGACCCAACCAAGTATTGGGTACCAAAATATGCCTAAATGCTTAATAGGTACTTGGAGAGGCATTGAAGGCTTGGCTTGTTCATATAAAGATGGATTCCATCATATATCAAGATTGGAGCCAAGCTTGAGGATCATCACTTCTTATCATATCATAAGCCAATGCTATTTCGGTAACAAGTACTTACATTGAAGTATCTAGCCCTTTATACCTTGTGTAGGTTGCATTCATGAAAATCTTAAAAAAAAAAAAAAGAGGGTTGCTCTTGCTATTGTGCTAAATCGTTGTTATCGTAATCTTGAGCAAGATAGAAGTGGCACATTAAGGGGGAGTGCTAAATCATAACCATGTATATCACATCCCAAAGTGTGCCCAAATTAATTAAGTGCTAGTAATGTTTTTCAAAATTGAACCATTTAGCCAACATTCAAAATTTTGAAATTATTAGTATAAACTTTGAAAAACTAGTTGCAAAATGTATACAAATGCTATTCAAATATTTTGCAAAGGTTTTGGTTCAAGAAAAACCTATTTAAAAACAAGTTTCTACCCAAAATCCTAGATCATAGTATCTTGCTTTTTACCAAAACTAGATTTTTGTGTAAAATCTATTCTAGAAAGAATTTGACATTTGTCCCAAAATAAAAATCCTAGAGTTGGCCATTCTAAACAATTTTGGTATTCAAAAGGTTTCCAAAATGCCAACCTAGCAAAAGTTATTTGATTTCGAAATTCATCCAAAATCCTATTTTAACCTAAGTGGTCACTTTCTAGCACTTTAGTGAGTTTTGCCATTTGTGTCAAAATTATTCACATGAATAGGTCCATAATGGTATTCACGACTCATACATGAAATTGGATGCTCTAAGTTTTATCATTTGCTCATTTTGGTTCTTTTGAAGAAGTTTCATCAAAAATGAGTTTTATTTGCAAAATCAAAAGACTTATTCATAAAAACTATATTCATTGAAGTTTCTATCTCTAATCTAATGCATGATGATCCTAGAAGTATTTATTTGAGTACTAAATCTAAGGATCATTTGCATAATTCTTCATTCCAAGATCTATCCTTGAAACTCCAGGAAAATCGGAACGATCGGCGTTTTTCCCGCGGTATGATCGTTTTTCGGTACAACCGGCCTTTGAACGGCGGTTTGTCCGAACATCGGTATGACCGGCCAATGAACTGTGGTAGTACCGATTTTGCTGACATTGCAGTCAATTGAATCCATTTCAATTCAATTCTATTCTAAATCCTTTTTGGCTGCCTCCCTCAAGTCAAGTTGATCTTTATTATCCTTGCAAGCTACCCACATATATTTTGTTGATTCCAAATACCATTTTGATCGTCTTGTGATATGTTTATCATTCAAGTGGTATTCCTTTAAGTGGTAGCACCTTTTGATCACCTTGACCTAGCGGGTGGGGTTGTGTTGAGGTGGGGTATTGTAAATGCCTTGTGATGATCAACTTAGTCGCACACCTATGGAAGTGTGTCAAGACAGATATTATAAGTTGATTGTCTCTTGTGGGTAAAGTGTGCAAACTCTGTAGACTAAGAAAACTATCTGGATAGCCGTGCCCACGGTCATGGGTGGTGCCGAGAACTTGCTTGAAGTAGCTTTTATATTTCATAAAACAATTTTGTGGGTGGAATGAAAAGGTGGGTTGGAGCCTAGAGATTTGTGATGGTCTGGTTGAGAACCAGTGAGAAATATAGGATGTGACCCGAGAAAGAACATGAGCATTGGGTGGATGAAGCCACTCAATGGTATAGGAGGTTGGAACATCTACTAGTATTTTACAACAAAAACTCCATTTTACTAAAAACCTGTGTTTGTAAAAATGCTAGATCTTAGGACTTGCTTACTAATTATACTAATTCAAACTTAGCTTTGTGCAAACAAAAAAACCATGAACCTTTATGTGATTGGCCTTGTATATATAATAATTGCATTCTGCGTGTTGGCTTGCGAGTATGGTTGTGTACTCATGCTCGCTCAATATTATTATCTAGGAAGTATGAAAGAAGAAGGCGATGTGGGTGCTCATTAGCATTCGTCAAGGCTGGAGATTAAGAAGGCCAAGAACTAGGTCGCGGGCCCTAGTCGATTGCCTGTGGGTATATTGTGAAGGTTCCATGTGGTATATTTTTATTCTGCTTCCACTAGTGTTCTTTGAAAGGTATTTAGCCTGTTCGGCCATTCTGCAAGTCAAAAGCCGTAAGGTATATTTATACTTTGTTTAATATTATGCAATAGCTTTACATAGTCGTGATATGTGATTGATATTCAATGATTTAACTGTGGGCACTAGCTACTGATCTAGGGACTAGTGCTGTGAACACAGAATATTCCAAATTACAAATTTGGGGTTTAACATTTCTGAAATCTACTGGGAAATATATATAGCTTATTCAACTTATGATCACAATTAAATTATTCCATCTATTGCATGTATTTAACCCATCTTTACGACAGTTGCCATTGATAGCGGTTTTCTGGACAGCAACCTTCCTAAAGCCATATCGTTTTACTCACAATTCCAAAATCAATGATCTAAACCTTTCTGGAAAGCAATTGAAATCTCCTACAACTTTTCTAACCAGACTAAATCCTGATTCTAGGCATAGATACCCTAATTCCCCTCGTAAGTTTCTTCAGCACAGTTCGACGAACTAGGGCTTCCGAAAATTACCCTAATTCCCCTCGTAAGTTTCTTCAGCACAGTTCGACGAACTAGGGCTTCCGAAAATTTCTACCTCCCATGATCAAAACAATCTACAGCATGATTAATCGCTACTCTAGGATTAATCTAGGTACTACCGGATCGTTACCCACGCAAGACTTGACGACGATCACGAATCCAAGATTCTTTCTCCTTCTCTTTCCTTATCTTCTCCTACCTCTAGCCGATCCCCTTGCTGACCTCCTCCCTTCTCCCTTCTAGCCAACAGCCACCAAGGGAGATGGTGACATCAGGAGGTGGCCAGCGGTAGGAAGGTGGCGGCAATGGGGCTAGGGTGCTAGGGCCACTAGGGCTGCCCCCTAAGGTAGGCCAACCTCCCTTCTTGGCCAAGGCTAGGCAGCCGCCCCCTTGGGTCATGGGCTGGCGGTCCAAACACTCCCCAAAACTCGCAAAAACTTTGAAATTCTACTTCTTTTTCCCCAATTTAACCATTTCTATTTAAATTACTTGAAGAATAAACGAGATATTACACTTCTTTGATGCTCGCCGACAGTGAACGACACCACGAGAGACGACGACGAGGCACAGGATGAAAAGAGGAGAGATAGATAGAGCTAAGAAATGGATTGAAAGCGGAGAAAAATAACCGTAGCATCACCAGCAACAACCCCACAACAGCGCTCTCTCTATTTTTCAAGTTACTGCAACCTCACTGACTATGTCTTGCTGCCAACAAGCTCCCTACACACCTCTTATGTTTTCCTCTCGCTGACAAGACATTCCCTTTGATGCAAAGTGAAATAAAAAAATAAGATGTGATGCAAAGCGAACAAAAAGTAAAGAGGAAGTCGTGCAAAGTGAAAATATTAGATAAAATTGGTGTAAAGTTAAACCATGGTAATATTATATGGTATAAAGTAAAATTTACACTCTAATTTTCATCTATACAAACTAAATATTTCAAAAGATATCAATAGCCAAAGTCTTCAATGTTTGACTGCGCATATCCCAAAACATGTATTTATTCCCTCAGCCATAATAAATGGTAACAAAGCAAATTAATAAACCATTAGGAGGAAACTATAACCTAGACTTTTAGCACGCAGCATCATCAAAATTCCATGCAATGTTACAGATAATAAAAATCATCAGAAGAGAAACTGCATTTTAATGAGTTGATAAAAATCCCAACTAGTTACAAATTTATATCCTCTCAAAAAATGGAAGGTTACAAATTTCTAGAACGGTGGTAGACAAGGTAGATGGCCTTCCTGCTAGATTTCATGCGAGCAAATGATGAATAATGCGGCAGTTAAAACAACAATTTTTAACAAACTACACGGGCACGTGGTGACATAATACACAGTTGAAATCTAAAACACTAGTCTAATACAGGTGCACTGAGAAGGCTTGAAGAAACGCAAGCTATTACAGTTAGTTGCTACTACTAACAGAAAATCTAAAATGGCATCGACATACACCAAATAGTACATTAAGACCCTAAAGCTGGTCCTAAACTGAAAGCAACAACTGAATGCACATCCATTGGGCATTCTATCCCATGTGGGTCTTTACAGCAAGTCAAATTATTGGTTCTTCAGACACTGAGCCATGGAGAAATCCATGATCATGCTCTGGCTCTCTTGCTACTGCTGCTGCAATTCGGGCACTTGTAGTGCTTGATGTGCTCAGCTTTGGCAGGAGTGATCTTGACACACTTACCATGGAACCATGTCTCACAAGCATCACAACAGATCCAGAATTCATCCTGTCCGTAGTTGTCCCCACACGCACCACACAATGTGTTTTCATGATCTTCCTCTTCCTCCTCTTCCTCACCTCCACTATCATCCTCATCCTTTGGAGGTGGCATCTTCGAACCCCTCGAGTTGGGTTCTGGCTGGCGTGATGGCTGGATAATTGTTTAGTGCCGAAGGAAGGCATCAAGTTATAAGCTTATTTTCAGGCCAACATTGTTACAGTAAAATGAAAATGATTCATTACCTTTGTGCCAGATTTATTATTGTTCTTGCTGCTGCTTTTGGGGGCTTTTTCTTTGGTCTGCTTCTTCGCAGTTCCCGTGACAACCTCATATATTGTGGGAAGGTTGTTAATCATGCTAAAAAGCCGCTTCCTGCAATGCAATCACAAAAAGGTAATTATATTGAAGTTGATGCTCAAAGCGGATATAAGAAAATCCATCACATTCCTTTAAAAGCATGAAATCGTTAAACAACTAAAATCATTTTACAAGAGCCTAAACATTGCTAAATAATATCTCGATGGAAGTCGTAAAGAAAATTTTCCATCTCACACTTTGCATCAAGAAACCTAATATACATAAAAAAGCATGAAGCATCACATATTAAGGCAATCAAACTTGAACATTTAAAAAAACAGCTGGACAGAGATACGGCAACTGAATTATTCGACTAGTATATCCAGTGTTGCTGTCAGACACATCACACATGCTAAGGCCAATTATTTTACCAAGAAAAATGGATATTTTAACTATTGCAACTGTACAGCATTCGCTAGAAATTTATTATTTAGAGAGACTCGGGTGTGGTCCCTATGTCCCGAAAGAGGGGAAGAAACTGGTAAACTATGTGTAATGCCCCAAGTTTTCAATGGAATTTTGAATTTAAGATTTAATTTGAAATCAAATATGAAGTTTAAACTTAAGTTTAAAATGTTTATTTTAATTTGGAGATATGAGACTGTAGAAGCGTACAGCTCATCGAGATGGTCGAAATCGACTATTTATTTGCTTGATTTGGAACTTTGTGGACACTAAAAGTTAAACGGCCAAGATTAATTGGAAATAAAAAAAAAAGAGCGGACTTGGATCAGGCAGGCCCGAGCCGGCCCACACCATCCTCATATACGGGGACGCTAGGGGCACCGTGCCCTAGCTCTTCCCCCACCGTAGCCGCCGGTTCAAGCTCTAGCTGATGCCGCGGCAAGGTTTTCTGCTGCCACAGTAGGCTATTGTGGTTGTGCTGCTGCCATCCGTTGCCGTGGTAGGTTGCCATTGCCGCCGATTGCTGCCATGGCAAGGAAAAACTCCGCCGCGGCAAGGAAAACGTCCGCCACGGCAAGGTTTTCGCTGCCGTGACAGAGAGCTGGTGTAGATGGGAGAGGGAAGCTAGAGGAGAAGGCTGCAGACATCAAAGAAGGAAAAAAGAAAAAGGAGAGAATGGAAAGGAGCGAGAAATCAAGGGCTTCATGATCGTCATCGTGTTCTTCTGGGGTAACGATCTGAAAACCTTTAGTTGGTCCTAGATTAATTATTGCTCAATTTGTAGATCGTTTGGTTCATGGGAAGTGTAGATTCCAGTAAGCCCTAGTTCGTCGAATTGCGTTGCAGAAACTTGCAGAGTAATTAAGGGTATTCATGTTTGGATTCAAGGTTTTAGCTAGTTAGAAGAGATGTCGGGAATTTCACCAGCTTTCCAGAAAGGTCTAGAACACTAGATTTGGAGTTGTGAGCCAAAAGTTATGGCCTCGGGAAGGTCGGTGTCCAGAAAATAGCCGTCAATGGCAGCTGTCGTGTAGATGCGCTGATTACGCCTAGTAAATGGAGTAATTTAATTATTGTCATAACTTAATTTTGCGTAGATTCCAGAAGTACTATTGTTCATTACTTTTCAAGTTATATAAAAAAAGATACGAAATTATGAGGTATACTGTTTTGGTAGATTCTACGGTAATCTTCAAGGGTTGGAAACAGGGAAATAAATGACAAATTCGATGTTCGTCATAACTAGAAAGTTGTAAACAATTTTGTGGGTTTTCCTGAATATATATATATATATATATATATATATATATATATATATATATAGAGAGAGAGAGAGAGAGAGAGAGAGCCATTTTATTAGTGGAACAGCGGGTAGTGCGTCCAGTAAAGTAAGTTAAAGGCATCGATTTTGCGTAGATATGCGATGGTGAATAGTTTAATGCTTTAGTGCTGTGGTGGTGTGTTTTTTAGCATATTTTAATTGTTTGTTTAGAGAGTGTTGCCTCTAGCACCTTACTACCATCTCAGCACCCAGCTCCTAGAGGATAAAAGGCAGGTGCATGATAGAACGGTGATCAATGGTTTTGTTGCTGTTTTTCTTATTCATTGCCATGATATTATTTGTCATTACGTTACTTATTTACACATCTTGAGAATGAATATGGATTGTTATTATTGATGATATGACATGGTAATAACATGGAGGTAAAAATGCTGAGTTATGTTGATGAATAACTAAAGATATTACATCATTTACATTTATCATGATAAGAGTGCATGAGCTAGGTCGGTGAGTAAGTCATGTAACTAGTCTGGAGAGATCAGCGAGAGATCCCTAATCCTTTTGAGGACAGGCTTAAGGAAGAGTGAACACTGCCGTAGGTGTTTACTCATGCTATACCGGTATAAGCGAAGAAAAAAGCATGTGAACATGTAGCATAGAATTGCATTGCATTAAGAGAAAAGTAAAAGGTATGATATTTGAGTACGAATATAAAGATAAATAAGTCGATGTGGTTGATGATGATATTGATAATAGTTATTAAATTATTGTTCATTGTTTTATTATGTTCTTGCTGAGTCGTGGACTCACCATTGCTCTATTGTTGCTATAGGTGGATGTTGACATCTCGTTGTTGTGGTAGTTGTTCGGATACGGGTCCGAGGACCGAGGGTAGGGCACTCTAACCGTCGTCAGGGCTCTTCCTTGTCGAGGTAGCGAGGCTCTGAGGCTTAGTTGAACTCTTGATTTTTATGGTAATATGCATTCAATACCAATAAATCTATATGATTGGTTTGGGACTTGAGTTATTCATTCAATACTCATTATGGACTGTTTATCAATTATTGGTTATAATTCGGTATTGCTATCTAGCAAATTAATTTTTATGATTATTGTATTGTGTTTAATGCTTTTATGATGATCCATGGACATGTTTTATTAATTATATGTTTGCTGGAATTTGTTGTAAAATATTGTTTAAATTAGTAGTCAGTGTAGTTTAGTGGTATTCAAGACTCAATATTGGGCCAAGGTACTACAGTTGGTATCAGAGCGGCCTTTAGATCCGTGGTGAATAGAATGACAACTTAGGTAAACTTAATTTGCTAAAATTTGCTCTAGGACTAATAAACTTAACTAAAATTTGCTAATAGTTAATTAACTAAAACTTGGCACACTGGTGTACAGTACGATGGAATAGGCCGAGCATTGCATTTACACTTCTGTTATGTTGTATCAACGATTTATGATATGAGATGATTCTGAATGCTTATGATTTGATTGTTAAGAGTGATGATGGTTGATGCCGAGAGGTAGAGTTCGTTGTTGTGGCCATAGACATGGCTAGATTGAACGGTGTTCTGGCCATGGACATGGCTAGATTGAACCACCATTCGTGGTATACGAATGGTGAAAGGTTTTTCTCGGGTAACTTAGTCACGGAGTTGGGAATGAGTTTCTTTAGGAATGTTGTTTTCCTTAAATTTGCATTTAGTTATTCTGATTACAGTCACTTGCGTTGATGAATTTTATTAGGTTAGTGGTTACAATGCAGTTGATGAATTTTCATTGATCTTTATTGGTTCCATAAGGCAATTGTTTGTTCTCCCAACTGTTTGATCTATTGTTGTTGCTTACAAACGTTGTTAAATTGCAATATGGTCATAAGGATACCCTTATTATTAATAAGGGAGAAGCTTGGTCGAGTAGTCATAAACTATTTTACGATCACCCTATATGGTCGTAAGTACTTCTACAACTACCTAGTTGGTCGTAAGATTTCTTACGAGCACCTCATGATCGTAAGCCTTACTATGATCACTTCATGGTCATAAATTTTACTACAACCACCATATGGTCAACAAAGCCTACAGACATGTAGACCCAATCTACTTGGAACACTTATGTGTTGTGTTTTATTCACACAATACTTAATGTGTTGTTATTCTCCATGATAACTGCACGTATTAAGCATTTGTCTCTAACATAACTGTAAGGCGATGTGAGAGGATTAGGGCTTGTTTGGTTGGTGCCCTGACCTCTGTGCTTGGAAAAAAGTGGTGCCTAGAGGTAGCCTGAAAAGTAGATGATTTTTGCCTGGCCAGGCAAACCTGGGGATGTGGTGTTTGGTTGGAGACCTAGGCCTAAAGATAACATAAAATTAAAAAATAACATTTTGACAATGGGAAAGCTTCTTTGTTTATTCGATAATATCTTTTCTAATTGTCCCCGCTAGAAATTTAACGTATCATTTCTTCGATAAACAGGATCAGAGGAGGTGAGATTCGGTTGTTCGAGCCAGCGTCGCTGCTGTTCGGGCTCGGTTTAGTCAGCTGTGCTAGGGAGATTCCCAGGCATAGAACCAAACACATCACTAGCAGCTTCGTGGCGTTGTCCTGACTAGGCAGATGTCCCTCAGGTACGCATCCAAATAGGCCCTTAGTCTCTGACAATAACCGTCACTGAACGTGTATATTTCATCAAACGGTGAGACACCTCTTGATACAGGACAACTATCACCCCCTTCACGCGCTATATAAAGAGTAAAGCCAGTGGACAGAGGACAGCAAAAACAAGACAAGGTTAACAGACAAAAATCATTAAGCCCTAATTCTAGTGATTTCTTCCCAGTTGTAAAACATAGTCAATAAAACAATACGAGCAGGGTTATTATTCTCTTGGGAGTAGGCCCAAACCTGTATAAAGTCCCCGTACCTTTTCTGTGTGATTTAACTCAAGAAGAGTCCCCAGTATTCATCCGTAAGATCGATACTAAACCATCGACAGATAGCGCCGTCCGTGGGGATCTTCCGATTTCTCATTTCCTTTTCGATAAATTGTCTTCAGTTTTCAACTCTGATGCTTTCATGGCAGGAGAGTGGAATGAGAAGAATTGGTTCGATTTGACAAACTACGCAGAACTTGACATGGATGCTAGCTACAAGTACGAGCAGATCATCATTTCATCCGATAGCAACGCCGTTTCTAGGGATCTTTCACCAGACCCAAGAAACCATGCCACAGACAAGGTTGATGAGAGAGCTCTCTCCCCCACAACATTACGCCTAGATGAGGAACCATACTCCTCGAAGGGCAAGGGTCCATCCGACCAGGGTCAGGATCATGCCACGGCGAGTACAGAACACGGCGAGGGTTCCCTCTCCAAATGTTCAAGCCCGTTTGAGACCATCCGATCTAGCATAGCAAGTCCTGGAATCATGATTCCGGGACTCAATCAACACCTGATAATTGTCACTCTTCGGTTACCCCCACGAGGTGCATTGTCGAGCCCGCTTCACCTCCAAATTCGACCACATCCCCGCAGGGTTCACCTTCAGTCAGAGACAGTTATAACCCGAAATTCCCATTCCTAGAGGGGATTGCTCCAAGTCGCGAGGCGTTGTCTTTCGACTACTCCTCGAGTCAAGAGGACTCAGACGCGAGTGGAGATAATAGCACCCAGGAGGTACTTGTCCTCCCCTCAGATCCTAATCTCTCTCCAAGAGGCAGGGCTGTGGATGCCTCCCATAGCACACTCACTTCGGGCTGTCGTTGTGATGGCGAGAACGCCTCCGGTGATGAACGGGATTTTCACCTTGATGAGTGGCCGAAATCCTAGAAATGATCGCTCTCCACTGAGGCATGTTCCGACTGACTCAGACATTGATGATCCTGAAACCATTCGGAGAAGAATTGCTACCCAGATGTCGCATCCAATACCAGTCGGAGGAAGCACAAGAACTTCAACGAATCAATGACCTGATCGAAAACCCGACTCAAGAGCTTGGACAAACGCCAGACTAGGACCTTTTTTGCTCAAGAGATCGCACGAAGACTTCAGGACACGATCGTCAGGCTTGAGCAAACTCGACAACACCGTCCTGGTAGTCGTGCCGAGACAACTCCATCGAACGCCAGTCGTTCAGATGACTCTCCTCGTGCTGAACGACAAGACAGCAGGTCTGGTCGATCTCCTTACCATGACCCTAGTCGGAGAAGAGTCCCTCGAACAACTGGTGATCGAAAAAGTCCTAGAGGAAGTGGTCGTTCACTTCTTCCGAGAAATCTGCACCAGCGTGTGGTGTACGAGGAGTATTACCCTCGTAGGGCTAAGATCTTTGATAGGTCAGGTCCACTTACCACTAGGTATCGTCGAGTACGATCGCATAGTGATGTCAACCATTCTTTCTCACAAAAAAGGCATTATGATATTATTACCGGATGTCGGACGTTTTCGCCTGACCTTCGAGCAGTTCGAAAGCCGCCCCGGTTCCGACTAGTGAACATGAAGAAGTTTGATGGGTCACAAAATCCCATTGAGTTTCTTCAAATTTATACCACCACTGTTCGAATAGCAGGAGAGCATGTCATGGCCAACTACCTTCCTACTGTGCTCGAAGGATCTGCTTAGTCGTGGTTGTTAAATCAGCTACAAGAGTCGGTCTATTCGTTGTAGCATTTATGCAACCTACTATTAGCCAACTTACCGGGCACTTACAACACCCAGGAAAGAAGGATGACCTGCAAAGAATGCGACATGATTCTCACAAGACCTTGCGCTAATTTATCAGGTGTTTCAGTCATGTTCGCAATTGGATTCCTGAAGTTTCTGACTCTTCTGTCATCAAAGCTTCAAGTAGGGAGTCCGCAATCAAAGAATCACGGAGGATATCACTCAAAATCCTCTAGCTACCGTCGCCGAGCTCTTTGAAATTGTCAGCCGTTATGCAACTGCTACAGAAGCGGTCGAGTGGAATCGCACGATTGATCGTGACGATAAAGATACTCGAGGAGCAGGCGAAGGCAGTAAGAAGAAAGATAAAAAGGCTAGGGAATCCAAGAGCAAGAGTAAAGGCCAAAAGCTTCAAGCCAAAAGCTCTAAGGATGTCTTAGCCGTGAGCGACAAGGATCCTCGGAACTCCAAACCATACCCCGATCAAAGCAAAGGTAAACGCCCCGAATGGAAGAACGACTAACCTAGGTGGTGTCATTTCTACAAAAAAGGACACGACCTTCGTAACTGTCGAATTTTTCAACGGAAACTCGAGGATTACTACTCCGGCAAGGGACCGCTTCCTACACTTTTAGAGGTGAGGCAAATGAGGGGTCGAAAATAGTCAGATGATGAGGAGATATCGTTTCAAGATCCAGAACACACCATCGATCACATCTATGGATGATCTTCGGCATACGAGTTGAAACGACAACTTGTCGAACGTGATATATATTCCATCAACCCTCCTCTTCTCAATAAAATACCAAAGTGGTCGGAAATCACCATCTCTTTCGAGAAAGGTGACTATCCGATCCAATCTACTCAACCTAGTCATTTTCCGATCGTGGTCGAGCCCACCATCAATAACTATCGAGTCAATCATGTGTTAGTTGATGATGGGAGTTCACTGAATATACTTTTTACGAGTGCCCTAGACGAGATGTTTGTACGATACTCATTTCATGTGATTATACTGGAGTCTTCGGCCAAACCCATTGGTTATGTTTCTCTTCTTGTAACGTTTGGATCACCAAATAATTTCAAGACAGAGAAAATCTCTTTTAATATTATAGATTTCGACACGGCATACAATGTCATTCTCGATCAACCAACTCTGGTATGATTCCTAATGGCTACTCATTACGATTATCAATGTCTTAAGATACCAGGTCCCAAAGGAGTAATCACAATCCGTTGTGATAGAAAGATGGCGCTTACATGCGACTGCAAATCTCTCGAGATGGTTGGCCAAATATCAACTCAAGAAGCAAGCAAGGGACAACCTTCAACCAAGCAGTCGAAGCATAAAGTTACACCAAAGCCAAACGACCAAGTCAAAGAAGTTCCACTGAATACAGAGGAGCCTTCGAAGACCGTTCGCATCGGGGTCACTTCTGACCCTGTATAGCAAGACGACCTCGTCACCTTCCTCCGAGCAAACGCAGATGTCTTCGCGTAGCAAACATCTGACATACCCAGAGTCCCCAAAGAGGTGATCGAGCACAGGCTAGCTCTGTAGCCTGACAAGAAACCCGTAAAGCCAAAATTACGGAGATTCGCACCTGATCGATAAGATGCTATCATATCTGAATTGGTCAAGCTACTTAAAGCAGGCTTCATAAGAGAAGTCGACCACACAGAGTGGTTGACTAACCCTGTAATGGTTAGAAAGTCTAATGGTAAATAGCGTATGTGTATAGACTTTACTAATCTTAATAAAGATTGTCCGAAGGACGATTTTCCCCTTTCTCATATTGATCAGTTGGTTGATTCTACTGCTAATTGTGAAATATTAAGTTTCCTAGATGCATATTCTGATTATCATCAGATAAATATGTGCCTAGATGATGAAGAAAAGACCGCATTTATTACACCATTTGGAATATTTTGCTATTTCAAAATATCATTTGGTCTAAAAAATGATGGTGCTTCTTTTAAACGCTCGATGCAAAAGACACTCCTTTCTCAACTAAACCGAAAATTGGAAGCTTATGTTCACGATCTGGTCGTAAAATGCATCAAACACCTTAATCATATTTCCGACTTACAAGAAACATTCGACAACCTCATAAAACATCGGTTGAAACTCAATTCTAAAAAATGTGTTAAGAGTCTCTTCAGAAAAGTTGCTTGGATTCCTTATCTCTGAAAGGAGAATCAAAGCAAACCCTGAAAAGATAAAGACTCATTTAACAAATGCGTCCTCCAACCACAATAGTGAAACACAAGGACCAATCCTGAAAGATCACTCCTCCCTACCAATGGAGTTTGACAAGTTCATCAATGGGTCAAAACAGAAAGACATGTTGCACGATCAAGTCAAACAAAATGGAGAAAAGGAAGGTGACTTATGGCTGACTTAAAGCTAGGTTACACCATGAACTCCCATTAGGAATCAAATCTAATATGGGCCCATCTAGCAGCACAAAACACAAAATAGTTGACTAGATAGCATCCAGTACCACAAGAATATTATAATATAGAGAAAAGTTAAAAAAGATTCGAGGGGGTAAAAGGGCCTTTTTTTCAGACATGGTATGCCATGTTAACCACAAAGATAAACAACAGAAGTTAAAACAAATTATTAGTGCAAAAAAAATTTAACAACAAACATTCCAGGGTGACCCTTCTTAGAGCATCTCTTAGTCTTACTGATCTGTTATCTTAAACAAAAAGGAACCCATAGTATCTTTAGGCTTTAGCACTAAACTAAAGCACACTGATCATACCAAGATGTAAGCATCACATGAACAGCAATTTTCATCGTGTTGCTCAATACATCTAGATCCACTAGGGAAGCCTCGTTCCTTCAAATTATGAACTTCTCACCAAGCAAGTATAAGGGCTATCAAATATCATTTGCATACTAGATATTTATAGGCACTAATAAATTCGAAAATCCACACGAAGTTCCCGGAGGTCTGGCTAAAGAACTGTTACTAACTAGTCTATATGTGCTCCTAACAATTTAGAGTTCCCAATCAGAAAATTGTCCATGCAATCATCTGTCCAACAAGATCAACATACCAGCAACTACAGAACATCAATCTCCGTTGCATTAACACTGCTAGGAAAACCATAGTTCCCAGGGTCAAGCAACCACCCCGTGATCTGTGACCCAGGATCGGCGTCCTGGATCATGGGTCGCCGCTGAGACGCCACCGAGTCACAGATTTACGGGAAGGGGGGCAAGAGGAGATGAATGGGAGGACACGAGGGGCAGAGGGATGGAGGGGCAGCGAAGCAGAAGTGGAATGGAGGAGGAGGAAAGGGAGCAGAGGCGGCAGGAGGAGGACAGGAGGGGGGAGGAGGGATGGAGGAAGAAGGGTAGGGAAGGTTTGGGAAGAGAAGCAGAAGATGAAGGGCAGGGAAGGAGACGGGATGTTGGGGAAGACGGGAGAGAAGAGAGAGATTTTATGTGGCTATGTTTGACTGTTTGCTAGCAGATGGCCGAATCTTCTATGGATAGATTTGTGTATGACAAAAACAGATTTTGGGTCTTATATGGATAAAATTAGTAGAAATTGTTGGGATATTTTTTAATGGAAAACAAATACTTCGATTATGTTATGGATATTATCTGAATTTAGGAAAATGTTGACTTATTAATTGGGTCATCCATCTGGATTCACTGGAATCACATTCCGCTCTCCCGACCAGAGTCCGGAAGAACACTACCCCCCCTTTGACCCGCATTTGTGGCCACCCATGACCCCGTTCCTCAATCGAATGTACAGTGTTCCTAGTAACTATTGTGAAGAGTTTGAGGAGTGCAAATGTAAGCTGTTAGTTGTATTGCAATAGCCCGAAGGGCAAATATATAATACAACTGTACAAGGACTCAAGGGACACACCTAAACCCTAGACTACAAATATAATACCAGAAATACCCTTAACACCTCTAACAACTATGTGGTCCCTTAGATACATTTTAGCCTATTTAATTACACCTACAAAAACTTATATCGCATCAACCCAACTTAATTATCAGACTGAACATGCACAATAGAGGATAGGCAACGATGCTGTGTTAACTGTTAAAACATGGATTAGGCAATAAAGGAGCAACAATATAAAAACGAGGGAAAACCACTAATGGGCTAATGGCAAAGCAAGGTATCCAGAGTCAATACAGCACCCAAAGCTATGATTCATGTATACTGTAATTTAAACAGAGTTGTCATCAAGAAAACAAAATAAAAAAACTATTAGGGACCACAAAAGCTATCCTAAATCGCAGTTCTATCTAAAATACTGTGAAACGAATAAGAAATAATCAAACAAGAATAATTCTTTATTCAAACAGGAACTGTAAGTTAAATGGTGAATGAATTAAACCGTATTGCAGTTAGTGTATAAATTTTTCGAAATTTTTGACAGGAGGAAATGGCATAACTAAAGCCCTTGTGAATTTTTAGAGTTTAGAGTTAATTGTTTTAGACTTTTTAGCTTTGTTTCACTGTTTTTATACTGTTTCAGTCTTTGTCGGCCAACAGCACATGTAACCATTGCCTAGCCAAAAGTGCCAGATATATAGAAGCCACTATTTCCACTATGCGCCATAGTAGAACACTGTTCCCAGTCTTAGCTGTAATCACATGAATTTGACTTGTGGACGTCTGAGCCCCATAGCAGCAAACTTATCGGCAACTTTGACCACTGCAACAACATCACCACAAGGAACGCCATTCAGTTTGCTGAATGGGGTGCTGCACCTACCGGTTGTCCCGATGAAGCTACCGCAAGGATCGCAAACGCTGCCGTTTTTGCTGCAGCAACAAACTCCAGTGCTCGCTGAGATCCCACAAGTGCAAAAGGAGCAATCGGTGCAGCTAGCTGCTGCCATACAGAAGCAGGACTAACCAGCTGCACAGCCCGCTGCTTTGCGCGTTGAGGTGACCATGAAGACACGGGCACAAGACGCAGCCATGGCAAGGATAAAGGTGCAAGTTCCACTGGAGGTGGTTGTGGTACTACAACAGTTTGCCACGGGGCTGTCTTCAGCCCTATCGCACCTACGTGTGGAAGCAATGGTCTACAAGGACTCGTTGTGTTTTAACATGACGGAGAGCCGGCATCGCAATATCTCTCGACATGGTGCTATCAAGGACTACAGCTGTGGCCAACACCCTGCAGCTTGAGGACAGGCTGCTTGTCCGAGAGGGGTGTAATGTTGTGGGCAGGACTAGGCAGTAGCAGCACATATGTGCAGATGCAAGAGCAGACCGATACTAACACCCTGCCGGCCGGCAAGACGTCCAGGATTGTACTCGAATTGGGACATGCAGTCCCAGAGGAGACATCCAGAGGTGGTTCAGCCGCAAGCAGCAGGGGCTGACGCATAGGAAGAGTCCTAGTTAGTTTCGAATTGAGTCTGTAAGTGTTATGGAGAAAGGCGCGAGGCGACGTAGAAGGCGCGTGAACAGTACCACAGACTGTAGCGCGTGAACAGTACCCATTGGTACTGTAGCATGATGTTTTCTATACGTGCTGCTTTGCTTCCTAGAATAAAGAATAATTGGTTAGGTAAATTATTTGGGATTCCTTATCTATCTAATTATTGTTAGGAATATGATCTTATTTATTAGGAAGGTTATTTTTAATAGTTGAAAAGATTAGATTGGATTAATAGGTTTCCTTATAGATTATTTCTTAGGCATCAAGTCTGACTATCCCTATAAAAGGGATAGCATACATCCATTATCAATCAAGCAATAAGAAATCAAGAGTTCAACTAGGCCTCAGAGCCTCGCTACCTCGACAGAGAAAAATCCAGCCGATGGTTAGACGAGGACGAGTGTCCTACCCTCGGTCCTCGGACCCATACCCAACCAACGACCACAACAGTAAGTTTAGAATCCATGGTCTTGAGTTATGGAGTCCGAATTGTACAAGTAATGTTAGTCTTTCGTAGTAGAAGTCAGAGTCCAAGTCTATTTTATTCTGTTAGGTACACCTCTAGATAAATAGAGTGCGTAAGCATCATATGAAATCAAGCAAGAAAGAAACAATCTATTCTCTCCCAAATATTCTCTCATCTTGTCATGGGCCGGCTACTGTGCACCATGCACTGTTCATACCGGCCCACGGGTGCACTAGCAATTGGAAATAGAGATAGGAATAGTTAGTTTCCTTGTTAGTTGGGTTTACTTCTTTAGAGATATATTTCATCTAATAGAGACAAGTTTTGTTTTAAAAATAGAGATTGTTTCTTATGGGTCAAGTCAGGTCGTCCCTATAAAAAAGATAGCATGTATACATTATCAATGAAGCAAGAAAGATGAATTAATCTACTCTCCCTCCTAAGGTTCTATCATCCTAATCTATATTCTAATCTCTCATCCCATAAAGCCGACGCCACCCGGCCTTCTTACTGGCGGTATTTACCCTATTATAAACTAAGGTGCATGACACATCTCAACCTATATATATCTCCCCCTTCTAAAACCCTAATCTCAAGCCATGCCATCCGGCCTTCCTCTGTACGGTAGTTATCCCGTTGTGAACCAAGGTTCGCCACAAAAGCCTTCATTGTAACCATGTGGGCTCAAAATTAAGTTCCTCCAACCACATTCCTCCACAGCATCATATTTGTTCGGTTGTTCCATTTCCATACAGCAGTAGTAAATGTTATTGACCTTACTCCCTCCAAGTCCAAAACATCTGCTGTTTTGCCTACTGTCCAATCTCCAAGATACATTTTTTATCATTAGTTTTTACCATAATATGATAGTACTTTTATAAAATTGTAATATTATGATAGTACAATTCAATTATGGCCGAACTAGACAAAAATATTTTAGCACTTGAAATTAGAAAAGTCTCACCAAGCGCACATACAAAAGGGACAAGTATTTTGCACAAGATATAGTATCTACAAACAATAGGGAGAAAGAAGACAAAAGGACAATAGCTTCGTGGGCTACATATATGCTTCTCGCATATCAAGTGCAAAAAGAAAATAGCACTCTCTAGAATTATACTGTGAAAGTATGAATGAAAAGCAAACATCAAGTTATACCATGAATGTCTGAATTGTACTGTAAGAGTACATTTGCTATTCCCTATGAAGTATGAAATCATTAAGTTAATAAATAATCATGGTGAAACAGCAAATAACAAGTTGAAGATGCTACAATGAATGAAGGATATTGAATAATATAATATTTCTGTAGTGCTCTACATGGCACAGTGACTATCCGTTATAAGTTAATACCTAACTGAAACAACAAAACTACACTATTAAAGTATTAGTATTAACAGCATGTGCTCCAAAACTAGTAATTTGAGGACTTCAATGACCAAAGTTATGTTATCAACATAACTGATGCAAACCATGAAAAGGAACAATTGCACTGCCAAACATAAGAATAGAGGCCTCATTATTCAGCAGTCACATTTGCAGCGTATACTATGATTCTTTGCAAAAATAAGTACACCATTATTAAAAAATAGGGTACAGCCACATTAATGAACCGTGAGCAATTGACAAGCAAACCAGCATGTCTCGGAGAAACAAATGCATTACCTGGATTCTTTGTCAAACCCAAATCTTGCTCCAAAGTAAAAGGCCACTGCTAGCAGCCAGGCATCACTATGCACTGCAACAAGTGACAGCCAATCTTTCTCATCCATCCCATCCCGAGCAAAATTAATTCCCAGTGCAGGCTCTGGAAGTTCCGGAGGAACCTCCTCCGCAGGCAAGTTCACTTCCCATGTCTCATTTGGAAGACCATATAGGCACAGATTCTCTTTCTCTGCAATCAAAACGATAATTCCTAAGCTTCCTGGTCCTTTTCAGGATTCTTTATTTTATGCTATCTAATCAAAAGAAGCCAGGACAAGAAAGTCTGAAAACGACTGCAACTGTGTGCCCACAGAAAATTGAAACGGAAAAAAAAAAGGAAAAGGACTGGTTCAATCAGATTTTATACTCAGCCTGACGCCACTTTAACAACACAAACAACAAAACAAGACTTGGATCCATAATTCCATACAAAGTTCAAGACCAATCCAGGGCAAGTTGGTGACAATTTCCAGTAAGATTTCCCTAAAATGGTAAATTAGCCAGTATATATCCGTCTTCACGAATACATGAAAAACATATATTAAAGATCCTTAATACAGGAAAGAAGTCCTTTTCTACCAAATGTCTAGAAATAATAGAAGGGATGTTCCAACACTTAAGACTAGAAGGACTCTTCAACCGTATGATGGCCTTATCCAATACATCGAGTAATTCAGTGACCCTGCGAGTCTTCTTTATGCTTCAGTGACCTTCCAGTTGATCTTTATGCCAGCGGAAAACTATATTCTTTACCAACACCTTAAATAAAAGCCCAAAAGTACCCTTCGTACGATGGACAGCTGGACACCGTGGTCATTTGCCACTACTGTTACTCGGTTAGGCTCAAAACAGTGTAAGTGCACTCCACATCCTTTTCTTGTGAGGGCACCAGTCATTCAGTCAACCCATCAGAAGAAAAAAAAAAAGCCCTTCAACCTCATCATCCTTTCCCCCTCGTCTCCCTCTCTCTCTCTCTCACCATTTTTTTAGTACGACAACTAATCCGCAAGTAGATCGAGGAAGAAGCCGAACCAACACTGAGAGAATAATTCCAGTGCACCTTTTCTTCAAAAAACACGAACTTTTCCTAAAAGGGTCAAAACTCCCCAACCCACCGAAACACAAATCCCAGCTAAACCACCCAAGAATCGAAACCAGAAGCAAAGTTGGGCCAAATTAGTGTCAAGAACACCAAAGCCCACCCAAAAAATTCCCCTTTCAGCGAGGAACAACGAAAAACCGCACAAATTACACAAAATCGCCCGCACAAGAACCCCCAGAACCGCATCTTTTCCAAGAACAGCAAGAACGCCACGACCCCCCCCCCCCGGAATTCGAGGCCCGAGGACGGCGAATCGTAGGCGCTGGCGAGCTCACCTGGGTCGCACTGCTGGTGGAACTTCTCCACGTCTGCAAATCCACCAAACCAACCACTCAGAAACCGATCATAGCTTCCAAATCCTCAAAAATCCCCAAAAAATCGGGGGCTAAAAAGGGACCACATACCGGTGGTGAGCGCCTTGATCATGCCGGCCCGCCGCGCGCGGAAATCCCGGAACACGTCCTCGGGCGTGCGATGCGTCCCGCCGCCGTCCATTTCGCGGTGCGGGGGGCGCCGGAGCTCCGGGCTAGGGTTAGGGTTTTGGGGGGTTGAGACGAGGCGAAGGCGAGGAAGCTTTAGGTAGGAGTTTGGACAGCGAGGTAGACCAGTCCAGTGGGAGGAGGAATGGGTTTTTAGGGGAGGTGGAATGGGATTGGGGGACCAGGGCGCGGATTTTGAATCGCCTTGAGGGGCTAACTGCTAATTTCGCGAGTACTAGGTTGGATAGAAAAAAAAACTCGTTAGTGGGGCTAGCTCGGTTTAGAATTGTTTCACTTAAACTCGTTTTATTTGGTTAAATATTGAAATGAGTTAATTTTGAATGAAATTATATTTCACTCTGGCTCGGCTTGTTAGCTCGGTTCTAAAAATACTTTCAAACTATAAATAAAATGATATTAAATCAAACTGTGTTAATTTGATGAAAAGCTTGGTAAGACGACTATCTAGCTCGATATCCACCCCTAGTCTACAGGTGCCTTTTTTCTGATGGACATGCACTTGCACCCCCTGTTAAAGTTGCATTTTTCAATTTTACCCCTAGGAAATCGGTCAACGCAGAAAATCGCGTTAGCCAAGACGTTAAAGCGCCTCGCCCATTTGGCATCGCGGGCCCATCGGCGATTCTTTGCCACAGCTTTCGCTTTCTACACATCTCGTGAATAAGGGCGTGTTTGGAACGGCTTGCCAGACGAAAAGCCTAAGCCATTCCAAACGGAGGCTTTTCAGACCGCTTTTTCGAAGCTAGAAGTTTAAAAGTCACCATGAGAGCTTCCTGTAACATCCCAAAATTTGGTTCGTTTCTAAAGCTTTAAAAATAAAAATAACCATTTGAATTTTCCTGGTTAAGTTAAAGCTTAAATTGAATTTTTAGAAATCAAAAAGATTTAATATGAATAATTTAAACTTCAATTAAATTAAAAATTATTTTATTTGAGTTCCTGATGTTCCAGATACTTTTTGGAATTTTCAGGGAATTTTTGGAGTTTAATTGCTATTTATTTGAACTTAGTTTTGTTTATCTCAATTTCCTAAATTCGGAAATCATTTCTTTTCTGAATTTTCTATCGAGCCGAATTCCTTTTCTTTTCGGGCCGCATCTTTTTCTCAGCTTGGTCCGCTTTGCTTTCCTTACCGCCGGCCCGTTCCGCTTCGACCCATTCCTCTTTTCCTCCAACCTAGCCGAGCCAGCTCCTTTCCTTCCCCTTGCTTCCACTGTCGAGCGAGCCCCGCATGTCAGCATTGTCTTCCTCCCCCAGGACTCCTTGTGTCCCTGTCCAAAAAGGCAACGCCGCCGTGTCCAAACCAAATCCTCCGTTCTGGAGCCCATTTAAAGGCTCGTGTCATATTTTCTGCATCTATCTCCTCTCTTGTATGCCCTAGCCTCCAGCGTCTCTTCCATCCTTGTTGTGCCGCAATCGTCAAAGAACCGAGTCGACCGCCGAAGCTCAATTTCGTCGAAGTTCGTCGTCATTGAAGCATCTTTGTCTGAGCCATTACCCCCGTTGGAATCACACTGCGACGTTCTACGCCGTGACACCATCTTCTTCGCTTGAAGATCACTCCTTCGCTGTCGCCTTTGTCTCCTCAAACTCGGGCCGCCAGCCATCGTTTTGATCTACTACTCCGGTGAGCCTCTTGCATATCCAAGTGTGTCATGATGTGTTCCATGTCCTCCTCGTCCGATCCCCTACCTCTATTTTGCTTCTCCATCACCGAAGAGCTCCGCCGTCGTTCACCTTCTTTGCCACCGGTCGACTTCGTCGCGCCACCGATTTGGTTGTCCTCTGGCCAAACCACTTGTTCTTATGTGGTCATCATCTCTTCACCGAGCCGGTGCTCATCTTGTTTTTCTTCGGGTGCCATTGATTCACCGAAGCCACCGTCGCCTGTCGAGAACCCAGGGTATTTAACTTGTAATACTTAACCATCCAATCGGTCCTAGCATTACAAATCAAACATCCCGACTCTCGGTGTAACATGTATCTCCCCATAACAGCGGTACACATACACCTCACAAAATCAAGCATCAATTCCATACAAGATTACAATATCGAGTCTTCATAAATTACAACACATAAGTTATTCAAAGTTCAAATTACACACGAAGGCCCAACCGGCCAAATAAACTGACAAAGTACCAAAACACAGCGGAAATGACAAGCCATAAGATGGCGATAAACAAAAGCCAACCGGCTGCCCTTACCCATAACGCAACCGACCGGAAACGCCGAGCTAGTCATCCAAGGTGAACTCAGTCTCACAATAGTTAACCCCTTGGGGGTCAACCTCCTCTGCAGCATTTAAACAATGCAACTGAGTACAAAAATTGTATTCGTAAGACTTACAAATAACAAACCTATACATACCTACATGCAAGATGAATCAAAAGAGAAGGCCATAGGGTTCATTTTAAGCACAAAGCAAAATTTTATTTGCAATAGTGTAATAGATTGAAGACAATTTAACAAAAACTATTTTTATTCGTTTAAATAACAGTGAGACAACATTATAAACATAATAAACATCCTGGAGGTGACTTCCCAACAACTACCACAACATAGCACAAATTACCTATTCGTACCACCCAATCTCAAGTTTTATCAAAAATGTTATAGTCTAACTCTTGCAAAACCCAACCAAGCGTGTCCATAACCTAGGATAAGGCTATTTGAATAGTTTGAACCCTCCAGGGGTGTACAACTTTACCCACATATTAGACCGTCTTTTCGCCAAACTATAGAGCACACTTCCTTAGGTATGCTAGCAAGGCTAAGTCCTACGAGACGTTTCCAATATAATGCATTAACTACGAGTCGCCCGTATGGATGGAAACTCATACGTTGTGTCAGAGTAGGGGTGGATAACGAGCTGGCTCAGCTCGTTAAGAAAACGAGCTCGGCTTGGCTCGGCTCGTTAAGATAACGAGCAGAAACCCAGGCTCGGCTCGGCTCGTTAAAAACTCGAACTCGGCTCGTTAAACTCGTTAGGCTCGTTATCAATAAACATGGTGAAAATCTTAAAATGTAAAGAACAATTCAGCCATTGATCACCCAATGACCCAAACATGTGCATGATGATGCCTTATTCAACCAAACACATCCATCGTCGGCCGCTAGGGTATCGAGCAGGCAGACCAGAGCCACGGTGCAGTGGTCTTCTGCGGCAGCAAGCAATGCAGGATCAGAGGAGCTAGGAGGCGGTGGAAGAGGGAGGCCGGGACCGGAGAAGGAGGAGGCGGCGGAAGAGGGAGGCCGGGACCGGAGGAGGCGGCGGCGGAAGAGGGAGGCTAGGACCGAAGGAGGAGGAGGTAGCGGAAGAGGGAGGCTGGGAGCTCGGGACCAGAGAAGGAGCCAAGGAGGCGGCGGCGGAAGAGGGAGAGCGGGACCGGAGGAGGAGGCGGTGGCGGAAGAGGGATCGAGGAGGCTGAACCGAGCAGGCCAAGAGCCGGCCGAGGGCGGGCGGCCGGCGGCACGACGGCCGGCCGTGTCGTGGGGTAGTTGGGTGCAGGACGGGACACGGGGTCACGGGATGGGGTGAATCAATTAGGGACAGGAGCACACCACAAGGAAGAAAGGGAGTAGGTTAGGGTTGCGCTGCACCTACCACCTGCGCTACTGGGCTTAAGCCTGCGACTGCGAGCGACGCTGCGATGGTGAAATGAATCGAGCCAAACGAGTTAAACGAGTAACTTGCGAGCCAGCTCGGCTCGGCTCGTTAACAAAACGAGCTTTTTTGCTGGCTCAGCTCGGCTCGTTAAGGGACCGAGTTTGAACCGAGCCCTTAACGAGCTGAGCTGGCTCGCGAGTTTCGAGCTTTTTTTCCACCCCTATGTCGGAGTCATCGGTAAAGCTTCGGTCAACTACCCCTTGGAGTAAAGCCTTAGACAACTACCGATGCCCCTTGGTGTGAAGAACCTGGACAGGAACCCACCCCCGCACACCCAACACACACAGAACATTTTTATCACAACACACACAACCTCCTGCGACTCAAAGCTAACACACGCCAAAGTACTAAGTCAAGAGGGGTTCCATATGTCCCTCATGTGGATGCACACAAAAATGCTTGGATAGTGTGACACAAGATGTTCAGTCCTTGTTGACTTAGGCACGATCCACACACCCAATAACTACACCATCAACCATGTGCCCAAGTCTAATTTTTTTTGTTTTCAGTTTTAGTTTTTTCAAATACAATTACATGCATGAGTACCCTGATCCAAGTAATTATAGTGATGATATAATGACCATCGCCGAAGTGAGGATCCCCATGCTACCGTTCTAAGCATTGCTAAGCACATCAACTCGTATACTAGATATATAAATGATTAGAGCCCATCCATCGAGCTCTAAATCATTAGTAAGACTTAGGCTCAGTGGCAATGAAAAACATTAACCTAAAGATTATGCATCTATTTGGATTAACTATCGCTATTCGAGAAACTAACCATCAACATAGCATGCATACATACATTTGCAAAGAAGATAATACATTTGAACATAATAGGATCAACATGCATCAAACGAGGGATTGCTTGCCTTGCTGGAGATAATCCACTTGCTGCTGAGGTTCACTCTCGTAGATAACTGGATCATTGAATCCTATCGAAAGAGTGAAAAGAACCAATAAGAACGAATAACGCCGAATAAACTAAAAAAATCAACATCATCCAAAAATCCTGAAATTTACACAGAAGGTAGAGCATGACTTTTCATCAATTTAGAAACAAAAATCACTTGATTTGGATTTCGCATACAAAAGATATAGCCTAAACCATATATGTCGAAAGAGAAAATCCAACAAATAGCCTCTGGTTATTGCTCACCGATTCGACTACACGTGGTTGGAAGGAGGTTCGACTACGTGAAGGATCTAGACCTGCCATTATGTGTTAATGGAGTTTTGGTGATTAATGACAAATCTAATTGTGGGACTAACACTTTCATTGATATACATATTGTGTAGTCTTATTTGGATATAAAGGTAAAAACCATGAAGGCATGCATGTGATTAATGACAAATCTAATCGTAGGACTAACACTTTCATTGATATACATATTGTGTAGTCTTATTTGGATATAAAGGTGAAAACCATGAAGGCATGCATGTGATTAATGATAAATCCAATTCATTGGATAAACAAAAGGAAAATCCAAACAGATATGCATTTATAATGACAAATCTATTTATGAGACTAACTCTTCTATTTGCCTTATCTCTTGATTAGTCTCGTTTGGATATAAAGAACAAAAGAGGTATGCATTCGACTTCATAGTTCTTATATATTGTTGCATTCCTTGGATCCAAAATATAGGTTGAACCCACCAAAAGGTTATCTTGAATATGTGCATATGTTTCCATTACATATTCATGTATGCATACATATAGGGGGAGTTCATTCTATATTTTGAGGTTTCATTAGTATTGATCCATATTCCTGTTTCCACATATATTTGTGATCTTTACTTTGAAACATATCCCTTGAATATATTTAACTTGTGTAGTTAATATATTCATGTGAATATATAAGACTTGTGTAGTCTAAATACACTTATATGTGAGTATAACATAACTTGTGTAGTTCATGTGTACTCACATATCCTTGAATATATATAACTTGTGTAGTTAATATATTCATGTGTGTATATGAGACATGGGTGCTCACATATCCTTTGAATATATATAGCTTGTGTGGTTATATATATTCATATGAGTATATACAACTTGTGTAGTGCTTATATACTCATATCACTCTACATTCAATTATTTGTTATTGAAGTGATTATCATCAATTACCAAAGAGGGAAAGATTGCGGTATCTTGTCCCACCATTATGAGTTATTGGTATGATGTGGTAATTAATGATAATCATATTGTGGAACTAACTTTTTCCATAAGTTGGATAAGCAGGTTAGGTTCCATGATAATGAAGACTTTGGATGACATCATGTGTTAATGGTCATCAAGTCAAGGTTCAGGATGAAGGATGTCATCATGTGTTGATAAGCATCAAGTCAAGATCCCGAAGTGGAGGAGATCATCATGTGTTGATGATATTGAAGATGAAGAGCTTGAAGTAAAGGATGCATCATGTGTTGATGCATGTCAAGTTCTAGAAGAAGAGATGATCATGAGTTGATCATCAAGTAAAGAGAAGGTCCATTATATGTTGATGGAGATCAAGTGAAGAATGCATCATGTGTTGATGCATATCAAGAAAAGAAAATCATCGTGTGTCGATGATGTTCAAGAAGAGGAGATGATCATGAGTTGATCATCAAGTCAAGTGAAGGTCCATCATTTGTTGATGGAGGCCAAGTGAAGAGTGTGTCATGTGTTGATGTATATCAAGACTCAGGATGGAGGATGTCATCATGTGTTGATGAGCATCAAGTCAAGATCCCGAAGCAAAGCTTCATCATGTGTTGATGAAAGTCAAGTGAAGAACTCATCATGTGTTGATGAGTATTCAAGTCAAGGACCCGGACTTGAAGTGAAGATGTGCATCATCAAGCTTCAAGTGGTTGCACAAGGCAAATGTATGACTAGCTAGGGATAAGGATGTGTTTCTAGTCTTTTACCGGTCTCGGTGTTTGGTTGGGAGACCGGATTGCTAGTATAGGTTACCGTACTATTAAGAGGGGTCTTGACTAGTATCTTGAGTTAGTCATGTGTCGATAGCTCATTGTGTTTGCTCTAGCTCACCTTAACATGTTGCTAATATTTGCGAATGTGTTTTGCAAATAGTTGTGGCTCGTGGATAATCCTTGTAGCATGTGACTTTGGTTTGCAAATGTGTTTTGCAAACGGTGTAAGTCCATGTACCTTATTCCTTGTAGTGTGATTCTATAAGTTGGCAAATTTGTTTTGCAACTTGTTGAGAATCTCACGTGAATCCTTGTTTGCATCACTTGTCAATTGTCAAATGTGTTTTGCAATTGAATTTGTTTTGGATGCAAACTTCTATTTTCTCAGGGAAATCGGTTATACCGACGTGTTACGCAAGCAGATGCGACCGCCGCGCAGTTCAACCGGATTTTGGTGCGGTATGACCGCACATCGGTTGATCCGATTTCTATGTGGCGGTACTAATTTTCCAGAACCAATGTTTTTAGGACTTAGCCGCATTTGTTGTGAAGGGATACGGGGTAGGCTACAATAGCGACAAATCAAAATTTTCTACCACGTAAACCAGGAAGCCAAGCAAGAAGATGATCACAGATCGTTACCACTAGACGCGCAGAGCAGCGGAAGAAGTGTCGGAGCAGCCTGGTCCGACGAAGAGCGCGTCGATGTACTGGTCGTAGTCGATCGTCCAGCGTTCTCGTGAGTTGATCGTCTCTTCCAGCACCTCTGCAGCTCCTTGCGAAGATCGCAGATCGTCCTTAAGTGCAACAACGTAGAAGCGCCTCTATGGTATCCACACGTCCAGGGAAGGAACAACCGTACGCCGGTGTGCTAGCACCAAATCGCACGGGGAGGCTCTCAAGAAGATGGCGGCTAGGGTTTCAGTAGGGCAACTCGTGTCAACTCTTGCCTACCAACAGCCTCATGCATCTCCTTATATAGGCCCGTGATGGATCCTATCCATACACGCTTTAATCGATTCGATCGGTTTGTTCCAACCCGTTAAGTGTGTGACCCGTTAGGTTCATGTGTAGTTCGGTTGTGACTCGAAAACCCTTTCCGGCCACGAGTCGTAGCGGTTCCTAGCAGAACATAACGATTCCGAATACACACAAATTATATCGGACGAACCTTAATGCAATATGATCTACGACTGTGTCCTCATCACTTACGACTGTGTCCTATTTCTATACGACAGCCAGATTTGATCACGACCAACTCGTAACTCCTTACGACTTGGTTTCACCACTCTGTGATTACGCTCACCGCCTCGACTTGCTTGTATCTCCATACGACCAATCCAGAATCGGGTCGAACTAAGCACCTACTCATGTATTCTCCTTTTGCCTCACGATATCCGGTTGAACTCCGTGAGATGTTGTGTCATCCATGGATCTGCTCAATGCTTTCTCGATCGAGTATCGGATAACCTTATGTGGTCGAACTCTTCGACCATTAGTGGTATGGCCATGCACTTTCTTTATCCGACCACTTGAGGGCCCAGATATCTCTCTGTTATGTTAGGAGGGCAAATCCCATATCCGACCAGTCACATCCCTCTGCATGTTTCATAGCATACCCGAAAGCTACCTTTATAACCACCCAATTACGAGTAGCATTTGGCAACCCCTGAGAGTGCTATTACGTATGTAGGAAACCATGCTGATCTCAGGTCTAAGGATTATACATCATCATTGCTTGAGACCAACTAACGACACATAGAATCATAACAATCTCAATAGTGTCTCAAGGTGGGTCTTATCCAACACCATATTCTCTAACACGTGTCCACATTATTGATTCGATATCCCTATATCCATGACCGGTGAAACATGGTCATCAATCAATACATGTGCTGATCGTAGAGTCACTAGTGTTCCGACCAGTGACTTTCGACCAGGGATACTTTTAGAACGACATCATCATAAGTTAAAAAGAGTTTCACCAACAAGTCACATACTCGTTAATCTTTATGACTGATGATTCATTCAAGGAATAAGATAACATATTATCAAATATTGTGAACATAATGAAATATAATCATCTCTATGATTGCCTCTAGGGCATATTTCCAACATGTTGCTCCTTTGTGGAGCGGTATGACCGCAGGCTTTCGGACGGTTATACCGGGTGGCACAGTACGACCGGGTCTTGGTTGGTGGTATGACCGGATGAGGTCCAACGGCTAGTTTTTATAGCCGTTGGAGCCTAGGCGGTACGACCGGCCGTTGGCCGTCGGTACGACCGCATGTGCTAATTTTGTAGCAGACTTTTCCACAACGGCTAGTTTTTGTGTGTGGGCTATAAATACCCACCTTGGCCGTGTGTGGGCAAGTTGCTGGTGCCCTTAGACATTCCATTGAGCAAAGACCAAGCCTCTCATTCTCTTTTGTGCATGTGTTGCACTTAGTGAGGTTAGAGAGCAAACCCTAGTGCATGTGTTGCATTAGGTAGTGGACTGTGTATCCACTTGAGCTTAGGCACTTGATTAGTTCAAGTGAGAGTTCTAGAGTTGTTACTCTTGGTGTTTGCCGACACCTACACGGCGTGGTGGCGTCGTGCGTCGGTGATCTTCTCAAAGAAGCTTGTGAGAAGACCCGAGCGGTTTGTGAGTGGTGTGGTGCTCGCCATCTCCGGAGTGGAGGAAAGAGCAACCCTAGTGGAGCGAGGTGTTGGTTCGGTTTGGAACCAGTCCAAGTGATTGGACTTACCTCGGAGGGTTTGGCTTAATTCGTGGAGCTGGTCCAATTGATTTTGTGCTTACCTCAATGTGGATTAGGGGAAATCGGCAAGTCTCCGATCACCACGGTAAAATATTGTTGTGTCATTGTGGTTTGATTACTTGTGCTTTACATTGTGCAATTTACATTACTTGTATTTAAATTGTTTACTTGTATGTGTATGATTGCTATCATTTATACAATCTCATATTGTTGGTGCACTTAGTAAAGACTAGTTGATCTAGGTTTTAATTGTGCAAAATCGAATTGATTTACTATTCCGCATAAAACTTGATTTTAGCCAAAGAGTTTTTAAAACCACCTATTCACCCCCTCTAGCCGGTCTCCTCGATCTTACACTACGTCCTAGTTGGAAGGAGGTTTCAACTACCTGGTCGGAAAGAGTTTCGACTACACCTAGTCGAAAAGAGGTTTCGACTACAGGTGGTTGGAAGGAGGTTGTAAGGGTCGCAAGTGGTCGAAGGTGGTCGTAGATGGTTGCAAGGTGGTCGAAGATGGTCAAAAGAAGCTTGGCGTTGTTGGAGCTAATCTTGCTAAAGCTGATGTTTTAGAGTTTGCATCCTGGTCGCATTCTGAGTATGAATCAAAGTTGGAGTCTGTTCAGTAAAGACAAAGTAGATACCTGGTCGTAGGAGTTTATGTCTACCTGGTCGTAGAAGGTTACGACTACCTGATCGTAGAAAGTTATGACTACTTGGTCGTATGGGAGTTATGACTACTTGGTCGTAAGGGAGTTTCGACTACTTAATCGGAATCGACTACCAGGTCGAAGGTGGTTCAACTACAAGCGTCGTTAAAGGGCGACGACGGCGATGAGCTAAGGCGGCGGTATCGTTCAAGTGACAAGCCCTATGACAAAGCAAGGGCACCCGAGGCAATCCAACGCGTGCATGAGCAAAAGAGGGGCTAAGTGACCTTAGTGGAGAGAAGAGGGAGGACAGAGGCCGTCGGAGAAGCTTCGACGATGAAGTTTAGAGGCGGTGGCGGCGCTTCAATGAGGGAAGCTTCACCTGAGAAACTGAGAAGGGAAAGGAAGGTAGGGGAAGTGTTAGTGAGGTCACGAGATGGAGCTCGAGGAAGGAATTTGGTTATTGACTCACCGGTCGGAGTTGAGAACGAAGAAGAAGCTTTCAGGCGAGATGATGAGGACATCACTTCTACTGATATGAACACTCCTCTGGCTACTACCATGAATGATGTGCAAGGTCCAATTACTCGGGCACGTGCTCGTCAACTCAACTATCAGGTAAACTCGTTTTTAGGAGTACATAATATTTCCACTGAGAATCCGATACTTCCTAAGACTTGTGATTTGCTTGTTCTTAGGAATCATGGAGAGGAGGAGACAACTCACGGCAAGAGGGACACGCTCAGACTTCACCTAATTCGTCCCATCTCCACCAATTCTAATTTGCATTCAAGTCTCGCCATCGGCCGATTTAATTTAGACTTATTATCCATGGTGCTGCGACACCTTTTGGGCCAAAGGCCTTGTATCACACTTGGGGCTATTTGGGCCGTTTTCGCGTTTACTGTTCATGTGAACAGTATGTGAATAGTACCATCTCGTTTTCTTTAGATAAGTGCGGCTTTCCCTTCCCCTATTTAAGGAGGTCGCACTTCTTTAGTTTTCCTTTGGGTTTTTCTTAAGGATTATTCTGCATAGCAGTTTCGCTGTTTGTTCGGTTGAGAAACCCCAACCTGTGAACTTAAAGATTTATTTGCAATACAATTTTAGATTGCATCTTCTACTCTCTTGCTTGTGTTCTCGATTCGCTTGCAGGAGATAGCCTTCTTGGCGAGGTCAACCGCGTTTGACACGGTTGATAACCAACGGAGCAGTGGTGTAGTGATTGCGAGGGGTTCGATCTGTTTTGGTCGGAGCCTTTGGATCATCAACGTCGAGTTCTCCACAATCGACTTATCAGTACCTTTCGGAAGATCGGGCCACCGTCACATCACGAGATTGAAGAAAATTCAAATTCAGACCACTCCTAAAGAGAAAAAGGGAAAATGAGTTAGGGGAAAGCATCTTCAAGCTCAGGAAACATATTTTGATGCAGATGGAAGAAGGCGGCAATGGAATGACGGAAACACGACGGCGGCGTCTCGATAAAAAATGGAGCTTCAGTGCAACCTTCGGGCTTGGCTTAGTAGAGGAAAAATAGGAGGTAGGGGAGGGCTCGTGTGTTTGCGAAAAGAGATGAAGATGGAGCTCTAGGGATTTCTAAAGGCTGGAGGTGGAGAACGCAAGGAGCGGCCTTGGCACGGTGCACTTGGTTCATGGCGCTGCCATGGACGACACCGAGAGGACGTGAGGCGACGGGGCATGGGTGAGCGCGAAATCGCGAGCGAAACCACTGGCGCTTGTCAAAACCCGGGGGCGATATGGTGGCAAAATTGGTGAGCTAGCATGGGCGGAGCACGCTGGCAAGGGCATGGCATCTGCGTGGAGACGAAGAATTGTAGCGGGGCCCCACTGGTCAATGGCTCAAGGTAAGAGGCTTGGGTCGGTCTGGTCAGGTGGTTGGGTCGGACCTAGTCGAACGGGTAGGGTCGGACCTGGTTAGACGGGTTGGGTTGGACCTGGTCGGAGGGACGGGTTGGACCTGGTCGAAGGGATGGGTTAGACCTCGTCAGAGGGACTGGTTGGACCTGGTCGAAGGGACTGGTCGGAGGGACTGGTCGGACCGAATGGGTGGTCGAAATCGAGTGCCTGGTCGAAATTGACTCGTAGATGAGCAGTACTCGTATATGACCGAGTTGATTTCAAAAGACTGAGAGGGTTGCAGATTTTTAGATAGAGTTGTACCACTCCAAAAAATTCTAAAATATTTACAGTAGGCTATAGACACTGAACCCAACCTAGTATAAAATTTCCAGAGTTTTTCATGTAGTGAATTTTTCTGTAAAATTCCTTCAAGTCTCTGTTTAAAGTGTTCGACTTAGGATTTCCAGGTTTGTCTGGCGAGTTTAAAATAGTAACTAAATTCTAGAAAGGATGAAATTTTTTAGGGGAGTCACTAAGATGATCTCTCCTAGGACAATTATTTCCAGAGGATGATCACATAATTTGTTTTGAAAGTTTCAAAAGATTATGCTTCTAGTCAGTTGAAGCATTATGTTTTCAAAATGCACAAAACCTTTGAAAGAATTTCTGAAAAATCAAATGACAACAAGATGCATCAAAAGTTTTAAATTCTTCTCATTTTTATACATTCGAAATTCAAAGCCAAGATTGGGATGTTACATCGCCTGTGAGCACCCCGCCGCCATTGTCGCCGCTGCCGTCACCTCGTTGCTGGTATCGTCACGCCGCCACCTCCCGGAGCATCCTCATGCCCATGGGATTCCATTTTTTGCTTTCAGTTGCCATCGCCTCACCGCCGTTTGCCCTCGCCTCCACCTTCATTGCTATTGCCGGCCACATCACCCTCCACCTCACCCTTCCAACTCAGCTTGTTTGCTTGTGTGTCAATTCTTGTTAGCAGCCAAGTGGCACACCAAAACCCAACCCGAGCCAAAAACCTGTGGACCCAGTCTACCATAAAACCAATCATTTACAAGTGGGACCCACATGTCAGAAGATTTTCCATTTTCTTTCTCTTTTCTTTTCAAATTAAATTCCTGGCGATGTGCGCTAATCGATGAAATTGTTTTTCCTTTAGAAAAACAATTCCCTAAATCCTAAAATTCCGATTTTATCATTTCATGTTAATTTCAATCTTCTGTGAGTCCGTTCTCCTTCATCCGAACTCCGATTTAGTCCATTCAAATTCCTAAATTCATCTAAAATTGAGATATTTCTTTTCGAGTTAGTTTTACTATTTTTGGATTTTATTTGAATTTCTTTTGAATTTATTTATGTTTCACCTGTTGTTTTCTCTCTCGTTAGACGATCTGTTTCACGGAGCAGGGGCATAAACAAATCTTGAAGATCCAAGTGTGGTAACTGAGCAGAGACAAAGCCAAGACAAGTCATAGTCCTTTGTCATATTGAATCTATGATTTCAAAAGTATATTGTTTTATATCAATTATATGCTATCTTTATATCAACTATTTTGGGGTTTGCTGTCACCTGTTGTCATTATGCATGCCTCCATTGAATATTTGAATACCTTGAATCACTTGTCACCATAGCATGGATAATTTTAGTTGTACATATTTGTATCACCAACATGGGTATCGTACAGATGCTTAGTCAAACTTAGTTGCGATGGGTTCATTATCACATGTACAAATAATGTTGAATTTGACTTAATGAAATATGGAATCGTGGCAGTTAGCCACTGTTGTTAAAATTTGTGTACCATGGCAGGGTATGTCATTGGTCTTGGTCAAACAAAAATGATTTTCGCTCGGGCGAGTGGTTGTGAAGTAAGGGTGTGGATTTAACACGTTGCGGGTTTGTGGTAGACTCGCTTGAGTAATTTTTCAAGGACTCAATCTTGTGCGCCATTGAATTGAGCCTTTTCATACAACCACTTGCCTGGTATGGGACAAGCCTAACTTAGTAAGTTGTGGAGTTTTGACATTGACTACTCAGGTAGCATATGGGTAGAGGTGTGTACCCTATTTAAGGTCACATCTATGGGCGGGGTTTTACCGTCTCCAGGTCCAACGGTGTGCGTCAAACCAATGGTGAGGTTGGGGTGACAGTATGCACAACGGGAGAGTCAATTGTCGAGATGAAATTTCTGAAAGGTTTTTTGTTATGATTGGTGTTAGCTACACTAGTTATATCTTTTGGGTAAAGTGTATAACCTCTGCAGAGTGTTAATTAATCTATTCGAATAGCCGTGTCCTTGATTATGGACATGTATGAGGATTTCACATGAGAGGTAGAGTTTATTCATATAATGTGTCGGAGTGTGAATGGAAAGCTCACTTGATGAATATAATGTTCGTTTGGTGAATGGGTAATTCACTTGGTGGTTTGTGTTGGGAAGTGAATGGGGAATTCACTTGTTGTTTCAATGAAATTGTTTATTTATTTATTATTCTTTTCAATTACACATTTCAATCTATTTATTGTATTTGTGGTGAATATTGCTTTCTACAAAAGAACCATACAGCTAACCTTTGTTTCAGCCTTGCATAAATATTAATTGCATACTATTTCCCTGCAACTTACTGAGTACTTTATGTGCTCACGACTTCAAACTCTGCTGCTCAGTTGAAGATTATCAAGTTGTTCAAGAGTTCTTTGAGAAAGAGTACGATGAAGACTTTGCAGATTAGGATGTGTTCTCCACTCGATTGTGTGTAGTCATGTTGATTGCCATTTTCAAGTTATCCCATTCCACTGCAAGAGTTTATTTGTTTCTTTAGCCATGCGTGGCAAGTTAAGTAAACATTGACTATAAGGTCCAGTTATTATTATTACTTGTTATTTTGAAATCTCTTTAGTTAACTCGATAAATGGATGGTATTTCATCGATGTTTCTTGTGTGAATTAGCTACTGATCTGGGACTAGTTCGGAATACACAAAGGGTTCTAGAATTTTATTTT
The DNA here is from genome assembly GCA_036346405.1 of Phyllostachys edulis. Taxonomy (NCBI): domain Eukaryota; kingdom Viridiplantae; phylum Streptophyta; class Magnoliopsida; order Poales; family Poaceae; genus Phyllostachys; species Phyllostachys edulis. Next base: position 20,945,822 of record CM070566.1, read on the forward strand.
TGGGTCCCGACATTTCCCGCGGCTTCCCGCAGTCCCGTTCTGACTTTGCCCCTCTACTTGCGGGTTATTTACCCGCTTTATGCCACTGAACAAAACTCCGCCCGGCCCCGACCCAAATGCCAAACACTAACCCTAAACGCCCCTTCGCCCAGTTTGCTTGCTCCTCCCTCCCCTCGATTCCCCTTCTTATTTCACCACCACCTTGCCTCCCAAGACCCCCCTCCTCCTCCTCCCCCTCTCTCTCTTTCTCGCCACGCCACCGCCCATGCTCCTCCTCCTTCTTCTCCCTCGCCAGCGCCCCTCCTCCTCCTCCTCCCCCACCGGTGCCACTCATCCTCCATCTCCCCTACTGAAAGCATCTAGGCCCCTAAAAAGATTATGGTAATTAATGACAACAATGTATTAAGGGACTAACATGTGTGCTTAAGATGTTTGAAGAAGGTTTAGTCCCAGAGTATGGATGACAATATGGAGATGGCAATGGAAAGATAACAAAGGTTTGATGTGGCTCAAGGTAAAGGTAATGTATAGCCAAAGGATCTTTTTATAGTTTTTACCGGTCTTGGTGTTTGGAAAAAAGATCGGATTTGTAGGCTAGATACTGTACTATAAAGACGGATCATGGCTAGTAGCTTGAGGATTTATTTCATGCCACTTTGATCAACCAAATGTTATGCATCGCATGTGGAATTGTATCTGGAAACAGTTCAGTAAAATCAGTATGACCGTAGTTGATGACCGGTACTACCGCAGCGCAGTGGTACATATTTTTCAGAGAGCATATTTTTGGGAGTTTCTTCTCCCCTGAAGAACAGTATGACCGCATCCTTTGAGCGGTATTACCGCAGTGCGGTAGGACCAATGTTTACATGACGGTACGTAATTTCTAGAGAGCATATTTTTGTGATTCTTTTATCATCTGGAAATCGGTAGTTCCGTTTTAGTCGAGCGGTGCTACCGCTCTGCGGTAGTACCGGACCTTGTGTGTGTGGTAGTACCACAACTTTCTGTAACGGCTAGTTCAGATGTATTTAATGCACTTGTTCCAACCATTGAACAGTGAGTGCGGTGGTACCGGTTTTCTACAACGGTACTACCGCATATGTTGAATTTTTCTGAGATTAGCCTCAAACGGCTAGTTTTGTGGTTGGGGGCTATAAATGCCCTCTCACCTGCACCAAGCTAAGTGTCTTGGATCTCATTGAATACATTTGAGCCTCTAGTGCACTCTCTACTACTCATTTGCTCATATTTCATATTTTGAGGTAGTTGAGAGCATTCAAGTGCATTGCATCATTGGTTGATCCTTTTGGCACTTGTTATTCTTCAACCAAAGCTGTAGTTTGTTACTCTTGGTACTTGCCAGCACCTAGATGGCTTGGAGAAGAGTTTGGGCGGTGATCTCTTCAAAGAAGTTTATGAAGTGACCCGGCATCGTTTGTGAGTGTTCTTGTGCTCACCATCTTCGGAGAGGAGGAAGAGCAACTCTAGTGATCGAGGGAAGTGCTCATGTGGTGCCGGCTTGATTCGTTCAAGTTTCCTCAACGTGGATTAGTGAAGATCGGCAAGTCTTCGATACGACGGAAAAAACATCGCTTGTCTTCATTGTGGTTTCTCTCTCTTGTCTTTACTATTTCCGCATTTATGTTTCTAGCAATTTATTTGTGTAAGATTGCTTAGCTAGAATCGTATTTAGTATTGACATAGCTTTGAGGTGTCTTAGTGAAAGCTTGGAATATATCTCTTGAATTGTGCTAGAATTCTTTAATTAGATTATACTAGCTAAAATTGTCAATTAGAGCACAAAAAAATTATAAACCTCCTATTCACCCCCCTCTAGTCGATCATCCTTGATCCTATAAGTGGTATCAAAGCTTGGTCTCTCTTTTATTTAGGCTTATCTGTCTAGGAGAGAAAGGATGGCTAGTGAGGGTATGTCAATTTGCAAGGTCTATTTGATGGATCAAATTATGCTTGTTGAAAAATTAGAATATCTATTTTTTAAAGGCCATGAGCCCAAGCATATAGAGAATTATTAGTGAGGGTTTCGTTATGGCACTTGATCCTACACACCACACGGATCTTGTGGAATGAAATTTTCACCTCAATGCTCAAGCTATGAACACTCTTTTTGGAGCTTTGAACGCGGATGAGTTCAATCGAATGAGCAATCTGTTGAGACTACTCATGAGATATAGACTACGCTCTCGAAAATTCATGAGGGTACATCCACGATCAAAGAAACCAAATTGCATAGGTTTCAGATTAAATATGAGACATTTACAATGTTGCCTCATAAAAACATCACTGAGATGTATTCTAGACTCAACAACATTATAAATGAGTTAAAGGGCCTAGACACTAATCTAATCGTTGTTGATATTGTGCACAAAATACTTAGGGATCTACCGGAGAAATATGAGACATTGGTAACTCTAATCCTCAACTCACCCGAGTTGCGAAGGATGACACCAACCGGTCTCTTGGGCAATCTCATTACAAATTAGCTGTACAAGAAAGACAAGGAGGAGCTTTTGAAGCCATCCTCCTCTAAGAAGAAGATTACCGCTTTCAAAGCAAAAGCGGAATCAAGTGATGAAATAGAGGATGAAGAAGATGACTCCGAAGAGGAGTTCACTCTACTTATGAGGAGAATAAAGAAATTCATGAGAAGACGCTCATACCGAAGTGCTAATTTTGACAAGAACAAAAAATGGCACTTCTCCAACTACAAGCGCTACAGCAATATTTGTTGCTATGAGTGCGATGAGAAGGGGTACATAGCCTCTCATTGCCCAAACAAGAAGGATGACAAGGCTAAGTCATCAAAGAAGAAGGAATTCAAAGGCAAGAAGAAGATTTTCAAGAAGCTTCATAAAGATGGCAAGAATGAAGCATGTGTTGGAGAATGGAACTCCGATGAGAAGTATTCCGACTCCGACTCCGATGATGATGATTCCTCCAAGAACAGGGGACTTGTCGGCATAGCCATCAAGGAAGCGTCATCACTCTTTTCCATTCTTACACGCCTCATGGCAAAAGGAGATGAGGTCAAATCAATTAATGATAATGAACCTACATATGATGAATTAATGGATATACTTAAAGAATTAAATGAATACCTTAGAAAAGAGAAGTCAAAATTTAAGGTCTTGAAGAAAGAATATCTCTCTCTAAAAGGCTCTTATGAGGAGTTAAAAGAAGCTCATGACTCACTCCTTCTAAAGGATAATAATAAATCTCATTCAAATATTGGAATTACTTGTGATATTATGAATGAGATGCCTAGTGTAGAAGTCACTGCTAATATCATTTCAATGACTAGTACTTCTATTTCTTATGATGATTTATTAGCCATGCCATGTTGTTCTAAAATTGATTCTAATTCTAGTATGGCTAAGTCTTCTGATCCATTGCTCATTGTTGAAAATAATGAATTAAAACAACAAGTCACCAAGCTAAGTAAAAAGCTTGAAAAGATGTTTCAAGGGAAAGGCTACCCTTAACAAATCATTGAGTGAGCAAAGGTGCTCATTCAATAAAGAAGGGCTTAGGTTTATCCCCAAGAAAGGTAAGAAGCAAATTTACAAGCCCGTAAGGTTTGTAAAAGAAAATGAAAAATATTGCCATAAATGTCATAATGTAGGACATTTACAAAATTCATGCTCAATTGCTAAAACTAAATCCTATGGTATTTATGATTCATGCTGCATGCTTAGAAAATCTAAAGATGGTAAAGTTGTAGCTAAATTTATTGGCACTTCAATTTTAGGCGCCAAAACCAATGTCATTTGAGTGCACAAAGCCTTGGTTACTAACCTCCAATGACCCAAACAAATTTGGGCACCGAAAAGAACTTAATTCTTGTTTTGTAGGTGAACTATAAGACCGCTGGAAAACATTGGGTACTTGATAGCGGTTGTACCCAACACATGACCGGGGATAGAAAAATAGTCACCACATTCGAGAATGGAAAAGAAAATGACAAGATCACATTTGGTGACAATAGCAAAGGAAAGGTAATAGGATTGGGTAAAATTGCTATCTCAAATGACCTTTCAATTTCTAATATATCTCTAGTTGAATCACTCAATTTTAATTTGCTATCCGTTGCTCAAATTTGTGATATTGGCTTAACTTGCACTTTTTCTCAAGAATGTGTTTCTATTTTGAATGAAAAAAATAACTCTTTGGCTTTCAAAGGATTTAGATTTGAAAATCTTTATTTAGTATATTTCTCTTTTATGGGTCAGTAATAATTTGAGATCATCACAGATGGTTTTTGAACTATCTGTGAAACAAGCTACTTATCACAGACGGTTCTTGTTCAGAACCGTCTATGATAGTTTTTTCTATTGCAAAAAAAATGGATTTTGAGACGAATCAATCAATTACTAGACAGTAGTTTCCATATGCAACCTCTAGCTAGACAGCTAAAATCCAATTAAAATTTTGATGGCAAACACATTGTAGGAGAGACCTATCTAGCAAAAGGAATACCAAAAGGTTTCACAACGTCCCCTCCGAATGGGAAAAAAGAATAAAATTATAAAGTTAAACTAGCTAGAAACCATATGTGCTTCCAAGCTCCTGAAGAACTCATTGGCTTCTTGAATTGGTCTTGTGAGCTCCTCTATGTACCTCACCAGCATATCACAAATTGTTCTTGCCTGTCGCCTAAATTCGACTTAAGCTCGTCGGCAAGGAAAAGGAGAGACGACCGAAAACCTCCAGCGCGATGCTTTAGCATTAGGTACAAATAAAATAAGAACCATCAAACAGCCAACAAATTATGTATGTTTTGGGGATATACACGTACCTTTCAGTAGTCTACCTTCTACGGCAGACATGGAGCTCCTGCGCGTCCCTCCTCCTCCTCCTCGTCGACTGCGTCTCCTCGCCGAACCGCGCTGGGGAATCGAGGACGGTCGTCGGAGCTCAGCGTGGGGAGGGGAGAGGGAGAGACTAATGGAAGACAATGCGGGGGTGGGTATAATATATAAGGACAGCGCCAAAACATTTCGCCTCCTGCGCAAGCATTCAAAAATTTCCGCGAATCACAGATGGTTTCAAACAAAAACCGTCTGTGATGAGCTAGTATCACAGATGGTTCATATTAAAAACTGTCTGTGATAAGTATCTCCTGATTTCAAGGCATGGTAAAATCAGAGTGTTAATGATTTCAAGTCATGGTAAAATTATAGAGTTAGTTAGTGATTTCAAGCCATGGTAAAATCAGAGAGTTAGGCATTTCAAGCTATGGTAAAATCACAGGAGATACTTATCACAGACTCTCTGATTCCAAGCCATGGTAAAATGAGAGATACTTATCATAGATGGTTTTTAATACAAACTGTCTGTGAAGTATCACAGATGGTTCTGAACAAGAACCGTCTGTGATATTTAGTAATATCACAGACGAACGGTTTTCAACATGAACCGTCTGTGATATTACTTCTTCACAGACAGTTTTTAGCGCAGCCAGTAACATAGATGGTCGCTAAACCAAAACCGTCTGTAATTATATTTAATACAGACGATTTTGGTCAACCGTCTGTGATGAGACATCTAGTATTAGCCTTTTTGTAGTAGTGCCAAAAAGCTTTTCAAACAAGACTTAGTCGTTAGCTTGAAAGATGTGAAGTTTGAGAAAAATAGATTATGTAGTGCTTACCAAGCCAGAAAGTAAGTTGCAAATTCTCATCATTCCAAAAGTATCATGTCAACTTCAAAGCCATTAGAACTCTTACGTATGGATTTGTTTGAGCCAACAACCTATACGAGCATCGAGGGAAATAGCTATTGTTTAGTTATTGTGGATGATTACTCAAGATATACATGGGTATTCTTTCTACATGACAAGGCCGAAACCTCCAGCATTTTCAAAAGTTTTGCTAAAAGGGCTCAAAATGAATTTAATTTCAAAATCAAGAAAATACGTAGTGATACTGGCTCCGAGTTCAAGAACACTAAAATTGAAGATTTTTGTGATGAACTTAGAATAAAGCATAAACTTTTCACTACCTACACTCCGGAGCAAAATGGAGTTGCAGAAAGAAAAAATTGAACATTAATTGAAATGGCTAGGACAATGCTTGATGAGTATAACACTTTCGATAGTTTATGGGCAGAAGCAATCAATACCAATTGTCATGCCATAAATCGTCTATATTTGCATCATCTTTTGAAAAAGACTTCTGATGAGCTTCTTGTTGAAAGAAAATCAAACATCTCATACTTTCGTGTCTTTGATTGCAAATGCTACATTTTAAGGAAATGTGTTCGTCTTTCAAAATTTGCAAGTCGTTGTGATGTTGGTTTCCTACTTGGCTATTCATCAAATAGTAAAGCTTATCGTGTTTTCAACAAAAACTCTGGTTTAGTTGAAGAGACTCATGATATACAATTTGATAAACAAACGGCTCTCAAGAAGTGCAAGAAAATTTAGATGATGTAGGTAATGAAAAATTAAGGCAAGCAATGAAGAACATGCAAATAGGCGATATCAGGCCAAAGGAAGATTTAAATGAATCACCATCTTCCACTCAAGTTGAACCTCCTACCTCTTTCACGACAAGTCAAATTCAAATTAATGAACAGGACGACAAGGAAGATGAATAACCACTAAACTTGCACTTAAAAGATTCACAATGGAATCGCAAAAGATCATTCAATGGATCAAATATTGAGTGATGTGAGTAAGGGTGTCCAAACTAGATCTCGTGTTACTTCTTTTTGTGAGCATTCCTCTTTTGTATCTTCTTTTGAGCCAAAACATATAGATGAAGCACTCGTCGACCCGGATTAGGTGAATGCAATACATGAAGAACTAAATAACTTCACCCAAAACGATGTTTGGACAATAGTGAATATACCTAAGGAACATAATTTAATTGGTACAAAATGGGTCTTTAGGAACAAGGAAGATGAAAGTAGAATAGTTGTAAGAAACAAGGCAAGATTAGCTACTCAAGGATTCTCACAAGTCGAAGGTTTGGATTTTGGTAAAACTTTCGCTCCCGTAGCTAGATTTGAATCCATTTGGATATTACTTGCTTTTGCATCTTGTTTTGATATTAAATTATTTCAAATGGATGTTAAAAGTGCTTTTCTAAATGGTAAAATATCCGAACTTGTATTTGTTGAACCACCATCTGGTTTTGAAGATCCTAAAAATTCAAATCATGTGTATAAACTTTCCAAGGTGCTCTATGGTCTTAAACAAGCTCCTAGAGCATGGTATGAACACTTTAGAGATTTTCTACTCTCAAAAGGATTCAAAATCAGAAAAGTTGACACAATCTTGTTTACAAAAGCTTTAGTGATGAATTCTTTGTTTGTCAAATATATGTCGATGATATTATTTTTAGGTCTACTAACCAAGATTTTTGCAAAGAATTTGGTGATATGATGTCTAGAAAATTTAAAATGTCCATGATCGGAGAACTTAACTATTTCCTTGGACTTCGAATCAAGCAACTTAAAGATGGGACATTCGTGAGCCAAACAAAGTACGTGAAGGACTTGATCAAAAGGTTTGGTATGGAGGACGCAAAGCCCATCAAGACTCCCATGTCTACCAACGGTTATATCGACCTTAATGAGGGAGGTAAACTAGTAGATTTAAAGATTTATAGATCAATGATTGGTGGTTTGCTTTGTTTTACAGCATCTAGGCCCGATATCATGTTTAGTGTTTGCATGTGTACAAGATTTCAAGCATCACCAAAAGAATGCCATCTAGTGGCCATGAAAAGAATTCTTAGATATTTAAAGCATTCCTCTAGCATTGGCTTATAGAATCCCAAATATGCAAATTTTGATTTATTTGGATATTCGGATTCTGATTATGCAGGTTGTAAAGTGGATAAAAATGCACCTCGGGTAGTTGCCAATTCTTAGGAAGATCTTTAGTTTCATGGTCATCCAAGAAACAAAATTTCATAGCCCTATCCACCGCTAAAGTTGAATATGTTTTCGCCGGTAGTTGTTACGCTCAATTGCTATGGATGAGGCAAAACTTGATGGATTATGAAATTAAATTTGATAACATGCCTCTTTTGTGTGATAATGATAGTGTTGTGACGATAGCAAATAATCTGGTCCAACACTCAAGAACCAACCATATAGATATCTATCACCATTTCTTGAGAGATCATGTGAGTAAAGGAGATATAAAAATTTGCCACATAAGAACCGATGATCAATTAACTGATATCTTCACCAAACCATTAAATGAGAACTGGTTTTGTAAATTGAGGAATGAGTTAAATGTCATAGATCATTCTAATATTGCTTGAAACTCATGCCTCATGTCATTTGCTCTCATTTGGAGTTCTTAAAGTTTTTACAAAAACTATTTTAAAATCTTTCTTAAAATTCTCTAATTTGATAAAAATTATATTAGTTGGGATTTTTTTGTTGTCTATCTCATACATAATGATCGTGAAGAGTATTTATTTAAGTGATATATTAAGGATCATTTGCATCCTCGCTCAAAGACTGAGTTTTCGGAAAACAGTATCTGCGGTTTATCACGGTACTACCGCTAACTGGTACTACCACGCCTTAAGTACGATACTACCGCATCTGGCTGGTGGTCCCAACAATGGTTGTGGCCAACTCTTTATCCAGTCCTCTTCCTATTCCCCTCGATTCAACCGGCCACATTTCCAGAAAACCACCAAGTCCCCAACTTCTTCTCGCTTCTCTCTTCATCCACAAACTCCTCCTCAAATCCTTCAAGTTTGTGGAGCTTTTGTTGGATCCTTGACTGGACATTGGTGATTGAGATCATCTCTCATCCATCCCTCTAGGTAAATGCCTTTTGAAATCATCTCTTTTGTCACTTTTGGCATCTATCTCATTTTCTAGGGTTTGAGCAAAATGTGTATTGGTTGGAAATGGCATTTGGTGACATATTATGTCTATTCCATGAGTTTGATCATGCCAAATACTCACAACTTGCAAGATCAATCAAATGCCCTAAGAAGTTCTTGCGAGTACGGTACTACCGCCTGAGGCTATCGGTACTACCGCCCTCCGGTACTACCGACATGCCCATAGCGGTACTACCGCTCTAGCAGAGAAAGGTTGAAATAATCATGCTCTTTTTACTTAAGTATTATCCTTCTTATCCTAATTATTGTTTCTTATCTTAGCAAACATGCCTCGCAATTCTGGTCCTTCTTCATCAAAAGGAAAAGAGAAAGTTGAATATTTGACTGAGGATGATTTTTAAGAAGAATCAACTGACAATGACACAAGTGATGAAGACTATGTATCAAATTGAACCCCTTTCTTTGTGGTAGATCCAAGGAAGATAAAAGGTGAAACTTATACAACCATGAGGCACACAAATCAGTTTTTTCTGCCCTAGAATGCAATGGATCCATTCTTTCACACAAAGTTCCAAGAGAATGTTTTCTATCATGTCTATGCCAAAAAGAACTTTGCACATCATCAATATGTGACATGGGATCATCTCAATCAAAACCGCTTCTTCAATGGACTCCATTACACTTTTAACCGAGTGAAATTGGATAATTTTGTGACTCTGAAATGTGATTATGATGCTAGAACCATCATGCAGTTATATGCCATCGTTCTTTTCTTCGTAGAGTTTGATTCTCTCACTTGGATGACTGTCTCTCGTCAGCTAAGTGCTTCAAAGGTAGATTGTCATGAATCTTGGCACGTTCCTACACTTCGGAGTGGTTCCGTGGCCATGAAGCTACATCTTGAGGAACCATGGGAGTTGACTGAGATCAATGAGCTATACGATACCTCTCAACCCTTTGTGCTTGGAAAAACAATTGGACTACTAACTATGCCCAATATCATAAACAAGATATTGAGAGCAACTTTCTTTCCCAGAGGAGGCAACAATGATGAGGTTCATTGCAAGACTGGGAACATTATCTATCATATTTTGAAGGGCACCAAGTTTGATATCGTTGACTTTATCATAACTGAGATTGCTTTTTCAAAAAATGACACAGAGGACACCATTTTCTATGCTCTCTACATTATGTAGCTATTTCGAGACAAATTTGGTTTTTACCTTGCCAGTGACATAGCTCATACGGAGTACAGACCAAGCATCACCCCTCCTTTTGAGTGACTCTTTTTGGTACTTGATGCCAAAGGGGGAGAGATCAAGGGGGAGCCTAGAAGATCAAAGGGGAGCTTAGAAGAAAAATGAAGATTGTCAATATTTTTATTTATGTTATGTTATATTATATTATCTATGTTGGACTATTTGGACTTTTAATTATGTGCTTGTAATAGTCTAGTTAAACTTATAATGCTTTGTGATAGTTATGTTATGCTTATCAAGGTTTATGCTATCAAGAATATTTGTCATGATTATTAGAATTTTTTTATTTGATCCTTTTTTAATAATATTTTAAACTTAACCCCTTGTCAACTTTATTTCCAATTCTGACCCCTTTGGTCACGCCATTACCCGTGGTGTGGCCAAACCTTTTTGTCACACCACCGACCTCAGTGATGTAAACCCTGCCACGCAAGCCCTTGTTCACGCACCGTGCCAGCGTGGAGAGCATATGTGGCCGTTGTCACGCCAACACTATTAGCATGACAATCCTAATTTGTCACGCCACGTGTGTTGGTGGGACAGTGGCAATTTAGTTGCGGCCATTGATCCAGTTCTTCATTTTTCCCTGACCCTTCTCTTCCTCCCGAGCTTCTTCTCTCGTCCCCAAATCCTTCCTCGCCGCCGCCTGCTTTCGCTAGTCCCTTACGCCGGCCTCCTCCATGTCATCCTCCTCGTGCTAGGCCTCCTCCTTCACTGGCCGCCTCCCCGCGCCCCGCGACCACTCCCGGCGGCCCCGCAGCTCCTTGCGCTAGCGTCCTCCTAGCGGCTCCCTGCACCGGCCTCCTCCTCGTGGCCCCTAGCGTCGGTTTGCATCTTCAGACTCGTGGAGGTAAGAACCGATGACCCTCTCCCTCCACCGTGAAATTGAAATTTTGCTCTCATGGAATGTGTGATTTTAGATCGATGCTTGACTGTAGATCAATGTGTGATTGTAGAATAGAAAACCGCGAATTTGTTAGATGTGATCAGCTATTCCTTCTGTATCATGTGGCTTGTGAGCCAAACATTATCGTTGAAATATGCAAAAGAGAAACAACTGATTGCTTTGAAATGCATAGTAGCTAAAGGCAGGAGCAACATATGTTATGTGTACTCTTGTAGCATATATTCGAATTGATTTTTGTTGGAACATCCTCCAGATTCCAATTGCAATATTATTGTTTTAATTGATTGTGTCATGAGCTGCATTGTTAGTTTCTTTGATCTGTGGTAGGCAATAGAAATATATACATTGCTTGTTGTTTCCCGAATTTGCAAGTGTTGCAATGCAAGGACATTTGCTAGTTAGAATGGTTCTACTAATAGCTAGCTGTAGTTAGCTTGACTATTACAATGTGCTGTAACATCCCTATTTTCTGGGCTTTTTGAAAATTTTGAAAGCTTTAAAAATTAACCATTTGGTTTTATTAATTCGCTAAAGCTTAATTTGTAATTTAGAATTTTAAAAGCAGTTTAATTTGACTTAATTAAAATTGAACTAATTAAATTTGGTTTAAGTTGAGTTTTGTTGGTTTTTAAGTTGATTTTCCTTTTGGCCTTATGTTAAAAACAATTAATTGCAAAAATTAAAAGCAATAGTTAAGCTGAAAATATTTTTACTAAGTCCTAAATAATTTAAGGGATTTCTGTGAATTTTCCTAGAATTTTTGGACGGCTTAAGCTATTTTCTAAAAATGCTTTTGCTTTTCTGGTATTTTCTAAAATCAGAAAACCTTAGAAAAATCCCCCCTAGCTTGGGCCGAATTTCCTCGGCCCGTTCCTGTTCTCCTCGCGCGGCCCGCTTCACCGGCCCATCTCTCACATGCGCGTGCCCTCCCCCATCGGACACCATCCGATCGAAATCGGACGGTCCGCGTTCGCCCGCGCTTCCCCTCTCTCCGCTCCTCTCTCTCTCGCTGCCCGGTGGGACCCGCCTTGTCAGCCGCATGTCCTGGCGTCGTCTCCTACCTCTGGCAGCGCCCGCTCAGTGTCGCCTCATGCGATTCCCGCCGAGCCGCGCCGCTCCCTCGCTGCCCCTAGCCCCTAGCTTGTCCCGCTTTCGATTGCGCCGCCCGTCCTCGCCTCCGCCGTGCCCGTGCGCCCCCTTTTTGCCCCCTTCTCCGCAGATCTCGCCGCTCGCCATTAAAGCCGGCACGGCAAGCCTCTCCCTCCTCCTCCTCCGGGTCCCCCGTCGCCTATTTAAGCGAGCACCGGACGCACCTCCCTCTCCTCTCTCTTTCCTCCTCACTCACTCTTCCTCTCTCCCTCCGCGCTCGCCGGATTTGGAGGTCCACTTGCCGCTGGCCGTGAAGCTTTCGCCACACCCGCCGCCATTGTCAAACCCCTCCGGTCACCGCCGACCCCACCACCGGCATCGCCAGGCCGAGGCGCACCTGGTGCGCGCCTCCCCTTCGCCGGAGCCTCACCGGAGCGCCGCCGCCTCGTTCAACCGCCGCTCTTCGTCCTCGCCGCCGGCCTCCGCTTTGTGCCGCGTCACCAATACCGTGAGCACCTGATTCGCCGCGACGTCCTCTTCACGTTGGTGTCCTCGCCGCCGGCCGCCGCACCGCCATTCGCCGGCGACCATTGGGCCGAGCGCGCTGCTGCCTCGGGTCCGACGTGGCCAGCCACGTGGCGCCATGTCATGCCCAGTCAGCGGCCACGTCACCCCCTTTGCTAACGTGGCTGCCCAGTCAGCGCCGAGTGGGATTGTTCGGATTTTCTTTAGGAAAATAATTCCGGAAAATCAGGAAAATCTCCAATTCATCATTTTATGTGTTTTTCCAACTTCCTTTGGCCATAACTTCCTCATTCGAACTCTGATTCGAGTGATTCAAATTTCTAAATTCATCTAAAATCCTTGTCTTCCTATTAGTATTTATTTGGAGTTGTTTTATTTATTTAGCTTTGTTCGCACGTATAGATTTCGGCGTTTTGGAAGATTTCGCAGACCCGACGACCGAAGCACCTCTACTCTTCAACGAAGGCAAGTCGTAGACCTTTGATCATATTGAACCCATCTTTATAAAAGTATGTTGTTTTATATAAACTTGCATTGCTAATTTTATAATAAATGGTTTCGAGATTAGTTAATTACCTAATTGCCATTATACCACCTTGATAAATTGTGATCGACATGTATCCTTGAATGACATAATCCTTGGACACCCTAAGATGGTTAATTATTAGTTGGACATTATTGAAATACCAACATGGGTATCATGTTTGCTTAGCCATGCTTTGGTAGACGACAGTCTCGCTATGAATCATTCAATATCAGTTTACCCCAAATAAGACCTAAGACATGGCTTGTGTAGTAGCGGCCAGTGTTGCTGATTAAAAGGAAGTGTGGTCCTGTGTGAGACCACGACATTTGTTGTCACCTTAACTAAAATTTGTGGTGCTAGGACTAGGGTGGTCCTCTGGCTGGGTTGAACCCAACATGATGAATTTGACTAAAGGAAATTATGGAACTGTGGCGGAGCCACTTTTGATAAAAGATGTTGTGCCATGACTAGGGTGGTCATTTGGCCAGGTTGAACGAAAATGATTTATGCTTGGACGAGTGGGTGGTGGTTAAAGGTGGGTGCCGTAACGCACACATGGAATGTGGAAACGTCTCGTCTGAGCAACCAACTAAGGACTTAACCTTGAACCATTGATCTGGGCCTTAACCGTACAACCACATGTCTAGATTGGGCTAGACCTGTCTGACTAATTAGCAATGTCTTGGTTCGGTTCCGTTTTGGTTGGCAACGGCGCAAGAGGGGGCTAGATAGAGGCGAAACCTTAGCGAACAGAACTGAGTCAAAACAAAACTTTGTAAAAGCCTTGTCATGTGCTCTAGACTGCTTACCTAAGGTAGTGAGCGGTGGCATAGATATATGCCGAACAAACTAGAGAATTCGTGTCTTGTGGGTCAAGCTGTACAACCTCTGCAGAGTGTAAAACTATTCGAATAGCCGTGTCCCGATTCACGGACATGCACAGTGATTTCACGCAAGGGTAGAACTTTTGTTGAAAATGTTGGAATGGTTTGGTCGAATCTTGTAGATGGTTGATGGTTGGAAAGTGAACAGGGTGTTCACTAGTTGTTTCAAAGAAAATTGATTACTTATGTATTAATCTTTTTAAATTGTGCTTTGCAATCTACTTACTATATTTACTGTCAAATATTGCTTTCTGCAAAATAGCCATAAAGCTATCCTTGTCAAACCTTGCATGAATATTACTTGCATACATTTCTCTGCGACTTGCTGAGTACATTCAAAAGTACTCACGGCTTTGCACCCCCTAGTTAATCAGTCACTGAAGAAGAACCTGGAAGCATCGAGTTCTACGAGGAAGACTTCTTTGAAGACTATGCGAATTAGGTCGCGTCCTTCACTCGATTGCCGGTGGGCATATTGGGTGACCTCCGCCAGATGTTTTGTTCTCCGCTGCAAGTTTACTCTGTTTTCTTTAGCCCTGCGTGGCAACCGTTGTAAGACTTGATCATAAGGTCTCTTTTGCTTAATATTATTAATTTGTCTGCTTCATCTTTTGTTTGGTTGTGTGGTTATGATTACACCAATGTTGCAACTGTGTGAGCTAGCTACTGATCATGGGACTAGTTCAGAATACACAGAGGGTCCTGGGGTTGCATACCCGGGGTCCCGACATGTGCAAAGGGGTAGCAGATGGGGAAACAAACAAGGCGGTGATAGTGCATTTTCCTAAAAGAGTAAGAAGCAAAATGAGTCCTAGAAAGAAAGCAGATAACTTCATGATAAGTCTAAATGACATTTAGTTTTTTAGGTAAATATTTGTTTTGAGGGAAGATATGCTAGACTTCTCATGCATATCATTAGTTGTTAGAGACTGCAATTGCGAAGTACTTGTAAAGAATTTTATCTCTTTCTTCAAGTAAAGGCAAAAGAGAAGACAATTGAGTTTGATGTACTAAGGCACAATGGAATCAATGGAATGCTTAGGATAGTGAATGTCATTGGATCACGAAAATAAAAAACTACTTTAGCCATACATGGAATTTTGAGTACTACTTATGAGAGTAGTTTATTCATATGGCATGTAGTACTAACTTTGCAATGTTTTGATTGAATTGTTGGATGTAGATGGATAAAGTTCTATGTGTTTGTACTGGTGGGCTTGTTAGCCAAACGGGTAGTGGTGCAGACTTTGGTGACATGGAAGTGACCGTTCTTGTGTTTCGAGAATCACCAAGCTTTCAAACTCTTTTGACGAGGATTAAGTCAATCTTTGGATGGGATAAGCCGGGGGTAGTTGTTGGAATGCAGGGGCAATATGACGCTGGATTGGGTTCTAAGGTGCACACTTTGTTGATGCCAATCTCGTCCGATGATGATTGGGACACGTGTAAGGAGGTTGTGCTCGCATCTCAGGTCCGGTCGTTAGAGGTTGTGGTGGAGATGACAATAGTTGTTGAGGATTTGTGCAACAATTTGGATGTGGTCAATGGCAACATGGAGGAACTAGAAGCCGCTCTTAATCTTTTGCAAGTCCCCCCAGTGGAGGAGCAACCTTCCCAAGAGTTCGTTGGCGTCGGTCTCGACAACGATGCCCCCCCCCATTGGTGGATCTATCATATGTCCATGTTTCTTCCCCGCACGATGTTAGTGACCCCGTGACCAATTTTCAATGGCGCTTTAATGAACAACGAGCTTGAGGAGGAGGTGTTCCGAGATGGAACAACTGGTGATGTTGATTCCAACGAAGGCTGGAGCTCGACCAAAAACGAGGCTCTCACACCGCTTTTCTCCTCCGAGGAAGGCCAGGTTCTTCGCAGTGTATTGGGTGAGGTCCCGACGGTGCATGCATTCGATAATGTCAGAATGGCTAATAACGTGGTCTGTGCAAATGGGTTGAATAGCCGAAATGGTATTGCGGACCCAGAGAATGATCTAATACGCAAGAACATGTTGTTTCCAAGAATGAAGGATATGAAAGTTTGGCTGTAAGAATACTTAGTGCGGCACCATCGTTCGTTTGTAGTGCAACACTCTGATGTGAATAAGAGGTATACCGTGAGGTGCAAACGGGGGTGCGGATGGAAGGTATGGGGGCGCAAGACTAGAGACATGCAATGGAAAATAGCGAATGTGAAGAAGCCTCACTCTTGTGGGACCACACGAGTGTCTGGAGAGCACCTTCAGGCTACCGCTAATTTCATTGCAAGGCGTATTACTGAGGTTGTGGCTGTCGATCCTGATGTGACCATTGCGACCCTCATTGAGGTTATCTTTGGCTTCATTAAGTACCGCGTGAAGCACGGAAAAGCATGGAAGAGGCCTTCAAGTATTGCAAGCTTGTCTTATCAGTTGACGCCACATTCTTGGGAAGTACTATGATGCCTTGATGCTCACCGTGGGTATTGATGCGGAGGACCAGCTGATTCCATTAGCATTCGCATTGACAGAGGGTGAGAACAATGCAAGCTAGGAATGGTTCATGGATATAGTTCTTCTACGCTTTGTTGGGCCTACATAGGATATTTACATCGTCTCAGATAGGCACCGTGACATTCTGAACGCTGTGAAGAGCAAGCTTGACGGACACCCGGATGTGCTGCATAGGTGGTGCATGCATCACTTAGCGACAAATTTCTTTAAACAATGTAGTAGGGAAGATCTCACAAGAAAGTTCAACATGTTGTGCGAATGTTTGGAGAAGAGGGACTTCAATGTCAAGTTGATGGAGTTGAGGGGACTGACCAACAAAAGAGGGAATAAGTGGTTGGACGAAGTCTTACAACAGAAGTTGAAGTGGGCACAGACATACGACGAAGGTGGCTGTAGGTATGGTATGATGACAACGAATATCTCGGAGGTGTTCAACAATGTTCTTAAGGGCATCTGTGCTATGCCAATATGGGCTATCTTAGAGTACTCGTTTAGGAAAACCAACTCATACTTTGTGGATCTGTAGACCCGTGCAAGGGATGCATACAATTCCAGCCAGTGTTGTGGTACGGTTGCTGCCAAACACCTTGCTATTGTGGAGGAAGAGTCATGCAATCAGGAGGCGAGGGAATACGATCCGACTTTGCATATATACGCTGTCAGGGCCGCTGGGGGCACATTGATAGGGGGCAAGGGATATGGTGGCCGAATCCATAGAGTGAACCTGACGGCGGGAGATTGTACTTGCATGGTCCCGACTTTGCTACATGTCCCATGCTCTCAAATCGTCATCGTCTGTCGCGTGCACGACATAAGTCACCTTTCTAACACCTTCATTGCAGAAGAATTTTCAAAGCTAGCCACGATGAGGACTTGAGAGAGGAGATTAGCCACCGTACATGGGGGAGGAATTTATTCCCGATATAGAAATGGTGAACAAGCGACACGGTCAAAGGAAGAGGAAGAGGCTTCATAATGATATGGGCCTCTGAAGAATCTAGACCCGCCATTATGAGTTAATAGAGTATTTTGGTTATTAATGACAAATCTACTTATGAGACTAACACTTGTATTGTTATACCTATTGTTTAGTTTCAGTTGGATATAAAGGTGAAAAAAATCAAAGAGGTATGCATTCGACATTATATTCCTATATCTTGTTGCATTCCTCGGATCCAAAATATAGGTTGAACTCCACCAAAAGTCTAACTTGAATATGTGCATATGGTTCTATTACACATTCGTGTATGCACACATTTAGGCGGAGTTCATTCTATGTTTTGTGGTTTCATTAGTATCGATCCATATTCCTTTTCCACATATATTAAAGATCTTTACTTTGAAACAAATCATATGAGTATAGAAAACTTGTGTAGTTTATATATACTCATATAACTTAACATTCAATTATTTGCTTTTGTGATGGTTGTCATCAATTACCAAAGAGGGAAAGATTGAAGTATCTTGTCCCACCATTATGAGTTAATGGTATGTTGTGGTAATTAATGACAATCACATTGTGGAACTAATATTTTCCATGAGTTGGTGAAATAGGTTGAGTTCCATAGTTGAAGACTTTAGATGAAATAATGAGTTGATCATCATCGAGTCGAGAGCTTGGAGTAAAGGATGCATCATGTGTTGATGCGTATCAAGAACTTAAAGAAAAGGAAATCATCGTGTGTCGATGATGTTCAAGAAAAGGAGATGATTATGAGTTGATCATCAAGTCAAGAGAAGATCCATCATGTGTTGATAGAGGGCAAGTGGTGGATGCATCATGTGTTGATGCATATCAAGACTCGGGATAAAGGATGTCATCATGTGTTGATGAGCATCAAGTCAAGATCCCGAAGTAAAGAAAATCAGTAGTGTTGATGATTATCAAGTCAAGAATCCGGACTTGAAGTGAAGATGTGCGTCATCAAGCTTCAAGAGGATGTGTAAGGCAAAGGTATGACTAGCTAGGGCTAAGGATGTGTTCCTAGTCTTTTACCGGTCTTAGTGTTTGGTTGAAAGACCGGATTGCTAGTATAGGTTGTCGTACTATTAAGAGGGGTCTTTGACTAGTAGCTTGAGTTAGTCATGTGTTGATAGCTCACTTGTTAGCATGTTGTTTATATTTGCGAATGTGTTTTGTAAATAGTTGAGGCTCATGCATAATCCTTGTAGCATGTGACTTTAGTTTGCGAATGTGTTTTACAAATGGTTTAAGTCCATGTACCTTATTCCTTGTGGCATTGATTCTAAAAGTTGGCAAATGTGTTTTACAACTTGTTAAGAATCTTACCTTTAATCTTTGTTTGCATCACTTGTCAATTGTCAAATGTGTTTTGCAATTGAGTTTATTTTTGGATGCAAACTGCTGTTTTCTCAGGAAGATCGGTAGTACCGACGTGGTGTCCGTGGTACTACCACTCAGCGGTACGACCAGCTCGTTGTGCGGTATGACCGCAACCCGGTTGTTCCGATATTTTGTTGGCGGTACGTTTTTTACAGAACGATGCCTTCTAAGCATGAGTTGCTCTGTTGAGGTGCCGTAGTACCGGAGCCTTCGTGGCGGAACTACCGCATCGCGGTTGTACCGTATTTTCTTTGGCGGTACTACCGTGTGCCATTCGGACCGTCCGAACATTGCTCGAATCGAACGGTTTAAATCGCGGTCCGAATGGCCCATTTGATCTGAGCCGTCCGGTAAGTTTGGATTGCAAATCCTTGCTGCGATAGTACTGGCGTGCCTTGAGCGGTACGACCGCACACCGGTATTTTCGATTTGTGAGCGGTACATATTTTCCAGAGAGCACCCTTTTGGCTCTTTTGAGAAACGGTAGTACCGCCCTTGGTGAGCGGTACGACCGGCCTCAGCGGTAGTATCGCATGTTGGTTGGTGGTAGTACCACGCCGCTTTTTCAATGGCTAGTTCAGAGCGCTGTGTGCAGCTGATCCGACCATTGAACCATCGAGCGGTAGTACCGGCCGTTGAACGGCGGTAGTACCGATTGTGCTGATTTTTCAGTAGACTATGTTCCAACGGCTAGTTCTTGTGTGTGGGCTATAAATACCCACCTTGGCTGGTTGCGGGATAGTTGCTGGTGCGATTACATACTCCCTTGAGCTAAGAGCAAGCCCTCTCATCTTTTTTGTGCATGTGTTGCACTTAGTGAGCTTGGAGAGCAAACCCTAAGTGCATGTGTTGCATTAGGTAGTGGATTGTGTATCCACTTGAGCTTAGACACTTGATTAGTTCAAGTGAGAATCCTAGACTTGTTACTCTTAGTGTTTGCCTACACCTAGACGACGTGGAGGCATCGTGGTTCGGCGATCTTCTCAAAGAAGGTTGTGAGAAGACCCGGGAGTTTGTGAGTGGCTTGGTGCTCGCCATCTCCGGAGTGGAGGAAGAGCAACCCGAGTGGATCGAGGTGTTGGTTCTTGTTGGAACCGGTCCAAGTGGTTGGACTTACCTCGGAGGTGTTTGGCTTAATTTGTGGAGCCGGTCCAATTGATTTTGGGCTTACCTCAACGTGGATTAGGGGAGACCGGCAAGTCTCCGATCACCACGGTAAAACATCATCGTGTCATTGTGGTTTGATTTCTTATGCTTTACATTGTGCAATTTATATTACTTGTATGTATATGATTGCTTTCATTCAATAGTCTCTTATTGTTGGTGCACATAGTAAAGACTAGTTGATTTATGCTTTAATTGTGCAAAACCGATTTGTTTGTAATTCTGCATTAGAAATCAGTTTGAGCCAAAGAAGTTTTTAAAACCGCCTATTCACCCCCCTCTAGTCGGCCTCCTCGATCTTACAACCTCTCACAGCAAGGTGGTAAGGACATGTACAGCCTCGGGTACTTTGACGATGCCACCATAACCAATAGGTGCTTGGAGTGTCACGAGCACGGACACACCAGGGCAAAGCACGTGAGTAGGTATTGCCAGCCGCGTAGGGTAAGGCGGCACCGCTCACGTGTCCTCCCCCCTGAGGTAACCACTGTTGTTGTTGTGCGAAAATGATTGTTGTGGTTTTATATAGTTCACTCCTTTGCATTTTCTAGATTGTATTGTACCTCATGTGTATTTAAAAATTCTTTTTCCTGTAATGCAAGATGCCGCAGCACCCGCAGTACGCGTTGCTCCTCTCGGAGTACAATGACAACCACCACGCGCATCGCATAGCCGATGAGGGTGTGGTGAGATTTGCTAATCTATTATTCGATAATGCTTCTAACTTATTGACCATGTGCTTGTTTCACTTATTTATTTGCATATCTCTCTTGCAGGTACTCCACTTCGCCCTCGGACCTACACCCCTCTAGATTGGGATGTGCAGTACGTGCCTCACGTCCGTGATATCGGTCTGCTTGCATTGGCACGGATTGTCATCAACGGGCTTCCCCGTATGGAAGGTGCTGCACTTACCGCACTAGTGGACCGATGGCGCTCAGAGAACCACATGTTCCACCTACCGTCAGGCGAGATGACTATCATGCTTCAGGACGTCGGTGTGATTCTGGGCCTCCCCATAGACGGGCTTCCAGTGACTGGAGATATCAATAGCATGGATTGACAAGATCGGGTGGGTGAGTGGCTAGGAGTGCGACCGGAGGACCCGCCTGCGGACTCGAGGGACAGCCGTCCATTTGAAGTGCTTGCGTCCTAGCTGCAAGCGCACTTCAACGTATGCCCACTGGACGCAGATGCTGTTGTAGTAGAGTGCTTCACACGGGCATGGGTTTGGCATTTGCTCGGGTCCTTCCTTTTCCCCGACGGTACCGGCAATGCCGTCTCCTGGATTTACTTGCCCATATTGGCCGATTTCGGAGCCGCGGAGACTTACAGTTGGGGTTCTACTACACTGGCTTGCCTGTACCGGCACTTGTGCGATGCAAGCCGCTCACGGAGTGCCGACGGCAACTTGGGTGGCTGCGCATACCTCCTGCAAGTGTGGATGTGGGAGCGTTTGCCTGTGGGTTGGCCCACTCATGCTGCGTTGCAGGTACGAGCTTTTTTACATTTGCCATAATACTGTGTCCTTAAACAAAAAATGCGATTTAAATACATCTCCATGCAGGCATGGCCCTTAGAGGACCTTGCATCTGGTCCGACTGTAGCCTACCTTTGGAGTTCCATCGTGGCACCTACTAGGCATCCAAGGTCGCGGTACCTCGGGTACACGAACGAGCTCGATGTCATCACTCAGGACTAAGTACAATTTCATAACTTAGTTTGCTTCCAGCAATTCTTGTTTGAACTATGATTTCATTTTTTTAGATAATGGAAGTACAACTCCCGACCTCTGCACCAACTAGGGATGAGCACAACCATTACACCACCATCAGCTAAAAGCTTAAAACAAAAAAGGCCAAAAGCCAACAATGACAAACAAATTGTCATGCAAATGCTAGCCTAAAAAAACGACCTAGCCCCGCTTCCGGTACCAACCAGGAGATTGTCCACATGCGAACAACAGCTGCGCACCAAAGAGGTGATGATGGGCCCGTCTCTGTAGTGATGCCTCCAAGAAGGGATACGACTCACGTCGTCGTCGTCAAATCCAACCAGTGAAGGTCAAATCGGGAGTTTTCACTCCGGAGCTCAGGTACCGGTTCTCCAAAGTAACGCCTTCAAGAAGGTAACGCCGCTAAGGTTGACGTCGTTGCCGGATCCAACCAGCGAAGACCAGATCAAGAGTTTTCACCCTGGATCGAAGGTACCAGTGCTCCAAGACCACACCACAGCACGACCTCATCGCTGGATCCAACCAATGAAGGCTAGATTGTCAAGATAACGTCCACAACATCCCCAAGGCCAACCGCCACCAGCACCAAAGGAAGGCGACGTCCACCGCAGCCCACACGTCAGCCGGTTAACAACTGTCCACCGGGGAGGAGTTGAGTGCTGCACAAGCCATCGCCACCAAGCCATCACGATCTCTACCAACTATGCCAAATCTGGACCTGCACCGCACCACCTTCGTCGTCATGCCATCGACGAAGCCGCGAGCCGGCAGAGAAGGGCCCTAGATTCAACCCCGACGAAAGTCCACACCGTTGGAAATTTGCGGACAGACGTCGAGCGTTGGGAGCGCGATGTAGAGCAGGCGCCACCACCGAGAAGAAGAAGCCGTAGGCCATCGCTGGCCGGCCAGTGGCCGCCGATAGTGGCAGCGAGGAGGAAGGGAGGAGGGGGGGGGCTTGAACTATGATTTCATGACTAATGTCTTATACATCGTGTAGGTCACATGGCTGCCATATACCCGCGATGAGGTCGTCGAGATGGAACTAAACCCGATGTGCGAGTGGAACGATGGCCTGTGGACGACGCTCTCACCGCTGATCTACTTCCACACGGTGGAGTACCACTTGGCCTATCGGGTGATGAGACAGTTTGGAAAGCTTTAGGACTATCCACCAATGGAGTTCTCCACGGATCGGAACATTCATGGGTAAGGGTATATATCGCCGTTCGTTTGCACCGTTGTTTGCTATTTTGACGCTAACTATTTGATTGTGCCCGTGGTAGGATTAACTGATGGCGGAGGTACCGGTACACCGACTGGGCCCATTACCACCGTGCGTATGTGTTAGAGTGGGCCGATCGGAATAATCGGAGCAGGGATGTGCCGCAGATTCATCGGAGGCCTCAGTTTGTCAGCTACTTCCGATGTCTCCACGACGTCGCCCGCCTTCAGCTATGTCCAGCCGTGACACTGTCGGATATAGCAGAGGGTCACTCGTCCGATAAGGATATCGTGGACGAGTACGATGAGTTCACACGTACGGATACGTAGCCAGAGAGAGCCCCCTTAAATGCCTACTACATGTGTACATTTTACGCCCCTAATAATTTCTTATGCCACGGTTGACGAACTAATTTTTATCTTTTATCCGTACACAGGGTAGGCAGCTGGCGCGCTTAAGCAATGAGGCGGGTGAGGTGATCAGGTTACCCGAGGGTACGGAGGGGAGCTACAACCGCACGAGAAATTTCTTGGAGGTATTTTGCGATGCTTCTAGTACCCTGTTCCTTCCACAAGTCACTTTCATTTTATTATTGCGCATCCTGGCAGTAGCATCCAAAAGAATTGCATAATCATTAAAAGCTGAAGTCTCACATCAAGCGTGAGTCTTCTCAGACACACATGTGCATATATGTGGTTTGCATTTCAGGTAATTTAAATGCAGCACACTTAATCTACCAAACCAACTTATCACAATTATTGGTAATTCATGAAAGTAAGATCAAATGCAAACTGACTAACAACACTGCCGTACTTACCTTCCATCAAATGCAAACCCTTATTATAGCAAGGAGACAAGACATTTGGACCATCTAAAATCTTCCTCTCATAACATTGAGCATTTGGTAATAAGCTGATACAAGCATTCATGCGATACTGTATATTCAGCAAATGCTTTTCAAAATCCCAGCATAACCAATCTCTGCAAAAGACTTATTCCAAATCCAACTTCTTTGCATACCTAAAGATAAGCGATGAAAGATAAGAATTAAGATCATAAAAAAAACAGACCAATAACAATGGAACAAAACGTAAGACATAGCCTTTGCAATTTTGCATGACAAAATTGCTGTAGCATTTCAGCACCAGAAGTTTACTATGTTGTAGATACATGCACCGATGAGTAAGGAAGGAAAGTACTGTATAAAGAGGGTAAGGCAAAACCTGACTTGGCTTTCAACAATTTAAGGAATGAAAGTACTGCATAAGTGAGTTCTGGAGATCTTTCAGCATTTTAAGGCATGTGGACCTTGCTCCATCAATTTCCTTCTCAATAAAAGATATAGGTTGCACATAAACATAGTTTTCACTTGACAGCCAACCAAGGCCCCTTTTCAAGCTCTCATCAGTTATATCTACATCACATAGAATGGCATTGATTTTTTCCAGCATATTTAACAGTGTCAGTCTAAACATAACATCAGTTATGAACATCTTTTATAACCAAGGCCCCTTTTCAAGCTCTCATCATTTTTTTGTTGACCATGCAGATGGTTCGCTGACGATGCCGGTGAATGGCGACCAAAATGAACTGCGTGGCGGTGGTTGGAGATGTCATTCAACATGTCCCGGCTCGGAGTGGCTCCTCGCGTGCTACAATGTCGCGGGCAACGACATCCGCTTCTACCGCACGAGACGAGGAGGAGGAGGAGGAGGAGGAGGAGGAGGACGACGTGGATGCCAGGTTGCCCGACGAGATGGTCCTCTCGGAGCTTGTTGAGGCACCGACCGCGATGCAGCTGATGCCGACCACGCCTCTGCGCCGTAAATGCCTTGATTGCGCGGTAATCAGTTCGGTCAATATGGTCGAGGGCACATGCGGCGAACATCTGGCAATGAGGCTCACACATGGAATGGGTCCAAGAAAGCGCAAGTGATGTGTGAGCACCCGGATTTATTAAGCTCATAATACTTAGTCATCCAATTGACCCTAGTATTATCAACCAAATAAACCCGGTCTCGAGAGATGTATACTTCCTGGATGCAAGATACATACCTCACAACAAAAGAATGTATCAATTCCATGCAACACATAGTACATAAGCAGCAAACCAGAAGTTAATATTAATATGGAATAGCTATTACAAAAGAGGGGCCCTTAGGCCAAATAGCAACAATTCTAAAAAGATAACAGCGGAAGCAAAAGTGCCATAAAGATGGCTATAACACAAAGCCAATCAGTGTGCATTAACCCCTAGGCATCTGACCGGACCGCCAAGCTAGCCGTCGAAGAAGCTGCAACACGTAGGACAAAAGTGAGGCTCTTGGAACTCACCCTCTCCCTCTGCAACCAAAACCACAAAAAAAATGCCGCAACCACGGGCAGATGAGTACATAAAGTACTCCGCAAGACTTACGTGTAAGATAACAGGCCTATAACATATGCTACATGCAAGCTTTATGTAAGTGGAGGCTGTATGTCTCATTTAGCATAAAGCAACATTTATTTGCAATAACATAATAGATTGAAAGCAATTTGACAAAGCATTTTTAATGGTTGAAATAACAACGCGATAAAAACATAGTAACAACAACAAGAACAATCCTGGAAGTGACTAACCCAAGTCACCACAACAATAGCATGAACTCCCCGTTCATACCAACCATGTCAAGTTTTAATTAAAGGTTGTAGTCTAGTCTTGAACGACCTTACCAAGCATGTCCATAACCTAGGGCGAGGCTATTCAATAGTTTTATCCTGCAGGTGTACCACTGCATACCACACGCCGACCGCCTTTCCTTTACGCACACTACCGAAGGTGTGCTGGCACGGCTAAGTCCTACGAGACCTTTCCAAAGGATGAATGCTAATTACGAGCTGCACAACCCACGGGAAGAAGGAGACATCACAACCTTCCCGGAAGCTAATGCTCCCCTCCCACACTATACATATACATTTGTTTTTGAAAACACACCAACCGAGCTCGCTCATAATTAACACCTCCTAGAGTACTTAGTCAAGAGGGGTTCCATATGCCCTCAAGCGTGGTTAGTACTGTGAAATCGCTGGCTTAGTGACCCAAGTACTCGGTCCTTAGGGACCCAGCATACCACCACATCCAAAAACCGCACCATCCATCCAATATGCCCAAGTCTAAATCAATCTTTTATTTTCAGTTTTGATTTTACAATTAATCAAAGCACAAGTGCTGGACATATGGGAGTACTAATCAGTTTTGAGTGATCAAGACCATCGACTAAGTCGATGATCGCCCATTTCTACCGATAACTAAGCATGTCTAAGCAATTGCATCGAAACTACTAAGTGATAAGAGCTCATCCAACGAGCTCCCACCACAGCAAATAACCTAGGCTCAAGGTAGTAGAGGATGAACAATTCCTACAGATTATGCAACTATAGGCTTGCTAGCTTACATTTAACACAAAGTAGCATGCATACATAGAAGTAAAACAAAGTATTAAGCTTTAAAGTAATGGGACAATGATAGAAATGGTCAAACTGCTTGCCTTGTTGCTGGTGGTCAATTGGTTGCTGAGGATCACTCTCGGGATCACCACAAATGTCGAACCCTAACGAAAGAGCGAAAAAGAACCGATAAGAACAAAGAATTCAAAAGGACTCAACAGCAAACCTTCTCCAAAAGACTTGAAATTTTTACAGCAGCAAGATAAAGATTTATCATGAATTTAGCAACAAGAATCAATCGATTTGGATTCTTGATTCAAAAGATATGATCAAAACAATTCAATTCGGCCAGAAAAATCCAAATTAAATTAAAAAGGGCTACTGTTCATAAATTATTTTCTAGGGGTCTTCTGGACATGAAATTTTTATGGTAGATAGGTAATGACATTCTAAGACTAATGGAAGTGGTTTCAACTCTTTTGGAGTTACATTGCAACTTCTGCAATTTTTAAGGACAAGAACTTGAACAAAATTATAATGCATAACTATTCTTTCTGAAAACAGTAACATGTTCAATATTAATTTTCCTAGTAAGTTCATATTAAGATGAAACCAACAAAGTTGGATTTACTCGAAAACAAGGTACAGAGCATTAGTTATGCATTTTACAAGTTAAATGGATTTTTAGTATGGCAATTAAACCTACAAGTTAACAAAATTAATTCTGGACATTTTTTTTTTGCAACTACAACATGCTTCAAATTATTTTTAGATCTAAGTGTAGGTAATAACAGAATTAACAAAATTGATTTTACCTAAAAAGGAGTCATAATGAATTTGTTATGCATTTTACTATTTAACATGAATTCAATTACAATTAATAAAGCTGAGAATGATTAAAACCTAATGTCATGCTTTTCTGGAGTCATATTAACCTTCTAGACATTTTTAGATTAAAGTTGAGTTAATAACAGAATTAATACCATTGGAATCAATCAAAAAGGAATTACAATGAAAAAGATATGAATTTCCAAAGTTTAATACCTTTTTCAGTTTGAAAATAAAGCTCTCGGGAATTAATAAACTCAAATCGACGTGGCCGATTATGGGCCGTCGATCTTGGATCGTGCGGCTCACGACCACGGGGACAACGCACGCGCGGCCGCGCGGGGACGATGAACGGGGACCGTCGATCTTGGATCCAACGATCCACGTTGAATCCAACGCGACGCGTTTGGATTCCGCGCGCGCGAAGACGAGGTGGTCGTGGGCCGTTGATTTTGAGATGGACGGCTCACGACCACGCCCACACAGTGAACTAAGAATGCTGGAGCTAATCGCAACCGTAGATCTACAGATGGACGGTCCAGAGTGGACGAAGAACAAAACACTACGAGATCTAGACCGCACATCCACGACATGGAGGCGACAAGGAGCCACGCCGCTGTCTGACAACGACGACGGCAGCGTCCGTAAATGACACCGACGATTCCCGGCTGCGTCGCCGGCGACCATTGTGCCGCGGCGGCGCGCCAAGGGTACCTACGGGTGCACAAAAGCAAGTGGTCACGCCCGCACCACTCACACTCGCCGGAGTGGATCGAGCGGCGGCGCGACGGCGAGGAGCGGGCGATGATGCACGAAACGACGATAGCCAAAGATAGCTCCGCAAGCAGGCAAACAAGCGAGTGCCCGAGCTTCTCCAAGCTATATGGGACCTACGGATGTCGCGGAGAGTCGGAGGACGCTTTGTCTTTGCTCCGGTGAAGGGTTCATGGCGGCGTAATGGCGATCCCGAGGAGAAGTCGCCTGGGCCACCAAAACGCGCGCACACTCGAATAGAGCCTACGAGGTCCACCGACCACGCTGGAGAACGGAATTGAGCCGAGGAGGACTCACCGCCGAGGAGAAGAAGAATGGTGCTTCGGTAGAAAAAAGGGGATCCTCAAATCGAGCCCTCTGGTGAAACGAATCCAAAACGGAAGAGGATTAGTTCCACCAACACAAGAGGGAGCCGAGGAGCAATAATCGAGAGGGAGGAACCTAGGGTACCGCCTCCACCGAGAGCTCGAGGCAAGAATGGCGGTGAAGCTGCTCGGGGTGATTAGAGCCCGAACAACGACTGTGGGTGCTCTCTAGAGTTGCTGAGAAGCTAAAGGAAGCCGAAGGAGAGGACCTGGGTGCTTAAGAAGCCAAGAATGGGGAGAGCAACGGCATAGGGCCTCGGGTGCTCGACCACCCGTAAAAGCGATGAGGCGACGGAGCGGTTGAATTGTGGACTTCGGGAGGAGGCACGACGAGCAATTAATGCGCACTGAGCGACCGTTGAAGTTCCGCCTGACGCGACGCGACAATTGCCCTACCCACTCCTGCCATGGCGACCGTGCACCGAGAGAGAGAGAGAGGCGCGGAGGAGGACGACGACGCGAGCCGCCGGATTTTGATCGAGTGGCGAGATTCAATCAGCTCCATGAAGGGTACACGAATGTGGACCGTCCGATTAAAACCTAACGGCCCACGATGGTTGCGCCAGCGAGTCCACCCGGTGCCATTAGTTGACTCAGTCGAGTCACTTGGCTCGAGTTCAACAGTGCAAAGCGACCGCGCCCGAGGAACAGTGAACCAGTTTGAGTTTTGAATTTTGAGCTGAGGTTTTGAGGATTTAATTGAGGCATCAAAACAACTCCAAAATTTATGAAATTTTAACTGGAGCTTCCTGACACAATGATTAACCTACCATAAAATTTCTAGAGATTTTAATGCCATGCATTTTTCTCCAGAATTTTCAGAAGGTGGACTCAGAAGTTTGACCAAGGTTTGACTTGCCTCAAAAATTATTAAAATAATCTCCAAAAATTATGAGATAATTCAGAGGTGTTACAAGTCATCCAAGGGACTAAGGAAAAATATTTACAGAGGTTTGGCACAAGATTTCCCAAAGAGGTTTTTGATAGGAGTGAATTGGAGAATTTGATTTTTGGATTTTGATTTTCCATATTTCCTTTTCAAGAATCACAGATTTGGTCAAGTATTTCCAATTGAAGAAAAAGTTTTATTTTCTCCTCATTTTTATTACCTTTGAAACACACACTATTGTTTGGGGATGTTACAAAATCTCCCCTCCTTACAGAAATCTCGTCCCGAGATTTGGCTCACTCGGTAAAGAAAGATGGATAGTCCGCACGCAGACGATCTTCCCTTTCCCAAGTAGCCTCATCCTCAGAATGGTTCGACCACTGAACTTTAAGGAACTTGATGGAACGATTCCTAGTTCTTCGTTCAGCCTCATCGAGTATGCGAACAGGGTGCTCGCGATAGGTCGATCCGGGTTGGACATCGAGAGTCTCCAACGGAGCTTCCTCGCTTGGAACACGGAGGCACTTCTTAAGCCGGGACACATGGAACACATCATGTACTCCCTCAAGTGCAGATGGCAACTCCAACTTATAGGCAACGGCTCCTTCTTCTCGATAACGCGGTAGGGACCGACATATCGAGGAGCTAACTTGCCCTTGACGCCTAATCGCTGATGGCCCTTCAAAGGAGAGACTTTGAGATAAACAAAGTCATTAGGCTCAAAACTCAACTCACGACAACGGCGATCCGCATAGCTCTTTTGCTCGATTGAGCCAGGCGCAAACGCCACGAATAAGATGGACTTGGCGCTCGGCCTCATTGATCGAGTCCGCCAAAGAGAGGTCTTCACCGTCTCTCACCGAGTTCAACGGGTTCTACACTTTCTCCCGTATAAGGCCTCGAAGGTGCCATGCCGAGACCGGCCCGAAAGTCGTTGTTATAAGAAAGCTCGACGAATGGTAAGCATTTCTCCCAATGCTTCCCATAGAAAGAACACAGCACGAAGCATATCCTCCAAAACTGGTTGACCCTCTCGGTCCGACCATCGCTTTGAGGGTGAAATGTCGTGCTAAAGGCAAGACGGGTCCCCATAGCCTCTTGCAAACTATGCCAAAAGCGAGAGGTGAAAAGAGAACCACGATCCGAGACGATTGTCTTGGGCACACCATGCAAGCACACGATGCGAGAAACATAGAGATCTGCCAATTGGCTAACCGAAATCTTAGTCCGCACCGCAAGAAATGTGCCACCTTAGTCAACCGATCGATGATGACCCAAATAGAATCCTTACCCTGGTGTTCGGTAGACCGTGATAAAATCCATACCGATCGAATCCCACTTCCACTTAGGAATAGGTAGGGTCAAGCGATCTCATGGACGCCGATGTTCGGCCTTGACACGACGACACACGCCGCACTCGACAAACGAACCGCAATCTCCCTCTTCATGCGAGTCCACCAAAATCTCTGCCGGAGATCCTGATACATCTTGGTGGCCCCGGGATGAATAGACAAAGGCGAATCATGGGCTTCATGGAGAATCAAATTCCGCAACTCCATGTCCTTTGGAACCACAAGGCGTTGCCGAACCTCACAACACCATGCTCATCCTCGTAAAAGCACTTAGTTGTTCCATTCTTGACATTTTCCTTGATGTGGCTCACCCAATATCCAACCGCCGAGCGGACTTGATCCGATCTACCAAGGTTGGTTGCACAACCATGGCAAAGAAGAGATCCATGCTCAACTATCTCCAAGTTGAGACGCTGGAATGCTTCGAGAAGAGAGGGCTAATGCTCCTTGAGCAATAAGGCATTACAATACGCTTATGCGACTAAAGCGCGCCGAAGCGACATTAGCCTTGCCCGGATGGTAATGAATACCCATGTCATAATCCTTGATCAACTCCAACCATCTCCTTTGCCCGAGGTTCAGGTCGTTGGGTGAACAAGTACTTTAAGCTTTTGTGATCCGAATACACTTCACAACGACACGATTAGGTAATGTCGCCAAATCTTAAGTGCATGAACCACATCACCTAGCTCCAGATCATGAGTAGGGTAGTTAAGTTCATGAGGTCTCAATTGCCTTGATGCATAGGCCACTACCTTGCCTTCTTGCATAAGGACACAACCGAGGCCTCGACGAGAAGCATCGCAATAGATATCGGTCGCTATGGATATCGGGAAGAACAAGAACGGAGCGGTGGTCAAACGCTTCTTGAGTATATGGAAACTTGCCATGCAAGCATCGCATCACGTGAACTTCTTGTCCTTCTTGAGCAACTCCGTCATCGGCTGCGATCTTGGAGAAGTTCTCGATAAAGCGGCGATAATATCCCGCTAAACCAAGAAAACTCCGCACTTCGGTGACTGAAGTGGGTGGACTCCATGAAAGAACATCGGTGACCTTGCTAGGATCAACAGCTACACCTCCCGCTGAAAGAACATGGCCTAAGAAAGCCACTTCCTTCAACCGTAACGCACACTTGTTTAACTTCGCGACTGGTGGTGCTCACGTAGCTTGCCTAACACAAGCTTCAGATGCTCAAAGATGATCCTCATCGTTCTTGGAATAGATAAGAATATCATCGATGAAGACCACGACAAACTTATCCAAATACTCCATGAATACCGAATTCATGAGGTTCATGAACAAGGCAGAGCATTGGTTGCCGAATGACATGACGGTGTACTCGCATAAGCCGTAGCGAGTAGAGAATGCCGTCTTCGAATATCCTCGTCGAATCTGAACTCGATGATATCCCACTCTCAAATCAATCTTGGAGAAAACTCGAGCTCCAGCTTAATTGATCGAAGAGATCGCCAATGCGGGCAATGGATACTTGTTCTTTATCATCACTTCATTAAGTGGATTTATAATCGACGACATGCGTAAAAGTACCGCCCTTCTTCTTTACGAAGATCGCCGGACAACCCCAAGGAGATGAGCTAGGGCGATGAAACCCTTCTTGCAGCTCACTTAATCGCTTCTTCAACTCTACCAACTCGCTCGGTGGCATCCGATAAGGCCTCTTTGAGATAGGGGCGGCACCGGAGCCAACTCAATGACAAACTCGAGGTCACGAACGGGTGGCATCCTCGAAGATCAGCGGAAAGACATCAACAAAGTCGCAAACTGTTGGGACTTCGCTAATATCTAGAGCGGCTTCGCTTCAAGCGCCAAGAGATGCGGATCTAGCGACTTCGGCGAAAAGCTTAACCCGCCACGGAGGGACTAGATAGAGAGATGAGCTTCTGGCGAATCGATTTGCCCCATGTGCCGGGACAACCAATCCATGCCAAGAATCACATCGAGACTCGCTGAATGTAGAAGGATAAGGTTTTCTAAGAAACCACGCCGATCTCGATAGGGACATCCCTACACTCAACCTCACCCTCAACTCCGAACCGGAGAGCGAATGAGTAAGCGGACCGACAATGGAGAGAAAAGAAGCTCTCCGACAAAGAAGAAAAGACTCGTAAACAATGAATGAGATGCTCCTGAATCAAACAAAACAATGAGCGGGATGAGAGTTAACGAAAGTGTACCTAGCACGACGCCGGGTGCCTCCCGAGCCTCCTCTGTGGTGATGGCGTTGACGCGACCACTACCCACGCCTTTGGGTAGCCGGACGATCTTCGTCCCGAGCCGCACCACCTCGCCCGCGCCTCCATTAGGACGAGGGGTCGCTCTCGCCTTCTTAGGGCATTGGTTCGCATAATGCCCTTCCGTTGCATGAGAAACATGTGACCCGGCAGCCGGGTTATGGGGCCGCTGTGACTCGCAGTGCACGGATCGAGACACGGCTCGCGAAGGACGAGGAACAAGGGCAGTGACCTCGGGCGCCAAGAGTGAGACCGGTACCCCGAGATCGCCCAAGCGGGGCGGAGGAACTGCCCTCGATGACTTATGGGCCTCCCACTTGCGCTATGGAATCCATAAGCTCTCGAGCCGCATGCTCACGACGATGGCCTTGTCGACCAAGGTCCGGAAATCGTGGAAGTCGACAATGGATAGCTTGTCCTTCACTCCTCGCACAAGCCACGCTGAACTTGGCCTCGCTTAGCCATATCAAGGCCACGCCCTCCGAGCATAACGAGCTAGATGGTTGAACTCGTAGACATACTCCATGATCGAAGCTACGCCTTGCTTGAGCGCAAAGAAACTCCCGCTTGATCTCCATCAAGCCGGCAGGATGTGAGCCCGACGGAAGGCAAGACGAAACTCCTCCCAAGAGACGGTGTGGTCTACTGGCTGCATGGCGAGAAAGCTCTCCCACCACGACAAGGCTGCACCCTCCAGCTGGTGCGATGCGAACATCGCCTTCTCGTGCTCCCCGCATCTGCGCTATGCCGAGCTTCCGCCAACCAAACGGCCAATCGCTCAGACGAGCGGGTCCTCGACCGAAAAGGTAGGGGGCTGAGTGCGAAGAAACTCCGCGAGTCCTCCACGTGGCTGATGGGCATTCCCTTGCCCGCATCCTCAAGCTCCGGAAAGTGCAGGTGGTGTTGCGCGATGACGCCCAAGAGAACTCTCTCACATCCGCGCGTTGCGCCGATCCAAGAAGGACCTCGGCCATGGTCTGAGGAGGAGGAAGCTCCTCGTCCGGACCAGCCGATCGCCTTGGCCGCTACGAAAAGGCCCGCCATCCTGTTACAAGGAATTTTTGGTTAGCAACTAGACCCGAAAACAAAGCCTTAAAGAAAGCAAAAGCGATCGACTAGGGGAATGGAATATCACCCCAAACGAAAGCCAAAATCAGCGGTTATTTAAACTTTAAAAAGCTTCTAAAAGACTCTAAAAACAGCCGAGAAACACCAAAAGCAAGGCTCAACTTCTCAACTCAACTAACCCGTATTGAATGAACGAGTAATTGATCGAGAAGATTAAAAATCAGATTGTAAGATGAGATCTAATGCTACTAAAGAGCAAGGTTAAAACAGCGAGATAAGTGCTAGATACTTAGCTAACTAGTATCACATCTTACCCTTTTATTCCCACAAGTTTTAGTTGATTAACCTCTCATTATCTATCCTAATTAGAAACCTTTGAGACTGCTGTCCGGAAATTTGATGCTTGCTGTCCAGATTTCATCCAAGCTCCTTGTCGAATCACCGACTCGAACTTCAAAACCTTGTAGTGGGCAGCTCACACTTCAATTTGCCAATCTCATTGGTTCTCCTAAAACCCAGTGTTAATCGATAATGCTATTTTGTAGAAGGAAGAGAGGAAAACAACTTTTAAAACTCAAATTAGAGTGGGACGAGAAGAGAAAGCTAAGATAGGTAAGGAATAAAATCCGAGAATTTACCTAAGCTTTCAAAACTCATTTGATGCTTTGAAAATAGGTTTTCAAAATATCCTAAGGATCGACCAAGCTTGCATTACGGTCATAACGGCTCGATACCAACTTTTAGAGCACCGGATTTATTAAGCTCATAATACTTAGTCATCCAATTGACCCTAGTATTATCAACCAAATAAACCCGGTCTCGAGAGATGTATACTTCCCAGGATGCATTATACATACCTCACAACAAAAGAATGTATCAATTCCATGCAACACATAGTACATAAGCAAAGAAACCGAAGTTAATATTAATATGGAATAGCTATTACAAAAGAGGGACCCTTAGGCCAAATAGCAACAATTCTAAAAAGATAACAATGAAGCAAAAGTGCCATAAAGATGGCTATAACACAAAGCCAATCGAGTGTGCCTTAACCCCTAGGCATCTGACCGACCGCCAAGCTAGCCGTCAAGAAGCCGCAACACGAGGACAAAAGTGAGGCTCTTGGAACTCACCCTCTCCTCTGCAACCAAAACCACAAAAAATGCATAACCACGCGCGATGAGTACATAAAGTACTCCGCAAGACTTACGGTAAGATAACAGCCTATAACATAAGCTACATGCAAGCTTTATGTAAGTGGAGGCTGTATGTCTCATTTAGCATAAAGCAACATTTATTTGCAATAACATAATAGATTGAAAGCAATTTGACAAAGCATTTTTAATGGTTGAAATAACAACGCGATAAAAACATAGTAACAACAACAAGAACAATCCTGGAAGTGACTAACCCAAGTCACCACAACAATAGCATGAACTCCCCGTTCATACCAACCATGTCAAGTTTTAATTAAAGGTTGTAGTCTAGTCTTGAACGACCTTACCAAGCATGTCCATAACCTAGGACGAGGCTATTCAATAGTTTTATCCCTGCAGGTGTACCACTGCACTCCACACGCCGCACCGCCTTTCCTTTACGCACACTACCGAAGGTGTGCTGCACGGCTAAGTCCTACGAGACCTTTCCAAAGGATGAATGCTAATTACGAGCTGCACAACCCACGGGAGAAGGAGACATCACAACCTTCCCGGAAGCTAATGCTCCCTCCCACACTATACATATACATTTGTTTTGAAAACACACCAACCGAGCTCGCCATAATTAACACCTCCTAGAGTACTTAGTCAAGAGGGGTTCCATATGCCCTCGCGTGGTTAGTACGCCAAATCGCTGGCTTAGTGACCCAAGTACTCGGTCCTTAGGGACCCAGCATACCACCACATCCAAAACCGCACCATCCATCCAATATGCCCAAGTCTAAATCAATCTTTTATTTTCAGTTTTTGATTTTACAATTAATCAAAGCACAAGTGCTGGACATATGGGAGTAATAATCAGTTTTGAGTGATCAAGACCATCGACTAAGTCGATGATCGCCCATTTCTACCGATAACTAAGCATGTCTAAGCAATTGCATCGAAACTACTATGATAAGAGCTCATCCAACGAGCTCCCACCACAGCAAATAACCTAGGCTCAAGGTAGTAGAGGATGAACAATTCCTACAGATTATGCAACTATAGGCTTGCTAGCTTACATTTAACACAAAGTAGCATGCATACATAGAAGTAAAACAAAGTATTAAGCTTTAAAGTAATGGGACAATGATGGAAATGGTCAAACTGCTTGCCTTGTTGCTGGTGGTCAATTGGTTGCTGAGGATCACTCTCGGGATCACCACAAATGTCGAACCCTAACGAAAGAGCGAAAAAGAACCGATAAGAACAAAGAATTCAAAAGGACTCAACAGCAAACCTTCTCCAAAAGACTTGAAATTTTTACAGCAGCAAGATAAAGATTTATCATGAATTTAGCAACAAGAATCAATCGATTTGGATTCTTGATGCAAAAGATATGATCAAAACAATTCAATTCGGCCAGAAAAATCCAAATTAAATTAAAAAGGGCTACTGTTCATAAATTATTTTCTAGGGGTCTTCTGGACATGAAATTTTTATGGTAGATAGGTAATGACATTCTAAGACTAATGGAAGTGGTTTCAACTCTTTTGGAGTTACATTGCAACTTCTGCAATTTTTAAGGACAA
This sequence comes from Phyllostachys edulis, assembly GCA_036346405.1. Lineage (NCBI taxonomy): Eukaryota > Viridiplantae > Streptophyta > Magnoliopsida > Poales > Poaceae > Phyllostachys > Phyllostachys edulis. The sequence goes on from CM070566.1 coordinate 20,982,490, forward strand.
GAACTTGAACAAAATTATAATGCATAACTATTCTTTCTGAAAACAGTAACATGTTCAATATTAATTTTCCTAGTAAGTTCATATTAAGATGAAACCAACAAAGTTGGATTTACTCGAAAACAAGGTACAGAGCATTAGTTATGCATTTTACAAGTTAAATGGATTTTTAGTATGGCAATTAAACCTACAAGTTAACAAAATTAATTCTGACATTTTTTTTTTGCAACTACAACATGCTTCAAATTATTTTTAGATCTAAGTGTAGGTAATAACAGAATTAACAAAATTGATTTTACCTAAAAAGGAGTCATAATGAATTTGTTATGCATTTTACTATTTAACATGAATTCAATTACAATTAATAAAGCTGAGAATGATTAAAACCTAATGTCATGCTTTTCTGGAGTCATATTAACCTTCTAGACATTTTTAGATTAAAGTTGAGTTAATAACAGAATTAATACCATTGGAATCAATCAAAAAGGAATTACAATGAAAAAGATATGAATTTCCAAAGTTTAATACCTTTTTCAGTTTGAAAATAAAGCTCTCGAATTAATAAACTCAAATCGACGTGGCGATTATGGGCGTCGATCTTGGATCGTCGACTCACGACCACGGGATAACGACGCGCGTCGCTGGGGACGATGAACGGGACCGTCGATCTTGGATCCAACGATCCACGTTGAATCCAACGCGACGCTGCTTGGATTCCGCCAAGACGAGGTGGTCGTGGGCCGTTGATTTTGAGATGGACGGCTCACGACCACGCCCACACAAAGGAACTAAGAATGCCGGAGCTAATCGCAACCGTAGATCTACAGATGGACGGTCCAGAGCGGACGAAGAACAAAACACTACGAGATCTAGACCGCACATCCACGACATGGAGGCGCACAAGGAGCCACGCCGCTGTCTGACAACGACGACGGCGCGTCCAAAAATGACACCGACGATTCCCGGCTCGCCGCCGGCGACATTAAACACGGCGGCGTGCCAAGGGTACCTACGGTGCACAAAGCATCAGTGGTCACGCCGCACCACTCACACTCGCTGGAGTGGATCGAGCGGCGGCGGCGACGGCGAGGAGCGGCGGCGATGCTACGGAAACGACGATAGCTCAAAGATAGCTCGCAGCGGCAAACAAGCGAGTGCCCGAAGCCCAAGCTATATGGGACCTACTCGATGTCGCGGAGAGTCGGAGGACGCTGTCTTTGCTCGGCGACGAAGGTTCATGGCGGCGCGTAATGGCGATCCCGAGGAGAAGTCGCCTGGGCCACCAAAACGCGCAAGACACTGAGAATAGAGCCTACGAGGTCCACCGACCACGCTGGAGAACGGAATTGAGCCGAGGAGGACTCACCGCCGAGGAGAAGAAGAATGGTGCTTGCGTAGAAAAAAGGGATCTCAAATCGAAGCCGCCTCCGGTGAAACGAATCCAAAACGGAAGAGGGATTAGTTCCACCAACACAAGAGGGAGCCGAGGAGCAATAATCGAGAGGGAGGAACCCTAGGGTACCGCCTCCACCGAGAGCTCGAGGCGGCAATGGCGGTGAAGCTGCTGGGTGATTAGAGCCCTAACAACGATCGTGGGTGCTCTCTAGAGTTGCCGAGAAGCTAAAGGAAGCCAAGGAGAGGACCTGGTGCTTAAGAAGCCAAGAATGGGGAGAGCAACCAGACAGGCCTCGGGTGCTCGACCATCCGAAAGCGATGAGGGCGACGGAGCAGCTTGAATTGTGGACTTCCGTGAGGAGGCACGACGAGCAATTAATGCGCACTGAGCGACCGCTGAAGTTCCGCCCGACGCGACGCGACAAGGTTCCTACCCACTCTCGCCATGGCGACTGCGCGCGAGAGAGAGAGAGGGTGCGGAGGAGGACGACGACGGGAGCCGCCGGATTTTGATCGAGTGGCGAGATTCAATCAGCCCGCGAAGGGTACACGAATGTGGACCGTCCGATTAAAACCTAACGCCCACGATGGTTGCGCCAGCGAGTCCACCCGGTGCCATTAGTTGACTCAGTCGAGTCACTTGGCTCGAGTTCAACAAAGGCAAAGCGATCGCACTGAGGAACAAAGGAACCAGTTTGAGTTTTGAATTTTGAGCTGAGGTTTTGAGGATTTAATTGAGGCATCAAAACAACTACAAAATTTATGAAATTTTAACTGGAGCTTCCTGACACAATGATTAACCTACCATAAAATTTCTAGAGATTTTAATGCCATGCATTTTTCTCCAGAATTTTCAGAAGGTGGACTCAGAAGTTTGACCAAGGTTTGACTTGCCTCAAAAATTATTAAAATAATCTCCAAAAATTATGAGATAATTCAGAGGTGTTACAAGTCATCCAAGGGACTAAGGAAAAATATTTACAGAGGTTTGGCACAAGATTTCCCAAAGAGGTTTTTGATAGGAGTGAATTGGAGAATTTGATTTTTGGATTTTGATTTTCCATATTTCCTTTTCAAGAATCACAGATTTGGTCAAGTATTTCCAATTGAAGAAAAAGTTTTATTTTCTCCTCATTTTTATTACCTTTGAAACACACACTATTGTTTGGGGATGTTACATGATGTAATGATGTCATGTAAGGAAATAATAGAACATTTCAATTCGAATGGATGGAAATAGTTCAACATTTCAGTTTGAATGGGTGCGTGGCGGCATTTATGAATATATGCAAATATCCTTGTAGACTAAATGGATTGATAGGATGAATTAAGCACTCTTTTTGTGTGAAATGATCTACATGATCTGTTGTCTATCAATAGATTGGTACTGCCACGGTATATCTCATGGCGTGACAAACCGGTCTTGTCACGCCAGGAGACATGGTGTGACAATACTTAGCCACAGAAATCAAAGGCAACTGCTCTGGAACTGCCCCAGCCCTAGCGTGGTAGCACAGTTACACCACGCCATAGCTCATGGTGTGACAAAGCGGTACTGTTACGCCAAGAGCCATGGCGTGACAGGACTTAGCACCAGAGAACGACAACATCTTTGCAACTCCTCTGGAACTGCACAACCCTAGCGTGGCAGCAAGGTTAGGCCACGCCAAGGATCATGGCATGACACAGTAGTCCAGTCACGCCAGGAGCCATTGCGTGACAGTACTTAGCACCAGAGAATGACAACATCTTTGCAACTCCTCTGGAACTGCACAACCCTAGCGTGGTAGCACGATTAGGCCACGTTAGGGATCATAGCATGACACACCAGTGAAGTCACGCTAGTATACATGGCGTGACAGGACTTAGCACCATCTTTGCAACTCCTCTGGAACTGCACAACCCTAGCGTGGCAGCACGCTGTGACGACCCGGCCAGGGGCCTCACCCGAGAGGTCCTCCAAGACCTCCCTGGGAGTCCACCAGGACCTCTTGGGCAGTCCTCCCAGGCTTCCCAGGAGGTCCAGCTGGACCTCCTGGAGGTCCAGGGAACTGGCCCGAGGAGGTCTTGAGGCTCAGGACCTCCCCAAGAGCCACGACTGCACTGGGGAGGTCCAGAGACCAACCCGAGGAGGTCATGGGACTTGGAGAAGTCCTAACCCTTCGTGATCCCAACCAGCCCCAAGGATCAATGGTCGGTTCACACAAAGAAACACGAGTGGTAACATACATCCACGAGAGACTTTATTAACAGCAAAAGAGTTGATTACAAGGTTGCTTACAAGCCAAGACAACAAAGCAAAATACACAACGGAAGCAAAACCAAGTCCATCCAATACACCACAGGTAATTGGCTGGAGGGAGCGGCCTAATTGATCTGGTCCTCCTCATCATCATCAAAGAAGTCTTCTCTTACTCAATTCATCAATCAAGCAAGAATGAGCACAACAACCGTGCTCGCAAGTTACACCCGTCAAATAACAGAATGACATGCATAATGGATATCAACGGAAAGGCATAATACAATTGATTTGCGCAAAGCCAAGTTTCTTTCAATTACATATACTAAGTTCCAAGACAGTTATACAATATCTAAAATTCATTTTGTAAATCTCAGTTTTCAGTTGGATAACATTCATCATCAAGATGGTGAAGGATACCCTCCTGTCACAAGGCTCCCTGCCCAACCCATGGGATAGAAATCCCAAAACCAGTTTGTTAAAGCCTTTTGAAAACAAAACCAAGTCTAACTTTGAGTAGCCTTTTGGCAGCACGTCCATGACCGTGGACACGGCTATTCGAATAGTCTTCACTCTGCAGAGGTTGTACACTTTACCCATATGACATGATTCCTCTAGTTTGTTTGGCATTCGTCAATGCCACCTCTCACTGTCAAAGGTAAGAGGTTGTAACATCCCGTTTTCTTTTAAGTCCTTGCCAAGTTTTCAAAATAAAAGTAACCATTTGGCTTTATTGAGAATCCAAAGCTTAACCCGAGATTTTGAAATCTGAGAGTTCAATTGGAATTAATCAAACCTTAACTAAGTCGTTGTTGATGTTCCTTGTTGGGTTGTGGCTCTCTGTGGTGTCTTTGTTTGCCTCGGGTTGTGGTTCTCCAAGCCTCTCTGTGTGCCCCCGGTTCGCCTCTTCTCTCTCTCTTAACTTCCTTTGTTGGTTTGAATCTCTTTGAGGTCCGCACCTCTCTCACATCTCCCCTCTGCTCAACCTCTCCTTGCTTGGGGTTTTCTGTCAAGGACCCAAATGGGTTTATGCTTTCAAAACCTCGTCGGTTTCCCCCATGCCACGCTTGGCTTTGCTTCTTTGGACCTCCAAAGGACCTCTCCACGCCTCTGGGAACCCCGAGTTCTCCCGGGCGCCTAGTGTTTCTCTGGACCTCCCAAAGGTCTTTTGGGACCTTCCTAGACCACCTCGTGGCTATTTGGACCTCTCTGTGTTCAAATAGACCTCCTCCGTCTGTCAAGGATTTTTCAGTGTCCTTCGACCTCCTCGGCGTCCTTCAGACCTCCCTTGTTGAGATCTCGCCGCCAGACCTCCTTGTTGAGATCTCGCCGCCGACCTCCCTTGTTGAGATCTCGCCGCTCAGACCTCCCTTGTTGAGATCTGCCGCCAGACCTCCCTTGTTGAGATCTGGCCGCCAGACCTCCCTTGTTGAGATCTGGCCGCCGACCTCCCTTGTTGAGATCTAGCCGCCTGCACCTCCCTTGTTGAGACCTAGCCGCTCGACCTCTCCTTGTTGAGATCTAGCCGCCGGACCTCCCTTGTTAGGATCTCGCCATTAGGACCTCCTCTCGGAGATCTTAGCCGTCCGTGTCCTCCTTTAGTGGGATCCAAGGGTCTAGACCTCCTTAGGCCCAAGACCTCCTTAGCGCTTGGACCCATCTTTGATGCTTGTGGTCAGACGCTTAAGACTTTACCTTCGTTACCTTAGGACCGTCCGATGTGGTTTGATGGTCCGATCCTAGGGGCACGAGCTTGGTCCGAACGCCTCTTTCCCTCCCCGCCGTCCGATTTAATCGACGGCCTAGTCTCGATGGTCTGCTCGCTTGGTCCAACAGCCCTTTTGTTGTCGCCGTTGATCCGGATCCGACGGTTCACCGCGAGATAACGCTTGATGGTCCGAACGCTCTTTCTTTTGGGCCGCCTGATTCCAATCGAACGGCTTTGCTTTTGTCAAGATTTGCTTTTGTTTCCCGTGACCTCCTCCGGTTGTTTTGTAAAGACCACCTCCACGGTCCTTGCCGGTCTTTTATAAAAACCACCCTCCTAACCTTGAATTTTTCTATTGGTCGACCTCCTCGCACTCTGCTGATCTCGACCGCTGAGGTCCTCCCTTGAGATCTTGACCGCTAGATCTCCCTTTGGAGATCTACTCGTCAGACCTCCTCGCACCCTTTGATATGGACCGTTGAGGTCCTCCCTTGAGATCTTGGACTGCTAGATCTCCCTTTGGAGATCTACTTGTCAGACCTCCTCTTGAGTCCTTGGACCTCCTGTCCAGACCTCCCCTCTAAGTGTCTTGGACCTCTTGCCCAGACCTCACAAAGGGTCTTTATGAATGACCTTGCGGTGGGGCCACCTCTTTGACCAGCAGTGCACCCTTTTGATCGGCCCCACTTGCCACCCTCTTCACCTTGTAATTATTGCCCTTGCTCAGAACTCATGCGCATTTAATAGGTGTCGGTCACATTAAATGCAATCACATCCGAGGTACTTTATTTCAATTCTTTTTGGGCAAGCCCTGCCCTAGTTATCCCAATTGCCTACACGTCATTGAACCTTTTTTCTTGGTGCACTCCACCAACTCCGGCTATATATAGCCCGGGAGGCGTGCCTTTGTAATCTTTTTGCTCATTTCTTCCTTCCCCGCCTCATCTGCTTTGGTTCTTCTGGCGCAAAGACCTCCCTCAGAGCTCTTTGAGGTCGTGTTAAGCCTCTTGGTTTCCTTTTGGCTGAGTTGGTTTGAGTTCCTTTTGGTTCTTTTGATGTTCTCTCGCTTAGTGTGGTTTTGCTTATTTGGTTCTCTTGCGAACGTGTAGATCACGAGTTCGAGGAGATTTTGGACCCAATCTTCTTTGCAGAAGGCTCTCCACCGCTTGACCAAGGCAAGCCACGCACCTCCTTTTGATCATCTTGAACCAAGTTTTGCAAATGTATTTCGGTTTTACTTTATCATGCATGGCTATGTTTATAAGAAAATGGTTTGGGCTATAGTTACTTGCCTACTTGCTGTTATGCCTCCTTTATACCTTGTCTCCATCATGTTGTCATGTTTACCTTGTGAGCCTTAGGGTGGATAATTTAGTTGGTGTTCTTTGTTATTTGCCAACATGGGGGCCGTAGGTCTTATATAGCCTTGCTTAGAAAACGTGGTTCGAACGTATCATGCTTCATCTCTAATAATCTTGACTAATAAGTTATGAAATGTGTGGTTGGTGCCATTGTTGAGCAGCTATGGCAGGATGCCTAAGCTGTGTTGACTGTGGTGTGAGATCACTTGGTTAAAAATTTGTGTGCCAGGACTGGGTGGTCTTTCGGCATGGGCTAATACAAATTGTTTTGCTAAGGCAAGAAGGCAGGGAGTGAGTAGTGGGTGCTGTGCACACTTGGGATTGTGGAAGTCTTGCCTTAGCATAATTAAGGACTTAACTTTGTGTTCTATTGATCTGGGCCAATCAGTGCAACCACAAGATCATTTTATGGGAATGGTCTGGGCTGAATAATTAGCAATGAGATGGCTTGGGGCTGTTGTGGTTGAGCGTGTGATTCGTTGGCGCAAGAGGGGGCACCCCATAACCCCTGTGGATTTCTAGACCATTTGGAGGGATTATGAAACCTTAGCGGGCAGCCCTAGTCGAGCTCAAAGCTTTGTAAAGGCCTTGCTTGCGCTTTCTAGACCGCCACCTTAGGAAGTGAGCAAGGGTGACCGAACCCGCCCCGCTAGAGAGATCGTGGATTGTGGGTAAAGTTGTACACCTCTGCAGAGTGTAAAGATCTATTCAATAGCCAAGTCCTTGGTCATGGACATGCTCAAGGAAATGGTGCAAGGGGTAGATGTTTCAAAAGCTTGTGCCATCGACACTTCCGCGAGATGCTTTGGCTTTGCCTCAAGAGACCTTGGCCGGCTCCAGAGGGGTCAAGGTTGGCTCGGTAGTGCTCAGGGTTGGTTTGGACCTCTGGAATGGGTGTTCGAGTGGGCTTTGGGTGAGGACTCAGCCTTTGGTGTGACCAGACCTCCCCCATTTTTGGGTTGTGGCCGTGAGTTGGTGCTCACTCCACCTTTTTAAGCATCAAAAGTATTATGTATTATGGTTTTACCTTGCTGCCTTACAATCTATTATTACTATTATTGTCAAACTTGGCTTTGCGCAAACTAACCATACACTCTCCATTGGTAAGTCCTTGCATGAATATTATTGCATCTTTGCTCCTCGTGACTTGTCGAGTACATTCCAAGTACTCATGGCTTAAGCCCCGTGGTCAAAGCAGATTATGAAGATGACCAAGTGCAGAGGCGGTCTGAGACTCTTCGAGGAGGAGTTCTTCGACGACTAAGATGCCTAGGACGCCCTCCACCCGACACTGTGGTGCTTGTTGGATGGCTTTTGCGTGTTTTGGTGTTTGAGCCCTAGAGCTCCTCGCTGCGCTTGTAAGTCCTCGTTGGTTTTGTAAGCCCTCGCAAGCGCACCTCTTGTTAACAAGCTTGACCATAAGGTCCTATTATATAAAGTTCAATTTGTCTCCTTCATCTTTGTTTGACCTCGTGGTTGTGGTATTGGCTTGTGTTCTTGTCTCGAGCTAGCTCTGTTGTCTTGGGACTAGCTCAGATGCACGCAAGCAGACCACCGGAGGTCCCACGATTTAGCTCGAGGTCCCGCCGACCTCTCTTAGTGATGTGCTCGAGGTGCTACTGAAAGGTGGCGGACCAAGACCTCCAGAGGTCCGCAAGACCTCCCGGGAGGTCCCGCACCTCCCCAGAAGCTCCATGCGGTGCAACCACATCTTCCGTGGTGACTTCAGCAAAAAAAAAAAATGATCCTCCCGGACCTCTTGCGGTACATCACGGGGTGGGTCGTCACAGAGGTCTAGAGTTCATGACAAGGCCTTTACAATGCATCATTCCACCGCAGCCCCTCCTCGCTAAGGATTCGCTTCCTTTGGATAGAAACCCGCCGGAAAAGCCCCCTCTTGCGCCAGTGGGAAACATAGGTTATAAAAGACCATAGGCCATGAAAGACCTCCCACACATCAAAGCGGAACAACCGCGGTAGAACTTTGCAAATTAATTGGCCAGGTCCCACGCCCCATTCTGGAGACATGTGGTTGTACGGTGAGGCATAGCCCATTATAGGCCTAGCAAAGGCCGGTCCTCAATTGACTTGGGCGACCACCACAAACCCCTGGACCTCAACCTTACCCAGGATTGAGTCCGTGCATAAACATTGCACCAGCCAAGCAAACCACTTCGCCCAAGTCCAAATCCATTTTCCTTTCATTTACTTTTCAAAAGCATTTAGAAGCTTCCACGACAACCCAATGCCATGGCTTAAACCTTTAAACATCAGTTGGTCATGTTGGTAAAATTTACCCAAATCAAATACGTTTGGTCTAAGCATAAGATTTCACAATTGCTCCTGGTTCACACTATTGTATCAACCAGATATTATCTGGTTCAATTTCAATGTTGGCCATACAAAGGTGATAGGCATAGCTATGAGTTTAAAGACAGGTATTGAAATAACTTAGTAAAGTAAGCATGCATTAACATTTAAAATGGAACATATATAGGGTGAAATAATGGGTGTAATATGATCAAGAGTGTAACTTGCCTTGCTCAAAGGCCTGGATGTCTTCTTCTTCGGAGAGCTCTTGCTCCTCAGTGCCTTCAAAATCTACACGAGGAAGCCAAAGCAAACTCAACACAAGGCTCAAATAAGATCCACAGAAACTTTAATGCAACTCCAGAATAAAACCAACAGAGAGGCTAGGCAGTTTGGAGGAGGTCCAAATAGCTTGCTGGAGGAGGTCCGAAGCTCAAGGGAGGATGTCCAAGAGCTGTTGGAGGAGGCAAGAGTGTAGAAATGAGCAAAAGGGTAAAGAAGAAGGGCTGCCCAAACCTATATAGCTGGAGCCATTGAGATTTCCTATGGTACACATGTTTAAGAGTTGGTGAAAAGGACAATGAAAGCAGGCAAGGGGTGTGACAAATGAATAGCACGGGTGCTGCAAAAAGGTATAAGCATTTAATGCGACACAACAATCATTAAATGTGGGGAGACTCCCATGCGCAAAGGACACGGTCAAAGGATAAAGAAAGAGGAGTGTGACTACCCAATGGGGCCAGTCAAAGCGCAAGGGGAGGTCCTTGGACAGAGATCCAAAGGACGTAACAAGGGGAGGTCTGACTGTTAAGATCTCCAAAGGGAGGTCTTAACGGCCGATCTAACAAGGGGAGAATCAGGACGGTTAAGATCTCCAAAGGGGAGGTCTTAACGGCTAGATCTAACAAGAAAGAGGTCTGGACAGTTAAGATCTCCAAAGGAGAGGTCTTAACGGCCAGATCTAATAAGGGGGAGGTCTGGACGGTTAAGATCTCCAAAGGGGAGGTCTTAACGGCCAGATCTAACAAGGGGGAGGTCTTAATGAATGAGAGGGAGGTCCTAAAGGACACAGGGAGGTCCTGAAGGACGTGGGGAGGACTAATTGAACAAAAAGAAGGTCCTAGAGGACATTGATACCGCGAGTTGGGGACGGTAATACCGGGTTGGCAGAGAAGGAAACTTCCAGAGAGAGTTATATGGATCAAAGCAAAGAGAAAGTCCACGCGAACACAGAGAGGTTTGAGAGAGTGTAGTAGGAACTCAAATGAACCCGAGGCAGGATTAGGCCTGGGGAGGTTTAGGCCAGAACAGGACCAAAAAGGGAGGCTTGGACCATGGGAGGTCTAGACCTAAGGAGGTCTGGTCCAGAGAAGAACGAAGCAAGCTCAGATGGGGAGGAATCACCAAAGCTCCAACACACGCAACAAACCAATAGAAAGTTTTTAGTTGAAGTTTGGTTTAGTCAATTGAAGTCCATTCTGAAATTCTCAAGTTAAGCTTTGAATTCTCATCAAAACAAAACGGTTCTTTTTATTTTGAAAATTCAAAAAGGCTCTGAAAATCAGGGTGTTACAAACCTACCCCCCTTAAGGGAATCTCGACCCCGAGATTCAAGCTTGGCCAGCTAAGAGGTAGGGATAGTTAGTCTTGATATCTTCCTCTTTCTCCTATGTGGCTTCACTTTCTGGATGATGGCTCCACCGACTTTGTATGATCGGATGGTCTCGCTTCCTAGTGACACGCCTCGCAACGCCAAGGATCTTGATTGGTCGCTCCACATAAGTGAGGTCTTCTTGGAGATCAATGCTCTCTAGGGTGGTTTGATCTTCTAGCACTCGAAGACACTTCCTTAGCTGTGATACATGGAAGACATTGTGCACTACCGATAAAGACTCTGGAAGCTCTAGTTGATATACCACTTCACCTTGCCTTGCCAAGACCTTGTATGGCCCAACAAATCTTGGTGCTAACTTCCCTTTAGTCTGAAATCTTCTAACTCCCCGAAGTGGCGTCACTCTGAGGTAGATGAAGTCTCCAACTTCAATTCAAAAGATAACTCCCTTTGACGATTATCTGCATAGCTCCTTCGTCGGGACTGAGCCACTCTCAATTGTTCCTTTATCAACTTCACCTTGTCTTCAGCTTCCTTGATCAATTCAGGACCATAGAGCTGGTGTTCTCCCACTTCATCCCAAAGAAGGGGTGTTCTACAAGGTCTACCATATAAGGCTTCGAAAGGAGACATCTGTAGGCTAGCTTGATAGCTATTGTTATAAGAGAATTCAGCATAGGGCAAGTTCTTGTCCCAGCTCTTTCCGAAATCTAGAGCATATGCCCTGAGCATGTCCTCAAGGACTTGGTTTACTCTCTCTGTTTGCCCATCGGTTTGAGGGTGGTAAGCTCTACTAAAATTGAGTTTAGTGCCTAAGGCTTCATGTAAACTCTTCCAGAATTTTGAGGTGAACTGAGTCCCTCTGTTTGAAACTATTCTTCTGGGCACTCCATGTTGTAGGGTCACGGGTAGGCTACGATAGCTACAAACAAAAATTTCTACCACGCAAACCAGGAAGCCATGCAAGTAGATGATCATAGATCGTTACCACCGACGCCAGAGCAAAGGAAGAAGGGTTGGAGCACTGTCCAACGAAGAGCGCGCCGATGTAGTGGTCGAGTCAATCGTCCAACGCCCAAAGAAGTCGATGCAAAGGGTCGCAATGATCGCCTCCTTCAAAGAACGCTCGCGGTTCCTTGTGAAGATCGCGGATCGCCCTCAAGCGCAACAATCGTAGTAGCGCCTCTACGGTATCCACACGCCCAGGAAGGAACAACCGAACGCCGGTGTGCGGCACCAAGTCGCACGGTGGAGCTCTCAAGAAGATGGCGGCTAGGGTTTCGTGGTGTTTCACGACCTTCCCAACAGCCTCATGCACCTCCTTATATAGTGCTCGTGGACGGATCCTATCCAACACGCCATTTAATCAGATTCGTATTGGTTTGTTCCAACCTGCTATGTGTGACCAGAGGTTCATGTGTAGTTCGGTTGTGACTCGGAAACCGCTTCCGATCACGAGTCGAAGCGGCTCCTAGCGTAACATATCGATTCCCTAATACACACAAATTATATCTGACGAACCTTAATGCAATATGATCTACGACTAGGTCCTCATCACTTACGACTAGGTCCTATCTTTATACGACCGGTTCAGATTTGGTCACGACTCACCAGAATTGCTTACGACCGGTTACGACCACTCTGGACTACGCTCGACCAGCCTCCCGACTAGCTTGTATCCAGATACCACCAAATCAGAATCGCTCGAACTAAGCGACCTACTCGTGTATACTCCTTTGCCTCACGATGTCCGGTCGAACTCTGTGAGATGTTGTGTCATCCATGGACTGTTCAATACTTTCTCGATCGAGTGTTAGATAACTTTACGTGGTCGAACACTTCGACTACTAGTGGCATGGCCATGCACTTTCTTTATCCGATCACAACGAGGGGCCCAGAGACATCTCTCCTGTTATGTTAGGAGGGGCAAATCCCATATCCCACCAAATACATTCCTCTCCATGTTTCAGAGCATACCCAAAGCTACCTTTATAACTACCATTCATTTGTAGCGCTTGGCAACCCCTAAGAGTGCTCTTACATATGTAGGAAACCATGCCGATCTCGTGTCTAAGGATTATACATCATCATTGCTTGAGACCAACTAACGACACATAGATTCATAACAATCTCAATAGTGTCTCAATGTGGGTCTTATCCAACATCATGTTCTCTAACATGTGTCCATATTATTGGTTTGATATCTCCATATCTATGACTCGTGAAACATAGTCATCAACCAATACATATGCTAGTCTATTCATATGTGTCCTCATATGTTTACGACCAAGGATCGTAAGAATAATTATCGCAGAATATAGAGTTTCACAACCAAGTCACATACTTGATAATAAATATTAACAATATTATTCTAGGAACAAGATAACACATTATCCAATGTCATGAACATAATGAAATATAATCATCTCTATGATTGCCTCTAGGGCATATTTCCAACAGTCTCCCACTTGCACTAGAGTCAATCATTTTAGGTATCTAATACCGATAGCTCTTGTGTGTGCCTCATGCTTTGGTCGTGGAGAGGCTTTGTCAACGGATCAAGAACATTTAAATCTGTATGAACTTTGCATATCTTAACATCTCTATCCACCAATTCGCGGATAAGATGATAACGCCTCGAGTATGTGTTTGGACTTCGATGGGATCTAGGCTCCTTAGCTTGAGCAATGGCTCCATTGTTGTCACAATAGAGATCCATTGGGCTCGAGGCACTTGGAACCATTCCCAATTCAGAATGAAATTCCTTATCCAAACACCTTCTTTTGCGACTTCGAAGTCGCAATGTACTCGACTTCCGTCGTGGAATCAAGAATCGCCTCTTGCTTGAACTTTTCCACTCACCGCTTCCTCCATTCAAAATGAATACAAAACCAGATTGCGAACGATAATCATCTTTGTCGGTTTGAAAGCTTGCATCGGTGTAACCATTTTCAACGAGCTCTTCATCACCGCCATAAACTAGGAACACATCCTTAGTCCTTCTTAAGTACTTAAGAATGTTTTTCACTACCGTCCAAAGGAGATTCACCGGATCACTTGGTATCTGCTCGTAACACTTAGAGCATATGATACATCCGGTCGTGTACATATCATGGCGTATATGATAGATCCAATGGTCAAGCATATGGAATATCACTCATTTTGTCTCGCTCATCGCTGGTCGAGGACACCGATTTTTGCTAAGATTAATGCCATGTGCCATGGGCAAGAATCCTCTCTTGAATTTTGCATGTTGAATCGATTCAACACTTTGTCTATGTACATTTCTTGGCTTAATCCAATTAGCCTCTTAGATCTATCTCTATAGATCCTTATTCCCAAGATATATGTCAGATCTCCTAAATCTTTCATTGAGAAACTTTTCCTTAATGAAGATTTAACAGATTCTAGCATCGGAATGTCATTTCGACCAAAGAGTATGTCATCTACATACAAGATCGTAATAACAAGTGCGCCCCACTAACCTTCATGTAAACACAAGGTTCTTCTTTGTTCTTGATTTAAACCAAACTTTTGATCTCCTCATCAAAACGTATATTCCAACTCCGAGATGCTTGCTTCAACCCATAAATGGACTTTTTAAGTTTGCATACTTTACTAGCATTCTTTGGATCGATAAAACCTTTAGGCTGTGTCATGTACACATCCTCATCTAGATTTCCATTAAGGAAAGCTGTTTTGACATCCATTTGCCATATCTCATAGTCGAAATATGCAAAGAATAGCTAGAATGATCCGAACAGATTTAAGCATCGCCATCGGTGAGAAATTCTCATCGTACTCAACTCCTTGAACTTGTCGAAAACCTTTTGCGACTAGTCGAGCCTTATGAATCTGAACATTTCCATCCATATCAATCTTTTTCTTATAGATCCATTTGCACTCAATGGTTTTGACACTATCAAGTGGATCGACCAGGTTCCAAATCTGATTTTCTCTCATAGAATCTATTTCGGATTTCATGGCTCCAAGCCATTTCTCAGAGTCTGGGTCCATCATCGCTTCCTCATAAGTCTTAGGCTCACCATTATTCAATAATAATACGTCATGCCCATATCTTGTAGGTAATTGACGCGGCCTTTTAGATCTACGTGGGGCTGGTGTCTTATCTACAGGTTCAACAACAATTTGTTCATCCAGTAGAGGTTTAGTAGGAGTTGAAACACTTTCAGATGTTTTCCGAATTTCTTCGAGTTGCACCTTTCTCCCACTGACTCCTTTTGAAAGAAACTCTTTCTCCAAAAAGACACCATTTCGCAACAAAAACTTTGTCCTCTTCCCTTGTAGAAATAATATCCTTTGGTTTCCCTAGGATATCCTATAAAGAAGCATTTATCCGATTTGGGTGTGAGCTTATCGACGTCAAACGCTTAACATAGACATCACATCCCCAAATCCTTAGAAAAGACAAGCTAGGACTTTTCCCACCCATATCTCATATGGTGTCTTATCTATCGATTTAGATGGTACCTTATTTAAAATGAAAGCGGCGGCTTCTAGAGCATAACCCCAAAAATATAATGGCAGATCCGATTGGCTCATCATTGATCGAACCATGTCCAACAAGGTCCTAAGATGCTCGGACACCCCATTCCATTGTGGAGTGCCGGTGGTGTAAGTCAGGAACAATTCCACATTGTTTCAAATGATTACCAAACTCATGGCTCAAAACTCACCTCCACGATCGATCGTAAAGATTTGATTGTCTTGCCAAGTTGATTACAGATTTCATTCGGAACTCCTTGAACTTTTCAAAGGATTCCGACTTGTGCCTCATTAAGTAGATATAACCATATCTACTATAGTCATCGGTGAAAGTAATGAAGTAATCGAAAACCACCTCTGGTCGTCGTGCTTATTGGTCCACATACATCAAGATGTACGAGTTCCAATCGGTCGTGCGCCCTTTCACTACTTACCGGTGAAAGGTGTCTTGGTCATCTTTCCGACTGTGCAAGACTCGCATGTTTCAAATGATTCCAAATCAAATGAGTTTAGAGTTCCATCATTATGGAGCTTTTTCATGCGTTTCACTTATGTGACCCAAACGACAATGCCAAATAAAAGTGGAATTTATTTCATTAGGTCAAGCCTTTTAGCATTAATATTATAGATCGATGCATCATCAAGATTTAAAATAAACAACCCATTCAAAATAGGTGCATAGCCATAAAACACTTTATTCAAAAATATAGAACAACCATTGTTCTCTATAATGAACTTATAACCCTCGCCATCAAACATGAGGCGTAGATAATGTTTCTACTAATGGTCGGAACGTAATAACAATTATTCAATTCCATAATAAATCAAGGC
Organism: Phyllostachys edulis; assembly: GCA_036346405.1. Lineage (NCBI taxonomy): Eukaryota > Viridiplantae > Streptophyta > Magnoliopsida > Poales > Poaceae > Phyllostachys > Phyllostachys edulis. Next base: position 20,998,449 of record CM070566.1, read on the forward strand.
AAAAGTAGTGGCATAGTCCCGACGGCTAATGCAAAGAACCTTTGCTTTATTCCCGACGCGAAGATCCATCTCGCCTTGCAATCATCCTACTTCTTGTTAGACTCGCATCGAATTGCAAATATGAGCAACCGATCCCAGATCAAATACCCATGAGTTAACGGAAGAGTCAAGAAGAAAAATGTCTATAACATTAATACCAGTAGTGAAAGTTTTAGTCCCATCATTCCTTTTCTCGATCACCTGTATTTCTTGCGCCCTCTTCCAAAGGCCTAGTTCTTTGCAAGAAAAGCATTCATTCTCTTGAGTCGGGCCGACTTGGTCTTGGGTTTAGGTTTGTCGGTTTGGATCTCATCCAAACTTTAGCCTTGCCCTTTTCTTGATCCAAGTCTTAGCCTTCTTCTTGAAGCTTGTACTCTTTTGCACCATCATCACATGATTGTTGCATTTCTTAATCTTGCCCTCTGCTGCCTTAAGCATCATATGCGCTTCGTGAGATTCTTGTATAAGCTGCTCATATGGAAGTTCAAAATGAACTGCCATAGCTTTCGTGAAGCGAAGCAAGAATCAAATCAGAGCCAATTCTTGGCTAAGTGGAAACCAAGTTTTTCCAAGCTCGTGTGTAACCAACCATTTTGATTACATGAGGGCTCACCAACCACCCTCACTAGCTTACATCCAAATAAGTTCTTTGAGATCTCAAATCTCTCGGTTCTTGCTTGTGTCTCAAACATGCCTTTGAGCGCCACGATCATATCGTGAGGCCTCTATGTTCTCAAACCGCTTCAAGGTCCGAGTTCATAGCAACAAGCATGAGACAGCTAACATCAAGAGACTCATCACATGCCTTTTATAGGCGGTTTTAATAGCAAAGCAGAAGACACTCGAGGCACATCCGAATTGGTTCTTCTAGAACATGTTCCTTTTATCTTGCCCGAGAACAATTCTCAAAGTTGCGGACCAATCCGCAAAATTTGTTCCATTAAGTTTTTCTTTTCAAGTATCGAACGTAAAGCAAAAGCGATGTAGGTACTGTAGATTGGTGCCATGATCTACAACAAAAATATATGCAAAACTAAGACATATGTTCATTAAAGTAACTTCTATTAAACAATTTAATAAAGATACTCCCACTAAACACCATATCCCTCTTATGACATTTAATGATTCAAGATCAACTAGTGAGCTTTGGCTTCACTGCTAGAAGACTAGTGAAAATGGTAAGCAACCTTTGCTAATCATATCAACTATATGACTCTTGTTGTTGGGCAAAGATCAGATGCTTCTTGAGACCCAACCTTTATGCCCCAAGGTCCACAATCTGTTATGATAACCTTGTTAAGTTAAACCAATGCCGCCGTAAGTTATCGACACAAACCCATCTAGTCAAGGAGAGTTAATGGCACTCTGCTTTGGCAAGACCTACCATTAAAATACATGACTTTGGATGGTGCGGCATGTTTGGGAGGGCATCAATTTAACTTAATATTAAGTGAGGGAATTTTACTTCTATCATGTTAAAAGCAATTAAAGCAAAATAACATGCATAGAAATAAATGAACAGAATGTAAAGGCATTCACAGACAATCAAATTGCATTGTGATATAGCATGACCCTTCTTCATGGTAATTTCCATCGCCATGCATCCTGCTCACCATGTCTTCAAGTGGTGGACTCCTCCAAGCACTCTCACTAAGCCATTATTTCTAATAGCACTAGTAATGAAACACAAGGAGTAAAGAAGCATCACAAGTCGACACGCAGTCGTTATACAAAAGTAGATGACCTTTGGTCAGCAATTAACATGACACGCAGTCATGAAAATTACAAGCATACATGCATCTCATACATGAAACAAGATGGGTCATACTATTCACATCAATCCTCGCAAAAACAAGTTATGCACGTAATCCAATTCTAACGGACGACATGAGCACACACTACCTATAGCGCATGCACTGATTAATACCCAAAGACGGCGGTCCCGCTTAGCCTAAGAAGCGGGGTTCAAAGGCGCAAGGCCAAAACTTTTTTCCAAACATGAATCTTATTCACGTGCCGAGCCTTGGAAATCATCGGATTAATCATATTAACCCTATTCAACCACTCGATTATTGCCTTGATACGACCACATCTGCGGCAAACTCCGATGGCGAATTCAACCGTAGGAGTGTTATGCGATCGGTCGTGAACAAACGCAACAAACGATCCGGTCCTTAAAGCTCATACCTCCTCGTAAAACCCATCTACTACCACCGAGAACTGATCGATCATATCGACCGGGGTCTAGGTCGTTCCATCTATATGAACCGATCTAGGTCAAAAACTACGCAGGATGGCTCTGAAACCACTGTAGGGTCACGGGTAGGCTATGATAGCTACAAAAAAAAATTTCTACCACGCAAACCAGGAAGCCATGCAAGTAGATGATCATAGATCGTTACCACCGACGCCTTGCGAACAACGGAAGAAGGGTTGGAGCAGCTGGTCCAACGAAGAGCGTCGATGTAGTGGTCGTGTCGATCGTCCAACGCCCAACAAAGTCGATGCAAGGGTCGCAATCGATCGCTCCTTCAAAGAACGTCTGCGGTTCCTTGTGAAGATCGCGGATCGCCCTCAAGCGCAACAATCGTAGTAGCGCCTCTCGGTATCCACACGCCCAGGAAGGAACAACCGAACGCCGGTGTGCGAGCACCAAGTCGCACGGTGGAGCTCTCAAGAAGATGGCGGCTAGGGTTTCGGTGGTGTTTCACGCACCTTCCCAACAGCCTCATGCACCTCCTTATATAGTGCTCGTGACGGATCCTATCCAACACGCTTTTAATCGATTCGTATTGGTTTGTTCCAACCTGTTAAGTGTGTGACCAGAGGTTCATGTGTAGTTCGGTTGTGACTCGAAACCGCTTCCGATCACGAGTCGAAGCGGCTCCTAGCGAGAACATATCGATTCCCTAATACACACAAATTATATCGGACGAACCTTAATGCAATATGATCTACGACTAGGTCCTCATCACTTACGACTAGGTCCTATCTTTATACGACCAGTTCAGATTTGGTCACGACCACTCGTAATTGCTTACGACCGTGTTACGACCACTCTGTGATTACGTTCGACCAGCCTCCGACTAGCTTGTATCAGATACGACCAATCAGAATCGTTCGAACTAAGCGACCTACTCGTGTATACTCCCTTTGCCTCACGATGTCTGGTTGAACTCCAGGTGAGATGTTGTGTCATCCATGGACTGTTCAATACTTTCTCGATCGAGTGTTAGATAACTTTACGTGGTCGAACACTTCGACTACTAGTGGCATGGCCATGCACTTTCTTTATCCGATCACAACGAGGGCCCAGAGACATCTCTCTGTTATGTTAGGAGGGCAAATCCATATCCGACCAAATCACATTCCTCTCCATGTTTGAGCATACCCAAAGCTACCTTTATAACTACCGATTCTGGTTGTAGCGTTTGGCAACCCCTAAGAGTGCTCTTACACATGTAGGAAACCATGCCGATCTCAGTCTAAGGATTATACATCATCATTGCTTGAGACCAACTAACGACACATAGATTCATAACAATCTCAATAGTGTCTCAATGTGGGTCTTATCCAACATCATGTTCTCTAACATGTGTCCATATTATTGGTTTGATATCTCCATATCTATGACTCGTGAAACATAGTCATCAACCAATACATATGCTAGTCTATTCATATGTGTCCTCATATGTTTACGACCGAGGATCGTGTAAGAATAATTATCGCAGAATATAGAGTTTCACAACCAAGTCACATACTTGATAATAAATATTAACAATATTATTCTAGGAACAAGATAACACATTATCCAATGTCATGAACATAATGAAATATAATCATCTCTATGATTGCCTCTAGGGCATATTTCCAACAGTCTCCCACTTGCACTAGAGTCAATCATTTTAGGTATCTAATACCGATAGCTCTTGTGTGTGCCTCATGCTTTGGCTGTGTGAGAGGCTTTGTCAACGGATCAGCAACATTTAAATCCATATGAACTTTGCATATCTTAACATCTCCTCTATCCACCAATTCGCGGATAAGATGATAACGCCTGAGTATGTGTTTGGACTTCTGATGGGATCTAGGCTCCTTAGCTTGAGCAATGGCTCCATTGTTGTCACAATAGAGATCCATTGGGCTCGAGGCTGGTATGAAATGTGCTACTTTGGTTAAGCGGTCAACCACCACCCATATTGAGTCATATCCTGATTGGGTTCTAGGCAGTCCAGTGATAAAGTCCATGCCCACTTGTTCCCATTTCCACTCGGGTATGGGCAAAGGCTGCAATAAGCCAGCTGGTCTTTAGTTTTCAGCTTTAACTCTCTAGCATACATCACACTGAGCAACAAATTTAGCAATCTCTTGCTTCATGCTGACCCACCAGAACTTCTCTTTGAGGTCTTGATACATCTTGGTGCTGCCCGGGTGAATAGAATAAGGTGATCCATGAGCCTCCTTCAGGATTAGTTGCTTGATCTCTTGATGATCTGGCACACAAATATGGCTGCCAAACCACACTGTCCCATGCTCATCTTCGGAGAAACCTAGGGCTTTACCGCTTCTCATATTCTTCTTGATCTCTTGAATGTCTTCATCTTCTCCTTGAAGTTCTCTAATCTGATCTTGAATTGTTGGGTGAACCTCCAGAGTGTTCACACAACCTTGGTTCACAATTTCCAAGTTAAGATGTCTTAGCTCTTCATACAATTGGGGCGACTGCTCTTGCACCATTATAGTATTTGTTGGAGGAATATTCTATCCCCTCATTAGTGGGACCTACTCCTTGGGGTGAATACCGATTGATCGGATCTGACCGTGCAATCACCTGGCAAAGACTATCTGTACCCCTCGCTTGTGCTCGTAAAAGACTGTAATACCCCCCGATTGTATCCTTAGAGTAGTCAACCCCGAGGGGTATGTTGGTCTTTTGTACAGGCTTGGGAGCCTATAAATACCCCTTTGTATCCCTCCTTGAGAGGGGGGACTCTTGAGCAATTCATACAAGCAAGTGACCAGGTGAGCCTTCGGGAGGGATCCTCGAACCCCCGTAGGCCGCCGACAGGAGTAGGGCGGTCCTCCCGGACCCCCGAACCTATATAAATCCTCGTGTTACGTTCGCTCTCGTGGACGAAGGCTCGTAGCACGGCCATCGTCCGCCCTCTTACTTGTGTTCGGTTTTACACCATCAACATTGGCGCCGTCCGTGGGGAGCGTAGCTGATCAACAGAAGGCTATGGCTCCTACCAAGAAGTACTCCAAGTCCACGAGGCCTCCTCTCATTCCAGAGCATAGGGAGCCCGCGGACGACCGGTCCGTTCCCCGAAGAAGCCCAAGGCATGGGTTATCTTCGGAGATCGGAGCTATTCATCCTGGGACAGACAACGTCCTGCGCATTCCCGAGCTGCTAGACGTCCCCACCTCCACTGCACCAGCTGACACGGTGTCTGGCCCACGGCGAGAGGCCCGGAATGTTGCTGAAGCTCCAAGGCCATCCACCGCTCCTGGGGGGCTCGACGCCGCTAATTGCAAAGCAATGGTGGAGGCAACCGCAAGGCAGGTGGTGGACTACATGATGGCCACGTATCGCACTCCCAACGGCCCTCAACGCGTCTCCCCGCTCCCAGCACCGCCTTCAGTTCAAGTGGCCATTGACCCGGCCGCGCGGGGATTTTTCCTCGAAGGAGGGCCAAGGGGGCATCCTTACAACCTCCCTCCACTCGCCCACGGCGGTGATGAGCGGGCTCTCATCGCCAATGCACCCACCAAACTCGGATGGGGAGGAGCTCACCCTTTCCATTGCAATTCATCCGTCGCCCGACCTCCGAGGCCCGAGTTCATACCCACGAACAGGCGCTCGCGACCTCCCTCCAAGCTCCTCCGCTTTGGGCAAATCGCCGCCCGAAATGGTGAGTCAACTCCCCGATGAAGTCTTGGGCTCCATCCTCAAGGTGCTACATGGCCGGGGGCGACTAGGGAGCCTGTGAGGCCAAAAGTTGCTCCCCCGGTGCCCCCTCCAGCACCTTCAGGTGGAAGGACCATTCCACCCGTCATGGCCCAAGTGCACTCATCAAGCCGTAAGGATTCACATCAAGGAGGCTGTGGCCGAGGCGGTCAGAAGAGCATGTACTCTGCGGGCACTAGGCGTGTCCCGTGCCTGTCGGATCCGCTGGGAGCGCGATCACCACCGCCACGAAGAAGAGGATCTTGAATCACTAATCTCGGTCGGATCAAGTTGCAAGTTGGCGCGGCGCCCAACTCACCAATGCGCTTCGCACCATCGCCGCCACCGGCGGCATCTAGCTCTTCCACTCAGAGAGCCCGCCATCGCCGTCGTCGTCTGCGCGATCACCATCACTGCACGCCACGAAGGGCGAGGCGTCCCAGAGACGGGAATCCTCTCACAAAGACATCTGCAAAACTCCTTTCCGGCCAAGTTCCGCCACTTAACCTCGGGCCTTACGATGGGGACTCGACCCCATACAATTCTTGAAGTATACTCCACGGCGATTCGGGCCGGGAGGTGGAGAAGTAGAGATGTGCAATCGCCTCCGTTGTTCCTTTCCTAGCAACCGCTTCTGGTTCTTCAACCAAAAGAAAGGCTCCATCTATTCTTGGAACTAGGCGAGGAAGAGTTCAACAAGAAATTTCCAAGGAAGCTATAAGCGCTCTATGCTCCCCAACCAGCTCTTTCTTGTCAAGCAACAAAAGGGTGAATCCACAAGAGAATTTCTTAAGCGCTTTTCCAAAGTGAGAAGCCAAGTCGCAGATGCCCCGGACTCAACGGTCATAAATGCTTGCAAGGAAGGGCTGCTCCCGGGAGAACTCAATCGCGCGCTTGGGAGAGATCCCCCGAGGACGACCCATGAGCTCTTCGAGGTCGTTGAAAAATATGCCCGAGGGGAGGAAGATGACCTGGCCAAGAAGGGGCTTCGCCCGCAATATGAAAGCATCTCCCCAGGGAGGAGGTCAAAAGGCTCCTCTGGAAAGAGGGGCAAGGACCGGAGGGATCAATCCGGTGGCAGACGTGACTCCAAAGTTCTCGTCATGACCGACACACCTCCGCAGGAGCATGGGGGCAACTCCACCAGAGGACCCAAGAAGGAATCGGGGCCTAAAGCCCATCGGAAGGCATACAGTGAAAGCCGCAATGAAAAAGAGGTGACCCAAATCAAGGAGACGGACGCTGGTGTGCGTACCACAAGATGCGTGGGCATGATACAAATGAGTGCCGCCAGTATGCCGCTGAAATAGTGAAGCTTCTCAAACGCGGCCCTGAGCCGTGCCACGGGTCGCCATCACGTCCCGCGGCTGTAGAAGCGATGCCTCTTCAAGCAATTCCACAGCCCCCAGTACAGGCCCTTGGTGATCTACCCCGGCGGCGGCGGGATGCCGAGCATGAACTCCTTTTCAAGCACCGCAAAGACAAGTAAACGCGTCATAATAGGGGGCTCGGCCTCTGGGCATGTGTCAAAGCGCCAACGAAAGGAGTACGCCCGGGAGGTCAATGTCGTAGGGGCAGCTCCTCAAAGCATCCCTCCCAAGTGGGCAAACATTCCTCTTAGCTTCACAGCTGAGGATGCAAAGGGCTTAAGGTTCCCTCATGATGATGCCCTTTTACTAACCGCCACAATATCCAACTGCGAGGTCTCCCGCATCCTTGTCGACGGAGGAAGCTCTGCAGATATACTCTACTTGCGTGCACTCAAGGAACTATGGGAGTCTTGGGGAGGATATCATCATGGCATCCTGCTGCCATCCGATCGGCCTCTCACTGGTTTCATACCAGGAAAATCCATTCAACCCCTTGGGAGGATCGAGCTCCTCATGACATTTGGAACACAAGAGAATCACCGCATGGAAGCCGTCAGGTTCGATGTCGTTGACATCGAGTCCCCATTCAATGCTATCATGGGAAGGGCAACTCTCAACCGCTTCTGCGCGGCGGTCCATCAAAACTACCTATGCTTAAAGATACCAGGCCCTCGCGGGGTCATCTCCGTGAGGGGCGATCAAGACTTAGCTCGCCGCCTATACCACAAAGCGGCAATCGACTCGGCGACATTAACTTCCTCGAGACTAAGGAGTCAAGCGAAGAACACGCCGCTTCTCTCACCAGGAACACTAAGGGTGTATCCCCGGGGAGATCTTTGCCTGAAGCCTCGCTCGAGGGACACCTGCACGGCACGACTCTTGAACAAGATGACCCATGGTCTCTTAGAGTCGGGTCGATCTTCCAAGAGAAGTGGAGAAAGAGCTCGTGAAGTTCCTAAAATCCAAAGGTCTTGGCGTGTTCGCTTGGACACCGCCGGACATGGCGGAATCCTCGGGAGGTGATCCAAAGATCACCTCGCGGTGAGACTGGATGCCCTCCAAGAAGCAAAAGCTTCGAAGCTCTCTTCCGAGCGGTGTCGAGCAATTAAAGATGAAATTGACAAGCTCTCAAGGGCGGCCTCATTCGGGAGGTTTGGCATCCGGGCGGCTAGCTAATCTGTTTTGGTAAAAAGTCTAGCGGCAAGTGGCGCATGTGCATCGACTTCACCGACCTCAACAAAGCATGTCCGAAAGACCATTACCCACTCCTGCGCATCGACCAACTCGTTGACTCCACCGCCGGGTGTGAGTTGATGAGTTTTTGGATGCATACTCGTGGTATCATCAGTCCACATGGCGAAAGAAGACGAGGAAAAACAAGCTTCATCACCCTCAGAGGCGCTTTACGCTACTTGCGCATGCCCTTTGGGTTGAAGAATGCTGGAGCCACTTTCCAACGTCTCGTCTGTCTCATCCTCAAGGACCAACTAGGTCGCAATGTGGAGGTTTATGTCGATGACGCTGTCACGAAGAGCATTCAAGCTTCGTCGCATATTGAAGATCTCCAAGAGACTTTCACCAACCTTTGCAAGTTCGGCGTCAAACTAAACCCCGAAAAATGCGCCTCGGGGTAAAGGGAGGAAAGCTCCTAGGGTTCCTGGTCTCACAGCGGGGGATCGAAGCCAATCCTGAAAAAATTCGCGCAATCCTTGACATGGAACCACCCCGCTCCACCAAAGACGTCCAGCGCCTCATGGGGCGCATGGCCGCACTCGGACGCTTCTTGTCACGTTCGGCGGAGAAAGGCCTCCCCTTCTTCAAGATTCTCCGTAGGCTTGAAGGCTTCCTATGGACCGATGAAGCCCAGAAGGCCTTCGAAAACCTAAAAGCCTACCTGGCAGCCCCTCCACTCCTCACAAGTCCAAGACCAGGAGATGTGCTGCTCCTATACCTCGCTGCAACCCCTGTCGCGGTGAGCACCGTCCTAGTCAAGGAAAAAGAAAGAATTCAACACCCGGTATATTATGTCAGCGAAGCCCTGGCAGGAGCAAAGACAAGGTACATAGAAATAGAGAAAATATGCTATGCTCTATTTATGGCTTCAAGAAAGCTTCGTCACTACTTTCTGGGATATTCTATCACTGTTCCAACAAGCTACCCCCTCAATGAAGTGATGAGGAACAAAGAGGCCACAGAAGGATAGCAAAATGGGCCACAGGCTAGCACCTTTCTCTCTCAAGCTCGTGGGAGAACTTCTATCAAATCTCAGATCCTTGCCGATTTCAGGGTGAATGGATGCATCCCCATCGACCATGAAGCACCAAAGAAGCACCCTAAACACCCCTAGCAAGCATTGGACATTATACTTGATGGGTCCAAGCGTTTGGCGAGGGGTGCAGGCTGCTTTAGTAAGTAACCGGAAGGAAGGCACTTAGTCTGTGCCCACTTATCCTTTAACCCCAAAAACAATGTGGCGAGTATGAAGCATTACTCTTGGGTCTCGCCTTGCTAAGGCCATGGGCGTCCCACACCTTCTCATCTTGGGGATTCGGTTGGTTGTCAATCGATGGATAAAACATATCGATTAACTTCGATCAAAAATGGCCAAATACTTGGACAAAGTAAGGAAGATGGAATGCCACTTTGCGGACTTGAAGCTCGTCGGATCCCGTGGAGATAATCACCGAAAGCGATCCTTTGGCTCAAGGCCAAGCAGTTCTCGAGAACCCCTTCCTCCGAAGTCTTCTTTGAAGTGTTAAAAACGCCATCAGTGGAAGAAGTGGCTAATCCTGAACTACCCCCAGAGGTCAACGAGACTTCGGTCCTTCCTCCCTCCTGGATGACTCCCATCATCAAGTACATACAGGGAGAAGAAGAGCCCGAGGATGCGAGAATGGCTCAGAGGCTACACTCCAAAGCCAAGGCTTACGTGATCATTGAAGGAAATCTTTACAAGCGCGGAGCATCCACCCTTCTCAAGTGTGTCACAAGAGAAGAAGGCATTTCTCTTCTCCTTGATGTGCATGAGGGCCTCTGCGGCTCTCACATTGCGCCAAGGGCAACCGCAGCCAAAGCCCTCCGTCAAGGCTTCTATTGGCCCACGATGGTGCAAGATGCCCTCGACGTCCTCAAGACATGCAAGGGGTGCCAAAGGATGGTAGCCAACCATAACGCTCCTGCTAGCCCTCTTTGCACCATACCGATCACTTGGCCGTTTGCCCGATGGGGAATGAACCTGCTCGGGCCATTCCCACCGGGCAAGGGGGGCTACAAGCATGTGGTGGTATCAGTGGATTACTTCACCAAGTGGGTGGAGGCGGAACCCTTGGCCTCCATCACATCTCGTTCCATACAGAAGTTCTTTTAGAAGAATGTTGTGTGTCGCTTCGGGGTTCCCAAGGAACTCACAGTGGACAACGACACACAGTTTGATGCCTCCCCCTTCAGGGATTTCTGCGACTCCATTGGGACCACCCTTTGCTTCGCATCGGTGGCTCACCCAAAAACCAACGGGGCTGTGGAAAGAGCTAATGGGTTAATTCTGCAAGGCATACGACGTCGTCTCGAGGCAAGTGCCCTCAAGCGAGGAACTTGGGCGGAGGAGCTCCTCAGCGTCCTATGGGGATTACGCACAACTCCTAGTCGTGCCACTGGGAGAACTCCGTTCTCGCTCGTGTACGGGGCAGAAGCTGTCCTCCCTGCTGAAATCCACCACCGCTCCCTCCGAGTGGAAATGCTCTCAGGGCCATCACCTGATAGCTTCACCCAAAATGAGGACAACCATAGGATTGAGGTGGACTTCGTTGAGGAGGTCCGCGACCAAGCCCTCCTCAAGCATGCCGCTTACAAGCAGGAGGCCGCCCAGTTCTACAACAGCAGGGTGAAGGAACGTGCTTTTCTTCTTGGCGACCTTGTCCTCAAAAGGGTCACCGACCCGACGGCTCAAGGAAAACTTCACCCCAAGTGGGAAGGGCCCTACCGCGTCTCCTCAGTCCTAGGATCAGGCGCTTACCGACTTGCTACCCTGGAAGACAAGCAGCTGAAGCATGCATGGAATGCGGATAAGCTCCGCAAGTTTTACGCTTGAAACCTTCTTGTATGCCCTCCGTGGCACCTATCAAAGTGTAAACACCATCTTGCTTAATGAAATGAAGGCATGAGATTCCGGCACGATCCTTATATATATGCAATTACGTTACAATTTGATGATAGTCCCTTAACACGCTGCTGTTAAGGGGCGGGCCACGATTCTGGGGTAGTTCCTTAACACGCTGCTGTTAAGGGACATGCCTGTTTTGTGTGTATGTTCCCAAATACATGCTCGTCGGTGATTGAAAAGTTTGCCTTCTAACACGTTGCTTTGTTGAAAGGCCACCTCCAACGCAATGTTGTCGAGGTTGCACCATCTCGTGAGATAGTCTAACTAGCACGCTTGCAACCAAGCTGAGGACTTGCTCCTAACGCATCGCCGCATGAGCCGTCCTTACCAATAATCTCATAAGTCTGTAACCCTTCCCTCACAAGGGTGTCACCCCGTGGTGTGTAGGGCCTTGACCTGTGGTCTCCCCTAACTAAGTCCTAGGCAGCTTGGGCGTCCGCCGCCTCTGCTTGGCGACTTGCGTCCTGCTGGACCCAGGGCGCAAGTGACGGCTTGGGCCTAGCGCCCGAGTCTATGGATGAGCTAAGGATTAGTCCCCCTTCAGCCTCCAGGCTACGCGCCGAACGACCCCCGGGTCACGCCTTGCCTTGCTCCAACGCAAGCAAAGGCCAGCTGCACCTATGACGCTCATATCCCTCGGGAACATATACCTACGAGCAAAACAATAATACAAGCCGACAACATTTACAGGTCCTGAGAGGCATGCCCTCTCAGTGGGCATAGGAGTGTTCCCTTATTACATCTGGCATACTGAAGGCCTCACAAGCAGGGCCTCTGCTATGGCGGCTTCCTATCGGGGGATTGAAGCGCCTCGCGACGATCATACCTAATGCTAAACCACCCACCCTCCGCGGGATAGTCTCATAAGGCCGGGCTCGATGGGCCAGGCGCTCGGCCCCTCCGCGCGCACCGCTTATATTTGATGCCAATCACCTTCTTAAACATGTCCTGAATGAAGTATAACATCGTCATGACATTTTCATAATAGAAGGAAATGCAAACATAACCATGCTCTTGTATGGAAGGCTACATAGGCTCTCAGGCCTAACTCATCTACAAAAATAGAACGCTAAGCAGCCTGCCATGGTATCACTACAAAATCTATACTGAGCAGAACATGTCAACAGAAATCATACGCTAGCTGGGGCATCACGCTCGCCGCCTGCTGGGGGAGGCACATGAACTCTCGGGGCCAGGGATGAAGCGACGCTCTTCACAAACTCTGCCGCAAGAGGCCTCAACATGGCTCGCTCCTCTGGGGACGCCTTCTTCACCTCAGGAGTGAAGGAGCCACGTAGGCCCTCGCGCACCGCCTCCTTGCCTGAACCGTCGCAACGATGGGAAATGGCGAGGGCCCCAGCTGTCAAAGCTGCCGTAGCAAAGGACTGACACCGATCCTCTGCAGTCTGGGCGAGCAAACGGACTCGCTCCCCAAGGAGAGGAACCCACACCTCTGGCCTCGTCACCCCTGATGGGATTGGAGCAACTTTAGCTCCTAAGCTCTCCAAGGACCTCTGCGCAGCTACGGTGATCTCCTGGAGTTCGAAGAAGTGATTCAGCCGCTGCCAGGACTTGGTCACGTCCTCCTCCAAGCTCACATTCACATGGCGAAAGACTCTAGCCTTCTCTTCTGAAACTTTCAGCTTCTCCTCAGTAGTTTTCAGCTTATCTTCAAGATCATGATTTTTCTCTGCGACTTCACCTCTCCTTTGCTAACTTCAACCTGTCATCATCCAATGGCGGGGCACTCCGCCGAGCCTCAGCTGCCGCCTCCTGAAACATCTCCTCAATAATTCGGGGGGCTTCATCCCTAATGATGTTAGAGATGGAAGTGGCCTCTGAGGAGCATCACGAAATGCCGTGTTAGAGGATGATTAAAAAGCAAGTATTAGGCGGAGGAAGGTAATAACCGTAAAAGTACACGGAAGTAGAGATTTATAGCGGTACCCAGCCGATCCTTGAGGAGCTGGGAGAACTCTCCAACATCTCGCGATCCGCAAAACGAGCCATGTACTTGTCGACACGCCCCTCGGTGAGGCGATGAATCTGCGCAGCTGCATCATCATCATCGATGAGCGGGACAGCGTAGGAAGGCAACTCAGTGGAGGAATAACTCGTAGCCTCATCACGATCCTTGTGCGCCTGAACCTCAAGGCCGGGAAGGGCCTTCTCTCTGCCGGGGCCCTGAACCTTGGGCAGCGCATCTCTCGCATCCCCAGTCTGTGCTCCCACCTCAGCAACATCTGACGGACAGAAAACATTAGTGGGCAACAGGCAACAAATGAACAAAGATGAATAAAGATAAAAAATGCGCTTAACCTTCATTGGTACCAAAGAGAGAGTCGAAGGCATCGTGATACTGGATGACGGGTGCCTCCGAGCCACCTCGAGGAGTCAAGCCTAGCTCTCCCTCCTCTAGCTCCTCCTCCATTCCACGAACGAAGGACCTGGACGAGCTAGAGCCGGAGGGAGATGCAGAGCTGGGGCTTGAAGAAGAGGATGCGGCCTGAGAAGTCCCATGATTCTGAGGAGGCCCCCCAGCAACCCTGCGCTCGGGCTCAGTGGTATGAACACCGCTAGAAGGCTCCCTTTTTCTCTTCTACAAAGATGATCTCTGAAGTGCCCGGAAATCTTGAGGCTTCTCCCCACGTGAAGCATGGCCAGGGGCAGCAGGAGGTAGAGGACGCCTCGAGGGAGGACGTGCGGTACTAAAAGCACCATGACCAGAGTCACCTGCCAAGAGACACTTCGCTCCTGCAGTAGGAAGCCTTGCTCCTGCAGCTGAAGGTTTCGTCGTCAACTGACCTTTCCAAGGAGGGTCCTTAGCAGAGCCATCCGGATCCAACACCTTGACCTTCTTCCTCTTCGACGGATCAGGGACCGGCTTGCCCCTGGGAGGCATCACCAACTTAAAGTTGTTGGCAATGTCTTTATTCTGACCCGACCATCGAAGATGCCAACCTCCTCAAGGTCCTCGTGCTGGTGATGGTCATCTCCCGAGAATCCAATGGCCTCCTCAACTGCCTTCTTGGGAGAGCGCACTGGCACTACAACAAAAAATCAAAGGTTGAATCAAGCACAAACCACAAGTAAATAAGAAGACTGACCAAGTCGCACCTACCTTTGCTCTTGGAAAGTTTCAAGTAGTCGCGGTCCTTGTCGATCAAAGGGTCGACACCTGAAGGGTCATCTCCTCCATCAAGTCCCGGACGCCGCTCCACTTATGGACCTCGGATGTAGCACGAACAAACTCCCGGTCGGCATCCGAGAGAAGGAATCTCAGGATAGCTGTCTGGGTAATCTTAATGATGCCGGTGTAAGAAAAGCCCTCCACCTTCAAGTAAAACCACTTCTTTCGGGGCGACTCGGTTGTATTTGGTGGCATGAACAGGTACTCACCAGGTCTTTGAATAGTCGAGACCAGCCGAGCCCGCCGTCCGAACCTCCTGCTCGATCACTGGAGATGGAAGAAGTAGTCAAAAGCACAACAAGAGGGTTTTCAGACGCTTGCCCTCGATCGCGGTCTCAAGACTGACCACAAGAACACCCTCACCCTAGCAAGAAGGTTAGGCGAGAAGTGCGAAAGCTCTACCTGATAGTGCTTCACAAGCGTCCGGATGAAGGGATGAATTGGAAGCCCCAGGCCGACCTCAAACCAAGCTTTAAGCACAATGATGTACCCCTTTGGAGGGCAGGGACGCTCGTCCGATCCTGGCCATCGGACATCACTCAGTGTAAGGTGGCTCCCAGGTGCCACCAACGCTGCTTTCTCCGTCTTAGAAAGAGAGGAAGGCTCGACTCCCACAAGAGCCGTTTTGTTAGGACTGTCACCAAGGATATCGATGTCCTCATCAAGATCATCACATGGCGGGTCAGTCCCGACCATCTTGGCCCGGTTCTTGTCTCCCCCTCCTCGACGGAAGAGGTCACAATCCTTGGTCATAGCAAAGAAAACCTACAACACCAAAGAAAGGGAGATAGATAAGCAATATGCAAAGGAACATTAGTATGCACATACGATTATAGGAGAAGTATAATTTCGAACACCAACAAAGAACAGAGCGGACCACTCATAAAAAGCCTTCATAACTTTGTGTCTACACATCCATTCCTGAGCCCATTTAGCTTTGCTTGGTGGAAAAGAATCGATGCATGCATGCGTGTGTGTCGGCCGTGTAGGAAAGGGGTCACAACCCAAATTTCTACCAAAAGCAGAGGCGGCACCGCAGTGCGTTTAGAAAGAGAAAACGGCAGCGGTGAAGTGTGGCCTAAGGAGGAGCGCCCTCGTAACAAGCGCACTCTGTCGGTTGTGTGTAGCGCGTTAGGGTTTTATGATTTACTCTCGAGAGAAAATCACCCAAGTAATTGAGACCGAGGGAGTAGTACATGATCCAGGCATCCATCGCAGCGGCCAAGCGGGCTTCGACGGAGAAGTGAATTCAGATCTCCATTCTTAGTACAAACAATGCTAATCATCAGGCATAAACATTCAAAAGGCAACATCATTCATTTCACAAACATTGCACAATAGTCATTCTGAACAAATGGGCCGCATCACCCATCTCAAAGAAACAAGTAGAAGATTAAGAAAGGGGTTGCGTCAGTGTCTGGAATCGCCCATCTCAAAAAATAAAACAAAAAAGAAGGAAAAACAGCACCATGGTTGGGATTCGAACTCAAGGGCACCCAGGCTGCACAAGCGCTAGCAAACCACCAAGCTGTCTTTGGCCTTGTCCAGAACTCCACCCAGAGGTGAGTCAGCATCAAAGTCAAGACAGTTGTGATGAATCCAACCAACCACATGAGCACATGGGCATCCAAAAAGCTGTAAATGACAAATCAGGATGCTGAGATTGGTTAGAAGAGTGCTTTAGCAAAAGGGCTCAGCAAAAGGCAAAAGAGGAACGCTCGCGCCCGAAGCGCCCGCACCTGGCGCCCTTACACCGAAGCACCAGCACTAAGCGCCACAGACCTAACGCCGCACTAAGCGCCAGCGCCTGCGCCACAGACCAGGCGCTTTAGCACCTTGACCTGCCGGACCGAAGCTCCACAGCCTCGGCGCCTCGCGCCGAAGTGCACCAGCGCCCGCGCCCGTCGCCTCGGTGCCACCAAATCGCTGGGCCCGCCATTTCATCGAACACCTTGTCGGCGTCCTCTTCGGCCGGGCTCGGTGTGCGCCTGAAAGCGGCGGTGCAGCGACCATGGCGAAACCACGCAGGGCTGAAGGCGCTTGGCGCGCGGCGGCGGCCATGGCGGCCGAGCGAGGCGCAAGATCGAGAGGCGGCCACGATGCCGCGAAGAAGAACCACGAGCCGCATGGGCGCGGCGCTAGGGAGCCGGCGTGGTGCCGCCGGGTCGAGCCGGTGGCGGGTGGCCGCCGCCACTCGGGAAGGCCAAGCGCGCCTCGATGCCGACGAAGAAGAACCACGAGCCACGCGCTACGGACGCCATGGAAGGCCGAGAGGGCCGGACACGGTCTTGGGGAGACGCCGGCGGCCCCATGAATGGGGTGAGCTGGCTGCACAAGGGGCCAGGTCGGTGCTAGAAGGAGTAGGCGCCATGGAGCAATGAAACCAGAAGCAAGAAAGATAGAGATGGGAAATGGAAGCCAAGGAAAAGATAATGAACTGGTGAGCCTCTGGTGCCGTGCTGAAGGAAGAACGGATGAAAAAGGCACAGTGGAAGAAATGAGGGGATCTGTGTGAGGCGCAGTGAAGAGCTGGGGAAGGAGATAAGAACAAGGGCTCCGTGGTGATAGAAACCAAGACTAATAGTTTTCTGTGAAGGAATAATGGATGGTAGAGAGTAAGATACTTGCATACCTTGACCTTGGATTCCCTAGGCGGCGCTTGGTTCAATGCATGTCTGTCTCCACAGCGCTCGGCCCAATGGCTCGCTGCTAGCTCCACTGCTGCTCATTTTGGTGCTGTATCAGTGCATTAAATAGTCTCTGATACGACTAGGAGCATACCACGCGTATAAAGACTGGTTGGAATCGGGACCGAGAGGGCCACATCCAAAGAAAAAAGCTTTTTTATGTTCGCCCTTTAGACCAAAGCCGGGAGGTATTAATGCTCGAGTCTGTACATGCGATTTTGGTTATCGACATCCGCAGAAGGACACATTTGAAGACGCCTTTGCCATTTCTCGAAACGCCAAGAGGCGGGGGGCTCTTGTTGGAGGAATATTCTATCCCTCATTAGTGGGACTGCTCCTTGGGGTGAATACCGATTGATCGGATCCGACTGCAATCACCAGCAAAGACTATCTGCACTCGCTTGTGCTCGTAAAAGACCTGTAATACCATGATTGTATCCTTAGAGTAGTCAACCCCGAGGGGTATGTTGGTCTTTATGCAAAGCTTGGGAGCCTATAAATACCCCTTTGTATCCCTCCTTGAGAGGGGGGGGGGACTCTTGAGCAATTCATACAAGCAAGTGACAAGGTGAGCCTTCGGGAGGGATCCTCGAACCCCCGTAGGCCACCGACAGGAGTAGGGCGGTCCTCCCGGACCCCCGAACCTGTATAAATCCTCGTGTTACGTTCGCTCTCGTGGACGAAGGCCCGTAGCACGGCCATCGTCCGCCCTCTTACTTGTGTTCGGTTTTACACCATCAACAGTATTACAATACTCTTTTCGACTTAGGGCATCTGTCACCACATTGGCTTTGCCTGGGTGATAATGGATCCCAAGGTCATAGTCCTTAATCAATTCTAGCCATCTCCTTTGCCTAAGGTTAAGCTCTGATTGAGTGAAAATATACTTTAAGCTCTTGTGGTCTGTGTATATCTCACAGCGATTACCGATGAGGTAATACCGCCAAATCTTTAAGGCATGCACAATTGCTACCAATTCTAGATCATGTGTTGGGTAGTTTTCCTCATGAGGTCTCAACTGCCTAGATGTATAAGCCACTACCCTTCCCTCTTGCATTAACACACATCCAAGACCTTGATGAGAGGTATCACAAAATACCTCAAAATCTTTGCGTATGTTTGGCAGGACTAAGACAGGAGCTGTGACAAGCCTTTTCTTCAATTCTTGAAAGATTTGTTCACAGGTTTCAGTCCATTCAAATTTCTTCTCCTTTTTCAAAAGCTAAGTGAGAAGTCTAGCAATCTTGGAGAAGCCTTCAATGAATCTTCTATAATAGCCAGCCAGTCCAAGAAAACTTCTCACTTCAGTTATTGTCTTGGGTGGTCTCCATTCTAATACAGCTTCAACTTTTGAAGGGTCTACTGCCACTTCCTTGGCTGACACAATATGACCAAGAAAAGCCACTTGTCTTAACCAGAATTCACACTTATTAAACTTGGCATAGAGTTGTTGTTCTCTAAGCCTTTCCAAAACAACCCTAAGGTGGTCTTCATGTTCTTCCCTATTCTTGGAGTAGACAAGGATATCATCAATAAATACAACTACAAACTTATCCAGAAAGTCCATGAATACTTTGTTCATCATATTCATGAAATAAGCTGGTGTATTTGTTAACCCAAATGACATTACAGTGAACTCGTATAGCCTATACCTTGTGGTAAAAGCAATTTTGGGAATGTCTTCTGGTCTGATCTTTAATTGGTGGTAACCAGACCTTAAGTCAATTTTGGAGAACACACTTGCTCCTTTTAATTGGTCAAAGAGGTCCTCTATCCTGGGCAATGGGTACTTGTTCTTAATGGTGACCTCATTAAGTGACCTATAGTCTACACATATCCTTAAGCTGCCATCTTTCTTCTTGACAAACAGCACTGGTGCACCCCATGGTGAAGAGCTTAGTTGAATAAACCCCTTATCTTTCAGCTCTTTAATCTATTTCTTTAACTCTACCAATTCATTAGCTGGCATCCTATAAGGTCTCTTTGATATAGGAGCAGTCCCAGGGACTAGATCAACGAGGAACACGATATCCCTATCTAGTGGCATACCAGGCAATTCCTCAGGGAACACATCTAGATACTCCCTGACCATTGGGAGGTCTTCTAACTTCAAGTCCTTCAAGCTGGTCAAAAGAGGTCTTGACTTAGGGGAGGTCTCAGACTTGAACTCCACTTGTATGCCTTGATCATTGGTGAGTGTGATTGACTTGCTAGCATAGTCTATTTGACCTTTATTCTTGGCTAGCCAATCCATTCCAAGAATCACATCCAAACCTTGAGATTGCAAGTGATACGGGGTCGCCCGATCTTCTCGACGTAGGATCAAGATACTCACATGTAGCCTCTCGAATCGTAGTGATCCTCCGTTGCCAATGCAAGGACGAACACTCTTTAATTCGCGAGAACACACGTGCCGGACTTCACGACCACCAAGCGAATTTAAGAGTGTTCACAATTGCACAACAACAGTTATTTGGTGGAGCTTGGTATGGAGGTGTATATCCTAGCAATATGAAATTCTTGATGTTGTAAAGCTAAGTAATAATCCAGGCTAGAATATTTTGCCTAAGTGCTAATCCAAAAGGTTTAAGTGAAGTATATGAACGCACACGCAAAGATTAATGTGACTCAATGCAAACAAAGGAATGAGCTAGTGGGATACAATCTGAAATTAAGATAAAAACTAGCTCGTTTTGCACCAAGTACTAGGAGAGACGCTAGCCAATTGCAATAATATGAAATGTGAGGGCACAAGATTGCTCAAAGAAATTAAATACACAATCTGAAATTTATGAACTAAGGTTATCCTTTTCCCAAGTTTTGGCAAATATCTCCTTCTTTTCTTTTCTTTCTTTTTTTTTACTTCACAGCCACAGCTTTTTTTTAATACTTGTGGCTTGTCTTTTCTTTCGTTCTGTCTTTCTTCCTTTTTTTTTGTTGTTGCCAAAACTAGGGTTTAAGCTTCCCTCACATGTTCAAATTTTCAACAAGTGTAAATAATTCAATGAACAGCCCCTAAGCAATTATGAAAGACTAGTCTCAAAGATGAAAGGAGGTTTTTTTTTCAACACACTGTTTTCAGATGTACTGTAGCATTTTGCGAGCGAATTACCGTAGCACCCACGCACTATCCATAATTCATCAGAGTAATCTGCGCCTGCTCACAAACTTACTATAGCAATCGAACAACTTTGTAGCATCGCGCCTCGACGGATCTTGTAGCAATTATGTCTTCAGTAGCGTCGCTAATCCGAGTGCGAGATCATTTTTTTCGGATTTCAGGAAATCAAGAACCAATGATTTTCAATGTTTTGATTGGAAACAAAGATTAAGTAACGCAAAAGAACACTACGATCAGCACTAAACAAAAATTCTAATGGATTAAGACCTAACTAAACTCACAGGAAATAACAGATGCAAAAACTAGGGTTTGGAATTTTTTGTGTTGCAATTTTCGGCTTATGGATTCTAGGTATTAAGAACAACAAATAAAATCAACCTAATCTAGGGATAAGTAATCCTACCAAGTCAACCGCGCTCTGATACCAAGATGATACGGGGTCGCCCGATCTTCTCGACGTAGGATCAAGATACTCACATGTAGCCTCTCGAATCATAGTGATCCTCTGTTGCCAATGCAAGGACAAACACTCTTAAATTCGCTTGATCATCACTTTGCTATTGTAGCTTCCACCAAGTGTAAGTTTCTTTTGGCCTTAATTCACTTCGGAAGGGTAAGAACTTTACTTGGGAGAGAAAGGAGAGATTGAGTGCTTTTGACTAATCATCCATATACACTCTTGCTGTTTGTGTTTTCTTTTCCACAATCTAACCATGTCAGGTGAAGAAGACAACTATGGTGAGGAGCATGAGGTTGATCTTAATGCCCCAGTGACTCGCTTCCAGCATCAGGCATTAAGAACTACATTGCAACAAGAATTTGTAGCTGGCACCACTGCAATGGGGGAAGAACTCAGGGCGGACATGCAGGATCTCCGCATTGACCTTAATCAACAAATGAATGTGTTGCATACGGGCATCGTGAATGATGTTGTACGGGCACTTCGTCAACAACAAGAAGAAGATAGTGTGCATCTACCGGCTCACATACCTCCGCGAGATAAGGAGGTCGCTGCACGAGTCGCCCAGGATGCTCGACAACGGCGAGACCGTGTGGTGGCACAAGCCATACGGCCACCTCCACCTAGGAGAGGAGGTGGGGGAGGCACCCAAGGACCCGGGAGGGGCCGTGGGCCTGGAGGCCGAGGTGGGGGAGCACCTCACTTCGACGACGATGACCTGTACCACTACGATGATTGATACCACTGCCGACACCGCAACGGCAATGAATGACCTCATGAAGAGAAATTTGGTAAGCTTAAATTTACTATGCCAACATTTTCAGGTACACATGACCCGAAGATTACCTCACTTGGGAGCTCAAGGTGGACAAGGTGTTTCGTATGCACAATTACTCCGAAGAAAAGAAAATACACATGGCTGCACTTGAATTTGATAAATATGCGCTCATATGGTGGGAACAAGTTCAAAATCAAAGGAGAGAGTACAACGAACCTCCCATCACTACATGGGAAGAGATGAAGTATCACATGAGAGCGAGGTTTGTCCCTAAACATTACAAACGTGATTTATTTGATAAATTGCAGCATATGAAGCAAGGAACTCTCACGGTGGAGGACTATTATAAAGAGATGGAGATGGCCATGATTCGAGCTAATATATTTGAGCAAGAAGAACAAACAATGGCTCGCTTCCTTGCTGGTTTGCACCCTCCCATCAAGCGCATTACTGAATTTCAGCCCTACAACAACATGGTGGAGTTGGTGCATCAAGCAACCAAGGCTGAAAGGCAAGTGCAACAAGATATGAGAGCAACAAGAACATCATCATACATACCCCGTTCAGCACCTACAGGAGGTAAACCCACATCCCGTTTCAATTCTTTTAAAACTAATCAATCTAGTGGAAGTTTTGCTCCTAGTACCAGTGCTACACTAGGCGGGAAAAATGCAACAACACCCATTGCCAAGAGAAGTCCAGCACCTTCTACCTCGTCATCCGTGGGTTCTACAGCAAGAAGTAGTGCCATCCAATGCTTTAAATGCCTTGGACGAGGTCATATGCAAAAGGATTGTCCAAATAACAAGGTTATGTTGCTATTAGAGAATGGAGAGTATGACTCTACTAGCGAGGAGGAAGGTGAGGCCCTTGCTGATTTTGTAAGATCTGGTGTTGTACATGAGGAAGGACAAGGGGAGGAGGCGCATGAAGATGGTTTTTGTGACCCCAAGGCTGGTCCGATCCTTGTGTGTACACCGACAGTGTTGAGTGTGCAAGCAAAACTGACTCATGAGCAGCGCTGTAATCTTTTCCAAACAAGAGCTCAGGTGAGAAAAGATGGTAAGTGTCGCAAAGTTATTATTGATGGTGGTAGTTGCCACAATTTAGCTAGTAAAGAACTTTGCACTAAACTTGGGTTGAAATACAAGGAACATCCACATCCACATCCATATCAAATTCAATGGTTGAATAATGATGGCTCTATGAATGTTGGATACACTGTTGATGTTAGTTTTTAGATTGGGAATTACCGAGATACTGTGGAGTGTGATGTTGTTTCCATGGATGTTTGTCACTTACTTTTAGGAAGACCATGGCAATATGATAGATCTGTGATTCATGATGGTAGAACAAATCAATATAAATTCATGTGGAATAACAAAGAAATAACATTGCGGCCTTTGACTCCTTCTCAAATTGTGCATGATAACATGCAAAAGGTTGAGGTGAAAGTAGATAATGAGAGAGGGAAGGAGCAAAAGAGTGTGATTCCACAAAAGGTGAGTGAGAGCCACAAGTTAAAACTAAATGGAAAAAAGAAAGAATGAGGGAGAGAAAAAGTTAGTCATGATAGCCACTAAATCTGATTTGAGAGAGATGAGAGATGATCCCACTTTGATGCCCTTTGTATCGCTGTACAAAGATATTTTGCTTTCTACTAATGACTTAACCTCTCTTCTTAGCATGGTTTCTCAAGTTTTGTAGGCTTATGAGGATGTCTTTCCGGAGGAGGTACCCGCTAGTCTACCGCCTATTCTAGGCATTGAACATCACATTGACTATGAAGTAAGTACCACTTTTAATGTTGCTGCTTTATCACCATTTTTTGGTCAAAACGATACAGAGTCGAGGACGACTCCTTTTCAAGAGGGGGAGGATGATGAGGACATCCCTACCACTACTACCATATCTCCAAGTGTTCATGAAGCACCAAAAGGTCCAATGACTAGAGCACAAGCCAAGCTTCTAAATAAACAGGTGAATTTGTTTCTTAATACACTTCCTTCTATTGATGAGAACAATATACTACCTAATGCTAGTGTTTTGTGCATAATTAGATATGAGGAGGGAATCAAGACCAATGCACAGGAAGACCACCAAGTATTAAGATGGATCCATACGACTAGAGAGTTCTTTACTGAAACTAGATGGTGTCTGCAGGAAAGCAGATATCGTGTTGGTTGCTGCACGTTCCTATGGTCTAACTGGTTTGGTCAGGGTCAGCGTCAAGGAGAACAATGTTATAGAATCGAAACTAGACCATTTCTTGGATGATTTACGACTTCACAATCCATGGACTGAACTCAAGCCAACAAATCCACGGTCAAGCATCAAGCCATGTTGGGCCACGGTCAACACATGCCAAAGCTATGGTCAAGCCATGTTGGGCCATGTACTTGTAGTTAAACATGGATTATAAAATCCAATTATTGCTCACAGCCGGCCCAGGGTCCATTGCGTGCGTGCGTTAGGTTTGGCTGTGGCGTTTAAGTAGCCGTCGCCTCCTATTGTAAAAGGGGACACCTTGATATTTGAGATAATAGATTGTTTTGTTTGAGAGTTCTTCCATGGTGACCGAATACATCATGAGGGGAAATTGAGAGTTCGTCTAAATCAAGATCGTTCAACCTTTCCGCTGGGAATTGGGAGCGCGATAGGGCTTCGCTTGGTGGTCGTGAAGTCCGGCACGTGTGTTCTCGCGAATTAAAGAGTGTTCGTCCTTGCATTGGCAACGGAGGATCACTACGATTCGAGAGGCTACATGTGAGTATCTTGATCCTACGTCGAGAAGATCTGGCAACCCCGTATCAGCAAGACTATCAAGTCTGCATGAAAAGGTATTCCAGAAATCACTAAGATAAGGTTTGGGCAGAGGGTATCAGCCCTCAAATCCAAGCACGGAGCATGAATTAGCATAGGGTTAACTAAATGAGTTATAGGTAACCCATATTTCCCCACAAACTTGCTCGAAACAAAAGAATGGGAAGCTCCTAAGTCAAATAAAACCAAGGCTGGTACTGAATTAATAGGAAACGTACCAAGGACCACATCTTGTGCGGCTTGTGCCTCCTTAGCCGTGACGTGAGTGACACAGCCCTTCGTGTATTGCACTACTGACTTCACACTTGATGTGCTGCCCGGAGCGGGAGCTCCTTGACTTGCTCGGGCGGGGGCAAAGGCTTGCTGTTTCTTTGGACACTTGTTAGCATAATGCCCCACCTCCTTACAAAGAGAAACATGTCACCCCAACAGAGGAGGTTGTGGGAGACTTCCTCTGGATTTGGCTTCCAAAGGAGGTCTTATGGAAACCTGCTTTGCATGGGCGCTGGACTTGCCCAAGAGCTCTAGAGGAGGAGGTCTGGGAGGTCTTGTGCT
The DNA here is from genome assembly GCA_036346405.1 of Phyllostachys edulis. NCBI lineage: Eukaryota > Viridiplantae > Streptophyta > Magnoliopsida > Poales > Poaceae > Phyllostachys > Phyllostachys edulis. The sequence continues at coordinate 21,023,578 of CM070566.1, forward strand.
GAAAGGTCTGGGGCTGAGAGGTCCTAGGCTTAGGAAAACCTCCAGGATTAAACTTCTGAGCTGCTCTCTTCCTCTTTCGGGTATCCATCTCTTGGAGCTTGCCTTCTTGCCGAATGGCCTTGCTAAGAAGCTGCTGAAAATCTGAGTGTTCTTGTGCAATAAGGAGAACTGAGATCTCATCCTTGAGCCCCTCCAAGAAGCGCTCTTGCTTAGCTTCATCCAATGCAACATCATCAGGAGCATACCAAGCCAATTGGTTAAATTTATGTAGGTATTCATTGATAGTGCTGCTGCCCTGACGCAAGGAACGAAATTCCTTCCTCTTCAAGGACATCATGCCCGGAGGAATATGGGCTCGACGAAAAGCTTGCACAAACTCATCCCACAGGATGGTTTGAGCATCAGCATGGGATTGGCTAAAATTATCCCACCATTCAGAGGCTGGGCCACTAAGTTGATGAGAGGCAAATAAGACCCTCTCACGGTCTGAGCATTGAACTATGTCCAATTTTCTGCCCACTATCCTAAGCCAATCATCGGCTTCCATTGGCTCAAAGCTGCTGGAAAAGGTTGGAGGGCGCAATCTCATAAATTCTTCTATGTTGGCCCTTGGAGGAGGTGGAACTAGAGTTTGTGGCTGAGCTGTTGCTATTGCTTGCAGTGACTGAGTGTTGGCAATTGACTGGGAGAGCAGATTTATTAGCTGAGCTTAGTTAACCATCATCTGAGCCCAGCTAGGACCTTCTGTTGGAGGAGGTGGTGGCTGTGAGGCTGATTGCTCTTGCACATTATCAACTCCTCTATTCTGGTTGCTCCACCAGGCTGGGTTCTCAGGCTCATCCCCAGCTTGTCTATTCCGATTGCTTGAGCTGTCACTACCATTTCTAGTGGTGACCATCTTGTCTGAGCTCCAGAGGCTGAGGAAAGAGAAAGCAAGAGACTAAGGGGGACAGGCAAAGCAACCAACTGAACAAAGCAAACAACAAAAAGCAGCTTTTCAAGACTTGTAATAAAGAGATATCGTTCTACATGTTTCTTACCACTTGAAGGAGGTCTTGAGCACCATACCTAGCCAAGAGACCCCTAATATAGGTTTCAAAAGGTAAGGAGGATCTATTTAATATTGTAAATTGGTGCAAAGAAAGAAATAAGGTAAGACTAGATTAAGGTAAGAAAGATTACCAGAAGGGAGGTAGGGATAGAAGGATGACCCAGATAAGAAAAGAACATTTTATGCTTCTTTGTTTTATAAAATAAACTTTGAAATTCTATGGCCATTCTACTAGGCTACGTCCTGCAGTCATGATGCTCTGATACCACTTGTGACGACCCGGCCAGGAGCCTCACCCGAGAGGTCCTCCAAGACCTCCCTGGGAGTCCACCAGGACCTCCCAGGAGGTCCCAAGGACCTCTCGGGCAGTCCTCCCAGGCTTCCTAGGAGATCCAGGGAACTGACCCAAGGAGGTCTTGAGGCTCAAGACCTCCCCAAGAGCCACGACCAGACCTGGGAGAGGTCCAGAGACCAACTCGAGGAGGTCATGGGACTTGGAGAAGTCCTAACCCTCCTGTGATCCGAACCAGTCCTAAGGATCAATGGCTGGTTCACACAGCAAACATGAGTGGTAACATACATCCACGAGAGACTTTATTAACAGCAAAATAGTTGATTACAAGGTTGCTTACAAGCCAAGACAACAAAGCAAAATACACAGCGGAAGAAAAACCAAGCCCATCCAATACACCACAGGTAATTGGCTGGAGGGCGCGGCCTAATTGATCTGGTCCTTATCATCATCAAAGAAGTCTTCTCCTGCTCAATTCATCAATCAAGCAAGAATGAGCACAACAACCGTGCTCGCAAGTTACACCCATCAAATAACAGAATGACATGCATAATGGATATCAACGGAAAGACATAATATAGTTGATTTGCGCAAAGCCAAGTTTCTTTAAATTACATATACTAAGTTCCAAGGCAGTTATACAATATCTAAAATTCATTTTGTAAATCTCAGTTTTCAGTTAGACAACATTCATCATCAAGATGGTGAAGGATACCCTCCTGTCACATGGCTCCCTGCCCAACCCATGGGATAGAAATCCCAAAACCAGTTTGTCAAAGCCTTTTGAAAACAAAACCAAGTCTAACTTTGAGTAGCCTTTTGCCAGCACGTCTATGACCGTGAACATGGCTATTTGAATAGTTTTGACTCTGCAGAGGTTGTACACTTTACCCACATGACATGATTCCTCTAGTTTGTTTGGCATTCGTCAATACCACCTCTCACTGCCAAAGGTAAGAGGTCTAGAGTTCATGACAAGGCCTTTACAATGCATCATTCCACTGCAGCCCCTCCTCACTAAGGATTCGCTTCCTTTGGATAGAAACCCGCCGGAAAAGCCCCCTCTTGCGCCAGTGGGAAACATAGGTTATAAAAGACCATAGGCCATGAAAGACCTCCCACACATAAAAGCGGAACAACCACGGTGGAACTTTGCAAATTAATTGGCCAGGTCCCACGCCCCATTCTGGAGACATGTGGTTGTACGGTGAGGCATAGCCCATTATAGGCCTAGCAAAGGATCGCTCAAAGGCCGGTCCTCAATTGACTTGGGCGACCACCACAAACCCCTGGACCTCAACCTTACCCAGGATTGAGTCCGTGCATAAACATTGCACCAGCCAAGCAAACCACTTCGCCCAAGTCCAAATCCATTTTCCTTTCATTTGCTTTTCAAAAGCATTTAGAAGCTTCCACGACAACCCAATGCCATGGCTTAAACCTTTAAACATCAGTTGGTCATGTTGGTAAAATTTCCCCAAATCAAATACGTTTGGTCTAAGCATAAAATTTCACAATTGCTCTTGGTTCACACTATTGTATCAACCAGATTTTATCTAGAGTAACAACAGGTTTGGTTCAATTTCAATGTTGGCCATACAAAGGTGATAGGCATAGCTATGAGTTTAAAGACAGGTATTGAAATAACTTAGTAAAGTAAGCATGCATTAACATTTAAAATGGAACATATATAGGGTGAAATAATGGGTGCAATATGATCAAGAGTGTAACTTGCCTTGCTCAAAGGCCTGGATGTCTTCTTCTTCGGAGAACTCTTGCTCCTCAGTGCCTTCAAAATCTACACGAGGAAGCCAAAGCAAACTCAACACAAGGCTCAAATAAGATCCACAGAAACTTTAATGAAACTCAAGAATAAAACCAACAGAGATGCTAGGTCAGTTTGGAGGAGGTCCAAATAGCTTGCTGGAGGAGGTCCGAAGCTCAAGGGAGGAGGTCCAAGAGCTGCTAGAGGAGGCAAGAGTGTAGAAATGAGCAAAAGGGTAAAGAACAAGGGCTGCCCAAACCTATATAGCTGGAGCCATTGAGATTTACCAGGGTACACATGTTCAAGAGTTGGTGAAAAGGACAATGAAAGCAGGTAAGGGATGTGACAAAAGAATAGCACGGGTGCTGCAAAAAGATAGAAGCATTTAATGCGATACAACAGGCATTAAATGTGGGGAGACTCCCATGCGCAGAGGACACGGTCAAAGGATAAAGAAAGAGGAGTGTGACTGCCCAATGGGCCAGTCAAAGCGCAAGGGGAGGTCCTGTGGACAAGAGATCCAAAGGACACAACAAGGGGGAGGTCTGGACGGTTAAGATCTGTTGGACCGAAAAGGCGACTAGAAGGGGGGGGTGAATAGGAGCTCGATCTCTTTTTCACCTTGATCGAATTCAATACGATTTTCACTCCAATGGCTATAAAAGCTATGAAGATCAATATACAAGCACAGTGGAAGACTTGTATTGAATCCAATCAAAACCCCGAAGAAAATAGACCAAAAACATAACAACTCAAAACCTAAATGAGTTGGGCGGTTTGACCTCCAACTAGAAATCAGTTTGACCTTTAGAAATTGGTCAGACCTCCAAGCCATTAACAGTAAAATCAGCCCGGAAACCAAAACTCAAATCGGTCTAACTTTTGATCCGTAATGCCAAACTCCACGAAATTTGAGACACACCTTCTCTAAGATATTAGGAACCTATTCCAATCAAAGATCGCAGAGATCTATATCAAAGTTCCTATCTTTTTTAGTTTGAACGAAGTATGCACCAAAATCGAGTCAAAATCGAAATATAATCTAGAGACTTGCTCGTGGGTGATTGATGATCAAGATGATCCACAGAAAGTTAGATCACGGCAAGAGAACAAGCAAAAACTCGTGGATCAAAGAAAGACCACAAATCACCAAATAGAGAGAAAGAAAACAAATAGACTAATCTTAGAGGGAACTTTCTTTGGATTGATTTGATATGGTATTGGTTTACAGCCACTCCATCAATGGAGGACAAAGACTCAATACATGAGCACGAAATCAATTCCAACTCTCTAGAACCCTAGCCTCCACTAATCCTCTCCCTAAGCAAACTAGGGTTTCAAACACAATAAAAGGGTTGAAGGAGGTGCAGCCACCTCCCTCCTCTATTTATAGTGGAGGCTTAGACCTTCTAGAAGCATTAACCCTAATGGGCTCCCGTTAAGGCCCAACACAAACGGGTCACACACGCACGTATTTTAAAGCGCCGTCTTCATCTCCTCTTGACCTAATCCACTTCTCCACGCACTGTCTTGCGCCGAGGGTTGGCAAAAGGTCACCAAGGCGGTATTTGGTAAAATTACCAAAATACCCCTTCTCGATCTTTTTCGAAGACCAAGTCCCATCTTCGTGAAGCACCTCCCATGCTTCGCCACGCGTAGGTTGATCCAACGGCTCTCATCATGTTGGCAAGTCTCTCCTATTTGGCTCCCACCAAAACCACCATGGCACTTGCACCGACCGCCGCGCCGCTTGATCCAACCCGTCGCACCGAACTGCCCGTTCGGTCATCCTTGTCCTTTTTGCGCCATGCTTGAATCCATTGACCTCACCCGGCATCCCTGATCGTTCTGGACCTCAGCTCTCCAAGCTTAGTCCCAATCATCCTCGCCGTTGACCGTCATTGACCTCCAAGCAACCTGCACAACAATAGACAAAGAAATCGAATCCGGGAACAAGTTCTTCACAACTTGACCCACGTTAGTCAAAACATGCATCATGCAACACATATGCCGTGAAACCCATGAACTCGACTTAACCCAACAATCATCGCCACCAGTTGGCCGATGAGACAAGTGAAAACCGGTTAGACCGCCACATTGGCGGCTTGACCGCCTCGCCGGCTTGATCGCCTGGCCGGCTCGACCGCCACTGCTGGCCGATCGACCGCCACCGACTTAGCCAAAATTCCTTCCTGGAAATCCGAAACCTACTAGAATTTTCAAACCAATAGAACTTTTGCCTGGAAGCCTCAAAAATTATGAGACTAAGTGTAGTAGAATCTACTCTCTTGCCTACACTCTCTATTTTTGGCCCAGCTCTAAAATCCAAAATCTCATAAAGGCCGGTCTGACCGATTTCCCAAAGCCGTCTCGATCCCCTGCCGGTCAGGATCACACCTGATCGGTCAGACCGCCACTTGCCTGACAGCAGATTGAACTTTGCCGAAAACGTGTGAATCAACAAACCTTAAACGTCATTGCCAATTATAACATCATCCTAAGATCTCAAGCATATCCCCATGATATCCACAATCTCCCCCTTGATGAACACATTGGCAATTTCCCACAAATGCAAATTTTGAGGTTTGAAAAGTAAAAACTCGATATTTTCGCACAAAGACACAACTTGGTCCAAATGCAAGAGAAAGCACAGGAAATGGCCAAGTTGACTTCAGAATAGTATAGGCAAGTGAGATACGGCAAAAGAAAGCGAGAAAGCTTCAATTTCTAGAAAGAGTCAAAATCTCACTTAAGGTCCATGTGAAAGAACAATTGTTCGATATGACCTTTGATCATTGTGAGGATCAAGAATTGCAATTCAAGTTCAGAAGTAGCAATAAGACCATAAGAATGCAAATAAGAAACTCCCCCTCACGATAATCCTCAAATTTCAGAAAATCTCAAATTTTCAATTCTTCTCCAAGTAACTCTCCCTTTTTCGTAACTCCCCCTTTTCTCCCCTTTTTCAACCATCTTCTCCCCCTTTGACAATGGAGTCATCAAGGAATCACGCCTTCCTCTGGTCCAGAGATAACAAATGCAGAATGAGGAAAAAGCATAAGAAGGAGCATGCATGAAATGCAATGGAGTGGCTTCATTTTTTTTTTATATATTTCAATTTTTGATTACAAGAAGCTTTGGAGATTACCCAAGAGAACCAGCTAGCATTTCTAATATTGCACAAACAACATATCAAGCCTAACAGCGCTAGCAAGATCATGATAAGACATATATATCAAAACTAAGCTCGAAGGCTCAAAGTAAAGCAATGAATTTTAGCATTTTAAGCAACGCTTCAAATCTAGCAAGTTCATCATCAGGGATCCTAAAATGATACTGGCCGTGTCAAAATGTCAATGTAAGATCAAAAAGCTAATAAGGACCACATTAAGAGACAAACAGGTCCTGAGTTGAATCATTTTGCTCATTTTTCTCAAACGCCCATTTTTCAACCATTTTTCATTTGTAATGAATATTGAAGTTGACTAATGATCTAGCTTAGTGAAGAAGATCCTGGACTAGGAGCCATCCACAAACTCTTCCTAAGCTTCGACCAGATTGATTAAAGGTATATCTTAGTGAAGAAGATCCTGGACTAGGAGCCATCCACAAACTCTTCCTAAGTTTCTACCAGGGCGACAAATCTTGAGGTTCATGTCAGTTTTGACAAGTAGTCCCCATGAGATCGTCTGGATCATCAAACTATCTCCAAGTTCATGTCTTTGACATGTAGTCTCGTAAGAGTAGTTTGGCACAATTTAAGCATAAGACAATCTTGAAATTTGATTTTTCATTTTTTACAAGAGCAGTTTTAGATTCTCAAGAACACAAGAAGCTCAAGTAATGATCAAATTTAGATTCAAGAGCTAACAAAGCAATTTTGACAGGGCCAATGTCACAAAAGGAGCACTAATTGCGCAACTAGCTAAAACATCCATAAATTGCAGTTTTTAGTTCGAGTTGTCTTAAAGTTCTAGCTCATACAGCAAAGACTTAGCTACACATGTGAAAGCATGATAATTCTAGCAAGTCAAGGAACTAGACATGGCATTGAGCAAGAATTGAAATACTAAAACTCCAAAGGGTAATAAGCAAAGCTTCAACAATTAAAAGATAAGCAGAAAAGCTTATATTACAATGCATCTTTTTGTATTTTTCATATGAGTGCATTATGATACAATGAGATGCAAGAAAAGCTCAAAAAGCATAAAAAGATAAAAAAGATCAACAAGATCAAAAGAAGATCAAGAAAAGATAAAAAAAGATCCAACTCCCCCTCAAACCAACCCATAGGGATAAATTACCCCTAACTCACTCCTCAAAGTGGCAAACCTTGATGGGTCTAAAGGATTGGTGAGGATATCAGCTAACTGAGCCTCAGACTCCACAAAATGCAACACAATATCGCCCTTCTCAACATGGTCTCTAAGAAAGTGATAGCTAATGTCTATGTGCTTGGTCCTAGAATGTTGCACAGGGTTCTTAGCAATGTTAATAGCAGAAGTGTTATCACAGAAAAGAGGAACACTATCAAAGTTTAACCCAAAGTCCTTAAGAGTGGACACCATCCACAAAATTTGACAACAGCAACTAGTAGTAGTTACATATTCAGCTTCAGCAGTGGATTGTGCAACAGAAGACTGCTTTTTAGACGACTAAGAGACAAAAGAAGTGCCTAAGAAATGACAAGTGCTAGAGGTACTTTTCCTATCTAGCCAAGCACTTCATAAAATCGAATCGAAAACCCCGAATGGACAAAGAAGACGAAAGCAGAAAACCAAATGCCATCTTGAAGGGTAGAGTGTAAATACCAAGATGCGCTTAACGGCTTGGCGATGTGAAGTCCCGGTGACGCCGAAAACCTCGCACAGGCGGATCGCGAAGTGGATGTCCGGTCTTGAGGCCGTCAAGTACATGAAGGAGCCGATCATGTCATGCAGATACTCGCTTGATCCACGGCTTCTCCTTTCTCATCTGGATCCAAAACAATTGAAGTCGCCATGGGAGTGGCGATAAACTTCGATCACCCATCTCAAAACGCTTGAGCAAATCCTTGGTGTATTTCGTTTGATGGATGAAGATCCCTTCCTTGCACTGCTTGATTTGTAGCCCCAGAAAGTAATTGAGTTCTCCCATCATGCTCATCTCAAATTCCCTGGACATGGTCTCAGAAAAACTGGAAACAAGAGCATTAGAGGAACCACCAAAGATAATATCATCGACATAAATATGAACAAGCAGGAAGTCATTGCCATGCCTAAGTATAAAAAGAGTCTTATCTATTTTTTCCATTTCAAAATCATTCTTAAGCAAGAAAGTCTTAAGCTTATCATACCAAGCTCTAAGGGCTTGCTTAAGACCATACAAGGCTTTGGATAGCTTGTAAACACGATCAGGATGCTTGGGATTCTCAAAGCCAGGGGGTTGTCTAACATACACTTCCTCCTCTATAAAACCATTCAAAAAGGCACTCTTAACATCCATTTGATGCAACCTAAAACCTTTAGATGCAGCAAATACAAGCAAGATGCGAATGGCTTCTAGTCTAGCAACAGGAGCGAAGGTCTCATCAAAATCTAACCCCTCAACCTGGCTAAAGTCCTGAGCTACCAATCTAGCCTTATTTCTAACCACAGAACCATCCTCATTTTGTTTATTTTTGAACACCCAACGGGTTCCTATAACATTATGACCACTAGGAGGTTCTTCAAGATTCCAAACTTTATTTCTTTCAAAATTCTCTAACTCCTCATGCATGGCGTTGACCCAACTAGCATCAGATAAAGCATGTGATATATCTTTGGGTTCAAAAGAAGCTACAAATGCAGAGTGAGAGAAAAGACTCGGATCATGATACCTGGAGCGAGTGACTTGCTCATGGAGATTACCAATCATCTAATTCGGAGGGTGTTGCTTCTGAATGTGCAAAGGAGCGCTTGGGGGAGATAGCGTCTCCTCGACCTCCGCAGGTACTGTTGGTGAAGAAGTCGCAGCAGGAGCCTCAATTGGAGGTGAAGCAGTCGTAGCAGGTTTTGGAGCTTGGCCAGCTTGCACAGGAACATTAACAATAGGTGGAGGAGCAGTATCAAGTTCATTCTCATCTTCTTCAACAAAAATGCTCTCTGTCACCTGTAAGTCATCTGAAACATCGGATCTTGCTCCAAGGCTAGTCTCATCAAAAGTGACATTGCATGTCTCCTGGACAATGTTAGTTTCAACATTAAAAACCAGAAAACCCCTCGAATGAGCAGGATAACCCAGAAATAAACCATCACAAGCCCTTGATTCAAATTTATCTAGGTTTCCTATTTTCAAAATGAAACACTTCGATCCAAAGACTCGAAAATGCGAAACAGAGGGTTTTCTGCCAAATCGAAGCTCATAAGAAGTCTTGCCCAAAGATGGTCTCAAAAAGACACGGTTTGAAATATGGCAAGCTGTAGCAATAGCTTCGGCCCAAAACCTTCTCGGTATGCTATACTCATCTAGCATCGTCCTAGCCATCTCGACTAGGGTCCTGTTCTTCCTTTCCACAATGCCATTTTGCTGAAGGACGTGTGGAGAAGAGAACTGATGCTCAATACCGCGCTCAACACAAAAAGAGGCAAAAGAAGCATTCTTGAACTCCATGCCATTATCACTGCGGATCGCACTCAAGGCACCAGGAAGTTCGGAAGCCAAACGAAGAACAAGATCATGATAATGATCAAAAGCCTCATCCTTCGAAGCAAGAAAGAACACCCAAGAATATCTCGAAAAATCATCAACTATGACAAGAATGTACCATTTCCCACCGACTGACCGAACCCTAGCAGGACCAACAGTATCCATATGAAGCAACTGTCCCGGTCCGTCAGTCATGACCATAGTCAATGAAGGGTGTAAGGCGGCAACGTACTTGCCATGCCTACAGGGCACACATACAGCATCCTTGACAGCTTTGAGTTTAGGCAAACCTCTCATGAGATCAAGGCCGCTAACTCGCGTCAGATGATCAAAACCAATGTGCCCCAAACATCGGTGCCAAAGCCAGATATCAGAAGAAGATGCAATTAAACATTTGAGAGATCCAGCAAGAGATTCAGAAAAATCAGCTCCAAAGATTCTACCAACTCTAGAGATCCCAAAAACAAGCTCACTGGCAGAATCAAGCACACGACAAGCATTTTTCCTAAAACGAGTTTCGTAGCCATCATCAAGAAGCTGCGAAACAGAAAGCAAGTTGTGCCTTAGCTTGTCCACAAGAGCGACGTCCTTGAGAATGAACTTATCGTTCACCCTGATCAATCCAGTTTCTTCGATTCGCCCTTGTGTATCATCTCCGAAGGTGATGAAGTCATCACCCTTCGACCGCGTGAAGGAAGTGAACCATCTTGAGTCTCCAGTCATGTGGCGTGAACAGCCGGAGTCGACGAACCACGTGTTCTTCCTCCTTCCGTGGCGATCCTGAAAAATCAAGGCACAAAAGAACGATGTGTCTCAATATTGGAGTTAGTTAAAAGCGACTTGGGAACCCAGTACTGAGACACACGTCTGCGAGTAGTATGCAAAGCAGAAGTGCTATCCTTGATTTTATTAGAAGTTCTATTATGAGCAATGGTTACTTTAACATGAGAAGCATCCTGTCTAGGAACATGATGAGCATGTGAAACAAATCCTAGTCCAGGTTTCTTATTTTCTAAGTGACCATGTCTCATAAAAGCTCTAGGTTGATGAGATGAAAATCTAGCAATATTTCTCCTAGCATTTTTCAACCTATGCTAACAGAACTCTACCAAATGTTCACTCTTCTTGCAATAGGTGCAATGGTATTTGGTACCACTGGGAGAAGCACATTTTGCCTCAAAAGAAGGTTGGACAAACCCTACAGATTTAAAAACAGTTTTTGTAGGTTGGGTTTTGAATTCAACTAAGCCATTTTCCAAGACTTGAATGATATTAGGCTTGGATATGTCCTGGGCAGAGTTGTATCCTAAACCTTGCTTCTTATAAGGAGTTTTAGACATGTCCAGAATCATGTTTAACTGTTTCTTACCTTTAGAAAAATTTTCTAGAGTGTCCTTAAGGTAAGCATTTTCTTTCCCAAAGTTAACACATGATTCACAAGTCTTGGCCTTAATGGCTCTAGCATGTTTCTCCTTAAGATGAGCAACTTCAAGCTTATAGGCTGCACAAGAGGCACAACGTGTAGACTCAATTGTGTCCTTAAGGTTAGCATATTTAGCTCTAACTGCTTCTAAAATGTCCTTGACTTCATGTTCACGTTCTATGCAGAAAGAACAAAAGCTAGATTTAACATTCCCTGAAGCATCCAACTTGCTAGACTCTAAGCATTTTTCACAGAGAGCAGATTTAACATCAATTAGCTCAGTCCTAGCATTCTCAAGTTGATGCAAAACAATATCATGAGCAGATTACAGTTTAGCAAATTCAGAATGTAAAGCATGGAAAGAGGAACATTCATCAGATTCAAGAGTCTTAGCATTTGTAAGTTCTAATGTCAAATTATCTACTTGTGACTCTAAGTCCTTGTTCCTAGCCATGGTAAACTCTAAGGCCTTATCCTGACTCATGAGTTGCTCAAACATGTCATCGCATCTAGTAGAAAGAACATCATAGGAAGGAGGTACCTCATCATTGTCATTGATGTCGACGATGTCGGCCATGAAGCACATGCCAGTGAAGTCCTTGGCCTTCCCTTTCTTGTCTTGAGGGATCTCCTCCTCCTTGTCCTCCTCACTCCCGGAGTCCACATCGCTCATGGATTGATCTCCAAAAGCGGCAAGGACTCGGTGAGCGTACCTTCATGAGCTTGGCAAAGATCATACTTGGGCTTGCCCCTTGAGGTTTCTTCCAGCAAAGCTTCTCATCCTTACGGTTTCCTTACCTTTCAAATTAGGGGGTTTACTGGATGTGATATAGCTCTCCACACTCATAGCATGTCACAGGGCCACCTCTCTTCTTGTTTCTAACATTGTTATATGCCCGTGTGACTTTATTGACTAAAAGAGCTAAATCAGTTTCAGGAAGACTCTCAAACTCTTCTCCTTGAATAGCAGATAAACACACAAGTGAAAAACCAGAAGAAGACTCAGAAGAACCATTAGGAGTCATTTTGAGAGGATCAGCCACCAAAGCCATGTTATCCTTCTTAGGAAGGCTAACTCTCTTGATCTCATGAGTTTTGAGCTTGCTATAAAGCAGCTCCAAAGTGAGAGTAGAGAGATCGACATTCTCCTCAATGGCAGTAGCCTTGATCTCCCACTCCTTGGTGTTGATTGCAGCCAAGAGGTGGGTGGCATTCTTAGATTGAGAGTACTCAATGTCAACAGCTCTCATATGATTGATCACCTTGTTAAAGCGAGTAAAAACGTCATCGATGCTCTCACCAGGACACATCTCGAATTTGTTATACCCTCGCTTGTAGACCGTCTGGTGCACTTGCTTGATCTGGGACGATCCCTCATGGTAAGTTTCGAGGGTGTGCCAAATCTCATGTGCGGTCGCAAGGTTGCAAATCCTATCGTACTCTTGCCTACCAAGCCCAGCATATAGAAGGTTCTTTGCCTTGTTGTTGTTAGCCAAGAGGGCTGCGGAAGCCGGCGTAGCAACTTCGGGCAAAACAAGCGGAGCTTGAACAACCTCCCATATAGCTTGTCCTTCGCTCTCAAGGAAAACTCGCATGCGATTCTTCCAATAGGCATAGTCGAGCCCATCGAAGACATGCGGCTTGGTCGAGTACTTATCCATCGCCAAGTTCAGTGACCGGTTAAGATCAATATTGAACTAACCGGGCTCTTATACCACTTGTTGGACCGAAAAGGCGACTAGAGGGGGGGGGTGAATAGGAGCATGATCTCTTTTTCACCTTAATCGAATTTAATACTATTTTCACTCCAATAGCTATAAAAGCTATGAAGATCAATATACAAACACAGTGGAAGACTTCTATTGAATCCAATCAAAACCCCGAAGCAAATAGACCAAAAACATAACAACTCAAAACCTAAATGAGTTGGGCGGTCTGACCTCCAACTAGAAATTAGTTTGACCTTTAGAAATCGGTCTGACCTCTCAATACATGTCGGTCAGACCTCCAGGCCAATGAACAGTAAAATCAGCCCGAAAACCAAAACTCAAATCGGTCTAACTTTTGATCTGTAAGGCCAAACTCCACAAAATTTGAGACACACCTTCTCTAAGATATTAGGAACCTATTCCAATCAAAGATCACAGAGATCCATGCCAAAGTTCCTATCTTTTTAGTTTGAACGAAGTGTGCACCAAAACCGAAGTCAAAATCGAAATATGATCTAGAGACTTGCTCGTGGGTGATTGATGATCAAGATGATCCTAGATGGGTTCCCACATGTCACAGCAAGTTAGATCACGACAAGAGAACAAGCAAAAACTCGTGGATCAAAGAAAGACCACAAATCACCAAATAGAGAGAAAGAAAGCAAATAGACTCATCTTTGAGGGAACTTTCTTTGGATTGATTTGATATGGTATTGGTTTACAGCCACTCCATCAATGGAGGAAAAAGACTCAATACATGAACACGAAATCAAATCCAACTCTCTAGAACCCTAACCTCCACTAATCCTCTCCCTAAGCAAACTAGGGTTTCAAACACAATAAAAGGGTTGAAGGAGGTGCAGCCACCTCCCTCCTCTATTTATAGTGGAGGCTTAGACCTTCTAGAAGCATTAACCCTAATGGGCTCCCGTTAAGGCCCAACACAAATGGGTCACACACGCACGTATTTTAAAGCACCGTCTTCATCTCCTCTTGACCTAATCCACTTCTCCACGCACCGTCTTGCGCCGAGGGTTGGCAAAAGGTCACCAAGCAGTATTTGGTAAAATTTCCAAAATACCCCTTCTCGATCTTTTTCGAAGACCGAGTCTCATCTTCGTGAAGCACCTCCCATGCTTCGCCACGTGTAGGTTGATCCAGTGGCTCTCATCATGTCGGAAAGTCTCTCCCATCCGGCTCCCACCGAAACCACCATGGCACTTGCACCGACCTTCGCACCGCTTGATCCAACCCGTCGCCAAAGGGGAGGTCTTAGCGGCTAGATCTAACAAGGGGGAGGTCTAGACAGTTAAGATCTCCAAAGGGGAGGTCTTAACGGCCAGATCTAACAAGGGGGAGGTCTTAATGAACGAGAGGGAGGTCCTGAAAGACGTGGGGAGGTCTAATTGAAGAAAAAGGAGGTCCTGGAGGACATTGATACCGCGAGTTGGGGGCGGTAATACCGGGTTGGCAGAGAAGGGAACTTCCAAAGAGAGTTATATGGATCAAAGCAAATAGGAAGTCCACGCGAACACAGAGAGGTTCGAGAGAGTGTAGTAGGAACTCAAATGAACTCGGGGCAGGATTAGGCCTGGGGAGGTTTAGGCCAGAACAGGACCAAAAAGGGAGGCTTGGACCAAGGGTGGTCTAGACCTAAGGAGGTCTGGTCTAGAGAAGAATGAAGCAAGCTCAGATGGGGAGGAATCACCAAAGCTCCAACACACCCAACAAACCAAAAGAAAGTTTTTAGTTGAAGTTTGGTTTAGTCAATTGAAGTCCATTCTGAAATTCTCAAGTTAAGCTTTGAATTCTCATCAAAATAAAATGGTTCTTTTTATTTTGAAAATTCAAAAAGGCTATGAAAATCAGGGTGTTACACACGGTTTGGCCATGCTAGGGATCATGGCGTGACACAGCAGTGTAGTCACGCCAGTATACATGGCGTGACAACACTTTGCACCAGAGAACGACATCTTTGCAACTCCTCTGGAACTGCACAACCCTAGCATGTGTCGGGACCCAAAAATGCAATTCTGGACCCTATGTGTATATTGCACTAGTCTAGGATCACGCTAGTGCACACAGTTTCAACATAGATGAATATCGATCCACACAAGGCGATTAATAGCATAAACGAGTAATTTGATTATTAAATAAGGGTTTTGACCTTATGGTCGAGTTTACACTAATAAGCCACGCAGGGCTAACAGAGAATTTAAATAGCAGCGGAAACAAAAACGGCATCGGTATCCCATCAATTCACCACAGGCAACCGATTGGGATCAAGACCTTACGATCAAGCGTCTTCAACGAACTCCTCTTCGAAAGCTGGCGATGACTCCTCCTCTTCTGTTGCATGTTTTCCAACAAGCATGAGTACACAACTGTTCTCACAAGTCATACCACAGAAATGCAAGTATACATGATGGCTTATTCCAAAGGAATGGCTTTTGTGGTTCTTTTGCAGAAATGCGACATTTGCAATTTAAATACAAATAATAGATTGAAAGCACAAGTAAAACAATTAAACAATAGTAATTTGACAGTTTATTTTCACAAAGACACATAGCCTAAACAGGTTATTCACATAGCCATATGACTTAAATCACATAGCTCCCTTCCCACACATTTTATGAAAATCTACCCTCGTGTGAAATTCGAGCATGTCCATGACCGAGGACTCCTGCTATTCAATAGATTGATTTAACACTCTACGAGTTTGTACACTTTACCCACAAGATACAACCAAGTGTTGCGGTGCACTAATCATAACAAAACGCTTTAAACTTCATCTCAAAGATTGTTACTCCCTGTGCTTTGTCGTCATACCAACCCTAACACAGAGGATGGTACAACACACACCGTTGGACAGGAAAGCGGCGAACCGTCCCGCGATGCGACTACTTGGTAGGACACCTCCACCCAATCAACACAGTCTAACCTACAACATGAGTAGCAATGTCAAGACTCCATAACTTACTAAGTTAGGCCCGTCCCATACCAGGCATGTGGTCGTATAGCAAGGCTCAGTTCAATGGTGCACAAAGTTAAGTCCTTAATTGACCAAGGCAAGACTTCCAAGTTATACTACAAATCCCTATGCACACAGATTTTTAAGCCCATGCACACAGATCCACCAAAAGTAGCACACAATACCACTTGCCTCCGTCTAAATCCTTTTCCACCCTGTTGGTTAAGTGCAACATATGCCATCAACGAGTAATAGCACATAGTACACATAGTTTTATCACATAGTTCTATAATCACTTAGTCAAGTTTATAATTGCGACTCATATGAGATGATGACTCATGGCATGGCTAAGCAGACTAATCGTATCTAACCAACCCACGTTGGTGTTACGATAATACCAACTAGTAAACCAATCTAGGGTGACAAAAGATTATGACATATACAATTAAGCAAGGTGGATATAACAAATTGGATTAATAACTAAACCCAAAAGCATTTAAATAAATACTTAAAGTAGATGCAATAATTAGAATCAATATAACTTTTGAAAACTTGGTTCAATATGATCAAAGGTATAACTTGCCTTGAAATAGGTCTAAGTACTGATCTTGCTCTTGAGGTGCTCCTTCTTCTTCAAATCTTCCTGAAGTATCGACGCCTACTCGCAAACGAAGCAAAAAAATAAAACAAATAAATAACAGAGGCAAAACAAACTCCAAAAATCAAATAAAAATCTCCAATAAATAGATCTTGAATTTAGATGAATTTAGAAATTTGAATGGACTCAAACGGAGTTCGGATGCAAAAGATATGGACTTTGGAAGTTTGAATCTAAAAGAAACCCTAATAATTGGATTATTCCGAATTCTGAATTATTTCTCTAAAGAAAAATCGGATTATTGCGTAACGATGACGTCAGGAATAGAATTTCTGGAATAAAAAAATAAAAAGAAAATACTGACATGTAGGACCCACATGTCAGCCTCACGGTCGGCGGTAGACCAAGTCCCCCAAACCGGCGCACAGGTTTAGATCTGGAACACCACGCGTACGCACACGTGGATGCTGACGCGGCTCCACGTGGCTGCCACGCAAGCGCAGAGGACGAGGTGGCGAACGGCGGCGAACCAGCGGCGATGGGTGGTACCAAGGGGTAGAGGGGAACGCGAGGATCACGATGGTGTGCTCACGGGCGGACGGGAGTGACGAGGATGGCCGGCGGCGAGGTCGAAGCGGTAGAGCGACTCGGCTTGAAGAGGCGATGGTGAACCAGGGCGTCTCCGGAGAAACGGGTGCGCGCACCAGATGGCTCTCGACGCGGCAAACCCGAAGAGGTGCTCGACGATGGCTAAGGATCACTAACGGCGGTGGAATCTGACGAAGAAGCTCATGGTGGCGCTAGGGTTCAAGCTCCAAATCCGGCGAAGAGGCGGCACGCTAGGGTTGGCGACTGCAGGGAAAAGGCGGCGAGCTTGGATGTGAACCTCGTGACACGGTCACGGTCCTTAAATAGGCACGGGAGGTAGGGATTCATGGCGGCATAGCGGCCAGCCCCACGGACATCTAACGTAGAGTCCGCGATTTAAGACGACGATGACGTGGCAATGGGTCCACAAGGCAATGAAGAGGTCAAGTAGTCCAGCGTAGGAAACAAATACACAGCTAAGGTGACGGGGGACTGGAGCCACAGGCGAGAGAGAGAGAGAGAGAGAGAGAGAGACCGACAAGTGGGGACCACATGTCAAGGATTTCATGACGCTGCACATGGGAAACCCAACAAGACAGAGATGGGCTGAAGTGAATAGGGTTTGGGTTTCGGCCCAAACACTATTTTGGGATTTTAAATAGGTTTTCTATTTTAGAAAATACCAGAAATTCCAAAAGGCAATAGAAAATAGCAAATGAACTTGGAAAAATTCTAGAAAAATCTAGAAAATATATCCAAGCACATAGAATCCAAATAAAATAGTTTTGACCATTGTTCATGTTGACTTTAATTATATTAACTTGTTTTGATGCACAAGGTTCAATATTAAGCTTTTGAATTAAATTCAAATAAATCCAAATGGTGAATTTTCTCCCTACTAACTATTAAAAGATTTTTTAAGCTCAGAAAATTGAGATGTTACAGCATGGCAGCACGGTTAGGCCACACCAGGGATCATGGTGTGACACAGTAGTGCAGTCACGCTAGTATACATGGCGTGGCAGTACTTATCATCGCCATAAAGACTCTATCTCTTCTGCGTGCATCAACAAGCAGTAAAGACAAGACCATACCGCCGCAGCAGTTAGTCACATGCATTTAACCACAAGACGGTTACTATTCAAATCGACACGACAACACTCTACCTCATCAGGTTTTCAGACCGAAAAGACCGTACTCTACCACGCCAACTTTGTAGACGTCAGGGTAGTCCCACACGTCAGGACGACGTGACTCGACGAGGCAGCTTTGCGTAGCGATGTGACCCAACGAGTCTGCTTCCCGTAGAGATGTGACGCAATGCTGCCACATGATTCCTCCTTAGGGCCGCTGCCCCATGGACACGAATTTCCTTCAACCGAATTACAGTTCAGTCGTGCACGCAGGGCCAACTCGGCATGTAAGTACTACCCCTTCTACGGCGGGTTCTTTTGCATCAAGACTTCAACACAATCTCGCTCAGATGGACAACCAATGGGATGAGATCCGCAAACTCGCAAGGGATGCTGTGGCCTATGTCGGGACCCAAAATTTCAATTCGACCTCTCGTATATCGCGACTAGTCCAGATCACGCTTAGTGCACACAAGGACAACGCTGAAATATCAATTCCATATACAAAGATAACTAATAAATAGGCAAATACAATAAACATCAAAGTAAAGACCTTAAGGTCAAAGCTTACAATTAATGCCTCGAAGGCAAAAAGCTCAATGAAGTCTGCAATGAACTAAACGGGATAACTCGGTGAAGCCCATCCATATGCCCACAGCAATCAATCAGTCGCGACCTAGTTCTCCACGATCCTTGAAGTAGACCTTGTTGATCGCGATTCCTTCCGCTTCGCTTGGTTCGTCAAAGCAAGCGTGAGCACACACCGCATCGCAAGTCATACCACGTAAATGTAATTTATAGATGCAAAGCTTATTCCAAGGCAATGGCATTCTGTGGTTATTTTGCAGAAATGTAACATTTGCAATTTGAATACAAATAATAGATTGAAAGCATAAGTAAAACAAATAGACAATAATAATTTAACAATTTGATTTCACAAAGACACACACACTTAAACAGATTATTCACATAGCCATATGATTTAGATCACACACCCCTTCCCACACGCTTTATGAAAATCTACCCTCGTGTGAAATCCCCAGCATGTCCATGATCATGACGCTATTCAATAGATTGTTTAACACTCGCAGAGTTTGTACACTTTACCCACAAGATGTAATCAATCGGATCGAGCCGATCACAACAAAGCATTTCGAAAATTCATCTTACTATGCTAGGCCCGCCTCAAAATGTATATGTGGTCGCATGCAGGCTCGATTCAATGGCGCACAAGGTGAAGTCCTTAATTGACCAAGGCAAGACTTCCACATGCCAACTAAACCACACACCCACACAAATTATTATTCACACAGATCACACAGATTATTGTCCACACAGATCACACAGCCACACAAATCCAATTAATTCACACACCCACCATGTCACACAGCTTCCACCACCACATAGTATCCACCACTTGCCTCAGCCTAAATCTTTTCCCACCCAGCTTGGTTATGCAACACATGCCATAATAGCACACAAGACACACAGCTTTTATCACATAGTTCCATAGTCACTTAGTCAAGTTTATATTTGTAACTACATGAGATGGTGACTGTAGCATGGCTAAGCAAACTAATCGCATCTAACCAACCCACGTTGGTGCTACAATAATACCAACTATTAAATAACCAAGCTAGGGTGACAAAAGATTATGGCATATCAATTAGACAAGGATGTTATAACAATTTGGATTGTTAACTAAACCCAAAAGCATTTAAATAAATACTTAAAGTAAATGCAATAATTTGAATCAAGATACTTTTAGAACACCGATTCAATATGATCAAAGGTACAACTTGCCTTGCTAGCAATGACGATCTTATTTAGACTTTAATCTTCTACTTCCTTGATCTTCGCTTCCTTCTTGATCAAGACTTCGCAAAGATCGATGTCTACTCGCAATGTAAATAAACCAAATAAATAAACAACAGAGAGTGAACAAACTCCAAAAATCAAATAATAATCTCAGATAGATAGATATTGATTTGAGATGAATTTAGAAATTTGAATGGACTCAATCGGAGTTCGATGCAAAAGATGTGAGCTCAAAGATCACATGAAATGATGAATTGATAGAGAAAAGAATATTCAAGAATATTCTTTTGGATTAAATAAAATAAAAGAATTGGATACTTACAAGTGGGGTCCACTGTAAGTGAAACAGGAACAAAGGCATTGATTGACATGTGGGACCAATCGATAATTGAACATCGAAATTAAATTAATTTCCTAAAAGGAATGTGGATGACAAAGGGGATCGATCAGTATTTATGAATTTCTAGAAATAAAATAATTCCAGAAATAAGGTAGAGAGAGCGGTAAGTGGAACCAACTGAATAAAAGGGTTTTCAAAAATTAAATTAATTCCCAAAAATAGGACTAGGGTTGACATGTGGGCGACTGGTCTATGGACCAGGTCCACAGAGAGATGCTAGTCCACGGTGGACCAAGCTCATGGCTAGGGTTGACCAAGGTTTGACTGACATGCGGGACCCGCATGTAAGAGAGAGAACTAAACTAGGGTTTCTAATTGAGTGGATGACATGAGGCGACCACATGGAAGAGGGATATAGATATATATGGCTTGAATTGATTTGATGACAAAGGGCCAATTCCCAGAGAAGGAAAGGAAAGAGAGGGAGAGAGACTTCTGTTAGCAGCCGGCTTCAACAGAAAACAGGAACAAAGAAGATAGGGAAACATGAGGCATAGTCGGCCGGCCAGTCCATGGTGCAGGTGACTTCGACTTGACACTGAGATGGGAAAGCAATGAGAGAAAGAATTAATTAGAGAGCAATCAATTGGGAACAGCCAACCGAACATACACACTCTAATCAAGAGAAGAATCAACCGACAAAAGACAGGGCAGAAGCTCCTGCAGTTGTTCCTGGTGCAAGGGGTGCAAGAGATGGCAGTGTAAGGAATAAAGAAGGAGTAGACAGCAGAGATAATCAACAGAGAATAGGAGGAAGCCGAACAAATCCTAGAGACAACACAGCCAAGAACAGAAACAGGGCACCGGCCTGTTCATGCGCAAGGAAAACCGAAGGCGGCGGCTGGCGAGCGCTGGGCTTCGGGTGCTCCTGCGCGCAGCGGGGAAAACAGAAGCAGCCCAAGGCGCGTACAAGGACAAGGCAAACTCGGTTGACCCGGGTTGACTCACGGCTGCGCCTCACGCGAAGAAAAGGCGAGCGGCGGCCCAAGGCTGCGGCTGGATTTTGCTGCTCACGTGCACAAGGAAAAAAACGGGGCGGTCTGCTCGGGAGGAAAGCAAAGAATAGAGGAACAAGGAAATCGTACTGCACCTATACGTATATACATGAACAGTGTGCACGGGGTGGCCGGCGGCCGGAGGCGACGCAGCGGCGGCGAAGGGACAAAACGGAAAGGAAACGATGAGGCGGAGATGATGACGCGGTCCAGACATCAAGATTCGGCTCCATACGACGGCAGCGACGCGAAGAACGGCGACCACGGCGGCCTCACGGACGCGTAACTCTTCCGGCAATGCTCTGTGAAAAGGGAGGTGAGCACGGCGTAGAACACGGCGATGCGAACCCAACGGTGGTGGAGTTGAAGGCAGGGGATCAACGGTTGCGGAGTAATTGGCCGGAGAAGGACGACGTACAAGAGGCGAGAGAACAGTCGATTCTCAGCGCACGGTGGATGAAACTTGAATCTAAAAGAGGGGAAAAATAGATATGAACGAGGGGCACGAGATGACGCGATCGGATTTTGGAAAAACTCACCGAGGAAGCGAGGAGCTCGACGAACGTCATGGCTCGACATGGCCGACGGTGCTCCGGCGATCTTCGGGCGAAGGGGAAGGAAGCATGATGTAGAGGACGATGACGCGAAGCCAACGCCGCAGACGGTTCGGCCGGAGGACGTCAGATGAAGGCGCAGTTCGTCGGAGAAGAATTTCGGTTGAAGCTCGGTTTTTTGCAGATTGCGACGAAACTAGATTGATTCGGAGAAAACCAAATCAGGGGATTGGAAGAGGAGGTCAAAACGGACGCGTGAGTGCAAACGGCTCGCTTTTATACGCACCGAGGAGAAAGATATGGAGTTTTGAAATTTTCAGTTGGAACGGACGGAAACTTCGGCCGGCGACTCGTTCGGGCGTCCCAGGAAAACGATGATGAACAGTGTCTCGCGATTACTGTAGCACATTGGATCCGGATGAACGGTTCCCCGACGGGAACTGTAGCAGTGCGGTAGGAGAGAGAAAAGCAGGATTTTCGGAATTAAAGAAAATCCCAAAAATCAAGGAGGCCAAATAAAATAGCAAACAAATCCAGAAAAATCTCAGAAAATACCAGAAAATTCCTTGGAACACAAGGAAGCTAAATAACACAGGTTTTTATTTAAGTGATGTTTAGATTAGTCAAATTAAATATTTTTAATTTAGGAAATTCCCAATTAAGCTTTATTAATTCCAATAAAATTGGCGAAATTTTCCAGGGACCTAAACTATTTAAAAGATTTTTGAAAACCCAAATTTTGGTATGTTACAAACCTCCCCCCCCCCTTAAAGGAATCTCGTCCCCAAGATTCAGGCTAGCTATAGAATAGGTTAAAGAACTCAAATTTCTGTTCTCTACTTGCTTTCAAAATGCTCGATTTTGACAGATCGCCTCTTCAACACTTACGAAACAAGGACCTTGCTTCTTGCTGAACTTCTTACTTCAACTAAACTTGACAAACAGGCTCTTGGCGGAAGGCTTCTTGAAACTCGATTGCTTCGACGGTCAGATCGGTGCTCGCAGACACTTCGAGTTGAGGAGATCCTCGCTTGTAATCGTAACTTAGATTGACAACTAACTCTTCTCCCGAAGCTTCAAAATCAACAGTGACACATCTCTCGCATCTCTATCGCATAATCCTTCACACGTATCTTTAACAGCATCCAAAGGATGAACATGGTCATGAGGGTGATAATCTGCATAATCCGCATAGCTTTTCTCGAACGAATCTGTTACTCACAATCCCTTCGTGATTTAAGACACTTGGCCTTCTACTTCTTGATTAATGTAAAATCCACATACTTTGTGATCTGTTACGCCTAGCCGAGCAATGACTTGCAATCAACCATCGCAAATTTTAGATGGTGACAATCGTGGAACCGACCGCAACCGATGTTTGTAGGGAAACTCGCACGTAACACTTACTTGCTCGACCGTACCATGAGTTAAGACACGACTCACTATTCTTTCAATTTGTCCGCCGATTCGTGGTGATACACAAGATCGAATCGAATGAGCATCCAAGGCTTCATAGGCACTCACATCGACACGAGGTAAACCGATCCTCGATTCGACACTAGCTTTTCTCGACACTTTGTGCAAACCGGTCATCTTTGTCGATCTGACACTATACCAATTTCGGTGAATACCATCTCTGTCGTATACAATCTCTGTCGTATACCACTTTGCTAGACAATCTTCAAACTCAGTGATATTAGTAGGAATGAATAGCAGATTTCTTTGACAAAACTGTCTGGTCAAGCCTGATTTTCTAGCATCGGTTTGAACTCTAGGGTTCAACGAATATCTTTCTGCACTAACTCAAGACTCACTTCTGGCGATCTGGCAAACTTGCTCTTTTATAATGATGAGGGGTCTTGGCTGACTTGAAATGACTGCCTTACTGCTCTTCAACTGACTTGTTCACAGATGAACTTGGGGAAAACTGAAATTCTTACTCAAAACTCATACCGGTTGACTCTGATGTCCTGAAGATTAGCTCTTGGATAGACTGAAATTCTCGCACATCCTTGGGCTAATAATCATCATGACAGCTCACATTGGTGCTTGACAAAACGGAAGAACTTGATTTGACATCGCTTTATCTCGAGAAAATCACCGACCGCTTTAACATTTCTGCAAACTCTTTTAACAACTTTTGGCATAGTTCATCTCTGATGTAATTCCTTCTGACATTCTGGCGTCTGGAGTGAGTGACTGGTTCTTCTGAGGACACTGGCTGATGTAATGACCTTCTTTAGGACAACTGTAGCATACACGGGTCAAATCTTGCGACTTTTCTGATGAGACTATGGCAGAACGACTATCATTCTCGAAGGTTGAAGCTTGACGCTTTGCAGGTCGTTGCTCGGCATAATGACCTTTCTTACCACACTCGAAACAACCTCCTGACGATACTGGCTTGCTTCTCTTTTGAGGTGGGTTGCCAAGGTCAACATTCTGCTTTTGTGATTCTTCGGCTAACAAATCTTATACTGACAAAGGCTTGCCTTCTTTTGCTAAATCTTTGACTGTGGCTCGGAATTTGCTCGCTGACGTTGTGTTGCAGAAGTCAACACCGAATACATGGGCACTGGCTCGAACAATGATTATCGCCTTCACATAAGAAGCATGTGATCTTGCTCATTGGGCATTCTCCAACAGAAGGGTTTTCTTCGCAACTGGAATGATTGATACTGTGCTTATCGGTGCTATGACCTATTTCTCCACAACGAATACATGCACCATCTTCTGACTTGTCTGCTTGGCAGCACTTCAAGTGACAACAGCTGGATTTGGTGTAGGATATCTGAATATCAGGTTTCTCTTGATCACTCTTACTTGATGTCACTTGCTGTTGACGAAAAGTAGTTGTGAACTCTGACCAGGCGATGGTCTGCTTGTCCTGATGGGTGGCGCAAAATTTTTCCCACCAATCTAATGCAACTCCTTCCAATTGATGAGTAGCATAGAGAACTTTCTCATTGTCGTTGCATTGCACAACGGTTAGCTTTTCTTCTATGGTGCAAATCCAGGATTCTGCATCCTTGAGTGCGGTTGATCCTTCAAAAACGGGCGGCTTAGTCATCATGAACTTCACAAACTTGGGCTGAGGGCGTGCCGTTGGGATGGCAACAAGTTGTGCATCATTGCAGAGGTTACTACTGTCCGACGGTTGCATCATCGCTGGCATGAGCTGATTCTGGATGGCAAGGAACTGGCTCAGATTCTGATGAATCACTACTGGCACTGGAGATAGTTGCTGGTTAAAGTCTACTCTGGTGTTGACTCTGGCAACGGCGTGAAGGTCTGCTTGATTATTCTGATTCACCGAATTGACTAAGGTAGCGGTGGTCTGATTCTGCTGGATCATCATGTTGTTCATATTCTGCACCATCGCGTTCATGAATTGAGTCTGAGCTACCAAGAAATGTTCCATGACTGGATCTGCTACTCCTGATACTGGCAACTATTCACTGGGATTGACGGGATCTGAGCTGGTACAGGCTGTGTCAAGATTACTAACATGGTTGGCTTCACTAGGGTTCTCCATCTACTGGCTGACCAGGGCTGATAGATGAGAGGGAAAAGCGCAAGGTAAGGGAAGACAATCTACCAAGGGAAGCAGGTTTAACCCAAGGAACACCAAGACACAGACAAATAGCCGAAAAGCTATTAAGAAGCATAAAGCTCACAGACAAACTACACACAAGAGAAAGAAGACGAAACCTAATCGTCTAGTCGATTAAGCTCTAACTTAATTGGGTGACTTGGCTCAACACATGGGAGGAACCAACGTTGATTTATCCTATATGGCTGGTCTGAAGAAAACTCGAACTGGTTACGGTCTTCATCAAACGTTGACTGCTTGCGATCCTTGCAGGCGAAGCTAGGAGAAGGCAGGGGCGACGTATAACTTCTTCTTGGTCTTCAATTCTTGCGACGAAGTTGTCTTGAACACATGTTAATGCGTTGTTGTTGGTTGCATGGTCTTCAAAGAGTTGCTCAAAACATCTCTTGGATATCCACCGAGACATTTGGTACAGATAACAACAACTATAGAAGTTATGAGGGAAGCGAGTCCAATTTAATACTCAAAATGGTGAGTAAGAATATAGATGAGAATGGAATAGATTGGAAGAGTTAGAAGCTAGACAAGATGAGAATAGCACATCATTAAGATTTTTCATTTGTAAAATAGGTTTTGAAGTTTCCTTAAAAACAGCAATTCTAACTAAGGTCACGACCTACAGTCGATATGGCTTTGATACCACCTCTGTCGGGACCCAAAATTTCAATTCTGGACCCTCTGTGTATACTGCACTAGTCCAAGATCACGCTAGTACACACAGTGACAACGTCAGTGAAATATCAATTCCATATACAAAGATAACTAATAAATAGGCAAATACAATAAACATCAGAGTAAAGACCTTAAGGTCAAAGCTTACAATTAATACCTCGAAGGCAAAAGCTCAATGAAGTCTGCAATGAACTAAACAGGATAACTCCAGTGAAGCCCATCCATATGCCCACAGGCAATCGGCTGGGGTGCGCGACCTAGTTCTCCACGATCCTTGAAGTAGACCTTGTTGACTGGCGATTCCTTCAGTTCTGCTTGGTTCGTCAAAGCAAGCGTGAGCACACACCGTACTCGCAAGTCATACCACAGAAATGTAATTTATAGATGCAGGCTTATTCCAAGGCAATGGCATTCTGTGGTTATTTTGCAGAAATGTAACATTTGCAATTTGAATACAAATAATAGATTGAAAGCATAAGTAAAACAAATAGACAATAATAATTTAACAATTTGATTTCACAAAGACACACACAGCCTAAACAGATTATTCACATAGCCATATGATTTAGATCACACACTCCTTCCCACACGCTTTATGAAAATCTACCCTCGTGTGAAATCCCGGGCATGTCCATGATCATGACGCGCTATTCAATAGATTGTTTAACACTCTGCAGAGTTTGTACACTTTACCCACAAGATGTAATCAATCGGATCGAGTGATCACAACAAAGCATTTGAAAAATTCATCTTACTATGCTAGGCCCGCCTCAAAATGACATGTGGTCGTGCAGGGGCTCGATTCAATGGCGCACAAGGTGAAGTCCTTAATTGACCAAGGCAAGACTTCCACATGCCAACTAAACCACACACCACACAAATTATTATTCACACAGATCACACAGATTATTGTCCACACAGATCACACACAGTTCACACATCCAATTAATTCACACACCACCATGTCACACAGCTTCCACCACCACACATAGTATCCACCACTTGCCTCGGTCTAAATCTTTTCCCACCCAGCTTGGTTATGCAACACATGCCATAATAGCACACAAGACACACAGCTTTTATCACATAGTTCCATAGTCACTTAGTCAAGTTTATATTTGTAACTACATGAGATGGTGACTCGTAGCATGGCTAAGCAAACTAATCGCATCTAACCAACCCACGTTGGTGCTACAATAATACCAACTATTAAATAACCAAGCTAGGGTGACAAAAGATTATGGCATATCAATTAGACAAGGATGTTATAACAATTTGGATTGTTAACTAAACCCAAAAGCATTTAAATAAATACTTAAAGTAAATGCAATAATTTGAATCAAGATACTTTTAGAACACCGATTCAATATGATCAAAGGTACAACTTGCCTTGCTAGCAATGACGATCTTATTTAGACTTTAATCTTCTACTTCCTTGATCTTCGCTTCCTTCTTGATCAAGACTTCGCAAAGATCGATGTCTACTCGCAATGTAAATAAACCAAATAAATAAACAACAGAGAGCTTAACAAACTCCAAAAATCAAATAATAATCTCAGATAGATAGATATTGATTTGAGATGAATTTAGAAATTTGAATGGACTCAATCGGAGTTCGATGCAAAAGATGTGAGCTCGAAAGATCACATGAAATGATGAATTGATAGAGAAAGAATATTCAAGAATATTCTTTCGGATTAAATAAAATAAAAGAATTGGATACTTACAAGTGGGGTCCACCGTAAGTGAAACAGGAACAAAGGCATTGATTGACATGTGGGACCAATCGATAATTGAACATCGAAATTAAATTAATTTCAAAAGGAACTGTGGATGACAAAGTGGATCGATCAGTATTTATGAATTTCTAGAAATAAAATAATTCCGTAAATAAGGTAGAGAGAGCGCAAGTGGAACCAATCAATAAAAGGGTTTTCAAAAATTAAATTAATTCCCAAAAATAGGACTAGGGTTGACATGTGGGCGATCGGTCTATGGACCAGTCCACAGAGAGATGCTAGTCCACGGTGACCAAGCTCATGGCTAGGGTTGACTGTTGTTTGATCGACATGCGGGACCCGCATGTAAGAGAGAGAACTAAACTAGGGTTTCTAATTGAGTGGATGACATGAGGCGACCACATGGAAGAGGATATAGATATATATGGCTTGAATTGATTTGATGACAAAGGGCCAATTCGAGAGAAGGAAAGGAAAGAGAGGAGAGAGACTTCATTAGCAAATGGCTTCAACAGTAAAAGGAACAAAGAAGATAGGAAACATGAGGCATAGTCGGCCACCCCATGGTGCAGTGACTTCGACTTGACACCGAGATGGGAAAGCAATGAGAGAAAGAATTAATTAGAGAGCAATCAATTGGGAACAGCCAACCGAACATACACACTCTAATCAAGAGAAGAATCAACCGACAAAAGACAGGCGAAGCTCCTGCAGTTGTTCCCGTGCAAGGGTGCAAGAGATGGCAGTGTAAGGAATAAAGAAGGAGTAGACAGCAGAGATAATCAACAGAGAATAGGAGGAAGCCGAACAAATCCTAGAGACAACACAGCCAAGAACAGAAACAGGGCGCCGCCTGTTCATGCGCAAGGAAAACCGAAGGCGGCGGCTGGCGAAGCGCTGGGCTTCGGGTGCTCCTGCGCAAGCAGCGGGGAAACAGAAGCAGCCCAAGGCGCGTACAAGGACAAGGCAAACTCGGTTGACCCGGGTTGACTCACGGCTGCGCCTCACGCGAAGAAAAGGCGAGCGGCGGCCCAAGGCTGCGGCTGGATTTTGCTGCTCACGTGCACAAGGAAAAAAAAGGGCGGTCTGCTCGGGAGGAAAGCAAAGAATAGAGGAACAAGGAAATCGTACTGCACCTATACGTATATACATGAACAGTGTGCACAGGGTGGCCGGCGGCCGGAGGCGACGCAGCGGCGGCGAAGGGACAAAACGGAAAGGAAACGACGAGGCGGAGATGATGACGCGGTCCAGACATCAAGTTTCGGCTCCATGCGACGGCAGCGACGCGAAGAACGGCGACCACGGCGGCCTCACGGACGCGTAACTCTTCCGGCGATGCTCTACGAAAAGGGAGGTGAGCACGGCGTAGAACACGGCGATGCGAACCCAACGGTGGTGGAGTTGAAGGCAGGGGATCAACGGTTGCGGAGTAATTGGCCGGAGAAGGACGACGTACAAGAGGCGAGAGAACGGTCGATTCTCAGCGCACGGTGGATGAAACTTGAATCTAAAAGAGGGGAAAAATAGATATGAACGAGGGGCACGAGATGACACGATCGGATTTTGGAAAAACTCACCGAGGAAGCGAGGAGCTCGACGAACGTCATGGCTCGACATGGCCGATGGTGCTCCGGCGATCTTCGGGCGATGGGGAAGGAAGCATGATGTAGAGGACGATGACGCGAAGCCAACGCCGCAGACGGTTCGGCCGGAGGACGTCGGATGAAGGCGCAGTTCGTCGGAGAAGAATTTCGGTTGAAGCTCGGTTTTTTGCAGATTGCGACGAAACTAGATTGATTCGGAGAAAACCAAATCAGGGGATTGGAAGAGGAGGTCAAAACGGACGCGTGAGTGCAAACGGCTCGCTTTTATACGCACCGAGGAGAAAGATATGGAGTTTTGAAATTTTCAGTTGGAACGGACAGAAACTTCGGCCGGCGACTCGTTCGGGCGTCCCAGGAAAACGATGATGAACAGTGTCTCGCGATTACTGTAGCACATTGGATCCGGATGAACGGTTCCCCGACGGGAACTGTAGCAGTGCGGCAGGAGAGAGAAAAGCAGGATTTTCGGAATTAAAGAAAATCCCAAAAATCAAGGAGGCCAAATAAAATAGCAAACAAATCCAGAAAAATCTCAGAAAATACCAGAAAATTCCTTGGAACACAAGGAAGCTAAATAACACAGGTTTTTATTTAAGTGATGTTTAGATTAGTCAAATTAAATATTTTTAATTTAGGAAATTCCCAATTAAGCTTTATTAATTCCAATAAAATTGGCGAAATTTTCCAGGGACCTAAACTATTTAAAAGATTTTTGAAAACCCAAATT
The DNA here is from genome assembly GCA_036346405.1 of Phyllostachys edulis. Lineage (NCBI taxonomy): Eukaryota > Viridiplantae > Streptophyta > Magnoliopsida > Poales > Poaceae > Phyllostachys > Phyllostachys edulis. The sequence continues at coordinate 21,053,899 of CM070566.1, forward strand.
TTGGGATGTTACAGCCTAGGACGAACAAACAGAGCGTGCTAGGAGGGCACCTTCCGGCAATGACGCCCCCTCCCCCCGTAGCAGCAACCCCTAGCTGAACATTCCAACCAAGCATTCGCTGCAACACCCGCTCGAGGGGGAGACGCCACCCCTCTGTTGGTGCAGAGATACATGGAAGTTCTTTAAGTCCAAGGAGTGGCTTAGCCTGGGCATGCGTTACTGGGGTTGCGTGAACTACTCCTAGGACTATCCCCTGTCATTTCTCTTTCCAAGTACGCACTAACAATCTCTCCTGTCTACCCATAGTCCCTGGGTCCGCTATGTGGCTACCACAAGTGGATCGACCAGTGGCGTCTCGACTGCGAGGAGTGGGATGCCAAGAGAGACCACAAGAAGAGGGACGAGGAGTGCCACAACGAAGAGCATAGCGAGCGTATCCGGTAGGAGACGCAAGCTCATCTTGAGGCGTGCAGGCACAGGGAGAGTGAGGCTCGCGAGAGGGAGCGAGAGAGAAAGGGGGACATGACGGCCAAGGCCAAGACGACCAGCGAGGAGTACAACGCCGAGCTCGCAAGGAAGGGCAAATGACCCCAGTCCACGCAGTAGGTCGGGCCATTCTGTAATAGTCCCCCATCCTACCCACCATGTTAATCCTATCTCCTAAAGGCATGTATAGTTATATGGTCTGGATGCTTGTGTCGTAGTGTACCGTAGTAGTAGCGAGGATGACTAAAGCAATTAGCCGAACCATCATGCTATGTGACAACATGTAACGTGCTTCTGTCTGTGGACTATAATGTATTTATGGTTCCGTGCCTTGTACTTTACCTTCGGTCGAAAGATTTCATTAGCATGAGTACATTTGTAATCTCCAAGCCTTGTGCAAAAATTGGACTTCGTGGCGATGTGAAAATGAATGGTACAAAAATATTTATCCACAAATGCACGTATGTTACCTTACCTCAAAAGTTCGACGCTCGACAGCAGCCTTCACGCCTTTCACAACTACGCATCTTTCATCAGCGATGTCTACCATATGTCCATCCTTGTGCCTCATGTTGTACCACACATATGTATCTTTGTTCCAATCGACTGTATTTACATTCCAAAAAGGCGCATATGTATCATAGGAGTATTTCGGTTTGTTGCATCGTGCATGATGCCGTTGCTTATGCACGTAACCAAACCCCGTGCACCGTGTAATTTACAACTTTATTATAAAGTCTATTTCAATTCGCGTCTGCATTGTAAAGGCGACTTCAACTTTATTATTCAGTTCTTCGCGTAGCAAGGTAGGGAACAACATAAAATTAGAGGCCCAAAAGGATTGTGCATTCACTTAGCACCATTACATTCTTCCTATCTCAACTCGGGTTTACATATTTCGGAGCAGACGTCCGTGGAAAATCAAATGCTGTGAACAAGCAAGGTACATGAGAGTGAACTTGTGCAACAAACGAAAGGCGGGCTTGCCAAACGGTCCAAATAAAGGCAGGCACTATCATGCCAAATCTCATGGCGTGACAAGGCGGGCTTATCACGCCATGAGTGCGGGTGTGACAATGGCCACGTATGCTCTCCACGTTGGCACAACGCGTGAACAAAGGCTTGCATGGTAGGTTTTGTGTAACACCCTGATTTTCAGAGCCTTTTTGAAAATTTTCAAAATAAAAAGAACCATTTGGTTTTGATGAGAATTCAAAGCTTAACCTGAGAATTTCATAATTTGAAGCGTTTAAAATGACTAAACCAAACTTCAACTAATCCAAAGATTGATTCTCTTGGTATTGCTCTAGCTCTCTGGAGCTATCTTTTCTTTTCTTGATAGGACTTCTTTTCGTCCATCCTATTCGGACATTCTTTTATATCCAGACCCTCCCTCTTGTTTGACCTTTAGTGTTGTTTTTCCCTTCTTGCCCATTCGGTCATCTCTTTTCTTGGGAGATCCTCTCTGCTGAGATTCTCCTCTTAATTAAGATCACCCTCCGGTCCAAATTTTATTCCTTGGGTCAGACCTTCCCAAATCGTCTTCATAGTTAAACCATTCTCTGAGGTCTAGATCATCCTTGTGGCTTTTAACCACTTCCTTTTTTTTACTTGGGTACTCTCTAAGTCTAGACCTCTTCGCCTGCACCCTCTATGTGTCCAGACCTTCCCTTTGGTTTGGATCACTTTGGATCTTTTTGTTGGTTTGAATCCCTTTGGTTCAGACCTCCTTCCTGTGTCCAGACTTCTTCTAAGTTTAGACTCCTTTGGTGCCTAGACCTCTTTGGTCTAGACCCCCTTGTTGCCTGGGCACTCTCTTGTGCCCAGACCTCCTTTCAGTCGGGATCTCCTTGTATTCCATTGGATCCCTTGTGTGCCTTCGAACCTCCTGAGTTCACTTGGACCCCCTTGGCACTTTCCCGGCCGCCAGATCTCTTTGGGTCCATCCTAACCGCCAAGACCTCCTCTCGATCTCCTCTTGACTACCGAGATCACCTTTGAGATATCTCGATCACGAACTGGTCGACCACTTCTGTGGATCCCTCCACCGATTCCTTTTCCTTTGAAATCCTTCGCTGGATCTCCCTTTGGAGATCTTAGCCCACCGACCTCCTCCTTTTGATCCGAACGCCAAGACCTCCTTCCGTGGATCTTGACCAGGCGAGATCTTCTCGACCGACTTTGTCCTTTGATCTCCTCCGTTCAGACCTCCCTTGTGTGGATCTGAACCATTCGGGAACTCTTGTTCTAATCTTAATCAATAGGACCTCCCCTCGCCTTGATCTTAATCGTTGAAGCTCTCTTGATTTCATCCCAGCCGTTGAGACCTCCCATGAGTTGATCTCACTCGCTAAGGACCTCCTAGACCAAATCTTGACCGTTAAGACTTTCCTTTGGGATCTTAGCCATCGGGACCACCTCCCATCATACTGCTTTTGTAAGTCCCAGACTACCGCTACCAGCAATTTCACTTCAATCCTTTGAACCTCTTTTGTCCTTGACCTTCCCGTGTCCTTTGGGACCTCCTCCTTATTTATTTGGACCTTTCCCGTGTCCTTCAGGACCTCTTCGTGTTCTCTAGGACCTCCCCTATGTTCACTGGACCTCTCTCATGCGGTCCAGACCCTATTCTTGTTGGATCTAACGGTCCAGACCTTGTCCTCGTTAGATCCAAGGGTCCAAACCTTATCCTTGTGAATCCAGCGGTCCCGACCTCCTTCTTGCACATCTGGACCGTTAAGACCTCCCCCTTGGAGATCTTAACTGTCCAGACCTCCTCCTTGCACATCTGGACCGTTAAGACCTCCCCCTTGGAGATCTTAACCGTCCAGACCTCCTCCTTGCATATCTGGACCGTTAAGACCTCCCTTGGAGATCTTAACCGTCTGCATTCTCCTCTCCTGTAGTTCTCGACCGTCAAGACCTCCCCTTGAAATCTTGGCCGTCCTGACCTCCCTCTTTAGCGATCCGATCGTTAGAACCTCCCTTGGAAATCCTAACCGCTCGCACCTCCCCTAGTTTTGATCCGACGGTTCTAGACCTCCCTTGCGGGTGAGGACCTCCTCTTTGCCCTTGCGGACCTCCTTTGGTGCGCTTAATCTTGGCCGCTTGGACCTCCCTTTGGAGATCCAACCGTCAGACCTCCCGGGGTGAGGATCTCCTTGTTCACCGCAAGACCTCCTTAATGTCTTTGCAGACCTCCCTCTGTGTCTTATCTGCTTGTCGGCGATCGCCACACACCCGCTTTACCTTTGATCGAGTCCTTGGGTAAGGAAGTCTTCGCCGATTTAATGCATGTTGTATCACATTAAATGCTCCTACCTTTGCAAAGACTCATGTCATATCAATTGTCACATTCCTTGCCTACTCCCATCGTCCTATTTACTAACTCTTGTTGACCCCGTCTCCGGTCATGTGCATTGGCTTCCACTATATATAGTTTGGGAAGCCCTCCTTTCTCATTTTCTTCTCCATTTCTCCCCATTGCCTCAACCGAGCTTACCTTAGACCTCCTCCAACAAGTCCTTGATCATCCTCTCTTGAGTCCTAGACCTCTCCAGCGAGCTCCTTGGGCCTCCTCTTGACCTTCCAACCTCTCTGTTGGTTTTATCTTTGAGTTTATTTGGAGTTTTTGGATCTTGCTTGAGCTTCATTTGAATATTCGGTTTTCACGTAGAGATTGTCAAGGCCGTGGGGAGCGAGAGTTCGATGAGGGAGAGGAGCACTCAAGATTTTGAGCAAGGCAAGTTACACTCTTGATCATGTTGCACCCAATACTTCAAATTACTTATGTCGCTTTTCAAAGTTGTATGCATGCTTAATTCACTAAGATATTTCAATGCCTACCTTTAAATTCGTAGTTATGCCTACTGCTTGGTATGACCTCTATCCATGTTGAATCAATCTCATTGTCACCCTAGACAAAACCTGGTTCTTGCAATAGTGAGGACCCTAGAGTTTTGACCAAAACTATCACTTAAACAAATAATTTGGGTCGTGGCATTGGTGTGCCATGGAGATTTCGTCCATGACATTGGTGTGTCATGGAGGTTTTACAAATGGTCATGGCATTGGTGTGCCATGGAGGTTTGAAAAGCAAAATAAATGAAAAATGGATTTGACTTGGGCGAAGCTGGTTGTTTGGTTGGTGCATGTCTATGCACGGGGGTTGTGTGATCCGATGCCCCAGGGTTGAGGTTTGTCGCCCAAGTCGGTTAAGGACCGGTCTTTGAGACACCACTTGCTAAGCCTATAATGGGCTACGCCAAAATTGTGCAACCACATGTCTCCAGTATGGGGTGTGGGACCTGGCTAACTAATTTGCAAAGCTCCTTCGTGGTTGATCCTGCGGAGGCAATGGGTTGTCATGTTACGACTGTTGTAGTCCCACCTAGCATAAGAGGGGGCACCCCAATAACCTGGCGGGTTTGTATCCAAAGGGGGGGACTTGCGAAACCTTAATGTGGGTGGACTGCGGTGGAGCAATGCATTGCAAAGGCCTTGTCATGTGCTCTAGACCTCTCACCAAAGGAAGTGTGAGGTGGTATCGATGGATGCCAAGCAATCTAGAGAATTTATGTCATGTGGGTAAAGTGTACAACCTCTGCAGAGTGTAAATCTATTCGAATAGCCGTGTCCACGGTCATGGACATGCTGGCAATGTCACTCAAAGTTAGCTCTTGGTTTTGGTTTTCAAAAGAATTGTGGAAATGATTTCGGTGGTTTAACCAAATTGGGTGTGGGCGGGAAGCCATGTGCAGGAGGGTATCCTTCACCATTTCAATGATGAATGCTATCCAACTGAAAATGGATTTCACAAAAATGAATTTTGACTATTGTAACCTGCCTTGAAACTTACTACTTGTATTTGAAATAAAATTGGCTTTATGCAAATCAACCCTAATATGCTTTCCCTTGATATATATTCCTATGCTTATCATTCTGTTAATTGACGGGTGTAACTTGCGAGCACGGTTGTTGTGCTCACTCTTGCTTGATTCATGAATTGAGCAGATGATGACTCCTATGATGATGAAGATGATCAGCTCAATTAGGCCGCGCCCTCCAGCCAGTCACCTATGGTGTAATGGGTGGACCATGTCTTTGGTTTTTCCATTTGGCGTTTGTGTGCTCTCGCTTCTCGGAGCTTGTAAGCAACCTTTGTAATCAAACCTCCTTTTGTTGTTAATAAAGTTCTGTGGATGCTTTTGTTGTCACTTGCTTGTCAGGAGAACTGGGTCGACGATCCTTGGGGACCAGTTTGGATCGCAGTGGATTTCAGGCTCATCCTCAAGCCTCACGACCTCCTCGGGTTGGCTCCTTTTGGACCTCTCCGAGTAGCGCGTGGAGTTTGAGGAGGTCTGAGGTCCAACGACCTCCTCAAGGTCGGGACCCTAGACCTCCGAGAGGTTCTATCAGACCTCTCGGGAGGTCTGGAGGTCCATCCGGGATGTCCTCTCGACGCCCCGGGGTTCTTGACCTCCCAGAGGTCCCGAGGACCTCCGGGTGTGCCTCTGGGCTGGGTCGTGACATTTTGCCACGCCGAGGTCAGTGGTGTGACAGAACGGTTTGGCCACGCTACGAGTCATGGCGTGACAAAAGGGGTTAGAATTTGAAATAAAGTTGATGAGGGGTTAACTTTAAAATATTAATAAAAATGATTAAATAATAAAAAGTTCTGATTATTATCTTTTTATGCTTCAATGATAAATCTTCTACATATTCCTCGAATTCAATAAATAAAGGAAAATTTTCCAAAAATCCACACATGTGCATGAAAATCACTTCATGAACCTATATGCACAGATTTAGAGGGAGTTTTGTTTATTTGTTGATTGATTTTGAAAGCAACTAATTCTTTATTTCCTTAGAACTCATTTCAATAATTATTTGCAAATAAAAAGTCAAAACAAGAATATGCAACTTGATGTATATTGAAACCTTTCAATTCATTCATGTTGCTTAGGTTGTCATCAATTACCTAAAAGGGGGAGATTGAAAGTATCTAGGCCCCTAAAAATGATTTTGGTAATTAATGACAACAATTTATTAAGGAACTAACATGTGTGCTTAAGATGTTTTGAGAAGGTTTAGTCCCAGAGTATGGATGACAATATGGGGATGACAATGCAAAGATAACAAAGGTTTGATGTGGCTCAAGGTAAAGGTAATGTATAGCCTAAGGATCTTTTTATAGTTTTTACCGGTCTTGGTGTTTGGAGAAAAAAAACCGGATTTGTAGGCTAGATGCCGTACTATAAAGAGAGATCATGGCTAGTAGCTTGAGGATTTATTTTGTGCCACTTTGATCAACCAAATATCATGCATTGCATCTGGAAACAGTGCAGTAAAATCAGTATGACCGTAGTTGATGAGCGGTACTACCGCAACGCGGTAGGACTAGATTCTAGTTAGCGGTACGTATTTTTCAGAGAGCATATTTTTGGGAGTTTCTTCTCCCCTGAAGAATGGTATGACCGCATCCTTTGAGCATTATTACTGCAGTGCAGTAGGACTGATGTTTACATGGCGATACGTAACTTTTAGAGAGCATGTTTTTGTGATTGTTTTATCCTCTGGAAATCAGAAGTTCCGTTTTAGCCGAGCAGTGCTACCGCTCTGTGGTAGTACCGAACCTTGTGTGTGTGGTAGTACTGCACCTTTCTGTAACGACTAGTTCAGAAGCATATAATGCACTCGTTCCGACCATTGACTAGTGAGTGTGGTAGTACCGGTTTTCTACAGAGCTACTATCGCATATGCTGAATTTTTCTGACATCAGCCCCAAATGGCTAGTTTTATGGTTGGGGGCTATAAATACCCCCTCACCTGTGCCAAGCTCAGTGTCTTGGACCTCATTGAATACATTTGAGCTTCTAGTACCCATTTGCTCATATTTCACATTTTGATGTAGTTGAGAGCATTCAAGTGCATTGCATCATTGATTGATCCTTTTGGTGTTGGAAATATGCCCTAGAGGCAATCATAGAGATGATTATATTTCATTATGTTCATGACATTGGATAATGTGTTATCTTGTTCCTAGAATAATATTGTTAATATTTATTATCAAGTATGTGACTTGGTTGTGAAACTCTATATTCCTGCGATAATTATTCTTATACGATCCCTGGTCGTAAACATATGAGGACACATATGAATAGACTAGCATATGTATTGGTTGATGACTATGTTTCACGAGTCATAGATATAGAGATATCAAACCAATGATATGGACACATGTTAGAGAACATGATGTTGGATAAGACCCACCTTGAGGCACTATTGAGATTGTTATGAATCTATGTGTCATTAGTTGGTCTCAAGCAATGATGATGTATAATCCTTAGACCTCGAGATCAAGATGGTTTCCTACATGTGTAAGAGCACTCTTAGGGGTTGCCAAACGCTACACCGTGAATCGGGTAGTTATAAAGGAAGCTTTGGGTATGCTCAAACATGAAGAGGAATGTGACTGGTCGGGATATGGATTTGCCCTCCTAACATAACAGAGAGATGTCTCGGCCCCTCGTTGTGATCGATAAAGAAAGTGCATGGCCATGCCACTAGTAGTCAAGTGTTCACCACATAAGGTTATCGATACTCGACGAGAAAGTATTGAATACAGTCCATGGATGACACAACATCTCACCCGAGTTCAACCGGACATCGTGAGGCAAAGGAGTATACACGTAGGTCGCCAGTCGAATCAGCCATAAACCGGTCGTATGCAAATACTGAGCTAGTCGAGATCGGTCGAACGTAATCACAGAGTGGTCGTAACACAGTCGTAAGGAGTTACGAATCGTCGTGACCACATACGAATCGGGTCAGATATCTGAGATAGGACACGGTCGTAAGTGATGAAGACACAGTCGAGATCATATTGCATTAAGGTTCGTCTGATTTAATTTGTGTGTATTCGGAATCGATATGCTCTGCTAGGAGCCGCTTCGACTTGTGGTCGAAAACGGTTTCCGACTCACAACCGAACTACACATGAACCTACAGGGTCACACACTTAACGGGTTGGAACAAACCAAGTACGAATACGATTCGTAAACTTGTTTGGATAGGATCCGCCACGAGCACTATATAAGGAGGTGCATGAGGTCATTGGGAAAGATGCGTGAAACACCACAAAACCCTAGCCGCCATCTCCTTGAGAGCTCCACCGTGCGACTTAGTCTGCCGCACACCGGCGCTCGGTTGTTCCTTCCCGGGCGTGTGGATACCGTAGAGGCGCTACTACGATTGTTGCGCTTGAGGACGATCCGTGATCTTCACAAGGAACCGCAGACGTTCTTTGAGGAGACGATCGCTCGTGAGGACGTTGACGATCGACTACGACCGCTTCATCGACGCGCTCTTCGTTGGACCAGACTGCTCCAATCCTTCTTCCGCTGCTCTGCGCGTCTGTTGGTAACGATCTGTGATCATCTACTTGCTTGGCATCCTGGTTCGCATGGTAGAAATTTTTGTTTGTAGCTATCGTAGCCTACCCCGTGACCCTACATTTGGCACCTGTTATTCTTCAAGCAAAGCTGTGGTTTGTTAATCTTGGTGCTCGGCACCTACACAGCTTGGAGAAGAGTTTGAGTGGTGATCTCTTCAAAGAAGTTTATGAAGTGACTCGACATCGTTTGTGAGTGGTCTTGTGCTCACCATCTTCGGAGAGGAGGAAGAGCAATTCTAGTGATCGAGGGAAGTGCTCATGTGGAGCCGGTTTGATTCGTTCAAGTTTCCTCAACATGGATTAGTGAAGACCAGCAAGTCTTCGATACCACAGGAAAACATCGCTTGTCTTCATTGTGGTTTTTCTCTCTTGTCTTTACTATTTTTGCATTTATATTTCTAGCAATTTATTTGTGTAAGATTGCTTAGCTAGAGTTGTATTTAGTATTGACATAGCTTTGAGGTGAAAGCTTGGAATATATCTGTTGAATTGTGCTAGAATTCTTTAATTAGATCATACTTGCTAAAATTGACAATTAGAGCACAAAAAATTTATAAACCTCCTATTCACCCCCTTCTAGTTGGTCATCCTTGATCCTACACCCACTAGCGCCCCTCCTCCTCGTCCTTCCCAAGTGGAGCCGCCCCTCCGCCCCGGGCCAGACCCCGCCACCCCTCCTGTCAGGACCTGATGTTCAGAATTAAGAAGTAACTGGAGATAGCTGAAGAAGAGAACTGAAACGCGATGGGAAGTGAAGTCTGCGGCTAACTTACCGCTTCGTCGACTTCATTTGGTCCAAGACGGAAGGCGAGGATGTGCACTTGACTATCGGGAGGATGATCCAACGATCAGAATTACTTTCGAGAATTACTGTAGCGTCATCACTTTTGTCATATTAGTTGAACGCTGTAATTTCAGTCGTTTACTTTCAGACTTTTACTTCCACGCTGTAAGTTTGTTCGGATGAATCCCTGGCTTTATATCCAGCGGAGTTGGAATGAGAAGATATCGAACAGCATACACCTCTACTTTAGTTTGTTAGCTTGTAGAACCCTAGCTTACTTTCCCCTCTTAAACCCCATCCCGTTCTCTGAACCTGCAGCTCAATCTCTGAACTCGCGGAACCTGTCAATGGTATCAGAGCCTACACAATCCTTGGCCAAGAGTCTGCGCTAGTGAGGGTTGGAGCGATCAGACGATTCGCGTCCGTAAAATTCCTAAGCTTAGCCAGATCCATGATTTGAATGGTGGCGAAGACTAGATCACGCGGTTCGGTTGAAGAAGCAGCGCTCGAAATGGAGAATCGAGCGGAGATCCTCAAGATTCAAGAGAAGCTGATGGAGCTGGACTCGTTGAAATCTGATGTGGCGGAGATCAAGAGCCTATTATTCGCTCAGTTTTCTCAACCATCGAGGGTGGATGCAGACGTTTTGGCGACCGTGTCCAGAGAAGAAGGGCTGAGGCCACCAGATCTGGGAGCGGGTACATCCTGGAATCCTGAGCAGAACAGGAGGACTAGAGCACCAACGACTTTCTTTGTAGAGCCAAATACGGTAATACCCAATTCTCCACCCGTTTTCTCCTTAGCAATTAGAACCACATCACAAGTGGACTTGGGTGAAAGGGGAGGTGAAGCTTATAGGAGAACATTACAGCCGACTGTAGCAGCACACATGATGAGTAGTTCAGGTTTTCATCAGGGACCTGGAATATCTGCGGTTCCACCGTGGAACTGGCAAACTAATGCCCCAACTACAGCAGCTCCGACATATTATCACCCAGCGATGAGTACTAACCCAAACAATGATACCTTTTTACCCGTTCAAGGAGGAATGTTTACATCAAATTATCCTGGTATGAACTTGATAGGCCCGACTAGAGGAATGAACCGGAACCTCAACAATGGTGGTCATCAATATGCGGATGCAGTTATAAGGGGTCCAAAGCTTGAACTACCCTTGTTCTCTGGAGAAGAACCGAGGGGGTGGTTGGAGCAGTGCGAAAGGTTCTTTGAGATGGCTGGAACACGGAGGGATCAGTGGGTGAATCTTGCTACTGGGCACTTTACAAGAAAAGCTCATACTTGGTTTAAAAGAATTGGCATTCCGTGGCAAGTTTTGAATTGGCAACAATTGGAAGCGATGTTGGCATATCACTTTTCAAAAGCTAGTGCACATGAGGCAGTGGAGAAATTGCAAACCATGAAACATATGGGCTGTGTCAGCAAATATATTGATTATTATGAGAAGTGTGTGGAGTTAGTGAGAAGAGACCATCTGTACTTGCAAGAAGCTTTCCTATTGAGCTGCTTCATTGGGGGTTTGAATGAAGAAATCAAATATGGGGTCAGGATGCATCAACCGAAGGGATTGTTAGAGGCATATTGGTTGGCTAAGTTGGAGGAAAAGGCAGTACATGCAAAGAGATCTAGTCACCTGGGTGCTCTTAATAGGAACAGAACTAATATCCCAAATGCCAGGGCTGTTCCGGCGAGAGGCATGGTTGCTGAAGGTAACGATAAAGGAAAACTACAGTTTCAAGAAGGAAACAAGAGGACTTGTTGGCATTGTAATGAGCCATGGGTTTCTGGGCATAATCTGAAGTGCAAAGTCAAAAAGGCATTGCATGTTATTTTGATGCAAGGAGAAGAGGAGGAAGCTGAAAGTACTGAGGAGATTGAGTTGGTTAAAGAACTGGGATTTGTTACAGCTCCTGGAAGCCCAGATATTGCTGAACAAAAACAGGAGGGTGAACAATTGTTGGTAATTTCTAACACTGCTATGAGTGGGGTTTCTGGACCTGCGACTTTTTCTTTGAGGATAGTGATTGGGGGAAACCAGCCATGATGCTAGTAGATAGTGGCAGTACCAATTCTTTTATGGACTACGAGTTCGCGGTCAGATGTGATTGCAAGTTAGTATTTCAAGCATCAAAGATGGTAACAGTGGCTGGAGGGGGTGAATTGTCCACTGATGCTAGAACTGAGAAAGTTCCTTACAGGGTGCAAGGCTGCACTTTCGCTACTTCATTTCAGCTTTTTAAACTTGGGAAGTATGATGTTATCCTTGGAGCGGACTGGATCTATGAGCATAGCCCAATTGGGATGAATTTAAAGACTAGAGAACTGTCAATTTACAAAGAGGGCAAGACCGAGATCTTCAAAGACCACACCATTTCAGAGAAACATCAGTTAGTTGGTGCCTCTAGGCTGAAAAAAATGTTGAGGACAGAAGTGCGGGGCTGCATGATCCATGTTAACTAGATGCAAGAATCCGAGCCTTAGGAGTACCATAAACTACCAAGGGAGGTGCAGGGACTGTTACAGCTATACGCTAAGGTTTTTGATGAGCCAAAGGGTCTACCGCCTAAGAGAGAGTGTGATCATTCTATACCATTAAAGGGCAATGAAGATCCCCCAAGTATTAGACCGTATAGAACCCCGCATAATCAAAGGGATGCCATGGAGGACATCATCCGGCAGCTCTTAGAATCTGAAGAGATCCGAGCCAATGTAAGCCCTTATTTCTCGCCAGCTATAATGGTTCGGAAGAAGGATGGTTCTTGGAGGTTGTGTGTTGATTACCGGCAACTCAACTCGATGACGGTTAAGAACAAGTTTCCTATGCCTATCATAGAGGATTTACTTAATGAATTACATCGGGCAACTATCTTTTCCAAGCTAGACCTCAGGTCAGGGTACCACCAAATCAGGATGGTGGAGACAGACATCTCTAAAATAGCCTTCAGAACTCACTTGGGTCACTATGAGTATACTATCATGCCATTTGGGTTGACTAATGCGCCAGCTACCTTTCAGTCACTCATGAACCAAATCTTCTGTAATCAACTAAGGAAGTTCATACTTGTGTTCTTTGATGATATCTTGGTATATAGCAAGAACCTAACGGAACATGTGGAACATTTACAGTAGGTTTTACAAATACTGAGACAGAACCAACTCAAGGCTAGAAGAAACAAATGTTGTTTTGCCATGGCTGAAATAGGGTACATGGGTCATGTTATCAAGGGATCTGGAGTGGCTACAGATCCTAGAAAGATAGCCGATGTATTGAATTGACCAACACCCAATACTGTAACCAAGTTGAAAGGATTTCTGGGTCTGACTGGTTATTATAGAAGGTTTGTGAGAGGTTATGGGAAGATCTGCAAACCACTTTTTGATATTTTGAAGAAAGATTCGTTTAATTGGGGAGAAGCACAATCTATTGCCTTTGATACACTTAAAAGGGTTATGACCACATGCCCAGTGTTAGCATTGCCTGACTTTTCTAAACCATTCATCTTAGAAACTGATGCTTGTGGTACTGGACTGGGAGCAGTCTTGATGCAAGAGGGAAGACCCATTGCGTTCTATAGCAAGACATTGGGAACAAGGGCAGCAGCCCAATCCATATATGAGAAAGAAGCCATGGCTATCCTAGAAGCATTAAAAAAATGGAGACACTATCTTTTGGGCAATTAGGTGGTGATCAGGACTGATCAGAAGAGCTTAAAATACATAACAACACAGAGGTTAGTGGAAGGAATACAACACAAATTACTACTCAAGCTATTGGAGTTTGATTACTTGGTGGAGTATGAAAAGGGGAAAGAAAATGTTGCAGCTGATGCACTATCTAGAAAGGATAATAGAGTACAGGAAGGAGAAGGGAATTGCCAAGCCATTGTCAACATTATTCCGGAGTGGGTGGAAGAGGTGAAAAGTAGCTATGTGGGTGACCTTCAATATGAGAAGATGGTCATCAATAATCAGCTCTGGCCTGCTGTGGGCAGCAGCTACACATTTGAATCAGGATTGGTAAAGTTGGGAGACATGGTTGGGAATGATAGCAGGACAAAGATTATAGATTCCTTTCATTCATCATCGTTGGGAGGACATTCCGGGATGAGGGCTACTTACCATAGGCTTAAAAGGTTGTTCTATTGGCCTAGGCTCAAAAGGAATGTCGAAGAGCACATTGCCAAATGCCCAATCTGTCAGATTACAAAATCTAAACACATACACATTCCAGGATTGTTGAATCCTCTGGAGGTGCCCGATATGGCGTGGTCACACATCAGTATGGACTTCATAGAAGGTCTACCTAAATCCAAAGGAAAGGAGGTAATCTTGGTAGTAGTGGATAGATTCACCAAATATGCTCACTTCCTATCATTGTCTCATCCATACTCTGTGCAACAAGTAGTTCAAATTTTCATGGACAACATCTTTAAACTGCATGGGATGCCAATTGCAATTGTGACAAATCGAGACAGAATATTTACTAGCCATTTGTTTCAAGAGATTTTCAGTTTGATGAGGGTCTCTTTAAGGTTGAGTAGTGCATATCATCCATAAACGGACGGGAAAATGGAGAGAGTGAACCAATGTTTAGAATCATACTTGAGAAGCATGACCTTTCAGGAACCGAGAGAGTGGATGAATTGGTTAACATTAGCCGAATGGTGGTATAACACATCGTACCATACGTCATTGAAGGTTACTCCCTTTCAGGCTCTATATGGGTACCCTCCTCCACAAGTGGGAGAGCTCAGCATTCCTTGTATTGTGTCCGAAGAGGCCAGGGTGACATTAGAACAGAAAGAGAAGATGATGGATCAACTTAAAGCTAATCTGCACAAAGCACAAGAGAGGATGAAGCATTTTGCGGATAAATCCCGATCTGAGAGGGAATTACAGGTGGGAGACATGGTTTATCTCAAAATGCAGCCCTACTGACAATCATCATTTGGCATTCGAGGCTCACTGAAGCTCCGGTCGAAGTTCTATGGACCATTCAGGGTTTTGAAGAGAATTGGGGCTATTGCGTACAGATTACAGATACCCGATCAAACCATGATTCATCCGGTATTCCACGTGAGTCAGTTGAAGAAACATCTGGGTTCTCGCGTTGTACCAATCCCTGGATTACCACTGGTAGGGGAGAACGGCAAAATCAAAACCGAGCCGGTTGCAGTCTTGGACAGGAGAGTGGTACCCCGCCGAAATGAGCCGGTAACGCAGTGGCTCATACAATGGTTGAACCTGAGACCCGAGGACGCTACCTGGGAGGATGCCACATTCATCCAGACCATTTTTCCAGATTTTACTCCTTAAGGACAAGTTCGAATTCAAAAGGGGAGAATTGTGAGGACATGATGTTCAGAATTAAGAAGTAACTGGAGATAGCTGAAGAAGAGAACTAAAACGCGATGGGAAGTGAAGTCTGCGGCTAACTTACCGCTTCGTTGACTTCATTTGGTCCAAGACGGAGGGCGAGGATGTGCACTTGACTATCGGGAGGATGATCCAACGATCAGAATTACTTTCAAGAATTACTGTAGCATCATCACTTTTGTCGTATCAGTTGAACGCTGTAATTTCAGTCGTTTACTTCCAGACTTTTACTTCCACGCTGTAAGTTTGTTCGTATGAATCCCTGGCTTTATATCCAGCGGAGTTGGAATGAGAAGATATCGAACAACATATACCTCTACTTTAGTTTGTTAGCTTGTAGAACCCTAGCCTACTTTCCCCTCTTAAGCCCCATCCCGTTCTCTAAACCTGCAGCTCAATCTCTAAACTCGCGGAACCTATCACCACCTCCCTCTTCCTACCTCATCCTCCCCCCGAGCCGCCGCCACCGCTGCTCTCATCCTCCTAACCCAAACACGACGCCGTCCTCATTCTCCCCCAACCCGGCACCGCCCTCCTCCTCCCCCGATTTTTCCACCTGGATTTGGTGCAGGAACCAAGATGGTGCAGTTAGTTTTGATTCTCCTCTTCCTCAGTTGCAAATGGTATGTTCTATCGTTTTGATTCATGTATGCAAAATCCTCCTTCTCAATGGCGCAGTTAGATTTGGTGTTGATATTGGATAATCCTCCCCTACCGCCGACCCAGAAATCCACCACCACCACCACCAGTCCACACACACACACACACACACAATATGACACGCCCTCGTCCATTTGCCTCCTTGCCAACGAGCTACGTCCCCTTCCCGCGTCAACCCCCCAAAGCTCCTCGCATTGCGTTCTCACCAGAGGTAAGCAAGTTCTCTTCTGAATGGATAGGAGTAATGTACTTGGAAGTTGGACCATCCTGATCGGCCGGTGAGGAACCTAGTACTACAAGAAAACGCTCTACGATTTCTGTTTTTTATCTTTCCGAGATCTTTTTTTTAATGAAACCGGCAAGAGAGTTGCCCGTTATACTAATAGAGGAGAAGCGGAAAAAGACCGCAAGGCAACAGAAAAAAGTGATGAGGCCTTAATTACAAAGAATTAAAGAACTCCAAACTACTGGCCCCCGCAAGGTACTAGGCTCTACCTTCCTCCTTGATCTTAGCTAGGAGGTCAAGAGACGCTGTGGCTCGGTTGTTGAAGATTCTTGTGTTCCGTTCCTTCCAAAGCTTCCAAGAGATTAGGATCATAGTCGTTGTCCTGGTCTTCCTAGGGGAACCTGTCACTTTTGCCACATTGGACCACCAGTCTAGGATGTTCGAGCAGGGGGGCCAGGTGGAGGGTTGAAGGCTCTCCGTTCCAGTCCAGTCCGCCATGAGCTTCCAAATACGACCGGAGAAGCAACAGAGTGCCAGGAGGTGGAGGGCTGATTCCGGAGTGTGTCTATAGAGGAGACAAAAGCGTTGATTTGGCCACCCCCTTGCTTCTAGTCTGTCTGAGGTCCAAAGTTTGTTTTGAATTGCCAACCAGGCAAAGAGTTTACTTTTTGGGGGGGGGTGTGGGACTGCCAAATCAGGAGTTTGAAATTGGACGATGTGGATCCCAAAAAGTGTAAGGTGTAGGCGGATCTCGAAGAATAGATTCCATTCGGGTTTTGCTTCCAAGAAATCGCATCGGGGGTGCCATGAGTCAGCTGGATTTGGTTGATTTTGGTCCAAAGTCCTACGAATTGCGTAATGTGGATGGAGGAGAAACCTCTCGTGATGTTAATATCCTGCACCCACCGCCCATTCTGTAAGGCCAAGAAAACAGTCTGAGATTTGTGTTTGGAGATTTCGAAAATCTTAGGGGCTAAATCTTTGGGGGCTTCTCCGTTGAGCCACGCCAAGTACCAGAATTTAGCCGTCTTCCCGTCCCCAAGGGAGATTCTAGTTGCCACTGCAAAAAGAGAACGGTCAGAGACATCGCAAGAAATGTCCATGCCGGCCCAAGGTTTGGAGGGGTTCTTCCATTCTTGCCAGAGCCATCGCAGTCTAATTGCCAAGGAGAACTGCGGGAGGCTGAGAATGCCAAGACCACCTAGATGAGTTGGGCAACACACTCTTTCCCAGTTAATTTTGCATTTGGCTCCTGAAATATTATCGTGACCGGCCCAAAGGAAGCGCCGCCTAATTTTGTCTATGGCTTGAAGGATCGCTTTGGGTGTTTTGAAGACTGTGAGGAAGTAAATTGGGATCGAGGAGAGGACTGATTTAACCAATGTGGCCCGCCCTGTTGGCGAGAGAAAACAGCCCTGCCAACCTGCTAGCCTTCCCGCCACCTTGTCAAGAAGCGGTTGATAGTCCACTTTACGAAGCCTTTTGAAGGTGAGCAGGTGCCTGAGATATTTTATTGGAAAAGAAGATCGGATAGCCAAGCAGTCTTGAAGGATCAAGTCAAGATCTAAGTGGTCATAGCTGATAGGGAGCATAGTGCTTTTTTGAAAGTTGGTATGAAGGCCAGTGGCGTTGCCGAAGCTAAGGATAATTTGGGTGGTTATGTGTAGTTCACTTCTGCTTGGGTTGATGAAAATAGCCGCATCGTCCGCATAAATGGAGGTTCTGAGCCTGGCGAAGCGATCACGCGGGCGGGCAAGGTAACCCAAGTCCGTGGCGGCCTCTAGGATCCTTTGGATGGGATCAATGGCTAGGATGAAGAGGAAAGGGGAGAGGGGGTCTCCTTGTCGCAGCCCCCACCCATGACTGATCGCAATGCCCGGGATGCCATTGAGAAGGACTCTTGATGAGGCGGATCGTAAGAGTGCTGCCACCCAGTTTGTCTAGCGGTGGGGGATTCCTCTTTTAAGCAGAAGATCTAGAAGGTAATCCCAGCGAACCGAGTCGAAGGCCTTGGCTATGTCTAGTTTGAGGAAAAGTGAGGGGGTTTTGGAGCGGTGGAGTCTGCGGATCAGGTTGCGGACATAGAGGAAGTTGTAATGAATACTTCTTGTCTTAATGAAGGCGCTCTGGGCGCGTGAAACCAAGCTATGAAGGAACGGTGCCAACCTTCGCGCTAGCGTTTTGGCAATCCATTTGCCAATCCCGTGAATGAGACTGATAGGTCTGTAGTCTTGAACTTTGTCGGCTCTCTCCTTTTTGGCAATCAGCGCAATATTTGCTGTATTGAGAAGGTGGAGGTGTGACGTGCGAAGGGAATGGAAGATGAAGAAGACTGCCATAATGTCTGCTTTGATGATTTGCCAGCAAGATGGCTGTATTGGAAGACTGTGCTCTAATCGTAGTGGCTACGGCTTGTTCTTCTCCGAAATCGATTATCATTGTCTAGAGGAGGCATCTGGTAGGACTTAGGAGAGTCTGTAATGCATGTAACATGTGGTGATTTGGTGTTGGCATTCTTAGTGACATGGTTTCCCTTGAGGCTGCGTACCAAGTGCAGATTTGCCGCGTCCGATGTCAGAGAAGACTATTCTTCTACACTGATCAATGCTGTTGCAGATGTGAAAACAAAAAAGGCATGCAATTGAGTAGTCGATGTTCTGTACCATTTGGCCATGTCAAGTACTACTACTCTTTTACTCTGGTAAGATATGAGTTTTCTGAAATAGTTCTTGATGTTTGCAGATTGTAGTGTTGGGAGGAAGTGGATTTGTTTGTTCTTCTATATGCAGAGCTGCTGTTTCTAAAGGCAGTGAGGTTGTGAGCCTGAGCAGGTACATCTTTTCTCTTATTGTTTATAGAAACATATGTATTGCATGACATTGCCATGTATTGTCATGCACATTGATAGATTGTTAAGCAATAGCAATTGGCTCCATTCTTCTTACTGCTTTTCAATAATATTTAGTTTACCTTTCCCATCTCTTCATTTATGCAATCAAATTGGGTCAATCAACTCATCATCACAATGTTAACTTTTTAAAGGTCTTGCACAACCACTTGAGTGAGTTGATCAGTGTAGTACATGTTGTCCATCCAGCAAGCTCCTTTTCCAGAGAGCAAAATTGAACACTCACAAGCCTCCTGTGTGTGTATGGTTCATATCCTCAAATTGCATGGACTATCTACTGACTTTTGCTCAATCAAATATGGTTGAATGTGAACCCATTTTTATGCTCTTTTTTTCAGATATCTGGTGGATCACAAAAGCTCTATGTATTTCGTGACATCAGTTGATTGCCTTGACCATTCATCAAAGGAGCTGAATAAGAGAAGCGCATGGCTCGGTTTAGTGGATATCAAGTAGCTTGTAAACTATACTCTTGTTTGTTGTTCGCTAAGTCATTGATCTCCTAGCCTTGAAATAAATATGGGCTATGTGTATGTAATCGCATCCTATTTTCCATCATAAGCGGAAAATGCTACCAATGGTCGCTTTTGTTATTTGATCATTTGTGTTAAACTATCAGGCTCCAGTGGTGATTCTTATTCTTCAATCATCAGTTGGCTTTGTATCCTCAATTCGTTGTACTTCATTTGTTGCTGGAATTGTTGAGTTTGTGTTCAATGGTGCTGAAGTTGTAGAACTGCAACTTTCTCCATGCCACCTGCTTCATCCTGTATGTGTGCTTCTTGGTAGAAATCCAAGTATTTGACTTCACTCTAGACATTTGTGCTAGAGCTATGAGCTTCGGTGCATTTCATGCATCATTTTTGTGTAATATACTGGGGAAAAAAGAGAGGCCAAAGGCACCACATTTTCCAAGTAAATGAGCATGTTAGGAATCATATACCAGCGCATTGCATTTCCAAACCCTAATACTTGGTTGTGATCGCCCTTTTTAATTACTTTTCGGTGAACCGGTTGTGATCATTCGGTGGTTGCTGTGGTAACTTAACGTCAGAATCACCAGTTTGTTGTAGTCAATTGCGTTAATTTTCGTTAGTTGTCATTAAATGGCGTTAATTGCCGTTAAATGGTATCAAATAAACCATTACTTGCCAAAGGGGCATTTCAGACATTCCCTGTCTCAGAAGTTGTAATCAGCCTACCTAAAGTAGTCAAAATTGGAATGTGACAACATGTTTTTGCCACACCACGCATTGTAGCGTGGACAAAGTAGTCAAAATTGGAAATAAAGTTAGGGAGATGTTTTCTTTAAAATATTTTTTAAAAATGGATTAAATCATAAAAAAAGTTCTAAAAAAATGGGAAGAAAGCTGAGAGAGCAATCAATTGTGGTTATTTGAAACTTTTTGTATAGGAAACTTGTGATCCCTTTTTGCCTAGAAACCTTGCAGTGGTGAGCCTGGAAAAAACCTAAATTAAGCACAAATGAAGCTCTAATAGTTTATAGCTGCTTACCAAGAACTTTGCCCTTTTTTAGTAAATACCACAGGAATTGTCCCAATTAGTGCTAATATCAAGAACCGATACCAGATTACGGATTTTCCTTTTTTTACCATCCGAGCTGGCTCGCCACTGCTAAAAATTCCGTACTAAATCGTTGGTGATAAAATAAAAAAAATTGCTTTGAGTTCTTCTTAGTTACCCACTATGGAAACAAAGAAATAATGGCCAAGGAAAAGATTTACCAGATACCGCAAACCAACTCTTTCAGGGATCGATGTGGAAGAAACGAAGAGGA
This sequence comes from Phyllostachys edulis, assembly GCA_036346405.1. NCBI lineage: Eukaryota > Viridiplantae > Streptophyta > Magnoliopsida > Poales > Poaceae > Phyllostachys > Phyllostachys edulis. The sequence goes on from CM070566.1 coordinate 21,074,610, forward strand.
AAGGAAACCTAAATCCTGAAGCGAAGAGGAAGAGGAAGGTACAGATAGGAGGCCAGGAGGGCACTGCGGCTTACCAAGTAAGAATAGATTTGAATCTCTCGCAAGCGGAAGCCTGGCCGCAACTGTACTGGACTACAAGCAAGCAGTGGCGGGTACACGACGCTAGAAGAAGCGGGTCAATGGAGTGTCAAGACTCATGATGAACCGAATCTGACAATACGGTTTTCAGAACGCAGATTTGGGGATTTCTGGTAGCAAAATGGAATCAGGAAGAACTAGGGCAGAAGAGTAAAGTAAATGCGAAACAAAATAGGTTTTCAATCGTATCTTTTCCATTGCGCGGCGGCTTAAGCAAAGTTCACCTGTTGGCTTCACGCCAGATTACAAATGAAAGCGACAGTTTGATGGTGAATAGTAACGATAACAAAATAGTGGTAAATAGTAACAACTAAAACAGATGCCCGCCGTTGGATGTGAGTGAAACGCCATCGAGCCGAGATCGCCGTTGAATATTCATAACCCGTCATCCTGCCTTGTCGTCCATACGATCAACATAGCCGAAGAGGTATCGCTTCATCTCCATCATTTGTTAACTGAAATGTTCCTAGCATTGAGTTAATTGGTTTTAGTCTTCAGAGTTCTATCAATTGCTCCCCTCTTGAGATCCTTGTCCTCAAGGATGGAACTGTGGAAAAACTTGAGAGATGAACCCAGCATCTTCCCATGTTGTAGCTTCCAAGGGTAAATTTGCCCACTGAACCTTCCACTGGATTATTGGTGCATTATTTCTTGGTATCACTCTTCTCTCCAAAACAACAATAGGTTTTGATAAAATATTTCCATCTTCATCTACTAAGGGCAACTCCTTACTGGGAATTACTGTAACATCCCAAACAATGGTTTGTATTTCAAATGTATAAAAATGAGGAGAAATTTGTGGGACCGAAAAGGCGACTAGAGGGGGGTGAATAGGCGCTCAAACAATTTTTGCAACCCCTCAAAAGAAACAGCAACAGAAACAGGAAATCTGCTGAAGAACATCAGGGTGCGGTACTACCACTGTTCAATGTGTGGTACTACCACCCTTTGTGTAGTTCATCCTGACAACAGAGTTTCAAAACCGAAAAGATGATTAACTTGAGTTTTATCCAACCAAAACCTATCAAACTTGAACCATAACATCTAGAGAATAACAGGAACCTATTCCAATCATCTATTCAATAGATCCACATCAAAGTCTTGACCTTTCTTAGATTTGGTAAAGTACGGTTCAAGAACAGGTCAAAAACTCAAATCTGATCTTAGCCTTGCTTGTGGTCTATTGATGATCAAGATGACCTTAGATGGTCTCCCACAAGCCACAACAAGCATAAGCAATAGAGGGAATCGAGGGAAAACCAGTGGATCATCAAAAACACAAAAACTCCCAAAACAGAAGACAAAGAGCGAAAGAGACTCACTTCTAGAAACATGATTGGATTGATCTGAACATATGATTGATGTTTACAGCCTCTCCATCTTGGAGGACACAACTCAATACATGAGCATCAGATCAAACAATCCCTAAACCCTAGCTCTCCTTTTCTCTCAAAAACCCTAAGAGGTACTCTCCATGAAAAAACATTAGTCTGGTGGAACCAGCACACAGGGCTTATATAGTGGAGGCTAAGCATCTAGGAATATTCCATTAGGGCACCCATTAAACCCTAACTCACAATGGGTTAACACACGCACATATCTCAAAGCGTCGTCTTCTTCTTTGATTGACCTAAACCGCATCTCCAAGCGCCGACCCGCGCCGCGGTTTAGCCAACAAGTCTCAAATCTGATTTTAGTAAAGCAAGTCCTGGACTAGGAGCCATCCACAACTGCCTCCTAAGTTTCAACCAATTGCCAATTTGTTTTCTTAGCATTGTGCTAGATCTCAAGCCTCACTACGACCATCCCAAGCAACAAAAGCTTAAGAGAGTGGTCTAGGTCATCCAAAACTCTCCCTGAGTTCATGCCTAGTGCAATGGCAAGCTGTCTCATGAGAAAGAATTGGTGAGATCAGTTTTTTCACACCAAAAAACTCATTTTTCATTTGCTTGATATAAGAACTATCATAGCTCATTTCAGAACTCAAATCAGATTCAAGACTCAACTAAGCCTATATGACATGGAATGAATCATAAGAGGATCACTATAGCAAAACTAGTCACAAGATCCAATAAGTCATGTTTTGATTTAGTTTTCTCACAGATAATAGAGCTAGCATGGCAAAAGCTAAGCTAAACATGAAAAGCCATGAAAGAAGTCTAGCAGACTAGCACAACATATGGCAAGGTATAAAGCATGAAAACAAGTCATACAAGGATAATAATCAAAGCTCTATGGATTTATATTACAATGCAAGTTGCTAATTTAAAAATGCATTATGATACAAATGAATGCAAAAAGAGCAAACTCCCCCTCAAAACAGGCCAAGAGGACTAACAACCCCCAACTCTCCCTGCAAGAAAGCAAAACGAGAAGAATCAAGAGCTTTAGTGAAAATGTCAGCAACCTGTTGCTTAGACTCAACAAAATGAAGCACAACGTCACCTTTCTCAACATGGTCTCTAAGGAAATGATATCTAACGTCAATGTGCTTGGTCTGTGAATGTTGCACTGGGTTTTTGGCAATGTTAATGGCAGAAGTGTTGTCACAGAAAAGACGAACACTACCCAAAGACAACCCATAGTCCTGCAGAGTAGATAAGATCCAGAGAACCTGAGAGCAACTACTGGCTGCAACTACATACTCGGCCTCGGCGGTGGACTGTGCAACAGAGGACTGTTTCCTAGATAACCAAAAGATAATAGAAGTGCCTAAGAAATGACAAGTGCCAGAAGTACTCTTCCTATCCACTCTACACCCGGCAAAATCAGCATCAGAAAAAGCCCGAATAGAGAGAGCAGAATCAGAAGAATACCAGAGTCCAAAGTCGAGAGTGTCTTGGAGGTACTTGAATATGCGACGCACTGCTTGACGATGAGAGGCTCGAGGGGAAGCCTGAAATCGAGCGCACAGACACACAGCAAATTGTATGTCTGGCCTCGACGCAGTGAGGTAGAGGAGGAAGCCAATCATGCTGCGGTACTCCTTCTGGTCCACGGACTCTCCATCCTCATCGTGGTCCAAAGACGGTGGTTGTGGCAATGGGAGTAGACATCGCCCTCGCTTCCCATGTCGAGCGCCCAAGAAGGTCCTTTGTGTACTTACTTTGATGAATGAAGGTGCCTTCTTTCGCTTGCTTGACTTGAAGACCAAGGAAGAAGGTCAATTCGCCCATCATGCTCATCTCGAACTCCCTGCTCATAGAATCTGAAAATCTGGACACCAAAACATCAGAAGAACCACCGAATATAATGCCATCCACATAAATCTGAACCAATAGAAAATCACTGCCATGCATGAGAGTGAACAAGGTTTTATCTACCATTCCTATTTTGAAATCATTTTTAAGCAAGAAACTCTTAAGCCTATCATACCAAGCTCTAGGGGCTTGCTTCAATCCATACAAGGCTTTGGAGAGTTTAAAATCATGGTTTGGGAACTTGGGATTTTTAAAACCTGGTGGTTGCTTGACAAAGACCTCTTCTTCTATGAAACCATTTAGGAAAGCACTTTTAACATCCATTTGATAAAGCTTAAAGCCCTTAGATGTCGCAAATGCTAGCAAAATACGAATGGCTTCCAATCTAGCTACAGGAGCAAAGATCTCCTCAAAGTCTAAGCCTTCTACCTGGGAATAACCTTGAGCTACAAGCCTAGCCTTATTGCGAACTACCAACCCATCCTCACTTTGCTTATTTTGAAAACTCATTTTGTTCCAATTATATTATGATTGGGTGGAGGTTCAACTAAGGTCCAAACTTTGTTTCTTTCAAAATTTTCAAACTCTTCATACATGGCATTGACCCAAGAGTCATCAGATAAAGCATGGGTGACATCTCGGGGTTCAAAAGACGCGACAAAAGCAGAATGTGCATGAGAATCAAGAGAAATAAACCTAGAGCGAGTGACTCGCTCATGTTGATCCCCAATAATCTGCTCAGGTGGATGCTGTCGCTGAATGCGAAGAGGAGCTCCTGGTGCAGATGTGGCCTCTACCTCACGGGCTGTAGAGGTAGGAATAGAGCCACTCTGATCGTCAGTGAAGGTAGGAAGAGGCTGCTCATCTGAAGCTGGAGTAGTAGAAGCAGGCTCTCCAACTATCTCAGAAGGAACTTGAGAATGGATTGGGTCCTCATCCTCAGAATCATCATCGACGAAGATGCTCTCAGAAACCTATGTACCTGCATCATCGGGTCTAGTACCAGGACTAGCCTCATCAAAAGTGACTTCGCAAGTCTCAACAATTTTGTTAGTGTCAAAATTAAAAACACGATAGCCACAAGAACGAGCAGGATATCCAAGAAAGATGCCATCAGAACATCTAGATTCAAATTTATCTAAGTTGCCATGTTTAAGAATGAAGCATTTGCAACCAAAGATCTTGAAATGAGACACTTTTGGCTTATGACCAAATCTGAGCTTAAATGAAGTCTTACCAATAACAGATCTCAAGAACACCCTATTAGAGATATAACAAGCAGAAGAGATCGCCTCAGCCCAAAACCTCATAGGTGTGGAATGCTCATCTAGCATGGTCCTGGCCATCTCTACAAGGGTCCTGTTCTTCCTCTCTACAACACCATTCTGCTGGGGAACTCTAGGTAAAGAAATCTGGTGCTCTAGCCCCTATCAGAACAGAAGGTGGCAAAGGAAGAATTCTTGAATTCTGTCCCATTGTCACTCCTAATGGCTCTCAAAGCTCTAGGAAGATCAACAGCAAGTCTAAGGACCAACTCTCTAAAGAAGCCAAATGCCTCATCCTTAGAAACCAGAAAATAAACCCATGAATACCTGGAGTAATCATCCACAATCACAAGCACAAACCATTTCCCACCGGCAGACTGAACTCTATCAGAACAGAAGGTGGCAAAGGAAGAATTCTTGAATTCTGTCCCATTGTCACTCCTAATGGCTCTCAAAGCTCTAGGAAGATCAACAAAGAAGTCTAAGGACCAACTCTCTAAAGAAGCCAAATGCCTCATCCTTAGAAACCGTAAAATAAACCCATGAATACCGGAGTAATCATCCACAATCACAAGCACAAACCATTTCCCACCCAGATCAACTCTAGAAGGACCAACAAGATCTAGGTGCAAGAGTGACCAGTCCATCTGTCATCACTAAGGTAAGAGGTGGATGAGAAGCGAAACCATCTTACCATGTCTCATGTGGTGTGCAAATTAGGTCTCTAATGACCTTGACCTAGGCAAACCTCTAATCAAATCCTTGCTACTGACTCTAGTCAAGTGGTCGAAGCCTATGTGACCAAGCCTACGATGCCACAACACTAAATCATGGGAGTCAGAAGCCACAAGACATCTAGGGCTGGAAGCAGAAGAGACACTAAAATCGGCACAAAAGATCCTCTCGAATCTGGAGATCTCAAAGACAAGCTAACCCGAGGAGTCTAGAACTCTACACTCGCCACTCTTAAACCTCACTTCTAGACCCTCATCAAGTAGCGGAGAAACAGATAGCAGATTATACCTCAGCTTGCTTACCAAAGCGACGTCCTTGAGCATGAACTTGTTGTTAACGCGCACTGTGCCCTTGGCTGTCACGGTCCCAGTAGAAGCATCCCCAAATGTGATCAATTCATTACCGGATGCACGTGTGAGGGAGGAGAACCATCTAGAATCTCCAGTCATATGTCGAGAACACCCAGAGTCAACAAGCCATATGTCCTCCTTCCTCTCACGACGGACCTACAAAGCACGAACAAGAAACATCTGTGCCTCAGTACTGGGGTTAGTAATAAAGGACTTGGGAATCTAGTACTGAGTCACACGATGCTTGGTAGCAATAGTAGAAACAACAATAAAATGGTTAGAAGTAAAATCATGAGAATGCACACGAGAAACACCTAAATCTCTCCGAATCGACCTACCAAAAGGTCGGTACTCCCCCTGTCTAGATGCTACCCGTGGTCTCTCCTCACGATATCCTAAACCAGAACGCTGCCTAGAGTCACCAAAAGAGTCAAAGAAGTCATCTACAAACCTGGCCCTACTAATGGTTCTCAAAGTACTCATCCTCTCCTTCCTCTCAATCTTGGCTCTACGGAAGCAGAACTCAACAATGTAGCCATCCTTCTTGCAGAAGGTGCAATGGTACTTGACCTTTTGAGGGGTCTGACCTGTTGAAGTAGAAACACATGTCTTGCTAGAAGGGGTTTGGGCAAAACCTGCAGATCTAAAAACTACCTTAGATGGCTCAGGAGGTTCTACCTCAAACATACCACTCTCAACAGCTCTCACAATCTTAGGTGGATGGTTCTTGGGATGCTCTAGGGGATTAAATCCTAGGCCACTTTTCTTCACACTCACCTTAGATTGGTCAAGAATCATGTTGAGGTTCTTCTTCCCACCAGAGAATCTCTCAAGAGTACTGTTAAGGTAGTCATTTTCTTTGACTAGCTCCTTACATGAGGCACACTTATTTGACTTGATAGCCCTATCATACCTTTCCTTATAGTGAGCTACCTCAGCTTTCAAAGCCTCACAAGACACACAATAGTCATCCCTAATTCTATCCAACTGCTCTTTGAACTTAACTCTAAATGCTTTTTGTATCTTATCTACATTATGCCCAACTTCAATACAAAGAGCACAAGAATTAGAATCAACAACTTTCTTGGAAGCAGTCATGGACATGGATTGTTCAATTTTAGCTTTCTTCTCTAGAGTCTTGTTTAAGGTATCATTCTCAATTGTGAGTTTAATACAGTTTTCACATGAAGCAGTTTTAGAATAAAGAACCATTTTAGTCATCTGCTTCATTTTAATCCTACTATCCTCACAATGAGAACACATGTGACTAGCATCAAATTTATGCAATTCCTTAGTAGCACTATCCAATTTCAACTCAAGTAATGCACAATTTGAGCAAGATGAATGAATAGCATCTACAGCAGTCACATCTAGAGCAATAGCATCCATGCAAACATGACTAGGACTTGACTTGAGAGAATCTAGTTCATCAAAAGCATCTTTCAGTTGATTAGCAATAGAGGAATGAGCATATTTCATATTTGCTAGTTCATTAAGCAAGCTAGAGCAAGAATCACAATCATCAACACGATTAATGGATTTGAGCCTAACAACTTCTAGGTTCAAGTTATCAATCATGGTATCATGTTTCTTCATCATTTTTGCTTGCTTATTCAGTTTTTGTTCAGCAAGGACCAAAGCACGTCTCATATCAGCAAGTGAGGGACATACCTCATCGGGATCACAGAAAAGGTCATCGTCGTTGGAGGAGTCGATGTCATGGCTGTCCCTAGCCATGAAGCACATACCGGTGAAGTCCTAGGCCTTCTACTTGCCATGAGAGTCATCGTCGTCGTCCTCCGTCTCCGAGTTCACATTGCTCATGTCAACACTCTCAAGAGCGGTAAGGACCTGGCTGACGAACTTACGATAGTTGGGCTTCTTGACTTTCGTGTCTTTAGCTTGAGGACGCCTCCGAGAGTCCTTCTCCATCTTGCCCTTCAGCTTGGGGCACTTGGAGCGAATGTGGTTCGACTCACCACACTCAAAACAAGTGATAGGGCCACCTCTCCTCCTGTTCCTCACCTTGTTGTATACTCTGGAAAATTTTGTGGATAGGAGGGCTAGGTCATCCTCAGGTAGCTTCTCTAGCTGCTCATCACTCAGAGAATGCAAAGCGGACAAGGAAAAACTAGATGAGCCAAAATCCAATGAATTAGAAGAACTACCCTTAGATGGGTCGACCACCAAAGCCATCGACTCTGTCTTGGGGAGACGCGAGATAAAGTCAATCTCATGCGTCTTCAACCTCGAGTAGAGCTTATCCATGGTAAGCTCACTCAAGACAGTGTTGTCATTGATGGATGTGATCTTCATTCCCTAGACCTTCACATCAAGAGCACCCAAAAGCTGGCGTGCGTTCTCAGACTCAGTGAAAACAAAATCCACTGCACGTAGGTCATGAAGAATCTTGGAGAACCACCCCCACAGCTCATCTAAAGACTCACCAGGCCTTTGCTCGATCTTTGAGTATTCTTCTTGAGCTGGTTCTGTCTCACTTCCTTGATCGCAGTAGAGCCCTCGTGGTAGTCACAAAGGGTCCTCTAGATCTCGTGAGCAGACCTCAAATGAGCCACACGCTCAAACTTGGATCGACTAAGACCTGGGATCAAGAAGTTGCGAGTTTTGCTATTAGCCTCAACATCTGGAGTGATCACATCGTCATTGGCCGGCACGACATATGGATTTTTGACCTTAAGCCAAATAGCGTGCCCTTGAGCCTCGATATAGGCATACATATGTGCCTTCCAATAAGCAAAATTAACTCCATCGAAAACAGGTGGTTTGGTTGAATACTTGTTAGTCGCCATTGCTCCAAAGACCGGTTAAGATCGATGAGAAGAGCTAACCGGGTTCTGATACCACTTGTAGGACCGGAAAGGCGACTAGAGGGGGGGTGAATAGGCGCTAAAACAATTTTTGCAACCCCTCAAAAGAAACAGCAACAGAAACAGAAAATCTGCTGAAGAACATCAGGGTGCGGTACTACCGCTGTCCAATGTGTAGTACTACCGCCCTTCGTGTAGTTCATCCTGACAGTAGAGTTTCAAAACCGAAAAGATGATTAACTTGAGTTTTATCCAACCAAAACTTATCAAACTTGAACCATAACATCTAGAGAATAACAGGAACCTATTCCAATTATCTATTCAATAGATCCACGTCAAAGTCTTGACCTTTCTCAGATTTGGTAAAGTACGGTTCAAGAACAGGTCAAAAACTCAAATCTGATCCTAGGCTTGCTTGTGGTCTATTGATGATCAAGATGACCTTAGATGGTCTCCCACAAGTCAAAGCAAGCATAAGCAACAGAGGGAATCGAGGGAAAACCAGTGGATCATCAAAAACACAAAAACTCCCAAAATAGAAGACAAAGAGCGAAGGAGACTCACTTCTAGAAACATGATTGGATTGATCTGAACATATGATTGATGTTTACAGCCTCTCCATCTTGGAGAACACAACTCAATACAAAGAGCACAAGAATTAGAATCAACAACTTTCTTGGAAGCAGTCATGGACATGGATTGTTCAATTTTAGCTTTCTTCTCTAGAGTCTTGTTTAAGGTATCATTCTCAATTGTGAGTTTAATACAGTTTTCACATGAAGCAGTTTTAGAATAAATAACCATTTCAGTCATCTGCTTCATTTTAATCCTACTATTCTCACAATGAGAACACATGTGACTAGCATCAAATTTATGCAATTCCTTAGTAGCACTATCCAATTTCAACTCAAGTAATGCACAATTTGAGCAAGTTGAATGAATAGCATCTACAACAGTCACATCTAGAGCAATAGCATCCATGCAAACATGACTAGGACTTGACTTGAGAGAATCTAGTTCATCAAAAGCATCTTTCAGTTGATTAGCAATAGAGGAATGAGCAGATTTCAGATTTGCTAGTTCATTAAGCAGGCTAGAGCAAGAATCACAATCATCAGCAGGATTAATGGATTTGAGCCTAACAACTTCTAGGTTCAAGTTATCAATCATGGTATCCTGTTTCTTAATCGTTTTTGCTTGCTTATTCATTTTTTGTTCATCATGGACCAAAGTACGTTTCATATCAGCAAGTGAGGGACATAGTTCATCAGGATCGCTGAAATGTTCGTCGTCATTGGAGGAGTCGACGTCATGGCTGTCCCTAGCCATGAAGCACATACCGGTGAAGTCCTGGGCCTTCGTCTTGCCATGAGAGTCATCGCTGCCGTCCTCCGTCTCTCGAGTCCACATCACTCATGTCAACACTCAAGAGCGGCAAGGACTGGATCGATTTAACTTGCGATAGTTGGGCTTCTTGACTTTCGCATCCTGAGCTTGAGGACGCTTCTTGAAGTTCTTCTCCTCCTTGCCCTTCAGCTTGGGGCATCTGGAACGAATGTGGTTTGGCTCACCACACTCAAAGCAAGTGGTCGAGCCTCCTCTCCTTCTGTTTCTCACCTTGTTGTACACTTTGGAGAATTTTGTGGATAGGAGGGCTAGGTCATCCTCTAGTAGCTTCTCTAGTTGCTCATCACTCAAAGAATGCAAAGCAGACAACGAAAAACCAGATGAGCCAAAATCCAATGAATCAGAAGAACTACCTTTAGATGGGTAGACCACCAAAGCCATCGACTCTATCTTAGGGAGACGCGAGATAAAGTCAATCTCATGCGTCTTCAACCTCGAGTAGAGCTTATCCATGGTAAGCTCACTCATGGCAGTATTCTCATTGATGGATGTGATCTTCATTCCCCAAACCTTCACATCAAGAGCACCCAAAAGTCAAGTCGTTCTCGAGACTCAAGATGAAAACAAGATCTCTGCACGAGGTCATGAAGAATCTTGGAGAACCTCCCCCACAGCTCATCTAAAGACTCACCAGGCCTTTGCTCGATCTTTGAGTATTCTTTCTTGAGCTGGTTCTGTCTCACTTCCTTGATCACAGTAAAGCCCTCGTAGTAGTCACAAAGAGTCCACCAGATCTCGTGAACATACCTCAAATGAGCCACACGCTCAAACTCAGATCGACTAAGACCTTGGATCAGAAAGTTCCGAGCCTTGCTATTAGCCTCAACATCTGGAGTGATCACATCGTCATTGGCCGGCACCACATATGGATTTTTGACCTTAAGCCAAATAGCGTGCCCTTGAGCCTCGATGTATGCATGCATACGAGCCTTCCAATATGCAAAATCAACTCCATCGAAAATAGTTGGTTTGGTTGAATACTTGTTAGTCGCCATGGCTCCAAAGACCGATTAAGATGTATGAGAAGAGCTAACCGGGCTCTAATACCACTTGTAGGACCGGAAAGGCGACTAGAGGGGGTGAATAGACGCTCGCTTAATTTTTCACCTTTAATTAGATTCAACACAATATCACTCCGATAGCTACAAAAGCTATGAAGATCAACAAACAAACAAATACAATGGAAGACTTGTGTTGAACCCAAATCAAAACCCCAAACAAGAGACTAAAAACCCGAGATCAAAACCACTGGATCGGACTAACCGACGGCTTACGAGCGGTCAAACCGAGATCCGATCAAACCGTCATGTAAACATCGGATTGACCGGGATCCGGTCGAACCGGTGTTGAAATTTCGGTCTGACCGATCTGGGGCGTAACAAAGGAAACGACCCAAAACTCAAAACGAAAATCGGTCTAACTTTTGATCTACACGGCCAAACTTGACCAAATTTGGAACACACATTCCTAACGATATTAGGAACCTATTCCAGGTAGCGAAAGAGTAGATCCACGTCAAAGTTTCAACCTTTTTCCATTTTACCGAAGGAAGGTTCAAAACCGGGCAAAAACGAAATCTTGATCCAACTCTTGCTCGTGGGAGATTGATGATCTAGATGATCTTAGATATGTTCCCACATGTCACAGCAAGAAGTAAGAGGGCACGAAACCAACCAAAAACCAAAGGATCAAGAAATGACCAAAGATCACAAATAGAGAGCATGAACACAAAATAGACTCATCTTTGGGAATCATCCATAGATTGATCTAAGGTTGAGAAGGTTTACAGCCACTCCATCCATAGAGGACAAAGCTCAATCCATGAGCACACAACTCAACTCATCTCCCTAGAACCCTAAGCCTCTCCTCTTTCTCTAAAACCCTAAAACCAAACTAGGGTTTACAAATGAAGTCCTTAAGACTGCTGTGAACAGCATCCCTCCTATTTATATGAGGCCTAGACCTTCTAGAGGACAAACCCTAATGGGCTCCCGTTAAGGCCCAATACAAACGGGTCACACACGCACGCATTTTAAAGCGCCGTTTTCACTTCCACTTGACCTAAACCACTTCACCATGCGCCGACCCACGCCGCAGTTTAGCCAAGAGTCACAAAGTCGGTATTTGGTGAAATTACCAAAATACCCCTTCTTGATCCTTCTCCGTGGACCGAGTCCAATCCTGTCGAAGCAATCGCCTGCTTCACCACGTGTAGGTTGATCAACGGCTCTCATCATGTCGGCAAGTCTCTCCCGTCCGGATCCCACCGGAACCACCAAGGCACTTGCACCGACCCCCGCGCCGCTTGATCCAACCCGTTGCACCGAACTGCCTGTTCGGTCATCCTCGTCCATTCTACGCCATGCTTGAGTCACTCGACCTCACCCAGTATCCATGATCACTCTAGACCTCAGCTCTCCAAGCTTAGTCCCGATCCTCCTCGCCGTTGACTGTCATTGACCTGCAAGCCACCTGCACAGTAATAGACAAGCAAACTCGAATCTGGGAACAAGTTGTTCACAACTTGACCCACGTTAGCCAAAACATGCAATATGCAACACATATGCATTAACAAACATGGATATGACATATCCCATAATCAATTTGCCAATAATATCACAAAACAGCATAAACACGATCATTGCGGTTCATCGGCGGTCAGACCACACCAGTCGGCTCGACGGTCATTGACCACGGCTCGACCACCTCTGCTGACAAAGACTTTTAAACTTCGCCGAAAACGCGTGAAACTTCAAACCAAAAGCACCATTGCCAATTGTTTCATCATCCTAAGATCATGAGCATATCCCCATGATATCCACACCGTGTAACCACATGTCCAGGATGGGGTGGACCTGGCCAACTAATTAGTAATGTTTTGATTCGGTTTTGCGTTGGTTGATTATGGCGCAAGAGGGGGCTTGGACGACGAATCCTTAGCAAGCAGAACCGAGTCAAAATAGAGCTTTGTAAAGGCCTTGTGATAATCTCTTAGTCGCACACCTCGGAAGTGTGTGAATAGAAAGTATAAGATGATTATCTCTTGTGGGTCAAGCTGTACAACCTCTGTAGAGTGTAAAATTATTCGAATAGCCGTGTCCCCGATTATAGACAGTGCCTGGTGATTTCACACGAGGGGTAGATTTTCTCAAAATATTGTCGTGGATGGTTTCGAGTAGTTGATCTGATCGTGGAAGCGATCTGGTCATGGTCGTTGGTTGGGAAGTGAACAGGGTGTTCACAAGTTGTTTCAAAGAACTCGATTAGCTACGTAATAATCATTCAAATTATGCTTTATGACCTACTTACTGTATTTACTGTCAATACCGCTTTTTGCAAATTAAACATAAATCTATTCTTGTCAAGCCTTGCATGAATACTACGCGCATATTGTTTCCTACGACTTGCTGATTACTTTATGTACTCACGGCTATATGCCCTTTGTTGATCAGTCATCGAAGAAGACCCAGGGAGCATGGAGTTCTACGAGGAGGATTACTTCGAAGACCATGTGGACTAGGCCGTGTCCTCCACTCGATTGCCTGTGGGCATGTCAGATGGCCTCGACGAGTTGTTTTTGTTCTCCGCTGCAACTTGTAATTTGTTGTCTTTAGCCCTGCGTGGCAAACTCTGTAAAAACCTTGACTGTAAGGTCCTTTTGCTGTTAAGTAATATTAATTTGTTTGCTTCATCGTTAATTTTGCCGTATGGATATGATTTCATCTATGTTGCAACTATGTGAGCTAGCTACTGATCTTGAGACTAGTTCAATATACACAGAGGGTTCTAGAGTTGCATATCTGGGGTCCCGACAGAGGTGGTATCAGAGCCATATCAACTGTAGGGCGTAACCATAGTTAGCATGACCGTGTAGTCAAAAACTTCAAAATTTATTTTATAAATCAAACCAACCGAATAACATAGTAGTTATTCTTCTCTCATCTTATTCTAATCTTTCCCCATATCACCCCTAAGTTCTTACATATTATCCCTTCTGAAACTTTGTTTCTGAATTAAAACTGATCCTCCTCACCTCAGTAATCTCTATCGGATCGAGCCTTGCTTCAAGTCGACCATCCATATAAGTTAGATTAGAAGTGCTTTAGCAAGTTGCCCTTCTTAGCTTTAGTATCGTGTAGTCCGAGTAATATGACCTTCGTCTTGAGTTTTGCTGTCTCTTAATAGCATTCTGGCTATTTGTTCTCTAGGTTTAACCGACTTTCCCCAATTAGATTGCTCTGTCTTTCTCCCTTATTCTCTCTCATCTATTGTGCTTTTTCCTCTCACTTACTATGCTTTCTTCTTCTCGTCTATTAAAACGAGGAAGATTTGTGCAGATTGTTCAGAACCGCAACTCAGCAAGTCAGGATGAACCTGTGGATAACGTTACACCACCTCCTCCAACCGCAATGGCAGATCAGGGTATGGGTTAGTTCATGGCAGCCCAGGTACAGCTGATGAATGCAATTATGTAAAATATGAACCAGATGATGACTCAATAGAACCAGACTGCTGCCGCCCTAGTCGCAATGTTGAATCAGAACAATCAAGCAGCTGCTATGCCACCCCACCAGCTTTTCCTCAGTCAAGGCTGGCAGAGTTCATGAGGACCCATCCATCTACTTTCTCCAGCTCCTCTGAGCCCTTGGACGCAGATGACTAGCTGCGCTCTATCGAGAAGAAGCTCACTATCGCCCGGTGTGACGACCGTGAGAAGGTTCTGTATGCCGCGCACCAGCTTGAAGGTACTACTGCGGAATGGTGGGAGAATTACTGTGCTACCCATGAAAACCACCAGAACATCACTTGGGATGAATTTTCAGAAGCTTTATGCTACTCCCATATTTCTGATGGGAAGGTGGAAATGAAGAAGAATGAGTTTCATGAGCTGCGGCAAGGAAACATGTTAGTGAGTGAATACCTTAACAAGTTCACTAAACTTGCTCGTTATACTCCAGAGGATGTCGCCACAGATGATGAAGCATGGTGCTCGTCAAAATCAACCGTAGAGAGCCAGAATGAATGTGCAGCATCCTACCTGTTTCGCTCCTCCTATTACCTTCAGGACCCGTGCGACCGCACCTCGCCCAGCTGCTCCAGGTTTCCGCAGCTTCGGCAACAACAACCTCACCAACAACCAGCAGCCAAGAAACAACAATCATGCCACAGGAATCACCTGTTTTATCTGTTAGCAATTGGGACACTACGCCAGTAACTACACGTAAAAGTAAGGTCCAACGCCTATCAGATTCAACTTGGGAGCTACTCAGACCAGAAACCCCATGCCAGGAACTAGTCGTGGAGCACCGCAGACTCCAGCTGCACTAGCCAAGACCCCTTAGCCTATTGGGAGAGGTCATGTGAACCATGTCATAGTGGAGGAAGCCCAGACAGCCCTAGACGTCGTGTTGGGTAAGTTCCTAGTAAATTCAGCATCTGCTGCTATTTTGTTTGATTCTGGAGCTTTGCATTCATTTGTTTCTCGGAGTTTTGCTGCAAAGCATCAGTTAGGGTTTTGACTCTTAAAAATGCTTTATTGGTTCAATCCCCGGTTCGGAGTTGAGTACGAACCAAGGTTACCCAAAAGTTAAAGTGACCATAGAAGGAGTAGAATTTCTAGCCAACCTCATAATCATCGACACCAAGTCCTTAGATGTGATTTTGGGTATGGATTGGCTTGCTAATCACCATGCAATTTTGGAAATTTTGGATTGTGGTGGTCGAAGCATCACCTTAGTCAATCCAGTCAGAACCAAAGTAAAATTTGAAGCCTCCACGGAAAAGCATGATGGAGCTTCAATCTGTAGTGTTAAGACTCTATCTTTAGAAGACGTGCCAGTGGTCGTAGAGTTTCCTGATGTCTTCCCTGATGACCGACCTGGAATGTGAAGGATCGGAAAGGCGACTAGAGGGGGGGTGAATAGACGCTTTCTCTATTTTTCTCCTCGATCTAACTCAACACTACTTTCACTCCAATAGCTATAAAAGCTATGAAGATCTGTATACAGGCACAGTGGATGACCTGTGTTGAATTCGATCAAACCCTAAAGCAAAAGACCAAAAAACATCTCACAACCGCATAGGAAGATGTGCAAGGAATAACTAGCTTGTTGTATATATGAGATGAACAGTAACATCACAAGATGCAAATAATAAATAAATCTAGGCACTGCATGTAAATCAATTGAAGTCCCTAGCTTCCGGTCAACAACTAGTAGGCAGCAACCAATAGATTAATTTATCCTTCCTAGAAAGCAAAGATAATCACATCACAGTCGCCGCCGGCCTCAGTTCACGTGCACAAGACAATAGCCTCCAGTGTCAGCATGCACGCTCACGCGAGGTCCGGATCGGCCAGCGCAGGCACCACTGCCTCCAGTATCAGCACGCACAAGCAAGAGCCACACCGAACCATACAGAGCAGACAAGCAAGTACAAATAAACTAATCTAACACACCGAAGCCGCTGGGAGTTAAAACCAAAACCTATCTCACGTCATTGAAGGCATCCCAAGGCAATAAAAACTAAACAGCAAACTGCCAGCAACAAGGATTCAGTCGAATCATGATGGCAGCCCAAGCTAATAAACTGGTCAACAAGTTGCAGCAATAAACAATTCTAAAACTTCAACTCAATGAAAAGATTCGAGTTACACAAACCGATGGGAATCCAGAGAAAGCTTACAGCCGCTGCTAAGAGCAATCTACTCACACGCAAGAGGAAAAATGGCGATCAACTACAGCCGCCAAAAACCTATGCAGTCGCCGGCCCCTACCCTTTTTGTGTCTCCCAATCGCTCTGCAAGCCGCCGCCACGGCTCTTGTTTTTGCGAGAGGAACAGGCCGTCGCCAGAGCCTCCGGATTTTGCGGGCTTCTACGGGCGCAGCCCCACGGATGTCCTATCTCCATCCTTTTATATGACAGCCACCAACCCTAAAACCCTTTTAGAATTGGAGCTTCTAGAAGATTAAACCTAATGGGCTTTCGTTAAGGCCCAACATCAACGGAACACACACGCACGTATTTTAAAGCGCTGTCTTCACTTCTCTTGACCTAATCCACTTCACCTCGCTCCGTCTTACGCCGCGGGTTGTCATTAGGTCACCAAGGCGGTATTTGGTACAATTACCAAAATACCCCTTCTCGATCTTTTCCGAAGACCGAGTCCAATCCTGTTGAAGCAATCGCCTGCTTCGCCACGTGTAGGTTGATTCAGTGGCTCTCATCGTGTCGGCAAGTCTCTCCCATCCGGTTCCCACCGGACCATCTTGGCACTTGCACCAACCCCCGCACCGCTTGATCAACCAGTCGCACCGAACTGCCCATTCGGTCATCCTTGTCCATTCTGCGCCACGCTTGAGTCCATTGACCTCACCCGGCATCCTTGATCGTTCTGGACCTCAACTCTCCAAGCTTAGTCCCGATCCTCCTCGCCGTTGACCATCATTGACCTGCAAGCCACCTGCACACCAATAGACAAGCAAATCGAATCCGGGAACAAGTTCTTCACAACTTGACCCACGTTAGTGAAAACATGCAACATGCAACACATATGCACTATAGCCTATGAACTCAATCTATTCCAAAGCCAAATTTCCAAAATGGCTGAAGATCAGCCTTTTAACTTTGCCGAAATCGCATGAAACTTCAAACCATCAAAGCCATTGCCAGTTGTTTCATCATCCTAAGATCATGAGCATATCCCCATGATATCCACAGAATGCCACCAGACAGGGACCTATAGTTTGTCATCAACCTAGTTCCGGGAACTACACCAATTTCCAAGAGACCTTACCGTTTGCCTGTTGACGACCTAGTCGAGCTGAAGAAGCAGATTGAGGAGATGCAAGATAAAGGTTTTGTTCGACCAAGTTCTTCGCCTTAGGGAGCCCCAGTGATCTTTGTTGCAAAGAAAGATGGTGCCCAGTGGATGTGTGTGGATTACCGCTCACTCAACGAAGTCACCATCAAGAACAAATACCCTCTACACATGATTAATGATCTATTCGACCAATTGAAGGGAGCCGGAGTGTTCTCCAAGATAGATTTGAGGTGAGGTTACCATCAGTTGAAGATTCATCAAAAGGATATCCCCAAGACAACTTTCTCAACCCGTTATGGACTGTACGAGTTCACGATCGTGTCTTTTGGATTGACCAATATCCCTGCTTACTTTATGAACTTGATGAATAAAGTATTCATGGAGTATTTAGATAAGTTCGTCATTATCTTTATTGACGATATTCTAGTGTACTCCAAGAGTGAGGAAGAACATGAAGAGCACCTTCGCTTGGTCCTGAATAAGCTTAGAGATCATCAACCTTCTCCGGTTATAGACAATACTTGGTGATTTCACACGAGGAGTAGATTTTCTCAAAATGTTGTCATGGAAGGTTTCGAGTAGTTGATCTGGTCGTGGTCGTTGGTTGGGAAGTGAACAGGGTGTTCACGAGTTGTTTCAAAGAACTTGATTACCTACGTAATAATCTTTCAAATTGTGCTTTATGACCTACTTACTGTATTTACTATCAATACTGCTTTCCGCAAATTAAACATAAAGCTATCCTTGTCAAGCCTTGCATGAATACTACGCGCATACTGTTCCCTACGACTTGCTGAGTACTTTATGTACTTACGGCTATATGCCCTTTGTTGATCAGTCGTCAAAGAAGAACCAAGGAGCATGGAGTTCTACGGGGAGGATTACTTCGAAGACCATGCGGACTAGGCCGCGTCCTCCACTCGATTGCCTGTGGGCATGTCGGATGGCCTCCACGAGTTGTTTTTGTTCTCCGCTGCAAGTTGTACTCTGTCGTCTTTAGCCCTGCGTGGCAAACTTTGTAAAAACCTTGACCGTAAGGTCCTTTTATTGTTAAGTAATACTAATTTGTTTGTTTCATCGTTAATTTTGCCGTATGGATATGATTTCATCTATGTTGCAACTGTGTGAGGTAGCTACTGATCTTGGGACTAGTTCAGTATACACAGAGGGTCCCGGAGTTGCATATCCGGGGTCCTGATAGCGGAGCTCTATTGTTGCATGCATGTTTGGCTGAAATTCACCGCCGTACTACTCCGGCGAGCCGTCGCTATAGACCGTCCCAGCACTCGTGACTGGTACTGATAGAAGCGCACGGCTATTGGAAATCCATTCATGGCCTTGGTTCACACCAGCGTGGACCACATCGCCGGCGGCGAGCCTGGCAATGAACCATGGCATTTTTGGGTTTTTGTCATACTCCGATCGGCATTGTAGCTAGGCCAATAGGGCGAATCTCGGTTCATTAAGAGCTAATGATTGCTTAGTGTTTTTAATGGCTGTCTTAATGCATAATGTGTCTATTACATGTGGGGCCATGAACAGAAAACGAGGTTTTAAACCGGTTTGTCTTTAGTCAATGACATGTGGGCATGGCACTTTAAGTGCATAGTAATCGTGGGCCATGAACCCGTGGACCAAGTATGTTGACCTTCGGTCCATGCAATGTTGCATGGACTGAGTCAATGACATGAGGGTTCCACCTCTCAATAGGATTTAATTCAGAAATTAAAATGAAAAAGAGTACTGTGCAGTGGACCCTGCACGTCAGCGACCGAGGCTAGGTAAGCTTGGGTAAGAAAATTATTAAATGTATTTATAAATTACGAAATGAGTTATTGTTGCACTGTAAATTCAAAGGACTTAAAAAATTCATAACTAATACATTTTAACTTCAAAATAAGTGAAACCAATTTTGTTGGTTTTAATTTGTCATGTACTTTAATTTGAAATAGTTATGAAATTTGTTTCGGTCACAAAAAATAATGATATTGGAATTTACTCCAAAACCGAATTATTTTTACACTAAAAATGCTGTTAACTTTGAAAATACATTGAAAATGCAAATAAACTCCAAATTGGATGATTCAAGTTTTATTGAACATAAATTTTTATTATATTTCTAACCATGTAATTATTTTATCCACCACTATTTTGCAAAGTTTTGCGAAATAATTAAAATCAGATGAATAGTAACCGAACTGATTTTTCCAGCATTTTCTCCAAAACTGATTTTCAAACTGTTATGACTCTCACATGCTAACTCCAAATGAAATAATTATCTCATCTAAATTCATGATCTCACTACTGTATAAATTTCATGCATTTTTGAGCATTTTGAGTTTTTTTTGTCTTTTTCTCGATGTTTATTCGATGTCGTTATTTCTATAGAGTCTGAATTGCTGCAAGTCGACGATTACGCCACTAAGAGTGAACAACGAACAACTTGACTTTCAGCAAGGCAAGCATCATTTGAACTTTATTTTGCATCATATTGATCCCAGCTTTTGTTAGTTAGTATTTTTGAAATGCAACAATATTGCTTACATGCTATTTTGATATGTCGATATTTTTGTGAATAGTTAGTTATGTCCTACTATTGTTGTTTATTCTTGTATCTCCTTTACAAATATGCTTAATATTAGGTGTTGTGATGATATATCTACTACATATGGATTCGCTTAGCCATGCAAGTCTAGTAGTTCGATGGTCCGATTGACGGGATTATCTCGTCGATCGTGGGAGACACCTCACTCTTACCTTTTATGCCTTTGGTCTAGATCTCTGAATCTGGTTAAGTCTATATTGGTTAAATTTAAAAGGTTTTGGGTCTGGACAAGTGGTTGTTAGTGAGGGTGCCTTCGTGCACGAGACTCGGGTATGTGGTAGTCTTGTCCGGTCCATTAAGGACTAAACTTTGGGATATCGATTCCAAGTAACTTTCGTACTTCCACACAGTGAAATGGGCGCTACTCGGTTAAGTAAGGGGAGGGTTTTATTGAGTTAAGTCCCAGGTCGTGTGAGGACACTTGTGTTCGATCATTTCTTCGTTGGATCCAATGCAATTTTCTATAATGTGCATTGGAGCACTCTTTTTCTTTCTTTACATTGTATCGGTATCTCCAACACAACTTGCGAGCCTGCTTAGCGAGCTCTATCAGTAGCTTGTACTAAGTTGGGGTTCATCTTGCAAGGGAGACTCATCTCAATAGGGTCTTCTTGCTGAACAATACTGAATCTCGATATCCCAAGCCGATATACCTAAGGAAGTGTGTTATTATCCGGAGGCTTACGAGCTAGTCGAGTCATGTGGGTAAAGTTATACTCCCCTGCAGGGATTAATCTATTCGAATAGTTGTGTCCATGGTTACGGACGACACTTGGTATTGAATGACATCATCGTTAGATTCTAATTAAAACTTGATGTGGGTTGCAACTCAGTATCGGCATGAATGGGATATTCATGCATTTTAGTTTATCAAAGTGGGTTGCCACTTTGGTATTGTTTGATATATATATATATATATATATATATATCACTAATACTTGTACTTCTTTTACTAAATAAATGTTTACAAATTGGTAATTTCAAACTAGATGGTCTAGGGATAAAAAATTATGCATTTATGCAAAACTAAACCACTAAAGCCATCCTTTGGACAGCCACTAGCATATATAATTTTTATTTAAGTAAGACTTACGAGTAAAATTTTGTACTTAACCCGGTTTTGCTTGTTCAGGTGAGGAAGACCTTACATCCGATGAGTTCGTTAGCGCCGATTTAGGCGACGCTAACAAATAGTGTTGTTCTTTAACTCTCAGTCAGTTGCCTCGGGGTTTTTTGGCACACTTGTTGGACCTTTTGGTTTATTTATCTTGCTTTTACTGCTACTTAATGTTATTATTTGAACTTGGCCGGTCGACCGCTTTGTAATAGTCATAGACTTAACTACTATGTTGTATGTCTTTTGGATTATCAATGTATGAATGTTGTATGATTGTGATTGACGTTGATGAGGGTATATGCGTGTTGGTCGTTGATCTTGGGAGCCAACACGAGACACATGCCCGCTATTTTGGAATCCCATTTAACTCGTTTAAGTGTGTACTTGGGCTGTTGGAGAATTAGCTATCATGTAGTACCTGCAGAGGAGTGGTATGCATGGTGTCTAATGCTTTGAGTTCTGCCAGGTGCTCTCACTTAGATGGAGTTAAGTTGGATTCCATTTCCTTGAGGCCTAGAGTTATTTCCATAAGACCGGGAAGGCCTCGATCTTACGGAAATAACCCGGGAGTCCTCACAGCGTTCCTTCACAATGCATTAGTCTCAGTTTTCATGTTGGGCCATTAGAAAAGTAGTTTCATTCTTTGATAGGTGGCTCTCTCACCCGAATGCCCTCCCAAAGCTGAATCATGGAAAGAGCATAATAATTTCTTTCTGAGTTGTGTGTTATTGCTGATATACAATATGCCTTTGTATCTCAAAATGCCATTATGCAGGGTATATGGTGGGACAATGTTTGCATCTATTCTCAATTTACTCTCCACTTCTTTGCACCTTTCATCCTCGTGATAGCTCTGGATGATTTCTGTAATCCAAACAGGAATGGCCACGGTGACAGCCGAAACATTATCAGCACAAGGGATTCTAGATCAGGGGCGGAGATGGGCCTCGGGCCGGTTGGGCAACGACCCGAGGCCCAGAGGAAATAGTAGTAGGATATCTAATGTATATTAAAACCATTTTTTAGGTTGTAGCATCCTGGCCCGAGGCATACAGCCCGTCCGAAGGCAGGCACCCAACTCCCCAGCACCCAGGCGGCAGTCGAGTGCCTAGCTCCCAAACGCCCATTGAGGAGCCGGCCCAAGTTGAGTGGCCTAGTGCTCCAGGCCCCAACGCTTCCGACACCCTGTCCTGACGTCCTCGTCTGTCGGGATCAAGAAACGAAGAAAATAATGCACAGAGGCCTTCATGTTCTTTCTCTTCCTTATACTAGTGATAATCTTATCGGCTGTAGATCGAGTTTAGTTCCGATCCAATTAATCTTGACCTATCCAATTAATCTTGACTTGACCAAGAGGTATGAAAAGATTGAGAGGTCACAAACAAAAAATGATGTTGTTTAGCACGTTTTCCATGCACGCGTGTGTTTTGAGCTCCAGATCATTTACAATGGTCAGTGTAAAACTAAAGAGATTAAGGACGTGTCCAAGGCTCCAAGTTAAGCAGAAGCTAGCCATGTTAGGTCATGTACAATAGGCTTACATCAGTTGTCTATAGTCTCTGCTGATCTGCTCGACTCGACTGCCTCTACTCTCGGTGAGATACTTAGATACTTAGATGTGTTTGTATCACAGTATGATGAATTATTGCCTATTGACTTATGTGATGTCTTATGAGTAATTATGTAATTGAGTATGACTACCGACTGGAGACAAACCATGCCAACTATTACTAATTGATTGTGATTTACTGATTTGTGAAACCATGCTAACTAGTTTTTCTAATTGATGTATTTGTATGAGTAATTGAGTATGACTATTAACTTTCTATTTGAATATTTGATGTACTAGAATTAGAAATACATGATGAAGAGGACCAAGACATTGACATCTTATTTTCCATTGCAGTCCAATCAAACCCCTCCGGAAACAATAGGAACTGATGGTAGTAATACCCCACAAAACAATCACTATATTCTGCTTAATCCGGATGACATTGTATTTGCAAGTATTAATGATAACAAGATTTTACAACGTTTTCAAAGTATGAGGTCGTGTAAGCAGAAACTACCTCGTGCTAGTGGTATGTTACATTCTCATTTCATAATTTGCATTAAAAATAACGTTGTGGTCATATGTTCCTGATTTACATATGTAATTTTATCTTTGCAGGTTCAAGTTCTCGTACTATTGTTGATGAAGATATGATATGCTCAAATGAACCAAATCTTTGTTGATTAAGCAAAAATTACCTCGTGCTAGTGGTATGTTACATTCTTATTTTTTTTTACTATGTTTTATCTATTTTATCGTATCGTTAAACATAGAATTCAAATTTTATTTCGATTGTACATTTGGGTTGTACTTTTACTATACCTCAGTGTTAATAGTTTTGACGTTAGTTATAGGCTTATAGCCCCTTAGTTTTGGGCCCGAGGCTCTGTGAAATCCTGGCTCCGCCATTGTTCTAGATAGCGCATCTGCTGCTTTGTTTTCCCTACCTCTTCTATACTCCACCTTATAGTCATACGTTATCATGAGTTTATGTTGAATTTTGTCAACTAATCTTTGCTCAGAGATATACCTCAAACTTTGTTGATCAATTTTAATCACTAGACTGGCCCCCATGAAGTAATGTTTCCATTTCTTTAAAGCTTCTAGAATAGCTAGTGCCTCCTTGTCGTACGTAG
Source organism: Phyllostachys edulis (assembly GCA_036346405.1). Lineage (NCBI taxonomy): Eukaryota > Viridiplantae > Streptophyta > Magnoliopsida > Poales > Poaceae > Phyllostachys > Phyllostachys edulis. The sequence continues at coordinate 21,098,765 of CM070566.1, forward strand.
ACAAGGCTGTAGATCTTGGCCCAATTTCTCTACTCATGTAAGAAATCGGCCTTCCCTTCTGCATCAGCACTGCCCCAATGCCAAACCCACTAGCATCAGTTTCCAGGACAAATGGTTGGTTGAAATCTAGAAGTGCTAATATCAGCGCATGTGTCAAGGTATCCTTAATTTTCAAGAATGCTTCCTACTGTTCTTCCCCCCACTAAAAAGCATTCTTCTTCAGAGCATTAAACATGGGTCTACAAAATCAACCCAAAGTTCTTGATGAACCTCCTATAATAGCCTGCCAGTCCAAGAAATCTTCTCAATTGTGTTATGTTCACTCGTTTGGGCCACTCCTTGACTACCAATACCTTTCCAGGGTCTGTTGCTAATCCTTCTTTGTTGTTTACATGTCCCAAATATTCTATTTGTTGTTGTCCAAATACACACTTGCTAAGTTTGGCATATAACTGATTTTTCCTCAATACTTCTAGCACTTGCTGCAAATGCTTCTTGTGTTCATCCAATGTGGCACTGTAGATGAGTATGTCATCAAAGAATACTAGTGCAAGTTTCCATTAAAATGGATACAAAATCTTGTTCATGAGTGCTTGAAAGGTGGTCGGTGCATTGGTAAAGCCAAATGACATTACTATTAATTCAAAGTGACTTGTATGAGTGCTGAATGCAGTTTTAAAGATATCAGAAGGTTGCATTCTGATTTGGTGATAGCCGAACCTGAGATCTATCTTGGAGAAATACTGAGCTCCATTCAATCATCTAACAGGTCCTCAATGATTGGAATAGGATATTTGTTTTTGATAGTACTAGCACTCAACTGCCTATAGTCAATGCAGAGTCTCCAGGTTCCATCCTTCGTTTTAACCAGAATTGCTGGAGATGAGTAGGGGCTAACACTAGGTCGAATGGTTTGATTCTTCAATAACTGATCTACTATTTCTTCCATGGCATCTTTTTTTTATAATGAGGTAGCCTATAAGGCCTAGCATTGACTGGTTTAGCCTCTAGGGTTAAAGGAATGGAATGATCACATTCCCTTGGTGGTGGCAATTCTTTTAGCTCTTGGAAAACATCAGGAAACAGTTTCAATACCAATTGATGAATTTCTGCTGGTGTGTTTTGCATGGCTCCACCAGTTTTCAGCAAGGTCTTGGAATATATAACTGCCCCAATTACTCCCTTGCGCATTAGCTTTTCCAAATGTAAAGCATTGATTATACAATTTCTTCTAGGGATTGTCTCATCTACAAACTTAACTGTTTTCGATCCTTCCTTATATAACTTGAATTCTCTGGTTTTCAAGTTCAAACTTACTGGACTATGGCTATAAATCCAGTCACTTCCAAATATAATGCCATAGCCCCTGAGCTCTAGTAATATGAAATTAGTGTGGAATTCCTCCCCTTATTTTTCATATGGACAATTAATGCATTGAGAATCACTGATCAAAGTATTTCCATTAGCTACTATCACTCTCATAGGATCATGATTAGTTATCTTGCATTGAGCTCTTACTGCTGTTGATGGTGTCATGAAAGTAAAAGTGCTCCCACTATCAGCTAAGGCAATAGCTTTGATCCTCCCTATTTTCACCTTTAAAGTGAAAGTGCTGGCACCTGATATACTTCCAGTTATGGCATCATTGGCATGCATAGATATCTGTAGTTCTTCCCATCTTCTCCCTTGTGATCAGGGCTACTAGGAGTTGTAGCAAACACTCATTTGACATTTTCCTCACTACCTTCCTCATCATCTTCAACAATAATTAGGTGGATCTATTTATGAAATTTACACACTTTTCTGTGTCTAGGCACCCATGGTTCATTACATTTGAAACATTTTCCCCCATTCCATTTGTTTCCATTACTTGCAGTGGTTCTATCACTTGTCTCTTTCTTAACACCCACATTCTTCCACTTGCTCGGTGGGCCTCCTTAATAACCCCCTCTTTGGACAGAACCCTGATTCCAGTTTGTAGTCCTCTTATAATACTGACTATTCTCATAATTTCTGGCATGGGCATAAGCCTCCACTAAGGTTCTTGGTTCCAAGGATTTGAAAGGTGTCTTGATGTAGTTTTTCAGCCCTGACACAAAGTAATCCAAGAAATATCCTTCTATTAAGGCTAAGTTATTCCTCTTGACCAATGTCACCATATTTTTCAAACTTATCAATATATACTTCTACTGTTCCTTCATGAATCAATCCTCTGAAATTCTCAGTCACCTCATACCTTGTCCTAGCAGCAAATCTTTTCTTGATCATAACACAAAATTGTTGCCAAGTCAGGATTCTAGAATCAATCTCATTGCTACAGATCCATTGATCAGCCCTTCCTGACAGATAAACTTCAGCTATTAACACTTTTTGCTCATCTGATGTCTTTGCCAGTTCAAAATACTTCTCAGCCTTCTTCATCCAAGCTTCGGGTTGATCTCCATCGAATTTGGGAAACTCTAATTTGGGCCCCCTGCTGAACTGCAGATTGTAGTGATTTCCATTCCTCTCAGGGCTAACCGGATATTGATACTGATTAGGTGGCTGCATCTCAGGTGCTCTTGGACACGGATAACACCACTAGGGTTCAGTCCTGAATGGTGGCGCATGACTCATCGGGTAGTAAGAGTTGTAGGGAGGAGGTATGTAAGGAGGCACAAATGGAGGATTAGAACTAACATACTGTGGTGTGAAAGTTCCATTTGCCATCACCATAGGATATACACTCACTTTGAAAGTGCCATTAACCACATTGGCTTGACCGCCCGTAACTCCCTGATCTTCTACAGTACCAACTATATTTCTCATGGTTGGACTTCGTAATAATGCAGGACTAGCTTGAGATGCAGAGGGCATGATGAAAGGGATAGGAATTGTACCATGAGCGGAACCGCTAGTAATTGCATGGGGAGCAAATGAGTGTCCACTACCAGAGGTTACACACAGTTGTCCTATTGGAGCAGAAATTCTCACCTCTGGATTTCCACACGGCTGACTACCATTTCCCTCCATAGCTGCCAAGTTACTTGTCACCTCTCCTGCTCCACTCTTGTCCAACATAGTCTTCAACATTTCCATCACTGCATCCAATTTCAAGGAGTTCTCCTGAACCTTCTCATTAAATTGTGTCATCTGAACCTGAACACCCACCAAGCTATCATCAATTTGATGTTGCATACGCTCCATTTCCTTCCTCAAGCCTTCGATTTCTCCCCGCACCGCCGAACCCACTTCTTCTTCATTAGATCTACTCGCCTTCGGCATCTCCGCCCTTCCACAACAGCTTAGGAATTTTACAGGAAGAAATGAATCCTTCCAAACCTTTACGATCAACGCCCAATTCAACCTTCGCTATTTGTAGATTTGAGTATCGTCGAGCTGGCTTAGGAATTTTACAAGAGAAACTTGTTCCCCAACCCTCACCACTCAAGAACTACTCAAGATCCACAAACTCCCAATGGAACTGACCGATGCTCTGATACCAATTGTCAGGACTCGCGATGAACCGAATATGGCAATACGATTTTCAGAACACAGATTTGGGGATTTATGGTAGTAAAATGGAATCAGGAAGAACTAGGGCAAAAGAGTAAAGTAAATGCGAAACGAAATAGGTTTTCAATCGTATCTTTTCCATTGCGCGGCAGCGGCTTAAAAGCAGAGTTCACCTGCTGGCTTCATGCTAGATTACAAATGAAAGCGACAGTTTGATGGTGAATAGCAATGACAACAAAATAGCGGTAAATAGTAACAACTAAAACAGATGTCCGCCGTTAGATGCAACTGAAACACCATCGAGCTGAGATCGCCGTTGAATCTTCATAACCCGTCATCCTGCCTTGTCGTCCATACGATCAACAGAACGGAAGAGGTATCACTTCATCTCCATCGTTCGTTATTTGAAATGTTCCTAGCATTGAGTGAATTGGTTTCAGTCTTCAGAGTTCTATCAAGACTTCTATCATGGAGACTGTGATCTGGGAGGTGGAGGAGGCCGGCCGTAGACGAGAGGAGAAAGGTGGATGAGGCCGGCCGCTGGCGAGCGCGAACGCTAGGGGAGGAGGGAGCCAAGGACTCAGAGGCGGTCGCCAGGGGAGGAGTGAGCCAGGGAGGCGTTCGCCGAGGGAGGAGGAGGTGGGTGGGTGGGGGAGGAGGGAGCCGAGCGAGGGAGGGAGGGGCAGGCTGGCAGGGGCTTTTTAGCAGTGGCAATCGACAGGTAATTACCCCCGAACTTCGGAGGTAAGTTTGGAATGGATATTGCGAGAAGCCGCGGAAGCTCCCCGTGAGACTTCCGACTTCCGCACGTTGTAACGCGTAGCGGCTTTAGGGAAAAGCGACTGCGAAAGCTAGGTGTTTGGAACGGTTTCAGCTTCGGCTTTTCCGAGCAGGCCCTTTGTATGCTTATGATTGGATTCAAGGTACAGGAGAGCACAGCTTCTTCAAGTGATAACAGCAGATCCTGACTTCAAAAACCATTATCTGTACTCTGAAAACTGCTAAAAATGGTGGCAATATCCCAATAGCACACCAATAGTTAATGTGCATCCTATTGTCACAAGATGCAAGAACAGTGACGATGGTACGCTACAACACAGGTGCAAGCAAACAATTTCCCAATCATGCAGTCTACCATACAGGCATTTGGCAGTCTACCATACAGGCCAAATGCAGCTCTTCGTTTCATCTGTTCAGGCCAAATGCTATGGGAGTCACTGATGTGCTTGGTTCTTTGTTGATAGTGAGGTAGATGATAGGAGTTCTGACACAGGAATAGAAATTCTCCCTTCTTCAATTGAAGCTACGAGCAACGAATGGAGGAAGCGAGCCGTGGGTGTTGTTATGCTGCTGCTTCCTGTTCATTCAGACCGATGATGATTGTTAAGCAATGCAGCATCAGTATATAATAGTCAACAAGTCACATCATACAAAAAAAATTCATGCGTACCAGTGAGGCAGTGACAAACTTAATTGAAAGAACATCCCAAAAAGAATAGAAAGACATACAAGGGCAAACAATGCAATTGCCCTCCTGTGAGGGGACTCCAGCTTCAGAGCAATCTTGAATGGTGGCAGCTGTAGGTCCATGGACAAAATCATTGATAAATCCACTACCCTGTGAGAATATTAAGTTACATCAAATGCACTTTCTTGTGATTTACATATAACAGTTGTTAAAACATAGACAAACACAAAGAAATGTGATCACACCAACAGTTTGACACATCAAACTATTTCGGATTTATGAATGTGTGTGGAGTAGCTGAATAAGACATAAATCAAGCCAAAAAGAAGTACAACACCTGTTTATTTCAAATGGACCTCTCTTCGAGGCAAAATTTCGGTAAATGCCTTCTGCAAAGCCTCTTTAGCAATTTTGTATATCTCAGCAGATGTTGCACCTTCCTCGGCAAACCTGATAGCATCACAGCACATATCATTGCGTCGCCAAGCCAAAGGCCCTTTTGAATTTTCCGGAACTACAGATAAGATGTCACCCTTGGCATTTCGTGTCCATCGTTTCAGAATATAATTGTCAGGAAGCACAAACATCCCGATAGCTATTAAAACCCTTAATGCATGCTGACATAGAATGCCAGTAAATTCAAATTTGTGACAGCTGCAAGTTATGCTAATCCCGGGTTCATTATAAACGACGGTGTATCTTCTATTGGCAATACCAGATCTAGTTACCTCAAATTTGCTAATGTGCCCACTTTCAACTTTCTGCACTAAAAAGCCTGATGATCCAACAAGCTCATCCTGAAACAAGTCAAATATCACTTTCGTGTAGAGTTCTGCTGCTTGTTTCTCCATTGGATGTTGAGTCTTCATTACCAGATTGCTACTGAAGGTCGCAAAGTCTTCCTGGAGTTCATTCTGATAATGCCCTGCTATGGCCTTATCAAACTGCAACACTAGATCCCGTAGGCTAGTAGTTGTAATGGAATTCCTCTGAAAGAACTTAAACATTGTCTCCAACTTCGGGGCATTGAGCAATTCACCAAAGAAGCTGTCCTTCAGGTAGACAGGCACCCACTGATGACGGATGTTGTATATTGTTTGCAGCCACTCATTCCCTGTGAGATTGTATTTGTTAAGCAACAGCCTCCAAGTTGACTCAAACTCATCAATCCTCTCCAATTCATTTACACATTCCTTAAACTCTTGTTTGAATGATGGATGTGCTGAATACACGCTGGCCAACTTCTCCTTGCAGATGGAGAAGATGTCCCATCGGCAAAACCGGTGTCTAACTTCACTGAAGACCCTCACCGCAGCCATCTCAACAGCCCTATTATAACCCATTGTGAACGATGCCGGCTTCTTCCCACCCATGAAAGTAAGCCAAGTCTCAAACAACCACGCGAACGAATCCTCGCTCTCATCGGTCATGAGAGCGCACCCAAACACAATAACCTGCCTATGGTGGTTCACTCCAGTGAACGCCACAAATGGCACAACACGATGGTTCCTCTTGCAGGTGAAGTCAAGCACCATGGCGTCGCCAAACCACATATACAAAGACCTAGAGCGCGCATCAACCCACAAGACATTGGCAAAACTGCCACTCCGGCCGAGCTGGACGGCGTAACAGAAAGACGGATTATCCACCTGCATCTTCTTGAAATGGTCGAGCAAGCTCTGTGCGACACTGCCGCCGGGTCCCAGGCCCCCACGCTGGAAGGGCTCAGCATTGCCGTTGCCATTCAGAGCGGCCGGCAGCTGCGATGAATTGGTGCAACGTTCCTTGGGCGTGTCGGTATCGTCAGCAGCATCGGCGTGGTCGCCGCCGAGCGGGTGGGAGTGCTCGAGGACGCAGCGGGAGACGACCCAGCAGGCGATGGCGGCGCCGACCGGGCGGCGGTTGACCTGGAGCATGGCGGGGCAGCCGGCGCGGGCGGAGGGGCGGTTGCGGCGCTTCTTGGAGGCGTCGAGCGGGACCTTGCGGGAGGGGAGGCCCTGGCGGGTGCAGACGAAGCGGCGCATGATGACGGCGTCGTCGACGCGGGAGGTGAAGGACTTGCTGCTCCGCACCCGGAACCCCGCGCGCGTCGCGTACGCGCAGTAGAATGCTCGGGCCGCCTCCGGCGTTGCGAACTCCATCCCCGCCGCCGGCTGCTCAGAGTCGACTAAAACCTCGTCGCCGGCGTCGAAGGACATGGGCGAGGTTCTTGAATGCTCCTGATTGCAGAGAGAATGGGGGGGGGGGGTTTCTTGGCTAGGATCGCCGATGATTCTTGCAAGAAAGGCGGGGGAGAAGAGAAGGGGGGTTCTTGGATTCCGGAGGTTTCCTGGTACAAGCTCAGAGAGGGGAATATCACCACAATTCGAGGGGGTTTTTGCGAGGATTGGCGGGGAGAAGGCACGAGCGGAGAGTGTGGTGGAGAGAGAAGTGCGGCGAGGAGGGCGAGGCGGCGGTTGGCTGCCGGGGAGAGGAGGCTACCACCGGGGGAACATGGGCAGCGAGTGAGCCTGTGGGGCAACGAGATGCTCCCTTCCAGCCTAGTCTGTGGTCCGTCCAACTATTGGTTTCTTCGGCCGTCGATCCAAAGCCAGTCGGCTGTTCAATCCTGGCCAAATGGGCGTCCGGCCCGACACGGTCCATTCTGACCTTCGTACTATTTATGTTGTGTCGGGCTGGTCCACGGATCAGGATGACGGCTCATACATGGCCCGACGGACATTTATGTCGTGTCGGGCCGGCCTGAGCTCGTTTGGCCCGTCGGGTCAGATGTGGCCTGTTTGGCCCATCAGAACAAAAAAAAATCTAAAAAATTAAGAAATATGTGTAGAATTCAGAAGTAGACATGAAAATTAAAAAAATTGAGACAATCATATTGAAAATATAATAAAGAGCTTTACTGATGTCCAACTGGCTGCCTCGTTAAAACATTTGCCAGGTAAAAACTCAAAATGAGAAAACCTCGGCAAAGGAAAAAGAGTATAGCCTATAGCTCTACAATTCTACATACATGATACATCTTTGGTCTATGTATCGGTGTCATTGTCTAAATCTGATTTTCGAACACCTCCAGGCAACTCGGATTTTTCACAGTGTTGTGTTAAGTGAATCGACTTGTTCCTAATCCTTCACAGTTAGAAGGATCTCTACCATCTCACTTGTGAGACTTGTTTTTCTCTCCTCCAATATCCTTCTAGAAAGACTGAAAGCAGACTCGGAGGAAACCGTAGAGACAGGAACAGTTAACACATCACGTGCAAGTATGGATAGCACGGGATATGTTAACTTATGGGCTTGCCACCATTGCAAGATGTTGAAGCTTTCTGAGTTGAAATCCACTGTATCGCTGTCCAGATAGGTGGATAATTCTCCGCTCTTTGTGGGTCTTGGTTGAACATGCGTTGGTGTAGAAGAAGAATAACCCCTAGACCTGGACCTAGAGGAAGAGGCACCGAAGATCGCGCCCCATATATTTGTCTTCCCACTTGAGGTGGGGGATACTGGAGGTCGTTGCGAACAGACTCCCCCGAACTTATTTTCATACCTTTGGTAAACCTCGTATAACCGAGAACGAACTTCTGCAAAATAGTCGGTATGGTCTAGCCAGTAGCATCACTAAGAAGATCAAGTCAAGACCAAATGCACAAATTTTAGCCCTAGGATCTAAAAAGAAATACAAATGCATATAGGTAAGGGATTCTCTCCAATATTTAAGGTATTTAGATTTCATGAAAACAACAGCATCACGTAAAAACTATGTCATTTTCAAACATTTTCAATTGAGTAGCAATCCGTAAAATAGTATGCACAATGATAGGAGATGTTGGATAGTAGGCGATGGACAAAGCAACAGTTGCCTCATAAAAATTTCTAAAAGCAGCAAGTACCTTCTCAAAGAATCGAACCAATGTTGCTCGGTTAATAGCATAGTACCGAAATCGATTGCTAGGATAGTGCGTTTGAATAAATACAGAAAAAGTGCTCTTGTATGGTAAAATATTCTTAAGCATGAGGTAAGTAGAGTTCCACCTTACCTCCATGTCCAAACCAAACTTTCTTGGACATACACCCATTGCCCTGCAGAAGTTCTTATATTGTGCTATTCTTACGTTAGAATTATTCAAGAAAGAAATCGCATCACGAAAAGCTTTAATATACGGACTCAACCTCTTCAAACCACATTTGATTATAAGGTTGATAATATGACAAGCGCATCGTTGATGTAGCAGGAAGGAATCGGCATATGTACTCAACACTGGAGTAAGAATGTCCATGGCCCTAGAGTTTGAAGCGGCATTGTCTAAAGTAATTGCGAATATTTTGTCTGTAAGACCAAAGTCTTCCATAACTTTGATAATACAGTTCGCAATATTCTCCCCCGTGTGTGCTACATCAATTAATTTCAAACCTATAATCATTTTCTCCATTACCCAGTCGTCATTAATATAATGCGCAACTACACTAAGGTAATCCTCTCTAGCCCGACCACTCTATATGTCTGAGGTCAGGGCTACCGAAAATGTGCACGTACTAAACAGTTCCTTTATTTTATTACGACGTTCATTATAGTATTTCACTAGATCCATAGTTGTTGTCTGTCTAGAAATGGTAGTAAATCTAGGATTATGCGCAGTCCTAATGTAATTTTGGAAAGAAGCAGACTTGCCAAAGCCTAACGGTAAATCCTCAGAAGCAATTAAACGACAGAGAGATTGGCAGGCTACCTAAGGATCGTAGTCCCAGCTAGATACCGTACCGTCGGGGTTGTATTGCAGCTGCGTTTGCCTCATCGCCAATCCTTGCTTGGTTCGACACCTTGTAGCATGTCTAATCAAGTGCCCCGTTCCACCTGTAGACTTTGCAGACAATTCATGGCGACAAATTTTACAAATAGCATATGGTACCTCATTTCGTTCGTCTTACAGGTTGTCTGTCGAAATTCTCCCACACTCCCAATGTAGACGGCCTCGACCTCTTTGCTCAGGTTCTTGAGCCCGAGCACGATCTTGACGTGGAGGCTGATGACGGAACTCCACCTTGGAATACCTCGGCCTACTCGTATGCGGCCCATGTGGCCCATGTAACATCCCAACTGTATAAACAGGGTTTGTTCAAGTATAATTATATGTGTAGAAATTAAAACTTTTTCTCACACCTTGAAAACCCCTAATCGCTCATGTAATTCTTGTCCAAGAGTTGTGTAATCCAAAAACACAAAGCTCTTGTTGACCCAAAAGTCAAACTCATTTTTCCAATTGTCTAAATCTTGTGCCAAACATTTGGAAATATTCTTCCTTGGTCCTAAAACTGATGTGGGACCCCTCTGAAAAATATCACAAGTTGTAAAACTAGTTTGATAAATTTTGGAGGTAAAACAATCCTTTAAACAACCTTAATGAATTTCCTGAGAAAAATGCATTGGATAATAACCTCTGGAAATTTTATGCAAGGTTAATCTCATTGTCAACAAGCTCCTGTAAAAATTTCATGAATTTTGGAGTTGAATGGCTATCCCAAACAATTTTGCAAAGTCTCAGCTGTTAGAAAATTAAACTTAAAACTTGGCACTATTTCCTTGGGGTGGCCAGTATTCAAACTGGTCAAGCCCAACCCCATCTGACCTCCTTTCCCACCATGATGAGGTCGTAGCCGTTGGATCCAATCCAAAGGCCACGACCTCCCCCCTCAACCAACGCACCCAGGACCTCCCCTTCGAAGTCCTCTTGACCTCGTGGACCTCCTCGGGTCAGCGTGGGCGCCAGACCCTCCGCATGGTCAACACCGCAAAGGCCTCCCCACCTCATCGAGTCATAGCCGTTGGATCAAAGATCACGGTCATGACCTCCCACGTGTTAAACCTCAAAAACCACTTGACATTCCCACCTTGTTGAGGTCGTAGCCCTTGGATCCAAGATCCATGGCCATGACCTCCCTCACCGTTAAACTAAGCCAACCCCCCATTTAAACGAGGTCGTGGCCGTTGGATCGAGATCCAATGACCCACGACCTCCCCGTGTTATCAAGCGCCACAACCTCCCTATCTCGTGTTGTGCACCGCTGGATTAAAATCCACAATCACGACCTCCTCCTTTCCTCGTGCGCGATCGATCTCCCAAGACGTGAGGTCATTGCCCTTAGATCTAAATCTAAAGGCCATGACCTCCCTTGTGTGTTGCGCAAGCTCAAGACCTCCTTTGCGCCACGCCGAGGCTCGAGACCTCCCTGCTTTGATCACCACCGTTGGATCAAAATCCAAAGGTCTTGACCTCCCTCGCGCTTCACGCAAAGCCTCAGACCTCCCTTTGGTTGTGTGCCCTTGGATTTAAATCCAAAAGCCATGACCTCCCCCTCATGTTCTTAAGCTCATGTGCGGTTAAGACCTCACAGAGGTCCGCACTGCTGGATGGAAATCCAACGCTTTGGACCTCCTGTCCCATTTTCCCACGTGCGCTTACACATTAAGGAAATCGGAGGGCCACGACCTCCCATCATTGATCGTGTGGTGGGACCTCCTCCCGGCCACTTAAAACGAACGGTTCAAAATTGTCATCCGATGGTTAGGACCTCCCATGGTCTTATCCAACGGTCATAAAGACCTCCTGTTCTTCTCCTTCCATGGTCATGCTGCATGAGCTCTGGCGGGGAGTTAATGCACGCCTTTGCCCTATGTACTTTTAACACTCTTTCTTGACCAAGATTTAATCTGGTCGGCCTTCCGCCTCTGTCAAGACAGTTCAGGCACCTTGTCAACCTTGTGTCTTGTCCAAGCCATGGACCTCCCATGGGCCAAGCTCACCATGAGCTTAGCCGGTGGTCCACGACCTCCTGTGCCCTAAGTATAAAGCCTCCCCATTTGTCTTGGTTGGCTTCCTTTGCACACCATTGTTCCTTGGCTTACACCTGTCTTGTGAGCTCTAAACCACCAAAGTTTCCTTGGCGACCATTCTTTGGAGCTTGAAGCTCCTCGGTGGGCAAGGGTCATTGGAGATTTCTTCTCCCCTCCTTGCTTCCATTTGTGCCTTCCCTCGGGACCAAGACCTAACTTGTTTTGGTTTGGGCATTTACTGAGGTGGACAAAGTGGAATCTGAGGCTGGAGCTTTGGCCGTGGAGCAACCCCATCTTCTCCAACTCCGGTCTTCACCTTCCTCCACTTCCCAAAGACCTTAGGACCTCCAGTACTTCTGTTAGTCCCTTAGCTGCTGCACCATGATGTATGATGTCGCGGAGCTTTTCTTGGCGCACGCTTGAATGTCGCGCGGAGCTTGATTTTGCATTTCGGTTTTGGCCGTCCTGGCCTTCATTTTGACCTCTCCGGCTCGCCGGCGTTCAAGGACGTCGCCGCCGTTGAGAGGAGGTCCGTTGGGTGCGCATGGTTATTGCGGACCAACGGTACTATGGATGTCGCCGGCGAGGTCTACATCGCGGCGAGAACCAAATCCTTGAGCTCGGGTCTTTGTCGGACACGGCAGCACCGTTGTCGTTTTAGGGCGAGATCCGCCGTGTTTAATGCGGTCATCAATTGCTCAATCTCGCAATCATTGGGTGGGTCTTAAATGCCTTTTAATCCGCCCTTTGTTGCGCATTTAAGATCTTCTTGCGGACCTCCTCGCTGTCCCGCGCATTTATTCCATGTCCAGCGGCGTCTTGTGGCTGGTTCAGGGCGTCGAGACCTCCTCCAAAGAGATCTGGGCGTCCAAGACCTCCCCTTGCGAATCGTGGCCGTCCAGACCTCCTGGAGGTGCTGTGGCGTTAGGACCTCCCTAGGTTATCTCGGTAGTTCATGACCTCCCGGGTAGATCTTGGCCGTCAAGGTCCTCCCTCGACGATCTCGAACCATCGAGGACCTCCTTGGAACATCTGGACCGTCCGGGACCTCCTGTGAGGTCTTGACGATGTAGATCTTCCTTGGGGAGATCTTGATAGTTTAGATCTTCCTTTGGAAGATCTCACCGATGAGGACCTCCCCTTTAGATCGGGTCCGTCCCGACCTCCCTCATCGTTGTGGTCCGTTGGATTCTCCATCTCTGCCACGACCTCCCTCACCTCGCGCATGTGCGTTGCTAGGAGGTCCAGGACCTCTGGACCTCGTGGCGCAGGCGTTGTTCTCTGGGAGGTCTGAGCCGTTAGATCTATGATCTGTGGCTCACGCCCTCCCATGCCTTTGTGATTTTTAGAAATTCCAAAGTGAACTCTTAAGTATAAACCTGAAATAAGGTATAAACTTTAGAATTTCATATCTTTGTCGTTTTAAATCCAAATGAGGTCATTCAAATTGTGTTAGCTCTGCCTTGAACTTGACTTTAATCAAAAATGATTGTAAGTTGAGTTCATGTGAGACCCTTAATTATTGGGATTGTGCCGAATTATAATTATACTGGTAGCATAATTCTTAATTAAGGAACAGTATAACGTCCTTAATAAAGATCATACTAGAAGCATAATCATAACAAGTAACAATCCAACAATTAGGTTCCTGGATATATGTCATGCAATAGTTCCTGTGATTAGTGACTATTAGCATATATCCTTAATCAACATTGCATCAATCACATACAAGTCATACATTCACATAATTATACATTAATTATTACATCTCCAAATTCGGTTGCTACAGTACCAGATTGCTACAAGATGAATATGAACAGATGACCTTGGGTCATTAGCAAAAAGAGCAACAAATGAAACAAAAGATAAAAACAAAACCACCAATGGCCCCATCATCCCATGAGCTATTGCGTGGAGAATAAAACTAGCGCTACTCGTTAGCGTCACCCAGATCGGGCGCTAACGGGCATCTCATAAAGATATCCATCCTCACCGCAACAAGAGGTCATAAAACCCCGAGTACGAAAGGTACTCGAAGAAGACTTACACAAACTAATAAAAGAAAGTGGTTGTTAGAACCTATACAATGGAATAGAAAGTATATATGCATAAGGTTGACAATGTAAGGTTTAAATGGTTCAGTTTGCATAAAGCGATACATCTTAACCTACAATTGCTATATTTTGATAAAGCGGTTTTAATAAATTGATTTGGACTAAAACAAAGTGAATAAGTGTAATTGTAAACATAAACAAGAACAAGAATAAATAACATCTCACAATCAATTGTATGCAGAACAATCATCATGCCGAACCAATTCCCAAAGCCCAAAATTAGAATAACTTCTATCTGGTGACATCAATCCAAGCGTTGTCCGTGGCAGGGACACGGCTATTCGAATAGTTTTAACCTGCAGGGTGTACATCATTACCCACACGACTTAGTTAGCCCGTAAGCCCCGGGATAATAGCACACCGCCTTTGGTATGCTTGGTAGGTAAACTAAGATTTGGTATTTTTCAACAAGTTAACACTATTGAGTTGGATGACCCATGTGAAATTAATCCCGCTTAAACGGTGATAGCATACATTCAACCGGGTTCACATGTTGTACCGGAATCCGACCGATCAATTAAATGCAAACTCGTGTTAGCCACACATATTACACATGATCGGGGCCTGAAGGAACGTACATGCGATGTAACACATCTACGCCTTACCCATCTAAGAACATCGATATCAATATAAGCTCCACATGGCATACCACACGGCCCAAGACTTAAGCATCTATGCCATATGAAATCAATACACATGTCCTTACTCTCTTGTATCCAACTCAATAATATTAACCCTTTACTTAACCAAGCAGCGCCCATACCTTTGCATGTGGAAATGCGTTGGGGCTTGAATTGGGCCGTCGAGTTCACCCTCAATCAACCCGACAAGACATCCATATTTCCCAATTCTCGTGCACAAAGGCACCATCACTAGCATCCACTTGTCCAGATTTGAATTGATTGATAACAGGATTTAGAAGCATTTCCAAATCAAATAAACTGATCAAGAATCAAAGATAAAACAAAGTATTTGTTGTTCCCAGGTTTGACAAGATAATCTTGTCAAACACTACCGTTCTATGGATTTGCATGGCTAAGCAAAAGTCAAAACTAAATATTATAACATCACAACTACCTTAGGTTGAGTGTATGATATAATTCAAGATAATCCACAAGTTCAGGTATAACTACCTAAGAACGAGCACAAATAAATTTTTAGAAATTTGCATGCACAAGGTCACTGTATTTTAGAATTCTAAAGTTCAAAAGATTAGGTTCAACATGGTGCAGAGAGGAAGCTTGCCTTGATAGTAGTATATAACCTCTTGTTCAGGTTCTTGAGGTTCAACAAAAGATTCAACAAACTCAGAAGAACCAGAATCTAAAAGAAGATAAAAGAATTTCAATGAACACAGGAAAAACAGAGAACAGGATGCATAAAAGAATGTATGATCAAAATGATAATGCATGGGTAGCAATATGCTTAGACTATATTTAATTTACTAAGGATAATAACCCATATATATTATCTCGATACTTGCTACCCAGGTTTTTAGATTTAGAATTATAGCTACAGTATCAGGTTTTATATACTGGAACAGGACAAATTGCAAATACACTATTTATCTAGCTAAACTTCATATAAATGAAAGACTGAGTTAAAACTAAGTGGATTAAGGTTAGTGTTGACCTAACCAGGCAATTAATACCTATTATTAGCAATTTACAACTTTAGATTTGCTGCTGTCCAGGTTGTCGGCTTGGACATCAATAAAAACAGCCTGGAGCCCTTTACCATTTTCGGATGACCAGGAAAGTTGCACAATATCCAGATTTTAAAGGGAGTATAACTATCGGGAAAGCAATTATCTGGTGTCCCATTATCGCTACCCTAATAACTCGGTCCAAAGAAAGAAAAAACAGATAGACTTTGGTTGGTTCGGACCAAAAAGCGGTAAAAGAGTTTTATCGATTTGGTCTACTATGGAGGAATACCTTAACCGAAAACCCTAAATAGAATTTAAGGCTATCTCGAAGGTGGTTGATACCCTAATTCTTCATTACTAACCTAATCAACAAATTTACGTAAAAAAAATGAATAGAACTCTTGTCGGTTTTGTTTGACAAAACCAACAGAGAAGAAAGTTTGTCTTCTTGACCAAATTGGTAACTTAGATAATTATAAGAGGACTACTAAAAGTACTAGGGTTCACTTAAGACCTAAATAAGTTAATATGCTGATAAAGAAACCTAAAGTTTTTGAAAAGCGATATGAAAGACCGAAAGATTAAAATACAAGTTTTTAGCTAAAACAAGATAGGAACATCATAAGATCAGATGAGTGATTCTTGTGAGCTAGTGAGGTTCTTAGGGATCTTAAAGTGACAGAAGACAAGGTATCCTTACCAGCTAGGGTTTAAGGAGGAAAAGATCAGAGTCAAACTCTTGGTCAAACAAGAAAAGATCCTGTAGCCTTTTTCCTTGTGCTGACCAAAAGAAGAAACGATGGAATTTAGCTCCACAGATCATTAGTCATTTTCTTGCTAATAAAAGAGGGAACCTAACTCACCCAGGATGAAGTTTTCTCAAGAGGGTGCTTCACTGGTCCAAGGTGACAAAGAGGAAAATTCTAATTCCAACCCTACAAGAAATACCTACACCCACATTAGTATGAGATTTAGGTATGCTTGTAGTTGAACAAGACAGAGGGACAAGGGTGCTTCACTGCGAAGGAGATAAAGAAAATGAGCTCCTCCCTTGGTCAACAATGTCAGAAGTCCCAAGACTAAGGATTATATAGTGTATGGAATGTGTAGAGCAATTGAGAATTCTCTAGAGACAATGAGATGGCACTAAGGATAAGGATTAGGAGAAAATATCCTCCAAATACTATTCATCACCACCATTTCGGTCACAACCATGTCCATGGTGGGAAAAACCAGAGAGAAATCAAAATTCTACCACTTACATGTGGGCCCCAAAGTCATGCAATGCACACAGCACACGAATGAAGCAAAAACCGGTCCTTCGAGCGGGTCCTGTGAGTATACACAAGATCATAAGCATCATGCACGTAGCGCAGCGCCAAACCGACGCTGACATGCGGGCCCCAGGCCAAACGCGCCATACACGCGCGCAGCGAAGACCCATGCACAGCCACCGTCCGATTAGAATTGAGTGGTGGCGTCGAGGTTAAAACAAGTTGAATCGGTATGGATCGATATGGGCCACACGATCCTCAGCGGACAGCCACGATCGCGAGCGCGCTGAAGTGGTCCGAACGGCACATCTCAACAAGAGCCGTTCGATCACACGTCAACGGCTGCGAGTCGGTGGGCGCTGAAGTGGTCCGATCGGCCCAATCCACCAGAGCCGTGCGATCGCGATCCAAAGGTCCCGGACTGGATGCGCGCAGCGAGCTTCGGCCTCAAGGGAAAATCGCCGTTGGATCTACAATCAGCGGCCGAGATCGCTGTGGGGTTCGGTCGGTCCGAAGCGCACATTTGATCTGGGCCGCTCGCTAACATTTCAACGGCCCAGATGGGCTAGGGTTCGGACGCGTGCGCGAATGGAACGGCCCGAGCCGGATCTGCCTGGTTGAACCAAGCCATTCGGTCGGACCTGAGTTAGGGGTGGGTCGCTCTGATTAGGCCTGAAGTTGACCAGTCTGAATAAATTGCAAACAGATTTGACTGGGACTTTTAAAATAGCAAATAAATTTGTAAATTCATAAAAGTTTGTAGAATCACTGCTGGGATGATATATTCCCCAAATAAATTTTAAAATCACTGTTTCTTCTTTATAAATACATAGATAATTCATTAATCCAATGAAGGTTTATTTAAAGACAATTGTTTTTCTGAAAATCAAAATAATTTCTAAAATTTCAACAAAAATTCTTTTTGGCCATAATAACTTATCTGGTTTTCAATTAAAATATTCCCCAGTCATAATACCAACATTAGATGGTATTTCTTTTTGAAATTTTTGGTCAAGTCGAAGTTTGAAATAGAAATTTGGGAAATTAGGTTGTAACAAGTTGCCTAAATTGCGGAATGAGCGAGAATGAGATGAACAATGCTTTATTCTTCGTTTATTAGGGCTGAGGCTGTTACAAACCTACCTCCCTTAAGAAAATCTCGTCCCGAGATTTCTTATAATTCAAAAGTTGGACAAAGATGAAGTTGAAATGATGTTCTTTAGGAACATAACATCAGTTGTCTTTATTTCTTTCAAAGATAGAAAAGAAATTTTACATAACAACATAGTGCTGTTATTACAACTTATGTTACATTGCTTTGTTTAACCTTGCCTTTCTTGATTTAAAGACAAGTATTAAACAATAAAAAGGTGAGGTGCTCGATCTTCATCGATCTTCACGCTCCCAAGTGGCTTCATCTTGAATGATTAGCCCATCGAATTTTTAAGAACTTGACAAAGTCGATTTACGGTTCTCGCTCCATTTAAATCGAGGATACGCACTGGTTGTTCTTGATAGGAAAGGTCCGGTTGCAGATCAAGATTCTCAAATGAAGTAGCCTCGGTCGGAACACGAAGGCATTTCTTTAATTGAGAAACATGAAAGGTATCATGAACTGCCGACAACGTGTCGGGAAGTTCCAATTGATATGCCACGGCTCCTCGTTTTGCAATGATTCGGAAGGGTCCGATATAACGAGGTGCTAGCTTCCCTTTCACATGAAAGCGATGAGTACCTTTCATCGGCGACACTTTAAGATAGACGAAATCATCTATTTCAAAGCTTAGCTCACGACGTCGATGATCGGCATAGCTCTTCTGACGAGACTGGGCAGTTTTCAAACGGTCTCGAATTAGACGAACTTGTTCTTCAGCTTCCAAAACCAAGTCTGGGCCAAAGAACGGTCTTTCACCAGATTCTGACCAATTCAATGGAGTCCTACAAGCTCTTCCATACAAGGCTTCAAAAGGTGACATTTGAATACTTGCTTGGTAGCTATTATTGTAGGAAAACTCCACATACGGCAAAGATTTCTCCCAATTCTTGCCATATGCTAAAACACAGGCTCTCAGAAGATCTTCCATTATTTGATTCACCCTTTCAGTTTGACCACTGGTCTGAGGATGATAAGCAGTGCTGAAGGATAATTCAGTTCCCATTGCTTGATGGAGACAATTCCAAAAATGGGAAGTGAATTGAGATCCACGGTCTGAAACAATGATTTTAGGAACACCGTGGAGACAAACAATTCTAGCAATATAGAGCTCTGCCAATTGCTTGCCATTAAAAGTGGTTCTGACAGGGATGAAATGAGCCACTTTCGTCAGACGATCAATTATCACCCATATGGCATCAAACCCATTCTGGGACTTGGGAAGCCCGGTAACAAAATCCATACCGACTTCTTCCCATTTCCATTGTGGAATAGGTAAAGGTCAAGGGTACCAAAGAGGTTTCAAGTGCTCGGCTTTAACCCTTTGGCAAATATCACATTCAGCAACATACTGAGCAATTTGCCTTTTCATTTTGCTCCACCAAAATGTTTTCTTTAAGTCCTGGTACATCTTAGTACTTCCAGGATGTAAAGAAAATTTAGAATTATGAGCTTCTTTGAGAATTAACTCTCTCAGCTGTGGATCTGAGGGTACAACCAGACGATTGCGATATCGAATGGTACCACGAGCATCTTCAGAAAACTCATTGGCTTTACCTGCCTTCATATTTTCTTTGATCTCTGCTACCTCAGCATCAGTTTTCTGGGCCTCCAGAATCTGATCTTCGAGTGTTGACTTTACTTCCAAAGTAGCAAGAAATCCATCTTCGACCATTTCGAGACTTAAGCTACCGAAGTCGACACATAAACTCTTAGTCAAGGAAGGGTTGATAAGCAATTGCACTTTGTGACTTCTGCTAAAGCATCACCACAACATTGGCTTTGCCAGATGGTAGTGAATACCCATATCGTAGTCTTTGATCAATTCAAGCCATCTTCTTTGTCTCATATTCGGATCAACTTGAGTGAATATGTATTTCGAACTCTTATGATCGAGATAGATTTATAGCGATTGCCAAGAAGGTAATGTCGCCAAATCTTTAATGCATGGACTACTGCTGCCAATTCCAGGTCATGGGTAGGATAATTAACCTCATGAGGTCGCAACTGCCTAGATGCATATGCCACAACTCGGCCCTCTTGCATAAGCACACAGCCAAGTCCACGGCGAGATGCATCACAATAGATATCAAAATTCTTATGGATATCTGGAAGAGTGAGAACAGGAGCTTCAGTCAGGAGCTTTCTCAAAAGCTGAAAACTGTTTTCACATTCCACTGACCAAAAGAATTTGTTTTCTTTCTTCAAAAGCTGAGTCAGAGGTCTGGAAATCTTGGAAAAGTTTTCAATGAACCTACGGTAATATCCCGCAAGTCCAAGGAAACTTCGAATCTCAGAAACATTCTTGGGCTGCTTCCAATCTAGTACATCCTGTACTTTGCTGGGATCAACAGTAATACCTCCTTCGGATAATACATGACCCAAGAATGCAACTTGCTTGAGCCAGAAAGCACACTTGCTAAATTTGGCATACAGCTGATGCTTGCGAAGTGTATCCAGCACAAGTCTCAAATGATGCTCATGCTCTTCATCAGACTTGGAGTAGATAAGAATGTCGTCAATAAACACAACAACAAACTTATCCAAGAAATCCATGAATACTGAATTCATTAGATTCATGAAATAAGCAGGAGCATTGGTTAGACCAAAGGACATAACAGTATACTCGTATAATCCATAACGAGTAGAGAATGCTGTTTTAGGAATATCCTCAGTTCTAACTTTGATCTGATGATAGCCCGAACGCAAATCAATCTTAGAAAAGACACGGGCTCCAGTTAACTGGTCAAACAGATCATCAATTCGGGGAAGAGGATACTTATTCTTGATAGTAACCTCATTTAACGGACGGTAATCTACACACATCCGTAAAGTCTGGTCTTTCTTTTTGACAAAGATGGCCGGGCATCCCCAGGGTGAGGAACTCGGTCGAATGAAACCTTTGTCAAGCAATTCTCCAAGCTGTTTCTTCAATTCAAACAGCTCATTGGAAGGCATGCGATAAGGTCTTCTTGAAATGGGAGCGGTACCAGGAATTAGTTCAATCACGAACTCTACTTCCCGATCGGGTGGCATACCGGGAAGGTCTTCAGGAAAGACATCCTGATAATCACATACTACCGGTACTAACTCCAAAGTAGGGGTGGTATCAGCTTTCAATGCACCAAGGTGGGAATGGACTGCTCTAGACTGAAAAATGACTGAAAGGCCATTTTTATTAGTAAGGGATATAGTTCTCTGGGCACAATTGATTTGGTCAAATTCAGGATAGCCACCCATACCCAAAATGACATCTATCCTTTAAAGTCTATCACAATCGAGGTTGGCCCAAAATCTACCCCTTCAATATTAATATTGACATTAAGGCGATTTGATCACCATAAATCTTGAGCGGTGAGTGAATAATATGAGGTGGATGAAGCGGATGCATGACTAATCGATGTTGAGTAGCAAACGCCTACTAATAAAGAATGGGATGCTCGAGTCAAATAAAACAATGTTGAACCGAAATTAACTAGGAGCATACCAAGGATAACCTCAGTGTCTCGGCGCTTCCTCGTGATCAATTGATTCACACGGCCATGACAGAACAGATCGAGCTTGACAAGCGCCTTTGGGGAAGGTGCAGTCGCACGTAAGCCGGAGATGGTGAGCAGTGGTAATCCTTTGCCTTAGCAAAACATTGGTTCGCAAAATGTCCCAAGCGACCACAATGATAACATATCACCCGGCCTAACATTGATAGCGAAGGTGGTGCATGTCCACTAGGTCGGACCGCCCAAATGGTGGTGATGGACGAAAAGCAAATACCGGCGCTCTGGGTGGGGCTGGAACTGGTGCTCGGAAAGATTGAGGTTGCCACAGTCGCGGTCTAACTGAACGACCACTATATGTGAATTGGGTGGCCTTCTGCCGCTTCCGTGAATCTTCCAAAGCCTTGCTCTTGGTCTCAGCAATTATGGCTTTGTCCACAAGATGCTGAAAATTTCTGAAGTCTTGTATTGCCAAAGCTAGTTGCAGCTCCTCAGTCAAACCATTCATAAAACGGTTTCGACGACGAGTGTCAGTCGAAACATCGTCAGGGGTGTACCGAGCAAGAAAATTGAACTCATGAAGATACTCGGTCACTGACTTTCGCCCTTGCTTGAGAGCGAGAAATTCCTGCTGCTTGAGCATCATTACTCCCTCAGGAATATGGGCCTCGCGAAAAGCCTCCATGAACTCAAGCCAGGTAGGAGTGTGACCGGTAGGTTGGATAGCTAGATAATTATCCCACCAATTACTAGCTGGTCCAGTCAACTGGTAGCTAGCATACAGAACCTTCTCCCTTTCAGAACATTGGGCAATGGTCAGCTTCTTTTCGATTTCCCGAAGCCAATCCTCTGCCTCCATTGGATCCTGGGAGCTGGAGAACACTGGCGGGTTAGTCCGCTGAAAATCAGCGAGACTACCCTGACCATGTTGAACTCCTGCTCTACCAGCTGGGGTAGGAGTAGCGGAGGTATTACGCGCAATCTGCTCCAATATGCGCGTCTGATCCATGCGGTTGCGCTCAATTTGCATGAGCACGTCCGCCATAGTGGGTGGTGGAGGAAGATCCTCTTCCTGACGACCACTTTGTGGACCATGAGATCCGGAAGGGTCAGTCTGCTCTCCCTGAGTTTGGAGAACAGGGGTGGAAAACCTCTCCTCTTGTTGTGTTAGCGATCGAGTGGTTGGTCTGTCATCTGTTGCCATATAATGGTTAACAACATAACAAGGATACACTCGGGCTAACACATACAAGATTCTAAGATAGAAAAGAAATAATTACTAAATCTAATTGTGCATCATGCCATGACATGCAGCCAATTAACATCAAAACAACACCAAGCCGAGTACAGCAAAAAGGGGGCGGCCCTACTTTATTAACACCTTAAGTCCAAATACACAAGTCGGCCACTCATCTATAGAGAAAAGACAAGGTAGATAAGAGACTGATCTTGGAAAATCAACAGAAAGATGGATAAGAATTGATACTAAAAGAAGATAAGGAATAAAAGATAGCAGACTTAGATCTTTAGAAATTAATTTAAGTTAAAATAATGTTACAGAGACTCACTAAAGGTAACAACCATGCTAATTCTATCCTACAGTAACCGTATGCTCGATACTATTTGTGAGACCCTTAATTATTGGGATTGTGCGAATTATAATTATCTTGGTAGCATAATTCTTAATTAAGGAACAATTAACGTCCTTAATAAAGATCATACTAGAAGCATAATCATAACAAGTAACAATCCAACAATTAGGTTCCCGGATATATGTCATGCAATAGTTCCCAGGATTAGTGACTATTGCGCATATATCCTTAATCAACATTGCATCAATCACATACAAGTCATACATTCACATAATTATACATTAATTATTACATCTCCAAATTCGGTTGCTACAGTAACAGATTGCTACAGTAACAGAAATATGAACAGATGACCTTGGGTCATTAGCAAAAAGAGCAACAGCGGAAACGAAAAGATAAAAACAAAACCACCAATGGCCCCATCATCCCGCAGGCTATTGCGTGGAGAATAAAACTAGCGCTACTCGTTAGCGTCACCCAGATCGGCGCTAACGGGCATCTCATAAAGATATCCATCCTCACCTGCAACAAGAGGTCATAAAACCCTGAGTACGAAAGGTACTCAGCAAGACTTACACAAACTAATAAAAGAAAGTGGTTGTTAGAACCTATACAATGGAATAGAAAGTATATATGCATAAGGTTGACAACGAAGGTTTAAATGGTTCAGTTTGCATAAAGCGATACATCTTAACCTACAATTGCTATATTTTGATAAAGCAGTTTTAATAAATTGATTTGGACTAAAACAGTGAATAAGTGTAATTGTAAACATAAACAGTAACAAGAATAAATAACATCTCACAATCAATTGTACAGAACAATCATCATGCCGAACCAATTCCCAAAGCCCAAAATTAGAATAACTTCTATCTGGTGACATCAATCCAAGCGTTGTCCATAGCAGGGACACGGCTATTCAATAGTTTTAACCTGCGAGGGTGTACATCTTTACCCACACGACTTAGTTAGCCCGTAAGCCCCGGGATAATAGCACACTTGCCTTTGGTATGCCGGTAGGGTAAACTAAGATTTGGTATTTTTCAACAAGTTAACACTATTGAGTTGGATGACCCATGTGAAATTAATCCCGCTTAAACCAGATCGATAGCATACATTCAACCGGGTTCACATGTTGTACCGAATGCCGACCCGATCAATTAAATGCAAACTCGTGTTAGCCACACATATTACACATGATCGGGGCCTCAAGGAACGTACATGCGATGTAACACATCTACGCCTTACCCATCTAAGAACATCGATATCAATATAAGCTCCACATGGCATACGACACGGCCGAAGACTTAAGCATCTATGCCATATGAAATCAATACACATGTCCTTACTCTCCAGATCCAACTCAATAATATTAACCCTTTACTTAACCAAACAAATACCATACACTGCATGTGGAAGTACGTTGGGGCTTGAATTGGGCCGTCAGAGTTCAGTCCTTAATCAACCCAGACAAGACATCCACATTTCCCAATTCTCGTGCACAAAGGCACCATCACTAGCATCCACTTGTCCAGATTTGAATTGATTGATAACAGGATTTAGAAGCATTTCCAAATCAAATAAACTGATCAAGAATCAAAGATAAAACAAAGTATTTGTTGTTCCCAGGTTTGACAAGATAATCTTGTCAAACACTACCGTTCTATGGACTGCATGGCTAAGCAAAAGTCAAAACTAAATATTATAACATCACAACTACCTTAGGTTGAGTGTATGATATAATTCAAGATAATCCACAAGTTTAGGGTATAACTACCTAAGAACAGAGCACAAATAAATTTTTAGAAATTTGCATGCACAGTGTCACTGTATTTTAGAATTCTAAAGTTCAAAAGATTAGGTTCAACATGGTGCAGAGAGGAAGCTTGCCTTGATAGTAGTATATAACCTCTTGTTCAGGTTCTTGAGGTTCAACAAAAGATTCAACAAACTCAGAAGAACCAGAATCTAAAAGAAGATAAAAGAATTTCAATGAACACAGGAAAAACAGAGAACAGGATGCATAAAAGAATGTATGATCAAAATGATAATGCATGGGTAGCAATATGCTTAGACTATATTTAATTTACTAAGGATAATAACCCATATATATTATCTCACGATACTTGCTACCGGTTTTTAGATTTAGAATTATAGCTACAAGATGTCGGGTTTTATATCTTTGAACAGACAAATTGCAAATACACTATTTATCTAGCTAAACTTCATATAAATGAAAGACTGAGTTAAAACTAAGTGGATTAAGGTTAGTGTTGACCTAACCAGCAATTAATACCTATTATTAGCAATTTACAACTTTAGATTTGTCATTGTCCGGGTTGTCGGCTTGGACATCAATAAAAACGACACAGAGCCCTTTACCATTTTAGGATGACCAGAAAGTTGCACAATATCCAGATTTTAAAGGGAGTATAACTATCGGGAAAGCAATTAATACCGTGTCCCATTCTCGCTACCCTAATAACTCGGTCCAAAGAAAGAAAAACCAGATAGACTTTGGTTGGTTCGGACCAAAAAGCGGTAAAAGAGTTTTATCGATTTGGTCTACTATGGAGGAATACCTTAACCGAAAACCCTAAATAGAATTTAAGGCTATCTCGGAAGGTGGTTGATACCTAATTCTTCATTACTAACCCTAATCAACAAATTTACAGAAAAAGAACAGAATAGAACTCTTGTCGGTTTTGTTTGACAAAACCAACAGAGAAGAAAGTTTGTCTTACTGACCAAATTGGTAACTTAGATAATTATAAGAGGGACTACTAAAAGTACTAGGGTTCACTTAAGACCTAAATAAGTTAATATGCTGATAAAGAAACCTAAAGTTTTTGAAAAGCGATATGAAAGACCGAAAGATTAAAATACAAGTTTTTAGCTAAAACAAGATAGGAACATCATAAGATCAGATGAGTGATTCTTGTGAGCTAGTGAGGTTCTTAGGGATCTTAAAGTGACGAAGACAAGGTATCCTTACCACTAGGGTTTAAGGAGGAAAAGATCGAGTCAAACTCTTGGTCAAACAAGAAAAGATCCTGTAGCCTTTTTCCTTGTCTTGACCAAAAGAAGAAACGATGGAATTTAGCTCCACGATCATTAGTCATTTTCTTGCTAATAAAGAGGGAACCTAACTCACCCAGGATGAAGTTTTCTCAAGAGGGTGCTTCATTTGGTCCAAGGTGACAAAGAGGAAAATCCTAATTCCAACCCTACAAGAAATACCTACACCCACATTAGTATGAGATTTAGGTATGCTTGTAGTTGAACAAGCGAGAGGGACAAGGGTGCTTCACTGCGAAGGAGATAAAGAAAATGAGCTCCTCCTTGGTCAACAATGTCGGAGTCCCAAGACTAAGGATTATATAGTGTATGGAATGTGTAGAGCAATTGAGAATTCTCTAGAGACAATGAGATGGCACTAAGGATAAGGATTAGGAAAAATATCCTCCAAATACTATTCATCACCACCATTTCGGTCACAACCATGTCCATGGTGGGAAAAACCAGAGAGAAATCAAAATTCTACCACTTACATGTGGGCCCCAAAGTCATGCAATGCACACAAAGACACGAATGAAGCAAAACCGGTCACTACCGAAGGGTCCTGTGAGTATACACAAGATAAACAAGATCGCACGTAGTGCGTATAGCCAAACCGACATGACATGCGGCCCTGAACAAGCAGCAACGCTGCATACACGCCAAGCAGACCCATGCACGACCACCGTCCGATTAGAATTGAGTGGTGGCGGCGCGAGGGTTAAAACAAGTTGAATCGGTATGGATCGATATGGGCCACACGATCCTCGTGACACCACGATCGCGAAGCGCTGAAGTGGTCCGAACGGCACATCTCAACAAGAGCCGCTTCGATCACACGTCAACGGCCGCGAAGTCGGTGGTATTGAAGTGGTCCGATCGGCCCAATCCACGAGCCGTCGCGATCGCGATCCAAAGGTCCCGGATCGATCTGCGCATGAAGCCGACCTCAAGGAAAATCGCCGTTGGATCTACAACCACGGCCGAGATCGCTGGGGGTTGGCCGGTCCGGCGCACATTTGATCTGGGCCGCCGCTAACATTTCAACGCCCAGATGGGCTAGGGTTGACGCGTCTTGTGAATGGAACGGCTGAGCGGATCTGCTGGTTGAACCAAGCCATTTCGGTCGACTGAGTTAGGGGTGGGTCGCTCTGATTAGGCAGGAAGTTGACGTGTCTCAATAAATTGCAAACAGATTTGATCGACTTTTAAAATAGCAAATAAATTTGTAAATTCATAAAAGTTTGTAGAATCACTGCTGGGATGATATATTCCCCAAATAAATTTTAAAATCACTATTTCTTCTTTATAAATACATAGATAATTCATTAATCCAATGAAGGTTTATTTAAAGACAATTGTTTTTCTGAAAATCAAAATAATTTCTAAAATTTCAACAAAAATTCTTTTTGGCCATAATAACTTATCTGGTTTTCAATTAAAATATTCCCCAGTCATAATACCAACATTAGATGGTATTTCTTTTTGAAATTTTTGGTCAAGTCGAAGTTTGAAATAGAAATTTGGGAAATTAGGTTGTAACAAGTTGCCTAAATTGCCAGAATGAACAGTAATGAGATGAACAGTACTTTATTACTGTTTATTAGGGCTGAGGCTGTTACAGTTCAACTCCAGAGCACAGTTTTGCCCTTAGGTTTTAAAACTAACTTTAAATGTACACTCAAAATAATGCTTAACTTGTAAAATACATAACTGATGCTCTGTAGATTATTTTTGAGTGAGACCAACTTTGTTGGTTTCCTCCATTAATGATCTTACTGTGAACATTAGTTTTGAGCATGTTGCTGTTATGAAAATGAGGACTTGTGCATTATAATTTTGTTCAAGTTCTTGTTTTTGAAAATTTGTAGAGAGTGCATAATAGCTCCAAATGAGGTGAACTCAATTGTGTTATTCATCTCATGAGGTGCTGGTTTTACAGTAAAAATTTCAGCTTCACTTCTGTTCTAGAAAATGTTGCCTCATAATTAAATTAGTGAATAGTGCAGTTTGGTATTTTTAGGCTGAGCAGAATTGATTTCATCATATCTTTTGCATTGAGAATCCAAATCAATTGGTTCTTGTTGCAAAATTCCCTAAAAATCACCCTCTTGCTGCTGTAGAAAATTTAGAGAATTTGGAGTTCGTTTGTTGTGCTGTCTTTGTTGTTTTTCGTCGTTCTTATCGGTTCTTTATTGCTTTTCCGTTAGGTTTCGACATTTGTGGCGATCCCGAGAGTGACCCTCTGCCACAACTTGGCCAGCAACATCAAGGCAAGCAGTTTGATCATTTCCATCATTGTCCCATTACTTTAAAGCTTAATATATTGTTTTACTTCTATGTATGCATGCTACTTTGTGTTAAATGTCGCTAGCAAGCCTATAGTTGCATAATCTGTAGGAATTGCTTATCCTCTACTACCTTGAGCCTAGGTTATTTGCTGTGGTTTGAGCTCGTTGGATGAGCTCTTATCACTTAGTAGTTTCGATTTAAATTGCTTAGCCATGCTTAGTTACCGGTAGTAATGGGCGATCATCGACTTAGTCGATGGTCTTGATCACTCAAAACTGATTATTACTCCTATATGTCTAGCACTTGTGCTTTGATTAATTTGTAAAATCAAAAACTGAAAATAAAAGACTGATTTAGACTTGGGCATATTGGATGGATGGTGCGGTTTTTGGAATGTGGTAGTATGCCTGAGTCATTAAGGACCGAGTTACTTGCGCCACCGCTCGAGCAATTTTTATGCTAACCACACGAGGGGATATGGGACCTCTCTTGACTAAGTACTTTGGGAGGTGTTAATTATGAGCTGGTTGGTTGGTATGTTTTACAAGAAAATGTGTGTGTGTGGTGTGGGAGGGAGCATTAGCAGACGGTTAGGGCATCTAATGTGTCCTCGCCCCGTGGGATACGGCTCGTAATTAGCATCGCCCATTGGAAATGTCTCGTAGGACTTAGCGTGCAAGCACACCTAAGGTAGTGTGCTTAAAGGAAAGGCGGTCCGACGTGTGGTACATTGGTACACCCTGCAGGTTAAAACTATTCAATAGCCTCGTCCTAGGTTATGGACACGCTCGGATCGCCCGTGAGAACTAGACTACAACCTTTAATTAAAACTTGACATGGTTGGTATGAACGGGAGTTCATGCTATTGTTGTGGTGACTATTGGGTTAGTCACTTCCTGTGTTGATCTTGTTGTTGTTACTATGTTATTTATCTCGTTGTTATTTCAACAATTAAAAATGCTTTGCCAAATTGCCTTCAATCTATTATGTTATTGCAAATGAAACTTGCTTTATGCTAAAATGAGTCCAAAGCCTCATCCACTTAAATAAAGCTTGCATGTAGCTATTTATAGTTCTCGTTATCTCACACGTAAGTCTTATGGAGTACTTTATGTACTCATCGCGCGTGGTTGTGGCATTTTGTGGCTTTTGTTTTAGAGGAAGAAGGAGAGCTCCAAGAGCCTCTCTTTTGTGCTACGTGTTGCGCTTTCTTGACGACTAGCTTGGCGGTCCGTCGAGATGCCTAGGGTTAAGGCACACCGATTGGCTTTGTGTTATAGCCATCTTCATGGCACTTTTGCTTCCGCTGTTATCTTGTAGTTCTTGTTGTTGTTTGGCCAAAAGGCCCCTCTTTTGTAATAACCTATTCCTTAGTAATATTAACTTCTGGTTTGTTGCTTATGTACTATGTGTTGTATGGAATTGATACACTCTTTTGTTGTGAGGTATGTATACTGCATTCTGGGGAGTATACATCTCTCGAGACTGGGTTTATTTGGTTGATAATACTAGGGTCAATTGGATGACTAAGTATTATGAGCTTAATAAATATCCGGGTGCTCACAAAAGTTGGTATCAGAGCTATACTGACCGTAGTAACGCAAGCTTGGTCGTCTTTAGGATATTTTGAAAACCTAATTTCAAAGTATCAAATGAGTTTTGAAAGCTTAAGGAAATTCTCAGATTTTACTCCTTATCTATCTTAGCTTTCTCTTCTCATCTCACTCTAATTTGAGTTTTAAAAGTTGTTTTCCTCTCTTCCCTTCTACAAAATAGTTGTTATCGATTAATGGGGTTTTGGGGAATCAATGAGTTTGGCAAATTGAAGTGTTAGCTGCCCATCTACAAGGTTTTGAAGCTTCTGGAATGGCCAAATTCGACTGGAAGCTTGGATGCAAAATCTGGACAGCAAGCGTCAATTTCCGGACAGCAAGCTCAAAGGTTCCAATTAGGGTAGAAAATGAGAGGTTAAATCAACTAAAACTTGTGGGAATAAAAGGGTAAGATGTGATACTAGTTAGCTAAGTATCTAACACTTATTTCGCTGCATTAACCTTGCTCTCTAATAGTTTTAGATCTCATCTTACAATCTGATTTTTAATCTTCTCGATCAATTACTCGTTCATTCAATACGGGTTAGTTGAGTTGAGAAGTTGAGCCTTGCTTTTGGTGTTTCTTGGCTGTTTTTAGAGTCTTTTAGAAGCTTCTAAAGTTGATTTACTCGCTGTTTTGGCTTTCGTTTAGGGTGATATTCCATTCCCCTAGTCGATCGCTTTTGCTTCTTTTAAAGGCTTTGTTTTTCGAGTCTAGTTGCTAACCAAAATTTCTTGTAACAGGATGGCCGGACGCACTCGTAGCGGCCAAGGCCAGTCAGCTGGTCCGGACGAGGAGCTTCCTCCTCCTCCGACCATGGCCGAGGTTCTTCTTCAGATCGAGCGCAACCGCGCGGATGACAGGAGAGTTCTATGGACGCCATCGCGGCATAACACCACCGCACTTACGGAGCTTCGTGATCCAGGCAAGGAACGCCCATCAGCCGCGTGGAGGACTCGCGGAGTTTCTTCGTACTCAGCCTCCTACCTTTTCCTGTCGAGGACCCGTTGGATGCGACGATTGGCTTTGTCTTGTGGAGCGAAGCCAGATCGCGCAGTGCCAGGAGCACGAGAAGGCGCTGTTCGCATCGCACCAGCTGGAGGGTGCAGCTTTGTCATGGTGGGAGAGCTTTCTCGCCATGCAGCCCGCAAACCACACCGTCTCTTGGGAGGAGTTTCGTACTGCCTTCCGTCGGGCTCACATCTCTGCCGGCTTGATGGAGATCAAGAAGGAGGAGTTTCTTGCGCTCAAGCAAGGGCGTAGCTCACCATGGAGTATGTCTCTGAAGTTCAACCATCTAGCTCGTTATGCTCCCGAGGATGTGGCCACCGATATGGCTAAGGTGCCAAGTTCAGCGTGGCTTGTCCGAGGAGTCAAGGACAAGCTATCCATTGTCGACTTTCTGATTTCCGGACCTTGGTCGACAAGGCCATCGTCGTGAGCATGCGGCTCGAGAGCTTATGGACTCCGCAAGCACAAGTGGGAGGCCCATAAGACGCCCAAGGCCGCTTCCTCCGTCCCGCTTGGGCGCCTCGAGGTACCGGTCCTAGTCTTCGCACCCCGAGGTTACTCCCCTGTTCTCGTTCATCGCAGTCGTGTCTCATCCACGTGCACTGCGAAGTCAAGAGAGCGGCCCCGCAACCCAGTTCTGGGGTCACATGCTTCTCTTGCAACCGAAGGGGCATTATGCTAACCAATGCCCTAAGAAGACAGAGCGACCCCTGCCCTAATGGAGGACGCGGTCGAGGTGGTGCATCTCGGACCGAAGATCGCCCCGCTACCCAAGGCGTGGGTAGTGGTCGCGTCAACGCTGCCACCGCAGAGGAGGCTTAGGAGGCACCCGGCGCCGTGCTAGGTACACTTTCTGTTAACTCTCACCGCCATCGTGTTTGTTTGATTCAGAGCATCTCATTCCTTTGTTTCGAAGTCTTTTGTCGCTGTTGGAGAGCTTCTTTTCTCTCCATTGTCGGTCCCGCTTCTCATTCGCTCTCCGGTTCGGAGTTGAGAGTGAATCTGAGTGTAGGATGTCCCTATCGAGATCGGCGAGGGTTCTTAGCAAACCTTATCCTTCTCCATTCAGCGAGTCTTGATGTGATTCTTGGCATGGATTGGTTGTCCCAGCACATGGGGCAAATCGATTGCGCCAGGAAGCTCATCTCTCTGTCTAGCTCCTCCGGCGAGCAGGTTCGCTTTTCGCCGAAGCTGCTAGATCCGCATCTCTTCGTGCTTGAAGCGAAGCCCGCTCTAGATATTAGCGAAGTCCCAACAGTTTGTGACTTCGTTGATGTCTTTCCCGCAGATCTTCCAGGGATGCCACCCGTTCGAGACCTCGAGTTTGTCATTGAGTTGGCTCCGGCATCGCCCCTATCTCAAAGAGGCCTTATCGGATGCCACCGAATGAGTTGGTGGAGTTGAAGAAGCGCTAAGTGAGCTGCAAGAAAAGGGTTTCATCCGCCTAGCTCATCTCCTTGGGGTTGTCCAAAGAATCTTCGTAAAGAAGAAGGATTCGGTACTTTCGATGTCGTTGATTACCGCCCACTTAATGAAGTGACGGAAAGAACAAGTATCCATTGCCCCGCATTGACGATCTCTTCGATCAATTAACTGGAGCTCGAGTTTTCTCCAAGATTGATTTGAGAGTGGATATCATCGAGTTCGGATTCGCCCGAGGATATTCCAAAGACGGCGTTTCTACTCGCTTCGGCTTGTATGAGTACCTTTGTCATGTCATTCGCTTAACCAATGCTCCCGCCTTTGTTCATGAATCTCATGAATTCGGTATTCATGGAGTATTTGGATAAGTTTGTCGTGGTCTTCATCGATGATATCCTTATCTACTCCAAGAACGATGAAGAGCATGCCGAGCATCCGAAGCTTGTGTTAGGCAAGTCAAGGAGCACCACCAGACGCTAAGTTCACAAGTCGCGATTCGGTTGAAGGAAGTGGCTTTCTTAGGCCATATTCTTTCAGCAGAGGCGAGCTGTTGATCCTAGCAAGGTCAGCGATGTTCTTTCATGGAGTCACCGCTTCGGTCACCGATGTACGGAGTTTTCTCGGTTTAGCGGGATATTATCGTCTCTTTATCGAGAACTTCTCCAAGATCGCTGGCCGATGACGGAATTGCTCAAGAAGGACAAGAAGTTCGTGTGGTCCGCCGAGTGTGAGGAAAGTTTCCAAATACTCAAAAGCGTTTGACCACCGCTCCGCTCTCGTTCTTCCCGATATCCATCGAAGCTTCGATATCTTTTGCGATGCTTCTCGTCGAGGCCTCGGTTGTGTCCTTATGCAAGAAGGCAAGGTAGTGGCCTATGCATCAAGGCAATTGAGACCTCATGAGCTCAACTATCCTACCCATGATTTGGAGTTAGTCTGCGTGATTCATGCACTTAAGATCTGGCGACATTACCTAATTGGTAATCGTTGTGAAGTGTATTCGGATCACAAAAGCTTAAAGTACTTGTTCACACACCGACTGAACCTCGTGCAAAGGAGATGGTTGGAGTTGATCAAGGACTATGATGTGGGTATTCACTACCATCCGAGCAAGGCTAATGTCGCTTCTCGATGCGCTTAGTCGCAAAGCGCATTGCAATGCCTTGTTGTCCAGGAGCTTCAGCCGCTTTTCCGAAGAGTTTCAGCGTCTCAACTTGAGTTTAGTTGAGCATGGTTCTCTCACGCCTTGGTTGTGCAACCAACCTTGGTGGATCGGATCAAGTCCGCCAGCGATCGGATGTTGGAGTGAGCCACATTAAGGCAAATGTCAAGAACGGAACAACCAAGTGCTTTTCTGAGGATGAGCATGGCGTTGTGAGGTTCGGGCAACGCCTTGTGGTTCCAAAGGACATGGAGTTGCGGAATTTGATCCTCCGCGAAGCCCATGATTCGCCTTTATCCATTCATCCCGGGGCCACAAAGATGTATCAAGATCTTCGCCTGAGATTTTGGTGGACCCGAATGAAGAGGGAGATCGCGAAGTTCATTGCCGAGTGCGACGTATGTCGTCGTGTTAAGGCCGAGTATCAGCGTCAAAGCAGATCGCTTGACCTTTACTGTCTTTAATGGAAGTGGGATTCCGCTCGGCATGGACTTTATCACCGGCCCGCCTTAACGCAAAAGGGAAAGATTCCATCCGGGTCGTCATTGATCGGTTGACTAAGGTAGCACATTTCTTGCCGGTCTTGGGCTAAGATTTCTGTCGGTTAATTGGCAGACCTCTATGTTTCTCGCATCGTGTGCTTGCATGGTGTACCCAAGACGATTGTCTCGGATCGTGGTTCTCTTTTCACCTCTCGCTTTTGGCATTGTTTGCAAGAGGCTATGGGAACCCGTCTTACCTTTAGCACAGCATATCATCCCCAAACTGATGGTCAGACCGAGAGGGTCAACCAAGTTTTGGAAGACATGCTTCGTGCTTGTGTCCTTTCATATGGGAAGCATTGGGAGAAATGCTTGCCATTCGCCGAGTTTTCTTATAACAACAGCTTTCAGGCCAGTCTCGGCATGGCACCTTTTGAGGCCTTGTACGGGAGAAAGTGTAGAACCCCGTTGAACTGGTCAGAGACCGGTGAGAGACCTCTCTTTGGCCCGGACTCAATCAATGAGGCCGAGCGCCAAGTCCAGCTTATTCGTGAGCTGCTGCGCCTGACTCAATCGAGCAAAAGAGCTATGTGGATCGCCATCGACGTGAGTTGCGTTTTGAGCCTAATGACTTTGTTTATCTCAAAGTCTCTCCTTTGAAGGGCCATCAACGTTTCGGCGTCAAGGGCAAGTTGGCTCCTCGATATGTCGGTCCCTACCGCGTTATCGAGAAGAAGGGAGCTGTTGCCTATAAGTTGGAGTTGCCAGCTGCACTTGAGGGGGTACATGATGTTTTCCATGTGTCCCAGCTTAAGAAGTGCCTCCGTGTTCCAACAGAGGAAGCTCTGTTGAAACCCTCGATGTCCGTGAAGATTTGACCTATCGCGAGCACCTGCTCACAGACTCGATGAGTTTGAACGAAGGACAAGGAATAAGACCATCAAGTTCCTTAAAGTTCAAGTGGTCAAACCATTCGAGGATGAGGCTACTTGGGAAAGAGAAGATCGCCTGCGCGGACTATCCATCTTTCTTTACCGAGTGAGCCAAATCTCGGGACGAGATTTTTGTAAGGGGGGGAGATTTTGTAACATCCCAACTGTATAAACAGGGTTTGTTCAAGTATAATTATATGTGTAGAAATTAAAACTTTTTCTCACACCTTGAAAACCCCTAATCGCTCATGTAATTCTTGTCCAAGAGTTGTGTAATCCAAAAACACAAAGCTCTTGTTGACCCAAAAGTCAAACTCATTTTTCCAATTATCTAAATCTTGTGCCAAACATTTGGAAATATTCTTCCTTGGTCCTAAAACTGATGTGGGACCCCTCTGAAAAATATCACAAGTTGTAAAACTAGTTTGATAAATTTTGGAGGTAAAACAATCCTTTAAACAACCTTAATGAATTTCCTGAGAAAAATGCATTGCATAATAACCTCTGGAAATTTTATGCAAGGTTAATCTCATTGTCAACAAGCTCCTGTAAAAATTTCATGAATTTTGGAGTTGAATGGCTATCCCAAACAATTTTGCAAAGTCTCAGCTGTTAGAAAATTAAACTTAAAACTTGGCACTATTTCCTTGGGCTGAGCCGTATTCAAACCTGGTCAAGCCCAACCCCATCTGACCTCCTTTCCCACCATGATGAGGTCGTAGCCGTTGGATCCAATCCAAAGGCCACGACCTCCCCCCTCAACCAACGCACTCCAGACCTCCCTTCAAGTCCTCTTGACCTCGTGGACCTCCTCGGGTCAACGTGGGCGCCAGACCTCCTCACGCGGTCAACACCGCAAAGGCCTCCCCACCTCATCAGTCATAGCCGTTGGATCAAAGATCCACGGTCATGACCTCCCCGTGTTAAACCTCAAAACCACTTGACATTCCCACCTTGTTGAGGTCGTAGCCCTTGGATCCAAGATCCATGGCCATGACCTCCCTCACCGTTAAACTAAGCCAACCCCCACCTAAACGAGGTCGTGGCCGTTGGATCGAGATCCAATGTTCCCACGACCTCCTGCGCTATCAAGCGCCATAACCTCCCCTATCTCGTGTTGTGCACCGTTGATTAAAAATGCACATCCACGACCTCCTCCTTTCCTCGTGCGCATCGATCTCTCACAAGACGTGAGGTCGCGTGCCCTTAGATCTAAATCTAAAGGCCATGACCTCCCTTGTGTGTTGCGCAAGCTCAAGACCTCCTTTGCGCCACGCCACAGGCTCAGACCTCCTGCTTTGATCACCACCGTTGATCAAAATCCAAAGGTCTTGACCTCCCTCGCGCTTCACGCAAAGCCTCGAGACCTCCCTTTGGTTGTGTGCCCTTGATTTAAATCCAAAGGCCATGACCTCCCCTCATGTTCTTAAGCTCATGTGCGGTTAAGACCTCACAGAGGTCCGCACTGCTGATGGAAATCCAACGCTTTGGACCTCCCCGTCCCATTTTCCCACGTGCGCTACACATTAAGGAAATCGGAGGGCCACGACCTCCCATCATTGATCGTGTGGTGGGACCTCCTCCCACCACTTAAAACGAACGGTTCAAAATTGTCATCCGATGGTTAGGACCTCCCATGGTCTTATCCAACGGTCATAAAGACCTCCCTGTTCTTCTCCTTCCATGGTCATGCTGCGAGCTCTGGAGGGGAGTTAATGCACGCCTTTGCCCTATGTACTTTTAATCTCTTTTGTCTTGACCGCATTTAATCTTGTCGACCTTCCGCCTCTCACGTCAAGACAGTTCTGCACCTTGTCAACCTTGTGTCTTGTCCAAGCCATGGACCTCCCATGGGCCAAGCTCACCATGAGCTTAGCCCGGTGGTCCACGACCTCCTGTGCCCTAAGTATAAAGCCTCCCCCATGTGGTTGGCTTCCTTTGCACACCATTGTTCCTTGGCTTACACCTCGTCTTTGTGAGCTCTAAACCACCAAAGTTTCCTTGGCGACCATTGCTTGGAGCTTGAAGCTCCTCGGTGGGCAAGGGTCGCTGAGATTTCTTCTCCCCTCCTTGCTTCCATTTGTGCCTTCCTCCGGGACCAAGACCTAACTTGTTTTGGTTTGGGCATTTACAGAGGTGGACAAAGTGGAATCTGAGTCGAGCTTTGGCCGTGGAGCAACCCCATCTTCTCCAACTCCGGTCTTCACCTTCCTCTACTTCCCGAAAGACCTTAGGACCTCCGGTACTTCTGTTAGTCCCTTAGCTGCTGCACCAGATGTATGATGTCGCGAGCTTTTCTTGGCGACGCTTGAATGTCGCGCGAGCTTGATTTTGCATTTCGGTTTTGGCCGTCTTGGCCTTCATTTTGCCCTCTCGGCTCATGGCGTTCAAGGCCGTCGCCGCCGTTGAGAGGAGGTCCGTTGGTGCGCATGGTTATTGCGGACCGCGGTACCGTTGATGTCGTCGGCGAGGTCTACATCGCCACGATAACCAAATCCTTGAGCTCGGGTCTTTGTCGGACACGGCGGCACCGTTGTCGCTTTTAGGACGAGATCCGCCGTGTTTAATGCGGTCATCAATTGCTCAATCTCGCAATCATTGGGTGGGTCTTAAATGCCTTTTAATCCGCCCTTTGTTGCGCAGATAAGATCTTCTTGCGCGGACCTCCTCGCTGTCCTGCCGCATTTATTCCATGTCCAGCGGCGCGCGCTGGGGTCTGGGGCGCCGAGACCTCCTCCGAAGAGATCCGGGCGCCCAAGACCTCCCTTGCGAAATCGTGGCCGCCCGCACCTCCCCGGAGGTCTGTGGACGTTAGGACCTCCCTTAGACCTCCCTAGGTTATCTCACCCGCTCATGACCTCCCGGGTAGATCTTGACCGTCAAGGTCCTCCCTCTGACGATCCGAACCATCGAGGACCTCCTTGGAACATCTCGACCGCCCAGACCTCCCCGTGAGGTCTTGACGATGTAGATCTTCCTTGGGGAGATCTTGATAGTTTAGATCTTCCTTTGGAAGATCTCACCGATGAGGACCTCCCTTTAGATCGGGTCCGTCCCGACCTCCCTCATCGCTAGGTCCGTTGGATTCTCCATCTACGGCCACGACCTCCCTCACCTCGCGCATGTGCGCGTTGCTAGGAGGTCCAGACCTCTGGACCTCGTGGCTGCAGGCGTTGTTCTCCTGGGAGGTCCTGAGCCGTTAGATCTATGATCTGTGGCTCACGTCCTCCCATGCCTTTGTGATTTTTAGAAATTCCAGTGAACTCTTAAGTATAAACTGAAATAAGGTATAAACTTTAGAATTTCATATCTTTGTCGTTTTAAATCCAAATGAGGTCATTCAAATTGTGTTAGCTCTGTCTTGAACTTGACTTTAATCCAAAAATGATTGTAAGTTGAGTTCATGTGAGACCCTTAATTATTGGGATTGTGCCGAATTATAATTATACTGGTAGCATAATTCTTAATTAAGGAACAGTATAACGTCCTTAATAAAGATCATACTAGAAGCATAATCATAACAAGTAACAATCCAACAATTAGGTTCCCGGATATATGTCATGCAATAGTTCCCAGGATTAGTGACTATTGCGCATATATCCTTAATCAACATTGCATCAATCACATACAAGTCATACATTCACATAATTATACATTAATTATTACATCTCCAAATTCGGTTGCTACTGTGCCAGATTGCTACAAGACAGAAATATGAACAGATGACCTTGGGTCATTAGC
Source organism: Phyllostachys edulis (assembly GCA_036346405.1). Lineage (NCBI taxonomy): Eukaryota > Viridiplantae > Streptophyta > Magnoliopsida > Poales > Poaceae > Phyllostachys > Phyllostachys edulis. The sequence continues at coordinate 21,137,521 of CM070566.1, forward strand.
AAAAAAAGCAACAATGAAACAAAAGATAAAAACAAAACCACCAATGGCCCCATCATCCCGTAGGCTATTGCGTGGAGAATAAAACTAGCGCTACTCGTTAGCGCCACCCGATCGGCGCTAACGGGCATCTCATAAAGATATCCATCCTCACCTGCAACAAGAGGTCATAAAACCCCGAGTACGAAAAGGTACTCGGCAAGACTTACACAAACTAATAAAAGAAAGTGGTTGTTAGAACCTATACAATGGAATAGAAAGTATATATGCTTAAGGTTGACAATGTAAGGTTTAAATGGTTCGGTTTGCATAAAGCGATACATCTTAACCTACAATTGCTATATTTTGATAAAGCAGTTTTAATAAATTGATTTGGACTAAAACAGTGAATAAGTGTAATTGTAAACATAAACAGTAACAAGAATAAATAACATCTCACAATCAATTGTACAGAACAATCATCATGCCGAACCAATTCCCAAAGCCCAAAATTAGAATAACTTCTATACAGGTGACATCAATCCAAGCGTTGTCCGTAACCGGGGACACGGCTATTCGAATAGTTTTAACCCTGCAGGGGTGTACATCTTTACCCACACGACTTAGTTAGCCCGTAAGCCCCCAGGATAATAGCACACTGCCTTTGGTATGCCGGCCGGGTAAATTAAGATTTGGTATTTTTCAAGAAGTTAACACTATTGAGTTGGATGACTCATGTGAAATTAATCCCGCTTAAACCAGACTGATAGCATACATTCAACCGGGGTTCACATGTTGTACCGGGAATGCCGACCCAGTCAATTAAATGCAAACTCGTGTTAGCCACACATATTAAACCGCAGTCGGGGCCCTGAAGGAATGTACATGCGATGTAACACATCTACGCCCTTACCCATCTAAGAACATCTGATATCAATATAAGCTCCACATGGCATACGACACGGCCCGAAGACTTAAGCATCTATGCCATATGAAATCAATACACATGTCCTTACTCCCCTGTATCCAACTCAATAATATTAACCCTTTACTTAACCAAACAAATACCATACAATCGCATGTGGAAGTACGTTGGGGCTTGAATTGGGCCGTCAGAGTTCAGTCCTTAATCAACCCAGACAAGACATCCACATTTCCCAATTCTCGTGCACAAAGGCACCATCACTAGCATCCACTTGTCCAGATTTGACCGTCAAGGTCCTCCCTCGGACGATCTGAACCATCGAGGACCTCCCTTGGAACATCTGGACCGTCCAGGACCTCCCCTGTGAGGTCTTGACGATGTAGATCTTCCTTGGGGAGATCTTGATAGTTTAGATCTTCCTTTGGAAGATCTCACCGATGAGGACCTCCCCTTTAGATCAGTCCGTCCCGACCTCCTCATCGTTGTGGTCCGTTGGATTCTCCATCTCGGCCACAACCTCCCTCACTCTCGCGCATGTGCGTTGCTAGGAGGTCCAGACCTCTGGACCTCGTGGCTGCAGGCAGTGCGTTGTTCTCTGGGAGGTCCCGAGCCGTTAGATCTATGATATGTGGCTCACGTCCTCCCATGCCTTTGTGATTTTTAGAAATTCCAGTGAACTCTTAAGTATAAACTGAAATAAGGTATAAACTTTAGAATTTCATATCTTTGTCGTTTTAAATCCAAATGAGGTCATACAAATTGTGTTAGCTCTGTCTTGAACTTGACTTTAATCCAAAAATGATTGTAAGTTGAGTTCAACTCCAGAGCACAATTTTGCCCTTAGGTTTTAAAACTAACTTTAAATGTACACTCAAAATAATGCTTAACTTGTAAAATACATAACTGATGCTCTGTAGATTATTTTTGAGTGAGACCAACTTTGTTGGTTTCCTCCATTAATGATCTTACTGTGAACATTAGTTTTGAGCATGTTGCTGTTATGAAAATGAGGACTTGTGCATTATAATTTTGTTCAAGTTCTTGTTTTTGAAAATTTGTAGAGAGTGCATAATAGCTCCAAATGAGGTGAACTCAATTGTGTTATTCATCTCATGAGGTGCTGGTTTTACAGTAAAAATTTCAGCTTCACTTCTGTTCTAGAAAATGTTGCCTCATAATTAAATTAGTGAATAGTGCAGTTTGGTATTTTTAGGCTGAGCAGAATTGATTTCATCATATCTTTTGCATTGAGAATCCAAATCAATTGGTTCTTATTGCATAATTCCCTAAAAATCACCCTCTTGCTGCTGTAGAAAATTCAGAGAATTTGGATTTCGTTTGTTGTGCTGTCTTTGTTGTTTTTCGTCGTTCTTATCGGTTCTTTATCGCTTTTCCGTTAGGTTTCGACATTTGTGGCGATCCCAAGAGTGACCCTCTGCCACACCTTGGCCAGCAACATCAAGGCAAGCAGTTTGATCATTTCCATCATTGTCCCATTACTTTAAAGCTTAATATATTGTTTTACTTCTACGTATGCATGCTACTTTGTGTTAAATGTCGCTAGCAAGCCTATAGTTGCATAATCTGTAGGAATTGCTTATCCTCTACTACCTTGAGCCTAGGTTATTTGCTGTGGTTTGAGCTCGTTGGATGAGCTCTTATCACTTAGTAGTTTCGATTTAAATTGCTTAACCATGCTTAGTTACCGGTAGTAATGGGCGATCATCGACTTAGTCGATGGTTTTGATCACTCAAAACTGATTATTACTCCTATATGTCCAAACTTGTGCTTTGATTAATTGTAAAATCAAAACTGAAAATAAAAGACTGATTTAGACTTGGGCATATTGGATGGATGGTGCGGTTTTGGAATGTGGTAGTATGCTGAGTCATTAAGGACCGAGTTACTTGCGCCACTGCTAGAGCAATTTTTGCTGCTAACCACACGAGGGGATATGGGACCTCTCTTGACTAAGTACTTTGGGAGGTGTTAATTATGAGCTGGTTGGTTGGTATGTTTTACAAGAAAATGTGTGTGTGTGGTGTGGGAGGGAGCATTAGCGAGACGGTTAGGGTGCCTAATGTGTCCTCGTCCCCGTGGGATCTTGACTCGTAATTAGCATCGCCCATTGGAAATGTCTCGTAGGACTTAGCCGTGTCGGCACACCTAAGGTAGTGTGCTTAAAGGAAAGGCGGTCTGACTTGTGGGTACATTGGTACACCCCTGCAGGGTTAAAACTATTCGAATAGCCTCGTCCTAGGTTATGGACACGCTCGGATACGCCCCGTGAGAACTAGACTACAACCTTTAATTAAAACTTGACATGGTTGGTATGAACGGGGAGTTCATGCTATTGTTGTGGTGACTATTGGATTAGTCACTTCCAGGTTGATCTTGTTGTTGTTACTATGTTATTTATCTCGTTGTTATTTCAACAATTAAAAATGCTTTGCCAAATTGCCTTCAATCTATTATGTTATTGCAAATGAAACTTGCTTTATGCTAAAATGAGTCCAAAGCCTCATCCACTTAAATAAAGCTTGCATGTAGCTATTTATAGTTCTGTTATCTCACACGTAAGTCTTATGGAGTACTTTATGTACTCATCTCGCCCGTGGTTGTGGCATTTTGTGGCTTTTGTTGCGAGAGGAAGAAGGAGAGCTCCAAGAGCCTCTCTTTTGTGCTACGTGTTGCGCTTTCTTGACGACTAGCTTGGCGGTCCGGTCAGATGCCTAGGGGTTAAGGCACACTGATTGGCTTTGTGTTATAGCCATCTTCATGGCACTTTTGCTTCCGCTGTTATCTTGTAGTTCTTGTTGTTGTTTGGCCAAAAGGCCCCTCTTTTGTAATAACCTATTCCTTAGTAATATTAACTTCTGGTTTGTTGCTTATGTACTATATGTTGTATGGAATTGATACACTCTTTTGTTGTGAGGTATGTATACTGCATTCTGGGGAGTATACATCTCTCGAGACTGGGTTTATTTGGTTGATAATACTAGGGTCAATTGGATGACTAAGTATTATGAGCTTAATAAATATCCGGGTGCTCACAGCCCATGAGGAGTTGTGTGGTGGGATTAGTCCCACATTGCTTGTCTAAAGTGAGTTGTACTAGTATATAATGCCTGTTAGGTCCAAACATAGCACCTCCGGGTTAACCCTTTTACACGAAGCGAGGACGAAAGTGTAAGTGGGTGCTATGTGTCTGGTCCGCCCACGGTGAAATTTGGGCATTGAGCGGATTTTGGGTCAGGGTGTTATAGAAACCTCCGGTTGATTTGAGGCAGCCGCAGCCGCCTCCATAGACGCAATTTCGTCCGATGAAAGTTCGAACTCACTAAGAGCAAAGCTGTCGTAAGGACTATCCATAACGAAAACTGCAAAATCGAAAATAACACTATTACTACTTTAATCTTAGCATACTAATAACTAACAATAAAAGTATTACAAAAATAGTATTGTACCTCTTTCGCTGACTTGTTGACAAAAATTGAAATTTTCAAATTTTGGCACAATTTTTTTGAATTTTGCCAAATTAGCTCAACACGGATTTGAATTTGCACAACACAATTTCAAAGAGAGAATAGAGAATGAAGGGGTGCTGAATGAGGGGGGGGTATGGTGTCTATTTATAGAAAAAATTTCGGATTTTTTTTCATTTTTTTGCTATTTTTTAAGCCCACAACGGTCAAAAACGGTCAAAAAACGCACAACGGTCAAAATTTTCGGGCTGTGCTAGGCCGGGCACGGCCCACGGCACGACATGGCCCGGTCGCCCTGCTCCCTTTTCTTCTCCCCCGGTCCCCCCCAAGCCCCAGCCGGCCAGCCTCGCCGACCCCGCTGAACCCGCCGGCCGCCACCTTCTCGCCTCCCCGACTCCTCGCGACCCGCCGCCTCCTCCCACGATGTGACCCGCGCCTCGGAGCTCCCCTTGGCCCGCCGAGGAGCCCCGCCTCCTCGCCTCAAGGCCTCCCGACCCTCGCCGAGGAGCCCGCCGCCTCGGAGCCTCCCAGCCCCCCGGCCGCGCGCCTGGCGTGCCTCGATGACCCCGCCAAGTCGGAACCTCCCCACGGCCCGCGCGTGGACGACCCCGCGCCACCTCCTCGCCTCCCGTGACCCGCCACCGCCTCGGCGACCCGCCGCGCGTCCGACGACCTCGCCTCCTAGCGACTCCTCGCTTCTCTCTCCCCACGCTTTCGCTGCGCAAGATCTTCGTGCGATGGCGACGCCCTCCTCGCTCCCTCCACTCCGGTGGACCGCCAAAGACCGCGCTCGCCTCCCCCTCCGCTCTGGCGCCGCTTAGCCGCCTTGACCTTCCGCCTCCCATGACCCAGCAAGTCTGGCCGTGCTTGTTGGCCAACCAAGACGCGGGCCGCCCACCGCGGCCGAGGTGGCGGCCAGCACCGACACAGGGCCTCGTCTTGCCGGCAGCCTGACCCATGAACAAGGAGCCATGCCGCTGCTTGGGCCGACCTCTAAGATGTAGAGCTTCGTGTTACCGACAGGCCTTACCCATTTGGCTAGCTCTCTTGTTCATTAGGTTTGTTCAAGAAATATGACATATATATGATAAATATGACATTACTTAAAATGCTGATTAGATTATCGATAAATACTAATTTATTTTGTTATGGTAAATATCGTATTTATCAAAGTTGACTCGAATTGTGGAATGATTCGACAACATTTTAGTGCAACACCCTAAAACTGAACCACATACTGGACACAAATTCAACTATTCAAGCAAAAAATGATGGTGCAACATGGATACTACCACTCCTAATTATTAATTGCTAGTAGTCATTAGTATACATGTATATTAAATACAAATTACTTAGTAGTCCACAGTACTAATTACTAGTAGTCATTTACCACAAGGCCACAAACTACTGGTCTACCAATTCACAGATGGGCTAGCTCAATCAGTCTGCACTGTTCATCCGACCTCCCCCGAATCTAACGGCCGCGGGGAGAGCCTCATGCCCCCCCCCAGCGAATTTGCTTCCATGCTGAACTGCCCTTTCTTTCTGCCAGCACATGACGAGGCACATGACCGAGTTAGCGAGCCCAATCGAGTACTTCGGTTTGTTCAGTAGTTTCGGTTTTAGCCAGTTTTTACAAAAAAATTTGTATCATAAAAAATAGATTTCTAAAAACCAAACTGAATACCTAAACCCGGTCAAACCAAGTTGACCGGTATGGTTCGATGGCATTGTGAACAACCAGTAGTCCACCCTAGTTTCTCGGGCTCCTGCCGCGAAGGAAGTCTGCAAAAATTACCCACATACCTCACTCCCTCCTACTTCCTTCCAAACATGCGTTCCAAATGGAGCTTAGCTGAGGACCGCACCAACCTGTTCATGGGTAACCCGACTCAATGGTCCGACCTAATTTTTTCAGGCCCGGACCCCCGATTTTGGTCCGTAACCCTAGCTCAAAGCTCAAAAACTATAATAAAATAATAAATATTAATATTTTCAGGGATTTCGGGCTTTGGGCTTGCCAAGTTTGGCTCGGCTAACATTTGAACAAGCCTACTATGCACTTTGAACGTATTTCTTGTTTATCACTTTTGTTTTGCGATTACATGGAAAACGCACACGCACGGACACACACCACGCATGCATACCACACACATGTGAGTGCACACGCCTAGACAGACGAGTGCCGTGGATAAATCAGTGGCCTCACAAAATTTTTATTGCAGCAAACTCGTGTATGTATAATAGATAGGCATCAAGATTTAAACCCTGATAGATGAGTGTAGTCGTATAACCATAACTCCACCCCCATTTTTCTCTCGTGTTGCCATGGGTTGGGTTTATACACAGTCATACGCCCCTTGCCACCATAATACCTAAGATCTGCGGGCCACGAACCACTGCTGACCGCCGTCCATCATCCTACTCCCCCATAGTCAATGACCGCACTATAACTCTTGTTGTTGCCCTCCGGCTGGGCTTGAACCCCCCCCCACCTAACGCAGCTGAGCTGGAGTATGAATCCCAACGCAGATCCAATTGTTAGAAAATACGACTTATTTTTCTAATAGTAAACCTAGAAAATAAATGGTGTTTTTGTTTCTTTCACATTACTATAGGAAATGATGTGTTTAGTATAAACATTTTGTTACAAAATAGAGATTTTTTGGCCGTATTGGCACTGTTTACGGTCGTATTAACAAAACTAGTTCTTGTCGCACAGAATTTACAGAAATGGTGTTTGGACCACACAGCCACCGCTCGGATCGAGGAGGCTGCCGCACGGCCACCGTGCGGTCGAGGAGGCTGCCGCACGGCCACCGTGCGGACGAGGGGCTGCCGCACGACCACCGTGCTGTCGAGCTACCTACCACACGGCCCCCGTGAGGACAACCATCCTCTGCACAACTATCGTCCTGTCGCCGTTGTCCCCTCTGGTCGTAGTGCTTCTCCGAACATTTGTCGTCTCGTCGCTGCTGTCCCCCCGCCCGCAGTGATGTGCTCGACAACGGCTCTGGAATTCCCAGCACCAACGCAGATGTAACGCCCCGGCCAGAGGCCTCCCAAGAGGTCCTCCAAGATCTCTCCGGAAGTCCATTAGGACCTCCTAGGAGATCCGATAGGATCGCCCAGGGGCATCTCCACGACCGCCCAGGAGGTCCAGCAGGATCTCCTGGAGGTCTGGAGACCTGACCGAGAGGGAGTGTGAGGCACAGGGAGATCACCACAGCCACGAGCCAACTCAGGAGAGGTCGAAGGACCAGTCTTAAGGAGGTCGTGGGACAGGAGATGACCCAAGTCCTCCCATGACCAGACCCGAGGGAGGTCGTGGAGGACCGGGATCTCCCCTGTGACCTCCCACGACCAGACCCAAGGAGGTCGTGGAGGTCAGAGGTCATCCCAGGACCTCCCAAGACCATCCAGAGGAGGTCGTGGAGGACTGAGATCACCCCAGGACCACTCACGACCAGACCTGAGGGTGGTCGTAGAGGGGTGGGATCACTCCAAGGTTCCCTATGTGTGAACCGAGCTAGTCCCAAGGATCAACAGCTAGCTCTTCACGGCGTACAAATATGGTAACATTTCTTCAACGCAAGCTTTATTAATAACAACAAAGTTGATTACAAAGGAGAAGCTTACTAGCCAACAAACCCAAAACTCAGCGGAAGATAAATATAAAGGCCATCTGATACACCACAGGCAATCGGCTGGAGGGCGCATCCTAGTCGTCCAAGACCACTAGGTCCACGGCATGATCATCTCAAGGCTTTCATTCTTGCTCAAAAGATTAATTTCAAGCAAGAGTGAGCACAACAACCGTGCTTACAAGTTACACTCGTCAAATAACAGAATGACATGCATACATGGATAATCAAAGGAAGATATAATATGGTTAGTTTGCGTAAAGCCAAGTTTATTTCAATTACAAGTACTAAGTTCAAGGCAATTACAATAAGTAAAATTCATTTGGCAAATCTCAGTTTTCAGTTGGATAACATTCATCATAAGTGGTTAAGGATACCCTCCTGTCACAAGGCTCCCTGCCCGAAACCCATTTGGATAGAAATCCAAAACCATTTTCACAAGTCCTTTGAAAACAAAACCAATATCTAACTTTGAGCAGCTTTGCTAGCATGTCCATAACCACGGACACAGCTATTCGAATAGTTTTACACTCTGCAGAGGTGTGCAACTTTACCCACAAGAGGTAATCCACTTATACTGTATACTCACACACTCCCAAGGTGTGCGACGAAGGGATTACCACAAGGCCTTTACAATGCATCATTCCACCGCAATCCACCCTACTCTAAGGTTTCACCCCACCCTACAAATAGAAACCCGTAGAGATCAAGGGCCCCCTCTTGAGCCAGTGGGAATTACATAGCCATAAAAGACAGGCCATACAAGACCACCCACACCCCAGCCGGATCAACCGCGATGGAACTTTGCAAATTATTCAGCCAGGTCCTGCCCACACAGGACATGTGATTGCACGATAAGGTATAGCAAAATACACTCGCAGACCGGTCCTTAACTGACTCGGGTGGCCACCAAAACCCTGGGGCATCGGATCACACGACCCCAGTGCATAGACTTGCACCAACCAAACACCCAATGCCGCCCAAGTCCAAATCCATTTTCCATTTCTTTACTTTTCAAACCTCCATGGCACACTAATGCCATGGTCATTTGTAAAACCCCCATGACACACCAATGCCATGATCCAGATCATTTAGACAAGTGATATTTTTGGCCAAAACCTCCCAAACCAAGATTCTTTTATCTAAGCATAGCTAAGCTTTAGTTTTTCAAAGGTCATGGTCCACCTTATTGCGTAAAACCAGGTTTTGCCTAGGGTGACAACATGTTCGGTTCAAGATCAACAGTGGCTATACAAAGGATTTAGGCATAGCTACAATATTAAAGACAGGTATTGAAATAACTTAGTAAAGTAAGCATGCATTAACATTTTTAAAATGTAACATATATAGGGTGAAATAATGGGTGCAATATGATTAAGAGTGTAACTTGCCTCCTCCTTGAAAGGCTTCACTGGTTCACTTCCTCACAGAGTTTCGAATCCTCCAGAGATGCCGGGGTCTACACGTTAAAACAACGCAAATCAAACCAAGTCCAAGAAAAATCCAAAAGAACTCCGAAGAAGCATAAAACTTAAGCCAATAGAGAGGTTTGAAGGTCAGGAGGAGGTCCGAAGGAGCTGATTGGAGGAGGTGGTCCGAAGGCTTGGAAGGAGGTCCCGAGAGCTGGCCAAAGGAGGCTCAACGGTTGGAGGGAGGTCCAGAGAACTGGGAAGGAGGTCTAAGAGCTGGTCGGGTGAGCCAGAGAGTGGAAATGAGAAAAAGGTAACGAGGGAGGGCTGCCTAAGCTTATATTGCTAGAGCTACTGGGAGGTCCAAGGGCACACGAGGTCAAGAGCAGGTGTGGGAAGAGATGGGAGCAGGTAAAAGATGAGACAAAGGATGGCTCAATGTTGTAAAATGGTAGTAGCAATTAATGTGACACAACAGGCATTAAATGCTTGCAGACTTCCAATTTCCAAGGACATAGTTAAAGGATAAGAAAAGTGGGTGTGACTGATAAATGGGGCCAGTCAAAGCCCGAAGGGGAGGTCGTACGGAGACCTTGAGGAGGTCCCGCAGAGGTAAAGGGAGGTCCTCACCCACGGGGAAGGTCCTGACGGTTAGATCCACAAAGGGGAGGTCCTGATGGCTAGGATCTTCAAAGGGAGGTCCTAACGGTCAGATTAACAGCAAGGGGAGGTCCTGACGGCTAGGATCTCCAAAGGGAGGTCCTAACGGTCAAGATGAACAACAAGGAGAGGTCATGTCGGCTAGGATCTACAAAGGGAGGCTCTAACGGTCAGATCAAAAGCAAGGGGAGGTCCTGAAGGCTAGGAACTCCAAAGGGAGGTCCTAACGGTCAAGATTAACAACAAGGAGAGGTCCTGTCAGCTAGGATCTCCTAAGGGAGGTCCTAACAGTCAGATCAAAAGCAAGGGGAGGTCCTGACGGTCGGATCAAATCAAGGGGAGGTCTTGACAGTCAAATCTCTCAAGGGGAGGTCTGAACGGTTAGGATCTCTAAAGGGGAGGTCCTAACAGTCAGATCTAACAAGAGGAGGTCCTGACGGCTAAGATATCCAAAGGGGAGGTCTTAACGGTCAAGATCTAAACAAGGGAGGTCCTAACGGCTAAGATCTCCAACGGGGAGGTCTTAACGGTCAAGATCTAAACAAGGGGAGGAGGTCTAAACGGTTAAGATCTCCAAAGGGGAGGTCTTAACAGTCAAGATCTAACAAGGGGGAGGTCTTAACAGCTAGATCTAACAAGGGGGAGGTCTGAACGGTTAAGATCTCCAAAGGGGAGGTCTTAACAGTCAGATCTAACAAGGGAGGTCCTGACGGCTAAGATCTCCAACGAGGAGGTCTTAACGGTCAAGATCTAAACAAGGGGAGGAGGTCTGAACGGTTAAGATATCCAAAGGGGAGGTCTTAACGGTCAAGATCTAACAAGGGGGAGGTCTGAATGGTTAAGATCTCCAAAGGGGAGGTCTTAACGGTCAGATCTAATAAGGGGAAGGTCTAAACGGTTAAGATCTCCAAAGGGGAGGTCTGAACGGTCAGATCTAACAAAGGGGAGGTGGGCGATAGCGAGATAAGAAGCGAGAGAAGTGGGAGCCATTGGATTTCAATCAAACAGACCAAAGTGATTGGGCCGTTCGGACCATCCAGAGCTAACGCTGGATCTTAGCCCTTGAACTAGATCGGACGGTCCAAAATGGTTGGGACGTTCGGACCGGCCGAACGCCTCTACAGATCGGACCATCCAACAAAGATCTGAGGGCTCAGAGAGGGTGGGACGTTCGGACCATCCGAACGTGTCAACAAGATCAAACCATCCAACGCCAATCGAACGGCACACAAGCGATAGAGGTCTGGATCAAGCGAAAGGCTCGAACGGACGCAAGGGAGGTCCAAGTAAACCTATAGGAGGTCCTAGAGGATATAGGGAGGTCCTGAAGGATGCGGGGAGGTCCAAATACACAAGGAGGAGGTCCTAAAGGACACAAGGAGGTCCCGAAGGACACAGGGAGGTCCAAATAAGTGAGGAGGAGGTCCTAAAGGACACAGGGAGGTCCAAATAAGCGAGGAGGTGGTCCTAAAGGACACAGGGAGGTCCCGAAGGACACGGGGAGGTCCAAATAAGCAAGAAGGATGTCCTAAAGGACACATGGAGGTCCTGAAGGACACAGGGAGGTCCAAATAAGCGAGGAGGAGGTCCTGAAGGACATAGGGAGGTCCTGAAGGACACAGGGAGGTCCAAATAAACACGAGAGAGGTCTGGGCACAAGGAGTGTCCAAGCAAGAGAGAGGTCCGGAAGGGGGAATTCAACCCAAAGTTTAGATTTCAGAGATCAAGGATATTTGAAACACAAACCCGAGCTTAGGACATCTCAGGGGTAATTGTGACCCGAAGGAGAGGTCAAAACCGAAGAGAAACTAGAGAGAAGGTCTAGACCTAAGGAGGTCTAAACTAAAGAGATTCAAGCCAACAATGATGTGGTATGAAATAAAGGAATCTGAACAAAATGCGAGGGGAGGTCCGGCGAGGTCAAACAAGAGGGAGGTCTGGAAAGAAAGGGCTGAGTCAAGGAAAGAGTGGACAAGCAGAGGCAAGGGAAATCAACACAAGAGCTCTAACAGCTCCAAAGAACCAAACTTTAGGGTTAGTTGAAGTTCAGTTTAGTCATTTTAAACACCCAAATTCTGAAAATCTCAAGTTAAGCTTTGAATTCTCATCAAAACAAAATGGTTCTTTTCATTTTGAAAATTTTCAAAAAGGCTTAGAAAACCAGGGTGTTACAGCAGAGGCTCCCCCCTTTGCTCGGCCATAAATACCGAACTCTCGCAGTCGCTCATCGCTCATCTCAATTGTGTTATCGTTCTCGTTCTCGCGCTCTTCGCTGAGAACTAAGAGAACGTAACATAATTTTTTTTTTTGGAGATTAAAGTTCGGAGCAGTCGTTACGATCGTAGAAGTTTTGATTGCTTCACCCGAAGGGCAGATAATTCTTTTTCGGATGCCTTTGTCGTTATTACCGTAGTCCATCCTCCTTTTTTTTTTGTTAAATATGATATTCTATGTTAATTTTTTGGTTTAATGTGGATGATATTCTTTAACATTGTATTGTACCGCATGCTAGATAAGCTTATCCATGAACTAACTGAGGAAAATACGTGGCATGCAAATCATATAACAATGTACCATAGCCTTCGAAACGCACACGAGTCGGAGGCTACGGTACAATGTTATATAATCTGCATGCCAAGCATTTCCCTTAGTTGGTTCATGTACAAGCTTATCTAGCTTGTGGTACAATACAATATTAAAGAATATCATCAACATTAAATTGATAAATTAACAAAGGGTGTCCTATTTGATCGGGGCACATGTGATAATACCCCCTCCTCCTTCATCCCGATTGCAATAAACCCGCGCATGTATCATGTAATGCTTGTAATGCTTGAGATGTCGTCAATTTTATGTATAAAAAGTTATATTGCAACTCGATTGGAAATGTCGACACTCCTTGTTCTCTGTTTTCATGTGGATATAGCGCAACAGTATACACATAACATACAAAATATGCATACAAATATAGCAAAACAAAATCACATAACACGGGATACAATATAGCTCACTCATCTGAGCCACTACACTCTGCTCGCTGCATATGTGTCTACGTGCGCATCCTGGTTTTGCATCGAGCATGTCCCATAGGATACGTCAGCCGGTCCAGAGAGCGCATATCAGATCAAAAGGGGTACAAAGACCGTTGAGTCCATTGAGTAGGCGTAGGTGCACCGGTAAGCTGAGTCGGAGGAAGCTGAGTCTGGTAAGCGTCGATGTCGTCCTACTGAGACATGTCGAACTGGGGGCCACCTGTAATGAAGTCATGAATGAGGGACTGTATAAATCCACTCCCGAGTTATCCGCCCCCAAGGTATGATGTCTGCAACTTTGGTCGTGTGGAGGAGCTCTAGCCTTAAACGTACGGTGTGGCAGCGACCCCGGAGGAGCTCTCCCCTGTGTACGGTACTCCGTACAAGTCAACGTACGACAAGGGTGGGTGCCCTGGGTGCCATGGCCCAAACCCTGACGCTGTGTACTGCTCCCTGGCAGGAGCTGGGAGGCCCGTATCCTCATCAGTGAACGTAAACTGGCCGTCACCCCCATGGTCAACTGAAGGTTGCAAGACGGAACAATGTTAGTCAAAATAAATACTCTAGACGTAAACTGAGAATCTCGTATCTCCCGGATGTGCAGTGTAGATGACCGAGGGGGAGCGCTAGTCTGTGTATGGGGTGCGGACAGCAGAAGTGATGCATCCCAATGGACCTGTGGCGGGAGAACGACATGATGTTAACAGAACGTAAGGCATAACCAAAGAATAGAACATATATTTGTACATAACTTACCTCCCCGTTGATCTGGCCCGCAGATGACCGACGGGGCACGCTACAACGCCAGCCGATGTCGTTGTGTCGTGATGATCTAGCAGGTAAGCATGGTCCCCTACTTGGTGCCCGATGCGCAGGACGTCGTCCGTCGAACGACCGCAACTCATGTTCTTTATTATGTTCTTCGACTTTGCGAAGATGTACTTCAAAGTGCTCAGTAGCCCCGGTACTGTGTATGGGCTATGGATGGCGGTCTCCGATGCACTTGTGATGCACTGCGCCTGCTCTAACTAAAGTGACATACAAAACAGGTTCAGTAACGAAGAGTACAAATATTATCAATGAAACGACCAGAGGTTGTAAGTGTCTTACGGTGTCATCACACAGTGAAGCACTGTGATGATCGAATGAGTGGCGGAGGCTCTCCTGGTGCGTCACCTGCTCCGGGCACTCTGGTGGAGGAAGGATGAGTCTGGAGCACGACCGTCGTACGGACCCTGCTCCTGCAAGATCTCTAAGTGCGCCGTCTTCGTCCATGCCATAATCCTCTCGTGCTGGACTACTTTCCTGTCCTTAGCATGCCGCCCTGTCCTCGATTGTCTATATTTCTGGAAGGATTGATATTAGAAAAGAAGACATAAGAAGTGTAAACATTGCTCGGATGAAGTTTGACTCACAGGTGGACGGCTTGCTGCAGGACTCTGCTGTCCGGAGGGGCATCACCTGGTACAAATCAAACTGTTGCATTACGCACTACGACACGTAAAGCTCCACCATATGTGCGAACGCCTGATGGCAGGTCGTCGCCCATAACCCGACGTCCTACGTGCATTGCACGGACAACCTGTGTTACCATGTGCACGTAATCTGGAGTTCATGTAGCCCAGATGTTGTCGTTGTGGTGCAACGACTCGAACTCGTTGTGGAACAATGGGTAGCACCTCGCCGATCTATCCTTGGCTTAGCGTAGACAGGCAGTAGTCCACCAGAAGCCCATAGTGGGTCCGTATATCAGGTCGTCCAACTTGGGGTACGGGTGCACTGATCTCTCGAAGGACGGTCGCCTAACAGGGAAGTGCTCCCAACTCCACAACTGCAGGAGCACATAGTAGACGGTCAGGTTTGGGCTAACATCGATGCCGCACCACGAAGCGTCACACAACCCCTCGTATGCGGCGCAAAGGACGGCTCATCCCCAGTTGTACTGAGGCATCACCTCAGCCTCCGCGCCAGCCAAAGACTCGGTGACGTGGACAAAGCTGGGGTACACCCAATCGCTCTGTGTGCTTGGAGATAGGACCCAACTAAAGAGCTGAAGAAGGTAAGCAACGAGGTGCGTCCTAACGACCTCGTCATGTGCATCCCGCAGGCATTGACTGAAATGCCTCAGCCAAATCCGGGGAACACCACGTGCATGCTCTGGGACAGGTATGCCGAACCGATGCGCCAGCTTGGCCTTTCAGTCCGCTAGTGGACAGCCTGGAACAAGTGGCTCACCTCGGATTAGGAGACCGATCAAGAACAAGATGTTCTGTAGAGTGACCGGTAGAGTGACCATCAGGTGTGCGTCTCGGGCCTCCACCTGTTGACAAGTGCTGACAACAGGCTCGCATATAGTGTGAATTGGTGTTCGATGGAGAGCAGCATCGCAAGGGGCAACAAGCCCGTGTCCCGGAGGATTGGGACGTAGCAAGCGTCCAGCTCCCAATAATCCCTCCCTGACCGAAGTAGCAGGGGCGGAGGCCCATCCGTGTTAGCGGCGATCCACAACTTGTATCAGTGGTTCTCATCGTAGAAGGGATCTAGAAGCTCCAGTAGAGATATGACTTGCAACAGATGGAATATTAGTGAGAAGATTGATAATGACGGTAAAATACTGCAAATAAAAAAATTACTAGAACTAATTAATTTACACTAATTTACTAGTACAAAATTAAATACAACTATTTAAACATGACTAAATTAGTTATGGCTAGGGTAGGTATCAATTGCACTAGTTGGATCAAGATACTAGAATTGGCATATCTATTGCACATATTTTTTCTTCATAATAGTAGCTTTGTCCTTACAATTTTGTGTGTAACCCTTGCATTTCAAAAATACATGAAGTGATTTCTAGTCCCTAATTAGTTATGACTATTTAAACATGACTAAATTAGTTATAACTAAATTAATTGGGCTAACTGATTAATTAGGGTTAACTAATTAATTACGACTAATTATGTAGTAACTAATTAACAGTGCCTCAAGAATTTAAACTAATTAATTACGTAACATTAATTTAACTGCAGCTAATTTACTAACAACTAAAATAAGTAATATGGCCATGGCTAATTAGTCAAACAAGTTTTGCTACGAAAATTTCAAAAGGACTAACATAAGTATGCCTGGAAAATGACAAATAATTAAGTACGAAAATTTCATTATGACTAATTTACTAACAATGCAGTTAATAAATAATTTACAAAAAAGGGAAAAAAATACCTACTAATATGGCTGTAAATGACATCGGTTAATAACGCTAAAACGTCTCCGAAAATAAAATCGACAGAGAACCAGAGAGCGACCGAGAGAGAGAGAGAGAGAGAGAGAGAGAGAGAGAGAGAGAGAGAGAGCGAGTGAGCGATACGGTGAAACTAAATCGCACTCGCTCGCTACTTATAGCCGCTGCGAGGTGAGCCTCGCATGCATGAATGCATGCAAATGTTGCATGCTGCAGAAAGTGATGGGACGGAGAATAAAGCGTAAAGCTAAAGGCGACAACGACTGATGGAGGCGATGAGAGGGAGGTGAAATCCCAGGTGATGGAGGTGATGGGAGGGAGGCGAAATGCCTGACGGTGGGAAAGGAGGCCGTCCGTACTGTGGCCATGCGGAAGAGGCAAAATCGCACGGTGACTATGCAGACTAGGGACAATCGCACGGTGACCATGCGGACGAAGCGCCACCGCATGGTGGCCGTACAGATGAGGTTCCCCCGCACGGTGTTCGTGCGGAATTCACACCTGTTAGCTCGTCCGGATGGCTATTTTTATAAATACGGCGGAAAGAGAGCCATTTTTGCTAATACGTTTAGAAATAGTGCCAATACGGCCAAAACAAAAAATCCAAAATAGATCATAGCTTAGAATTGGCTGAGTATCCATGTCGCGTGCAAAGGTGCATGGATCAAAGGCGGTGTAGGTTAAGGAAATTTTGTTCAGTAGCACTATCAAGATAAATTAACCGAAAAATAGTATCCAATGTGAGGTTATGCCCCACT
This sequence comes from Phyllostachys edulis, assembly GCA_036346405.1. Lineage (NCBI taxonomy): Eukaryota > Viridiplantae > Streptophyta > Magnoliopsida > Poales > Poaceae > Phyllostachys > Phyllostachys edulis. The sequence goes on from CM070566.1 coordinate 21,154,652, forward strand.
TATGCCCCGACTTGTCACGGAGCCGATGATGGTTTTTCTTTGTCAAGATCTAAGTATGAATACACTGAACCAATACTATCCCCATCTACATCGGAGCACTTTGTCCTACTCAGCAACACCAAGGCATTGACCTCAACACCGCCATCGATCGCCTCCGGCCGCCTCGCCTCATGGCATCGAGGCTTTCCCGAGGCACCGCAGCCTAGCTCCCTCCCACCTCTTACGCTTGCCCACCGATCTCGAGTTGATCGCTTATAGTTATAGCAATGACCATAGCCACCTCTTCTTTGATTTCACTCAGAGGTCACGGAGTGGTGACCACGCCACGCCGGCCACGGTCAGGTCGGCTCTAGCTCTACTGCTCAAGCGCAGCTCGTGCTCATAGCAGCTCTGCAAGATAGCCCTCAACCTCAAAGGTATCCGCATGACTTTTCACGGACCTACCTGTACATGAGTGATGATCTTCGCTTGAACCGAACATAACAAAGACACAATTTGTTGGCTGCACAAGGGTTGGCGTACGAGTATAAGCCGGTGAATCTTCTTGCAAATGAGCAGTCTGACCTAGGTACTTAACTTCTGTTAGAATAGGACTCTATTTGTATTTCCTTATCTGTATATAGCAACCCCTTTGTACTCTCTATATATATTGCTCATTGGGTCCTCTTGAATATACACACAATATTCATAACATGGTATCAGAGCTAGGGCTCTAACCTAGCTCTTCCGCTCTTCTGCCACGCTGCCGTCAAAAGCATGCAGCCACGCTCCTGCGCCACTCGCCGCCGCCCGCCCGCGCGACGACAGCATCTCTACCCAACCCGAGCTCGACGCCTCGCCTTCTTGGTATCATCGCCGGGCCGCCATCGGGCCGATCTGCTTGGCCGGGCACACACATCTGGCCGATCTGCTTGGGCGGGCACGCCACGAGCCTCCTCGGGCCGGGCCACACGCGATCCTCCTCCTCGGGCGGGCCACCGCACACCGATCCTCCTCGGGGCCGAGGCCGCCGCCGCCGCGCCGATCTTGCTCGGGTGGGGTCGCCGCCGCCACGCCGCTTGTGCAGGGGGAACAACTAGGGTTCCCCCCTCCCTCTCGTGAGTGAGTTGTTTTGTTGGGCCGTAGTGTTAACCGGCCCAGCGCAAAAAAAAAAAAAAAAAGAAAAGAAAAAAAAACCCTAGAACGTTGTTCTAACCGCCGCGCCGTCCAGCGCCGCCTGTTAGACTTCGTTGCCTTGGTCGCCGCGCCGTCCAGCGCCGCCTACCGATGGCTTCTGTTCCATCAGCTACGATCCCATTCTCGGGAACAAAGCTCCATGGGACGAACTACAGGTTGTGGTCTTCACTTATGGAGATCACGCTCGATGGTCTTCGCCTCTGGGGACATGTCACTGGTGCCCGACCTTGTCCGCCGTCGCCAAGATGACCTCCTCCCGAGACAAACCTACTACGCACCCCTGCAGAAGACGAGGCCGCCAAGAAGAAGGCGGCGATATTGTCTGCTGCCGATGTCAGCCGATGAGGCCTTTCAGTATGCCATAGACGCTTTTGAGCGCTGGTGTGCTGATGAGGCCCGGGTTCGAGCCATCCTGGTGGTCAGCGTCGACGACTCCATCCAGCCAGACATTGTTGGTCTGCGTGCCACTCGTCAGATCTGGGATTACTTGCGCGAGCGATACCAGTAGAGCAGCGATGCTCAGTTCTTTTCGCTTCAGCGTGAGTTGGAGACGCTTCGCCAGAGGACTCCTCCATCGACGACTTCTTCGAGCCTTGGCGATCTCGGCGCCACTCGACGAGCCGGCTCTCCGCTGTCGAGTGTCATAAAGTGCGGCGGATTGTGATAAACCGCCTTTATGATTCGTCTGCCGTCTTCGCCCAGAGTTTGAGCCTGTCAGGGCTCAACCGCTGAGCCGCTCACCACGACCGACAGTCACCGAGGCTCTTTCGATGCTTCGTGCTGAGGAGCTTCGCCGTGGGTTAGCAAAGACAGATTTGTTCCTACCAGGCTTGCTACCCCTTCTTCTTCGACTACACCGACGGTTTCTGCTTTGACTATAGTCCCTCCACAGGTGTCTGTTTCTGCTCCTGTTTTTGCACCAACTGGGGTTCAGTGCAATTATTGCAAGAACTTCGGGCACGATTACCAGCGTTGTGCGGTGCGAAAAAAGGAGAATAAAGCGCGTGAAGTTGGACGCTCCAAGGGAGGGCAGGGAGGCCCTTCCTCCACAGGAGGACAGACCAGCACGTTAGGATCTTCTCAGCGAGGTGACTCTGTTCAGCAGTTATGCCAGGCTCTAGTTCAGCAGCTCTCTCTCACCAAAGGCGAGTTCGCCAGCCTAGCTCGACGCCTCCTCTGGTATTTCTTGGGTTCTAGATTATGGTGCCTCTTTCCATATGACACCAGACTCCACATCTCTCACTTGATAGGACCTCCTGTTTTTCCTATCTCGCCTGCATAGCTTGACAAGACTCCTTTGTCCTGCCGCCAGTCATGGCACTCTTTGTCGATCGACTTTTCTGCTCCAAATTGCTTCTCATGTTCCTCGGCTTACCAAGCAGCTTCTCTCGATGGGTCAACTCACCGATCTCATTTAGAGAGTTGGTTTTGACTCTCACACTGCTTTGTTCAGACCCATGCAGGGACGGTAGTTGGGACCGGCCGCCACGTGAGGATCGTCAGGACCGCCTCCACCTTCCGTCCACTTCAGTTGCTCCTATGACCTCTACATCCACTGCCACTGCTGCCACCACCTCTGGAGTTTTTACGCAATGGCATCATCATTTAGGTCACTTGTGTGGGTCTCGTCTTTCTTCATTAGTTCGTCAGGGTGTTCTTGGACGTGTTCCTGTTGACACGTCCATGTTTTGTCAGGGTTGTAAGCTGGGCAAGCAGCTCCAACTTCCTTATCATTCTAGTGAGTCCTTGTCTTCTCGTCCTTTTGATTTAGTTCATTCAGATGTATGGGGACCTGCGCCTATTATCTCTAAAGGCGGGCATAAATCTTATGTGATCTTCATTGATGATTATTCTCGTTTTACATGGATTTTCCCTATATCTAATCATGGTCAGTTTCTTGCGATCTATCGTAGCTTTGCAACGATGGTTCCTACTCGCTTTGATTCTCCCATCCGCACTTTTATTTGTGATTCTCACTGGCGAGTAATCGCTCGGCGCTTTCAGATAGTTTCTTTACGGCGAGGCACTCTTTACCGCCTTCTTGTCCCGGTGCCCATGCTCGAATGGGGTTGCTTTGCGCAAACATCGCCATCATCGATTGAGATCGCCGCGACTCTTCTCCTTGCCTCTCACGCTCCACCACAGCCTGGTTGAGGTTGCTTTCTCTGTTTGATATCTCATCAATATGCAGCCTTCCACCGCTCTTAAGGGTGTCACCCTATAGAGCGCCTCTACTCGAGCCCCCAAAGACACTCACCTTCGTGTTTTTGGTCAGACTTGTTTTGTTCTCTCAAGAGCTCGTGAACGCACTAAACTATCGCCTACCGGTTGAGTGCGTGTTTCTTAATTACGCTTCGAGCATAAGGGTTATCGTTCTTTGGGATCCTTCGCCGACGGATCGGATTTCATGAGACGTTATCTTTGACGAATCTCGACCTTTCTTCTATCGAGATTCGGCTCCTCCTGCCACCGTTGAGTCGCTTTCATGGTTGTCTCTTTCTGACTCTTCCCCTATTTCTCCACTATCACAGTCTTCCCTTGGTTTGTCTCCAGTGGTTCCTTCTGTACCTCCACCCCGGTCTTTGCCTCCCGCAAAGACCGCCTCTTGTTCCCGCAAAGACCACCGTCTCGTTTCTCTGGTGTTCACTTCTCCAGGCGTCCTTGTCCTCCACCAATCTCCTCTCCTGGTGTTTTGCCGCCACCCACATCTGATTCTTCTGATGATGCTCCTCGTTACGTCCTTCGTGACCGGGTATCCCTTCGACCTCCTGATCGTCTTGGATTTGCTCCGATAGCTCATGCTCTCTCTATCACTGAGCCTAGTTCTTATCGTGAGGCTGCTCCTCATTCTGAGTGGCAGCTCGCTATGGCAGAGGAGCTTGATGCTCTTCGACGCACGGAGACTTGGGATATTGTACCGACACCTGTGCATGCTCGTCCGATCACATGCAAGTGGGTGTACAAGATTAAGACCCAGTCTGATGGTACTATCGAGCGCTACAAGGCTCGTCTTGTGGCTCGTGGCTTTCAGTAGGAGTACGGTCGTGACTACGATGAGACTTTTGCCCCTGTTGCCCATATGACCACTGTTCACACTCTTGTTGCGGTTGCTTCGTCACCGGTGGTCTATCTCTCACCGGATGTTAAGAATGCATTTCTTAATGGTGTTTTGCATGAGGAGGTCTACATGCACCACCACCGGGTATTCTGCTTCTCGATGGGCACGTCTGTCGCCTTCGCTCGTGTTTTTATGGCCTCAAACAGGCTCCTCGTGCACGGTTTTGCGCTTTTACCTCGCTGATTACTGCCGCCGGTTTCACCGCGGTTCCCATGATCCCGCTCTTTTGTCCATATATCATCTCGGTAGGACATCGCTTCTTCAGATGTTGATGATATGCTCATCACTGGTGATGATTCCTCATTCATCACGTATGTGAAGAAGCACCTCAGTGAGCAGTTTTTGATGACTGATCTTGGTTCTCTTACGTACTTCCTTGGGATTGAGGTCTCTTCCATGCCTGAGGGCTACTACCTCTCCCAGCAGAAGTATGTCCAGGATCTTCTTGATCGGTCTGGTCTAACTGACACTCGCACTGCCGAGACTCCTATGGAGCTATCCCTACAACTTCGTGCCATTGATGGTGATCTTCTTGAGGATCCTACTCGATATCGCCATCTTGTTGGGAGTTTGGTGTACCTTGTGAGCACTCGTCCTGATACTGCTTATGCTGTTCATATCTTGAGTCAGTTCATGGCTCGTCCTACCCATCTTCACTACAGTCATCTTCTTCGTGTTCTTCGCTACTTGTGTGGGACCATCTCTCGTTGTTTGTTTTTCCCTAGCTCTACCTCACTCTGACTTGGCGCGACTCCAATGCGACTGGCTAGTGATCCTTCGATCGTCGTTCTCTTTATGCTTACTGTGTTTTTCTTGGCTCCTCCCTGATTGCCTGGAAGACCAAGAAGCAGATTGTAGTTTCCCGTTCGAGCGCAGAGGTTAAGTTGAGAGCTATGGCAGCAGTGACAGCAGAGGTTACTTGGTTGAGGTGGCTACTTGCAGATTTTGGAGTGCCTGTGATGGGACCTACGACTCTTTTGTCCTCGACAAGACAAAGCTATCAAGATTGCTCGAGACCCAAGAAGCATGAGCTCACCAAACACATTGGTGTGGATGCTTCATACACTCGCTCACAAAGTGCGAGAGAGAGTACTTACTTTACAGTTTGTGCCATCAGAGTTGCAGGTTGCTGATTTCTTCACGAAGCCACAGACTAGGGCACAACATTTGTATTTTCTCTCCAAACTCAGTGTGTGTGATCCACCATGAGTTTGAGAGGGGGTGTTAGAATAGGACTCTATTTGTATTTCCTTATCTGTATATGGCAACCCCCTTTGTACTCCCTATATATATTGCCTATTAGGCCCTCTTGAATATGCACACGATATTCATAACAACTTCTACATACACGCTTTCATCATTGATGAAAATTTGATTTGAACATCGTATAGCTCACAATGCTTCAGGGCTGAACACAAGATTCATCGAAATGTATTTGGGTATTGATGTTGATCGGAACGTGTTTTTGGTTGTAGAATTTGAGAAGTTAAATCCAATCAAGTATGTCCCAGCATTGGTCGATGGCGACGCGGTTATTGCGGATTCCTTTGCAATCTTGCTGGTGAGGCATGAGAAATCTTGTTGATCTGAATGTTGTTTCTCATTAGTTTCACGGCTTGAATGCCACAGCAGCTATCATAAAATTTCTGCTCCTTTTCTTGTGGTGGTAGTACCTTGAAGACAAGTACCCTCAGCATCCTCTGTTACCACATGACCCAGAAAAGAAGGCACTAAACATCCAGGTACATTACTGATTGATGACATCCAGAAATATACTTGACCATGTGTAATAGTTTCAGGCTTTCAGCTAAATGTATCAGAATCCTAGTTTAATGGGTGTTTTGCCTGAATGCAATTAAGCACTTTACATTGGTGACGAGCAAAGAAGAAAACATGATGTTTAGTTTGCCAGTGTCTATACATCTTGTGCATCTGAATGAAATCAATATAACTTTTGACTTGCAGATTGCAAGCATAGTCGGTTCAAGCATTCAACCACTTCAAAACTATCCTGTCCTTGTGAGTTTGCTCAGACATCACAGGCACAGTAATTGCTGTTCTTTCTATTTGCACTAGCTATACATATAGTTTCTTCCTCCACAAAAAAAAAAAAAAAAAATTTTGTTCTGAACCTCGTTTGCAGAATTTTATTGAGGAGAAGTTCGACTCACACGAGACAATTAAGTGGACCCAACATCACATCAATAGGGGCTTCACAGGTTCTGTACTCGCTCATCATTTTCGCTGATTATGTGAAAGCCTCGAGAAAAAGAAGGATAAATGAAAACGTATAAACTGGATTATTTCCATAACAAATTATAAGGTTTCTGTTAACCTGCAATCTTTCATGAAATAGCGGTAGCTTAAATTCCTAGTATTCCATCTCAGTTTGCATTGTCTTATTGAATTTCAGCTCTTGAGAAGTTGTTGAAAGGATGCACCACTAAATATGCCACTGGAGATGAAATCCAATTGGTTTGTGCTTCAATCGACATGTCCCCCTTTGTTTGTGCTTGATCTGTAGTCATGTCATGTGCAGTATTACATGCTTTCAGTGTGTGAATTTTTTGTTGCTCAGTTGTCCCCTTTGATTTGTGGATTGTTTACTTGCTGATACTCCACAATTCACAGGGAGACCTCTTTCTGGAACCCCAGATATATGGTGGTATTAAGCGCTTCGGGATTGATATGGTAAACACCGATATCGCATCATAGTCGCGTTTTCTTGACATGAGTTGTAGACTTGTAGTACACCTTAGGGTTTGTCATGCTTCAGCTACAAAAGTAGTGCACTTTCAGAGTTTCAGTAAATTGTTCAGTAATATGTACCTCTTGACATGAAGCTCTCTGCAGCTGGTCATAGAACTAATGGGAGATCCTCTTCTTCTCTTGCAGTCAAATTACCCTACCTTGGCAAGGCTTCATGAAGCTTACATGGAACAACCTGCGTTCCAAGCCGCACTGCCAGAGAAGCAACCAGATGCACCTTCCTCCTGAAGATCCATCTATCTATCCTGCATGTACTTTTTGCTTGTAAGGCTTTAAGCCACTTTCCCTAGCTTTGGTTACTTTGGTGTTCTAAACTATTTAATAAAATGGGCTGTGTGTATCTTGATGCAGAGACCGGAAGAGTTTTTCTCTTCTATTATTTAAAAATATAACCTGCATGTACCTTTTGCTGGGGAAACATCTCTTCTGTTCTTGAGCTTAACTGTTGTAAAAAATTACAGGCATACAATGTTCACAAATATATGCTTTCTGTAATTTTCCCTGCATCTTGTTGAACCATTCAGGATTAGTGAATTCTGTGGGTGCTTGCTGGAACAACCGTTGAAAACAAACATGACTGAAGTCTGAACATTGAAGATAGTCAGAGTCAGACACTTTAGTTTCAGTTTCCCTGGGTGATCTCTGCATGATATCGTCCGCTCAGAAAGGGAAACGGTTTACCTGCGAAATAGTAGCTCATGATACAACATGACTTTGAATCCTAACCTAACTGAGAAGTGAAAACTCAAGGCTTAAGTGCTTAACCCTTTTAATCTCCGAATTACGCAGAGTCCAAACTAAGCTGTCACCGTACTATGGTTTGATGAAGCGAGCTAACTTTCCAAGCACACCTCTCAGGTTGCGTATGCCGGCTCCTCTCTTAGCGCTCACCATCATCTACAAGACATCATTATGTCAGCATCATAATGATGCACTTCACCAAAGAGCCAACAGTGCACATATGACACAAGTGACGCGAATTCAAATGATTCAAGGGCTCACCACGGGGTTAATCAAATTACCACTGACGTTTTCTTCTTCAGGCTCTGTAGTTAAGAGCAAGATCAAAGAACTGTTACGGGCAAAATCTCGTTCGGAGCCCGGTAACGGAAATCCCGGTGAAAAACCAGAGAAAATTCGCAAACCGAATTTTGAACCTTAGTTTCTGGAAAACGGTAACCGGTCTGGTTACTGCCCGGTAATCAGAAAAACCGGTTGAAAAAACTGGAAAAACCGGCCAAAATTTTGAATTGACAAATTTTGAATTAGAAAGTGTTCAATGAAGTGCATATTTAGCTCATACAATACGTAATCAAGCATATTTAGCTCATACAATACGTAAACTAGCATATTTAGCCCATACAATACTTAGGAAGTGCATTACGCATTAAAAAATTCAAATTCAAATTTAAAATTTTTTGGCTGGTACTGTTCACCCGGTCGCCACCGAGAAATCCGGTAACCGGCTGTAACTGGCCGGGATTTCAGAGTGCTTGTAGTCCAATGGTTTCATTCCACGTTTAGTATGTACAAGAAGGCACACCCTTTCTAGACCAACCCTGGTTGAAATATATTCCTTAACCTACAAATTTCAGAGTGCTTGTAAGAACTAAGAATAACTAAAACCAACAACCACATGTTAAAGCTTATGTTCTGAAGAGTTTATAATAAAATGAGATTTCTTTGCCATAGAGATCCAGTAAGCATATGCACATCACCATGAATACTAGCTGGGGACCAAGAGATTATTGGTCTAAATATATGACGGTAAACTGCAATTCGTTTACACGTAGTGGATTGCTGCTAGTTCCTTGATTTTGAAATTATGCTCACTTGAACACCCAAACGGACATTGTGTATTTAAAAAAAAAGAGGTCAGAAGCAACTCCACTCCCAGAAGAGTTGTCAAGTCACGGGCTAACGAATTTTTTTCGGAGAACACACAAAAATTCTGCGCATCATTCATTGAAAGAAAGATGGAAATAAGAGCCCTATGAGGACCCTTAGTATTGAATCGGTTTCAAGTTAAAAGATTTATACCAGAGGCATAACTTTTAATAGGAAACAAACCCAATGCTAGGTTCCCGAATATGTGTCTCACATTAGTTCCCAAGATCAAGACTAATGTGCACATATCCTTTACAACATTCGTACACAATCATACAAGGCATACAACATATATAACACAATAATTTTATAACACTAGTGTTTGGTACAACTTAAAATGTGACCAGCGGTCACTAACAAAAGTTTTGCAGCGGAAACAAAGTATAAACAGCAAAAGAACCACTAAGTGTGCCTCACACCCTCAGGCAACTGAGTGGAGGTAGAAACAGCGTCATTCATTAGCGTCGCCCTGATCGGCGCTAACAGATGGGTCGTAAACATAACCGTCCCCACCTGCAACAAGTGGTTAAAGCACCTGAGTACAGAAGGTACTCGCAAGACTTACACGAAACTACTAAAAGAAAGTGTTTAGTAGAACCTAACCAAAGGATTATAATTGTTACATGCTTAACACTACTACAGAAAAGGCCTTCACAGACGGGTCAAAAACGTCATCACAGACGGTTTCTTGAGCCGTCTGAGTTTATGGGTCAGTGATGCATGAGGTCATCACGAGCGGTTTTCAAACTGCTATGCGTGATGCATACTACCAGATGGTTTCACCACAAACCGCTCAGTGATGACTATATATCACAGCGGTTTGACCACAAACCGTCTATGATGACTATATATCATGAGCGGTTTCAGCCACAAACCGTCTGATGATATATAGATATCATGAGCGGTTTGTGGGTGAAACTGCTCTGTGATGACTCTTTCTATAAAGCCACCAGCGGTGACTTCTTGTGCCTTTAAAACCGGCATCATATATATATATATATATATATATATATATATATATATATATATATATATATATATATATATATATATATATTTCTATTGTTCCTAGTCCCTTAGCCACTTTGAAAGGTTGCAGCCCACATGACATGAGGAAGAGGAGCGACAACGAGGGCAACCTCATTGAGCCTGCAAATTTAAAAGTGGCATCATGTATTCGCATATCCAATTACTTGGTTGCTCCTAATGATTCTTCGATCGAGATTTAAATTTGCAGGGCTCAATGAGGTTGCCCTCGTTGTCAGTCTCTTCTTCATCATGTCATGAGAGACGCCACTTCAAAAGTGATCGAGGACTCGTAACAATACATATATAATATATATATAATGCCGGTTTTAAAGGCACAAGCAGCCACTGTTCGGAGACTTTATAGAGAAGAGATTAGGAATGGAATGGTAGGACGACGTACCTAGGACGCAAGATAGGAGAACTTGACCTGCATGAACACAGTTACACAAACAAATGTGAAATGAATGCGAGAAGCAACAGATGATATCTTGACAAAATGACAAATCGACAAATAAGTCATAACATACATATCACACATTTTATACATCTATTTTTGCAAATCATCAATCATACATATCAACAGCCCATGGTTCACCAAGCAAGTTTCCACTATCAATAGCAGACAACACTTGACACTTCTGAATAAGTCATAAGTCATAACAAGATAACATATCAACGACTCATACATATCAACAACCCAATAAGTCATAACATATCAAGCCCCATCCGAACCCACAAAGATGAACTAAGCAAGATGCATAGAATGCACATACACCAATAGCCCTCGGTTTACATCACGAGCAAGGGACTATTAATATGAACTAATTATCAATTCAATTTCAGCATAAGACTATTAACATCATTACATCACGAGCAAGGGACTATTAATATGAACTAATTATCACTTCAATTTCAGCATAAGACTATTAACATCATTACATCACAGAGCAAGGGGACTATTAATATGAACTAATTATCAATTCAATTTCAGCATAAGACTATTAACATCATTGAGCAGTTCAACAGCAAGACCAAGGGTGTCCAAACCCGGCCACCACACAGAGCACTAGCCATTTTCATCACAGAGCAAGCGGGTAGAGACAGAGAGGGAGTAAGGTAGGGTGATACCTCAAGATAATAAGAACCACGGTGGCGACCCCACCACCAAAGACAACCCTCATTCATCTCCTTCACCTTGCATAAATCACACAAACATTAGGATACAACTTAAGGCTCAAGCATAAAAATCAAACTCAACACAAGACATTAAGCTAACAGATCTAGAGGAGAATAGAGGGAGGATAGGGAAAGCAAAGACCGGCCAAGGCCCAAGCGCAGGAGGCCGAGCAGGAGAACCAAACCATGGCAGCGCAGGCGACACGCGGGGCCAAGCCCAGTGGCTTGGGTGGCGGCGTCACCGTAGTTGTGGCACGACCCTGACACTGCAGAAGACACTACTATCGTGACGAGTGTTTACGCGGTCGCAGTGGTGTCTGGCCGGCGGCGACGGCGACGGGGTTGGGCGGCGACGGCGACAGGGTCGAGCGGTGGCGTCGAGGTGGGGAGGGGAATGGAGTAAATGCCCTGGGCAGTGACGAGTTAGGATGGGCACAAACCCTAGCGGAGCTGGGGAGTGACGAGAGTTAGGGCGAGCACAAACCCTAGTTGCCGGGCTCGTACTAATAAAGAGACTTATCACAGACGGTTCTATTATCGAACCGTCAGTGATAATTATCACACACGGTTCCATAATGGAACCATCTGTGATATGGGGCATACACAGACGGTTCCATTATGGAACCGTTCGTGATATGTCCTATATCACAGATGGTTCCATTATGGAACCGTCGGTGATATGGTTTTTTCTCAAGTATATTTATCTTGTATATACACTTACATGACATGAAGAAATTACAAGTTTATATGTCAATTTTGTCATTTAAATATCTTTGAAAATTTGCTTTAACTATATATACTGATATACATATATATATACATATATATATATATATATATATATATATATATATACATATATATAAAATTTGTTCCACTAAACCGTCTCGATATAATTAATATTAATTGTAACTTCACCTCCAAACTAGATTTTGTTTTTTCACAAAACCGCCTCTCGATATATATATATATATATAGCAATAATTCAACATATAATTAATATAGTAACTTCACCTCCAAACTTTTTTTTTTCATTTTGGAATTTTCATATATATATGGCCAAACAAATGGCGCTAAACTACAAAAAGATTAAAAAAGTAGAAACCTATAAATAAACAAAGTTTTTCTAGTGGCGGAGGTAGGTCGCTATCTCCGCCTTCAATACTTCATAAGGCGACGGCGTCGGCATTGGACGGTTCCTGATCATCAGCGAATGAAGCCTGAAATGCGTCCACCCACTAACGCGCTCGTTAAAGTGTCTCTCGAAGACCCTCAGACTGTTGAACCAAGAAGAATTAAGCCCATAGGCTCTCTTCCCTTGCTTGAGGGGTCTCGGCCTGGTCGACTCGGTCGCCTGCTGCCTCGATTACGCAATTCAAGTGACGGCAAACCTCTTGGAGACGTGCAACATCGTTTTGAAGGACTACGTCGATGACGTGGTAAACTCGCTGAAAGTGGGAGATCACCCGGAAGACACAGCGGAGAAGGATGTCAAGATGGCGAAAGGTGGCCGTCACCTGCTCCGGAAAATTCTCCGCCGGCCAAGTCCAGCTTATTCGTGAGCGTTTGCGCATAGCTCAATCCAGGCAAAAGAGCTATGCGGATCGCCGTCGTCGTGAGTTGAGCTTTGAGCCCAATGACTTTGTTTATCTCAAAGTCTCTCCTTTGAAGGGCCATCAACGTTTCGGCGTCAAGGGCAAGTTAGCTCCTCGATATGTCGGTCCCTACCGCGTTATCGAGAAGAAGGGAGCTATTGCCTATAAGTTGGAGTTGCCAGCTGCACTTGAGGGGGTACATGATGTTTTCCATGTGTCCCAGCTAAAGAAGTGCGTTCCAACTGAGGAAGCTCCGTTGGAAACTCTCGATGTTCAGGAAGATTTGACCTATCGCGAGCACCCTGTTCGCATACTCGATGAGTCTGAACAAAGGACAAGGAATAAGACCATCAAGTTCCTTAAAGTTCAGTGGTCGAACCATTCTGAGGATGAGGCTACTTGGGAAAGGGAAGATCGTCTGCGTGCGGACTATCCCTCTTTCTTCCCCGAGTGAGCCAAATCTCGGGACGAGATTTTTGTAAGGAGGGGAGGTTTTGTAACATCCCAATTCTAAGCCTTGCTTCTAATGTGAGAAAATGAGTAGAAATTAAAACTTTTTCTTCTTTGGGAAGTACTTGACCAAATCTGTAATTCTTGCAAAGGAATTATGGAAAGTCAAAACTCTTAAATCAATTTTCTCCAATCAAAAACCTCCTTGGTAAAATCTTGTGCCAAACCCTTGTAAATAATTTTCCTAAGTTCTTGGGGTGACTTTTAACCCCTCTGAATTTTCTCATAATTTTTAGAAATTATTTGAATATTTTTAGAGGCAAGTCAAACCTTGGTCAAACCTCTGAAATCACCTTCTGGAATTTCTAGAGACAAATTCAGGCATAAAATCTCTAGAAATTTTATGTAAGGTTCCTCTTTGAGTTAGCAAGCTCCTTTAAAATTTTATAATTTTTGGAGCTGTTTTGCTATCTCAAACAATCCTCCTAAGTCTCATTTGTTTTTCTATTCAAATCGGTTAGCCTTGTTTCTTGGCTCAGACCGAGTCCGACTCGAGTCAAGTGACTCGGTCCGAGTCCACTAACAGCACCCGGCTCGGGCATGCGGGCGCTAACTCTTGGGCGTTGGATTCTTATCGCCGCGCCCACGATCACAGAACCCTTCACCCACTCGACCGTTCTCAGCCCTTCGATCTAAATCCGTCAGCTGCCACGTCGTCGTCCTCCTCTCGCCCTCGCGCGCACGCCAGCGCCATGGGCAGAGCAGAGGAGAACGTGCGTAGCGCCTCGCCTTGTCCTGTCCCGGCCAAGCCAACGGCTCTGTGCGCATTTAATGCCTGTCACTCACCGCCCTCGCAGTCACCTTGCTCACCTGCTCCCATCGCTCGTCGCGAGTTTGCGCCGCGGAGGACCGTGGACCACCCGTGAGCTTCCGCCCGTTGCTCCCTTGTTTCCTTCGCTACTTAAGCTCCCTAGCTTCCTCCCTTGGCTTTCTTTACGCACCAGTGAGCCCTAGCTAGCACCCCCTTAGTTGGCTAGAGCTCAAGCCGCTAAGTCACCTTCGCCGCCATTGTTGGAGCTCGGCCACCACGGTGAAGGCGGTACTCCAGAGACTTTCCCTCTCCAATTTTTGCTCCCTCTGCTCCCTCTCACTTCGGTGAAGCTTAATCCTCAATCAATTTGGGCTTATCATCGCAGGGGGAGGCTAAATTGAAGAATCCCCTTTTTCGGCCGCCAAACCCGATCTTCATCTCCAAGTCCGGTGAGTCTTTCTCCCTCCAATTCCTCTCTCGGGTAGCATCAGTGGGAGGTATAGAACCCATTTTGATGACGCGGGCTCTTTCATTTGGCTCAGGGTAGCTTCGCCGCGTTGCCGCCATTGTTGCCGCCGCGAAGCTTCGTTGCAGGAGCTGCTCAAGCGTCCTCCGTTCCTCCGCATCACTCGGGTGAGTCCTTTGTAGCATGTAGATGCTCTGGCACCCGCTGTATGGCCTTGTTGCGGAGCTCTCTTGCCTTGTCGTCATTCCCGTGAGTTGCCGCGCCGCCCCTCGTCGTCGCGCCGCCGCTCTAGGTCACCACCGGCAGTGCGGGTGGTACCATCGGGGCCGTGAGGTTATTGTGCACCCGTTGGTGCTGTTGGTTCGCGCCGCCATGGCCTGTGTCGCCGGTGTTTTGCCGTGGAAGCGCTCGGTGATTTTGTCGGGCGAGTTAACAGTCCCCGTTGCCGTATTAAGATGCCGTAATGACACTCAATTAATGTCTAATGATTGCTTAGCATTAAACCTGTCTTAAGCCGTCCCTTATGCGTCACTGCCATGTGGGCCCTCGGGTTATTTAAACTTTCCCGAAGCGATAAGTGGCACATAGTAAATTGAGTCGCTGTCGGGTGGGCGCACGCGACTGCGTGCGTGCTTAACCCCGGGTCTTCTTGTCGCCGACGAGTGGGACCACGCAGCCTTTGTCTTGGCGTCTTGCGATGCTATGAGCCGTGGCTCCACGTCGCTGACAGCGGGCCCCACTTGTCAGCAACCCCCTGTTCAATCGCGATCGCCCAAATCCTTCTCAGCCGTTGGATGTCAGATCGACGGTGGATATCGAGTGGGCCGTTCGGACCGCTCCGGACGCCCCTTCCATCCCAGCCGTCCATCACTAAATCGAGGGCTCTCAATCAAAGGGACGTTCGGACCACTCGTGGTAGTGGGATCAAGATCCAACGGCGGAGAATCGCCGGCCGACGGACCAAGGGCGTCTTATTGTAGTAGGCAGCGCGTGGGCCGTTGATGTCCAGATGAACGGTCCAGATTGCGCCACGTCTTATCTCTCGGTTATTCCTTTATTTATTTCCCGGGAGATTTATTTTACAACTGGAAATTGCTATAAACTTTGAAAAGGTATAACTAATTCATATTAATTCATTTTCGGCTGATTCCACTTTTAATAAATCTGTTATGAACTAAAGTTAACCTAAAAATAGTTTCAAGCATGATATGACTTCAGAAAAATAGGAAAATAAGCTTTACTTCTTTTCAGCTTTATTAAAGGTATTAAAAATTCCTGATAAGTTTAAAAATGCATAACAAATTCATTTTAACTCCTTTTTAGTGGAAATCAACTTTGTCAATTCTGGTAATACCTACACTTGAATCTAAAAATGGTTTTAAGCATATTATAGTTACAGAAATGTCCAGAATTAACTTTGTTAACTTGTAGGCTTTAATTGCTATATTAGAAATCCTTTTAACTTGTAAAATGCATAACTAATTATCTGTAACTTATTTTTGAGTGAATCCAATTTTATTGGATTCCTCTATCAATGAACTTACTGTGAAAATTAGTTTTGAGCATGTTGCTGTTGTCAAAGAGAATACTTATGCATTATAATTTTGTTCAAGTTCTTGTCTTTAAAAATTGATAGAAGGTGCATTATAGCTCCAAATGAGATGAATCCAATTGGGTTGTTCATCTTATGAGGTGCTTATGCTACCATAAAAATCTCAGCTTCACCTCGGTTGTAGGAATTGTTGCCAAACAATTTAATTACATGAATAGTAACTTTTCCTATTTTAAAAGCTGAGCAGAATTGATTTGATCATAACTTTTGCATTGAGAATCCAAATCGATTGGTTCTTATTGATAAATTCATGATAAATCCTTATCTTGCTGCTGTAAAATTTTCAAAGCATTTGGAGAAAGTTTGCTGTTGAGCCTTTTTGTTTTCTTTGTTCTTATCGGTTCTTTTTCGCTTTCTCGTTAGGTTCCGAAGAACGTATTGATAACCAAAGCGATCCTCAGCAACAATTTGACCAGTAACAGCAAGGCAAGCAGTTTGATCATATCCCCTTTATTGGCCCATTACTTTAAGGTTAATATATTGTTTTACTTGTATGTATGCATGCTACTTGTGTTAAAATATCGCTAGCAATCCTATAGTTGCATAATCTGTAGGAATTATTTATCCTCTACTACCATGAGCCTAGGTTATTTGCTGTGGTTTGAGCTCGTTGGATGAGCTCTTATCACTTAGTAGTTTTCGATTTCAATTTCTTAGACATGCTTAGTTATCGGTAGTAATGGGCGATCATCGAATTAGTCGATGATCTTGATCACACAAATCTAATTATTACTCCTTTATGTCCAGCACTTGTGCTTTGTTAATTTGTAAAGTCAAAATCTGAAAATAAAAAGGATTGGATTGGACTTGGGCATATTGGATGGATGGTGTGGTTTTTGGAATGTGGTAGTATGCCTGAGTCAACAAGGACCGAATTACTTGCGCCACCGTACTGAGCAATTTGCGTGCTAACCACACGAGGGGGATATGGAACCTCTGTTGACTAAGTACTTTGGGAGGTGTTAATTAGGAGCTGGTCGGTGGGTGTGTTTAAAAATAAAATGTGTATGTGTGGGGTGGGAAGGGAGCTTTAGCAGACCGGCTAGGCTGTCTAATGTGTTCTTATCCCCGTGGGTTGCGGCTCTTAATTAGCATCATCCATTGGAAATGTCTCGTAGGACTTAGCCGTGCCGGCATACCAAAGGAAGTGTGCTAAATCATGTGGCGAAAAGGCGGTCTGACGTGTGAGTACATTGGTACACCCCTGCAGGGTTAAAACTATTCGAATAGCCTCGTCCTAGGTTATGGACATGCTCGGATACGCCCCGTGAGAATTAGACTACAACCTTTAATTAAAACTTGACATGGGTGGTATGAATGGGTAATTCATGCTATTGTTGTGGTGACTTGGGTTAGTCACTTCCAGGTTGTTCATGTTATTGTTGTTATGTTATTATCTCGTTGTTACTTCAACAATTAAAAATGCTTTGTCAAATTGCTTTCAATCTATTACATTATTGCAAATGAAAACTTGCTTTATGCTTAAAATGAGTCCAAAGCCTCATCCACTTAAATAAAGCTTGCATGTAGTTATACTATAGTTCTGTTATACTACACGTCGGTCTTAAGAGTACATTTTGTACTCATTTGCTTTGCTTATTAACTTTGTTGCAGAGGAGGTAGAGCCCAAAGGGCTTTACTTTTGTGAGATGTCTTGGTGGTTTGGGAAGCGACTAGCTTGGCAGTCCGGTCAATTGCCTTGTGGGTTAAGGCACACTGGTTGGCTCTTGTTATGGCCATCTCTATGGCACTTTTGCTTCCGCTGTTATCTTAGTAGACTTGTTATTTGGCCGGTCGGCCTCTCTTTTGTAATAACTATCCTTTATTTATATTAACTTCTGGTTTGTTGCTTGTTCTGTTCTATGTGTTTGAATGGAATTGATGCATTCTTTTGTAATGAGTTATGTGTACTGCATCCTTGGGAAGTACATATATCTCGAGGCACGATTTATTTAGTTGATAATACTAGGGTCGATTGGATGACTAAGTATTATGAGCCTAATAAACCGGGGTCTCACAAAACCGTCTGTGATATGTAGTATTATCACAGACGGTTATTAACAAGAACCGTCTGTGAAGTATCACAGACGGTTTTCAACATGAACCGTCTGTGATATTACCTCTTCACAGACGGTTTTTAGCTCAGCCAGTAACACAGACGGTCTCTAAACCAAAACCGTCTGTGATTGCATGTAATACAGACGGTTTTGGTCAACCGTCTGTGATGAGGCGTCTAGTATTAGCCTTTTTGTAGTAGTGTAAGGCTAATCAAAGGGAAAGTTATAGTGTCATTAGTTTTGCGTAAAGCAACTAGTTTTATTCCTACACTTGCTAAGTTTTGCTAAGGCACTTTTATAAACAAGTTTGGACTAAAACAACAAGTAATTTAAGAATTTAAACAACAAACAAAACAATGTCAATGTGACTGTCCACTTTGACGAATTAACATGCATGAACAACCATGTTCATGCCGAACCAAGTATACCAATGACAAAAATTTACTTCAGAGTCTATACTATGGTGTCAATCAAAATAAGTGTCGTTCGTAACCATGGACACGGCTATTCAAATAGTTTTAAACCCTGCAGGGGTGTACATCTTTACCCACATGACTTGGTCAGCCCGTAAGCCTTCGGATGCCTCTGAACAATGACACACTTCCTTTGGTATGCCGGCCAGGTAAACCAAGACTCAGTATTTTTCAGCAAGTCGATATTATTTAGTTGAATCACCCATGTGTGATAAATCCCGCTTAGTACAAATGACTGATAGCACCTGCTAACCGGGGCACACATGTTGTATCGAGAATGCCGATCCAATGGACTAAATCTAAACCTGTGCCCACTTGCACATATTAAATTGCAATCGGAGCCCTACGAAACATGTGATCAAACACACATGTCCTCACTCCACCAGTTCCTCAACTCAATAACATCAGCCCCTTACTTAACCAAGCAGCGCCCATACCTTACGTGTGGAAGTACGTAAGGTACTTGAATTGACCACCTCAAAGTTCGGTCTTTAATGATCCGGACAAGACTACCACATTACCCAATTCTCGTGCACGAAGGCACCATCACTAGTAAACACTTGTCCAGATCTAAACCAAGTTTTTATCAAACAAAACTTAACGTAACTTTCAGTTTTAACAAACTGAACAATGAAAACCAAAGATAGAAATCATTTAGTGTTTCCCATGACCGACAAGATAAGCTTGTAAATCAACTAACGTTCTACTGACTTGCATGGCTAAGCAATTATCCAATGACCGGTTTACTAACACAAGATTTCTATCTTAAGCACAAGTGTATGAATTTGATTAAGGGTAAGCTACAAAGATTGGGATATATAACTAACTAACTCACAAAGTATTGATACTTCAAAAATAACATGTACACAGTTATCACTACATTTCAAAATACTAAAGTATCAAAACTGGGATCAACATGGTGCAAGAGGATGCTTGCCTTGGTAATAAACCACTTGTTCACTCTCTGGAGCTTCAGAAATATATTCACTCACGTTGGTTAAATCAGAACCTAAAAGAAAAACAGCAAATGAACATCGAGAAAATACCAAATGCCAAAATGCTGAAAAGATGCAGACAGTTTATAGAAGTGGTTCAGTTAGAGTTCAACTAAACTTTCTGTGAACTATGCAAGATTGAAGTTAATGATGTGCAAGTGATATAACTAACAAAATACTTAGGTTTTAAACTATTTTTAGTAAAAGATTAAACCGGTTTAAACATTCATTAGTACTAGCTGATAGTGATTAGAAGCTAAAGGCTCCACTACAGTTTTGTCGGGCTGTTCGACAACAGAGTAGCGGAGGTTGAGAGCTTTGCCGATTTGAAAGCACATTGGGTGAACTAGTGCTTACTTGAGCTACTAGTAGGTATTAGGAACCTACCTGAGCTGAAAAAGTGAACGGAGAAGCTCTAGAGCTCGCTGGCGACAAGAGACCGAAAACGACAATTTAGAGAACCACAGCGACAAGATGATCTAAGCATGGAAACGAAAAGTGAGTGATCGGGATAGGTCACTTAGGTCCATAAGAAGCTCATAATGGAAGGAATTGAGAAATGGCTCACCATGCCGGAATTGGAGATGAAAGGGGTTATTTCGGCCAGAAAAAGGGAAACTTCAAAATTCAACAAACCTGTTGAATCAAAGATGAAATTAAATGAGGGGTTTTACTCATTAAACCCTACGACAAGATACGACGCAAATGGAGCTACAAAAATCTTACCGAATGCAAGATTGACGATGAAATGGCATTCGGTGCACGCTCCGGGCGTCCAAAAGACAACTCCGAGGTTCCCGATCTACAAGCAATGCTAAAAGCTTCCATTAACAGGATGAACAAGGCATCAAGAGATATGAACAAATGTGCAAGAAAGAGAGGATACGCTGTCAATATGAGGAAGAACTCAGTGCGGCATCAATTTGGCCGAGAAGGAAATGATCAGTTTTTATAGCCTTCTCGCCGGAGAGAACGAGGGAAGCTCGTGCGTGGCAAAAATGGCAGGAAAATGACGCCAAGTGGTGATTGCATGTGGCGAAATGCACAGCGCAATGCCACCTCACCTGCGATGCTCTCGGAGTTGGCGCAATGGCGTGGAGAAGATGAAGGCGAGTCACTGCCATGTGGGCCCAAGCTGTTAGTTCCGGCCACGAAGCAAAGAGGCTTGGTTCGAAAGGCATGGATGGTTCGATCAAATTTGAACGGTCCTGATCGAAACGTATGTTCGGATGGTCCGAACATCACCATACTTGTGAACCATCCGATTCGCAAATGAACAACCCAGATTGAGCGGGGCGTTCAAATGGTCCGAACATCACAACCAATGGTGACCGTGCGATCAAAATATAACGGTCATGAAAAAGAGGCGCGCTTTGGTTTCAAACACAAAAAGATGGCGCGGTCCGATCTAGATTCAACGGTCCAGATCAAAGGGTTGTTCAGACGGTCCGAACGTTCCTCTCGATGTGGACGGTCTAATCTAGATCTAATGGCTCAAAATCAAGGCGCGTTCGGATGGTTCGAACGTCACACTCGATCTTGGCGGTTGATTTTAAATCGAATGGCTCGCGCGCAATGGGCTTAACCATTTGAAAAATGGCACGGCCCGATAAAATGCGGACAGTCCGATTGAAAATTGACGGCCCAGATTGCACGGAGTGTTCAGATGGTCCGAACGTCACAGCGGATCTAGTCCGTTCGTTTCAAATCAGACAGCTCGCGCACACTGGAGGTTGGCTGGGCCTTAAGAACGTTACTGGGTCGATTCTAATGGCACACGGCTGGGCCTAACCGAGTTCCTAGGGTTTGAGTCGAGTCGCTACAGTGCTGATTGGCTAGGGCTGGGTCTAAATGATTGACTAAAACCAAAATCAAACTTTAAAAGTTTGACCGGAGGTTTAAAAATATCAAATAAATTTATAAAAATATGAAATTTTTCGAGAGAAGCTACTGGGATGATACATGTCCCATAAATTTTTTGAAAACTCACT
The DNA here is from genome assembly GCA_036346405.1 of Phyllostachys edulis. Taxonomy (NCBI): domain Eukaryota; kingdom Viridiplantae; phylum Streptophyta; class Magnoliopsida; order Poales; family Poaceae; genus Phyllostachys; species Phyllostachys edulis. Next base: position 21,176,257 of record CM070566.1, read on the forward strand.
ATACACGGTTTAAAATACTTTCCTTAAATTCCGCAACCGAGTTGGTTTAATAAGGAACATAGGTTTTTCTTAAGTTCAAACTGATTTCTAAAAAATTGACAAAAAATATCTTAATTTGCGAAAAATAATCTAGTATTTGATAAAAATACTTCCCAGGCTTCAATACAAGTATTGACTTGTATTTTTCCTTTGAATTTTCAAAAACAAGTTTGAAAATAGGGTTTGGATTTGAGGTTTTAAAAAGTAACAACTTATGCACATGCTCCAAAATAACAAATATGATACAAAATGCATAATATTACTGTTCACTAACTTGAAGCTATTACAAGCCCTAAGATGGGCTTTACAACGGCACGATGCGAAGACACATCTGCCAAGTAGCTAACAACACCAAAACAGACTGCATCGCAACAGTCAATAGAACAACTGAAGAAAGAAAAAGCACACCACGCTTTAGACACTACAAAATCCATGGATCCAAACCGGAAGGTCCAACTTGACTCAAAATCGATCCTTCATTTCTAATTCTATCCAGCATTCCTTGCAAGCTGCTATATTTGTTATTAAAGATCCTTGCATTTCTTTCCTTCCAAACTTGCCAGCAGATCAATACTAACAAAGTGTCGAAATCTTTTCTACGATCTATGAGAACCAGCCTTCTTGAAGAACTCCACCAATCTAAAGAATTGACGACTCCATCTGGTACTAGATCATCATGGCCCGAGCTGGACAAAATTGCAAACCAAACTTGTTAGGCCACCACACATTCAATGGAGATACGTTAAATTGTTTATTCTTCTTGATCACATAACACAACAATATTCAGGATGTTGCAGCCCTCTTCTTCTTAATCTATCTGCTGTCCAGCATCTATTTTGGATGACCAACCAAACAGAAAACTTACATGTTATGTGGGGAATTCTGTATCGCCGACGTGGGACCAACTGTGCGCAAGGGGAAGGCACGGCCAGGCCGACGCTGTGAGGACCACCAAATAAGAGATTCATATCTGTTAATTTATCTTTTAGATTTGGTTATTTCAAGTAAGAGATCAATTTGTGATCTATTAGTTATTTAAAGAAAGAGATCAATTCGTGATCTCTTAGTTATTTGATTAGTAGATAAGATTTCATCTAGAGATTGATTGTTAGAGTCTTAGAGAGCCGGCCACATCTCTATAAGTGGTGCACGTCACCATTGAGGGCAGCAAGCAATGAATTAAGAAAATGTCCAAATCTCAGTCTCCTCCTCTGAATCCCGAACCTCCCTTTCTTGCCGACGGCAGGCTGCCATCACATCACCTGTACACCGGAGCTAACAGCCTAAACCCCTCAGTTTACCATGATTATCCCCCTACACAATCTTGGCCATACTAAATTGGTATCAGAGCTAACCACCACGGCCTTTGCTGCCGAATTATCGGTGCCATAGTTGGTTCCACTGCTGCCATCCCCATGGGCTACGCCATCGGAGCCAATCATCGCACTACGAAGCCTACTGCTATAGTCGTCCTCTGTGTCGGCACCACCGTTGGTGTAACATCCCAAATTTTGCCCCTTTGTAAAAATTTATTTCAAATTAATTAATTCAAAGTGTTGGATTTCTTTTGGAGTTCTGCAATTATTTAAATCAATATTCGAAATCTAAAATTCAAATTCAAATTCCATCATCTTAATTCAAAGCTTGTCTCCATATTCTCATGATCGATTTGTACGACCTCTAGTGGAATATTTATGTCCTTGGAAAGCTCAACCACCGAGGGTGAATCAAGTTGCTCGAGAAAAACTCCAAGCGGGACAGGTGACCTGGTGGAGGCCATCCGTGCCAACTGGTCTGCAAGAAAGTTTTCCTTTCTAGGAATGTGTTGGATCTGAAACCAAAAAAGTGCTTTTCGAGTTTCCGTACTTCCGCCAGATAAGATGACTTCTTGGTACTTCAGCATTGATACTCTTTCTCGACTTGATTCGCTACTAGTTGAGAATCGTCTTTCACTAGTAATCTGTGAATCCCGGGCGCACGAGCTGCCTGGAGTCCTGCCAACAAACCCTCATATTCTACCACATTGTTTGTAGCAGGAAACTTTAGCTGGATGGTATACTTGATGTGTTCACCAGTAGGGGATATCAAGACAACTCCAGCCCCCGAGCCTTTGAGCATCAAGGAATTGTCAAAGTACATTGTCCACTTGTCGTGGTGTTCGTACTCGGACCCTTGGGTGGGTTCAGGGTTTGTCCATTCGGCAATGAATTCTGCTATTGCCTAGGACTTGATTGCTATTCATGAGATGAAATGGAGGTCGAACGCCCCAAGCTCGACCGCCCATTTTGCTATTCGTCCTGATGATTGCCTGTTTCCAAGGACTTGATCCAAGGGATATCCAGTTGGTACGACCACTTTATGGGCCTGAAAGTAATGCCTTAGTTTCCTTGAAGCTATAAGGAGACCATAGAGCGGCTTTTGCACCTGTGGATATTGTTACTTTGGTCCATATAAGACTTCGCTTACGTAATATACCGGTGGTTGGATGTTCTCACGTTCAACGACCAGTACACCACTAACTGTTTGCGACGTTACAGCCACGTAAATTAGCAATGTTTCTCTTGAGCTCGGAGAGACTAAGATCGGGGCACTCGTAAGGTACTTCTTAAGTTCTTCAAAGCCATCGTCTACCTCTTTAGTCCACTTGAAACTTTCATGTTTCCGAAGGAGTTTGAAGAAAGGTAATCCTTTTTCTCCTAATCATGCTATGAAATGACTTAGCGCTGCTATGTAGCCGGTCAGTAAAAATTTCGGCCATCGACCAGATGTGGTCGGAGGGCACATCTGGTCAATGGCCGAAATTTTTACTAGGTTTGCTTCAATCCCTCTAGCCGAAACTAGGAACCCAAGAAGTTTTCCAGAAGAGCGCCTTTGCCGAGTGGTACCTCATTGGTCTAGTCGAAAGGGTTTGACTCCATCTTTGGCCTAGAGTGCTTGACCTGCATGGTAGGCGTTTTATTTTCCCTGGTCGGAAGCTTATCGACCAGTTCTAAGGACTTTCGATCACATGCATAAGCCATTTTTCGATCTCCTCGAACCGTGATGACACCTTTCGGTCTTGACATTTTTAGACTCTAATAACCGTAGTGCATGGCTATCAGGAATATTGCTAAAGCCGGATGACCGATGATTCCATTGTATGCAGTTTTTGAAATCTATCACATCAAATAGAATTTTTTATGTTCGAAAGTTGTTGGCTCTTTCGAACGTAACCCGTAGGGACAGCTGTCCTATCGGTTTAGCGGTAGAACCAGGAACTATGTCGTGGAAGCCATACTTCACAGGTTTTACCTTGGACCTGGGGATCTGCATCTCTTCTGATGTTCCCGCAAAAAAAATATTTAAAGAACTATGTACATCCATCTATTAAGACTCGATTAACTTTACAATTGTTAGTAGTAGGTTCAACCATGATAGGAAATCTACCTGGTCGAGTTGAGGGGATGGGGCAGTTGTAACGTCTCGTTTGTCCAGAGTTTTGAAAAAAAATCAAAATAAAATAACCATTCGGTTTTGTTGAATTGCCCAAAGCTTAACTTAAAGATTTAGGAAATTTGGAGATTTAACTTGAACTAATCAAACTTCAATTAATCCTTTTTGGTCGATTTAGAGTTATTGTTGTTCTTTGGCTTTTAGCCCCTTTTCTCTGTCTGCCCTGTGTGTCCCTCGGGCTAGCTTCTCCTTCCCTAGACCTTCCTCTTGCTGGACATTTTCCTATGTCCAGATTCCCCTTTATGTTGGACATCTCCTGATGTCCAAACCTTCCTTCAGTTGAACCTCTTGTAGGTTCAAACCCCCTTTGCTCTCTGGACCTTTCCTTGTATCTTTTGTTTGGACTTCCTTTAATTTAGACCTCCTCTTTGTTGGTTTGAATCTCTTTGTGTTTAGACCTCCCCTTTGGCCTAAACTTTCATCTCTATCTAGATCTCCTTTGATCTAGACCTCTTTCTCTGTTTGGACCTTCCCCGTGGACCTCTCAGCGTTCATTTGAACTCCTTGAGTTCATTCGAACGTCCCAGAGTTCCTTTGGACCTCCCCGTGCCCATATGGACCTCCTCGTGCCCATATGGACCCTCCTTTTGAAGTCCCCTCGTGCCCTATCGGACCTCCCAGTGATCAGTTGGACCTCCTCCGGTCCATTCGAACCCCTTGGGTTCATTTGGACCTCTTTGAGCTTATTTGAACCTCCTCGGGTTCATTTGGGGTCCTCTCGTGTTCATTTGAATGTCCTCTTGTTCATTTGAACCTTCTCGGGTTCAGATAGACCTCCCTGTGTCCCTTTGGACCTCCCCCTTTGTTTATTTTGTTTGCCCTCGTGTCCGCTCGGACCTCCCACTTGCTCCAGATCCTAGCGCGGTTGTACCACCCCTCTATCACGGGTGCTCCGTTCCCCTATCGCTTGTGAACCGTCCGATCTGTGTCGGACGGCTTGACCTTGTTGGCACGATCGGTCGGTCCGAACGTCCTATCCTTTCTATACCGTTCGATCTGTGTTGGACGACTTATCACGTTGCAACCTCCGCTCGGTCCGAACGGCCCAATCAATTGGCTCCGTTCGATCGAGATCTGGCGGCTCCAGCCTTTTCCGTGCTTTTCCTCGCTATCGCTCCACCTCCCCTTAGAGATCTTAACCGTTAGGACCTCCCCTTGTTCAAATCTTGACCGTCAAGACCTCCCCTTGGAGATCTTAACCGTCAGGACATCCCCTTGTTCAGATCTTGACTGTTAGGACCTCCCCTTGGAGATCTTAACCGTCAGGACCTCCCCTTGTTTAGATCTTGACCGTTAGGACCTCTCCTTGGAGATCTTAACCGCCAGGACCTCCCCTTGTTCAGATCTTGACCGTTAGGACCTCCCCTTGGAGATCTTAACCGTCAGGACCTCCCCTTGTTCAGATCTTGACCGTTATGACCTCCCCTTGGAGATCTTAACCATCAGGATATCCCCTTGGTAGCTCTTGGCCGTCCAGGACCTCTCCTTTGTAGGTCTTAGCCATCCAGGGCCTCCCATTGAAGATCTTACGGACAGGACCTACCCTTTGGTCCTGATCTACTCACCCTCCTTTGGACCTCCTCCCTGGATCTCCTTCATTGGATCCTTTTTTCCTTTGAACCTCCTCCGTCAGGACCTCCTTTTCATCTGGATCCCCTTTCTAATCTAGACCTTCCCTTTGTCCTTTGCGCGGTTCGCTCCAGCGTCGCGCCCTTCCCTCTCGAGTATCATCCGATCATGATCGCACGGCCCTGCTTTGCTGTGCGTCTTTTCCTTTGTCCCCAGGACCTCCTCCTGGTTGTTTTGCAAAGACCACCCTCCTAGTCCAGATCATCTCTTATGGTCGAGATCTCCCCTTTTAGGCCACGACCTCCCCTTTTGGATGTGACCTCCTCTATTAACCCTTTTGTAAAGACCTCCCTCTGGGTCACTTTGCACAGACCCTCCTCTCGGTCTTTTTGCAAAGACTACCCTCTGGGTCTTTGTTGGCCTTACTGCAAAGACCACCCCTTGGATTGGACCTCGAGCCCAAACCTCCTTGCCCGCAGGACTTCCTTGTCCTCCGGACCTCCCCTTGATCTTTTGAAAGGACCACCCTCGTAGTCTAGGGCCATCCTTTAGGTCACAACCTTCCCTTTGGTCAGGACCTCCTCGAGGCCTCCTTCCTTGTGGTTTAGACCGCCTTCGAGGTTTAGATCTCTGTTGTGGTTTGGACCTCCTCATAGGTTCAGACCTCCCCTGTGTTTGGACCTCCTCGTAGGTTTAGACCTCCCCTGTGTTTGGACCTCCTTGAGGCCTTCTCTTTTGTGGTTTAGACCTCCTAAGAGGATTAGATCTCCCTTGAGGTTTAGATCTCCTTTGTGGTCTAGCTCTTTCTGTGTTTAGACCTCTCTGTGGTCTAGACCCTCCTCTTTGTGTTTAGACCTTTGTGGTATAGACCTTCCCTTGTGGGTTTAGACTAGCTCGGGTGTGTGTTTCAAACATCCTTGAACTCTGAAATTCTAAATTTGGGTTGATTTACCCTTTCTCTTGAACCTCCTCGTGTTCATCTGGACCCCCCGTACGTTCATCTTAACAGTTGGGATCTCCCTTGTCATTATCCTGACCATTGAGACCTCTCTTGCATTTATCTAAACCATCAGGACCTCCCCTCTTTTGTCGTTTAGCCGCGACCTCTCCTCTTTTGTCGTTTAGCCGCGACCTCCCCTTGTGGATCTGATCGTCAGGGCCTCCCCTTGTAGATCTTGACCGTCAAGGCCCCTTCTTTGAGTCTTCTTTTCTTTGGATCTCTACCGTGGTCTTTTTGCAAAGGTCACCTTTGCAGGTTAAGACCTCTTCTTTGAGGTCAAGACCCGAGGTTGTTTGTGAAGACCACCTTTGCGGGTTAAGACCTCTTCTTTGAGGTCAAGACCTGAGGTCGTTTGTGAAGACCTCCTTTGCGGGTTAAGACCTCTTCTTTGAGGTCAAGACCCGAGGTCGTTTGTGAAGACCTCCTTTGCGGGTTAAGGTCTTCCCCTTTGAGGTCAAGACCTGTGGTCTTTTTTTTTTGCGAAGACCACCCTTGTGGCTGAGACCACCTCTTTGACTGATCTGTCCACCCGAGTTTGACTGGCCCCACTAGACAGTCCGGCTCACTTTCTCAATTCCTCCGCCTCTAAAGCCTTAAGCGCATTTAATGCCTATTGCATCACATTAAATGTGGTCACTTCTGGGGTACTTTGTTTATCCTTTTGATGGCATACCCTGTCTTATCATTGCCTGGTTTTTCACCTACCCTTGACCAATGTGTCTCCGAGCCTCCCTATGGCTCTCTCTTTTTCTCCTCCCTGTCTAGCTATTTATATATCTGTGTATGCCTTCCTTTGTCACCTTTTCCTCATTTCCTAACTTCCCAGCTCTTGCTAGTTTTTCTTCGAGCTTGTGCTTGAAGCTTCACCAAGAAATGCCTGAGGAAGTTGTGCCACCGCCTCTTCATCACCCAGAAGATCATCGAAGACGGCGCCGCCATTTTGCTGCCTAGGAGTTCACCGGAGTGCCCGTGCCGTCCTCTTCCACCGCAGCTGTCCCTCTGATCTCCTCCCTTTTCCGTCTCTTTCTTGATTTTGGTAAGTTTCCTTCTGCCTAATCTTTTCTTGTTCATACGACCACTTTGTGTGATCGTATACTTCTCATGACTACGTTACGTGGTCATGTTGTTTTTACAACCACGTGGAATAGTCATGTTTTCCTCAGGACCTCTTTTGGCGAAGACCACCTCTTGGTCTTTTCTGGTCTTCCTGCAAAGACCACCCTTGTGGTCTTCCTGCAAAGACCACCCTTGTGGTCTTTTTGCAAAGACCACCCTCCTGCTCATGGCCGCCTTCTGGTCTTTTTGCAAAGACCACCCTCTCGGCCATGATCGCCTCTCAGCCATGTCTTGGTCTTATTGCAAAGACCACCCTCTTTCAGGTTGGACCTCCTCTCTCGCTGAGACCTCTTGCTTTTCTAGTTTTTGGTTGAGATTTGCTTAAGTTCTTTTGAGTCTTTTAAGTTCTTTTGGATTTCTGGGAGTCTCTTTATTTATTTGGTTTCTTTGCAAACATGTAGATCCCGGTTGTTGCTGAGGAGTTCGTGGATCAAGCCACGTCAACTGAAGCTTTGCTCATCAACAGAGGCAAGTCGTGGACCTTGATCATCTTGATCCCATTTTGCAAAAGTATTTTGATTTGTTAAACTTACATGACTACTTTTATAAGAACTGTTTTGGGCAGTAGCTATATCCCCCTTGACATTATGCCTCCTTGGATGATTGTACTCAATATGTTGACATGATCCCCTTGGACACCTTAAAATGGGTAATCTTAGTTGGTATCGTTTGATATTGCTAACATGGGACTGTATGTTTATGCTTAGCCTTGCTTAGAACCGTGGGTCTTGAGAATCATGCTTCATCATTAATAATCTTGACTAATTGAACTATGGAACTGTGGTTGGTGCCACTATTGAGTAGCTGAGGTGCTGATGCCGCAGCTGCATTGATCGTGGTGCGATGCCGTTCTTGTTAAAATTTGTTGTGCCAAGACCAGGGTGATCTTTGGCCGGGTTGAACCTAAAATGTTTTCACACTTGGGCAAGTGAACGTGCAGTATAGGGGGTGCCATGCGCACATTGGGATGAGGTTGTCTTGCTTGAGTGGATTAAGGACTTAACTTTTTGATCCATTGAACTGGGTATTACCGTGCAATCACAAGACCATTTTATGGGGATGGTCTGGGCCAAATAATTAGCAATGAGCTGGCTTGGTTTTGTTGTGGTGGAGCGTGCTGATTCGCTGGCGCAAGATGGGGCACCCAATAACCCGGCATGGGGGATTTGCAAAACCTTAGCGGGCAGCTCCGAGTCAGTTCAAAACTTTGTAAAGGCCTTGTCACGCTCTCTAGACTGCTCACCTTCGGAAGTGAGCAAGGGTTCCGACGGGAACCCGACCCACTAGAGAGGTCGTGGATTGTGGGTAAAGTTGTACACCTCTGCAGAGTATAAAATCTATTCGAATAGCCAAGTCCTTGGTCATGGACATTGCCTGGTGAAAATTGCGCAAGGGGTAGATTTTTATAAAATGTGTCCCTGGACGCTTCTGCGAGAGATCGTGGCTTGCTCTTGAAGAGACCTTGGCAGGCTCCAGAGAGGTCATGGCTGGATCAAGATGTGATCTAGGGGCTGGCTGTGGCGGCTCTGGAGTGGGTGCTCCAGAGTGGTCGTGGGAGTGGTCCTGGCTGTGGATGCGACCAGACCTCCCACGAGTGGTTTTGGAAGTGAGTGGGTGCTCACGGCCTCCTTTGAAAAAAAACAAATGAATCTATGTATTATGCTTTTAACCTGAGCTTTCAATCTACTTATGCTACTTATTGTTAAATCTTGCTTTCTGCAACTAACCCTACAGCTCTCCTTTGGCAAGCCTTGCATGAACAATATTTGCATTCATTTTCCCCACAGCTTGCTGAGTACATTCAAAAGTACTCATGGCTTGTGCCCTCTGTTTTAATCAGTAGATCAGGAAGTTCCAGGGAGCTCAAAGCTCCAAGAAGAAGAGGTCTTTGGAGGCTATGCGTGCTAGGGGACGTCCTCCACTCGATAGCTTGTGGGCTGATCGGTTGGATCTGCTCGTTTGGGTTTTTATTTCTGCTGCAAAGTGATCTTTTGTTGTAAGCCCTTGTGGCACTCTTGTAAGAAGCTTAGTCGAATGATCTTTGATAATATATGTTATTTTTGCTATTGTTTCTTTTAGCTTGCTGCATGGATTTGATCACACCAATGCAAGTCTGTGCGAGCTAGCAGGACTGATATTGGGATTAGCTCAGCATGCGCAGAGGCCAGACCTCCAGGAGGTCTTTGAGATCTCTTGAGAGGTCCTGGCAGACCTACTCTTGGGACATACCAGGCGGTACTACCGGACCTCCGAGCGGTCCCACCGAACCACCCTAAGAGGTCCTGTCGTGACCTTTCCTAGCATATTCCGAGAGAGTCCTTACATCAATCTTCTTTGCTGAAGGAGATTATAATTTTCGACCACTTGGATGGCTTGATGGTGATTGGAGACTTGGCAAGGTTGACCTCCCACTCCATGGCCTTCAGATGACGTCTCGAATCGTACGGGGAGGATTCTCCGAAGATCATATCCACCGTATGTTGTGGCTCCTAGTAGTCCATCTCTTTATCGTCATCTTTGTCCTTCTTGGAGCTTGGTTCTCTGAGTTCTGTTATGGAGGGGAAGGGTCCTTTACTTGAGTAGTAATCCTCCAATTTACTTTGCCAGGCCCGGTAGGTGCGCAGATCATGCCATGCTACCTTTGAGGTGGGCACCACTTCTTAGTTTTCTTGAAGTCACTGGTCGGAGCCTTAGTTTTGTTCCGACCAATGAAATCTTTCTTGCCCTTGGTAAACTTTTATGGAATCGCGATGACTTTCTAATTGCCGGGCTTGTGATTCTTCTTGTTTTTGAGAGACTTCTTACTTTTCTTCTCTTACTTCTTCAGACCCGATTGGGATCTTTATCTTTCCGATCGATAGCTTCATATCATTTGACCGCTTCACTAGCGGCCGCGTACTTGTCTGCCATGTCGAAAAGTTCGATGGCTCTTCGTAGAGGATTTATTGCAATATCCTCCGTAAACCGGCGATTCCTTAGTCCTACTTTAAAAGCCTGGATGATAGATGATTCTGCGATCTTTGGGATGGAATTTCGAACCTGACTGAATTTCTTGATATACTGTCGAAGAGTTTCATTGATTTTCTACTTCATCCAATGAAGATCATCCTCCTTTCCAGGACGGTCGTATGTTCCTTGAAAGTTGGCGATCAGAGTATCGCAGAGCTGCTCTCAAGTATAGATAGATCCGATCGGTCGGTTAAGCAACTACGACCGGGCAGACCCTTCAAGGACCATTGGCAAAAAATTTGCCATCACGTTATGGTTACCACGAGCGGCCTTAATGGCGGTACAATAAATTTGAAGAAATTCTAATGGGTTCTGAGTCCCATTGAACTTCTCTATATTGGCTGGTTGGAACCTGTTCGGCCAACGAATAGCTTGGAGACCTACCAAAAACGCTCAACAGCACATAATGGAGTCATGGCACATTCTCTAAAAAGGAGCCGGATTATAGTCAGTCGAGGATCGGTTCCTCAGATTTGCATATCTAGGATTCGGTGTCCCAACCCGGCTGCGGATGTTATTGTAGGACCGGAAAGGCGACTAGAGGGGGGGTGAATAGGAGCTTGCCTAAATTTCACCTCGTTCAATTTCAACACCAGATTCACCTCAATAACTATAAGAGCTATGAGGATCAACCACAGAAGACTTGTGTTGAATTTGAACCAAAATCCCCAAAGCAAGGAACCAACAGCACCAAACCTTAACAGGGCGGTTAGACCGGCGTAATGAGCAGTCTGACCGAGGTACGGTCTGACCGGCATGTTAAAATCGGTCTGACCGATCCTGATCAGAACCACTGTTGATAGCCCGAAACCAAAACGAAAAACGGTCTAACTTTTGATCTACACGGCCAAACTTGACCAAATTTGGAACACACCTTCCTAAGGATATTAGGAACCTATTCCAAGCAGAGATTGAGTAGATCCACATCAAAATTTCGACCTTTTTCTGATTTACCGAAGGAGGGTTCTAAACCGGGCAAAAACGAAAAACTTGATCCAAACCTTGCTCGTGAGAGATCGATGATCTAGATGATCCTAGATGTATTCTCACACATCACAGCAAGGTAAAAGAGGGTACGAAAAAAACCAAAAACCATAGGATCAAGGAAGCACCCAAAATCATCAAAAGATAAGGGAAAACACAAGAAGACTCATCTTTGAACAATCACCCATAGATTGCTTCACGATTGGTTGCTGGTTACAGCCACTCCATCCAGGGAGGACAAAGCTCAATCCATAAGCACACAACTCATCACATCTCCCTAGAACCCTAAGCCTCTTCTCTTTCTCCCTAAGCCCTAAGACAAACTAGGGTTTTCAATGAAGTGCTTCGTTGGCTGCTGAGAACAGCCCCCTTTCTATTTATACTAGAGACTTAGCTTCTAGAAGACTTAACCCTAATGGGCTCCCGTTAAGGCCTAATACAAATGGGTTACACACGCACGTATCTCAAAGCGCCGTCTTCACTTCTCTTGACCTAATCCACTTCTTGCCGCACCGTCTTGCGCCGCGGGTTGGCATTAGGTCACCAAGGTGGTATTTGGTGAAATTACCAAAATACCCCTTCTCGATCTTTTCCGAAGACCGAGTCCAAACTGCGCAAAACACATCCATGCTTCGCCACGTGTGGGTTGATCCAGCAGCTCTCATCGTGTCGGCAAGTCTCTCCCATCCGGTTCCCACCGGACCACCTTGGCATTTGCACCGACCCCCGCACCGCTTGATCCAACCAGTCGCACCGAACTGCTCGTTTGGTCATCTTCATCCATTCTACGCCATGCTTGAGTCACTTGACCTCACCCGGCATCCTTGATCGTTCTGGACCTCAGCTCTCCAAGCTTAGTCCCGATCCTCCTCGCCGTTGACCGTCGTTGACCTCTAAGCCACCTGCACAACAATAGACAGGCAAACACGAATCCGGGAATAAGTTCTTCACAACTTGACCCACGTTAGCCAAAACATGCAATATGCAACACATATGCATTATCAAACAAGGATATGACCTATCCCAAAATCAGTTCACAACTAACATCATCAATCAGCACAAAAACCGATTAGAATCGCCGTTACGGCGGTCATTACCGCCAGGACTGAATCAAATCTAATTGAGGTATGGCGGTCCGACGCCCAAAATCTTTGGTCGACCGCCAAGACTGACAGATTCAGAAACTTTGATGAAAACGCTTGAAACTTCAAACCAAAAGCAACATTGCCAATTGTTTCATCATCCTAAGATCATAGGTATATCCCCATGATATCCACAATCTCCCCCTTGATGAACACATTAACAATCTCTCAAAAAATGTAGTTTTAGGGGTTTGAAAAGAAAAGTACTCGACGTTTTCGCATAAAGGTACAACTTGGTCCATTAGCAAGAGAAAGCAATGGAAATGACCAAGCTGGCTCCAGAATAGCATAAGCAAGTGAGATAAAGCGAAAGAAAGCACAAAAGCTTCAATTTCCAGAAAATAACCAAAAATCTCACTTCGGTCCATATGAAAGAACAATTGTTCTATTTGACCTTTAATCATTGTGAGTCTTCTAGAATCGCAATTCAAATTCAGAAAAGACAATAAGACCAAAAGAATGCAATTGAGATGTTCCCACTCACTATGATCACAAAATTTCCAAAAAAAAAACCAATTTCTCCCTATGACTCCAAAAAGCTCTAAAAACAACATTTTTACCAATCTATCTCCCCCTTTGACAATGAATTCATCAAGGTGCATGGAAGAAGATAGAGCATGAATGGAATGGAATGGCTGTTTTTCAGTTTGTTTTAGTTTTTCATTTTTTTAAAAAAAGTTAGCAAAAGGAGCCATGAAGATTATCCAAGAATACTGTACAAGTATTACACCAAGCCATATTATGTGAAGAAGCTATGTGCAATCATGGCAAAACATGTACAGCAAAGCTAAGGCCAAAATAGCAATAATCTGAGATTAAATGAATTGATAGCATGACAAGATGCTCAAGATCATAGTTTAACTAAAGGTATTCAAAAATGAGTCAGGCCATGTCTATAAGCAAAATGGAGCCAGAAGCTAGAAAATGAGTCAATTTTGAGCATTTTGAGATCAATTGTGAATCATTTTGTTCAAGCATTTAGAATTTAGCACTTTGAGCACTTTGCTGAAAATGATTGGTTTTATCTTAGTAAAGCAAGTCCTGGATTAGGAGCCATCTACAACTGCCTCCTAAGCTTCAACCAAAAGCCAATTTGTTTTCTTAGCATTGTGCTAGATCTCAAGCCTCACTACGACCATCTTAAGCAACAAAAGCTTAAGAGAGTGGTCTAGGTCATCCAAAACTCCCCTTGAGTTCATGCCTAGTGCAATGGCAAGCCGTCTCATAAGAGAGAATTGGTGAGATCAGTTTTTTCACACAGAAAAGCTCATTTTTCATTTGCTTGACTTAAGAATTATCATAGCTCAATTTAAAACTCAGAATAAGTTCAAGACTCAATTAAGCCTATATGACATGGCATGAATCATGAGAGGATCACTAAAGCAAAACTAATCACAAGATCCAACAAGTCAGGTTTTGATTCAATTTTCTCACAGATAATAAAGCGAGCATGGCAAAAGCTAAGCTGTACATAAAAAACCATAAAGAAGTCTAGCAAACTAGCACAAGACATAGCAGGGTATAAAGCATGAAATCAAGTCATACAAGGATAATAATCAAAGCTCCATAAGTTTATATTACAAAGCAAGTTGTTGAATTTAAAATGCATTACATACAAATGAATGCAAAAAGAGCAAACTCCCCCCTCAAAGCAGGCCAAGAGAACTAATAACCCCCAACTCTCCCCGCAAAAAAGCAAAACGAGAAGAATCAAGAGCTTTAGTGAAAATGTCAGCAACTTGCTGCTCGGACTCTACAAAGTGAAGCACAACATTACCCTTCTCAACATGGTCTCTAAGGAAATGATATCTAACGTCAATGTGCTTAGTCCTAGAATGTTGCACTGGGTTTTTGGCAATGTTAATGGCAGAAGTGTTGTCGCAGAAAAGAGGAACACTACCCAAAGACAACCCATAGTCCCGTAGAGTAGACAAGATCTAGAGAACCTGAGAGCAACTACTGGTTGCAGCTACATACTCGCCCTCGGCGATCGTGCAACAGAGGAGGATTGCTTCCTAGATGACCAAGAGATAAGAGATGTGCCTAAGAAATGACAAGTGCCAGAAGTACTCTTCCTATCCACTCTACACCTGGCAAAATCAGCATCAGAAAAAGCCCGAATAGAGATAGCAGAAGAAGAAGAATACCGAAGTCCAAAGTCAAGAGTGTCCTGGAGGTACCTGAATATGCGACGCACTGCTTGACGATGAGAAGCTTGAGGGGAAGCCTGAAATTGAGCGTACAGACACACAGCGAATTGTATGTTCGGCCTTGACGCTGTGAGATAGAGGAGGGAGCCGATCATGCTGTGGTACTCCTTCTGGTCCACGGGCTCTCCATCCTCATCAAGGTCCAGCACGGTGGTCGTGGCAATAGGAGTAGACATTGGCCTACTGCTTCCCATGTCGAAGCGATGAAGAAGGTCCTTTGTATAATTACTTTGATGAATGAAGGTGCCTTCTTTCAGTTGCTTGACTTGAAGACCAAGGAAGAAGGTCAATTCGCCCATCATGCTTATCTCGAACTCCCTGCTCATAGAATCTGAAAATCTGGACACCAAAGAATGAGAGGAACCACCGAATATAATGTCATCCACATAAATTGAACCAACAAAAAGTCACTGCCATGCCTGAGAGTGAACAAGGTTTTATCAACCAATCCTATTTTGAAATCATTTTTAAGCAGAAAACTCTTAAGCCTATCATACCAAGCTCTAGGGGCTTGCTTCAGTCCATACAAGACTTTGGAGAGTTTAAAAATATGGTTTGGGAACTTAGGATTTTTAAAACCAGGAGGTTGCTTGACAAAGACCTCTTGTTCTATGAAACCATTCAGGAAAGCACTTTTGACATCCATTTGAAATAGCTTGAAGCCCTTGGATGCCGCAAATGCTAGCAAAATACGAATGGCTTCTAATCTAGCTACAGGAGCAAATGTCTCCTCAAAGTCTAAGCCCTCTACTTGAGAATACCCTTGAGCTACAAGTCTAGCCTTATTGTGAACTACCAACCCATCTTCACTTTGCTTAGTTTTGAAAACCCATTTTGTTCCAATTACATTATGATTAGGTGGAGGTTCAACTAAAGTCCAGACTTTGTTTCTTTCAAAGTTTTCAAGTTCTTCATTCATGGCATTGACCCAAGAGGTATTAGAAAGAGCATGGGTGACATCTCGGGGTTCAAAAGAAGCAACAAAAGCAGAATGTGCATGAGAATCAGGAGAAATGAACCTGGAGTGAGTGACTCGCTCATGTAGATCCCCAATAATCTGCTCAGGTGGATCTTTGTCATTTGAATCGAAGAGGGGCTCCTGGTGCAGAAGTGGCCTCTACCTCATGAACTGTAGAGGTAGGAGCAGAGCCACTCTGATCGTCGGTGAAGGTAGGAAGAGGCTACTCATCTGAAGCTGGTGTAGTAGAAGCAGGCTCTCCAACCAAGTCAAAAGGGACTTGAGGATGGATTGGGTCCTCATCCTCAGAGTCATCATCGACGAAGATGCTCTCGAAACACAATGTACTGCATCATCGGGTCTAGTACCGTGACTAGCCTCATCAAAAGTGACTTCGCAAGTCTCAACAACTTTGTTAGTGTCAAAATTAAATACACGATAGCCACGAGAATGAGCAGGATATCCAAGAAATATGCCATCAGAACATCTAGATTCAAATTTATCAAGGTTGCGGTGTTTAAGAATGAAGCACTTGCAACCAAAAATCTTGAAATGAGAAACTTTGGGCTTATGACCAAATCTAAGCTCATAAGAAGTTTTGCCAATAACTGATCTCAAGAAAACCCTATTAGAGATATAACAAGCAGTAGAGATCGCCTCAGCCCAAAACCTCCTAGGTGTGGAATGCTCATCTAGCATGGTCCTGGCCATCTCTACAAGGGTCCTATTCTTCCTCTCTACAACACCATTCTGCTGGGGAACTCTAGGTGAAGAAAACTGGTGCTCAATTCCCCTATCAGTGCAGAAGGTGGCAAAGGAAGAATTCTTGGATTCTGTTCCATTGTCACTCCTAATGGCTCTCAAAGCTCAAGGAAGCTCAACAATAAGTCTAAGGACCAACTCTCTAAAGAAGCCAAATGCCTCGTCCTTAGAAACCAGAAAATAAACCCATGAATACATGGAGTAATCATCTACAATCACAGGCACATACCATTTCCCACTGGCTGACTGAACTCTAGAAGGACCAACAGTGTCTAAGTGCAAGAGCTATCCAGGTCCATCAGCCATCACTAAGGTAAGAGGTGGATGAGAAGCAGAAACCATCTTACCATATTTACAGGGTGTGCACACAAGGTCTCTAACAGCCTTCAGCCTAGGCAAACCTCTAATCAAATCCTTACTACTGACTCTAGACAAGTGGTCGAAGCCTATGTGACCAAGCCTA
This sequence comes from Phyllostachys edulis, assembly GCA_036346405.1. Lineage (NCBI taxonomy): Eukaryota > Viridiplantae > Streptophyta > Magnoliopsida > Poales > Poaceae > Phyllostachys > Phyllostachys edulis. The sequence goes on from CM070566.1 coordinate 21,193,001, forward strand.
CGATGCCACAGCTCTAGATCATAGGAGTCAGAAGCTACAAGACACCTAGGGCTAGAAGCAAAAGAGATACTGAAATTAGCACAAAAGATCCTCTCAAACCTAGAGATCTCAAAAACAAGCTCACCAGAGGAATCTATAACCCTGCACTCACCACTCTTTAATCTTACCTCTAGGCCCTCATCAAGCAGCTGAGAAACAGATAGCAGATTATACCTCAGCTTACTTACCAAAGTGACGTCCTTGAGCATGAACTTGTTGTTGATGCGCACTATGCCCTTAGCTGTCACGGTCCCAGTAGAAGCATCCCCAAATGTGATCAATTCATTGCCGGATGCACGTGTGAGGAAGGAGAACCATCTAGAATCTCCAGTCATGTGTCAAGAACACCCGGAGTCAACAAGCCATATGTCCTCCTTCCTCGCACGACGGACCTACACAGCACGAACAGGAAACATTTGTGCCTCAGTACTGGGGTTAGTGATAAAAGACTTGGGTATCCAGTACTGAGTCACACGATACTTAGGCAAAGCAGTAGAAGCAACAGTAAAATGGTTAGGAGCAAAATTATAAGAATGCACATGAGAACCACCTAGACCTCTCCGAATCGACCTAGCAAAAGGTCGGTACTCCCCCTATCTAGATGCTACCCGTGGTCTCTCCTCACGACATCCTAAACCAAAACGCTGTCTAGAGCCACCAAAGGAGTCAAAGAAGTCATCTACGAACCCAGGCCTATGTCTAGCAGGAAAAACAGGCTGTCTAGCTCTAGAGACTACAGCAGGTGAAAGGACTCCTCTAATGGTTCTCAAAGCACTCATCCTCTCCTTCCTCTCAATCTTGGCTCTACGGAAGCAGAACTCAACAATGTGGCCATTCTTCTTGCAGAAGGTGCAATGGTACTTGACCTTTTGAGGGGTCTGACCTGATGAAGTAGAAGCACCTATCTTGCTAGAAGTGGTTTAGGCAAAACCAGCAGATTTAAAGACTATTTTGGATGGCTTAGAGGGTTCTACCTCAAACTGGCCACTCTCAACAGCTCTAACAACCTTAGGTGGAAGGTTCTTGGAATGCTCTAGAGAATTAAATCCTAGGCCACTATTGTTCACACTCACCTTAGATTTGTCTAGAATCATGTTGAGATTCTTTCTCCCACCAGTAAATCTCTCAAGAGTGCTGTTAAGGTAGTCATTTTGTTTGGCTAGCTCCTTACATGAGGCACACTTATTTGACTTGCTAGCCCTATCAGACTTTTCCTTATAGTAAGCTACCTCGGCTTTCAAAGCCTCACAAGACACACAATAGTTATCTCTAATCCTATCCAACTGCTCTTTGAACTTGACTCTAAAAGCTTCTTGTATCTTATCTATATTATGCCCAATTTCAATGCAAAGATCACAAGAATTAGAATCAGCAACTTTCTTGGAAGCAGTCATGGACATGGATTGTTCAATTTTAGCCTTTTCTTCTAGTGTCTTGTTTAAAGCATCATTCTCAATTGTGAGTTTAACACAGTTCTCACGGGAAGTAGTTTTAGAGTAAAGAACCATTTCAGTCATCTCCTTCGTTTTAATCCTACTATCCTCACAATGAGAATACATGTGACTAGCATCAAATTTTTGCAATTCTTCTATAGCGCTATTCAACTTTAATTCAAGTAAAGCACAATTTGAACAGGGTAAAGGAATAGCATCTATAGCAGTCACATCAAGAGCAATGGCATTCTTGAAAGTAGGACTAGACTTGAGAGTTTCTAGTTCATCAAAAGCATCTTTCAGTTGATTAGTAATAGAGGAATGAGCAGATTTCAGATTTGCTAATTCATTAAGCAAGCTAGAGCAAGAATCACAATCATCAGCAGGATTTATGGATTTAAGCCTATCAACTTCTAGGTTCAAGTCATCAATCATGGCATCCTGTTTCCTAATCGTTCTTTCTTGCTTATCCATTCTTTTTTTAGCAAAGGCTAAAGCACATTTCATATTCACAAGTGAAGGACGTACCTCATCGGGATCGCTGAAAAGGTCGTCGTCGTTGGAGGAGTCGACATCATGCCTGTCTCTAGCCATGAAGCACATGCCGGTGATGTCCTGGGCCTTCTTCTTGCCATGAGAGTCATCGTCGTCATCCTCCGTCTCCGAGTCCACATTGCTCATGTTCACACTCTCAAGAGCGGCAAGGACCTGGCTGACGAACTTGCGATAGTTGGGCTTCTTGCCTTTTGTGTCTTTGGCTTGAGGACACCTCCGAGAGTCCTTCTCCATCTTACCCTTCAGCTTGGGGCACTTGGAGCGAATGTGGTTCGGCTCACCACACTCAAAGCAAGTGACAAGGCCACCTCTCCTCCTGTTCCTCACGTTGTTGTAAATTCTCGAGAATTTGGTGGATAGGAGGGCTAAATCATCCTTGGGTAGCTTCTCTAACTGCTCATCGCTCAAAGAATGTAAAGCGGATAAAGAAAAGCCAGATGAGCTAAAATCCAATAAATCAGAAGAGCTACCCTTAGATGGGTCGACCACCAAAGCCATCGACTCTGTCTTGGGGAGACGCGAGATAAAGTCAATCTCATGCGTCTTCAACCTCGAGTAGAGCTTATCCATGGTAAGCTCACTCATGACAGTGTTGTCATCGATGGATGTGATCTTCATCCCCCAGACCTTCACATCAAGAGCACCCAAAAGTTGGCGTGCGTTCTCAGACTCGATTGAAACAAGATCAACAAATACGAAGATCATGAAGAATCTTGGAGAACCTCCCTCACAGACTCATCTAAAGACTCACCAGCCTTTGCTCGATCTTTGAGTATTCTTTCTTGGCTGGTTCATCTCACTTCCTTGATCGCATAGAGCCCTCGTGGTAGTCACAAAGGGTCCTCCAGATCTCGTGAGCCGACTTCAAATGAGCCACGCAGCTCAAACTCAAATCGACTAAGACCTTGGATCGAAAGTTACGAGCCTTGCTATTAACCTCAACATCCGAGTGATCACATCGTCATTGGCTGGAACAACATATAGATTTTTGACCTTAAGCCAAATAGCGTGCCCTTGAGCCTCGATGTAGGCATGCATGCGTGCCTTCCAGTAAGCAAAATCAACTCCATTGAAAACAGGTGTTTTGGTGAAATACTTGTCAGTCGCCATGGCTCCAAAGACCGGTTAAGATCTATGAGAAGAGCTAACCAGACTCTGATATCACTTGTAGGACCGGAAAGACGACTAGAGGGGGGTGAATAGGAGCTTGCCTAAATTTCACCTCGTTCAATTTCAACACCAGATTCACCTCAATAACTATAAGAGCTATGAGGATCAACCGCAGAAGACTTATGTTGAACTTGAACCAAAATCCCCAAAGCAAGGAACCAACAGCACCAAACCCTAACAGGGCGGTCAGACCGGCATGTAATGAGCCCTCGGCCAAAAGTGCGGTCTCGACCAATGTTAAAATCGGTCCGACCGATCCCGACTGTAACCATCATGACGGCCAAACCAAAACGAAAAACGGTCTAACTTTTGATCTACACGACCAAACTTGATCAAATTTGGAACACACCTTCCTAAGGATATTAGGAACCTATTCCAAGTAGAGATTGACTAGATCCACGTCAAAGTTTTGACCTTTTTATGATTTACCGAAGGAGGGTTCAAAACCGGGCAAAAACGAAAAACTTGATCCAAACCTTGCTCGTGAGAGATTGATGATCTAGATGATCCTAGATGTATTCTCACACATCACAATAAGGTAAAAGAGGGCACGAAACAAACCAAAAACCATAGGATCAAGGAAGCACCCAAAATCATCAAAAGAGAAGGGAAAACACAAGAAGACTCATCTTTGAACAATCACTCCTAGATTGATTCACGATTGGTTGCTGGTTACAGCCACTCCATCCATGGAGGACAAAGCTCGATCCATGAGCACACAACTCAACACATCTCCCTAGAACCCTAAGCCTCTTCTCTTTCTCCCTAAGCCCTAAGACAAACTAGGGTTTTCAATGAAGTGCTTCATTGGCTGCTGAGAATAGCCCCCTTTCTATTTATGCTAGAGGCTTAGCTTCTAGAAGACTTAACCCTAATGAGCTCCCGTTAAGGCCCAATACAAACGGGTTACACATGCACGCATCTCAAAGCGCTGTCTTCACTTCTCTTGACCTAATCCACTTCTTGACGCACTGTCTTGCGCCGTGGGTTGGCATTAGGACACCAAGGCGGTATTTGGTGAAATTACCAAAATACCCTTTCTCGATATTTTCCGAAGACCGAGTCCAAACTGCGCGAAACACATCCATGCTTCGCCACGTGTGGGTTGATCCAGCAGCTCTCATCGTGTTGGCAAGTCTCTCCCATCCGGTTCCCACTAGACCACCTTGGCACTTGCACCGACCCCCGCACCGCTTGATCCAACCAGTCGCACCGAACTACCCGTTTGGTCATCTTCATCCATTCTGCGCCATGCTTGAGTCACTTGACCTCACCCAGCATCCTTGATCATTTTGGACCTCAGCACTCCAAGCTTAGTCCCGATCCTCCTCGCCGTTGACCGTCGTTAACCTCCAAGCCACCTGCACAGCAATAGACAAGCAAACACGAATCCGGGAACAAGTTCTTCACAACTTGACCCACGTTAGCTAAAACATGCAATATGCAACACATATGCATTATCAAACAAGGATATGACCTATCCCAAAATCAGTTCACAACTAACATCATCAATCAGCACAAAACCACGATCGCTGCTTACGGCGGTCGACCGCCCTTGGGATCAATCGAAATCAATTGAGGTATGGCGGTCGATCACCCAAAATCTTTGGGTCCGACCGCCAAAGGACTGACAGATTCAGAAACTTTGATGAAAACGCTTGAAACTTCAAACCAAAAGCAACATTGCCAATTGTTTCATCATTCTAAGATCATGGGCATATCCCCATGATATCCACAGTTATGATAACATCTTTGACCACATGCTTGGTTCAAATGATGCCTAAGATCGCCTGAATGAAGTGTCCGTTCCTCTTGATGAGGAGGAGGAGTCGCTGTTGTGAAGAGCCGTCTTCCCTCGTGATTCCCTGGTTGGAACCTACGAGGGGGTCTTGGTGTTGATCGATCCTCTGCTCGACCATATTGTCCCCTGCTGAGAGAGGAACGCTGGGATGAGGTCATCTTGTGACTTTGCGAATTCCTCTATTCCCGTTACAATTCTATAGGCCGCATGTTTGTTGGAAGATCTCCGGCACTTGACCTGCAAACTGAACATAACCTGGAGTTCCTGCTAAAGCAGGGTCTGAATTATTTAGGATATCCCGGACTCGTTGCAGGTTTTGTATCATTACTGAAGGTCATGGAGGATTCCTGCTTGCAGTGGACGTCCGATGAGTTGAGTTTTCCCTCGACCTTCTAGTTGGCCCTGCCTGATTCCTTACTCGCGATGGGTTAGGAACAGGTGAATTAACTGATGCACGTCCATCAGCTCGGTTGCCTTCGGTAGTTGGTGCTTGAGCGCTCGTACCATCTCCACCAACAAGTGGTGGCGAGTTTACCCGCGGAGGATCATGCATGGCATCCGGATTAGTATCTCTGATTGTGTTAACTTCGTGGCGCCAACAATGATCTTTCGATGAACTCTCGTCGTAGCTAAGGGAGAGTCTTACGGTGTTTTTGTAAGAAGCCTCCACGATGGGGAGCGAACGAAGATTACTGCATCTGGTGGGCTTTGCGGTGGACTCAGCCTGATCCGACGGACTGCCAATCGTATGCTAAGTTTCACCGTGCCCACTTGGCCTACGATCGTTGATAACTTCATCGATACCCATACCAGATATCGCTTGGCCCTCGGAATACGTAGGAGCCGTTGGCGAATACTGGTCGCCCATGACAATATCGAGAGTACATGGACTCTCTGATTGCAGCGTTGGGCTTCCATTGTCGCTTCTGCCGGTTGGATCAACCGGGCCTGCAGAGGTGTTCGGACGTTCCGAACTGGTTGGAATGAGCGGTTCCTCTGAGAGCGCCATTGTTGGTGACGGTGTATCCTCATCCATCCGGTCGATTTCGTCAATCTCTATGACTGGCGAGCCGACGGAGGAGGAGGAGGATGATGACATCCCATTTTCTTTCATGGCATGGATGCATGCGCCCATGTCGAGGTTGGAGTAGTCCACCAGGTTGAACTAGTTTTCCTCATCCCAAGTCCCTACCATGTTCGCATGAGCGATGATGGAGCAAAGGAAGTGGATGAGGAATGCTTGAGCGAAGTAATCTTCAAGAACTCAACGCCTTCGTCCCCACGGATGGCGCCAGCTGTCGACGATCGAGTCGCCGATCATATGAAATAAATAGAGGAAAATAGCAAAGAGTTATTGGGAGAGAATGAAATTACTCTTTATTGCTATGAACTAGCTATTACATGGGGTGCCCTCAACAAGGCAGTAGACTAATCCTAATTATACTGAGCGTAGAGCTTGCTATACTGTAGAATCAGACTTGAAACATGAATCTAATGCCGATTGCCGTGCTTCAATTTGATGCAGTTCCATCCGCGCTCCATTTTTAAATAACCGTCGAAGAGGTGGAAGTTGCTCCTTGAAGAAACACCTGTTGGAAATGCTACGACTGGTCGGAGTGAGGCGGCGGTTGATAAAGTACCAATCGTTCAGCGGTTGTGTGTCTGTGAGACCCTCGAGCAATATGGCTCACTTGTCTAAGCCACTACACTCTATTCGCTGCGTCCGCGTGCGTGTCCTGGTTTTGCATCGAGCATGTCCCATGGGATACGTCAGCCGGTCCGGAGAGCGCGTATCGGATCGGTGTAGGTGCACCGGTAAGCTGAGTTAGAGGAAGCTGAGTCTGGTTTCTGTCGATGTCGTCCTGCTGAGACATGTCAAACTGGGGGCCACCTGCAATGAAGTGATGAATGAGGGACTGTATAAATCCACTTTCGAATTATTCGTCCCCAAGGTGTGATGTCTGCAGCTCTGGTCGTGTGGAGGAGCTCTACCCTGCGTACGGTACTCCGTACAGGTGAACATATGACAGGGGTGGGTGCCCTGGGTGCCATGGCCCAAACCCTGACGCCGTGTACTACTCCCTAGCAGGAGCTGGGAGGCACGCATCCTCATCAGTGAACGTAAACTGGCCGTCACCCCCATGGTCAACTGAAGGCTGCAAGACGGAACGATGTTAGTCGAAATAAATACTCTGGACGTAAACTGAGAATCTCGTACCTCCTAGATGTGCAGTGCACATGACCGACAGGGAGCGCTAGTCTGTGTATGGGGCACGGACGGCAAAAGTGATGCATCCCGACGAACCTGCGGGGGGGAGAACGACATGATGTTAAAAGAACGTAAGGCATAACTAAAGAACATAATGTAGATTTGTATATAACTTACCTCCCTGCCAATCAGGCCCATAGATGACCGACGGGGCGCGCTACGACACCAGCCAGTCTCGCTGCGTCGTGATGACCTAGTAGGTGAGCATGGTCCCCCACTTGGTGCCAGATGATGACGTCGTTTGTCGAACGACCGCAGCTCAAGTTCTTTATTATGTTCATCGGCTCTGTGAAGATGTACTTCAAAGTGCTTAGTAGCCCCGGTACTGTGTGTGGGCTACAGATGGTGGTCTCCGATGCGCGTGGGATGCGCTGCACCTGCTCCAACTAAAGTGGCATACAAAACAGGTTCTGTAACGAAGAGTACAAATATCATCAACGAAACCACCAGAGGTTGTAAGTGTCTTACAGTGTCATCACGCCGCGAAGCGCTGTGACGATCGAACGAGTGGCGGAGGCTCTCCTGGTGCATCACCTGCTCTGGGTGCTCTGGTGGAGGAAGGGTGAGTCTAGAGCGCGACCGTGGTACGTACCATTCCACGTACCCATGGTACGTCCGTACGTCATACGGACTAAGCTCTTGCAAGATCTCTAAGTGTGCTGTCTCTATCCATACCATAATCCACTCGTGCTGGACTGGTTTCCTATCCTCAGCATGCTGGCCTGTCCTTGATTGCCTGCATTTCCGGAAGGATTGATATTAGAAAAGAAGACATAAGAAGTGTAAGCATTACTGGGATGAAGTTTAACTCATAGGTGAACGGTTCGCTGCAGAACCCTGCCGTCCGGAGGAGGCATGACTTGGTACAACTCAAACTGTTGCATTACACGCTGCAGCGCGTAAAGGTCCACCATATGTGCGAACACCTGATGGCAGGTCGTCGCCCATAACCCGACGTCCTAGGTGCATTGCACGGACAACCTGTGTGGCGCTACCGTGTGCACGTAATCTGGAGTTCATTTAGCCTAGATGATGTCGTTGTGGTGCAATGACTCGAACTCGTTGTGGAACAACGGGTAGCACCTTGCCGGACTATCCTTGGCCCAACGTAGACATGCAGCAGTCCACTAGAAGCCCATGTGCAAGAAATAAGAAATATTGTTTGTTGTTCTTGCGTCCATTCGTGAAATATTGCTTGCTGTTGTGTTGAGTCTAGGAAAATTAATGCTTGTACATGTAAATTGCTCTCTCATTATACTTGGCACTTGTGAACTGTAGATGGACAAGAGGAGGTTGAAAAGGTGAAAGATGTTGTTTATTAGCACTGCTACATACGTGGCTGCTTGCATGATATTTTGTTCGTACAGTCTAGACTGAGAAATAGGAGAGACCGTATTACGTATGGCCCAATCGAGGAAAGGGATAGGATTAGAATTGATTATCTGAATAATAAAATTTAGAAGAATGAAATAACTTGTACTAACACAATTAGGCTTATGCGAACTCCGTTCTTTCGGTTGTGTGAAGTCTTGAGAGAGCGATCTTTGTTTTGTGACACTATACATGTATGTGTCGAGGAGCAAGTTACCTTGTTCCTGAACACAATTGGCCACAACCTAAGAAATAGGCTAGTCGATACCAATTTTACTCGGTCAGATGAAACAATTAGCCGATATTTTGGATGTGTCCTCCATGCCATAGGTGAGCTACGAAATGAACTCATTAGGCCACCTTCTTTGGAGACCCCAAGCAAAATTGCAGGGAACCCAAGATGGGATCCATTTTTTTTAAGGTATTATACCTAGCAACTATACCTCATAGAGACTTTTGGGGGAACATTTGTTGGTTGCTAATTTTTTCCTATTTATTGACCCAATAGGATTGTATTAGAGCCATTGATGGTACACATATAAAGGCGTCTGTTAGTAAGCCTATGGAGGCGGCATTTCGTGGTAGGAAGTCATTTCATACTCAAAATGTCATGGCAGTTGTAGACTTTGATCTTCATTTCACATATGTGTTTGCTGGTCGGGAGGGGATAGCTCATGATGCTACGGTGTTAGTCTATGCAATAGAGTGTGCGAATGGACTACGTGTCCCTGAAGGTAAATAGCTTCTTCATAGTAGTACATATCCATACCTAATTAATAAGAGCATTGTCATCAATGTTTTCCTCATGTCTTAGGGAAATTCTATCTAGTGGATGCTGGATATAGAGCAAAACCTGGTTTCATCCCTCCTTTTCGAGGTGTGAGCTACCACTTGAATGAGTAGGGGCACAATCTTCCCCTAAATGAAAAGGAATTATTCAATCTTAGGCACTCCTATCTGCGAGTGAGCATAGAGCGCGCCTTTGGATCACTCAAGAGGAGGTTCAAAGTCCTCGATGATGCCATCCCATTCTTCCCCTTCGTAAATCAAGTTGATGTTGTCATAGCTTCCCGCATCCTTCACAACTAGGTTCTTTCTCAAGGAAGTGACCATTTCGTTGTACCGAAAAATTCTTGGACAACTAACCCCCGTAGGACAGCAAGGGGGCAAGCTATTGACCATAGAGCCATGGTTGACCGGAGGCAGACTATGGCCAACGAAATGTGGGAAGCCCATCAGAACTACCAAACCCATTAAATATGTAATGTCTTCAAATAACTGAAGACTATAGCCACATATTTTACATCTGATGACTTGTATGCGAACCTTTCTTGTAATAACATTTTATTTGGTTCACGTGACTTTCCATTACTTTCTTTGGTTCGTAGGAAATGGACTCTGAACATGGGGATAACATGGTTGGTAACATAGTGGGGAACACTGGTGGTGGGGTTGTCTGGACAAATGCAATGTCTACATTTGTCCTGAGCTACTTGGCTAATCTTGTGGCCAGTGGCAATAGAATGTGCACTGGTTTCAAGAAAGTTCACCTCAACAATTGTGCGAGGGCCTTGAATGACCATATAAAGGTGGATGTTACTGGAGATCAGGTTCAAAACCACTTGAGGTAGTGAAAAAAATTTGGGCAAAGATAGGCAAGCTCCAAAACATAAGTGGTGCTCTTTGGGATGAAGACACATGCACTATCAGACTTGAGCATGGACATTACACTAGTCATGTCAAGGTGATGCGGACTACTTGAACACTCCCCTTGAACACTATCATGAGATGGCCACTATATTTAGGAATAGTATGGCTACCGGAAAGTATGCAAAGGGAGCAAATGACCCTATTGGTAATGACCCTATTGGTACAGATGTTAATGAAATATCCGATGAGGAAACACCAAAGGCTCCAACAGAGGATAAAGGTAAAATAGCTACTGGACATGGTAGTGTCGAAGAGGTGACAATGTTCGCCACATGTGGAGATGACTCATCAGCAAGTAAACCACCCAAGAGGCCAAGTAACGAGGATTAAAACCTCTGTGTATTGTTTTAATACACAATAAAAGACCATAAGTCTTCATGGTCGTAACCCCTAAGGCTAACGACCTCACTGGTCGTAAGGATTCCAGATGTTACATAAGGGTACCATGGTCGGACAAGGTCCTCTACCTAGCCTCCGACCAGGTAACTGCTCAGAAACACTATGAACTGATGTTTATAACTAATCCCGAATATATTCTTACCGTGCGATGAATATAGCATGTGATGTATACTTCATACCACACGGTTAGATAATCCTAAAGACACTGACAACAACTACCAGACGGTTTGATGTCTCTCGGGCACTGAACCATCACGCAGTTAGACACATTGTTAACTGTGCACTAAGCCCCGACTAGTCGCAAAGCTTCACCAGGGACGCCTCCTCTAGGAGTAACTGTCACCCCTTCGGAAGTTACTTAAGCACGAAGCACAGAAGACCAAAGGGCAGAGCGAAACATCAACACAAGTTCTATAGATCAAGAGGCAAACTGAGACAAGCAAGATAGCAATCTTCACATCCAGTGTAATTAGGATTAGTCCCTAGTCGGGTCAAGAGCACCCCCCCCCCTTTATAAATCTAGTTCATATCAATAAATAGCGGCCCCATTTTTTCCCAAGAATTATCGCGTCATTTTCCTCTTTCATTTTCATAAGATCGGCGATTCGATCGTCGACAGCTGGCGCCGTCCGTGGGAAAGAAGACGCAAGTTTCTTGAAGAAACTCTCCGCTCATCAAATCCTCGTTCATTCCCCGTAATCACTGACGCAACTATGCTCGGCGTTTGGAATGAGGAGAATTGGTTCGACCTGGCGGACTACGCCGACCTCGACTTGGAAGGATGCATCTATGCCATGCAAGAAAACGACATGTCATCCTCCTCCTCCTCCTCTGCCGGTTCGCACCTCGCCGACATTGGCAAAGTCGACCGGATGGATGAGGATCCACCATTACGACAAGTGGCGCTTCCAGCCATTCTGACCAGCTCGGAATATCCGGAAGCCACTCCAAGCCCAGTCCTTCCGACCGGCCAAACAGGTGATAAAATTTCAGCACCGCAATCCGAGAATCTTTATACTCTCGATGAGATTATGGCTGAAAGATATTCACCTACGACTTCTGGAAATTTCAAGAGCGAGCCGACACCTGGTAACGGTGTCGATGAAACCTCCACTGGTCGTAGGCCATGTGGGGATGATAAGGCTCCGCATACGATCGGCGGTTCACCAGATCAGGCTGAGTCCACCAAGAAGGCCTCAGGAGGTGCTCATCTCCGACCACTCTCCGTCGTGGAAACTTCTAGCAGAAGTATTGAGAAACTCTTCATTAGTTACGATGGAAGCTCATCGGAAGATCACTGCTGGAGGCACGAGGTCAATGCAATCGGAGATGCAAATCAAGATGCCTAGCACAGTCCTACACACTCTACCTTATCACCACATATTGATGGAGATGATACGGGCCATCAAGCACCAACTTCCGGAGGCAACAGAACTGATCGACGTCCATCAGTTAACTCGCCTGGCACTGCCCCACCGAGAGTAGCTGATAGGACACAATAAATCCAGAGGTCGGGAGAAGGTTCAGACCTGCGTACACCTACGACCAGTCTAAACCCCCTGAGACCTTCGGTAACTGTACAAAACTTATGACGTGTTCAAGATATATTGAATAATTCTAGCCCTGCTTTAGCAGAAACTCCAGGTTTTGTACAGCTAGTAGGCCAAGTATCAGAAATTCTCCAACAGACCATGCAGCGTCTGAGCGCATCAGAACAAAGGGTCTCGTGGAGTCAAACCATAACTTCATTCCAACGCTCCTCCTCAACAGAGGACAAAGATGGTCATGCCAGGGAACAATCGATACCAGGACCTCCTCGACGATTCCTACCAAGGAGTCACGAGGGGAGAAAGCTATTCCAGGTAGCCACCCCCCACCATGTCGGGAAGAACCACCGCTTGGACCTGACGATCTCCGACATCGCCTAAATCAAGCAGCAATCGAAGCATCATATCAATGTTCACGACCGGATCGCAAGCTACCGAGCTCCACTTTCCAACCTTAGGAACCGGTCTCCGACCGATTACAATCCGACAGCTTTTCAAGGAAGGCGCCATGAATCAATCACGGGTTGTCAAGCCTTCTCTGCAGGGCTCCAAGCTGTGCGTTGGCCTAACCGGTTCTGACCGGCCAACTTGGACAAGTTCAATGGGACCCAAAACCCATTGGAGTTTCTCCAAATATACACCACCGCCATCAGAACTACTGGTGGCGATGAGAATGCGATGGTTAACTATTTACCCACCGTGCTCGAAGGGTCTGCCTGGTCGTGGTTATTAAACCTACCAGTTGGATCAATCTATACTTGGGAGCAACTCCGTGACCTTCTAATTGCCAACTTCCAGGGTACATACGACCGCCCTAGAAAGGAGGACGATCTCCATCGAATCTGGCAGGGCTCTGAATGCTACGTCAATACATCAGAGGTTCAGTCAGGTTCGTAATTCCATACCGGAGGTCTCAGAGTCATCTGTTATCCAGGCTTTTAAAATAGGTATGAGGAATCGACGGTTTACGAAGGACATAGCCATGAACCCTCCGTGAACAACCGTCGAACTTTTTGACATGGCCGACAAGTACGCCACCGCTAGCGAAGCAATCAAGTGGTGTGAAGCCATTGATCGGAAAGACAAGGTTCCCCAGCCCGACCTAGACAAACCAGAGAAAAAGAATGAGAAGTCTCTCAAGAAGAAAAAGAACCGCAAACCCGACGATAAGGAAGTCCTAGCGATTCCTGAAAAGTTCACAAAGGGTAAAAAGGACTATACTGGTTGAAGCAAAGCAAAAGCTCCGACCGAAGCATTCTAGAAAAATAAGAAGTGGTGTCTACTTCACCAGCAAGCAGGGCATGGTCTACGCACCTGTCAAGTTTGGCAAAAGAAACTGGAGGATTATTATGCAGGTAAAGGACCATTTCCCGCAGTACAGGAACCCAGAGAAACGAGTTCCAAAAAGCACAAGGATAGCGATGAAGAGATGGAGTACCAGGATCCTCAACACACGGTCAACATGATCTTTGGCGGGTCTTCTTCCTACGAATCAAAACGTCATCTGAAGGCCATGGAGCGGGAGGTCAACCTCGTCGAATCTCCGACCATCATCAAACCATCAAAGTTATCGGACACGGCAATCTCCTTCAGCAAAGAAGACTGCCCCATCCCTTCGACTTGACCAGGTAGGTTCCCTATTGTTGTTGAACCAACTGTTAATAATTGTAGGGTTAATCGAGTCTTGATAGATGGAGGTAGCTCTTTGAATATATTATTTGCGGGGGCTTTAGAAGAAATGCAGGTTCCTAGGTCGAAGGTGAAACCAGTGAAATATGCTGTGAACATCATGAGGATATGCTCATGATCCTAGGTGATGTTACAATTGGCAATTTGGTCGAAGGTTTGTTGGAATTCTTGTTTTTCAGAAAGTTTCAGCAAAGTGTCAGGATAATCGGAAGAACCGACGTTTAAAGGGCGGTATGACCGCAAGTTGTGTGGCGGTAGTACCGGATCGCGGTTATACCGATTGGTAGATGGCGGTAGCTTAATTCCAGAGAAGGTGTTTTGGGAGTTCTGGTCTTCATTGGAAATTGGAGCGACCAAGATTATTGGGCGCTGAGACGATCGCAGATCGGTAGTACCGCTGGTAACACGGCGGTTGTACCGATTGTGTTGAGATTGTCGGCCATTTTGGAGTTTTGGCTTTGGGATAGGTCATATCCATGTTTATCTTTGTATATGTGTTGCATATTGCATGTTTTGAGCTAACGTGGGTCAAGTTGTGAAGAACTTGTTCCCGGAGACGATTTCTTGGTCTATTGCTGTGCAGGTGGCTTGGAGGTCAACGACGGTCAACGGCAAGGAGGATCGGGACTAAGCTTGGAGAGAGGTCCAGAACGATCATGGATGCCGGGTGAGGTCAGGTGACTCAAGCATGGCGCAGAATGGACGAGGTTGATCGAACGGGCAGTTCGATGTAGCTAGTTGGATCAAGCGGCGCGGGGGTCGGTGCAAGTGCCTTGGAGGTTCCGAAGGGATTCGGACGGGAGAGACTTGCCGACATGATGAGAGCCGTTGATCAACCTACACGTGGCGGAGCAGGCGATTGCTTCGACAGGATTGGACTCGGTCCATGGAGAAGGATCGAGAAGGGGTATTTTGGTAATTTCACCAAATACCGCCTTGGTGACCTAATGCCAACCCGCGGCGCAAGATGGTGCGTCAAGAAGTGGATTAGGTCAAGAAAAGTGAAGACGGCGCTTTAAAATGCGTGCGTGTGTGTCCCGTTTGTTATTGGGCCTAACGGGAGCCCATTAGGGTTAAGTCTTCTAGAAGCTCTAGGCCTCATATAAATAGAGAGGGTGCTGTTCACAGCAGCTCAAGCACTTCATTTGCAAACCCTAGTTTGGTGTTAGGGTTTAGGGAAGAAAAGAGAGGCTTAGGCTCTAGAGAGATGGATTGTGTGTGTGCTCATGGATTGAGCTCTTGTCCTCCTTGAGGGAGTGGCTGTAACCACGAATCATCAATCATCAATCAATCCTTGCAAGTTCTTTGAGATGAGCTCTCTTCGTTCTTTTCTTGTTCTTGCACCTTATTTTGATGATTTTGAGTGCTTCCTTGATCCTGTAGTTTTGGTTGATTTCGTGCCTCTTACTCCTTGCTGGGACATGTGGGAACATATCTAAGATCATCTAGATCATCAATCTCCCACGAGCAAGTTTTGGATCAAGTTTTTCATTTTGCTCATGTTTGAACCCTCCTTCGTAAATTGGAAAAAGATCAAAACTTTGACGTAGATCTGGACGATCGTTGCTTGGAATAGGTTCCTGACATCATTAGGAAGATGTGTTTCAAATTTGGTGGAGTTTGGCCAAGTGGATCAAAAGTTACGTCGATTTTTGTTTTCGTTTTTCAGGCTGTTTATCGTTCATTCACCGATTTTCTTGTTCATCTTGAACGATCGACACTGCTCATCGGTTGTACCGAAAATCGGAACGACCGACACTGTTCATCCGGTTCGACCGGTACTGTTCATCAGCACTGTTCATTAGGCTGATTTTTGTGTTTTTGGTCGTTTCTTTTGGGGATTTGAAGGAGATTCAATTCAAGACTTCCGCTATGCTTATATATATTGATCTTCATAGTTCTTATAGCTATTGGAGTCAATATCATGTTTGAATCTGATCAGCAAAGCGAAAAATAGATAGTGCTCCTATTCACCCCCCCTCTAGTCGCCTTTCCGGTCCTACATATGCCTTCCATGGCATAGTTCCTGGCTCCATCGCTAAACCGATAGGACAAGTTTCCCCACCGGTTACATTTGGAAAGCCTGATAACTTCTGAACGGAAAAGATTCTGTTCGATGTGGTAAACTTTGAATCCGCATACAACGGAATCCTTTGTCGACCAGCATTAGCAAAGTTCTTGATAGCCACGCATTACGGTTATCAAAGTTTGAAAATGCTGGGACCAAAGGGAGTCATCACAATTCAAGGAGATTAGAAAATGGTTTATGTGTGTGATCAGAAATCCTTTGAACTGATCGATGAACTTCTCACCAGAGAGGGTAATCCATCTACCATGCAGGTCAAGCACTCGAGGCCGAAGATGACACCCAAGCCTTCCGACCAGACAAAGGTAGTACCACTCGACAAAGGCGCTTCTCCGGACAGCGCCAAGTCGCCACCTGGATCAGGAAACACTGACTCATCTACCCGCAAGATTCTGGTCGGGGTAAGACTCGACCCCAAATAGGAAGAGTCGCTCGTCTCCTTCCTCCAAGAAAATCAAGACGTGTTCGCCTGGCAAGCGTCCGATATGCCTGGAGTCCCCTGGGAGGTGATCGAGCACAGGCTAGTTCTCCAGCCTGACAAAAAACCGATCAAGCAGAAGCTGCGGAGTTTGCACCTGATCGGAAGAAAGCAATCCAGTCGGAGATTGACAAACTCCTCGAGGTTGGGTTTATTCGTGAAGTTGACCACCCTCAATGGCTCGCCAATCCTATGATGGTTAGAAAGAATAATGGGAAATGGCGAATGTGTATCGACTTTACAGATCTTAATAAAGCATGTCCGAAGGATGATTTTCCCCTTCCACGCATTAACTAACTTGTAGATTCCACTTCTGGGTGTGAGTTACTAAGTTTTTTTAGATGCGTATTCAGGGTACCATCTGATTAATATGTGTAAAGAAGATGAAGAGAAAACTTCCTTCATCACCCCATATGGCACTTACTACTATGTTAAGATGCCATTTGGTCTCAAAAACGCTGGTGCAACTTTTCAAAGGTTGATGCAAAAAACCTTTAGTCCACAAATAGGTTGGAATCTAGAAACCTACGTTGATGATCTAGTCATAAAAAGCACCAACGCTAGCGATCACGTTCCTGACTTACAAGAAACTTTCAACAACTTGAGAAGGCATAACCTCAAGTTGAATCCAAAAAAGTGTGTGTTCGGAGTTTCTGCTGGAAAACTGCTCGGTTTCCTAGTCTCGGCTAGAGGTATTGAAGCAAATCCAGTAAAAATAACGGCCATCGACCAGATGTGCCCCCCGACCACGAAGAAGGAGGTCAACCGGTTGTATGGCAGCGCTAAGTCGTTTCATAGCAAGATTAGGGCAAAAAGGATTACCTTTCTTTAAGCTTCTTCGGAAACATGGAAGTTTCAAGTGGACTAAAGAGGCAAACGATGCCTTTGAAGAACTTAAAAAGTATCTTCACGAAAACCCCGTTTTAGTCTCTCGAGATCGGAAACATTGCTAATTTACGTGGCGGCAACACCACGCATAGTTAGCGGTGTCTTTGTCGTGAAAGGAATAACATCCAACGACACATTTATTACGTGGCGAAGTCTTACATGGACCAAAGGAAAGATACCCATAGGTGCAAAAGTTGCTCTATGGTCTCCTTATGTCTTCGAGGAAGCTAAGACACTACTTTCGGGCCCACAAAGTGGTCATTACCAACCGGTATCCTTGGTCAAGTCCTTGAAGCGGGGAATCATCGGAACGAATAGCAAAATGGCGGTTGAGCTAGGGCGTTCGACCTCCATTTCATCTCACGAACAGACAATCAAGTCCCGTGCAATAGCGAAATTCATTGCTTAATGGACAAACCTGAACCCACCCAAGGGCCCTAAATACGAACACCACGATGAGTGGACAATGTATTTTGACGGCTCCTTGATGCTAAAAGGCTCGGGGTGGAGTTGTCTTGATATCCCTCTTGGCGAACACATCAAGTCGCCATCCGGTTAAATTTTTCTCGCCACAAACAATATGGCGAGAATATGAAGGTTTACTAGCGGGACTCGAGCAGCCCGTTAAGCTCGGGATTATGACATTACTAGAAAGGCGATTCTCAACTAGTAGCGAATCAAGTAGGGAAAGAGTATCAATGCTCGAGTACCAAGATGTCATCTTATCTGGCGGAAGTACAGAAACTCGAAAAGCACTTCTTCGGTTTTCAGATCCAGCATATTCCTAGAAAGGAAAACTTTCTGGCAGACTAGTTGGCACGGATGGCCTCCACGAGGACAACCGTCCCGCCCGGAGTTTTTCTCGAGCAACTCAATTCGCCCTCGGTGGTCGAGCCTTCCGAGATCATGCATGATTCCTTACAGGTCGTACATACCGATCGTGAGAACATGGATGCTCCACAGGTCGTTGAAGGTTGGCGCTGTCACGATCAAGGTAGAGACTGGATGACGTCGATCTACAATTATCTTCAGCATGACATAATTCCAGAAGATGATGTAGAGGCTGATCGTATAGCACAAAAAGCCAAATCATACACTCTTATTGAACGTACCTTGTATAAACGAGGATCTCGTGGAGTGTTGATTAGATGCATATCTCAACCGGATGGTATTAAGTTGCTAACCAAAATCCATGAAGGAGTCTGTGGAGCACATCATTCCTACAGAACACTGGTCGGTAAAGCATTCAGGCAAGGATACTACTAGCCAACTCCCCTTCATGATGCAAAAGAGCTCGTGACGAAGTACGTACAATGTCAGTTTCACAGCCGACAAGCACATCAGCTGGCGCAAGCTTTACAAACAATTCCTCTTTCTTGGCCTTTTACAACCTGGGGATTGGACATTCTGGGACCTTTCCCAAGAGCACCCGAAGGCTTCGAATTCCTTTTCATCATGATTGACACGTTTACAAAATGGATTGAAGCCGAGCCTGTTGTTAAAACTACAACTGAGGCCGCTAAGAGATTTTTGACAAAAAATGTGGTCACACGATTTGGTGTACCCAGTCGTATAATCACAGACAATGGTGCCCAGTTCTCAAGCGATCAATTCCAGGAATTCTACAACGAACTTGGTATCAAGGTTCATTTTGCTTCGGTTACTCATCCACAGAGCAATGGAGCAGTTGAGCGAGCCAATGGTATCATCATGCAGGGAATCAAATGTCGAGTATTTGACTAGTTAATCAAACGATCAGGAGCTTGGGTCTAAGAACTTCCGTCTGTATTATGGGCCGTTCGAACCACGACTAGTCGTGTGGCTGGTGAAACGCCATTTTTCTTGGTTTATGGTGCTGAAGCCATGCTTCCTCCAGAACTAAAACTTGGCTCTGCTCGAACTGATTGTTTCAGCAGCGTCGTAATGAGCAACGACTCAACGATATCAATCTCCTTGAAGAACAACGAAACTAAGCCCTGGTACGATCAGCAGTATATCAACAAGCCATGCGAAGGTACCATAGTCGTAAGGTGCAACCTCGCAATCTTGCTGTAGGTGATCTGGTTCTCAGAAAAATTCAGAATCAGGCAAATCGCAACAAACTTTCTCCCAAGTGGGAAGGTCCTTACACTGTGGTCGAAGTTACCCGACCAGGTTTTGTACGACTAGCCATGTCGGACGGGCAAGTTTTGTCAAATTTTTGGAACATTGATCAATTGCGTAAGTTCTATGTCCAATTCTTTTTTTACATTATTTCAATTCTTTTCATTTCGTTAATGCATTCATTCATTTCTTTTCGACGAGTGATATGGTTTATATATCTATACCTATATTCTGGTCACCTATTATTGTTGTTTAAGATGGTCGGAGAAGACAATTTTTTCTCTCCGATATCCTTTATCAGGATCTCTATTACTCTTTGGCAATGACATCTATGTCATACGCTATATAGGTCCTAGTCATGATCATTCCATGAATGATTCCACATGCAACCATACGAGTAAACAGAGCATAGTATAAAAAACTTCATGTAGTGCCTTATACTATTAAGATTATGAAGGTTATATTTCTTCATTTCAAAAATCTGTTCTACTCTTGTTTGGCTACTGGTCGGGACACGGAAAGCCTCTTAGTCGAAGTCTCTCCTTTTCCGCACGTGGTTCTGCCCACTGGAAGGAGCTTCCTAGCGACGGTTCTTTTCTTACAATCCTCGCTGCCAGTCGGACTTGAGCCTGGGCACGTTTTGCGAAATGTTTTTCTATATCTTCTATTCTTAACAGTATTTTCCGACCAGTTTTGGGTCGTATATATAAATACGATCACTTATCGTTTTTTGTATGCATTCTTACATTTCTACTTTTGTCAATACAACAAATCTTTTTTCTGACCATATACAATTTTGTTTGGTATTTCGATTATGACAAACAAAAGATCTATAACTAGTCGAAATCATACACTGGTTCCGACCAAAATGATTTCCTAGTATTGTTACGATCAGTTCTATCTTATGATCAGTATAAATCCTCCAAACAATGGTTTTGACTTTTTATTTCTCCTTCTTGGCTAACTGCTTGTCTAGTAAAGCTCTTCTACTACAAAGCAGTCGGGGGCTAGGGAGTATACGAGAATTTTACAAAAAGTCAATGGGATAAAAAAATGATTGTTGATGACACAAAGGTAAGTTTTATTTACAATTCTTATATTATAATACCCTACTCTTGAATATCTCCAGACTAATTACTGCTTCACGGAGATCCAACATCCATCTCCTCTACAATTTTGTCTCCAAGTGGCCTAAGTTCTTCCATAAGCTTAGTCGCCTCATCAAGTAGGCAGTTGAAGTCATCCTCAATGGCTTGGAGATTAATAGAGGGGTCGGAAGCCTTCAGTTTTGCCAACACAAAACTGAGTCCAGTAGCAACGCCTTCTTTCATAGTCTGGGCATAATTCTCTCGAGTAGTTTTGAGCAGACCACCGAAATCTTCTAGAAGTTAGCCCAAGTAGTTCATTTTCTCTATTGGATCTCTTAAATCTGGCATGCTTGATCCTGATCCCATATTAAAGATCATCTTGTTCAAAGCATGAATCTTGTCATCAAGATTCTGCACAAGAGCTTCCTCCTTTCCTTGCTCAAATTCCAGAGCCTTTTCGGTTCTGTTCAGCGCTTGTGTTTGCTCTACACGAGTAAAACAAGTAGTAAAGCACAACATGATCAAAGGGAGATAATAAGTCAAGTCTACGACCTATTACCTTCAATTCTCTTGTTCAGTGTCTCATTCTTGGTCGATGCCTCTGCAATCGACCGGTCCTTAGCTTGATTCTCTTCTTCAAGCAGAGTTATTTCGGCTTTACCAGCCACGACTTCTTCTTTTATTTTTTCCAAATCTATCGAATGTGATAAGGGAATAATTAAAGAAGAACAAAGCATTGAAGAAGGAAAAAGGATAAGAGGAAGGTCCTTACTTTCCAGTTTGGAGTGCTTTTGCTCCAAGTCCTTAATTTGCTGGGTTAGTCCTCCGACCACAGCGAAGTTCTCGACCATATGCTACACAAATACCATTCTCTCTTTAAAGTTTCTATAAACTTTTAAGAAAGACTATGAAACTGGTCGTAGATACTTACTTGGATTGCCAAATCATTATAACCTTCAAATATCAAATCAGGATGCATTTTGATTTGGCGATCCGATATTTTTCCCCATACCTCGTCAAGCTCCTTATCCTCGATAAATCGAGGGGTGAAAAGGGAACTTGTCAGGTTGAGAGGGATTACCAACATTGGTCAGAATCTGTTGAGGGCCTTTAGGGGCATCTACCTCCGCAGAAGGAGTTGGAACCACCAATAGATCCAACTCGACCGTTGTCTTTGGCACCTGCTCGGGGGCTTCTTTGACCACTATAACCTCAGGAACTTTGTCCTGGGAAATGCTTTGCTCAATAACTTCCACGAGTGCCGGGTTCTCAGGAAGATTCTGGTCGGAATCGATCGGAACACCAGAAGACCTGTAAAAAACAAAGAAGGGGAGTTCAAAACACCAAATCATCAAGAAACTATTAAAGGTATACACTCATACGACCTCTTTTCATTCGTACATACCTAGTTAGTTTCTTGGATTTGACTTTGAAACGCGGTAGAGTAAACTCTATACCGCCAGCCTTCCTTTTCTTCTCAACCAAATTCGCCGGTTTTGAGTCAACAGGGTTGGTTAAACCCCTCACATCCTCTGACAGGATATCAGAGGCAATATCCTCAACCAACTAGTCGAAGATAGTATCCCTGACCATCGGATCGGAGGGAGTGGTTTCATCAACCTCGGATCGGTTGTTTCATAACTAAGCGTATGGTCGTGAGCGACCAAACCGGGTTTATAGTTTCATGACTACGCTCTGCGGACCTTCATTTTTCTCCACCTAAATCGAAAAACGAATTTGGTTAGGTGATGAAATTTTTTATCTGAAGTATATATATTCTTCTTTCATGCTCTATTACCTCGGGATATTCATCTTCTTTCAGTGCATCAGAGCACGAATCGGTCGGAGCTGCGGTGGGATGTTGATCCTCACCTGATTGTACAATTCGCAACCCGACCGACTACAAAAATAGAGCAAGATCAATGAATATATATATATATATATATATGATAAAAGAGGTTTGATTATCTACCTTAAGTCTTGCCAATCTCTCTTCAACAGAGACTATTGCCAAGATGTCTGGGAATGCAGCCTTTTCACTAGGCTCCCCAGCGCAAATCATCCTGATGGTATTACGATAATCAAATAATGAATCATACTGGTCGGAGTTTTTCTCAAAGACTTACCACCTCTTGAGATAGCTTCATCACGACCAATGGACCAGAGTAGGGAATGAGTCCGGAGCCTCAAAGGACTAATCTGGTGTTTGGTGAGGTCCCTCACCACATGCCAGGAAGTCAAGCCCTTGACCCTCAGGTCATAGATGGCATTCACCCATCTTTCGACCACTCCTGCCTTCTCCACGGTCTTCCTCCACTTGGGATTCTCGTTCGCCTTAATTCCGGCGAAGTAAAGGCCATCACCCTTCGTAACCGTCATGTAGAACCAGCTCCTTTTCCATGACGACCACGAGGATTTCAAGTACATTTGGATGTACTCATTGGCCTTCCCGTCATGAAGGCGCAGCGTGCATTCTCCAGGAGTCCCCGTGGATTTCCCCGACATCGTCATCCGATAAAAATACCTAAAAAGCCTCAAATTTGGACGCACTCCCAGGTATGCCTCACATAGGTAGATAAAAATGCTAATATTGGTGATGGAATTAGGGGCCAAATTCACCAATTCCACCTCATAATACTCTAAAACACGAGGAATGAATTTGTGCACCGGTACCCTCAGCCCGCACTCGATGTGACCGAGGAAGACTGGAATTTCCCCATCTTCGCGGCTCGGAAAGTGCTCCCCGGCCACTGATCTCCATCCGATCAGATTCTTGTTTGGGAGCATTCCCATCTTCTCCAGCACTTTAAGCTTCTTCTAATTCAGATATGAAGCCATCCACTTTGTGATTTGATCCGACATAGTGAAATTTCTCAAAGGGATGAGTCACTACTACAAAACATGCTATAATAGACGCCCCATCACAGACGGTTCCTTTGGAACCGTCGTATTAAATGTCGACTCTGCGGGTGGCGGGCAGCCTATCACAGACGGTATTTTTAGAACCGTGCGTGATAGTCACCTATCACTGAGCGGTTTATTAATAGAGCCGTGCAGGAATTATCCTGAGCGGTTCTATTCACAAACCGTCTATGATAATCCCAATCATAGGCGGTTTGTAATTAGAACCGCTCAGGAATGATCCGAGACGGTTCTATTAAAAACCGTCTCATGATAGGTATCCTGAGCGGTTCTTAACAAAAACCGTCTTTGATTGTTCGACGGGAAACGAAAATTTGAACATAATGGGCGGGCTACCGAAACTCGCTTTATATAACCTCCATTTCCTCCTCTGCCATTTCTCCTCCTCACACCTTGCGCCCCGGCGTCCCCCGAGCTTGTCGCCCGCGGCCTCCTCCAACTTGCCCCAGCCTCATCGTCACCAGCCTCCTCCACCTCGCCCGGGCCTCGTTGTCACTGGCCTCCCACGACCTCGTCGCCGGCCTCCTCCACTTCGTCGCCCCGGCCTCCCACGACCTCACTCTCTCTACTCCCCCCTTTGCTCTGTGATGTGGATTACTAAGAGCTAGTGTTAGTGCTCTATCAATGGATTGAGTTGATGCTACTGTGATGTGGGTGATGTTGTGGTTTATTGTTGGAGGCTCTCTCTGTGCATGTGTAGTTCATGTTGAGTTATTTGGTTTGGGCAAAAATATAGATGGTAGATCGCGCCTTTGTCCGGTAAAAACCGTCATAACTTTTGCATCTGAACTTCGGATTATGCGTTCTTTGGCTCGTTGGAAAGCTAACGAAAAGTTTAATCTAAAAATCCATAAGTTCATGTCAAATTCATTCGTGAGGCTTAGGAGACTCCAGACAAAGTGAAAATCCCCAAAAAAGGTCGTTTAGGGCCTCAAAACAGCCTCCGAAGTTTTAGCAGCCGTTTTTGGTTTTTTTTTTACGAAAAGGCTATCACAGGCGGTTCTAAACAAGAACCGTCAGGAAAATGTCATCACGAGCGGTTTGTAAATTAAAGCGTCGGTGATATTCTCGATCCTGAGCGGTTTTGAAAAAACCATCTGTGATAATAACCTTCATAGGCGGTTTCAACAAAAACCGTGCAGTGATAGTCGCGATCCTGAGCGGTTTTGAACCGTCTGTGATAACTACTGTTATCACAGACCAACAAATATAGGCGGTTCGAAAACCGTGCGTGATGACGATTCGACCGCGTGCGTGATGAGGCTTCCTGTAGTAGTGAGTAGTGGTCGGAGGAGGCTTTGAGGTTAGAAAGGCAATAAGAAATCGGAAAGATTTTCTTAGCAAGGAACTGAAGAGGATTTTAAAAAGATCAGGAAGCATAAAAACTCTAGAGCCTAGCAATGGAGGTTTTATAGCTTCGGGTCTTTAACTGCAATGGGGATTGATCCAAAAAAAAGTCCAACTGACGAAAACCTTTTTTTTTGTCTAACGGACAGAAAAACTCTTAGGTTCCCAAGGCAGATTCTCAACTTTAAAGTGAACACAGACCACTTCGTATATCATGACATTAAATGAGGTCTGCCCGACACGACTTCATCGGAGGAAAAGTGTTCACACGACCTATTCATTTAAAGTTCGGGGGCTAGCTGACGAGGATTAAAACCTCTCTGTATTGTTTTAATACACAATAAAAGACCATACGTCTTCATGGTCGTAACCCCTAAGGCTAACGACCTCACCGGTCATAAGGATTCCAGAGGTTACATAAGGGTACCCTGGTCGGACAAGGTCCTGTACCTAGCCTCCGACCGTAATCGCTTCTTCGAAGCGCTATGAACTGATGTTTATAACTAATCCCGAATATATTCTTACCATGCGATGAATATAGCATGTGCTGTATACTTCATACCACACGGTTAGATAATCATAAAGACACTGACAACAACTACCAGACGGTTTGATGTCTCTCAGGCACTGAACCGTCGCGCAGTTAGACACATTGTTAACTCTACACTAAGCCCGACCGATCATAGCGCTTCACGAGGACACCTCCTCCGAGAATGCTTGCCACCCCTTCGGAAGTTACTTAAGCATGAAGCACAGAAGACCAAAGGGCAGAGCGAAACATCAACACAAGTTCTACAGATCAAGAGGCAAATTGAGACAAGCAAGATAGCAATCTTCACATCCAGTGTAATTAGGATTAGTCCCTAGTCGAGTCAAGAGCACCCCCCCTTTGTAAATCCAGTTCATATCAATAAAGAGCGGCCCCATTTTCTCCCAGGAATTATCGCGTCATTTTCCTCTTTCATTTTCATAAGATCGGCGATTCGATCGTCGACACCAAGATATCCAATGATGAAGACTTGTATTCGTTCATGAGCACTAGCATAGAAAGACTTGCTAAGGCTATTGAGAAGGTGGGTGCCACAGACACAGATGTTCCTGAAGATCTTTGGGACAATATGATGGATCTCCCGGGATTTGAGGAAGCACATCTCACCCACTACTATGCTCATTTGTGTGAGAATGTTTCTCTTGCCCGGGCATTCAACAAGTTGAGTGTCTCAAACAGGATTGTTTGGGTTGCTAGGTACATTAGTAACAATAATATCTGAACTAGCAGTGCTAGATTGTAGTAGGACTTATTTTGGTATCGAGGAGTAAACCTATGTATGTGGTTGTAAACCTATATGTATGGCCTTCTTTTGCATGCCAATGTATGGTCTTCAGTCCTTCCTAAACTACATCTTTTTGTACTGCAATCAACAATATATGCACTTTTGAAATGGCACTAGGACAATATGTATTAGTGCTTTGTTTTGTTGCCAATGCTGAAAATATTTGTTGTCTCTATTGTCAGAATTCCTTTTTGTGTTTTGAGCAGTGTGTATTTAGCAATGTATTTTCTCTATGCTCTGCACCTGTAATTGTGCATCTAAAGATTTATTTGCAACGTGTTCATGTCTGATAAATCCTTCTTCTGACCAGAAAGGTAAATCCTTTTCTAGTTCCTGTAACTTTTGTTCTATTTTCTAGTTCCTATAACTGTGGTTCTATTTTGTGGTTCCATTTTGGTGGGCCTAATGTAGCTATGGGCATATGCTATGTGTTCATGTCCTGTACTGCAGTGGAAGTTTTGATTCTGCAATGGGTTTACAATTTGATTCAAGGAAGAAACATCAGTCATATTTCTGGAGTCAAACATTACTTAGGTCCTAAATCAACTCCTTCAAAGAAAACAGAGTTAAGTCCTTATAAATACCTCTGTAAAAATAATTTATTCAAATACTATAATATTTATCATGAATAAATATAATCTTTCCCTAAATTTTTGGAACTCTATTTAACCCACACAAAATTCAAAGTCTATTCAACAACCTAAGCTAGGTTTGAATTTAGTTTAAGCAAATAACACTTGAACAGTGAGGTTTCAAATTTTATTTGAGTATTAGGACATCCCAGGAACCTCTCTAAATTATTTCAGGATTTTAGGATTTTTTGCTATTTTGTAGAGCCCGATCAAAGTTATTCTATTGTCGGTCTGTTTGGACCGTCTGATCGGATGGGCTGTTCGGACGGTCCGAACAGCCCATCCAATCGGACGGATTCCGATCGGACGGCCCGAACAGACCAAAATTAAAATAACTTAAAAAATGTATATCTAATTCAAAGTAACTTCAAATCAAGTGAAACCAATTTTGATAATTTTTTTTATTAAGTGAACTTTAATTTGGAATAGGCTTCAAACTTATCTTTGTCCCAGAAATTATAGTTTTTGAAAATTAATCCAAAACCGAATTATTATTTTTTACTAGAAAATACTTTTAACTTTGGAAATTCATAACTAATTCATGTAAACTCCAATTGAGGTGAACCAAGTTATTTTAGTTTTAAGTCTTATAATTTTATTCTCTATTTATCTATGTAATCCTTATCTCCACCACTATTCTACAAAATTTCACTAAATAATTAAAATCGGATGAAAAGTAACTGAAGTGTATTTTTCAGCATTTTTGCAAAACCTGATTTTTCAATCTGCTGTAACTTTCACTTGCCAACTCCAAATGGAATAATTCTTTCACCTAAATTCATCTAAAATCATGACCTAGGTACTGTAGAAAATTCTTGCATTTTTTAGCACTTTGAATTTTATGGTATTTCTCGGTGTTTCCAGAAAATGAAAAATATTTGAAATGAATAAAATAAACTTCAATTAAATTCAGTAAAATAATAGGGATTGCTTTCTCGGACAACTGAAATTTCACTTGCGTCACTTACGACTGCTCAAATATAATGAGAATTGCCAGAATTACTATTTGAAGGGTAAACTCACCACCTCTAGTGAGAGGGGTACCATACCCATCTTCATCCATCAAACCAAACACCAACTTGAACCATCTAGGACCAGCCTATCCAATCAACCAAAAAAAATCTTATATCATCACGTCCAACCAACCAAACACCCTACTTGTACCATCCCATTCAACTTCATCCAATCCATCTTGTACCATCACATTCCATCCAACTTCGTTTACCCATCCAAACGCACCCTAAAACGAACACAGGATAGCGATAGCTAGATGGTGGTAGCTCGGTGATTTCAAAAACTGAATGATTGCTTGTAAATTAAGAAACCAAAGAGTAAACTCCTACTTTTAATTAACCTATGTGCAGCGCCATCATATCACATGTGGTGTTAGTCTTTGCGTTGCATTGATCGAATTAGAAAGAAGGACCACCCACATTGGTCGACCACATGTAAATGATAAAATTAATTCTCGAATAACTTCATATTCGTTCCATGCCATCGGTTTCAAATTCTCTCCACAATATGCTGTCGTCGTCATCTACGACGTCAAATGCTTGCCATTAAGGGTGCGCGGATACCATTTCGCCCCCGTGAACATGTCATTCTCTCATATTGCTCTGTCTCTGTTAGTGGGACACACATGTAAGAGCCTTCTTCTACGTTAGACCCTCTCTCTTCTCGTTCTTTCATTTCTCTCTCCTCAGGTATGCTCTCACACACACACACCTCCGCCATCTTCCAACCAGCAGCACTCGACTCCATCTGTGTGCATAGGTGACCCTCCTGCAACCTCACCTCCATCTCACGACTCCCTACCCCCATCCCATCAAGCGCTGCCCCCAGCCCATGCGACAACAAGAATTTTTTAACTTTTGCCTGCTTAAAGTCATATACGCTATCCGCTTCTCATCTGCTCTACTCTTCCATTGCCCAATCTCACAACATCAAGGAACTGGACAATTTCCCAAACCCAAATTTGAACCTGTTGGACCAAAGAGGCGACTAGAAGGGGGATTGAATAGGCGCCACACAAAAATGACCTATTTTCAAAATCTTTTGCCTCAAGACGTTCAAAGTTCTTTCATTCCAATAGCTATGTGGAGCTATGAAGATCAGAGATAATCATTCAAATAAGAACCAGGCAACAAAAGGATGAAAAATCGTTGAAATCCCCACTGGCTGGTTAGACTGGTGAATAGTGGTGGTCATCTGGGTGAGCAGAGTGGTCGATCGGGAGCAGTCTTGGTCGAGATCGATGAGCAGATAAAATCGGCACAAAAATTGAATTTCAGCAAGATTTCGAAATCGTAAATTGATCCAACTTTTGATCCACAACTCCAAACTTCATGAAACTTGAAACATACCTTCTCTAGGATGTTAGGAACCTATTCCAATCAAAGATGATGAGGATCATTGCCAAAGTTCCGACCTTTTCCTTTTGAGTGAAGGTTGCTCAAAAACCGGGCCAAATATGAAAACAGTGATTGAGATTATTTCGTGAGAGGAATCAATCCAAGATGACTAAGGATGGTCTCCCATACGTCCTATCACCCTCAATCACAGAAAGAATCAAGCCAAAAGCCCTCAATAGCAAAACCCCTAAAATCACCCTTTCTTTCACTAAAACCGGGGCAAAATCAAACTTAGATCCAAAAGCTTGCTCGTGGGTGGATGATGATCAAGATGACCTTAGATCATACCCCACACATTCCACAAAGCAAGATCACAGTAAGATCCCAAATAAAAAACTTAAGAAACACCTAAAATCCCAAAGACATTAAAGAGGGAGCAAGAATAAGATAGAACTCAACTTAGGGCAAATCTTGCATGGATTGATTAGATAGATTGTATGTTTACAACCACTCCACCATGGAGGACAAAAGCTCAACACTTGAATACTCAATCAATCCATCTCTCATGAACCCTAGCCTCTCCACTTTCCTCTCCTATCCCTAAATCACAAATTAGGGTTTGTAGAATACAAGGGTTGAGGGTGCAAAACCAACACCCACCTCTTTTATAGTGGAGGCTAGCCCTAGAGAGACATCCCAAACGGGCACCTGTTAAGCCCACACACAAACGGGTTTCACTCACGCACACTTCTCAAAGCGCCATTTTCATCTTCTCATGACCTAGATCGCCTCTTATTGCGCCGTCTTGCGCCGTGGTTTCTCCAAGGTCAAGAAGGTGGTTTCGCACACTACCACTTACCACTTTTCTGGTATAGGGCAATTTCCCAAAATTCCCCTCTACCGACCTTTGGCGATTCCTTCACCTCGAAGCTTCTCCCATGCTCCATCATCATTCATGTGGCCTTAATGACTTCCTGCCAAGCCTCTCACGTGTTCGGATCCCACTGAACCATTCTCGCTTGCAACTAGGACCAAGTCACTCGGCGCACCACATGTCTCACCATGAATGCACCCGGCTTCCTTGACCGTTCAGGACATCGGCTCCTCCCTGAGCCTAGTCTAGACCTCAACTCCTTCCTAAGTCTAGTCCCGGTCCACCTTGCTGTTGTCCGTCATGTTCATCACCGGTAGCTTCTGCTCTGGTTCCTTGTCTTCTCGGCTTGTAAGCAGCCCGCTAGCCTCAGTCATCTTCCAGCACCACCTTGATCATTCTGGACCTCGGTTCTCTTAACTTAGTCCCAATCTAGTCTGCCTCACCATAACCTAGCTCTAGTGTCCTACAACCATCACAAACAAGCAAACCGTTACGTAGCACTGCACGATACGCACAATCATCAATTCACATAATTGATGAGGCATGAGCACATACCTTCACAAAGGCCTTGCTCAAACTTCGTGTAACAGCCCAAAAATTCATAATTGTAAAAATAAGGGATTTTTAAAACTTTTTGTATAATGACTATTATCGTGTGTTTGCTTGCATCTTTGAGAATTGCTTGAGGACTTTTTGCATATTTTCTGCTCTCATGATTTTATCTACCATCCTGTCAACTTGCCTTTTCTTAAGTCTATCTAATTTTCCTTCCTTCTCCCCCTACCTCCTTTAAAAGAAATGTTGATCAGCCTACTGTCTGATCCGACCCACCCTACTCCCGTGCATTCTCTTTCCTATCCTTCTGACCCACGGTTGGTCAAGCCTGGTACAGCCAAGACCTTTGGTTGTAGACTAGGGTAGTGGCTCTCTCTCTTTTTTCAGGCACCTATTGCACCAGGCAAGAGCTTAGGCCTGAGGCTGTCCATCGGCCATTAATAGCCATCACCTAGGATGTCCCTCAACGGCACTGTGCAACTACTCCAACAACAGCCCCAACCACTCTAACCACTCCCCCGGACAAGTTATGCATGTATATATGTTTGCCCAAGTCCTTGTTGCCTCCTTATTGCTTTCTTAGCCATTCCAGTGCTAACCCCATTCTCTTCTTCCTCCAAGAGAGCTCGAGCTCCAGTCAAGCTCAAGCACTCGTCCCTATTAAGCGCCCTCACAACCACCACCTTGCCGCAGGCAACCATCGGCTTGGAGACCACTCTCCTTTCACCTTCGACTAGGACATTCCAAGACATCCGAGTAGGCCAATCACCAGCTTCCAGAGAGCAACCTTGAAGACCGAAGACCACCCTCCTTTCCCTCAAGCTACTTGTAGCACGGAGCTTCTTCCATTGCTGTGATCCATTGGCGCCAGCTCAGCTTCGGCTAACCATTCCCCAGATTCTATACTTGTAAGTTCCTAGTGGACAAAAACTCTTCCTAGTTTGGGCTGCCTTGTTTCTTCCTCTAATGTTCTTTGGTTCTTACTTTGGCTTTTCCGCTGGTTCATTCGATTGCATCAATACAGTCGAATCCTTGTTTCTTTTGACCTCTGCTGTGTAGTTGAACACTTCTCTCATTCGACTACACATGGTTAACACTCCCAAGACCACCCCCATGGTCGCGACTTCCCATTTTACAAAGATCACCCTCCAAATTGTAACCTTCCTCTTTTGCAAAGACCACCTTCTTGGTCTTTTGCAAAGACCACCCTCTTGGCCTTACCGCAAAGACCTCCCTAGGACATAGCGCCTCCACGACCTCTCAGGCCGTAGCACCTTCACGACCTCCCCGGGTCGCAACGCTCACACGACCTCCCTCGGTCGTAACACTTCTAAGACCTCCCACTGGTCGCAACACTTCCACGACCTTCCACTAGTCTTAACGCTTTCAAGGCCTCCCCTTGGTCATAACACCCTCACGACCATCCCCTGGTCGTAATGCTCACAGGACCTCCCCTGGTCCCGGTATCTCCAGGACCTCCTCTGGTTCCATCTTGACCGTCGGGACCTCCTCTGGTCCCATCTTGACCGTCGGGAACTCCTTTGCATTTATCTTGACTGACCAGACCTCTCCTCACTTAGATCTAAGGGTCCAGACCTCCCCTCGGTTAGATCTAAGGGACCAGACCTCCCCTCACTTAGATCTAACGTCCCAGACCTCCCCTCGCTTAGATCTAAGGGTCCAGACCTCCCTCCCGCTTACATCTAAGGGTCCAGACCTCCCCTCGCTTGGATCTAAGGGTCCAGATCTCCCCCCACTTAGATCTAACGTCCTAGACCTCCCTTCATTTGGATCTGAGGGTCCAGACCTCCTTTCATTTGGATCTAAGGGTCCAGACCTCTTTTCGTTTCGATCCAACGGTCTAGACCTCCCTCTCGTTAGATCTCCCTCTTGTTCTTTTTGCAAAGACCACCCTCCCAGTCCACAGTACCTCATGACCACCACAGTCACAGTACTTCGGGACCTCCCACAGGTATAGTAATTCGGGACCTCCTGATCTGATAATTCAGGACCTCCCACAGTTCTGATGATTTCAGGACCTCCCCTGGTATAGTAATTCTAGGACCTCCCCTGGCTACAGTGATTCCAAGACCTCCCCTAGTCACAGCATCTCCAGGACCACCCCAATTCATAGTACTTCCACGAACTCCCGGTCGTATCTTTCTAGAAACACAGTAGCTCCTACGACCACCACAGATCCGACGGCCACTGAGTTTTCAACTGTGATGGTCTCATATTTCAAATCTACGAGTTTGAATTATTTGGATTTCTTTGCATATTTGAAAACGATTTGAGTTGGGATATATGCTTATTTGCCTTTTCGGTTGTTTTGCGATTATAGAAGCTGAGGCGACCGAAGAACTGTTCGCTGAATAGGATCCCGATCAGTAGCACTCCGAACAAGGCGAGTCAATCCTTTGATCATGTTGCACCCACTTTTTGCAAATTATGTTGCTTTAAATTATGAAACTGCATTGCTATGTTTCATCAAACTAAATTGGTCTAGGTCATAGCTAATGCCTTAACAAATACTTGTGTATAAACTTCCAATCCTTGAACTTGGATACTATCCTTTGTCACCCTAGACTTAATGGACTACATACTAGTTACTAAGTCTGTACCTAAGTGTCATGCTTAGCCTTGCTTAGATACAATGTCATGCGGGCATTAAATTGTCCGACCACAATCCTTAAAAACTTTGGAAAATGATTTGGGGCAGTTCAGGCTGGGAGCCTGGCTGGTATGTTGAGGTAAATGGTTATTTTCCAAAAACAACAAAACCTGAAAAACTGCTTTTGACTGGGGCGGCTGGAAGGAATGGCTGGTGGCGGGGGCACGAGAAGATGTTGGTATGTGGATGTGCCGCCCTGGTCAAGTAAGGACCGAATCTTGTGATGACCTCTCATGCAAAAACAGTGCAACCACAAGTCTA
Source organism: Phyllostachys edulis (assembly GCA_036346405.1). Classification (NCBI taxonomy): domain Eukaryota; kingdom Viridiplantae; phylum Streptophyta; class Magnoliopsida; order Poales; family Poaceae; genus Phyllostachys; species Phyllostachys edulis. The sequence goes on from CM070566.1 coordinate 21,226,574, forward strand.
TAATGGGTACGACCTGGACAACTAATTTGCTCGCCTCGGCGTGGTCTCACCATCGGAGGAATGTGGCGTGGGTAAAGAGGAAAGGGAGCCACAGTAAAACCACATGGCGCCCTTGATTCGCATGTCTAAGGAAACGTGTGAATATATCAAGGCGATTACCTCTTGCGGGTAAAGTGTGCGAACTCTGCAAAGTAAGAAAACTATCATGATAGCCATGCTCACGGTCAAGAGCGGTGCTGAGAACTTGCTTGATATAGCTCTCATTTTTATAAAACCATTTGTGCTGGAAAAGGAAGATGGGGTGGGAACCCAGGGATTTAAGAAAGGCACAGTGGGGACCCGAGTAAATCTGGGATAGCAGAGCATTGGGTGGATGGAGCCACTCAATAGTATAGGAGGTGGGACGTCCACTAGTATTTGTAAAATGAAAACTCATTTACAAAACCCCTTTTGTAAAAAAATGCTAAGTCTTAGGATTTTCTATTAAGTCTAATTCAAACTTGGCTTTGTGCAAATAAAAGAACTCGAGACCTCCCTTGATTAGCCTTGCATCTATAAGAACTACATTGTGGGTTGGCTTGCGAGTACGGTTGTGTACTCAGGCTCTTCCATTATAATCTTTTTAGACCCAAATGACCAAGACCCCTACTAGTACTTCACGGAGGATGAACCAAACGACGGTGATGATAATGAAGCTTAGGCCGGGACCTCCAGTCGCTTGCCTGTGGGCAGAGTGAATGGATCCACCACAACTTGTTTTGTTTCCGCACTTGCTTTCTACTCTGTACTTCTGGCTTTTGTTAAGCTCTCTCCTAAGTGGCACTTTTGTAAAACAGTAGGCCGCACGGCCGAATATTTATGTAATATATTATGGGCTTGCACTGTTCATTTTGAGTATCATTTACATTGAGTGAAGTTCACGATCAGTGTGTTTACCGACTCTAAGTGGATGTCCTACGACCACCCTTTTTGATGGTCTAGAGCCGCTACTAAGTAACCTAGAACCTCCCTTAGCTGGTCGAGAGCCTTTACCAGATAACCCTCGATAACCCTTAGCTAACACATGACCACTACCACATGTCTCACAACCACCCTCGTAGGATTTATAACTAGCTCTAGTGGGTCTAGAACCTCCTCAGGACCTCCTATGGCCTCCAGGATCTCCTTAAGACCTCCTAGGACCTCCCTATGAGCTACAGGATTTCTGCAGGACCTCTCTCGACCACCTCGGGACCTCCCCTTTGGACATCCTCAGGACCCCTCTTCGACATCCTCAGTACCTCCCTTGATTACCGGACCTCCTCGGGTCCTTCTTCTCAGGACCTCCTCCACCCTTTTTATCGTATCCACAGGACCTCCTCCTCCGGACCTCCTTAGGTCCTCCTGTACCTCTGTTGTTGTCGTATCCTCATGACCCCTCTAGGACCTCCCCAGGACGTCTTTCTAGTACACCTCAGGACCTCCTCTAGATGACTCTACATTGTTTCCGCAGGACCTCCATAGGACCCCCTTTGACTACTCAAGACCACTCCAAGAACCGTACTCAAAAGGAACAGTGACCAGCGAAAGGATCACTCCTGGACCTCCTCGGGTTTACTCTAGAACTCTCCTAGAACCTCTTTAAGACCTCCCCTGATATCCTTTTTCCGTCCAATAGTGGATGTAAGTGTGCACCAAACTGTGTGTTTGCTTGAGATGTCGTAGTTGGGTGAATGAACCGACGATGTAACTGTGGGTGTCAGCTACTGATCTAGGGAATGACACATTGCACACAGTGGATCCCAAGCTCCAAATTTGGGGTCTGACACTTCGCCTTCTATGGTTCTAGTCCATCTTGCGCCTTACTTGAGTCTAACCATCTCACCCGACATCCACGACCGTTCTGGACCTTGGTTCTCCTAACCAAGTCCCGGTCCTCCTTATCGTTGACCATAGTTGACTCCAAGCCACCTGCACAATGATAGACCAAGCAACCATTTTCGGGAACAAGTTCTTCACAACTTGACACATGTTAGCCAAAACATGCATCATGCAACATCTATGCAATGAAACCCATGAACTTTACCTAACCAACAAACATTACCGCCAAGCAGGCTGGTGAACAAGTCAAAATCGGTCAGATCGCCACCCATGGGCAGTCTGACCGCCACCTGGCTGGTCTGACTACCCAGCAAGGGACTTAGCCAAATTTCCTCTCTGGAAATCCGAAACCTCTCTGAAAATTTCAAACGAATAGAACTTTTGACTCGAAGCTCCAAAAATTATGAGACCAAGTGTAGAAGAATCCCCTCTCTTGCCTACACCCTCTATTTTTGGTCTGATCCCAAATTCAACAAAACCTTTATGGCCGGTCAGACTGCCGCCTCCTGGCCGGTCTGACCACTAGCCTCTTGGCCAAAGCTCAGGCCGGTCTGACCGCCAGAGATGACCAGTCAGACCGCCACAAAGGCCGGTCTAACCACCGCCCTGGCCGGTCTGACTGCCTACAGCCTGACAACAGTAGGACTTTGCCGAAAACGAGGGTTTCTCCAAGCACCTCGACGCTATTGCCAACTGTTCAACACACTAAGATTAGGATCATATCCACATGATCTCCACAGAACCCAATTAAGTGAAAGACATAAATTAACCAACCAAACAACGGATCCCCCCTCTTACTACCCCAAAAGCATCCTTTTTGAGACAAATCAAAGAGAGCTATACACAGAAGGGGAAAGAATCAAGCTTAAAAGGTTGCCTTCTTCATCTAAGCATCGCAAACCATCTTTCTCTCATCAAGTTCGAGGCCAAAGATCACCCACGCATAGGTGGTGCCACCACACGGAGATGGGCGTGGGGATTTGGCACCCGTGGTCGACGTCGCCTGGGAGCCCATCGCCCTGTGGTCGCTGTCGACCGCCCGTCCCCAACTCCATTAGTGCACGGGCGACACGAACGGGGATTCGCACCATCCACCTCCTATCCCCGTTGCCGTTGGGCTTGTGTCCCCTCTCCTCACCGACTTTGGCGTGTCCTCTAGCGTCGTAGCAGGTGGATGGCTGCACAGAAGGCAGCGCTCCATGGAGTCAGGGAAGAGACAAGGAAGGATAGAAGATGGGGAAAGAGATAAGGCTAGGGCATTTGGCCATTTCGAAAAAAACTGACAAGGTTAACGGATGTGCTTTGACAACAAGATGATGACGATGGCATACTACGAAGAAAATTCAAAAATTGGTGGCATGGAACGAATACATAGTTATTCTGTGGCATATCGTGGAACTATGACTTTTTCAGTGGCAAGGAATGAATTTTCTCCATAGCCAATTCTGTTAATTTGAAGTCGCCCTCAGGGAACCACACATAAGGTGCTTCATAGCCCAACCGCATGTAAGCAATAGTGAATACTGAGTAGTACTCCCAGCCAGAAGTGGATTAAGGGTATATCCCCCGTCTCATCCTTAGTTTAATTTTCCCTCTGTATATTTTTGAGAATAGAGAGTGCAGTAAGAAACAAAATGATGCGAATCTCGATGCAAATTGAATGGGAAATAAGATAGGAAAATGTCCCCTTCCCTAGTACTCCATCCATTCCTCGATAGATGATATTAAGGGATTTTGCACTACAACTAATACATGTATACAAAAGACCATATTGCCCTCTTTCCCTAGCTCACTTATTGCTTTTGTGTGATGTGTGTTACTTAGTCTACAGTAATACATGATTTTGACAACAATGAATGTTAAGGGTATGCAAAGAAAAAATGGTAAAAATTGCCTTAGAATTGTAGAATGACATGCATAGTATTATTTAGGAGAAAAAAATTGAAAGTGATAATAATTTGTATTTGAGAAAATCGCACTGTAGGTCCCTGAACTTGCGATGTTATGCCACTTAGCTCCCTGAACTTGTATTTTACTTTCTCATCCCCTGAACTTGCGAGGTTGTACCACTAGCTCCCTGAACTTGCGTTGAAGCGAAGTTCGTTGGATGCGATGCCGGAGACTTCGCCCTCTCCGAGTCCGCTGGAGTCATCGCGGCACCATTCCGGCCGTGTTCATTGTCCTTGTCACCTCACGCTGACAACAACGGATTCTTCAGGCCTGGGAACACACCATGCTCGCGTCTTTGCCGGAGCTCCACCATCGTAGCTTGCCGCCACCCTCGCCCTTGCCTCCTATGAGTCGACCGTGAGAGAGAGAGAAGTACATTCTCAGTGCTAGAGCAGAAGCTACTCACCCTGCATAAAGTCTATTTGGTCGTTTACTAACAGAAAAGGCTGAGCCGGTAAATCACCAAGAGAGATAGAGAAGTATTGTGCCCCTGCTCTGGCACCGGGAATACAACTCTCTCTCTTTCTCACGGCCGACTCAGGGCAGGCAAGTGTGAGGGTGGCAGCAAGCTGCGACGGTGGAGCTCTGGCAATGACGCGAGCACGGTGCGTTCCCAGACTCGATGAATCTGTTTTTGTCGGTGTGAGGTGACGGGGATGATGAACACGGCTGGAACGGGGCGACAATGAGTGCACCGGACTCGGAGGGGACGAAGTCGCTGGCATCACATCTGGTGAACTTCACTTCAACGCAAGTTTAGAGAGGTAAGTGGCACAACCTCGCAAGTTCAGGGGGCTGAGAAAGCAAAATACAAGTTAGAGTTAAGTGACACAACCTCACAAGTTTAAGGAGCTAAATGACATAACCTCACATGGTTCTGAAATGTACAGTGCAATTTTCTCATTTGGGAACAAAATGAGGGAATTGTTGAGGAACCGTCGCTGGCGAGTCCAGTTCGAACGATCTCCTCGTAGACAAGCGTAGAATCGCTTAGAACAATACAAGAACAAAAAGTACAGAATAGTAGATTGAACACAAAGATATGAGGGGACTTCTTGCTTCTCTTTATTGCTCTTCTGTAAACGGTCATACAATGGTTGGGCGTCCCCTCCTTTATATAGTCTTCAGGGTGGATGAGGAGCCCATCATGGGCTAGGCCTACAAGACATGGGCCCAGGGTTTCCTAACACTCCTCCTTAGGCACTCATCCATCATGTTCATGTCTCGTCAAAACTCCACAAAAACACAGTGGGAAATTTTTTTGGAGAAAGAGTACATGATACACGTTCTGCTATGCTGCACGAATTGCCTCATTAAAAATCTTAGCCGAGGAACTTTAGGAAAACTCGTCAAGGAAAAAAGAGTACAATCCACCCGATTTCATTTAATCTTCGGAATTTATTCTTTGGGTACTCGATCTTCGTGATCAAGTTTCACTAATGAGTTCGTGAAGATTCTCCTCCTGAATTTTGTACTTCTCTAAGTCTCATCATTCTAATTCCATGTATACACCTTTCAAAGCTAGATGCTGGAAGTGACTTAGCGAATAAATCTGCAAGATTTTCACATGCCTTAGCATGCAGTACTTTAATTTCATCCACCTTTTGCAATTCATGAGCATAGAAGAACTTGGGGTTGATATGCTTTGTGAGATCACTCCTCACATAACCCATCTACACTTCTGCAGCACAAGCTGCATTATCTTCATAGATAATAGTGGGGATTTGTACGGTATTCAATCCACATGACTACTAGATGTGATGAATCATCGGCCGAAGCCAAACACATTCTCGTGAGGACTCGTATAGTGCTATTATTTTCAAGTGGTTTGTCGAAGTCGATACAAGACATTGCTTAGACGATTTCCATGGAATTGCAGTTCCACCACATAGGAATGCACAGCCTGTTTGTGACTTGGCTATATGCGGGTCCGACAGGTACCCGACATCTGTATAGCCAGTCATATTCAGGTCTTGGTTCTTTCTGTAGAACATACCAAGTTCTTCGCTTCCTTGGTGGTATCAGAAGATGTCCTTTCTTCCCTATAATGCCTTTTGGTAGGTTTTGCACTATTCCTTACTAGTAGGTTCATGGCAAATGCAATGTCCGGTTTAGTATAGTTTGCTAAATACATGAGTGCTCCTATTGCACTTAAGTACGAGAATTTCGGTCCTAGGACTTCTTCCCCCTCTTCTCTAGGTTTGTACGGGTCCTTGTCTTGTTGCAAGGATCTCCCGACCATCGGCACTTTCAAAGGGCATGCCTTTTCAAAGCCAGACCTTTCTTACACCTTCTGAGTGTAGGTTGACTGGTGTACTAATAACCCTTCAGGGGCATGCTCAAGCTGCAAGCCTAGGCAATATTTGGTTATACCCAAATCTTTCATTTTGAACTCCGACTCCAGGTAAGAGCTTGCTTTCTTAATACCTTCCAGGGTTCCGGTGATATTTAGATCATCTTCATACTCTGAGATTATACAAAATCCATCTTGGGATCATCGTATAAATACACAGGGACAATTCTCATTGTTCGTGTAGCCTTTCTTGCATAGAAAGTTGCTTCAAGCGATTATACCACATCCTACCTGATTGCTTAAGTTCGTATAATGACTGTTTGAGTTTCACACTGTACATATTTCTATTTACTTTGTCTTGGTTCGGGATAGGGATACATTCAGATACCTTCATATAAATGTCTAAATCCAAATTTCCATAAAAGTATGCAGTTACCACATCCATCAATTTTATTTCTAAGTTTAAGTTTACTGCCATTGAAATTAAATATCTAAAGATAGTTCCACCCATGACCGTGGAATATATTTCTTCATAATCAACTCCTAGACATGGAGTGAAACCTTGTGCAACGAGCCTTGTTTACAATTTCATTATTTTCATTTCTCTTTCGAACAAATACTCACTTATGCCCTACGGGGTGCACATGGGGAGGCGTGTGGCTTATATGCCAAAACACCTCTCCTTTATTCAGAGATAATAATTCTGCTTCTATTGCCTTCTTCCAATCTTCCCAATCTGATCTTTTCTTACATTCAATGACGTCTGGACTCTGGATCAAGATCGATGATTGTGATAATTTTCTTTGCAAAATAAATATCGACATTGGCTGTTGTCTTATTCATAGATTCTCCCATGGTCACATAATTTATAGCTATTTCTTCATGGGGCGATTCTTTTAATGCTTCTACTCGCTCACCGCTGCTTCCAATTGTGGGGGCAAGTTCTTTTAGTTTTTCAGCTCGATGTGTGCGCACACATCCATACTGATGTCTCCCTTCGTGGGAATGTTCAAATCCGGTATGCTTTTTCCTGAATGTTCTATATTGGTGCCAGGTATGCCTTTTCCTGAAGGTTCTATACTGGTGTCAGCTCTCAACTGGCTCTCCTTCTGGTTCTGGGGAACTTCGGTGATCGGCTTTATCAAGTCCTTCTTATCCTTTTTCACCAGGCGCCCCTGGTTACTTTGGATTCGAGGGGCCAGAGTTCTCGTTCTTTCTGAGGCCTCAGGACGGGATTAGGGATACCTTTTTTTCTTCGGTATTTCAACCATCTGTGGTGCATTATGTGTAGGCATATGCAACTTAGTCACGCTCTTCAAATCACTAAAGTGGTCAGGCAGTTGATTCGCTAATGCTTGCAAATCAAATATCTTCTCGACTTCAATTGTCTTCTAGACATCAATTATCTTCTGGACTTCTCTTGTCTTCTAGACTTCAATTATCTTCTGGACTTCTCTATTTGCTTCACTAGTGTGCGGGTCATGTGTATGGATTCCCATGGCTTACCATGTTATTTCCCGATATTTTTCATCAAAGGGTTGATTTCCTCCCCTAATGACGGGAAACAATTCTAATCAAATATGCTATCAGCGAAGCGGGCTACATGCAAATCTCCAGTCATAATGTCCAAATACCTGATTATGGATGTTGTCTCATAACCAACGTATATCCCAGACTTTCGGAGAGAGCCCATTGCAGTTCGCTGCAATGGTGGTATAGGTACATAAAATTTGCAACCAAATCTGCGAAGATGAGAAACTTTCGGTGTTGACCCTTGCGCTAGTTGCATAGGTGAACGGATGTTATATGCCGGTGGTCTAAAATTGATGAGAGTTGCTGCGTGCAGGACTGCATATCCCTAGCATGTAGTTGGTAAATTACAATTCTACAAAATTTGCTAGTCCATTCTGGGTGTAGACATGCGGTACTGAATACTCAACGTTAAGTCCCATTGCCATGCAATAATCATCAAATACCTTTGAAATAAATTCTCCGGCGTTGTCCATTCCGGTAGATTTCACATGATGATCAGGGAAATTATTCTTAATGTTAATTATCTACGAGATTAGCTTTGCAGAAGCGTGATTTCTCGTAGACAATAAACATATGTGCGACCATTTCGAGGAAGCATCGATGAGCACCAAAAAAACCTAAATGGCCCTAACAGGGGCTGTATAGGACCACAAAAGTCTCCCTAGACACGGTCCAGGAATGCAGGGATTTCATCCTCCGCTTTCAAAGCAGAAGGTCTAGTAATTAATTTCCTGGTGGCACATGCGGGGCACACAAAATTTTCTTGATTCAAAACCCACATGGCTAAACCCAACCCTTGTCACGTTTGAACCAAGTCCCCAAAGAGCGCAAGCATTTTGGACTGTTGGATCTGAAGCCAAGCGCTCAGATCAAATGGGACGTTTGGACCGTTCGAACCCCATAGCCAATAGGAACCGTTGGATTTAAAACCTAGCGTCTAGATCAAATGAGATGATTGGGCCGCTCTACTTAACACGCGCGCACCGTTGGATCTATTTTAAATGCTCGAGATGAATTGGGCCGTTCGGACCATTCGAACAGCAAATTCCATCTCAACCGTTGGTTAGGAAATGAACGCACCAGATGAATTGGGCCGTTCGGACCGTCCGAACAGCACAATTCATCGTGGCCGTCCGTTTCTAATCGGACTGCCAAGTTTTAACCAACGTGTAACATTTTGTTTGAGTCACTAGCTGGTGGGCCCCGTGCGCAGGACTCATCGTCCACCTCGCGCTCGGCCGCGCCAGCACAGCATCGTGTGAAGCTCCATCGCCCACTGTTTTGGACCTCACCGCCCATGGTTTCATTGCAGCCCAGCTACTCCAGTCACGTTGCCATTCATTGACGCACCCATACCTACTTGCGCCAACTCGGAGCTGCCCGTACAACATTGGATTGCTCTGCCTTTGTTGCCCATGGCTGCCCGAGCCTTTCTTGCTCTTCTCCGCCGCTCCGGCTATAAAAGGGACACCCTGAGCTTCGCAATCCCTTTTCCAAGCTCGTGCGCTCACTCATTCTTCATTTCATCTACTCAATCGAACCCTAGAGCCCCAAGAGCAAAAACCCTAATTTCACCGTGCGCCTTCGACTTCGTCTCCGACGCCGTGAAGGGTTTTGTATCATTTATTTTGCGTCATATCGCGTCCCTTAACATCTTGAGTATTTCCCCTCAAATGATTTAGCTTTTGATCCACAGGAGCTTCTGTTTGGAGCTTTCTTCCTCGTCTTCGACCAAAACCACCGCGAAGGCCTCATCGGCGATTCAGTGCATCTCGAGTCAATTCACTGCACCAGGAGCATCGCCAAGACTCACTGAAGCTTATACGATCATTGGATTTCTTTCTCTTTCACCCAGGTTTCTTCTCCACATGCGATCAACCTCGCCGCCACACCTTGTCGTCGACAACGCAACTCCGACCATCTCAACCTCTCCACGTCATTCCGATAGACTCCTAATAGTCCCTAGATGCTTATGTGCACATTAGTTTGCCACGGGCTATGCTCGTTTGCTCTATCACATTTTTCCGTAGTTACTCCTCTGCTCGCTGCCGGTGCGAAGCCACCTCCGGCCACGCCGTTGGTGCCGGCAGGTGCGCATTAGTGTGTAGAACCCATTCCAAGCACTCACTTGACTCGCCACGCCTCACATCGCCGGCGAGCAGCGCAGCCATGAAGCACCACCGCACGGCACAGCCCTGATAGCACTGTAGCTCGTCACTTGGGTTTAACAAAGTGTTTAACTACTTAGTTAGATCTAATTAGTCACTTACATCTGGGACCGAGTAGTTAAGTTAACTCCAACCATTAACTTCGTTTGAGTCTATGACATGCGGGCCCCACAGCTTAAGTGCACGGCACAACCCTTTGGGATGTCTCACTGACAGTAGGCCCTACCTGTCGGCTTCGCCTGAAAATCCAATGGAAAATAGGAAATACACTTTCTCAGTTAGAAAACGTATTTTCCGTTTATTCTGGATTATTCAAAACCGATTGTAGTAAAAGCTTAATAACTTTTGCTACACAACTCCAAATTTAGTGAAATCAGTCTCTAAATTCGTATAAAATCATGATCTACCCAAATATGTAAAAATATTCTATTTTGGTCGCTGTTGTTTCTGTTGGATGTTATTTTAATTCTTTTTCGGCTCTTTTTAGATATTGATTATTCGGGTTATTCTTGCGACGATCAATCCGTTATACCTCCAGAATAGCAAGAGCAAGGCAAGCACCCCCTTTGACCATATTGATCCCAGTATTTTACTTATTGTACTTTGTTTTGTAAATCCTATTATGCATGCGTGTATATTTGTATGAAAATGCTATTATCGGAAAAATGGTAGTTGTACATCCTACTTGTTGCATATGTCTCCTTGGATTATTGATCTCTTACTGTTGTAACCTTTAGGTTATGGGTTAGACAATATGTAATGTCAATTGGGAATTTTCGAGTGTAGTCTCTGCACAAATGCAACTAGAGCAATAGAATTTTTTAAAATTGATAAAAGGACAATATGTTAATTTGTGAGTTTGGAAATATTTTGCAAAATGTCTAGAGGAGTTACCTCTGTTATTTTTATGAACATGACATGAAAACTTTAGTCTTTAGACACAGGCAAGTTATGTTGTATTCTGAAAAAGTGGGGATTGAAACTCACTAGTAGATAGGGTGGAGATCTTGCCTGTAGTCGGTTAAGGACTGAAGCCAACAAATTCGGGACTAAGACCTAATCGTACAACCATATGTGCTAGTGTGGGCTGGTCGTAGCTAACTAAGTTATCGAAATATTGGCCTTGCATGATAGTAGGCAAAAGTAGTGCGCACATTGCCGGGGTATCGGTAATGCCGACACAACTGCGAATGCCTCACTTCGACGGGTGTTATCCAGGTGAATTGGGGGACTTGCTCAACGGGGTCTATTCGGCGAGTAAGGCTCCTCATCCAATGTGTTACCTTGGTACTATCAGTGTTGTTATTATTAATTTTCCCGACGAATGAGGATAATGATTCACAAGGCTAGTGCAAGGTTAGGACTAGATAATGTAAAGGTTGCGTCGTGAACTCTAGGTTGCTTACCTTCGGTAGTGAGCAACGATATAGAGATATTTCAGGCAACTAGAATACCGCATATTATGGGTAAAGTTGTACACCTCTGCAGAGTGATAAACTATTCGAATAGCCGAGCTCGCGGTCATGAGCATGCTTAGTGCGGCTGGTATGGTGGTAGCTTTTGTTTTCCAAACTGTTTTGTCACAAAATGTCGGGGTAATGACACTGGGTTTTACTTTGTTGAGTTAACTACCATGTCTATAGTTTGTTGCTATGTCTATAGCCTATTGTCATTCTCTGACTGATTTTCTATTTCCATAGCAGTATTGCCATGTCTATGGTTGAACATGAACTTGTCAGTGCCATTTCTATGGAGAAACATTGATTATATTTTTGCTTACAACCGGGTATGGTTGTGAGTGTTTGTTGTTACTTATTCAGTTACTTTATTTACTGTCTTGTACTTACTTTTTCATAAACTGCTCTTTCAAATTCCGTTGCAAATTATTACTTATGATTATTGCAAATAAACTTGGCTTTGAGCAAATGAACTTGTAGAGTAGAGCCATACACTTTTTAGCCTTGCATCTAATATAATTTTTGCGATACACTACAAGCCTTGCTGAGTACACATGTACTCAATCTTGCTATTGTTGTTGCTTTAGAATTTGCGATGATCGGCCTTGACGATGAGTTCTTTGCACACGCACCGAGGGGTTCGGTGTGGTCTACTAAACCTTGTTTCCTTGTCGGTTGCTGAGGATCGGATGGGCATACCGTTGGACTTTTGCTACTACTACTATATCTTCCGCTGCTATTTTCGTTCTCCGATGACTACTTTTATTTGGCCGGTCGGCCGTGGGTTATAATAACTCTTGTAACAGCTTAAGTAGAATACACCCTTTTGCTTTACTTTAGTATGTGAATGTATGAATGTGATGCCAAATGTTGTGAATGTGTGTGCTAGCCTTTATTCCTGGGACTAGCATAGTATACACATAAGATTCACGGGTATTCCACGCCCGGGGGTCTAACAAGGCGGCTGTGAGATGTAGTTCTTCGTTAGAACATCATCTTGAGCTTCCACAACTTACATGATGTCAATTAATTCGGCATACTCCTTGTAGCCATCTTGACAATAGTTGCGTGCGGATTGCACCGTATTCGGGTGAAATGTAGAAAGAGTATTCTCAATTTTCTGCTCATCCATGATTACCTTACCACAGAGTTGAAGACTCGTACAAATTCTGGCCATGCTGGGCCAGCTCTTCGAACTCCCGGTTCGTGATGCCAGTCATATATTCATGCAAAGAGTTCATAAGATTACTGCTGGTAATTTGCATAAAATGATTGCAAAATTCTCATATTGCTCTACGAACTCTTGGTTTGTGATGCCGTATTTTTCTATGCATTTTCATGATTTACTGCTATATTTCAATGATTAAAAGGAATATAAACAACCACATATAATCAAAATAGCAAATACAATATATAAATTGCATATAAATAATAATAACAAAGTTAAACATGCTTCAAATGCTCAAAATAATTCAAAATTTGAATTCCCGAGGCCCTTTTCTATTGGAATATGAATTTTCAGTGAATTCTGCAATTTTCGGGGGCTAACCCACTAAATTTCAATTCTAAGAAAAAATTTCGTGCAATTTTCAAATTTTCAGGGGTTATTCTGCAAAAAAATCTTTCTCAGAATATTTCCTCATAATTTTCAGAATTCCGACGGTTAATTTGCAAATTTTCAGGATCTTCCACTGCCCCCTTTTTTTTATCGGTTTTCCACCCGGAATACCTTTCGGCTGGGCCTTCTTGCTTGGCCCATTTTGGCCCAAAACGACCCATATGGCCGAGTCAAAAGGGCGAGTCCTTTAGGGTTTCTTTTGCCCCTGTGCACCAAGGTGGGCGGCGACGCTGTAGGCGCTTCGGGAGCCGACGGGTGCGCGATGGGTGTGGTGGCCATGCGGGGCCGCCCGCTGGAGGTGGAGTCGACGAGTGCGGTGTGGGCACGGCGACGTAGTGCGGGTTGCAGGTCGATGGTGCCGTCCTTCCACAACACGATGGAGGCAGCTTCAGGCAGCATGAGGGCCTCGTGTAGGCGGCGCGAGGGGCCGATGCGCACGGCGCGGCTTCGAGCGGCTGGTGTCGGTGTGACGGACACAACTCGTGGCGGGTGCACGGTCGTCCTTGGGTAGTGCGGTGCGCCTCGCGCAAACCGGCGTGACCATGTAGGTCCAAGCGGCAGCGCGGCCATGCGGGAGGCCGGTGAGGTGCGGTATGTAGGGCCGGCGAGTCTGGCGATCTGGTCACCGCGGGCGGCGTGGGAGCCGCGGTGCTCTGGCGGCGGCGGTAGCATGCAGGTTTAGCGTCGCGCATGGCCTCGGCTCGAGTGCGAGCTCGGCGTGCGAGCATAGGCTCCGGTGTCGGCGGTCTGTGCGGCGCCACGGCGTGGTTCGCCGACGTGAAACACGGTTCGCGGCGGATCTGATCTGGCCGCGGTGCATGCCATATGTGGGGCCGGCGGCGTCGTGCCCGTCTTGAGGGGAGTCGGCGGCGGGGAGGGCGTGTGCGGTGTGGCGGCGCCCGGCCGGGGCGGTGGTAGCGAAGACGCGGCTTCAGCGCATGCGGCGCTGTGGTGGCACGCTCTAGGCCGGCTTCAGCGTGTCGCGGCGTCTTGGTGGCAGCGTGGCCATGTGCGGGTGGCCGACGGCAGACCAGCGGCGGCGCGGCCGTACGGGGCTGCTTCAGCTAGGTTTTTTCTTCCTTTTTACCGTTCACCCATGTGTTGTGCAATCAACAATCCCTTTTATTTTCGATTAACCATCCGATCGATATTGTGCCGGCGACTGCAAGTCAGCTCGCGGAGATTACAGGTAATTTGCAATCTACAATCTATGGTGCAATCGACATCTGCTCTTTCATGTAATCCACCGATCGATATTTTGCCAGTGACTTCAAGTCGGCTCGCGGTAGATTAAAGCGGACTTGCATCTTAGGATAAAACAATCTAGAAAGCAACAATTGCGGGATTGAAAGCGATCTAGAAAACAATGCGATCTACGAGTGTTGTTCTCGACAATTAGCTTTTCAATCCGTGCAGGCCGGAGAGCGTAGTCGTGCTGATAACGTGTTGAGGAACCGTCGCTGACGAGTTCAGTCCGAACGATCACCTCTTAGACAAGCGTAGAATCGCTTAGAACAATGCAAGAACAAACATTACAGAATAGTAGATTAGTAGATTGGACATAGAGATATGATAAGACTTCTTGTTTATCTTTATTATTCTTCTGTAAACGGTCATACAATGGTTATAGATCCCATCCTTTGTATAGTTTTCAGAGTAAATAAGAAACCTATTATGAACCTACAAGACATGAACGAGAGTATCCTAACATGAGTATCCGATAAGAGCAGCTCATCCGGACTTTGCATGGACATATACACCAATTAATGCAGCATGCAGTTATGTTGGTGTAAGTACGACCTGCAGCCAATTAATGGATGGGTTGCCATTGCCTGCCAATCGTTAGCCGATCATTGCAATCGATCACTGGCTATGTGTAGTCAACGAATTGAAGAATGAGCGACCAGCAGCAAACTTTGGATCCGGATCATCGGCACTCCAAGACCCACTGTACGAATAGCACAAATAGTACTCCCTCTATTTTTATATACATGACGTTTGACCAAACTTACAGTCAAACTTATCTAACTTTGGCTAATAATATATGAAAAACTATTTAGATTGATCATGAGTGAATAGTGTCATTAGATTTGTCATGATAAATATTTTTATAATATAATAATTTTGTAATTTTTTACTAACAAAATCATATGAAAGTAATGGTCAAAGTTATATAAGTTTGACTGCATATTTAGTCAAACGTCATGTATTTAAGAACGGAGGGAGTATTATGTTGTGGCACTGTAGCAAATAATGTAACAACGGCAAAACAAATTTACTACGGTGAAATCACTGTAGCTATTGATTTCGGCATTTGTTTTTTGATCGGACGGTAGAGATCACTCCTAATACCTATGCACTATAGATCATCTGCAGTGAATACTTCAACGCAGAGGATCCCAATCTACAAACTTTGGTTTGCATCAATAAGAGCATCTACAACAGCCTACGTCAGCTGTTACTAAGGGGTTGCCACATCAGTTTTTAGGTGATGTGGAGGAGAGAAGATGAGGTTGTTTTTAGATGAAGAAACTAGCAAATTGTTAATACTAAGACCAAGGACGGAGCTTAAGCTCGGCGAACGTGGGCCGTCGCCCCCTAGCGATTTACGGAGAAAAAATTAACACCAGATATGCTATGCAGTATGAGGGGCACTGGGGCAGGGCGCTGGAACATGGGCCATTGACGCAGTACCCTTGGCCCACATGGCCTCATCATCTCATGGAAAGCATCAAAGCATTAAGCAGGACTGCAGTAGGAAAGGAAAGCGTGCTGTGTACGCTAGTAACTAGTTGATGGCTAGACCTTCGGCCTTCAGGCTTGAGGCTTGATTGCTTCAGCCCTTGCCCCTTGCGAGTTGCGACGAGGCAGGTCCAAAGGCGCCTAGGCGGCGGCCGGCTGCACGCGACGCCGTGACGACTGACGAGTTGACGAGCTGTCGGGCGCAACGCACTAACGCAGGGCGTGGTCGCACGTGGCCCCCCGTACAATTTTGCTCAAGCTCCGTCACTGACCAAGACACAAGAAACAACCAAATACTCTATTGGAGACTTACTTGTTACCTAAAAACGCGTTTTGTGGGTCTCACTGTCTTAAAGCAAAATATACACCAGATCATTTGTGCAGCCCAACTTCATTATTGATATGATAAATAAGCTAAAACATGTAGGTCACAAAGTTGTACTTTATTATTGATCATCAAGAATCATGCACATTTGTAGCAATTAAAGTCTTAGACATAAGCTCAAGAAACAATCCATTGGAAGACTTGTTTCTTTTTTATTAGATTGAGTACTCTCTCTCCTCTTAGTAACCAGCTAAGAAATAAACTATTGTAGATGCTCTAATTAGCTAGGCTTAAGTAAATAGTGCTAATTAATTAGTCATCAATAGTTAGTCGTTATTAGTCCGGCTTAAGTAAATAGTACAAAATAATTAGTCACCAATAATTAACCATAATTAGTTAGTCGTAATTAGGCGGTTCTAATTAATTAGTAGTTGTCAGTTAGTCCTAATTAATTAGGCATAATTAAACTCGCAATGACCTCGCGAGAACTAGTAAATTGTACACAATTTCGTAAAGTTTCTTTGCATGGTTTTCTTGCACTAAATGGTTTTCTTGCACTAAATACTTCGAAGTCGTAATACTTTTTTTTAAAAAAAAATGAACGGTGGAGATCGCTTCCAATACCAATGTACTATAGATCATCTGCATTGACTCTTTAGAATCTAATAGGGTGTACAACACTTGTTCCAGTAATACTAGTGCCCATGTACTGTAGATTTCCTATATTGACTCCTAGAATCCAATAGAACGTACAACACTCGTTCCAGTAATTCTAGTAAAATCCATCTATCAATTCCTTCAACGCAGCCGCTTACCAGAGAATTGCATTGTTCCTCTCGGAGTGTTCAGTAATACTGGTAAAATTCCTTCAACGCAGATGCCACATGATTTTTACCCAGAAGCTTGGAGAAAATGTGGTTTTTGTACGAGCATGATACTGCTACTAGCACACCACATTTTCAGGTTGGGATTACATTGACTTTAAACCCATTAGAAGATGTCACGCAAACTCTTTTTAATTTTTCAGTTTCAGTATGTGCACTAAGTTTTGTTGAATTAAGTAGCAAACTTTATTAAAATACCGAAGGCTAGGCAGGTTACACGATTCTCCTCTGTTCTGAAATTTCGATGCATCAATCAAGCTAGCTGATCGTTGGTTTTGCAACCCGTTCAGACATATTCCTTGGTAAGAATTGCACTTGCTTTTATAGTCAATTCTCAATTGCTGGATCTTGAAATATTGATAACTAAAGATAAAACAGAGGGATGCTACTAGCTACGCACCCAAATTCCATACTACTTAGGCTCTTACTGACGAAGGTGATACAAAAGAAGGCCGGTCTAATTACTATAGCTACTACATCGGTCGTACACAGCAAGCATGCTGATCTTGAGAGCATCTTTTCATCTGCATCGCGCAGAAATGTAGAATGATTCGGCCGCCTCTTAATTTCTACCTTGATTAGTAGCTTAAGCTTGCTGCAGTTGCTCAGAATCCTAGACGATCGGTCTCCCAGTTCAGCCCAGACGCAACCCTATCATGGTAAGGGACGTACTCCTGTATATACATAGTTGAGCACAAATCAAAAGGAATTTGAGAAATAGATTCGTTATTATGTCTCACTTTCGCAGTTTCTCCATGAGCTGTTGATTAAATCTACCTCGAGTTTCCCCATGAGTTCCTGTGCTGTGGGAGCCGACACGATGATGCGGCGAGCACTGGGGTTGATGAAGCCTTCCTCCACGGCTTGGTCCATGAATGTTAGCAGGGAGTTGTAGTACCCATCAACATTCAGCAGGCCAACCTGAAGAGTTGGTTAATCGGGCCAGAATTGCCTTGTTAGATTACATTTAGCTGCATTTTATCTATCCCTTTTCATCGAAGTAACAATGGTTGTATATGTGAAGCTACTTCAGAAGTGAAGGGAGAAATACATGATCTACTGATTGATTATAAAGGAGCAAATACCGGCTTACGATGGATGCCTAATTGTGCCCATGTGATCACTTCAAGCAGCTCTTCCAGCGTTCCATATCCTCCTGAGTTCTAACTCATCTTAGCTTTTGGAGTACACAAAAATACCTATAGTAATATAATAGGCGAACACGTTGCTACTTGCATCCATTAACTCACACACTAGTGCCTGCATCCTTAGCTGTTAATTTCACACATGAAACGTATGCGGGCCCAGTGACCCTCGGCTATAGTACTTAGTCACGAATTTTTGTTGCCCTGATCTGACCTGACAATTCAGAGATGCAATGCACTTATGCGATGCAGGCTACGCAGGACACAGTACTCACCAGGCAGGGCTATGAACGCATCAGACTGCCTTGCCATCTCTGCCTTCCTCTGGTGCATGTCGGCTACCGGCCTCACCTCCCCCACCGTCTCTCCAATTATCTGACAAAACAGCATCCATAATCTCATTCAGTTTATTTTCCCCATCTTAATTTTCTGTGCCACAGAAGAAGGAATTCAAAAATAGCATTGCATCCAATGAATGCATCGTCAGAGCTCCGGCCTTTCGTGCACTATATATATATATAGGAAGCCTTTTTTCTACTCCCAGGTGTAGTTACTCCTTATTTTGTATCTCACAACGTAGGGAGTATCTTGCACAACCAAGAGTATGTATGTGTAGTATACGAGTATATAAGACCACCTAGGTGGTATTCACACCTTTTTAAGGGTGGTATGTATAATTTTTTAGACATACTCCTTTTTATGTGACATACTCCTTTTTATGTGCGAATATGAAGGTATTTACAAAATATGCTAAAAATTATAGACTCTCTTGTAATTTTTTCATGCGGTTCACATTGGAGTATCTTATAATTAGTATATGAGTATACCCAAAGTGATAAAGGAGTATGTCAAGATCTTTTAGGTGGTATATCAAAAGTGGGAGTAACTACACCCGGGAGTAGAAAGTATTTTTCATATATATATATATATATATATATAAAAGATGCATTGCATCCTTCATGGAAAGAAAAACGACAACAACTTTGCGATGCTATGATGCGTCATTGCGTTGTACCAGAGGGAGGCAGAAAATACTATGCATGATTTAATTACTAGCTAGCCCCTCCATAACTTACTGGGTGAATAAAGTACACTACATATCAATTGCCAAGTACACTACATGTCAATTTTGGCCGATTAGGCCGCCTTATGTTTCATAATAGCAAAATTAGTTACGGCACTATAAAATCGCAAAAATAGCACCGTAAAAGATTAGACAGGTGCTATGTGTCACCTGCAGTGTTTTTGGATCACGGCAGGACGGAGGCACCGTGACAAGAGCCACCAAACACGGGAGGTATGCGTGGCGCCGTGACAGCGAAGATGCCGCGGTCTAAGAGCGCGATAGAAAACTTATCGTATTTTCAGTCCGCGGAACACACGGATATGGCCATGCATGAGAGGCTGCTTGTGCTTAGACCAGCTACTCCCGTGCTCTCCAAGCGCGGTACGTGGCCTCACCCGTCCCGCCGTGCTGCTACTCTCCTGCCACGGTACGAGAATGCTACAGGTTACACACGGCGCTTGCCTAGTCTTCCGCAACATCATTTTTGCAATTTGGTATGAACAGGGACGGAGCCAGCGCCGGCCCAGACCTCGGGCCGGTCTAGCACATTTCAGCCCAAAGTCAAATTGCTGCTGGCATTTGACGTTTTCATTTCCACTTTTAGCTAGCATATTTTCGTTGGGCCTCGGGGTATTGCCTGAGAGGTCTAAGGCTCAGCTCCGTCCCTGGGTATGAACAGATGCTAATTTTGCTATTTCAAATCAAAAGTACCCAAATTAGCCGAAAAATAAAACTCAGACGAGACTGCCAAATTGCACTCGAAGCTACACTCATTGACCAGAGCAGAGGTGAGGCCTATGCTGTAATATCCCGAAAATAACCCTTGAGGGTATATGCGTAATTAGATGAAAGGGGATACGTAAAAATAAGATATTTTGGAGTTTTTAGGAAGGAGTTGGTTCGTACCGAGATAAAAGAATCATGAGGAGAGTAAATTCTAGAAACCCTAACAGTCTGTTCTTTTATCTTTTTTCCTCCATGCGCCGCCATCTCCCGATCGCCCGGCCGCCTGCTGCCGCTTCGGCACCTGCCTGTGCGCAAGGGACGTCGCCGCTCTCCTGCCGCCGCTGCTGTTTGCCGCGTGGACTGCGCGCTGCCCGCTGTTGCTTGCGCCCAGCAGCCGCGTGAGTTTTTCCCGGCCGTGCGTCGGTTTGTTTCTTTTTCTTGTTCCCTTGCGCTGGTTTGACAAGACATCATCTAGTAGTGCAGGATCTTGTATGCAACGGTGGCATTAAGTAGTGGATTAATTAATGGTGTACTGCTTTGATTTTTTAAATTGGGATAGTTAGGAGAGGTGCTGCATGCAACGTTCAATGGGATCAGTTGGTAGAGAGATATTAATTAGATAATGCTGTTTTGTAGTTACTAGTTTTGGCAACGTGTAATGTATGCATACATGTAGGCTTGATTGGCATTAGTAGTTAGCTAATAACGGTGCACTGCTACGATTACTTAATGAGATATGCAGGCATGCATTTCATTGTTGTATTAAAGGAGAAAGAGAGCTATCATGTTTTGTTGGAACACTAAGGGAAAATATTAGCATGTTTCTAGTCGGGAATATTTCGAACAGTAAATTGGTTTTGGTCTACTGTTCTATTGTATGATTTATTCGGGTACCTAAATGGCTATTTTTCGGGAATGTCATCTACTAGTTAATTGTAGATAATTTAAGTATCTTTCCAAAGAGTATTTAATCATGTTGAGCGGACGAGTAATTTTCAAGTTATGAATTTAGTAATATAAGGCTCGCTGTCCAAAAGATGGCAGATCGGTCTTCTGGGTTAAAAACGGGGGTTAGATAATTTAATTAGAAGTCATGGTAATTTAAGAAAAAGTGAGGAATTTTGTGTAGATTCCAGAATGGGGTGGTTTGCCATGATTGGACTTGTGAGTCAAAAGTTACGTCTTTTTTAGTACCAGAACAGCAAGGGGTGACTGTTCGTTATTGAGGAAGCGTTGTGGATTTAAGGGACGTGTAGGAGCGATGTCAAATTAATTGTTGTTCTTGTGATGCTGTAGCTTGTATTGAGATTTGAGTGTTTATTGTAGGAGAAACGTCGTGCTTGTTGCTATCTTCTAGTCAAACCGTGCATCGCAACTAGTAAAGGCAAGTGCATGGTAGACAGCGATCAATGATTGATCACTGTATTTATTTATCGTTCATTACCATTATTGTTGTGCTTTTATTTTCATTTAATTGCAAGCAATGAAATGGTATGACTATATCTTGTTGATGAACATAAGGAAAATTGATATGATGATTATGATGAAATTATGCATTTTTGCATTCATAAGCATCTTTGCATATGAAAAGGTGATCATGATTGATCACAACTCCACGGGAGTGGAGGAGGTCTACGATCCTTAAGGAGGAGCGGGCTTGAGAGTGAACGTTGTCGCGAACGTTCACTCATGCTATACCGGTATACGCGAAAGTAGTGCATGTGGACATGTAGAATAGAGTTGTATTGAGATATGAGATAAATGTGTGTGAAAACAAAGAGAGGAGAATGGCATGAGAATATCAATAAAAGGACATGCGACGATAATGAAGTTATTGAATACTATTGATTTATCCTTGTTCGTTGTATATTGATGTATTTGCTAAGTCATGGACTCACCTTTGCTCTTTTGTTGTTTTTAGGTGATCATTGAGGGCATCACGATTGAGAGAGACTAGCGTACATGTAATAGTTTCATACTTCAGACACATGATTATTTGCCATGAGAACTATTTGATTCATTATTGACGGACTATTTTTAGAACATGTTAGAGATTGAATAATTTTAGATGAATGTTTTGGACTAGTCTATTTGGTGTTGTTTTAGACTTATTATCTTGCTATGTTTCCCTCGCTTATTTATTCATGCTTGATAGGTCTTTATTCATGTTCTATTGTGACCAATAGATGGGTTTATTAATACTTTTATTGCTGCGTCTATACAACATGCGACTGATTTTTTTTTCTTGGAAATCAGTCACTTTTGAGCCGTCAGATGGAGATCCAATGCCCCAGACATCACCCCCCTATACTAATCTCACTTTCCACCCTCTCTACCCCTCTCTCACCAATCACAGAGCGTATCGGACGGCCTCCCATCCTCTCTCCCTCTCTCTCATCAATCTCAAAGCGCATCGGACGGCCTAGAAAGTGACTGATTTTCAAGAAAATTTCAGTCGCAAGATTTCTAGCAATTCCCGAAATTTTATAGTGTGTTAAAGAATTTTAGTTGAAAATGTAGTTTGGTGGTATTCTAGGTTCAGTGTTAAGCTGAGGTGTTACATATGCAAAGCTACAGCTGTGAGCAAGTGCATCATTATTACTGCGACTGCATGATGAGCCAGATCACTGACATGTGCGAGTAGAGCTGCGCGGGCATCGAGTTACGTATGATGGACTGATACAGGTAGCTAGTGTTATGAATATTGCTTGTATTGAATATGAGGCCAATGGGCCAGTATATATACACAAATACAGGTGGTGAATATGCACAAAACCCCTCATAACAATAGGGAATAACATACTTAGACATATATCTCTAATACCCCCCCTCAAACTCATGGTGGATCAACAACATTGAGTTTGGAGAGGCAGAAGCCATGCTGTGCTCGAGTCTGGGCCTTCGTGAAGAAATCCGCTATCTGAAGCTCGGAAGGCACATACTGGAGAGCAATCACCTAATCATGCACACAAGACCGCATGAAGGAAGCATCAACACCAATATGCTTGGTGAGCTCATGCTTCACAGGATCACGAACATCTTGATGCTTTGTCTTGTCGGACAAGAGAGGAGTTGGTGTAGTGGCGAAACACCAAAATCCTCAAATAACCACCGTAGCCAAGTAATCTCTGCTGTCAAGAGAGCCATAGCTCATAACTCGACCTCTGCACTCGAGCAGGACACATGATCTGTTTCTTTGTCTTCGGGCAATGAGAGAACCACCAAGAAAAATCTGATGGCAGAGATAGACCGTGATCGGAGGATCGGCTGGCCCAAGTAGCGTCGAATAAACTGAAGTATGCAATTTGGGCGTGGAAAGAAGAGGCGGCGAGAGATAGTCCCACGAAGGTATCGCGAGAACTTCGAAGAAGGTGGTCATGTAGTGGACTGAGTGGGAGCGAAACAATCGACTCGAAATGTGAAGCTGGATAAGTGATATCTGGACGAAATATGACAAAGGTAGACAAGGCTCCCAACAAGGTGACAATAGCGAGTCGGATCGAGAAAGAGGCTCGCCATCGGAGGGTCGGAGGTGAACATTGAGCTCCATGGGAGTCTCAACGATCTGTTGTCGATGAGAGAGGCGCGATCAAGAAGATCTGAATATACTTCTCTTGGGACATAAAGAAACCATCGGAAGAGGAAGTAACTTCAATCCCAAGGAAATAACGAAGAGGACCAAGATCGACATAAGGCTGCTCACTAAGGCGAGCCTTGACAAAGGCAATGTATTGAGAATCATCTCCGGTGATGATCATATCATCAACATCTGAAAGAAGAAGAGTCCGACCACGAGGCGAAGTGTGGACAAAGAGCGCAGGATCATGATCACTTGCTAAAAAGCTAGCGGCGGTGACCACGGAGGAGAAGCACTCAAACCAAGCACGAGGGGCTTGCTTAAGGCCATAGAGAGCGGCGAAGGCTGACGGACCATGCCCTCGAGGCAGAATACCCGGTGGCGAATGCATGTAGACCTCCTCACGCAACTTCGCCATTAAGAAAGGCATTCTTGACATCAAGTGAAAGCAGACCCGATGGCGAGCAGGCGCCACCGAAAGAAGAGTGCGGACAGTGGTCATGTGGGCCACAGGAGTAAAAGTCTCGTCGTAGTCACGACCATGCTTCTGCTGGAAGCCACGAGCAACAAGACGCGCCTTATAGCGTTCAAGAGAGCCATCAGAACGAGTCTTAATCTTATAGACCCACTTACACGTGATAGGACGAGAGTGAGATGGAAAAGGAACAAGATCCCAAGTACCCGATGCGCTCGAGGCAGCAATCTCCTCGGCCATGGCATCTTGCCACTCGGGATGAGCAACGACATCCGGTGGGAGACAAGCTCACAAGTGGGCTGCGCCCGACAAAGGCAAAAGCAAGCGGGAGGCCGAATCGTGGGCGATCGCGAAGAGCGTGGCGAGGAGAAGATGACCCATCGAGAGGAAGATGGAGCATCGAAAGAAGATGGAACATCGAAGAAGATGGCTCATCTGGAAGATCCTCAATCTGAGGTCGACAAGTGTGAGCGAGTGTAGTGGGGGAGCTGAGGAGCGGGGAGATGAAGCGGCGGCGACAACGGCGGAGAGGCTACGAGGAAGAATATGTGGAGACTCGATGGGGCCGGGTGGGCGAGGGAAAAGCAGATATAGGTGTATCTGGAAAGGTCAAAAGGAAAGAGACTCCACGAGAGGAAGCCGACGGAGAGCAGGGCGTGGGTAGAAAGGGCGAGACTCGTTGAAAGTCACATCCAGAAATCCGCGTTAAATGGACCAACAGGATCCCAACACCGATAGCCCTTGTGCTCGACATCAGTCCCGAAAAACACACTCAACGGTGACGGTCGGTTTGAGTACGTTCTCGGCGAAAAAACGCGTAAACGCAGACCAAAAAGACGAAGGGTAGAGTAGTCGGAAGGAGACCCGAGAGGCGCTCAAAGGGATTGCACCTCAAGAAGCGAAGAAGGCCGGATGTTGACGAGATAGGTGGCGATGAAACGACCTCGGCCCAAAAGTGAGGTGGAATAGGCGGCAATCATCGAGCACGAGCCGACTCAAGGAGGTGACGATGCTTACGCTCGGCAACACCATTACGAGCATGAGCACGGGACAAGAGAATCGAGAGAGTACCTTTCGACAAAGAAGCTAGCAGTGGCGAGAGAGGTACTACATGGCGAGTCAACACGAAAGACACGAATAGGAGTGGAGAAGCGTATGCGAACCATAGTAGCAAATTGTTTATAGATAAACAAGGCCTCACTACGAGAAGACATGAAATAAATCCAAGTGTGGCAAGAGAAATCATCTATAAATATGATATAATATCGATGACCCCTTCGAAGCGAAGGGGCGGACCCCAAACATCTGAATGAACAAGATCAAAAGGATGCCGAGATCTTGACTCACTATGAGGATAAGGAAGTGAAGTTTGTTTGCCTAACTTACATACGACAATCTAAAGACACGTTTCTGAGGCAGACCCCGAGAATACCACGACGAACTAAAGGCGGCAGGCAGAGATCCACATAGATGGCCAAGACGGTGATGCCCTTCTTTGAAAAAGCCGGTGGGCCGAGTGGTAAGCGGAGAGGCTGGCGGCAGTGGCAGCGAAGGAAGGTGAAGCCGATCAAGCTCTCGAGACGCATTTGTGAGTCAAAGCGCCGAGGGCAGAACCAACGAGCTCCGTGTGGCGGTCCTAAACACAACAAGAGTCGAGTCAAGAATGACCCGACAACCAAGATCGATGTCTGCTTGTGAAAGAAGTTGCATGGTAAGGCGAGGAACATGAGCAACAGACGGTACATGAAAGGATGAGTTGCTACGGTTCCTCGACCCGAGACGAAGAGAGAGGTACCATCGGCGATAAGAACACTAACGGGAGAATCAAGAGGTGTAATGAAAGGCAGTGGAAGCATCGGAATTCATGTGAAAAGATGCTCGAGAATCAAGAATCACGGGAGATACTGTTGTGTAGAGGTGGTTTCTCGGTGCGAATAATCGATGCGAGCTGCGAGAACACATCGAGAGAACACAGAAGCGGCAAGCAGGCGTCGAAGTCTGGCTATCTCCTGCTCCGTGAGAGAAACTGCTGAAGGAGTCGATGTAGACGTCGATGTAGAAGCACCAGTGTTAGTGCTAGTAGAAGAACAACGTGAAAGATGCCGTTTCTTCTTATAGCATTGGGACTCAATGTGGCTGACCTTGTCGCATGATAGGAAGCGATGAGGCGGTCACCTCGGATAGAGGCGGCCACCACCGCTGTGGCGGCCACTGAAGGAAGCGATGTCTTTGGCGTGGAAGCGAGCGATGTAACAGTGGACGCGGCGGCGAAACCTGAGAGGAGTGGCATCGAGACCGGCACCACTCAAGCGAGTCTCCTCGTGCGTATTTCGATGAAACCTCCGGAGAGTAACACGAGGTGCCGTGCAAGGAGCCGGGCGCGCCTCTGCTCGAACTTCGGGATGAAGGCGAGTAAGGAACTTCGTGACCCACTGAAACTCGAGTCGGCCGCGTCTGGCTAAGCGGCCACGGACACGGCGACAACGGCCGTCTGAAGAGAGTCAAGCGGCGCCCGACAATGAGCTCTAGGCGTAAAAGCGTCAACGATAGCATCACCTGCTGAAGAGTGCTCTGGCGGACCACGAATAGGTACAAGGCATCACCGGAGGGCTCGTAGCAGCGCGAAGGTGTGTCCACATCCGAAAGCGAGGAGAGTCCCACAACCTCGAAGAGAATTGAGGCCGACACTAGCAATGAGGACAGCGGCGACCCGGCGTCGTCGTCGTACCATCGAGTATAGGCGGCGATTGATCCTTATAGGAATCCAGAGCCTCTTGGTAGGCAGAGGCAGCCTCAACATTAGCAAAGTGAGCGGCCTCAGTAGCAGCCTTTTCGGCTATCGGGGGCAGCGCGACAGGCGTAGGCACCGTCGGAGGAGTAGGGCAAGGCGGGCAAATGACATCGCCAGAGAGGATGCCCCGAGGCGAAGACCACGCATATGAATGCGCATGTGAGATCTGGAAGTCGGTGTAATTAACACCATCGAAGATCACCGAACGAGGAGGAAAGCAGTACCCATTGGTGGCGGCGCCGATTTAGCGGCGACCAAAAGCGAAATCTAACGGCGGCCCGACGGCCTTGGCGGTTAAGCGGCGTTTTCTCCTTTTTCTTTTTTTCTTCGAGCGATTAAAATCGGCAAGGGCCGAGCGGTCATCGGTAGAAAAAGACCAAAGCGGCGAAAAAAGGCCAAAGGCCTTGACCCCTCACGCCTCGCACACGCCGCACGGGAAGCGAGTGGCGGCAGCGATGTGGCGGCGGCGGAAGGAGCGCGGCGAGATCGGGCAAAAGCGCGGCGAGGTCGGGAAGGCGCGGGCGACCGGGAACAGGCGGCGAGATCTGGAGGGCGCTGGGGGCCAGGAGGCCGGGCGGCCAGGTGGAAGGCGCTTGTGGTCGGGAGGACAGCGGCGGCTGCTGTCCTCCGAAGCGGCGGCAGCGCAGGAGAGCCGCTGGCTGTCCTCCTCCGGCGGCTCACCTCCTCACCAATGACTTCGGGTGTAGATCCGATCTAGAGGTCGGATCGGGAGGTCAGCTGCTTTGGGGCGGAGGAGCCTTGGCCGGGGCGGAGGCGCTGCTGCGCCGGAGACGCGGCGGCTGGGTGGAGGCGCGGCGGCCGGGAGGACCCGGCGGTGGTGCGCCACCAGGCGGCGGCGCACTGGCAGCGACGCGAAGGTGCAGACGACGCCAAGATCGACGGAGGAGACGAGCGGTGGCCAACACGGCGCACGCGGAATAGCGACGGGAAAACCCTAGGTAGGCTCTGATACCATGTTATGAATATTGCTTGTATTGAATATGAGGCCAATGGGCCAGTATATATACACAAATACAGGTGGTGAATATGCACAAAACCCCTCATAACAATGGGGAATAACATACTTAGACATATATCTCTAACAGCTAGCTGCAAGGATTAATGCTCTATCCGTGGAGGCCATGGCCAACCTAGCTACTAGATCAATTTGGTCACAGAAAGAACATTCTTTTGAGGGGAATGTCACAAGGACAGGCAACCGCTGCCTCGCCTTCCAAGGGAATTGAAGCATGTCTTTGGAGAGAAGTAATCATCTGCAGATCTGTAGAGCTGCTATTGTTTATACTCACGCCCGGATTTGGATTCGCGCGACTGATACGTTAGTACTACCTGTCTACCTGGCTCTGGGTCCTATAACTACTCCAGTCAGGTGAGGATTCTTTTTAGCAATGCATGTTCCCTAGGAAACACTCAGGTAAGTGCCCAGGGATCTGATTAGGGATGGCAATGGCCCATTTCTCATTCCCCGATGGGAATTCACTTATTAGGAGGCGAGTTTAGAACTACTTCTTTTCTCGCAGGGATATTAATATAAAAAAAACATTCTTCATTAAGTTTGGCGGGGCCGGGGCTATTCCCCTGCTCCCCATCCCCGTTACCCGATGAGCCCCCGATAACACAATGCACAGCCTAGCCCGTAACCGTGTGCATCCTATTCCCTAAGCTGTGCTGCACTGCTGCATAACCCTAGTCCACATTTCCCCTTCTTCGTCCCCATCCAGTCCCAGCCGCCGCCCCCTAGGCCCCAACTCCCCAAGGACCACGTCTCCACTGACACCTCCTCCTCCGATGCCAACATCGATGCCTCCTCTTCCGATGCCGCCTCCTCCTCCGACACCGATGCCTCCTCCGATGCACACACGGTCTTCCTCCCCAACAGGCAATAGCCTGACGCCGACGACGGGGATGGGGCACCAATAACCCGACGGGGACGGGGAACGGGGAAGAATAGTACCCGATGACGGGATGGGGATAGAGATGGGGATTTTTTTTGTCACGGAGATGAGGATGGTCCACCACTCTCCACCGGGGAATGGCCCCGTTGCCATCCCTAGATCTGATGCTCCCTCCAGAGTCACAGAAGCATGTCATTTTAGACACCAATAAAGTCTTCCCTAAAATGTAGCTTTGACTACTGATTTCTATTGTAATATGTTTATAAAATCTAATATAATAATATTTTTATGAAAGTTTTTTTTTTAAAAAAAAATCATTACATATTATTTTTATTTGTTCAATCTAAATATTAAAAAATGTACTGATATTCTTTGTGATCGGAGAAGTAACAATTAGTCCTATGAGCTAGTAGTAGTAACACAACTGAAAACTCCAAAATGTCCGTGTGCATTGTGATGATTGAAACTCAAAAGGAGCATACTATATAGTAGTACTAGACATTTTCAGTTGCGATCAAATAGAGTAATAGGAGACATGAACATACCTCGGGGGTCATGAGAGTCTTGGGAATGACCCTGCATGCGCATGGAAAACAAGAAGATGAGGCAAACCGAGTGAGCAGCTTGTTGTGCTAGTAGCACTGAGCTTAGTAGCGGAGTATATAAAGCAATATTTGAACCACACTTAGTTGTGCAAATCTATGGTAAAGTGTTAATAATACAGCAGTGCTTTACATGGAACCTCACATATACGGTAATACTGTGAAGAAGTCCATTTGACCCATGAAGTATTAGTGTCCGGTCACTTAGCCCTCTGAAGTATTGCTGTCCGATCACTTAACCCTCTGAAGTATTGTTGTCCGGCCATTTAACCCTTTAACTCCATTACGTTGTGAGACCAGTGCACTTAATCCCTCCATGGTTGTTTTGCTTGGTAGTATTGCTTACGTGGCACTAGGTTTAGCTAGTTTCGCCACCGTGGCGACTACGTTGCTATGCACGGATAATGGACTAGGACGGATTGCCACGGTTCGACCATCTCAGCATAGAAACGAGCTCAACACATAGTGAGTTGTCTTTCTCATTGCGCTGTGAAACAAGGGACGCTAGGGCATGGACGGCGGCGGCGCTCCAGTAGTGGAACGACAACGCAGGAGCTAGCACAACATGTTCCCGGTATTGGAGAACTAATTTTAGGTGGTTATTGGCTATAGGGATGAGGGGTTTGGCCAGAACGTGGCGAGGTAGTGGCGGCGGCTGTGGTGGGAGATAAGACGCTGATGGCAAAATTTGATGGACTCGGCTTAGATTGGCGAGAGCATACGCACTTAGTGGATGTGGGGAACTCTCCGGTAGTGGCGGCTTGGCCTAGAGTGCATCTAGGAGGGCCAGTGACGGCGACGGCCATAGCAGCACTGTAGAGCTTGGAGGTGGAGAGCTATAGAGGTGGTATGGCTAGTGTGTGGGCACAGGGAGCTTTAGGAGGAGGCGGTCACGGTGACACAAACGGCAAGGTGCAGGGAGGACGTGTATGCTATCGGACAGAGAGTGAGCAGAGAGAGTAGACGAGAAAGAGGGAAGAATGATAGGTTAGACCAGACCTCACAAAAGGGGGGAAAAAAAGAAAATCGAGCCACCCAGACCGCCACAGTGACAAAATCGGTCTAACCAAGTGCCACGTAAAGCAAAACAGCCATGGAGGTTAAGTGCTCTGATTTTACAACGTGAGAGGATCAAAAGGTGAATTTTTATGCCAGAGGGTTAAGTGGGGTCAGATGAACCTCTTCCGTAATACTAAACCTTATAGTTTAGTGAGCTTGTATGAATGCGTACCCGATGACGTGCCTGCCACCGTCGTAGACGGCCTGGGAGACGAGCCCCATGAGCCCAATGCTGCCGCCGCCGTAGACCAGGTCGATGTCCCTCGCCACCTGCGTGCGTTGGCGTTTGCCCAGCACGGAGTTCAACGTTAGTAACAGCGAGAGGTGCAGTGCAGTGCAGTATTTCTCGTTGCGCAGCACAGTGGAAATGGCGCTCTCTGTCTCTCTATCTGCTGCATGCGTGAGTTGAGCAAATAGGGAGGGATCCAACGTTTCAATGCTGCGTGAGTACTCTGACAGAATGCTGTGGAGTACTGTGAACTTTGACCAGTGCATGCTCATGCCGTTACGATTACAATTTACACCACACGACTAAAACCAGCTACTCTCTCCGTTCTTAAATACATGACGTTTAATCAGCATGCAGTCAAATTTATATAACTTTGACCATTACTTTTCATATGATTTTGTTAGTAAAAAATTACAAAATTATTATATTATAAAAATATTTATCATGACAAATCTAATGATACTATTCACTCATGATCAATCTAAATAGTTTTTCATATATTATTAGTCAAAATTAGATAAATTTGACTGCACGCTTGGTCAAACGTCGTATATTTAAGAACGGAGGGAGTACTAGTTATTTTAACACGGGAGCTAGGAGGATAAAGCAAGCTGTGCCAGTACTACTACTAGTAGCTAGCTAGTACTTGATCCGTTGCAAAATCTATGACACGGTTTGAGCTGGCAAGGATCTCCAAATTTGAACTTTTAAGGTGCGAAATTATGATCATATATGGAAGTACTTTCAAATACGAATCTAACTAGAGTTTTCGTATCGGTAAACTGATGTATTGTTGGGGTACTAGTTGTTGGTCAAAACGTTTGTTCAATCCAAATGCTCACCAAATTCTATGGGCATTACCAATTTCAGGTTGTTTGGCCCCAAAGTCTCTTGAAACGCATGAGGCGTCACCAGGGTAGAAACAGCTAACACAGCCCAAGACTTTGTGTCTTTGATTACCTTCAACGCTGATCAATAACTAGTACTGCTTAATCATAAGATAGTTAACGCTGATCAGGATCTTCCTGCTTCAAGGCATGTGATTAATCACGAGGCGACTGTGAAATGAAAGAAACAGGTACGTAGCTAGCACAATATAGCCGGCGTGCATGCAGAATGAACAGGAGTAAGGGCGTCTCGAGATGCGCGCACACATACCAATTCTTTGGCGAGCTCAATGGCGGCGTCGTGGTAGCTGGTCTTCTTGCCCTGGCTGCTGCCACAGAAAACGCACATCCTCTTGAACCTGCTCGCCTGCCTCATCCTCCAATCTGCCAAAATCTGCTTGGATTTATCTAGTACGTCGCGCAAAACAACGCCCAGCTTGCACAAGGCCTTGCCGAGCCTTTGAGTGCGCCAACTATGCCTTATATAAAGGATGCCGGACGACCGGCCGGCCGGGGTAGAGAGAGAGAGAGTAACGGAACGGATTAAAATGCATCAACACGGAAAGACGCCACGCTGCCTAAGCTACGACTTTTCGCTGAATGGACAGTGGCTGATGAGAGAGACGTCCCATTCGATCTGTTTGCACCAGAGTCGTCTTAGCAAGTAGAGCTGGGCATTGGGACATGCCGTGCCGGTACAGTCCGGATCTATCGTGCTTTGGGCCACGTCGTACCGTACCAGCTCGGTCTGATCACCTCGCCGTGCCGTGCCGTACCGTGCCGGTCCACCTCGCCTCCAGTCAGACCCAGGCATGGCCCAAAGTCCGTTATGCCAGGGTCGTGCCGTGCCAGCCCAAGCTCAGCCCTAAGTAACTATAGACGCCTAGAAAGACAACAACCGCTGCCGCCCAGAAAGACAAAGACACTTGTGCGCCATCCACACCCACTCCCACTCCCCCTCGCCATAGCCTCCTCCTCCTTCTGGACGTCGATGAAGAACTTCGCCCACCTCGGCCGTGTTGCGCGCTTGCGAAGGGGGTGAAAAGAACATCGACGAGGAGGTGGCAAGAGGGAGGGCAATGGGTGACAGCGCGTGGCGAGGGAGAGGGAGAGAGAGAGAGAGCACTACTACAAAACAGGCTATAGTAGGCGCGCATCACGAGCGGTTCCTTTGGAACCGTCGTGTATTAGGCTCGATCCGGACACAGGGGTGGCGGCGGGTGGACTATCACGAGCGGTATTTTTAGAATAAATGCGTGATAGTCATCTATCCTGACGGTTGATAAATAGAACCGTGCGTGAATTATCCTGAGCGGTTCTATTAACAAACCGTGCGTGATAATCCTAATCATAGACGGTTTTAGGTTACAACCGTGCGTGTAATATCCTGAGCGGTTCTTATGTAGAGCCGTGCAGTGATAGTTAATTATCCTGAGCGGTTATTAATAAGAACCGTCAGTGATATCTATCGCCGCGCCTTTGTGTCCCTTCTTGCGTCATCTTGCCGCTTGCCTCTTTGCCACTGCCGCTTTGGAGCAACCCGGCCCCCTGCAGCTAGCTGGCTCCACTTAGATCTGCTCCAACATACCTGCTGCTCCTCCCTAGGCGTCACACTTCAGTACCGATGGGATGAGGAGCTCCTACTATGGGCAAATAGATATAGTAACTTCACCTCCAAACTTTTTTTTTCATTTTGGAATTTTTCATATATATAGCTAAACAACGTGGCGATTAAACTTACAAAAAGATTAAAAAACTAGAAACCTATCTAGTGGCGGAGGTAGGCTGCTATCTCTGTCTTCAATACTTCGTAGGCGGCGGCGTCGGAGGCGGACGGTTCATGATCGAACGAAGCCTGAAATGCGTCCACCCGCTGACGCGCTCGTTCGAGTGTCTCCCGAAGACCCTCGGACTGTTGAACCAAGAAGAATTGAGCCCATAGGCTCTCTTCTCTTGCTTGAGGCGTCTCGGCCTGGTCGACTCGATCGCCTGCTGCCTCGATTAAGCAGTCCAAGTGACGGCAAGCCTCCTGGAGACGTGCAACATCGTTTTGGAGGACCACGTCGACGACGCGGTAAACTCGTCGAAAGTGGGAGATCACCCGGAAGACACGGCGGAGGAGGATGTCAAGACGGCGGAAGGTGGTCGTCACCCGCTCCGGACAGAGGAGTGAAGACATTGTTGAAATAGTGTTCTTCCGCAGAAGCGATTCAACGTCTGTGAAGAGGTGCGTGTGCGGTCGTGTCTGAGAAGAGGAGGTAGCCATTTCTGTTTTAGTAGAAAGGGGATCAAGGAGGTTGTGTGAAATACATTGTAGAAGGGACACATCTATATATAGAACAAGTTCTAAAGCGGAGCGGAGGCGAAGAGATATCATGGGGAGGCATGGCGGCGTTGAAAAATGAAGAGATGAAGCCGCCGTGTGATCGTGAGACGAAGAGACACATGCGGGAAAATGAAGACGAAGAGACACGGGAAAATGAAGAGTTATCACGAGCGGTTCCGTAGTATAACCGTGCGTGAAAAGAATCAAAAGCGGTTATATTTACAAACCGTCGTGATACGTTCATATCACAGACGGTGCTGTTATAGAACCGTCTGTGATACGTCCATATCACAGGCAGTTCGATTATAGAACCGTCTGTGATATTATTATCACAGACGGTTCTCATTAGAAACCGTCTGTGATATACCTTTTTATAAGGCGGGAAATGCTAGGGTTTTGCTCTTACTTGTCACTTCCTCTCCCGCGCCCCTTAGACTCTCGCGCGCTCGTTCGCCTCCTCTAGGGTTTAGGGCTCGCCCGTAGTTCACCACCGACTACGACCTCAGCGCCGCCGCCCCCGACATTGGCGCCCCCGACCTCAGTGCCGCCGCCCCCGACCTCGGCGCCCCCGTTCACCTCCCCGGCCGTAAGCCCCGGCGTCGCCGCCTCGACCTCGGCGCCACCGTCCTCCTCCCGTGTCGGCCTCCTCCCTCTGCCCGGCCTTCTCCCGCACCGTCCTCCTCCTCTCTGCACGGCCTTCTCCCGCGCCCTCCTCCTCCCTCTGCAAGCCTTCTCCCTTGCCGTCCTCCTCCCGTGTCGGCCTCCTCCTTGCACCATGAGTTCTTGTCGGCATCCTCTCTGTGAGTATTGCTCCTCTGTGGCGATTCGGCTTTGTTGATCGCTGGGCTTTGTTGACATGCTCTGTGATGAACTCGTCTTATCTTGAGATTGAATGTGATAGTTAGTTCATACTTGAGCTCTATTGTATTACTTGCTCTTGTCAATATGATGGAATGTTAATTGGTTACTTTCGGTTGAGCTCATCGTTACATTGCAAATTGATCGGTGGGCTTTGTTGACATGCTCGTGAAGAACTACATCTTATCTTGAGATTGAATGTGATAGTTAGTTCATACTTGAGCTCTATTGTATTACTTGCTACTATTAATATGATGTCTTTGTTAATTGGTTACTTTGGTTGAAAGCTAGTTATTCTGATTCTTCATGTTCAGTTCTATTGAGAGTATTCAGTTCTCGTTGGTAATCTAATGACTAGTTTGTGATTCTTCTAGTAGTCTGTATGAGCTCATTCAACTTTTCATTTGCCATCTGTTTTTGTGCATGCTTGAATCTGTTTTCACACAATTGAGATCATTTGTGAGTTAAGCAAAGTATTGTTTAGAGCTCAGAGTTTGAATTTATATTATCATATTCATTTAATGAAGATTATAGACAATAGGATTGAGATGGCAAAGACTTGTTCTTTAGCTACTCTCCTTCGAGAGCACATAATATCATCAATCAATATGTTGGAATAGTGTACGTACCTTTGTTAATCTCTAGACCTTTTATTGGTGAGAGTTTAATCGAGACGGTTCTTATTAAAAACCGTCTGTGATTCCTTTGCATTTCCTTAGAGAAGCCGGTGGATTAAGGAGTGTTAAATTCTTTAGGAATTATGCTTTAATGCTAATTAATTTTGTTGGGATTAATTCTGAAATTTTGCTAAAAGCGTATTTTTACAACAATCCAAAAAGAAAGTTTTACTTGATTCTATTTTGTTTCTATGTTGGGATTAAACCTTTGCTTAGCATTTCCTTAAATCGATCATTTTACTTGATTCTAGTTCTATGTCTTCATTAAAGGCTAGTCTTACGTACATGAAGCATTAAACCTTTGCTTAGCATTTTCTTCGTCGATCTGACACACTTGAGTGTACCTTTGCTTCGTGCCAATCCTCCACGACGCGAAGCAAATGGTACACTCCAGTGTGTCGAGCTCAATAAAGTAGGCTCGGGCAAAGATTTGTATCACTAGTTTCTATCTATACAAAGATCACAAGAGAAGCTGGTGGATTAAGGAGTGTTAGGAGTGTTAGAATAGAAGCTGGTGGATTAAGGAGTGTTAGGAATGTTAGTAGTCTGTATGAGCTCATTCAACTTTTCATTTGCCATCTTGATCTCTATCTATATAAAGATCACAAGAGAAGCTGGTGGATTAAGGAGTGTTAGAATAGGAGCAGCGAGGTGGTGAGCCCTAGAGCATTAAACCTTTGCTTAGCATTTTCTTCGTCGATCCTAACACACTTGAGTGTACCTTTGCTTCATGCCAATCCTCCACGGCATGAAACAAATGGTACACTCTAGTGTGTCGGGCTCGATGAAGTAGGCTCGGGCAAAGATAGGCTCGGGCAAAAGATTTGTATCACTAGTTTCTATCTATACAAAGATCACAAGAGAAGTTGGTGGATTAAGGAGTCTTAGAATAGGAGGCGGAGGCGGTGAGCCCTCTGACATTAAACCTTTGCTTAGCATTTTCTTAGTCGATCCTGACACACTTGAGTGTACCTTTGCTTCATGCCAATCCTCCACGGTATGAAGCAAATGGTACACTCTAGTGTGTCAACTTTTCATTTGCCATCTTCATCTCTATAGTCAACCTCTGTACTTCTTCACGAGATTAATTGTTTCATATTTATCTTTGGAATGTTAGTAGTCCATATGAGCTCATTCAACTTTTCATTTGCCATCTTGATCTCTATAGTCAACCTCTGTACTTCTTCACGAGAGCAAGTAAGTGAGATGGCGAGAGGCACCGTCTTCGCCGCCGTCCTGCGCCAGAGATGGAAGAGGCGCCGACGAGGCCGCCAACATCAAGCCCGCAGATGGAAGAGGCGCCGACGAGGCCAGCCGACAACGACGCCGCAGATGGAAGAAGCGCCGACGAGGCCGCCGTCACCGTCGACGAAGAATGACAGGCGAGATGGCGGAGGACAATCGAAAATGCCTCTGGACGGTGGTCATCACGGAGGTCGGTGACTTTGGGGTCCCTCTGAGTCCCAAGAGATCGGCGGTGAGATTCGGACCATCTGCGGGATACTTGCAAGGAGCAGTCCTCATCACCACACCAGCGTGGAAGGACTGACGAAAGAAGCGAAAACGCTATGGGGACAGAACTTTCGAGAAGTTCACTATTCCGAAGCACATGTGGCACGCGTGCGACGGACGGCGATGCTCACGATGGGTAAATCGTGGAGGACATTCAAGAGCATTCTTGTCACGAAATCGTGAACAGGTCGAGTCGCCCTTGCCCGCAAGATGATTCTTGACGAGGAAGCATGGGACACCTTTGTGGCTATAAAAACGCGGCGGCGAATTTAAGGAGCAAAGTCGGCGCACAAAGCTCTCTAGACCACGAAACACTCACCCAGACAGACTTCGGCCACTGGAGTGCAGCGGTAAATCTGAGGAATGGGCGGCGGAGAAGGAGAACCCGTTTCGATGTCACAGACCAGCGTTCGCTAAAATTTGGTTAAGCGAGGGCAAAAGTCTCGCCTTGGCAGATCTCCTTCACAAACCCTAGCGACCGGAAGTGTCCCAGCGTGTGGTAAATATGTCGAACTACTAAGTTGTTAATAAGTCCATAACTTTATAGTGCCTATAATAGCGTGATGACCTCTTGCGGCGTGACTTGATCGCCCAAGCTTCCCAAGGCTCCTTCCATCAGACGAGGAGAAGGATATACTATCTCTGACCTTGGGAAACAAGGAGCACTGGGTCGCACGCGAGGCCTTGGGGTTAACATACCTTGGAGTCATGGATTCGCGGGCGACTCTCGCGTATAGGACTAGGAAGAGATCCAAGGCGAAACACGACAACCCGGTTAGTGCAGATGATTACTAACCAATTTTAAGTACAGATGGCGGATTGCGAGTCAAATGGATATACTCATGAGCCGTGATGCGCAAGCCGCCCGCTAATTCAGAGGCGATCCTCCTCGGCGTCGAGTAGCGTCGCGTCCACGCATAATTGTGAATATGGCGACGTCCGATTACCGATAAGCGACATCAAGGTAGCGTATATCTATGGAATGCACCAAAGATAGACCTATAGGGCGCCTTAGCTAATTGCGTGTCGTTTTGTAGGAGCCGACATACTGTAAGCTCCAAGTGAGGATGGATGGGTCCTTTGTATTGAGGTCACGTGGGGATGGTGTATCCATACGAGGAAGGGTAGTCTGACGGTGCCCACCGGTGCACGGTTATGCGAGGTCCAAGTGGATATGGTACATGTCAATTTCGAGCCGTCCGCTTAAGATTTGCCGACGAAGAGATCACAACACTAGGGGATGCCGTCCTCTCTTTTATCCGATGGCCCAAGAAGGACATCGCCTCGACCCAGCGAAGGCCGCGATCTGGACACGACCATTCCTCTCCAACGGGACCCTCGATGACTCCACCTCATGTTTCGCCTCAGAAGGTCACCTCTTCGATTCCCGTGGAGAAAACGCCGAAGGAATAGCAAAAGCGTGCCGTCGTGTCGGTTCGAGTCGTCTCTGAAGAAGACGCCAATTGCTAAGGCCAAATCAAAATCGACGAACGTTAAGCGCCTCCCAAGTCCGGAAGTCTGTGATACCCGGAACTACATCATCGGAAACCGTTGTGCTCCGACGCGATATAATGCACGCCGATATGCTTGTCGGGCTTTGCATGCACGGTACTTGAACAAGACCCAAAGAAGGGTTGCGATCTCGAATCACCGTCGAATCTGAGGACAAGCATTTCTTCAGCGGACGAGGTACTTCGTCGTGGGCTTCAACGACTTATATGAACTATTCAACCTCGTTGGCCTCGGCGTCTCGCTTCTCGATGTTGGACATTGTAAGTCGTACAATCAAGTTCTACATTCATGTAATACCGATAAATATCACAACTCATTGCTTATGTATAGATACATCTTTGAAAAATGTCCGGAATGGAAAGAACCGGTGGGTTTCCTCGACCCACATGTGGTATCGTTGCAAACCATCCAACAAGACTCGTCCCTTCGAGAAATACATAACGAGGTCATTGCTTCGTCGGACGAACATGAAGTACATAGTGGTGCCCTACAACCGTGGGTAAGTGTCACTACTTGCTATACAAATTTCATTTGTACTTTATCTGCAACCACGAACTTAGGTTTAATGACTATAGCGACATACATGAGTAGGTACCATTGGATCCTTTTAGTTATTATACCCAAGAGGAACCATGTGATATACCTTGATTCCCTAAACCGCAACAAGCACGACTTCAGCATTCTAAGAGGAATACTCAAGAGGTATGCTCATTTCCTCCTTACATAACTCTATTGTAGTCTTCATTCGTTTGAAATGGCGAGAATAACTTTTTCAATCATGTAGGTCGTTCATCAATTATGTTGCCAACAAAGGAATATCTGATGAAAAGAGCGCCTAACTAACACACAGATGGATTTTCGATGCAGCGCTACAACACAATAATCCTATATCATACTTCATAGTAACGCGTCTCGAACTGACTATACCTATATATGTAATTCTATTTTTGTAGTGCCGCCAGCAAAAAGATGATGAGTTATGTGCAATCTACGTCTGCTATCATATGCAGCTAATCCTTAGAGCTAGGAAGAAGGATCCTGAGGTTTGTCAATCTCGAAATAATTATTTCCTAATTATAAATTTAAATATATATAGCTTACCACTTTACTCTTAATTGGTAGCGACAGGTCTTGGATTTACAATGTGATTCACTCGCTGCGGAAGAGATCAAGGACATTCGAGGGAAACTCTGCACCTTTATCAACACAGAAATCATTAACGACAATGGAAAGTTTCACTCCGTTGCCAACCGAGAGCATCATCCCGCCGACACCTCTCATCGTAAACAATTGTAATCCAGTTGTAACTATAGCGACAATACTTGAACAAATGAGATCTTTTGTAATATTTATTTTGAGTAATGATCACTTTGAGTTGTCAACAATTGATTATCTCTAATGAATCTGTTTTTTTGCATGCTTGTTTTCAGAGGGCATGGCTAGCAATTCTGATGCTAGCGGAAAACAACAAAATTGCGGTCGGTATGAGCTATCACGAGACGGTTTTGTTAAAACCGTGCAGCGAAGGCAAGTATCACGAGCGGTTTCTAATAAAACCGCTCGTGATCCGAGAATATCACAGAGCGGTTATCAAACCAAACCGTCGTGATCGGAGAATATCACGAGCGGTTAGAAACAAAAGCCGTCTGTGATATTCACAAATCATAGACGGTTTTTATTTAGAACCGTCTGTGATATTCTCGGATCCTGAGCGGTTTTTAATCAAAACCGCGTGATACTAGCTCGCATGCAGCGATTTTTAGTAAAACCATCTGTGATATTTGGTATCACAGACGGTTTTTTACCGTCTGTGATAAAATCATATTATCACAGACCAACAATCATAGACGGTTCGCAAATGCGTGATGACGATTCGAACAAATGCGTGATGTAACTTCTGTAGTAGTGGAGGGAGGTGGCCGGAGGAGTGGAGGAGGGTGGCGTGGCGTGAGGAGGAGAAGAAGGAGGATGGCGATCGGTACAAGTGGGGAGGGTGGCGGCTGGAGTTGGAGGGAGGGGAATCAGGGAATACAATTAGGGATTGGGAATTTGGGAGCCAGGCTCGGGATAATGGGTTGGGAATGGGGGTTGGGGGAGGCCAAGAGGGATGTTGGGCCAGGCCGGGGGGCAAAAGGTGTTATTGGTTGGGCCAGGTTGGGGCGGGAGAATGATTGGGCCAGGCCGAAAGAGAGAGGGATTGGGCGAGAATGGGAAGGTTGGGCCTATTTCGTGCCGGGCCTGCCCAAGCACGGCCCAACTGACCGTGACGTGCCGTGCCGCCCAACGGGCCGCATTCTTAGACCCAACTCAACCCACCATTTGTGCCGTGCCGGCCCAGCCAACCACGTGCCGTGCCGTGCCGTACTTAGACTGTGCCGTGCCGACTGTGCTTTGGGCCGGCCTGAAAAAGCACGGCCCAAGTCCCACCTCTATCAACAAGTATTAGTGCCCGGTGCAGGTTGAATGGAGAGGGATCCTCTGCGGTAAAGCAGTCAACATAGAGATGCTATAGTGTATAGGACATCAGAAGCGATCTCCACCATCCGATTAAAAAATAGAAGGACAAGGCCAACTACGACAACATGTGCACCAATGGTTTCTACACAAAGAAGTCGACGCAGCACCTTTCCCACTGTTACTGCAGTACTACGGCAAAGCAATGGTCATCAGGTCAGATATGTTGTACCTTTGCTCACAAGAATATAAAACTAGAAGATGAAATAAAAAGATGCAGTCTGAGCTTTCTCTCGACTTTATTGATCATTTGCCTGTAGATGAGATGTGTATAAAATAACAGCCCATGCCCCTACATATAGTGGGAGGAGGTCTCACTTCATGGTAACATATGCAATATGAGACTAAATTACATTAATGTGCCTTGTGGAATGGTTGCCCCTAATAGCCTTTTTTTAAGGTAAATCACGTCATGGCTGCTCATCACGACGATGGTGTTCCCCATCGTTGGTTCCAAATCAGTTGTTCATGGAGTATCCACAGTCGATCAACGGCGATGAGGAACTTTGGTGTGGTCCCCGTTGGCATTGAGTCACATGGAGATTAGGGGCAGTTGGTCGTCTTCAATGACAATCCAATAAATCGCCAGAGCTACACCACAGAGCTCCCTTTTCTGTAGTGGACCGTAGATGAAAAGGCCCCCAACCATGGCGGGTGAAGTCTTCGGTGGGTGGAAATCGGATCCAGATCCAAATCCATGGGATTGGATCTGAAAACCGGGAAGAGAAGAAGAACGAAGGAGATCGCCGGAGAAGAAGACGACACCGTGCCGACGGCAAGACCCCGAAGCTCCAAGCAACGATCAACACCAAGACCCACAAGGGAAGCAACGCACCACGTCAGGGGGAGGGAAGGAACTAGCTAAAATCTAGATCTACCAGTCACTCCCGTTCATAAAAATAAACTATTTTGGACATAGACACGGTCTTCAAAATACAAATTTGACTACTAATTACTATTGTAATATATTTGCAAAACATAATAAAGTTACAACATTATGAAAGTAATTTTTTAGATGAATCTACACATATGATTTTTATATATCTAATCTAAATATTCAAAAAGATATAGATAGTAAAAAACTTTAAAAGGTGGCTGCACGTATTCTAAAACGGATTGCAGGGTGGGCCCCTCACCCTAGATGTCGGGAGGAAGGCGAGGGGCATCCCTTAAAAGAGGGTAGCACATGCCAGACTGGTTGTGTCGTTCGCACCGCATGGTAGGTATCATGATGATGCGGAAAACTCGAGAAGAGTCCCGGCCAACCAACTCGGCTGGTTTTGCCTGCGCCGTTGGTCGGCCGGCGTATGTACCGATTGAATTCCCAACAGTTCCAAAGTACGCCACAGAGCATAACGGAACAGATTAGAGTATCTACAATAGTTTGTTTCTTAACCTGTTACTAAGAGGAGAGAGAGTACTCAATCTAATAAAAAGAAACAAGCCTTCCAATAGATTGTTTCTTCAGTTTGTATCTAAGGCTTTAATTGCTACAAGTGTGCATGATTCTTGATGATCAATAATGAAGTATAACTTTATGGCCTACATGTTTTGGCTAATTTATCATATCAATAATAAAGTCGGGCTGCACAAGTGATCCGGCAGATATTTTGCTTGGAGACAGTGGGACCCACAAAACACATTTTTAAGTAACATGTAAGTCTCCAATAGAGTATTTGGTTGCTTCTTGTGCCTTGGTATTAACAATTTGCTGGTTTCTTCATCTAGAAACAACCTCATATTCTCTCCTCCACATCACCTAAATACTGATGTGACAACCTCTTAGTAACAAATGACGTGGACTATTGTAGATGCTCTTAAAATGCATCAACATGGAAAGACGCCACGCTGCCTAAGCTACGACTTTTCACTGAATGGACAGTGGCTAATGAGAGGCACGTCCCATTCGATCTGTTTGCACCAGAATCGTCTTAGCAAGTATTAGTGCTGCATAGGTGTATTTCGCAATTAATACAAGCAAATTATATCTTTTTTAAGACAAAGTGCTCTAAATGGGCCTAGTTCATTGACCACATTATCAAAAAACTACAACATGACCCCTGGGTTACTTCCTTCGCCGGCAGAGATGGATGTTGATGGCTGCTCGTCGATGAGGATGGTGTTCCCCATCATTGGTTCTAGACCAGTTGTTCGTGGAGTATTCGTAGTCGATCAACGACGATGAGGAACTTTGGTGTGGTCTCCGTTGGCATTGAGGCACATGGAGATTGGGGGGAGTTGGTTGTCTTCAACGACAATTCAAGAAATCACCAGAGCTGCACTACCAAGCTCCCTCTTCTGCCGTGGACCGTAGATGAAAAGGGCCCCAACCACGGCAGGTGAAGTCTTCAATGGGTGGAAATCGGATCCATATCCAAATCCCACGGGATTGGATCTAAAAACCGAGAAGAGAAGAAAAGCGGAGGAGATCGCCGGAGAAGAAGACGACACTAGAGGAAGATTAACAATGGTGAGACCCCGGAGCTCCAAACGGTGATCAACACCAAGACCCACAAGGGAAGCAACACTCCACGTCAGGAGGAGGGAAGGAACAAGCTAAAATCTAGATCCACTACTCCCTCCAGTTCACCATAACAAGTTGTTTTGGACATCAATAAGGTCTTCAAAATACAACTTTGACTACTAATTACTATAGTAATAAATTTGTAAAACCCAATAAAATTATAATGTTATGGAAGTAATTTTCGAGATGAATCTGCACGTATGATTTTTATGTATCTAATCTAAATATTCAAAAAGATATAGATAGTCAAAGTTTTTAAGGTTTAATTGCACGCATTCCAAAACGGCTTATTTTTGTGAACTGAAGAGAGTACTGGCACGGGGTGAGGCCCTCGCCCTAGATCTCACCAATAGTAGGCCGGAGAGGAAGGGGGAGGGGCCGCATCTGGCGAGGGGTAGAGGAGCTCTCGGGAGGAAGGCGAGGGGCGGAGCGAGGAACAAGGAGTACCTGATACTACTATATCTGAGCGCAAGACATCAAGCATGACCCAAGAATGACACTGTATATATTTGGAACTGAAAGGAGTAGCCGATGAAGCTATGATTGATCACGACTAGGCATAATTGATATGGAAGGGTAAATATGTAAGCATCGAATGACGATCGTGTTGCCTGAAACACATACAAGCATGTAGCGTGCGTGGACATTAGATAGTGTGAGGATGGGCTCATATGTGAGACTTAACAAAAAATGCCATAATGTTTAATACCTTTTGGCAGGACCCACATCCAAATAAAAAACATCTCCCAGAAACCGGTACCCCGTTCCTCTTCTCTCTCCTCTATGACCCTCTTATTGCAATGTATAATACTGCTTTCATCATCTTCTCTCTCCTAAGACCCTCTCAATCCCACATTGTGCATGCTCTTAAAAGAGCTCAGCGCATGCAGCGTGGTTGTATCGTTCGTACTGTGTAGTACCATGACGATGCAGCCACCTAGGGGAGAGGCCCAGCCAATCGGCTCGGGTGGTTTCGCCTGTGGCGTTGGTCGGCGTACGTACCGATTGAATTCCCAACAGCGCCGCAGTACGCCCACATGTACCGGGAGTCGGGGTACCGTACATTCTCCTCATTACTTTCACCAAACGTGGCACATTGTTAATTCGGCCTCTGGGATACACTGCCATCATCCACATGGCCTCCAGTCTGCTTTGGTTTGCGTTGCCCCCTGTTAGCTATTAAACAATAATCGATACAACAAGATCACACACACACATACCACTTAAACAAATATATCATACTTCTTTATCACTTTTAATATACTTACATACCAATTATAAAACACTCTATTGTGA
The DNA here is from genome assembly GCA_036346405.1 of Phyllostachys edulis. Classification (NCBI taxonomy): domain Eukaryota; kingdom Viridiplantae; phylum Streptophyta; class Magnoliopsida; order Poales; family Poaceae; genus Phyllostachys; species Phyllostachys edulis. The sequence continues at coordinate 21,271,096 of CM070566.1, forward strand.
CTTGATTGAAAAATTTCCATTGAAGCTCTTTATTTTTTTTCTATATACCCTTTTTCATATATCAAAGAAGTATATACACAAATTTTTGCAATAAGAAGTGGATTTTAATGAAAATTTTCATGTAACTCACTTTAGGGTATCATATAATCATTATTGCAAAGATGCTCAAATAGATAAAGAGGTACCATCATACTATTTAAGTGGTATATAAGAAGTGTAAGTACGTGCTTCCAAGAGTACCATACAATTTTCATATATATATATATATATATATATATATATATATATATATATATATATATATATATATATATATATATATTATATAAAATATACGTTTATATAAATACCATCAAAATATTATTTCGTTGAGAGAATTCACCATCGAAAGTTTGCTCACTAAGGGTGAGGGTTTTACCATTACTAACACCATCTTGGTGTTAGTAGTGCTAATCTGTGAAATTTCAGCGAGAATGCCTTAACCATCTTTTGAGGATTTTCCTGCACTAAGGGTGAGGATGCTATTTTACCAATTATTTATATATATATATATATATATATATATATATATATATATATATATATATAAACAATAGGCATATTTGGAACTATAAATAGTAGCATAATCATCAATTCAAATATTTTTATCATATATACTAGGCATATTTGGAATTATTAACAGTAGCATGATCATCAATTCAAATATTTCTATCTCATATATATGCGCTAACAAGTCAAAGCCTGGAATAAGAACACTACTAACAGAAGTAAGCATCAACATCATCACATGATTTATTTCTAGGAAGCAAGGCCTAGCCATATCAAAAGATATCACCGTGACTTACAGAAAATCGCTCCGGCGAAGGTCGTGGTAGAGTCTGATACGAAGAAGATGATGCGAAGCGCATGATGGAGAAGGAAGAGACTGTGAGCAGTCACACGAATGCTTCCCAAAAACCTGATTCGCCTCAACCCGTGCAGGATCACGAAGGACACTAGCTTCGAAGACACTGCTCTCCCGACGTTGGTGCACGCCGAAGAAAGGATGGAGAAGCCAAGGTTACGCATCACAGAGGAACCGAGCAACAAGACGATATTGATTCTGTCTTTGTTCTATTTTTGAGAGAGGCTATCTGATACTGATCCCTCCCTAATATAGAACCAGATTCAACAAAAGAAACTGCCGTCATTGTTGTCATTACTTTGTTTTAAACACAGTTAATGCGTGCCATAAAAGCCAATTGAAATGCGTGCCATAAAAGCCAATTGAAACAGTTTGATTTAAGCTTTCAATTTATAATTTGTATGCATGGTTTTGAGGTGCAAGAAGAAGCTACAGCTCCACAACCAACCGAACACGAAATCACCGGACCATTCGTATGCGTGGCAAGCAACAAGCACGTGTGTTGTTCTTTTGCTTATTTCAACTAGGTAAGACTAACTCCACCTTATATATTGGTCTCCTCTCACCTAGACTAGCAATATGGTACTAAACTTCCTATCTTACACCATAAATAAGTGGATCTTTGATATTTTCTTAGGATTTAAATAAAATATTAAATGAACCAAACCCAAAAATTCCAACAGCCTGTGTAAAGGAATTTTTTAATTTTTTAATCCCTTTTTATTAATATTTTAAAGTTAAACCCTCGCGAACTTTATTTCCAAATCTGACCCATTTGGCCACGCCACCATACCTGGCGTGGCAAATGAACTATATCACGCCACCTGAAGCGACATGACAAAACATGCCATGCAAGCCCTCGGCCGCATGCCGTGCCAGCGTGGAGCTTGTGTGGCATGTGTCATGCCATATCCCATGGTGTGACAGAGCTCGATGCGGAGGAGACGTCCTCCTCGGCGTCATCTGCCTTGTCTGCGCCACTCCGAGCCGGGCCAGGTTGCACGACTTCTCCCACTGCTGCCACACAGCTCATCTTTTCGGCCATTCACCGGCATTGGCGGCGAACCAACTACAAGGTTAAACAACAAAAAGGTAATGAAGTTTAATACAACAAAATAAATAACAAGGGATAACATGTTAATTTAACGCAGTGTGTGTTACCTCAGCGAAGTCCCGGAAACGTTGGAAGCTCCCCTCCGAACCCTCCTATAACATGAGAACCTTTCCAGCTTCGTTGCTTATGCGGGCGAGCTGCTTTCCCTACGAAGGGTTCAACACATTAAATTAGTTTGCACATGGTAACATTGGTAATTAGTGGTGGGATACAATGTATTCACGTAGTAAGCATTGATGGGGGCCCTCTCCGGCTGAGTGCCCATCTGTGTGAACTCGTCGTAGTCGTCTATGATGTCCTCCTCATCATCGTTACCCTCACCTATATCCGCATCGGTCATCGCCGGTCGAAGCTGGAGACGTGCGACGCCGTGTGGCCACTCTAGGTATCTGACGAAGTCATGCCTCTGATGGATCTGGGGCACGTTCACGTTCCTCGACCGATTTGTCTGGTCCCCCCACTCCAACATGTAGGCTCGATGGTAAGCGGACCAATCGGTGTGCCAGTACCTCCGCCTTCGGTTCATCCTGTGACGGAGACAATCTAACCGTTAGCACGAAAAGCACTACCGAAGCTGCACATACACGACGATAGGTATTATTACCCATGAAGGTTTATGTCTATTGAGAACACCACTAGTGGACATGCCTGAAACTTCCCAAACTGTCTTATCACCCGATGGGGCAAATGGTACTCCATCGTATGGAAGTAGATCAGCGGCGAGAGAGGCAACCATGAAACCTTGCCCTGCTCGCACATCGGGTTTAGCTCAATTTGGAGGACTTCATCGCGGACGTATGGCAGCCACGTGACCTACACCAGATGTATACGACAGTAGTGATGGAATCATAGTTCGAACAGGTAAATGCAGCAAGTAAAATAACTTATGAAACAATACCTAGTCTTGTGTGATGACATCGAGATCGTTTGTGTATGCGAGGTACCGCGACCTCGGACGCTCAGTAGGTGCCATGATGGAGCTCCAGAGGTAGGCTACTGTGGGTCGCGAGGCCTTGTCTTCAATGGGCCATGGTCATGCCTGCATGGAGATATATATATCAGTCGTATTTTTTATGGAAGGAGATATGTGTGATTAATTAAAAAAAAATCGTACCTACAAGGCAACACGAGTGGGTCGACCCACAGGAAAATGCTCCCACATCCAGATCTGCAGGAGGTATGCGCAGCCACCCAAGTTGCCATCCGCACTCCATGATCGGCACACGTCGCACAAATGCCGGTACAGACACGCCAGTGTAGCAGAACCCTAACTGTAGGTCCCTGCTGTTGTGAAATCTGCCAAAATCGGCAAGTAAATCCAAGAGACAGTGTTGACGGTACCGTCCTGCAAGAGGAAGGAGCCGAGAAGATGCCAAATCCATGCCCATGCGAAGCGCTCCACTGTGTTGGCATCTGTGTCCAACGGGCACACATTGAATTGCACGCACAGCCATGATGCAAGCACCGCAGATGGCCGATTGTCCATCGAGTCAGCGAAGTCCTCAATCACACTCTGAGCCACTGTCCCACCCGGTCTCGCCAGCCCACACTGTTGACGTCCCCAGTCACAGCCATACCCTCTACGGGGAGACCCAGAATCATACCGACGTCCTGAAGCGCGATAGTCATCTCGCTTGACGGTAGGTGGAAAGTGTGGGTCTCTAGACGCCACCGGTCCACTAGTGCGGTGAGCGCAGCACTATCCATACGAGGGAGCCCATTGATGACTATCCGCGCTAAAGCAAGGAGACCGGCTGAGCGGACGTGTGGCACGTACCACTCATCCCAATCTAGGGGGTGTGGGTCCGAGGGCGAAGTGGCTGGAGTACCTGCAAGAGAGATATGTAAATAAATAAGTGAAACAACAAGCATTTGCAGAGTGCTTGGAAGCACGATGGAATAGAAGATTAGCAAATCTCACCTGACCATCATGGGCTATGCGGCGAGCGCAGTGGTCGTCATCGTACTTCGAGAGGAGCAACGCATATTGTGCGTGCTGCGGCATCCTGCATTACAGGAAAGGATTTTTGTAAGATCATGTAAGGTACAAAACAATGTAGAAAATGCAAATGAGTGAACTATATCAGTACGTACACATGACATTCAAAACAATATGTGAAATGCAAATGAAAGTACTATATACATAAAGAAAAACCATTTTTACGAAACAACAACATTGGATACCTCAAGCAGGTGGGGCAACACGTGAGCGCCACCGCCTGACCCTGCGCGGCTGGGAATCCCTACTGACATGCTTTGCCCTGGTGTGTCCGTGCTCGTGGCACTCCGAGCACCTAGAGAGTACATGTCCTTACCGCCTTGCTGTGAGAGGTCCATGTCATTACAAAGCCTCTTCCTCTTCCTTCGATCACGTCACTTGTTCATCATTGTTATGTCGGGAATGTATTCCTCCCCCATGTACGGTGGCCAATGCGAGAGATCTAGGTAAGACTCGAATCTCTTCTCCCAAGTCCGCATTGTGGCTAGCTTCAAGAATTCTGACGCAACAAAGGTAAGGTGACTTACACAGCGCACGCGACAGGCGGTGATGATGTGAGAGCATGGGACATGCAGCAACGTCGGGACCATGCAAGTACAGTCTCCCTCAGTCAGGTTTACTCTATGGTTTCGGCCACCATAACGTTCGCTCCCTATCGATGTGGCCCCAACTGCCCTGACGCCATATATATGCACAGTGGGATCGTATTCCTCCGCCTCCTGATTGCATGACTCAGCCTTTGCAATAGCAAGGTGCTTGCCAGCAGCCGCACCCCAACGCTCACCGGCGTTGTATGCATCCCTTTCTCGGGTCCACCGATCCACAAAGTATGTGTTGGTCTTTTGAAATGAGTACTCCAAGATAGCAGATACTGGCATCGCACGGATGCCCTTAATAATGTTGTTGAACACCTTCGAGATGTTCGTTGTCATCATTCCATACCGACAGCCATCTTTATCGTATGCCTGTGCCCACTTCTCCTTCTGCTGCAAGACCTCGTCCAACCACGAGTTACGTCGTTCATTGGTCAGTCCCCTCAACTCTGCCAACTTGACCTTGAATTCCCTCTTCTCCAAGCATCCGCATAACAACTTGAACTTTTTGGTGAGATCTTCCCTGCTGCATTGCTTAAAGAAATTAGCCGCTAAATGACGCATGCACCACCTATGCAGCACATCCGGGTGTCCATCAAGGCTGCTCTTCACAGCGTTCAGAATGCCACGGTGCCTGTCCGAGACGATGCAAACCTATCATTTAGGCCCAACGAGGCGTAGACGAACTATATCCAGGAACCATTCCCAGCTTGCATTGTTCTTACCCTCTGTCAATGCGAATGCTAATGGGATCAGCTGGTCCTCCGCATCAATACCCACGGCGAGCATCAAGGCACCATAGTACTTCCCCATCAGGAATGTAGCATCAACATATAAGACAGGCCTGCAATGTTTGAAGGCCTCTATGCATTGCCCAAAGGACCAATACACCCTCCCAAGGACATGTTTCATAACCCGTCCATCGAGTTCCATACAGTTGTCGTGCCAAGGGTAAAACTCCATGCCTGGATTCTTGGCTTACATAGCAGTTAGGATTCGAGAAAGCAAACCGTAAGTCTCCTTCCAATCACCCCACAATAACTGCATCGCTCTCTGCTTTGCCCTCCATGCTTTCCCGTACTTCACACAGTACTTAATGAACCCGTAGATAACCTCGATGAGGGTGGCGACGAACAAATCAGAATCGACAGCCACAACCGCCATAATACGCCTAGCAATGAAATTTGCGGTCGTCTGGAGGTGCTCCCCAAACACTTGTGCGGTCCCACAAGTGTGAGGCTGCTTCACATTCGCTATTTTCCATTGCTCGTCCCTTATTTTGCGGCCCCATACCTTCCATTTGAACCCCCTTTCGCACCTCACGGTGTACCTTTTGTTCACATCGAAGTGTTGCACTATGAATGGACGATGGTGCCGCACTGAGTATTCTTGTAGCCAAACCTTCATGTCCTCCATGGTTGGAAACAACATGTTCTTCCGTATTATGTCATTCTCTAGGTCCGCAATGCCATCCCTACTCTTCAACCCATTAGCACAAACCGCCTTATCAGCCATACTGACATCATCGAAAGCATGCACCGATGGGACCTCACCCATTACACTGCGAAGAACCCTGCCTTCCTCTGAGGAGAAAAGAGGTGCGGGAGCCTCGTCTTCGGTTGAGCTCCACCCTTCGTCAGACTCCACTTCACGGGTTGTTCCATCGCGAAACAACTCCTCCTCAAGCTCGTTGTTCATTACAGCGCCGTTGAAATCAGTCACAGGGTCAACAACATGTTGCGGGAAAGATACAGGCAGATCCACCGACAGGGGGCCATGGTTGGTACGACTCACACTAACAAACTCTTCGGAAGGTCGCTCCTCCATTAGGGGGCCTCGCGAATCATGGGCAGCGGGGTCTAGTTCCTCCGTGTTGCCATTCACCACATCCAAATTATATGGCAAATCCTCAACAATGATTGTCCTCTCCACCGCCACCTCCAACAACCAGACCTGAGATGCGAGCACAATTTTCTTGTACATGTCCCAATCATCGGCGGACAGGATTGGCACCAACAAGACGTGCACCTTAGAACCCAGCCCTATGTCATATCGTCCTTGCATTCTGACAACAACCCCGAGCTCATCCCATCCAAATGTCGAGTTAATCCTAGTCACAAGAGTTTTAAAGTCCGGTGATTCGCAAAATAAAAGGACGGTCGCTTCCATGCCGCCGAAGTCAACAAAACTTTCAGTTTGGCTAATCGCCCTACCAGTAAATACACGTACAACTTTGTCCATCTACATCCAACAAAATATTGCAAAGTCAGTATTGCATGGCATATGAACGAAATACCGCAAGTACGAAATATCACAATCAACATTGGACATAACAAAAGCTCAGTTTCCTGAGACATGCTAGCAGTTTGACGGTATAAACATATGGATAATTAAAGCATGTTTCCTCCATGTTGTGTACTATGATAGTACTTAACTATAGTTACAGTAACGAGCATGATTGTTTACAGCCACCATGGAACAATACCTCTTTTTAAATGAAGTTTACGGGTCGTTTCACAATGAATTGAGGTGTGTTAGGCCATACATAGTGGACGAATAACACCAAGAAACAAGGAGATGCAAAAAGATCCAAAACCTACACTACCCGAGTCTCTCGTGCTTAGTCACGCTCGAGGTCCTGTTCTCGAGACCACCCAAACCACGTGTTTGGGACCGCTCAGGGCTCGTTCCTGAGCATGCCCAGGACTTCGCTCCTGGGTACGCCAGAGCTACACGCTCGGAGTGCCACGAACCACTCGTTCCGAAAAACTAATATGTAGAAAGGAGATAAGTCATATTGTTGTGATTCTGATTAGTTTATAATCACACTTCAGATTTAATAAGTAGGCAACAATCCAACACTCCCCAACACGATAAAATACCAATATATTTTGCACATTGCTAACAAATAGCACGAACCAATGTTTTCTTAACAGTGCATTTCATTTGAAAAGAATGGAATTGCACTTAAGTGTTTCCAAGTTAATAAGATGCAGAGCTGAAATGAATAAAAGCATGAAATGTACGAATGTAGGAACCACAACATTTATACAAGTTACAAAAATGACATAGGGTACAGGTAGGATAGAAGTCCAATCATGTCAATGATAGAAAATCACAAGTTTTGTCACACAATATCAACCAAAAGATGTTTTTTGAGCATAATTCATCTCCAGGTTTTTCATAATTGAAGTTTTTTTAGCATAATTCATGTCCAGGTTTTTCAAACAAAAAAGAAGTTAAAAGACTAAATAGAAAAGAGAACTAAGTAAGTACATATCATCCATTATCAGCATAGCATGTAGGGTCATATATAAATAACTAGTCAGATGCTACCATAGCACAAAACAGTTACACCAACCAAACCAAGGTGACAAGGCCATACATAGAGGTAATCCGTTCAATACTACATGCTATGATTTCACATCAAGTAACAGGATTACAGAAATATCATTTCAATGACTATTAAATTCAACATCACTAAGTTAATCACAGCACGGATAAAAGATAAGCTTATTGAAGACTACAAGTCTAATTTAGTTACCTGAAACTACTACTGACTGACCTCATTTATACAGCCAGGAAGTCTAATTCAGCTTATCCTTGTATGACCAACCATTCATGATTCGAGCAAGATATTATATATCAAACATTAGACATGAATACTCAGCAAAATAGAAAGCGAGAGCAAATCACACATCAATGATGCAATTGTTTCAAACCACATGCAACGACTTCACATACGCGATGTTCTACACAACACTAGTACTAAGCGAAGGATGGCACAGTTTGGTAAAGCACAGAGTTGGGGGATCCAAAAACAACAAAATTCACCGCTGCGATTATACACTGCTATCCTCCCCTCACGGCCGCATGTAACATTTGTACCACGATTTTCCCAATCCGTGTTCTACAAACTGAAACTATGAATCGACCTCCAAAACAGATTAATTAAAACAAAATCTTGTACACGACTCCAATCAGGGCTCATGATAACAAGAAAAAAATAAACAGATCACTGAGTACCATGCATAGTTCATCAGTTATATTACATTCTTCAACCCGAAAAAGAGTAGCAATCCTAAGAGGAAATGAAGTCGGACCTTGATTCACGGGGAGGAAATGCCGGTGGGGGGAGGACGGTGGGGGATGACGGTCGGTCGTGGGGAAGAAGGACGACGGGGTGAAGACGGGCGGCGGAGGAGGACAACAAGGCGGCGGTGGCGGAGGGCGGTCGGTGGTGGGACGACCCAAAGGCGGTGGGCGGAGGGCGAGCCGGGCGTCCGGGCTGGTGCGAGGGGTGGAGGGAGAGGCCGACGTCGGGGAGGATGCATCGCCACGGGGAGGGCGGCCGGCGGGGGAGGTCGACTGGCGGTGGGAGGACCCAGCGGCGGGGAGGGGTGCAGGCGGCGAGAGGTAGAGAGGCAGCGGGATGAAGCTAGGGAAAATGAGCTGCACCGCTCCTTTTAAGTGCCCACTGTCACGCCAAATATAGAGACGTGACAGGGAGGGCTGCCATGCCGTGGATTATGGCGTGACAGATGCCACGCAAGCTCCACGTTGGCACGGCGCGCAATCGAGGGCTTACGTGGCATGTTTCGTCACGCCGCTACGGGTGGCGTGACAGAGTTGTTTAGTCACACTACGGGTGGTGGTGTGATCAAAGAGGTCAGAATTGGAAATAAAGTTCACGAGAGATTAAATTTAAAATATAATTAAAAATGATTAAATAATAATAAAAATTATGTGTAAAGTAGCTAGGCAACGTGCAGGTAAACTGCGTTGCTTTAAAATTCTGTCAGCTGCTGGGGCTTTCCAGCAGTAGTAGTACTGCTATAAGCCTTAAAAGTATTACTATGTGCAACTAGATGTCTGTCTGCTTCTAAGGAGACAGTAATACAGTATTACTATGGGTCATTTTTTTATCATTGGATCAATCTAGAATAATAAGTCATATACATAACTAAAAGCTAATCCAAAAGCTAAGAAAATCAACCTGTGTGATGAACAAACTCAAGCAACTTATAAATAACAAACCGTATGTGTAAACACCTGTATTCCGTGTAATTTCACGTAAGGTTTATTAAGCACAGTAATACTTCCTCCGGTCACAAAAAAAAATATCATTTTGGACATCTACACGCTCCAAAAAATGTAACTTTGACCACTAATTTCTATTAGGCTATATTTTCAATATCTAATAAAATTATAATATTGTCAAAGTACATTTTGGGTCAAATCTGCACATGATTTTCATGTGTCTAATCTAAATATTAAAAAAAAATATCGATAACCAAAGTATCAACAGTGTAACCACACATATCTCAAAATGACATTCTTTCTTGACGGCAGGGAGTACAAATCTAGCTTTTACGCGATGACTAGGCTATGAATTGCTCTAAATTTCTGCAAAATTCTTAAGGGCATAAGCAAATAGATAGTAAAGCAGACCTTAACTTTGTTGTCCTTTTCCTTCAGAGGCAGATATATGCTAGTAGATCAACACTAGAGGTATAGCCAAATGATAGCCGAGTTGAAAGAAAACGGTGAGGGCTAGCTAATGAGCAAACAACCCTATATAATCTACGACGTACTTTTCCTCTGTCTTTAGCTCGTCAGTTTTATGCATCATGATACCAAATCGAACCCCAAATCGAGTTTTGTCCCTCCTTTTTAGCCTATATATTAGCATAGACAGCAATCCATACAATGCCACTCATGTAAAAACACAATAATAATCATTCAATACCATTTCTTAATCTAAATACATCCATCGCCTTCTCTCTCCCGCTTCTATTTCTTACGCTTAACCCGGATAATACAATGCTTTGTTTTTTTTTTCCGTCAAAGATCCCAAGAACATGATGGTTGTTTTCATTTTTTAGTATCATAAGTACTTGTTTGGAGAAATTTAAAAATGCCAACGATGACAATACTGCAAATCTGTTACTCCTACAGTACAAGGGAAAATTTTATTCTTGTCACTGAAATTATGTTTAATATCGGTTTTGCCACTCTTTTTTTTCTCATTTAGTTTTTGTCACTCTTTCATCGGTATGCATTTTGTTTTTGCCACTCCCTACAATTTTCCAAAAGTCAAAGTTTTTGACCATTAGGAAATATGCAAAAACATTAAAACAAATACAAAAATTCAAAAAAGGAAAATACCAAAAAATATAGAAACTTCAGGGACCATTTTTTAACAAAAAATAAAATAAAATCGCACATAAGTTTTACATCGGGAAAAATTCAGCATTGTTCCATAAAAAGTTGAGGAAGATTGAAACATTTTTCCTATTGTAATTTTTTGGAGAAATTTTCCTAGTGTGTTTTTTTAAAAAAAAATATTTCTCAAAAGTTATCCTTAAAATTTTGTATACTTTTTGGTAGTTTTCTTGAATTTTTTTTTCTGATTTTCTTGTATTTTTACAATATTTTTGGCATATTTTTGACAGTCAAACACGTTGACTTGACGAAAAATTGGACGGAGCAGCGAAAACAAAATGTGCACTGACGGAAGAGTGGCAAAAACAAAATGTGCAAAGAAAAGTGGCAAATCCAATATTGCACATATTTTCAGTGGCATAAACAAAACTAGCATGTTAAATGCGTGGCTAAATTTGTTTCAAAGTTTGTATAAATGGTTGAGAATATATTTATGTATCATGTAGGCTATTTCAATTTTTAAGGTATCCTAAATATTGGAAATGACAATAGAAGCTTGAATGAAATTACATCCTAAGGAACGTAATTGAAGTATGAGCTTTGATGGAAGAAAATTGTTGAGCATAATAAGTTGTTGCGGTTCTTAAAAACTAACCACTCTGCATCAAACATAGATCATGTAGCTATATGCCCATATTCTTACTCAATTAGATTTTTTTCCCCTAAATTATCTTATTAGTTTCTATGGTATTAGAGTACCTTGCTCATGCATACACTAATGCATCATAGACGGCCTAGCTTCAACTTATTTTCCCTCATACGTCGGATGCCCCACCAAACTATGTGTCTTCTATCTCTTGTCGCTATCACAGCTTTTTTGCTTCAACCTATAACAGTAAACCCAAATCTTGATCGATCCCTTGTAGTTGCTACCCCTTCCAATGCAATACTTTATCACATAGTATCTTCTACTTCTCCCTAATTATTTCTTACTGCTAACCATTCCGATATCAACATGCATACACAGGCAACCGTCGCCGATCCTAGCTGGGAACATGTGTCACGCTCTCTCCAATGACCCCGAGCATATTCCCTATGACTATGTCATCTCCACTCCAAGCTTTTTGCTCCTTTGTCTCTGTACACTTGTGCTTCTATTTGTACAGATACATGCATGTACATACGCATGCATGATGTTATACATGTTCGATGCACTCTTCTCTCGTGTCGGTTGCTACTCTTCTTCGATGTTGGCCAACTCAACACTGTGGCTTCCTCACTAATCAGGGCAACTTCCCATCTTCACTGATGTTGGTGTGTCTTCTTTAGTAGTCATTGTCGCCATCGCCGGCGACGACGTGCCCCTCACTAGTGATGGCACGCTCCTAGCTACCCGATCATTCCATATTGTCTATAGCTCGTTTCTAATGCAAAGCTTCACATTCTCTCTGTCAGGGCTTCTCCATTATCGAGTTTCTTTGGCCATTGACATCTTCAACAACGCCGACGCTCACCACCTATCATCGCAACCCTTGGCTGACTTTCTCTTCAATGGTTGCGGCGAGCAGCATGGCATTGTCTTTGTTGAACGACTAAGTTGAGTAGCACGATATTGTCCTCATCTCCGTCACTGCCGCCTCGGCTCTTCGCTTCTCCTTGGGTCAATGTCTTCTTGTATGACAGATTGATATCATTGCACTCTTTCGTGGTCTCCTCTAACACCATTCATGCTATCTTTGTTGTAACTTGTGTTTTTATTCAAAATTTCAGATTTTTTTTTATTTTTATTCCATAGGAAGCAAAATTAGAAACCCGTGAACTTAAGAGTGAACGTGGTGGGCTCTTTTGTGTCTCCTTCGACACCATTCATTCCATTCTCGTTATGACTTTTATTTTTATTCAACATTTCAATTACTTTTATTGTAGTTCATATACAAATCAAATTGCTAAAATTATTTAATTTATTCCAATTTTCAGTTATTTAGGTATTTTACTTTAGAATTCGCTTAGAAATCAAATTACAAATTTTCATTTAGTTTTATTCCTAATTTTAGTTGTTTTTTATTGGAATTCGATATGAATCCAGATGCTAATTTTTCTTTAATTTTTATTCTGAACCACAATTTTTAGGTATTTTACTTTGGAATTCATATTGAAATCAAATTGATAATTTTATCTTATTTTTATTCTAAATTTCAGTTATTTTTGTTGCATTTCGTGTACAAATCTAATTGACAATTATTGTTAAATTTAATTCCGAATTATAATTATTGGAAGTCATATCAAAATCAAATTTCTAATGTTATTTTTTAATTCTAAATTTTATTTTTATTGATGTATCTCTTATATAAATTTAAGTGCCATTTTTATTTATTTTTATTCAATTATAACTTTTAGGATTTTACTTAGAAATTCATATGGAAATAATTTTATTTTATTTTTATTCGGGAATTTCAGTTTTATTGTACGTGACATGGACTCTTTTACTTAGGAACTCCAATGGAAATCAAATCGATGATTTTATTTTATTTTATATTCCGAATTTAGTTTTATTGTACTTGGCATGCACTCTTTCTTTTAATCTAGACCATTATAATCTGGACCAACCACGATTGATGGTGTAGATCTTTCTCTATTTTTTACAGATTAACGTGAGAATTTCGATCTCTTGAGAGCGAACATGATGACTTCTTTTGACTTTGCTTTAATAACACAATATATTTTTCCATAATAAAAAGATGATGGATGACATCATGCTGGAAATTATAAACCAAAAGAAAAAAACAAAAACAAAACACCCGATGACCTTTAGTCTGCAGTTGTCCGGACAAAGATCCTTACGCTTTAATCTTCGCAACCATGCTCAAAGACTTAGTTAAAAATAGGGAAACAATGCCGCTCAATCGTCCGGACGCGTAGCTTTTATTCACTTCACACCATTGACTAACCCACTGACACTTTCCCCTCTAAGCCCTCTGCTGCAACTGCATCCCCATCGGAATTCTATCTCTCTACTTCACCCTCCATTTCTTCTCTCTTCCTGAAGTTGCTTCTTCTATCCCCAATATCCCATGGCTCTCCCTCTCGGCCGGCTTTCCCTGGCGACCCCACACCGCTGGTTGCCGGCGCTGCTGCCCGCGTGCGCACCTCCTGGCTCGCTTCCTCACGCACGGGCCTTCACCCCTAGAGCTTATTCGGTACAAAGCCCTAGCTTGAGCTCACTCGGCCGGCTGGAGGCACTGCTGTTCGGCTCTGGCGGCGGCGAGCGCACTGCGGCGTGGGCGCAGCGCATGGCGTCGATGGTGGCGCTAGAGCTATGGCTGCTGGCGCCGCTGGCCTGCATACCACAGCCCAGAGCTGAGGACGTGGCCTACCAGCGCGGCCGTGGGAGGCCGAGCGTAGGTGGTGGTGTGGCTGCTAGCGCGCGGCGGTGGCCTACACCGGGCATTGGAGCGAGGCCGATAGGTGTGGTGGTCCCCGGCTCGAGCTCACTCCCATGTCGGCCCGGCCTCGGCCTGCTCCTCCGATTCCTCCCCGCCTCCCTGCGCCGCCACCGCTCCCTCTGGCCTCCTTCCTTGCTTTGCCTCGACTCGTCGCCGGCCGCTCCGGATCGCCTATGGCCTGCTCCCTCCCTTTTATTGATTTTTCGTATTTTGATGAAATGTTGCATATGTAGAAAAAGAATGTTACAATTTTGATTTGTGATGTTGCAACCATTGTCTGGTGGCGTTGCAACTATTGTTCGGCGATGTTGCAACCATTGTCCAACGATGTTGCAACTGCTATCTGAAGGTGTTGCATTTTTTGAACCGTACGGGTGGGAGCCTCCACCCGTATGTCCGATTCCTAGTTGCTCCCTTAAAAATAACATCACCAAGGCATGTACAATGGAGTAACATAAGCTGTGTATAGTACTTGTCTAGTAATATTTTTTATGATGTGGATGAGATCTATAGAACGAAGAGAGAGGAAGAAGCCGTATGAAATGCAACAAATAAATAGCACAAAACATCATTGCATGAGTTGTTGTCTTTAACAAGTATTTTTTGTCATGCAAGAATTAAAATATTGTGGGGTTTCATATAGACAACTTAGGAGATAACCCATTGTATGAGCTATCTTTAGTGATGTCTATAGATAATACGAAGATGTGATATACCATTGTGCGTAGGGGTGTAATCGGAGCAGATACGGTCAGATATCACTCATCCTATTTCCTATTACATTTTTTTCTTGGAGTCGGAGTCGGACACAGATAGTGTCAGATACTCATTTCTCCATTCCGTATTCGCTCCGCGAGCCTTCGGTCGGTCGGTCAGATATAATCCGCTTCTTTTGCACCCCTACAGGACATTAGACAGTAAGGGTGCAATTAGATCGAACACAGAGAGACTAATCGTTGAGATGTCGAAGGAAAAAACACTTAGTATTCCCTACCCGATCAGATGCATCATTCCACCCATCTGTTATCATGTTCCTAAATAAAGTCAGAACAAACTTTCCTCATACCACCTGATATACGGATACAGACGAGCGGATATCGCTTATCATGTATCCTATTCCGCATTTTTTTCCTCGGAGTTGGATATGAATAATATTGGATAACCATTTAACTCTTTCATATCCGCTCCACAAACTTTCGGTCGATCAGAAATTATCCGCATCGTTGCACCCCTAATTGTAAGTGCCCTAAATCTATGTGTCAGTCTAAGTGGCACGCATGATTCATGACGTTAGCCAGCAAGTCCAGCTTCCACGGCGTGCTCGCCCCAGTACATTAGCCAGCAAGTGCAGCTTCCACAATGTGCTCGCCCCAGTACATCACACCCATCGATCCGTTCGATTAATTGCTAGCGCGACCCACCCCAACGGAGAACCGATCGACGATAGATATGTTTTCCTACAGAAACTGCATTGGTAGTAACGGGGAAAGAAACACGAGATCAAAAGCATCACTAGTAATTAATTACTTGTGTCTCCTTGATGCGGTTTCTGTAGGAAAACATATATGTTGTCTATCAATTCTCCGTTGTGGTCGGTCGCCCTAGCAATTAATTACTACCAACCGACCCGTCGCACGCGTTAGCAACATGAGTCGCCAACCTTTCGCTAAATTGTCAAAAGTGGCATCACTCGAATGAAATTGTAAAAATAACATCGTAGTAGATTAAGAAGACCACGTATCGCGCTCCCAGTCTACATAAACATGGATTTTTTTTTTGTCCTTTAATGATTAAGTTGTCTTTCCTTTAGTGATCTCAAGTTGTTTGTATTCCAAATGATTAAGTGATTAAGCATGTATGCAACCCTTCTTTCCGTGGTTCCTACCCGTAGTAGGTAACTTCCGTGATTCCGGTCTGTGGTACGTCGGTTCCGCGGACTAGAAGCGCGGTATGTGGACTTCCTATCTGTCGCGATACCATTTTTGAATTTTGTGCGAGCGAAAGCTATTTTTGCTATTATTGAGTTGCATGCACCAACCAGTTCACCCAAAAGTTTAAGCTGATGAGGAAAGACAAATAATTCACTTATACTTCAATACCCTCCCTCACATGTAGGCCCCCTCAGACCTAAGACGTGCAATAGATGTGGGTTATAATTAATTTTCTTTAATTGTACCAACCTAAGCTTGAACTCAAATCCTCTTAGCTCTGATACCATATTGAGTTGCTGCCCAAGAGCAGGCTGCAGCACCGTCCTAGATCGGTCATGATATATGTTTAAGCTAACTTGGTCACTGCCCGTGTGTCCGAGA
Source organism: Phyllostachys edulis (assembly GCA_036346405.1). Classification (NCBI taxonomy): domain Eukaryota; kingdom Viridiplantae; phylum Streptophyta; class Magnoliopsida; order Poales; family Poaceae; genus Phyllostachys; species Phyllostachys edulis. The sequence goes on from CM070566.1 coordinate 21,287,626, forward strand.
TGCACTTGAAAACATATGCATAAACATTGACACATCTCGATATATCGACAGAAACATCGACTTAATACCAAGCAACTGGATTCGTATCGCCTGCCATTCCCATGGGAATGTCACGGTGAATACTGTTGTGACATTCGATAGATCCGAGCCGCTCGATCCAGAGACAACGGCCTAGCTCAATTGCTACAACGTTCGTGAATAGGGCAATATTGCAGTGTTTTGCTACTGTATTTGTGAACAGTCCTTTTGCTATAATGTTCGATCCTGTCCGTTGTTTTCGGATCTGACGGATGCCACACAATATCATGTCGCAGTTCACTCTTGACATTGCTTAGCAATGTCAGAGAATTCGTTTCCCAAGCAACTTGCTAATAGCTACACAAGATATTGACAGGTGACAGTAAATGTGATTTTGCCTACAAGAGCAGTTTGATTTCTGTCGCCTAGCCCTACTTGGATAAGCTAGCTCCATGATACAATGTACCTAGCTAGGATCGATGCACCATGCAATTAAACATGCATCGTTAATGGGCACGGTACGCATGCCGTAGCTTGATGCATGCATGGCACATCACTGGGATCTGTACCTGTATCTCGGATCCTTGTCGCAATACCGAGATAACAGAGGCGAATAGTATTCAACAGCGGTATTGTAGTAAAAATTGTAGCAATACGTACGTATTTAACACATCGATTCACTGCGGTCTACAGGGGAAAAACTATGTACCAATGCACTGGCTCACAGTATTCGACAGCGGCATTGTAGTAAATATTGTAGCAACACATACGTATTTAATACATCGATTTACTGTGGTCTACAGCAGGAAAACTCTGTACCAATGCACTGGCTCAGACATTCTTACTGTGTTTGGGTCTATTTGGTTTTTAAACCAAGGTAGCCATATCAAACTTTTAGCAATGCCAAAATTTAGGTAATGCTAAAACTAGGCAAAAAAATGTTATTTGCATCATAGTCATACCAATTCATGAGCAATACCGAAATTGATGTGTTTGAATTGCGGCCATGCCAAAATTTGTCAAAATTGTGAATATAGCACGTGGGTCCCGCATGACATCTGTTTTTTTGAACCAAAATATGTGGACATGAGTCTTGTTTTGTTGATTAAATAACAAGAAACAGAACGGTTTAAACGGATCACAAATCGGATACCCGGTTTAGAAACTATCATCGTTTAAAGCTTGTTAATCAAACCATTAATTCATTTAATGCAACCAATCCCTGACTGCCACGTCACCAAAGCAAAAGCTACAGGCTGCCAAAATTTCACGGGCGAGCGATTCGGGTGCCTGGATTTGTCCCTACTAGCGTGCGTAAATTTCAGGCATTACCAATTTTTTTCTAGGAGTATCAAAATTTGACAACAAACCAAATTATAGCCAAAATTTATAGATATTACCAAAGTTTGGTTTAGTTCATTTAAGTTCCAATCCAAACAGGACCTTTATCACTAACTGACATGGCCGAGTATCAGTTTAATAAATCTTGATATGAGCTGATATATTACAGTGTCTCCCCAACCATTAACCATCTGTCCGTGCATGATTTCATAATTAATATTTTAACAGTAAGACATAAAAACGACAACCAATGATTCAAAAAAAGACGAGGTAACACATAGAGGACAAGAACATCCAACCCGCACCATCTGAATCCTACGGGATGCATGCTTGGTAGAAGAAATCCAATTTTGGATACTATTGGTCCTCTAGACCAACGTAATTCTAAATCTAGCTTCCTTATCTTCGAAATTCTATTTTTAGCTCTTTGGACCTGCTTGTTGCGCCACCGGACCGCAAGAATGCACCCTCTTGTGCCGTCGTGCATCACAGAAGTCGGGACATCATGTGACTTTTTTTTTCCAAAAATCCATTTAAGTATTTTTTTTCGAGGAATTTGTACATATAGAAAATGAGCAAAAAAAATATGAATTTTTTGGAACCTCCCGGCACAGTGTACTTTCTTGTATAATTTTTTTTATATAATTTTATCCATTCTTATTTTTTTTCTCAAAAATTCATTTAAGTATACTATTTGTAGGAATTTTCTAATATAGAAAACGAGGTCCAAACATTATGAATTTTTTCAGGCTCCTTACACAGTGGACTTGATTGTGTAATTTTTCTATAATTTTATATGTTCTGAACTTGTCTCGATAATTAAGTGTTTAGGTCTCAAAAATTAAGATGAAAGGTTTTGAAAATTAGGAGTAGAAAATTAACAATTAAAGGGGTAGAGTACTATGCATTAATTGTCGATTCTCGTGTCATCCACGTGTTCAAACCGGTTCAAACATTAAATTTTAAAACTACCATCCTTAATTAATAATAGAGTATGGAAGATTTGTTGCCAACTTTCCATGGGCCCACCACCTAATTCTTCATGTGGTATTTTTGGAATTTTTTGCCGTATTGGCACCTTTTAGGACAATTTTATATGTATTCTGAAATTGTCTCCAAAATGAAGGATTTAGGTCTGAAAAATTTGGATTCTAGGTTTCGGAAATTAGGGTTTCATGAATTCCCACACAAAGTACTCATAACAGAATTAGGGTTTCCAATGGAGTTGCAGTGTACGTGTTCATACATAAAATTGATGACATTTGAAGCGTTACATGCATTATATGATACACGCGTGGGTTTATTGCAATCAGGATACTCTTGTTGATTTATCAATTTATTGTGGATGTTATTCTTTAATACTGTATTGTACCACCGACTAGATAAGCTTGTGCATGAACCAACTAAGGGAAATATTTGGCATGCAGATGAATAACAATCTTATCTAGCATGTGGTACAATACAATATTAAAGAATATTATCCACTTTAACATTGTGTACATGTTTGTGTAAATTTGCCATAATTCTATTCGTTTAGAATTTTTCTCATAATTTCATATAAGTGTATTATTTGTACGAATTTGTAAATGTAGGAAATGAGCTCCAAAAATTATGAATTTTTTTAAGGCTCCTCACGCAGTGGACTTGATTGTGTACTGTTTGCACAATTTTATATGTCTCAAAAATGAAGGATTTAGGTTGCGAAGATTAGGATTTTAGGTTTTAAAAATTAGCGTTTCATGATTTCATGTGACTTGGAATGTATGGAAAAAAAAAGCTGCATTGCCACTCCGTTGGAGACATCGATATATAATATGTTGCTTTCTGGAGACGTGCTTGTATATAAACATCTTGGATCATATTTTGGTGATATACATGTATTGACAGCGAGGTATATTAACGGTCTAGAGGTGGTTGTGGGATATTCTAAATATGCTAAACTTTTCCCTACTTATCTTTTATTAAACAGCAACAATGGATAGCTTTCTGGAGACGTGCTTGTATATAAACATCTAGGGTTACATTTTGGTGATATCCATGTCTTGACAGCAAGACATATTAGCGGTCTAGAGGAGGTTGTGGGATATTCGAAATATGCTATATTTTTTCGTACTTTTGGAAAACGATCTTTAGCCTATGAGATGGCCAATAGTGATTTTGATGGCGGGTAGGACTGTAATGTATGAATGAGCTCCAAAAATTAGCTGCATTGCAACTCCATTGGAGAATTTTGGAGAAATGACGCAACGATAACAACATGACAGTTGATCCAACAAGAGGGCTACATGGTACGTAGGCTAACGAACCAAAGATAGTACACACATGCCATTAGGAAAATAGAAATACATGGGACATGTGGACGAAGAGGGTTGAACTACTACGTGGAACGTGGCCATTTGCCCTTACGGCACAGCTCAGCATTGTACTCGTCGCCTTGCGTCCTAACTCTTGCCGTGATGGCCCTCTTCCACTCCCTCTCGGCCTCACGTCGCCGGGCATGCTCGCGCTCCTGCTCCTTGTGCAGCCTATTTTGCCTCTCCTTCTCATCCTTCTCAGACAGTAGCTCTTCGAGACGCCTTTCACGAGCCTCGATGTCCTCCCTGACCCAGCTCTTCCATGTCAGCAACATCCACATGTCGTAGGGGTGGATCTTGTCATCGATCCACTGGCTGAAGTCGCATAGACGTGGCGAAGACTGCGGTGGGAAGAGAGACGTGGTTACGGCATAACGGGAAGAAAAATAGTAGTGTGCACTGAAATGCGATTTCATTACCAGCTGCATGTGGCTCTGCGTGTCAAACCTACGGTCGAGATAGTCTGCGCCATAGTTTGGGCAGCACCAATAGCGCTGCCCAATGGTCCACTCATCGGTTGATTTGATGCACTTGCAGCCGTCCTGACACCAGCAAAGGGGTGGTGCCACCCCCGTCAGGGGCCCTTCCAGAGGGCGTTCATCGGGCATAGGAGGGGGCACGGCTCGACCCAGAATCGTTGGGCGTACTGCGAGGCAGCCTCCCTAGATCCACGAGCTCTGAAAAAGTTTGGTGTGTGTAAGGCTGCTGGCTAAACACCATGTGGTGAGCGGTGGTCTCCTAGAGAGACACCCAGTCCTTCAAAAGCTTGTGGGTGTGCTCTCATTCCTTCTCCTTGTCCATGTTATCTAGGTAGCATTGTTGGTGTAGAGTTGCTGGCCAAGTAGTGTTATATTTATAGTAGGAGCGGACGCAGCTGTAGCGGCTCCATTGCGATGAGGCACGGATGTGTTTCGTGTCTGTGCGGCACGTCCTGCTTTGTAGAGAGTGGTCACGTCCAGCTTTGTAGGGAGAAGTCACGTCCTGTGACGCGCCCTTCGAAGCAAACTTGTTGGGTCACGTCGCTACGCAAAGCTGCCTCATCAGGTCACTTCGTTGGACAAAGCCACCTCGTTGTGTCTTGTCACTGTGCAAAGCTACCTCGTCGGGTCACGTCGCTGCACAAAGCAGCCTCGTTGCGTCACATCACTGCGCAAAGCTACCTCGTTGCGTCACGCTCTACTTTGCAGAGTGTGGTCACGTCCTGCTTTGCAGAGCGAGGTCACGTCCTAATTAGGGTTTCATGAATTAGGGTTTGCAATGAAGTAATATGTGAACTGCTATATGTAGTCTTCTCCCAGAAAACTAAAAAAATCATTGGCTAAGATTATTGACAACATAGATTCCACTCAATTAAATTGCAGATACTACTACATTGCACTTACTCATACTAGAGGCACAAATTACAAACTAGTTACTTTGAATTTAGGAGAACAGACAAAAGGCAGAAACAAAGCAAAATGTTGCATATCAGTTTTACATTGTCTATAATGCTCTTCAATTCTGGCACATTTTTCCTTACTTCTAGCACATTGTTCTTCAATTCTTATACATTGCCATCAGCAGCACCTATTGCTTTCAGGTAAGTGCTCAACTTTTGCATATTCTTTTGTAACCTTTTCATCTCTATGTCTTACTGCATTACTGTCTCCTTCTTCACATATGCATTGTGAGACCCTGGGGTATTTAGCTTATAATGCTTAGTCTTCCAATTGACTCTAGCATCACAAACAAAATATCCCGTGCCTCGGGACAATGTGTACCTCCCAGAAGTGCGGTACACACACCCTTTTATAAAATCATGCATCAATTCCATACAAGCACAGAACCGAAGCAAGAACTTAACCAAATAAAAGACATACATAATAGAGTTATTACAGCAAGAGCCAACCGGCCACAAACACAGCTAAAAAGCTAAATAAACAGCGGAAGCAAAAGCCATAAGATGGTGATAAACAAAAGTCATACGGTTTGCCTTTAAGCTCACAAGGCAATCGACCGGGCCGCCAGCTAGTCGTCAAAGTCGAAGTCCGTCTCATGATAGTCGATCCCTTGGGGATCAACCTCCTCTGCAACAATTAATTAAGCAAAGCAAATGAGTACAAAAATGTACTCGCAAGACTTACGTGCAGTGTAACAACCTATACGTATGCTACATGCAAGCTTAATCAATGGAGAAGGCTCTAAGTTCATTTTCAGCATAAAGCAGGTTTTTATTTGCAATAATGTAGTAATTTGAACGCAATTTTGCAATCTATTTTTAATGTTTAAATAATAGCGAGTAACAATATATAAATGACAACAACAACCTGGAAGTGACTAACCCAATAGTCACCACAACAATAGCATGAATTACCCATTCATACCACCCACAACAAGTTTTAATTAAAGGTTATAGTCTAGTTCTTGCACTACCTTACCAAGCATGTCCATTACCTAGGACGAGGCTATTCGAATAGTTTGAACCCTGCAGGGGTGTACCAATGTACCCACACGTCAGACCGCCTTTTTGCCAAGCTATTAAGCACACTTCCTTTGGTATGCTGGCACGGCTAAGTCCTACGAGATATTTCCAATGGATTGTGCTAATTAAGAGCCGTACGTATGGGGGTTAACCCTTAGTGAAATGCCTACCCGGCTCTCACCAAGGACCCATACGAAGAGTAGGATACACCGGCCCAGCTCAAGCCATTGTGGATGCTCCCCTCCTGTCCCATGTTGCATATAGTCAAATATACAACCCACCACGCGACTCATTAATTAACACCCCCCAAAGTACTTAGTCAAGAGAGGTCCCATATCCCCCTCGTGTGGTTAGCATGCAATAATCGCTTGGCTTAGTGACACAAGTAACTCGGTCCTCGTGGACTTAGGCACCATTCCAATCACACCCAACAGATCCCACCATCATCCATTGTGCCCAAGTCAATAACAATTTGTTTTCAGTTTTTGACTTTACAAATTAACAAAGCACAAAGTTCTGTACATAAAGGAATAATAATAAGATTTGTGTGATCAAGATCATCGACTAAGTTAATGACCACCCAATTCTACCAGTAGCTAAGCATTTCTAAGCATGACACCGTAAAGACAATAAAAGAGCATAATTCAATCATCGGACTCTAATTCACCGGCGAGATTAATAACTTATGGTTAGTGGCAGGGGATAACAATTTAAGGGCAACCATGCAATAGGAATAACTACCTCTAATCGGGAAAATAAACTTTGACACAAAAACATGCATACATAAAATTTGTAAACAAAGTATTAGACTTTAAAAGTAATGGGATTAGTATGATCAAACTGTTTGCCTTGCTGGAGATACTCAATATGCTGCAGAGGATCACTCTCGTAATCAACGAACCCGTCGGCACCTAATTAAAGAGCGAAAAGAACCGATAAGAACGAAGAACACCGAAAAGGCTCAAAAACCAACTTCAGCGAAAGGCCATGAAATTTTTACAGCAGGTAGAGCATAATTTTTAAGGAATTTAGCAATAAGAACCAATTAATTTGGATACTCAATGCCAAAGTTATGGCCAAAACAAGTTTGGTCGGTTGGAAAAATGCTGAAAAATTCATCTTGGGTACTGTTCATCCGAAATTAAATTTTTGGCACAAATTTCCAGAGAGGTGGTGCACCTGAAATTTTTATGGTAAACAGAGCACCACATGATATGAACAACACAATTGGATTCACCTCATTTGGAGCTAGGATGCATTTTCTATGATTTTTCAAAGATATGAAAAGGAGCACAAGTTAAATGCAACCACAAAACAGTAGCATGCCTAAAACCTATTCTACAAATAAGCACACTAACAGAGGAAACCAACAAACTTGGTTTCACTCAAAAAGGAGCTACAGAGAAAAGCTTATGCAATTTTCAAGCTAAAAGAATTTTCTTAAAGCAACAAATAAAGCTAAACAGGAATTAAATCTACTAACAATTTTTTCTAGAGCAAAACTAAGCTTCCAACCATTTTTAAATTAAAGCTTAGTTAAAACCAGAACTAACAAAATATGAACCAACCGAAAAGGAGCTAAAACGAAATAGCTAAGCAAATTTGAAGTTTAATACAATTTTTAGTTTACAAATAAAGCTAACCGGGAAATAAACAAACTTAACTCAAAGGAAAAGACGTGGCAAAACGTAGGCCGCTGATTACGAATCACGCAGCCCACGTGCACCGCAACACAGCCCCGCGCGCGCAGAGAAATGCAAACGAAACCGGTGGATCAAGATCCAACGGTCCACATTGATTGAACCTTCGGACGGTCCAAACGTTCAAACGATCGTGGGCCATTGATCTAAGAAAGAAGGGCTGAGATTGAAGTGAGGTTCGGACGGTCCGAACGTTCACTTCAATCTGAGCCGCAGATCTGAAAATGAACAGCTCACAACGATTGAGCCAAAGAAGTGGTCCGAACTGCCCATGAGATCTGAGCCACAGATCTCAAAACGAACGGTGCACAATCAACCAAGGTGTTGCGCACGCGCTCGCGGGGTTCAAAGACGAGGGGCCCCACTGTCAGTGACTCGTGGCCCCGTACCTGTGTTTAAAGCGCCCGGGGGTGCTTTAAAGACTCGCGGGCCCACATGTCAGTGGCGTGAAGCACGGCTTAGGACAGCCATTAAGTGCTAAGCAAATAATTAACAGTGATTAATCATGATTAGCAACCTTAATGACAAGATCTTTGTCTTAATACGACAACACACAGTGTGTTCCCGTCCAACAAAAATACCGAGGGCACCGCAGGGCTCACCGTCGGCGACTCTGGTCACGGCGGCGTGAGCTAAAGGCAGGAATGGGTTCGCAATAGCATTGTGCACCCACTGGAGGTAACCTCGACGGCAGCGCCGACCTAGAACGGCTATGAGCTGGAGAAGAACGGCGGCGACAAGCACGGCCGAAAGACAACAAGCAAAAGAGCTCTGCAGCAGTCCACAAAAGCGAGTGCCCAAGCAACTAGGGACTACTAGGAAACTACCTTAGAGCCGAAGGGGCTAGGAGATGGCCGGAGTTGCTCTGGTGATGAAGCACAACACCGGCGACGAAGAATACAATGCGGGGAAGGAAGCCTGAGCCAAAAGAACAAGCCCGCGTGGTCAAGATAGCTTCAATACAGCTCAGAGAAGATCCATGAGCAAGCAATTGAAGAACAGAGACCCTTACCGGAGTTGAGGAAGAAAGGGGATGAACTCGGCCGAATTTGAACAAACCCCAAATTTAACAATCTCTGTGAATGCCAAACAAAATTAAGTTAGGGGAAATGCTAAAAAGGTGAGGGGCGCAAAGTGAAACGAAAGGAAAAGCAATTAAACCACTGGAGCACTGGCGGCGAAGAAGCTTGTCAGGCTGACAATGGCGGATTAGGGGTTCTGGTGGTTTGGGCACAAGCAACCCGAGAGGAAGCAAGGCAAAGCTACAGGGTGCTTGAAAATAGAAAGAGGAAGAGCTTGGGGGCTTTAAATAGCCAGGGGAGCAAGGATTGGAGCTAGGGCAAAGTTCAAGGGTGAGCTCGGCTCATGGCTCTGCCTTGGGCGAGCTGAGCGACGGGAGCAGGTAAGAAGGACACTTTGGGGGCGACCAGTGACGAGCATTAAATGCTAAGAGTCATTGCAGGACGGAGAGGAAGGGACAGGGCATGCTCTCCCACGCCATGGCGCTACTGGTGCTCTCAGCACGCACGGCGGAGGAAGGAAGAACAGGTGGCGAGCCCCACAAGCCAGAGACAGGGAAAAACGGCTCGGGTCCAACAGAACAAAAGGGTGGAGTCCAACCAATTGATTTGGGGTCAGGGCTCTCGACCGTTAGATCAAAAGGGGACGGCTCAGATTGCGAGAGCGATGGGAAGGTCCGAAAGGCACACGCGAGGAGGACCACCCGATGCAAATCGGACGGCACAGAATCCACGTGTGTTTGAACTGGCTGGCACATGAGCGGGAAGTGGTTGGGTTGAACCAAGAAGGGGGTTTAGGCTTGTCGGTGTTTTAGAACCGAACTTACGTAAAGATTGTTTGATTCGGGGGGTCTCCTATAATAGAATCATGCAGAGAGATTGACACGGGAATTTTTATACAGGTTCGGGCCTTCTCTGGAGAGAATAACAACCCTACTCCTGTGTGTGTATGGTATTGAGTGTATACTGAACAATCAAGGGAAAAGCTAAGACTATTACAGATAGTGCTTGTATTCCTGATGGCTCGATCCTCTCTCCCTTTCTCTAGTTGCCGCCTTTTATAGTACGTGAAGGAGCGATTACTCGAGTAAAGCGGCGCCTCATCACCTCCTCAGTGAGCGCATGTTGGTAGTAATTACCGTGTATTAATTCCTCCACGTCGCTCATGACTATATACCGAGATAATGGGGTATTACGTGCCATTATTCTGTAGAATAACAACGTATGATGACTGTTTGAATCCCTTAATCAATAAGACCCACTTGTTTGCAGGTTCATTTGATTATAAGGTGGTTGTGGCTGACCTAGTCGTAGAGGAATCTACGACTATGAGGTAGTCGTAGCAAGACTTACGACTATGGGATAGTCGTAGCATAACTTACGACTATGGGGGTGGTCGTAGAAGAACTTACGACCATCCATTTGGTTCTTCCTTCATAACATTAAGGGTACACTCGGGGTTCACATGACGTCATATTTACCTATAATAAAATTATAGATAAAAGGTAAAATGAGGATTATTATATCCTCGTCATCTAGCCCCCCACTTCAAGTGAAAGCAACTTACTTGGTAAAGGGTTCTAGATGGTCTTCGATCATGAGAGGATCGTGAAAATAATCGAAGGAAAAACTCTTCGATTGTATACTACTTTGACCGAAAATGTGCTTGGTCAAGAAAATTGCTTCGACTATCAAGTGGTCGTAAAAGCATTTCTCGATCACAAGGTGGTCGTAGTATAGTGATCGGAAGAAGGAACTTTCCGATTATCATTTCCTTTGGTTGAAAAGATCTAACCAAGGAAGTAATTTAAGCTTGAGATGTAGCATAAACCTGAATTTCTCGAGCGGACACATTTGGGAATCTCAAACGATGCCCGTTAGCTCTGTCTGTTGAAACGGTTCGAGACGGTGGCGACCCTTGGAATATCACGCCTCGGCTCAAGGTCTGTGATTATATATACTCACCGGAGGGTAAAACCTAAGATCTTACTTTTCCCCAAATTGCTCCTCGCCGTTCTTCAAGCTCTTGCCTTCTCCTTGTAAGTCGTTCTTGCCTTCTCATTGCCACTCCAATTGTGCCCTCTTTTTCGACTCAAAATTTCTGCTTTCGAGAGAGATGGCGGAAAGTTTCGAGTGGGAAGAGTCGGAGATGGATCTTGGCGAATTCAAGCCCTAGTTGTCGCCGAGAAGATTCGAGAGAAGACTCTTGTGAAATGGCTTCCGCAATTGGGCAACATTGGCCGTCGAGGAGAATGGGCAAATTCCGTCTTCGGGCTTATTGTGAGTGTGGCCTTCGATTTGCTGCTCACCCCTTTCTCACCGTTGTGCTCGAGCATTTTGGGGTGGAGTTAGTGAACCTTGGTCCTAACTCCATCACTATCTTGGCGTTTTAAGATATTTGTGCGGGCGTGCACAGGAATTCCATGACCTTGAGCTTTTCCAATATTTCTATGGAATGTCTCGGCAAGCGGGATTCTTTGAAGTTGTGGTCTAAAACTCCTGACGGAAGTCGAGGGAGTATATTCAGAGTTTCACCCGGTCTTCGTGGCGGGATAGAGAAAGAGGTGGTTTCTTTCGAAAGTCACCTCGAGAGACGACCTCTCTTTAGTGGGAAGGTTCTGAAAAAGAAATCTTCATGGGATTCGACTCGAAGATATCGGTAGGATTGCCCCTATGTTCAAGCTATCAAGGACTTGAAGAAGGAAGGGTGACCGGATGGCATGTGGTGAAAGATTTTATCACCGCCGAATTAGTCCTTTGAAGAAACGAGCATCCCTATGTGGAGATACTCGGGCTATGAACCCAACCGGGGACTACAACGAGGGTAAGTGAATTTTCGACTTAGCTCTCGGTTTGGTCTTTCTGCAAAGTTGTTTAAAAGATGCCTTTATCTGTTTGAACAGATCTTTCACCGGCGGAGATTGGCGTTAGAGTCAAACTTCGTTTGTGAAAGTCTCCGCCACTTAGTGTGGCGGTTCCTAAATCCTTGCGGTCGTATCCATGAGAGGAAAGGATGGTTCGCCTAAAGGTAATCAGTAGTTGATTTTATCTTTAAGACTTTATAGTCGTAGAAAGAACTTATGACTAGAGAAATGTTGTAGAAAAAACTTACAACTTAGTTGTGACCGTAGGAAATCTTACGGTCAAGGAAAGGTCGTAGAAAAACTTACGACTTGATACTGGTCGTAGAAAATCTTACGACCAGTTAGTAATTCTTCTCTTTCTGTTTTGCTTTACAGAAAGTAGGCATGGAAAATCGTCGAGATGATGAAGAAGCTGTACTGATAACCATCGGTGCAGGGTTGACAAAGGACAAAGGCTCAGCTCCTTCGTCCAAGAGACGTCGACTTTTAAGGGGTGACGACAAAGGAGGGGCGAGCTCGAGTTCTAGTCCTTCGACCAGATCCTCTGCAAAGCTTGTGGCAGACATAGCCGCAACTGAAGCCGAGGCTAAAATAGCTGAAGTGGAGGAGGTCGAAGTAGCTGAACCTCTAAAGCGCAAACCTCGCAAGGCCAAGGTACCCTTCTATTATGACAAAAAATCTTTCGCAGCTTCGCCACTCTGGTTTTGTTAAGCACTTGGAAAAGGAGGCTGGAAGGATTTTATGTCTTTAATGAAGGATAATCTTGCTCGATGAGAGCCTATGGCTGATGGCAATCTTGCTCTTGGAGTGGTCGAGGCGATCTCGACCATCCAGAAAGTCGAGACCGGAGAGATGGTCCTGTTCAAAATCCACGACCCGAGACGTGGTCGTGGCTAAGCCATTCTTCAACTCGAACTTCGACCGAAGTAGTCGTGAGAAGAAGAAATCTTCCGCTTGGGAAAGTGACTCCCAAATTCTGTTTAGGTCCAAGGTGCGAGGTATGTGAAATATACTAAAGTGTAAAAACAGAATTTACCTTTTTCCTTTTCACAACCTGCATTGCTTTCCTTTTGCTGTTTTTAGCCCGACTCCTTCAGCCCCCGAGAATGCTTCCGTTGAGAAGCCTATTGCTACCTCTCCTGTGAGACCCCGACGTTTATTAGGCTCATAATACTTAGTCATCCGATTGACCCTAGTATTATCAACCAAATAAACCCGGTCTCGAGAGATGTATACTTCTTAATGCGATATACATACCTCACAACAAAAGAATGTATCAATTCCATACAACACATAGAACATAAGCAACAAACCGAAGTTAACATTAATATGGAATAGATATTACAAAAGAGAGGCCCTTAGGCCAAATAGCAATAAATACAAAAGATAACAATGAAGCAAAAGTGCCATAAAGATGGCTATAACACAAAGCCAATCGGTGTGCCTTAACCCTAGGCATCTGACCGACCGCCAAGCTAGTCGTCGAAGAAAGCGCAACACGTAGCACAAAAGAGAGGCTCTTGGAGCTCTCCTTCTTCCTCTGCAACAAAAGCCACAAAATTGCCACAACCACGGCGGATGAGTACATAAAGTACTCCGCAAGACTTCGTGTGAGATAACGTAACTATAAATAGCTACATGCAAGCTTTATTTAAGTGGATGAGGCTTTGGACTCATTTTAGCATAAAGCAACATTTATTTGCAATAACATAATAGATTGAAGGCAATTTGACAAAGCATTTTTAAATGTTGAAGTAACCACGGGATAATAACATAGTAACAACAACAAGAACAATCCTGGAAGTGACTAACCCAAGTCACCACAACAATAGCATGAACTCCCCGTTCATACCAACCATGTCAAGTTTTAATTAAAGGTTGTAGTCTAGTCTTGAACGACCTTACTAAGCATGTCCATAACCTAGGGCGAGGCTATTCAATAGTTTTATCCTGCAGGGGTGTACCACTGTACCCACACGCCGACCGCCTTTCCTTTACGCACACTTCGAAGGTGTCTTTGCACGGCTAAGTCCTACGAGACCTTTCCAAAGGATGAATGCTAATTACGAGCTGCACAACCCACGGGAGAAGGAGACATCACAACCTTCCCTAAGCTAATGCTCCCTCCACACTATACATATACATTTGTTTTGAAAACACACCAACCGAGCTCGCTCATAATTAACACCTCCTAGAGTACTTAGTCAAGAGGGGTTCCATATGCCCCTCGCGTGGTTAGTACGCGAAATCGCTTGGCTTAGTGACCCAAGTACTCGGTCCTTAGGGACCCAGGCATACCACCACATCCAAAAACTGCACCATCCATCCAATATGCCCAAGTCTAAATCAATCTTTTATTTTCAGTTTTTGATTTTACAAATTAATCATAGCACAAGTGCTGGACATAAAGGAGTAATAATCATTTTTGAGTGATCAAGACCATCGACTAAGTCGATGATCGCCCATTTCTACCGAAAACTAAGCATGTCTAAGCAATTTACATCGAAACTACTAAGTGATAAGAGCTCATCCAACGAGCTCCCACCACAGCAATTAACCTAGGCTCATGGTAGTAGAGGGTAAAGAATTCCTCAGATTATGCGACTATAGGATTACTAACGACATTTAACACAAAGTAGCATGCATACATAGAAGTAAAACAAAGTATTAAGCTTTAAAGTAATGGGACAATGATGGAAATGGTCAAACTGCTTGCCTTGTTGCTGGCCAAGTTGTGGCAGAGGATCGCTCTCGGGATCACCACAAATGTCGAAACCTAACGGAAGCGATAAAGAACCGATAAGAACGATTTAAAGGCAACAAAGATAGCACAGCAAACGAACTCCAAATTCTCTGAAAATTTTACAGCAGCAAGACAATGATTTATCATGAATTTAGCAACAAGAACCAATTGATTTGGATTCTCAATGCAAAAGATATGATGAAATCAATTCTGCTCAGCCTATTAATTACCAAACTGCACTATTCACTAATTTAATTATGAGGCAACATTTTCTAGGAAAGTAGCGAAGCTGAAATTTTTACTGTAAAACCAGAACCTCATGAGATGAATAACACAATTGAGTTCATCTCATTTGGAGCTATATTGCACTTTCTACAAATTTTCAAAAACAAGAACTTGAACAAAATTATAATGCACAAGTCCTCATTTTCCTAACAGCAACAAGATCAAAACTAATTTTCACAGTGAGTTCACTAAGAGAGGAAACCAACAAAGTTGGTCTCACCCAAAAATAACCTATAGAGCATTAGTTATGTATTTTACAAGTTAAGCATTGATTTAAGTGCACATTTTAAAGTTGGTTTTAAAATCTAATGGCAAACTGTGCTCTGGAGCTGAACTCAACTTACAATCATTTTTGGATTAAAGTCAAGTTCAAGACAGAGCTAACACAATTTGAATGACCTCATTTGGAATTAAAATGAAAGAGATATGAAATTCTAAAGTCTATACCTTATTTCAGTTTAACTAAGACCTCACTGGAATTCCTAAAACTCACAAGGGTATGGGAGGGCGTGAGCCACCGATCTTAAATCCAACGGCTCAAGATCTCCAGAGAACATCACACACGCCAAGACGTGAAAGTCCAGAGGTCCTGACCTCTTAGCAACTCACATGCGCGAGGTGAGGGAGGTCGTGGCGTAGATGGGAGATCCAACGGACCACAACACAAGGGAGGTCCTAACGGACCCGAGATCTAAAGGGAGGTCCTCAACGGTTGAGATCTTCCAAAGGAAGGTCCAAACTATCAAGATCTCCCCGAGGAAAATCTACATCGTCAGGACCTCACAGGGAGGTCTGGGACGGTCCAGATGTTCCAAGGGGGTCCTCGATGGTTGGGATCGTCCGAGGAGGACCTTGACGGTCAAGATCTACCCGGGAGGTCATGAGCAGGCCGAGATGGCTACGGAGAGGTCCTAAGGGAGGTCTAACGTTATGCACCTCCAGGAGGTCCGGACGGCCATGATTACGCAAGGGAGGTCTTGGGCGCCCGGATCTCCTCGGAGGAGGTCCGGGCGTCCCTGCACTCCAACGCCACGAGCTTTGGACATGAGATAAATGCGCGGGACCACGAGGAGGTCCGCGAGGGGTTTTAATGCGCGCAAAGGGGACAGGGTTAATGGCAGTTAAGACACCAATTATTGCGATGATTGGGCATTAAAAATGGTGAATTTATGTCCTAAAAATGACAATGACACGCTCGGGACGTCCGATAAAATCCCGAGCGTGAAGAAGTGATCCTCGCCGGCGATGTAGAGCTCGCCGGTGAGGTCCAATGATACCACTGAGTGCACAATAACGTTGCGCACCCAGTGGACCTCCTCTCGACGGCGACGGCGGCTTTGAACGCCATGAGCCGGAGAGGGCAAAAGATGACCAAAGACGCCAAACACGAAAATGCAAAAAGCTCGCGCAACATTCAAGCTTGTGCCAAGAAAAGCTCCGCAAAATCATTCATGCGGGTGCGGCAAGAACTAAGGACTAACAGGAGGTACCGGAGGTCCTAAGGTCTTTGGGAGGTCGTGGAGGTGATGACCGGAGTTGGGGAAGACAAGGAAGCTTCACCGCCCAAGACACTCGGCCAGCCCACTTTGTCCTCCTCTGAAAAGTGCCCAAACAACTAAGTCGGGGATAACTTCCAAGAGGTGTTGGGAGCAAAAGCGAACAAGGGTTTGAAAAGGAAGCCATCGGATCTTCTTGTGCCACCGAGGAGCTCCAAAGACTCAACAATGGCAGCCACCAAAGGAGGAAGTGAGTGAGGAGGAGCTCACCACGCACAAGTGCAAGACCGAGATCAATTGGGTGTAAAGGAAGCCAAGGAGGCTCCCAAAGGATACTTTATAGCCCGAGTGAAGGTTTTGAATCGGGGCTAAGCTCCATGGTGAGCTTAGCCCACGGTTGGTCCATGGGTGGACAAGACATAAAGGTTGACAAGGGGCGGGGTTGTCTTGACTGATATGTGAAGTCGACTGCATTAAATGCGGTCAAGAAAGAGTGATGAAAGGACACAATGGGCAAGTGGACATTAACTCCCCGCCGAGAGCATGCATGCGCGCAGAGGAAGGAGAAGAACAGGAGGTCCTTATGACCGTTGGATAAGACACAGGGAGGTCCTAACCATCGGATCTCATTTTGAACCGTTATGTTTTAAGTGGTGGGAGGAGGTCCCACCACACGATCAAGGATGGGAGGTCGTGGCCCTCCGATTTCATAATCGCGAAAACGCACGTGAGGAAAAGGGACAGAGGTCCAAAGCGTTGGATCTCCATCCAACAGTCGCGGACCTCCGTGAGGACTTAACGCACGCGATCAAAAGACATGAGGGAGGTCATGGCCTTTGGATTTAAATCCAAGGGCACACAATGACCGGGAGGTCTGATATGATGCTAAGCAGTAAGGGAGGTCAGACCGCTAGATTTAGATCTAAGGGTTCCGATCAAAGGAGGTGGAGGTCTGAGCTTGCATAACGCACAAGGGAGGTCATGGCCTTTAGATTTAGATCTAAGGGCTACGATCTCACGTCTTGTTGGGAGGTCTGTGCGCATGAGACAAAGGAGGTCGTGACCGTAGATTTTAAATCTAACGGTGCACAACAAAAGATGGGGAGGTTGTGAGTGCTTGATAGCAGGGAGGTCGTGAGTCGTTGGATTTGATCCAATGGCTACGACCTAGGTTAGGTGGAAGGTTTGTTTAGTTTAGGTTGAGAGGAGGAGGTCGGGCCATGGATCTTGGATCCAAGGGCTATGACCTCACGTGAAATGGGAAGACCTGATGAGTATGTTGAGGAGGAGGTCGTGGTGTTGGATTTGATCCAACGGCTCGACCTCAACAAGGTGGGATGATCTCGCCATGATGGTTTAACAACTCGAGGAGGTCTTTGAGGTTTAACACGTGGGAGGTCATGACCATGGATCAGCGATCCAACGGCAATGACCTCATGAGGTGGGGAGGTCCTTGCGGTGTTGATCATGAGGAGGTCGTGGCTGTTGGATGTAAATCCAACAGTGCGACTTTTGATCAAGTGGAGATGAGGTCTGGCGAGGTGCAGACATGGTTGGGCTGGACCAACTTTGAATATGGCTAGCCCAAGGAACAGTGTAGGCTTTTAAATTTAGTTTTTAACAGCTGAAACTTACCAGAATTATTTGAGATAGCAAATGAACTCCAAATTTGATGAAATTTTAACTGGAGCTTGCTGACAATGAGACCAACCTTGCATAAAATTTCCAAAGGTTATTATGCAATGCATTTTTCTCAGGAAATTCATGAAGGTTGTTTAAAGGATTGTTTTGCCTCCCAAAAATTATCAACAAGTGTTATAACTCATGATATTTTTCAGAATGGGTCCCATATCAGTTTTGGGACCAAGGAAAATATATTCCAAATGTTTGACACAAGATTTAAGATAATTGGAGAATGAGTTTGATTTTTGGTCAACAAGAGCTTTGTGTTTTTGGATTACACAACTCTTGGACAAGAATTACATAAGATTTTAGGGTTTTTCAAGATGTGAGAAAAAGTTTTAATTTCTACACATATAATTATACTTGATTAACCCTAATTATACATTTGGGATGTTACATCTCCAGCTGCTGGAGAGACAACAAGGGAAGTGGTCGAGGGATCATCCTCGGCCCAGGTGGTAGAGGAAGTCGTGGCGCCTGAAGTGGTTACGACAACCAATGAGGTACCTGTTGTACCCAGTAAGGTAGCGGCTACAACCTCTGAAGTAGCAGCGGTGACCACAGAGATGGTCGTGGAGACTCCAGCAGCAGCTGCGACCACTGAGATGGTCGTGAAAGCTCCAGCAACAGCTGCGACTACTGAGGCGGTCGCTACGACCACTGAGATGGTCGTGGATAGAACAGAGGCAGCTGCAGAAGCCTCTGGTCAAGATGGTGGCGGTTCTGTCCACCGTGCCGGAAAGGAGATCGTTGCAGACGTTCCTCCCGGTACCCAAAGAGAAACTGAAGTTACAGAATCAGAAGAAGAAGAGTATTTCAACTTCTGCGCTGACTTCTTTGGGCCTGCTTCCATCGTAGGGTCTTCTGCTTTCAGATCTCGCGACCGAGTCCCCCATCCCAACGATATTCCCAATAGAGGGGATACCTTTGATAATGAACGTCTTGAGAAGGTTTGGTGGGACCAAGTCACGAGGGTAGACAAGCTGAAGATCCCGGAGCTGGTTTACTCGATGTTTGCTCGATCAACCATGAATGTAAGTACTTAATCGTACTTATATATACAGGTATAATCTTCTCTTGTTTCTCACTGTCTTTTCATCTTGCGTAAAGCCATAGAGCAAATTGTCGTTGTCGGTGAATATCATCGACAACTTCTAGAGTCGCGACAGAAAGAGGAACTCGCAAACAGTAGAGAGGTGGTAAGTCATCGCTATTCATAGTCACCTTGGATTTGACTACTTATATAGTGCTTACGGATTTGTCATGGAAAAACTCACGACTAAGTAATGGTCGAAAAGACTTATGACCAAAGGCTTTGTCGTAGAAGAACTTCGACTAGGTCAATGGTTGTAGAAGAACTTACAATCGATTGACCCATGCTCATGTCCACCGTTATCCTTTGCGGGTTAAACAAAGGCCGCCAGACTTAGCCGACTCGCCGATTATGAAAAAGAGGAGTCGAAAAAGTTTAGGAAGAGGTATTAGACCTCCGGAGAAAGCTTAAAGAAGCTAACTCGCAACCATGAAGTCGCAGGAAAAATTAAACAATAAGTGCTTGAACTTAAGATCGCTTATATCTTTGATCTTTACCTAACTCTTGCTTCTTTTCGTAAAAAGAAGACGAGACGAAAAAAGCTCCGAATGAAGTTAGAGAAAACTTCAGATTATTCACGAGCTTACTCGTATGTCCAAAAATAAAGATCAAAACCTTGAGACGCCGAGAACTTCGAATATCAAGTAAGTAATTCTTTACCCGCAATCCTTTACGAGTTATTTCCTTTTCTCACTTCCACTTCCTTTCTAGCAATGGACGTTAAATTGAGAGAACTTGAGATCGAAATTGCGGATAAAGCCGTGATTTATAACTGCACCGTCCTTATTGCAAAGAAGAATGTAGAGGATATTGTATCATGGGAGAAAAAGTATCTTTGAGACCGTTGCTTCCCATAATGAAGAGGTCAAGAAGTTGGATTCTCAACTAGTGGGTAAGAAATTCTTTTACCCGTGATTATTTTTGTTTTCTTTTTCCTCTAGGAGTTTATTTTTGTTTGACCAATCTTATTTCTTCGAGCAAGTGGTCGAAAACAAAAAGCTCATGAGGCTTCGACTTATACCCAAGAGGAGATGGAAGCAATGAAGATTAAACTTCAAGGAAACATCACGCTCTGAACAATGTGCTTGGTGAGCTACATAGTGAGGAAAGACTCCTCAAGATGATACAATAGCTGCTCACACAAGTACCATTGGGGATCAAGTCGATTTTGCAAGATCTGGTGACCACTCAAGGCCAACCAAGTCAATCGATAAAGGAGGCGGTCGAAATCTGCAGAAGTTATGCATTAGCAAAACTTAAAGCTCATGACCCCAACCTTAATGTGCAACCACTGGCCGACTTCAACCGCTCTGAGCGTATGGAAGACGTCGATGGAGGAGATGCAATCAGTTGGCCGGAAAGTTTCAGAGGAGATGCAGTTGGGCTCTCCCTCTTCAAAGTAGTCTATAATGAACTTGTGAAAAACAGTCTTTTGTTGATGTAATCCATCTTGTTCCCTGCAAATCATCTTGTCGAGTAGTTAGTAACTCAAAAGATAATTAACGAATTTAAAGACTAAGAAATGAAGTCAAATGTGATGACTTTATCCTAGCCCCCAACTATTTGCTTAGTTTGTGAAAACTAAGTAAATAGTTTTGTCTCCTGCAAATCATCTTGTCGAGTAGTTAGTAACTCAAAAGATAATTAACGAAATAAAGACTAAGAATTGAAATCAAATTATCCTAGCCCCGACTATTTGCTTGAGTTTGTTTAGACAATCTAAGTAAATAGTCTCAGAAAAGGGTTTCAAAACAGAGAGGTTTGTTTAACTTGTAGTTTTTGGGTCTCAATTGTCATGCACTGGGTCGAAAGGGTGGTAACGAGTTGACACTAGGAAGTTCCTTCTAGTGGGCAGGACCACGTGCAGAGAGGAGAGGCTTCGACTAGGTAATGTTAACATCTCCGACTAGTTTAATCAAATCGAGAACGGCAACTTGAGTTAAGCAAACGTCTAGAGGACTTTAAAATATTTACTCGTCCTTCTCCGGTGGACTCGATAAGTCTGTCCTGGTAGCAAGAGTAGGAAACTGAACAAAGCTAGGAAGCTCCTTCCAGTGGGCAGGACCACGTGCAGAGAGGAGAAACTTCGACTAGATGTGTCTCTTCCTCCGACCAGTTGAGATGAAACGAGTACACCCAAGATGGTTAGCAAATCCGAGAAAGTGCGCTCTTCTTAGAGTATTTTTCAAATTCTTCAAGAAATAAACTAAGGTGAAAAGAGTTAGCCTTCAAAAATATTTCGACTAAATAAAACCCGAGTTCTTTGTGTTGGCCATAAAAGCGAGTAACGAGTCGACACTAGGAAACTCCTTCTAGTGGGCAGGACCACATGCAGAGAGGAGAGGCTTCGACTAGGTGATGTTATCGCCTTGACCAAAGGTAAAGAAAACGGGTGTTTAAAACATAGTCGAAAAATAATGAAAGCACTACTCAAAAGTAATACAATAGAGATAGAAAAACCCGATTCTTTATTGTCCAGAATGGTCGGTTACATATAGAACTTGCGTGGCGGTCAATGTTCCAAGAATTCGAGAGAACTCGCCGTCTTCCATTGCCAATCGTATCGACCACGGACGAGTAACCCGACCAACTGTAAGGACCTTCCCACTTGGGAGAAAGTTTGTTCCGATTAGACTTGGATTGGCAAAGCCTCAATACCAAGTTACCTACATCAAGGCTGCGAGGTTGAACCTTACGATCGTAGTATCTTCGCAGGGCTTGTTGGTAGATTGCCGAACGAAATAGGGCCTGGTTTCTCCTTTCTTCAAGTAGATTAATATCATCTGCTCGAATTTGTTCTGGTTGGAGTCCATGAATGTTTCGACTGTGTTGACCGTATCTTTAGTTCCGAGGAAGCATAGCTTCAAAGACCAAGACTAAAAAGAAAGGTGTTTCTCTGTGTCTGATCGGTAGTTGTACGAACTGCCCATAATACAGAGGGTAATTCTTGTACCCAAGCCCCCGAGCGTTTGATGAGCTGGTCGAAGACTCGAGTTTTAATTCCTCTCATTATTTGGCCATTTGCACGTTCGACTGCCCCATTACTCTGAGGATGGGCCACAGATAAGGGCGTCTTCCTATTTGGGGTCGGAAGTATCCTCGATCTGAAAGATCTTGAGGGCTCCCTGCGTCGGAGGAACCTCTTTGACTTTGTCGTTCGGCTTTGGTGCGACTTTTTAGGCTTCGACTTGCTAGTCGGGTGACTTTCTTCTCGAGTTGGTATTTGTCCTACCATCTCAAGGGATCGACGATCGCAGTATCGCCATCTTCTTGTCACAATGGATTGTAATTACTCCTTTGGGACTGGCATCTTAATACATTGATATCCATAATGAGTAGCCATTAGGAATTTTGCCAAAGTTGGTCGTCCGAGTATGGCGTTATATCTCAGATCGAAATCGACCACATCAAAGGAGATTTTCTCGTCTCGAAATTACTTGGTGAACCAAATATTAAAGGAAGAGAAACTTGACCAATTGGTTTGGTCGAAGATCCCGTACAATCCCATGGAAAGAGTATCGTCTGGGTCTTACTTTGGTCCCGGTACTTGCATGTCATCCAGGCACTCGTAAATAAAATATTTAACGAGCTTCCACCATCAACCAAAACTCGATTGACCCGACAATTGTTGATGGTGGGTTCGACCACGATTAGTATCGACTGTCGAGTCGAAGGATCGGCGATCACTCTTCTAGAAAGAAATGGTGACTTCCACCACTTCGTAATTTATTGACGAGTAGGATCTATGGAGTTTACCTCGCGTTTAGCGACCTTAATTTGAGTCGCTTTGATTCATATGCCGATGATCCCCGTAGATGTGTTCAATGGTGTGTTGCGAATCTCGAACGGCATCTCCTCTTCGTCATCCAAGATTTATGACCACTTGTTTGACCTACCTCGCCGAGGGTGGGAAGTCGTCCTTCTTGGTTGTAGTAGTCTTCAAGCTTTCGTTGGAAGACCCGGCGATTCTATGAAGGTCATGCCCTTCCTTTTTATGGAAAGGACACCACCTAGGCTTATCATTTTTCCGATTAGGGCACTTACCTTTGCCTCTGCCGGAGTGTGGCTTGATGTGCGTGGCTCTTTATCATTCACGACCAATACCTCCTTGGAACCGCTGGGTTTTGACCCTTCATCTTATTCTTGGACTTTTTGCTTTCTTATCCTTCTTCTTACCAACCGCTTTGGCTCTCGGATGGATTGTCTTCACGATCAATTGTGTTGTTCCACTCGATCGCCTCGAGGCGATAGCATATCGATCGGCCATTTCAAGAGTTCGCGATGTAAGTAGGAGGATTTAAAGCAATATCCTCTGTTATCCTTCTACTACGGACTCCTGGCTGAAAGCCCCGATGACAGATGAATCGAAACTTCCTAATTGAGTTACTGAACTTTGATCAAGCGCTTGATGAATCGGCGCAATGTCTCGTTGTCGCTCTGTCTCATCCGGTGCAAGTCGTCCTCCTTTCGAGTATGCATTGTATGTGCCTTGGAAATTTGCCATGAGAAGATCGCAGAGATGTTGCCAAGAATAGATCGACTCGAGTGGTTGGTTTAGTAACCACGATCGAAAGCGAGATCCTTCGAGCACGCTTGGAAGGTAATTCGCCATCACATGCTCTCCTCCTCCTGCTTTGCTCGAACAATTTGTTAGTAAATTTGAAGGAATTCGATGGGATTTTGGGAACCATCAAACTTCTCCATGTTCACTTTCGAAAACGAGGTGGCCAATGAACGGCTCGGAGATCGGCGAGAATGCCCGACATCCAAGAATGACTTCTTGACGCCTCCTTTGCGAGAAAGAAGGGTTGATATCATCGGTGGTCGTACTCGGCGATACCCGAATGAGTTGACCCGACACATGTAATAGGTCTCGGTCCCTGAGGGAATACTCCTCGTAGTTTATCTCGCTATGCTGATTTCCATGTCGGAGTGGTGAGCGATCACCTTCCGAGGAGCTTGTTGATCATCGGTCATTTGGAAGACATTTCTTGAGTAGGAGATCGACACGACTTCTTTCGCTTGCCGATTTCTCGCTGGTGATATGTTGGATTGATCGGTAGCAGAAGAAGTCGTATGGCTACGACTACTTGAATGATGTCGACGAGGAGCTTCGGCTTTTTCATTGTACTCGAAGCCTTTGTGCGATCTCTTGGTGAAGAGGTCGTGCTTCTCGTTCGGGCTAGCTCTTGAGTTGGATTCTCGAGCAAATCATTGATGTCTTTGGAGCTCTCAAGCTTCCTCGATTGATATTGAATCGCCCGAGCAAATTCTTCGAGCTTCAATCTTCTTCCTTGAATTGCCTCAAGATTTTCCATGTTAGACTCTTGAGATTGCCTCAATGAAGCGAGAATGTCGAGGATTTCCTGGCGTTCATGAAGGCGTTAGTCGTGTCCGCGATGGTGGTGTCTGGCCATTGCCACGAGGGGCGCAGCAGTGTGACCTTCGGAAGGGTCTCCATCTCGGTCTCTAGAAGAGTGATCTTGATCGAGGGAAGGACGAAGACCTCCGTTGATGATTCTCATTTGCGCCGAGGCCTCTCGCTTGAGGAGTCATCGAGAGACACCATCTGGCGACTTGGAGTAATCCTCCAAGTAGGGAAGTCCGGTTATAACTGTCTCCGTCGGCAGTGTGACTCATGGAGAGATGGTCGAATTTGGGGAAAAGCATGCTTGATCCCGCTCTCTCTGGCGTTATCCGAGAGAGAGAATCACCAGATGCCGGTGAAGTCCTGCATTGTGGCTTCTAGAGCTTGCCTCACCAAGTCGGACCGCCTTAGGAGAACTTGGACACTTCGAGGAAAAACTCTCGTCGTGTCGTGAGTCCACTGGGTGTGGTCTGGTCGATTGACCCTTGCCCCTTGAGAGGGTAGATTCCTCTCTTGGGCGTCTTGTTGTGGGGATAAGGATCCTCCTCAACTCCACCGCGACATTGTCTCTGGATGCGTGGGAAGATCTCCGGAGGCGAGAATGCCATAGGATGAGTCATCACTCGGTTCAGAATCGAATCCGGCATCCATGTCGACGCTTTGCGTGTCTGCCAAGTCGAATCAGTTCTCCTCGTTCCATTCTCCCGCCATGAGTGCATGAGATTTGGAAAATAGAGAGAATGTTTGACAAGAAATTACCGAAGATCCCCACGGTCGGCGCCAACCGCCGGTGTTTTAGAACCGAACTTACGTAAAGATTGTTTGATTCGGGGTCTCCTAGAATAGAATCATGCGAGAGATTGACACGGAATTTTTATACGTGTTCGGGCCTTCTCGGAGAGAATAACAACCCTACTCCTGTGTGTGTATGGTATTGAGTGTATCTTGAACAATCGGGAAAAACTAAGACTATTACAGATAGTGCTTGTATTCCCGATGGCTCGATCCTCTCTCCTTTCTCTAGTTGCCGCTTTTTATAGTGCGTGAAGGAGCGGCGATTACTCTAGTAAAGCGGCGCCTCATCACCTCAGAATGGGCGCATGTTGGTAGTAATTACCGTGTATTAATTCCTCCACGTCGCTCAACACTATATACCGTAGATAATGGGGTATTACGTGCCATTATTCGTAGAATAACAACGATGATGATTTGTTTGAATCCCTTAATCAATAAGACCCACTTGTCTGCAGGTTCATTTGATTATAAGGTGGTCGTGGTTGACCTAGTCGTAGAGGAATCTACGACTATGAGGTAGTCGTAGCAAGACTTACGACTATGGGATAGTTGTAGCATAACTTACGACTATGGGGGTGGTCGTAGAAGAACTTATGACCATCCATTTGGTTCTTCCTTCATAACATTAAGGGGTACACTCAGGGTTCACATGACGTCATATTTACCTATAATAAAAATTATAGATAAAAGGTAAAATGAGGATTATTATATCCTCGTCAAGGCTCGAGTCTGACCCAAGCCCGAACAGGAGTTTGACTAGGGTTTTGAATTAAGCTGAAAACTTAGAGGGATTTTTAGAGATAGCAAACTAACTCCAAAAATTCTAAAATTTGGACTGGAGGTTCCTCACTCCAGGATAAACCTTGTGTAAATTTTCTAGAGTTTTTTTTATGCGGAGCATTTTTCTCCAAAAATTTCAGAAGGCTTGTTCTAGGGTTTGACCAAGAGTCAAACCGGTTTGACTGGCCTCCAAAAATTATCAAATAATTTCCAAAAATTATGAAATTTTTCAGAGGAGTCACACAGCATCCCTAGAACCAAGAAAAAATATTTTCAGATGTTGCACACAAGATTCTCAACAAGGAGGTCATGACTTTAGTCAATTGGAGATTCAGGTTTTTGATTTCCCACAATTCCTTTACAAGAATTACAGAAAAGTTCAAAAACTTTAAGATGCAAGAAAAGTTTTAATTTCTACTCATTTTCTTACATTTTAAACACACACCCAGATTTGGGATGTTACATGCATCGAGCATATCTCCCCACAAATAAAAACCACATCCCCCAAACTGACAGAACCAACACAAAAAATCTGGTATCAAAGTAAAGAATGCAAAAATATGAAGCAAATAGGAAGGGTTTTATGTGTTCAAGAATCGACTCACCTTCCAGTTAGCACGCCTCAAAAAACCACGGTTCGGATTCTTCTCAGTATTGGACTTGTACCTCATTGTTTTGCTACCACAATCGCAGAGGAACATAGACTTCTTTGGCTGTTGTGAGTTACATGTGCTACATTGGCTCATGGCTCCAGTTTGAGCCATTCCATCTCCCTCTCTCCCTCATCCATTCGGCTCAAGATTTATAGCCATACCCAATGCGCCAGCCAAAAACTATGCTAGGCGCCAACTACAGACATGGCACAAAAAAGGTGGCACATACCGAAAGTGCTTTCCATAGGATATTCTTTGTTAATTTATTGGTTCAATGTGGATGACATTGGTACAATACAGTATTAAAGAATATCATCCACTTTAACACTGTGTTGTACAACAGGCTAGATAGGCTTGTACATAACCAACTGAGGGAAATACGTGGCAGGCAGATCATATAACAGCGTATCGTAGCCTTCGAAACGCACACGAGTCGGATGCCGCAGTATGTTGTTATATGATCTGTATACCACATATTTTTCTCAGTTGGTTCATGTATAATCTTATCTATCCTGTGGTACAATACAGTGTTATATTCCAAGAATACCACATGAAGAATTAGGTGGTGGGGCCATGGCAAGTAGGCAACAAATCGTTCATGCTCTACTATTGATTAAGGACCGTAGTTTTAAAATTTATTGTTTGAACTCGCAGATGACACGAGAATCGACAGTTAAATCATAGTACTCTATCCCTTTAATCGTTAATTTTCTACCCCTAATTTCCGAAACCTTTCGTCCTAATTTTCGAGACCTAAACACTTAACTTGTCGAGACAAGTTCAGAACATAT
Organism: Phyllostachys edulis; assembly: GCA_036346405.1. Classification (NCBI taxonomy): domain Eukaryota; kingdom Viridiplantae; phylum Streptophyta; class Magnoliopsida; order Poales; family Poaceae; genus Phyllostachys; species Phyllostachys edulis. The sequence goes on from CM070566.1 coordinate 21,315,070, forward strand.
AAAATTATAGAAAAATTACACAATCAAGTCCACTGTGTAAGGAGCCTGGAAAAAAATTCATAGTGTTTGGACCTCATTTTCTATATTAGAAAATTCCTACAAACAGTATACTAAAATGAAGTTTTGAGAAAAAAAAATCAGAATGGATAAAATTCTGAAAAAGTTACACAAGAAAGTACATTATGACGGGAGGCTCTACAAAAAAATTCATAATTTTTTGAGCTCATTTTCTATATTTAGAAATTCCTCCCAAAAAAAAAATACCCAAATGGATTTTTGGGAAAAGCTGCTACAGTGCTACAGTGTCCCCAACCTGCTGCGGTACGACGGCGCAATAGGCGGATTTGGGAGGCTAAAAATAGAACTTCAGAGGTAAAAAAGATAAATTTAGAATTACGGTGGTCTATAGGGCAAGAATTTCCGAACTACAAGAAATCTACTCAGACTTTTGAGAAGATTGTGGAATGACCAGAGATTTGTCGTTTCTATGTCCAAAAGTCCAAACCAGTGCGGCCACATGCGTGTTTGCATTGCTGCTGCTGCACTTGAGGGGCTAGGTTTGTCTTGGTATAGGGCATTAGCATACCAATTTACAAATTTCCCCCTATAATGCTGAGTTTTGGAACTTGCACCATCAATTTTTCTTAAGGCCTTGCCAGACAAGCCCTAAGTCTCACAACTTTGGGTTCAGAGTTTAGACAGGTATTCTAACGCAACAAAAAAAAAAGAGGGGGAGGGGGCGCAAAATAGCACCATTTTTTTTTTTGTAAGAAGAAAAAACAGCAGAACGTAGAATTAAAAGAGAAACCTGCTCATTCTGAACTGTGCCTCGCAGTACATATTAGCCTCACATAACGAACGCATCATTACCTCAGATAAGGCACCTGTCAAGGCCATCTGATCTCTGGATGACAGATGGGCTTATATTATACATTCGGTGGCTTCCGCCCGGATTCAGCTGAATTGCTTTGTTTGGGCCGGTGGATGAGGCCGTGGCTCGTGGGCATTTGACAGTAAATTTCCGACTGACGAACGAGAGAAGCTACAAAAGTTGGTGATGGCTTACTACTAACGAGAGAGAGAGAGAGAGAGAGAGAGAGAGAGACAGAGCTTTCTGAAGACCAAAACAAGAAGATGGCCTTCTGCATGCGACACCATCGTACTACAGTAATTTTCAATCCTTTGCCCGGCTGCCTTTCAAATCCAATAGCAGGGAATAGAACTAGTAACTATATCGACTGGGATCCGACGGCGCTGAGAGCCTGAGAACAAATTGCAGAAGTGTAGTATTTCAGTTGATGTAGCTAGCTAGGTAGCGTCCACTGGCGCCACTACTACCGTAGGGATCAAACAAGAAGGTTTCGCCGCTTGTTGTCCAAGCGTATGAGTATGACCCAAACAATTACGTAACCACAGCAAGCAAGCACAGAAGCTGGAATAGCTCAGTTGGTTAGAGCGTGTGGCTGTTAACCACAAGGTCGGAGGTTCAAGCCCTCCTTCTAGCGTCAAATTTTTACCTTTTTTTTTCTTTTGTTTAGAAAAAAAAACATAATGTAAGCAGCATATATTTTCCCACGTAAATAACACCCATTGTATATATTATACTGAATGAACATGTGGTTAATTTTCAAACAGCTATTTATCATATGGATCGAGACGAATTGGTGATTTGGCACATCCAGCGTTGTAGGCGAATGTAGATTACAACCTTATTTTGCATTGCTAGAGCGATCCATATATGTGCTCTGTAATTCTCCTACACACATCATCGCCCATCGCCTATAAATATTAAAAGTACACAATATCTGTACATTTTAACTATAATGCAACTGCCCGATGCCTGCTGTGCGTGATATTCGCTGATATGGGACCTCGACGCAATTCGGAGAAATGCAGGGTTTTTTTCTCTCCCAAAAACGAAGACGCGGGAGCTCCAAGGCTTTCGTGAAATCAATGGCTCTAAAAAGGAATTAGCAAACTATATACGCGGATGTGAATAGCTGCATTAGTTACTTAGTGGCTAGCTGGTTTCCGTATAATTTCTAGAACATAATAATTGCATAATGTTTCCATATACTCCCTCCGTTTTTAAATACATGACGTTTGACCAAACGTGCAATCAAACTTATATAACTTTGATCATTACTTTTTATATGATTTTGTTAGTAAAAATTACAAAATTATTATATTATGAAAATATTTATCATGATAAATCTAATGATACTATTCACTCATGATCAATCTAAATAGTTTTTCATATATTATTAGTCAAAGTTAGATAAGTTTGACTGCACGTTTGGTCAAACGTCATGTATTTAAGAACGGAGAGAGTAATACATTAATTCGAGATAAAACAAATAATTCTAAATTAAAAATGGGCCAATTAAGCACACATGTTTCCCCTCTAAACTACCATACACCTATAAATGCATAATGCATGCGCTTCTTTTATAATTCATATCTGCGCAAATTAATACTGCAAGCTAGCTAGCTAGCTGCATGTTTTTCCCTGCTTGTGCGTGGCCGTGCTAGAAGAAGACTCCATCAGCACTGTAGCTGCCACCATGGAACACCAGCACAACTCGTGGCAAGGCTCCCCATCTCCACCGTGCTGCTGCTGCTGCGGCTAACTCCTACGGCGGCGGCCACGCCTTGCTCAAGCTCCAAGAAACTGTCCGCGGCTTGGAGCATCGCCGAATCTAGCAGCAGCTGGGCATCGGAGCCGGCGCCATTTCCGGCGACGTACTCTTGTTGATGCATGATGATGAGCTGATGATCACTGTCCTGGTCGTCGTCGTCGTCGTCGTCGTCGTCGTGTATAATTGGCGATGAGCCGACCAGCAGTCGGCGGCAGTCCAACGTATCGACTGCCGAGGCAACTGCAGGGCGCGAGCAGAGAGTGGTAATCGCCGGTGGAGAGCTGCTGCTGGGACCATTGCTGATGCAGCCGGCGGTACTGCCCGTGATGTAGCCGTTGATGTTGCTGCTGCTTTGCAAGTCGGCTTCTGCTTTCCCCTTGCTGAACACCCTGCACAGCACCCAGCCCTCCTGCACGCATGCATACGTATCCACGTCCAAATTACGCACTGCAGCCAAGTTTAGGACACGTAGGTACGCGAACGGTGCATGCATTGTATATATGGTTATATATATACACGATCGAACGCTAGCTGTCCACATGCTCCAGTTCCGAACAACAACGCTGCCATAAATTTTACCTACTGTCGCTTGCAAGCTACTCCCACTACTTACGTTTGTATGCAGCTAGGGGAGAGAGATTACGACGTAGTAGCCTTCGCGAGCTACGCCACTGGCCTTCGCGAGCTCCGTCACCCTTTTCGAGCGGCACCAAAGTTCCCTAATCATCAGGGCACGGCCTCCTTGAGCTTCACCGTCATGGTCTCTGTGAGCTCCACTGGTGCCGCCGGGCGTGGCCTCCGCGAGTTCCATCGGCCTCTACAAGCGGCACCCATACTCCATAGACACTCAGGCATGACCTCCGATCCATTAGATCCGCTGTAGCTAGTCGGGCCTGCTACCGTGTGCTCCTCACCGGATGCAGCGCAAACTCCTACACGAACGAGTTCTGCTATTCGCTGTCGTCCACGCACCCTCCTTCGGGTAGGATTTTGTTACGGACGTTTTCTCAAATTGTTGCAGCATCATTCCTCAATTGTTGCATGAAATGTTTTGGTTTGTTGCAGCATGTCAATTTGAAATCTTGTAGCAAGAAGATTTTGTTGTGTAGGGTTGATGAATTGTTGTATCAGAGTTTTTTTTTTGGTTGCAATAGATTGTTGGTTTTGTTGCATTGTTTATTAAGATGGGTTTATTGCAATGGAGCATGATTTTGTTGCACACATAATAATTTATTGATGTATCGCTGCAAATTTGTTGCACACATAGCGATCTATTGTCGCGTCACTGCCTCGCTGCAAATTTATTGATGATATTAAATTAAATTCACTACACCATGACATAGTATTAAGGGCAATTATCTGTCGAGAAAAAACTGGATTAGTGGCAATCTATCTGCCGGCAATATCCAAGATTTTAGGGGTCCTATTATCTGCCGGGAATAATTATTTTCTAGAACAATCTATCTGCCGGCAATATTTTAACGTTAGCAACAATACATCTGCCTAAAAAAAATCAACCAGGTCAATCTATCTGCCGGAAATACCTTTTGGGCGGGAAAATGAAAAATTTATCCGATTTCTCGCACATATTCTCCCCTCCCACGCGCGCGGTCCCGCCCCAACACCCCCAAACCCCAAATCGCCTCCCTCTCCTCCCTCCTCCCCGCGTCGCCTCCCTCCTCCCCCGTCGCAGTCGCCGCCTCCCTCCGACCTCGCACCCGCTGCCGCCTCCCCTCCCTCCCTCACCTCCCTCCTCATTTCTACCTCCCCCCACCCGCGCCCTCCCATTGCTTGAGCTCTGACCGCCTCCTCCTCTCCTCGCCATCGCCGCCTCCCTTCCCCTCCTTCGCCGTCGTCGCCGCCTCCTCCCTTCCCCTCCTTCGCCGCCGCCACCGCCTCCCTTCCCCTCCCTCGCCGCCGCCGCCTCCCTTCCCCTCCTTCGCCGTCGCCGCTTGACCTTGGTGGCTCGGCTCGCTACTCGCCGCCGCCGGCTTCCGCCATGGCTCGCTCTCGACAGGCCTCACCCCCGACTCAGTCGACTCCTCCTCTCCCTCCTTCCCTGGCTCAGCCCCCATGGCGCCGGTTGCGCCTATGCCCGCATGCGGCCTGGCCTACGGCCGCCGCCGGCTCGCTCTCGACCGGCCTCACCTCCGGCTCAGTCGACTCCTCCTCTCCCTCCTTCCCTGGCTCGGCCCCCATGGCGCCGGTTGCGCCTACGCCCGTGTGCGGCTTGGCCTACGGCCGCCGCCGGCCCATTGCCCTCTACACCCCTCTCTTCTCTCTTCTGATTATGCTCATGCTTAAGCTTGATTTAATTTTTGAAGCTTAATTGATGGTTCTTGTTTATGCAAGGTGAGATGATAGGTGGATTGCTATATGATCCAGCATGAGGAGAATGATGGTGGTGATTCTACTGTGCTAGCATCGAGGTATCACCCCTTTCCTCCCTACCCCCGACTTCCTCCCTTGCTCGTGATGCTAAGAATTGGGGTTAGATTAAATGGGGAACTTTGGATGTGCAGGGTTGATTGATGCTTGCATTAGTGGGCTCAGCATAATGTCTTACTGATTGTGTACAATATTGGTGGCATCGATAATCGTGGCTTTGCGGCAGATTTGTGTGCGAGATGGTGAGAGGGGACCATTGATTGACAAACTGTAGACCCTTTTCTAATGATCTGCTTAATTAAGCATTGATAATTTGATATGCACCAGGGGTCCAGGTTGTTGCATTTGTATTCATTCTGCTTTCTGCTTTAACTGGATTTATTTTAGACTTCAGTACATTAGCATGACGTAGTTCCAATTATTTTTAGTCTATGCTTCTTTATTAGATGCTTCCTGGTTTATTAAATTGTGCTAATAGTCCTATCCTTGAATATCCCTTTGTACTGTTCTTATCATGATTTTAGATGCCAGTTGCTACAAGTAGAAGTGCCTAACAAATTTGAAATTTCTGCATGCACTTTTCCCTGAGAACACGTAAGGTGTGGATAGTGGTGGTGACCCAAATGAAATCCCAAAGCTTACTTTTGAAGAATTCAAGGTTTTGTAGAAGATATTACTCTCAATTGAAATTTGGTATTTTCATTGATTGATATTTATTGCTCTTATATGCCCTACACCTTCTAGGTTATGTGATGTCTTTTGCCATTTAGCTGTAGGCTATCATGGGCAATGAAGGGCCCTTTCCTTTTCTATAAGTCAAAGTTTCAATGATCATTAGTTTTTTTTATTGGAAATTATAAAGATGAATTGCTTCTAGGACCATTGAATCATATTCTCTATATTTCGGACCACCAGTAAGCTAACATTGGTTGATTAGTTTGTCTGGGTTTAAATCTCAACCTTGTGTGTGTGTGTGTGTGTGTGTGTGTGTGTGTGTGTGTCTTATGTTCAGGAGTTCCACAGTAAGTATTATCATCCAAGCAATGCTAGGATCTGGTTCTATGGCGATGATGACCCAAAGGAGCTAAAGTTTAAGCAAGAAACTCCAGATCCTCGTGAAGCTCTCAAAGCTGTCCCTAGCCTGTCATTGCAAGATATCCCTAAAAAGCCTATTCATGTACCAATTGAGGTAATTCTTCGTCTTGCATTTATGCCCTATTTGGTCAATGGACTGCATTTTTTCCCCTCAGTTGAAGCTCCCAGGCCAGGTTGGTTCAAAATTCTGGCTCCAGCAGAGTTCTAAAAATAATATGAAGCCTAGTTCAATACAAAAGTTTGATCTGGTATGCTTGTGAATTGGTTCCTTGTTACCAAAACAAAAAATTTGTTTAATCTGGTATGCTTGTGAATTGTGATCTTTGTCTGTAGACCATAGTGCCAAAGGCAATGACAGGTGCGTAAGACATGCTTCGTTTGTTTAATTTGCATCTCTCTTTATGAAAATTGCCCTAGTCACGTAACTGCTGATCTTGTATTTGCAGGAATGGAGGTACTAAACTAATGTCTTTATGATTTAGACCGGCATATGCATGCATGTAATGTGGTTATCTAATGCTTTTTCCAACACGTAATTGATTGAGGGACAATGGCCATGGTATAGCTGCCGCTAGAATGGATGCTAAGTTAAATGCAAATGGATGGATTCTTTGAGCAGATGGGTGGTGTTAGGTAAGATTCTTTATTGTATATACATTGGCATTGTTAAGTCACCGGCTTTTGAAATGGCATATATGATTATTGCCTTGTAATCATAAGTACATGACCGTGGGGTAGTCTCTTGTAGCTTACATTTATGATACAATGCCTTGGTTGCTTATTTCTAATTTTTTTACTTTCTTTTTTTGTGTGTGAAGGAATAGGCTTCATGCGCTTTGTTAATGGAAGATTTTGCCGATATGGATACATTATCTTGCTTGCACTGTTACTTTATCCGATCAAGACATATTGGAAATGATTTTCTTCCCAGCTTGTTAATGAGGCATGCAGGTCATGGATGAAAATGTTGTGATCCAAGCTTCGATCTTGATATTGCATCTGTTCTTGGGATGGGCTTTCCCAAGTGCAGTAGACAACCGATGCTTATGTCTAATTGTATCCTATGTAACTAGCCGTGACATTTTGTATTAACTAAAAATATGATTTAGATACGATTGAGATTGCACAGCTGGTTGTATGCACTAATACAACTTATGAACCTAATTTAATCCTTATGTAGGCTACCATTGTATGGCATATCAAAATGGATTAGAACACTTGGATTAATTTTGGCTACTCTGAGGATTATTTTTAACCTGGAATCTTTCTTAATGAAGGGGCAGCCTTATCTTCTGGGCTGACACTATCATATTAGTTGCACAGAAGCAAAAAATGTAAATAATTCACCTTGAGTAGATTGATGTAAGTAAATGGCTTTTTGCGTCTATTAGCTATATTTGTTAGGCCTTGCTGCAAAGCATATTGTTGTGCTAAAACTTATGAACTCTTCCATCGCTCTGTTTGTACAATACTAAACTAAAATTGAAAGTGCAAAACCCGGTGCAAATAAAACTGATGATAAAGGTGGAGAGGCAAAGTACACAAACCATACTCTTGATGAAGTTGCTAGTATGGTTCGTGCTACTATATTTGCTTTTGACAACAAGGTACAGTTTACTACATGTTTAGCATTTTTAACCTTTAACCATGATCCTTAGCGCTTAACATCCGATTGTATTTGTAATTGTAATTAAACATGCTTTGGCACCAACAGTTCGTAATACTTTCCGTGATTTTGAGGAATGCAACATTCTTCGTCCATACATTGGTGACACTATAAAAGAAATAGCTAAGGCCCGTCGACTCTTGAAGGAAGGATTCATCTCCAAGCTCGCCGGTATAGTTAGTGCCATTGTCTAAAAACTGCTTACACACGTAAATTTGTCTCAGTATCCCGAATGTATTTAACAATTATGCCGCTTAAAATGTTGCGCCCTTTTGGCCCTTAAGTAGTAGATCATTTGTCAAAGCCGAATACCAACTTTTGGTCCTTCATCAATGGTTAAGTCCAACTCTTCAATGATGCTTTAGACCTTATTTAGTTTGGCACAATGCTTGTTTTATGTGGTTGATGACCTGATGTCTGATGCTCTTGTATGTTGTGGCTTTCATGCTAGCAATACAGGCACCTAGTTTCTCTTGCCGTACTGATTTTGCTTCCTTGGTAGGTTAGTTTCTTATTTCTTTTCATCACAAAGAAGTGGTTGCCTAGAATTTTTTGATTTATGTGTGGAACAATCAAATAATTGTAAATTATTGACTTACCAACTTGCCATAGCCTGATGCATTTAACTCATTTCACAAAAAAATGTAGAATGTTCAGTTTTTTTTGTTGATTTGTTTGCTGTTGATTATAGGCATCACAAATGCTGTTTTTTTTTCTCGTACAATGCTGTTTTATACTTTATTTGTAATGCCTCTATATGGCAGGATTGCCGACAAACATGAATCCATTCTCATTTTAGTACAGTGCATTGTTCGAGTAATTTGGAATTTAGGTTGTTTGATTATCTGCTTTGCTTTCTGTCACGTGCCTTTAATTTTTCCCTGTGAAATGTATGTATGATATATATTGAAATATGTATCGTATTCGTACATAATCTGATGCCTGTATGTGATTGTTTAGGCGAAAAGTTCTCTGAAATTGTGGGAAGTCCCTACTACATGGCTCTTGAAGTGTTGAAGAGAAACTATGGACCTGAAATAGACATATGGAGTGCTGGTGTTATCTTGTATATCATATTATGCGGTGTTCCCCTATGCATTCTTTCTTACTATCTTGGGATGCGGATGCCTATCAAACCTAATTATCAAAGTTTATCACATCTGCCTATATGCTAGATAATATGCGAATTTAATCACCATGTGTTACTGTGCATCACATTTTTTTCTTAGTTCGTGTTCGAGCAGCTTTTATATTCAGTAGTGGTACTCAAGCACCCTTCTTGATTTTTGTTGTCGCAGAGCCTCCTCGGCTTCAAAAATCTAAGAAAGCTCCAAATGTTCCTCTTGGAGACATTGTAAAGTCAAGGTCAAACAATTTTCAAGGATGAACAAATTCAAAAGAAGAGCTCTACGGGTTTGGATCTTTTTCTCATGAAACCGATTTAGTGTGCTTTGATGCTAATCTCTTTTTTTGAAGTTTACCTCGAAAATAATATATTTTTCATCGACCAAAATTGGTACTTGACAAAGTTATTCTTGATCACTTGTCAATTTGAAGAGGTTGAGGACATAAAGGACATGTTCAAGGTGATGGATATTGGTAATGATGGTATAGTCTCTTATGAAGAATTGAAGAGTGGGATTGCAAAATTTGGCTCTCATCTAGCAGAATCTGAGTCCAAATGCTAATTGAAGCTGTAAGTAATCTGAAGCACTTGGCTTGCTTGTTAGAATGTTCAATCAGATTAAATGAGTTACTATCTTTGGACTTTGGTCACAGTTCATACTGAATCAGATAGCTTCTGCTAACTTTATATCTGATGCATAGTACCTTTGGTATTGCATGAAACAGCAAATTAGTAAAATGTCTGTTGTTTTATACCAGAATGTGAAAATGGTGTAACTCATTGGGCTTTTTTTTTTGCATTAGCTTGGTTCTTGGGACCTAGGAAAGTAACAATAAGGGATCAAGGAAATAATTAAACTTTTACTTCCATCTCCACTAAGGACCCATCTATTCTACTCACTTTTATTTACCATTCTTGTTTTGCCTAACTGTGTTTAGTTAAATGATGATAATATTATTCCCATGCATTCTAGTAATAACATAACTTCTATTTTTACTAATGATTTTTGTCAAGACTTGCAATTCATATGTTTGGGCTCTACAATTGCTCTGCTTTAGATGTTGTCTTTTAAGTGCACTACAAGGTTTAGGCACTTTTTAGCTTTCACTACATTAATAAACTAATTTATCACCAACCTGCAGGATCTACTTGATGGGTCAATCAGCAGGAGCATATATCGCAAAGATGCTTCTCTTGGAGCAAGCGGTTAAAGAATCTAGAGGAGAGCACATTTCTTGGAGTGTTACTCAAATAAAAGCATATTTTGGTATGTAAAATAGATTGGTGTTATCATATTATGATAAGGATACTTAGTCATATTGCTTTTGACTACAAGATTTTGGTATGTAAAATAGATTGGTGTTATCATATTATGATAAGGATACTTGTAGATCTCAATGCACTTTTATTGACTTCACTTAATTTATTCATTTGTTAGAGCTCCAACATACGCTTATCCCTAAATATTAATGGACATCTTTCGCATTTCTTTACACTAATCGTAGGCATTTTCTACAAATATTATAGCTTATTTCCTCTTGATTGCTCATTTTAAGCTTGTGTATGCTTGAAAGAGTATGGATGGCTAGGTGCAGACTAGCATTTGATATCGCCGTTATGCCCGATAAGCCATGGAGCCGCTTATGGTTAAATGGTGCAAAAGACAATTGAGGCGCTTTAATCGCCGCAATACGCCTAACCGCTGGGAAAATCGATAATCGAGGGCGCTTTAATCGCCGAAAAAACACAATTGAGGGCATGTTAATCACGAATACATATAATCGCCGAATACTCTAATCGCCGGGAAACTCTAATCGCGGGAAAACCAACTTATCTAGGGCAATTTAATCTGCCGAATACACATATCTGCCGGAAATGTCTTTCCGTGAAGACTTTTACGGCAGTAATAAGTGTCGGAATACACATTCGGCGAGATAAATTGCCGAAAAGCGCTTTTTCCTAGCGGTTGCATTGCCCTTAATACTATGCCATGGTGTAGTGATTATTGCATATGTTTTCGCAGAATGTTGCGTCTGATCGTCTAACGGAAAGCTTCTCATCGAATGTCTGGGTGCTAGTCGCCTCCTTGCATTTATATGCAGCTAGGAGAGATCGAGAGAGCGAGAGAGAGAGAGAGAGAGAGAGAGAGAGAGAGTATTACATACAGTACCTTTGGTGGCGAAGTGGGCGTGTGAAGGCGGAACTCATGCATGACCCAGCCACTATTCCGCCCATTGGGGGCGCGTCCAAAGTAGAACACCAATGTCTTCCTCATGCCAACCACCGCACCTCCAGCTCCTATGATCTTCTTGTGGACCATCTTGTCTTTTCCGGTCACCTTCCAGTAACCTAGCTTGGTCACTCGGTTTGTGTGTGAACCCATTGCGTACTTTCGTCCCCGGAAGCTGAAGAAATACCACTCATCCGCACTTAGCTTGGCCACCTCTGATCAAGAAATTTAAAAAGGGGCATATTTTTTTTAATTAGAGTGAAGTCAAGTGATCCTCGCAAAAAAAGAAAAAGAAAAGAAGAGGACAATAAGTGGTGTGTAATTGTCGGAGAGTTAGTATTAGAGCTTAATAAAAGCCTAAGTCGTATGCGAGTCGATAGTCGTGTTAGGGCCTGGTTGTAAAGGGTGTATTCTACATGGTATCAGAGCCATCCCATGCAGTGTGGAGAGAGGGGGGGGCTGGTATGGGTTGGCCTCCTCATAAATTTTGATTACCTTTCATTAAGGCATAAGACCATTGGAACTTTGCTATGACTAAAGCCCTACTTATTCAATTAGGGCATGTTCAAGAGTTTGTCTTTTAGGTTATCTCTAACACCCTCCATGTCATCTTGAGACAATATTATAGACAACTATTCTAATACATTGTCTCTTTAAAGCCTCACAAACATTTAAGCTTTACATGAATCAAGTGCCTTGTTTCGCATGAATAAACGACGACTGCGCTCCAATAGCAAAAAGCTTCATTGCTAGTGTCTTGTTTCGCATGATACGCCCGTTGCTTCGTGAGAGGACGGCCCCATTCTCTCTCCTCTTTCACTCTCCTCCACGTCACTAGAAAACCTATATGGTAACCTTAGAGACAGCTGACGTGGCACTATTATTGAAGATGCCCTTATGTGATTAAGTAACAATTAAGGTGAAACTAAAAAACCTATGAGTTAATTTGTGGCACGTGAACCCATCTTATGCAACATTTATATTTTGTTTTTCTTCCTAAAATTTTAAGCTAGTATTGAGCCTAATTTGTACCGCACAAGCACATCATATTTCATCTCTCTGCATGTTTAGACCTTGATCAAGTACTTCTTCCTTGTTTCTAGCTTTTGTCACACCGTCTATGACTTGGTGAAGCATGTATGTACATCGAACTCCACCAAACTCAAGTTATCATCTATCGTGCTCAAGATTTGCGTTCTATTTCATTTTTGATATAAAAATTTTCCTCATAAGAAAACTTCTATTTTTTGTAAATAACTTAAAATGTTTATACCTTGTTAGGACGGTAACAAATTCATATATCTCTCTCGAGCTCTAGGCCCTATATAGTCCAATCCTCGCTCCTCCCCCTGATCCCATGTACCCTAACTTATCACTTCCATCCCCGTCCACCGCTCTTGAACCCCATCGACCCAGCAAGGTAACCGGTCGGGATTTCAGAGTGCTTGTAGTCTAATGGTTTCATTCCACGTTTAGTGTGCGCAAGAAGGCATGCCCTTTCTAGACCAACCCTGGTTGAAACATATTCCTTAACCTACAAATTTCAGAGTGCTTGTAAGAACTAAGAATAACTAAAACCAACAACCACATGTTAAAGCTTATGTTCTGAAAGTTCAGAATAAAATGAGATCTCTTTGCCATAGAGATCTAGTAAGCATATGCACATCACCATGAATACTAGGTGGGGACCAAGAGATTATTTGTCTAAATTTGTGATGGTAAACTACAATTCGTTCACACGTAGTGGATTGCCGCTAGTTCCTTGATTTTGAAATTGTGCTCACTTGAACACCCAAACGGACATTGTGTATTTAAAAAAAAAAAGAGGTCAGAAGCAACTCCACTCCCAGATGAGTTGTCAAGCCACGGGCTAAATAATTTTTCTCGGAGAACACACAAAAGTTTTGCGTGTCATTCATTAAAAGAAAGAAGGAAATAAGAGCCCTAAGATGGGCTTTACAACAACACGATGCGAAGACACATCTGCCGAGTAGCTAACAACACCAAAACAGACTGCATCACAACAGTCAACAGTCCAACTGAAGAAAGAAAAAACACACCACGCTTTGGACACTACAAAATCCATGGATCCAAACAGAAAGGTCCAGCTTGACTCAAAATCAATCCTTCATTTCTAATTCTATTCAGCATTCCTTGCAAGCTGCTATATTTGTTATTAAAGATCCTTGCATTTCTTTCCTTCCAAACTTGCCAGCGGATCAATAGTAACAAAGTGTCGAAACCTTTTATACGGTCTATGAGAACCAGCCAAACTTGCCAGCGGATCAATACTAACAAAGTGTCGAAACCTTTTATACGGTCTATGAGAACCAGCCTTCTTGAAGAACTCCACCAATCTGAAAAATTGACGACTCCATCTGGTACTAGATCACCATGGCCCGAACTGGACAAAATTGCAAACCAAACTTGTTTGGCCACCACACATTCAATGGAGAGTATGTTCAATGGTTTCTTCTTCTTGATCACATAACACAACAATATTTAGGATGTTGCAGCCCTCTTCTTCTTAATCTATCTACTATCCAGCATCTATTTTGGATGACCAACCAAATAGAAAACTTACATGTTACGTGGGGAATTCTGTATCGCCGACGTGGGACCAACCGTGCGCAAGGGAAAGGCACGGCCAGGCTGGCACCGTGAGGACCACCAGATAAGAGATTCATATCTCTTAGTTTATCTTTTAGATTTGGTTATTTCACGTAAGAGATCAATTTGTGATCTATTAGTTATTTAAAGAAAGAGATCAATTCGTGATCTCACTACCAGAAACACGGTTTTTCCCGAGTGCCAAAAACACCCGGGAAATGAGGCAAAACACTCGGGAGAGATTTTCCCGAAGGCCAACACTCAGGAAACAGCACTCGAGATAGATTAGTTGGGGTAAAAACATTTTCCGAGTGTTACACTCGGGAACTATTACTTTCCCGAGTGTATATGTATACACTCGGGAAAGAAAAACACTCGGGAGAAAACCCTCCTCAACGGCTTCTCCACCCGTAACGGAAATCTTTACCGAGTGTGGAAACTCGGGAATATGCTGAAGAAACACTCGGGAATGTTTCCAACGTTTGACGGACGAAACCAGGGAAAATTGACACGTGTCGATTTTTCCCGAGCAAGGTAGTCAGAGTCGAGATCCCGAGTCGGATCGATTTGCCTCCGGTAGGATCGAATCGTAGTATCGAATCGTAGAATCGGCGATTCTACGGATTTGTAAAAATACACATATTTAACATCTATACTATAAGTTTGTATGATTGTTATATGGTTTACCACTTGCATGTTCCTTAAAAGTAGCTAGACATACTCCAGGAATAAAAAGAGCTTATCATTATCAAGCTCAAGATTGCTTATGCCATAATATAGATATTTGTACTAGCATTACCACACCGATACAATATTTTGCATGCTCCTTGTTTATTTATAGTTTCATTCTCGAAATTAATATCAACAAATTTTGCTCTAAAACAAAATATCGCAAAGCCCGGCCTCTAAAAAAATTGCCCTAAGTCTCTACTGAGTAGGATCGACAAAGGAGATTTGGATCGACAGTCGTCGTGGGTTCAGAGAACCGTAAGACTCTAAGAGTAGGATCGCGATCCTACCGACCTTGAGTAGGATCGGATCGGTAGTAAGACTTGGATCGACAGTCGTCGTGGGTTCGTAGAGTCGTAAGACTTTAAGACTTGGATCGCGATCCTAACTACCTTGTTCCCGAGTGCATGGCAAAAATGACACTTGGGAAAGCTTCCGACGAAGCCTAGAGAAAATTGCCACGGGGCACATTTTCCTGAGTGGCGACACTCGGGAAAGCTTTGGTCGATTTCCCGAGTGTCGACACTCGGGAAAGTATTGACACTCGGGAAACAATCCGAACAGCACAAACCCATTTTTCACAAATTCAAGAAAAATCCATTCCACAGCAATCAAATAATCCATCCATCCATTCCACAACAATCAAATAATTCATCCATCCATCCATCCATTCCACAGCAATCAAATAATCCATCCATCCATCCATTCCACAATATATGTATATATATGTATAGATCGAACAAAAGACATGATACATATAACAGTTCCCGAGCTCACAACATTCAAGTTCAAGTTCGAAATTGTAAGCATAAGGCATGATACATATAACAGTTCCAAATAGTAATTTCATAGTCTTATATACATCAAACAAAAGCACGATCATCGCTACCATTTGCATGCATGCAATTTCCTACTTCAATCTTACGTGCACAAAAGCATCATTTTATGAGTTCTACGATATAGCAAAACTTAATATTAGTGCCATCTTACAACAAAAGTAAGGAATTGATATTACATGAAAAGATAATTAACCAAACTATTGACAAAGCAAAAAATTCTCAGTAAATCATGATGAGCAACATAATAACATGGCAAATCGCTTAAGGGCATGCTCGGGTGTGGGCCACTAGCTTGTGGCCTAATTGGTCATTTACTTATGTCATCTACAAAGACTGCAAGAGAAATTTTAATATAATGATGTACTATCTTGTAAAAAGGAATAAGTCAAACTATATATGAACTTAATTAAGAGGTGCGAGGAGTGATATTTTGTTAGATATATAATTACATGCATGGTATCCACTTGTATGATGTACCTTTTAAAAGCTCGCAAATTCATATGTTGACGTGCTTATTAGTACCTAACAATATAGAACATGAAAAGCACAGGTGCTAAAAATGTTAAACTCCAACTCTCAATATTTTGTCATTGTGAACTACTGATCAACATTTATGTCTCAAGCACTTATCATCAAATTCATAGAAAGGAGTGTACATACAAATTATTATATGTTGACACATTTGAAAAGAATTTATGATATAGATATAGTGAATTAGTTATATATGTAGCCATTTTTATCCATTTTATAGCAAGCACCAGATTGTGAATGTTTTCTAATATTGGTATCCTTTTAGTAGATCATGAAAATAGCAAGCACCTGGTGGTGGCCTCTCGACGATGGACGCATTCACATGATCTTCAACATTAGCACCAGCATCTTCAGCATTAGCAGTAGAAGCAACTGATCCTGCCGTTCCCTACATTTTTATAAGAAATCACATTATAAGAAATTTGCAGTAGCGACCAAAGCACTCATAAGAGACTAACAATATAATAATCAGTATGCAGTTACTAATCGGAGCAGATAAGTTAGGCAATGGTTCCCCTGGTGGAGGGCCATTAAGTCGAGTCCTCGTCCCGAAAGTGCTCAGATATTTGTTTGCACATTGCCATACATTAGCCAAGTACGATATATATATATATATATATATATATATATATATATATATATATATATATTGCATATTACTTTGTTATTGTACTATCACGCTCCAACTAACCTGCAGGAGCATTTGCTTCAACCGCTGCCTCAATTTCCTCTTGTAAGCCGCTCAAGCTCGTAAACCCGAGAATATATCCCATGTGATGGTCGTGGTCAACTTTGAAGGTGTACTTCATCCGTTGATGCAAGATTGTGGTTCGAGACCTCGAGAGGGTTGTCGATGTGCTAATGTAGCGGCACCCATGAAGAAACGACCATGTTTCTTCCTTTTCGACCTTTTTGTACCGCAGCGAGGCGCGTCTAGTGGTGAATTCATTACGTCGTAGTCTGGGCCATGAATCTCCTTAGCAGCGTCAGTATATGTAGCCTGTTGGACAAAATCATCAGGGAGTGAAAACCATTAGGGACAAAATCATCAGAAATCGTACCAAGTTCTCTGTTGCGCACTGGCTGCATAAGGTGCCCTCCTGATCACCCCTCCTAGCTTCTACATATGCCTCCATATCGGAGACAGGCCTCTGCTTCTTCTTTTCCTGCACCCAAAAAAAACACGGCGGTCAATAAATATGTATCTGCAACATACAATCAATATGAACATGTTGACCTACCAGGTTCTTCTTGTAACGAGCCATGGAGGAGCTGCCTTGACGATGTGCTGCCCCATCCATCAACAATCTCCGCTCCCTAGCAGCACGTGAGTCCTCTAACCATCGTTCGTTGCACCACTTCTCTTGGGCAATCTGCTGCCATGCATCTTCACACTTAAGGGCCCACTAAGGTATTGCCTAAATTAACCAAGTGTTAAATATGAATAAACTTGAATTGATTGTAATCAAGGACATCGTTTGTACAGTTGGTTACCTGCATGTACTCGTCCAAAGTGATATGTGTTTGGCAAGCCTCGGCCCTACGAATTTGTTGTCCAAGGACTTGTGTGTAGTAATAGATCACCGCTTGGATGCGCGCTTCGTAGATCATCTGTGGGATCAGCTTCTTAACACAATTATGCAGCACTCTCCTAGAATCAGCTTCCTGTCCCTCAGCCCATCTAAACCACCATTACAATTTGGCATATATTGGAAACAAATAAATATGTAAGATTAGCCTTTGTGCATACCAATGTAGTAAAATACCAGCATCCAAGTAAATAATAATGCTCAGACATATATTTTGTTCACAATATAATAAAGTTACCGGGAAATTACCAGTAGTAGTCAGAATCAAATTCAAAGATGTCAAGGAGACTATTGGTATTTTTGTTATTAGACCAAATGCTATGTTTAGGAGTCAGTACACATCTTGGTATGAAAATTGTTCATAAAATTGATCAAATGTTATACAAAATCTAGAGATACACACAATGACCGTGGAGCTGACAATATCTTCATGATTTCTAATAATAATACTATGCAAGAGAGTGCATTAACACATTATGGAGGTATGGTAATTGCAAATCATATGTTGGCAAAAAGAATGTGTGATTGTGCATGGATTTGAAGTTAGACAAAATATCAACAAGTTTAGCATTGGCTTAAGTAGTTCTCATCATTTCCTTTGGAAATACATTGTTAGTTTCCTTAGTTAATTGTACTCAGGTTTAGTGACTATCTATGTCTTTGTTAAAGTTCCTTTAATTATATATCTTGAGTTTGTCATTTTCATTGTTTTGGAGCAGAACATTTTCTGGTACATGGAGAAACATTATCATCGTTAGCGGGCAGTTTGTGACCATCTAGGAGAAGGGTGCTAAACACGCTTAAGAATGCATCAAAGCAAGCAATGCTTGTCTTTGAGCGAGACTTGACAAAGAAGTAGTCGTGTGATGGCATCTAGTTGGGACACCTATGTTTGCCCATGAAGTGGTTGACTCATTGCGGACAACATATCAAAGAAAGCCCTTGTTGCAGGCTCTGGTTCTTCCTCAGCAGGTGGCCCATATGCATGACGACATCATCTAGCATGTCTTCTATCCTACTCTCATTGTGGCCGCCATTGTCCGCTTTCTTCCCTTAGCACATCCGATCCGCTACGCCAGACTCGCCGTGATAGACCCACACGGTATACCCCGCCCTAAATCCGTACTTGCACAAGTGTGCGATCATTGTTGCCATCATTTGTGGCCGTGTGTTCGAACAATGAGAACAAAGGCACAACACACCCCGTCCATTACTCCTAGCAAATGCTCGATCCACAAAATCGGTCGACTTTTCCATCCATTCTTGGCTATAGTCACCCATCGCTCTACGCCCAGTGTACATCACACTACGATCCTAAGCCATCTTAATGTGCAAAACATAATGCATATTTTAATCCAACTTTTATTTATGTCAAAAATTACAACTACAGAGCTAGCTACAAGCTACCATAGGATGCATGCCCTATATATGTACACTAAAACAGATTGACATGAAGACAATATACATGATCAACGAAGCATAAAAACACTTTCTTTCAATATATATGAATACCATTATAAATGAATATCATTATTTATTAATATGTTAATGTAGCATCGTAATGACAGGATATCAATCCACCATAAATGGACAACACAAAAGAAAATAAGCAAACTTTATTTCTTTTTCCACTTATCCACTACCTTACAGTACTTCTTGGAGCTGAGGGAGCCGAGGGAGCTACGGTGGGGAAGATGACTGCAGCTGTGTGTCGGTGGAGGCAGTCGGCGAGGGGGAGGCGGCAGCACTATAGGCAAGTACCTGAAAACAATCAAGCCTCAGCGAACTGTAGTATCTACTGACTAGGGACTGTATTGAAAACCATGAGCTATATTAGGACAGAATCGGCACTTAAGCATCAAAATTTAGACAAAACAAAAAAATCCTTTAAAATGGACAATATCTATAGCATCGCCACAAATTTTCGTAGAGCTTGATAGACTAGTTGACTTCATTACGAGAGAAGTAAATAAAACACATCTCTTTCTATAAGGAGTTTTTGTTCCTCCGATGAAACTTCAAATAAATAGAACATATTCTTAGTGAAGTATTTTCTTTCTACCTTAGAAGTAAAGGAAAATGCTTGTCATAGAAGCACTAACCATGAAATAGCAAAGACAGAGTGTCAACTGAAAATAAATAACAAACTTACATGCATGAGGTTTCTCGAGAGAAGAACCAAGACATAAGAGATATTCACCTACACAATCTACTCCTAGAAACAAGAAATGACATCTTTTCTCGCTTAAAATGGACAATATCTATAGCATCGCCACAGATTTTCTAGTTAAAGATTGACAAATGTAATCGCACAAAAAAAAGGTATATAAGAATAGAGTCAAAACAATGGACTAATGCAGGTATCTACACATGGTATCTAAGGGATGTATATATAGCTTTTACTACTAAAAACACTAGACTATGATATACATTTAATCATTTCCATGTATTTTGCCAGTGTTGACACTTGACAATGATAACCATTAATCACACAGGTGGAGCAAAAAGGAAAAATAGGCATTACTATAGTTACCAATTGATAACCCCTACTCAAACTCCAAGGAAGACAAGGATGCTACCAAACATGCATTGGACTTCATGTATGGATGGTGAGTTTTCATTAAATCCAATACGAGATAGACTTCAGGTTCATCCTTCAAGTTTGAAGCTATTACCATTGGAAAAATTCTTGTTAACTTTTTAGACACTACCAAGAATAAATTGAACAGTTTCATGGATCCTTTAACCAAGGGAGACTATCCACTCAAAGATGAGGACACGGTTGGTAATAGATTACCAAGATTCACAAAAGAGCAGCAAAAGTCAGTAAATGGATCATTCGACTTCATTGGCCTCAATTACTATACATCAAGATATGCTCAGAATACTAAACACAATAGCAATAGTAACAAAAGCTACAATACTGATTCACTAACCAATCAGAGAGGTAATCATGTAAGCTATCTGATTTGTGTTCTATATTTGAATAACTTGGGTGAACTAATAGTTTTCTCTACATGCAACAACAGTGGAAAGAAATGGAACAGATATTGGTTGAAAGGTATGACTTGCTCACAGTGAGATCATCATGCTACATGTTTGATAGTAGAAAGTGGGTAGATAATTAAAGACCCATTTTATAGTTAATTTAGCATAGAAAGAGATTCCAAAGGCATGCTGAAAATAACACTGATTTACATTTGTATCCAGGCTGGTTCTTCTTGTCTCTACATCTATCCAAAAGGAATAGAAGAACTCTTGCTATACACCAAGAAGACATACAACAACCCTACTATCTACATCATATAAAATGGTATACACAGCCTAACTGCAAAGTATGACAATGTATTCCACTGCTGTCTAGTGAGATTTCCCACAAGTTTGAAATCAATTACCTTTTTAAAAGTTAGAAATGAAGATATCGATGCATCGAGCAATGAATAACGAGCATCAACCAACAACGAGCACACACCATCGTCATCACCAGCAAGACATGGAGTTTGCATACCGTCTCAAACCAAAGACCGGTGTTGCCATCTTTGCTACTTTATCAAGAGTTTAGTTGTCTACATTACGTCTCTTGAATGGTTCACAACCAAGCATCTATTTGCAAGGCATTGGGTCTAAAATGGAATCAATGACACCTTGCGTGACAAACAAACCAATGCGAGTCCTATATTTGCGAACTTCACAAGCTAGAAGCTAGTATCTTTGCTAATAATAACAAAGAACACAATATGATAGTATTTGTAAGGCACACATCACACAGCCACTCCCTGGCACATACATACGACCAACATACTATTGGCACTAATTCTATAAATATTCATCGATAAAATCATCTTACAACCTAATAACCGTAATGATGACCCGATGCAATCATTCATGCACACCTTAAGGGCAAAAGACTAGTTCACTAACTGAAGATACTACTGCATTAATGGGAGCAGGAGGAGCGACGCAGACCGGAGGCAAGTGGAGGAGTGGGAGACGGCGGATGTAGTGGATCAACGAGGGAGAAGGAGGATGAGGACAGGGAGGCGACGGGATCTGCAGTAGTGGAGGAGGGGGGCGGCGGGGTCGGGTGTGGAGACAGGAGACGAGGGGGAGGAGTCGGGTGCGGCGACTGCAGACGAGGAGGTGGCTGCAGAGGCGGTGGAGGAGGGGGAGGCGGTGGAGGAAGAGGAGGATGGGGGAGGCGGCGCTAGTCACGGAGGTGGGGAGGAGACGAGGGGAGACGCTGCAAGGGCGGCAAGCAGACGAGGAGGCGACAGCGATTTCAGTGCTTGAGATGGGCTGCAGCAAGCAGTGGAGGAGGGGGAAGAGACGAGGGGGAGGCGGCGCTGGTCGGGGAGGTGGGGGAGGAGACGAGGGGAGGCGGCGCCGGTTGCGGAGGTGGGGGAGGAGACGAGGGGAGGCGCGGGTCTGGGCGGCAGACGAGGAGGCAGCGATTCGGTCGTCGGCCGACGGCTGCAGAGGCGGTGGAGGAGGGGGAGACGGCGGCGGCGGAGGCGTTGGAGGCGGCGGAGGACGGGGAGCGACGCCGGTCGTGGGGGAGGAAAGGGGAGCAGCAGTGGAGCGTGCGGGGGATTGGGGAGAGAGGGGAGTAGCAGTGGAGGATTTGGGAGAGGGGAGCAGTAGCGGGGGATTGGGGAGAACGGGGTTAGGAGTTAGGAGTTAGAAAACGGGCGAAAAAACGGGCGTGCGGTGTGGGGAAAAAATGGCGCAGCCTATTTTTTTAGCTCCCGAGTGTCTGTAACGAATGACACTCAGAGAATCAGTTCTCCCTGTTGCTCCTGTCAAAGTTTCCCGAGTGTCCGATCGGACACTTGGGAAATGTTAATTTCCTGAGTGTTTTATTCGCGCCCCGAGTGTTTCATAAGGCACTCGGGAAGTTACCGAGTGTATTATTCAAAACACTCGAGAAACTTCTGACCACTCGGGAAAATAGACGATTATGGTAGTGTCTCTTAGTTATTTGATTAGTAGATAAGATTTTGTCTAGAGATTGATTGTTAGAGTCTTAGAGAGCCGACCACATCTCGATAAGTGGCGCACGGCACCATTGAGGGCAGCAAGCAATGAATTAAGAAAATGTCCAAATCTCAGTCTCCTCCTCTGAATCCCGAACATCCCTCTCTTGCTGACGGCAGGCTGCCAACACAGCACCTGTACATTGGATTATCCCCTACGCAATCCTGGCCATACCAAATTGGTATCAGAGCTAACCACCACGGCCTCTGTTGCCGAATTATCGGTGCCACCGTTGGTTCCACTACTGCCATCCCCATGGGCAATGCCATCGAGCCACCGTCAGACTACGGCTTGTCAAGCTGCAGCTTGTCCTCAGGTTTCGGCGCCACCGTTGGTGTAACATCCCAAATTTTGCCCCTTTGTAAAAATTCATTTCAAATTAATTAATTCAAAGTGTTGGATTTCTTTTGGAGTTCTGCAATTATTTAAATCCAAATCCGAAATCTGAAATTCAAATTCAAATTCCATCGTCTTAATTCAAAGCTCGTCTCCATGTTCTCAGGATCGATTTGTACGACCTCTAGTGGAACATCTATGTCCTCGGAAAGCTCGACCACCGAGGGTGAATTGAGTTGCTCGAGAAAATCTCCAGGCCGGACAGGTGACCTGGTGGAGGCCATCCGTGCCAACTGGTCTGCCAGAAAGTTTTCCTTTCTAGAAATGTGTTGGATCTAGAAACCGAAGAAGTGCTTTTTGAGTTTCCGTACTTCCGCCAGATAAGATGACTTCTTGGTACTTCAGCATTGATACTCTTTCCCGACTTGATTCGCTACTAGTTGAGAATCATCTTTCACTAGTAGTCTGTGAATCCTAAGCACACGAGCTGCCCGGAGTTCTGCTAGTAAACCCTCATATTCTGCCACATTGTTTGTAGCAGGAAAGTTTAGTTGGATGGTGTACTTGATGTGTTCACCAGTAAGGGATATAAAGACAACTCCATCCCCCGAGCCTTTGGACATCAAGGAACCGTCAAAGTATATTGTCCACTCGTTGTGGTGTTCGTAATCGGACCCTTGGGTGGGTTCTGGGTTTGTCCATTCGGCAATGAATTCTGCTATTGCCTGGGACTTGATTGTTGTTCGTGAGATGAAATGGAGGTCGAAAGCCCCAAGCTCGACCGCCTATTTTGCTATTCGTCCTGATGATTGCCTGTTTCTAAGGACTTGACTCAAGGGATATCCAGTTGGTACGACCATTTTGTGGGCCTGAAAGCAATGCCTTAGTTTCCTTAAAGCTATAAGGAGACCATAGATTGGCTTTTGTACCCATGGATATCATTACTTTGGTCCATATAAGACTTTGCTTATGTAATATACCGGTCGTTGGATGTTCTCACGTTCAACGACCAGTACACCACTGACTATTTGCGGCGTTGCAACCACGTAAATTTGTAATGTTTCTCCCGATTTCGGAGAGACTAAGATCGGGGCACTCGTAAGGTACTTCTTAAATTCTTCAAAGGCATCGTCTACCTCTTTAGTCCACTCCAAACTTCCGTGTTTTCGAAGGAGTTTGAAGAAAGGTAATCTTTTTTTCTCCTAACCGTGCTATGAAACGACTTAGCGCTACCATACAGCCGGTTAGTTTTTGGACTTCCTTCTTTGTGGTCGGAGGGCGTATCTGGTCGATGGCTGAAATTTTTACTAGGTTTGCTTCAATCCCTCTAGCCGAAACTAGAAACCCAAGAAGCTTTCCAAAAGAAACTCCAAACACACACTTTTATGGATTTAACTTAAGGTTATACCTTCTTAAGTTATTGAAAGTCTCGTGTAGGTCAGAAATATGGTCGCCAGTGTTGATGCATTTTACGACCAAGTCATCAACATAGGCTTCTAGATTTCGACCTATCTGAGGATTAAAGGTTTTCTGCATCAACCTTTGAAAAGTCGCACGAGTGTTTCTGAGACCAAATGACATCTTAACATAGCAGTAAGTGCCATATGGAGTGATGAAGGAAGTTTTCTCTTCATCGTCTTTACTCATATTAATCTGGTGGTACCATAAGTATGCATCTAAAAAACTTAACAACTCACACCCGGAAGTAGAGTCTACAAGTAGATCAATACGTGGAAGGAGAAAGTCATCCTTCGGACAAGTTTTATTAAGATCTGTGAAGTCAATACACATTCGCCATTTTCCATTGCTTTTACTAACCATTACAGGGTTGGCGAGCCACTCTCGGTGGTCGACTTCACGAATAAACCCAGCCTTGAGGAGCTTGTCGATCTCCGACTGGATTGCCTCCTTCCGATCAAAAGTAAACATCTTAGCTTCGCTTGACCGGTTTTTGTCGCCGAGAGCTAGCCTATGCATGATCGGCCTCGGGACTCGGGCATGTCGGACGCTTTGCCAAAGAATACGTTCTGATTTTCTCGGAGGAAGTAGACGAGTGACTCTTCCTATTTGAGGTTGAGTCCTGCCCCGACCAGTACCTTTTGGGCAGACGCATTAGCGTTTCTTAACATAGACGGAATGTTGGCGCTTTCCAGAGGAGCACCTTTGCCAAGTGGTACCTCATTGGTCTGGTCGGAAGGCTTTAGCACCATCGTTAGTCTCGAGTGCTTGACCTGTATGGTAGGAGGATTAGTTTCCCTAGTCAGAAGCTCATCGACCAGTTTTAAGGACTTCCGATCACATGCATAAGCCATTTTTCGATCTCCTCGAACCATGATGACACCTTTCGTTCCTGACATCTTTAGACTCTGATAACCTTAGTGCATGGCTATCAGGAATTTTGCTAAAGCCGGACGACTGATGATTCCATTGTATGCAGTTTTTGAAATCTATCACATCAAATGGAATTTTTTCTGTTCAGAAGTTGTCGGGTCTTCCGAACATAACCAGTAGGGACAACTGTCCTATCAGTTTAGCGATAGAACCAGGAACTATGACGTGGAAGGCATACTTCACAGGTCTTACCTTCGACCTGGGGATCTGCATCTCTTCCGATGCTCTCGCAAATAAAATATTTAAAGAACTACCTCTATCTTTTAAGACTCGATTAACTTTACAATTGTTAATAGTAGGTTCAACCATGATAGGAAACCTACCTGGTCGAGTCGATGGGATGGGGCAGTCTTTTTTGCGGAAGGAGATTATAGTTTCCGACCATTTGGATGGCTTGACGGTGATCGGAGACTCGGCAAGGTTGACCTCCTGCTCCACGGCCTTCAGATGACGTCTCAAATCGTACGAGGAGGATTCTCCGAAGATCATATCCATCGTATGCTTCCTGGTAGTCCATCTCTTTGTCGCCATCCTTGTCCTTCTTGGAGTTTGGTTCTCTGAATTCTGTTATGGAGGGGAAGGGTCCTTTACTTGAGTAGTAATCCTCCAGTTTACTTTGCCAAGCCCGACAGGTGCGCAGATCATGCCCTGCTGCCTTGTGAAATGGGCACCACTTCGTAGTATCTTGAAGTCACTGGTCGGAGCCTTAGTTTTGTTCCGACCAATAAAATCTTTCTTGCCCTTGGTAAACTTTTCTCGAATCACAATGACTTCCTTATTGTTGGGCTTGCGATTCTTCTTATTCTTGAGAGACTTCTTGCTTTTCTTCTCTTGCTTCTTTAGACCCGACTGGGATCTTTATCTTTCCGATCGATAGCTTCATACCATTCAACTGCTTCACTAGCGACCGCGTACTTGTCTGCCATATCGAAAAGTTCGACGGTTGTTCGTGGAGGATTTATTGCAATATCCTCCGTAAACCGGCGATTCCTCAGTCCTGCTTTTAAAGCCTAGATGACAGAAGATTCTGCGATCTCTAGGATGAAATTTTGAACCTGGCTGAATTCTCTTGATATATTGTCAAAGAGTTTTATTGGTTTTTTGCTTCATCCGATGAAGATCATCCTCCTTTCCGGGACGGTCGTACATCCCTTGAAAGTTGGCGATCAGAGTATCGCAGAGCTGCTCCCAAGTATAGATAGATCCGACCGGTAGGTTAAGCAACCAGGACCAGGCAGACCCTTCAAGGACCGTGGGAAAATAATTTGCCATCACGTTATCATTACCACGAGCGGCCCTGATGGCGGTAGAATAAATTTGAAGAAATTCTAATGGGTTCTGAGCCCCATTGAACTTCTCTATGATGGCTGGTCAGAACCTGTCCGGCCAATGAACAGCTTGAAGACCTGCCGAAAACACTCGACAGCCCGTAATGGAGTCATAGCGCCTTCTTTGAAAAGGAGTCGGATTATAGTCAGTCGGGAATCGGTTTCTTAGATTTGCATATCTAGGATCCGGTATCCCAACCCGGTCGCAGATGTTATGATAACGTCTTTGACCACCTGCTTGGTTCAGATGATGCCTAAGATCACCTGAATTAAGTGGTCGTTCCTCTTGACGAGTAGGAGGAGTGGTTGCTGTGAAGAGTCATCTTTCCTCATGATTCCCTAGTCGGAACCTACGAGGGGGTCTTGGTATTGACCGATCCTCTGCTCGACCATGTTGTCCCGTGCTGAGAGAGGAATGTTGGGATGAAGTCATTGTGTGACTTTGCGAATTCCTCTGTTCCTGGTATATTTCTGTACCCTGCATGGTTTATTGGAGGATCTCCGACACCTGACCTGCAAACTGAACATAACCTGGAGTTCCTGCTAAAGCAGGGTCTGAATTATTCAGGATATCCCGGACTCGTTGCAGGTTTTGTATTGTATCGTTACCAAAGGTCGTGGAGGATTCCCACTTGCAGTGGGCGTTCGATAAGTTGAGTTTTTCCTTGACCTTCCGGTTGGCCCTGCCTGATTCCTTACTCTCGATGGGGTAGGAACAGGTAAATTAATTGATGCACGTCCATCAGCTCGGTTGCCTCCAGTAGTTGGTGCTTGAGCGCTCGTACCATCTCCCCCAACAAGTGGTGGCGAGTTAATCCGTGGAGGATCGTGCGTAGCATTCGGATTGGTATCTCTGATTGTGTTAACTTCGTGGCGCCAACAGTGATCTTCCGATGAACTCCCGTCGTAGCTAAGGAAGTGTCTTCCAGTGCTTTTGCAAGGAGCCTCCACGATGGGGAGCGATCGGAGATTACCACCTCTTGTGGGCTTTGTCGTGGACTCAGCCTGATCCGACGGACCGCCGATCGTATGCTAATTATCACCATACCCATTTGGCCTACGATCGGTGATAACTTCATCGATATCCTTACCAGATGTCGCTTGGCCCCCACAATACGTAGGAGCCCTTGGCAAATACTGGTCGCCCATGACAATATCGAGAGTACATGGACTCTCTGATTGCAGCACTGGGCTTCCATTGCCGCTTCTGCCAGTAGGATCGACCTGGCTTGCAGAGGCATTCGGATGTTCTGAACTGGTTGGAACGAGCGGTTCCTCTGAGAGCGCCATTGTTGGTGGCGGTGTATCCTCATCCATCCGGTCGATTTCGTCAATCTCTACGACTGGCGAGCTGGTGGAGGAGGAGGAGGATGATGGCATCCTGTTTTCTTCCATTGAGTGGATGCATACGTCCATGTCGAGGTTGGAGTAGTTGTAGCATTCCAAAAATTTTGTCTGTTTTGAAGTTTTAAAAAGAAAAATAGCCATTTGGATTTGTTTGTTAAAGTTAAAGCTTAATTGGAATTTTTAGAGTTCAAAAACAATTTAATATGATTAATCTCAACATCAACTATTATAAAAATTATTTTATTTGGGTTCTATGTGCTTAGATATATTTTCTAGATTTTATAGAATTTTTCCGAGTGCATTTGCTAGTTTCTAATTCTATTTGGAGTTTCTGCTATTTTCTAAAAAGAAAAACTAGTATTAATCTTAGATTATGTGTGGGCCGAATCTTTCTTGCCTCCGGCCCATCCTTTCTCTTTTCTCGGCCCAGCCGCTCGGCTTTTCTTTTCACCACAACCCGCGCGCGTGCGTCCTTGTTCTCCCTCTTCCAGGTGGGCCCGCGCAAGTCGCCGTAATCCTCGTTGCTTCTTCTCCGCACGCGCGTGTCCGAAAACCGCCATTGAAGTCCTTGCGGAGGTCCGTCCAACAACGGTGTTTCCAACAATAAAATCCTGCACAATCGCGTCAAATCTCTTTCCTTATCTCCACGCACCCGTATTAAATCGAATCTTATCCTTTAACCCTCTCTATCTCTAACTCTATTTCATAGCCACTTGGAACTCTTTTAGGGTTTCCCAAATCCAGCACGCCCGCACCCTATAAAAGGGACCCCAAGCATCGCCTATGCCTCCCATCCCGAATCCCCGCTCCTTTGATCACTTAAAGCCCGGTGCCGCCACAATTTGGAGTTTTAGGGTTTTTATGCTACAACCCCAATCTCCGAATTCCGCCGCCGTCGATCGTGCGTCGTCTCCGTGGACTACACCGTTGTCTTCCTCATCGCCGAAGCTACCTCGTGTACCCTTCCGTTGCTCCGGGACATCTCCGGTGGTCGATTCCAACAATAGCCGACATCGTCCTCCGCTCCGTTGCAAATTCCGGTGATCATCGTCGATCTCTAGAGCAAAAAATCAAACCAGTGTAAGCACAATGTCGTACTCTATCCAATGCGCATACCCGCCGCTGGCGAGACGCCGCCGGTCTCCGTTGTCGCCGAAGACCGTAAACCTCACCGTCGAGCTGACGTGTTCCTTGTGTGGCTGTCTAGCTCAGCTTCCATGTTCGCTCTTGTGCCCGCGTGTCGCCTTGTCATCGGCTACGTGTGCGCATATGTGGCCGATCCAAACCCTCCACCAGATCCTAGCTCGGTAGACCAAGTCCGCCGTGAGCCATCTCGTTGACTAGTGGGACCCACATGTTAGGGGAATTCCTATTTCCTTTTTCCTTTTTCTTTTCGGCTGGTTAATCCTTCGCTGACGTTAGTAGTGGGTCATAATCCGGAATTTCCAATAGGAAAATAATTCGGACAATTCCAGGATTTCCTTTTTAGGGTATTTCCTAGGGTTTCAATCTTCCAAAGCCCATATCTTTTGCATCCAAACTCCGATTGAGTTCATTCAAATTCCTAAATGCATCTAAACTCAAGATCTATTGATTTGAGTTTTTTATTTAATTTTTGGAGTTTGTTTTTTCTGTGTTATTTATTTATTTGGTTTATTTGCTTGATTACGAGTAGACGTTGATACTTCGGGAAGTTTTGAGCAAGGAGGAGTGCACCAAGATCAAGATCAATCCCAGGATTTATTCCAAGGCAAGCTGTAGTCCTTTGATCATATTGAACCTATGATTTCAAAAGTATATTGTTTTATACAAATTGCATGCTATCTTTATATAAATTATGTTGGGATTAGTTATTACCTGTTGTCATTATGTCTCCATTGATTATTTGAATGCCATGAATCCTTTGTCACCCTAGCATGAAAAATTTTAGTTGGACATATTTGTATCACCAACATGGGTGTCGTACAAATGCTTAGTTCAGCTTAGTTACGATGGGTTCATCATCACATGTGTCATAATGATTAATCTTGACTTAATGAAATATGAAATCATGGTGGTTAGCCGCTATTGTTATTAAAATTTGTGTACCATGACAGGTATGTCATTGGTCTTGGTTAAACAAAATGGCTTTCACTCAGGCGAGTGGTTGGTGGATAGTGGTGGTGTTTTAACACGTCGTGGGTTTGTAGTAGACTCGCTTGAGTAACTTGTCAATGACTTAATCTTGTGCACCATTAAACTGGACCTTTTGTACAACCACATGCCTGATGGGAGGAGCCTAACCTAGTAGGTTGTTGAGTTTGGGCTTTTGACTACTCAGGTAGTATTTGGGGGGAGCTGTGTATCCTTTTCTAATGTCACATCGTGGGACGGTTCGCCGCATCCCTGTCCAACGTTGTGTGTCAACCCATGATGAGGTTTTGGGAGGGTTGTATGCACAATGGGAGGGTTAATTGTTGAGATAAAATTTCTGAAAGGTTTTGTTGTGGTCAACTCCGATCTGGTTGATTGCATCTTGTAGGTAAAGTGTACAACCTCTGTAGAGTGTCAATTTATCTATTCGAATAGCCGCGTCCTAGGTTATGGACATGTCGGGGATTTTATACGAGAGATAGAGTTTCTTATAAAATGAGTCGGAGTGTGAATGAGATGTTCACTTGACGAATATAATGTTTGTTTGGTGAACATGTAATTCACTTGGTGGTTTGTGTCGATTGGTGAATAGGGATTCACTTATTTTTGGTTTGGTTGGGAAGTGAATGGGAAGTTCACTAGTTGTTTCAAAGAAATTGTTTACTTATTTATTATTGTTTTCAACTACACATTTCAATCTATTTATTGTATTTATCGTAAATGCTGCTTTCTACAAAAGAACCATATAGCTAACTTTTGTCAAGCCGTGCATAAATACTATTTGTATACATTTCCCTACGGCTTGCTGAGTGCTTTATGTGCTCACGGTTTATGCCTTTGTTGATCAGTTGAAGAGTATCAAGCTGCTAAGGAGGACTTTGAAGGTTTTGCGGATTAGGATGCATTCTCCACTCGATTGCCTGTGGGCATGTTGATTGGCCATTTCAAGAGTTTCGTTCCGTAGCAAGAGTTTATTTGTTTTTTTAGCCCTGTGTGGCAAGTTAAGTAAACGTTGACCATAAGGTCCAGTTATTATTATTATTTGTTACTTTGAGATCTTTTCAGTTAAATCGAATAAATGGATGGTATTTCATCACTATTTTCTATGTGAGCTAGCTGCTGATCTGGGACTAGTTCAGAATACATAGAGGGTTTCTGAATCATATTTTTGGGTCCCGACAGTAGTCCGTCAGGTCGAACTAGTTTTCCTCATCTCAATTCCCTGCCATGTTCGCATGAGCGATGATGGAGCAAAGGAAGTGGATGAGAAATGCTTGAGCGAAGTAATCTTCAAGAACTCAATGCCTTCATCCCCACGGACGGCGCCAGCTGTTGATGATCGAGTCGCCGATCATACGAAATAAATAGAGGAAAATGGCAAACAGTTCTTAGGAGAGAATGAGACTACTCTTTATTGCTATGAACTAGCTATTACATAGAGTGCCCTCGACAAGGCAGTGGATTAATCCTAATTACACTGAGCGTAATGCTTGCTATACTGTAGAATCAGACTTCAAACAAAATCTAATGCTGATTGCCGTGCTTCAATTTGATGCAGTTCCATCCGCGCTCCATCTTTAAATAACCGTCGAAGATGTGGCAGTTGCTCCTTGAAGAGACGCCCGTTGAAAATGTTGCGACTGGTCGGAGTGAGGCAGTGGTTGATAAAGTTCCAACCGTTCGGCGGTTGTGTGTCTGTGAGACCATCAACCGTACGGTGGTTGTTG
Organism: Phyllostachys edulis; assembly: GCA_036346405.1. Lineage (NCBI taxonomy): Eukaryota > Viridiplantae > Streptophyta > Magnoliopsida > Poales > Poaceae > Phyllostachys > Phyllostachys edulis. The sequence goes on from CM070566.1 coordinate 21,346,808, forward strand.
TCAGTGTCTTAGGACCATGAAACGTCGTGTGGCATGGAGCAAATATAACATGTATTCCGTTCATCACACGGTAAGGAATATACTCGGAGTTAGATCTGAATGCCAGTTCATTGCTTCTACGAGCAGTCATTTGGTTAGGGACTGGGTACAGGATCTCATTCGATCATGATACTTTTTATGTAACCTCTAGAATCCTTACAGCCACAGGGGTCGTTAGCATTAGGGGTTACAACTATGAAGACACATGGTCTTTTATTATGTATTAAAGTAATACATAGAGATTTTAATCCTCGTCAACGGGATACAATATGGCTCACTCGTCTGAGCCACTACACTCTGCTCGCTGCATCTGCATCTGCGTGCGCGTCCATCGAGCATGTCCCATGGGATACGTCAGCCGGTCCTAAGAGAGCGTATCGGATCGGAGGGGGTACGGAGACCGTTGAGTCCGTTGAGTAGGCGTAGGTGCCCTGGTAAGCTGAGTCAGAGGAAGCTGAGTCCGGTATCCGTCGATGTCGTCCTGCTGAGACATGTTGAACTAGGGGCCGCTTGTAACGAAGTCATGAATGAGGAACTGTATAAATCCACTCCCGAATTATCCGCCCCAAGGTATGATGTCTGCAACTCTGGTCGTGTGGAGGAGCTCTGGCCTTGAACGTATGGTGTGGCAGCGACCCCGGAGGAGCTCTACCCTGCGTACGGTACTTCGTACAGGTGAACGTACGACAAGGGTGGGTGCCCTAGGTGCCATGGTCCAAACCCTGACGCCGTGTACTGCTCCCTGGCAAGAGCTGGGAGACCCGTATCCTCATCAGTGGACGTAAACTGGCCGTCACCCCTATGGTCAACTGAAGACTACAAGACGGAACGATGTTAGTAAAAATAAATACTCTGGATGTAAACTGAGAATCTCGTACCTCCCGGATGTGCAGTGCAGATGACCGAGGGGGAGCGCTAGTCTGTGTACGGGGTGCAGACGATAGAAGTGATGCATCCCGATGGACCTGCGGCGGGAGAACGACATGATGTTAACAGAACGTAAGGCATAACAAAAGAATAGAACGTAGATTTGTACATAACTTACCTCCCTATCGATCTGGCCCGTAGATGACCGACGAGGCGCGCTACGACACCAGCCGGTCTCGTTGGGTCATGATGACCTAGCAGGTGAGCATGGTCCCCCACTTGGTGCCCGGTGCACAGGACGTCGTCCATTGAACGACCGCAGCTCATATTCTTTATTATGTTCTTCGACTCTGCGAAGATGTACTTCAAAGTGCTCAGCAGCCTCGGTACTGTGTGTGGGCTGTGGATGGCGGTCTGCGATGCGCTTGTGATGCGCTGCGCCTGCTCCAACTAAAGTGGTATACAAAATAGGTTCAGTAACGAAGAGTACAAATATCACCAATAAAACGACCAGAGGTTGTAAGTGTCTTACGGTGTCATCACGCCGCAAAGCGCTGTGATGATCGAACAAGTAGCGGAGGCTCTCTTGGTGCGTCACCTGCTCCGGGCGCTCTGGTGGAGGAAGGGTGAGTCTAGAGCGCGACCGTGGTACATACCACTCCAGGTACCCACGGTACATCCGTACGTCGTACGGACTCTACTCCTGCAAGATCTCTAAGTGCACCGTCTACATCCATGCTGTAATCCACTCGTGCTGGACTACTTTCCTGTCCTTAGCATACCGGCTCGTCCTCAATTACCTGCATTTCCGGAAGGATTGATATTAAAAAATAAGACATAACAAGTGTAAATATTACTCGGATGAAATTTGACTCATAGGTGAACGGCTCATTGCAGGACCCTGCCGTCCGGAGGGGGCATGACCTGGTACAAATCAAACTGTTGCATTACGTGCTGCCACATGTAAAGCTCCACCATAAGTGTGAACACCTGATGGCAGGTTGTCGCCCATAACCCGACATCCTAGGTGTATTGCATGGACAACCTGTGTAGCGCTACCGTGTGCACGTAATCTGGAGTTCATTTAGCCCAGATGATGTCGTTGTGGTGTAATGACTCGAACTCGTTGTGGAATAACGAGTAGCACCTCGCCGCCCTGTCCTTCTCCCAGCGTAGACAGGCAGTAGTCCACCAGAAGCCCATAGTGGGCCCGTTTGTTAGGTCGTCCAACTCGGGGTACGGGTGCACTGCTCTCTCGAAGGACGGCTACCCAACAGCTAAGTGCTCCCAACTCTATAGCTATAGGAGCACGTAGTAGACGGTCAAGTTTGGGCTAACACCGGTGCCGCGCCATGAAGCGTTACACAACCCCCTGTATGTGGCGCAAAGGACAGCTCATTCCTAGTTGTACTGAGGCATCGCCCCAGCCTCCACGTCAGCCAAAGACTCGACGACGTGGATGAAGCTGGGGTACTCCCAATCGCTCTGTGTGCTGGGAGATAGGACCCAACCAAAGAGCTGAAAAAGGTAAGCAACGAGGTGCGTCCTAACAACCTCGTTAGGTGCAACCTGCGGGCATTGACTGACATGCCACAGCCAAGTCCGGGGAACGCCACATGCACGCTCCGGGATAGGTATGCCAAACCGATGCGCCAGCTTGGCCTTCCAGTCCGCCGGCGGACAACCTGGAACAAGTGGCTCACCCTGGATCAAGAGACCGATCAAGAACGAGACGTCCTGTAGAGTGACCAGTAGAGTGACCATCATCTCACCCCACCGAAAGTGGAAGGTGTGCGTCTCGAGCCTCCACCTGTCGACAAGTGCCGACAGCAGGACTGGCGTCTAGTGTGAACCGGCGTTCGACGGAGAGCAGCATCGCAAGGGGCAACAAGCTCGTGTCTTGGAGGATTGGGACGTAGCGAGCGTCCAGCTCCCAATAATCCCTCCCTGACTGAAGTAGCAGGGGCGGAGGGCCATCCACGTCACCGGTGATCCACAACTTGCACCGGTGGTTCTCATCGTAGAAGGGATCTAGAAGCTTCAGTAGAGACATGACTTGCAACAGATGGAATAGAGGGAATATTAGTAAGAAGAATGATAATGAAGGTAAAATATTGCAAATAAAAAACTACTAGTACCAATTAATTTACACTAATTAACTAGTACAAAATTAAATATGACTATTTAAACATGACTAAATTAGTTATGGCTAGGGCAGGTATCAATTGCACTAGTTGGATCAAGATACTGGAATTGGCATATCTATTGCACATTTTTTTTCATAATAGCAGCTTTGTCCTTACAATTTTGTGTGTAACCCTTGCATTTCAAAAATACATGAAGTGATTTCTAGTCTCTAATTAGTTATGACTATTTAAACAGGACTAAATTAGTTATGACCAAATTAATTAGGGCTAACTGATTAATTAGGGTTAACTAATTAATTACGACTAATTATGTAGTAACTAATTAACGGTGTCTTAAGAATTAAAACTAATTAATTACGTAACATTAATTTAACTGCGGCTAATTTACTAACAACTAAAATAAGTAATATGACAACGGCTAATAAGTCAAACAAGTTTTGCTACAAAAATTTCAAAAGAACTAACATAAGTATGACTAGAAAATGACAAATAATTAAGTACGAAAATTTCGCTACCACTAATTTACTAACAACACAGTTAATAAATAATTTATAAAAAAGGAAAAAAATACCTACTAATATGGCTACAAACGACAGCGGTTAATAACGCTAAAACGTCCCCGAAAATAAAATCGACAGAGAACCAGAGAGCGACCGAGAGAGAGAGAGAGAGAGAGAGAGAGAGTGAGCGAGCGATACGTCGAAACTAAATCGCACTCGCTCGCTACTTATAGCCACTGTGAGGCGAGCCTCGCATGCATAAAGCATAAAGCTAAAGGTGACGACGACTGATGGAGGCGATAGGCGGGAGGTGAAATCCCGAGTGATGGAGGTGGTGGGAGGGAGGTGAAATGCCGGGCGGTGGGAAAGAAGGCCGTCCGCACTGTGGCCATACAGAAGAGGCAAAACCGCACGTTGGCTGTGTAGACGAGGGAAAATCGCACGGTGACCACGCGGACGAAGCGCCACCGCACGGTGGCCATGCGGACGAGGTTCCCCGAACGGCTGCCGTGTGGAATTCACACCAGTCGGCCTCTCAGTTTGTCCGGGCGGCTATTTTTGCAAATATAGCGGAAAGAGAGCCATTTTCGTTAATACATTCAGAAACAGTGCCAATACGGCCAAAATAAAAATTCCAAAATAGATCATAGCTTAGAATTGGCCGAATATCCATGTCCCGTGCAAAGGTGCATGGATCAAAGGCGGTGTAGGTTAAGGAAATTTTGTTCAGTAGCACTATCAAGACAAATTAACCAAAAAATAGCATCCAATGTGAGATTATGCCCCCACTTGTCACTGAGCCGATGATGGTGTTTCTTTGTCAAGATCTAAGTTGGGATCCACTGAACGAATACTTTCCCCGTCTATACCTTGGAGCACTTTGTCCTACTCAGCAACACCAAGGCATTGACCTCAACACCGCCATCGATCGCCTCCGGCCGCCTCGCCTCATGGCATCAGGCTCTCCCGAGGCACCGCAGTTAGCTCCCTCCCACCTCTTCTGCTTGCCCACCTGATCTCAGAGTTGACTGCTTATAGTTATAGCAGCTGACCATAGCCACCTCTTCTTTGATTTCACTCAGGTGGTCGCCGGAGTGGTGACCACGCCGGCGCCGGCGCCGGCGAGGTCGAAGCTGAAGCTCTACTCGTTCTGGCGCAGCTCGTGCTCGCAGCGCGTCCGCATAGCCCTCAACCTCAAAGGTATCCCCATGACTTTTCACGGACCTACCTGTACATGAGTGATGATCTTCTGCTTCGGAACTGAACATAACAAAGACACAATTTGTTGGCTGCAAAAGGGTTGGCGTACGAGTATAAGCCGGTGAATCTTCTTGCAAATGAGCAGTCTGACCCAGGTACTTAACTTCTATATACGCGCTTTCATCATTGATGAAAATTTGATTTGAACATCGTATAGCTCACAATGCTTCAGGGCTGAACACAAGATTCATCGAAATGTATTTGGGGTATTGATGTAGATCGGAACGTGTTTTTGGTTGTAGAATTTGAGAAGTTAAATCCAATCAAGTATGTCCCGGCATTGGTCGATGGCGACGCGGTTATTGCGGATTCCTTTGCAATCTTGCTGGTGAGGCATTAGAAATCTTGTTGGTCTGAATGTTGTTTCTCTTTAGTTTCACGGCTTGAATGAAAATTTCTGCTCCTTTTCTTGTGGTGGTAGTACCTTGAAGACAAGTACCCTCAGCATCCTCTGTTACCACAAGACCCAGAAAAGAAGGCACTAAACATCCAGGTACATTACTGATTGATGACATCCAGAAATATACTTGACCATGAGATGTGTAATAGTTTCAGGCTTTCAGCTAAATGTATCAGAATCCTAGTTTAATGAGTGTTTTGCCCGAATGCAATTAAGCACTTCACATTGGTGACGAGCAAAGAAGAAAACATGATGTTTAGTTTGCCAGTGTCTATACATCTTGTACATCTGAATGAAATCAATATAACTTTTGAGTTGCAGATTGCAAGCATAGTCGGTTCAAGCATTCAACCACTTCAAAATAATCTTGTCCTTGTGAGTTTGCTCAGACATCACAGGCACAGTAATTGCTGTTCTTTCTATTTGCACTAGCAATACATATAGTTTCTTCCTCCATAAAAAAAATAAAAGAAATTTTGCTCTGAACCTCGTTTGCAGAATTTTATTGAGGAGAAGTTCGACTCACACGAGACAATTAAGTGGACCCAACATCACATCAATAGGGGCTTCGCAGGTTCTGTACTCGCTCATCATTTTCACTGATTATCTGAAAGCCTTGAGAAAAATAAGGATAAATGAAAACGTATAAACTGGATTATTTCCATAACGAATTATAAGGTTTCTGTTAATCTGCAATCTTTCATGAAATAGCGGTAGCTTAAATTCCTAGTATTCCATCTCAGTTTGCATTGTCTTATTGAATTTCAGCTCTTGAGAAGTTGTTGAAAGGATGCACCACTAAATATGCCACTGGAGATGAAATCCAATTGGTTTGTGCTTCAATAGACATGTACCCCTTTGTTTGTGCTTGATCTGTAGTCATGTCATGTGCAGTATTACATGCTTTCAGTGTGTGACTATTAGTTTGCCTTGCAAATTTTGTTGTTGCTCAGTTGTCCCCTTTGATTTGTGGATTGTTTACTTGCTGATACTCCACAATTCACAGGGAGACCTCTTTCTGGAACCCCAGATATATGGTGGTATTAAGCGCTTCGGGATTGATATGGTAAACACCGATATCGCATTATAGTCGTGTTTTCTTGACATGAGTTGTAGTACACCTTAGGGTTTGTCATGCTTCAGCTACAAAAGTAGTGCACTTTCAGAGTTTCAGTAAATTGTTCTGTAATATGTACCTCTTGACATGAAGCTCTCTGCAGCTGGTCATAGAACTAATGGGAGATCCTTTTCTTCTCTTGCAGTCAAATTACCCTACCTTGGCAAGGCTTCATGAAGCTTACATGGAACAACCTGCGTTCCAAGCCGCACTGCCAGAGAAGCAACCAGATGCACCTTCCTCCTGAAGATCCATCTATCTATCCTGCATGTTTGCTTGTAAGGCTTTAAGCCACTTTCCCTAGCTTTGGTTACTTTGGTGTTCTAAACTATTTAATAAAATGGGCTATGTGCATCATTGATGCAGAGGTCGGGAGAGTTTTTCTCTTCCATTATCTAAAAATCTATCCTGCATGTACCTTTAGCTTGGGAAACATCTCTTCTGTTCTTGAGCTTAACTGTTGTAAAAAATTACAGGCATACAATGTTCACAAATATATGCTTTCTGTGATTTTCCCTGCATCTTGTTGAACCATTCAGGATTAGTGAATTCTGTGGGTGCTTGCTGGAACAACCGTTGAAAACAAACATGACTGAAGTCTGAACATTGAAGATAGTCAGAGTCAGACACTTTAGTTTCAGTTTCCCTGGGTGGGGTAATCAGTCTTGCATCCTGTCTTGCACGGCCATTATTTGACGGCCAGAGGGGACCAAACTAGCAGGGTGACCCTTTGTAACACTGGAAGCTCATACATTCTTTGTTTTCTGGCATATTTGTTTGTTTGCGTTCTTCAGAAACTCTCCGTCGTTGTCATGTACGCGATACAAGATGATGAGAGCGGTGTTCTTGCCTCTAGAGGCAATATTATGAGCTCTAAGCATATTGACATATTAGCAGAATGTGATCTCTGTCAGAGAAACCCTCCAATCTTCAGTTGATATCTGCAGAAAACACCTACAGACTGCAGCTAGTAATCTGTTGTCAACACTTGCTACAGTAACTGAAGGAATTGTTATATAGGTTCTGAAACTGGTGGATAGTTTCAGAACTGGGAGATGGGAGGAAAAAACAGAGACAATTGAACACAAGATATTTTGTGCAGAAAGCGCTACTTTTCATTTAATCGAATGAGAATATAAATAGCTGTAATACAAGAACAGAATGGACCGCTGATTGTGCTCCACGATCCACTAAACCGGATCGTGCTAAAACAGCCTAAGACTTCGGTAACAACCAAAATAATCGGATCAGGAGAGAGACCCGTAAACAACCAGAAAAAACTGGCAAATGACTAAACTCAAATTACTAACAGAAAAAGAAACTGTGAACATGCCTGAGTTACTCAACAATCTCCCCCTAAGTCTGGCATTGTTCACTTCAGCTTGATGACGCCTATCAGCTCACGGAGTTCCTGGAACCTGGATCTCCCGAGTGACTTCGTCATGATATCCGCAAGTTGTTCCTTGGTGTTTGCGAATTCCAGACGCACTGCCCCACTATCCACGCACTCTCGAATATAATGAAACTTGGTGTCAATGTGCTTACTTCGATCATGAAGTACTGGATTTTTGCTGAGGGCAATTGCGGACATGTTATCCATCTTGAGTAGAGGTGGAGACGACTTGGTGCCGAGTACGTCTTCCAGAAGACGCCTTAGCCACACCCCTTGGCAGTAGCAATTGCGCCCAATGATATACTCGCTCAAGATGATGATAGGGCTACCACCCGCTGCTTCTGTGATTGCCAGGCCACCGGATTGTTCCCAAGGAAATAGACAATCCCAGTGTGTTTTTCGTTGCCGACGTCTCCGCCATGTCATTGCCATTTGAGCTCACGAGATCGAGCTCAAGATTTCTTGTGTATACTAGGCCATAGTCAATCGTCCCAAAGAATATACCGGCGGTGCTTCACTCCCGCCATATGTTCTTGCCTTGGATCTTCCATAAACCGCTCAAATATCCAACGGCAAAGGCCGATCGGTCGAGTGTGCATAAGGTACCTCAAGCCGCCAATCAAGCTTCGACATTCACGAGTCAACCGCCGGTGAGGTGCTCTGCTTGGATAGCTTGAGTCTTGTCTCCATTGAGTTGCACACGGGTTACGGTACCCATACCCGCCTTTGTTGAGCACCTTCTTGGCGATCGCGCTTGAGAGAGCTCAATGTCGCTACCGCTTCGTCGAACCTCAATGCCGAGGTAGTATGACAGATCCCCAAATCACTCATGCGAAAATGTAGTCTTCATCTCTTGCTTGAATGCCCCAATTTCTTCTGGTCTCCCGTGATGATGAGATCATCAACATAGATCCCCACGACCACGGGAGCGCCCACCACATGTATGTACACCCGTACTCACACTCGCTCCCGAGAAACCAAGTGTGTGCAGTGTCGTCGTCGAAGTTTAGCATTCCATGCTCGTGGCGCCGACGAACTCGAGAGTGCCTTGTGAAGCTTCAATACCTTGCGCCATGCCCGGCACTACAAACCCGTGGTTGCTCGACGAGACCACCTCACCGAAGTTCACCGCTGAGGAATGCCGATTTGACGTCCATATGATGCAGTCCAATTTCGGTCTTGCGCCACAACTAGCAAAGACACGACAGACTCCATCCCGCAACCGGGCAAATACTTCTTCAAAGTCAATCCTCTCGGCGCCGACATACCCCTTTGCTACAAGTCGGGCCTTGTGCTTGGTGATGTCCCCATGTTCATCACGCTTAAGCTTGAACACCCATTTCATCCGATGGCACGCCGACCACGGAAGATCCACCGAGTCCGTGTCTTGTTGTGCTCGATGGAAGCCAACTCCTCAAGCATTGCCGCCGCCACTCCTTGTCAGTGTTTTGCCTCCTCGACCGTCAGCCGCTCTTCTCCGATCAACGCCATGAGCTCCTCGGAACATGTCTTTCAATGAGACTGAGTTGACGATGTCCCGAGCGATTGTCCAAAGGCACGGAATCGGAGAGGGCGCCATCATGGTCGCCGCCCGTGTCGAGTTCACCAATCGGGGTGAAGTGAACTCAACTCCGTGCACCGATGTCGGGGACGGTGCGAGGCTCGACCAAGACGCGGGGCATTGCCGCCGTCAAGGCGTCGAAGGTGTTGGAGATGTCACAGCTTGGTGCTTGTGGCACGCCACCCCGCCGACTCTCCATGTCTTGTCAAGACCGTGACGTACTCAACGTGGAATGGATCGGCGTCGCCGCTGGTCCAACGCCTTTCTCGCACCCCAATCCCAGCGCGCCTCTTCAACACCGCATCACGTGATACATACACACGCCGGTGATGGGGTTGTAGAAGCGGTACTTTTTGTTCTCGCTCATAGCCAACGAACACCATCGGCGATTGCCGTCGAGCTTGGCGATTCTTGCCGGTGTTCTTCACATGTGCGACGCAGCCGAAAGTCCTGAAGAAATGCACCGGAGGTTTGGAGCCATGCCACACTTCATACGGCGTCTTTCCTTCTACGCTCTGGGTTGGAGCTCTGTTCAGGATGAAAATGGCTGTGGTGACCGCCCCCCGTAACCACCCGTAATCGATTTCGCCTTCATCATGCTTCGCCATCCCCATGATCGCTCGATTTCTTCTCTCAACCACCCCATTTTGCCGAGGGGTATATGGGGCGATGAGGTGCCTCTGATCCCCTGCTCGCACAAGACTTTCTAATGAGTGCACCGTGAATTCGCCGCCACGATCGGTGCGCAGCTGCTTCAATTTCTTCCGGCCAGCTTCGCGACTTGCTTGAATCGCTTGATCGCCGACGCCGCTGGTCCTTGAGCTCAGCAGACGATCCACATGTAGCGGCTCAGTCGCCGACGAGGAGCAAGAAGAGCTTGTTGCCACTTGGGGTTGCCGGAGTTATGGGCCCGCAGATGTCTCCGTGCACCAGCTCGAGCTTGTCTTCCGCACGGTACTTTGCTTCACTGGGGAACGCCAGACGCCGCTGCTTCCCCGCTAAGCAACTGTCGCAGATTTGATCGATGTGATCAATCCGCGGCAGCCCGCGCACCATGCCTTCCTGCGCCAGTTTGCGGAGCCCGCGAAAGCTGAGGTGGCCGAATCTTGCGTGCCAGCGCCACGCCACGTCATCCCCTTGCGCCGCCATGCACACAGGCCTGTCCACGTTGAGCTTGAGGACATAAAGCCGGTTTATCGAGCGGGACACCTTCGCCAGTAGCTGCCGACGTTCATCCCAGATCCTGAGTACGCCGCCTTCAATCTGGATCTTGAACCCCTCCTCGTCGAGTTGCCCCAAACTCACGATGTTGGCGGTGAGGCGCGGAATGTGATACACCCCAGAGAGAGCTTGGTGTTCACCCTTCTTGTTCTTGAAGAGGATGGTCCCGCGCCCTTCGATGTCAACGACCGAACCATCACCGAACCTGACGGTTCCATAGACGCCGGTGTCGAGCTCGGAGAAGGCCTTTCTTACTCCCGCTATGTGATTGGTGGCGCTGTGTCAAGAATCCACACGTGTAGTTCCTTCGTCCCCATCACCGAAGCCGACGAAGAGTTTACTCTCCTCAAGGTGGATTGAGGAGAGATCCCGCGGCGGCGTCTTGCTTGTGGGTGCCATGACGAGTAGAGGAAGTGAGCTTGCTCTCCCGAGTTGGATCGGGCAAATCTCAGCGGTGTGGAGTCTTCTGACAAAGAACGGCGAGATGGGGAAAGTAGCTTTGACCGCCGCCGCCATCGAGAACGTGGACCCTTCACCTCCTCCGCGTGGCCGTATGGGCCGCTTCATCGCGCTTTTTCTCGCAGACTCGCGAGCCCAAGGGTCTGCTCTTGCCACAATACCGTGACCGTCGTTGTCGACCGTTCCAACAGCGCCACCGGCGGCATTTCCGCCTCTTTCGTTTTCCGCCGCCTCGAGCTTTGTTTGCCTCCCCATTGCGCCCTTTCCTCCGCTTGAGCTCGAGTCGAACCTTCGCCGAAGCCGCGATGCATGTCGCAACTCGCGCCACGAGCTCCTCCTCCGTGAGGTTCAGCTTCGCGATGGATCCGCTGCCGGCGCCCAAATCGTGACGTTCTTCTGCAGCCTTGAGACGCCCGACCAGCTCCTCCACCGAGACCTCGCTGAGATCAAGAAGAGTCTCAATGGCCATCGCAATCTGTGAGTACCTCGGCGGGAGCGCTTGGAGAAACTTATGACGATTTCTTCTTCTGTAGGCGCTGTTGAGGATCGCGAGTGATTCGCAAGTCCGCTGATGCGAACGCCGAATTCGTCCACCGTCTCCCCGTCACGGAATTTGAGGGCGTTGAACTCGCGGCGAAGCGTGTTCGCCTTGGCTTTGCGGACGCGGTCGACGCCGACGTGCATCATGCTGATCGCGTCCCACGCGAGCTTGGCGGTGGCCTTGCTTGCCAGAGTACCCATCATCTCTGCCGGCACAGATTTGCAGATTACCTCGAGCGCCATCCGGTCTTCAACATAGTCGTCCGTCCCGACGCTCACGGCGATCCACAAGCCCGTGCTCGCAAAGATCACACGCATGAGCGCCGCCAATCGTAGTAGTTCGCTCGTGAGCACCGGAACGCCCGCCGCCGCTGATCTCCTTGGTGACACGGTGGATCACTAATCCCGCCGGCGCGGTTGTTGTCGCTCGCCTGCGGTGTCGCTCCTCGCGAGATCGCCGCGGTGGTGAAGCTTTAACGTGGACGCGCCATCTCGCTTGAAGCAATCGAATGAATCGCTCCAGTACGGTGGCTCGATACCAATTGTCGAGAAACCTCCAATCTTCGCTTGATATTCGCAGAAAACACCTCTGCATCGCAACTAGTAACTGCTGTCAACACTTGCTACAAGAATCAAGGAATTGTTAAGCGTGAGGTTCTCAAACCGTGGATAGTTTCAAAAGCGGGAGATGGGAGGAAAAAAAGAGACAATTGAACACAAGATATTTTGTGCAAAGAAGCGCTACTTTTCATTTAATCGAATGAGAATATAAATAGTCAGTAATACAAGAAAGTAATGGACCGCTTATTGTGCTCCACGATCCACTAAACCAGATCGTGCTAAAACAGCCTAAGACTCAGAATAACCAAAATAATCGGATCGAGAGAGACCCGTAAACAACCGTAAAAAAGCGGCAAATGACTAAACTCAAATTACTAATGTAAAAAGAAATCGTGAACATGCCCGAAGTTACTCAACAATCTCGCATGACATCGTCCGCCGAAAGGGAAACGGTTTACTGCGAAATAGTAGCTCATGATACAACATGACTTCAATCCTAACCTAACCGAGAAGTGAGAACTCAAGGCTTAAGTGCTTAACCCTTTTAATCTCCGGACACGCAGAGTCCAAACTAAGCCGCCACCGTGATTATGGTTTGATGAAGCGAGCTAACTTTCCAAGCACACCTCTCAAAGTTGCGTATGCCGCTCCTCTCTTAGCGCCACGATCATCTGCAAGACATCATTATGTCAGCATCATAATGATGCACTTCACCAAAGAGCAAAGAGTGCACATTTGACACGAGCTCACCACGGGGTTTACCAAATTACCACTGACTTTTTTCTTCTTCAGGCTCTGTAGTTGAGAGCAAGGTTCAAAGAACCGTTATCGGGCAAAATCATGTTCATTGCCTTGAATAGCTACTGACCCCAGAACCTAAGTCCCGTGAAAGTCGAGAAAATTCAAGAAACCGAATTTTGAACCCCGGTTTCGAAACAGTAATCGGGTCCTAAGCATCGCCGCGCATCGGAAAACCGTTGAAAAACCGCCGAATTTTGAATTGACAAATTTTGAATTAGAAAGTGTTCAATGAAGTGCATATTTAGCTCATACAATACGTAATCTAGCATATTTAGCTCATAACATACTTAGGAAGTGCATTACGCATTCAAAAATTCAAATTCAAATTTAAAATTTTTCAATTGGTATCGTTCAATTTGTCCGCCACTGGGAAATCCAAAGATCGGGCCGGATTTCAGAGTGCTTGTAGTCCAATGGTTTCATTCCACGTTTAGTGTGCACAAGAAGGCACACCCTTTCTAGACCAACCCTAGTTGAAACATATTCCTTAACCTACAAATTTCAGAGTGCTTGTAAGAACTAAGAATAACTAAAACCAACAACCACATGTTAAAGCTTATGTTCTGAAGAGTTAAGAATAAAATGAGATTTCTTTGGCATAGAGATCCAAGAAGCATATGCACATCACCATGAATACTAGGTGGGTGTTGGAATTAATATGGGCTAGGCCCAAATGTTATATTCTATTTAATTCTCGTAAATCTCAAAGGCCCATATGCATATGCTAAACCTGCTTAGTCCCACATGGACAGCTTGAAGGAGTTACACTGCTTATAAGGTGGAACGTGGCGCCTTCTTGTGGAATTGGAGAGAGCTAAGAGACAACACGCCAAGGCCGCCGCCGAGCCGCGGCGGTGCGTAAGGCGTAAAGGCGTAAGCGTGCGTCTGTGAGCGTGTCAAAGGGGCGCGATTTTCTTTATCTATTCGAAAATCGAAATGCACCGATATTGATGGCGCATCGCTGGTCTCTGGTCTCTTCATTTTTGCCATTAAAAGAACAGCTGCTTCGTGTGACGGTTGGCCTTTAGACTTCGTAACCGATTGGCCTTTTCGTTTCAAGCGATCGCAATCGTTGGCCTTTAGTTTCGGCGATCGCAATCGCTGGCTTTTGGTTTCGCAATCAAGGCCTTGACTCGAAGTTTTGGCTATAAAAGGAACAGAGTTCGCTTCTTCCGTTGCTTCCACAATATACAATTCCACGCTTTTGTTGTTGTCTCCGCGATCTCCATCCCAAATGAGGCACGTGTACGGTCGCACCGGAGAGCAGTTCTCCTAACCCTCATCCTCGAAGGCTTGCACGAGCGAGGACGAATAAGGTTTTTGGGAGCGTTATACGATCGCCGCTATTACATCTACATCAACTAGCGACTACAACCTTCCGCTACGTTCTACATCTATCGCACGACTACTACCACTACATCATGATTTAACGGTGCCATCATCAAGAACATCAAGCACCTTCTTCTTCATCGCACCTTCTTCTTCTACCGATTCTCGGTATGCCTATATCTTTCTCGTTAGTTGGTTTGCTTTATCGTTTATTGTTGTCTTGAACACCGAGATAGAATTGCTAGCTTCGCTCTTCTAGAATCAATCTGTATTGCTATAGTGTTCTTTGTGATCTATTTGTGTGAATATGTTTTATCTACCATATTTCGGATTAAAGTAATTCAAAAATGCTTATGTACTCAACAATCCAAAAACCTTATTCTAGGCATAGGCATTTTTCACCAATCGCTTTGTCTTGCGCTCAAACCCTCTCAATTCGATGGTGCGAATTATAAGAGGTGGCGCACCAAGATGGTGCTTTGGCTAATCGCCATGAACGCTTTCCATGTGGCAAACGGAAGTTTAAAGGAACACTTACTCTGAACAGAGCAAGAGTTCGAGGTCACGATAACCTTTTTAAAGGTGCCGTGGTTAGTGTTCTTGGTGAGAAGTTAGTCGATGCATACATGGTGATTAAAAGCGAAAAGAGATGTGGGATGCACTCGAGGCCAAATTTGGGGTTTCGGATGCGAGCAAAGGAATTGTATCTCATGGAGCAATACCATGACTACAGAATGGTTGATAGCCGTTCTATAGTTGAACAGGCTCATGAGATACAATCTATGGCCACGTAACTTGAGTACTTCAAGTGTGTATTACCGGACAAGTTTGTCGCGGAGGCATTATTGCCAAACTTCCTCCTTCTTGAGGATTTTACTACTTCTCAAACACAAGAGACAAGAGTTTTCTGCTGAAAATCTCATTGGGTCTCTTGATGTTGAAGAGAAGGCGAGGGCAAAAGATACACACACTAGAGGTAATGAGAGACATTCTAGTGCCAATATGGTGCATGTAAGAAGAATGGCCAAAATCAAAAGTTCAAAGGCAAGAACAAGAGTGCACAAACAATAAGCTTCAAGAAAAGAAGAAGAACACAAAGGAGAGCCTTTGCTTTGTCTGTGGTGAACCTGGTCATTGGGCCAAGGATTGCGACCAACGCAAGGGTGGGAAGAATCGCAAGGGGCGTAATTCCAAGTCCGCCAATGTTGTTGTTGGTACTATTGAGACAGAACTTGTGGTATGGTAATTTACCTCTCGTTTTTCCGTATGTCAATCTACCGATTGGTGGATAGACACCGGTGCTAATATACATGTGTGTCCGATATTTCATTGTTCTCTTCTTACCAGTCACTCGGGATTCACCGTTCTAATGGGGAACGGGTCACATGCCATCGCTCATGGTGTTGGCACGGTCGATCCAAAGTTTACTTGGGAAGATTGTGCATCCAAGAACGTGCATCATGTGCCATCAATCAATAAGAATCTCGCCGGCGGATCTCTTCGTGTAGAGATGGTTTTAGATCGGTATTTGAGTCCAATAAATTTGTAATGTCCAAGTGTGGATAATTTGTTGGTAAAGGTTATGTGTGCGGAGGCTTGTTCCGCTCTATCTCTTTCAGATTTATGTAATAATATTGTGAACCATGTTTGCGTGAGTAATGAGACTACTATTTGGCATTCACGACTTTGTCACATTAATTTTGGTTGCATGACGCGTTAGCCGCTTTAGAGTTAATCCCAAATTCACCCTTGCCAAAGGTTCTAAATGTCAAGTTTGTGTGCAATCAAAGCAGCCTCGTAAGCCTCATAAGGCCGCGGAGGTAAGAAACTTGGCACCATTAGAACTCATATATTCAGATCTGTGTGAGATGAATGGTGTTTTGACAAAAGGTGGTAATAGATATTTTATGACTTTGATTGGTGACTTCACTAGGTTCTGTTATGTGTATCTTTTGAAAACTAAAGATGAAGCTCTTCACTACTTTAAAATCTATAAGGCAGAAGCTGAGAACCAACTTGAAAGGAAAATCAAAAGGGTTAGGTCTGATCGTGGTGGAGAGTACTTTTCAAATGAGTTCAATTTATTCTGTGAGGAACATGGTATAATCCATGAGAGGACGCCTCCTATTCACCCCACCAAACGGGTTGGTGAAAGAAAGAACCGCACTCTAACCGATTTGGTTAACGCCATGTTAGACACAAATGGGTCTTTCCAAAGCATGGTGGGGAGGCTATATTGACTTCATGTCATGTCCTAAATAGGATTCCCACAAAGAATAAAGAGATAACCCCATATGAACAATGGGAGAAGAAAAGACTATCACTTTCATACTTGCGCACTTGGGGTTGTTTGGCGAAAGTCAATGTGCCAATTCCTAAAAGGCGTAAGCTTGGACCAAAACCGTTGATTATGCTCTTTCTAGGCTATGCTCACCATAGCGTTGGATATAGATTTCTAGTGGTGAAATCTGAGTACCGACGTGCATGTTGGTACAATTATGGAGTCCAGAGATGCTACATTCTTTGAGGATATTTTTCCGATGAAAGATATGCCTAGTTCATCGAGTCAGAACTCGATACAATTCTGAACTCGCCATTCCAATGGAATATTTTGAACAAACCCTTGATCAAATTCCTCGAGGAGGAAGACAATGAAACTCTAAGGAAGAGTAAAAGACAAAGGACTGCAAAGTCTTTTGGTCCTGATTTCATTGTGTACCTTGTGGATGATACTCCAAGTACCATTTAAAGCGTATGCTTCTCCGTGATGCGTATCATCGAAGGAAGCAAATAATGAAATGGATTCCATTATCTCTAATGGAACTTGGGAGATCATCGAGGCCCTTATGGTTGTAAACCCAGAGGATGTAAGTGGGTGTTCAAAAGAAGCTTAGGCCTGATGGTACTATCGATAAGTACAAGGCACGGCTTGTGGCCAAGGGTTATACCCAAAAAGAAGGCGAAGATTTCTTTGATACTTATTCACCTGTGGCTAGATTGACCACTATTCGAGTACTACTATCTCTGGCTGCCTCACACGGTCTTCTCGTTCATCAGATGGACGTTAAGACGGCTTTCCTAAATGGAGAGTTGGACGAGGAAATTTACATGGATCAGCCAGATGGATTTGTAGTAGATGGTCAAGAAGGAAAGGTGTGCAAGTTGTTGAAATCTTTGTATGGTCTTAAACAAGCACCTAAGCAAAGGGCATGAAAAGTTTGATGAACTTTAACATCTCGCAGCTTTGTTGTGAATGAAGTCGACAAATGTGTATATTATCGCCATGGTGGGGCGAGGAGTCATTCTATGTCTCGTATGTTGATGACATATCGATTTTTGGGACCAACCTTAATGTGATTAAGGAGGTCAAGGATTTCTTATCTCGAATTTTGAGATGAAAGATCCGGGAGTAGCCGATGTTATCTTGAACATCAAGTCGTTGAGAGGTGATGATGGTGGGATTACATTGTTGCAATCCCATTATGTGGAAAAGGTTTTGAGTCGCTTTTGGTTATAGCGACTACAAACCCTCTCCAACACCTTATGATCCTAGCGTGTTGCTTAGGAAGAATCGAGAATAGCCGAGACCAATTGAGATATTCTCGATAATTGGTTCACTCATGTATTTAGCTAGCGGTACCAGTTCGACATCTCGCTTGTCGTGAGCAAACTAAGCCGGTTTGTTTCAATCCGGAGATGATCATTGGCATGCTCTTGAGAGGGTAATGCGCTATCTAAAGGGTACTATGAGCTATGGCATTCACTATACCGGTACCCTAGGTACCGGAGGGTTATAGCGATTCAAACCGGATATCCGATGTCGATGAGATTAAGGCCACAAGTGGATATGTCTTCTTACTTGGAGGTGGCAATCGCTTTCATGGAAGTCTTGCAAGGCACTATCTTAACGAGGTCAACAATGGAAGCGTAACTCACAAAGATTAGATATCGCCATCGCCGCTTCTAATGGCTTCGTGAGCTCTTGATGGATTTGCCGGTGGTTGAAAAACCGGTACCGGTTATTCTGATGAACTGTGATAATCAAACTGTGATTGTCAAGGTGAACAGTTCTAAGGATAATATGAAATCATCAAGACATGTGAAGAGAAGACTGAAATCTGTCAGGAAAATGAGAAACTCCGGAGTAATAGCTTTGGATTATATCCAAACAGCTAAGAATCTAGCAGATCCCTTCACAAAGGGTTTATCACGAAATGTGATAAACAATGCATCGAGGGAGTTGGGTTTGAGACCCACGTGAGTTATACCATAGTGGTAACCCATCCTATGTGATCGGAGATCCCGTGAAGTAGGATTGGCGAAACAAGCTATTGGTTAACTGGGAGGAGAGTACCTTTATAGACCCACTCCATTGGAGATGCAATTCTCTCCTAAATCTGTATGGCAGGTTGATTTTTATCTTAATGTGTTCTATGGCTTGTTAAAGCAAAGATGCTATCCTATAGAGCGCCTTTTGAAAGAACACAACTATATGAGCCCGATCGCTAGTCACGCCTATGAAATAGGGTAATTTCTAGGAAGCTCATGAATAGGCCAGAGTATGACTTATATGCTCCAACCCACGGGATGCCTCGGCACTTAGTATCGCTTAAGGACTTAAGTGAAACTTATTCACACAAAACTGCCAATTCAAGGCTTAGTCCATTGTGCGCCAGGATAAGTGTAGCTTCATTCAGTGGATGTTCAACCTTAACCGGTCTCCATCAAAACACCGGTATATTAAAACAATATCAGGATCAAGGCATTTGACATGTGCCCTTGAGATCTGGTGGGGATTGTTGAATTAATATGGGCTAGGCCCAAATGTTATATTCTATTTAATTCTCGTAAATCTCAAAGGCCCATATGCATATGCTAAACTGCTTAGTCCCACATGGACAGCTTGAAGGAGTTACACCTGCTTATAAGGTGGAACGTGGTAGTCCTTCTTGTGGAATTGAGAGAGCTAAGAGACAACACACGCAGCCGCCGCTTCGCCGAGCCGTCTGCTGTCGTGCGGTGCGGATCTTGTCGGCGTAAGTGTGCGTGTGCGTGTGCGTAGCGCGAATCGATTGGCCTTCGTTTCGGCGATCGCAATCGCGGCCTTTAGTTTCGCGATTGTCAATCGTTGGCCTTTGGTTTTCGCAATCTGTTGGCTTTTGGTTTCGCAATCAAGGGCCCTTGACTCGAAGTTTTGGCTATAAAAGGAACAGAGTTCGCTTCTTCCGTTGCTTCCACAATATACAATTCCACGATCTTTGTTGTTATCTCCGGCGATCTCCATCCCGGCGAGGCACGGTACTGATCGCACCGGAGAGCAGTGCCTTCGAACCCTCATCCTCGAAGGCTTGCACGAGCGAGGACGAATAAGGTTTTTGGGGAGCGTTCGCACGATCGCCGCTATTACATCTACATCAATCGCGCGACTACAACCTTCTCGCTCGTTCTACATCTATCGCACGACTACTACCACTACATCATGATTTAACGGTGCCATCCTCAAGAACATCAAGCACCTTCTTCTTCTCTCGCACCTTCTTCTTCTATTGATTCGGGTATGCCTATATCTTTCTTGTTAGTTGGTTTGCTTTATCGCTTATTGTTGTCTTGAACACCGAGATAGAATTGCTAGCTTCGCTCTTCTAGAATCTGAATATGGTATTGCTATAATGTTCTTTGTGATCTGCTGTGTGAATATGTTTTATCTACCATATTTCTGGATTAAAGTAATTCGAAAAATGCTTATGTACTCAATAGTGGGGACCAAGAGATTATTGGTCTAAATATGTGACGGTAAATTGCAAATCGTTCACACGTAGTGGATTGCTACTAGTTCCTTGATTTTGGAATTGTGCTCACTTGAACACCCAAACGGACATTGTGTATTAAAAAAAAAAGAGCGGTCAGAAGCAACTCCACTCCCAGAAGAGTCGCCAAGTCACAGGCCAAAGAATTTTTTTCGGAGAACACACAAAAGTTTTGCGCGTCATTCATTAAAAGAAATAAGAAAATAAGAGCCCTAAGATGGACCTTACAACAGCACGATGCGAAGACACATTTGCCAAGTAGCTTACAACACCAAAACAGACTGCATCACAGCAGTCAACAGAACAACTGAAGAAAGAAAAAACACACCACCCTTTGGACACTACAAAATCCATGGATCCAAACAGGAAGGTCCAGCTTGACTCAAAATCGATCCTTCATTTCTAATTCTATCCAGCATTCCTTGCAAGCTGCTATATTTGTTATTAAAGATCCTTGCATTTCTTTCCTTCCAAACATGCCAGCGGATCAATACAAACAGTGTCGAAACCTTTTCTACGGTCTATGAGAACCAGCCTTCTTGAATAACTCCACCAATCTGAAAAATTGACGACTCCATCTGGTACTAGATCACCATGGCCCGAGCTGGACAAAATTGCAAACCAAACTTGTTTGGCCACCACACATTCAATGGAGATATGTTCAATGGTTTCTTCTTCTTGATCACATAACACAACAATATTCAGGATGTTGCAGCCCTCTTCTTCTTAATCTATCTGATGTCCAGCATCTATTTTGGATGACCAACCAAACAGAAAACTTACATGTTATGTGGGGAATTCTGTATCGGCGACGTGGGACCAACCATGCGCAAGGGGAAGGCACGGCCAGGCCAGCGCCGTGAGGACCACCAGATAAGATATTCATATCTCTTAATTTCTCTTTTAGATTTGGTTATTTCAAGTAAGAGATCAATTTGTGATCTATTAGTTATTTAAAGAAAGAGACCAATTCGTGATCTCTTAGTATTTGATTAGTAGATAAGATTTCATCTAGAGATTGATTGTTAGTCTTAGAATGCCGGCCACATCTCTATAAGTAGCGCACGACACCATTGAGGGCAGCAAGCAATGGATTAAGAAAATGTCCAAATCTCAGTCTCCTCCTCTGAATCCCGAACCTCCCTCTCTTGCCGACGGCAGGCTGCCATCACAGCACCTGTACACCAGAGCTAACGGCCTAAACCTCCGGTTTACCATGATTATCCCCTACGCAATCTTGGCCATACCAAATTGGTATCAGAGCTAACCACCACGGCCTCCGTTGCCGAATTATCGGTGCCACCGTTGGCTCCACTGCTGCCACCCCATGGGCAACGCCATCAGAGCCAGTCGTCGCACTACGAAGCCTACTGCTGTTGTCGTCCTTTGTGTTGGCACCACCGTTGGTGTAACACCCCAAATTTTGTCCCTTTGTAAAAATTTATTTCAAATTAATTAATTCAAAGTGTTGGATTTCTTTTGGAGTTTCTGTAATTATTTAAATCCAAATCCGAAATCTAAAATTCAAATTCAAATTCAAATTCCATCGTCTTAATTCAAAGCTCATCTCCAAAATCCAAATTCAAATGTTGTAATTTGAAATTTTCCAACGAATTCCCTCCTGAGCCGAAGCCCATTTCTCCGACCCATTTCTTTTTTTTTCTTTTCTTTTTCCTTGCCCATGCTCTGTCTTGCTAAGCAGCCGCTGCGTACCGGCCGCGCTACCGTCGCTTTCATGATGAGTCATACCATCGCGCTTCGCCTGCGTCTGACTAAGCTCGGCCGCACCATGTCGTGCCCGACCGTGCATGTTCCACCGCGTCGTGCAAGCGTTTCGCCCACGCCGCCCACATCATCACTGCCGCAATCATGTCGCACCATTGCCGCAATCCACCAATGCATTGCCGTTTTGGTCATTTCCAAATTCAACCGAGCAATAACGTCGCCGTCAATCACGCTCATGGCTGGTTCCATTCAAACTCTGGCCAAGGCCATAAATTGGAGTCTCCGCACCTCCTTCACCCCCTCCGCACCCCCTCTAACTCATAGCCTCCAGAGCTCCGTCGCAGTCGAATTTGTTGTCTTCTTGAGCGTCAGCCGCCACCTCGCTTCGTGCTCCTATCGCTTCGGTGAGATTTTTGGATTTCCATCCACGTCACAGTTCCTGAGTAGTTTGAACATTTCCCCTGTAGGATCAAGGATAACCGACTAGAGAGGGGTGAATAGGAGGTTTTTAAAAATTTTGACTAATTAACAAATTAAGCCAATTAAGATCTAAGTCTAAACTAGATACAATTCTAGCTAAGCAATTCAACACAATATAAATGCTAGAATTGTAAATGCGGAATAAGTAAAGACAAGAAATAACCACAATTGAGACAAGGAAGTTTTTCCCGTGGTATCGAAGACTTGCCGGTCTTCACTAGTCCACGTTGAGGAAGTTTGACAACTCAAGTCGGCTCTACGAATTGAGCCTTTCCTCGATCACTATCGGTAGTTCTTCCTCCGCTCTGGAGATGGCAAACCCCAAACCATTCACAACCTTGGCACCGGGCCTCTTCAAAAGCTTCTTGAAGAGATCGCTGTGCGATCACCGCCAAGCCGTCTAGGAGTTCAGCAAAACTCCAAGAGTAATAAATCAACGATCTTTGCTTGACGGCACTCAAGTGCAAAAGGATCAACTAGAATGAGTGAATGCACTTGAATGAACTCAACAACCTCACAATGAATGCACAAGAGTGTTTTAGGTGTTGAGAGGTTGCTCAAGACTCTATAGATGATAAATGAACTCTAGCTACCTATCCTTGAGCAGGTGGAGGGGTATTTATAACCCTCACCAACAAATATGACCGTTGGGGAGGAAATCCCCAACTTTCAGCGAAATGTGGTGTGACCGCCAACCACGGAGCGGTACTACCGCACCCATGTCAGAGCACTGTAATGGCTAGAATAGTAGCATTAACTGCTCTGACATAGCCGTTGAAAATCCCAGAGCGGTACGACCGCCAACTAAGTTGCGGTACTACCGCTTGATCCGGTCATACCGCACAGAGGAGCGGTACGACCGTTTGTAGGGTTTCCAACTTGGCCGAAAAGAAGTGCTCTCTGGAAAAAACGTACCGCCATAAAGAAATTGGTACAACCGCTGAGCGGTACTACCGTTACGAGAGCGCGGTACTACTGATTGTCAAGGAGAGACACCGAACCAAAAAATGCAGCTTACTGTTTTAAACGTACTGCCAACTAGAAATCGGAACGACCAACGTGCGGTAGTACCGCACCAAAATCCGATCAGATCACGAAGCGGTAGTATCTACCGACTTAACGTCAAGATTACTCTGCTTTTTTGAAAAACAAAGTTGGCTTTCCAAAACCAAAATCAAATGCATGCATGATCCTAAATTGATCCAATTTGCACAAGAGCAAACTATCAAGCTACTAGTCATGATCCCTCTTAATAGTACGACATTTAACCTATAATCTGGTCTTTCAACCAATTCTCCTAAGACCGGTAAAACATAAAAGGATCATAGACTACTTATACCTTGCCTTTGAGCCATGTAGATCTTCATGTTGTCCTTTAGCATGCATCTTCAAGTCATCAAACTTACCAATCGGACTTAACCTTGTAAATACTCAATAAACACGTTAATCCCATATTCACATATTATCATTAATTACCAAAACAATTTTTAGGGGCCTAGGGAGACCACTAATATGTGAGAAAGATTGTTTTGAATATACTATGAGTATATATTCTTTTGATGACTTAACAACAAAATAATTCTTGCAATGAGCTCAAAAGAGTTTTGAGAATTATTTTCTTGTTAAATTCAATTTAAAGAAAGCTCCCCCTAAACATGTGCATATAAATGATAGAAAATCTTTGCAAGCACATGAAGAGATTTTTGAAATTTTGGCGGAGTTTCTTTAGCATGTTAGAACTTAAAGGAAATGCAATATTGTAAAAAAAAAGACTATAATTGAGATTGCATTGCAAGAGAATATTATAAGCATAATCATTATCCAACAAGTTCAACAAGATAAGTAACATAGTGTTAAACTATTTCAAGCACATAGGTTCAATAATAACACATAAACATATATATATGATAACATAACAAAAGTTTTGCTCCCCCTAAAACTTTCTCTTCTTACTTCTCTTCTCACTTCTCCCCCTTTGGCATCAAGGTACCAAAAAACATCTCAAACTGCTGGGTCCTGAGGAGGAAGAGTAGTTGAGTCCTGAGGAGCTGGAAGTGAAGCTGAGGATGGAGAAGCTAGAGATGGAGCTGGAGGAGCTGAGGCCGGATCCTGAGGAAGAACAGGTACTGGATCATGTGGAGCTGGATCCTGAAGAGGTGGGGCTGGAGAAGCTGTAGCTAGGGCCACGGAAGGAACAGCTAGAGCAGAAGAAGTAGAGACCCCTGAAGATGGAGGAGGACGATGAGTGTACCGCCGAGGAGTCCTCAAAATCTACTCCATAGAGTAAATGCTCTCTGTCATGGCAGCTGTCCTGTTAAGAGTCTCATTCTGAAAATCATGTTGAACTAACTCCATGTCAGCAAGCTTATTGTGGGTCTCATTTTGAAACTCAATCTGGGTTGTCTTCATTTCTTGCAAAGTGTTGAGAATCAACTCCTGATTTTGGATAATCTGTGCAAGAGTACCTTCAGCAGAAGCACTCTCCTGAGAAGTAGGAGCAACAGCAGTAGAAGAATCATCATGACGAACAGGAGGGCCGTCTCGAGGCTTGTAAGCCTTATGAGGAGATCCCAATCCTCTTTGATACTCAATCTTCTTCAGAATTAAAGCCATGATGTAGGGAGCATAGTAGATCCTTTTTACCCTATCATTCTTTGAAGAAACTATGCCCTTTAAAATGACATCCACTACATCAAATCTTCTCCCACGCATAATATTATCAATGATATTCCAAGCATACCCTCTCACTGCATCAAAATTCCCACTCTTGGGATAAAAGGTATGATTAATGATCCTATTACTCATACTTGGAATGGGCTTAAGACCATGAATTTTTCCTGGGGTGGACTTGACAGCTGGATCAAAAAAATCAGTCCAAGCAGGAGGAAGCAAAGCTGGACTGTCAAAGAGCTTCTCCCAAGTGCTAGACGGTGTTCTCAAGACACGCTCAAAATCCTCCTTAGTACTCTCCACATATCGGGTTACTGTAACCCATTTCATCGATGTCAAGTCTAGAGAAACATGCACTGTTGCATAAAACTGCCTGATAATCTTATCATCGTAATTCTACCTTAGAGCCAGAAGGTCATGAAGACCGACTTGGTGAAAAAGTTGGTATACACCACTGTACTTATCCAAGGAGTTTATGTGAGGCCACTTAATCCACTTGTGATCTACAAAGTTTCTATGATTTTCATACAGCTGCTCATATACTTGTTCTTGAAATATTGTATGGAATCTTGGATTGACTAAGTTGGAAGGGAAAATGTATTGATTAACATGACGCTTGATGGCATACTCATCAGCTGTAAAGAGTCTCAAGTCAATTGGAAGCTCTGGAGGCTCTCCCATCTCCTCATCTGACTGACCTTGTACTTTTGGCTCGGTCTCAGTTTCAAACTCAGAATCTGACAATGCATGGGAGGAGCATTCCTCACTTTCTTCAGACTCAAGGTCACCAGCTGCTGGCCTTTTCCCTTGCCATGCACGACCGTTTGTCGAACTGATCGAGATCTTTGAGTTGGAGCTGTAGGAGGTTGAGATGAAGATTGCCCTCCTCTAGGTGGTCCATGCGACTTTCGAGTTGCAATTCTTGTCCTAGGCATCTTCACACAGATAGGATGGGTTACAAGGAGTTCAAATTATCAAACAAATTAGAATTAATTGTGAAAGGAAATGAAATATCTGTTTCTGTTAGGAAAATCGGTCATACCACCGTTATATGGCCGGTACGACCGCACTGCGGTTGTATCGCGCTTAAGAAACGATACTACCATTTGTCCTGACCGAGTTCTAGGGCAAGGAATCGACTGAAATTTTTGTCGTTTCACATGGAGTGAATCCATGGCATGGATGCGCAAGCATCATGAAACATCAAATTAGTAACTTTGCCCAACTAGAAACACAAAAATCATCTACATTTTCAATTAACCCTAAAATGGAGACCTAGGGTTCAAAACTTCGGTCAAACTAGAATCAAAGGAGGTTTTACCTTGAGAATTGAAGGAGGTAAACCCTAGAGATGCAGGAATCAACAAGAGAACAAAGGAACATCGAAGGTCTTTGAGGAATTGAGAGGCGATTTTGGGAGTCTTCGGGTTGGAGAGAGAAAAGCCGAAAGGGAAATGAGACTACGGTTCAACCGTTTAGAAGAAATGAGGCCAAAAAGGTAAAACCGCACGGCAGTTACTACCCAATTTCCAACTGAAGCGGTCGTACCTCCTTGATACCACCAGTAGTACCGCTAAGCGGTAATACCATGGTTATAACACCGGTCGTACCGCGCTTAACCCGCCGGTAGTTCCGATTATCCTAGAACTTCAAGGAATTTTCTTTAGATTTGAGAATTTATGCAAATGATCCTTAGTTTTGTATTCAAATAAATACCATTTAGGATAATTATGCATTGAATAGACTAATGCCTATCTAAGAAAATAATTTTTATGAACATAATAATCTTAAATAAATAATTTTGTAAATAATTTCATAAAATGATCAAATAACACCAAATGAAGCACAATACATGAGGCAAGAGTCCAGCCAACATTTGAATAGTCTATGACATTTAACTCATTCCTCAATTTGCAAAAGCGGCCTTCATCTAATGGTTTGGTGAAAATATCCGCTAATTAGTCTCGGTGTTTGGAGAAAGGACCGGATTTATAGGTTAGATGCCGTACTATAAAGAGGGATCATGGCTAGTAGCTTGAAAGTTTATTTTGTGCCATTTTGATCAACCAAGAGTTATGCATTGCATTTAGAATAGCTTCTGAAAACTTTTCAGTAAAAATCGATATGACCGCAATTGATGAGCGGTACTACCACAGGTCGGTAGTACCGGATTCTAGTTGCCAGTACATTTATTCCAAAGAGCTTGTTTTTGGGAGTTTTCATCTCCCCTAAAATCGGTATGACCACATTCCTTGAGCGGTATTACCGCAGGTCTGTAGTACTGGTTTTTACATGGCGGTACGTTATTTCCAGAGAGCGTGTTTTTGTGAATCTTTAAAGCTCTAGAAATCGGTAGTTCCGTTCTAGCTAAGCGGTACTATAGCCATGCAGACCACATTACACTTAACGGCTAGTTCAGAAGCATTTAATGAACATCAGTTGACCGTTGAATGGTGATTCCGATAGTATCGGGTTTCAACAGCAGTACTACCGCATATGCTGAATTTTTCAGGGATTTGCTTCAAACGGCTAGTTTTGTGGTTGGGGGCTATAAATACCACCTCCCCTACACCAAGCTCAACACCTTGGACCTCATTGAATACATTTGAGCCTTTGGTGCACTCTCTACTACCCATTTGCTCATATTTCTCATTTTGAGGTAGTTGAGAGCATTCAAGTGCATTGCATCATTGGTCGATCCTTGTGGAACTTGTTTTCCTTCAAGAAAACACCGTGGTTTGTTACTCTTGATGCTTGCTAGCACCTAGACGTCTTGGAGAAGAGTTTGCGCGGCGATCTCTTCAAAGAAGATTGTGAAGTGACCTGACAAAGAATTGTAAAGTGGTATTGCGCTCACTATCTCCGGAGAGGAGGAAGAGCAACTCTAGTGATCGAGGGAAGTACTCATGTGGAGCCGACTTGATTCGTTCAAGTTTCCTCAATGTAAATTACTGAAGACCGGCAAGTCTTCAATACCACGGGAAAAACATCAAGTGTCTTCATTGTGGTTTTTCTCTCTTGGCATTACGTTTCCGCATTTACATTTCTAGCTCTTGTGTAGAACTCTTGCTAGAATTGTTTTAGTATAGTTTTGGGTTGCCTTAGCAAAATACTTAACATATCATTCAACTTTGTTTTAGTATAGTTTTGGGTTGCCTTAGCAAAATACTTAACATATCATTTAACTTGTGCTAGAATTTCCTCTTTAAGATCATAATTGTTAAAATTAGTAAAAAGAGCACAAGAATTTTATAAACCTCCTATTCACCCCCCTCTAGTCGGTTATCCTTGATCCTATAGAAATTCGAGAGTAGTTGGAACTCTTGGATTGTCGTGCTGGCATCTAGAACCCAACTCATAAAAACTTGGCAGATAGAGCCTCAATACTAGTGACTGGTAGCTAGAACCTTCACTAGAGAAATAATTTAATTTATTTAATGAAACTTCGTTTGTCAAATGTGCTTTATGAAAATTGTTGAAACATAAAATATTGCTTTGTGCAAAAGAACTATATAAACCATTTGTTAAAGCTATGCATATGCATATTTCACAAAGACTTGGGGAGTACTTTATGTACTCATGTGCTACACTCAAAACAAATCTCAGAAGCCTTCAACGATGCTAAGGACGACTACGACTTCTACGCCTGCGGGTTTGACGAAGGACACCCAGAGTACTGGTTGCGCTCCCTAGTCAAATGCCGATAGGCAATTTGATGGGCCACCACTCGGTGTTTATCATTTATTATTTCCGCTGCTGTAAGACTCGTCATGTGACCTTTATTGTAATAAGTGGCCTTAAGGCTGGTACATTGTTATTACTTTTATGTTAAATCATGATTCAAACTTGTTATCAACGTTGTATCTACTATGTGTAGATCAGGGACTAGTGCAGAAATACACAGAGGGTTCGAATTAAGAAATCTGGTCCCGATAGTTGGTTTTGCCATTGCCATCCCCATAGGTGACGCCACCGAAGCCAGACTTGTCATGAGCGTGGGCCCAGGGGGAGCCACGGCCCACGGTCCTGCAAGGCTGTTATGGGCACAACACTGTAGCACACGTGCACTGTTCACCCATGATTAGTTTCCTTTGTTAGGGATTAGATTGATTTGGTTAGTTTGGAAGCTTATCTTCAGTTTGTTTGTTTCTATAATTAAAGATTGTTTCTTAGGTGTTGAGTCAAGTTGTCCTTATAAAAGGGATGTCATTGTATCTTTGTTAAGGAAACAAATATGAATAAACAAGTTCCTAGTCCCTAAAGTCCAGCTGTGGTCGTTCTCTTGACCGGCTATACTACATCTATTACTCTCCCAATCGGTGCCCTCCTTCACCTAGCACCGTTATACTTCAAGTCGTCGCCATCCAACCTCCCTCCGACAGATGTTTACCCCTTATTGTGCTAGTCCACAACAATTGGTATCAGAGCTAGCCCCGGTTACCACCATGTCCGGTTCTAGAGTAGGAGATAAAGTCTCCATGGCGCAGTTCATGCAGGTAATCCATGAGTTGACTGCTTGCATCGACAGCACGCATGTTCGCATCGACGGCATGCAACAACACATGGGAGATGTCGCCAATCGCTTAACGACCATGGAAAGCGCCTTGCGGTGGAGCTACCAAGTCTTTTGCCACTGCCACCAGGGTCTCAACCACCCGCTGCCCCAGCGATCGCCACACCTAATGGTCAGCCATCCTCAGCACCACCAACTGCTAATCACCCTCCACTTCTGATGCCCGCCGCCCAACACCACCTACCTGCCGCCACCTCCACTGCCTACATCCAGATTCCTCCCACACCCACCACCACCATACCATCAATTGCACCCTACATGTTGTTCCCAGTAGCCCTACCATACCCTGCTGCTCAATTCCCTCCTTTTCCACAAGAAAACCACAAGATCCACCCATCGACCCCTTCCCTTCCACCCATAAAACCCGATCATAGTAGCACCTTAGGTGTCCCGTGCTACCACAAACTTGAATTCCCTACCTACGATGGCAAGGAAGATCCGTTGGCATGGATCAATCGATGTGAACAATTCTTCCGCAGTCAAAGAACGGATGAGATTGACAAGGTTTGGTTGGTCTCTTGCCATTTGATTGACATTGCTTAACACTGGTACTTTCAGTTCGAGCGCGATGTGGGTATGCTATCATGGTCTTACCTCAAGGAGCTCTGCCACCTTCGCTTTGGGCCACCGATCCGCAGCAACCCTCTTTGTGCCTTAGCACGCTTACCCTTCGGCAACTCAGTCCAGGACTACATCAACAAATTCTTGGCGCTTCTCTGCAGCACAGAAGACCTCACACCGACCCACCAGATGCAGCTCTTCACCTCCCGCCTACCCGATCAACTACGAATCAACATCGAGCTACAAAATCCGGCCAATCTGTAGATGGCCATGAGCCTAGCTCGCGCCTACGAGCTCCGGATATCGGCAGCGCTGGCTGTACCACAATCAGGAGGTGGTAGCACGAGGACATGACCCTCGGAATGGCAGCGACTATCCACACTTGTGTTGATCACTCCTCGGCCGAACGCATCCAACGGCACTCCATCACCATTGGCACCGGCTGCGCCACCACTAGGCCGACTAGTCTGCCGTCTCACGTCGGCTGAGATGGCCAATCGGTGCAAGCAAGGCCTTTGCTTCAACTAAGATGAACATTATGTCCGCGGACACCATTGTTAGCGCCTCTTCTATATAGAGGTTGACAACTAAGATGAGGATGGATCGACAGATGACAACCCCGACGACACGGACACCATGACTATAGTCTTGCTACATGCACTGAATGGCCTGTGGAGCATCCGCGCCAACGAAACCATGCAACTCCGCACCACCATCGGCTTGACAGACTTCATCGCCCTACTCGACTCTGGCTCCACACATAATTTCATCAGCGATAGTATTGTGGTGCATGCAGGCTTGACACTTGAGCCATGCCCCGACATCCATGTCGAGGTGGCCAACGGCGATCACGTCGATAGCAGAGGCCTATGTCGCGACATGCCCTTGTGCATCCACAGCGAACACTTCATAGTGGATGGCTTTGACATTGTTCTTGGGATACAATGGCTCCGTACACTTGGGCCAATCCTTTGGGACTTCGACAATCTTAGCATGACATTTTAGCATGAGGGCTATCGCGTCACCTGCCACAGCATGGCAGCCCTGCGCGCTGCCGCTCACATGGCCACATGCACTAACCACAAGCTCCTTGACTCCCTACTGCAGGAATTTGAAGGGATCTTTGTGGAACCCATCGGTCTTCCACCAATTTAATTTGATTAATGTAAACTTATGAAATTCACCAATTTTCCTTGAATTAATAAAGCTAAATTGGTAATTTTTGAAATTAAAGCAATTTAATTTGATTAATGTAAACTTCAATTAAATTTAGTTGGGTTCCTTGTGTTCTAAGGAATCTTCTAGAATTTTCATGGATTTTTTGGAGTTCGTTTGCAATTTATTTGAGCTCATTTGAATTTTTAGAATTTTCTTTAATTTAGAAATCCTTTCTTAATTCCTTTTATCTCGTGGGTCGAATCCTCTCAGCCCATTCCATTCTCTCTCCCCGTCATGCCATTTGCTCACCCGACCTTCGCCCCACTTCACTCACCCCGTCAACCCGCCTTGCCCAGGCCCACTATCAGCCGTAGGTGCCGCTCCTGCACCCTTGGTCCCACCCACCAGTCAGCGTCACATCACTACCTCCGCAACCATGTCCGCCTCAGACTCCTCCTCCGTGTTGTTCTCGGTGTCCGTGTCCCGCACGTCGCCGCCACCCCAAGGCCATAAATACCACTGCCCCATGCGCGTCCCCTTCGCCTCATCTCGCCGCCTCCTATGCCCTAGCCACCTTCACTAGAGACCCCACCGTTCACCATCGCCCCAAACATCTTCTTCAAGCCCAACATCGTCCATGCTGAGCTCGTTCTCCTCCGTCGAAGATCCTCGGGCCGAGTCCTTTCGCCCCTGACTCCGCCGCAACGTCCTCCATTGTGTGCCACCATCCATCGGAGCTCCCGAGCCTCCTAACTTCAGCGTTAACTCCTTCTCCTTCGCTTCTAGCCATGTCCGCCAAAATGCTTCCATCGCGTTTCTCATCATGTCGGTGAGCCCCTCTCGAATCTACTCACATCAAATCATGTTCCACCTCTTGATCTATGTTTTCCCTCTCTCGATTTGAAGTTTCCTATGCTGTGCTCCGAGATTGAGTCCTTCTCTCTCATCTTTTAATCTTACACAATCCAAATTCATACATGAATAGAAGAGAAGCAAAGCAAAAAAAATAGAGAGAAGTACAATGAAGGTACCGCCAGCTCAACACGGTGATACCTCCTCTGTGGCTTTGTCCTCGCCTCCTCGGCTCCTCAGCCACCGTCCTCCAGTCCTAGCCGTAGCGGGTTGTCACAGTGGTGCCCAGCATAGGCAGATCCCTCCCCCCTCGGCACCTACTCATCGTGCCACATCCTGGCAGATGACGGGACTTGAATTTGTAATTCGGAACCCTCCGTGTAAACATCACTGTTCCCTGGATCAGTAGATAGTGTACACAGGTACATTATTGAATCATACGCATACATCGCACATAACCATACCACAATTAATATTACAACACACAAATAGACCATATGGTCATCTATTTTACAATACGGACCGAACATGCCAAATAATATACATAGAGTTCAATATAGAAGGTAGAGACGCAAGCGGAAGCAGAAAGCAAAAGGTGGATCCATTCGCTCTGCCCACAGGCAAGCGACTAGGGGTCCCAGCGTAAGCTCCTCCACTATCTTCACCATCTGGTTTAGACGCCATGAAGTATGCGTAGGAGTCTTGGTCAAATGGCTTTGAGTTTTGTTATAATAAGAGAGTGCGTACATAACCGTACTCTGCGACCAACACACAGAATGCAAGGTTATTCAAAAGGGAGACTCATGGTTCTTTTATTTGCATAAAGCTACGGTTGAATTAGATTAAGTATTAAACAAGTCCTGAGACCTAGCATTTTAACTAACATGAGTTTTAATGAAATCGAGTATTGTTATGAAATACTAGTGGAGGCTCCTACTTAGTAGTTCCATCTACCCAATGTTGTTTTTTTTCCCAGGCTACAATCCTTACTTTCTAATGGCTCCAACCAAGACAAATCAAATGCTCGGGCTCCAACACGACATTTCATCTCACCTACAAATTGTTTTATAAAAAAATAAAGCTACTTCAAGCAAGTTCTCGGTATCACCCATGAATGTGGGCACAACTATCTGGACACTTTTCACACTACAGAAATTGCTCAACTTTACCCACAAGAGACGATCATCTTATACTATCAACACACTACTGTAGACGTGAGACTAAGATAATCACCACAAGGCCTTTACAATACCCTATCCCAACGCAACCCCACTCGTTAAGGTTTCACCATCATTAGGCTACAACCCTTCAGAGGCCCCCTCTTGCATCATGTGGTTTCTTGTGGCCCCCACCATGCCACGTTTAGCTGAGTGGTGAAGCAAACACTGAGGTGAACAAATTAATCAGTCAGGTTGTACCCATTATAGACGTTTGGTTGCACTATTAGTGCATGAGAGGTCATCATAAGAACTAGGTCCTTAACTGACTTGGGCGATGCTTCCACATTCCCCTCTCGCGTGCTCTTATCCACATTCGCCTGACTTACCATCCACCCAAGTCTAAAACGGGTTTTGAGTTTTTGTTTTGAAAATCCTTTCTGGTTTCAATACACCAGCTAGGCACCAACCTCGACTGTCCAAATCTAGTTTTGCAATTTGAATGATGTCGGGGCAAATTAATGCATGTCAATGTATCTAAGCATGACACTTAGATACAGACTTAATGACTAATTGAGTATACCATTATTCCTAGGGTGGCAAAGGTAGTGTCCAAGTTCAATGAATGGGTGCTATTAGCTCACTTAAGATTAAGGTATTAACTACGAGCTAAGACAACATATTTGTATAAGGCATAGCAAAACAATTTCATAATTTAAAATAATATAATTTGCATTTAAAGGTAGGTGCAAAATGATCAAAGTGTTGACTCGCCTTGCTCGATGCCTTGGTGGTCTTGGTCTTGTTTGATCTGCTGCTCTTCCGGAGCTTCAGAATCTATATACGTGAAAGACGACCAAATTTGAATAAGCACAAATGAATTAAAATTGCATTCAAAATTCCAAATGAACTCCAAAATTCATGTTTTCAGTTTTGTTAAGTAGGGTTTGAATTTATATGAATGTAGAAATAAGAATCGTTGAGTGTGTATTTAAAATGAGACATAATGGGCTCTCCGAAGTTTTAAATCCAGAAAAATCCTAAAATTAAGAGAGGGTGCTCTCACTGACAAGTAGGGCCCACTGGATTTTAATTTATTTTTGATTTATTCTTCAATTTGAAAACCCTACTGTGACTGACAAGTGGGACCCTGGTATTTTAATTTCTTTTCTCAATTTATTTTCCAAATTAGAAATGGCCGCAGTCACTAACAGGTGGGGTCGCTGTCCATACGGACTTGTTCTGTGGGAACAGTGCATGGACCGAGGGCCTACCTGTCATCAGAGCTAGTCTACATCGTACTTTTAAAGGGTAGGGTCCATATGTCATAGACTTAGAACTAAACTTCGATTTTAATTATGTTTTACTAATTGATTCAGGCTAACATGTCATACTAACTTAAACTCCTAATTAACCTTCACCTAATGACGTTATTAGAACTTAATGGTCCAGCTACACTGGCTATAATGCTTCTCCCTCAATTCATACCAGAACAAGGGAGAATACCAGAGGCGCTTGGGTCGTGCTTGACGCTGGCGAGCCGAACCTCGAGGCTAACCCGAGAGGGCCAAATTGGGACCCCGCGACCTCACCGACCCCGACGGTATCGTCGGCGAGGGCGACGGTGGCCTATAGCGGCGACGCAGCTGTGCGAGGTGGCGATGGCATTCCAGCCCATGGCGGTACCAGGTAGCCGGCGGCTAATCCTGCCCGGTGGTGGGCGCATCAGCACCAACTCCTCGAGGGGGTTCTAGGCGTACCACCCGCATGACACGAGGAGCTCCGTGCGAGACTGTCGATGGCGATCGGCACTGGGGACAAAGGGGCTACGGTGTGGCGACGGGTGACTGGGTTGATGAAGTTGAGAGGTGGAGGAGGGAGGCGGCGCGGCTCAGGGTCAATAGCCTTGAGGAAGAAGACGAAGCCAATTGGGGCGTTCCTACGGGAAAGAGAGCAGGAAATGATGAGCATCCAAAATAGGAGGCTGAGGTGAAGCCAAAGGACAAAAAGTCATGGTTGGGGCTCACCCGAGGAGTTGGCGCGGCCTGGAGAAGCAGGGCGGCGTGGCCAGCTCGGTTGATGGAGAGGAAGGAGACGGACGACGACGGCAATCATGTGCATAAGGATACAAGTGGAGGTGAGCATGAGTTAGAGGGGAGTGTTGCGGGCCCAAAGCATTGAATTGGAGTGGCGGGGACTCACCCGGGTGGCTGAACGAGCGCAGTGACGGCGATGGTCGCTGAATCAGAGCTCATAGGCTCACGGTGTTGGAATTAATACGGGCTAGGCCCAATTATAATTCTAATTAATTCCTGAAAAATCTCAAAGGCCCATGTGCACGTGCTAAAACTGTTTAATCCCACATGGAGGGATAAAGGGGAGTTACACCACTTTATAAGGTGGAACGTGGTAGCCCCTCTTGTGGAATTGAAGAGAGCCAACACACGCGTGCGCTCGCTCGCTCGCTGAGCCGAGCCGTGCCGTGTCGTGCGTGTGCGCACGCAGGCGTGTCGGGTGCGGGCGCGTTTTTCTTTATCTATTCGAAAATCGAAACGCACCGACTCGTAATTGATGGCGAATCAATGGCAATCGTTGGTCTCTGGCCTCTTTGTTTTTGGCTATTAAAAAGACTTCCACAATCCGGAACTCTTTGGTTTTGTTGCTGTCTCTAGCTATCTCCATCCCAGCGAGGCGCGTGTACGGCCACACCGGGAGAGCAGGCCTCCGGAACCTTCGTCCTTGAAGGCTTGCACGAGCGAGGACGAATAAGGTTTTTGGGGAGCGTTCGCGCGACTGCTCGCTGTTTCTCTACTACGTCTACATCAACTACATGACTACGATTCTCTGCTACGTCTACATCAACTACACGACTACGATTCTCTACTACGTTCTACATCAACTGCATGACTACTACCACGACGTCCACTACGCCATGACGAACGATGTCCTCATCAAGACTTCTGCTGCAGCTTCTTCTTCCACTTAATCTGGGTATGGCTATCTCTCTCTTGTTACTTGGTTTGCTTTACTATCTGTTGTTGTTTTGAACACTGAGATAGGTATGCTAGTTTCTATCCTTCTAGAAATTAGTATGGCTATAGTGTTCTTGGTTATCTACTTTGTGAAAATAGCTAGAGTTTTTTCCATGATTTATCTAGCATATTTCTGGATTAAAGTACTTCTAAAAATGCTTATATATTCATCAATCCAAAAACCTTATTCTAGGCATAGGCATTTTTCGTCAACTGGCTTTGCTACTGCGCTCAAACCCTCTAAATTCGATGGTGTGAATTACAAGAGGTGGCGCACTAAGATGGTGCTTTGGCTAACTTCCATAAACGTTTTCCATATGGCAAATGGCAAGCTTGAAGGAACACTTACTCCTGAACAGGAGCAAGCGTTCGAGGCTGCTGATAACCTCTTTAAAGGTGCCATGGTTAGTGTTCTTGGTGAGAAGTTAGTTGATGCATACATGGTGATTAAAACTAGGAAAGAGATGTAGGATGCACTCGAGGCCAAATTTAGGGTTTCGGATGTAGGCAGTGAATTGTATCTCATGGAGCAATATCATGACTATAGAATGGTTGATAGCCGTTTTGTAGTTGAACAGGCTCATGAGATACAATCTATGGCCACAGAACTTGAGTACTTCAAGTGTGTGTTACCGGATAAATTTGTCGCGGGAGGTATTATTGCCAAGCTTCCTCCTTCTTGGAGGAATTTTGCTACTTCTCTGAAACACACAAGAGACAAGAGTTTTCTGTTGAAAATCTCATTGGGTCTCTTGATGTTGAAGAGAAGGCGAGGGCAAAAGATACACACACTAGAGCTAATGAGGGACATTCTAGTGCCAATGTGGTGCAGAAGAAGAATGGCCAAGCTCAAAAGTTCAAAGGCAAGAACAAGAATGCACAAACAACAGGCTTCAAGAAGAAGAAGAAGAACACAAAGGATGGCCTTTACTTTGTGTGTGGCGAACCTGGTCATTGGGCTAAGGATTGCAGCCAACGCAAGGGTGGGAAGAATCAGCAAGGGCAGAATTCCAAGTCCGCTAATATTGTTGTTGGTACTCTTGAGACGGAATGTCGAGGGTATGGTAATTTACCTCTTTGTTCTTTCTGTATGTCAATCTACCGATTGGTGGATAGACACTGGTGCTAATATACATGTGTGTGCTGATATTTTATTGTTCTCTTCTTACCAGGTCACTCGAGATTCAGCCGTTCTAATGGGGAACGGGTCACATGCCACTGTTCATGGTGTTGTCACGGTCGATCTGAAGTTTACTTCGGGGAAGATTGTATAACTGAAGAACGTGCATCATGTGCCATCTATCAATAAGAATCTCGTCAGCGGATCTCTTCTGTGTAGAGATGGCTTTAGACTGGTATTTGAGTCCAATAAATTTGTAGTGTCCAAGTGTGGACAATTTGTTGGTAAAGGCTATGTGTGCGGAGGCTTATTCCGCCTGTCTCTTTCAGATTTGTGTAATAATGTTATGAACCATATTTGTAGTGGTAATGAGACTACTATTTGGCATTCACGACTTTGTCATATAAATTTTGGTTGCATGACGCAGTTAGCCAGTTTAGAGTTAATCCCCAAATTCACCCATGCCAGAGGCAGCCTCGTAAGCCTCATAAGGTCGCAGAGGTAAGAAACTTGGTACAATTAGAACTCATACATTCAGATCTGTGTGAGATGAATGGTGTGTTGACAAAAGGTGGTAAGAGATATTTCATGACTTTGATTGATGACTCTGCTAGGTTTTGCTATGCGTATCTTTTGAAAACTAAAGATGAAGCTCTTCACTACTTTAAAATCTATAAGGCAGAAGCTGAGAACCAACTTGAAAGGAAAATCAAAAGGGTTAGGTCTGATCGTGGCGGCGAGTATTTTTCTAATGAGTTCAATTTATTCTGTGAGGAATATGGTATAATCCATGAGAGGACGCCTCCCTATTCACCCCAGTCAAACGGGGTTGCTGAAAGAAATAACCGCACTCTAACTGATTTGGTTAACGCTATGTTAGACACAACGGGTCTTTCCAAAGCATGGTGGGGGGAGGCTATAATGACTTCATGTCATGTCCTAAACATGATTTCCACAAAGAATAAAGAGATAACCCCATATGAACAATAGGAAAAGAAAATACTATCACTTTCATACTTGCGCACTTAGGGTTGTTTGGCGAAAGTCAATGTGCCAATTCCCAAAAAGCGTAAGCTTGGACCAAAAACCGTGAATTGCGTCTTTCTAGGCTATGCTCATCATAGCGTTGGATATAGATTTCTAGTGGTCAAATCTGGAGTACCTGACGTGCTTGTCAGTACAATTATGGAGTCCAGAGATGCTACATTATTTGAGGATATTTTTCCGATGAAAGATATGCCTAGTTTATCGAGTTAGGAGCCTGATACAACTCCTGAACCTGCCATTTCAATGGAATATTTTGAGCAAAACCCTGAGCAAATTCCTGAGGAGGAAGACAATAAAACTCTGAAGAAGAGTAAAAGACAAAGGACTGCAAAGTCTTTTGGTCCTGATTTCATTGTGTACCTTGTGGATGATACTCCAAGTACCATTTCTGAAGCGTATGCTTCTTCAGATGCATAATACTGGAAGGAAGTAGTCCGTAATGAAATGGATTCCATTATCTCTAATGGAACTTGGGAGATCACTAAGCTTCCTTATGGTTGCAAACCTGTAGGATGTAAGTGGGCGTTCAAAAAGAAGCTTAGGCCTGATGGTACTATCGAGAAGTACAAGGCACGGCTTGTGGCCAAAGGTTATACCCAAAAAGAAGGCGAAGATTTCTTTGATACTTATTCACCTGTGGCTAGATTGACCACTATTCGAGTACTACTATCTCTGGTTGCCTCACATGGTCTTCTCGTTCATCAGATGGACGTTAAGACGGCTTTCCTAAATGGAGAGTTGGACGAGGAAATTTACATGGAACAACCATATGGATTTGTAGTAGATGGTTAAGAAGGAAAGGTGTACAAGTTGTTGAAATCTTTGTATGGTCTTAAACAAGCACCTAAACAGTGGCATGAAAAGTTCGACAGAACTTTAACATCTGCAGGCTTTATTGTGAATGAAGCTGACAGATGTGTGTATTATCGCCATGGTGGGGGCAAGGGAGCCATTCTATGTCTGTATGTTGATAACATACTGATCTTTGGGACCAACCTTAATGTGATTAAGGAGGTTAAGGATTTTTTTTCTCAGAATTTTGAGATGAAAGATCTGAGAGTAGCTGATGTTATCTTGAACATCAAGCTGTTGAGAGGTGATGATGGTGGGATTACATTGTTGCAATCCCATTATGTGTAAAAGGTTCTAAGTCGTTTTGGTTATAGAGACTACAAATCCTCTCAAACACCTTATGATCCAAGCGTGTTGCTTAGGAAGAATCGGAGAATAGCCAGAGACCAATTGAGATATTCTCAGAAAATTGGTTCACTCATGTATTTAGCTAGCGGTACCAGGCCTGACATCTCATTTGTTGTAAGCAAACTAAGCTGTTTTGTTTCTAATCTGAGAGATGATCATTGGCATGCTCTTGAGAGGGTAATGCTCTATCTAAAGGGTACTATGAGCTATGGCATTCATTATACCAGGTGCCTCAGGGTACTGGAGGGTTATAGCGATTCAAACTAGATATCTGATGCTGATGAGATTAAGGTCACAAGTGGATATGTCTTCATACTTGGAGGTGGTGCTGTTTTATGGAAGTCTTGCAAGCAGACCATCTTAATGAGGTCAACAATGGAAGCAGAACTCACAGCATTAGATACTGCTACTGTTGAAGCCGAATGGCTTCATGAGCTCTTGATGGATTTGTCGGTGGTTGAAAAACCGGTACCGGCTATTTTGATGAACTGTGACAATTAGACTGTGATCGTCAAGGTGAACAGTTCTAAGGATAATATGAAGTCATCGAGACATGTGAAGAGAAGACTAAAGTCTATCAGAAAAATGAGAAACTCCGGAGTAATAGCTTTGGATTATATCCAAACAGCTAAGAATCTGGCAGATTCCTTCACAAAGGGTTTATCACAGAATGTGATAGACAATGCATCAAGGGAGATGGGTTTGAGACCCACGTGAGTTATACCATAGTGGTAACCCATCCTATGTGATCAGAGATCCCGTGAAGTAGGATTGGCGAAACAAGCTATTGGTTAACTGGGAGGAGAGTACCTTTATAGACCCACTCCATTGGAGATGCAATTCTCTCTTAAATCTGTATGGCAGGTTGATTTTTATCTTAATGTGTTCTGTGGCTTGTTTAAGCAAATATGCTGTCCTACAGAGCAGTCTTGAAAGAACACACCTATATGAGCCCGACTGCTAGTCACAGTCTATGAAATAGGGTAATTTTTAGGAAGCTCGTGGAAAGGCCAGGAGTATGACTTATATGCTCCAACCCGCGGGGATGCCTAGCAGCCTAGTATCAGTTAAGGACTTAAGTGAAACTTATTCACACAAAACTGTCAATTCAAGGCTTAGTCCATTGTGCAGTTGTGGATAAGTGTAACTTCTGTTCTAGGTGGATGTTCAACCTTAACCGATCTCCATCAAAACTCTGGTATATTAAAACAATACTGTGGATCAAGGCATTTGACATGTGCCCTTGGGATCTGGTGGGGGATTGTTGGAATTAATACAGGCTAGGCCCAATTATAATTCTAATTAATTCCTAAAAAATCTCAAAGGCCCATGTGCACGTGCTAAAACTATTTAGTCCCACATAGAGGGATGAAGGGGAGTTACACCACTTTATAAGGTGGAATGTGGTAGCCCCACTTGTGGAATTGAAGAGAGCCAACACACGCGCGTGCTCGCTCGCTCGTCGAGCCGTACCGTGCGGTGCATGTGCGCGCGCAGGCGTGTCGGGTGCGGGCACGTTTTTCTTTATCTATTCGAAAATCGAAACGCACCGACTCGCAATTGATGGCGAATCAATGGCAACCGTTGGTCTCTGGCCTCTTTGCTTTTGGCTATTAAAAAGAACAGAGTTCTGCTTCTTGATGGCGAATCAATGGCAACTGTTGGCCTTTGGACTCTGCTTCTTGATGGCGAATCAATGGCAACTGTTGGCATTTGGACTCTTTGTTTTTGGCTATTTAAAGAGAACTGAGAGTACTGGTTCTCGCCCGAGCTTCCACTTCCACAATCTGGAACTCTTCGGTTTTGTTGCTGTCTCTAGCTATCTCCATCCCAACAGGCGCTGTGTCACGGCCGCAAGACCGGGAGAAGCGAGCCTCCGGAACCTTCGTCCTTGAAGGCTTGCACGAGCGAGGACGAATAAGGTTTTTGGGAAGTGTTCGCGCAACTGCTCGCTGTTTCTCTGCTGCGTCTACATCAATTGCACAACTACGATTCTCTGCTACGTTCTACATCAACTGCACATGTTGCACCGTCTTGCGCCGCGGGTTGGCAAAAGGTCACCAAGGCGTATTTGGTAAAATTACCAAAATACCCCTTCTCGATCTTTTTGCAAAGACCGAGTCCCATCATCCTAAAGCATCTCCATGCTTCGCCACGTGTAGGTTGATCCAGCGGCTCTCATCATGTCGGCAAGTCTCTCCCATCCGGCTCCCACCGAAACCACCATGGTACTTGCACCGACCCCCGCACCGCTTGATCCAACCCGTCGCACCGAACTGCCTGTTCGGTCACCTTTATCCCTTTTGCGCCATGCTTGACTCCATTGACCTCACCCAGTATCCCCGATCGTTCTGGACCTCAGCTCTCCAAGCTTAGTCCCGATCATCCTCGCTGTTGACCGTCATTGACCTCCAAGCAACCTGCACAACAATAGATAAAGAAATCGATTCCGGGAACAAGTTCTTCGCAACTTGACCTACGTTAGTCAAAACATGCATCATGCAACACATATGCCATGAAACCCATGAACTTGACCTAACCAAACAATCATCGCCACCGAGTTGGTCGATGAACAAACCAAAACCGGTTAGACCGCCACTTTGGCGGTCTCGACCGCCTCTGCCAATCTCGATCACACTGCTTGGCGGTCGACCGCCACCGGGACTTAGCCAAATTTCCTTTCTGGAAATCCGAAACCTATTGGAATTTTCAAACCAATAGACTTTTGCCTGGAAGCTCCAAAAAAATATGAGACCAAGTGTAGTAGGAACTCCTCTCTTACCTACACCCTCTATTTTTGGCCCAGCTCCAAAATCCAACATCTCATAATGGTCGGTCTGACCGATTTCCCAAAGCCGGTCTGACCGCCCCCCCTGACCGGTCAGACCGCCACTTGGGCCGGTCAGACCGCCTCTTGCCTGACAGCAGTTTGAACTTCACCGAAAACGCGTGATTCGATAAACCTTCAACGCCATTGCCAATTGTATCATCATCCTAAGATCGTGAGCATATTCCCATGATATCCACAGCACGACTACTACCACGACGTCCACTACGCCATGACGAACGACGTCCTCATCCAGACTTCTGCTGCAGCTTCTTCTTCCACTGAATCTGGGTATGGTTATCTCTCTCTTGTTACTTGGTTTGCTTTACTATCTATTGTTGTTTTGAGCACTGTGATAGGTATGCTAGTTTCTGTCCTTCTAGAAATTAGTATGGCTATAGTTTTCTTGGTTATCTGCTTTGTGAAAATAGCTAAAGTTTTTTCCATGATTTATCTAGCATATTTTTGGATTAAAGTACTTTGAAAAATGCTTATATATTCATCACGCAGGGCTTCCTAGCTCTTTTGTGCTTGAAGGAGGAGAACGAGGCGAGGAAAGTGAAGTAGGGGTGAGGGCAAACTCAATGTAGCGCTTATATAGACGTGGGAGCGAGGGAGAGGGTCAAGGCGGTCGGGTCTTGCGCGACGCTTGATTGGACGACGGTAGGCAGAGCAGTTGCAGATGCGAGAGAGAACAACGGTGCGGATGCGACCCAAATGTGGCTGAGAGACGAGTGTTGGCAGCCAAATTTGCGATGCTTTGGCGGCATGGCTGACGGATGGCACAACAGCAGTGAGGCGCAAGTGGTGGTGTGGCTCTAGCGCTGATGCGGCGTGTCAGCTCGAGAGCGAGGATGGAGAAGGGATAGGTGAGTGGCTTGGGCTGGCGATGTTGAGAGGCGAAGTGGGCTGCGACTGGGCCAAGAGAAAGGAAGAAGGAAGCAGGCCAGCCTACTCGGAAAGAAGGAAAAGAGAGTTAAAGGAAGAGAAAAGAAAAGAGAAAAAGAAAGAGGTGGGTTGGACTAACTAGGTTTCCCCTAACCTGATTTTGGGTTTTATAATTCCTGCATTTTGTTTCTTATACTTTTCAAATTTAAATTCAGATTTGGTGTTTTTTTTGTAATTAAGCTATGTATTTAATTTGCTTCTAACTTATTGTTTTAGCCTAATTGTACTTCAATAATTGCTTTTGGGGAATTTTAAAAATACAACAAAACTTCAAATAACTCTCCAAAACTCAAATGAGGAAAATAAGACATCTTACGAGGACCTAATAATCCTCAATTAATTACTATTTATTTGTAATGTTCGTTATAGATAATAATATCTTTACACAACCTTCAGAGATACCCCTCATCATCAATGATGAGGGAGATTACAATTACCTAGTGGTCGCAAGCTATTCTATGATCACCCTATATGGTCATAAGTCATTCTACTACAATCTTATGGTTGTAAGATCTTCTACGATCACCTACAGGTTGTAAGTTCTACTACAATCACCTCATGGTCGTATGGTCGCAAGCTTTACTACGACCAGGTCAATCATGACTACGCTATGGTCGATAAGGACCACATATATGTGGACCCAATCGACTAGAGACCTTATACACTGTGTTTAATCACACGCGGTAGTAAATATGTGCCGTTATTCTCTGGAATAACTACACGTATTGATTTCTATCTCTGGCATAACCGTAAGGCGAACGTGGGGAGTAATCTCTCTGACAATAACTGTCATCAACGTGTGCAATTCAACAACCACTCAGGCGCCTCCTGGCATAGACAATTGCCACCCCCTCAGACGCTATATAAGGGATAACGCTGGTGGACAGAAGAGGGAAGGGACACAAGCAACAGAATAGACATGAGTCATTAGTTCTAGCCTTCAATAACTTCCTTCTTGTTATAAACACAATCAATACTAGAACACAAGAGTATGG
This sequence comes from Phyllostachys edulis, assembly GCA_036346405.1. Taxonomy (NCBI): domain Eukaryota; kingdom Viridiplantae; phylum Streptophyta; class Magnoliopsida; order Poales; family Poaceae; genus Phyllostachys; species Phyllostachys edulis. The sequence continues at coordinate 21,391,155 of CM070566.1, forward strand.
TTGTTATTCTCCCAGAAAAAGGCCCAAACCTATCTAAAATCATGTATCTTATCCTGTGTAGTCTCGATCAAGGAGCCCCCTAGCATTTACTTCATAAGTTCGATATTAAAACATCGACAACATCAATGCACAAAAAGTTTTTAAAAATCCCACATTTTCATCCTTGGTATTTCTGGCTACAAATTTTGGGATGTTATAGCAGATCCCCTCCTCCCCTTCGCTTCTTCGTCCTCCCCCTCCCTGGCTCCAGCTCATAGCGTTGCTACCCGCCGCCCCAGGATGTATGCTTGAGCTTCCCCGTGTGCCACACGTCCTCCTACTATCCACCGGGCCATGCCTCCTCACGCCACTGCCTCGGCTTCCCTAGTTCCCCGCGCGGCCGCTGGCCCACCGCCGCCCATCGGCCCGCCACTACTCCACTAGTGTTTTAGCTCTGCCCGATGCCTGCTCAGATACGCCACACTCATCAATGTGGTGGGGTGGGGTGGGTTAGATTAGTTGTTAGTTGCCCATTTAGTTGTGGGGCGACTGCTGAGAAATGACACATCTTCATATCACTTCTAATCTCTTCCTCCCTCAAAGGACTAAGCATTTTTTTAACTAAAAACCAAAGAGGACTAAACTAAATTAAGGCATGCATAGTCTTGTGCAATCCAAATTTATACACGAATATAAGAGAAGTAAAACAAAAAAAAACGAAATGCAATGAAGGTACCACGCGTAGGGTTACTGGCGTTGGCGGAGGGTGGGTTTGAGCCCAACAAAGCCCCCTGGTGTCTACGCCCCTACATTTAGATGTATCATCCCACCTATGTACAACTTCATGCTCCCAACTAAATATTCCCAGCCATTGTAATCTATTACCTGGTAGCTCATGTTCTGTTTTCGTATTTCTAGAGATGAGGAGCAAGTATTTCTAACCAAACTAAGAATGAAAAAAAGGAAAAATCCATAAACACTCCCATAAGTCACATACCTTTCAATTTGCCCTCGTATCTAACATCGTTTACTTTGACCGCGAGATCTACTGTTGGCCGGTGGTTTCCCGAGGGCTGTATGGTCCAAGGTCCTACCGGGTAGAGGCTAAAAAGGTTGAGCAGTGAAAATGGTTTGTTATCTCAACTCAGTCGCACGCTATCATGTTGCGTGTATATTGCATGACAGTATGAGTTTGAGGTATCTTGTAGGTAAAATTGGGCAACTCTGCAGAGTATAATTAAAGGTATTCGAATACGTCGTTCTTCCGGTTAATGAAGTTGTGTTCATGGGTGATTCCATTACATGAGGCATAAGTAGAGATTTTGATATGTTAAGTTGGTAATTGCAATTGTTGAGTAAACTCTTGATGTTTTATTTATTATTGTTTTACTGTTTTAAAGTTAAACTGCTTGAAACTTAAATACATCCACATATACTTGATATGGTAAAATCCTAAACAATCCATTGAACTCCTAGCATGTATTTAATTAGCTTTTCCATGTGGCTTGCTGAGTTTGGTTGTGTACTCAATCTTGCAATATTATCTACAGAAGAAAACTAGGAAAATGCTGAGGATCTTAATGAGCAAGATTATGGTGGACCTCCAAATGGCAGCGATTACTGTTATTAGGTCTCAACCGCGCTCAAGCGCGCCTATGGTTTGAAGTTCTTTTGTTATGTAATATATTAACTTTGGGCTTAGATACCCATGTCAGGTTAAAACCAGCTGTTAAGCCTTAATCTTGTGTAATAAAAGTTTAATTTCTATTGTAATTCGGAAGCTTACTTGACATGCTACTACCTCACAACTGTATATCCTCGACGGCTGTGAAGGGTTTAACGATCCCAAATTTCGAGGCTGTTACAGGGACAAAGGCGATATAGGAGAACAATACTTGATGTAGACGTGGGAACTACTTTTACACGCTTTAATTTTGTGCAAGTAGTTCTAAGTTGTAGGAGTTTGGTAATTTGTCTAATGGTTCTTTTGGGGAAACGTTTAACACCTCTACAGAGGGAATGGGAATAGGATCATCACACGGAGGGCTTCTCCCGTGTAGCCTTCCGCCCACAGGAGTTGCCTCTCATGTAGGGCTGGAAACGAGCCTCGGCTCGAGCCAAGCTCGTCCAAACTCAGTCTGACAGCCGGCTCGGCTTAACTCATTTTGAAAACGAGCTGAAACTCGTTTGAGCCAAAACAGCTCGTTCGGAATCACAAGGGGACAACCACCCGCCCTACCAAGTACCAAAGCTGACCCAACAACAACCAAGTAAAAGCACAGCAAGAACTAGACATAGCAGAGGCATCAATTTCAGATACCTCTCGACCTCCCTTTAAAACTAAGAATGAATGGAACTTACGAAGTGCGACAAGGAATCACTCTAGGCATCTGAATTTAATGGCTGAATCAAAACTTTCCTATTGAAATCTCAGACTACTACAACTCTAGCTCAAGTTCACTATCTAACAGCTTTAGACTTTAGCTGCTCTCTGACAAGTGGCACCGACAAATCCAAAGCTAAAACTTTATAGACAAATCACACCAAAAAAAAGTAACAATACACCAATTGACAAAGCAAGCAACTCCACCACTAATTCACAAAAATCCAACAGATTCTACCGCAAAGGTTGCACCTTCAGCCAGAAACACCAAAATTCACCCAAAAAGCATGGCAAAGCTCGCACCATTCCCACATAATCCCCATATAAACCATCAAAATCAAACACAAACACTATCACGTGACCAGCTGCGTGATGGAGAGCTCCTTGGCGAGCTGGTGGCCGCCGACGGCGCGGGCCCGCTCGGAGTCCACTTGCTTCCGCCGCATCAGGCCCCGGATCCCACCGCCTCAGCTGCCCCTCCCGGCGGCCGCCTCCTCGAACCCCATCGCAATCCCAAGAACCGTAGATTCAATTCACCAAGAAACAGCAACACGCCACCAAAAAGGCGCGATTTTTTTCCACACGGTATGGTTCGATTGGGGAATGGCCAAGGCGCGATTTGGAGGGAGCACGGGGGAGTCGAGAGCTAGCTCCCGCGCGCTCGGTGCGCTGCTGCTGCTACTCCCTCGCGCCTCTGTTTTGGCACGGGGCCAGCCAGCCAGGGGAGGACGGGGCGCAGCGGCGCGGCGGACGGGGTGGGAGAGGAACTGAGATCGAGATGGGGAATTGGACAGCGCGGCGGATGGAGAGGGCGGCGGATGGAGCAGGGGGCAGCTGACCGGCTGAGGAGGACGGGGGGAGCACCGAGCACGGGGCAGGGACCGCGGCGCGGGGTGGACGGGCGGCGGCTCGGGGTGGACGGCGAGATGAAGGGGATCGGGAGACTCGGGAGGAAGGGGAGCCTGGTCTAGGGCAATGGCGCAACCGCGCTGGACTGCCACTGCCCACTGCCCACTGGGCCTTCGTGGGCCGCACGAGCCAAACGGCTCGAGCTCAGCTTGTTATTTCGCCGAGCTGGGAACAGAGCTCGGGCTCGTGTTTCGGCTCGAAAAATCACGAGACCGAGCTAAGCTAGCTCGTGGTCGTGGGCTGTGAGCTTTTTTTCCAGAGCTATCTCCTTGCCCCGCTACCTCAGAGGTCTAGTCATTCTAGGCAGTGGTGGAGTGAGAGAGGAGACTAGCGGGAGCCCTCCCCATCGTGTCATAAGTGTTTTACTTCTTCTGAACTTCTGTAAAATAACTCCAACTATATATATAACCTCTTTCAAGCATGTGCATCGAATCTCTTGTGTATAACATTAAAAAAAAGTAGTATTTGTTTGCTCCCTATATCTATGTCATAGCTCAGCCATGTCTTTAGGGCAGACCTGGCCAAATAGGCCCAGGTCGATATGACCCGTTTAGGCACGATCCATTCTGGCCTGACTACTATTTGTGCCGGACTAGACCGGTCCGTCAACCATTTGTGCCATGCCAGGCTGGCCTGAGCCCGTTTAGCTCATCAGGCCAAGTATGACCCGTTTGGCCCGACAGAATGAAAAACTTCCAAAAAAATTCAAAAAAAAATCTAGAAAAATATGTAGAATTCAGAAGTAGACATAAAAATTTTTAAAATGAGACAATCATATTGAAAATATAATAGAATTTTATTAATGTTCAAATAGCAGGCTCGTTAAAACATTTGTCATTTAGCTCATAAGACATGAAAAATTGAAAAACATGTAAAACAATCCTAGAAAAAATATTTAAAAATACTAAAATAAATTTATATATACTTATAAAATGAACTATATAAAATTTAAAAACCACAAAATAAAACCATATAAGTATGAAAAATGGAAAGAAAATCATATAAATATTAATAAATGAAAATAAAATTATATATGTATATTAAAACAGTGTTGTCTTGTCTTGCGTTCGGGTGCGTTTTGGCAAGACCTAGCACTATTAGTGTTATCTTTGGTCCGTCGTCTTAGGGTGGCGCCCAAGCACGACAGAGCTATTGTGTTGCTTCCGTCCGGTAGAATAAATAGTACAGACTATGTCATGTCTAAACTAGACTAACAGTGTCGTACTTCATATCAGCTCAATAGATACTCTAAGGACTTTCTTGACGTAGTAGACGGCCCCGGAGGACCCTTGCAGACGCCCGAGACCCCTGGCGACCTCTGGGGGATCGCCCTTGCCCCATGAGGCCGAGCGACAGCCGACAAGCAGGTCCTGGTGGCCCATGGTGCCGCCTAGAAGTTGGGACCCATCGGCCAGATGGGCCCATATGGCTTGAAGAGTCACACCGCTGCCTGTGGGCCTCCCATCAGTGGGCCCATGGGTACAGGAACTCCTAGAAGACGCATACCAGACTCCTATTTCTATCTCCAGAAAGGACAGTCATACCCCTAGTTTAGCATTCCCACTAGAGATGTTATCGTCTTTTGTACAAGGCAAGATCCTATAATTACCCATGTACCACGTCCCGTAACGGAGCATTTTGGGATGCCCTATAACGTTAACTGTCCTAGTGTTGAGTGGTTTCCCACCGAATCAGGTCAAGTGTTGGGACTGGATATTGGAAAAGTTTTGTTATAATAATCTCTGTCGCACACCCAAGGTAGTGTGTGACTGACAGTATGAGTTGATCATATTTTACGGATAAAACTGTACAACCTCTACAAAGTGTAAAATTTATTCGAATAGTTGTGCCCCCGGTTATGGATATTGTGCAGAAAGCGACACTTTGTCAGTTTTAATAAAATGTGAATTGAGACATGTTAACGAAACACTAGTTGTAGCGATGATGTGGAGGGATGGAACCTTATGAGTAAATGCAGGTGGATGGAACCTTATGAGTGACTTTAGGTGGGTGAAACCTTATCGAGATAAGAATTTCTTACACAAATGAAACTTTGGATTTGAAATATAAAAAAAGCTAAGTATTGGTTTGGAAATAATTATAGTATTTAAGTAAAACCTGTTTTGTGCTAAAATAACCAATAAGAACCCTCATTTGGTAAGCCTTGCGTATATATACTTGTATTTGCTATGATGGCTTGCTGAGTACCTTCGCACCCATGATTGCTTAAATATGTAGATTCAGACTACGAAGCAGAAGACCCAGTGTATGGATATTACGATATGTCCGATCATGGAAACGAAGAGGATGACGATAACTAGGTCCTAGCCCCAGTCGATTGCCTGTGGCAAGCCTATGAAGTCTCCTTCCTTTTGGTTTATTTACGTTCCGCTGCTACTTATTCTTTGAACTCGTTGGCCCATCGGCTCGTGCGGTAAAAACTTGGCCCTAAGGCCTAATTACAATTGTTTCGGTAATATTAAGTATTTTCGGTAATATTAAGTATTCTTTCACTTATATGTATGTGTAAATGTGATACTCACCGATAATTATATTGTACGAGCTAGCTACTAATCATAAGACTAGCTCAGAATACACTAAAGGTCTAGATGTAAAATACAGGCTCGACGACAACCTTCTCTGCAAGCCTGCCGATTTGCGCTTGCTAGCGTGCAACTCAGGGCCAGGTTCATCGCAGTTGGTGACCATCACGACTACGATACCGATCATGCCCACTTTGTCAGCCGCACCACCATCATTGGAGCCTTCGTTGCCCACGCTGCCATAGACAGAAATGTTGCCGACGGGTTTTACTTTCGTGCAGCAACAGCTCCCTCCAACATTGCTATGATTCCTCAAGCTATCTCAATCTGTCTCCAATTTCCAGCTCCACCTGTTCCTGCTCCGGTGCTATCTCAATATGATTCCTCACTGGTTCGTCTCTCCAAGCTAGAATTTCCTATATACGATGGCAAATACGATCATCTGGTTTGGCTCAATCGATGTGAGCAATTCTTTTAGGGACAAGGCATAAATGAGGGCCACAAAGTTTGGTTGGAGCAACGCAACAATAACGGTACATCCACATTGAGCATTAAGAAGGGCAACCTTCATGGGGTCGCTTCAAGAAACGCTGCCACTTACAATTCGGCCCGCCGATTCATGTTAATCCTCTTGGCGAACTCGCAAGGTTCAAGCTCACAGGAACAATTGCTGAGTATCAAGAGAGATTTTTGGCTTTGTTGTGTTGGGCAGAAGAGTTGACGATTGAGCAGCAAGTTCACCCGTTTACAACTGGACTATGTGACGTGTCACGCGCTGATGTGGAGCTTCAGAATCCAACCGATCCTTAGATGGCTATGAGTTTCGCTCGCGTATACGAACAACGAGCCCTTATTGTTGCTTTGGCCACATCAACGACAAACGAACTATTAGAATTGGGCATATAAGTGTAAATGCCTATTTATTTCTGAAATTTCAAAGCATGTATGGTTTAGTTTCATATTGCCTAGTCAAGTGGTGGGAGAGCGATTTATAATGTGGAGTCCTTGCCATCTCTTGATAAATGTGACACATGATATGGGGTGACATGAGGATTATAGCTAAAGTCATACACATGCATGTATGCACGCACGCGCGTTTATTCGCATGGCAATCGCATGATTTGTGACTTGTGATTTGCGACCGTGAACGTGTCGTGAATCTAGTCCACTTTCTTTTTGCTAACTGTGCATTTCTCTCTCCCTTTTTAGACTGGTCAAAATAATGTGGTTGAAACCATAGACCACTATAGTCGAAGCCTTAGAACATTGTGGTAGAAATAAAGTGGTCGAAACATAGTGGTCGAAGCTATAGACCAGTATGGTCGAAACACTATGGTTGAAATAAAGTAGTCGAAACACTATGGTCGAAATAAAGTGGTTGAAACATAGTGATCGAAAAATAGTAGTTGGATCTATAGACCAGTGTGGTCGAAATACACTGGTCGAAACTGTAGACTAGTGGTCGAAGATGTAGACCAGTGTTTAATCAGGATATGATAAACACTGCTTAATTATCATTAATTGGTGTTGAATTAGCAGTTACCAGTGGTTTAATATGTGTTTTATTATGCAATTACTAGAGGGTAATTGTCTCAACCTTTAAAAGATCTGGAGACGCTCGGACCTGAGACGATTGATTCACTTCCATTTCCTTCTTCCTCTTCGTTCTACTGTGCTGAAGGGTTGTGCTGTCGAACTTAGTCATCCCTTCTTCTCAGCGTACACCGAGAAGGAGGGTGAGCGGGTATCTCCGAACCATTGTCGCAGAGTTCACCTGCACAGCGCGGCAATAAGGTTTCTGGGTAGTGCATCTGCGCAACCGATCGCTTCACTGCTTCATCTACATTCTGCACTACTTCAAGTCTGCACTGCTTCCTATTCTTCATCAAGTCCGACTGTAAATTGGTTGTGCGACAAAACTATTATGTTATAATCCTATTATTGTGTATATTTAGAAGTGCAATGAGTTGGCTGTTGTGAGTATTAATTTATACATCTCTAGTTTATGTGATCTTTACCTTATAATAAAATCTAGAATTAAAATATTGTCCATATTTTCAACATGAATAGACTGTGGTCTACAACATTCAACCAGCAGGGATTGAAGGAGACACGAGGGCTGGTAGTCAACGTCAATTTCGTCGTTTAACACCAACATAGATGGCTGACCGACAGAAGAAAGGTTTATGCTACAATTATGATGAAAAGTTTATCAGGGAACACAGATACGAGCAACTCTTCTACCTTGAGGTGGTGGACGACGAAGACGACCCTTAACCCTAACTTGAGGACGAGCTGTTTTTCGAGGAGAGGAGAAGTGTTGTGGCATAGCAGCAGCAGCACAGATACATGCACAGCTGGCGATCAGTAGCGGCCTAGCGGGCGGCCGGCCTGCCAGACGTCCAGAAAAAAAAATTCGAGGTTCAGTTAGATATGAAGTTCGGTTACTTGAGTCCAGTTGTAGCAGTCCAAGGAAATCAGCAGTTCAGCACGTGTAATCTATTAGGAAAGGGTCTGTCCTTATCCTAGTATTAGGAAAGGCGGCAGTTAGATAAGCGTTGGAGTCCGTCTGTTAGGAAGCAAATCATCCTCTATAAAAGGAAGCTGTGTACGCCAGGTTTTAGGTAAGCAAGAAATAAATAAATTTCCTATCATCCAATTGCTATTCCCAGCCCTTCTACTTTCTCCATCTCTATCCCTGCTACCCTTCTCCGGCCATCACGACACCTTTTTTTATTTTTATTTTAAAGTTATTCGCCAGCGCGCTTTATTTTCAATTCTAACCCCTTTAGTCACACCACCATCCGTAGCGTAACAAAATAACACTATCACGCCACCCGCTACTGCCCCTTTGGCCACCACCTACTCAGATGACAGAATTGATCACTATGAATTTAAGGAACTTGATAGCAAGAAATGGGCCATTGCACCATAAGGAGGCAATTATTTCTGTCCATACCCTCGGCATTCTAGCTCGTTAATGATTTTTTCCCCTAAAATTGTTAATGATTGTTAAATGGAATGGACCAGTACTTGTGTGCCCACTTAAGGACCATCACATTGATACGTACGGATGGTGCAATTGGTGGGGCAAAATGCATTGACGAATCATTTCATTCCTGACGTAAAACCACACCCTTCATTAATTTAACACATCAGAGTTTACATAGACCACATCGAGTCAAGTTTTATAATAAGGGACGAACAGACCAAATAATTACATAACAAAATTAGCGGAAGTGACAATGGAAGCAAAAGGGTGAGAGCATATTTCTCCACAGGCAAGCGACTGGAGAAACCTATGTGCGTCCAATATTGCCCGAAAAACTCAGATAATATAGGATGCACTCAAGCACCGATGGAGTCAGCTGGACTGAGGCGAGACCTAGACTAAAAGAACTAAACTACTCCTTATGATCTTCTGGGCCTCCAACTTCTGAATTCTCGTAGTATGCGTAATCTCTAGGATTTCCTGCTTCTGAGGGTTTTGAGGGAAAGAGCGAGAATGAGCACAACTTCCGTGCGCTCGCGAGCTAACACACAAGATGCAATAATAATACATGCAAGGCTTAATAAGAATGGCTCGGGTTCTTTTATTTGCTAAAACAATGTTTTCAATTATCATAATTACAAATTCCTATCACTTAGCATTTTAACCAAATTGCGTTTTATTAAAGAGAGTAATTGTGCAATATTAAATAACAACAGAGGTTCTCTCTGTCGGAAACTCTACCTTATACTTCTTTTGATTGGGGCTATCCCCACTTATTAACACCACTGAGTCCGACGACCCAGGAAAAATCCAATCTCAGGGCTAGGTGAGTCCACCATATTTTTCATACCACCCACAAAGGTTTTTGAAATAAAACTAACTCTACTTAAGTTCCCATGTCCGCTTTGACCATAGGCGCGGCTGTTTAAACAGTTTAGACTCTGCAGAGGTTGTACACTTTACCCATACTCGTTGCTCCACATGATTCCTTAGTCATGTATTTGAGCGACCGTCATAGTAACCTTTCTAGATATCTCGTTCCTTCCGTCATCTCACTCATATGGGGTTACGCTCATACGTTGTGCGAGATGATTTTCAGGGTTCAAAAAATTTACTAAGCCGAATTGCACTTTACAGACTTGTGGTTGTACTTGTTTTACACAGGAGATCATAACAAGAATAAGTCCTTAGGGTCATCTGAGCGGTTCATTCCACATACCATACATTCCTTGGGCTGCATTAGCACTCATCAATATACCATCCATCATACCATCCGCCCAGACAGTAACGGCAAGTTATTAGGGTTTTTGAGGAGCAAAAATATGTCAACTCAACCATCTCAGTCATTTACCCACAATGACTACCCAAAATCACTTTTATGTTTAAAAGATGATGATTAGGACATTTAATGTCCTGGTACTTAAGCAAGACTAGCATGTCGTTTAAGTACAACCTATAACTAGTAATTACCATATAGTTAGTAGGGTGACTTGGAATAATGGATTCAATTTGTCAAAGGCTGGTATTATAATTAATTAATCATCAAATGGGTATTTAACCACCTTAAGCTTTGACATACATTTGGTTAAAGAATTAAAACATGCAATTTTGGTAATTTAAATGGATATAATTTACATAAAATATAGGCTCAAAATGATCAAATTATCAACTCGCCTTGGTTATAGGTAAGAGAGTCTTGATAGTCTTATACTTGATCAAGTTAGAGATCTCCCGTTTCTTCGAACCCTAATCGAACGAACGTAACAGAATAAGACACAAATAAGTAAATAGAGCAAATAAATACTAAAGGAATAACAAATTAACTCTAAATTAAACAAGACCAGTGCCATTAGCAAGATCTTGAATTTATAAAAATTTAGAAACAAATTTCAATGGAAACCGAGTCCGTATGAGGAAGAACAATCATCCGGAAGTCGGATTTTTACATGAAATGATGGGAAAATCCTGAAATTGCATTATTTCATATTTCACTATTCTGGTGTTTTACCACAATGCCATTGAGGACATGACATTGTGGGCGCCAACTGAAAGAGAGACAAGGAGAGAGAGACAAGGGGAGGTAGGGGTATGACAAGGGGCCCATGTGTCATTGAGAGAGAGAGGAAGCAACACAGGGAGAACAGGGAGGCGCTCGGGCGGCATTAGGGCGGTGCCGGCGCCGGCGAGGTGGGCGGCGGGGCGGCCGGCGTGTGGGCGAAACGGAGCCCCGTGAAGGTGATGGCCCCACTGGAGGTGGCGGCGGCGCCGGAAGTGCACGGCGGCGGCGGGGGCTCTAATGGCAGCAACGGCGCATGGGCTCGCGGAGGCGCCGGAGATGGGGTGGCGCGCCGAGGGAGGTAGGGTGCGCATGGGCGGCGCTTGGGGGTGGGGAAGCCGGAGGGGAGGCCGGGGAAGCCTGGGGGTAGCCGGGGTGGCGGGGCGGCGGCGGCCGTGGGCGGAGGAGAAGGGGCGGCGGCGGTGGCGCTCCTCGGCGGCGGGAAGGAAGAAAGGAGGTGGGAGATGGCTTCCTCGCGTCGCGGGGCACCTCGTGACAGGGTCGGCCGGGGGTGGAGCTGACCGGAGTGGCGGTGGGGAGTGGCGGAAGGCGCTCGGGTGCTCCTTCGGCGTCGCGCACGGGAAAGAGGGGAAGAGCAAGGGAATGAGCCGAAGGGGAGGAGGCTTAAGTAGCCATGGGTTGGGGGGGGGGCGGTGTGGAGAGAGCCGTTGGAGGACGCGCGGGTCGCTCGGTCCTGAGGGCGACCGGCCATGGCACTGGCGGGCGCGTGCGCAGCGAGGGGGATGACGATGGCAACGACTTGCGCGGGGCGGAGCTGGTGGAAACGGCAGAGCGATGGGACAAGGCGATGGAGGGGAGCCGGAGTCAAGGGAGTGGGTGCAGCGTCAGGGCGCCAGGCGCGCGGGGCTGACGCATGGCGAGGACCGGGTGCAGACGTGAGCAGCTGGGCGATGCGACAAGGCGGGCGAGTGGGCGGTGCAGACGCGCGGCAGGGCGGGGCTCAGAGCGCGCGCAGAGCGGCGAGAACAGGTGGGAGCGTGGGGTGGCAGGAAGCGGCGCAGGCGGAGCAGGTGGCGGAGGCGCGCCTTAGGCATGGCAGGCGCACGGGGAGTGGCGCAAGCGGCGTGGGCATCAACCCGGTGGGGGAGGAAGGAAGCAGGAGGAGGGTGGGAGCTGAGCCAAGGAGGAGTTGGGCCGGGAGGAGCTGGGCCAGGAGGCCTAGAATGGAAATGGGTAACGGGCCGGGGCCCAAGGAAGGCTATGGGCTGAGCCCAAAGAAGAGGAGGGCAAAATTGAGAAAGGGCCCACAATTCGAAAAACGGAATTCAAATTTGAATTTTGAATTCGGGATTTGCAAGGGGGTTTGAAACTAAAATTCGAACTTGCCTAGAAGCTAGAAGGTTTGAGAATATCCGGTAATTTGAATTAGAGTTTGAAAACCAAGAACCAAATTGTAAACATTATTTACGTCTGAAAACCGGACGTTACATTGTCACTTTGTTTTGATGGAGAACAGAGCAGAAGCGAGGGTAGTAAGTTGGATGTCACTGAGGTGCTATATAAGTGGAATGCAGATGTTACTTCCGTTGTCGGTACCTGTTCGAGCAAAAGTGATTCGATGGATGCTTGCGGCAGGATACTGGATGACATGTGTGGCGACATGAACAATGCATTTGGTCGAGCTGAAACCATGGCCACCACCTCAAGGATGTGCAATGCTACACTTGATATTGGTCAGATGGGCAAGGTTCAATTCAAGAACGACAACTTTCGTTCAGGCTGAACTATATGTTTTCAAATCATTCACGTATGAGCAGGAGATTACAGGTGTAGTTGAAGGAAATTCAAGTCAATGCTTGCATATAAGTTTGTCCACTATATACCATTTCTATGCACTTCTGGTTGGTCACATACTGAAATTCAGAGCACATTTATTGATAGTGGTTTCAAGCTAAAAGAAATGCCAATTCTTCAGTTTAATTCGCTGACGAATCCTCTGGTTATGGCCCCATTATTTGTACTTCGCTTGAAGCATCAGAATGTTCTGATGCTACAAGTATTGCCTGTGGACAGTAAGAGCATCTTGTTGGTATCAAGTGTCAATGACAGAGAAACAGAATCAAATGAGCAAAGGGCTGCATGTCAGGATCCATGAGGATGTAGCAGAGTAGCATTGGAGATTTGTCTGTATGACTTATGGGGTCAAGATGTAAGGGAGTGTGTGTGTGCGGTAAATGGGTTGACAGTATTGAGAGTGCATGTGTCTGTTGTATGAACTGGTGAGTTCCATCTATCGGTGAGAGTATAGAGTTGAGTATGAGCAAAGCATCCTATACTAAACAACGGACATGGATGAAATAGAATGCATTTGCCTTGCCTATACTATTCTTCCCCTTCTCGTTGCTCTCCCTCTCTAGTTCTCCCAATCCACAAATTCCTTGCTGTTCTACCCCAAATCCCGTGCTCTTCCCAGCCTAAACTCCATTCCTTCTTCCCTTGTTACCAACTACAGATCAGGACCGTGACAGAAAAACATTTGTTTTATTAATTCATTGAAGAATAATAAAGTTGGAAGCTCTTTTCAACTAATTTGCATTTCATAAATTGTTTCATATCAGATTTGACACAACCCTAATTCTCTTGGTCTTAAAGGGGTCTCAGTACAAGTTAACATGCAGAATACCTCCGATTAATCTGTTGGGATGGTCATCGTCTCTGAGACTCGTCTCCTGCTCTCTGTGCAGTGCAGTGTGCACTCATCGATACTCATCTAAAGAGTGCATAGTCGTACAGTTGTACCTTAGAATTTAATGAACTATCACTATGCTAGCTTTCCTCAGATGGTTTGGTAGACTTGTCCCCAATGTAGCAAATAAGAGTTCGATTTTAGTTTCATCAGTACATTGTGTTACTAATTTTGTTCGTGTTCTTTATAGTCTCATCAACTTTTATTACATCGTGTTTCCAAAATTGCAATTTGCGTTATTGTTTGTCCTATTTTCATAAGTTAGATCGATGCGATTATCTCAAATTTACAATTTTTTCCTCACACATGCTCTTTAGTTTTAATCTTTCCAATCTCCATCAAATTTTCACGCATAATATTGCAGAGGCCATGTTAATAACACAACTACCATGCTGTATGTCACATTCACCCACTTATACACTTGCAAAATTCCAGCTCGCAAGACAACCTTAATTTCGCACCCACCCTAATTTTCTAGATTCACCGCTGCATGCATGCACTTGTGGAGGCATGATGATGGTGTTGGTGGAGTTCAGAGCCAAGATACTTGGTCATAGCCGTTAAACCTTGTTAGTGCCGAACGAATATGTGTCGGGTTGTGGAGGCATGATGATCAGGCGAGTTGATGGAGTGAACTTCTCCTTCTTAGAGTATGTATAATGAGTTTATGTCAGTCATCTATAGTCACTGTCACATAAAATTTTTGCTGACTTGGATAAAAGAGAATGAAGAGGGAAAAAGATGATGTCTACAATTCTGTAGCTGACTATAGCACCAGAAACAAGAAAATCATTAAAAAATTGTGGGTTCTATAAAGACAACTAAAAAGACAACAACTGTATGTATCATTGTATGAGTTATCTTTAGTGTTATCTATAGATGATACAGATAATTGCTATAGACAACAACTGTCTGTACTATTGTACATACCTTAAAACAAGATCTTATGGGGTGTCCGTGTCCGTCGTATCATGTCGAACTGGTGGTTTCCGGCAATGGGAATTCAGATTCATCGACGTTGGTCATGTCAATATGGAGTAGCTTGGCTTCATTGTTGCTTGTCCCATGTGGTTTTAAAGAGCTCTCAGAGTAGATGTATAAATGTAAGTGGAGTGGGCAGGTGTGGTCCATTTTCGGAAATGAGTTGGGAATGGTCTTATTTTTGAAATATCCTTGAAAACGATTAAATAAAAAATCTTCTTCCGTATGCTACCTTTTTTATTAAATAATTAAAAATAATAAATGAGGCGTTTTGACAGAACGCCTATGTAATATAATTATATGGGTTTGTGGCATTTTATTATAACGCCCTTAAATAGAACACTGTCTTTAGATTACGTACCTTTCCGAACAATATAAAGCACACGTTATTTAAGACGTTCTCTCTAAAAACGCCTTATAAAACCAGTAGTATTTCTAAAAATCAACTTAAAAGGTCTATTTTTAGCTGTTATCAAAGGCATCTCAAAATAGAGGTAGTTTAATGTTTGTGTTTTTTCGAGAGGGTACAGGCAGGGCGCACATCGAACGCAAACCCTAACTCACATAAAAGGTCTATTTTTAACCGTTTATCAAAGCCGTCTCAAAAGAGAGATAATTTAACATGTTTTTCCAAGAGGGTACACGAAGGACGTACATCACACGCAAACCTCACTCACACCACACATTGCAAATGTGTGTGCATCCACTACACACGCTACAATTTTTTTGGAGGCTCTAGGGCCACACAAAGAGCGGACACACATTTTCCTACTGAACATACACATCTATATGTACTTTGATTAAATAAGACACATCATGTGTAGATCCAAGGATTGAATCTGGGTGAGTGGGAACGAACACACCACCATGCCATAAGACCTGTCCTTAATTTAAGGTGTTTTAACATAATGTCTTGAAACACGACCTCTATTAGTATCTCTTGTCACAATCCGGCCCGTCTTGGAAGTGGGCTTCATTCGTTGGGCCGTAGCCAGGAGGCAAGCAGAGGATAGGAATACACTTAAAAGAGCAGGCGACATCGACAAAGGGCATCGAAGAAAATGACAAGTCTGAATGCTTCCTCCTCCTCCAATCGCTTCTCCTCTAACTCTCATTCTTCTCCCTGTCTCGCCTCTCTACTTCCGGTCTTCTTCTTCACTTCCCATCTATGAGTCCAGTCTATTACTAGTTCCTACTTCCAATTCCTCTAGTGTATCTCCAAATACTTAAGGGATTTGAGTACTACAAATATTGAGTGGTGTTCTTTGTGTTCATCCATTCGGGTTCATAACAAATGGTATCAGAGCAGTCGGTCCTCGAGGTTCCTCACACCGAGGCAGCCATGACTGAGGAAGAGGAGCGACGATGCATGGCAATGCTGGATAATCTGCTCGCAGTGACAAAGAAGCAATTGGGTGATCTGACGAGCTTAGCACACAAGATGACGGAGTTGGAGGCCACCCTCCAGCCACTGGTCGCGTCCATTCGTGCCTCACCGCCGTCTGGGACTGCACCAACATCCACCCCGGTCACCGCCATGGGCCACGCCATGGCTGCTGCTACCCATTCTGCAGACGCCAATTCCACCGCCAAGAGGCCCGCCAGGTGTTCGACGGTATGCCTCGACCGCGACCCCAGCGTGCATACTTCGGCATTCACTCCGGCTACGACCCCAAGTGCTCC
Organism: Phyllostachys edulis; assembly: GCA_036346405.1. Taxonomy (NCBI): domain Eukaryota; kingdom Viridiplantae; phylum Streptophyta; class Magnoliopsida; order Poales; family Poaceae; genus Phyllostachys; species Phyllostachys edulis. The sequence continues at coordinate 21,407,388 of CM070566.1, forward strand.
CCCTACCATCACCGAGCTCGACACCGCCTCGAGTCGCGTCGTCGCTGCTCAGCCCGTTGTCAACGCCTTCACCACGGACACTGTCTCGGTGACGCCCACCAAGTGTTTGACAGAAGGTGAGGAGCATGCCATAGACACCAAGCGCTATGTCGCGACCACCGGGTTCGACACCGAGGTGCCCACCAACTGTTTGACGAAAGGTCCTTGCCTTGACACCGATGACATCGGCACCACCAACCTCGCCATCATGCTGCCGGTTGGCCCCAAAGGCATGCTATTTGGCTTTGCCATCAACGATGGCCACACATCCATCCTGGACAAGGCATGCTTGAGGGCGTGCTCATGTGGTGCTATGGAGTTTAGGCAACCGTGGCGCGCCGCTGCAAGTGGAGATTGCAAGAGGCGGAGCTGAGCTACGGCCAATGCCAAGGCGGTTATTCAAATGCTATCAAGACGGAGTGCCGTGGATGCCCCCATGGCCACCACTTCAAGGACATGGGACTTTGCTCAAGTTGTTCACTAATGTTCATGTGAATTCCTTGGTGAAGCAGATCGAGTTGAAACCATGGCACAATCAACTAAAGTATCGGAGCAGCGGAGGCGTGGTGGAGAAACTCTTGCCACCTATGCTAGTGGCGATCACAAGTAACGGATCAGAGCGGTCACTTGTCGACATGGTTTGCGAATCGCAATCAAAACCATGGGTGTTGTTCAGCGCAATCAAGGGATGGGCGAGAACGATCGAAATTCCCAAGCATATCACTGTTCATGAAAGTACAATTAGCGAGTTGTTAATCTCCTTGTTCTTGTGGTTTCGGTGGAGATGGCAACATTTCTAGCTCATGGAGTTGTGGTCTTGTAATGGAAGCTACAGTCCTAGTTGTTCACAACAAGCATTCCCATGTTGAGCAAATTGAAGCATGGTGAGGAAATGCAAGATACAATGCATGTGTATTGTAGTTCATCAATTTCCTTGATGGCAACAATTGCGACCATGGGGAAATATTGGGTGTCTTTGTGCGGGTGGAAAATTGACACAATATATTACTCAGCTGATCTTTCCATTTGGACATCGCATCTCAGGGAAGGGGTTTCTCTCGGTTCACTCCCTCATCTTGACCAGTTGGCCGCTCTTATTATGGTCTTCGATATGAGTGATGAATCCTCCTTTCTTACTCTCCAAAACTGGGTTGCCACGGTTGATGTTCACAGGTTTGAAGTTCTGTTGTGCATAGGAAATAAAGCAGATCTTGTACATGGCCATGGTGCGCATGTAGAATATAGGAGGCACATGCAAAGGATTGGCGAGTCAGGTACTGATCCAAATCCTGAATATTTGGATTTTGGGATAAATGAAAGTGAGGGCTGTGGCTTGTTATTAGAGGAAGAACGTTGCATAGAAATCAGATACTCCACTTCACATTGGTGCATTGAGCAGAACATTGATTATATTGAAGCTTGTGCTTCCAATGCTGACTTTGACAAATGTCTATCGGTGGATGGTGACAGCCAAGGCTTGAGGGCTCTGATACCAAAAAAATTAAGGCAAAAGGCTGCAAAATTTGCTAAAGCGACAGTTAATACACAAATGAATTCTTTCAAGCGGTTTGGTGTATGGCCAGATTGGGGCAACCCTTACCTAACTCTCTCGCCAGAATATGAAGCTGCTCAGTTAGAAGTGTTTGGTCAAATGGTTATGAGAGGATATATCTATAGAGGACGAAAGCCGGTTAACTGGAGCCCGTCATCACGTACGGCTTTAGCAGAAGCGGAGTTGGAGTATTCAGAAAATCACGTTTCTAAAAGCATATATGCTGTATTCAAGATTACCAATTCGTCTAAATTTGGGTTGCTAGAGGAATTTCTCCCTAATGTATGCTTAGCCATATGGACCATTCCTGCTAATGCTGCTGTTGCTGTGAACCCTGAGCTTACTTATGCAGTAGTTGAATTGCAATCTATACTGGAAAGCAAGTCGACATCTGGAGAAAAACAACAAAAACTTGGGAGTATTTTGAGCTCTGGGAATGAGAAACCATTTATCATTGTGGCTTCTGACCTTGTCTCGATTTTAGAGTTCAAATGGGGCATGAAACTCATAATCCGGAAATCATTTCCTGGGTCAGCCTTGGAGCATTGCCGGTATATCCATCCTGTGAATGGCTTGAGAAGCAACTGGGAAGGCTGGAACTTTGATGTTGGCTATTTCAATTGGGCGGCATCAGTCATGTACAATTATGCTATCGTGGTACCTGCTGCATTCTTTTTCCTGTTTCAGTATTTTGGATTGCGCCCAAGTCTTGTTCGATTTTGGTGTATGTGGGGTTATTATCTGTTTATCTTCATACCAACATCTATACCATTACTTATCCCTGTGGAATTTCTTCGGTGGGTCATCATATATCTTGCTGGTGGTGCATCATCTTGGTTCATCGCTTTAAACTCAAAGGAATGCACTACAGGAACTGATATGATGGTTTTGATTGCTAGTGCAGCAGCGCTGCAGTTTGTTCTGGGCACTGAAATCGTCAAAGTCGATCTTGTCTCCAAGACTCTGATTAGTGCACCTGAAGCCACCTTTACTTATGAGATCTTGCTTATTGCTACTGGCTCAGTCATACAACTCTCTGATTTTGGCACTTGAGATGATTCCAACAACATTCTATATCTAAAGGATACAGTAGCGGTTGGTTTTGATGCTGATGCCAATGGTGATGTCACTGCAGTTAAGCTAAAGAATGGCAGAGTGCTTGAAGCTGATATTGTTGTCGCTGGCCAGATTTCTTCATGTTCTGCCCCTATTCATGACAAACATTTACAAGTGCTATGGGATCTCGGTGGCGTCGAGTTCATCTGCCGCATTTAATTACTGCGGCTTGGGGGCAAGCCGCATTTTAAGAAGGGAGGAATGTCACAATCCGGCCCGTCTTGGAAGTGGGCTTCATTCGTTGGGCCGTAGCCAGGAGGCAAGCAGAGGATAGGAATACACTTAAAAGAGCAGGCGACATCGACAAAGGGGCATCGAAGAAAATGACAAGCTGCTGAATGCTTCCTCCTCCTCCAACTGCTTCTCCTCTAACTCTCATTCTTCTCCCTGTCTCAGTTCTCTACTTCCCGGTCTTCTTCTTCACTTCCCAGTCTATGAGTCCAGTCTATTACTAGTTCCTACTTCCAATTCCTCTAGTGTATCTCCAAATACTTAAGGGATTTGAGTACTACAAATATTGAGTGGTGTTCTTTGTGTTCATCCATTCGGGTTCATAACATCTCTTCCCTGTTCTACTGCTAATATATTACTACTCCAGAAGTTATTAATCGCGTTGATAAGAAATCAAACGGAAAAAAAATGAAGAACTTTTAGTTTTGAGACAAATGTATTTTCCTTTTATTTTTATATATCTTTTGTCAGCTCAATTTGTTTTTTCATCTCCATGCGTAGATCGAATTTTGAGTTGAAATTTTGTTTCATGTTAAATTATTGAAATTTCCATGACCATTTCGTTGGTATTTTGAGATTGTTTGCATGGATTCTACGGAGAGGGGATGCACCGGATATGCCTCCTACCGCTGATAAGCAGGGGAAACATTTTTAGCTTAGAAAATTTACCGCGACCCACCAAGAATCCTGAAATTTCCGGTTTTCGGAAAATTTTGTTCGAAATTTTTTAATCAGATTTGAATTAGTTTGATACGCCCCCTATCGTGGATAGCCAGGGGGAAATTTTTCGTTTTGGAAAATTTACTGGGACACACCGAGATTTACGGTTTACGGAAAATTTCGTTCAAATTTTTTTAATCAAATTTGATTTTGTTTGACGGAAAAGCAAAAAAAAAAAGGGGGGGGGGGAGGGGGTAGGAACACAGAATCTAACATTCCGACTACCGTATCCTTACTTGTTTTGCCTATTGCTGCGATTTTCCATTTGTCTTTTCATAAAGAATTTGAAATTTCGATTTATTTGACCTGTTTAACGGAAGGATTCGAACATAGCGACCCCACACCACACCCATGGACATGGCCACACACTCTAACCTTCTAACACTAGGAAAGCAAAGCAGACCGATCGTTGCAGAGTAGGGATGGGCGTTTTTACACCAAGACCAAATTGCCGAACCGAATATATTGGTTTATTCGATTTTCGGTGTTAGGTTCGGTTTTTATTCTGGAGCTATTGAATGTTCAGTACTTCAGTGTTTGGTTCGGTCCCAGAAACCGAATAGACCAGACACCGAACTCTAATGGTTTCCAAGGCACCAGTACGTACCTACGTAGGCACGCTGCACGCAGCGCCCTGAAGGCCCAACTGGCCATCTCCTGACCCTCACCAAGACCCCAACACAAGCAGCAGCCAACACGACACATCAGTTCCCAGATCCAGTCCGGCTCCAGGGCTCCTAGCCCTGGCCGCCTCCGTCCCAGTCATCACTCACCACTCACCGGAAGGAAATTCTACAGCGTGAGGCCCCGCCTCCTAAGCCGTTGGATCATGGAAAGGATCAGGAGGGAGGAGGTGATGGACAGTGATAGGACGGGACCTCACGGTGAGACCCCGTCCCACTGCATTTTCTTCCACCACTCACCAGGCCGCCGCTGTCCACGCAGGGCAGTAGTGTTGCTGTCCAATATTTTTTTCGGTAAACCGAAAAACTGAATCGATTTATATCTGTCTATTAGGTTCAGTCTCTTGTTTCTGTCTGGTTAATTCGGTGGGAATTTTTTTATTAATTAATTTTTATTAATTTTATTTTAAAGTTAACCTCCGACGCACTTTATTTCCAATTCTGACTCCTTTGGTCACGCCACGGGTGGTGGCGTGACAAAACAACGCTGTCACGTCAGCCCGTATCTGGGGCATGCTCTTGTCACGCCACCACTCATAGCGTGACAGTGTTGTTTGGTCACGCCAAGACCAGTGGCGTGACCAAAAGTGCTATTTTAGGGACTTATCCTGTGGCGTGATAATATTGTTTTATCATGCCACGGGTGGCGGTGTGACTAAAAGAGTTAGAATTGGAAATAAAGTGCGCCGGGGGTTAACTTTAAAATAAAAATTTAAAAAAGGTTAAATAATAAAAAAAAGTTCATTCGGTGGACACATTTCAAAATTCAAATTAATTTATTACTGAATAAACCGAAAATTTACCCAAAAAATGCCGAGGCAGATTCTGTACCGAACTCTGATATTGTAATTTCAAATTTGAAGCAAAAGAAGTCTGAAGTTTTCCGAAATTTCCTATTACCGGCGGTAACCGGAAGATCCTCCCAAATTTGTGTTGGATCCGAGAGCGCTTTCCCTGGACATGCATTCCCCTATATTGTGCTACCTTAGAGCCAGAGCAACATTATCAAATTGATAATTTATGACATAACAAAATTGCAGCTACCTTTTCTCTATGGATAACGCTAGTAGCCAGACATTCGATGGGAGAGACAAAATATTGGATGATTTATCCAAATTGGCTAACACGACAACCACTCATTTTTTTCATGCCTAAGTCCTCAGTCCTTCTGCATCCTCTCTCACGCTCTCCCTCCTTTTGCCCTCTCTATCTCTCTCTCCCACACAACCACTCATTTCTCACATGTCTGAGTCCTTAGTCCTACATTTGTTGGGTTTTTAGGCTTGGCTTATTTAATATTCCAATTAAATCCTAAAAAATCCCAAAGACATACTCATATATACATGGTGGAAGTTGAGAGTTTAGTACCATATTGCTAGTCTAGGTGGGAGAAGACTAATATATAAAGTGGAGTTGGTCTTTTTTGAGACCCAAAAATGCAATTATGGACTCTCTGTGTATAATGCACTAGTCCAGATCACGCTAGTGCATACAGCGTCAACATAGGTGAATATTGATCCACACAAGACGAAATAATAGAATAAACGAGTAATTTGAATAGCAAATAACTGTTATGACCTTATGGTTGAGTTTTACGATTATTAAGCCTCGCAGGGCTGGCAATAATGAAATAAGCAGCGGAACAAATTAAACTTCAATGGAATCCCATCAATTCGCCACAAGCAACCGACTGGAATTAAAACCTAGCGATCAACACCTTCGTAGAACTCCTCCTCAAAAGCGGGCGAAGACTCCTCCACTAATTCTGTTGATTGATTATAGCAAGCATGAGTACACAACTGTACTCGTAAGTCTCCTCCACTTCTGTTGATTGATTATAGTAAGCATGAGTACATAACCGTACTCGCAAGTCATACCACTGAATACAATATATACATGATGGCTTATTCCAAAGGAAATGACTTCTATGGTTCTTTTGCAGAAATACAACATTTTGCAATTGAATATGAATAATAAATTAAAACATAATTCAAAACAAATAGACAATATTATTTTAATATTTCTTTTCACAAAGAACACAAAGTCTAATCAACTTATTCACACAGCCATATGACTTAGATCACATAACTCCCTTCCGAAATGTTTTATGAAAATCTAACTCTCGTGTGAAATCCCCGAGCATGTCTATGACCGCGGACGCGGCTATTCGAATATAGATCGTTTAACATTCTGTAGAGGTTGTACACTTTACCCACACGATATATCTAGTGTTGTAAGCACTTATCATAACAAAGCGTTTCAGAAACTTTATCTCAAACATTGACACTCCCGATGTATTTTACTGACGAAACCAACCCACTAAGAAAGTTAGTCCGACACATACCGTTAGACAGGGAAGCGTCGAACCGTCCCGCGATGTGACCTACCTGGTAATCCATACCTCCACCCGTCACTGAGCACCGAACCTACATCCTGAGTAGTCAATGTCAAGACTCTGTAACTTACTAAGTTAGGCCCATCCTATACCAGGCATATGGTCATACAGTTGTGGCTCAGTTTAATGGTATACAAAGTTAAGTCCTTAACTGATCAAGGCAAGACTTTCAATTTCTAACTATGCCACAAAGATTATCATTCCCATTCACAAAACTCCACCATATCACCAAGGCAAGAATTTCAATTTCTAACTATGCAATCGCGGGGATGAATTTGTTGCACAAGGAATTTGGCGTTAGTTTGGTTGTGTGCAACCATGGGGAATTGTTGCATGGAGATCACATTAATGTTGTGCCTCATTGAAAAATTTGTTACAAGTGTCCCATGTACTAGTTCTTGCGGTTTATTGAAAAGTTTGTTATGCCAATCATCCTCCGGAAAAGCTGGAGTTGCAGCCCTTCATGTTGCTTCTTTGATATGTTGTGACCGTTGAAAAAAATGTTGCGACCATTGAAAAAAATGTTTCATAAGTAAGTTTTAAATGTTGCAAATTTCTTGACGTTGACCTGTTACGTTGCATCTTTTTCGGTCAAATCCTTATTTTGTTTTGCTTCTTCTAGTCGATCGACTAGACTCTTTTCCCTACCCCTGGCCTCTCACTTCGTTTCGTTCTTCCTCTGCACCCTCGCTTGAATGAAGACCTGATCGGTTTGCGTATTTGTTGCACATATGAAATTTTTTTGTTACAAATATTGTACGCATATATTGCGTCAGAACGTACGCCCGAACGCTGGTTACGCTCTTTCTCTGCATATTAAAACAAATAGACTTACAATTAAAAGCATGCATGCAGCCCGTTTGCAATCCAAAGCACGAAGGTAGTACATACGTATGCACAAATTAATTCTCACCCACATAGTATATATATAATTGCACGTACGGCAAACTCCCATGCTGTGATCATACTTGGACACACCATTTCTACAAAAACCGTATTTACTTATGTAAACAACGACGCTTGCTGTCATCGGAACGAATTCAGACGCTTCTCATCGCATCTCGTCAGCGTTGCAACTGGCGGGCATGGTGGTCTGCGCTAGCTTCTTGAGCTTGGCGATGATCATGACCAGCTTGCTGTTGAGCCGGCTCACGAAGCACCGCGGCAGCCACCCCGCCGCCGGGTCGAGCTGCACCACGTAGGTCACGATGCACGACTCGGCGCCGCCGCCGCCGTCGAGCTTCTCGACGACCCAGCCGGACTGCAGGAGCAGGCCCCGGCCCACGGAGCTGCTGCCGCCGCTCCGGCCCTTGGAGTCCGGCGGCAGCAGCCCCGCGGCGATCTCCTTGGGCAGCGACGCCACGGCCACCACCAGCGTGCCGTCGTCCATGGTCTGGCGGCGCTCGTAGACGACCAGGTCGCGGCGCCTGAAGAGGGCCGCCGGCCGCTTGGAGGCGTCGCCGAACTTGAGGTGGATGATGCTCAGGTCGTCGCCCAGCTCCTTGATGTACGTCGCGTCAACGAGGTCAGACTCCCACTGCTGCACTTGTTTGGAATTTGCCACATGCATGCCACCGTATGTCAGTGTAAATTAAAGGTTATATTACTTACCTAGCTTACCATCATCACCATCATTAAACTATTTACCAAGCTAGTAATTCAGATACAATGAAGCAAATAATACCATTGCATTGTAAAGTAACAATGTAAAAAAGAAATTAACAATGTTGTTAATAAGTAGACATTGGGCCTGTAATATGAAGAATGCAGAACTCTTGAACAATCTGTCCCAGTAGCTTTCGGCCTACACGAGGCACACTTGCACGAATGATTTCGACTAATTTGCCAAAGTATTATTGAGCTACCGGCCATCCCCAAAGTGGCAAAAGGTTAATTTGCCAGATTGGGACCATTCCCAGCGTGGTGGGTGCTTAAAGGGGTTAGGTAGGTTAGGTTTTGACCCGAAATTTGGACAAACCTAATTTGAATTGATCGTGTGTACGGTGTACCCGCTGCACGTTCTCCTTGTTTCATACACGTACACCATCTTTTTCTACCAATCAAAGCTACGTGACCAGCTTGTTAGACCAAACTGGGAGTCTCCAATTAATTTATTAGGTTTCATCATAACTAAGCAGGGGCGCATGCAGCTTCATGGAAATCAAGCTGGGCTATGCCCCGATCTCCCGTTTAGACATATCTATGTATGTAGTGCAGTTTCATAGTATTTGTCTACGTCCCATCATACTCGCAGACTAAGAAAGCACTGAAACCTAAGAAAAGGTTAATGAGAAATGATCACACATACCCATGTTAGATTACATGCCAAAATCACTAAACATTTTTCAAAGTATTTAAGTAAGGGTAGAGAATGAAAGCATTGCAATAACTAAGATCTTGATTTCTTCAAAACATTTCGAAAAGGAGACTCCCCAGGCATGGACAAACACCATGAAACGGAGGGAGTAATTCTGCATATATATTAGGCCAAAAAAAAAAACGAGCTCGGCCCAATCTTAATGATCAATTTTCAAGTTTGATGCTTAGTTTTCCACTAGTTTGAATTTACAGATCAAAAAAATACTACTAGCTCGCTTTGATCCGCCATCTAGCTGGATCGAATTCTAGATACTCCCTCCAGTTTACAGAAACAAGTCGTTTTGAAATACATGCAGTTAAACTTTAGAAACTTTGCCTATCTATATCTTTTTGAATATTTAGATTAAGTATATTAATCTCGAAAAGTACTTTCACAATATTATAATTTTATTGAGTTTTATAAATATATTACAATAGTAATTAGTGGTTAAAGTTGCATTTTGGTAACCGTGTCGATGTCCAAAACGACTTATTTTTGTGAACCAGAGGGAGCGGTACCTGGATTAAGCAGACTACGACAAGAGCTTTTAATTAAAACTTAATAACACCGCGTTTACGTTGATTAAGGTTTGTCGGCATATGGCTCCACGTGCGCTCACATGCACGCCCACCAGTTTTAATCACGATTAATCAGCACACATGCATCTAATTAATCATCCTCGTATGCCCAGTTGCCCACCAGTTTTAATCACGATTAATCAGCACACATGCATCTAATTAATCATCCTCGTATACCTAGCCAGCCCCCCTTCCTGGTGTCGAAGCGCCAAATGATTTGGCCTGTACTTGTGGGCTCGCAGACCCATGCATGCATATGGCCGCCTGCCTGCATACGCTGATCTTCCCTTTGAATTATTTTTTTTATTGCTACTACTGGTAGTACTACTCCTACTTGGTTAAATTTTTTTTATTGCAGTAGTAATATTTTGGGAACACTTTCTGAAGGTGTCACGTGTCAATATGGCGTATGTAGCAGCATGGCACAACACGGCACGGATTTTGTTGCATGCACTGCTAGATAGGGATGTGACCACACCATTTGTACCCAGGTTTTGCGTGCCAAAAATACATCCGTTCATGCGAGTTCAAGTGAATTATTTAAAATATATATGTACTACTAGTACTAACGCTTGACCTAATATGCTTGCCAATATGTCACATTTTGCACCCTAAATAGCTAGGGACAGTGGATGACATTTTGCACCCTAAAAAGCTAGGACAGTGGCGTAACTGGCCTATGGCAAAGTTTTGGGACGGTCTAGCCGTGGAGCTTAAGTCTAATCAGTCACCATCAATTTCACTCAGAATTCATATTAGAATTTTAGCCTGGGTCTCGGGTCATTGTTTCGAAGGCCCAAGATCTAGATCTACCTCTGGCTAGAGAACTATCTTATATGTTAGGTTCGGAACTCATCGCAAAATCCATTGCTTCGCCACTAGACCGTGAATGTCAAGTGGAGCCAAATATGCTCGAGCCTTATATATGCTTTAATTCTTTTACAATTTTTCAACATTCGTAACTTTTGGAGGGCCTTTCCTAACAAGTTTATCGGTGCTAGAAGCATACAGAATGCATGCAATGTTTAAGGATAACATTATTCCTACCTATAGCAAAACAAGGTACGACGTGCATTTGATTGTAAAAATATAGCACCAAAATTACCTAGCTTCCTTCCTCCGAACAAGTCGCAAATTAAAACAAAGAGCCGGTTTCTTGCCATAAAAACTGGTCTTACAACTAGTGGTGGAAATAACGTCTTACAATTAATTACACACGATCGATCCATTGGTAACTCCCGTCACGGTAGATCGATGGTGTTTCGCTACAAAGGCTTTAAGAATCACGGGTGTAACGACGCTACGACAGTAGTACTGTTTGGCTGGCGAATCACGAGCCATTTCACTTCTCAGTAGCGACAGGTTTTAATTACTATAACCGCTAGCTTTTACCAAAATACTTTGCTTTTTCTTCCCCCCAAATGCCTCTCTTCCTCCTTCCTAGGTTAATACAACTTAGAGTGGAGTAGTAGCAATTAAATACTTAAAAAAGTAGGTCGGTTTTAATTATAGCAAAATCACACGAACCTAGGTGCTAGTACTAGTTAAGAAAAGTAGGTCGCTTTTAATTAGCCAAACCACATCACATCACAAAATTAAAGCCTCTCCCAAAGCTTGCAAGTACTGATCGATCGATCTTTAACCATTTAATAAAGATGCTCTTTGAAAAACCTTTTCTAAATCTCTTTGCTAATTAAAACCGTTAATTAGTTTCTTTAAAAGTATTTAGTCAAAGCATTTGATTAATCAACTCAACTAGCCGCGCGCGCGTACGTACGTACGTACCTTGGCGGCGTCGACGGCGTTGGCGACGGCCATGAACTGCTGCGGCGAGACGGCGTGCAGCAGCCACCGGCTCCGGAACACGTGCGCCGGTCCCGACCGCCGCTTCGATATCTCCACGCCGTTGCAGTACGCCAGCACATTCCACCCGTCGTCGTCGCCACCGCCCCCTCCTCCTCCGCCGCCGCCGCCCTGGCCGGCGTCACACTGGCCGGAGTCCGACGACGCGGCAAGCAGCTCCTGGATGCAGCTCTCGCTGGCGTAGCTCACATACCTCTTCAAAGAATCCTCACTTATAGACCTATGACACACACACACACGCACAAACAAACATGATCAGACTTTTGTAAACAATGCATCTCATGATGTTTTTTTCCCTTAGAAAGGTGATTGGTCATACCATAGGCAAGTGATAAGACAGGCCTATATATATAGGTTGATTAAAAAGGCAAAATGGAATGCTAATTGGTCAGTTAGTTACCATGATCTTGAGCAGACAGAAGGGGAGGTAGGGGAGCCACCACTGCTCATGCTTCTCTCTGAAACTGCGAAATGAAAGCTATCTTTTGGCTTCTACTGCCTGTGATGGTATCTTGATGAGTGAATGGAAGTATGGAATGGATGGAGAGATTGGCCTTGTGTTTGATGAAATGGAGCTATATAGCAGGTGCATTAGATGGAGTAGGAGAGGAAGGTTTTAAGAGGAGAGGGGGGAGGAAATGAAGGTGAGTGGAGCCACATGCAGTGATTGGGGCACATGGAGATGTCAGTGACAGAGGGGGCGGTGGTGGAGCTTGCCCTCGTGCATACACCAAAGGGTTAAAGACCGCAAGGGGTATTGCTACACTTACCAAATGGAGAGGCTAGCTGTGTGTGGGGATAAAATTCCCGTAAAGTAATTCGTAGCGGTAACATAGATTAGGTTTTACGAGTTCTCATCGATCCGAGGAACATACTATTTAGTAAACAAAAATAATCTCATCCCTATGCATAACACTCTTTATATATAACATTGCATGATAACGTCATATATAAAACCCCAGTTGAAGGTTTTAATAGTCTTCTTTATGAAACCACACAATTAAATCATAAAGCAGCATGATTTAATAGTTTTCGGTTGAGGGATTGGTTAACTGGTTTGCATACAAATAATAATAACCATAATGCAGTTGTTTTGTCATCCATGTGATTTTCTTTCAGATAGTTGTTTTTTCATCCATGTGATTTTCTTTCAGATAAGTATATAAGTGTCATTTGATTTATTCTCCATGGTGTACATTTTTTGCTACCTAGGAACCTAGGAAGTAGGAACTTATTTGTTGTAGTGTCTGCCTGAAGAGTAGTTACATGTACAATATTATAAGTATATAAGTGTCGTCATTTGATTTACTCTCCTTGGTGTACATTTTTTGCTACCTAGGAACCTAGGAAGTAGGAACTTATTTGTTGGTCTGCCTGAAGAGTAGTTACATGTACAATATTAATTTGTCTAGTCCGATATATAGTGTTTAAACAAAACTGTTGTACAAAAGTTGTTTGTAAGGTAATTTAGTGGTTGCATGCAGTAACTGTAGTGCAATTGCATAAGAAAAAAGGATTCTTTTCCTTTGGAGATCATAAAGTTATGAAGCAAAGGGAGATGCTGGGGGAAGGTTTGTGCATATGGCATGTTGGCATGCACTTGGTAGCAGGGTTACTACCAAAGGAAAGAATTGAGCTTTAAGGGACCAAATTATAGTTAAGTGAGATAAAAGTGATGAATAAAAAGGGGTTAAATGATGTCTTTTGGGGGGTCTTGTCCTTCTTTTTGTGGGGTTTAGGGCATAATACGCTCTCATTGCACATGCATGTGCCAACCAAGCTCCAAGGAAGTTATCATGCCACGTCAGAACGAATAGGACCATTGCGACCTTTTTAATTTTTACCTAGAATTGATTGTAATATTCAAGGTAGTTGCTTTTGGAGAGGAAAAACGTGAACTAAGATATGCTTTGGCCGAGAGGTCTTACATGATGTCTTTCTAGGCTTGTAGCAAGGGTGATATTTGGATATATATACGCTGCCCGGCAAAAATGAAAATGCTGTTAATTTTCTAAACGAATAGTTAATTTGTCAGTGCAGTTCAGTAGCTAATTAAACCCATATAGAAATGGTCGGTTAACGTAGCTATCCTTGGTGGTTAGAAAAGAAATGAAGCCAAATCTCGGGAAATGCACTAGCTAGCATTCCTCAAATAATCCAATCGTGCACATAGTTTACGAGACTTATACCTTTACCTCAATTTAGCTAAGGCAATTCAGATGCCACAACAGTTGGGCTAACTCCAATAAGTGAAATCAATATTAATTAGCTCGAGACGTCGAGATGTTTATGACATTATGTATGCCTTCTCCTTGCCACACAAGTCGACACCTATCCCCTCATGTGGAAGCCACCAAGGTAGATCTCGGACAGATTAAATGGCATCATTCTAGTGGCGTGTATGCAAGGTCATTGGTTATGTGATCATCATGAATGGCATCCATAGCAATATATGTAGTCTCAGTTGGACTCCTGGGCCAGTACATTCACTGCACTGTGGCAGCACGAACTGTTGTTGGGAAAAGTCGAAAGTCTTGCAAAACAGATCATCTTGCTTTCCAAGGGATCATAAAAGAAATTTAAGCCCTTGTTGTATATAAGCTGTAGTCCTTGGTACCTTGGTAGGTCAGATGATGACTTTCTTTCTAATTACTTTGAACCTGTTCCCTTGGACTAGAGATGTCTGCTTTGAATGCTGCAGAAGAGGGCAATGTGAAGTGCATGCCGTATGGCCATTAAGCAGTTCGGAAACAAAAGCTAAACGAACTTGTTTCTTCATTGGTTGCCAAGCAAACCAATAGCCGCCTCCTACTTTGATGAGAAGTTTCTATTTGTATACGAACAATTTGAGCACACTTTTTTTCTCCCATGGTTCACTAATTTCAAACCTATGTATTGCACTTTTTTTTTAGATAATGGAAGAGAAAAACTCTCTCAGCTTTTGCATCCAGATGCACACAGCCCATTTTATTAAAGAGTTTAAAGCACCGAAGTAAACAAATCTGTTAAAATTGGCTTGAAGTCTTACAACCAAACGATGACTGAAAATTAACCACAATCATTACATGATACTAAACTGCCACCCATGATGGCTTAAAATTTGCTTTGCCACTACCTCTAGCCTGTCGCTTCCAGCCAACATGGACTCCTTTTGGGCTAGTTTCTGCAAATTTGCCCAAGCCCTCAGCTAGTGCCCACTCAAAAAGATAACCTACAAGGGATTAGTGGTAATCTTTTTGTCAAATATAACCTCATTCTGATATAGCCAGATAGACCAATATAAGGCATTAGCTCCCACTAGGAGTTGTGACTTTAAAAATTTTGGGATACCGGCTAACCAATTCCCAAACATGTTTGCCATACTCACAGGAGGAGATAAATTAAGTGCACATTGAACAGCCCACCATGCAAGACATGCAAATGGACATTCAATAAAAAGATGTTGAATTGTTTCCTCATTAATACAAAAACAACATTTTTTGCTTCCCCTCCAATTTCTTTTGAACGAATTATCCTTAGTTAAAACTACCCCTCTTTTTGTTAACCTGTGTTATTTCTCTCGTTTACCATTTTAAATTTTTTGAACGGACTAAGCATCTGTTTTTTATGCGCTTTTGACAATCTTTTGGTGATTTCTGACATAGTTATAAGGGCCATTTTTATCCTCCCTAATTGTACTACTAGCTAGCTAGAGTAGGCAAAAGAATCAACTAACCAACAACAGAAACTCAGCATGCATCACAACTCACAGTTACTGATATTATTCCCAAATGGCAAACTACAGCATATAATATTTATCCATCAATGCATACATGACAATTTTCAGAAACCATTACAATACGTATGATCATCGTACAATACGTGTGTAATACTGTATTTCACGCTGTATGTCCACATGTACACAGAGACCACATGGACAGGAGTGCCCTCGCCACATATAGTGGCCGCCGGAGTGTTTGACGCAAGCCACTCCAATTGTTCAGCCACAAACAACGAATGGGTTGGACGCGTCTTAGCAACGTACCAAGCTGGTCAGCACGTACGTAGTGGCACGTGGCAACCACTGAGGCACTGCACGCATGTTCGGCTAGCTCTGCCGTGCGCGAGACTCCAAAACTTGTTCATGCTGCCATGCATGCGTGAAGAATCCTAGATCACACACTACCAAAAATTTGGACCTAACCCACTCACTGATCGGACGCTGCAGCCTACAGTGGAAGCTAACCCAGCTCCGTTGCCATTGAGGCATTGACTAACACAAATTAGTTGGTGGCAGGCAGCTAATTGATCCATGGAAATGTTGCAGCTAGCTGTTTCAGTCACTGTGTTTTGATGATAGGCAGGTTGACCTTTGGGAGTGGAATCAATGGATGCATAACTGATAGTCAACTTCTCAGCGCATGTGGATGCTAGCTCCACCGTGGTTGACCGTACCTGTTGATCAAGATTAAATATATGGTCATGGGACAACTGTTAGCAACGCTAGTAAAGTTTCAGTCGGAAGGAGCATCTTAGGCTCTATCTGGGAATTTTCCCTGATTCCTATGGGAATTGAAATGTATCCTGTGAAATTTCTGTAAAATTCATCCGTTAATTTCTGTAAAATTCATGCATTTCAAACGGACCCTCAGTGTTATTGTTAGATGCTACATACATAGGCCCTATATGGGGGCTTACATCGCTAGCTCTTCTTGGCTTATATCGCTAGAATTGTTTTTTTTTTGTTAGTCAAAATTGCACCAGAATAGTGCAAATTTGTGGCATTTTCGCTAGGACACTCCCATTTTGTGTCTTTGACAGAGGACACTATACTTTAGTGATTATTTGTCGAAACACACTTTGGGCAATATAATATCATTTCCGGCTTAAAGAGGAGAGAAAAGGTTAGTGAAAAATCTATTTTACCCTTCCAGTTGGACCTGTTGGTATTTTGTCGGACCCTCGGACGTGGAATACCTGAAGACTCTATGTGTATACCGTACTAGTCTCATGATCAGTGGCTAGTACACATATTCACAATATTTGGTATTCACATCCATACATTCACATATACAGGTAAGCAAAGGGTACTTAACTTAAGCGGTAAAGTTATTACATCAACGACCGATCGGCCAAATAAAAGCAGGCATCAACAGAGTAAAAGTAGCAGCGGAAGAAGTAATAAAAGTAGCGAAATTCCAGCGGCATACCCATCCATTCCCTCAGGTAACCGACAAAAAACAAGACGTAGATAGACCCGTCACCAAACCCTCTGGTTCCAGTGCGAAGAACATAAGTAACCGACAAGAAACAAGACCTAGATAGACCCGTCACTGAACCCTCCGGTTCCAGTGCGAAGAACATATCGTCGGGCGTTGGGTCATCTTTGAACTCTGAATAACAATATAAGCAAGATTGAGTACAATGCGTACTCAGCAAGACTTATAGTGTATCGCAAAATTTATATAAATGCAAAGCTATCAAAGGATGAGGCTCTACTCTACAAGTTATTTTGCTTAAAGCCATTTTTATTTGCAATATTCATAAATAGTACTTTGCAATGGTATTTGAAAGAGCAGTTAAATAGATATAGGGCAGTAAGTAAAGAACTGAATAAATAATATCAACATCCCGTAACCCTTCTCGATTACGAGCACAAAAGAAATATGACAACAACTCGTAACCCTTCTCGGTTACAAACAACAAAAGAAATAATGGCAACAACTCGTAACCCTCCTTGGCTGTGAGCAACATTTCATGTTCAGCCATAACCTAGTAGTTAACTCAAATAAAAACACACAAGTCATTGCCCATGTTTTTCCAATAAAACAGTTTTTGAAAATCAAAACTAAACCCATACCTCCCGCACTAAGCACGCTCATGACCATGAGCACGGCTATTTAAATAGATTTACATTATGCAGAGATGTACAACTTTACCCATAGTACACGAATTCTCTAGTTTATTCGGCATCCGTCGACGCCACCGCTCACTATCGTAGGTAAGCAATCTAGAGCACGTGTCGAAGCATTTATATCATCTAGTCCTATCCTTGCACTAGCCCAGCGAATGTTTATCCTCACTTCACCTAGATACCCCCTCCCCCGATCGAGTGAGGCATTCGCGGTTGTTGTTGGGTCACGGGTAGGCTACGATAGCTACAAACAAAAATTCTACCACGCAAACCAGGAAGCCATGCAAGTAGATGATCATAGATCGTTACCACCAGACGCGCAGAACAGCGGAAGAAGGGTTGGAGCAGCCTGGTCCAACGAAGGGCGCGTCGATGTAGTGGTCGTAGTCGATCGTCCAATGTCCAGCAAGTCGATGCCGTGGTCGTAGTCGATCGTCTCCTCCAGCAACGTCTGTGGTTCCTTGTGACGATCACGGATCGTCCTCAAGCGCAACAATCGTAGTAGCGCCTCTACGGTATCCACACGTCCAGGGAAGGAACAACCGAACGTCGGTGTGCTAGCACCAAGTCGCACGGTGGAGCTCTCAGGAAGATGGTGGCTAGGGTTTCGGTGGTGTTTTCACCCACCTTCCCAACAGCCTCATGCACCTCCTTATATAGTGCTCATGA
Source organism: Phyllostachys edulis (assembly GCA_036346405.1). Lineage (NCBI taxonomy): Eukaryota > Viridiplantae > Streptophyta > Magnoliopsida > Poales > Poaceae > Phyllostachys > Phyllostachys edulis. The sequence continues at coordinate 21,425,486 of CM070566.1, forward strand.
CGGATCCTATCCGAACACGTTTACGAATCGTATTCGTACTGGTTTGTTCCAACCCGTTAAGTGTGTGACCACAGAGGTTCATGTGTAGTTCGGTTGTGACTCGAAACCGCTTCCGATCACTAGTCGTAGCGACTCCTAGCGTAACATATCGATTCCGAATACACACAAATTATATCGGACGAACCTTAATGCAATATGATCTACGACTAGGTCCTCATCACTTACGACTAGGTCCTATCTTTATACGACCAGTTCAGATTTGGTCACGACCATTTCGTAATTGCTTACGACTGTGTTACGACCACTCTGTGACTACGTTCGACCGCCTCTCGACCAGCTTAGATCAGATACGACCAAATCAGAATCGTCGAACTAAGCGACCTACTACTGTATACTCCCTTTGCCTCACGATGTCCGGTCGAACTCCGTGAGATGTTGTGTCATCCATGGACTGTTCAATACTTTCTCGATCGAGTGTCAGATAACTTTACGTGGTCAAACTCCAGGTGAGATGTTGTGTCATCCATGGCTGAAAAGCATCTAGGCCCCTAAATATTATTTTGGTAATTAATGACAATATGTGAATATGGGATTAACAAGTTTATTGAGTATTTACAAGGTTAAGTCCCATTGGTGAACTTGTTGACGCAGAGATGCATGCCAAAGGAGAAAATAAAGATCCACAAGGCTTAAAGACAAGGTACTAGTAGTCTAGGTTCCTTTTCTATTTTACCGGTCTTGGGAGTTTGGTTGGAAGACCGGATTATAGGATAAATGCCGTACTATTAAGAGGGATCATGGCTAGTAGCTTGATAGCATGTTCTGATGCAATATGGATCAACTTAGGATCATGCATGCATGTGTACTTTAACTTGAAATTGATTTGAAAAATTCTAAGTCTTCTGTTCAAAATCGGTAGTACCGCAAGTTCATCTTGCGGTCGTACCGCTGCGGTCGGTATGACCGGTCTCTACTCGGCGGTAGTACCGCATTTTAAGGGAACAGCCAATTAAGTATTGAAGCGAACGACCGGGTCCTTAAACGGTCAGATCATTGCATCTTGTCATTCCGTATTTTAGTTGGCGATTCATTAAAACCAGAAGCGTTGCAAATTACCTCAGACTTTCTCATGGAAATCGGTCATACCGCTCGTGTCTAACGGTCGTACCGTTTTGCGGTCGTTCCGATTTTTATGAGGCGGTTCAATAAAAACAGAACCAGTGTAAAATCGCTCGAAACTTATCTGGAATTCGGACGTTCCGTTTTTGGGAACGGTCGTATCGCCTCGCGGTCATTCCGATTTTATATGGCGTACGAAATTCCAGAACCATTGCAAATCCTCAGGAAATCACGAAACCCTACAAACGGTCGTATCGCCAAGAAACGCAGACGATCGGGAAATCGGACGCATCGCTGCGTTTCTGCGGTCGTTCGATCGGGAGTTCAACGTCTAGTTTTCCTTTATATAGTAACTGTTCTAGCCGTTGACTGTGCTCAGTCAGAGGTGCGGTCGTACCGGCCTTTTGCCTACGGTCGTTCCGATTTCGTCTGACTTCTCTGGTTTCGTTTCCAACGGTCATAATTGTTTGTGGGGGCTTTAAATACCTCCCCTACAGCTCAAGGCAGAGTGTTGGGGGTATTCATTTGATATCAATAGAGCCTTGAGAGCCTTTGCATCTACTCAACACTCAAAATACTCTTGTGCATTCATTGTGAGGTTGTTGAGATACATTCAAGTGCATTCATACTCTTAGTTGATCCATTTGCACGTGAAGTGTGATCAAGCGAAGACGTTGGTCTATTACTCTTGGAGTGTTGCCGCACTCCTAGACGGTTGGTGGTGAAGCACGGTGATCTCTTCAAAGGAGATTGTGAAGAGGCCCAGTGCAAGCTTGTGAGTGGTTCGGTGTTCACCATCTCCGGAGCGGAGAAAGAACAACCATAGTGATTTGAGGAAGGCTTAATTGTGGAGCCGCTTGAGACGTCAAGTTTCCTCAACGTGGACTAGTGAAGACCGCAAGTCTTCGATACCACGGAAAAACGTCGTCGTGTCCTTGTGGTTATTTCTTGTCTTTACTTTCCGCATTTATATTTCTAGCATATTATTGTGATTGTCTTGTTTAGCTAGAGGTATAACTTGTTTAGACTAAGTAATTAATTGGATAAATTGTTAATTTGTTAAAAGTTTAAAACCTCCTATTCACCCCCTCTAGTCGGTTATCCTTGATCCTACAAGTGGTATCGAGCTTGGTCTCTCATTGATTTAGACTTAACCGCCTAAGAGAGAAAAGGATGGCTAGTGAGGAATTGCTCTAGAAAGGCTCCTTTATTTGATGGCTCAAATTATGCTTATTGGAAAATTAGAATGTCAATTTATTTAAAAGCCATGAGTCCAAGCGTATGGAGAATCGTAAATGAGGGTCACGTAATGCCTCTTGATCCACTACATCCCACGGATCAAGAGACGCGTAATGCTCATTTAGATGCTCAAGCTATGAATGCTCTCTTTGGCGCTTTGAACGCGATGAATTCAATAGAGTGAGCAACTTGGAAAGTGCTCATGATATTTGGACCACTCTATCGGAAATTCATGAGGGTACATCCACGGTCAAAGAAGCCAAATTGCATAGGCTTCGGATCAAATATGAGACATTCATGATGTTGCCTCATGAAAACATCAATGAGATGTATTCACGACTCAACAACATTGTGAATGAGCTCAAAGGCCTTGGTACTAACCTTCTTGATGTTGATATTGTGCGCAAGATGCTTAGGGCTCTCCGGACAAGTATGAGACGTTGGTGACTCTATTTTCAACTCACCCGAGTTGACAAGGATGACACCAACGGGCTTTTGGGCAACCTCATCACAAATGAGTTGTTCAAAAAGGACAAGGAAGAGCTCTTGGAAACATCCTCCTCAAGAAAGAAGATCACCGCTTTCAAGGCCAAAGCGGAATCAAGTGATGATGAAGATGAAGAAGAAGATACCGATGAGGAGTATGCACTCCTTGTGAGAAAAATGAAGAGGTTCATGAAGAGACGCCCAAATAGAAGCTATAACTTCGACAAGTACAAGAAAGAGCAATCCTCAAATGACAAGAAGCGTTATAGCAACATCCGGTGCTATAATTGCGAAGAGAAGGGGCACATTGCTTCTCATTGTCCCGAAAAGAAGGATGACAAGGACAAGTCATTCAAGAAGAAGGAATACAATGGTAAGAAGAAGCTTTTCAAGAAGCTTCACAAAGGTGGCAAGCATGAAGCCCATATTGGAGAATGGGATTCAAATGATGAGCCAAGCGACTCCGATTCCGATGAAGAAGAGTCCCCCAAGAAGAAGGGACTAGTCGGCATTGCCATCAAAGAAACTCCATCGATGTTCTCCACTCCTACTTGCCTCATGGCAAAAGGAGATAAGGTAAAATCCATTATTTATGATGAGCCAACATATGATGAATTAATGGATATACTCAATGATTTAAATGAATATCTTGGAAAAGAAAAATCAAAATATAGGGTCTTAAATAAAGAATACAATATTCTAAAAGATTCTTATATGAAGCTTGAGGAAGCACACAACTTGCTTATCCAAGAAAATTCAAATAAATCGTGTTCAAATGTAGAATTCACATGTAATATTATTGATAAAATGCCTAGTGTAGAAATTGCTAAGACTAGTGTATCTACCTCATGTGATGATCTACTTGCTATCCCATGTTGCTCTAATGTTGATGATTATCATAATTTTGTTAAAAAAATGATTCAAGGCTTGTTCATGAAAACAATGAGCTAAAAGAACAAGTGACCAAGCTAAGTAAGAGCTTGGAAAATTGTTTCAAAGGAAGGCCACTCTTGACAAACTTTTGAGTGAGCAAAGGTGCTCATTCAACAAGGAAGGTCTTGGGTATGTGCCTAAGAAAGGTAAGAAGCCGGCAAACATGCCCACAAGATTTGTGAGGCAAAATGGTAAGCAATGTTTTAAATGTCGGGAAATAGGACATATGCAACAAGATTGTCCTAAGGGTAAGACTCCATTCATTGGAATGTATGATTCTTGCTATATGCTTAAAAGGTCTAAGGATGGTAAAATAATTGCTCGTTTTGTTGGCACTTCAATTTTAGGCGCTAAAAAGAATGCTATTTGGGTGCCTAAATCCTTGATTACTAACCTTCAAGGACCCAAACAAATTTGGGTACCTAAAAGGACTTGATGTTTTGTTTTGTAGGTGAACTATAAAACCGTGGAAAACATTGGGTGCTTGATAGTGGATGCACTCAACACATGACCGGTGATAGAAAAATGTTCACCACATTCGAGAATGGTCAAGGAATGGAAAAGATCACTTTTGGAGACAATAGCAAAGGAAAGGTATTAGGATTGGGTAAAATTGCTATCTCAAATGACCTTTCCATTTCTAATGTTTCTTTAGTAGAATCATTAAACTTCAACTTGCTATCCGTTGCTCAAATTTGTGATCTTGGACTAATTTGTTCGTTCTCTAGTGAAGGTGTAACCATTTCTAATGCAAGTAATAGCTCTTTAGCTTTCAAAGGCTTTAGATTTGGAAATCTTTATTTGGTTTATTTTGGTTCAAGTGAATCTTGTTTAAAAACTTGTTTAATGGCAAAAACCTCATTGGGTTGGCTTTGGCATAGAAGGCTAGCTCATGTTGGAATGATTCAACTCAAAAAGCTTTTCAAACATGATTTAGTTGTTGGCTTGAAAGATGTGAAGTTTGAGAAAAATAGACTTTGTAGTGCTTGTCAAGCCGGTAAGCAAGTCGCTAATTCTCATCCTTCCAAGAATATCATGTCAACTTCTAGACCATTGGAACTCTTACATATGGACTTGTTTGGGCCAACAACCTATAAGAGTATCGGGGGAAATAGCTATTGTTTAGTCATTGTGGATGATTACTCTAGATATACATGGGTATTCTTCCTAGATGACAAAGGTGAAACCTCCGGGATTTTCAAAAGATTTGCAAAAAGGGCCCAAAATGAATTTGATTTCAAAATAAAGAAAATCCGTAGTGATAATGGTTCCGAGTTCAAAAATACCAAAGTAGAAGACTTTTGTGATGAACTTGGAATAAAGCATGAACTTTCCACAACCTACACTCCGGAGCAAAATGGAGTAGTAGAAAGGAAAAATCGTACATTGATTGAAATGGCTAGGACAATGCTTGATGAATATAATACTTCCGATGTCTTTTAGGCGGAAGCTATAAATACCGCTTGTCATGCCATAAATCGCCTTTATTTGCACCGTCTTTTGAAAAAGACTTCCTATGAGCTTCTTGTAGGAAGAAAACCGAACATCTCTTATTTCCGAGTTTTTGGTTGCAAATGTTATATTTTAAAGAAAGGTGTTCGTCTTTCAAAATTTGATAGTCGCTATGATGTTGGTTTCTTGCTTGGTTATTCTTCAAATAGCAAGGCTTATCGTGTCTTCAACAAAAACTCCGGTTTGGTTGAAGAAAAACACGATGTGCAATTTGATGAAACTAACGGCTCTCAAGAAGAGCATGAGAACTTGGATGATGTAGGTAATGAAGCCTTAAGAAAAGCAATGGAACATATGCAAATAGGCGAAGTCAAGCCCGAAGATGATCCAACATCCTCCACTCAAGTTGAACCACACACATCCTATACAAATCAAGTTCAACTAAATGAAGAGAACGATAATGAAGATAATCAACCATCCAACCAACCACCAAGGATTCATAATGCAATTGCAAAGGATCATCCAATAGATCAAATATTGGGTGACGTAAGTAAGGGTGTCCAAACTCGCTCTCGTGTTGCTTCTTTTTGTGAACATTACTCGTTTGTCTCTTCTATTGAGCCAAAGCATGTAGAAGAAGCACTCGATGATCCGGATTGGATGAACGCAATGCATGAAGAACTCAACAATTTCACCCGAAATAAAGTTTGGACATTGGTGGATCGACCTAAAGAGCTCAATGTTATTGGTACAAAATGGGTCTTTAGGAACAAGCAAGATGAGAATAGTTTGGTTGTTCGGAACAAGGCAAGGTTGGTTGCTCAAGTGTTTTCACAAGTCGAAGGCTTGGATTTTGGTGAAACCTTTGCTCCTGTAGCTAGACTTGAATCAATTCGGATATTACTTGCTTTTGCATCATGCTTTGATATTAAGTTATTTCAAATGGATGTTAAAAGTGCTTTCTTAAATGGTGAAATATCCGAACTTGTCTTTGTTGAGCAACCTCCCGGTTTTGAAGATCCTAAGAATCCAAATCATGTCTATAAACTCTCCAAGGCGCTCTATGGTCTTAAACAAGCTCCTAGAGCATGGTATGAATGCCTTAGAGATTTTCTAGTCTCAAAAGGATTCAAAATCGGGAAAATTGATTCAACTCTATTTACTAAAGTTTTAGATGATGAATTCTTTGTATGTCAAATTTATGTTGATGATATCATTTTTAGGTCTACTAATCAAGATTTTTATGAAGAATTTGGTGATATGATGTCTAGGGAATTTCAAATGTCCATGATTGGAGAATTAAGCTATTTCCTTGGACTTCAAATCAAGCAACTCAAAGATGGGACTTTCATAAGTCAATCCAAGTACGTGAAGGATTTGCTTAAAAGATTTGGCATGGAAGACATAAAGCCCATCAAGACTCCTATGGCTACAAATGGTCACCTTGATCTAAATGAGGAGGTAAACCGTAGATTTAAAGCTTTATAGATCCATGATTGGTAGTTTGCTTTATCTTACCGCATCTAGGCCCGATATCATGTTTAGCGTTTGCATGTGTGCACGTTTTCAAGCATCTCCAAAAGAGTGTCATTTAATGGCCGTTAAAAGGATACTAAGATATTTAAAGCATTCCTCTAGCATTGGCCTTTGGTTCCCGAAAGGTGCTAAGTTTGATTTAATTGGATATTCGGATTCAGATTATGCGGGTTGCAAAGTGGATAGAAAAAGTACCTCGGTAGTCACAATTCTTAGGAAGATCCTTAGTATCATGGTCATCCAAGAAACAAAACTCCGTAGCATTATCCACCGCCGGTTTAATATGTTTCCGCAGGAAGTTGTTGTGCTCAATTGCTATGGATGAGGCAAACATTGATGGATTATGGAATAAAATTTGATAAAATGCCTCTTTTGTGTGACAATGATAGTGCCGTGAAAATTGCTAATAACCCTGTTCAACACTCAAGAACCAAGCATATAGATATCCGTCACCATTTCTTGAGAGATCATGTGAGCAAGGGAGATATTGAGATTAGCCACATAAGAACCGAGGATCAATTAGCAGACATTTTCACCAAGCCATTAGATGAAGGCCGCTTTTGCAAATTGAGGAATGAGTTAAATTTCATAGATCTTTCAAATGTTACTTGAACTCTTGCCTCATGTTATGTGTTTCATTTGATGTTATTTGAGTATTTTATGAAAATATTTCCCAAATCTTTATTAAAAAATTAGCTATGATCATAAAAACTATGTTTCTTAATAGACAATAGTCTACTCTATGCACAATGATCCTTAATGATATTTACTTGAGTGCAAAACTAGGGATCATTTGCAAAATAATCTCAGTTCCTAGAAAATCCAGAAGTTCCCAGGACAATCGGAACGACCGTAGTTATACGCGCGGAACGACCTCTGTGCGGTACGACCGGCGTTATAACAACGGTACGACCGGGCTGCGGAACGACCGACGGCATTTTGTCGGTACGACCGCGACGGTTTGAAAGAGAATTATAACTCCTTGCGGTTGCGCTTCTTTCTCTCTCTCTCCTTTTAACCCACGAACGGCACGACCGCTCCTTTTTTTTTTCTCTCTCGCGCCCGTGCAAATTCCAATCCTCTCCTCTAATCCACTCAAAATCTCCCAAAATCTCTTGTTTCTTCGGTTTGGAAGCCTCTCCAGGGTTCATCTCCTCCGATCTCAAGGTAAAACGTTGTTTAATTCGCGTTTTATCTCCTTGTGGAACCCTAGGTTATCACTTTAGGGTTTTGTTGAAATGTGATGAATTTCTGTGATTCTAGTTGGGTAAAAAGGTGTATTTTGGTGTATGATGATGATTGCGCATCAGCTCCTTGGATTCAATCCATTAAAATCACCAAAATATGCAAGATTTAATAGCCCTAGAACTCGGTCAGGATAATCGGAACGACCGGTTCTTGAGCGCGGTACGACCGCAGTGCGGTCGTACCGGCCAATGAACGGCGGTACGACCGATTGTCCTGACTGAAAAACAGAAATGTCATTTCTTTCAACTAAATTCAATTCCATTCATTCCTTTGAATATCTTGTAACCTCTTATTTGGTTCTAAAGATGCCTAGGATGAGGGTTGCGACGAGGAAACCTATTGGACCTCCTCGAGGACAATCTTCTCCTCAATCCTCAGCGGCTCCCTCTCAATCGCCTCTTAAATGCGACAACAGGCAGCCCAGTAGCGCAAACTCGCTCGGTTAAATCGGAAAGGTCGTGCACGGCAAAGGAAAAGGGCCAGCTCCAGAATATGAAACAGAAGCAAGTGAGGATTATGTCTCCGAGGATGAGACTCAATCTGAGCACAACTCTGAAGAAGAAGGCACTTTTGATAATTTAGGAGAATCTCCACCACCTCCACAGGATTTGAGACTTCTTTTAGCAGATGACTACGCAATTAAAAGGCATGTAAATCAATTTCTTCTCAAATCTGATTCGGTAAATCCAAGGTTTCATCTTGTTTTCAAGAGCAAGTTTATGAGCAACTTTATGGAAGAAACAGAAAATTTGCTGATCATAAATGGATTAAGTGGACTCACTTAAATGATTTGGACAAATATAGTGGAGTATATCAGAAGTTCTATGATGTGGGTCTTCACGATCTTGTGGCTTTAAAGCAAAACTATGATGATGAGCTTATTCGACAGTTTTACGCCACAGTTCATGTGTCAGCTGATCTACAGTCCTTTAGGTGGATTTCTGTGGCTAGAGATTTGCAAAGCACAAAGGAAGAATTTGAGCAAATCTTAAGAGTAAGATCCAGTTCTTGGGAGAAAATCTTTGATAGTCCAGCTTTACTTGCTCCTGCTTGGGCTGATTACTATGACTCAAATGTCAAATTCAAGCTAGGAACCATCACCGGACTTAGGCCATTGCCAAGCATAATTAACAGGATTATCAATCACACCTTTTATCCTAAGAGCGGCAATTTTGATGCTATCAGGGGACATGCCTGGAACATTATAGATCATATTATGCGAGGCATAAAATTTGATGTTGTGGATGTTATCCTTCAGGGCATAGTCTCATCCAAGAATGATAGAGTCAAGAGAATTTACTATGCACCTTATATTATGGCTTTGATTTCTGAGAAGATAACATATCATGGTGGTCTTGGTTCAGTTCATAAATCCTATAGACCACGAGACAGTGTTCCTCCTCGACAGGCTACTAAGGATGACCCCATCACTAAGGCGGTGCCTACTGCTGATCCCATTATCAATGAAGGCTCTATTGCACAGATTCTTCAGAATCAGCAGCTCATTCTTAGTTCTTTGCAAGAAATAAAGGTCAACAGTGAATTTCGAATGAGACTCGAGGAGATTACTTGAGATGGAGCAGACTCAGAATGACTTCTTCGATGAGACTCATAACAGGATGGCTGCACTAGTAGAGAGCATGACTGACATAGAGGGAATTTTGAAGACTCCACAGCGCTTCACTCGACGGCCTTCTATTTCCAGGCCATCTCCTGTCCCTCCTCCAGCTCCAACTCTGAAGACTACTCCTCGGATACTGCCTTCGCCTCCTGTTGCTTCTCCAGCTTCAGTCACCGAAGTCATGACTAAGGTTTCAGCTTCAGCTTTAGAGACCTCTTCTTCTGATCCAGCACCTACTCCTTCAGCTCCTCCTCCAGAGCAGGTCACCGCTACTCAGGACTCCGCTCCACTAGTCACAGCTTCTCAGGACGTTATCCCTCCTCCTCAGGACCCGACTCCTACTCTCAAGACAGACCCGGCTTGCTCAGACGCGTCGTCCCTCCTCCTTAGGATCCCACTATCTGAGTCGTTTTTTGGTACTTTGATGCCAAAGGGGGAGAGAAGTGAAAAGATAGAAGACATAGCTTTAGGGGGAGCAAGCGCAAGCTTTTGCTACATATGGACTTATTATGTAATGATTGAACTACTTATGTGCTTGTAATAGTTTAACTATGCGTCATTTAACTTGTTGAACTTGTTGAGTACTTTGTTATTATCTTAAATGAAATCTCACTTATCGTTATATATTACTATTGCATTTCCTCAAGTTCAAATTTGCTAAAGAAACTCCGCCCAAATTTCTCATATTTTCTACAAAATGCTCTATCTTTTTATGCACACGTTTAGGGGGAGCTTTCTTTAAAATAGACTTAACAAGAAAATTATTCTCATACATTCTCTCATGCTTATTGCAAGAATTGTTTTATTGTTAAGCCACAAATAGAATATACAATTATGGTATATTCAAACCAATCTTTCTCACATATTGTTAGTGTTGTCATCAATTACCAAAAAGGGGGAGATTGAAAAGCATCTAGGCCCCTAAATATTATTTTGGTAATTAATTACAATATGTGAATATGGGATTAACAAGTTTATTGAGTATTTACAAGGTTAAGTCCCATTGGTGAACTTATTGACGCAGAGATGCATGCCAAAGGAGAAAATAAAGATCCACAAGGCTTAAAGACAAGGTACTAGTAGTCTAGGTTCCTTTTCTATTTTACCGGTCTTGGGAGTTTGGTTGGAAGACCGGATTATAGGATAAATGCCGTACTATTAAGAGGATCATGGCTAGTAGCTTGATAGCATGTTACGATGCAATATGGATCAACTTAGGATCATGCATGCATGTGTACTTTAACTTGAAATTGATTTGAAAAATTCTAAGTCTTCTGCTCAAAATCGGTAGTACCGCTAGATTCATCTTAAGGTCGTATCAGCTTCAGTCTTGTATGACCGGTCTCTACTCGGCGGTAGTACCGCATTTTGAAGGAACGACCAATTAAGTATTGAAGCGAACGATCGGGTCCTTAACGGTCAGATCATTGCATGCTTGGTCATTTCGTATTTTAGTTGGCGGTTCATTAAAACCGAAGCGTTGCATATTACCTCGACTTTCTCATGGAAATCGGTCGTATCATTTCGTGTCAATCGGTCGCATCGCTTTTGCGGTCGTTCCGATTTTTATGAGGCGGTTCAATAAAAACAGAACCAGTGTAAAATCTGCTCAGAAACTTATCTGGAATTCGGACGTTCCGTTTTTGGGAACGGTCGTACCGGCCTGCGGTCATTCCGATTTTTATATGGCGGTACAGAAATTCCAGAACCATTGCAAATCCTCAGGAAATCACGAAACCCTACAAACGGTCGTACCGCTCGAAGAAACGGTACGACCGGGGAAATCGGACGTACCGCGCGTTTGCCTGCGGTCGTTCCGACTGGGAGTTCAACGGCTAGTTTTTCTTTATATAGTAACTGTTCTAGCCGTTGACTGTGCTTTCGATCGAGAGGTGCGATCGTCTGATCGCCTTTTTGCCTACTGATCGTTCGATTTCGTCGACTTCTCTGGTTTCGCTTTCCAACGGTCATAATTGTTTGTGGGGCTTTAAATACCTCCCCTATGACTCAAGGCAGAGTGTTGGGGTATTCATTTGATATCAATAGAGCCTTGAGAGCCTTTGCATCTACTCAACACTCAAAATACTCTTGTGCATTCATTGTGAGGTTGTTGAGATACACTCAAGTGCATTCATACTCTTAGTTGATCCATTTGCACGTGAAGTGTGATCAGCGAAGACGTTGGTCTATTACTCTTGGAGTGTTGCCGCACTCCTAGACGGTTGGTGGTGAAGCGGTGATCTCTTCAAAGGAGATTGTGAAGAGACCCAGTGCAAGCTTGTGAGTGGTTCGGTGTTCACCATCTCCTGAGCGGAGAAAGAACAACCATAGTGATTTGAGGAAGGCTTAATTGTGGAGCGGCTTGAGACGCCAAGTTTCCTCAACGTGGACTAGTGAAGACCGGCAAGTCTTCGATACCACGGAAAAACATCGTCGTGTCCTTGTGGTTATTTCTTGTCTTTACTTTCCGCATTTATATTTCTAGCATATTATTGTGATTGTCTTGTTTAGCTAGAGGTATAACTTGTTTAGACTAAGTAATTAATTGGATAAATTGTTAATTTGTTAAAAAGTTTAAAAACCTCCTATTCACCCACCTCTAGTCGGTTATCCTTGATCCTACAATGGCCATGCACTTTCTTTATCCGATCACAACGGGGGGCCCAGAGACATCTCTCCTGTTATGTTAGGAGGGGCAAATCCCATATACTGACCAAATACATTCCTTTCCATGTTTCAGAGCATACCCAAAGCTACCTTTATAACTACCCGATTCACGGTGTAGCGTTTGGCAACCCCTAAGAGTGCTCTTACACATGTAGGAAACCATGCCGATCTCGTGTCTAAGGATTATACATCATCATTGCTTGAGACCAACTAATGACACATAGATTCATAACAATCTCAATAGTGTCTCAATGTGGGTCTTATCCAACATCATGTTCTCTAACATGTGTCCATATTATCGGTTTGATATCTCCATATCTATGACTTGTGAAACATAGTCATCAACCAATACATATGCTAGTCTATTCATATGTGTCCACATATGTTTACGACTAGGGATCGTGTAAGAATAATTATCGCAGGAATATAGAGTTTCACAACCAAGTCACATACTTGATAATAAATATTAACAATATTATTCTAGGAACAAGATAACACATTATCCAATGTCATGCGTTTCTCACTTATGTGACCCAAACGACAATGCCAAATAAAAGTGGAATTTATTTCATTAGGCCGAAGCCTTTTCGTATTAATATTATAGACTGATGCATTATCAAGATTTAAAATAAACAACCCATTCAAAACAGGTGCATAGCCATAAAACACTTCATTCAAAAATATAGAACAACCATTGTTCTCTATAATGAATTTATAACCCTCTGTCATCAAACATGAGGCAGAGATAATGTTTCTACTAATGGCTGGAACGTAATAACAATTATTTAATTCCATAATAAATCCTGAAGGCAAAAGTAGTGGCATAGTCCCGACGGCTAATGTAGCAACCTTTGCTTTATTCCCGACGCGAAGATCCATCTCGCCTCTTGCAATCATCCTACTTCTTGTTAGACTCTGCATCGAATTGCAAATATGAGCAACCGATCCCAGATCAAATACCCATGAGTTAACGTAAGAGTCAAGAAGAAAAATATCTATAACATTAATACCAGTAGTGGAAGTTTTAGTCCCACCATTCCTTTTCTCGATCGGCCAGTATTTCTTGCGGTTCCTCTTCCAATGGCCTAGTTCTTTGCAAGAAAAGCATTCATTCTCTTGAGTCGGGCGGACTTAGTCTTGGGTTTAGGTTTGTCGGTTTGGATCTCATCCAAACTTTAGCCTTGCCCTTTTCTTGACCCAAGTCTTAGCCTTCTTCTTGAAGCTTGTACTCTTTTGCACCATCATCACATGATTGTTGCATTTCTTATCTTGCCCTCTCATTGCCTTAAGCATCATATGCGCTTCGGTGAGGTTCTTGTCTAAGCTGCTCATATGGAAGTTCAAAATGAACTGCCATAACTTTCGTGAAGCGAAGCAAGAATCAAATCAGAGCCAATTCTTGGCTAAGTGGAAAACCAAGTTTTTCCAAGCTCGTGTGTAACCAACCATTTTGATTACATGGGGCTCACCGAACCACCCTCGCTAGCTTACATCCAAACAAGTTCTTTGAGATCTCAAATCTCTCGTTCTTGCTTGTGTCTCAAACATGCCTTTGAGCGCCACGATCATATCGTGAGGCCTCTATGTTCTCAAACCGCTTCAAGGTCTGAGTTCATAGCGACAAGCATGAGACAACTAACATCAAGGGACTCATCACATGCCTTTTATAGGCGCTTTTAATAGCAAAGACATTTTCAGAGACACTTCGGAATTGGTTCTTCTAGAACATGTTCCTTTTTATCTTGCCTGAGAACAATTCTCAGGTTGCGGGACCAATCCGCAAAATTTGTTCCATTAAGTTTTTCCCTTTCAAGTATCGAACGCAAAGCAAAACTGGATGTAGGTACAGCAGTTGGTGCCATGATCTACAACAAAAATATATGCAAAACTAAGACATATGTTCATTAAAGTAACTTCTATTAAACAATTTAATAAAGATACTCCCACTAAACACCATATCCCTCTTATGACATTTAATGATTCAAGATCCATAATCATTTAATCAACTAGTGAGCTTTGGCTTCACTGCTAGAAGACTAGTGAAAACGGTAAGCAACCTTTGCTAATCATATCAACTATATGACTCTTGTTGTTGGACAAGATCTCAGATGCTTCTAAGACCCAACCTTTATGCCCCAAGGTCCACAACTGTTATGATAACCTTGTTAAGTTAAACCAATGCCGCGTGTAAGTGTCTCGATACAAACCCATCTAGTCAAGGAGAGTTAATGGCACTCTGCTTTGGCAAGACCTACCATTAAAATACATGACTTTGGATGGTGCGGCATGTTTGGGAGGGCATCAATTTAACTTAATATTAAGTGAGGGAATTTTACTTCTATCATGTTAAAAGCAATTAAAGCAAAATAACATGCATAGAAATAAATGAACAGAATGTAAAGGCATTCACAGACAATCAAATTGCATTGTGATATAGCATGACCCTTCTTCATGGTAATCTCCATCGCCATGCATCCTGCTCACCATGTCTTCGAGTGGTGGACTCCTCCAAGCACTTCCACTAAGCCATTATTTCTAATAGCACTAGTAATGAACCACAAGGAGTAAAGAAGCATCACAAGTCGACACGCAGTCGTTATACAATTATAGACTGACCTTGGTCAGCAATTAACATGACACGCAGTCATGAATATTACAAGCATACATGCATCTCATACATGAAACAAGATGGGTCATACTATTCACATCAATCCTGCAAAAACAAGTTATGCACAAAATCCAATTCTAACGGACGACATGAGCACACACTACCTATAGCGTGCGGTACGAATACCAAAGATGGCGGTCCCGCTTAGCCGGTTAGCGGCGGTTCAAGGCGTGGCGGCCGAAACTTTTTCCAAACATGAATCTTATTCACGATTCGAGCCTTGGAAATCATCGGGTTAATCAAATTAGCCCTATTCAACCAATCCGATCAATGCCTTGATACGACCACATATTCAAAGATACTCCGATGGCGGAATTCGACCGTAGGAGTGATATGCGATCGGTCGTGACAAGTGCAATAAACCTTCGGTCCTTATAGCTCATACCTCCTTGTAAACCCATCTACTACCACCGAGAAACCGACGATCTTATCGACCGTGGTCTAGGTCGCTCCATCTATATGAACAGATCTAGGTTACTAAAATCGACCAAGAATAGACCCAATCTACTACTACCACATATCAAGTATATGCGATCGATCCAGATCAAAAACTACGCAGATGGCTCGATACCATTTGTTGGGTCACGGGTAGGCTACGATAGCTACAAACAAAAATTCTACCACGCAAAACCAGAAGCCATGCAAGTAGATGATCATAGATCGTTACCACCGACGCCAGTGAACAATGCGGAAGAAGGGTTGGAGCGACCGTCCAACGAAGGCGCGTCGATGTAGTGGTCGAGTCGATCGTCCAATGTCCAAAGAAGTCAATGTTGTGGTCGTAGTCGATCGTCTCCTCCAAAGAACGCTCTGTGGTTCCTTGTGAAGATCGCGGATCGCCCTCAAGCGCAACAATCGTAGTAGCGCCTCTCGGTATCCACACGCCCGGGAAGGAACAACCGAACGTCGGTGTGCCAAAGACCAAGTCGCACGGTGGAGCTCTCGGAAGATGGCGGCTAGGGTTTCGTGGTGTTTTCACCCACCTTCCCAACACCTCATGCACCTCCTTATATAGTGCTCGTGACGGATCCTATCCAACACGCCATTTAATCGATTCGATCTTGGTTTGTTCCAACCCGTTAAGTGTGTGACCACAGAGGTTCATGTGTAGTTCGGTTGTGACTCGAAACCGCTTCCGATCACTAGTCGAAGCGGCTCCTAGCAGAACATATCGATTCCCGAATACACACAAATTATATCGGACGAACCTTAATGCAATATGATCTACGACTAGGTCCTCATCACTTACGACTAGGTCCTATCTTTATACGACCAGTTCGTCTTTGGTCACGACCATTCGTAATTGCTTACGACCAGGTTACGACCACTCTATGACTACGCTCAACCGATCTCGACCAGCTTGATCTCAGATACGACCAATCAGAATCGTCAACTAAGCGACCTACTCGTGTATACTCCCTTTGCCTCACGATGTCCGGTCGAACTCCGTGAGATGTTGTGTCATCCATAGATCGCTCAATACTTTCTCGATCGAGTGTCAGATAACTTTACGTGGTCGAACACTTCGACTACTAGTGGCATGGCCATGCACTTTCTTTATCCGATCACAACGAGGGGCCCAGAGACATCTCTCCTGTTATGTTAGGAGGGGCAAATCCCATATACGACCAAATACATTCCTCTCCATGTTTCAGAGCATACCCAAAGCTACCTTTATAACTACCCGCCATTCACGGTGTAGCATTTGGCAACCCCTAAGAGTGCTCTTACACATGTAGGAAACCATGCCGATCTCGTGTCTAAGGATTATACATCATCATTGCTTGAGACCAACTAACGACACATAGATTCATAACAATCTCAATAGTGTCTCAATGTGGGTCTTATCCAACATCATGTTCTCTAACATGTGTCCATATTATCGGTTTGATATCTCCATATCTATGACTTGTGAAACATAGTCATCAACCAATACATATGCTAGTCTATTCATATGTGTCCACATATGTTTACGACCAGGGATCGTGTAAGAATAATTATCGCAGGAATATAGAGTTTCACAACCAAGTCACATACTTGATAATAAATATTAACAATATTATTCTAGGAACAAGATAACACATTATCCAATGTCATGAACATAACGAAATATAATCATCTCTATGATTGCCTCTAGGGCATATTTCCAACAGTTGTGTCGGCAAGCTTTGTGCCTAACATCGTGGTGAATGGACCCCATCGAACATGCCTAACCGGCCATGTCCGCACTCTACGGCCTACGTACGTGTAAGGCTAGTTTTCAATGACTTAATTAGCTAAGGCCGTCCCATACTAGCACATATAGTTGTACGTTAGGTCTTAGATTGGAGTTGCTGGCGTCTGGTCCTTAATTGACTTCGGGCGAGAATCTCCCCCTATCTACTAGTGAGGTACACCCCTCACTCCCCTCACTCTTCTCAGAATATAATATAACTCGCCAGCGTCCAAAACTAGGTTTTGTATTTTTTTTTGTTTATTTTTATAAAAATAGCATAGGTACACCCCTCTCGATATTTTTCATAAATCTCCCAAAATCACATTTATCATATTATCCTTTTATAAAAGCAGTTGTGCGATAATCGCACTCAAAACTACCGAATGACATTATATATTGTCTAACCTATAATCTAATGGCAACAACAGTAAAACATTAATTTTCCAAGGAGATATATGCAGCAAGTAGGATTTACAACTACCAACTTCCCAAACATAGCATTTTCATACAAAACATACACGCATGCATAATAGATTTTGCAAAACAAAATACAATAAGTAAAATAATGGGATCAACATGATCAAAGTAGGTGCTTACCTTGCTCTTTCTGTTCTGAATATATGGATGGTTGGTCGTCGAAATAATCGCTCGAGCAATCGATGTCTAATCCAAAAAGAGCCGAAAACGAATTAAATAATACCAATAAATTAAACAGTAACCAAATTCAAATATTTTTACATATTTGGGTAGAGCACGATTTTAGATGAATTTAGAAATAAAAATCATTAAATTGGAGTTTTTATGCGAAAGTTATTAACATTTTATTTTGGTTCGGTTTGGAAATTCTAGAGAAAATGAGAAATACGCTTTCTAGCAGAGAAAGCATATTATCTTATACGTTCTATTGAGGTTTACGCTTTCCAGTAAGGAAAGTGTATTCTCCTCTGGACTTATTGAGGTTTACGCTTTCTAAATAGAGAAAACGTATTTCCTCAATACTAAAAGCGTACTTTACATTTTCTTCTGATTTTCTGTATTCTGATGTGTGGGGTCCATTTGTCAGTGACTTGGTGCACACGAATAGTGTGTAGACTGAGGGTCCATGCGCACAGTGCACGAGTTCACCGAGACGTTCATTTTGCACTTAAGTGGTGGGGCCCACGTGTTAGTGACTTATTTAGAATAACGCTTTGAATTAGATTTTCTTTAATCTTTTGGCTTGGTATCACATGTCAGTGACCCAAGCATTAACTAATCAATAATTAAAACGTGGATTTGTCCTAACGACCGTGATTACACTCATTAATCATGTTGCTACAATGCATGTCCATTTTGGACAGCACAGAGCATGCTCGGGTGCTCGCCGTCGCGCTTGTCGCCAGCACGGTGGCGCACGATGGTGCTGGGGAAAGCCCAAAATGGGTTCCCCATGACCTTGCACACCCGATGGTACCGACGACGAGGACTGGGGTGGCCCAACGCGACAGCGCACTAGAGATGAGCAGCAACGATGCTACGGCTACAAGCCAACATCACAATTGTCCATGCTTCCAACTAAAGAACGTGCACACTAGCAACTACCAATCACTAGGAGCTCACCGGAAGCGAATAGGGGCTCCGGGGAAGCTTGGATATGACCGGCGATGATCAACTGAGGCAACACAGTGGGGCCTCATGTGGAGGAGGCATTTGGGTGAGGGAAAGCTTCGTCCGATGGTTGGGGAAGGATGAGTGAGGTGCAAGAGTGCTCTGGCCATGAGGAATCGATGCGAGGTTCACTGAGGAGGAAATGGTGGTCAAGCCGATGTTGTCGGCCGAAGTTGAGGAAGAAACAGTAATGCAGCAGTTCCTGTGGACCAAAGAGGAAATCGAGTGAGGTGAAAAGTTCCTTGTTCCCTAGAACATGAGATGGCGCAGGTAGCGAAGAAGAAGCTTCACAAGAGTGCCAACAATGGTAATGGCGGTGTGGAAATGGAGCTCGTGCTCTACTTGCGCTCAAGCTCGGTGGAGAAGAAGAAAGGGGAGGGGAGTAAGGGGAATGGCAAGGAAAAGACAAGAGGAAGCTCGGGTGTTCCTTCTTATAGATGATGGGTGGAGAAATCTTGAGAGAGAGAGGGCGCGTGCCCGCGGGGAAGGTGGTGATGCTATCAGAGGTGGCGATGAGACACCGGGCAGGAATGGGTCGCGGCCGGGGCAGGGCAAGGGTGCAGTGAGGTGACAGAGGCGGTTGGGCGGCGAAAAACCAAGGGCGGTGTGGCGAAGCCACGAGCACGTGGTGATGCGCTGGTGAGCATGTGCTGGTGAGGCGAGCGGAGGTGGACGAAGGTCCCTGCTTGTGGGGCCCACTGTCAGTGAGAGGGAGACAGGAGTTAGGTTTAGGTTTTGGATTTTTAGGGTGATTTATTTGCTGAATTTTCGTACTAAGGAAACAACCTCGAAATTTTATGAAACTTTTTTTGAGGGCTCTTGACCTAATGTAGTTTCTTTGTTAAATTTTTTATAACTTTATCTCTTCTGTGCTTTTCTCAAAAATTCTTACAATTTTCTGTTCTTATGTATTTGTATTTGTTATGCTTAACAAAGTTTCACATAAATTGTTTAGTAAATGTTTCCTGGGAGATTATGCCCAAGATAATTCTCTTACCTATTATTTTTATTTATTTTTTATCTAATTTCTTTTGAGTGCATGTTTGTTTGTATTTCAAGATTTGCTTTTAAACAAAAGTTCAAAACTCAAACATAAGTAGATTTTCATATGCAAGATGGTCAAAGCATTTTTCTAAATGCATTTCTATTAAGCATTCCCAAAATATGGATTTTGGGATGTTACAAACCTACTCCCTTACAAAGAATCTCATCCCCGAGATTTAGTGGACTCGGTAAAGAAGTAGGGAAATTCTGCTCTAAGTCCCTTAGTGTGAAATTCCTGTGAAATTTCTGTAAAATTTCTGTGAAATTCATGCGTTTCAAACGAACCCTTAGTGTTATTGCTAGATGCTACATATATAGGTTGCATATCTGGTGCACATGTCTCATTCGGTGGACATATACACATAGCCCATCTGGCCGCTTCATTTGGAAACCAACGACCGAGATTGATCCTCCCAAAACCCACCTCCACTTCACGACGCGTTTGCAAAAAGAACCCTGCCCGAACATCTTTATTGCACGAAGCCCCCGCGTCCCCTCTTGCCTTCCATCCTCTCGACCCAGCGCCTTGAGCCCGTCCCTAGCGCCAAGACCGCCGCCTCTGGCTGAGTCCTCCCCAGCCAAGATCGCCTCTATGCCGAGTCCCTCTCCGCCAGTGTCGCCTCGCACCGAAAGCACCGCTCTCGCTTCAAGATCTACCCCTGCATCCACGCCCCCTTTACCGTGGTGCATGCGGAGGCTATCCTTGAGTTGCAGCAAGAGGTTGTCCTCGTCCCACAAGAACTCCCAGACACCGCCAGCGCGCCGGGAGGCGCAGATAGGGAGCTAGCTGGCCACGATGATGGTGCGCTCCCTCGGCAAGTAGGAGGAGTGGCCGGAGGCCGCCGACGCAGCGTTGGCGTCGGCATCAGAGCAGTCGAGGTCAGGCACAATGCCGAATGCCATCACCACGTGCGGTATCTGGCGTTGCCCGAGCGATGGTAGTGGCTCGCCGTCGCCACCAGAGGCGAGCTCTAGGAGGTTGGAATAGGATCTCGACACCATCCCTCACACCATACCAAACCAAACCAAGATCCTCTCTTCACCACTCCCCGCCCACAATCTCCCACCAAGAACTCCAAAGATTCATAAATTCGCAGAGCCCAAGAAGCAACAAGCAGAGCAAGAATGCCCGAACATGGAGGAAACGGATCTGCCAATCCAAGGTGAAGAAGAAATATCAGGTGATCCTCCTCTAGCCTAGCCGCCCACTATTTCAACAGATCGCCACGGGACAAGCGAACCCTGCGACGGGCGAGGGAGGAGGCGCTGATCAGGGGAGACGAGAGGCGAGAGGCGTCGATGCGCAAGGGAGGCAGCGCGGCATAGGAGGGTTCTTTACGCAAAAGTGTCGTGAGGTGGAGGTGGGTTTCGGGAGGATCAATCTCGGCCGTTGGTTTCCGAATGAAGCATCCAGATGGGCTATGTGCACATGTCCACCAAATGGAACATGTGCACCAGATATGCCGCCACATATATAGGACCTATATGGGGGCTTACATAGCTAGCTCTTCTTGGCTTATATTGCTAGGATTGTATTTTTTTTTGTTAGTCAAAATTGCAACAGGATAGTGCAAATTCTTGGTATTTTCCCTGGGACACTCCCATTTGGTGTGTTTGCTAGGGGACACTATACTTTGGGCAATATAATACCATTTTCGGCTTAAAGAGGAGAGAGAAGGTTAGTGAAAAGACTATTTTACCCTTCCAGTCGGACCCGTTGGTACTTGGCTCGGACCGACCACATATAGCCGACAGCCGGACCCAACTTGCCCATGCTTACCCTTCACTCTCATCTTCTCTCAGTCGCTCGCATGTCCTCACGGTAGGCACAGAAGGGTAAAATAGACTTTTCACTAATCTTCTCTCTTCCCTTTAGGCTAGAAATGATATCATATTGCCTGGAGTGTGTTTGGATAAATAACCACCAAAGTATAGTGTCCTCCGGTGAAGTCACAAAATATGAGTGTCCTCGGGCAAATATCATGAATTTGCAGCATCCTGTAGCCAATTTTGTCTTTTTTTTTTGTTAAGGTGGAGTACTAAAGCAAAACCCTCGTTTCTAGCCGCTCTGTTTGGGACAATTAATACAAGTTTCTGATGGCTATAAGTCGGGAATTTCGGAAACCTTCTGCAGCACAAAATTGAGGAAAGTGTGCGAGATTAGATACTTCGGATGGGTTTTGTTCAAATTCCGACTATGCAAGAATCATGGAATACACGGTACATATAAACACAAATAGCTTACACGTAGTCATCGTGTGGAAGTCTTTTTCTTTCACCTAAAATTAGTAATCATGATCTGACAATTTTTCTTAGTGTGAACCATTTGTGGTTAGAGATTCCACGCATCTGCTCAGATTAGCAAGATAGCAGATAAGGGGCATCACACCATGCGTTAATATACTACCACTTGATTAATTCAATGAATCTGCAGAAGGTGATAAGTTTGTTTTTTCTTGAATCCATTTGGCCCATCTATTATGCATCTACTCAGCCGTCGCTTCTGCTTCAGTTTACTGTTTGTTCCCTCCTCGAAGAACATTGACCAGGCAGTTTATATTCTCTTTCACAACGGTATGCATGCATTGTATGTACAGTTGATTAACTGATCAACTACTCTCTGATCTCGCAATGTTCATGGGTGCATTATGTTGCGTGCAAAGCATGTCTGACAGATCAGAAGACGCATGCATGCATGCATGATATAGCCTATAGAGATCTGTGACTGACACAAATGTTAGCTGGTAGCATGGCAAATTAAGGCCGAGACAGGCTCCCAGCACTCCAGCAGGGGTCACACAATCAAGACATGACAATAAATCTGACAGCAAACAGTAACCAATCCAAGGTTTCTGTCCACTCTGTCGCAAGTTTTGCGTTGCATCTTTTTCACGCTGATTTGAGACTGAAAATTTTCATGTACCAACCCACTTATCCAAAAGGTCGTAAGTTCATAGTACTTGGACAATAATGGTTAAGAACTCTTGTATTGTTCGAACTCTTTTTCGGCATCTAGTGGCATCGGATACTAGAACAACATTCAGGAAAATTTAAGCCCCATGACAGAAGACACCAATACTGTCCTAACACTTCTTGTTGTTGCAAAAGAACAATATAACAGATCAGAATTCAGAACACAAAACAAAAGAGAACATGTGCATGATTGGCATTTGGCAGGGTAAGTATGGAGAACAGAGTACCACGGAGGCATGGTCCGCATGGACACATGGAGAACATAGTTCTGGCTTTTGCATTGCATTTTTTTTCATGTTGATTTGAGACTGAAATCAAGGGTTCATTATTCGTGAATAGCTGTTAAGTTTCATGGACCAGCCTACTCATACAAAAGCTCAAAGTTACTAGGGGAATGGCGAGAGGTGGGCGAGATATATACTAGTACTTCGACAATAATGGTTAACTCTTGTCTTCTTGGAACCCTTTCTCGGCATCTAGTGGCCTTGGATACTAGGCAACATACAGAAATTTTTTGCACCCTATGACACTGCTGTCCTAACAGTTCACCACAAGGCCTTCTTGTTCTTACAAAAGAACAATATAGCACATAACACCAAAAAAAAGAAAGAAAGAAAAAGAAGAGAAAATGTGCATGACTAGCAGGACAAAAGTACCACGGACACATGGAGCAATACATGGATGCCGCCTTCTGATTTGTTTCTTTGCTAATTCAAGCCGGAAAGAATCAATGCTGTAGCAGTAGCATTGCCAAACTGGCCATGCATATCTTATGTAAAACAACTGAAGTCCAATGATACAAGAAGTTGCAGTTGCAGCTAAGAGCAAAAATGCATAAATTATGCATAGCGGACTAGATCACGTTGCCAATTTGGCATTGCCGGCCTTTGGCTCTTATTCATGGATGGGTTTGGAGTTGCTTGCAAGCAGATGACTGAACAAAGAGGAGGTAGGACAGGCAGGATTGTCTCATAATCCCTGAGCACAGTAGCAAGCTGCCCATGTTCTTCAGACCGCATTCCCTGTGGCAGATCTGGTTAAGTTTGAGGGATTTAGTTGTTCACTTGTTCTTAAAGATTAATACCCTATTGACAGTTGTTTGTATCTTACCATATATAACAATGGAATTTATGGTATGATAGGTCAGAAAAATGCATTTTTGTCTGACACCATCAGTCAACATCTAGTTGACCATCTTGCCCTTGGAGGGTTGGGTGCTCCCAATCTGAAGTTCTGAACTTTCAAATTTATGATTTTTAGCATAAAATATTTGCAATTTACAGAGATACTCCTAAAGCACTGTATCTTGACAATGGCAAGGAACTGTTTGGCATTGTCAAACTGTCGTCTTAAATCAGTCGTTCCAATTTCCCCCTTGTTAAACATTAGATATTCTGAACCAATAATAGAATGCCATTTGAACATTAACAGAACATCCTGCCCACCTGAAGAAGGTTTGAAACATATATCGCATTTTTCACATCAGTCATGTAACAGCCCAAAATTAGGTTTTCTCTCTGGTTTGTGCTTAAATTGTTAATTTGTGAATTTTTGAGCATTTCTCTACATCTTTGGCATTTTATTTAAATATTTTTCTACTAAAGACGGAAACAAAAGAGTTTTTGCGAACATTTAAAAGCTGGAAAAAGCCTGGAAATAATTTTGCTAAGAACTAGATGGTTCCAGGAGTCTCTCCAAAAAAGTTTCCTAATGTTCGGAGTTAGTTTGCTAATTTAAAAAATCGGAAAATATTAAAAATCCAGATTTTCCTTCCGGGGCCGATTTCTTTCCCCTTGGCCTAGCCCACTCCTGTTCCAGCCCGACAATGGCCCATGCACCGTCTCCCGGCGTCTGCAGCCGCTGACGCGTGGGGCCCACGCACCAATATTCATCTTTCACCTCGCGCCTGCCCGTTCGCCGCTCACCAACGCGGAGAGCTGCTTTGTCGCCTATTTTGAGACCTCCATCATCGCCAATGGACTAGGCTGTCACCCTCGCTTGTCGCCTCCAATCCACCTTGAGGTAAGCGCTGCGTCACGTCGCCGTAGTACCAACCGTGCCAGCTCCCGTGCGCACGCCCCCGGTTTGCGACCGCCACACACCGTTTCGTCGCTTAGCAAGCCGTTGCAGGCACCATCCACCCCCTTGTCGCCTCCTCTTGTCTGCTCAGGCGGAGAACGAGAGCACGCTCTCGAGTTCTCGCCGAGGCCGTCGTTTTCTCGCGGTCTCTTCTCGCGTATTCTACTTCATACTTAAGCTGTCCAGCCGTATCACTTTCCTCCTTAGCTCGCCCTCATTCCATTTTCTCTCAAACTAGAGCTCCTTGCTCCGCAATTCAGTGGGAATGCGAGGCGTCCCTTTGGGCACCGGTGAGCACGCCGCCCATCCGCATCCACACAGGTGAGCTTTTCCTCCATTGACATCCGCGTTCCAGCTCGTCTCTTCCCTCCCTAATACTTTTTCCTTGGACGGTGTTGCAGTTAAGGCCTTGTGCGACGAGATCAACGCCGTCGTCTTCAACTCCGGCAAGTACACTGAGTGCAACCGCCCTGTTTTTCTACCTCTGATTAGCTCCATCTGTTTTTTTTTGCGTCTTCCCGTGCCCCTTGGTCCCGCATGATAAAACCGACTGCTAACTAGGGGTTCTGGCAGGTTTTCGCCGAGCCCACATCATCTTCCCTATTTCTGACCGCCACTGCCAATTTTTTGTCATCTCTCGCCGTCCGGAGAGTTACCGTTCGATTCATTGGCCATATATCATCTCTAGATCCTCAAGATACTAATGCCTCACCTCTCGTGGCCTAGTTCTACCTCAAGCTCACTGTCACCGTGGACCGTACTCTGCTGTAGCTGCTCGCTGTTGTCAAGCCGTCCCGGACGTCAACCATATTGGTGAGCTCCTGAACCCTTGTGAGTCCAAGTAAGATGTTTAGATAGGATTCCCGTGACTTCTAGCTCGCTATCACCGTTAGCTTCTCGTCGCTGCCATTGCCGCTCGCTACCAACGCAACTCCGATGACCATAGGTCTCCGTGCCACTGCCGTTATCATCTTCGTTGCTTCCTGCAATCGTCACATGCATTCATTCGTTTATCTCATCCCCGCCCACTTTCACCATTTGCAGCTATAGCATTGCCGCTACAACATGTGCACCCCTTTAGCAACATATATATGTGTTGATAGAAGTCCAAATAAATGTTGTTAGTGTCTATACCAACGTATTTAGTATGCGTTGCCATTGAGGCCGTTGCCAAGGTCTGTGACAACATATAACAACATATATAAAAGTGTTGGTAACATATAAATAAAAGTGTTGTAAAGTTGCAACGCATATTTTGATATAGTGACAATATATATATATATATATATATATATATATATATATATATATATATATATATATATATATATATATATATATATATATATATATATATATATATATATGCTTGGCATTGGACACTAGCAAATCACTTCCAAGATTGTTTACAACACATCTAATCATTGCAAAATGTGTCCTTTTCATGGCCAGGCTGGGCTTATCAATTATGGCCCAAGGGGTTAAACAAAACACACATACCAAAGTGTATAACAAAAAATTTTCATTGATATCAACAAAAAATTGTTTCATTACAAAGAATTTCTAACTGGTTTCACAAGTCTAGAGGCATGCACAGTTGGTACCATCATGATCTAATAACATAATACGCCCTAAAATATAAATGTAAGTACATGTCTATACTTTTAGTGGAAAACCTTCGTTCTCTATGCATCCGTGGTTCTATAAAAAAATTCTTCATTCCCTATCATTCTCCATTCTATACACAAGTTTCCTGAACAGTCCAAACCATCAACTATATCTTCTCAGTCTAAAAAGAGAAATAAAGTTCTTTTAGTGCATTATTAAAGAAAAACATCGAGCACAGTCAATACTTCTAAAATGTTCTGTTATAGAAAACTGAGGCAAGGAGTAACATCATATTAAGAAATGCTTGAAAATTGGATACATACATCCATGCAACATTTGCATCGGCACAAACGAGTATTGACAGTGTAGACAGTGGGAAGCACCTGGAGAACAAAAAAAAATGATATTATGATCACATATTCCAACTTCAATCATGTGGTAAGGATCTAACAAAATCAGGAGCAATGAAATTAGCAAAGTCAGCTAGCTTTAAATACTTGTTTTGCTCAGACGGTTTCAAAGGATTGATAGGAAACCTGTTATTTTAATCTTATCGTATGATGATTAACAAATTGAGAAACCAAAGAAACCCACCCATCCTCAAAGCACAACAATCTGGTAAACAAGAACATAGCTGTCAGCAAAATGACAGATTGACAAATTCACTTACACTTGTGCCCATAAATCAGAATGAGAGAGGACATTACCAACAAAATTACAGATAACACCTCGAAACGAAGGAGGTAGCCGGTGGTAGACTAGGGGTTGTACCCACATCCCACTTGAGGAACAGAGGAAGGAGCAAAGTAGCAGACCATAAGCAAAGTACCCATATTCACTAGTTACCACTATTTTCTTTTCTAACAACCAAATGAACTGAAGTTCAATTTGACACTGTTATGAAGCCGGTAATCGGTCTTACCAGTGGGGACCGGGAAAGGAAAAACCAGCAGGTTTTTCCCGGTTTAGCAAATTCAAATTCAAATTTTTGAATTTCGACTGGTTTTTAAGCAAATTCAAGTGTACTTTGTCCTGATTTTTTTCTCAGAAATCCAGTAATCGGCCGGTTTTTTTTCCGGCTGGCGACCGAGATTTCCACCGGAAACGGGTTTTGGATCCTTGGTTATGAACATATGTGTTGTGCATTACAATCATCATTTGATTAATGAACACAACTAAAGGCTGAAAGCGTTATGCATAAGCTTGCCTGCATGCTTTACATTCAAGTTATGCTCTTGTTGATAAGGTGCCTTTTTTGGCCCTTTACTGACCTGAAATGATGCGAAATGGATAAGATGAAGAACCAGACGAGGCTTCCCGAACCAGAAATGTTCATCACTGAGTTTCACCACTGGCATTCCTTGAATAACTGTATGTCACTCTTTAATTTCAATAGCCATCATTGCAATTATAGCCTGCAGCTTTGTTCCAACTGCTAAAATCACCTACATATATATAGGAAAGCACTGTCAGCTCCTGTCATATAAAACATGTTACCATCAAACAAACCACAAGTACTTACCACAAGCGGAATTGTAGAGAACCAGAATAAGTTGCACCATCCTGAAGAAAGCATATTTCGAATAAAAAATGCTTTCGAATAAAAAAGTTAAACATCATTTTGTAGAGCTATATACTGCCAAATTGCATAGGAACTCCGACCAAGGAGCTTGCATGTTCTAGTATTGGCAATTTTTGGGAAATCTAAGTGTTCACTTCAAAGCACAGAACACAGCTTCAGTAGAGGTGTGTTACACTGTTATGTGAATTACAGAGGATAATTTGGCAGCATGTAGTTAATAATTTCTTCGAAGTTGGTGATTAGGAAATAAGATTATAACTCACCATGAACATTGAAGAGCATGACAACCAGTGCAAAAGCCCATAAAGGTGGACTGATAAATTAAAGGATGACGCAAATGAGTTATGAGTCAATTAGTTATTAGGAAAATCACGCAAGGGATAATAAAGGAAACAAGGGTAGTGGTACGAAGACTAATTTCTAGTTGGTAGGAAACTACAACAAGAGAGTGGTTGCTCTTATTTCATGAAAAATCAAAATCCTAAAATTGTAGCTGACATTGTCTATTAGTTTATACACAAGTTATTTAAGTGAGGATGTCTAACTCAGAATATTCTAATCATAATTTGATGTGAAAACATGTATAAAGAACAGAACTTAGTTAAATGATTGAATTTTTTTTTATGAATTGTCACAGTATGCTTAAAGAAGTCCAGGAAAGGTGTATAAGTACACGCACTAGATTCTCAAGCTTCCTTACCTAATGCCAACAACTGTCTTGAAATCATCCTCCAATGACCTCTTAATGTACTTCCGAAAATTGAACCTAGTCCCTGGAGATAAATGAGCCTATACAAAGATTTATCAGCAGTGTAAAGTGTAAACTAATAGCGGAAAGCACTAGTAAATTAGAAGCTACTTACAAAGAATGAATCAGGTCAAAAGTCGTAGTCTCGTCCTCCAACAGATCTGAAAAACTACCCAAGAAGCTCGCCACAATTTTATATCAAATCAAATCATAACAAGCCCAAGAGCTCCCAAGCCACTAAATTTCATTGCTAGCTACAACACGCAGAAATATCATGAGAAGATGCTTTAAAGTTTAATTAGAATAGTTTGTCACATGTAGCTTACTTTTTTAATATTTTTTACTTTATAATCATGGAAAACCTTTTCGCCTCCTTGATTCAAGAATTTCTACCGAATAAATCATCTATTCAAGTTTAAACATCATTGATATTCAAGATTCAGTTGAATGGTATTTACCTAGTAGTAATCTATGCCCACTTATTCAAGCTTTGACAATGTATATTAATTTGAGAAGAATTCAAACTTGCGCTTCTTTCAAACAAATGATATTCTACTTGCCTTGGTAAGCATACATAGTAGGAGTCATGAGCCAACTTACAACATAGAGCAGAACTGTGATTTTGCTCCAATAGCTCGTGTGTTGCCTCACAAAAGATGTTTGATGAGTAAGCCTAAACTTTGAGGGATCTGCAAAAGTTAAATATGGCATCAAATTGGGAATCAACATAGTTAAATATGGCATCAAATTGGGAATCAACAGAATGAAGTATATTGAACCAGCTTGAGGAGGAAAACCAAGACATCTCTATGAGTATGGACCATGAATTCTACTTCTAGCATAAGAAAGCAAGAACAACTAACAGTATGTTATGCATTTCACCTAAAGCATATGAAACAATAGCTAATAAAAATAGATACTACCATATGAGAATTCATAGGTAAGGGAGCAAGTCTCCTTTTCCCACTCCTTCCATATACGCGTTTGCATAGAAAATTTTCAGTGACTGCAAGCTTCTTTTTTCACAAAGTACTAGCATAAATACGAAATACTTAGATGCTTTTCAAACAGGAAACCTGTATGAAGTCCGAACTGATCTTACCTTTGCTCTACCCAGGGACATTGTAAGAGCACTGAATGCTCCATGGAAGACAGCAGCGTGGTGGGGAAGAGGAGGCGTACCTCAACGCCGGCGCCAACGTCATTGGGAAGGAGAGGATGATGCGGGGGCTCTCCCATGGCCTTTTCCCCACCAAAACCGGCAAGAAGGACTGACGCAATCCTAGTCGCCGCATCCACTTCCCCTCCATGACCGACCGTCGTATATAGTAAGGCACGGTGCAGCGGGTGAGGCGGGTGCGGCGTGGATGGGAGGGAGGGACCGGCGCGAAGGCGAGGGATGAGTGAGGTGGGTGAGGGGCAAGAGGGCCACGGGCAGCGGGTGAGGGGCAAGCAACGACGGGCGACGACGGCGCAGAGGCAGGTGAGTGGGCGATGGAGGCAGAGGATGTGGGCGAGGGGCAAGCAGCGGCGAGCGAGAGCGGCTCGAGGGAGATGGGCGAGGACTAGGGCGGGTCGGTGACGGGCGAGGGTGTTGTGGCGGTGGGCGAGGGGGCATGGTGGCGATGAGTTGGGAGCGGCGCAGATTTGGGGGAAGGGATGGGACGGCGGATATTTTTGGAAGGACGGAAGGGGATTTTGTAGAAGAAGATGAAGCGGAAGGGACTAACTAACCATCAAGGGAGGAGGGAAGTCAGGATAAGATGAGTTTAGAGGGGAGTAACTGAGCAGTTTTATTTGGATGTGGGGGTGGTGGGCTGAGTTGGTTCTGCAATGCATCTGCTTTCCGTTGCGAGTTATGTGTTGTTGTATGTATGTTTTTCTTGTACCTCTTGTCGTTGCTGGCAAGGCTCCTATTATCGTCTTGGCCGTCAACCACCTCCGTTTGTCTTTCCATCCTTCCATCCTTCTTTTTCTACTGTCACCGTCGACCAATCGCCGGCGCAGTGTCGCCGCGGTGCTCACCGTCGAGCTCAGTCCCCTCTCCCCTGTTCTATGTCGCTGGCAGGTGGGTCCCCCTGTCAGGTGGCCTATTAATGCACTAAATCACGTTTAAACACTAATTAGCTAGTCTCTGACATGTGGGCTTTGCCATCTTAAATCATTTTAATAAATCCAGAAAAATAGAAAGATGTATTCTATTATAAGAAAACATGTTTTCTACCTAAGCTAGTGTAATTCTGGAAAATACGCCATCGACGTTTCCATTTTATTTTTCAGGATTTTCTTAACTGAACCAACTTCAAATGCTTATAAATTTGCATATGAACTCAAAATTGATTGAATTTTGTTTCTAAAAATCATTTACTTTCATATTATGCAAAAATATTTTACTTTTCTCTCAGTTGGAATTTATTCGGCTCTTATTGGTGTTAATTGGCTTTTACCGATTAGATACTGACATCTTGGAAACCGCCGAAGTTGATCCCGAGCAAGATCAAGTGTTCAATGAGCAAGGCAAGAACCCTCAACCATGTTGATCCCATATTTTCATTGTTATGTATGTTGTGTTTGAAATTATTATGCATGTGTGTAATTTCAGTAAAAGTTGCTATATTGGTAAGGCTAGTAGTTATACCCAATTGTTGCATTAACCCCACCTTGATAAATTGGTATCCTCACCATTGTCACCTTAGTAATGTTATCAACTTTTCATAAATTATTGTGGAATTTTAGTTGATACGAATTAGTTGATGCTTAGCCAGGTTTAACAGTGTTAGTCTTGCTAGGTTGTAAAAGCTTGATAAATTCTTTGATCATGGGGAAACACTTGTATATGTCCAGAGGAGGTATCTCAGTTATTTTTACTATCAAATGAAAATTAAAAACTTGTTTTGGAATTGGGCGAGTGGTGGTTGAGACCAAGGAAAAATCTATTGGCGAAATTTCACCGGTAATCAGCGGTTACCAGCGTTATTGGTGGGGTTCGATAAAATTTTATGCCGGGCAAAAAAAATTGGATTTATCTAATTTTCATCCAAATTTTAATTCAAAAGTTAGATAAATTTCGTCTTTACATCTGAAAAAATCAAACTTTAATTAAAAAATTCGTCTGAAATTTTGCCGAAATATCCAGTTACCAGCGGTTACTGGTTCTATCGACTAGGTACGAAAAAAATTGAGAAACGATATAGTTTTCCCTGGTTGAGACCGGTGTAGGTGCATGAGACTGTGGTTTGTGGTTGTCTCGCCTGTGCCATTAAGGATCGATCTAGTGTGCCATGGACCCAAGTACATACATACAACCACACGTGCCTTATGGGAGGCCCTAGCATAATAAGTTATTGGGTTATAGCAAATCAAACCGTAGGTGGAAAATTGCAGTACGCAATTGGGATAGTGCGGGCTTGATGGAGGAACGCCATGTTTGTAGGTACTTTGCGAGGTACGCAAAGTTTACCAACACAACGTATGAGTCCTTAGGATTCTGGAGAGCTCTCTATATTCTAAGAAGGTATCATAGCGTGGTTGTTGGTAGGACCGGTAACATAAAAGTTTTTGTCATGAACTCTCAAATCAGGTACCTTAGGTATTGTGTGACATGGATGACATGGTGTGATGTTTATGTTGAGTGGGTAAAGTTGTACAACATCTGTAGAGTATAAATCTATTCGAATCGCCGTGTCCCTGGTCATAGACACCACTTGGCAATGTCACACAATAAGTAGCTTTATGTTTTGCAAATCGGTTTGGGTAACAGATGGGAACTTTTTTATTAACTAACCCTTTTTAAAATTTTATTTTAAAGTTAACCCCCGATGAACTTTATTTCCAATTCTAACCCCTTTGGTCACGCCACAACCCGTGGCATGACAAAACAATATTGTCATGCCATATGATAAGTCTGCTAAATAGCACTTTTTGTCACGCTACTGATCGTGGCGTTACGAAACTACACTGTCACGCTGGCATGACAAGAGCTTGCCCAGATACGGGCTGACGTGATAGTGTTGTTTTGTCACGCCACGGGTGGTGGCCTGACCAAAGGGGTCAGAATTGGAAATAAAGTTCACAGGAGGTTAACTTTAAAATAAAATAAGATAAATGATTAATTAATATAAAAAATTCAACATATGGATAGCAAATCCATGCATAGTTGTTTCGACAAAAGGACTTTGTCGCTGTTTTGAGGTTACAACAACAAGCCACTTGTTTAATTATGCTATTTATACCTTATTAAATTATGCTATTTATACCTTATTATTTATTGTTTAGTAAACGTCAAATGCTTTTACAACTTCCGATTGCAATCTATTACTTATTATTGCAAATTAAACCTTGTTTTATGCAAAATGGTAAAATGTAGAAAGACAGCCGCCTGTCTTAACATAACCTTGCATACTATATAACCTTTACTATAAAAGTCTTGCATTTGTACTCACAATTTGCTTGTTGAACATATTCAGAGAATGTGAATGAGATCTCCATCGGTTGGATACTTTTACGCTGTGAGTTTCAATGTGGATGACACTGAGTTTTAGGGTTTAACCAAGTCAGTTGCCTGTGGTTGGGTGACATACATGGGTGTTATTTGGTGTCATAGTACCATCCATTCACAAATGCAGGAAATGTTCCCTGTGCTGCTAGGACCAATACAAGCATGGCATTCATGCCAATCCACTCCAGGAACAAGAATGCTGTTCTTACTTCTTAGGGCCCAGACATCGATCTAGCAACCAAAGAATGAAAGGAACATAAAACAGGTCCTGAGCGCAGAAATTTCTTGTATGAACTGAAGTACCAAATATAAACCATACCACTATGTAGAATGCTGAAAGAATGATTCCAGCCGCGCTAAGCGTGAAGCAGAGGTAGCTAAAGCTGTAGAGTTGCTTGTTGATTGGAATAGTTATAAGAGGAGAGTAATGCATGTAAAATTCTAAGTTCACAGTTTGTAACTACTAGTTTATGTGTAAGAAATTTATTTGAGGAGTGTCCTTTGTGAAGTCGAGGAGAATGCTGGGTAAAAGGAGTGAAAGGCCCATCAGAAGCCAGTGTTTTAGTCTCTCCTTGTGAGTGAAAATCAGAATTTTGTTGTCAGTGTTGCATTTCTTATAAATTGAATGGTAGAATCAAGTATTGGACAATAACTTTAAAATGGATTAGAACATGGCCGCAGTGGATTCCGATTGTCCCAGATAAAATCGACGATGTCGAACTGACAAACAAAACATTTTGAGATACTTAAGTGAAAGAGGAATCAGTGACAAATTCAGCTTCAGCTTTATCTTCAGTAGGCTCAAGTTGTCGGATTCCAACCTTAACAAACTTTCTGGTTTGAAAGGCTCAAAGCACCAAGCTGGTGCGTCGGCGCGCATAGGACCTGTGCTTGGTGAGTTGAATGTGCAATCCTGATCAAGATATAATTGAAGTACACAGAACATTGAGACCATAATTCTTGCCATATAAGGCGCCTTAAAGCTAATACAATGTTGCATTGTGATAACAAATAGCTCATGTCTCATGGTAAGTACTAAGATTTCAACTCTACCTTTGATGGGACCCAAACTGGCCGCTTGTACAGATGGTACATCCCCCAAACCTGTCTATCATCATAGCCAGTGATTGCAAGCTGGGTCCAGGTGGCCCCTCACAACACATTGTACCTACAAGAACAACTGAACAAGTGCTGTATCAAAGACGAAAAAAGTTCAGAAGTGCTGGAATGCTCAGGACAAGTTCCGGGTACCGTAAATAGCTTCCCATCGTTAATATAACCGTTGCTGTGGTATACAAAGCTCCAATCCGGGACATGTAGTGAGAATGTCGTGACCATGTATATGACAGACGCAATGTAACCGCCTAACATGTTGATCATTGGAAAGGGCAAGAAATGTTCATTACATTCAGACATCAGGAAGCCTGAAACATATTGAATTTCAAGGAAGGATTATTTACCACTGCTACCGGTATGAATCGAATATGGCGTATGGACCAGACCGGACAGTGGTTGGTCGCACCTTCGTGCTAAAATCTGAATGCTTCTATGAGAGCAACTACAAAGTACACCATAGCTATCCTCTGATGAACCAAGTTCAAACAAAGGGAGAGAAGTATGAGCGATGACATGGAGGAAAAGCAGCGCGAAATATCTTCTTTGGTTGATCAACTGAACCTGGAGGATTGCACACCATCTTATCTTCTTCATGTCCACTCCATAGGAGAGGTCATCCGGAGCATGTGAGTATCCACCTTCATCCATGCCATATATCAAATCCACAATACGTGTCAAAGATTATTTGAAGCACCAGAGATGTAAACTGAATCATGCCAATATTCGATAGCAGTTAACAGGTGACATGCTCATAGAAGACATTTACCTTGATGTTATCGTTATGGACTAAGAGGCACGGACTGCTCCAACCGGTACCCAACCGGTCCAACCGGTGGCATCCGGGTCGGCTGGTAGCCGACCTTTCGATTTGGCAGGCACGCAAGCTACATGAGGAGATCACGATCTCAAGGAAAGGGATAAGTTATATTAATTAGTTGTCTCCTTATAAGAGATTGTGTTAGTCACGATCTCAAGGAAAGGGATAAGTTATATTAATTGATTGTCTCCTTATAAGAGATTGTGTTAGTCGCTTTGCTTATCCCTTAGCTTTCCAAATAAATGTTGCCTAATTTATAAAGGCAGCTGGATGTAAAATAAATTGAGTTTTCTCAGCTAGTTCGGCAAGATTAGAGCCTCTGCCGGCCGAGAACAAGTCCCACCGAGCTTGAGGGCGATCCTCACCTCCGCCAGGTATCATCGCCTTTGAGATTCCTCTCGGCTTGTCCCTCACCAACCAACAATCATACCATTAGGTATCAGAGCCACCAAGGACTTCAACCATGGCCACCACTGCAACTCGAGGACGAGCTATCTCACCGCGAGAGGTGTAATGTTATGGTCCAAAATCCAGGCGAGTACTAAAGCACACGTGGACTGTAGCAACATGAGTCCGGTAGCACCACGTGAATAGTCACGCGTGCAAGTATTAGACAGGATTTATTATTTAGGAATCTATCTATTAGGTGTTTAGTATTCTCTATTAGTTAGAAAAGTTATTATTAAATTGGATTGTTAGAGATAAGTTTCCTAATATATTATTTCTTAGCGATCAAGTCGGGTCATCTCTATAAAAGGGATAGCATGTATCCATTATCAATCAAGCAAAGAAATAAACATAGTTAGTCCCTAACCGGTTGACTAAAGATCAGAACCTCCTTGTTCGTCGAGAAGAGTCCCAGCCGAGCTTGAAGAGTGATCCCTCGCCTCCTTGGCTAATCAGATCTCAGAGCCTCGCTGTCTCGACAGGGAAGAGCCCTACCGGCGGTTAGATGAGGGCGAGCACCCTTCCCTCTGTCCTCGGACCCATACCCAACCAAAGACCATATCATTTGGTATCAGAGCCACCCACCATAGCTCCCGGTGCTGAACTATCTCCCTTTGTCATATTGAAGGCTGGCAACAAAAAGATGATGACCTCAACTGATAACATAATGACCATCCTCCAAGAAATGAGAGCATTGATTGTCAAGTTGAAGAATCAATCAGGAGGCATCGCGTGCCATTGCAATGACAGCGCTGCCATCACCTTCCTCAACAGCGCCACCATCACCTTCCTCAACAGCGCCACCAATGCCACCCCAGTGGGCATCGTTGTCCTTGGTTACACCAAGTTGTGTCGCAACATAGTGGCACTACCCTCACCATCGATGACTTCTCTTCAGGCTTCGCTGCACTTGGCTACATCATTGATGCCTTTGCCGAGGAAGAAGGTTGTCGTCGTCCAGCGGCGGTCCTTTCCACGCAGCCGACGGAGGTCGTGCCTTTGAAGGTGTGGTATGCAATGACTGTCGTGTGGGGGTCAACAATGTCGTTGCCTCTCATAGAATCGTTGCATCTCAGGGCGAGAAGGATGCTGCTGTTGCCCCACGCCGGTTGCCTTTGCCACCAACGACTCCCACGACATCAACCGACGCTGGAGGGTTGTTGTCCTTGATGTTGTTCATTGAGGCTTCGTTCATCCTCTTCTACATGACACGGCGTCGTCATCGTAACATGCAACTCTTGTTTGTTGAGTGACATCCACATGTCCTAGCCTCAACACCATACCCCCTAGGCCCAAAACCATTTTGATAGCCTAGTCAAGTTAAACCAATATTATGCATGAACGTGTCCAACACTTCCCTATTTTATTAAGATAATTAATGACACCCTATTTTGGTAGACCTACCAATTAACGACCAAAATATTGATAGGTGTAACAATTGGAAGGACATCAAGTTTTACTTAATTTTTCTAGAGGGATACTATTTTATCATGTTAAAAACACCCAAAATAATAACATGAACAATAGTATAACAGGAACATAAAAACATTCACAGATAATCAAATTAAGCTGTGAGATAGTATGTCCCTTAGCATGACAATCTTCATCACCACGCTTCCACTTCACCAAGCCATCACGCTTGAAGTCACCACATGCATCTATTGAGCTATTACTCCTAACAGCTAGTAATAAATTACATATGAGAATATCAAACATCACAAGTTGACACGCATGCCGTTATACAATAATATATAGCCCATGGCTGTAAATCAGCATGGCGCGTAGGTCATGAAAACTCATACATGCATCACATACACAATGGGCCATATTATTCACACAAACCCTGCAAAAAACGAGTTATGCATAAAATCCAATTCTATCGCACAACATGAACACATAATACCTATAACACGTGGTACGATTACCTAGCACAGCTATCTTCGTTATTTCCATAGCCGGATGCATAGAAATATCCGTACACCTGGTCTTCAGCTTCATACTCTGAATCCACTTGTTTGAGCAACCATGAGTACCAAAAGTACACAACAAGCCTTCATCGCAAATGCAATTATATAGATGCAAGGCTTCTAAGGGAGGGGTTGTATGTTTATTTTAGCTCAAAGCCAATTTGCTCAAATACTATAGAAATATTTTCCAAACATATGGCTTAGCATGTTTAACTGCAAAACCAAGGTTTATTTTGTATAAGAAAATGTTATCACGACCATGCTTAAACCAGCATGACCACGTCCCTAACAACTATGCTTAAATCATCATGTCACAATTCCACCTAACATGTCTCAATTTACTGGCGACCATGCTTAAACCAACATGTCCCAACTCCAGCGACCATGCTTACACCAGCATGTCCCGTTCACAGTGATCGTGCTTACACCAAGTACATTTTTAATGAGGGACCCTCTGTTGTTAGGGAGCCATGACCCTTCTCGAATGCTAGTAACTAGGGGCGCAGGTTTTCATGCCAAGGCTAAATAAAGTAATTGTCCAAGTCTATCCAATACTAGACTTGTGGTTATACGGCTTAGTAGGTGTGAATGGAACATATGATTCGGTCCTTAATCGACTCAGGCGAGACAAAACCATCAAACCACTGCGTGCACATAGCACCAATCTCAACCAACCATTCACCCAAGTCTCAACCATTTGTAAATACATTTTCTAGTTTTCAGTGGTAACCCATGTTGCCACACTACGATTCAATGTATCCAAGTTCTCATTGTAGCAATGTTCGTGTCCTATTCATGTTCAATTACTAAGCAGTGTCTAAGCACAACCAATAGTCGTGTCCATTAAATCATCGGGAGTTTTAACCCATGTAATACATATCCTTAGGGTGACAAGGTATAATGCAGTCAATAAACAAGGAAAGGATTCTTAATAATAATCAACTTTGGCATAACTAGATATCAACATTTAACATAGCATTTTCTAAATAATAATAAGCCTACAAGTAATAATTTGAATTTAAATACTTTGCATTTGAAATATAGGTTCAACATGATCAATGGTAAATATGTGCCTGGCTCAAATGTGGATGGGTCTTGGTATTAACTTGAAGCACTGACGAGGTCTTCGGCGACGTTCTAATCTATTCACTACTACAAAGAAGGATATACTTGACACCTCATCGCGGACGTTTCCCAGAAACCGTCAGTGTTGTAATTATCACAGACGGTTTTACAAGGGCGCTCGTCCCTGTTACTAGCGATGGCTAGAACCGAATGTGATACATAATTATCACAGACGAGTTTTAATAAGAACTATCTGTGATAATTCACAGACGGTTCTTAACAAGAACCATCTTTGATGATTGCAGACGTCTCAGACGTTTTTTTAATACGAACAGTCTGTAATAATTCACAGACACTTCCAACCACAAACTGTCTGTGATAATTTTGTATCATAGACTGTTTATGGTTGGAAGTGTCTGTGATATGTTTAATGCTGCTTCGGCTCCCGCGCGATGCGTCTCTTCGCCTCGCGCGCCGACATTACGATGCGTCTCTTCGTCTCGTACCCCAACGTTACTCCTTATTTTATAAGAATGATCATCCGCCACCGAAGATGAATCCCCACATCGCTCTACTCTCTTTCGCACCCTCCATCAACAACTAGTAGAGTTAAAAAAACAATGGCTCCCCACTCTTCTCCCCTGACGCTAGCGTTGATGGCCTACTTAGCCATTTTTTACGAACACCTCGTCGGCCGTACGCTGACGGACGCTGTGGAAGGACACTGTGCTAACAGTATCCTTCCTCCTCCGACGGAGGTTATGCCGGAGCATGTGATGGCTACCTCGTCGTTTTGACATCCTCCTCTGCCACGTCTTTCAGGTGGCACTACTACAAAAAGGCTAATACTGGACGCCTCATCATAGACGGATGACCAAAATCGTCTGAATTACATGTAATCACAGACGGTTTTGGTTTTGTGACCGTTTGTGCTACTGGCTGCGCTAAAAACCTTTTGTGAAGAGGTAATATCATAGACGATTCATTATAAAAACCGTCTGTGAAGTATCACAGACGGTTCTTAACAATAACCGTTTGTGATATTTCAAAATATCACAGACGATTTTCAACAAACAACCGTCTGTGATACTTCACAGATGGTTCTTAACACGAACCGTCTGTCATAATATCGCTACAGTTTATGATATGACACCATATCACGGACGGTGCCATTGTGGAACCGTCTGTGGTACGAGACCATATCACGGATGGTTTCCATTGTGGAACTGTCTGTGATAACTATCACTGATGGTTCCATAATAGAACCGGCTGTGATAAGTCACTTTATTAGTAGGAGCTTGCTAGGATTTGCGCTCTAACTCGTCACTCCCCAGCACCCTTACTCTCCTCCGTTCCCCTCCCCACCTGAGTGACCCCATCGTTGACGCCACCCTTCTTTTAAATGCCGACAGCCAGACACCACGGTTCCTTCGCACAAGACACTCATACGATAAGAGTGTCTTGTGCAAAGGTCACCGCAGCCACAACCACGGATGACGCTTACCTTTCCTCTTCATCCTCCCCCGACATGCGCAACCTCGGCTACCTCACCGACCTCCCCGCTACCTCTAGCTCCACCGACTGCCTCGGCCTCGGCTACCTCGACCGAATCACCGATGTCGATCGAGGTAAGACAGATCTATTGGTTTGTGCTGTTGGTATTCATGTGAACCGAGTTGAAATGTGAGCTACCTAGCTAGCTTGTCGGTTGATGGTCAGTTTGGACACCCTTAGCCTTACTGTACCTTGTTGTCTTGCCCTGTATGACTACCTGCTGGATGGATGGATCTGGAGGTGGGGAATGGGGTTGTGTTCGGGTGCGACTGCTGGTATGTTCCTAAAGACATTTTATGTTTTTGATACGTATGATGCAAGGTGTGCCGCTGAAAAAACACATTGATACAATCTTAAGAAGTGGCAATCTTAAGGAGGCAATTTGGTTGCCTCCTGGAGAGGATCTTAACAAATGGTTGTCTGTTAATAGTAAGTCTGATCACCATCTATTCTTAGGATAAATAACACCATTTAAGTGTTTCATAGATATAGGTGAGTTTCTTCAAGTTGCTGCTCTTATCTACTTGACATGAAAACCGCAAATGTTACTAGCTAGTTGTGTTCACTGATGAGATATGAAATGAATCTCCAGGGACAATAGGATGAACTGTATATGAATAATTTTAGAATCAAAGCTTATGAATCTATGGAATCAAAATCCTTGCTCATAGTTTGCACATGAACTTCTACATGGATAGAGGTGAGTTTCTGCAGGTGTTGGTGCTCTTATCTGCTTTATAGATAGAGAGTTAACCATTAAGAAAACTCTTTTTTAATTACATCCTAACATGATATCATCAACTTACCATATATTGTTATCTTATTACCATTCATGTTCTTTTTACAAAAGTTTGTGGTCTTCTTATTTAGTATGAAGAAATTTGCTACTCGGTATTAAAATACTTGAGCGAGATGTGATTGTAATTGTCTGAGTCTTAATTTTTTGTTTCAACATATTTTATATGTTTTATTGGACTTGTATTAAAGTATTATCCATGAACCACTCATATTCCAATTTCTTACAGCCATGCGCTAACATGTTTTTTTTTCTCTTTTGATAACCTAGATTCTCAATCCTTGTGAGAGTTTTCCAAA
Organism: Phyllostachys edulis; assembly: GCA_036346405.1. Classification (NCBI taxonomy): domain Eukaryota; kingdom Viridiplantae; phylum Streptophyta; class Magnoliopsida; order Poales; family Poaceae; genus Phyllostachys; species Phyllostachys edulis. The sequence goes on from CM070566.1 coordinate 21,466,910, forward strand.
TAGTGGACGTCTCCTCCCCGAGCCCGCCTCCCCTCTTCTCTATTCTTGATCTCTTCTCTACAAAATCTCTAGCAAGGATCGCCAGAGTTTTGTTAGCTAACTCGAGGCCTGAATTCAGTTAGCTAGCTCGCTCCTTGGTCGTTCATCCTAAACGTTCAGGTGAACCACAACCTGATTCATCGATCCTGACACAGTAGAGTGTACGATTTGCTTCATACAAGCTACATGCTGTGGAGGATTAGCATGAAGCAAATCGTACACTCCAGTATGTCAGGATCGATGAAGCATGCTGTGGTTTATCTGCACGTTTAGGATGAACGGCCAAGGAGTGAGCTAGCTAGCTGAATTCAGGCATCGAGTTTGCTAACAAGGACTACGACCATATATAGACACACACACACACACACACAGATATATATATATATATATATATATATATATATATATATATATATATATATATATATATATATATATATATATATATATATATATATATATATATATATATATATATATATATATATACGGTTTATTTAAAAGGCAAAAGCAGCCACTACTTAGAGATTTTAGAGAAGAGGCTATCACAGCGGTTCCAATTATAAACCGCTCAGGATAGTCACTATCACAGAGCATTTACGAGTTAATAACCGCTCAGAATAGTATACATCACAAACGGTTCGAGAACCGTCTGTGATGACCTCATATCATCACTGACCCATAGACTCAGACGGCTTACGAAACTATCTGTGATGATGTTTTTGAACCGTCTGTGAAGACCTTTTTTCTATAGTAGTGTGGTCTCCCTCTTCCGACGAGCTAACCTTGCCATCGACGTAGTCCTCGAGGAAGACGTTGCACGTCTCTAGGAGGATTACTGTCGCTTGGAATGTGACATCGAGATGACGGCCGATCGGGTCTACCATGCCGAGACACTTCGAGCGAGGGAAGAGAACCTCTGGGCACATTTCGACTTGGTCCTTAAGTTGGAGCGTCTTTGAGCTACTTTCCAACGAGCGCGTCAACGGGTGGATGTGTTTCGGGAAACCTACGCTAACCTCGAACCCTCTGATGCCGACGGCATCATCATTGTCTTAGTATATGTAAATGACATCATCATTACAAGTTCCTCCTCAGATGCTACCACTGTGTTCACTCAGAAATTAGTCAAGGACTTCGCAATCAAGGATCTGGGAGAGATAAATTACTTCTTGGGCATCGAGGTAAATCGAGTCAACAAAGGCATTGTACTCACACAGAAGAAATATACCTCAAATTTGCTAAAGAAGACAAATATACATAACTGTAAATCAATTGCAACTCCAATGTCAAACTCAGAAAGATTGTCAAAGGAACTTTGGAAGAAACTTTTTGATATTGAGGTGTTTCAATACCAAAGCACAGTAGGGGATCTTCAGTATCTCACATTGACAAGACCTAATATTGCCTTTGTTGTTAACCGGGTTTGTCAATTCCTACAGACACCAACTGATTGTCATTGGTTAGCAGTAAAACGTATATTGAGGTATGTTAAAGCTACGACTGACACTGGATTACTTATTCAGAAGTCTGATTCTCTATTACTTAGCGTGTTTCCAAACGCGGACCGGGCAGGATGTCCTGCCTTACTAATGTGTTTTCAGTTTTCCTAGGTTCTAATCATGTATCTTGGAGCTCTCGGAAACAACCAACAGTAGCAAGATTGAGTACAAAGGTAGAATACAAGTCAGCAGCTAATGCCACTGCTGAACTTATTTGGTTGCAGTCTCTTCTGAAAGAAATTGGTACATATCAGTCAAGACCTCCAATTGCGGTGTGATAATCTTGGAGCAATATATTTAACTGCAAAACCAGTGTTTCACCAAATATATAGAAGTGAATTATCATTTTATTCGAGAAAGAGTAGCAATGAAGATGCTGGACGTTCGGTTTATGAGTTCTGCCGATCAACTTGCAGGTACCTTTACCAATCTTACCAATACTTTAAGCACGTGCACTATCTCTTTTCTTGTTTTCTCCCTCGCTAACTCGCTGTTGCTCCGTCCTCTCCCGTCCTGCCCCAAATGAGATCTCCCCTGCTGTGCTACCATCTGTCATCAACCCGGTGGTGGACATGTCAGGTGTTGACAGAGAAGCACAGAGCAGCAAAACGTTGATGCCTTCGGCAGAACCGGGAGGGAAGACAGCATAGTATAGCTGGTCTTAAGTCTTAAGTTAATTAATATATGTATGGATGTGTGGGTCCCACCGAAGTGAGTGTGGAGAGATTGTGCCTTATAAGGCGATGCATCGGCTCAGAATCGGATTGTCGATGAAAAGAATAGTACCCTTTCCTCCTACTTTGCACTTTCCCTTTGTCGTTGTTCTCGCTTTTCCTCTGAACTCTTCTTCCCAACAAGATCTATCTCTTCTTTAACCCTCTCGATTCCTCCGGGCGGATGCACTCCTCACCGGGACATAACATTATGGTATCGAGCTTCGCTCAACCAGCGTTGATTCTCGCGATTCTCACGGCTTTGATCTGTAAAATTTCCGAGAGGAGGGAACCGACCGCCCCCGGGGCTTGATCGGTGTAAATCCTGCTTTCGGTTGGATTGGCTTGGAGGAAGAATCACCACGGCACCGGCGAAGCGTGGCATCCAAGTGGTTCAAGTAGTTGAAGCAATGGAGGCGATGGAGAAGCGGTTGAAGGAGATGTTGACCCAGATGAAAACAGACCTTGTAGAGGAGGTAACGCGAGCCACGGGGAGCAAATATGTGATAGACCGATTTAATCGAACAACAAGGTGAACGATTGATCAGTTCGATGAAGCTGAATATGTCTATGGATTCCATCGGAAAACTTCAACAAGAACAAGTGCATGTTGCAAAATCAATGAAGGGCTCGGTACCTCCACCACTTGTGATTCCACCTCGAGAGGGACCTGGTATCATGGGAGCAAAACCGGATACAGTGCAGGTGATACCACCCACTCAAACATCGCCTCAGATTTTTTATCCTCCCCCCACACCCATTGAATTGGCTATGAGTGAAACGGGAGGTAGGAGACATTGGGTACCCAAAATGGATTTCCCTAAGTTTGATGGCACTGATGCTAGAATTTGGATTGACAAATGTCAAACGTTTTTCTTGATGTATCAAATACCGGATGGTTTTCGGGTAGCAGCAGCAACAATGTACCTTGTGGATAGCGCAGCTCATTGGTACCAAGCCTACAAATCAGTTAATCCTTGGCATGATTGGGACCAATTTCACAGCGCTTACATCGATTTGACACCAACACACAATGTGAGAAATTGAGGGAGCTCCTACAGTTAAAGCAATCTGGAACGGTGGAGGAATACAAACAAATGTTTGATCGTCTGGTGTAACACATTAGACTCTATGATAATCATATTGGTGGGATGATGTTAGTCACACAATTTGTGCTCTGGCTCAAGGAAGAGCTTACAAAGAGTCGAAACTCAACTACGGACTTCGGTGAGTAAAGTCGCTTTCGTTATGCAAGTGTCCAGGAGAGAGTTCTTGACAGACAGAAAAAAGGAACATACAAGGGAGACACCGGCAGACACTATAAACAGATTGGGGCGACTCAAAAAGGGTATAATCGAGGAAAGTTTACTCCCAATGAGGTTTGGAAGGCACAGCAATTGAAGGCTTACCGGAGAGCCAATGGCTTATGTTTCAGTTGCGGCGAAAAATACACGCCTGAACATCACTGTCCTCAACAAGCTCAACTCAAAGCCCTTGAGTTAGATGACAGCCCCACATATTTGTCTGAGGCAGTTCTAGATCTGGTCACTTCAATAGAAGATTCACACAGTGAGGAGGAGTTATGTTTGTCAGTGAATGCTTTAGCAGGAACTACACAGACAAAGACTATTCGACTGAGATCTCTTGTGGGAAGACATGTAATGCTAATGCTCTTGGACTCGGGTAGCTCACACACATTTATTAACAGTGGCATGCTGGACAAACTGAAGGTTGAACCGACACAAGTTCAACCAATGTCAGTAAGAATAGCAAATGGAGATATGTTGAGCTGCAATACAGAACTTAAGGGATTCTCCTGGTTGATGCAAGGGCTTACGTTCCAACATGATATGAAGGTGTTGAACTTGGGAGGATATGATGCAGTTTTGGGAATGGATTGGCTAGAAAAGCATAGCCCGATGAATTGTGATTGGCAGCAGAAGTGGGTTCAGTTTGATTATAAGGGTCAACTAACCAAATTACAAGGTCTTCGTGATGGCAGCGACAGTGTCCTCCAGGAAGCATCAATTGATCAAGTTCTCAAATGGCATAAGGGAAATGAAGTGTGGGCTGCAGCAGTATTGGACTCCATCACTGAATCCACAGAGAAGAACTATTCGGCTGCAGTTCAAGAGGTATTAAATCAATTTGAACAAGTATTCCGGGAGCCACAAGAGCTACCTCCACACCGCAGTTATGATCATGCTATTTCATTAGTGCCCGGTGCCATTCCAGTTAACTCAAGACCGCATGATACTCCCTCTTTAGAAGGATGAGATCGAAAGACAAGTCACCGACATGATTACAAAAGGCATGGTAACTCCAAGCATTAGCCCCTTCGCCTCTCCTGTCTTATTGGTCAAAAAGAAGGATGATAGTTGGAGATTTTGCGTGGATTATAGAAAGTTGAATACTCTCACCATTAAAAACAAATTTCCTTTGCCCGCTAGGACTTAATTATTGGATGAGTTAGCGGGGACTAAATATTTTTCAAAGTTGGATTTAAGGAGTGGATATCACCAAATCCGGATGGTGCCTAGCGATGAGGACAAAACAGCCTTTAAAACTCACCATGGCCATTTTCAATTCAAGGTGATGCCCTTTGGCCTCACAAATGCTCCGGCAACTTTTCAATGTCTCATGAATTCCATATTTGCTAAATACATTCGCAAGTTTGTTCTCATATTTATGGATGACATCTTAGTGTATAGCAAAACTTTTGAGACCCATCTCCAGCATTTGCAATTGGTGTTTCAAATATTAGATCAACATCACTTGCATGTGAAACGATCAAAGTGCACTTTTGCTGCCCAAAAACTAGAGTATCTAGGGCATATCATTTCGGATCAAGGTGTTGCTACCGATCCTTCCAAGACTATTGCTATGAGACAATGGCCGGTTCCCACCAATCACACAGAATTGAGAGGTTTTTTGGGCCTTACAGGCTACTATAGGAAATTTGTACAGCATTATGGGTTATTGGCCAGACCCCTCACCAATCTCTTACAAAAACATAAACAATTTCAATGGACAGTGATTGCACAAACTGCTTTTGACAACCTGAAAGAGGCAATGGCTACTGTTCCAGTTTTAGCACTTCCAGACTTTAACAAACCTTTTGTTATCGAAACCGATGCTTGCAACTCAGGTATTGGAGCAGTGCTCTTACAAGAAGGTCATCCAATCGCTTATTACAGCAAGGCATTGGGAGTCACAAATCAGAAATTATCTATATACGAAAAAGAGTTCCTAGCTATTATGATGGCAATTGACAGATGGAGGTCTTATTTGATCAGAGGACCTTTTACAATCAAAACCGATCATAGAAGCTTATGCCACCTTGAAGATCAATGTTTACAATCAGAATCGCAAAGGAAGGCAATGACCAAACTCATTGGACTGCAATACTCCTTTCAGTATAAGAAAGGCTCGGACAATACACCACCGATGCCTTATCTCGAGTGGGTCATCTAATGGAGCTCGACGCCATCTCGGTCATTCAACCACCGATGCAGAAGTCTTGAACTCCTATGCAATCGATAGCTCACTCAAAAGCTCTTGCAAGAACTCATTGTGTCGGAAAGTAATGTGACCAAGGATACCACTTGTCGGATGGTCTCATCCGTCGACATGGAGCAATTTGGATTGGTGCTAACACAGTCTTCAAACCAAGATCATTCATGCCTTCCATTCTTCGGCAATGGGGGGTCACTCGGGCATACAAGCTACTTATCACAGAATCAAAAAATTGTTCTACTGGAAAGGCATCAAGCAAGCTGTGGAAGATTACATCCAACAATGTCAAGTGTGTCAACAAGCTTAAACACTAACATTGCAAACTTCCCGGTTACTACAACCCTTACCCGTGCCACAAGGAGCTTGGCAAGATATCACCATGGATTTTGTGGAGGGACTTCCAAAATCCGAAGGACATAATGTGATATTAGTGGTGGTGGATCGATATACCAAGTATGCTCATTTTCTTGCCTTGAAGCATCCTTCACCGCCCATCAAGTTGCTAAACTTTTCCGAATAATGTTGTTAAATTGCATGGAATTCCCAAATCCATTGTGTCCGACAGAGACAAGGTCTTTACAAGCAGTTTTTGGCAAGAATTGTTTCGCCAATGTGACACGCAACTAAACTTAAGCACGGCGTATCACCCTCAATCCGACGGCCAAAGTGAGACAGTAAATCAGTGTTTAGAAATGTATTTACGGTGTGCGATTGCTACCTCACCCACCAAATGGTTGTCTTGGTTGGCTTTAGCGAATATTGGTATAACACTGTTTTTACGGCGAAGGGGTCGCACCCGCTCAAAGCCTTGTATGGAAATGATCCTCACTATAGCATGATACCTTCCCTGTCCAGTTCGAAGTCCTTGGAGGCAGACGCTCTGATCAAAGAACGGCAATTCTTTTCAGAGTTGCTCCTGAAACACTTACACAAAGCACAACTTCGCATGAAACAAACTGCAGACAACAAACGGTCTTTTCGGGAATTTCAGGTCGGGATCATGTATTTTTGAAGCTACTGACCAGATGCTCAAGACTCGTGGTGAATCGCCTTACCCCAAGTTATCATTCAAATATTTTGGTCCTTACCGCGTTCGGATATAATTGGATTGGTTGCATATCGCTCGAATTACGTAACAAAGTCGATTCATCCTGTTTTTCATGTTTCACAGTTGAAGCCATTTTCACCGAATTACACTCCTGTGTTCTCTACACTACCCTCTCCAGTGGACTTGGATGTCTCTGTGTTGGTTCCGAAGAAATACTCGATCGCGGTTGGTTAAGAAAGGACATTCGGCTCAATTGCAAATTTGCTCAAGTGGAAATCCTTACCAAGAAAGATTGGCGACTTGGGAAGACTACTGTGTTGTTCATGAGTTTATTTCGATGCTCCAAATTGGGGCAAGCTTTGGATTTCAAAGGGCGGCAATGTCATCAACCCTGGTGGACATGTCGTGTTGACAGAGAAGCACAGAGCAAAGAACGTTGATGCCTTCTGCGAATCGGGAGGAAGACAAAGATAGTATAGCTGGTCTTAAGTCTTAAGTTAATTAATAAATGTATGGATGTGTGGGTCCCACCGGAAGTGAGTGTGGAGAGATTGTGCCTTATAAGGCGATGCATCAGCTCAGAATCGGATTGTCGATGAAAAAAAATAGTACCTCTTTCCTCCTACTTTGCACTTTCCCCTTTGCTGTTGTTCTGCTTCTTCCTCTGAACTCTTCTTTCCAGCGCATCTATCTCTTCTTTAACCCTCTGATTCCTCTGGCGGATGCACTCCTCACCTGGGACATAACACCATCCTCCTCCATGCATCTGCCCTTTCATCTACACTTGCTACACTCAATCTTTCCTCCCTTCACTACTCCGCTAGCTGCGGCTTGCTCTAATCTCTGCACCGTGCGGTACCGACGCCGGCCAAGTTTCCGGCGCGGCGTCTCGCCGGCGTCCGTGCCGACTGCTGAGGTCGGTGCACCGCCCCCAGTTAATTAGCTCTGTCTTTCTTGCTCAGGTAATCTAGCTACCTCATTCTACCTCTTATTGATCTTTTCTATTCTTCTTGGCAGCCGCACGCACAACTGGTCTATTTAGTTTTTTTTTTTAAAAAAAAATGTTCGAACTGTCGTTTCTGCTGTGATTCACTGAGCTTCTAATCTATATTCTTAATTAATATTTTAATGGGTCGCTTATCTAATGCTGTATCTATTGCATTGAGGGCTGAAGCACTAAGAAAAGAGAAGAGAAGATCAACAAAATAACGCAAATGTATAGGTTCATCAGAAAGCAAATAACCATAAATTTGGAGAGATTGAGGCACGAAGGATATGGTTAGACTTTACTTTAGAAAGGATTCTTTCCTTATGCAATGAGGAAACTAATGTTGCTTTAGTGAAAGCAGAAGTGACATTTCTGCTTAACCTATGAACACCTTTTGGCTACCAAAATTTTCTGATATAACCAGAGTATTATGATTTGTGAAGAATGGAAAATAATTCTAAAGAAAGACCTGTCATCATCTAATACTAGTATTAGCTCTACACGAAACGCTATTGTGCTCCAATCCAAAACGTGGAGCTTTTCTAGCCTAGAAACCCCAGTCCTAGGTCCTAGCTTTTGGAAGCTTGTGCTACCGACAGTATATGAAACTATTTTGCAAGACAAATCCTGGCAATATTTTTGTGTAGTCAATTTATATATTTTAGCATATATATTAATAGTCAAATATTCAAAACCTTGACCGCATGGATCCCAAGACAACCTACATATGTGTACGGAGGGAGTACTCTTTAGTCCTTACTCAATGTTTTTAGTACAAAAATATTTTTCACATTTGAACTTTCTTTTTTGAATTTATCTTTTTTAATCCAAATAGTCTCTAAACCTACTCATAGTTCTACTTGTCTAAGTTCTCTTAAAATTTATTGGAGTGTTCCTTGTTGTATTTTTCATTTTTTCCATCATATCCACATTTATAAAATTTTCAAATTTATCATATTTTTAAATTTTCCATGTCACATGTCAAGGTTGGTGTGCCAATTGTCAATGTTAGAACTGAAGGGTGAAAGTTGCATCCATGTTGTAATTTAATGCATGTAGCTTAGGATGTGTTTGGTTGGGTGAACCAGGGTGAATGGGATGGGATGATCCTGGATGGTATGTTACAAATTGTTTGCTTGGTTAGTGGGATAAGATAATTCAATATTTTGTTTGGTTGCATGAATGGAATGGTACCAGATGGTTCAAGATGATGTTTGTTTCGAGGGATGAAGTTGAATGAGTTGTATACATGGAGAAGTATTATCACGATTAATTTTTGAAATATTAGCATGATTATTAAATTTACCTTAATTACAAAAGGAGTATTTAACTAAATTAATTATTTTAACTATCCATTAATTGGCATGGCCAATTGGTCAGTGACGTATACACAGAGGGAGAGGGGGTAATAGAGGGGACGCGCTCGTCTCGTCCGTATACTGTGTGGTTCGTCCGTTTTTATGGAACCGTTTGGTACATCGTATTTGAGGAATATTCTCATAATCTATATGAGCACATCTAGGGCGAGTTGGTTCGGTTCAATCAACCAAACACAGGGACAGGGACATATTCAGGACCATCCCATACATGTATACTCTGATTCACCAAACCAAACACACCCTTAGTGAACCAAGCTAATTTTACAGGGGCTACTTACCTCTAGAGATAAAATGATGGGACGATTGGGTGGAAACCATCTTTCGTGCAAGCATGAAAAACCATTTTGGTTTAGGCAATGGATTAGAATGAAAATTCCGGAAAAATGTAAGTGTACTTATCAATTTAATCTACCTATTTATAGTATTTCAAGTTCAAATATTTTAAGGGTAACTAAAATGAGAAAATACTGGTAAATGATAAATCAAAGAAAAAGGGTACTAGAAAAATGGAAATTATATCTTGTCTGTTAGGCAATTCCAAATTAATACATTTTTGAGGAATTCAATAATCATATTGATATTTTTGTTTTTGCACCATCTCTCTTATTTTACTTCTAAGTGCCGGTATTACTATTAGTATGGAAAGAAGTACTTTATCGTAGGCACTGACATACATATATTCGTGTTACAACTTACAAGCAGAGCGTTGGAGAGTCAGCATTATAAAAGCAAAATTACCATGAACTTAACAACAGAGGGCTTGGCACAACTATGGAATGACTGGGAAATCCAGTTGGTGGTGCTCCTCAGCTTCACCTTGCAAATCTTCCTCTTCTTCACCGGCAGCATCAGGCGGTACAGTACCAACACGCTGCTCAGGCTTTCCATCTGGTTAGCTTATGTGGGGGCAGATATGGTTGCAGTATATGCCCTTGGCCTAATATCGCGATATGATCAGAGTGCCATGACAACGGTTGGATGCCACCGAATAGGGGAATCAAATGGATTCACTACAAGTCGCCACCAACTAGCATTCTTCTGGGCACCTTTCCTCCTCATCCATCTCGGTGGGCAGGACACCATAACTGCTTTCGCCATTGAGGACAACAACCTATGGCTGAGGCACCTACTGAACTTGACCATCCAAGTCTCCCTCGCCTTAAACGCGTTTTGGAGGTCAACAGGTCGCCACAACATGGAGCTTTTAGCTCCAGCCATCCTTGTGTTTCTTGCTGGAATCATCAGGTATGGAGAGAGGACGTGGGCGCTGAAGTGCGGTAGCCGAAATGGCCTTAAGGAAACAAGTTGGCAAATTGTAAAGCTGAATTTTGAGGTCGACAAGGGCAGCTATACCGGCACAATTTGCTATGTTCTAGGCTCAATGCGAGGTGTCCGGGATCTCTTCTCAGGACGCACCATCTCCCAGATGAAAGAGCGTGAGATCTTCAGGTTCCAAGCAGACAGGCCCCTGGACCAAGTGCCCAAGTTGTTAGAGGTTGAGCTTGGCATGATGTATGATGATCTATACACCAAGGCCATGGTGCTTCGGACAAGGAGCGGCATCGTACTCCGGTGCATCAGCCATGTCTCCATGATAGCTGCATTTGTGCTGTTCCTGGTTGCAAGCAACAAACAACAGTACAGTAGAGCTGATGTCACGATCGCCTACGCGCTATTCATCGGTAGCTTTGGGCTTGAAGTTTGCACCTTCTTTCTGGTTGGCATGTCACCATGGACTTGGGCATTCTTCAAAGCTCGAAAGTGCGATAGGCTGGCCAGGATGTCTTGGCTTCTTCTCTCTAGTAGTTTTGGATGGCCAGCGAAAAGGCCGCTGTGGTCAAACTCCATAGGACAGTACAACTTCCTGAGCTCCTGTATGGGCTTTGACCAGTCAGGGTCATCATCCAAATCAGTGATCATCATCAGAAAGATGATGAATGCAGTTGGCAAGAAGCTCTGGGTCCGAAATCTACGGCACACTAAGCATGTCAAGCTGAACAAGGACGTCACGGAAAGTGTCGTAACATGGGTTGGACGGCTCGGCCGTGAAGAGTTTACAAGGATTACACAGCAGCAGCACTGGGTAAATCTTCGCCCAATTATCGATGCTACACTGAACAGAGCTGCTAACTCTTTCGGTGATAACATTGTCCTCTTGCATATATACACAGACTTGCACTTAAGGAAATGCCCTGCTGACATCGACATGGACACAGACACATCGAGCACACTTATGGACATATGCAGAAAGATATCCAACTACATGGTCTACCTCTTGGTTGCGCAGCCTTCCATGTTGCCGCTCAGTGGCACTGCAGATGACACAATAGCAGAATTTTACAAGAAGATCTGCGAGAAAGGCAACAACAAACAAGATGTTCTGGACACTGCTTACCAGCTAGTGGAAGATAGGCTGGAGTTTGGATACGAGGAATGCTTGAAAGAACAGGAGGAACCTGGGCCATGGCGTGCGACACTGATGGAGATCAGAGATATGTGGATGAGGATGCTCATTTACGCAGCTGGCAAGTGCCAAGTGGAGCTGCACGCCCAGCAGCTAGGCAGAGGAGGGGAGCTCCTCACCTTCGTCTGGTTGCTCATGGCGCATCATGACATTGGAGATGTAGCTCACCAGGTTGACCTGATAACTAGTAGTGAAAGCATGTCAGGGCAGTTTTGTGCATTCCATTTTCCTAAAGAATCAGAACAATCAACTACATAGGTAGGCTTTTGCGCATTCATATCAGTTTAGTGAAGGCTTCTTTAAAACAAGTTGAATTGAACAAATATGTGCTGTATAATGAGGTTTGGGCATAAAGAACTTGGGGAAATTGGCTACAGGGCACTGCAAATTCACGTTATTTGCCAACGGACATCCAAAAAACGTAGTTTCGCCAAAAGATACTGTAAAAACGTGTAATTTTGCTGTTAGACACTAAGACGATTATTATATTATTTTCGGGTGAAAGAGGTGAGAGAAAGCACGTGAAATGTCTCTTTTACTTTTCCTCTTCTCTTCTCTTCTCTTCACTTCACTTCACTCTCTCTCTCTCTCTCTCTCTGCCTCACGGCGCCACTGCCTCTGGCGCCTTCTTCCTCTTCCACCTCCAGCTTCCTTCGCGCCACCTCCCCCTCATGACGCCCCCGCCACCAGGCCTTCTTCCTTCCGGCGCTGCCTCCTCCAGCTGCTGATCCGCTGCGACGCCCCCGCCTCCTCTTCACGCCACCTCCCCCTCGCCACGGCGGCCACCTCCTCCTCTTTGCGCCACCTCCCACTCGCCATAGCCGCCGCCTCCTCTTCATGCCACCTCCCCCTCGCCACGGCGACCACCTCCTCCTCTTCGCGCCGCCTCCCACTCACCACAAGGGCCTCCTCCTCGCGGCCTCCCCTAAGCATAGCCACCGCCGCCTCTTCGCGCTGCCACCTCCTCTTCGTGCTTCACCTGCCGATGCAACGCTTCGCGTGGTTTCGTCATCGTTGTCGGCATCCGCAGCCGAGTAGAACGGCCGCGCCCACATTGAGGATGTTGGGTCGCTGCAGGCGTGGCTGCCACCTTCTTGTTCACGCCGGCGTTCTCATCGGTGAAGTGGTCCCGGCGGCAGCCGACGCCGAAGTGATCGATGCACGTTGCGGTACAGATGCTTGAGGACGAGCCCAAAGAATAATCAAAGAGCCACTCTTGTCGAACCGGTTGCTGCCACGGGCGGCGACGAGCTTGGCCTCGAGGTCCCGGAGCATCTCTGCGGCGCCAGAGGCCTTGAGGCGCGAGTCCGCAGCTGCGCAGCCGCCGACGGCCAAGCATGACTCGCTGAGCACGCCCTGGCCTCCAAAGACGCTGGTCGAGTAGCAATACAAGGCGGACTTGATGGCCTCGATGGCCTCCTCGGCTGCTTCGCCGCTTCATCACGATGGCTATGTCCTGAGCGCGCTCGGCTTTCTTCGCTCGCTTTGATCTTCGCTCGACTCAAAAATAACAGAGAAGCAGCTCGGCTTTCCTCTGTGATGGCAGGATAGATAGACATTGAGGGCATTTTACGCCATTTCTCTCTCCTAATCACTCAGATATATTATTTTAATGATAAGAGTGTCTAACAGCAAAATTACATATTTTTACAGTGTCTTTTGGTAAAACCACGTTTTTGGATGTCCGTTGATAAATGACGTGAATTTGTAGTGCCCTGTAGCTAATTTCCCGAAGAACTTAGGCAAGATGACCAGTAAGTTTTTTTTACGGGGCCGGTAAGGCCAGTTTGGCCCAAAAACAGAAAATTTCGCCCAAAATTTTCATTTTTGTGAATTTTTAAAGATCTACACCGTTTATTTTCATAGGTTCATATTATAACAGTCCAGATTAATCGGATATAAACTAGAGATGCTACAGTTGTATAAGAAAATAACTATTATACCCTGTTACCCTCTTTTATGCGCAGCAACCCCTGGATTGGATCAGAGTTTGTGAAACACAACATGAGTGTACACAGTATCAAGAATGAAGTAGATGAATTTCGTAGAGAGAACTAAAATAACGACGATGAAGCAACCACGACGACAGAGAAAGATTTAGTGAAACTGACCGCAAATTCCTCAATCACGACCTCAAAAGAGTGCAAGGGATTATCGTTCTCATAACCCTCTCGAACATTTTATGACCTTCAGAACCTTACTCTATACAATAATCTAATAATAAAAATATAACCTAGCCCCAAATATTCTCGTGCACCTATACTTTGGATGAGTTTCCCTTGCTTGACTTGTGGCTTCCTGCTTGCTTGCTTGTGTTCCTATGGCCACCCCTCACGGCTATATAGTGCTCCTAGTCCTCCTTCAAGTAGGAATCCTTATCCAAGTAGGAGTACTATAGGAATCCTTGTAGCTCACCTCTCCTAGTCCTAGTAGGTTAGGATATGAGTCACCTCCCATAACAATCTCCACCTCGACTCTTATTCGCTGAAGTCTTCGTGCTCCTCCAAGAATTCGCTCAAAGTCAGCTCCACCTTTTTTTGTTTTTTCCTTTTTTTTACCTCCCACCTTTGGAACTGCCCTACCACAGGGGCTCATGCACATCACCACAATGTGCGTGTCTGTAACAGCCCGAAAATCCATAAAGGCAAAAATATGGGATTTTTGGAACTTCTTATGTAAAAACTATTCTTGCACGTCTTGCTTGCCATTTCAAGTCTTCATTAGACTGCATCCTATTTTCTTTTGAGGACTGCATCATACTTTCTATTTGGAAAGTCATTCGGCATTCAATGCCCGTCACTCAAAACCGTCACAACCTCTACACTGTGTTGCCCATTCCGTCAACAGCACCAACCACTCCTCCTGGACAGGTTGTGCCCCTATATATATAGTTGCAACAAGGCTTTGATGCCTCCTGTTGCCTTTCTTTGCCATTCCGGTGCTCGCCTCATTTTCTTCCTTCCCTAAGTGATCTTGAGCTCCAGTCAAGCCTAGGCGCCCGCTTCAGCTGAGAGTTGTCACCTCGCCGCCATCACTGTCGACGCCATCGGGGTCGTCTTGGGCCTCGTACTTCCTCCCCTCCGACCAGAAGACCTCAGGACATCTCTTCAGGACCACCTACCCGCTTCTATGGAGCTGCCCTGAAGATTGAAGACCACCCTCCTTCAAGCCACTACTGGAGCACGGAGTTCCTCTCGCTGTCACGGTCCACCGTCGTCAGCCCAGCTCCGGCCAGCTCACTTCCCCAGCTCAGTGCTGGTATGTTCCTAGTGGCTCAGATGATCCTCCTTGTTCGAGCTACCCTGTTCTTTCTTCCATGTTTCTCTAGATCTTTCTTTGGCTTTCACTAGCTTGTTCGATCGCGCTAAAGCAGTCGAACCATTTGCCTCTTCCGATTACTGTTGTGTAGTCGAAGACTTCTATCATTCGACTATGCACGGTTAAAAATCCTTTCCGCGACCTCCCCAGTTCATAACTTTCCCGCGACCTCCCACATGTCGTACATTTCCACGACCTCCCCTAGTCGTAGCACTTGCGCGACCTCCCTTGGTCATAACACTTTCGCGACCTCCCTTGGTCGTACACTTCCGCGACCTCCCCCGGTCATACACTTCCAAGACCTCCCACTGGTCGCAACACTTTCACAACCTCCCACTGGTCTTAACACTTCCGCGATCTCTGGGTGGTCCTGGTCTTTTTGCAAAGACCACCCTCCTGGTCACAAGATACCTCATGACCTCCCCGGTCATAGTACCCCTCATGACCTCCCCACAGTCACAAGACTTCACGACCTTCCCACGGTCACAGAGACTCCCATGACCTCCCTTGGTTACAAGATACCTCACGACCTCTCTTGGTCACAATACCTCCGCGACCTTCCTTGGTCACAGTAAACTCTGCGACCTCCCCTGGTCATAGTACCTCCGCGACCTCCCCTGGTCACAGTACCTCCGCAACCTCTCCTGGTCACAGTACCTCCGCGACCTCCCTTGGTCACAGTAAACTCCGCGACCTCCCCTGGTCATAGTACCTCCGCGACCTCCCCTGGTCACAGTACCTCTGCGGCCTCCCTTGGTCACAGTAAACTTCGCGACCTCCCCTGGTCACAGTACCTCCATGACCTCTACATGGTCGTTAGATATGCGTGTTTCCTTCCGAGCGTGTCCTTTCAAAGTTTTCCTTTCGTTGGAATGTATTTGGATCTATTTGAATTCATTTGATTATTGATTTCAAATTGAGTTTCTCGGGGTTTATTGACTTTTGGTTATTTTACGTATATAGAAGCCGAAGTGACCGAAGAACCTCCGGTTGATCCAAGACAAGATCAGCAGAACCTCGACCAAGGCAAGTCAACACAATGATCATATTGCTCCTGACTTTTGCAAATTATGTTGCTTTAAATTATGAAATTACATTGCTAGTTTTAACAAACTATGTTGGTCTAGCTCATAGTTAATGTCTTAACAATAATTGTGTATAAACATCCCATCCTTGAATTTGGACATTATCCTTTGTCACCCTAGACTTAATGGATTACATACTAGCTGATAAGTCTGTATCTAAGTGTCATGCTTAGCCTTGCTTAGATACAATGTCATGCGAGCATTAAACTGCCCAACCACAATCATTAAAAATATTTTGAAAGAGATTTGGGGTAGTTGAGGCTGGGAGCCTGGCTGGTATGTTGGACTAAAGAATATTTTTAAAACAAAGCAAAACCTGAAAACTGTTTTCGACTCGGGTGGTTGGAAAGAGTGGCTGGTGCCGGGGGCACGAGAGAATGTTGGTATGTGGATGTACCACCCGAGTCAATTAAGGACCGAATCTTGGAATGACCTCTCATGCAAAAACAGTGCAACCACAAGTCTATAATGGGTACGACCTGGCTAACTAATTTGTTCGCCTCGGCGTGGCTTCTCCACTGGTGGGTGTGTGGCGTGGGTAAGGGTAAGAGAGCCACAGGAAAACCACACGGCGCAAGAGGGGGCCTCCTAGGAGCGTGGCTCCGGGCGGTGAAACCTTAGCGGGTGGAGTTGCGTCGAGGTTGAGCATTGTAAAGGCCTTATGGTAATCTCCCCTTGATTCACATGTCTAAGGAGACATGTGTATATATCAAGATGATTACCTCTCGTGGGTAAAGTGTGTGAACTCTGCAGAGTAAGAAAACTATCATGATAGACATACTCACGGTCAAGAGCGGTGCTGAGAACTTGCTTGATATAGCATTCATTTTTTACAAAAACCATTTGTGATGAAAAGGGAAGGCTGGGGTGGGACCCTAGGGATTTGAGAAAAGCCTTATCGAGGACCAGTGGAACAGCCTGGTCGGGGACCAGGGGTAAATACGGGATAGCCCGAGCATTGGGTGGATAGAGCCACTCAATGGTATAGGAGGTGGGACCTCCACTAGTACTTTACAAAATCCAAACCCATTTATGAAAACAGATTGTTAAAAATGCCAAGTCTCAGGATTTCCTACTACTTATCTATTTCAAATTTAGCTTTGTGCAAATAAAAGAACTCTACGACTTCCTTTGACTAGCCCTGCATCTATATGATTTGCATTGTGTGTTGGCTCACCAGTACGGATGTGTACTTAGGCTCGTGTAAGATCGAGGTGGCCGACTAGAGGGGGGGTGAATAGGCGTTTTAAAATTTTCTTTGGCTAAAACCGATTTCTAATGCGGAAGCTAAACAAATACGGTTTTGCACAATTAAAACCTAAATCAACTAGGTTCAACTAAGTGCACCAACAATGTGAGACAATATAAATGATAGCAATCATACACATACACTTAAGCAATTTAAATACAAGTAATGTAAATTTCACAATGTAAAGCACAAGTAATCAAACCACAATGACACGGCGATGTTTTCCCGTGGTGATCGGAGACTTGCCGGTCTCCCCTAATCCACGTTGAGGGAAACCCAAACCAATTGGGCCGGCTCTCGAATTAAGCCTTCCTCCGAGGTAAGTCCAACCACTTGGACCGGTTCCAAAACTAACCAACACCTCGCTCCACTAGGGTTGCTCTTACTCCACTCCGGAGATGGCGAGCACCAAGCCACTCACAAACACCGGCCTTCTCACAAGCTTCACTTGAGAAGATCACCGACCACAACGCCTCCACGCCGCCTAGGTGTCGGCAAACACCAAGAGTAACAAGTCTCCAACGCCACTTGAACCAATCAAGTGTCTAAGCTCATATGGATACTAAATCCACTACCTAAGGCAACACATGCACTTAGGGTTTGCTCTCAATCACTCACTAAGTGCAACACATGCACAAAGGAAGAGAGGGCTTGCTCTAGCTCAAAAGAATGTCTAAGGAACTTGCAACACATGCAAAGTCCTCCACAATATCACCAAAGAACCTTCCATACACGGCCAAGGTGGGTATATATAGCCCACACAAACAAACTAGCCGTTGGAATTAAAGTCCCGTAAAATAACGGGACAATCGGTACTACCGCCGTTGAACGGCGGTAGATTATCAAGACAAAGTGTAACGGCTATAAAACTAGCCGTTGCAAAGAGCTCCTAACTACCTCCAACACATACGCGGTAGTTCCGCTCAACGGTAATACCGCACAAAGCATTGCGGTATTATCACAAGCAACCATGAGTGCAACTCATGCTCACGAAATCGCTAAGGACCAAAATGCATCGGTTACGAAAATACGCATCGCCAACACAGAACGGTAGTTCAAGAACCCGATCGTACCGCTCACAAAGAGCCGGTACTACCGCTACTCCAGAGCGATTCAAGTTCAAAAGCATCGCCATCGAAATTCCATACCGCACACAAAACGCCGGTCCTACCGACATGCGGTAGTACCGCCGCACACAATGCCGCAGATATCCGCTTCCACTCGCGCAGATCAACATATGATCTTGACACGTGGACGATCGATCAAAAGCGGTTTGGGCGGTCCGGACGATCACGCAAATCTGAACCGTTAGATCAAGATCTAACGCCTCGCCATGATGGTCCGAACGTCCATCGGTAATACCGCACCCAAGGCCGGTACTACCGCTATAAACGGTAGTTCCTCAATATCCACGCCGGTACTACCGTATAAAGCCAGAGCAACACATGCTTGATTCACACGGTAGTTCCGCCAGACACAAACGGTAATACCAAGATAGCGGTAGTTCCGCAAACACATTCCTAGACTACCGATTTCCAACAGAAAGCGAGATTGCATTCGTTTCAACTCAATTTTGCAAAACATATTTGCCAAATTGATACGTGATGCAAACACAAGTCAAGGGCATGATTCTCAACTAGTTGCAAAACACATTTGCCAACTTTTAGAATCAATACCACAAGGAATAAGGTACATGGACTTAAACAATTTGCAAAACACATTCGCAAACTAAGTCACATGCTACAAGGACTAAACATGAGCCACAACTATTTGAAAAACACATTCACAAATATTGGCAACATGTTAAACAAGGATAAGGTACATGGACTACAATTATTTGCAAAACACATTTGCAAACTAGTCACATGCTACAACAAATAAGCACTTAGCTTAAACTATTTGCGAACACATCCGCAAATAGCAACATCCCTTAAAGAGCATAGAGCAACCAAGATGAGCTATCAACACATGACTAACTCAAGCTACTAGTCAAGGACCCCTCTTAATAGTACGGCAACCTATACTAGCAATCCGGTCTTCCAACCAAACACCAAGACCGATAAAAGACTAGGAACAAATCCTTAGCCCTAGCTAGTCATACCTTTGCCTTTAGCAACTTCTTGAAGCTTGATGACGCACATCCTTGCTTCAACTCCGGTTCTTGACTTGATGCTCATCAACGATGACGACATCCTTTGCTTGCCCTTCATCAACACATGATGAAGCTTCTTTTGACTTGATCAACACATGATCATATCTTCTTCATGAATATCATCGACACAAGATGATTTCCTTCATCTTGAACTTGATGCACATCAACACATGATGCATCCTTTACACCAAGCTTTGACTTGATGACCATCAACATATGATGTCATCCCAAATCATCAACCACATGGAACATAACCTATTTCACACAACTCATAGAAAATGTTAGTTCCAACAATATGATTATCATTAATTACCACACCATACCATTAGCTCATAATGGTTTGGGACAAGATATCGCAATCTTTCCTCTTGGCAATTTATGATAATCACTTCAATAGCAAATAATTGAATATAGATTGGTATGAGTATATATAACTACACAAGTTGCATATACTCATATGAATATATATAACTACAAAAGTTATATATATACTCAAGGGATATATGAGCACACATGTCTCATATACACTCATGAATATATTAACTGCACAAGTTATATATATTCAAGGATATGTGAGTGCACAAGAACTACACAAGTTATGCCATACTCACATACAAGTATATTTGGACTACACAAGTGCTATATACTCACAAGAATATGTTAACTACACAAGTTAAATGTATTCGAGGATATGTGAATTATAATGTCGAAATACATACCTCCTTGATTTTCACCTTTATATTCAAATGAGACTAAACATGATATAACAAATAGAAGAGTTAGTCTCACGATTAGGTTTATCATTAATCACCAAAACATCATTAACACATAATGGCGGGTCTAGATTCTTCAATCTCCCCCTTTTTGGTGATTGATGACAAACCCCATATAAATATCAACATTTGGATATAAATCAATCATATGATAAGAATGAGCGTATTTAAATGACATGATGTGAAAATTTTAACTTTTGTTCTCCCGTTGTTTTTCCCTTTTGGTATTTGGTAAATTCATCCAAATGTAGCTCAAACACATTCTCCTCATAAATTCTCCCCCTTTTGGCATTAATCACCGAAAAGAGATCTAAAAAAATTGATCCAAGAGGAGCCTCTGCAAAAACTTATGAGCTAGATGTAAGATTTCATGGTAAGTTGAGTAGTGAAATATTTCTCCAAACAATCTCTATAGAGGTAAAACTCCCCTAAATATATGCATAGTGGGATGTGAATTGAAGATAATGCATATGTAGAGATTTTAAGAAAATTTTGACGGAGTTTCTCTATAAAATGGATTCAAATGGACATGACAAGGATAATCGGGAAGCATAATCATGCATTCATTAATAATTTTAATCACAATCACATTTCGATACACAGATATTCGATAAAGCATAAGCATCATTAACCATCGAGTTCAACAGAGATAATAGAACCATAAAGTTTAAACTATTACACCCAGAAGAGTTTAAACATAAGTCAACATAATAATCTATACGAAGTATATAATATAGCAAAAGATCTTTCTTTCTCTATCATTCCTAAGTCTTCTTGGTCTTCTTCTTTTCTTCTTTCTTTATCAAATAGAACCAAAAGGATGCAACAAAGGCATTCATGGATAGATCTCAACAAGGATCATAGCCGATCGATCTTCGAGAGAGGGAGGAGCTGGAACTTGAGTAGCTACAGCCTGAGGAGGTGGAGCTTCAGAGGATGGAGCTTGAGGAACTGCAGTTGATGAAGGAGAAGCCCTTGGTGGTGAGTTGAGGCGACGACGTGAGTAGTGCCGAGGAGCTAAAGAGTTCACACTTTCAGTCAAGGCTGCAAATCTGTTGTTGGTTTCATTTTGGAACTCCATTTGTGCTGCCCTCATCTCTTGTTGAGTAACTCTCAATTCTTGCAAATTTGTGATGATCAACTGTTGGTTTTGGAGAATCTGAGCAAGAGTAACTTGGTGACCTTCTTCTTGGACTGCTGCCCCTTGAGCATCCTCTTCTTGCTGTTCTTGAGATGCTTGTTTGTTCATGTTGTGCTTGCTGTCCCAAAGACCTAACAGAGGATTTTCTCTTGGTTTATATGCCTTGTGGACTGTCCCTAATCCTCCTCTGTAGCCAGTTTGCCTCACTATCAAAGCCATAATATAAGGAGCATGATAAATTCTCTTGACTCTATCATTTTTGGAGGAGGCAATCCCTCTGATAATCACATCAATCACATCAAACTTTTTACCTTCCAAGATCAGCTCTATTATGTTCCAAGCATGCCCTCTTCTCGCATCAAAATTTCCACTCTTAGGCAAAATAGTATGATTAATAATTCTATTAATCGACTAGGAAAGGTTTCATCCATGAATCTTTCCCGGAGTATACTTGATAGTGGGATCATAAAACTCATCCAATCAGAATGGAAGGGCGGGGCTATCATAAACCTTCTCATGATTGTTTGATTCTATATGAAGTGCAAGCTCAAAATCATGTTTAGTGCAGACAAAACTCTTGTCCCTGCTATCCAAGATAATTCATCGAAATCGAGAGATATAAATCGTAGCATAAAATTGTCGATGATCTCCTCATTGTAATCACTCCTCGTGGCTACTAGGTGATAGAGATTAGCTCTTTGAAACAAATCGATATGCACCATCATATTTATCCAAGTTATTCAAATGAGCCCATTTGATCCATTTATGATCAAGAAATTTCTTATCCGGGCCATAACATTGCTCATAAACTTGCTCTTGAAATTTTGTGTGGAATCGAGATCAATGAGAAGACAGGAAGTTTGAATTGATTCTTGTGGCGCATTATCGCGTAGTCATCAGCTGAAATGGTCCTCAAATCAATTTCTTGTTCCTCATCAACATCCATTTCTTCATCACTTGTGGCTGCTGCCTCACTTCCTGATTGAGCTGAGTTTATTTCATCTTCTGAGTCATCAGCAGGCCCTTTACCTCTGTCATTATTTCCTTTTTGTCGAACTTCTGAGATTTCTTGATTTTTAGTGGATTGACGAGAAGAAGATTGGCCTCGCGTGGCACCAACTGATTTGCGTGTTATTATTCTTGTCCTTGGCATCTTCAAACAGATAGAACAGGTTACAAAGGAGTTTGAAAGATTAAACAAATAGAATTAAATTTGAATGAGACAGTGTTTTTGTTCTGTCAGGATAATCGGTAGTACCATTGTTTTGAGCCTAAGATGATCGCATTCTGTAGTACCGCGATCAACACAGCGGTAGTACCGCATCTCCAGAATGAGTTCGAGGGGCAGGAATTTCTATGAAATTTGTGATGTTTCTTTTGGATTGATTCCAAGAAATGGATGTGTGAACATCATGAGTCATCAACATTGTCTATTTGCCCACTAGAACTACAAGAACACATCCACATTCAAACTAAACCCTAAAACGACCTAGGGTTTCCAAGATTTCGGTAAAACATGGATTTGAAAGGAGTTTTACCTTATGGAAAGAGGGAGTGAAACCCTAGAGATGCAAGAAATCAACAGAGATTGAAGAAATCCCGAAGAAACTTGAAGATTTGAAGGTGGATTTGGGTGGAGTTTTTCAAGTGAGAGAAACCGAGAGAGAGGCGGCGATGAGATGAGAAATGCGGTAGTTCCCTTTGGGGTAAATGAGGGTGAGAGGATAAGGTAAACTGCCGCAGTTAAAGCCCACTTACCAACCGATCCGGTAGTTCCGTTCTTCACCAATCTGTCAGACTTGATCGCGGTCGCATCATGAGAACAACAGAGGTCGCATCAATATCCCGGACTTCGAAATGAGCAGAGATTGAAAAATTTGCAAATGATCCCAAGTTTTTGCACTCAATAAAATAACATTTAGGATCATTATGCAATAGATAGCAGATATAAACTTTAAGAACATTATTTTTATAAATTAGATTTTTGATTTTGCAAATCAAATTTTTATTTTTCGAAAAACACTTCTTTGAAAGAGCCAAATTTGCACAACTAAACTATTTTCAGAATTTAATGCATCCAATTGCATGTGTGAGTTATAAATACCATTATGGACCTATTCATGTGAATATTTTTGGTTCATATGGCAAAACTCACTTAAGTGCTAGAAAGTGACCACTCAGGTCAAACTAGTATTTTGGACGAGTTTCGAAATCAAAAAACTTTTGAAGAGTTGGTCTTTTGGAAATCTTTTGAATACCAAAAATGTTTAGAATAGCCAACTCTAGGATTTTCCTTTAGGGACAAAAGTCAAATTCCTTTTAGAATAGATTTTGCATAAAGATCTAGTTTTGGTTAAAAACAAGATCCTATGATCTAGGATTTTGGTTAGAAATTTTTACTTAAAATAGGTTTTTCTTGAACCAAAACCTTTGCAAAACATTTGAATACCATTTGTATACATTTTGCAACTAGTTTTTCAAAGGATATACTAATAATTTTAAAATTTTGACTTTTGGCTAAATGGCTCAATTTTGAAAAACATAACTAGCACTTAATTTATTTGGGCACATTTAGGGATGTGATATACATGATCATGATTTAGCACTCCCCCTTAATGTGCCACTTCCAACTTGCTCAAGATTTCAATAAACAAGCTTTAGCACAAGAGCAAGAACAACCCTTTTAAGATTTTACAAGAAAGCAACCTACACAAGGTATGAGGGCTAGATACTTCAATGTAAATACTTGTTACCGAGATAGCATTGGTTAATGATATGAGTTGATCTTCCTCATGCTTGGCTCCAAATTTGCATAAGATGGAATCCACCTCTTTATGAGTGAGCCAAACCTCCAATACTTCTCCAAGTACCTATTTAACATTTAAGCACCTTTTGGTACCCACACTCGGTTGGGTCCTTGAATGTTAGTCACAATAGATTTGGGCACCCAAATGGCCCTAGCATTAGTTTTACATGAACTAACATTCCTAGCAAAAACATTGCCATTCTTATCCTTCCTAAGCAAATAATGATCATTATGAATAATTGGCTTAGGAGTGATACCTTTAGGACATTCCTTACTAAAATGTCCCTTCTCCCGGCAATTGTAGCAAGTAGGGCTTTTGCTTCCCCTTGATGTCTTCTTATCTTGCTCAATTCCGGCTTGCCTCTTCTTTGAATGTCTTGACTTGACATCCTTTTGATTTGGACACACCGAGGCAATGTGACCATTCTTCTTGCATCCAAAGCACTTGATATTGTTGACTTGTTTTCTATCTTGCTTTGGAATGCTCTTCACCTTCTTCTTGGTGGTGAAACCAAGTCCTCCCTTGTCATTTTTCTTCTTAGGACACACGGAGGAAATGTGACCCTTCTCATGACAATTAAGGCACTTAATATTCTTCGTGTGTCTTGCATTGTGCCTCATCTTGCTATTTTCCTTCTTCTTCTTGGGAGTAAATCCAATGCCACTCTTATCTTGTAAGCATATTTGCTTGCTCAATATTTCATCGAGAGTAGCCTTCCCTTTATAGCTTCTATCCAAGTCATTTCTCAAACTTAAGACTTGGGCCTTGAGCTTTTGTTTTCCTCTACAAGGTTAGTCTCAACAAGTATAGAGGAAATAGGTGCATCTAATTTTGAGCAACAAGGCATATCAATTAAATCATCACAAGAAGTGGACACATTAATTTTAGATGAATTGCAAGATATAGGAGCAATACAAGGCAAATCATCTAATAGATCACATGTAATTCCTATATCCACCTTAGAGCTAGTATAATTTTTAAGAAGGAGGGTTTCATGTTCATTTTTTAAAACTTCATAATTTTCTTGAAGCAAGTTAAATTCTTTCTTCAAAGCTTTGAATTTTGAAACCTCCTTTCCCATAAAAACATTTTGCTCTTCTAGTATATCAATCAACTCATCATATGAAGGCTCATCATTATCATCGTCATCATTATTTACCTTCTTTTTACCTTTTGCCATAAAGCAATGAGGCGATATTGATGGAGTTGAGGATTCATCATTGTCGGAGCTAGAGGTTGAGCATTCTTCTCCCGACGTCCATTCTTCTATGCAATCATCACTAGTGGAAGTGGACCTTTCATAATATTCTTGAAGATGGGTCCACATCTCATGAACATTCTTGAGATCACATATGGCATCAAACACATCTACACTCAAAGCACTAAATAAGGCGTTAATTGCTTGAGCGTTGAGATGTAAGCATTTCTCTTCCTCTTTTGTTGGAGCAAATTGATCCAATGGAGGAGAGAAGCCAACATCTACAATTCGCCATATATTTAGGCCCATGGCTTTAAAATAACATGACATGCGGATTTTCCAATGAGCATAATTTGTGCCATCAAATTTAGGTGCTTCACCAAGGTGCACTAAATCTCTAGTCGCCATCCTTTACTCTCTAGACGGTTAAGTCTAATAATTGAGAGACCAAGCTCTGATACCACTTGTAAGATCGAGGTGGCCGACTAGAGGGGGGGTGAATAGGCGTTTTAAAAATTTCTTTGGCTAAAACCGATTTCTAATGCGGAAGCTAAACAAATACGGTTTTGCACAATTAAAACCTAAATCAACTAGGTTCAACTAAGTGCACCAACAATGTGAGACAATATAAATGATAGCAATCATACACATACACTTAAGCAATTTAAATACAAGTAATGTAAATTTCACAATGTAAAGCACAAGTAATCAAACCACAATGACACGGCGATGTTTTCCCGTGGTGATCGGAGACTTGCCGGTCTCCCCTAATCCACGTTGAGGGAAACCCAAACCAATTGGGCCGGCTCCTCGAATTAAGCCTTCCTCCGAGGTAAGTCCAACCACTTGGACCGGTTCCAAAACGAACCAACACCTCGCTCCACTAGGGTTGCTCTTACTCCACTCCGGAGATGGCGAGCACCAAGCCACTCACAAACACCGGGCCTTCTCACAAGCTTCACTTGAGAAGATCACCGACCACAACGCCCACGCCGCCTAGGTGTCGGCAAACACCAAGAGTAACAAGTCTCCAACGCTCACTTGAACCAATCAAGTGTCTAAGCTCATATGGATACTAAATCCACTACCTAAGGCAACACATGCACTTAGGGTTTGCTCTCAATCACTCACTAAGTGCAACACATGCACAAAGGAAGAGAGGGCTTGCTCTAGCTCAAAAGAATGTCTAAGGAACTTGCAACACATGCAAAGTCCTCCACAATATCACCAGCAACCTTCCATACACGGCCAAGGTGGGTATATATAGCCCACACAAACAAACTAGCCGTTGGAATTAAAGTCCCAGAAAATAACGGGACAATCGGTACTACCGCCGTTGAACGGCCGGTACTACCGCACAAAGTGTAACGGCTATAAAACTAGCCGTTGCAAAGAGCTCCGGAACTACCTCCAACACATACGCGGTAGTTCCGCTCAACGGTAATACCGCACAAAGCATTGCGGTATTATCACAACAACCATGAGTGCAACTCATGCTCACGAAATCGCTAAGGACCAAAATGCATCGGTTACGAAAATACGTATCGCCAACACAGAACGGTAGTTCCGAACCCGGTCGTATCGCCACAAAGAGCCGGTACTACCGCGCTACTCGAGAGCGATTCAAGTTCAAAAGCATCGCTCATCGAAATTCCATACCGCACACAAAACGCCGGTCCTACCGACATGCGGTAGTACCGCGCACAACACGCAGATATCCGCTTCCACTCGCGCCAGAGATCAACATATGATCTTGACACGTGACGATCGGGATCAAAAGGCGGTTTGGGCGGTCCGGACGATCACGCGAAATCTGAACCGTTAGATCAAGATCTAACGCCTCACGCCATGGTCCGAACGTCCATCGGTAATATCACCCAAGGCCAGATTACGCTATAAACGGTAGTTCCTCAATATCCACGCGGTACTACCGTATAAAGCCGAGCAACACATGCTTGATTCACACGGTAGTTCCGCCAGACACAAACGGTAATACCGCATAGCGGTAGTTCATGAAAACACATTCCTACTACCGATTTCCAACAGAAGCGAGATTGCATTCGTTTCAACTCAATTTTGCAAAACATATTTGCCAAATTGATACGTGATGCAAACACAAGTCAAGGGCATGATTCTCAACTAGTTGCAAAACACATTTGCCAACTTTTAGAATCAATACCACAAGGAATAAGGTACATGGACTTAAACAATTTGCAAAACACATTCGCAAACTAAGTCACATGCTACAAGGACTAAACATGAGCCACAACTATTTGAAAAACACATTCACAAATATTGGCAACATGTTAAACAAGGATAAGGTACATGGACTACAATTATTTGCAAAACACATTTGCAAACTAGTCACATGCTACAACAAATAAGCACTTAGCTTAAACTATTTGCGAACACATCCGCAAATAGCAACATCCCTTAAAGAGCATAGAGCAACCAAGATGAGCTATCAACACATGACTAACTCAAGCTACTAGTCAAGGACCCCTCTTAATAGTACGGCAACCTATACTAGCAATCCGGTCTTCCAACCAAACACCAAGACCGATAAAAGACTAGGAACAAATCCTTAGCCCTAGCTAGTCATACCTTTGCCTTTAGCAACTTCTTGAAGCTTGATGACGCACATCCTTGCTTCAACTCCGGGTTCTTGACTTGATGCTCATCAACGTATGACGACATCCTTTGCTTGCCCTTCATCAACACATGATGAAGCTTCTTTTGACTTGATCAACACATGATCATATCTTCTTCATGAATATCATCGACACAAGATGATTTCCTTCATCTTGAACTTGATGCACATCAACACATGATGCATCCTTTACACCAAGCTCTTGACTTGATGACCATCAACATATGATGTCATCCCAAATCATCAACCACATGGAACATAACCTATTTCACACAACTCATAGAAAATGTTAGTTCAAACAATATGATTATCATTAATTACCACACCATACCATTAGCTCATAATGGTTTGGGACAAGATATCGCAATCTTTCCTCTTTGGCAATTTATGATAATCACTTCAATAGCAAATAATTGAATATAGATTGGTATGAGTATATATAACTACACAAGTTGCATATACTCATATGAATATATATAACTACAAAAGTTATATATATACTCAAGGGATATATGAGCACACATGTCTCATATACACTCATGAATATATTAACTGCACAAGTTATATATATTCAAGGATATGTGAGTGCACAAGAACTACACAAGTTATGCCATACTCACATACAAGTATATTTGGACTACACAAGTGCTATATACTCACAAGAATATGTTAACTACACAAGTTAAATGTATTCGAGGATATGTGAATTATAATGTCGAAATACATACCTCCTTGATTTTCACCTTTATATTCAAATGAGACTAAACATGATATAACAAATAGAAGAGTTAGTCTCACGATTAGGTTTATCATTAATCACCAAAACATCATTAACACATAATGGCGGGTCTAGATTCTTCAGCTCGTCCATTATAATCTTTCAGACCCATGCGATCAAGACCCCTATGACTACTACTACCACTCGGAGTTGGCACCCGAAGATGATGAAGCTTAGGTCGGGACCCCTAGTCGCTTGCCTGTGGGCAAAGTGAATGGATCCACTGCGACTTGTTTTGCTTCCGCACTTATCTTTTGTTTCTGTACTAACTCTTGTAAGACTTCCATTTCATGGCTCTTTTGTAAAACACTTGGCCGCATGGCCTGCTATGTATAAATGTATATGTTAAGTTTCGTACTTGTATTTACTCAATTGTTCATACGAGCACTGTCCCTATGAGCACTAGTCGCACCGAGCACAAACCGCATTAAGCGTAGTCATACCACTCAGGACCTCTTCCTCAGGACCTCCACGAGACCTCCTATACCCTTTTGTCGTATCCTTAGGACCTCCTATATCCTTTTGTTGTATCCTCAAGACCTCCTCAGGATCTCCTATACCTTTTTGTCGTATCCTTAGGGCCTCCTCAAGACCTCCTCAAGACCTCTTGTACCCTTTTGTCACGATCTTAGGACCTCCCCAAGACCTCCTTCTCAGAACCTCCCCTGGACGTCTCTACAGTATTCCTCAGGACCTCCCCAAGACTGCTACAGGACCTCTTCAAGACCTCCCAGGATCTCCTCAGGACGACTCCAGGACCTCCTCAGGATTCCCACAGGACATCTCTGTGACCTTCGAGACCTCTTCAAGACCTCAGAATTCCTTGTTCGACCAAGTTTGGTCACAAATATGGACCTGACCGTAGATCTACTTTAGTTTATTTGGCTATGGAAATGGTCCAAGTATGTAACTGTGTGTGCTATCTACTGATCCAGGGAATAGCACAGTCTCACACAGAAGATTCCAAATCCTTAAAATTTGGGGTCCGACATTGTCGGTGTTCGCGCTTAGCCACCCGAAACCTCCGTCTGAGAGCACCTTCATTGTGTAGTTTGGTTAACCACACATATTGTTCCTATAGCCATCCATGCCATAGGTTTGTACCTCTTCCAAGCTCCACCCGCTCGCCGGTACCGTGTGGTTAGTCTCACCGCATATTCCTTCTTCCAGCATCTAGCACCGTCGCCTTTGCGACTACCAGAGTTTGCAACCATCTTTCAGTTTCGCATATACTGCAGATGATATCTAAGTACCTACCACTAACGACATGGTTTCCTTCTTCTGGGCAGGATTTTTGTCAGACCTCCCATGTGTTGCCCTTCCTTTAGGTTTACCTATCAATTGGTATCCTCCATTGCTCCATATAGTTTTCATGATTACTTGCCCTTTGCAAGTAACTTGCATGACTCCACCTCGAAGTGATACCTTACCACCTTCGAGTTCAAGCGAGCTCACACATATTAGATTCTTCTCTAAGCCTAGAACATATTGAACTCCCGTCAATGTGCGAAGTGCTCCATCATACATCTCCAATGTAACTGTTCCCACCTTAGCAATTGCATACTCCATGCAATCTGCTAAGTGAATAGTTCCATTCATCGGGTGTAGAGATTCTTCATCAAACATCTCCCTCACTGAACATATGTGGAAGCAACAACCGGAATCTAATATCCATTCATGACAAGTACCTGATTGGCTAATGACTAGTACATCCAAATCATCTCTCGCTACCGCTACTGAGCATGCACCCTTCATTCTCTTCAAACTTAGACAATCTTTTATCATATGATCTTCCTCGTCACATAGATAGCATAGATGTGTGCCTTGCTCTTGCCCTTCTTCTTCTTGTGATTATTGCTTTTGCCTGCAATACCTATGGCAGCCAATGCTTGATCACTCGACAATGAAGAATCTAAGGGCTTCTTCAAGGAATCCATCTCTAATAAATATGCAAATGTCTCATTGAAGTTGAGAGTGTTTTTTTTGACGAGAATATTTATCACCAATTTCTCCAATGATGGTGGTAGTGATGATGCCAGCATGACGACCTTGTTGTTCTCCTCAATTTTCTCTTCCACATTAGTCAGCTACGTGACAAGCTTGTTGAAGACATTAAGATAGTCAACGAATAGTGTGCCTTCCTCCATGTGCAACCTGTACAATTGCTGCTTCAGCACCCATCGGTTTGTTAGTGACTTCACCATATACAATTCTTCTAAGTTACTCCATAATTTCTTCGATGAGTTCTCCTTGATCACCGAGTGCTTTACCTCATCAGAGAGACATAGATGTATTGTACTGACGGTTTTCCGCTCCATCACCTTCCAATCTTCTTTGGATGTCTTTAACATTTTGTCCCTTGCAAGAGCATCGATTAATCCTTGTTGGACGAGAACATCCTTCACCACGCATTCACACGCTGAAATTTCCTCTGGTATCAAATTTCTCTACTTGACTCCACATCGTAGACATCGATCTTGATTTTGTACATCCTCACACTTTGACGACCTTCTAATAAATCAGATTAATCCAGCCTTGGCTCTGATACCACTTGTTATACTCTGATACACTCCTTATGCACAATAGCCGCTAGATCAGATCAGTGTTTGTGAGATTCTTGCCGTTTGGGTGTTTGTCAAATTACTTATCAAGGGGGAGATTGTAAGAATATGTGGAGCTCACCCCATGGTTTGTGACTTTGATTTGCAAGTGTTGTCGAACTTTGAGTTTGGTTTTGAGAGTTTGCTAAATTTCAGAGTTGCTATCAGTGTGTTGCCGGTCTAACAGGTTTGAGGTTGCGGCCAGACCGCTGGGCATGTGTAGTTAGAGAGAGATGTTAAACGAGGATTGCTTGAGCGAAGAAAGCTTCAAGAACTTAACGCCTTCTTCCCCATGGACGGCGCTAGCTGTCGACGATCAAGTCACCGATCTTACGAAATAAATAAAGAAAAATGGCAAAGAGTTCCTGGGAGAGAATGTGATTGCTTCTTATTGCAATGAATTAGATCCTTTACAAGGGGTGCCTTCGATAAGACAGTGGACTAGCCCTAATTACACTTGGTGTACTGATTGCTATGTTATTGCTTCAACAGCCTTGAGTTGCGGTTGTAGATCATGTCTAGATCCCTCCTCTGTCCTTCTCCCGATTGTCTTCTCCTTTAAATAACTGACAAAGTAGTGGTAGCTACTCCTGGAAGTGGCACCCTTTTGGAAGTGCTGCGTCCGATCGAAGAAACGGTGGCAGTTGGTAGAAAGCCAACTGACCAGCGGTTGATGTCAGTGGGAGATAAACCATATGATGGTTATTGTCAGTGGATCATGACTGTAAACGTCGTGTGGTATGGAACAAATTAGACATGTGTTCCATTCTTCACAAGGTAAGGAATGTACTTGGAATCGGATCCAAGTACCAGTTCATTGCTTCTATAAGTAGTCACCTGGTCGAGGATAAGGTACAGGACCTTGTCCGACCAGGGTACCTACAATGTAACCTTTGGAATCCTCACGACTAGGAGGTCATTAGCCTTAGGAGTTACGACCACGAAGGACGTGTGGTCTTTAATTAAATAAAGTAATATTTAGAGATTTAATCTTCTTCAGCTAGCCCCCGAACTTTAAATGAATTTGTAGTGTGAACCCTTCTCTGATGAAATCATATCGGGCGGGCCCTCATTTCATGATGTAAAAAATGAGGTGGTATGCATTCATTTTAAAGTTGAGGAACCGTTTGGGAAACCGAAAAGATTTCTGTCCGTTGGACTTTGGGCAACTCCCGATTGTAGTTAAGGAGTTGCGGCTATAAAATCCCTGCAATGCCTTGCTTTAGGGTTTTTGTGCTTTCAGAATTTCCTGCCCCTTCATCCCCTTGTCAAGAACTTTTCTTCGACCACCTTTCATCTTCGCGCCCAAGATTCAACAATGTCGGACCCAATCATCCACTGGCCTGTTTCTGATTTGAGCATGAAGAAGCTCAAAATCTTGGAGAAGATCGGGATGCTCCCCAATCGGAACTTGATCTGTTGGAGATCAGTTGTTGGGGAGCATTTTCCCAGTGGCGAAGAGGGGGAATCCCTGTTTTCCTCGCATATGTCGAATGCAGATTCAGATTACCAATACACTTGTTCCTCTCCAAAGTTCTAGAGTATTACGAAGTGAAGCTAGTGAATCTTGCTCCTAACTCAATCACCACTATCAACATCTTCATCTTCCTCTGTGAAGCATACCTGGGGATTCCGCCAGATCTGGAAGTCTTCAGGTATTTCTACAAGATGTCGAAGTCGGGGAAATTGACGGCATCTCCTGGGAAGTGTGCTTTACGCCTCCACAACGGGAAAGCTGAAGAGTACATCCGCATGTACCCCAAGTCCTCATGGTCGTCATGGAAGAAAAACTGGTTCTACATGACGGTCACCAAAGAAGAAAGGCTCTGCTTCGCCAGCAAAGTGGTGGTCGAGAACCCAAACTGGCGTACCTCCACGAAGGAGGGAAGAGTGGGGAGTTGGATTAAAGCCATCCAGCTCCTTAGCATCAGGGGACTAACTTCTTGGTATGTGGTCAGAGATTTTTTTCACATACCGGATAAGTCCTCTGAAGCTCCGATCACGTATCTCGCTCTGGTACCTTGGTCGTGACAATGCGATCATTGATTCTGCAGATCGTAAGTCCTAAAAAATTCCGACCCGTTTTATTTATTTTGGTTCAATATTTTGTAACCTTATAGTCTCTTTTCTCTTTCTACAACCCTTTCCGCTAAGGAAATCAGGGAACGGATCAAGATAATCTATGCTGGGGAGCATAATTTCAAGGCTGTGGTTCCCTTTATGCTGGCATCCTGTTCTCCAGCGGTGAGAATAGAGAGGCTCAAGGTGAAAATAAAAAACCTCCTTTCATCATTCATGTATTTTTTCGATCAGTATGCCATAACTTTTATTTTTACGTGCAGTCGGTCGGGATGGAGATCAACGAGCTCACCGGGAGCTCTGATCCAATTGACATTCCGACCACTTCTACCCCATCGACCACTCAAGTGGGTGGCTCCTTGAAGGTAAGAAAAGGCATCAAAAAGGAATTTATATTTTAGATGAAGTATTCCATCGCCAAACTAAACTTGATGTTTAATTAGGCGGGAGAAAGAAAAGAACCACCGACCAAGGTCACCGTGGTCATGGACTCTAAAGTGGTCGTGAACAACCAGGTGTTATCTTCTTTGCAACCGTCCCAAAGGTCGATTTAAACCACCGCCTCTCGACTGATGGTCGTGAACTCCTCTCTGACCTAGTGGTCTGGGAGGTTTCTTCCGACCTTCGGTCGAAGGATGTGGGGGGTCTAACCAGTCCTACTAATTCAGAACCGGTAAAATCGGTTGAAAAGAAAAGGAAGGCAAGCGTTCTGGATTTTGCTCCAAAGCGTTTCAAGATTAAGACCAAGAAGACGACCAGGTATGTATACATGAAAGAAACTTATGTAAATGCATACCTTTAATGTTTCTAGTATTCGATGATCTTGATCTTCCTTTCTTTTATTTTTGTAGATCCTCTAGTGTTCCGATTGCCTCCGATCTAAACACCCCTTAGGAGAAAACTCTTGACGAAAAAGCGGTCGAGCCATCCCTTGAGTAGGTGGCGGCTCCAGTTCTGGTTCCTGTTGCCCAGGACTCCTTGGCGGCTTTGACTCTCTCTAAGGAGATTGGAGTCGAAGAAGAACCTTAGTAGGTTCCACCCCCTGCTGGGAGCGTCCAAGGAGAGAGGATTTCTTCGTTATTGAAGAAGTCTCCTCATCCTAACAACTTCCCCAATTGCCCTCGGATCTTCGACGATGAGAAGCTCGATGAGGCCTGGAGGAGAATTTCGGGTTGTCAGTTAGAGACTGTCCTGAATGCTATCTACTCTGAATATGTGGACATGACGATCCAGGTAAGCACCTACAACCACTCTTATAGTCCTTTCTTCAAAGTTTATTAAAAAACGTAAAGAAGTTTGCTATTTTTGTAGCATATAGTGGATAATTTCACTGTAGTCGAAGGACTGACCCAGCAAATGATTAACTTGGAAAAGGAAAATTCCAAGCTAAAAAGTAAAGTACTTTCTTCCTGACTTTCTCTTCCCGTTTTTGCTATTTTATTCCTCACTGTTCCTCAACTTCTTCCCTTGTCATATTTGACAAAATTTGAGAAATTTGAGGAGCAGGTCGTGACTAAGGAAGCCATGATAACTAGGCTTGAACAGAGGTGCCAGGCTAAATACCGGTCGATTGAAAACTGGTCGACCAGGTTCAATGAAGCCTCTCTCAATCACAAAGAAGCCATTGAGGCTTTCGAGAAGAAAGCTCAAGGTAACTGATCATAAACTTGACCAGGCTTATTATGCTTTAATTATATTTATTTAACTTTTGATCCACTCGAGCAGAGCGAGTTCAAAACTTAGAAAAAGCTCTTGAGTTCGAGCATGACAAGGAGGCAGAGCTCGGGCGGAGTCTTGAATAGAAAGTCAAGGCTCTCAACAAAATACTCTTCGACATGGGGTTAGGATTATGTCTGCCCTTTTTAAGAGATCCAGTGGATAAGATAAATTACCTTGGCCAACAACTTGAAGATCTCAAGAGTCTGCTCGAAACTACTCGAAAGAACCATGCACAGACCATGAAGAATGTCATTCCAGATGGAGTTAGCTTTGCTCTGGCTAAGCTTAAGGCATCTGACCCCTCCATCAACTTCCAAGCTCTTGAAGTGGACTTCAACTACTCGGAGGATGATGCAACCAAGATCTTCGAGGGAGTAAGACCCTTCGAAAAGAAGGTTGCTGAGGAGATGTAGGTTGGGTCTCCATCCCGTAGCGACCAGTCTGGTGGTCCCGAGCAATAGATGAATGTAATATAAGAATTATAAATGTAAAAACTTACCTTTTGTCATCAATAAAGTATGTGTTTATCTTTTTATTTTGTTGAATACTCATATATTTCCTAGCCCCCGACTACTTGTGTTACTAGAAAAACTTACTAGAGAAGAAGTAGACCAAGAGAAAGAGCAAAAGATATGACCATACTACAAAGTATGAACTGATTATGTTATAAAAATGATCTAATAAACACTAGGAAATCAATTTGGTCGGAACCAATGTATGACTTCGACTAATTTTAGATCTTTTCCATAATCAAAATAATGTGTAGCACATTGCGTGGTCGGAAGATGTTACGAGACTTGTACTGATGATAAGAAATCATGTAAAAATGTATGCAAAAATGATAAGTGAGCTTATTTATTTATGTTGGACCGAAACGGCGACAAGAGGGGGGTGAATAGGATCACTATCTCTTTTTCACTTTGATCGGATTCAATAAGTTTTTTACTTCAATAGCTATGAGAGCTACAGATATCAATATACAAGTATAGCGGAAGACTTGTATTGAATCCAATCAAAACGCCTAAGCACAACAACCAAAAACGCAAAAAACACGATGATGAACAGTGACCATGAACAGTACTAGTAATACCGGTGAACCGTATCGGTATTACCGTATGAACAATAAAAAAGCACGAAGAACAGGAAAATCAGCCAGAAAACGAAATCCAAAATTGGCACAACTTTTGATCCACAGCTCCAAACTTCATGAAACTTGAAACATACCATCTCTAGGATGTCAAGAACCTATTCCAATCAAGGATCGCGAAGTTCATTGCCAAAGTTCCGACCTTTTTCCGTTTAAGTGAAGGTTGTTTCAAAACCGAGTCAAAACCAAAATATGATCCAAAAACTTGCGCGTGGCTAAGAGATGATCAAGATAATCTTAGATGTATTCCCACAAGTCACAGCAAGCAAGATTCAGGCTAGAAACCAAAGAAAAACCAAAGGATCAAAGAAAGCTCCAAAATCACAAAATAGAGAGCGAAAACATGAAGAGTAGGGGTGAAAACGGATCGGATATGGACGGATAATGGCTCTGCCATATTTGTTTTCATATTTTTTTTCCCGGATGTGGATATGAATACGGATGCGAATAATAGCGAATACGAATACGGAGCGAATACGAATCGAAACGAATACGGTCACGAATATTTTTTCAGAACATAAAAACCCCTTAAATTGCATGCCAGAAATTAACGAAAACATATAACTAGTTTGTTTGATGCAAACATTCATGAATTGTTCATATTTTTAGCATCCAGAGTTACATCATAGTCCTTGTAAACTACTTCTGAGCAAGTTTTATTGATCCTCTAGATATCAAGTACACATTACCAACCTCAATTAGGTCATAAAACTAATCAAGCACCGAATTGTAACATGTTGCATGAATTTCTCCACCATGTGAATCAAGGATTAACGTATTTAACGATAATTATTACAATAAACATTTATTACAACAAATAATTTTTACAAACAATTCATGCCCCCTCCACTTTTTTTCCTAAGCTTGGGGCCAGGCATCGTGATGTTAGGCACCCCTACCTCACATGTACCCCCAAGTGTATAATTAGAAACTACAACCATTTTTAAGAGATAGAAATTAACTAGTTAAACAACATCAAAGCAATTAGTCATGGAATCAATAGTGAAATTTTATAAGGATAAATTATTTATAACAACAGGCATGCATATGAACATCGTAATGGTATGAGCATTCAACTATGAATGAGACTAGCACATTATCAGTGCCAAATCTTATACATGTGTGTGCTCTCATTGTAGGCTTAGCATTTTTCCCATCCCGAATCTCTCACAAAAGAAGAGGGCGACGTTTTCCGACTAATAAGGGGCCGAAATTTCTCTACATTGCTACTTGCTTTGCTAACCTCGCAGATCGCAAAGATCGATGCTTTGGCACGAACACAATCAAAGCAAAGCAAACCACACACCTACTTTACTCTCTAGATCTGCAACCTCGCCGCTCTCGTTACATTTCTTCCACCAAAGAACGATCGATCCTAAAGGGGCACGATGGCTACATCTGCCGCACTGGTCTTTGCCGGCAAGTCGGTGGCAACTCCGGCCATCTCCTTCTTGGTCACCAAGGCCTTCAACTACCTCAACGAGTACTGCAAATCCGAAGGCATGGAGAGGTCAAGAACCGGCTCCTGCAGGCCATGCCAAAGATCCAGGCGGTCTTCAATGTCGTCAACCCGTGGCACATTCATGCGCACGGCCTGGGCGCCACCAAAATACCCCTTCTCGATCCTTCCCCAAAGACCAAGTCGAATCTTCATAAAAGCGATCCCATGCTTCGCCACGTATAGGTTGATCAACGGCTCTATTCATGTCGGCAAGTCTCTTCCATCTGGCTCCCACCGAAATCACTATGGCACTTGCACCAACCCCACGCCACTTGATGCAACCCGTCACATGGAACTTCCCGTTCAGCCATCCTTGTCCATTTTGCGCC
Organism: Phyllostachys edulis; assembly: GCA_036346405.1. Lineage (NCBI taxonomy): Eukaryota > Viridiplantae > Streptophyta > Magnoliopsida > Poales > Poaceae > Phyllostachys > Phyllostachys edulis. The sequence continues at coordinate 21,505,085 of CM070566.1, forward strand.
ATGCTTGAGTCCAATGATTTCACCCGGCATCCTCAATTGTTCTGAACCTCAAGTTTCCTAACCTAGTTCTGATCATATTCATCGTTGACCGCCGTTGATCTCCGAGCTTCTTGCTCGACAATAGACAAGAAAATCGATTTTGGGAACAAGTTCTTCGCAACTTGACCCACGTTAGGCAAAACATGCATCATGCAACACATATGCAATAAAACCCATGAGATTGACCTAACCTACAAACATCGCCACCAAGATGGCCAGCGAACAGAGTAGAACCGGTAATACCGCCAGTAAACATCGGTGTTACCGCACTGCGGTAGTACCACTCCACAATTGCGGTCTTACCGATTCTCAACGAAGAAGAAACTCCCAAAAACCTATGCTCTGGAAAAATCATACCACCGTCTAGAATCCGGTATTACCACGTTGTGGTAGTACCGCCTCTCAATTGCGGTCTTACCGTGCTGCGGTAATACCGCTCCTTAACTACGGTCATATCGATTTCCAGAACACTTGGTCCGACTCGACCAGTTCTCCCAATCGATCTGTATGTTCGGACCACACGTTCGAATAGTTCGAACGTTCACCTGACCTACGGTAGTACCGCCTTTCAATTGCGGTCGTACCGCGCTGTGATAATACCGCTCATCTATTGGGGTAATACCCGATTTTACTAAACATGCCGGTGAAGTCTTTTGCCTTCCCTTTCTTCTTTCTTGAGGGAGCTCCTCCTCCTTGTCCTCCTTGCTCCTAGAGTCCACATCGCTCATAGATTGCTCTCCAAAAGTAGTAAGAACCCGGTGAGTGGCCTTCATGAGCTTGGCAGCATCAAACTTGGACTTGTTCCCTTAAAGCTTCCTCCAAGCTGTCTTCTCCTCCTTATGGTTGCCCTTCCCTTTTAGCTTGGGGTAGTTCGCCCGGATATGGTAGATCTCTCCACACTCATAGCATGTCACAGGACCGTCTCTCTTCTTGTTTCTCACATTGTTATAGGCATGTGTGAATTTTTTCGCTAGAAGGGCTAACTCAGCCTCAGGAATACTCTTAAGTTCCTCTTCATAGATTGCAGATAAGCACCTTGTTAAAGCGAGTGAATACATCATCGATGCTCTCTCTAGGACGCATCTTGAACTTGTTGTATTCTCACTTGAAGACTGTCTCATGTACTTGCTTGATTTGGGATGAACCCACATGGTAGGTTTCGAGGGTGTGCCAAATCTCATGCGTGGTCTCAAGATGACAGATCCTATTATACTCCTGTATACCAAGCCCGGCATATGGAAGGTTTTTTTCCGTATCGTTGTTAGCCAAGAGGGCTGCTGAAGCCGGCGTAGCAACCTTGGGCAAAACGAGTGGAGCTCAAACAACCTCCCATATGGCTTGACCTTCGCTCTGAAGGTAGACATGCATGCAATTCTTCCAATAGGCATAGTCGAGCCAATCGAACACATGCGGCTTGGTGGAGTACTTCTCCATCGCCAAGTTCAGTGATTAGTTAAGATCAAGAGAGAACTAACCGGGCTCTGATACCACTTGTTGGACCGAAACGATGACTAGAGGGGGGTGAATTGGAGCACTATCTCTTTTTCACTTTGATTAGATTTAACAAGATTTTTACTTCAATAGCTATGAGAGCTACGAAGATCAATAAACAAGTATAGCAGAAGACATGTATTGAATCCAATCAAAACCCCTAAGCACAACAACCCAAAACACAAAAACGCGATGATGAATAGTGACCATGAATAGTACCAGTAATACCGATGAGCAATAGCGGTATTACCGCACAGTGGTAATACCGGTGAACAGTAGCGGTATTACCGGATGAACATTAAAAACAACATGAAGAACAGGAAAATCAGTCCGAAGATGAAATCCAAAATTGGCACAATTTTTGATCCACAGCTCCAAACTTCATGAAACTTGAAACATACCTTCTCTGGGATGTCAGGAACCTATTCCAATCAAGGATCGTGAAAATCGTTGCCAAAGTTCTGACCTTTTTCCGTTTAAGTGAATGTTGTTTCAAAACCGAGTCAAAACTAAAATATGATCCAAAAACCTGCTCGTGGGTAAGAGATGATCAAGATGATCCTAGATGTATTCCCACAAGTCACAGCAAGCAAGATCCAGGCCAGAAACCAAAGAAAAACCAATGGATCAAAGAAAGCTCCAAAATCACAAAATAGAGAGCGAAAACATGAAGAGACTCATCTTGAGGAATCTTACTTAGATTGATTTGAGATTGATGTTGGTTTACAGCCACTCCATCCTGAAGGATAAAAGCTCAACACTTGAGCACACAATCAATCCAACTCTCTAGAACCCTAACCTCTCCACTTTCCTCTCCCTAAACACAAACTAAGGTTTCTCCAATACAAGGGTTGGGAGGTGCACAACCAGCACCATCCTCTTTTATAGTGAAGGCTAGCTTCTAGAAGGACATCCCTAATGGGCACCCGTTAAGCCCACACACAAATAGGTTTTACTTACGAACGCTTCTCAAAGCGCCATCTTTATCTTCTCTTGACCTAAACCACTTCTCCTTGCGCCGTCTTGCGCAGCGGTTTAGCCAAAAGCCATCAAGGTGGTATTTTGGTGAAGTTGCCAAAATACCCCTTCTCGATCCTTCTCCAAAGACCGAGTCCAATCTTCATGAAGCAATCCCATGTTTTGCCACGTGTAGTTTTATCAACGGCTCTCTTCATGTCGGCAAGTCTCTCCCATCCGGCTCCCACCGAAACCACCATGGCACTTGCACCGACCCCCACGCCGCTCGGTGCGACACGTCGTACCGAATTTCCCATTCGGTCATCCTTGTCCATTTTGCACCATGCTTGAGTCCAATGACTTTACCCGGTATCCTCAATCGTTCTGAACCGCAGCTCTCCAAGCCTAGTCCCGATCATATTCGCCATTGACCGTCGTTGATCTCCAAGCTTCCTGCACAACAATAGACACGGAAATCGATTCCGGGAACAAGTTCTTCGCAACTTGACCCACATTAGTCAAAATATGCATTATGCAACACATATGCAATGAAACCCATGAGATTGACCTAACCTACAAACATCGCCACCAAGATAGCCAGCGAATAGAGCAGAACTGCTAATACCGCCAGTAAACACCGGTACTACTGCACTACGGTAGTACCACTCCACAATTGCGGTCTTACCGATTCTCAGCGAAGAAAAAAGTCCCAAAAACACACACTCTCGAAAAATCATACCGCTGTCTAGAATCCGGTATTACTGCGCAGTGGTAGTACCGCCTCTCAATTGCGGTCTTACCGTGCTGTGGTAATACCGCTCCTTAATTGTGGTCATACCAATTTCCAGAACACTTGGTCCGACCCGACCAGTTCTCCCGATCGATCCGTACATTTGGACCACATGTTCGGACAGTCCGAACGTTTACCTGACCTGCGGTAGTACCATCTTTCAATTGCGGTCATACCGCGCTGCGGCAATACCGCTCCTCTATTGCAGTGATACCGATTTTACTGAACTTTGAAAACGAGTGTTTCGACAAACCCTCAACACCATTGCTAATTGTATCATCATCCTAAGATCATGAGCATATCTCCATGATATCCACAATATACATTATCCAAACTAGTCGTAAAGGTTGCTAAGAACGAAAGACATGATAGACACTTTGCAAAACATATTCATTCTCAAGTTTCGACTAGTAGCGAAGATCGTAAGAAAAGGACTGTTGTTAGGAAACTCCTTCAAGTGGGTAGGACCACTACAGAGAGGAGAGATTTCGACTAGGAGGCTTTTCGTTTCTCGGCCAATAGCCAAACAAGAGTAGAACAAAATGTTGAAATGAAGGAAATTAGACTTCGAATTCTGAAGCATGTAAGTAACTATATCAAGTTGTTTGTGTTATTCTCCTTTACTTATTTGCTTCTTTAAGAAAAGAGTGTATGGTCGCTCGTGAGAACCATTGCTGAATGGTCACGATTAGAACCCTTATGGCCTGTGACAACTAGGTCAAGGCCAAAAAAGTAAAAGAGATCATTTTAGAAGGATATCGGAGAGAAATGGATCTTCTTTGACCAATTAAACAGTAGTATATGACCAGATAACGGATAACAGACATATAAATAATATCACTCATCAGAAAGATGAAGAAAGAATGAATCTATATTGAAATTGAAAGAATGTAAAAAAATATACAAAGAACTTACACAATTTATCAATGTTCCAAGAATTTGACAAAACACGCCCATCTGACATGGAAAGTCGTACCGAACCTGGTCTGATGACTTTGACCACAGTGTATGGACCTTCCCATTTTAGCGAAAGTTTGTTGCGATTTGCTTGGCTTCAAATTTTTCTGAGAACCAAATCACCTACAGCTAGGCTACGAGGTTGCACCTCACGACCGTGGTACCTTCTCATGGCTTGTTGGTAAACTGCCGATCATATAAGGGCTTGGTTTTGTCTTTCTTCAAGGAAATTGATGTCGTCGAGTCTTCGTTCTGTCTGATCGTTCTCATTAAAACAATCAGTTCGAGAAGAGCCAATTTTCAATTTTGGAGGAAGCATGGCTTTAGCACCATAAACTAGAAAAAATGGCGTTTCACCGGTCGCACGACTGGTCGTGGTTCGAACGGCCCATAACATAGAGAGAAGTTCTTGAACCCAAGCTCCTGATCGTTTTACTAACTGATCGAACACTTGGCGTTTCACTCCTTGCATTATTATACTATTAGCTCGCTCGGCTGCTCTATTACTCTACAGATGAGCCACGGAAGCGAAATGCATCTTGATAGCAAGATCTTCACAGAATTCCTAAAAATTTCCACTCGAGAACTAGGTACCATTATCTATGATTATACGACTGGGTATGCCAAATTGTGTGTTCACGTTTTTTGTGAGGAACCTCTTAGTGGCTTCAGTTATTGTTTTAACAACTGGCTCGGCTTCTATCTATTTTATAAATGTGTCAATCATAACAAAAAGGAATTCAAAGTCCCCTAGGTGCCTTTGGGAAAGGTCTGAGAATGTCTAGTCCACGGGTTGCAAGAGGTCAAGAAAAAGGTATTGTTTGCAAAATTTGTGCCGACTGATGTACTTGTCGACTATGAAATTGACACTGTACGCTCTTCATTACAAGCTCTTTTGCATCATGAAGGGCAGTCGGCCAATAGTATCCTTGCCTGGAGGCTTTACCGACCAGAGTTTTGTAGGAATGGTGTGCTCCACAGACTCCTCCATGTATATCGGATAATAACTTAATACCATCTGTTTGAGATATGCATCTCATCAACACTCCGTGACATCCGCGCTTGTAAAGGGTACTTTCGATCATAGTGTATGATTTGGCTTTTCGAGCTATACGATCGGCCTCTACATCGTCTTCAGGAATTAGGCCATAATGAAGATAATTGTAGATCGACATCATCAAATCACTACTGGGGTCGATCTATATGACCTCCAGTGGAGCATCTAAGTCCTTGGAATGCTCGACCACCGAGGGTGAATCGAGTTGCTCGAGGAAAACTCTGAGCGGGATATGTTACCTTGTTGAGGCTATCCGTGTCAACTGGTCTACCAGAAAGTTTTTCTTTCTAGGAATAGAATATGTTGGATCTGGAAACCAAAGAGGTGCTTTTCTAGTTTCCGTACTTCCACCAAATAAGATGACATCTTGGTACTTGAGTATTTATATTCTTTCCTGACTTGATTCGCTACTAGTTGAGAATCGCCTTTCACTAGTAATATGCGAATCCTGAATGCTCTGGCTGCTCGGAGTCCTGCCAGTAAACCTTTGTATTCTGCCACATTTGAGCATCAAGGAACCGTCAAAGTACATGGTCCACTCTTCGTGGTGTTCATACTCGGCCCCTTGGGTGGGTTCAGGGTTTGTCCACTGGACAACGAATTCTGCTAAAGACTGGGACTTGATTGCTATTCGTGAGATGAAATGGAGGTCGAACACCCTAAGCTCGACCGCCGATTTGCTATTCGTCCTGATAATTCCCTGTTTCTGAGAGAACTTGACCAAGGGGATATCCAGTAGGTACGACTACTCTGTGGACCTTAAAGTAATGCCTTAGTTTCCTTGAAGCCATAAGGAGACCATATAACAACTTTTGTACTTGTGGATATCGTTCATTTGGTCCATGTAAGACTTCGCTTACGTAATATACTGGTCGTTGGATGTTTCCACGTTCTACGACCAATACACCACTGGTTGCTTGTGGCATTACAGCCACGTAAATCAATAATGTTTCTCCCGATCTTGGAGACACTAAGATCGGGACATTCGTAAGGTACCTCTTGAGCTCTTCAAAGGCATCATTTGCTTCTTTAGTCCACTCGAAATTTTCGTGTTTTCGAAGAAGCTTAAAGAAAAGTAATCATTTTTCCCCTAACCGTGCTATAAAATGACTTAGCACTGTCATACAATCAGTTAGTTTTTGGACTTCCTTCTTTATAGTCGGAGGGCGCATCTGGTCGATGGCTGATATCTTTACTGGGTTTGCTTCAATTCCCCTAGCCAAAACTAGGAACCCAAGAAGCTTTCCAAAAGAAACTCCGAACACACACTTTTTCGGATTTAAGTTAAGGTTATTCCTTCTTAAGTTATTGAAATTTTCTTGTAGGTCGGAAATGTGGTCGCCAACATTGATGCTTTTCACAACCAAGTTATCAACGTAAGCTTTTAGATTTCGACCTATTTGAGGATTAAAGGTCTTTCACATGAAACTCTGAAAAGTTGCACCAGCATTCTTGAGTCCAAATGACATCTTAACATAACAGTAAGTGTCATATGGAGTAATGAAGGAAGTTTTCTCTTCATCATTTTTACTCATATTAATTTGGTGATACCTTAAATACGCATCCAAAAAACTTAACAACTCACACCCGAAAGTAGAGTCTACAAGTTGATCAATGCGTGGAAAGGGAAAGTCATCCTTCGGACAAGTTTTATTAAGATCTGTGAAGTCAATACGCATTTGTCATTTCCCAAAAAAAAAATTCTAACCATTATAGGATTGGCGAGCCACTCTGGGTGGTCGACTTCACGAATAAATCTAGCCTTAAGAAGCTTGTCGAGCTCCGACTGGATTGCCTCCTTCCGATCGGGTGCAAAGTGCCTTTGCTTTTGGTTGACCGGTTTCTTGTCAGACTGGAGTGCTAGCCTATGCTCGATCACCTTCTTGGGGACTTCGGGCATGTTGGATGCCTACCAGGTGAATACATCCAAGTTTGCTTGGAGGAACGAGACAAGCAATTCTTTCTACTTAGGGTCGAGTCCTACCTCGACCAGTACCTTTTGGGTAGATGTGTTAGTATTTCCTGACCGAGATGACATTTTGATGCTTTCTGGAGAAGCGTCTTTGTTAAGCGGAACCTCCTTGGTCTGGTCGGAAGGTTTTGGGGCCATCTTTGGTCTCGAGTGCTTGACCTGCATGGAAGGTGGATTAGTTTCCCTCGTCAAAAGCTCGTCGACCAGTTCTAGGTATTTCCGATCACATGCGTATGCCATCTTTCTATGACCTCGAACCGTGATTACCCCTTTTGGTCCCAGCATCTTTAAACTCTAATGGCCATAATGCGTAGCTATCAGGAATTTTGCCAATGTTAGACGACCAAGGATTCCATTGTATGCAGTCTCGAAATCTACTACATCAAATGGAATATTTTCTGTTCGGAAGTTATCTGGCCTCCCGAACATAACTGGTAGGGAGAGTTGCCCTATCGATTTAGCAGTAGATCCTAGAACTATGCCATGGAAGGCATATTTCACAGGCTTTACTTTCAGCCTGGGAATTTGCATTTTTTCCAATACTCCTATAAATAAAATGTTTAAAGAACTACCTCCATCTATTAGTACTCGATTAACTTTGCAATTATTGATAGTAGGTTCAACAACAATAGGGAACCTACCTGATCGAGTTGAAGGGATGGGACAGTCTTCTTTGCTGAAGGAGATAACTTTCTCCGACCACCTGGATGGCTTGACGATGATCGGAGATTAGACAAGGTTCACCTCCCACTCCACGGTCTTCAGATAACGTCTTGATTCGTACGAGGAGGATCCGCCAAAAAATCATATCCACAGTATGCTGAGGCTCCTGGTACTCCATTTCTTCATCACCATCTTTGTCCTTTTTAGAGCTTGGTTCTCCAAGTTCTTGTATGGAAGTGAATGGACCTTTTCCTGAGTAATAGTCCACCAGCTTCTTTTGCCATGCTCGGTAGGTGCGCAAATCATGCTATGGCGCCTGATGAAATGGACACCACTTCTTGTTCTTTTTGTATTCGTCGGTCGGAGCTTTTGCCTTGTTCCAATCGGAATAGTCTTTCTTGCTATTGGTAAACTTTTCTGGAATCGCAATAACTTCTTTGTTGTCGGTCTTGTGATTCTTCTTACCCTTGAGAGCCTTCTTATGCTTCTTCTCTGGTTTCTCTAGGCCAGGTTGAGGGATTGTCTCCTTTAGATCAATAGCTTTATTTCATTCGACCGCTTCACTTGCAGCTGCATATCTATCTGCCATGTCGAATAGTTCAACAGTCGTTCATGGAGGATTCATGGCGATATCCTCCGTAAACTGTCGATTTCTCAATCCTGCTTTAAAAGCCTGCATAACAGAGGAATCTGCGACCTCAGGAATAGAATTTCGAACCTGACTAAACCTCTTGATATATTGTTGAAGAGTTTTATTGGTTTTTTTTTTGCCTGATACGATGTAGATCGTCTTCTTTTTCGGGGCGGTCGTACGTCCCCTGGAAATTTGCGATCAGTAAGTCACAGAGCTGCTCCCAAGTGTATATAGATCCGACCGGTAGGTTGAGTAATGACGACCAGACAGATCCTTCAAGGACTGTGGGCAAGTAGTTTTCTATCACATTGTCATTACCACCAGCAGCTTTGATGGCAGTATTATAGATCTGAAGAAACTCTAATGGGTTTTGAGTCCCATTGAACTTCTCTCTATTGGTTGATCAGAACCTGTTTGGCCAGCAAACAGCTTAGTGCCCTGCCGAGAATGCTCGACAACCCGTAATAGAGTTGTGGCACCTTCTTTGAAAAGGGGCTAGATTGTAGTCGGTTAGGGACCGATTCTTCATATTAATATACCAAGTTTCCGGTGTCCCAATCCGTTCGTGGACATGCAAAAACGTCTTTGACCACCTGCTTGGTTTAGATGATGACGAAGATCATCCGAACCAAGTGGTCGTTCCTCTTGACGAGGGGAGGAGTGGCTGCTTAGAAGAGCTGTCTTCCCTCGTCACTCCCTGGTCAGAATCATCGAGGAGATCTTGGTATCGATCGATCCACCGTCCGACCATGTTGTCCCCTGCTGAGGGAGGAGCGCTGGAAAGAAGTCATAGTGTGACTTTGTGAATTCCTTTGCTCCCGGTATACGCTGCATGGTCTGTTGGAGGATCTTCGATACATGTCCTGCGAGTTGAACATAACCTGGAGTCTCTGCTAGAGCAGGATCTGGGTTATTTAGAATGTCACACTCGTTGCAGGTTTTAAATTGTTATTGAAGGTCTTGGAGGATTCCTGCTAGCAGTGGGTGTTTGATGGCCCGAATTCCTCTCTGACCTTCCGGTTTGTCCTATCCGACCCGTCATTAGCTGCGGGGTAGGAACAGACGAATTAACTGATCGACGTCCATCAGTTCGACCACCTCTGCCACATGGTGCTTGACTGCTCGTACCATTTCCACCAATAGGTGGTGGCGGGACAAGCTATGGAGAATTGTGCACGACATCTTGATTGGTATCTCTTATTGCATTAACCTCGTGCCTCCAACAGCAGTCTTCCGACGAACTCCCATTGTAACTAAGGGAGAGCCTTCTAGCACTTCGACAAGGAGCCTCCACGATGGGGAGTGGTCAGAGATTACCACCTCCGGTGGGCTTTGTGGTGAACTCAGTCTAATCCGGCGGATTGCCAGTCGTATGCTGAGTTTTACCATGCCCACTTGGCCTACAATCGGTGATAACTTCATTGACACCCTCACTTGGTGTCGGTTCCTCACCTGGTGTCGGTTGGCCCCCAAAATACATAGGAGCCGTTGGAGAATACGGGTCGCCCATGACCGTATCGAGAGTACATGGACCCTCTGATCGCAGTGCTGAACTTTTGTCACCGTTCTTGCCGGTCGGGAGGACCGGGCTATAGAGGCGTTCAGGCATTCCGAACTGGTCCTCATCCATTCGGTCGACCTCGCTGGACTCAGTGAGTGGCGAGCCGACGGCGGAAGAGGATGATGACAACATCTTTTTTTCTTCCATGGCGCGGATGCATGTATCCATGTCGAGGTTGGAGTAGTCCGCCAAGTCAAACCAGTTTTCCTCATCCCAAGTCCCTGCCATGATCGCATGAGCGGCGATGGAGCGAAGGAAAGTGAACGAGGATTGCTTGAGCGAAGAAAGATTCAAGAACTTAACGCCTTCTTCCCCACGGACGGTGCTAGCTGTCGACGATCAAGTCGTCGATCTTACAAAATAAATAGAGGAAAATAACAAAGAATTCTTGGGAGAGAATGAGATTGCTCTTTATTGCAATGAACTGGATCCTTTACAGGGGGTGCCTTCGACAAGGCAGTGGACTAGCTCGAATTACACTTGATATACTGATTGCTATGCTATTGCTTCAACAGCCTTGAGTTGCAATTGTAGATCGTGTCTAGATCCCTCCTCTGTTCTCTGTCCTTCTCCCGGTTGTCTTCTCCTTTAAATAACTGACGAAGTGGTGGCAGTTACTCCTGTAAGTGGTGCCCTTTTGGAAGTGTCGCGTCCGGTCAAAGAAGCAGTGGTAGTTGGTAGAAAGCTAATTGGCCATCGGTTGATGTCAGTGGGAGATAAACCATATGATGGTTATTGTTAGTGGATCAGGGTTGTAAACGTCATGTGGTATGGAACAACTTAGACGTGTGTTCTAGTCTTCACACGGTAAGGAATGTACCTGGAATCGGATCCAAGTACCAGTTCATTGCTTCTACAAGCAGTCACCTGGTTGGGGATAAGGTACAGGACCTCATTTGACCAAGGTACCACAATGTAACCTCTATAATCCTCATGACCAGGGGGTCATTAGCCTTAGGGGTTACGACCATGAAGGACGTGTAGTCTTTAATTAAATAAAGTAATATTTAGAGATTTAATCCTTGTCATTGTGGTTCAAGCGGTTTGACTGTCACACTAGGTATGGTCAAACCGGAGGTGGCGGTTCAACTGTGCTCGAGCAGCCATTTGGATTTTTCCAAAGAGTGTTGTTTTTGGGTTAAATGTTCACGGTCCAACTTGGGTAAGCAGTCAGACTAGTGTTCTATTCCAGGGTGATTTGAGGTTTTGAGAGGGCAATCTGACCGGCCTCACCATGGCAGTCTGACCAACATGGTGTGTACGGCCAGACTGGCTTGTGTGGTTTAGCTCGGGTGGTTTCAGGTTCTTGGTGTAATTGGTCTTGGCAAGACTTGGGAGTCTTAAGGCCATTGCATATGAGTTGTATGATGCATATTTGACTAATGTGGTTCATGTTGTGAAGAACTTGTGCCCAAACATGGTTTGCTTGTTTTTGTGTGTGCAGGAGGCTTGAGTTCGAGGAATGCAATGTCTTGATGGCTTTGAGGATTGTGCCTATATGCTGTGAGATGCTTGCTGGGACTTTGTGTGACATGATTGAGCAAATCATGATGGTCTTGAGTGGATGAGCAAGGTGATGCTAGATATGAGTTCGGCAAGGTGCACATGGTGCATTGTGAGCCATGAGATGGCTATGCAGTTTGTGATGCTTCCAGGAGCAAAGCATGAAGGTATGTATCCTTTGCTCATCAATTGTGTCAATTGATGATTATGTGTGTTGGGTGGTGCTATGTGCTAGATCTGCTTGTCGGTGATGGTTGTACGACTTTAGAGCAGTGTCATGGTGAGGTGAAAGAGACTGGGACTAATCTAGGAGAGATTATGTCCAAAACTGTTAAGTGATTGAGACTAAGCTAGGAGAGCTTAGATCCAGAATAGTCAAAGTGCTACCAAAAGATGACCAAGGCTACTGAAGTGCTTACAAGACGATAAGACACGGAACCGGAGCGAGTGCTACCGGTGATGGACATGATGGGCAACGACAAGGTGGACCGGAACTAAGATCAGGGAGGAATTGTGGTCCAGAACGGCCAAGGAAGTCGGGTGTGGTCATGGTGAAAGGTGGTGCGTCAGGTGACTCGAACCGATGCAAGTGATGTAGCGGTCCAACAGCATCTAGAGCCAGGAATACTAGCCAGTGGGATCAGCGGGTACTTGTACATGTGTGCATTCATGGTGAAGACATGCGATGAGCATTGAAGGAAAAGTCTTAACCGGGTTAAGGTGAAGTGGAGGCTTCCAGAAGATGTGTGATATCTTCTTGAGGAATTAAGTTGTTGTGAAGGTGGATTCCAGCTGTGAGAACATGTGGATGGCATGGGGATCAGCGATCGCTTTCCAACGCATCCAAGAGCGCGTGAATTAGAGATCGTATGAGGGAGATATGACTGGTTTTGTAAACGGGTTCCAGGTCTACCCAAAATTATGATAACGGGTTGTAAGTGTTGAGTGGGTGAGTGGGTTGTGTAGCCCACCACCATGAGATATTTGTGAGAAAGAGTGGTTGGCTTTAGAAGAGAATTGTGTGGCTCTTTGTGGTGGAGTATTTTGTCATCCTTAGGCTTGTGTGTTGGCTAGGGAGAGGTTGTAAATATTCATTTCCAAGCATCAATATATACATCAAATTCATGCAAGTGCTTGTTCTTGTTTACCTTTAGATTTTTGCCTTCCTTGCATTTGATTTTCTTGGTTTTTCCTATCCTCTTGATCTTGCCAGTAGCCAAGGACGTGTGAGTAATGATCATACCTCTTGGAGGCTAGATCCCATCCGTATAGGCACTCCCATAACAAGATCTTGGAGTTGCTCTTGAGTTTGCTCAGTTTTGGCTTGAAAGAGTGAAATCTTGGGAACTTATGTTGTAGGAGTTTTCCATTGTTGTTTTTTAGTGGTCTAGCTCGCTAGGATGTGTGGGAGTAGATCCAAAGTCATCTTGACCATCATTACCCCACGAGCAATCCCTAGGCTTCATTATTCAACTTGCATTTGGGTCGAAAAAGGTCAAAACAATGAAAAGTTTTGTTTCTATTTCTTGTTGGATCCGGTTCATAATATCTTAGGAAGGTGTGTTCAAAGTTTCAAGAAGTTTGGAGCTATCGTCTGTAAGTTGTATCCATTTTAGGTTTTGAATCGTGCTAAAAATTAGTTCTATCCTAAAATAGAGGTCAGACCGCCATCGTATTAGTGATTAGACCACTCAGGGGTCCGACCACCAACTAGTGAGCGGTCAGACCACCCGCCCCCTAGTTGGAGGTCAAACCACCCGGGCCGGGAGTGCCAAGGCTCGTTTTGCTTGTTTTTTCGTGGTGCTTGCATTGTGTGTGCTTAGGCTCTGATCTTTATAGCTCTTCAAAGCTATTGGAGTGAAATAACCTTGAAGCCTTTGAGGAAAAAAGTTTTAAAAAGCATAATGTTTGTATGGCTCCTATTCAACCCCTTCTAGTCGCCTCCCAGTCCTACAACTTATAATTTTGGTGGTTATGGTAATCGGGTTAAAAAATCGGTCCTTTTCTTCCTTCGCGTAGCTTTCTTCCTTCGGGATGGGTTTCACTATTGTTTACTTGTGATTTTGGTCGCTGATCTTGGAAAAATGAGGTTTGCTACTTGTTGGAGTTGTGTTGATGGCAAATAATGAATTGGGCCTTACCAGTGGCAATGGGGATATGGTTCCATTGAGAGATTGCAATATTATCAGTGGCTGCTGCAAGGGAAGGATTGGGACTTAGGGAGAGATGGATCTGTTAGAGCGTCTCCATCTCTAACTGCGCCATATGTGAGAGAATCAAAGGCCAAATTGCATAGCATGGAAGCTAAGCTTGGTTGCTATTGCTAACTCATTTCCTAATCATATATAAAAATAAACTATAACATATTTTATAGCACTCACCACCAATATGTGGTGCTAAAGGTTGCAGCAAATATAGCTAACAATGGTAATTTGGAGAGAGAGTGGTGGATGACCCCATCTTAGCATCTACTTTCTATAACTATACTAATTATATGTTCATCCGGAAGCCCTCATATTATATTAATCCTAGGAACATTATGAAAAAGTATATATATCATATTGGATATAATAATATCAATTTTATATTGTCAATCTGATAGTCCTTATATATTGATGGTCAAACCTAAAAATGATTGACTGGCACAGATTCTAAAACAACTTATATTTGGAATCAGAGGTAGTATATAGATATAGATTATCTGCATGTTCGAAAAATGTAGAGTCAATTCGAAATCCAGTTGTTTCGTGCTCTCCCTGTGGAGTTGTGGTCAAATGGGGTCCGTTCCCATACTGTATAAACAGTCAACTCGACAGGATCTTTTTTATGTTTAGCTCTAGTTTGAGGCAGAAATGCTGTTATTTTTAGTTTTTTTTTTATGAACCAGACAATACTGAAATTTATGTGTGTAATCTGTGAGATTGATTTCGAGTTAGTTAATTTGTTAAAGCTATCTTTTTCATTTGTGATAGGTGACAGACAGTACAGCTAGTACTTGTTCACCACGAGGAGCACAGATGGACAGACGGCTCCTGGAAGCAGCCATATCTGGAGATTCCGGATCAATGAAGGAGATGGCTTCACAGAATCCAAGCGTGCTGCACGGAATAACTCCACGGGGTAACACATGCCTTCATATATATCCTCCATTTATGGTCATGAGGGATTCTGCAAGGATGTCCTGACGCTAAACCAGTCTCTCCTCGCCGTCGCCAACTCATACGAGGAGACGCCGCTGCTCGCCACCGTGACTTCAGATTTACACAGGTGCTGCCATGCTCTGGGATTTAGCGAGGCAATCTTGAATGCACTGCACTGCACCATACCATTTGCAGTGGCCACAAGGACCTTGCGCTGGAGTTGATAGCAGCAGAGCCTTCCCTGTCGCAAGGAGTGAACAAATTCAACGAGTCACCCATGTTCATGGCGGTGATGAGAAATTTTATAGAGGTTTCCGAGAAACTGTTGGAAATTCCTGATTCTGCTTATGCAGGAGCCTTCAGGTACAATGCTCTTTATGCCGCTGTGAGAAATGGGAATTCAGGTGAGGACTGCAGCGAATACATGACAAACTGGAATTGGGATTCTGATATCTAAGACTAGCTAGAGCATAATTGAGATTAATATTACTGTACATCTATATCTATACTAATTAGGCATGCTGACAAAGCTCTCACGTTAACTAGAAAGCTATAACCATCCCGACGAACTTTATAACGGCTCACATAAAAAGAAAGAGTCCACGACAAGTGCGATCCAAATTAACAGAAATTTGGGATAAAATTAAAGTTAGCAATTTGAATTCCAAACTAACATTGTAACAACCCATTTTTTGGGTCTTTTTGAAAATTTCAAAATAAAAACAATCATTTCAATTTTCTTGATTTGTTAAAGCTTAATTTGATATTTCAGAAAATAAACCAGTTTGATATGAATAAATCAAACTTCAACAAATTTAAAATTGTTTTATTCAATCTTTTCAGGTTTCAAGGATTTTTTATGAAAATTTCTTGAATTTTCTGAATTTATTTTTCTTGGATTTTCCTTTTCTTTTTTTCCTTTTCCTTTCTCTTTCTTCCTCCTTTCTTCTCTGGGCGCTCTGGCTCTAGCCGAGCCAACGCGTCCTGTGCCTCTGCACCCAGCGAGACCCCACACCCACCGATTCCTACCGCGCCGCCCGGCTACCCACGCCCTGGCCCTCTGCCACCGCGCCACACACACGTATGCTCTGGCGTGCCCGCACCGCCCCCGTGCCCGCTGCTGTGCGTCGACTCTGCCTCATACTGAGTTGCTTCCTCCCTCCCCTATTTAAGGCTAGTAGTCCCTTCCTCCTTCTCCTCCCCCAAAGACCCGAGCCGCTGCTCCCCTTTTCTTCCCCAACGCCGGCCGCGCTGCCACGTCATCAATCTCCTGTTCCGATCATCCCCTTGCCTCCCTAGCTGCGTCATATTGCTTCCCGGGCCTCCTTTTCCATTCTCCCACCTCCTCTCATCCTCTCCCTCGCCGTGGAGCCTCCTTGAATAATTGTGAACGACATGTACACTTAGACACCATAGGTTGGGTTCATTTTAGTTGGGCATATTTTAGTACCAACATGGGTACCGTATTATGCTTAGCCATGCTTAGTCGCGATGGGATTCATGATCACATGCTCAAAATTGGAAATATTGACTAAATAATATATGGAATTGTGGCGTTGCCACTGTTATTAAAATTTATTCTGTCATGGCAAGGGTTGCCATTGGACTTGGTTAAACCACAAACGATTTCATACTCAGGCGAATGGTCATGCAGTAAAGGGGAAGATTTTGGGATGTGGTTGTCTCACCTGAGTATGTAACATCCCAATTTTTTTGGCCCTTTTGAAAATTTCAAAATAAAATAACGCATTTGAATTTTATTGAATTAATTAAAGCTTAAAGTGAAATTTTAGAAAATGAAAACATTTTAAATGATTAAATCAAACTTTAATTAAATTCAAAATGGGTTTATTGGATTTTCTGAAATTTAAAAGAGCTTTATTGTTTTCCTTGAATTTCCTAGATTTTAAAAGTCAAAAATAAATTTATTGAGTTTTCTAGATTTTCTTGTATTTTCTCCAAGTTCTTTCGCTATTTTCTTGGAATTTGATTCAATATATTTCTTTTCCTGTTTTTCCCAAAAAAAAATTCTTTGTTGTAAAATTTAATTTAAATTATTTAATTCAAAGCGTTGGATTTCTTTTGGAATTTTCATATTTAATTAAATTTCCAAACCCGAAAATCAAATCCAAGTTCTTTTGTCTCAATTCAAAATTCTATCGCCACAATTCAAATTCTTTGCCAAGTTTCAAATTCATTTTTTGCAAATTGAATTTTCCGCAAAATTCTTCTTTTTTTTTCCTTTCCCCTCTCCCTTGTACTTTTTCCCTTTTTCTCCTTTTCTTTCTTTTTCCTTCCTTCCTTCTTTTTCTCTCTTTTCTTTTCCTTTCCTTTTCTTCTTTCTTCTTCCTAGCTCTGCCCACTCTGTCCCATGCCCGCGCCTGTGCCTGGATTCCCACCGGCCACCGCCTCCCGCGCTCCCGACGTTTTCCCATGTGTCGCGCCCCACCCGCCGCTTATCTCACGTGCGCCCATGCCCTTTGCCGCCCACACGCCACCCTGGTTTCCCGCGCGTGCCCGCGCTCTAGTCTTGTCGCGCCCTTGCGTGCCTAGCGTCGCCGCCGCCTATCTGCTGCTTGCACAGACGCCCGCCTTCAGCAACCTCGCAGCAGCGCGTGCATGCGACCCATCCTCATACCGCCACGCCCCACCCCAGCCTACTGCGCCCGGCGCGCCGCCTGCACCTTCCCATGCCGCTCTGTCCCCTCCTCCCTCTATATAAAGTGTGCATCTCCCCTTCCTCCTCCTCTCCTCCTTCTCCTCGCACCCGAAGCTCCCTGCCGCGAGCTCCCCTTTCTTCCTCCACGCCTGCCGCACCACCTCCTCCCCTGTTTTCCCTCTCTAGCCATCTTTTTGCCACGCCATCTGCGTCACGAGGTGAGCCTCGGTCTCCTCCCTCAAAGCCCCGAGTATCCCCTCCCCTCTCCCATCCACCTCGCCGGATTTTGCATTTTTTCGCCGCCGGCCGAAGCTCCTTCCTCCGCGCGTTCCATCGCCGCCGTTGATCCTCTGGCAACATCGTCTACTCCGTTGAGTTCGCCACTTCACATTCTACACGGTGCTCCCCTCCTCTAGCTGGCGCCGCCACCAGAGCACCGCTGCCGGCCATGTGCCTTTCGCGCCGCCGCCGCCGCCACCACCACCACCTTCGGGTAGAGGACCCTTAGGGGATTCCATTTTGGCCGTCACCAAACGCCATCTCCCTCCCCTCACCAGCGCTGCCGCCATGCCCGAGCCACCTGTGAAGCTCCTACTCCACTGTCTTCTTCTTCCTTTCTTTTCTTTCTTGAGTCTCTTCCATGTGGAACCACCATGTCATACTCCCCTTCCTTTCTTCCCTCTTACTTTCACTTGCAAGTGGGCCCATATGGTCATCCTCTCTTTTGCTTGGCTCTATAAAAAGAAAAGCCACCACAGTGAGATTCCAGGAATATTTCCTTTCCCTTTTTCTATCATTTCATGTGACTTAAACTTTCGGACGTTCGTTCTCCTTTATATGAAATCTGATTCCGTCGATTCTTGTTTCTAAATTCATGTAAATTCAGTACCTTTCTTTTGATTCTAATTTTATATTTTTTGTATTTTATTTGGATTATATTGTATTTATTTGGTTCTTTTTGCGCGTATAGATTCCAATGTTTCTGAAGAATTTCTAGACCCGTTGCCGAAGCAAGCTTGGACCAACCGAAAAGTGTTACATCAACCTTCGACGAAGGCAAATCTTCTTTGACTATATTGTACCTATATTTTCCAAAATCTGTTTTGAGTTTCAAAATTATTATGCATTAGTATTTACATAAAACGTTAAGTTCAAATCCTAGGTTGTTAGTTAATCCTAACTTTGTTAATGTCTCTATTTGATGTTATTGCCCTTATCATTGTCTCCCTAGTACATATAATCCTCAGTAATGATTGCTCTATTGTCAGATAATGGGAATACACCCTTACGCGTTTGAAGGTATAGAGTTTTCATGGAACCATCAACAAAGAAAAGCTAATAGAAAGAACCATAAAAATGTAGATGAGTGATAACTCGATACTGTTTAACATTACTTAATCTACTAGCCACTACGGCTAAAATTTTGATGCCGATACAGATGATCCATCTTATAACAGCAGGGCATACCAATCCTAAAGATACACAACATCCATCTTACAACAGCAGGGCATACCAATCCTAAAGATACACAACAAGGCAAGGATGTACAGAACGTTTGAAATCACAAATTGATACAGATCCTACAAACCAAATGGCACATCTTGGAGCCTACTTACGATTGTTCACCAGGGCTGGATGCCGAAAAGATACAGAGCAGGGTTGCCTTCAGATCGACCTGATTATTCAGAAGTTTTACAACAACTCCTAGAATATTTGGAGTCTGAATAACACCACCAATTAGACAAACGTGTCTAGTTTGCTACAATAAGCTCATCCAGCTTTTCGGCATCATCATTCTGTGGCTGCATCGTCAATTCATCATCAGCAGCGCTAAAATGGTACTTCTCTCCAACAGCTCTCAGAAGCTGGTAAACTTCAAACATCGTAGGTCTTTCCTTCGGAGCAGAAAGCACACAGGAACATGCAACCTTCATGAATTGAAGCAGCTCAGCATCATTGTCCTTTCCAATCAAGGCTTTATCAACTGCATCCTGAACTATAGAGTTGTTTGATAGGTATGTTATCCAGTCCACCAAACTCCCTTTGAAGTTTTCTGGGGCATTGGACAGATGTGTGGGCACTTCACCAGTGATGAGTTCAAGCAAGACAACTCCAAAGCTATAAACGTCCCCTTTTGGAGTGGCCACAAGGGTACGTGTATACTCAGGAGCCACATACCCCAAGTCGCCAAACTCACCATTGACAAATGTGCTCAGGTGGGTGTCAATGGGATTCATAAGCCTTGCCAAACCAAAATCAGAAATCTTAGGCTCATAGTCATCATCTAGTAATATGCACTTAGAACTAATGTTCCGATGAAGAATGCGAGGGTTGCAACTGTGATGAAGCCATGCCAACCCCTTAGCAGCACCAATGGCGACTTTTAGCCTCACTGGCCATTCCAGTGCCTTTTTCTCACTAGTCTGTTGATGTAGTTGATCATAGAGGCGACCCTTGGGCATGTACATGTATACCAAGAGCCTCTCTTTCTTAGCAATGCAGTAGCCTAAAAGAGGAACTAAGTTGCGTTGCCTTACACTTCCCAACGTTGACATCTCAGACGTGAATTGGCTCTCTGAATGCTGAGTATCCTGCAACCTCTTGATAGCAAGGAATGAACCATCTGGAAGTGTAGCTTTGTACATAGTTCCTGATCGACTAGTTCCGATAATATTTTCCTTAGTAAAATCACCTGTTGCCTTCAAGAGATCATTTAACTCCATCTTTGAAACCGATTTCTCAAACATTGATACCTAGATGACAAAAACAAATGTGACAATGCAGCAAATCAAACCGTTTCTCTAAATGCCTAAGGTAGTAAGGTGATAAATGAATTTTTTTTGTCTGATACTTAAAATAAATGTGCGAGAGCTTTCCTATAAAAGACAACATGGAGTTTTTTAAGGGACAACAGTTATAACTGGATAAGAAAATGAGGATCATGCTTTGCAGCTCTGGTAGCATGCAAATATGTTAATCTGAGTAGCCAATATCCACAGTTCTTGAACAGCAAGACCAGCGTGATTGGGTAAAAAAGGCACCCAAGAGCAAGGGTGTTAGGTTACATCAATTAGAAAAAGACGAAGGCTACCATTTGAATAAATACACATACACATAAAATACAAACTAAAAGACTATCTCAAAATTCTGTAATGAAATACATACCTTCACTCTTTTTGCTCCCTTAATAGTCTTTGCCCACTTGTTTTCTTCCACGTCCTTTTCCTTCTTCTTAGCAGGCATTTTCCACAAGAAAATGAATAAAATAACACCGACAATTATTAAAGTAATAACTGCACCAGCAACAGCAGAACCAACAACTACCCCTGTATGACTGCTTGAAGTAGGAGTGCAATCACTGCTCAGAGGTTTCCCACAGAGGTCTTGGTTTGCAAAATTAGAAGCTGGAAATTTGCTGAAAGATGAAGGAATCTGCCCCGACAATTGATTATCAGCAACATTAAACTGATTTAGGCGAGCAAGACCACCAAGCTGCCCTGGGATTGTACCAGTCAATTTGTTATTTTGCAAATTGAGAGTATTGAGATATGTACAGTTAGCTAGTGATTCTGGAATCTCCCCTGAGAAAATATTATACGATAGATCAAGGATTGTAATGTACGGCAGTCGTTTCGAGATATCTGCCAGGATTGGCCCGGAGAGGCTGTTGCTTGAGAGATCCAGCTTATTCATGCTATTACAATTCTCAAGTCCATCAGGAAATTGGCCCTTAAGACCCATGCTGCCAAGACGAAGAGAAAAGACCCTGTTTTCATTAGGATGCCAGCACTCCACACCGGTAAAACTGCATATGGATCCCTCGGTGTTGTTGCCGAATGTCCAGCCTAACTTATTGTTTGGATCAACTGATGCCTTCAATCTCTTCAGACATTCGATGTCACTTACAGTACTGTAGCATAGTGGACAAAGCAGAAAGCAGAAAAAAATCTGGGCAAGGGTTGCATAGTAACATCTAACAGCCATCCTGTTGTGCTCTACTTCCTGAATGCCTTCACCATTCAAAATTAATCATGAAGATTGCTGGGTGCCTAAATGTAAAGGTGAGTAAAAATTAATGGAAATTTTTACAAGACATAAGCAAACCTGCAAATGCCAAAAAGCATACTAAGTTGACCAATGCATAAGCATTAAAATTACACCATCAGATGATAGCCACATAGCCATAACATTGATAAAAACCACTGAGCATATCATGATTACTAGCCCAACTTAATTAAGATGCACTAGGCCAGGAGACTGAGTTAATGCATGATGCATGTCAAACAAAAAAAATGCAGGAATCGAAGATCTTGACAGCTAAAGGACTAATTTTTGTCACTGACCACAGCAACAAAAGAAAAAGGAAAAGAAATCTAAACCAGAACAACAAGTTCGCGAAACCAACTTGTGCACTCGCCATGGTCAACAAGCACTAGAAGTCTAGAACATGTAAGTAACCTAACCCAACTAATGAACGCAACCGGAGCATCCCAAAAGAAGACGCTTTTACAAGAACTGGGTAGGATCTCGCCTCGAGATTTGGATTCCATTGCTCGCAGCACGGAACAGAACAGAATGAATCAGGGGAAAGTGGAATCGATACGGGGGGCGTTCGGTTGGTGGGAACAGGAACAGAGAATGGAGGTTGACCAAGAGCGGGGCCGGGGAGAGAGGGGCGGAAGGTTACCTCAGTGTTCCGCCGTCGGTCACGTCTCGGCCGCTCGCCGATCCCGTACATCAAGGTCGTCGCAAGCCGCCGAGCCGAGCTCGTCGTCGATCTCGCTGCCGTCACGCGCACTTGTCGCCGATCCCGGCGGCCCGGGCTCGCCGTCTCCGTCGCGCTCAACGCCAAACACGACCGGTCAAAGCTCGCCGTCGATCCCGGCGTGTCGCGGTCGCCGTGGAGTGGTGGTGTTTCGGTGGACAGAGTCGGGTGGGGGCGGCGGAGTGTTTTGAGGGTTTGGGGGTTGGTGGACCGTGGGCTGGACTGGAATGGGGTGCTGCTGACTGCTGGGGATTGGCAGAACGAGAGGGGGCCGTTGCCCGTTGGATTGGACCACCCAGCTTAGTCAACTAACAGTGATTAAGAGTTTCCAGTTTTTCCGTGTTACGATCCCACTCATCAATACCAAGCAGGCAAGCATGAGATATATATAGGGAATTGCTACTTAACATGTGACAGTTTTTTGATATAAAAACTGTCACTTTCCTTTATGCGTGAGATACACTGTGCGTGAGTCAATTAATGCGAATGATGCAGCCTCACAAAGTCACGATCCGTAGCCGGCCGGCAGTTGCCTTGTGCCCATGTACACGCACGGCTCGGCAACTCTACCAGCGGTATGGACACACGAGGGGCCGGGGCGAGTGAACTCGGCGCTGGCTGTCCCTGTCTTCCTGCTAGACACTGCTACGTGCGTGCCAATGTTTTCTTTTCAAGTCCTGGTGGAACGGAAGACCGAGTCAATTAATGCGAATGATGCAGCCACAGTGGAGTTGGATAGGTGGCCGGCCGATCGAGATCACTTGTGCACTGAAAAATCCTTGCTGCGTGCGTCCGGTCTCGCCACTCTGTTCATCCGATGAGGTCGGAGAGCCATGCATGCATGCATACTTGCTTCCCTTGACGTAAACAAGAGACATTAGCATGGGTGGTGCGCGCCGAAACTCCTCATCGCGAACATAACGGGTTATTCGTTCTTTGTATTTTGTTGGTATATAATTTTACTTTTTGTTTTTGTTTTTTCTCAACCTCTCAAAATACATGTGAAGAACATAACGGGTTTACCACATTGCCGTATTTTGTTGGTATATAATTTTATTTTTTGTCTTTGTTTTTGCTCAACCTCTCAAAGTACATGTGGCATAACGGGTTCACCACGTCGCCGTATTTTGTTGGTATATAATTTTTTTTTTGTCTTTGTTTTTGCTCAACCTCTCAAAGTACATGTGAGGTTTTGAATCATGTGATGGAAATACGAGTTATTAAGACTTTCAAGAATAATTACAGTGACCAAGAACCAAAATTACATAAATAATTTACTGTAATTTATGTATAATGGAGTTGTAATTTTTTTTTTGTCTTTGTTTTTGCTCAACCTCTCAAAGTACATATGAGTTTTTGAATCATGTGATGGAAATATAAGTTATTAAGACTTTCAAGAATAATTACAGTGACCAATAACCAAAATTACATAAATAACTTACTGTAATTTATGTATAATGAAGTTGTAAATGAACTTTCAAAATGTGACAGTTTTTTACTGAAAAAACTGTCACATGTTGTGTAGACAGACCCATATATATATATTACCAATTCCAACACCGGATACAAAGTGTTTGGAGACACAAATAGGAATAATTAGAAGCAAGGATTGGCCAGAGCAATTAGATTGGGAAGTGGTAGCATTGGAGACTGGGAATTAGAGAAAAGGAATTTGGGGAAGGGAACAAGGGAGGAAAGGAGCCGAGGCATGAGCCTTCTGTTTTGTGTTTGATCGATCCTCTTTCTTTTCAACCGCTGGTTGTTTGTATACTGTTCTTCGTTGTCTTGTGCTTCAACAAGCCTCTTGGCTCATGCACTAGTTCAGCCCATCCGTCCAAAAGTCCAAGCGAAACCTGTTGAACTAATTAAGCCCCCAAGCCGCTGTAATGAAAGTTGGGCAGATGAACTCGATGTCACCAGAATCCCATGGTACTTGTCGTAGTACCTTTTTGTCATGGGAGAACCAAATGGGAGAAGAGCCCATGCACAAGGTGTATGAATATTGCATTATGAGTATGCCCATGAGAGAATGAGGAAGCCCTCCCCCCCCCCCCCACATCTTACATGCCCTTGGGGCTTTATTTATAGAGGTCAAGAAGGGATATTTTCCTTCTTGCCCTTACAATGTATTGAGAGAGAGGCATTTAGGTATATTTGTCTAAATATACTACATGGACTTGGTCTATACACATGTACAGTATCCCCGACAACACACCGATATTCCTGACGACCCTAGGGTGTGGGACACCCCTTGGTGCTCTGTTACGACAGTACTTGTAAAAGTTTGTCAAGAACGGGTGCAGAGGAGGATGAAATCTGGGCAACAACCTAACTCACTGGGCATGTGGTTTCCCACGGTTTGCTCGCCTCACCGGTCCTGTTTAATCTTAATTGTTGCATTACTTGAATTATATTGTTGTAGAAAGCTTTATTGTCTTGATAGTCATTTAATCCAGCAACTCTCCATTGAAGCATTTAATCCAGTAGCTCTCCATTGAAGATGCACATTGCCATACACGGTAGTACCTTCAGACAAGGAGACCTTGAATAACCCCATGCGCAAGTGAATATGACCCCCATGGGCAAGTGAATTTAGCATACTCATTTCGGCATTAGTGAACTTCGTCATCCATGACTGAACTCTGGCCTGTTTGTGGAACAACTTGAGCACAGTTCTCGGTCCTTGAGGTGGTGGCCATGGGGCACCCGCTGCACTCTGTCTCGGTAGCAGTTGAACGACAACCATGATTTTCGATGAAGCTCAACACTATCTCCCACGATCTCCATGTGTGCATAGCCATGATCGTCGCTTGACCCACTTCATCGGCAGTGGCCACAACACCTTATGATCATTGGGAGAATAGAAGACACATGCACAAGCGAGCTCGTCACCCTGGTCAATGGAGAGAAGGGCGACATGGCTTGACCCGATGACGGCATCGCTTGGAAAAACACCGATAAGAACATCGTGGCCAATGTCGGTGATGAGGTAGCATACATCATGCACCCCAATGGAGGGCGGTGCCACACAAGCTAGATAAATCCTAGTAGGAGCGAAGATGAGCGTCAGCCTAGCGCTCAACCATGGCCAAGCTGTGGAGTCGACGTTGGCGTGCGGGGGCATTTCATCGAGCAGTTGCTGCGTGGTAAGGTCTCTGGCGGCGTGGGCGGTTGGCATGGATTGGATCTGGTGATTGGCATGGGTGGAGCCAATAGGGTGCCCGGGCACAACCAAATATCGAAAAAATTTCAAAGGATCAGTTCTGCATTTTGTCGATATTTGCAGTACTCCTTGGTGTGCACTTTATTAAAAGCCCAGCCCACAACCCACTGCCCGCTCGTGCCCCTACCAGTCCACAACCATCTCTATCTCCAATACTACAACTCCTCTCCAATCTCCAATCCAAAATCCCTTATCCTCTCCTCTCATCCCCACCTGGTCCCTGCGCCTCGGCAGCCAGCGTGGGGCGGAAAGGAGGACAGTGCAGCGTGAAGAGGAGCAGCAGCATAGAGTTGCAGCAGCGGTGTGGCGTCAACATGGGAGCAGTGGGTGGCATGGGAGTAGCAGCAAATAGCGCGGCACTCACCAGCGCACATCCACAGTGAGTCAAAGCTCAATTTTTTATTTCGATTGGAAAAGATCCCTCCCTAAAGAATGAAAGGGGAAAACACATGCTATGGTGGCAGCCTTTGAGTCATTTGATTTTATTTTCATGGCAAACTTGATGTTATTCAATCGAACAGAAATTGGATGAAGACCTTAGTGTGCACACGTCGCGACCGATAATACATCGTGGCAAGGCGGGGTAGTAGGTGAGCGTGCAGCCGGTTGTTATTGAGCTTTCACAGTTGCTGTTACTTATTATTGAGCTCTAATCATTCAGTGAAGATGATGATGTTCCTACATATGATAGTATGGTAGTATCTAATAATGCCCTTATCATTTGGTGACGATGATACTATTCCTGCATATGGTGATCTCTTGCAATGATGTTCTTTGCTTTTTGAGCTACTGCTGCTTCATCCAAGGTCGAAGTTTGAGCTGCTGCGGCCACTAGGGCGAGTGGGCAGCTGGTGATCTCACTAAGGCCAATGGTTTTGCAGGTGCGCATGGTAGTGAGTTCACGGAAAGAGATCCGTTCCTCACAAGTCACATCCATTCATTTATCCCTCTCTTCTATTGAATGCAGTTGCAATACTAAATCAATACATTGAGCAACTTCCATTTTTCTCATGTTCAGATTATTATGCAAGTCATTTTCCAAGTTGGTTATTATAGTGATGACATGTGAAAAGATGCTAGTAGACTATTTCATTCGTTCTTTTTTACTTACGTTTTTTACTTCTAATGGACAAATTCCAAGCTCCGTTGGACTAATCGTACCATGCGTTACTTTGTGTGTGCACCCCCAATGGCGAATTCCAAGCTCCATTGGATTAATCGTACCAGACATTACTTCATGTGTGCATCCCCAACGGTTAATTCCTTGCTTCGCCACCGGAGATTAGGCTTTGTGTGTTACATAGGGAGAGAGGTGAAATCCAACTGTCCAAAAATGACTAGTTTTTCATATAAAATCAATCAACTGATCTTCCCTTTACCTAAAGCCCATGAAAATGTCATTCCTAGACGCCTCCCATACGGTTACGCGACCAGTGCTGTGTGTGCACGTGTCCGGTGTGCGAAGTAGTTCTTTGTGGGTAGGGTACAGCCCTTCTTTTCTTCGGTTTTTTGGTGTTGTGACCTTCGCAGCCGATGCATTTCGGTTTTGCCTTCCGAGGCTTGTTGGCCCAGCTTCGCTGCGTAGCCCACGCAGTTCGGTGCCTCATCGATCTCCGTGCAGCCGTAATGGGCGGAAGCTGTGAGGCTTCTCTTAACTGTTTGACCTCGCCTTTTCCCGTCATCTCGCCTTTTCCATTCGTCTTCCCTGGATTTACTTTTCATTTGCCTATACGCTCTCTCTCACTTTCTCCATCCCTCGCTTTTCCTTAGGTGGTTTGCTTCTGCTCTCCCACATTTCTTCACCGGTTCACTTGCTTGTCCGGGCCTCACATTTTCCCTTCATCTTCCCTGTAGATTTCGTCGCGTGATTCAGGGTTGTGCCTTCTCCCCTCGCTTCTTTCTCATTGCTTTGCCTCTTTCGATTCCGTTTGTTCCTTGTAGGTAGACATTGATGGTGAGACGGAGTATTTGGTAGCGCTGTCCAAATAACAAGAAAAAATGGCTCTATACAATTGGCTCAAATCCTGGTGCATATGCATCTTTTATGCACACATGTGTGTGCCTAGGTGAGAAAGCGTATGCCTACAATTCCGCAACGCGAGATTCCAGTGCCATAAATACCCACTCGATCAAAACATTTGTCCTCTCCGATTTCCATCATGTTGATCGTCCAATCACTAGCCGGACACATACAAGCAAAACGAAATGAGCCTCTTGGAGTTGTCCCGGTGCTCTTGCTGTAACACCTAATCCAATACTAAGTCTAGAATGTCAATAAACTATTCTAACTACCAATTTAAATATTAGTTTACAACAATTTTGAGCAAGTATATGAAGAGTAAAACCCATCCATGGACCACTATATACACATAAAATGTGACACGATAAGTATAATGATCAACATACTAGATGGCAATACTAAATAATCAACTAATAAATATCAAACAGTCCATAACAAGACTATTGAATAAATAAATAAAGTCCTAAACCATTCATCTAGAGTATTTCAAGTTTAATAGGTCCTAAAGGAAATATCATCATGCTAGATTGAAAGATTTCATGGCAATGTGAATCAAGTAATTATGGTGGTTGCAGTGAGCCATGTGAGCTATTCCCTCCTATGCAAGATGTCGTCAACATCCACTTAAATCAACAATAGAGCAAGGGTGAGTCCACAACTCAACAACAACATGATAAAACAATAAAAAAAATTTAATCACCATTATCAATATTATCATCGACATCATTCATTTATCCATCTTCATGCTCATACTTAAATAAACAAATCATCTCTCATGTAGTTAATTAGCACAATTAACTTCTCATTTATGCAATGATCCATTATGCTCATGCTCATATTCAACTCAATCAGCTGATACCGATATAGCGGAGTGTTCACTCGTCGATGACATACTCTTCCCCCATCTTCGTTAAGATGAGTCCCTACATCTGTAGGACTTTATCTACAACACTCCAGAATAGTTTTGTAGCTTTCTTACTGATCTTACTGGATTAGTTACATGACTTTCTCATCGATCTGGCTCAAACAATCTTATCATGATGAATGTAAATGGAGCAACATTGTTCTTTATCCATTACCATTACCAATTATCATCATTTCATGTGTTCATCATCAATACGATATCATAGTCATTCTCAAGATGTGTAATTAATCAATGTAATGTTATAAATAACATCATGACAATAAATAATAAAGAAAACAATAATCAAACCATTGATTACCGTTCTACCATGCACTTGCCTCTTATCCTCTAAGAGCCGGATGGTGGAATGGTGGCAAAGTGCTTGAGACAACACTCCCTGGACAAGCAGGTAAAATACACTAAAAAAATATACCACAACAGTACCAAAACATCAAACTAATCACCATCGAACCTGTACGCAAAATCGACGCCTTGAACTTAACTTTACCGGGCGCACTACCCGTTGTCCCAGTAGTAAAACAACCCTAACTCCCTCCTCTGAACTCCACACATAGTGAAATATATATTTTCTAGAAACCCCATAAAATTATCTGCAACTTTCTAGTTATGCAAAACCTCAGAATTTGTCGTTTCCAACCCCAAATATCAAACCAAAATCTGCTAAAATAGTCTACTTCACTTTTTAATATCTATTTTTCAATAACTTGGAAAGTAGCAAACAATGGTAGTTCTAGAAACTAATAGGAATTACCTAGCTTATTCAAGTTATTACAATAATTAAATTACTCCATCTACCATATGTAATTAGCCCATCTATGTGACAGTTGCCATTGACGGCCGTTTTCTGGACAGCGACATTCCCGAGGCTATAAATTTTCGCTCACAACTCCACATTTAGTGTTCTAGACCTTCCTGGAAAGCTAGTGAAATTCTCCATAATTTTTCTAACTAGACAAAACCCAGAATCTAAATGTAAATACCCTTAATTGCCCAAGCAAGGTTCTGTAGCACAGTTCATCGAACTAGGGCTTCCCGAAATCTAAGCTTCCCATGAACCAAATGATACACAAATTGAACAATGACTAATATAGGGACAGCTAAAGGTTATCAGATTGTTACCCCTGAAGAAATCGACGATGATCATGAATTCAAGATCTTTCCCATCTTCTTTCTCTTCTCTTCTCTTCTCTTCTCTTCTCTTCTCTTCTCTTCTCTTCCTTCCTTCCCTCTTCATTCTTCTCCTTCTTGGTGGCCTCTTCCTAATCATTCCCTTACTCTTTGTCTCCCTCACAGCACAGCAAGCTAGAGGCACAACTCAGGAGTGGTGGCCAAGGGGCAGCAGCAGCAGGCTATGAGCTCGGCCAAGGAGGAGAAGGGGTGGCGGACAGGGTCACTACTACAAAAAGGCTAATACTGGATGCCTCATCACAGACGGTTGACCAAAACCATCAGTATTAAATACAATCACAGACGGTTTGGGTTTAGCGGCTATCTGTGTTACTGGCTGCGCTAAAAACCGTGTGAAGAGATAATATCATAGACGGTTCATGTTGAAAACCGTCTGTGAAGTATCATAGACGATTCTGAACAAGAACCGTCTGTGATATTACTAAATATCACATACGGTTTTTTCTTAAAACCGTTTGTGATACTTCCTGTGGTAATTAACTCATCATAGATAGTTTGTATTAAAAACCGTCTATGATAATTTCACTTATTGCAGACCTGACCCTCACCGATCTGTCTTAAATTCTAGATCTGTTCTCATAAGCTGCTGGTTTGAGGAGGTGGGGCTTCGAGGTCATTTGGTGAAAGAAGACCGCAGAGGAGGTGGGAATATTATTTACATCTAGCATGGTATTAGCTCACTGTCCTAATCCAAACAGCTCCTCTATTCTTACATTCTTTTAAAGGAAATTTTCTTATTAGCTCACTGTCCTAATCCAAACACCTTCTCTATTAGTTCACTCTTTTAAAGGAAGAGTGATTGTAGATCCATTTGTTCTTGACTAGCTATGGTTAGTAATTTGTTCCTAATTGCATTATATTCTAGATCTAGCTTGGTAAAGGGAGAATTGAAGATGGTTTAGATCTAGCTTGATGTAGAGAGAAGATTATTTACATCTAGCATGGTTTAGGGTTTATGGTTTAGCCAATTCATAGTCTATCTCTACTTAATTCAATTTAATTAATTATTGCTACATATAGCTACTTTAGATCATATATATATATATATATATATATATAGTATACTAATTAATTAATTAATTCAATATTTAACACTAAATTGTTATATGTGTAGCGTAGTTGGACCGAAGCTGGATGTACGCTGAGAACCGTATGAGTAAAGAGTACATTAATGGTGTGTCTGCTTTCACAAGAGCTACCGAGGAGGATATGTTGAATAAGGGGTGGAATATATGTACTGTCCATACATTGACTACGAGAATCTGAAGATATTTAAGAACCGAGCGTAGATCGAAGCACACTTGATTTGAAGGGGTTTCAGAAAGGGGCATACACGTTGGACCAGTCACGGTGAAGAGCAGATTATATAGGAAGGTAGTAATAATGACATCACCGAAGAAGTCAATGATATGTTGCCGGATAATGTCGATTGTGGTTCCGATTCGGATAGGCTGCACGATGATAATCTAGATCAGATGCTTCGCGATGCAGAAGGGAACAGTGATGAGAGAGAGTATGTTAAATTCTGGGGCTTGATAGATGACTCGAAGAAACCTTTGTTCACGTGCTGCAAGTCGAAGTACACAAGGTTGTCATCTGTGCTTGAACTGTTGAAATTGAAGGCAAGCAACGGTTGGTCCGTCAAGAGTTTCACGGCGCTGTTAGGTCTCCTAGCGGACATGCTTCTAGAGGAAAACAGGTTGCCCAAAACCACCTACAAATCCAGGAAGGTTCTTTGTCCATTGGGAATGGAAGTAGAAAGAATACATGTATGTCCGAACGACTTCATCCTCTACCATAAAGAGTATGCAAATATGCATGTATGTCCGGTGTGTAATGCATCCCGATACAAGCGTAAGAATCAATCATATGACGGTGAGAGAATCGAGGTGAAGAAAGGACCTCCTGCTAAGGTGGCGTGGTATCTTCCTGTAATTCCCCGTTTGAAGCGGCTTTTTGCGAACCTAAAGGAGGCAAAATTGCTGCATTGGCCCTCGGAGGAGCGTAAGAAGGATGGAAAGCTAATACACCCTGTGATTCCGCCCAGTGGAGAAACATCAATAGGAGGTTTGCAGACGTCGGTGCGGAACTGAGGAATATAAGGTTTTGATTAAGTACAGATGGAATGAATCCTTTCAGTAACATGGGCAGTCGGCATAGCACTTGGCCCGTGACTCTCTGTATCTACAACCTTCCTTCTTGGTTGTGTATGAAGCGGAAGTATATGTAACACCCCAGCCCAAAATAGAGGCCTAGGATGTTACTAAATAAACAAGATAACAATTTAAACATAAGGCATGGTTCTAAATTTCGGCAAAACCTCCTTTGTATAACTAAGTATACTGGAGGTTCCAACAGTTGCATATATCATATTCAACATTCCAACATCCAAAATTCATCAAAGCATTCCAAAATAATCTATTCAGTTAGAGCATGAGCAAGCATAATCAAAATTTGCTACTCTCATTATTACAAATAATCCAATGCGTCCAAGCATAGCCATAATTAATCCTTAAGTAGATTGCTTATTATTAAGATACGATCTAAATGATATTCATCTTTAAAAATATGTGTGGTAGTGAGTGCATCCAAAGCAAGCCTACTCCCCCCATGCATGCCGTTCTTGCAAGTGGTACATAAAAGCACAACAAAAGCAAGAGTGAGCCCAAAGACTCAACAAGTATCAATAAAGAAACATTCAACTCACAGTTATAGCATCAACATACCATAAAAAACATTACACTAAACAACTCACATGTTTAAGTAATGCGAACATGCAATGCATCATTTTCTCTTTTACTCTTTTCGCATTTTACCGGTAATGCGGGGTATACAACCGTCGATGTATACCCTTGTCTGTGCCCTCTAGCATAGGGACCAAGAGCCTATACTCCACAAGTATAGGGACCACAGCCCATCATCTTCATGATGGGGACCTCTACTCAATACCCACATTCCACGAATGTGGGGACCACAAGCCCGTCATCTACATGACAGGGACCTCAAATATACATACTTGGTCACCACATGACCAAGTCTCAGGTATGTTCTCAACATGCACATGTACTAGTACTCTATCTTTCAATAACATGTGAATCAACAATTACATACCAAAATCTCAAACTTTAAATAACATGTATTGCATCAACAACATACATGAATAACCTTTAGCCATAACTCAAGCATTCACCAATCTCAATCATACATATCACACTATCATTCATGCATAGCTAATATGTATAAAACACAATCACTCACTGTCAAGCATTCATAATTATACTAACAACCAGAATACTTGCCTCAACCATACGGGAACGGAGGACGCGAAGAGGGCGCTGCCCCCGGGACCAATCCCCCACCTGAATATAATTATAAAGCACACTAAGACAATCATACTAGACCAAAAACATAACTAATAGCACAACCGAGCTCGCTATACTCTCAAACACCTTCCCAATTTCCAACTCCTAAAGATCGACCTGTCCCCTCTGTGGATAGCCATATTCTAAAATCCATAACTTTTAGTACAGGAGTTCAAATGAGGTGTTGTTAGACTTCCTGGAAAGGTTAACAAATTCTCCAACTAAGTCTAGTTGGTGAGCCATCCTGAATCGGCCATCTAATATCCCTACCAAACCAAATAATAAAACATCGAATTCACGTTAGGTTTTCTGGACAGTAATACCAAAACGACCATAACTTTTGGTACGATTGTCCAAATTCCACGTTCTTAAGCTTTCTGGAAAGCTGAGACAACAATATACAACTTTAATGATATTGAGCTTCTCTAATTTTCCCTTTAACTAATCTCTTAAATCAGATTACTAACTGTTGTCAGGATTCCCACATATTAGCAGGACAGACTCACTAAAAAATTCATATCTCGCAGACCGTAATTTGGAATTGGGTGTTCTTGGCGGCTACGGAAAGATAAGAACATTTCCCAACTATCTCTAAGAGATGAGATCCACATATTCTGCATCTAAGGATATGAAAAGTGCCGTTAAAACTTCTGGACAGAACGCAATCTAACAGCAATTGACAATCGATCTACTAAATGAATTCATAAACGCGTCTAATACAAAACATACAATTAAGGAGATCCTTTGTTACCCTTGAAGAACCGTTGATGAATGCGAAGAACTCCCCGTGAATCCTCTTCCCTTCCTTTCACCCTTCTTCCCTTCCTCTCCTTCTTCCTCTTGGCTGGCAACAATCAATGGGGATCCTTCTCCTTTCCCTCTTCTTGGCTGGCAGCAGGGAGGCAACACAAGGGGGAGGAGCTACAGTGGTAGTGCTACAGTAATATGGCCATGCTACAGTGTTAGGGCTAGGGTTTCCCCCCTTTTTAAGTGGTCGGCTGCCCTCTCCCTTGGGCCTAAATGCTGTGGGCCGAGAGCCCACAGCCCAGGTTGTCTGAAATACTCAAAAAACCAGTGAAACATCTGTTAAATCCACTCTCTCTAATTAGTTCTCCTCCCTAATGTCTTTCTTCTCACTTAAATATATATGGGATATTACAGTATATTTTCCTGTCCATACTTATCCAAGGGCCGAAGCAACCTGGGAATGATATTGATGTGTACCTAGCACCATTGATAGAAGATCTAAAAATATTGTGGATCGAAGAGGTACAGGTATGGGATACGTACAAACAAGAGAACTTCACTTTACGCTACTTATTGTTCTGCACTATAAATGATTATCTTGCTCCTACTAACCTGTCGGGCCAGGGTACGAAAGGGTCCAAAGTCTGTGCTCACTACTTAGATGTTATCGAGAGAGTGGCTGAAGCACTTGCGCAAAACCGTGTACATGCGTCACCGTAGATTCCTTCGGATGGCTCACCCATACCGCAGGATGAAGAAACAATTCAACGAAGAGAAGGATGACAGTTCAGCTCTAAGGTATTTAAGTGGAAAAGAGGTCTATGATATGGTTAATGATTTAGATGTTGTGCTCAGAAAGGGACGTAAATTGAGACCTCGTGAGAAGAACATCTGGAAGAAGAGATCAATATTTTGGGACTTACCTTATTCGGAGCACCTAGAAGTTCACCATAGCATCTACGTCATGCATGTAGAGAAGAATGTATGTGAGAACCTGATTGGTCTCTGTCACACCCCGGGTAGCAACCCCCGAGACCCACTGTGCATACTGGACCAGTCCCATGATCAGTAGCTAGTCCGCACAGTTTCAACAACGATGTGATCATAGCCATACAACAAACTATAGATGAAGCATACAAATTAACAATAATAATAGCAAAAGACCTTATGTTCAAGCTTTTTACAGAGGTCTACCGCACAGGGCTACAACAAAAGAGCTCACAACGGAAACAAAAGAACACGTGGAGGCCATTCGACATGCCCACAGGCAATCGAGTGGAGGACGTCCTAGCACGCAAGGTCTTCGAAGACCTCCTCTTCATAGAGCTCGGAGCTCCCTGGAACGTCTTCTTCAGCTGCTGATCAACTAGAGGGCACAAAGCCGTAAGTACTTTGAATGTACTCATCAAGCCGTGGGGAAATTTATGCAAACAGTATTCATGCAAGGCTTGACAAGGAGGTCTTTATGGTTACTTTGCAGAAAGCAATATTGACATTGCAAAGCACAGGTTGAAAGATTAATACATAAGTAAACAATTTTCTTTAAAAATAACACATGATCACCCTGGTCACTGCCCAGACCTCTCATGACCAACCTGGTCACGACTCAGACCACTCGGAGCCAACCAAGACCAACAATTTTGAGAAAGTCTACCCTTTATGTGAAATCACCAGGCATGTCTATAACTGGGGACACGGCTATTCGAATAGATTTACACTCTGCAGAGGTTGTATAGCTTTACCCACAAGACACGACTTCTCTAGTTTGTCTGGCACCTATCGATGCCCCTGCTCACGACCTTAGGTAAGTAGGCTAGAGCATGTGATAAGGCCTTTACAAGGTTCTGCCTTGACTCAGTTCCGCTCGCTAAGGTTTCGCCTTCCTGGCCCCCTCTTGCGCCAAGTATGCGTGTATATCCTAGGTCTTACACACTTCCACCAAAGCGGAACCGAATCAAAGTATTGCCAATTAGTTGGCGAGGTCTACCCCAGTATGGACTTGTGGTCGCACGGTATGGTCCAGATCAATGGCTTACAAGGTTAAGTCCTTAGTGGATGCTCAAGCGAGACCTCCTCATCCCAATGTGCTTTTTGCACCCCCTTTACTGCACGATCACTCGCCCTAGCAAAAATATTTTGGGTTCAA
Organism: Phyllostachys edulis; assembly: GCA_036346405.1. NCBI lineage: Eukaryota > Viridiplantae > Streptophyta > Magnoliopsida > Poales > Poaceae > Phyllostachys > Phyllostachys edulis. The sequence goes on from CM070566.1 coordinate 21,540,884, forward strand.
TCCAGCCAAATAGCCACCCTGGTCATGGCACAACAAGTTTTATTAGCGGCCACATAGGCTGAGGCAACGCATGCCAGGGAAACACATGCCAAGGCAACACATGCCACAATTCCATAATCTCTTAGTCAAATTTAATCATCATTGAAATAAGTGATCGAGAGACAACACATATCTAAGAAGGTCTAAGCAATATACGCACCCTTGTTGGTTATCACAATAAGAATGTCCAACTAAGATTACCCACCTATGGTGTCCAAAGGTATATGTCAACATGTCAAACACAAGTATTCAATGAGTCATACTGTCGAATAGGTGTTTAGCTAATTCTCAAACTATTTTTATACAAATAGCCATGCATGTTGGTAGAAAACAATATAATTTTGCAAACTGGGAATGACATGATTAAAGGTCTACGACTTGCCTTCGTCGAAGAGCTGAGGTTCTTCGGTAGAGGTCGTCGGGTCCAAGAACTTTTTGGAGAAGCTGGAATATACATGTGCGAAAAGAACCAAATAAGTACAACAAAACCAAATGAAAACTAAAAGCTAAAACCAAAAGAAAAGCACAGAAATAGAAACGGGCTCTCGGGAGGAGGTCCTGAGGAGGAGGTCCAAAGGAGAGTCCAAAGGAGGAGGTCCAAAGGAGGAGGCCCTGAGGAGGAGGTCCTGAGGAGGTCAAGGGAGGAGGTCTTGAGGATACAACTACTTAACATGGTCATAAAAGGGACACAACTATACAACGTGGTTGTGAAAGAGATACGACCACGCAACGTGGTCGTGCGAGCAAAAGGAGAACAAGGTGCGGAGAAACTCACCCGGATAGAGAGGAAGGTAAAAGATAGGAGGAGGATAGCGAACGACGCGGGCGATCCGGTGAACTCTTCGGCGGCGCGGTGGCGACGGTGCAGGGCTCTAGCGAACTCCTTGGTGATGGCGTAGCTTCAGCAGACTCTGGTGAAACTCCAAGCATAGAGGCATAGGGTGAGAGCAAGAGAGCAAGAGAGCAGGAGAGCTCGATGATGAAAGAGGGCTGCTCAGGTTTTTATAGCCAAGGGAGGCGGGAAGAGCTGCTGAGAAACTCAGAAGCACACGAGGTCAAGGGTAGGTGAAGGAGGAGATGGAAGCAGGTCGGGGGGGAGACAAGAGGGGGAACAGGTACTGCAAAAAGCAGCAGCATGTAATGCGACACAACAGCATTTAATGCTCAAAAACCTTTGCGTCAGTAGTGACGCAATGGGAGGAAAGAGAAGGTGAACAGAGCTGATAAGTGGGGCTAGTCAAAACTCTAGAGGGTGGTCCAACCGAAGGGGAGGTCATGACCAGAGGGGAGGTCGTGACCCAAGGGGTGGCGTGACCAAAGGGGTGGTCGTGACCCAAGGGGTGGTCTTTGCAAAAAGATCAAGAGGGTGGTCTTGGCAAGTCTCCAGGGCTACCCGGAGGTCTTCTAGGACCACCCGGAGGTCTTTCAGGACCACTTAGGAGGTCTTGGACGAGATGGAGGTCTAAACCAAAAGGGAGGTCTAAACCGAGAGGAAGGTCCAACGAGAGGGAGGTCTAAACCAAAAGGGAGGTCTAAACCGAGAGGGAGGTCCAACGAGTGGAAGGTTTGGACTGAGAGGGAGGTCTGGACTGAGAGGGAGGTCCAAACGAGAGGGAGGTAGGAGCGAACAGAGGAAGGGGATTCAACACCAGAGAGCTCCAACAACTCTAGAAAACCAATCTCGAATTAGTTGAAGTTGGATTAATTCATATTAAATCGTTGCAAATTTCTAAAATCTCCAAGTTAAGCTTGAGCAATTCAACAAAACCAAATGGTTATTTTTATTTTTGAAAATCTCAGAAACTCTGAAACATTGGGGCGTTACAAACCTACCCCTCTAAAGGGAATCTTGACCCCGAGATTCGGGCTGACTAGAGAATAGGCACGGGAACTCGGCCTTCAAGTCCTCTTCACGCTCCCAGGTAGCTTCCTCTTCAGTGTGATTGCTCCATTGGACTTTGCAAAAACGGATAACCTTGCTTCTTGTCACACGCTCGGACACTTCGAAAATCTTGATAGGTTGCTCCTTGTAGGTGAGGTCTTGTTGCAGGTCCACGGCTTCTACGGGCATCTGTTCCTCTGGCACATACAAACATTGCCTCAACTGTGACACGTGGAAGACATCATGCACATTTGACAACCGGGGCGGGAGGTCCAATTGGTAAGCAACTTCTCCCCTTCTGTCTAAAATTGGGAAAGGTCCGATATATCGAGGTGCAAGCTTCCCACTTACTTTGAAGCGTCGCATTCCTTTGAGAGGTGAAACCTTTAGATACACATGATCTCCTAGAGCAAAAGCTAATTCTTGGCGACGGTTGTCCGCATAACTTTTCTGCCTGGACTGGGCTATTCTGGGCTTTTCTCTGATGGACTTAACTTGATCTCCGGCCTCCTTTAGGATATCAGGTCCAAGCACTTTTCCTTCTCCAGATTCCATCCAATACAAGGGTGTTCTACACTTTCTTCTGTAAAGAGCTCCAAACGGGGACATCTGCAAACTTGATTGATAGCTATTGTTGTAAGAAAATTCTGCATACGACAACATTCTATCACAGCTGGCCTAGTTCTCCAGAGCGCAAGCTCTCAACATATCCTCTAGGATCTGGTTTACTATTTCCGTTTGCCCATCCGTTTGAGGATGGTAGGCTGTACTGAAGTTCAAATTTGTACCCAAAGCACTGTGCAGCTTTTGCCAAAACCTGGAGGTGAACTGAGATCCTCGATCCGACACGATCTTCTTGGGTACTCCATGCTGGCATACTATCTTAGCCATGTACAGCTCTGCAAGTCTACCTCCTGAGTAGGTGGTCTTAGCCGGGATGAAGTGTGCAACTTTTGTCAAACGATCTATAATTACCCAAATAGAGTCATATCCAACTTGGGTTCTTGGCAGACTAGTGATAAAGTCTATACCAATCTCCTCCCATTTCCATTCGAGTATGTTCAAGGGTTGTAGGAGTCCAGCGGGTTTTTGATGCTCGGCTTTGACTCGCCGATAAACATCACACTGGGCTACATACTCAGCGATCTCGCGCTTTATTCTAGGCTACCAATACATTTCCTTGAGGTCTTGATACATCTTAGTGCTCCCGGGGTGGATGGAGTACAAAGTCTCATGAGCTTCTTTGAGTATCAACTTCTTGAGCTCTCCCTGGTCTGGTACACAAATGCGCTTGTCAAACCAGAGGGTTCCTTGTTCATCTTAAGAAAATCTTGGGAATGCACCATTCTTCATGTTTCTTTTGATCTCCAAGACGTCTGCATCCTCTCCTTGGGCTCTTCGGATCTAATCTTGGAGAGTTGGTTGCAATTGCAGAGCAGCTAGGTAACCTTCTTCAACTAATTCCAGCTTGAGCTTCTGAAATTCTTCATATAGTGCAGGCTAACATTCCTTGATCATCAAAGTATTGCAGTAGACCTTCCTACTTAAAGCATCAGCTACCACATTAGCCTTTCCTAGATGGTAATGCATTCCCAAGTTGTAGTCTTTGATCAATTCCAACCATCTTCTTTGCCTCATATTGAGATCAGCTTGAGTGAAAATGTACTTCAAGCTCTTATGGTTAGTGTAGACCTCACAGCGATTACCAATGAGGTAATGATGCCAAATCTTCAAAGCATGCACTACGACAGCTAATTCTAGGTCATGAGTGGGGTAATTGACCTCATGAGGCTTTAACTGTCGGGAAGCTGTCGGGACCCCGGATATACAATTCCAGGACCCTCTGTGTATTCTGAATTAGTCCCATGATCAGTGGCTAGCTCACACAGTTGCAACATTAGTGTAATCATATCCACACAACCAAACTAAAGATGAAGCAGACAAATTAATATTATTTAGCAAAAAGACGTTATGGTCAAGTCTTACAACGCTTGCCTCGCAGGGCTTAACAACAAAAAGGAAGCTTGCAGCGGAAACCAAACATCTGGTAGAGGTCACCCAATATGCCCACAGGCAACCGAGTGGAGGACGCGACCTAATTCGCATAGTCTTCAAAGTAGTCTTCTTAGTAGAACTTCGGTGCTTCTGGTTCTTCTTCAATGATGATCAACGGAGGGCATAAAGCCGTGAGTACTTTGAATGTACTCAGCAAGTCGCAGAGAAATGTATGCAAGTAGTATTTATGCAAGGTTGGACAAAGATAGCTTTACGGCTATTTTGCAGCAAGCAATCTTGACAGTAAATACAGTAACTAGATTGTAAAGCAATATTTAAAAGATTAATACATAAATAATCAAGTTGCTTTTCAACAACAAGTGAACACCCCGTTCACTTTCCAACAATCAACCATCTACAAGATTCGACCAACGCATTCCAATATTTTTTATAAAAGTCTACCTCTCGTGTGAAATCATCAAGCATTGTCCATAACCAAGGACACGGCTATTTGAATAGTTTACACTCTGCGGATGTTATGCGACTTGACCCACAAGACAGAATTCTCTAGTTTATTTGGCATATATCGTGCCACCGCTCACTACACGAGGTAAGCGCCTAGAAACGCGTGACAAGGCTTTTACGAGTTCTGTTTTAACTTCGGTTACGCGTTGAGGTTTAGCCATTCAGGCCCCATCTTGCGCAGCTTATCAACCCTTGACAGAATCGAATCAAAACATTGCTAATTAGTCGGTCAGGTCCACCCCATAAATGGACTTGTGGTTGCACGGTATGGCCTAGATCAATGGATTACAAAGTTAAGTCCTTAGTGACTACTTAAGCGAGGCAACCACATCCCAAAATTCTCCCCCTTTACTGCACGATCATTCACCTGAGTATGAAATCATTTTCTGTTCAACCCGACCAAATGGCAACCCTTGCCCTGGCACAACAAATTTTAATAACAGTGGCCACGCCATAATTACATATTTCATTTAGTCAAATTCAATCATTCTTTGAGTATGTGATCATGAGTTCCATCGTGACTAAGCATGGCTAACCATAATACGACCCAAGTTGGTAGTACAATAATGTCCAACTAATAGTTAACCATCCTATGGTGTTCAAGGATTTATGTCATTCAAGGGTACATGTCATTCACAATCTATCAAGGAGGCATAATGGCAATTAGGTAATTAACTATTCCCGAAACCATTTTTATAAAATTAGCAATGCAGGTTTATATAAAACAATATACTTTTATAAATTGGGTTCAATATGATCAAAGGTCTACGACTTGTCTTTGTTGAAGAGTAGAGATGTTTTGGTCGTCGGGTCCATGAATTTGTCCGAAACACCGGAATCTATACGTGCGAACAAAGCTAAATAAATAAAACAATACCAAATAAAATCCAAATAAATACTAAATAAATATTAATAGAAATATAATGAATTTATAGGAATTTAGAAATTTGAATCACTCGAATCGGAGTTCGAATGAGGAAGTTATGGCCTTCGGAAGTTTGAAATTGCATGAAATGATGAAATCTGGATTTTCTTGAATTTTTGAATTAATTTTCTAAAGATAATCCTGAAAAAGCCATGTGGGCTTGCTGACGGGGCATGATGGGGCTGCCACATCGAGAGAGGTGGCGTGGCGTGACGAAGCCACGATGGCGATGCCACGTCAAGCCATGATGGCGGCTCACACTCGATGGTCGCCAGAGAACGGCGGGGTCTTGGCGGCCGGTGAGGGCAACTACGAGAAGAGGGCGGCACGGCGAAGCTGGTGCGTGAGGCTTTGAGGACACGGTGTCACAGGAAGGTCGCCGGCGGGGAGGAAGAAGCGGTGGCGGCGACGGTTGAAGGCAGCAGTGATGCTCCAAGGGGCTCCAAAGGGCGGGGAGGCACGCACGGGGAAGCCTGCGCCCTTGCGAACCCCGACGTGGAGGCAGCGGCGTCGGAGGGGGCTCGACGGCGGCGGCAGATGCATCGGAGTGAAGCTCGACGGTGGCGGTTGAGGCTCAAAATATGGTGGCAAGAAGACGAGAGGGGGAGAGTGAGTGGGGGGAGAGCAAGAGGAGGCTGAGGGGCGCTCGGTGCTCCCCTTAAATAGGCGCGGGGGTGGCCAGAGGGCAAGATGGGCAGTGGTGTGCTTGCGGCGGCGAGGACTAACGCTGATGCGGGCAGGTGAGGGGAGGTGACAGGGCACGGGAGGGGGAGCGGGTGGCGGCAGCGGGCGCGGAGATCGTCCGCGCATTGAATCTGTGACAGGGAGCAGTCTTGTCAGCGGAGAGCCTTGATCTTGGCCGCTTGCATCAGCGAAGACCGACACGGCGAGAGCGCGCGCGGAGCGGAGCGGAGCAACAGGTGGCAACGAAAGACTGGCGAAGGACGGTGCATTGAATGCACACGCCACAGTGACATGACAGGTAGGCGCTGCAACAGCAGCAACGCCTTGTGCTGTGGCGCGTGGGCGACGTGGGTGGAGGCATGAGGAAGGAGATGACTGCGTGTGGCGGTGACAGGCGGACCCATGGGTCGAGAGAGAAGGAAGCGGGGAAAGGGTGTGGGGGTTGTGAGCCGTCCGATCTTGATCGAACGGCTTCCAATAGAAGGGGTGCGGGGCTGTGCGGCGAAACGGGCCGACGCGATGGGCCGCGCGAGTGAATAGGGGAAGTGGGCCAAGGGAAATCGGCCCAAAGTGAATAGGGAGGATTTTTAAGGATTTTTGAATTAAATAAATACCAAAAAGCACAAAGCCTTTTTCGAAAATAGCTAAAGCCGTCCAAAAATTCAAGAAAATGCACAGAATTCTCTTGAATTATTTAGAACTTAATAAAAATATTTTCAGCTTAACTCTTGCTTTTAATTTTTTATAATTAATTATTTTTAACATAGGGACAAAGGAAAACCTCTTTATAAAATTCAACAAAATCCAAGAAAGGCTTAAAATAACACTTTTGATTTTTAAATCCGATTAAGAACCAGAAAACTTAATTAAACCAACTTGAATTAATTGAAGTTTTGATTAATCCAAATTAAATTGCTTTTAAATTCTAAAATTTCAAATTAAGCTTTTAGAATTCAATAAAACCAAATGGTTAATTTTTTAAAAAATTGAAATTTTTCAAAAAGCCCAGAAAATAGGGATGTTACAAACCTATATCCCTTAAAGGGAATCTCGACCCCGAGATCACTACACCATGGCATAGCATTAAGGGCAATGCAATTGCCGGGAAAAACTGCTTTTCTCGGCAATTTATCTGCCGGGAATGTGTATTCACAGCACTTATTACTGCCGATAAAAATCTTTGTCGGGAAAAACATTTCCCGGCAGATATGTGCATTCCCGGCAGTTAATTGCCCTAGAAAAGTCGTTTTTCCTCGGCAGTTAGAGTTTCCTCGACAGTTAGAGTTTCCTCGACAATTATATGTATTGCCGGCAGTTAACTTGCCCTCGATTGTATGTTTTCCCGGCAGTTAAGTGCCCTAGATAAGTATTTTTGCCGGTAGTTAAGTGCCCTAGATATGTTTTTTTCCGGCGATTAAGTGCCCTAGATAAGTTTTTTCGGCGATTAAGTGCCTAGAAAAGTTTTTTCGGCGATTAAGCGCCCTCGATTATCCGTTTTCGATAGAGTTAGGCGTATTGCGGCGATTAAAGCGCCTCAATTGTCTTTTGCACCATTTAACCATAAGCGGCTCCATGGCTTATCAAGCATTAACAGCAATATCAAATGCTAGCTGCACCTAGCCATCCATACTCTTTCAAGCATACACAGAAGCTTAATGTGAGCAATCAAGAGGAAATAAGCTATATTATTTGTAGGAAATGCCTACAGTTAATGTAAAGAAATGCAGAAAAATGTCCATTGATGTTTAGGGATAATTGTATTTTGGAGCTCTAACAAATGAATAAATTAAGTGAAGTCAATAAAAAAGTGCATTGAGATCCCCAAGTATCCTTATCATAATATGATAACACCAATCTGTTTTACATACCAAAATCTTGTAGTCGAGCGATGAATGAGTAAGTATCCTTATCATAATATGATAACACCAATCTATTTTACATACCAAAATATGCTTTTATTTGAGTAACACTCCAAGAAATGCGCTCTCCTCTAGATTCTTTAATCGCTTGCTCCAAGAGAGCGCATGCTGCGATATGTGCTCCTGCTGATTGACCCATCAAGTAGATCCTGCAGGTTAGTGATAAATTAGTTTATTAATGTAGTGAAAGCTAAAAAATTCCTAAACCTTGTAGTGCACTTAAAATACAACATGTATAATCACATCTGCTCAAACGCACTATTGGCTCATAGGCGAACATAAATGAACTTAAGGTGGGACAAGAGAATTGATTTTGCCATCTCACTGAAGAATGCTTACTACAAAACTTAAATACATGATAAACTAATTCACTATATAACACTCGTTAAAACTAATGTGTGACAGGAAAATAAATTATACTAAGATGTTCACTGACTAGGATCAAAACATAGATGCATGACAAAGTGGAAAGGTTTTCGTACCACAAATGATGGTCATTAAGCTATTAAAAAATGAGGAGCAATTAATGGGATTTTCAACGTAAGTACAAAAAGAATAAATGTTGGGTTCAATTTTCAATATTTGATTTTGGTCATTAAGTTTAAGTCAATATCTATGTTTCAGTTTGTGAATATTTAGAAACAGACTACATAGTGAAATTTTGCAAGAATCAAATGTTGGTCTAATAATGTGATATTTAGATGTACGCTAAAGAGAAACCAATTAAATAGCTTTTGTCAAACTAGGAAACAACTACACATCACAATAGTTCTTACTCTCGGTTAAAAGGTCTAAAAGCATACCTCGGATGTTTGCTTCTGCGAAGGACCTCCTTAGTTCTTTCTCAACAATGGGCAATTCATCAAGCTGTGCGAGAATGATATCTCTCGTGAACATGAGTAAATTAAGCGATGCTTCTCTGGATGCATTTACAAAGGTGCTTCGGTCTTTGGGAAGAAAGAAATGGAATTATCTTAATAAACTTGGTTTAAATCTATTTTATGAAAGCCTTTGCCGATGCCACTTGCATAAGATGAAATTCCTCATCAAAAGTTGTTCTTTTGCTTGATGAAAGCGACTAAAATATAATATTCACTCAAGTTTGGCAATAAAAAGCTGGAACAATGCATAAAGATGACATGGACTTAACAAGCTGAACAAGCAAAACAATGGCATAAGAAAGACAAACCTCAAGGCAAACATAAGAAGACACCCTACGATTCTGAGAAACCACCGAAAGATAAAGATAATGTCGGCAAATAATGCACGTAGGGTCCTGCGTAGTGAAAATTATAAGTGCTTCAAAGGAGAATTACTTTTTAGAACAGCCACAAAATAAGCACTTAGCACTGAGAATAAGGCAAGATGCAACTATTATTCCTGTCATAAGGGTTTTATTTTCATGATTAAGAACCAAACACAACATAAGGCTCCTACCCATGTCAAAATTAAGAACTCTCCAATAATTGTAACATGAGAAACTGCTATTCGAAAGTAGGAACTCCTATTCAAAAGTATAGCACAGGAGCACAATATAATTCAGGGATGCATAAAGCATGAGTGGCACACCTCTCCACATATTTTTCTTGACTAATGAACACCCAAGCATTCCATCAAAGGAAGGCCAAGGGCAGGCATCATTTGAGGGTGATGTCAAATATGACACCTTCAAGATATGAGATGGTTGTTCTTGTCCCATCCACTTCTTCAACATGCATTCCATGTTTTTCACTTCCTTGAGTAGTAGTGCATCCATCTTTGGTCATATCGAGAACAGATGTCTTGGTTAAAAGTATATATGGTTTCATTTTAAAATGATTTATTAATCTTGGATTCAGGTTAAAAATAGAACAAACAAAGAAGGTTAGATGTAGCGAGCAAATATATGAGTTATGACAAGCTTGGCATTTGCTCTTGTCTTGCTAGCTTTAGTAACAATAATCAGATACATTACGCCATACCAAGTAAAATGTCATTATGCTACCAATTCTAGTTGTCAGTAAATGATATTCCAAAGTACTGCAAGCCCACCTGTATATTCTATTTGCTCATGAATGCATCTGGATAATTAGTATTGCACAAGGGCAATGAACTATCAGGTAAAGAGTATCTCCAACAAGCGACAAGCCGACAAAAGAATGGGTGACATAACACTTTGTTTGTCTGTAAATTGGCAGAAGTTCTGTAGCTCTACTACATGTCATTTTGAAATAAGATTTTTCAGCAAATACAAATTAGACAATTGGTATTCTGAAAAAAATTCAAGAACCGAGAGTCCTTATTCTTGATAAACGAATAAGGAGAACTCCAATTAAAATGAAAATGTTACATAATAATCAACTATAAGGTTAATAATACATCTTTTGATTACAATTTTGGACATATGCATTGAGTTGGCTTGCCTAACATGGAACATCATGATGAACAGCATTTATCAGCACCTTTTCAAAGTATTTGAAACTCTACTCAAATATGCCTTTGACAGAAAGATAATGAGTTGAGAAAATGCATACACTTTAGCTCGTGATACATAAGCCAATATGAATCTACATTTACCAACTTGAATACGAAGAAGCCTCTCTACAGTATCAAAGAGACAGGGAATGCTAGATTGCTGGAAGCTTTCTGCGAGTCAAGGTCCACAAAACACAACGATTGATAGATGACATAAGGAATAGAAAGGCAAAGAATCAGAATTGAAAATAACCACGGCGAAGTAGAAAAATTAGAAGGATATAGATATCAGCTCCAAGAATGAGATCAAATCCAACAAAATGTTTTTTAATGATATTGCTTATATGATCATAATTTTCCCACTCTAGCTTCTCAGCTGTCAACATTGCAACAAAAGTACCAGTTTAGATCCAATTTCTGCATAGTTATGTTTCAATGGTTAATAAATGTCATAGTAATGAAACATAATAAAATGAAAGTTACAAAGTGGCAACTTTGCATTCTCGAAACATATTTGCATCTCTATATTTTTCTTTATAATCTGTGAAACAATTCTTGACATAAATAGATGTATTAGCTATATTGAAGGAAAGATGCAAGTATAAGACAATGCAATGAATGCATGTATCACTTATGATCTATGTATAAGTAAACCATATGTAGTTATCTACATATAAAATTACGAAACTAGAATTTAATATACGAAATAACATGTATAAGTCTCAAAGATCTTACGTAATATGTCAAACTATGAGATATCACTAAAGATATTCGAAACTTTGAACCTTGCCTCTAGAACTTCATCACTTTGCAGATGGAATGAAACATGAGTACAAAGATGCTCGAGATCTAACTTTTTGTTTGATGGGCCAATCTGTCACTAGTTAAATGAGAATTACTATGTTAAGCATAGTTTGCATAGACATCTGGCTATAAAAGCGACCATAGAGAGCGAGAATGAAATAAGACATAAGAGTTGCCTAGTGACAAAAAAAAGAGAAAAAATCTGACCCTTCATTGGTTTGATCATGTGTAATGTGGGCCTTTTGATGTCTCTTTGCACTAAAATGACATTATGCGAGTGGAGGGATTCCAAAATGAGACAAGGTAAAAGTGGTCCTAAAACAACATGATTGTGTAATGAAAACCCAATTTAAGCTACTATGCAAGCACCAAGAAGGAAATGAACAAAACACATGTCACAAGCACCTCTACTCGGTAAGTCCATCCTCTGGTGAAGAGTTGTCGGAATATCATTGGTAAGTCCATCCTCTTGGTTGGATTAAATGAAATTTATTACTTTGCCCGCTAAAATCAATAGTTAGATCAAAAGCAGAAATGATTAAACAAAGGATGAATGCAAATAAACTTGACAATCTTGGACATGTCATGAGAATAGGCTATGCAAACACCTCTACTCTTTTAATGCAAATAACAAAACTTGACAACTAGACATGTAACGACTCATGACAATAGGCTATGCAAACATGTCTATTCTTATTATCTGAAATCTTTGGGAAGGATAAATCTAGCAAACGAAACATCATGCACCCAAACAATGAGCAACTGATGATTTCGATATGTGAGTTGTGATTGCCCTAATGGAACATGGAATCATGGATATAGAGAAGTCTTGTATATAGCATTAGCAATCCTTGAGGCCATGATGCATTGCAATCACAATTTAAATTTGCATGAAATGTATAATAGTAAATTAATACTATATTTGCATATAAAGGAAACTTATAAAATTGGAAGGGTTTGACTTTGTTAGGTTTGGTAATTTATTACTTTTTTTTGGTATATTATGTAGTGAAAGTTAGAACTTGAGCAAATTGATTGAAATGCACTTCAGGTGATGAGCGGAGGGAAAAAAACAAATAGTACCTATCATCAAATGAAACATTATCATGCATTACATATAAACAAAATGATAACATAAGTGTGATATCATTAACATGCTAGCATAGAATAAAAATGCTAAAAGTTGAAATGGCAATATCTTTTTTTAAAACAATATAGCAACAGATGGATGTTGATGATTGATGAAAATAGAAAATTATAAGCATTGATCATTTCTATGAGGAAAATGGGGAAGAGCTAATGCCTATAATTGGCACTTTGCACTACATGACTATTACATCTACAAGTGAAATGAGTTATAAACTTATAATCACCCCCATAATGTAACTAAAGCACATGAAAGCACTAAACATGGGAAATTTTGAAGGGCAATACCATATTGTAAATAAATGCCATCGACCGGAAGAAACATTTAGTTCGCCTTTATTGTGCTATGTGGCTTTATGATCCATTGGTATCTGATGGAATCAATGAATAATGACAATTAATGTCCATATTATATTACATAATCCTTAGCGTACTAAGCAAAAACCAATTCGTTAATAAACTTTAAAAAAATGTATACCTTTGCGATTGCGATGCGGAATGAGGCTGCTTGGTCTTCTTTTGTTGCCTGTACAACAAAAGTGAAAGATATTATGTAGTACACTCCTAAAATAAGTGCATCGAGTAAGGACTAAGGACAAGGTCATACTTTCATATTGCTCTGACTCAAATCAAGAGATGCAAAACAATACCATATATTGTTTCATTCTAACACAAGGTGGTGCTAATGATGGTGCTAACAATGATGTACCGTAAATAATGTTTGGCTGAGAAATGATTTTACAGTCACTCCAAAGCAAATGTTCCATTCTTGATCATCCAAATAGAAAAAGAAGACATTAAGCAGACATCTTTGCAAGATCACCACAAGGAACGCAGTTAATAAGATCAGGTATTTCACAATTGCGACAAGAGTAATTTGTTAGTTTCACAATTGCAATGAAAATTTTCAACAGCCATGAATGCACCCTGAAAAAGCTATGTACATGCATCTTGCATTTCACAATTTCACCCCACCAGCAAACAATAGCTAGAACTTGTTAGCACATGTACAACGATCAACAATTTGCTCTTATTACTTCTAAACTAAGTACTTGTGAAATAATTAAACTTATAATAGTTCATGGGATATATGTAGACAACTAGGTCAGGGTGATATGGGTAAAAGCAGACCAGTTAACCCACCCAATTCAGTTACATTTTGAGTGGTTATGGCGATTTGTGTATACAATCAAATGGTATAATTAACTAAGTCTTTCAATAAAAAGCAAACAATAAGAACAAAAAGAACACAAAAAAAAACAGATTTTGGCTAGTTTGTAGCTGAAGCAAAAAAAAAATAGCTCATTCCTGGTAAATTTTCAACTGGTTATCTTTGTGAGATGCAGGATTTACGAGCTTGATCCATATTCTCGCAGTAAAGTTGGTCCCCAAAACAACATTACAAAAAAGCGGGAACAGATTACCCAAACCCTTGCAACTATTTTAAAGGTGCAATTCTCATATAAGATTGTTCCAACAACCTATAACGAAATGCAATCATGAATTATTTGGAAATTGAACCAAACATACCTAAGAACATATGATTCCAAAACCTATGGCAAAATAAAACCATGAATATGTGGAAAACATACACGAGAACAGTGATCTTCTCTCCTCTAGCGATCGGCATAACTCAAATTTCAACGGTGGCTGTAGTAATACAACTAATTCAAATTAGTAAACTACAACAACCACTTGAGGAGGTCTTGAGCTAGTACTCAAGGAAGGAAAAAAATGACCAAAGGGTTCACAAATTACAACCACTTGAGTACGGAGTAAAGCTTAGACTATGATTGAGATGGATACGGTCCTTTGGATCGGCAAAGAATCAATCTCGAAATTGACTGTCGACCCACCATATGTATCATCCATATTTCGAGAATCACTTTCTTGGTTGGCATCCACATCTACCATCCATCGGTTTATTGTAAGTGAAAGTAAATTGTGTAGGAAACTCTCCATTAATTGGAAAGGAAACAGTTGTATAGGAAACAAACTCGATAGTTAAAGGTCGCTCTCGCTAGTTTATGCAAGAGAGTGATAATTAGGTCTCTCACCCACTGAGTTGCTCGTCCATTATGTCCCTTGTAACCACCTCAATTATATAAAAGAAAAGAATGGATTGAAAAATAAGAGCTCCCTTGAACAAAGCAATGATATAATGGACAAAAAGCTTAATCCATTTCGTAATTAACATAGCAAAGTGAATGCCTTTGAAATAGATTAGCACTACCTCTTTGGAGACGATGCAAAGGCGGCCATCAGCCATGTCGTGCTCGACGAATGTCCTCACCGCGTACCCCGCATGAGCACTCATGCATGAGCATCTATTATCACAAATCAAAATCATCAAAATGAAATCATGTTTAACAGAAAGCAAAGTCGGTTGTGGCACAAAAGGAAGGAGGGGAGCAGAGTCAGAGATAGGGGCAGGCGGTGTGCTGGCGATGAAGGGGCCGAGCCAAGGCGGTCGTAATTGGGAGGCCGAGCCGGCCAGAGGCTAATATTGGACCAGTCTTGAGCAGGGCTCGGGCCGAGAAGAGGGGCTTGAGCCGCATAGACAGAGGACTGAGCGGGCCGAGGAGGCGAGACCAGTGAGGCGTGCTTGAGGGTCGGGACCAGCCAAGGCGGCAGTGGCGTAAGAGGCGGTGCCATGGGGCGAAGCCCAGCGGCCAGCGACGGCCAGAGAGGCGCAGGAGCCGGCCTGAACGCCGAGAGCCGGAGGAGGCACAGACGGGAGGCGACACGGCGTCGTGTGTGCATGAGCGAGCCTCGGCCGGCGACAACGGAGCGCCCACGAGTTCACCTGATCGACGACGTCGTGGCGATGGCAGAGGCGCCGCCGAAGACGTCGGTCACCTTTGTTCCCCCTCGGCCGTCGCCTCGTCCTCGGCGCCGCCCGGTGGTCTCTGGCGACGACGCGTGGCCAGATCACGAGCTCTGCTCTTCGACGGCGACGTTTGCGGTCGAGGCTGAGGCACGAGATGTGGTGGCACACCGACGCCACTTCTGCCACCGCGAAGTCGAGAAGCTCCTCGAAGCAGCTCAGCGGCCGGGTAGGAGGGCGGCACTGGGAGGTGGTTGGGGGGTGAGGAGGCGCTGGGAGGTGGGAGAGAGCAGAGAAAAGGGAGGCGTCAGGAGGGGAATTTTGGGGATAGGGTTTGGCATTGAGGCAATTACATTTTCAGCTACGCGCCCATTTTTCGGCTGCACGCCCAAGGATGCGAGTATCCCCGGCAGATAAGAGGCCTTTGTTGACGTTTTCTAGGGCAGATATATTGTAGGTAACGTTAAAACATTGCCGGCAAATAAATTGTACTAGAAAATAATTATTTCCGACAGATAATCAGACCTTTAATCTCTTGGATAGTGCCGGCAGATAGATTGCCACTAATCCAATTTTTTCCCGGCAGATAATTGCCCTTAATACTATGCCATGGTGTAGTGGATTCAGGCTGACTAGAGAATTGGTGCGGAAACTCGGTCTTCCGGTCCTCTTCACGCTCCCAGGTGGCTTCTTCTTTAGTGTGATTGCTCCACTGGAGTTTGCAGAAACGGAGGATCTTGCTTCTTGTTACACGCTCTGTCACTTCCAAAATCTTGACGGGTTGCTCCTTGTAGGTGAGATCTTCTTGCAGGTCAGCTGCTTCTAATGACATCTGCTCTTCTGGCACACGCATGCACTTCTTCAATTGAGACACATGAAAGACATCATGCACATCTGATAGCTGAGGTGGAAGCTCCAACTCGTAAGCAACTTCGCCTCTTCTGACTAAAATTGGAAAGGGTCTGATGTTTTTTGGTGCGAGCTTCCCGCTTACTCGGAAGTGGCGTATTCCTTTGAGAGGTGAGACCCTCAAGTACACATGATCTCCAGGTGCAAAAGCTAAAT
Organism: Phyllostachys edulis; assembly: GCA_036346405.1. Classification (NCBI taxonomy): domain Eukaryota; kingdom Viridiplantae; phylum Streptophyta; class Magnoliopsida; order Poales; family Poaceae; genus Phyllostachys; species Phyllostachys edulis. The sequence continues at coordinate 21,557,149 of CM070566.1, forward strand.
CCCGGCGACGGTTATTAGCATAACTTTTCTGTCGGGTATGTGCTGTTTCAACTTTTCTCTAATTGATCGAACTTGGTCTTTAGCCTTCTTCAAAATATCTGGCCCAAGCACTTGTTCTTTGCCTGATTCAGTCCAATACAATGGTGTTCGGCACTTTCTTCCATAAAGAGCTTCAAACGGGGACATTTGCAAGCTTGATTGATAACTGTTGTTGTATGAAAACTCTGCATAAGGCAGCATTTGATCCCAAATGATGCAGTTCTCTAAAGCATGTGCTCTCAACATATCTTCTAGGATTTGATTTACCCTTTCTGTTTGAACATCTGTCTGAGGATGGTAGGCTATACTGAAATTCAAATTAGTGCCCAAAAAACTATGCAGCTTCTGCCAGAATCTTGAGATGAACTGGGTTCCTCAATCTGACACGATCTTCTTTGGCACCCCATGCTGACATACTATCTTTGCCATGTACAATTCTGCAAGTCTATCTCCTGAATAGGTGGTCTTGACCGGGATGAAGTGAGCAACTTTTGTTAGGCGATTGACAATTACCCAAATAGAATCGTATCTAGCTTTGGTTCTTGGCAAACCGGTGATAAAGTCCATGCCAATTTCTTCCCATTTCTATTTAGGTACGTTCAAAGGTTGCAAGAGTCCAACAGGCCTCTGATGCTCGACTTTAACCCGTTAGCAAGTGTCACACTGTGCTACATATTCTGCAATCTCACGATTCATGCTAGGCCACCAATACATTTCTTTGAGCTCTTGATACATCTTAGTGCTTCCGGGGTGAATGGAATACAAAGTTTCATGTGCTTCTTAGAGTATTAACTATTTAAGTTCCTTCTGATCCGGTACACAGATACGCTTATCGAACCACATGATGCCTCATTCGTCTTCTGAAAATCTTAGGGATTTACTCTGCTTCATGTTTCTCTTGATCTCCTTGATATCTGCATCTTCTTCTTGAGCTTTCTTGATCTGATCTTGAAGAGTTGGTTGCACTTCCAGAGTAGCTAAATAACCTTCTTCGACTAACTCGAGCTTGAGCTTTTGAAATTCTTCGTGCAGTGCTGGCTGACTTTCTTTGATCATTAGAGTGTTGTAGTAGACCTTTCTACTTAAAGCATCTGCTACCACATTTGCTTTACCTGGATGATAATGGATTCTCATGTTATAATCTTTGATCAATTCTAACAATCTTTTTTGCCTCATGTTAAGATCAGCTTGAGTGAAAATGTACTTCAAGCTCTTATGGTCCATGTAGACTTCACAGCGATTACCAATAAGGTAATGACACCACATCTTTAAAGGATGCACTATGGCAGCCAATTCTAAGTCATGAGTGGGGTAATTGGCTTCATGAGGCTTCAATTGGCGTGAAGCATATGCTATGACCTTCCTTTCTTGCATTAGAACACAACCGAGACCTTGTCGAGACGCATCACAGAAAATCTCGAAATCCTTCCGAACATCAGGCAGAATCAGCACTGGGGCGGTGGTCAAATGTTTCTTTAATTCTTGAAAACTCTGCTCACATTCGGGTGTCCAAGTAAATTTCTTTTCCTTCTTTAGCAGTTGGGTGAGGGGTCTTGCTATTCTCAAGAAACCTTCTATGAACTGGCAATAGTAACTTGCTGTCGGGACCCCGGATCTCCGGATCCAGGACCTTCTGTGTATATCTGCACTATTCCCTGGATCAGTAGCTAGTGCACACAGTTGCAACATTGGCGTAATCAAAACCATACACCAAACTATAGATGAAGCAGACAAATTAATATTTAATAGCAAAAAGGACCTTATGGTCAAGTTTTACAAAGGGTGTCACCCAGGGCTAAAGATAACAGAGTAAACCTGCAGCGGAAAATAAACAAACTCGTAGAAGCCATCCAACATGCCCACAGGCAATCGAGTGGAGAACACATCCTATTTCGCCTGGTCTTCGAAGTATGCCTCATCTTAGATTCATGTAATCCTTGATTCGTCTTCTGTGACTGATTAACCAGAGGGCATAAAGCCGTGAGTACTTTGAATGTACTCAGCAAGTCATAGGGAAATGTATGCAAATAGTATTTATGCAAGGTTTGACAAGGATAGCTTTAGGATTATTTTGCAGAAAGCAATATTGACAGAAAATAAAGTAATTAGATTGAAAAGCATAATTTAAGAAAAGATTAATACATAAGTATTCAATTTTCTTTGAAACAACTAGTGAACACCCTGTTCACTTCCCAACCAACAACTAACACCATTACTCAGATCCATCCAACCCATTCCAACTTTTCATGAAAATCTACCCCTTGCGTGAAATCACCAGGCATGTCCATAACCGGGGACGCGGCTATTCGAATAGTTTTACACTCTACAGAGATTGTACAGCTTTACCCACAAGACACGACTTCTCTAGTTGGTTTGGCATCCGTCGATACCACTGCTCACTATCGTGGGTAAGCAGTCTAGAGCACGTGACAAGGCCTTTACAAAGTTCTGATTTGACTCGGTTCTGCTCGCTAAGGGGTTACCGTTACGAGCCCCCTCTTGCGCCATAATCCACCAAAACAGACCCCAATCAAAGCATTGCTAATTAGTTGGCCAGGTCTATCCCAGTCTAGACATGTGGTTGTACGATAATGGCCCAGATCAATGGTTCAAGGTTAAGTCCTTAGTTGGCTGCTCAGACGAGACGTTTCCGCATTCCAAATGTGCTTCCCGCACCCACCTTTACCACCACCCACTTGTCCGAGCATAAATCCTTTTCGGTTCAACCCGGCCAAATGACCACCCTAGTCATGGCACAACAAATTTTATCAATAGTGGCTTCGCACCACAATTTCATATTTCCTTTAGTCAAATTCAATCATTCTTTGAGTAAGTGATCATGAATCCATCGTATAACTAAAGCATGGCTAAGCATAATACGATACCCAAGTTGGTAGTACAATAATATCCAACTAATAATTCTCCATCCTAAGGTGTCCAAGGATTTATGTCATTCAAGGATACATGTCAATAGCAATTATACAAGGAGGTATAAAGACAATTAGGTAACTAACTAATTCCTGAAACCATTTATTATAAAATTAGCGATGCATGTTTATATCAAACAATATACTTTTTATAAAAATGGGTTCAATATGATCAAAGTTCTATGACTTGCCTTCGTTGAAGAGTTGAGGTGCGTCGGTCGTTGGGTCCACGAAGTCTTCCGAAACACCGGAATCTATACGTGCGAACAAAGCTAAATAAATAAAAAAATACCAAATAAAATCCAAATAAATACTACTAATAGGAAGGTAATGAATTTAGATGAATTTAGAAATTTGAATCACTCAAATCGGAGTTCGAATGAGGAAGTTATGGCCTTCGGAAGTTTGAAATTGCATAAAATGATGAAAGGATTGGATTTTCGGATTTTCCGGATTTATTTTTCTAAAGGAAAATTGAGGAAAGCTACGTGGCTGCTGACTGGGTTGCCACATCAGTGAGGGAGGCTGAGGTGGTGCTGATTGGGTGCCACAGGGGCGCCACGTCGGACCCGAGTGGCGGTGCAGGTCTTGAGCTTCTGCGGCTTGCTGGCGCTCCGCGCCTGGCGAGCCCGGTGAGTGGCGGCAACGCGAAGACGAGGGCGTGACGAATCCAGGGCGCACCGAATCGGCGGCGGTTGGTGAAGAAATGGCCGGCGGTGACGACAAGAAGGGCGGAGGCGGCAGCTTGAAGGCGTAGACGGGGTTCCAGTGGGCTCCGGGTGGAGTGAGTGCGCGCACCGGGTGCACCGTGACGAGGCGGTGCCGGTGGCGAGATCGGCGGTGCCGGAGGAGGCTTGACGGTGGCGGCGGGTGCAGCGGAGGGAAACTCGGCGGCAACGGTTGGAGCTCAAAATACGGCGAGCTCGGAGGAAGAGAGGGGAAGTGGGATGAGGGGAAAGAGAGAGGAGAGGGAGGCACGTCCGATGCTCGCATTTATAGGACTCGGGGAGACCTAGAAGAGGAGGAGGAGGAGAAGAGGTTGTCGACCATTAATGGCAGATGGCGGGTGTGGCTTGACTGTGTGGAAAAGAGGGAAAGCGGGCGCACGTGCAAGCGCGGGCGAGATGGGCGAGGCTGACCGGACGGATCAGGTAGACTGCTAGGGCATGGCGAGGAGGCGGCGGAGCCATGAGATTCAAGCAGCCGCAAGGCAGTCTGTGGAGGTTGAAGACGACCGGAGACGCAGCAGCGCTGGGTGACGGAGGGGCCATGCAGAGAGAGAGGAGTGGGAGCGGCTTGGAGACGTTAGCGGCGAGGCCGCCTTGTCGTGAGGGAGCAATGAAAGGCGGCATGTGTGAGAAGCCTGGCCGATGGACTAGGCAGCAGTGGGAAAGAAAGAAAGAAAGGGCCCAAGCAATTCGGCCCAGAAGTCAAGGGGAGAATTAAAATGCATTTCCGATTAAAGAAATGCTAGAAAACCAAAAAGGCTTTTAGAAATTAGTTAATAAAGTCTAAAAATTCTAGGAAAATACAGAGAAATCCCTTGAATTATTTAGAACTTAATAAAAATATTTTTAGCTTAACTTTTGCTTTTAGTTTTTGCAAATAATTATTTTTAACTTAGGGCAAAAGGAAAAACCAATTTAAAACCCAACAAAACTCAACTAAACCAACCTTAATTAGTTGAATTTTTAATTAATTCAAATTAAACAACTTTTAAAATTCTAAATTACAAGTTAAGCTTTGGCAAATTAATAAAACCAAATGGTTAACTTTTAAAGTTTTCAAAATTTTCAAAAACTCAGGAAATTCAGGATGTTACAAACCTACACCCCCTTAAAGGGAATCTTGACCCCGAGATTCGGAGAGAGTAGAAAGAAAGGTCAGGAAACTCGGCTCTTGGTTTTCCATGTTGCTTCCTTCTTTGACCGATTGCTTCATTGCTCTTCGCAGACATTATGGTTCTGCTCCAGGTATGGCGTTCAACTTCATCCTTCCTGAAATCAACTTCCTTCAGAGACATCCGCTCTTCTAGTACCTTGAGGCATTTCTTCTCTCATGCTCGAAGTAAAGATGTTGTGCACCTCTAACAATGCGGTGGTAGCTTCAATCTGATAACCGATGCCAAGCTATTGGTTCTCAACCACATCTTGGAGTGCCAACTAAAGGCTAGAATCATCTTCCAAATTCTTTGGATACAATTCTCACTATTATCGAAATCCACCATTCCAGCATAACATAAAGTCATCCAATTAAAAATCAAGGCATTTAACTAACCTCACATTCTATCGATACAACCGCATAATTCACAAATCTTTCTTGGACAAAAGCTCGAATAATCCACAGATTCACCACTTTGATCGCGTGGTTTCTTCCTTGCATAAATCCACAAAATATAGTAGCAATAATCACATCTTCCAATCCGATAAACTCCAAGATCATGCTTAATTCATTTTATCCTTTTTAGAACAAAATTCTCCTAAGATTATGATTGCGCAATTGCTTTCTCCAAAATCATTGACTAAATCCACGACATTGTTCATTTGATTTCTCAAGCATATTTATCAATTGCAATCCTCTAGAATTTCTTTATATAAATCCAATATCTTCATTATCGAACCTTCCAAAGACTGCTTATAATCCATAAATTCAAATTTAATCCGCCAAATTATTTTATCACCATCTATCCCACAATTATTTAGTCCAACTCCAACACTAGTAGGATATTCATCAATCCAATCAATTATTTGGACCAACTCCAATATTAGTAAGATATCTATCAATATTAGAATTATAATTCAATATCCAACAATTATACAATTCTATAATCCGATCAAGACATAATCAGTATAATCCAACCAAAATTTCTTTTAAATCCAACTTTTCTATTCAATCATATTCAATTAAATCCAATATGACCAACACACCCAATTAATTCCATACTTGTTGATTTAACCTAATCCTCCAAAATCAATATCATGAATTGGTAATCCCATAATCCAATCTTTCAACAATCATGTAATTCTTTAATAAAAAATCCAATTGTATTATATTTCTATATCTAACATCCAATAATTTCTATAATCGACAAGATTTATTTCATCATCCACCAAAGATTTATTCCAATAATCCTTCCGAGATATATTGCTTTATTTCATCAAAGATATATTTCTAAGATCCAATCAAGACATATTTCCATAATTCATCCAAGATATATTTCTTCAATCCAATCTCCAATAATCCAATAAATCTTGTATTGCTACATTCCAATAATCCCATATCAACAATAATTTATTTCTATAATTCAATAATCATGTATTTTTATAATCCAACACCCAACAATTATATTTCTATAATCCAATCAAGATTCAACCAACTCTTCCAAAATTTTTATCCGGAATCGATATGAAAATCCAATTTCTCCTAATAATCAAATCAGTACTTCAGTTTTCTATATCCTTTCTGATCAATCAAAATTTTCCTCCATGATCATTTTCTTTTTGCATAACCTATATAATCCACCAATTTGCTATTCTTTAAACCATTCATAATCAAGGCATATCCGCCATCATAGTCTAGTATTCACAATCACTTCTTATAAACATTGACAAATCCTAAAATCTTTCAAATCCCAGAATTAGTCTTATCAATGCATGATTCCTTAAAACTACCTAGCTTGGCATCCAAACACACTGGTTATTTTCAATAAGAGTAGCTTCCAAGCGACTTGCTTGTTTGAACATTCTTCGATAATTCTTCATAGGTTTCATAGATGAGAAGGAGAAAGCATAATAGGTGAGAGGGAAGAGCACACTAGACGAGAGAGAACAAGGAAGAAAGACAGAAGCATCTTAACTGGGAGGAAAGCCGGTTAAACCCAAAGAACAAATAGCCGAAAAGCTATTAAGAAGCAATAAAACGCGACACTCAAGCAAAAAGATCCAATTACGCGGACTAACGATATTGACACTGAAAAGGGCCACTTTCCTAAAGCAATTCTAATCTAGCTTATATGGACAGCCGACTTGATACAAACGACAGTTCTTGGAACTTCCAGGTCACCCGGCGCTTGGGTCGTCGAGGAATCGATCCTATAGAGATTACTGAGGTTAGAGGGTCAATTTAAATTTGAAAATAAAGTTTCAGAAAAGGTAAGATATAAGAACCTAAAAATGAGATGAGAAGATATTAGAATAAGATGGGTAAAGAATAGAATAAGATGAGAAAGAATAGAATAGGATGAGAGAAGAACAACTATTCAAGTTATAGGGTTGGTTTGATTTATAAAATAAATTTTGAAACTTTAGATTAAGCGACCATGCTAACTATGGTTGCGTTCTACAGACGACACAACTCTGATACCACCTTTATCGGGACCCCAGATCTCCAGATCCAGGTCCCTCTGTGTATATCTGCACTATTCCCTGGATCAGTAGCTAGTGCACACAGTTGCAACATTGGCGTAATCAAAACCATACACCAAACTATAGATGAAGCAGACAAATTAATATTTAATAGCAAAAAGGACCTTATGGTCAAGTTTTACAAAGGGTGCCACCTAGGGCTAAAGATAACAGAGTAAACCTGCAGCGGAAAATAAACAAACTCGTAGAAGCCATCCGACATGCCCACAGGCAATTGAGTGGAGAACGCATCCTATTTCGCCTGGTCTTCGAAGTATGCCTCATCTTAGATTCATGTAATCCTTGATTCGTCTTCTGTGACTGATTAACCAGAGAGCATAAAGCCGTGAGTACTTTGAATGTACTCAGCAAGTCATAGGGAAATGTATGCAAATAGTATTTATACAAGGCTTGACAAGGATAGCTTTAGGATTATTTTGCAGAAAGCAATATTGATAGAAAATACAGTAATTAGATTGAAAAGCATAATTTAAGAAAAGATTAATACATAAGTATTCAATTTTCTTTGAAACAACTAGTGAACACCCTGTTCACTTCCCAACCAACAACCAATACCATTACTTAGATCCATCCAACCCATTCCAACTTTTCATGAAAATCTACCCCTTGCGTGAAATCACCAGGCATGTCCATAACCGGGGACACGGCTATTCGAATAGTTTTACACTGTACAGAGGTTGTACAGCTTTACCCACAAGATACGACTTCTCTAGTGGGTTTGGCATCCGTTGATACCACTACTCACTACCGTACGTAAGCAGTCTAGAGCACATGACAAGGCCTTTACAAAGTTCTGATTTGACTCGGTTCAGCTCGCTAAGGGGTTACCGTTATGGGCCCCCTCTTGCGCCATAATCAACCAAAACAGAACCCAATCAAAGCATTACTAATTAGTTGGCCAGGTCTATCCTAGTCTAGACATGTGGTTATACGATAATGACCCAGATCAATGGTTCAAGGTTAAGTCCTTAGTTGGCTGCTCAGACGAGACGTTTCTGCATTCCAAACGTGCTTCCCGCACCCACCTTTACCACCACCCACTTGTCCGAACATAAATCCTTTTCGGTTCAACCCAGCCAAATGACCACCCTAGTCATGGCACAACAAATTTTATCAATAGTGGCTTCACACCACAATTCCATATTTCCTTTAGTCAAATTCAATCATTCTTTGAGTAAGTGATCATGAATCCATCGTATAACTAAAGCATGGCTAAGCATAATACGATACCCAAGTTGGTAGTACAATATTATCCAACTAATAATTCTCCATCCTAAGGTGTCCAAGGATTTATGTCATTCAAGGATACATGTCAATAGCAATTATACAAGGAGGTATAAAGACAATTAGGTAATTAACTAATTCCCGAAACCATTTATTATAAAATTAGCAATGCATGTTTATATCAAACAATATACTTTTTTATAAAAATGGGTTCAATATGATCAAAGGTCTATGACTTGCCTTCGTTGAAGAGTTGAGGTGCGTCAGTCGTTGGGTCAACGAAGTCTTCCGAAACGCCGGAATCTATACGTGCGATCAAAGCTAAATAAATAAAACAATACCAAATAAAATCCAAATAAATACTAAACAACAACAAATAGGAAGGTAATGAATTTAGATAAATTTAGAAATTTGAATCACTCGAATCGGAGTTCGAATGAGGAAGTTATGGCCTTCAGAAGTTTGAAATTGCATAAAATGATGAAAGGATTGGATTTTCGGATTTTCCGGATTTATTTTCCTAAAGGAAAATCGAGAAAAGTTGCGTGGCTGCTGACTGGGCTGCCACATCAGCGAGGGAGGCTGAGGTGGTGCTGATTGGGCGCCATAGGGCGTGGCTCGGCCACGTCGGACTGGAAAGCGGGCAGGTAAGGTCATGCTGGCTTGCGCGGCTCGTTGGCACTCCGCACCGTGGCGAGCCCGGTGAGTGGCGGCAACGCGAAGACGAGGGCGTGACGAATCCAGGGTGCACCGAATCGGTGGTGGTTGGCGAAGAAATGGCCGGTGGTGACGACAAGAAGCAGCGGAGGCGGCGGCTTGAAGGCGACGACGGGGTTCCGGTGGGCTCCGGGCGGAGTGAGTGCGCGCACCGAGTGCGCCATGACGAGGCGGTGCTGGCGGCGAGGTCAGCGGCGCCGGAGGAGGCTTGACGACGGTGGCAGGTGTAGCGGAGAGAAACTCGGCGGCGGCGGTTGGAGCTCAAAATACGGCGAGCTCGGAGGGAGAGAGGGGAAGTGGGATGAGGGGAAAGAGAGAGGAGAGGGAGGCGCGTCCGATGCTCACATTTATAGGACTCAGGGAGACCCGGAGGAGGAGGAGGAGGAGGAGAAGAGGTTGTCAGCCATTAATGGCAGACGGCGGGTGTGGCTTGACTGTGCGGAGAAGAGGGAAAAGCGGGGGCGCATGGGTGCGGCGGAGGCGAGGATAGGCGACGCAACCGGACGGGACGGGGTAGACTGCTAGGGCATGGTGAGGAGGCGGCAGGAGCCAGCGAGATTTGAGGCGATGCGTGCGGTGGGTGTGGTGGAGGTTGAAGACAACCGGAGACGCAGCGTCTGGGACGGGAGGGGCCCAGTGAGAGAGAGGCGGAGAGCGGCTTGAGGCGCTGGCAGGGGCCGCTTTGTCGTGGGAGCGGAGATGGGCGCGGCAAGCTGGTCACATGGAGAGGTCGGGCCAACTGACCGGGCCGCACGGGAAAGAAAAAAGAAAGGGCCAAGGAATTCGCCCAAGTCAAGGGAGAATTAAAATGCATTTCGATTAAAGAAATGCTAGAAAACCAAAAAGGCTTTTAGAAATTAGTTAATAAAGTCTAAAAATTCTAGGAAAATACACAGAAATCCCTTGAATTATTTAGAACTTAATAAAAATATTTTCACCTTAACTTTTTCTTTTAGTTTTTGCAAATAATTATTTTTAACTTAGGGCAAAAGGAAAAACCAATTTAAAACCCAACAAAACTCAACTAAACCAACCTTAATTAGTTGAAGTTTTAATTAATTCAAATTAAACAGCTTTTAAAATTCTAAATTACAAGTTAAGCTTTGGCAAATTAATAAAACCAAATGGTTAACTTTTAAAGTTTTCAAAATTTTCAAAAACTCAGGAAATTCGGGATGTTACACCTGCCATTCCAAGGAAACTTCTGATTTGAGGCACTAACTTGGGTGACTGCCAATTGAGCACATTCTTGACCTTGCTAGGGCTGACGGCAACTCCTTCTGTAGACATGACGTATCCCAAAAAGGTAACTTCCTTCATCCAAAACTCACACTTGTTGAATTTAGCATAGAGTTGATAATCTCTAAGCTTATTTAAGACTAAGCGAAGGTGCTCTTCATGCTCTTTTGCACTTTTAGAGTATACTAGAATGTCGTCGATAAAGATGATGACAAATTTATCCAAATACTCCATAAATACTCTATTCATCAAGTTCATAAAGTAAGCTGGGGAATTGGTCAATCCAAAAGACATAACTGTATACTCACACAGTCCATATCGGGTTGAGAAAGCTGTCTTGGCGAATCTTCAACTGATGGTATCCTGACCTTAAATCTATCTTGGAGAACACTCCGGCTTCTTTTAACTGGTCAAACAAATCATCAATCCTGGGCAGAGGGTACTTGTTCTTTATGGTGACTTCATTGAGCAGGCGATGGTCCACAGACATCCGCTGGGTACCATCCTTCTTAGGGACAAAGATCACTGGGGCTCCCCAAGGTGAAGAACTTGGTCGGACAAATCCTTTATCTTGCATTTCTTTGATCTACTTCTTCAGCTCGACTAAGTCGTCAACCGACAAATGGTAGGGCCTCTTGGAAATAGGTGCGGTTCCCGGAACTAGGTTAATGACAAACTCTAGGTCCCTGTCCGGAGGCATCCCAGGCAACTCGTCCGGAAAGACGTTTGGAAATCCTTGGACCACTGGCACATCTTCCAAGGGTACAACACTAACGCTGCAGACTAAGGCTCCATCATGCTTTTCTGTGGAGGCTTTAAATTTTACCTTGATTCCATCTGGGCTAACCAAAGTGATGCTTATATCACCACAATCTAAAATTGCTTGGTGATTTGCAAGCCAATCCATACCCAAGATCACATCTAAGGATTTGGCATTGATGATTATGAGGTTGGCTAGAAATTCTACCCCTTCTATGGTTACTTTAACCTTAGGGCAGCCTTGGTTCGTACTCAACTCCGAACCAGGTGATTGAATCAACAAAGCATTTTTAAGAGTCAGAACCTTAAGTTGATGCTTTGCAACAAAACTCAACGAAACAAATGAATGTGTAGCTCCAGAATCAAACAAAACTGTAGCAGGTGCTGAATTTACTAGGAACTTACTCAACACGACGTCCGAGGTTATCTGAGCTTCCTCCACTGTGACATGGTTCACACGGGTTCTCCCAAAAGGCTTAGGGGTCTTGGCTGGTGCAGTTGGAGTCTGAGGTGCTCCACGTCCTGCTCCTGGCATGGGAGTTCTGGTCGGAGTAGCTCCCGGGTTGAATCTGACAGGTGATGGTCCTTGCTTTAGGGGACAATTGCTAACAGTTGAAACAGGTGATTCTTACGGCATGATTGTTGTTTCTTGGCTGCTGGTTATTGGTGGTGTTGTTGTTCTTTGGTCATAAAACACGAGTAACCGGCGAGGGGTCAGCTGCAGGGCCCTGAATGTAGCAGAAGGGGCAAAGTGGGTATGATGTTGCGCATTCGTTGTGGCTCTCTGCGGATGACCTTATTGTGCACCATGCTACATGATCTTCCTCTTATGAGATTCTGCAAGCTCACGACGTGACTCTTCTATGAGCATAGCCTTGTTTACTAACTGCTGGAAATCTGTATAGACGTTGCCAACGACTTGAACCTTTAAGCTAGGGTTGAGTCCTCGCTTAAAACGCTTTTGACGTGCATCATCTGTGGCAATGTCCTCTTGGGCATAACACGAGAGTTGAGTAAACTTGTTGAGATATTCACTTACTGACTGGTTCCCTTGTTTCAGTTTACGAAACTCATTTTTCTTCATTTCTACCTTTCCGTCGGGAATATGAGAGTGGTGGAAGGCTTCTGAAAATTCAGCCCAAGTGATGTTCTGATGGTTTGCATGGGCAGCGTAATAGTTCTCCCACCATTCTGCGACGGTGCCTTTCAGCTGGTGTGCTGCATATAGGAATTTCTCACGGTCGTTGCACCAGATAATTGCGAGCTTCTTTTCAGTAGAGCGCAGCCAGTCATCTGCATCCGAAGGCTCGGAGGAGCTAGAGAAGGTAGGTGGATAGGTCCTCATAAATTCTACCAGTTTTGATTGAGGGAAAGCTGGTGGTGGCGGTGGCAGCATAGCAGCGACTTGGTTATTCTGGTTCAGCATCGCGAGTAGAGTGGCAGCGGTCTAGTTCTGCTGAGTCATCATTTGGTTCATGTTCTGCATCATTGCACTCATTAACTGTGTTTGGGCTGCCATGAACTGACCCAGACCCTGATCTGTGGTGGCTGCCGGAGGAGGAGGGGTGGTGGAGTGGAGGGGTTCACTGGTTCATCCTGACTTGCCGAGTTGCGAGTCTGAACCATCTGCACAAATCTTCCCAGGTTTAATAGACGAGAGGAAGAAAGCATGATAGGAAAGAGGGAAAAGCACAAAGACGAGCAAGAAAAAGGGAGAAAGACAAGACAACCTAATTGGGGAAAGTCGGTTTAACCCAATGAACAATAGCCGGAAAGCTATAAGAGGCAACAAAACTCAAGCCGAAGATCCTATCTATCGAACTAAACAATACAAAAACTGAGAAGGGTAACTTAAAAACAACACTACTAATCTATATTATATGGATGGGTGACTTAAAGCAAAGCTCGATCCTATAGAGATTATAGAGATAAGAGGGTCACTTTAAGTTAAAAACAAAGTTCAGAAAAGATAAGAAGTCAGACTCTGGGAATGAAATGAGGAGAGATTAGCATAAGATGAGGAGGAATAGAGTAAGATGAGAGAAGAATACTATTCAAGTTAATTGTTGGTTTGGTTTATAAAATAAATTTTGAAGTCGTGACTAAACGACCATGCTAATTATGGTTACGTCCTACAGTCCATATGGCTCTGATACCACCACTGTCGGGACCCCGAATATACAACTCCAGGACTGTCTGTGTATTCTGAACTAGTCTCATGATCAGTGGCTAGCTCACACAGTTGCAACATTAGTGTAATCATATCCACACAACCAAACTAAAGATGAAGCAAACAAATTAATATTATTTAGCAAAAAGACCTTATGGTCAAGTCTTACAACGCTTGCCTCGCAGGGCTTAACAACAAAAGGAAGCTTGCAGCGTAAACCAAACATTTGGTAGAGGTCACCTAATATGCCCACATGCAATCGAGTGGAAGACGCGACCTAATTCGCATAGTCTTCAAAGTAGTCTTCTTCGTAGAACTCGGTGCTTCCTGGTTCTTCTTCAGCGACTGATCAACCAGAGGGCATAAAGCCGTGAGTACTTTGAATGTACTCAGCAAGTCGCAGAGAAATGTATGCAAGTAGTATTTATGTAAGGTTGGACAAGGATAGCTTTATGGCTATTTTGCAGAAAGCAATCTTGACATTAAGGCCCCGTTTGGTACAGCTCCTACTCCCAGCTTCTCAATCGAATTTCGTGGAGCCGTACCAAACACCCTACTTCTCAAAATGACTGATTCTGATTCTCGCGAGGAGCTGTCTCGAAAATGAACTAGCAACGAGGAGCAGCCTTCCCGCAGATTCTCGTGAGAATCCAACTCGCAGAAACCAAAATACCCTTTGAAGTTTGAAGTATTTACCCGCAATGCCATCGAACTAACCCCTTGCAGATCCCACAGCGCGACCCCCTCCCGTTTTTCTTCTCGTTTCCCCTCGCCTCCTCCCGTGTTAAGGCGACAACGGCGAAATCGCCTTGAGCCTCCACCGCCACCGGTCCTCAATTCTTGTTGCCACAGCACGGACTCGCCGCCCTTGAGCACCACAGCGCCGCCCACTCCGAAACCCTAGAGGCCAGCCCACAGGTGCAGCACCGCTGGTCCTCCATCTTGCCCTTGCCCTCAGAGTGCGCCGCCACCGACACAAAAACCCTAGAGATCTGGTGCACCCCCTTGACCTCCTTCCTTCTCCCTTAGTCCCCTTCCTGTGTTGTTAGTGATTGATGGATTTTTTTCATGATTCTGTGATGTAAGTTATTGATGAATTTTTTTCATGCTTCTGTGAATTTGTGATTGAAGGATGCTATGCTTCTGTGAATTTGTGATTGAAGGATCCTGATGGGTTTATTTCCTGAAGGAATTTGTTAGCCTGTTTTGACCATATTGATAATTTCCTTTTCCTGTGTTCCATGAAAATTGCAAGCATATAACTTGGAACACAAATGCACAATTAATTATCAGACCTGGTTTGATCCTAGAGTGCTATAGTGTACTGAATGTTTGTTCAGAGGAACATTAGTGAAACTGAGATTAGTCCATACTATTAGGAAGTCGGAACTGACAGCCAGCAACAAGATCTCCCATTCTGCTGGACTTTTCTGAACTCTGTGAGGACAGGGTATATGTTATCGAAGGCAGTATAGTGCCTAATTTTATTTTGATGGGGTCTATTTGTACTACTTCCACAGGCTTATCTCAAGTATGGCGTCCCACAGAACAATCTGAAGAAGTCATCACTACTTGTTAAGGTAAAGTGAAATTGTTTTCTCTGCAGAATCAGTGAAATGGTCTCACAATAAGATGAACTTCTTCTGACTAATTTTCTGCTTGACCTGACATATGTTTATCACAGGCTGCCTACAAAATTGCTAGACTCAGCATCAATGTAGCTGTGATCCAGAGCTTGGTTCTTCGATGCAACACACATTGTCCCGGACAGGTATAGCAAACATGATTAGGTCAAAACCAGTTAAAACTTAAAAGTGTGACGTTCGTACTGTACTGATTATATCACAAGCATGCTACTTCTATCTGTTGGTCCTTTTAATGCAGTGGCTACGGACTTTGCTTTACCCAAGGATCAAAAGCAAAGTGAGCAAAGTAGGGCATGAGTGGCAAGCCTTTGCCGTTGCACAATCAGAGCCTCTTTTACGCTTTGCGCTTTGCTCAGGAAGCCATTCTGATCCCGCGGTAAGCTACTACTATGCTTTTGCAAGTTGATGTCGTTGTACCTTAATCTCTTTTAAACTAAGCAAATGCTTCCTTTTTGCAAGCCATACTCATGTGATTCTTGGCAAGTCTTTATGCGCAAATTTGGTTGATTGGGAAATGTTATTAGGAATCATTCATCATGGTAGGAATCTTTCATCAAAGTACTGCAACCATAATTACTGGTGGTGCCAAATCAAGCCCCTTTATGTACTGTCATCTCCTATTTCGCAGGTGAGAGTGTACACTCCGAAGAGGCTGTTCCATCAGCTGGAGGCCGCTAAGGAAGAGTTCATCCGGGCAACGGTCGGCATCTGGAGGGAGCAGAAGATACTGCTGCCGAAGCTCGTCGAGGCCTATGCGAAAGACGTCAAGCTCTCGTAGCAGGGCCTCGTCGACATGGTGCAGCGGTACCTCCCGGAGAGCCTGAGGATGGCAATGTAGAAGTGCCAGCAGGGTAGATCAAGCAGGATCATAGAATGGGTTCCTTACAACCTGAATTTTCGGTATCTGCTAGCCAGGGACCTGGCATTTCCTCACCTGAACTGACTGTACTACTCTAGTCGAGTAGATCATGAGATGAGCAGAAATATATGTATGTGTGATAGTTTTAAGTTTAGTGGGGATAGTAGTTTACTCTTCATTTGGTTCTACAATTGCGTAGGCTTAATGTGTGAGTAGGACAGGCGCGGTGTGTACTTGTGTACTGTAAAAAGATTTTGTAGATGAACAGGAAATAGGGGAAGAAATGAGAAAGAAACATGTCACCTTTTGTCATGCGTTCTTGCAACAGTTCTTATGAGCCGTATCCCGTATAGTATATATAAACATAGGTGCATAAGTGTTTTTTTTATATAAAAAAAAGCATATGCGCAGTTACAGTAGCAATAGTATCGAGCTATCCATTAAAAAAGAAACGTGCAGATTATCTCGCTTAAAGGATAACTAAGGTCCAATCTGCATTATGCCAGCCCAAATATTAGGCCCCGCTACAACCAGGGGTAATATGGTCTATTTACCTCTAATCCCCCTCATATGGTTTTTGGAGCCAACCTACCAGCCAAACGCTTTTAACAGATAGCTCTAGATTCTCAGAGAAGTGGATTCTCAGAGAATCAAGAGCAGCATCTGGAAAATAAGAATCTGGAGCTCTACCAAACAGGGCCTAAATACAGTAACTAGATTGTAAAGCAATATTTAAAAGATTAATACATAAATAATCAAGTTTCTTTTCAACAAGTGAACACCCCCCCCCCGGTTCACTTCCCAACCATCAACCATCTACAAGATTCGACCAATCCATTCCAACATTTTTTTTTTATAAAAGTCTACCCCTCGTGTGAAATCATCAGGCGTTGTCCATAACTAGGGACACGGCTATTCGAATAGTTTTACACTCTGCAGAGGTTGTACAGCTTGACCTACAAGACATGAATTCTCTAGTTTGTTTGGCATATATCTATGCCACCACTCACTACCTGAGGTAAGCAGTCTAGAGCACGTGACAATGCTTTTACAAAGTTTTGTTTTAACTCGGTTCTGCCCACTGAGGTTTCGCTATTCTGGGCCCCCTTTTGCGCCACTTATCAACCCTCGACAGAATCGAATCAAAACATTGCTAATTAGTCGGCTAGGTCCACCCCATAAATGAACTTGTGGTTGCACGGTATGGCCTAGATCAATGGCTTACGAAGTTAAGTCCTTAGTGACTACTCAGGCGAGGCAACCACATCCCAAAATTCTCCCCCTTTACTGCACAATCATTCGCCTGAGTATAAAACCATTTTCTGTTCAACCCGACCAAATAGAAACCTTTACCATGGCACAACAAATTTTAATAACAGTGGCCGTGCCACAATTCCATATTTCATTTAGTCAAATTCAATCATTCTTTGAGTATGTGATCATGAGTCCCATCGTGACTAAGCATGGCTAAACATAATACAACCCAAGTTGGTAGTACAATAATGTCCGACTAATAGTTAACCATCTATGGTGTCCAAGGATTTCTATCATTCAAGGGTACATGTCATTCACAATTGTTGGACCGAAAAAGTGACTAGAGGGGGGTGAATAGGAGCACGCTCACTTTTTCACAAAGGTCAGATTCAACTCCAATCTCACTCCAGTAGCTATAGAAGCTATGAAGATCAATCTACAAGTACAGCGGAAGACTTATATTGAATCTAAACCAAAATCTCCAAAGCAAAAGATCAAACAAAGTTCAAACCCTAAAGGGCGGTCAGACCGGTGGCTTATGGGCGGTCAGATCGGAGGGCGATCTGACCAGCGTTATAACTTCGGTTTGACCGATTTCGTCCAAAACAGAAGAACAGCCCGAAAACTCAAAGCTCAAGTCGATCTAACTTTTGATCTGTGAGGGCAAACTCCACGAAACTTGACACACACCTTCTCAAAGATATTTGGAACCTATTCCAATCAGAGATCGTGAAGATCCAAGCCAAAGTTCCTATCTTTTTCAGTTTGAACGAAGGTGGTTCAAAAACCGAGTCAAAACGAAAATATGATCTAAAGACTTGCTCGTGGGTGATTGATGATCAAGATGATCCTAGATGGGTTCCCACATGTCACAGCAAGTTAGATCAAGGCAAGAAACCAAGTAAAAACTTGTGGATTAAAGAAAGACCACAAATCACCAAATAGAGAGAAAGAAAGCAAATAGACTCATCTTTGAGGGAACTTTCTTTGGATTGATTTGATATGGTATTGGTTTACAGCCACTCCATCAATGGGGGACAAAGACTCAATACATGAGCATGAAATCAAATCCAACTCTCTAGAACCCTAACCTCCACTAATCCTCTCCCTATGCAAACTAGGGTTTCAAACACAATGAAATGGTTGAGGAGGTGCAGCCACCTCCCTCCTCTATTTATAGTGGAGGCTTAGACCTTCTAGAAGATTGAACCCTAATGGGCTCCCGTTAAGGCCCAAAACAAACGGGACACATACGCACACCTTTTAAAGCGTTGTCTTCATCTCTTGACCTAATCCTCTTCACCTTGCGCCATCTTGCGCCGTGAGTTGGCAAAAGGTTACCAAGGCGGTATTTGGTAAAATTACCAAAATACCCCTTCTCGATCTTTTTGCAAGACCGAGTCCCAACTGCGTGAAGCACCTCCCATGCTTCGCCACGTGTAGGTTGATCCAGCGGCTCTCATCATGTCGGCAAGTCTCTCCCATCCGGCTCCCACCGAAACCACCATGGCACTTGCACCGACCCCCGCGCCGCTTGATCGAACCCGTCACACCAAACTACCCGTTCGGTCACCTTTGTCCCTTATGCTCCATGCTTGACTCCATTGACCTCACCCGGCACCCCCGATCATTCTGGACCTCAGCTCTCCAAGCCTAGTCCCGATCATCCTCGCCGTTGACCGTCGTTGACCTCCAAGCAACCTGCATATCAATAGACAAAGAAATCGAATCCAGGAACAAGTTCTTTACAACTTGACCCACGTTAGTCAAAACATGCATCATGCAACAGATATGCCATGAAACCCATGAACTTGACCTAACCCAACAATCATCGCCACCAGTTGGCCGATGAGACAAGTGAAAACCGGTCAAATCGCCACTTTGGCCGGTCTGATCGCCCCCTGGGACTTAGCCAAAAATCCACTTGAGGCAGGGCCGGTCTGACCACCAAAATGGCCGGTTGGACCGCTGGCCGGTCAGACCACGCGCTCAACGCCGGTCAGACCGAACCTGACCTGACAGCATTTTCAACTTTGCCGAAAACGCGTGTTTCGACAAACCGTAAGCAATATTGCCAATTGTAACATCACCATAAGATCTCAGGCATATCCCCATGATATCCACAATTTCTCCCTTGATGAACACATTGGCAATTTTCCACAAATGCAAATTTAGAGGTTTGAAAAGAAAAAAACACGTCGTTTTCGCACAAAGGCACAACTTGGTCCAAATGCAAGAGAAAGCAAAGGAAATGACCAAGTTGGCTTCAGAATAGTATAGGCAAGTGAGATACGACAAAAGAAAGCGAGAAAGCTTCATTTTCCAGAAAGGAGTCAAAATCTCACTTAAGGTCCATATGAAAGAACAATTATTCGATATGACCTTTGATCATCGTGAGGATCAAGAATTGCAATTCAAGTTCAGAAGTAGCAATAAGACCATAATAATGCAAATAAGAAACTCACCCTCACTATGATCCTCAAAATTCAGAAAATCTCAAATTTTCAATTCTTCTCCAAGTAGCTCCCCCTTTTTCGTAACTCCCCCTTTTCTCCCCTTTTTCAACCTTCTTCTCCCCCTTTGACAATAGAGTCATCAAGGAATCACGCCTTCCTCTCGTCCAGAGATAACAAATGCAGAATGAGGAAAAAGCATAAGAAGGAGCATGCATAAAATGCAATGGAGTGGCTTCATATATATATATATATATATATATATATATATATATATATATATATATATATATATATATATATATATATATATATATATATATATATATATAAAAACAACATATCAAGCCTAACAAATATTAGCAAGATCATGATAAGACATATATATCAAAACTAAGCACGAAGGCTCAATGTAAAGCAATAAATTTAATCAATTTAAGTAAAGCTTCAAATCTAGCAAGTTCATCAATAGGGATCCTAAACTGATACTGGCCATGTCAAAATGTCAATGTGAGATCAAAAAGCTAAAAATGACCACATTAAGAGACAAACAGTTCCTGAAATGAACCATTTTGCTCAATTTTCTCAAACGCCCATTTTTCAACAGTTTTTCATGTGCAATGAATATTAAAGTTGACTAATGGTCTAACTTAGTGAAAAGATCCTAGACTAGGAGCCATCCACAAACTCTTCCTAAGCTTTGACCAAAAGTTGATTAAAGGTATATCTTAGTGAAAAAGATCCTGGACTAGGAGCCATCAACAAACTCTTCCTAAGCTTCTACCAGGGCGACAAATCTTGATGTTCATGTCAGTTTTAACAACCAGTCCCCATAAGATCGTCTGGATCATCAAACTATCTCCAAGTTCATGTCTATGACATACAGTCTCGTAAGAGTAGTTTGGCACAATTTAAGCATAAGACAATCTTGAAATTGATTTTTCATTTTTCATTTTGCACAAGAGCAGTTTTAGATTCTCAAGAACACAAGAAGCTCAAGTAATGATCAATTTTAGATTCAAGAGCTAACACAGCAATTTTGACAAGGCTAATGTCACAAAAGGAGCACTATTGCGCAACTAACTAAAACATCCACAAATTACAGTTTTTAGTTCGAGTTGTTTTAAAGTTCTAGCTCATACAGCAAAGACTTAGCTACACATGTGAAAGCATGATAATTCTAGCAAGTCAAAGAACTAGACATGACATTGAGCAATAATTGAAATACTAAAGCTCCAAAGGGTAATAAGCAAAGCTTCATCAATTAAAAGATAAGCAGAAAAGCTTATATTACAATGCATCTTTTTGTGTTTTTCATATTAATGCAATATGATACAATGAGATGCAAGAAAAGCTCAAAATACCTAAAAAGCCTAAAAAGATCAACAATTTCAAAAGAAAATCAAGAAAAGATCAAATGAACATGGTGAGATCAGAAAAGATCAAACTCCCCCTCAAACCAACCCATAGGGATAAATTACCCCTAAAGGTTTGGTGAGGATATCAGCCAACTGAGCCTCGGACTCCACAAAATGCAGCACAATATCACCCTTCTCAACATGGTCTCTAAGGAAGTGATAGCGAATGTCTATGTGCTTGGTCCTAGAATGTTGCATTGCGTTTTTAGCAATGTTAATAGCAGAAGTGTTATCACAGAAAAGAGGAACACTAGCAAAAGTTAATCCAAAATCCTTAAGAGTGGAGACCATCCACAAAATCTGACTACAGCAACTAGCAACAACTACATATTCAGCTTCAGCAGTGGATTGTGCAACAAAGGACTGCTTCCTAGACAACCAAGAGACAAGAGAAGTGCCTAAGAAATGACATGTGCCAGATGTACTCTTCCTATCTAGCCGACAGCCCACAAAATCAGAATCAGAAAACCCTCGAATGGACAGAGAAGACGAGCAGGAAAACCAAATGCCATACTGGAGGGTAGAGTGTAAATACCTGAAGATGCGCTTAACGGCTTGGCGATGTGAAGTCCTCAATGACGCCTGAAACCTCACGCAGAGGCAGACCACGAAGTGGATGTCCGGTCTTGAGGCCGTCAGGTATAGGAGGGAGCCGATCTTGCTGCAGTACTCGCGTTGATCTATGGCTTCTCCTTCCTCATCTGGATCTAAAGCAGTCGAAGTCGCCATGGGAGTGGCGATCGGCTTGTAGTCACCCATCTCGAAGCGCTTGAGTAGATCCTTTGTGTACTTCGTTTGATGGATAAAGATCCCTTCCTTGCACTGCTTGATTTGTAGCCCCAGAAAGTAATTGAGTTCTCCCATCATGCTCATCTCAAATTCCCTGGATATGGTCTCAGAAAAACTGGAAACAAGAGCATTAGAGGAACCACCAAAGATAATATCATCAACATAAATCTGAACAAGCAGAAAGTCATTGCCATGCCTAAGAATGAAAAGAGTCTTATCAACTTTTCCCATTTCAAAATCATTCTTAAGCAAGAAAGTCTTAAGCCTATCATACCAAACTCTAGGGGCTTGTTTAAGACCATACAAGGCTTTGGATAGCTTGTAAACACGATAAGGATGCTTGGGATTCTCAAAGCCAGGGGGTTGTCTAACATACACTTCCTCCTCTATAAAACCATTCAAAAAGGCACTCTTAACATCCATTTGATGCAACCTAAAACCTTTAGATGCAGTAAATACAAGCAAGATGCGAATGGCTTCTAGTCTAGCAACAAGAGCGAAGGTCTCATCAAAATCTAACCCCTCAACCTGGCTAAAGCCCTGAGCTACCAATCTAGCCTTGTTCCTAACCACATAACCATCCTCATTTTGTTTATTTTTGAACACCCAACGGGTTCCTATAACATTATGACCACTAGGAGGTTCTACATGGTTCCAAACTTTATTTATTTCAAAATTCTCTAACTCCTCATGCATGGCATTGACCCAACTAGCATCAGATAAAGCATGTGATATATCTTTGGGTTCAAAAGAAGCTACAAATGCAGAGTGAGAGAAAAGACTCGGATCATGATACCTGGAGCGAGTGACTTGCTCATGGAGATTACCAATCATCTGATCCGGAGGGTGTTGCTTTTGAATGTGCAAAGGAGCACTTAGGGAGATAGCGTCTCCTCGACCTCCGCAGGTACTGCTGATGAAGAAGTCGTAGTAGGAGCCTCAATTGGAGGTGAAGCAGTCGTAGCAGGTTCTGGAGCTTGGGTAGCTTGCACAGGAACCTCAGAAACAGGTGGTGAGTAGTATCAAGTTCATCCTCATCTTCTTCAACAAAAATGCTCTCTGTCACCTGTAAGTCACCTGAAACATCGGATCTAACTCCAGGGCTAGTCTCATCAAAAGTGACATTGCATGTCTCCTGGAAAAGGTTAGTTTCAACATTAAAAACTCGAAAACCCCTCGAATGAGCAGGATAACCCAGAAATAAACCATCACAAGTCCTTGATTCAAATTTATCTAGATTTCCTGTTTTCAAAATGAAACACTTCGATCTAAAGACTCGAAAATACGAAACAGAGGGTTTTCTCCCAAATCGAAGCTCATAAGAAGTCTTACCCAAAGACGGTCTCAAAAAGATACGGTTTGAAATATGGCAAGTTGTAGCAATAGCTTCGGCCCAAAACCTCCTCGGCGTGCTATACTCATCTAGCATTGTCCTAGCCATCTCGACTAGGGTCATATTCTTCCTTTCCACAACGCCATTTTGTTGAGGGACGTGTGGAGAAGAGAACTGATGCTCAATACCGCGCTCAGCACAAAAAGAGGCAAACGAAGCATTCTTGAACTCCGTGCCATTGTCACTGCGGATCACTCGCAAGACACCAGGAAGTTCAGAAGCCAAACGAAGAACAAGATCATGAAAATGATCAAAAGCCTCATTCTTCGAAGTAAGAAAGAACACCCAAGAGTATCTCGAAAAATCATCGACTATGACAAGGATGTACCATTTACCACCGACTGACCGAACCCTAGCAGGACCAACAGTATCCATATGAAGCAAGCTTGCGTCCGTCGGTCATGACCATAGTCAATGAAGGGTGTGGCGACAACTTGCTTGCCATGCCTACAGAAGCGCACATACTGACATCCTTGAATGACTTTGAGTTTAGGCAAACCTATCATGAGATCAAGGCCGCTAACTCGCGTCGATGATCAAAATCAATGTGCCCCAAACGTCGGTGCCAAAGCCAGATATCAGAAGAAGAAGCAATTAAGCACTTAAGGGATCCGGCAAGAGATTCAGAAAAATCAGCTCCAAAAATTCTACCAACTCTAGAAATCCCAAAAACAAGTTCATCGGCAGAATCAAGCACACGACAGGCATTTTTCTTAAAACAAGATTCGTAGCCATCATCAAGAAGCTGCGAAACAGAAAGCAAGTTGTACCTTAGCTTGTCCACAAGAGCGACATCCTTGAGAATGAACTTGTCGCTCACCCCGATCGATCCAGCCTTCCGATCCGCCCTTATGTATCATCTCCGAAGGTGATGAAGTCATCACCGTCGATCGCGTGAAGGAAGTGAACCATCTTGAGTCTCCGGTCATGTGGCGTGAATAGCGAGTCGATTTAACCATGTGTTCTTCCTCCTTCCGCGATCTGAAAAATCAAGGCACAAAAGAACGATGTGTCTCAATACTGGGGTTAGTTAAAAGCGACTTGGGAACCTAGTACTGAGACACACGTCTACGAGTAGTATGCAAAGTAGAAGTG
The DNA here is from genome assembly GCA_036346405.1 of Phyllostachys edulis. Lineage (NCBI taxonomy): Eukaryota > Viridiplantae > Streptophyta > Magnoliopsida > Poales > Poaceae > Phyllostachys > Phyllostachys edulis. The sequence goes on from CM070566.1 coordinate 21,581,555, forward strand.
CTATCCTTGATTGAATTTAAGTTTTGACTTGTTCGATCTTCTCTCGTTCGTGTACTGTGGTTTGCGCAGGTGTACGATGTATTTATCCAAGTGCAAGTTGCATACTGTAACTGTAATTTGTGCTCCACATATCTGATCAAAAATTACCATCGTAAAAGATCGAACAACTTATGTATTTAATCAAATTTATAGGTTTGATCAGCACCAATAAGCAGTGGATTTCCAAAGTTTAAGTAGGTGATTGTGTGTGTAATCTTCCACAAGTTTAAGTAGGTGCGGGGTAATTTTCTACCAGTTTTATTGTGTGTTTAACTAAATTAAATCAAATCAAATTAAATTAAATTAATTTTGTTGATAAGAAGCGTACGTGCCTAGCTGAGGAAGGCCACCGGTTGGATCGCGCACGAGGAATCATACGGACACGACGATCCACGCATGCCATCCTCGTACCTCCCGGCCCCACGCCCCAGTCAATGTCCCTTTGGTGCAGATTCCCTACACCGCGTCCATACACCCACATGCCAATTCCCCCAATCCCGAAGCCATACGGGCGTCCCTTACTGCCACAGCGCCGTACACCGAGTCCACCTGTGTACCCTATTGCTCGCCTCCCTCCCCGATCGGTGGCGGAGCGTGGCCGCGGCGCCGATCGCCCGAGGAAGCCTGCGCGTGCCGCGCCCTATAAATACCCGACCTCGCCGGCGCCCGCGAGCTCCGAGAACTCCCCTTCTCCGCCCCGCGCGCCTTACCCCAAACCCTAATTAGCTACCTTACTGATAACTACTGCTACTGCTACTACCGTTGCTCTACTAGCGCAGCAGCTGCTGCTGCCGCCGAAACCCTAACCCTAATGTCGCAGCAGGAGCTCGCGGATACGGCGGCGGCGGAGGAGCTGCCGGGGGGCCTCTCGCGGAGCGGCTCCGCCAGCCGGCTCAACGCGCAGGCTCCGGAGTTCGTGCCGCGCGCTGCGGCGCCGCCTCCTCCGCCGCAGGCGCAGCCGGTGATCCACGTGTTCGCCACGGCGCCTCCGCCGCCCCCCGCGGCGTTCTTTGCGGCGGGGCCCCCTCCGCCCCCGCCGTCGTTCGAGTACTACGCGGCGGTCGGTGGTGGTGGTGGTGCGGGGTTTGGTGCCGCAGCGGAGCACGAGGCGGAGGCCGAGCAAGCGGCGCCACCGGCGGCGGCGGCCCAGGCGCAGCAGCCGGCGAGGGACGGGATCTCCGACGACGCGGTGCACAAGATCACGAAGCAGGTGGATGGTCCTCTTGGTCGTTTGTTTTGTTCCCCAAATCGATTGGTGCAATTAGATCAGGAATAAAATTGTGTCAAATTGCTGCATCTTCTAGTCACAGTACAGTTGAACCGTAATTGTAGGTCATGCCTTAGTAGATCAGAAGATCACGAAGCAGGTATCTGCTCCTACGGCTCTTTTAGATGCCCTTGGATTAGATCAGAAGTAAATATTGCTCAGATTGAGCTGTCTGATCTTAGTCATAGCAAAGTTAGTGTCGGAGCTGTGTAGTCTTGTGTACATGGTACACATTTTGTTTAGTTGAGGGGAATACACGACTCTTGATGGGATGGAGTTGCAAGCTAACTTGACAAATTGTGGTATTTGCTTACTTGTAATATCTGTGGGGATGGATTAAGTTGTTGGACATAATTGGGCTGCCTCTTATGTAATGATGGTGGGGAAAATTCGGGGTGATTACCTAGTCTAAGATAATGGATTGATTTACGACAGGTCCTGCGGAAGATATTCCTTTAAAAGCATGTCCGAATTAGGAAACAAGGTGATATCCCCATTTTAGAATCTGTTCTGTTATAGTGTTATGTACTCCCATTTGAACCTAATGCACCCCATGCTGTTGAGAGGTAGATGTGGTGGTGATGTATTAATTAACATCATATTATGATAATTATTGTGTTACTTATTGAGTGACACTGCTTTGCTTATTTGATTATGAGAAATGCCTAATTGATTTGTGTCCATTTAATCCTGCTATGTAACCCTTTTTCAACTTTATCCAGCTATTATTTTGTTCACAAGTCATATATTATGGCTCACCTTTTTTCTGGCATTAGAGTTTTAATTCTTTCAACGTATATTATTTCAACAAAAAAAATTAGTGTAAGCTAGTTAGCATTATATCTAGCAGGTTCCATTGGTCTGTGTCATACTGTACTTTATCGTTTACATAGCATCCCCTGTAAAGTTGTAACTTGTAAGCAACAACTGCTCTTGTGATGCACTAGTTCTGCTGCAAAACTTTATAGCATTCCATCATCTTGGCCTCTTAAAGTCTGGAAAGATTAGGACATGCTTACTCAATCAGTGATTTTCTATGGGGTGTAATATAATCACGTGGAATTTCTTGGAGGCAATCATGTCGATTAAATAGTTTCACATTGAGTCTTGATTTGGAACAATAATTCAGTTAACTGATCAAGTTACTACTCTTCCGTTGATTATTAACTATCTTTGGTGCTCTCAAGTTCCCAGTACTTTGGTGCTTCGTTTTAGTTTAAAGAGTGTTAATTTTCAACTAATTTGTTCTGACATCTATTTGCGGCTGGTAGTGGTCTAGAAAACCCTGGCAAAGGGAATGCTGTTGTATTTTAGTTTGTGTGCTGTAAAGAGCATTTTTTTTCTAATTTTTTCATTTCATAAATATAAACCTTGTAGGTGGAGTATTATTTCAGTGATATAAACCTGGCCACTACTGAACATTTGATGAGGTTTATTACTAAGGACCCTGAAGGATATGGTGAGTTGTATGCTTGCATCTGAAACTATTTACCATATCGATTCCTGCTGTTACTGTTGTATGATGCTTTCTTGAAATAAAGCTGTCATCGTTTTTTTAGCATTTATAGTTTTCTGTTCCATCAATAGAAAGTAGAAATAACATCATGTTTAAGGTCTTGGTACTTTGACCTGATGCTGAGAATTAAAATGGGCTTCCATAGTGAATATATGCATGCTACTGTTCAGTTACTTTCCTAGATGGTACAAAGCATTTCCTGTATGATTTTTTTACTGTAACTTATGTTGCTCATGTTTTGTAGGTGCGTTTTCTCTTGGATCTTGGATGTGTGTTAATCAGGATAATGTTCAATCTATTCTAAGATTCGATTAAAGGACGAAACTTTTATTAATTGTGAAATCCGAACTAACAATTTTTACATCTTATCATGTATGTGCAATCGATTGGTTTTCACATGCCTTTTTACATTTTGTTCGTTTGTGCTAAATGCAAGATAAAGTACATTCTCTTTACCAAAATTAATAACAGAACAATAGTTACCATATTGATCAGAAAATAATCTCCTTATCTTATAGAACTGACTTGTCTCGGATGAAAAATCCTTCAACCATGACATCAGTATGCTAGTTTTTCATTTCAATCATTTTGTTTCATGAAATCGGTTTGTGCCTATCATAGTTACCAGATTCGCGGTTCGTTCGGTCCGGGTTGGCGATTCACGGTATGCCACTTCTCAAAAATAGGGTTCGATAGGGAGTATACATCTTCGGTTCGCGAACCCGGAATGCAGTTCGCGAACCCAACAATTCTGGTACGCTGCTCTAGTATGCAGCATATTTTCTCTCTGTAGAGATAAGGAATACCACAATTTTTCATACACTCAAGATCCCAAGGCACCTGACCTGGAAGTTGGAGGCTACAACATGGGGAAAGAAAAAAAAGGAAATAGAGGAAAAGGAAGACATGGGCTGATTCAGTCCATGTGGTCCAGCCACACATAAGGCAGTGGTAAGGAAGCGTCAGGGGTTTAGGGCTCATCCCAGTAACCCAGTTCCCAGCGTCGCCTCCACACATCTCCTCTCGATCTTTCTCCCTCATGTGGCTTCTCTCCCTCACGCATATCTTTCTCGATCTCTCTCCCTCTCCATGACTCAAATCACCCTAAATCCGTGGACCTCGCGAATTGTACACTGGTGGTTGTCGACGGGGTTCACAAACGGCGTGTTGCAGAGGAAGGTGGTGAGGACGGTGCCCACCATGGCCATGGACCCTTCACTGTTGCACAGCGCTGGCATCGACCTAGCCATTGGGCCTCCTCCCATTAGGTTTGCATCCACGATTAGAATGCCATCACGCTGTCCCTCTGTTTTGGGTTCACCACCTCCCAGCGAATCAGACTACAAATCACCACGAATCAGATCGTTGCCGAACCCTGACAATATTTGCCACGAATCCGGTAACTATGGTGCCTATTATGAAGAAAACTAACTACCTTTGGTACTTGGACAAACAAATATAATTTGGTATTTTTTTTGGGGGGAAACTGATGTGCCTTTTGATTCAATGCAGTACCAATACCAGTTGTTGCTGGATTTAAGAAAATTAAGGCTTTGGTACAAAGTAATTCAATGCTTGCTTCAGCTCTTCGGACTTCATCAAAGCTAGTAAGCTACTAAGCTCCATGATAGTTCTGTTATACATTGTGGTCTGATCTCATAATGGATAGTTTTATTCTGAAGTTGTTTCATTCACCGATAGGCAACTATCCTTCATAGGTCATAGGCATCAGATTAGTGGCAACATACATCTACTGCTGCTTATGTCTTTCCTCTGCACATGCATGTTGCCTATCTCCACAATTACATATTTAATTATTTGCTCATACATGCAGGTAGTCAGTGAAGATGGAAAAAGAATAAAACGTGAGCAGCCATTTACAGAATCAGATTTAGAAGAACTCCAGGTAATTATGACTCTTTATACATTGCATGCAACTGCCATATGCTAGGCAGGTCTTTTTATGGACAAAATTATGCTAGACTGTCAGATAAGGAACACTTCCTGTCTTTGTAGGCCCGAATTGTTGTTGCCGAAAATCTTCCAGATGATCATTGTTACCAAAATCTTATGAAGCTCTTTTCAGCTGTTGGCAGGTAAAGGTTAATGTAGGTCAATGTAAAGTGTAGTTCTTTCCTTTCAGTCATGAGAAAACTGTATTCTATATTTCTATTTCTATTTTTTCATGTTCCAGTGTAAGGACAATCCGGACATGCTATCCTCAGACCCCAAATGGCACTGGTCCAGTTACTAATAGATCTGCCAAGTTAGATATGCTTTTCGCCAACAAGGTAATTACTTTTCCTGTTTCCATTGCGTAAATATTATATTGTTACTGACAATTGGGTTCTAGTACTAGTAGTTCTTATAAATAACTATTTCTGATCCATTGAATTTTCCCTGAATTATGTATCCTAGGGCAGTAGCAAGAATTATTGAGCATCATACTAATAGTAAAAGATGTTTGGAAATTTAAGAGCGCAATGAGGATTTAGAAAGCATGAATGGATTAACTTCAGTACAACATCTGTTTCTTACATGTGAGACAATTCGTAAACCAAACCCCCCTCCTGACATGAGGCAACACATTTTGCACTACAAACATGAATGAAATCTTATGGTGTTTGCTATGTTGCTTCATCAATTTAGGTAAGATAGAAAAATAATTTTCTTTTGTGTTTTGGATACATGTGCATGTACGATTCCATTTCAGCACTTTTAGGAAAAAAATCTTCCATGATTTTGTCAACGTCATTTAGGTATGATAAAGGGCAGCGGCATATTCAGTGAAAGCGCAAATCTGGTTCAAATTCTATTTTCACCTAACTTAAAAGTTCCTAAAAAATCCAAAAAAAATTAGCAGATGTTGGGGAGAGTAGGTTGTATGTCTCTGCAAAATTTCAAGATCAAACTCATCGTATTCGCAAGATACAAAAACTGACAAACACTTCCTGGAATAGTACCCAAACAGTAAAAACACTATTTCAGCAAGTTTCTGCCATTTCGTATCTCACGAATGCAAGAGTTTGATCTTGAAGTTTTGCGGAGACATACAACACAACCTCCCCTACATCTGGTAATTTTTTTGGCATTTTTTGAAACTTCTAAGTTAGGTGAAAATGGAATTTGCACACATTTTCACCTAATATTTCGCCATGATAAAATGATTTTTCTGATATGTTTTGCATATGTGTATGCATGATTCCATTTCAGCATTTTTAGGAAAATATCTTCCATAATTTTGTCAATGTCATTGTAGTGACATGCTTAGTGCTGACATTTATGCAACATAGCTTCAGGTTGCTGAACACATTGAGTAATAATTGTATGTTATGCTTCAAATGAATAGTTATATTTTATGCAGTTAACAAGTTATTTCTTTGTCTCAATTTCATCATATTCTTGTCATATGTTGGTGCACCTTTTGCTCATTGATTTCTTGTCAAATTAATATTTGTTTTTCCTTGATGGCAGTTGCATGCTTTTGTTGAGTATGATACTATTGAGGATGCTGAGAAAGCGGTATGCATCTTTACATGATTTTTTTAAATAGCACATGGTAATAACCTTATACACACATTATCTCTGACATTGCTTCATCCGTTGCAGATTGTGGAACTTAATGATGAGAGGAACTGGAGAAGTGGGCTTAGAGTTCGATTGTTGAATACTTGCATGGTAACCATACATTGGATTTAATCATTGTGCATGCGATAGTTCAGTAGTATATCGGTGCTTAATTGCTTGTACAAATGGCATGATAACGAGCAGTGTTCCTCTAGGCGCTAGGCGCTAGTCGGGCGGCTGATCAGTGCCTAGCACCTAATCGTCGCCTAGGCGGGCCTAGGTGGGGCTAGGCGGGATAAATCGGCTAGGTGGTCTAGGTGGGAAGGCTGCGCCTAGGCGGTCTAGGCGGGCGCCTAGGGGAACACTGATAACGAGTACTTGTCATAATATCTCAAGTTGTCATATTATGAATGAGGCATTTGTATGAGCTTTATTTTGTATATAGCAAACGATTCTTTTGTTTCGCAAATCCGAGTATGTGCCTCTGTTTTTACATTTCGAAATATGCATTAATAATGTATACATTGTTTTGAATTCTTATTGCTCATCGTACCTACGTATGTTGTTAGTGGGACCTACGGTGAAGTGCATTTTAGTAGGAATCCTTTTTATTAATATGGTTAAGTGAGATGGATTCAAGTAATGGAGTTGTCGGTCATGCTCATTGTTGTATATGCCCCTCTGTCCACTTTTGGCTACTGACTATGCTACCCAAGGGTCAGCTAACCGGACCGGGTTTGAATCCCGGCCCCCCTCCGGTACCGGTAACCACTCGGTAATCGGGCCGGTTACCGGTCAAATTCGGTGAAATTCGTTTAAATTCAATTGAAATTCATTCAAAAATTGAAAAAACCGCCGGGATTCCTCCTCCCGGCCACCCTGCGGTACCGGTAACCGGCCCGGCGGTTTTTTATCCCTGATGCTACCCAAAAAAAACTTGATTCAAGCATGGCAATTGGTTTTGCAATACTCTAGTTGGTTTTGCTGCATATGAGGCCAATTTTTATGGTAAGAGACTATGATTTAACTACTGGTCCTTATATCATGTCCTTACAGACATATTCAATCGTACCCTAGTTCGACGCCCCCAACATAACATCTCATTAACACAGCATCAAATATGTAAAATATAGGGAATTGCATTAGTGCTGTCATAAGAGATACATTTCAGATTTGCTCTTCCAAAAGAATGTTACAAGTACCTTCAAAAGGAAATACAGTTTGGTTGTCTTGACCCCCTCAGCGCTACCCATTTTGATTCCAACTGTCCGCACATATCAATAATAGATCAATATGAAGACTATGAGCTGCCGATAATGAAACTACCAGTTAGTTGCATTTGCTTCATTTTATAATGTCACATTACAGAAAGATCTAAGAGCGCTTGTGCATAATATGGGGAAAATCCATAATGGAATCCGACTACAATGACATAATTACTTATGTTATGAAATCAAGACGGATAAGCATCATATGATAGTAAATGAAATATAATGTGAGAGCCTGAGAGGCTTCGTCAAGAAATGAAGGAATGGAAGGGGTTCTATGATGAAGAAATTCGAAGTGCTTTAAAGGAAACTTCTGATGTGCACAATACATGGAGTAAGATCAGGAGTTAAATCTAGGAGCTCAAATCTTTTTTAACTTAACATGCTTTTAAAAAGATTGGCATTGATTTATTCATAAAGTTTTATCTATTTTTTGAAGTTACAATTCTATTTTATGGAATGGAAGCCATGTCAGTATTAAGAATCAGCACAAACATTTCTCCATTTTTGTTGGATAAGCCTCTAATGCAACCATTTATACATGAATGTAACGATGAAATTTGGCACCAGTATAATCTGCAAGATTGATGTGTTTCAACTTTCAACATTGTAAGCTAACTTTTTGCTAAAATGTTAAAACCAAAATAATTACTTTTCAGAAACTGTAACATGCACAAAAAGAGATACAGAGGAGGAAGTATTTATTTAATACACGCATTTGAATCAAATTGATGAGCCTTTTAGTGTTACTAGCATGAATAGTCTGCTGCAATCTCGTTTGATCAAAACCTAAAGCATGTTAAAACTTCGAACTTTTAAAAAAGAGCTTGCCCCTTTTATTTGAGTTCTGATCTATTAGGAAGCAGCTGTGATCTATTATTTGACAATTGACATCATAGCAGTTTAATATATGTCAACGGTGCCTTTTTTTTAAAAAAAAATGTTTATATATTGCAAAACATTTATGCAGTTTAGTGTATGTCATCAATGGTTTCTTTAATTTGTTTACGTATTGCAAAACAATTATATCTATTTTATAACATATCACATTCTTTGCGGTATAGACAAAGGGAGGTAAAGGGAAAAAGGGTGGGCATGAAGCTGATGGACACGGAGAGGAGGATGATGTCTCCACTTCTAACCAACCAAATGAGAAATATCCAGAAGAAACACCTCAACTGTCAGATGCACTGGGAGAGCACGTGGTAAGTACTCCCTTTTACTTTCTAGTCTCCTTTATTTATAATGCGTCCAAAAGAATTCCAAAAACTTTGCCAACATATTTCCAAATATGATCAGCGCTATATCACTCTACAAGGCTCCCTTTTTTCTTTGGATCTGCATTAGAAAGTTTATGGTTGATTGAATTAATTGTTTCTGTTTGTTTGAAGGAGCTCTTCTCTGTCCTGAAAACAATTTGATTTTGTACAGCCTGAGGAGAGCATGGGAGATATGGGCCGAGGGTGTGGCAGAAGCCGTGGACGTGGAGGCAGAGGCCGAGGGCGTGGTTACCACCATCATAACAACAATCAATACCACCACAGCAACCACCAGCAACACCATCACCAAAACAGCAACCACCACGGTAACAACCGGAGTGGTGCCCATCCAGTTGGAACTCCGCCATCCAGCCACCCAGTCAAGACTGAGCAGCAGCAACAGCAACATCAGCAGCCGCAGCAGACACAGCCACTCGCAGGAGCTAACAAACAGCCTCCAGGACCACGCATGCCCGATGGCACACGTGGATTCACCATGGGCAGAGGGAAGCCACAAACATCGACACCCAGTGTACCCACCAGTGAACCTTGAATTTGAATCACGCAATGGGGGAGGCGAGACACATCGTTTGCTGGTTGTCATGTTGATAGAGATATGGTGAGAGACTGTCTTTTAGAAGTCTGCCTTTGGTGTGTGCTTTCTAATTTACGGACTAATACGTTTTCGTGTGCTGTGTGTACTTTAAAACCGGTAGCACACTGGGTTGTGTGACTCGAACTGTTATGGCCGCCATTTTGTAACTCTATTTTTGCGCACCCCGCCCTTGACACTAAGATTGTAGAAGAAAAGTTCATGTGAGAAAAAGGGAAAAGAAAAGGAACATGGTAAAATATGATGATGTTTCTTGTAGTGTGCTGGTCTTGTTTCATCACTCGCCTGCAAGGGATTGATCATGTTATGTTTATACTTTTATACTATTTTTGAAAGCGATTGAAGGCAGATATTCCGACTTCCATAAATTATTGGTCGCTCATGATAGATGGCGAACAATGCCTGATTGATCTTTTGGAAGCTTGGCAGGTTTCCTAGCTGGGACTGAATTTGCCTTTAAGCCTTCATAGTCAACTAGTACTAACTCACGGTGGCATCACCGTCAGCCTCCAGAATTTTTTGTTGGATCTATTAGCCTCCAGAATTGGTTTTGCTGCGTGTTCTTAATCTTTTTTTCGAAACAAGAGCAGGAGTTGGGATTTTGGGTTTATATACGATGACATTGGTGGGTAATTTCATAGCAATTTCGGTGGCAAACACATAATTCAAACCCACCAAAGCCACTAAAAGCATCTCTGGGCTGGCTGTTGGCTTCTAGTAGTTAGGTTGCTTAAATTTTTCTTAAGGTCTGTTGGAAAAGCTATATGTTTGTTTGGACTTCGGCTTACTTTCCTTTAACTTCGGCTTTTTTTTTTTGTTATAAGCAGAAGCAAGAACAAACAAACAGGGCCTAACCTCCCCACCAGCCAGCATCCAACCATAGGCCAGATCTCTCGTGTCCCTAAACCTTCAAAAATATATTGTACGAAAGTTGTTGCCACTAAATTGTCACTCCATAAAGAGGTAAATTCTATGATGGCCTACTATCCGTATTCACGAATCCAAATAATCTAGTTATTACTAAGAGGACTAAAAAAGTTATTACCAGAATAAGTTCAATTTATCCCCACTTTAACTCTCGCTCAAGTCCATAAATCAAGCTTCAATTATAAAATCGGACATTTAACACCCTTCCACTATCAAAATCAGTTCAAATCACTCTTTTCGTCTAAAACCACTCTGGTTTCACTAATATGACATCTAGGGGGAAAAAAATAGGGTAGAACAGGGTCTCTCCGTAAGACCCCTTCATCTGACCATCCATCTCACTCCCTTTGATCGAGCGGCTCGGGACTCAGGGCCTCACGGAAGCCCCGTCCTAGAGGATTTCCTTCCGCATCTAGGTGTACCTATTTCTCCAACATGGCATCTAAGTCCACATCCACGTCAATGTCCACGTCCTCCTCTCCATCTCTCCCCCTCTCCCCTGCTCAAGCCCGCCGCCAAATCAGGCTCGTCTCGCCGGCCATGGGGCGTCGCCGGCCACACCAAGCATTAATTGGCCACCGCTGCAGCTGGTGCTGTGGGGAGAAGAAGGTACCGCAGCCGCTAGTGCACAAGAACGGCGGCGTAATTTTTTGGAGGTCACAAGACTATTCAATCTCAGTATTGATTAACGTGAGAGCAAACTCATCTTTTCGGCACTTGCCACTTGGAACGCGAACAGCACACGAACAGCGAATAAGCAGCTAGCGAGTCGAGGTCTCGAGGATGTCATGGTCGCCGGCTTGCCGCATGTGCGGGTAGCTTGCCGAGGACACGCAAGCGAAATAACGCCGTCGTCGATGCGGCCACCGCCGCGATGATGTCGAGCAACTGCGAGCTCGTTGGGCGTGGCGAGCGTGCATGGCCGGGGCGGCGACGGTGGCGGTACTGCGGTAGCCAGAGGGGTTGATGCGCTGGCCAAGGAAGCTTGTGCTCATCTCCGCGCCGCCGCTTGTTGTCATCCTCGCCCGCGCCCTCCCGCCCGCGCTCCTCTTCGTGCATCTCCTGACTCCTGCTGGTGCTAGCGCTCGCGGCCGCGCATGTCGCCGTGGCCTCCCAGATCTGGTCGTGGGAGTCATCCTCGTCGGCTTTGGCGGAGGAGGTAGCTGGAGTAGGGCAGGATAGAGGTGAGAGTCGGGCCGGGCTAGTCCGTGCCCGTCCGAGGCCCGGCCGGCTAGGCACGGCCCAGGCACACCACGTGGCGGGCCGGGCTGACACGATATGGACGCCAGGCTGGGCCGGGCCTGGAAAGACAGCACGGTGGGCGGCACGACACGGTCCGGTGCGGCGTGTCGTGCTCAGCCGACCAAGACGACCGGCACGGCCGCACGCCTTCCACGGCCGCTCGGGAAGCTTCGCCAGGAGAGCCGGGCCGCGAACTGTGGATCGCATGGCGCCAGGAGAGCCGGAGAGGCGCGATCGCATGGCTGCCTTGAGGGCCTCGAGGAGCCTCCCACGGCCGACACGCCTCTCGCGCCTCCATTGCCTCGCTGCTCTGCGCGCCTCCTCGCCTCCATGCGCGCCTCGGCTGGACCAAGATGGCGGCCGGCCCGGCAGCGAGAGGCCGGCGGCGTCGAGCACGGAGCAGGGGTTGGTGGCCAAGGCCACCTGTTGGCCGAACAAAGGCAGCACAGACGCCTGCTGTGTGAGTCGTCCGAGGCCTGACGATGTGCATGAGGAGCCAAGCAGAAGAAGAAGTCTTGAACCACCATGGAGCACCAGAGCCGAGGCGCTTCGGTGAAAGAAGGCCAGACGCGATGGATGAGGCGGCGATGGGGAGGCCGACGATGGGGGCCGGGCGCCGATAAGCACCAAGAGGGGCCACGATGATGAGAGGCGCCGGAGAGGTCGATGATGGGGCGGCGCCAATGAGAGGCTTCGATGGGGAGGCGATGGGTCTGGGGGCAAATGGGAATGGGCGAGGAACCGAGCCGGGAAGGCCCCAGAAGAGAGAGAGAGAGAGAGAGAGAGAGAGAGAGAGAGAGAGAGAGAGAGAGATCTCCTCATTGGTGAGGACCGAGGACTACAACTTTTGCTTTTTTCATATTGAAAGAGACAGCTCCATGGAATCCTGAAAAAATATAGGCAACGTGCAAGCCTCGCGAGAGACAACGGGCAAGCCGCGAGCACCGAGAAGCAACGGGCAAGACGCGAGACATGACATAAATCTGATGTGACAAGCACAGTGCATAGAGAAGCAACGGCTCTCGGGTTTCTTCTCTCGGGTGCCTATAAAACGAAGCTCATTTCTCATTGATTCATCCACTCTCATCTTAGCTCATTTCTTCATCATTCATTTACTCTCCTTATTTCTTCAATAGCCATCTACTCTCCCCATTTATTCACCATCCATCCATTATGCTGCCAAGGAGTCGGAGCATCAAGGAGCTCCCGAGCAGTATGCTACCGAGGAGTCGGAGCACAAAAAGGACAGTAGGACGACTTAGTGTAAGCTCTTGCCGCTGCTCTCCTAGTCCTCTTCCGGCTCCGACTCCCGTTGATGCTCGCCAGTTCTCGCCAAGCATGGGATACTACGGTATGGATGACCATCATATGGACGGTACGGATGGCTACGAGGAGTACCAGGGCGGTCCGGAGCCAATGGGGACTCCAGAGTTCTCTCCTGCGTCCACGGACGGCAACATTGGCGGGTCTGGACAGAGGGCGAATTGCTGGAAGCACATGATTTGGAGCCAGAAAATCCAAGACGTCCAAACGGTAGATATCGCAACATGTAATTATTGTCAAGCTAAATTAACTGCTCATACAGCTGCAGGGACATGACACTTGAACTGGCACTACAAGGCTGCTTGCGCAAGATCGGGGCGCAGAGTCGAGGGGGAGGAGTACAAACGCAGCTAAACTTCGAGGTCAATGGCTCTGTAAGTACTTGGCTATACAACCCGCTTTCTGCCCGTGAGGAAATCGCTAGATATATTGTTACAGAAGATCAACCGATTAGGATGAGTGAAAGCCACGCGTTCGAAAGAATGGTCCAACGCGGCTTTTGCCCACAGTACCAATATGTTAATAGGAGAACCACTACATCTGATATTTTACGGCTGTATCATAAGGAACTAGCATAGCTAAAAGAACAATTCCTACAAATTCAGTTCTCTTTTGCTATAACTTCAGACATTTTGACATCATCACACCAGAGAAGTGCCTACCTTAGTGTTGTAGCTCATTATTTAGACGACAATTACAAACTAAACAAGAGAGTCATAGGGTTTAAGGCAATTAACAAATCACACACAGGAGAGGCCATTGCCGAGCGTATACTACACGTACTTGATGATTTTAAGATAGATAATAAGATTGCTTCTATAACTCTTGATAACGCATCAGCGAACACGACTGCTATGAACATCCTCACCTCAATATTGCAGACGTATATTGGTGGTTATGTTCTCCACCAGAGATGTGTATGTCATATCTTGAACCTTGTTGTTCAAGATGATATGCAAGCGATTGGCGGATATTTGAACAGTGTCCGCGACGCCGTTCGCTACCTCACAAATTCTTCACAAGTGGCAGCCAGGTTCGCAGAGTACTGCGTAGCTAATAGGAAGGAGCCAAGAAAATTCGGTCTTGACATGAAGGTGAGGTGGAACTCGACCTACATCATGTTAAAGAAGTTACAAGGGTACGAACATGTTATATTTTTTTTTGTCAATGCTAACTCTCAAAACAATAAATTGGTAGTTACTAATTCAGACTGGTAGATTGCTAGTCATTTTCAACATTTTTTACAACCTTTTTATAAAGAAACAAAGATGTTATCTGGTGTTTATTACCCTACCTCTTGCTTAGTTATAGAATTTATTTGGTTAATTGCAGACAAGATTGCCAAATCTAGGGAGGATCCCTTTTTAGGCCATGCTGTTGCACTAATGGAGGAAAAGTTTATTAAATATTTTAGTTCTATTTCACATGTGTATTGCTTTGCTATTATTTTCGATCCTACGAAAAAGTTGCCAGGTTTGCAGATGGGTATGGAGGGAATAGATGAATGCCTTGGTCTTGATTACTTGAAAGCTTTTGCACATGTCAAAGATGAGCTTTTTCATGTTTTCCGCATGTATCATGACAAGTTCGGCAACGGCGCGAGATCAGAGGCCTCGCAGCAGACGCAACAAGGAAAGAAAAACTTGACATCCCACTTGTGGAAGAAGCTAAAGGGCAAGCCCAGTTCTTCGTCCTCTCAATCTCAGGCAACCCCCTTGTGGAATTCTGTCTCAGAGCTAAACCACTACCTAGAGCATGATTTTGCAAACATCGATCCTGATCTTTCGGAAAGATAGACTTGCTCGAGTGGTGGAAGAACAACAAGCGGATATTTCCTGTGCTATCATATTTCGCACAGGATGTTTTGTTGGTGCCGGTGTCCACTGTATCTTCAGAAGCAATGTTCAGCATGGCAGGGAGAATAATTGAAGAAAGAAGATCATCCCTCACGCCTAGGATGGTAGAGGCAATCACATGCGCCAAGGATTGGGAATTGGCTAAAGAGCGGCAACAGCATCAACTGGAGGATCTTGATATCGTACAAGCGTACGCTGACCTCGAACGCATGAACGATCTCGACATTGATGAGTAGTTAGTATGTATACATATTGTTACTGTACTCTTTTCCTTACTCGGGGAACCCCACTCTGGGGCGTAAGGTTTTTAACGAGATAGTAATATTGTATCTGTAAAATATCAAGAAAATTTCACTTTTTCCCTGAAATATTTTCGTGCCCATGTTTTTACGCAATTAATTCAATTTTAATAAGGTTTTTAATGAGGCGGGCACGACCACACGATAGGAATGAAGATGGCGGTCGCCGCCGCCATCGCCGCCTCCGCCTCCGTCGTTTATATTTACTTAGGGCTGGGCTTGGGTTGGCACAGCACGACCTTAGCACGACGGGCTTTGGGTCGTGCTCGGCTCGGCCGAATCACGAGGGCCGACCGACACCGACGCAACACGGCACAACACTGACAAGCACGGTGAGCCCAAGCCGTGCCAACACGGCACGACCCAATTCCCAGCTCTAGGGCTAGAGAGAGGGAGGGAGCCACAACCGCAGAGCCGTACCTCACATTTGAGGTCTAAAAATTATCGTCTATATAGAAAAATGAACATTAATATTGTCGATGTTATTATTAAGGTGGCACGTTCAACGTTAAAATTATCGATGTTATTATTAAGGTGGAAAATAGAACGCAACCTATATGCACAAATACAAGATATAATTGTAATAATAAGTAGAGTGGTATTAGAAATTTAAGAATAGCGGCTAGGTGCAACCGCAACCATGCACATATGGTCCATTACGACGAATAAGTGATGCAACACAAAAACTCAATGACGGTGATGCACAAAGGCAACAACATCACAAAGAAACTCACAATAAGTGGCACTAACATCAGAATAGGAATTAAGTGGGGAAGAATTAATTTTGCTTACGATAACTAGAAGAAAGTAGTAGTCGTGTTTATGCAACAACAAAAAAAGAGAGAGAGAAACTTGAGGAGACAAATTTTCCTAATACCAGGATTAACTAACTAATGAGCAAGGCTAGGTTGAAAATGGACCCCTTAATTAGTGGGGGGCTTATGCGGTTAATTATGTTGCACATCCTTGCTGTACGGGCTGCACAACTGTAGCGAGAGCCATGGCTTATGGGATAATAATTTTTTGGGGGAGGGCCTCACGGAGAGGCCCCTCCTCCCCATCGTCCGATTCTCCCCACCACCTCATCACTGTTTACAGATGGGCAGCATCCGGGAAGGGCTCTCGTTGAGGCCATATCTCATAGAATTTATTTTCTGGCTTATGATTGTTGGGAAGGAGAGAAGAGGAAAAGGAGATGATAAGGGGCTGACGGGTGGATCTTGCCATTTTTTTATTTTATTTATTTGCTGATTTACCAATTTACATGTTAAAATCATTTCCATGTTTACGTCACGTGAGAGCAACACCGGGTTTGATTAGCTTCAAGGGGTAATTTGCATGGTATAAATAGTTGAGGGGTGGTTTTGTAGCTAAGGATTAATACGTGGACTCGGACAAAAATTAAGAAGCGTAAAATAGTTTTATTCCTTACTACAAAGGCAATAGAAATTCAGATGATATCGATGAAGTACGTACCTACTTTTTTAAAATATATACTCTCTGGTTACAAAAATAAAATGTCTTATGATCTGTCCAGCCATAAAATCGTAGCGAATATTTTGATTCAACACATGACACTGACACAAGCAAATTGCGTGAAAATAAGCATTCCGTAAATCCACTGAATGCATGGCAATAAATAAAATCTCTCCCGTTGTCTTGGGGCCAATTTCCGTTACAGAAAGATCACCAATTGAATGCTTTGTCGAGGGTTGACACGCGCGGATCTCAATACCACCCTTCCATCTTTCAAACCTCCTTCCTCCAAACGGCTCTCCTATCCAAACCCCCAATGCCGCCGTTGCCCACCCTACCAACCCCCTTAGTGCGCTCCTCCCCTCGCCGCCATGCCCAGGCCATCCAAGACAGCCTCCGCGTCCAAGCCCAAGAGGGCCTCCCCTTCGCCGTCCCCTTCCCCCTCGACAGCACCCAAGGCCAAGAACCTTGGTGCCCAACGTCGCCGCAGCCCCCTCTCCGATCTCAACTCCGGGGACGCCTCCGCCGCACGGCACGGGTGCTTCCGCTTTCTCCTCTCCTCCACCTCGGGGTCCAAGTCGAGATGCGCGTCCACCCCGAGGACCCCCAAGTCCGACCCGAAGCCCCGGCCGGAAACCAAGAGGCGGGGAGCGGGCGCTAACCGGTTGCAAGATCAAGAATCAAGAACCCGGACGGAGCAATGGCCGGGCCTGGAACCGAGAAGCAGGAGGCAGGAACCGATCGCTGGTCAGATCAGGAGGCTGGAACCCGCCAAGAAGCAGGGACTGGCGAGGGGGCAGCAGCAGCTGCTCGAGGCCCTGACGCCGGAGAGGAAGGCGGACGCGGGGGCCACGCCGTCGTCCGGGGCGACTCCGCCGATCCACGCGTCGATCTCGCCCGAGGTGGTGGCCTGCGGTTCTGCGACGCCAGTGTGCTTCGCGGCCGGGCACCACGTCGTGCCCGGCGTCGGCGACCGGCGCAAGTGCCGGCCGAGGGGCATCCTGACCATCGCCGGGGAGGGGGCGAGCGTGGAGCTCGACGCCAAGCCGTCCCGGGCGTCGATCCACTGGCTGTCCTCGCCGTCCGGGGAGGCCGGGACGTGCTCAACGAAATGCGACAACGAGGCGTCGGTGAACTGGCTGGTGTCCCCGCGTGAGAAAGGTGGGGTGGATTTGCTCGAGGACGAGATCTTTGCGCCGAGCTGCTCGTCGGAGGACGCGTTCTGGCGATTCTCCCTCGACTGCACGGGGTTGTTGGGCTCACCGGTGCTCGGTGGTATACTGGACTTTGGCACACCGGCATCGGAAATGTCCGAGACGACATCGTCATCGGGATTTCTCCCCGTGCAGAAGACGCCGAGCACCGGTGACAACATTAGCCCCTTCTCACTTATTGTGAAGAGGGCATCACAATCCTGTAGACTAAGGTCTTTGTGTGCTCGGCAAGGTCTGGGCAGCTACCTCTATGGTTCGGCGGCAGATCCAACACCAATTTCCGGTGAATCATGGCCTGAAAATGTCAGCAACGGCAAGAGCTCGGGCTTGACGAGGACGGATAGTCGTCCTATCATGAAGATGGATCCAGTGGGAGAATGTCTTGAAATGATGAGTTTGTCCCCAAGACCTGCTGATGCTGATTATGATGAAACTGGTGCTCTGCCTGCACCATTGCCTGAGCTTAGCTTCCAGTTTGCCGGTGCTCCAACGCTTCTGGAATCCATAGATTTGAGCTCTTTTAAGAGGTCTCCCCGTGACATTGAATTGAAGAGGAAGGAGGCAAGTTTTCGGAAACCGGTTTTTGCGGAGACTCGGATCTCTTGGCGAGAAGGGTTAGTTAGCAGAATGTTTGATATGGGTGACTTGGATTGCTGCAAATGGTTGTCCGATGATGAGGATGGACCACTTGTTGAGGGCGGTGACGATGCTTTGCCTGATACCAAGTTTCAGCCAATAAGTGGTTCAAGCTTGCAAGAGGGTGGCGACCAACCAGAAGCACGTGGCTTCGGCTCTGTTGAGTTCAATTGTAGTGGTGGTGAACTGAATAATGACAGTAAACCTTCTCAAAACCCTGTTTCAGTTGCAGTGTCTATGAGAGCAGAAGGATTTGAGCTCGTATCGTCTGATGATTCGGATTGGACTCTCTTCTACAAGAACGACTTGTTTGAAAGATGAGCTTATCTGAAATGAAGTGGGGATTTCTCTGTTCAGATGTTGTGTACTAATTGTACCACGAGAACCATTGCAGACACAGGAGTTTGTGTTTGCCCCCGACTTGTACTTCTTTCGGCATATGAAGTGTCTCTATATATTCTTTGGCGGTACATGTAAATTATGTTGGTAGATAGATTTGTTTCTGGAATAATCATTTCTGGTTCATTTTTAATCCAGTTGTCATAATTCAGAGCGACATGAGTGTAGAAGTGCTCATTTTTCGTTCAATAATATCCTGAATAATTCCTGCTGCTCAGAAGCATTAATTCAGAATATGTGAACTGTTAGTGCTGGTTAGTGATACTGTGAACTGCTGACATTTTTGTGAATCTGCTATTTTGATTGGCTTGAATATAAACTCGTTGATGAAATTTTGTGAACCAACTGCTTGTCGACATTCTGCGGCATCTACATTGTATCAGAAGCAGCGGACAAGAAGATTACGAAGTGCCATGTTATGATTATTTTCTTGTTCAAGAGAACACTTTGGCTCGTTACGCATTATCATTTTTCAGAAGAGTGGTACATTGGGAGGTCCTATGAGGATTTTCTTGTTCAAGAAGACAAGACTGCAATGGTTTGTTGTCTGGATCCTTATGCATCATCACTTTTTCAGAAGCAGCGCACAATGGGAGGTCCTCATGGCTTCAGGTCTCATTCACTAGATAGACTATCTTGTTGTTTGTATCTTGTCAGGAGCAGCCACCTTCACCCCCCTACTTCTCAGCCACCGGCATTCAGACCCTGCTTTGTCAATTTGTGTATGATTGCAATGCCAATTTGTTGAACTTTTTTTTATTAATTAACCTTTTTAAAATTTTTATTTTAAAGTTAACCCCCGGCGTATTTTATTTCCAATTCTGACCCCTTTGGTCACGTCACCACTCGTGGCGTGACAAAACAACGCCGTCACAGTGAGGCAAACTCTTGTCACGCCATGAGTGGTGGCGTGACAGTGTTGTTTGGTCATGTCACCACCAGTGGTGTGACCAAAAGTGCTATTTAGCGGACTTATCCTATGGCGTGACAGCGTTATTTTGTCACGCCACAGGTGGTGGCGTGACCAAAAGGGTCAGAATTGGAAATAAAGTGCGTCGTGGATTAACTTTAAAATAAAAATTTGAAAAGGATTAATTAATAAAAAAAAGTTCCAATTTGTTGTGAGTTGCAAAGCACTATATGTTGATTGTCAGTGGAAATTCCAAATGGCATGATTTACCTCCCCTGCTTCCTCTGTCTCTAAATATAGGTGCAGTCGGATCCCTGTGGCCAACCTTGTGAAATTTTGCTAACTGCTCCCTCCATTTTTTCTAGAATAAGTCTATATTACACTCTTGAACTATCGTGAGAGTCAAAAAAAAAAACCATGAACTCTAATACCGTCTAGTTTGCACTCTCGAACTTTCAATACCAGATCAACCCCCCACTCGATACCACCTGTTTTCAGACTGACGTGGCATCCTAATAAGCAAATGAGCTGACGTGGCCATATGAGTCAAGAAATGAAACAAAAAAAAAATCCTCTCTGCTCCGCCACCTCAATACCAAATCACCTGCAACATCTGGCGCCCCTCCTCTGACAACCATGCCTGCAACCCCTCCGCCGCCAACTCTGACGACGAAGGCAACGTCGTTGTCATTGCCGACGCCGATGCCAACAGAGAAGTCAAGTCCCCGTCCTCCTCAAGGGTCTAGCGTCGAGGCCGTCGCAGGCGCACGATCGACTTCGTCGCCGATGCGGCCGAGGCACTGCAGCCGTACCTACTGGCACCCATGCCTTTCAAGACGAAGGACTCCTTCCCACAATTCTTCCCTCACACAGCATGGACGGCACCGCCCCTGCCCAGGACGGGCCACCGCCACTGGCCGGCACACAATGAAGGTGCCCTCGACGACAGCCATAGCACTCTTGCACCCGTACAGGTCGAGGAACCCGACCACCCTGCTAGGCTCCATCTTCCTGCTTCCCAAGCTTGGAGAACCACTGTTGCTATGGCCAACACCATCATGCCTCCTAGCATTGCTTCATCATCCTCTCTCTCTCTCTCTCTCTCTCTCTCTCTCTCTCTCTCTCTCTCTCTCTTCCTCACCTCCCTTTCCTCTTTTTGCAGCCAAAGCGCTGGGAACACAACCGCCTTCTCCCTCCTCCTCGTCCGTGGATGCCACGCTACCTTCACCTCGTCGTTCCGACCAACTTGGTGAGGTTCTCTCCAAACCACTCGTGTCACATCATGTTCCCAAGCATTCTCTTCGATTCCCCTCACCTAATTTTGGGTTTCATGCACTGGAGCATCGAGCCGCCATCGTCTCCATCTGTTCCAGCCGAAACTGCCACCATCGCCATTATTACTCTCTCCGATGAGCTCCTCTTCGAATTTTTTTCTCCTAGAGAACCCTCAGACCTCACTACATCCACCCCCATCGCTGATTTGTGCTCCTCTTTGCCTCAAGCCACTGCCACCGCCAAGCTCGCCGCATCGCCCTCGGCTCTCGCCGCAAGGCTGCCTCACAGCTCCTCATCCTCCACCGTCCGGTTTGGTGAGTTCCCCTCACTCCCCACATGCTTGTGCTCACCTCCTTTTTTCCCCTCTCCTACCTGGGCACCACCGCTGTAATATCCTGTTTAAACATAAAATAAATAAGTGAATAGTACTAAAATTAAATTGAATTAGAGAAGGAATTAGAGGTTTCAGAGGGGCGTTTTGCTTTTATTGGAGAACCTGAGCCATGGCCTTTCGGGCTACGGTGTTTGGCCCAAATGGGAAGCTGGTTTGAAGGGAGCAACCAAACCCTAAAAGCATGCATCGTAGCACGCTGTTACTGTAGCGCCACCGACTTACTATAGCGCCACCGAGTAAGTGTAGCACTGCCTCCCCTCCGTTGCTGCCAGCCAGGAAGAGGAAGAACAACAAGAGGAAGGAAGAAGGGAAGAAAAGAAGGGAGGAGGAGAATGATTTCACGGGATTTCATGATCAGCTCTGTGTTTTTCGAGGGTAATGATCTGAAAACCTCTAGATGCCTCTAAATTTAGTTGTTATTCTTTCGGTAGATTATTTGAACAATGGGAAGATGGATTTCTGTTCTGTCCAGATTCGTCAAGTTTATGGCAGAATATTGCGGGGACGATTAGGGATATTTAATCTTTGAATTAGGGTTCGGTGTAATTAGATAAAATGTATATTATCCCGTTAGCCTTCTAAGAAGGTCTGGATCGTTAAAATTGGAGTAGCGAGTGAAAAGTTATGACCTCTGGAATGCTGCTGTCCAGATTCTAGACGTAATTGGCAGACTTCGTGTAGTTGGGTCAATTTCATGTAGAAATTGGTAAAATTAAATATTGGTATCAACTTGAATATTGTAGAAAATCTTGCGTAGTTTCTATAACTCACATTATTCATATATTTTTAAGTTTTAGAATTAAAGTAATAAAATTGCGAAATAGACTGTTCTGATAGAATCTGGAACGGTCTTCGGGTAAACAAATGGGGTAGAAAATAGTATAATCATAGTTTCATTATAATTAGAAAAATGTAGGTTGTTTTGTGAAGATTCCAGAAAGTCTTAGCTGGTTGAATTTGGAGTTCGTATGAATAAGTTAGAGCCGTTTTACTACTAGGACAGTGGGTAGTGCGTCCGATAGATTTAGGTTAATTTGGTCGGTTTGGCGTAAACATGCGAGGTCGATTAGTGTAACGGGTTAGTGCTATGATGGTATGATTTTGATGATGTTTTTGAGTGTGTTATTACTTTCTTGTTTAGGGACTGTGGTCTTATGCATTGTGCCACAATTTCGTCATCCGGCTTCGAAGGGGTAAGAGGCAAGTACATGGTAGAGGAGTGAACAACGAGTTATTTATCATTGTCATTGATATTACTTATCATGCTATTTATTTTGCTTTCGTTAAGCTTATCCTTATACATGATAATGATGACATCGGATGAATGAGAGTATGATATGGAGTTAATGAGAATGAGAAATTGAGTTAATGAGATGAATTATGTTGATGAATAATTAGAGAAGTTGCACATTTATATTCATCATGACAGGAGTTGCACGAAGCAGGTCGGTGGGAAAGTTATGTAACTATTCTGGGTAAGGTCGTTGAGAAAGATACATGACTAGTCCGGAGTGCTAGAGATAAAATCCTACTTTTGGTGGGGACTTCACGGGAGTGAAGGATAGAGCGTGTCATCGACGGGTGAACATTCCACTATACCGGTATTAGCTGATGAGATACATATGAGCATGAGCATGAGCATGATGGTGCATACACATATATGAGTAAAACGTTAAATTGTGCAAAATTACCTATATGGAACATGACTTGTTTATTTGAGTATGAGAATGGTATTAAATAGATAGATGATGATGATGATAACCTTGATTATGGTTGATAAACTGTTGTTTTATGGCTTTATTATGTATTTACTGAGTCTTGGACTCATTTTTGCTCTATTGTGGTTTTTAGGTGACCGTTGATGACGTTTCACTCGGAAAGGGCTAGCGCACTTGGAATCACAACCTACACTCAACCATTTGATTCATTGGACATGATTTTTTTTTATTATAGCATGATGACTTATATTTAGGACATGATGGTGTTGAATAATCTTAGATGATAAGTTAGATTTTATTATTTATTCAATAGACTTAATCGGTTGGTTTGCGGTAATCTTAGTTTAATACCTTGCTATGCTCCTAGAAATAAGTTGTTTACGATTGTCATATCTTTATGCTTGTGTTATTGTGACCCGTGGACGGATTTTATCGTCGATATGCTTGTTGTAACTATAGGTTAATTGATGTTGAAATTGATAGTATAGTTTAGTGGCATTCCGGGCTCAGTGTCGTCGTGCGCTGTTGCTCGCCTGCACGCCACTGACCATTGACCTCCATGAGACACGCCACCACCACCCTTAGGATCACCTCCCCTTCCCGGTTCTATTTTTGCCCTCACCGGCCATAGTCCTCGCCTCCTCCGCCGACGCCATGCTCGCCACTGGTGCCCACACTACCTCCTCTATTCTCTCTCTCTCTCTCTCTCTATGCCATGTGTAGGAAAGCTGATGAGGCGGTACGCGCCAGCGTGAATGCCACGTAGGCAAAAAACCGAGGTGGTTTTGCGCGCACGTGCGTGTGTGTGTGTGGGGGGGGGGGGATCGGGTGATCTAGTACTGAGAGTTCGAGGGTGCAGACCAAACGGTATTAGAGTTCAGGGTGTTTTTTGAACTCTCGAAAGAGTTTAGGGGTGTAATATGGACTTATTTCTTCTTTTCTAGATGTCATTTTAGAATATGTTCAGTCAATCTGTTAAAACTTTGATCATTTTATACACAAAGGAATTTGGATTTGTCACGTGGAATTATATTACTAGATTTGTCACTAAAAATATTTTCACATCATTATATTTTTAATAATATTTACTAACACATAATTAAAAATAATAATGATCAAATATATGTATGGCAGACTGTGTCGATGTCTAAACGGCAAGTACAAAAAGAACAAACTTAGTAGTATATGTAAAAGTATATTGATTGACTACATGAAAATAATGTCATTGCATTTGTCTTGCAAAAATAATTTCATAATATGTATTTTTTTAATTTTTGCCAGCATATTATGATAAAAAAAGACGTATTCAAAGTAATGCACTTGAGACTATGAAAAGTACAATTTGGTTTATATTTGTGGACAGAGGGAGTGCAGTGGTATATTGCTCAGTGTTCATCTTTTTTTTTTAATGTTTTTCAGGGAAAATTAAGCTAGTAACACTATAAAGATGTGTATCTAGAGGAATAACATCGTAAACATACTCGGCTTCAAAATAACATCGCAAAAACCAGAAATTTTGGAAAATAACACTCCCATGAATGAAAAGTCACTTTTGCCTTTGGAATATTTCGAATGGCACGAGAAGATGTTTTTGAGGCCAAGTAACGATATCCAAGTAACGGCAGTTGCTAGTTCGTCTATTCATACTAGCCTAATAATACTAATTGAGTGTAACACAAAAGCATGTATTGCTTCACTAATTCAACACATAAACACGAAATTAACGCAGTCTCTGAACACCGCCAGTTCAACACACAACACACAAACTCAATCACGGTCCACTCAAGACCTGACTAGACTCTGACTCGATCGCACGCTCTTTGTGTGCGCCCCTTGATCTGCAACCATTGTGTTGCGCCTACCTGGACGCCTACTTGCGCAGACCCACCTTGCCCCCTGCTGCAGCTTCTGGTGCTTCCAGATCTCATTGCTATGGACTGCCAGGATGTCGATGAGCAAGATGCTGAGGCCTAGATGCAGCAAGAAGGGGACACGATAGGGAAGTGCTGCGTGGCTAGAGATGCGGCGCCCGGTGGAGTGCTCATATGTGGAGCGTGCACGTGGGTTGATGACATGGCAGGCGCGCGCGTGGCGCATCGGCTGGCCTACGTGGCAAGGGTAACAGTGCGTGAACCGCGCCACCCCGCTGCCGCGTGGGTCCCACCTGTCAGGTTCCAACCATATCCCTCGACCTAGCCGTATTCCTCCCAGCCGCCGGCGCGGTGCCAGAATCTCAGGATAGGGTTTATCAATCTGAGAGGGAGAGAGCGAGAAGAAGAAGAAGTAGACGTCGAAGGTGGCGATGATTGCTTCCAGGCTCCGACTCCACCACCGTAAGAGCTCCTCTGGTCTTTCTTCTTCTTCTTCTCTCTCTATCTCTTCTCCTGTCGTAATAGTCGCAAGGCCAAACCTCCGCCGCAGTCGCAATCTTTTGTTAACCTTTTCTTGTTCCTTTAGTCTGTAGATAGCCGAGGTCTTGAGAAATAAGAAAGAAATAGAACGATATGTACAAGTTTCCAAAAGGAGTAAGGATAATTGCTCTCCCAATTTCGCATCTGAAAGAAGTAATCTTCCCCATTTTCCTTTTCGTTCATGAGTCTGTTTGTGCCCACGAAATTATTGATTTTTTATATACTCTCTGCTCAAAAACATAAAAAAAAGATTTACATGTGTTTCCTTAGCACAAAGCACGATTGCGAAGTTCTTGAGAAGAAACTGAGGTGACTTCGATGTGAAATCTCTAATTATTTGCTTTTGGGAAGAGAAAAGAGAAGTGATTAATTAGGTCCATCTCATTGCTTCCGTAGTTAGGCTGGTTGGAGTCCGACCGAGCTGCTGTCCATCGTCCCGGCCGTTTGCGACGGTGAGAGCCCAAAAACTTGAGCTCCCCAAGAAGTAAGGGTTCTGAACTCCGCACTATCTTTCTCTGTTCTTTTCTGCTTTGTATCTGCCTCATAGTTCATGGTTAGTGCTGTATAACTTAAGCCTTCAAAATGGAATGACATGTGGTTCTGCTGTTGTTGGCGTCCGGTCCAGATTCGCAGTGGGCTGGTAGTTTCTGCATTTGCAAATTAGGTGTCAAAATGTACGATTTGTTGTCTTCTTCTGTCTTATGGATCCCAAAACAGTACCATTTTTTTTCTTTAGTAAATTGGGTGATAATCTGATTTCTCTTGCCACATAGCTCCTGTATTAGTTATGATGTAATGCAAATCTAATTTCAATTTTCAAATTTCGGACCTTCCATGTAACAGTCAGTGAAATGGGTATGCTGTCCACCACATTTATGTTCATTATTTGTGTTTTTGTCTAGGATGATAGTGGTGGTAGTATATTTGGAACATCAATAAGCATGTCATTGTGGCAACAATTAGATGTAGATCCTATATTCCAGGGTGTTTATACTTTATGTAGTATAATAAAATATGCTAATGTCAGCCCCTAGATGGTTCTTCGTACCATTATTTATTTATTTTTGTTTGAAACTGATAACTTGGGTCTTTGCTTCTTATTTAAATGATGGTTATCCCAACTTGATCAAAACGGTGACATAGTTTTGATAAAAAGAGACGTGAAGAAAACATTGCCTACAGTATGATGGTGTTCTCTGTCGTGAGATTATTTGTTCAACTAATATCGTGTCTCACTTTTGTTCTTCTCACTAGGAAAAAGACGATTGGTTCTGTCTTGAGATTATTTTGTTCAACTAATATTGTCTCACTTTTGTTCTTCTCACTCAGAAAAAGACGATTGGATGAAGTGTGCCTTGAGAGGTTTCAACAATATAGTAGAACGTACATCCAGTCGTGGATTCTTCAGGGTTAGTTCTTTCCCTTAATAATTCTGTGCATTTGGATCTTCATAACCTAGATACTTGAATAAATTGATTGGGTATTTTGCTTGATACTGACCTATGCTTCATAAAGCAAACTCAGGACATACCAAATAGTCCAAAACTTATTGCATGCTGTGAGCCTGTGATAATATTTGACTTTAGCAAACAGTGAGGTAGACCTATGAGGTTTGCAATTCACACTCATATATTGATGAAACTAGATTAATGAACATCCAAAGCAAAATGTGCACTTCGAAAAGGGATCTGAATTAGTGGACTTCTGTGTCTAACCCATGTGTTCTGTTGGGCATCAAGCAACATCATCCACCTTGCATTGTTCCCGTACCTAATCACTGCCATCCAATTGCTAAATGGGGTGACCAGTGGCCCCGCTCTCTCCCACTATGATTTTTCACAAATTTCATCAGAGCTCAGCACTTCCCAAAAAAAGAAAAAACATCTTATATTTTATTCAAATCCAGTAAAGTGACTGTAAGAATACTTATGAAATAAGAAAAATATTCAAACAATTAACCCCTTACACTTGCAATGTTATCTGTGTTGTTAGCCAAATAAGCTAACAAATGTTTAGTTTGCTAGAAACTCTTGTTTGTTATTAAGTATTGTTGTCTACTTGTCTGTCATCTGCAAGTATGTCATAGTGGTAGACTGGTAGTGCCTAGTATCTTGAGATATCTTCTGCGGAATTGGTTCTGTGAAATTTCAAATGGGCAACACTTACCTACTGCAATAGGTTGTATACTTGTGTGTGCTTCTCATGCTACTGCCACATTTGATATGTGCAAGGCAATTTCTGAAATTATTTAGACATTTACCCTTTCAGATTTGACCTTTGAACCTTATGTATTTTGTGTGTAAAGCTACAGTTCATAAATTATGCTCTATTATTCAACCTTCCTTTGAATTTTATAGGTAAAGTCCTTGTGGATGGAAGGGTGGTGAATAAAGCTGGAACACAAGTATCGGACAAGTCGGTCATAGAAATCAAGGCTGAAATCCCAAAATATGTATGTAGGTGATGCTCTAAATAATTGACTTAAGATTAATTGGGCTATTAAATAAACAAAAGTAACTCAGATTTTCCAACTTTATAGCGTATTGTTTGTTTTGATCAAATTCAGAGCAGGACATAAACTTGAGGCAGCTATCAAAGAATTCGGTGTTGACTGTGATGGAAAGGTAGCCCTTGATTCGGGGTTGTCCACAGGTGGTTTTACTGATTGTTTACTCCAGCATGGGGCATCGCATGTTTACGGTGTTGATGTTGGCTATGGACAGGTTTAATTACTTCCTCATATGTTTATTTTTAATCTAGCTCCTCCCACTTTATTTGTCAGTTGCAGGTAGTTGCTACTCGGTTGAGCAATGTAACTATTTGAGTCTCAATGTGCTCTACTTTATTTCAGGTAGCTGAAAAAATTCGTGTACATGAACGTGTTTCAGTAATTGAGCGTACCAATTTAAGATATCTTTCTGAACTGCCACAACTGGTTGACTTGGTGACACTGGACTTATCATTCATCTCAATTCTCTTGGTATGCTTCAGTGTGCACTTGGTTATGATACCTTTTTAGTGGTCACATGATTATGCACTTTCACAAGTTTTTAACAAAGTGTGTATCATATGTCACTATTTCTTAACAAAGTGAATAATATTTTTTTTTCCTTAGTTATTGAATGAGTGCACTGGGTTGTTTTTGTTTGTTGTACTGTTCTTTAGTTGGTGTTTCTGCGCATAAAATTTCCTTTTATTTAATGATGCTTTCTTGGTATAGTTAGTGTGATGCACAGTAAAGGATCAGTGGGCAGTAGGATTCAGTTCCTGTAAAGCAACCCAAGAAACTGCATGAATGGCCACCACCTGATTGCATCAGTCACACAGTGTATAGCTTGTATTTAGGCATGAGTTCAGCTTCACTAAAGCAAAAGAGTAAAATACACACATTAGGAGAAAAATATGTAACTTTGGTGCCAATAAGGGTGCATGCCCCAATGTAATTCAAGTTCATGCTGTTTTTCTTGTTGCCCAATCTTTTGCATGCACAAGGGGCTTGGTCATCAGCTTCGAGAAATTATTATAACATACACGCTGTCAAGTGTTTGCTGATACTACCTGTGAAATCTAGGTTATGCCTGCTGTGGTCAAAGTAATGAAGATGGATTCGACATTGATAACACTTATCAAACCTCAATTTGAAGCTCGTAGATCTCAGGTATAAAACAAGTATCATCTTAATTTTAATTTTAATTTTTTCATTGAAGATTGGTTAAAAAGAATGATTAATTGATTAGTAATGGTTCAGATTTCTTGCGACATGCACAATAATAGTGATAAACAAGCCACTCAAACAAATCCGTTTTGATCCTGTTCAGGTAGGAGGTGGTGGGATTGTTCGAGATCCTCTGGTTCATAAAGAGGTAACAATTTGCTATTTTGCTTTTGTTGTTGTTCCTGTTTTGTGTTTTAGTAATGCCATTAAGCTTTTCATGGACGGTTTTCCATTCCTCATCCTTTTCCCTTGTTTAAGACTGTCTATGAATATGCTGCTTCCTTGTGATAGTATACTTAAATTAATTCCTTATATACCACTGGAAATTTCCAAAATGTTTGATTGTGTCACTGACATGTGAGGTATAGGCCCACATGTCCACTTGTTAGTGACACAATGAGTGGTATATAAGGGTTGATGCAGACTTTAAATGGCAAATAAGTAATTGCCCTACTTTTTACTCTTGGAAATCCACCAGCAAATAGTTTTACTTCCAAATATCGAAAATATTCCCCTTAGAATCTCGGATTATCCTGAGAAGGGACCCCACATTTGTTGTGTTTGTTTCTTTTCTCCTTTTACATCAAGTTCTTTTGTCCCTTAGTTGTGATTGGAAGACCAACCTATTCAATCGATTCATTACAGGTACTAGATAGGATAATTTCAGGCGTAGAGCAGTTTGGATTTTGCAATAAGGGCTGGATTGAATCTCCGATAAAGGGTGCAGAAGGGAACACGGAGTTTCTTGCTTGCTTCCACAGGATACCAATGCCAGAGCCACAGGCAGAGGAAGCGGCAGGGGCAACATGATTATTATTATGATATCCATGCCAAATCTGTTTCGAGAGAATAGCTGGAGAGTCCTGCTTGATTGTAACACAGGATATTATTGGAAATTAGCATAATGTGATATGAGCATTCCCATTTTGCAATGGTTGATTGCAATTATCAGAACCAGCAAAGCATAATTATCTGGATGCCCTCGATCAAGGCATACTAGGAAATTTTTGTATATGCCTCTACAAAGCTTTGAGATTCTGTATTGTGAGCCTGAAAAATTATGTCCAGAGTCTCCAGACATGTCAGTGAGATACCTAGTATCAAATACTACAAAATTTCAAAACCTTTTAGTGGCATGCAACAAATTGACAGTCATACTTGTGTTTATCTGAATGTCTTCGGGATTTGCTTGCTGTTCTCCAAGAAGGCGAGAGCACGGATGTACAAATTGCCAGCCCTTTTCTTTTAACCCATCTCTTTGTGCTGCCATTTCATTTTTTTTTAAATTGTGTAGATTGGCTGTTTGTTCTGTACAACCATAATCTTGCCACAGGATGCTAATAATGGCTGAGCAATCTCTGCAAGGTTCATTGAGTAGTAACCAGGTATTATTTAAAAAGCCCCTAGTTTCAACTGTTCATGAAGAACGATGTTACCTGATTTTTGTTATAAATGTGCCACTCGGTTACTACAAAACACCTCCAATCATCTTCTGTTATAAGGGAAGATGAAGTCATCTTCTTTTCATTAAAATTTGCATCCATCGTTTTTTTAAAGTCAATGTGAGTTGAATAGGCTTCTACCTTTGCTAATGCTGCTACTCTGATCACTGAACAAACATGAACCAAAAAACACAGCTGAGCACTATGGTTCTGCCCATTTAACTTTGCTTCACCTTATTTTGTGGGTTGACTTCCTCAAATACATCTCATAATTTTTTAAGATTTTTTAGAAGAACTTCCAAGGTTGATTTTGAGAAATTGATTATTTGTCACTAGAAAGAATGGTCTTCTAGCATTTGCCACTCCAAAGATTATAATCTAGGGTTTGTCACTCTAAAGGTTGGTTGATTCACAATATGTCATGTATGTCTTTACAGCATGTTTATAAGAATAGAATTGTACATACATGACTGGCGATCTTAAAATTCTACTGTGTTTATATGCTTGTGCTTTTAAGATGGCATGGAGGTAACTAGTCAGGCTAGAATTCTCTGAAACTGGTTCAAGTTTAGTTACTGCATGCTGTTGAATTATCATGGGTTGCGATTTTATCACGCTACTACAACTCACATTTTCAGAAGTAGCGGCGTGTGTTTGAACTGAACTGAAAGGACTGAGGCAGTTACTAATATTCTGTTTATTAGAATATTTACTAACAGTGCGTGTAAATTCAGTGTTGGAATGGCCACACAAGAACGAATAGATTTTCAGCAACGAACTAGCTTCAATTCAAGGTCAGCACCTACTGTACTTATTGGCAGTAAATTGTAATTAAGCACGAAAGTACGTAATTTTTTAATGTAAGAAAATATTCCATTCTTCTTAAACAAGAATCTGGTGAGCAGCAAAAGGTCGGTGCATAGAAAATTTACAGAGATCCGTGCCGGCGGATTCACATGAGCCCCGGAAATCTAGCTCTTAGAAGATTCTTTTGCATGCATGCAACCTGAGAAATGCCCATTTTAAACCTACACTGCTATAGAAAAAGTAATAACACGCGATTCAAAATTATTATCATAGACGGTTTTTTGAAAACCGTGTGACTTTATGAGTCAGTGATACTATATGGTCATTACAGACAGTTTTTTAATCATCTGTGAAAAAAGCTATCACAGACGGTTCTGAACAATAACCGTCTGTGATAGTCAATTATCACAGATCGAGGTGGTGGAGATCTTCTTCCCCCCTGCGGTGTAGTACCCGTGGGTGAGGTGGCCACCGCCGTTGCTCGTGCTTGCCATTGGCGATTGGGAGTTGGGGTTGGGGATTGGAGAACAGAGAGCAAATGATGGAGGCGGTCATTCGCCAAGCAGAGGTTAGGTCGCCTCTCCGAGGTAGGGACGCTTGCCCGATGGCAAAGAACACGGTGCCAGCGCATAAGCGAGCGACCAAATGGCCCATGGCGACGATCGATGAAGCCTGGGCAATTGCCCAGGCTGGAGGGACGCTGGATTCGCCAGTGCTTTTACCGACAACTCAGATGGATACCACGTCAACTAGTCTACGTTGACGAAAAAACTACTCCTTTCAATCAAAAAAGAAGTTGTTTTTTTGACTTTCCAAAGTCAGCATGACACCACTTTGATCATTAAATTTTATCATCCTTTTTTCAAAATCTTTTTATAAAAATGTAATGTTATGAAAGTATTTTTCGCAACAAATTTATTCATATCATTTTCGTATATCCAAACTGCGTATTTTAGATAACGCTTTTCATCAAAATTCATATGATTTGACTATACGCGTTGTAAGACGACATCTTTTGCGATTGGAAGGAGCAATAAAACTCTTCCAAGTTCACATCAGCAAAGACTTAATGTGGTACTACCTAGAGCTGGGCATTGGGTCTTGCGTGCTGAGTCCGATCCGCCCACCGTGCCGGACGCGTCATCTTGCAGGCTTACCGTCCGGATCACCCAAATCGTCTTGCGTCTGAGTGTCAGCCCGCCCTTTCGCCTCCGGCGAGCCCAGACACGACCAAAGCCCGTTGTGCGGTCGTGCGTGCCGGCCAAGCCCAACCCAAAATAACTATAGACAATGAGGCAAGCACCACCATCTTCATTCCTCTCGGTGGGAGGAGAGCCAAGAGGTGGAAGGCGTGGCGTGGGAAGGAGAGAGCGAGAGGAGGAGGAAAGCGGTGCTTGGGGAAGGGAGGAACTAAGGGTGGAGGGCTGGAGGCGGTGTGTGGGATTGGGGATATGGATTAGCCAGGATGGGGGTTAGGGTTGGGGGGGGGAGAACGGGATTGGGCCAGGCTACCAGGCCGGGGAGGGATAGGATTAGGCCAGGCTAGGGAAGGGATTGGAAGATTGGATTTTTTTCGTGCCGTGCTGGCCTAAGCACGGCCCAAATAGCCGTCTTGCGTCTTAGTGCCACCCAACCAGCCGTGTACTCGAGCCCACCCTAGCCCGATGTTACGTCTTGGTGATGGTCCGGCCCGGCCGATCTGGACACGTCTTGCGTCTTTGTCGTAGATCGTGCCGTGCTGATCGAGTTTCGGACCAGCCTAAAAAAGCTCGGCTTAAATCCCAGCTCTAGTACTAACAAACAAATGCTAATTGCAATTCGGGTAAGTAATCCCAATCAAGACTCTTTAAGACTAGTAATAAGAGCCACTGCCAAAGAGAGGAGGAGAAGAAAGCCTGGCCCCATCCCACCCCCACTAGCATGCATGGGTTCACCCCCCACCCACCCCAGCCCCAGACACAAGTTGGTCCTTGATGCAATGTATCCATCCCTCTTCTCATCCTTCTCCCCTCCAAGCTCCCAAGATTTGATGGAAGCTGCATGCTCCTCCAAACCAAAACCCACTCATAAAATCGACTCTCTCTCGTTCCGTCCTTTTGGAATTCTTCAGTTGCCGTTCTCCATTTGTGCACTCTTGATTTCTTGGTTAGAAGGATTGATTTCAAGGAGCAAGAAGGGGATACGTAGTACGGACAGAACGACAATGCCAAATTCAGGACCGAAGGTAGCTTTTCTTTTCTTGGTGTGTGATTTTGCGTAATCTCAGCGTATTTTGGTGATTCTTGACCTTTATTTTAGGTTGGGTCATCAGGTTCTTTTAAGGAATTGGTTGTTTTATCTAGTTTTTTTGAAATGTGTATGAAAAAGTATGAGCTTACCTTGCTTTTCTTGATATTTTGGTGGCATATGAGTATATGAAATACTTGATGTTTGGTTGATAATAAATATCATGTGCTTATCCTCCAATATTTTTCTTCTTCTCTTCACAGATATTGTCACTTTGGGTGCAATTCTTCCAAAGCAGATGATGGGAAATTCAATCACAGATACTTCAGATCTGATCAGAAGAAATAACAAGAATCCTCTTTCTTCTCAATTCCTGGACACCCACTGATCTGCATACAACCAAACAACAAATGGCCAGCCAAATTGGTGCTATGGGAGTTGGAGGTACCAGGCAGAGAATGAGCCCAGTTTTAGTCAGACCAAATGCTGCAAAGAGGTATCTGCAGCAGCAGCAGGAAAATGCTACTGCCAAGAAGGCCGTCGCGTCGAATTATTTCAGCATGGAAGCGTTCCTCGTGCTCGCCTGCCTCACTGTGTCATTGCTCATACTTCCATTGGTATTGCCTCCATTGCCGCCACCGCCGTCCCTGCTGTTGCTCTTGCCTGTCTGCCTGCTCATCCTGCTGGTTGTGCTGGCCTTCATGCCGACGGATGTGCGGAGCATGGCCTCCTCTTACTTGTAAATATGCCTCCTTGGGCAATTTTTGTTTTTGATTGTGTGTTGACATAAGATGAATGCAATCTGAAGCATCTTTCTCAGAAAGATTATCTTTTGAATGGTTAAGCTTAGCAGCTGTACAAGGTATTGGTGGGAATTTGGAAATTTTGGTGCATTGCTTGAACAAAATTGTGTAGGTTTTCTGTCATGGAACCAATCTGCTGAGGAGATTTACTACTCCAGTTATATTGGGTATGCATCCACCTCAACCTCAGCATTTTTATGAGTTCTTGACAAGTGACAGCATGCTTTACTTGACCAACAAAGCACGTATATTTCTTTGGAAAATTAGCTCACTAGCGCTCCTATGGTTAGTATTTATAGAAATAGCATCCAACTTGAGTATATTTCTTTGGGAAAATT
This sequence comes from Phyllostachys edulis, assembly GCA_036346405.1. Lineage (NCBI taxonomy): Eukaryota > Viridiplantae > Streptophyta > Magnoliopsida > Poales > Poaceae > Phyllostachys > Phyllostachys edulis. The sequence continues at coordinate 21,616,495 of CM070566.1, forward strand.
AGCTCACTAACACTCCTATAGTTGGTATTTAGAGAAATAGTTGGATTTAGAGAAATAGTATAACGAAATGAGTCGTGAACAACTGAAATTCTTGAAAATGATACTACAGTCACCCTGAAAGCAATTAGTGGGTAAAACAAAGCCTCATTTGCCCTCATTCTCTTTTCTTTTCCTTTGATTCAGCCACCTTTGATTCAGCCACCGACACCTCCCTCCTTGGCTAGGGCGACGTCTACTACAAGGGCTGTGACGAAGTTTTTGGCCTAGATGATACTGTTGGCGTTATAATTAATAAAATTGGTCGTTTATGGACCGTAATGCAAAAAAATGGCACAGCGGACGTGTTGGAGGACGACACGCATCCAAGAACGTGCCTCCCGCACTCGAATTTCATCTGCACCGCACATCTGGTACCCTGACTCGCCTCGTCCCACCACATGGCTAATACCACCCGTCTGGCTTGTCCGTGCGCTGGTCGCACACTAGCACACGGCTGAAGAATCTAGACCCGCTATTATGTGTTAATGGAGTATTTTGGTGATTAATGATAAATCTATTTGTGAGACTAACACGTTTATTGATATACCTATTGCTCAGTCTCAATTGGATAAAAAGGTGAAAAATCAAAGAGGCATGCATTCGACATCATAATATTATATCTTGTTGCATTCCTCAAATCCAAAATATAGGTTGAACTCCACAAATAGTCTAACTTGAATATGTGCATATGTTCTCATTACGCATTCATGTATGCACACATCTAGGGGGAGTTCACTCTATGTTTTGTGGTTTCATTAGTATCGATCCATATTACTTATCCACATATATTAAGAATCTTTACATTGAAACATATCATATGAGTATATAAAACTTATGCAATTTATACTTACTCATATTTATCTACATTCAATTACTTGCAATTGTGATGGTTGTCATCAATTACCAAAAAGAAAAATATTGGAATATCTTGTCCCACCATTATAAGATAATGGTATGTTGTGGTAATTAATGACAATCATGTTATAGGACTAATGTTTTCCATGAGTTGGATGAATATGTTTTGTCCCATGATGGAAGAGATTTTGGATGACATCATGAGTTGATTGTCATCAAGTCAAGGTTCAAGAGTAAATGATGCTTCTTGTGTTGATGGACATCAAGAACTTGAAGAAAAGGAAATCATCATGTGTCAATGATGTTCAAGAAGAGGAGATGATCATGAGTTGATCATCAAGTCAAAAGAAGATCCATCATGTGTTGATGGAGGACACGTGAGGAAGATCATCATGTGTTGATGATACTCAAGTCAAGATTTGGGATGAAGGATGTCATCATGTGTTGATGAGTATCAAGACAAGATCCCGAAGTGAAGAAGATCATCATGCGTTGATGATATTCAAATTAAGAACCCGGACTTGAAGTGAAGATGTGCATCATCAAGCTTCAAGTGTTTGTGCAAGGCAAAGGTATGACTAGCTAGAGCTAAGGATTTGTTCCTAGTCTTTTACCGGTCTTGGTGTTTGGATGAAAGACCGGATTGCTAGTGTAGGTTGCCGTACTATTAGGGGGGGGGTCTTGACTAGTACCTTGAGGTAGTCATGTGTTGATAGCTCATTGTGTTTGCTCTAGCTCTCTTTAGTATGTTGCCAATGTTTGCAAATGTGTTTGGTAAATAATTAAGGCTCATGCATAATTCTTGTAGCATGTGACTTTAGTTTGTGAATTTGTTTTGCAAATGGTTTAATTCCACGTACCTTATTCCTTGTGGCATTGATTCTAAAAAGTCGGCAAATGTGTTTTGCAAATTGTTGAGAATCTTGCTTTTATCCTGTGTTTGCATCACGCTTCAATTAGCAAATGAGTTTTGCAATGTGAATTGAAGCGAAGAACAAATCCTCTCTGTGAACTGGCGGTCTGACCGCCAGTAAGCTACCGGTCTGACCGGTTGTGTATCGGTCTGACCGCCATATTGAGCGGTCTGACCGGTCCCCTAATCAGCGGTATAACCGTGCTTGTTCAGCGGTACTACTGGTGTACGGTAGTTCCGATATTTATTTGGCGGTACATTTATTCCAGAGAGGGTGTTTTTTGTTGATCGCCCTTGATTTCCTTGAGCGTTCGACCACGAGCCTTTGGGCGGTCGACCGACCATTAGTTGGCGGTCGGGCGACGATGGTCAACGGCTAGTTTTATAGCCATTGGCGCTTGGGCGGTCTGACCGGCCATTAGTTGGCGGTCAAACCGATTTCATCCTGATTCTCTGGAATCTTTCTCCTAACGGCTAGTTTTTGTGTGTGGGCTATATATATCCACCTTGGCTGGTTGTGGGAGGTAGCTGAAGTGTTGCTGGTGCCATATTCATTTCTATTGAGATAAGAGCAAGCCCTCTACACTCTTTTGTGCATGTGTTGCACTTAGTGAGCTTTGAGAGGCAAACCCTAATTGCATGTGTTGCATTAGGTAGTGGATTGTGTATCCATTTGAGCTTAGACACTTGATTAGTTCAAGTGAGAGTTATCGACTTGTTACTCTTGGCGTTTGCCGACACCTAGACGGTGTGGGGACGTCGTGGTCTGGTGATATTCTCAAGAAGCCTGTGAGAAGGCCCGGCGTTTGTGAGTGGTTGGGTGCTCGCCATCTCCGGAGTGGAGGAAGAGCAACTCTAGTGGATCGATGTGTGGTTAGGTTTGGAACTGGTCCAAGTGATTGGATTTACCTCGAAGGTGTTTGGCTTAATTTGTGGATTAAGTCCAATTGATTTTGGGCTTACCTCAACGTGGATTAGGGGAGACCGGCAAGTCTCCGATCACCACGGTAAAACATCGTTGTGTCGTCGTGGTTTGCATTCTTGTACTTTACCATATTGCAATTTACATTCCCTTTATTAAATTGCTTACTTGTATGTATATGATTGCTATCTTTTAAATAGTCTTATATTGTTGGTGCACTTAGTTGAGACTAGTTGATTTATGTTTTAATTGTGCAAAACCGAATTGATTTACAATTCCGCTTTAGAAATCAGTTTTAGCCAAAAAGATTTTAAAACCGCCTATTCACCCCCCTCTAGTCGGCCTCCTCGATCTTACAACGGCGTCGGGTCCGTCGGTCCCCCTTGCCGCAAACGCGCCTGGGCTGCACATTTGGCGCCCAGATGCCTACCCCTGCTGGCCCCCTTGCCCGGACGCCGCCACGTGGGCGCCTCCACTCCCCCGCGCTCGATAGCGGTTCGCCGTGCCATGGTGGCACAGTGCTGCCCAGATTTCCCAACACGTCCCCACTGCCGTGCCCTGGTGGCACGGTATTTAATCCTACCAGTTGGGCCGGATCGCCCTATGACTAGGGCTCAGGCGTGTTTTCACCTTCCGTCGAAAGCATCCCCTGTCCCCTCGATCTTTCCCCTGTCCCATCCATCACCTCGTTGCCTTTGTCCGCATGCATGCATAATCACAACACACAACTTGTAGGATTCTTTCGCATTGCTTCGCAGTCGGTGCGAAAAGCCTTCGCGCGACTATAAAAACTGGCGTCGCGCTCGCTCTTATTTTGGAATTCATTCTCGTTCTCGCGCTCGTTGTTGAGAACACAGAGATTTGAACAAAAACTTTTTTTGGATTACGCTGTGAATTAAATAGTGTTTAGAGCGGTGCTTTGGACCGTATAAGTACAGTGAGGTCAACGTCATGACAAGATAAAATTATTTCCTATGCTTTAGTTGTAATTATTTCAGCTGTAGTTAATTAGTGGTAATTTATTAGTTGTAGTTAGTTAGTGGTAATTTACTCATAGTTTATAGGTGGTAATTAAGTAGTTGTAATTAAATACTCGTAGTTAATTAGTCGTAAGTAATCAGTGGAAATTAAGTATTAATTAATTAGTCGTAATTAATAAATCATAATTAGTTTAGTAGTAGTTTATTAGTGCTAATTACATTAGTGCAAATTAAGTAGTCGTAATTACGTAGCCATAATTAATTTGTTGGTAAGTAATAATTACTCGTATTTATTTGCTAATTACTTGTATGTAATTTGTCGTAATTATTTCTATCATGGGTAATTAGTGGCAAATAAATTAGTCATAATTAATTAGTATTAGTTAATTAGTCCTATTTAATTAGTGGTAATTAATGAAGTAATATTATGTAAATAGTCGTGTACAATAAATTAATTAATGGTAATTAAATACCATGTTTGTTATATTGCGTACCATAATTCGGGTTGTTGTGGTTTTAGGTAATTTCGAACATGCATGAGTTGGTAGTGTTTGATGGCGACGGTCTCGTACGGGCCGGACCCGATGGGTTGGACCTGTCGAGATGCTAGTACAAGGTGGTCCGAGCGCAGGGGCTCGATGTGATGAATATTCACGAGCTTAGGAGCTGCATTACGAGGGAGTTCGATACGGAGGCAACAACAAAGAAACTTCTCATCGAGGGGATCACCTGCACGAATAGGGAAGGGCAGGGCGTATGGGAGCTAGTCAAGTTGAATGGAAGCGTAGCATGTGGCCAGTGCATGCAGATTGCTTCTTAGGCCGAGGTGGCGATATACGGGAAGCCGATGGTCTACGTGAATTTTGTACGCAGGGCACAAGGAAACGTTGATGATGATGGTGCCTCGGGAAATGTTGATAAGCTTGAATACGGTAGCACAGAATGTGTTGTTTTGGAGGAAGTGTACGAGAGAAGACTTGAGCATAATTTTATGCAAAATGAGGGGGCTGGACTATGGTGGTCGGCCCGGATTGACTGCTATGAGTATCTACTGGACTAGCCTCTCGGGTTGGAGTTCGACGAGGATGCCAACCCAGGTTCGGATGGTAGCAAGGAGGACGCACCCCTCGGTGGTGGTCTGATTGGCAGAATTGTGTCATAGGAGTTGCCTTACGTGGCATCCAGACTTGATAATATCGCAGTGCGGTTACTCGTAATGCTACAAGAAGGGTCCCAGTGGGGTTTGGTGCTGACACCCTCTTAGTTGGGTAGAAGTTCCCTAGCAATGCAGTCATGTGGCAAGCTATAGCACGGTACGTCTTATCCATCAGCCATGTGTACCAGGTGCACCGGTCCAACCCAGGACATTACACAGTGAAGTGCCTAGTGGAAGGCTGCCCTGGCAAGGTCAGCGCTCACTGAGCAAAGTTCTTCGACCCGGTCTTCACGGTCAAGGCGGTGACTGACCACACTTGTGAGCTTAGCGAGCCGCTGCGGCAACATCGGAATATGACTTTTGCATATGTGGCAAGCCTCATCAGCAACCTAGTTGCGAAGGACGTGTCCGTCTCCCCCAAGATGTTGCCGTTAGAAGTCGTCAATCTGGTTGGTTATCCAGTCAGCTATAGCAAGGTCCAACGAGCCAAGCAGAAGGTTATCGAGGCCATGTACGGGACATACGAAGAGGTGTACAACCTTGTGCCGAGAATGCTTCACCAGATTGCCGAAGCAAACCCCGGCACATACATAAACAAGGTTGGAAGTGAAGATCCTGATGGAGGCCCTAACTGCTTCATACTCGACTAGATGTTCTGGGCTTTCGCCCAGGCCATAGTGGGCTTCAAGTTCTATCGTTTAGTGCTCACAATGGATAGCACTTTCCTCACTAGGAGGTACAAGGGCACCATTCTCACCGCGGTGGCGGTTGACGCGAATGACCAGCTTCTCTCGGTTGCTTTTGCCATCGTAGAGAATAAGAATACATCCAGTTGGTTGTGGTTCCTAGTGAATGTGAAGCGAGCATTTGTGGGAGACCGGCCCAATGTATGCCTTATCACAGACAACAATGCTGGGTTGTTGTCGGCTCTGAACACCATGAAGAATGGGACGGAACCCCCTTATCGATGGAACGACGTGAAAACCCGGTGGTGCACGAGGCATCTTACATCGAACTTGTTCACGCAATTCTGTAGTCAGGAACTAATGAAGAAGTTCAAGGCATTGTGCATGCAAAACCAGAGGCGGAAGTTTGAGTCCATCTGGACAAACCTCAAACATCGGACTACGAGGCATACAAGGGAGTCCCCTCCAGAGGCACAGGAGGGATAGCAAGCCGCGAGTGGGCAATCCAGGAGCACCATAAGTTTCACGCAGTGGATTAATCTCCATGCTCCTAAGTTGAAGAAATAGTCCCTACTCTATAACACAGACGGTGCGAGGTACAGAATTATGATGATTAACATGCCCGAGGTGTACAACAACGTGTTGAAAGGTGTGCAGTGTCTCCCTATCACCGTGATCGTTGGGGGAGAACTGGACTCACATGGTCAATTACTTCGTCAATGGAGCCACCGCAGTGAGGCGACAACTGGAAGAAGGGAAACAATGGTCTGAGAACATGCAGAGGTATATGGACCAAAAGATGTAGAAGGCCTGAATGTATGACATCCGGGTGATCGATGGCCTCAGAAGGAAGTACGAGATCAGGCTGAGGCAAAAATATGTCAACAGTCATGCCAGGGGGAAAGGAAATATACATACACCCTGGGTGATATGGCTACATGCATCTACAACAAGTCGAAGCTCCTGCACAAGCCATGCTCGTATGTGTACAAGGCGTGTGCACAACTCAGGCAGATGTCTATGCCGTATATCTCTGAGTACTATGACATGCAACATCTTTTCGGTACATGGAGTGCAGAGTTTCACTCGTATAGCGTGGATATGAACTATAGGGATGTTTGGCCGAACATGGTGAAAAGGGATGACGACAGACAAGGTGCTTCCGGAACGACATGGATAATAGCCAACATGGGGGCCTGAGCCACACGACGAAGTGCAAGATATGCAAGCCCCTTGGCCACTCCATGAAAGATTGCCCCAACAGATCGAGCGTATCTAGTCATTCTATGTCGTAATTAATTGTACTATCTGCATCCGACCTCGCGTCGACCAAAGACTTCAGCGATCTTGACGGTTAGGGTACACCCAATTGCCCTGTGTGGTGGGAAACAATGCCCAACTAAAGAGATGAATAAGGTAAGCGACGAGGTGCGTCCTAACAACCTCGTCAAGTGCATCCACCGGGCATTGACTGGAAATTTTCAGCCATGTTCGAGGGACACCACTGGCGTTGTCCGGGACAAGTATGCCAAACTGATGCCCCAACCGGGCCTTCCAATCCACTGGTGGACAACCTGGAACAAGTGGCTCACCCCTGATCGGAGATAGGTCAAGAATGAGACATCCTAGAGAGTTGCCGTCTTGGAAGGATTTCATCGAAAGTGGAAGGTGTGCGTCTTTGGTCTCCATCTATTGACAAGTGCCGACATCATACTACCGTTGAAGGTGAAGTAGCGTCCGACCGAGAGCATCCTCGCAAAGGGCAACAAGCCCGTGTCCCGAAGGATTGGGGCGTAGCGAGTATCGAGCTACCAGTAATGCTTCTCGGACCGAAGCACGAGGGGTGGAGGGCCATCCGCGTCCCTGGTAATCCATAACTTGTGTCAGTGAAGCTCATCGTAGAAGGGTTCCAGTAGCTCCAGTAGAGACATAGCTTGCAAGAGATGAAATGCAAGTAAACTACGACATATTAAATATTAGTAAATTACTTATGACAAATTATTCACGACTAATTAATTATGACTAATTAATTATTGCTATATTAATTATAATTTGATAAGTACACCTAATTAATTACCACTAAAGTAATTACGACTAAAAAAGTACAACTAATTAACTACCACTAATTAATTAGTCCTAAGTTAATTAGAACTAAATAGTTATGACTAATTAATTACCACTAGATTAATTACGACTAGTCAATTACCACTAATAAATTACGACTAGTCAATTAGCAGCGATTTATTACCACTTATTAACTACCACTAAAATAATAACGATTAATTACTTACTTCTAATTAATTACAACTAATTAATTATGACTAATTAATTACCACTAGTTAATTACCACTAAATTAATTGCTACTAATTGCTAGGACTAATTAATTATGTCTAACTAATTACCACTAAATTAATTATGACTAATTAATTACCTCTAATTTTTACCACTAACTAATTCACACTTAATTAATAAAGAATAATTATTTATGACTAATTATTTAGCACTAATTAATTACCACTACATTAATTACGACTAATTAATTACCATATAATAATTACCACTAATAAACTACACACTAAATTATTTACGGCTAGTAATTACGACTAACATGTACAATTACTGACTAAATTAATTACGACTAGTTGATTAAGACTAATTAACTATGACTAAAGTAATTACGACAAAAGGAGTGGAGAGAAAAAAATACCTTCTCTTGAAGGCGATCGTTCTATACTAATACGGTCTTAAGAACTGTTATAAACACGGTTGGACCGAAAAGGCGACTGGAGGGGAGGGGGGTGAATAGGAGCACGATATCTTTGTCACCTTGATTGAATTCAATACTAAATTGACTCCAATAGCTATGAAAGCTATGAAGATCAATATACAAGCACAGTGGAAGACTTGTATTGAATCCAATCAAAACCCCGAAGCAAATAGACTAGAAACAGAAAAACTAAAATCTAAATTAGTTGGACTATAATACCCCGAATGTTTCTAAGGAAAGAGAGTAAACAAAAAAAAGGGTTTTTCTGTAATACTCCAACTTAGTCTAATGAAGGAAGCAGTGAAAAGAGAAATTAGACTTTAGAGGAGGGAAATCTGTAATTCTTTGGCAATCTGGGCTTCAGGCTTTGGCCCAGGAGGCCCATGAGGGGCCGGCCACTATTAAAAGGAGGGAGAAACCCTAGCCACCACTATAGCACGCACTGCTACAGTGCTCCCGCCGCCGCTACAGTGCTGCTACAGTGCATGCCCTCCTCCTTGCACTCCGTTGCCCCCTCTTGGTGGTGCTCTCCCATTGCTGTCGGCCAAGGAGAAAGGTGGAGGGAGAGAGGAGAAGAAGAGGAGAGGAGCATCTAGCGGGGGAAATCAGCGGGCACGCGTGTCTCCAAGGGTAATGAATGTCGTTTTCGTTGTTTGATTAGTCGTAGATGTGAATTCGATTAGAATTGATTGGATCGAACTCTGTCTGTTAAAGATTCAATTCTGTCCAGTAGGTTGCGTGGGTAGTTTCGAGTTCTTAGAGGCCGAATTGAAGGTTTTCATCTCCTAGAGATATTTAGATAATATTCTTAGCTTTTCGTGGCCGCCAAGAACACCTGATTCCGACGTACGGATCAAAAGTTATGATAGTTTTAGTTTCTACTGTCCAGAATTCTGACGCGATTGATCTGTCAAGTTGTCTCATAAAATATGATTATGATAATGGAATATTCGGGGTTTTCACCCAACTAGGTTATTGTAGAAATTTTTATAATCTTTCCATAATGTTAAAGAACGCCCTAATCGAAGTTGTTGATAAAAAGTTATGACCTGTTCTTTACCGCTGTCCAGAATCTTAGCTATGTTTCAGCAGTCATTTTAATTAGTAGATTGATTATTGTTAAGGTCCGAATGAGGACTTCTCCATATTATGAAATTTGTAGGCCTTGGTCTTATCTTTCCAGATCATTAAAGAACATCCAATTTGGAGCTGTATAACGAAAGATATGAATTTTTGAAGTTCTTATTGTAATCTGTCTCTCTGTTGTGGACAGTAGAGAAAGATTAACTTGTTAGCGACTTTTCTTGCACCTTGGAAATTATTGAAATAATTTTATTCTGGAAGCTAGTTCCTTGTAGTTTCCAGAAAGGTTTAGTTCATTGACTTTGGTTGTACCAAATGGAAGTTATGAATTTCACAAGTTGAAAGTACCGAAGATGACAGAACGGTCTTCGGGGTTAAAATCAAGGGCTTAGATGGGGTAATTTGTTCTGTCGATCACCTGGGAAGTTGTAGCTAAGCTCGTGTAAAGTCCGGAAACTTGGATTCATAACTTTTGGGGCTGGGACTCAAAAGTTATGGATTTTTCTTTGAGAACCCAGATTGGACAGATTAGAGTCGGGGTGAAATTGCTAGTTTTTGTGTTGCGTCCAGGAGCGATCGCTCTCGTTATGTTCTGTCGCTTTGTTGAGCACTCTTGTTTAGTATACTTAGTATACTTTACGGTTGCCAGGTGTTGGTGAGCACCAGGGTTAAAAGCTGTTCTGTCGTTATCTTTTCGTCTCATGGTTAAGACAAGTACTTTGATGTTCCTATGTTTGGTGAATGATGCATGCTTGATGTTTGTATTGTGTTTTCCTAAGATCCATGAGAATATTCAAGTTTATGTCCCTTTCTTATGTTTTATACCATGGGTATACATATGATGTCTTCGAATTCATACTTGAGTTCATGCATCATGTTTCATGTGCCTTCCACGGAGTGGATTATAAGACCCATCAATTCGGTATGGGCATGTAAGACCCACCATTCCAATGTGGGCAGATTTGGACACCGTGATGAAACGTTCTTCATACGGGACTTGGGTCCCCACATTTTGTTAAATCTTGGTTTAGGTGAACACCGACGGTGTGTCACTAGCTATCTGGTATAAGCATGTGTGCGATCCATTCTTTTCATTAATTCCATTAATTCCATGCATTCATGTATTCATTCGATTAATGTTCAAATTCTTTAATGAAGTTGTCTTTTTCATATTTGTGGTATGTGCACTATCTATGTACTTGCTGAGTCTCGCACTCATTCTTGCTTTGTTTATTTATTTTTAGGTGATCGTTGGTGATGATTCTCTTGGGAGGAGTAGACACGCACTACTCATTCATTTCACCTTACACCGTTTCAATAATAGAACTTGATTACATCTTTCATTCGTTAAGTGATGGACTGTAATATAATGGAGTTTGATGTTGGTTGACATCTTTTTCTCGTTAAGGTTGTTTAATTAACCACTTATGTTCCATGATCATTCGTTTGGTATGATTATCTTAGTGGATTCATGAGACTTAAATAATTGAAATTTGTGAACTGTTGTTGGATTCAGTTTTTATTTCTGCTTAGGTTTTAAAAGATGTTGATCCTTATATGTTAGTTGATGAGTTATTGTTAAAGTTCTTCCGTAGTATTGTTGTATGTTAGTCCTTTAGGTAGCATTTTGGCTTCCGAATAGCCAGGGTGTTACATGGACGGTCTAACCTCTTGCTAGTTGGCGGTCTGACCTCTAGCTAGTTGGCGGTCTGACCTCCAACTAGAAATCGGTCTAACCTCTGGGCCAATGAATAGTAAAGTTAGCTCGAACTCAAAAACATAAAAAGGTCTAACTTTTGATTCGAGATTCCAAACCTTACCAAACTTGAGACTTCTCTAGAATGTCAGGAACCTATTCCAATCAAGGATCGTCAAGATCCATGCCAAAGTTCCGACCTTTTTCCGTTTTAGAGAAGGTTGCTCCAAAACCGAGTCAAAACCAAAAGATGATCTAGAAACTTGCTCGTGGGTGATTGATGATCAAGATGATCCTAGATGTATTCCCACATGTCATAGCAAGCTAAATCTAGGTCAGAAACCAAATGAAAACTAGCGGATCAAAGAAAGACCCAAAATCATGAAATAGAGAGTAAGAACACAAAGAGACTCATCTTGTGAAATCTTTCTTGGATTGAATCGAGATTGATGTTGGTTTACAGCCACTCCAACCAGGAGGACAAATACTCAATACATGAGCACATAATCAATCCAACTCTCTAGAACCCTAACCTCCCACCAATCTCTCCAAACCCTAAAAACACAAACTAGGGTTTCTCAAATGAAAGAGTTAAGAAGGTGTTGGCCAGCACCCTCCTCTGTTTATAGTGGAGGCTAGCTTCTAGAAAGAAAACCCTAATGGGCACCCGTTAAGCCCACACACAAACGGGTTTCACTTACGCACGCATTTTAAAGCGCCATCTTCAACTCCTCTTGACCTAAACCGCTCCTCCTTGCACTGTCTTGCGCTGTGGGTTAGCAAAAGGTCACCAAAGCGGTATTTAGGTGAAGTTACCAAAATACCCCTTCTCGATCTTTTTTCAAAGACCGAGTCCAATCTTCTTAAAGCACTTCCATGCTTTGCCACATGTAGGTTGATCAATAGCTCTCTTTGTGTCGGCAAGTCTCTCCCATCCGGCTCCCACCGAAACCACCATGGCACTTGCACCAACCCCGCCACGCTTGATCTAACTCGTCATGCCAATCGCTGTTCGGTCATCTTTGTCCAATTTGCGCCATACTTGAATCCATTGACCTCACCCGGCATCCTCGATTGTTCTAGACCTCAGCTCTCCAAGCCTAGTCCCGATCATCCTCGCCGTTGACCGTTGTTGACCTCCAAGCAACCTGCACAACAATAGATGGGTGGTATCGGCCACAAGGCGGGCGAGGCGAGTCTGGGCCACATCAATATTAAAGGTTGTTCTTGTTAGGAAACCCTAGGTCCAGACCTTGCAGGTCTGGCCCATGATGTGCTTCTCATCCACCTTGAAGACTATATAAAGGAGGGGACCCCCAACCATTGTATTACCATTTACAGAAGAACAATAAAGAGAAGCCAGAAATCCCCTATATCTCTGTGTTCAATCTACTATTCTATTCTTGTGTTCTTGCATTATTCTTACGATTCTACGTTTATCTACGAGGTAATCGCTCGGACTAGACTCGCCAGCGAAGGTTCCTCAACACGTTATCAGCACGATCGACTCCGATCTACCTCTAGGCCTACGCTACTCAGATCAAAAGGTAACCGTCGTAGCACGACGCTCGTAGATCGAATCTTATTTTCTAGATCACTTTCAATTCCGCAGTTGTTGCTTTCTAGATTGTTTTCTATGGTGGAAATCCATACTAATCTACTGCGAGCCGACTTGAAGTCGTCGGCACAATGCCGATCGGTAAATTGCATGAAAGAGTAGATGATGATTACAATGTGGATTGCAATTCCGTTATAATCTACCGCGAGCCGACTTGAAGTCACCGGCCAAGCCGATCGATGGATTGCATGAATAGTAATTGTGCATGAACAGTATTTGTGCGTGAACATCACGAAAAAATGGCTGGCACCACCGCTGGCCTGCAGCGGGGCCATCGCCGACTGGAGCCGCCATCGGCTCGGTTGGGCCGTCGGCGCGGCCACCCGCCGAGCATGGAGCCGCGCCCGTCGCCCGCCTCTTGTGCGCTATCACCACATGGTCCGTATGGCGGCTCCCCGATCACCCACTTCCCGCAGAGGTGCCGCCGCCCTGCATGGCTGCCCTGCCGCGCCGTTAGCCACATACGGCCGCCGCCACAGAACGCGACCACCTCGGATCGGCTGCGTCGCCCGCATGCGACCGAGCCATCGTCAGACCCCGCACACAGTCGTGCCACCTCACGCCGACGACCGTCATCTCCCCTCGCAGACAGCGCCTTCGCTCGAACCCGCGCTGTCCTCGCGACCTCAAGCGCCCCATGCCGCCCGTCTGACGCCACGCCGCGCCGCTGCCTCGACGCGACCAAGCGGCCACGCGCGCCTCCGCATGGGCGGTGCCGCCGCGCGCCTCTCCGGAACACCCTGCTGCACCGCGTCGCTCCGGACCACCCTACCGCATGGGCTCCGCCCGGGTATGCTCTGCCGTCGGCCTCGCTTACCTGCGCGCAAGAAAGTGTCGCCGCCTCCATCGCACGGAGCCGCCATGTTGTTTTGGGGACAAGGCATGGGAAACCTAATGCCCTTCCTTTTGAACCAAATTAATCGGGCCAAAGTCGGTCAACATGGGCCAAGGACAATGGGCCCAGCCCTAGAAAGAAAACGGGGAGCGTGGCCGAAAGGAAAAAATGAAACCGGAAAAAAGGGGAGGGGGGAGGAAAATAGAAAAATCCCGAAATTTACAAGGAAATATTTCGGGAAAGAAATTCTTGTAGAATAACCACTTAGAAATTGGAAAAAAAATTGCGTAAAAATTTCTCAAAATTAAAATTTAGTGGTTTAGCCCCCTGAAAATTGTAGAATTCACCGAAATTTCATATTCCAGCAGAAAAGGGCCCCGAGAATTCATTGTTTTTTGAATAATTTTGAACTTTTGAAGCATGTTTAACTCTGTTATTGTTATTTCTATGCAATTTATGTATTGTATTTACTGTTTTGATTATCTGTGATTGTTTATATTGCTTTTAATCACTGAAAATAGTAGTAAATCATGAAAAATGCATAGAAAAATACGGGATCACGAACCGGGAGTTCGAAGAGCATTATGAGAATTGTACAACCATTTTATGTAAATTACTAGCAGTAATCTTATGAACTCTTTGCATGAATATGGAAATGACTGGCATCACGAACCAGGAGTTCGAAGAACTAACCCAGCATGGCCAAAATTTGTACAAGTCTTCAACTCTGTGATAATGTAATCACGGATGAGCAGAATATTGAGAAGACTTTCTATACCTTTCACCCAAATACGGTGCAATCTGCACGCAACTATTGTCAAGATGGCTACAAGAAGTATGCCGAATTAATTGACACCATGCAAGTTGCGGAAGCTCAAGATGATGTTCTGAGGAAGAACTACATCCCACAGCCACCTAATAGCAATATTGGACATGAAGCCAATGCTAGCAGCTACAAGGTGATGAAGCCTCTCACGAAGGAGAGGGGCAAGAAGGGTAAGGTCGTGGGTTGCACGTTATTGATGCTTTCCAATCTAAGAAGAAGGGCAAAGGACAGCATGAGGCATACCTCGCCATTCTAGACATGGAGGATCCACATCCATTAGTTGCACTCATGGATTTGGACAACCCAGCAACAGCCCCCATCATCCCTCCTTTGGACTTCACAGTGGCCGCAGCCGTAGTTGCCCAAGATGAGAAGATCGCCATGGAGCAGATTGAGGCAGAAGTTTCTAAATACTTCGCTGATTCGATCTAGTGCACGCATTGCACTTGGATCTTTTATAGTAACTTGCAGTTTGTAATTGAACCAGAACATTGAATTATTTTATTCTTTGAATAATGGTTGTAAACTCTAGAAGAACAAAGCATTAAATTCTTATGATGAGTCCAGCCAGGCTTATATTCCCGTATTTATAATAGTAAGTTATGTTCTGATATCTACTACATATTAATGAAGTACATTATATTAGAACATGTGTGGCGCCCTATGAAGGAAGTGTGCTTAGCAGGATAGCGGCACAACGAATACCATCTTGAGAGAGACAAAAATCTTTCAGTCGATCGGCAAGAATGCTGGTAGTCTTACGACAATCGCAGGCAGCAATACTTCTATAATAGGCTCAGGAAGAGTCACAATTATACTCCCGATGTGCACAACTTTGGTCATTAAAGAAGTCTTGTTGTACCCAGAATCGACTAGAACTCTCAAGGATATTCGCGCTAACGGTTTTCATGTAGAGACTGAAGAAGAATATGGTAAGAAATACCCGCTCATTACAAAGCGTGAAGAAAGTGAAAAAAGGTATTAGAACAACTTCCTTCATATGAAACTGGGCTATACTACACTAATATTAAGGCATCTGTAGCCTATACTGTCCTGAAAACCGTATTTAGAAACCACGCTTTTGCAAAGTTAATCTTGCAGATAATTAAAATTAAGAATAATTTCCTTGATCATCATGTGAAGTTTATCAGAATAGACAACACCGAAGAGTTTATTTTGAAGGCATTTGATGATTATTGCATGAAAATGGGAATTAAAGTTGAGCATTCTGTACCGTATGTCCACACTCAGAATGAACTAGCAGAGGCATTAATTAAAAGGATTAAATTTTTGCCTGACCACTTTGAAGAATTGTAATTTACCAACTACATGTTAGGGACACACAGTCTGGCTTGCAGCAACTCATCAATTTTAGACTATCGGCATATCGGCATGTAACATCGATTTACCTATGCAATTAGTGCAAGAGTTAGCACCGAAAATTTCTAATCTTTGAAGATTTGGTTGCAATGTTTATGTACCTATACCACCACCACAGCGAACTGCAATGGGCCCTCTCCGAAAGTCTAGGATATACATTGGTTATGAGACAATATCCATAATCAGGTATTTGGACCCCATGACTGGAGATTTGCATGCAGCTCGCTTCGCTGATAGTATAATTAACGAGAATAGTTTTCTGTCATTAGGGGGAGGAAATCAACCCCTTGATGGAAAATGTAAGGAAGTAGAGAAGTCCAGAAGATAATTGAAGTCCAGGAGATATTTGAAATCCATGCACATGACCCGCGTACTAGTGAAGCAAATAGAAAAGTCCAGAAGATAATTGAAGTCTAGAAGACAAGAGAAGTCTAGAAGATAATTGAAGTCGAGAAGACAATTGAAGTCCAGAAGATAATTAATTTGTAAGCATTAGCGAATCAACTGCCTGGCCACTTTAGTGATTTGAAGAATGTGACCAAGTTGCATGTGCCTGCACGCAATGCACTGGAGAGAGTTGAAATACCGAAGAAAGAAAAAGATATCTCTAATCCTGTCCTGAGGCCTCTGAAAGGATGAGAACTTTGACCCCTCGAATTCGAAGTAACCGGGGATGCCTAGTGAAAAAGGATAAGAAGGACTTGACACAGTCGATCACTGAAATTCCCCAGAACCAGAAGGGGAACCAGTTGAGACCTAGCACTAGTATGGAACCTTCAAAAAAGGCACACTGGATTTGAATATCCCCATGAAGGGAGACATCAACAAGAACGTGTGCGCACACATCGGAGCTGAAAAACTAAAGGGACTTGCCCCCGCAATTGAAAGCAGCGGTGAGCAAGCAGAAGCATTAGAAGAATCGCCCCATGAAGAAATAACTATAAATTATGTGACCATAGGAGAATCTATGAATAAGACAACAGCCAATATCAACATTTTTTTGCAAAGAAAATTGCTACAATCATCAATCTTGATCCAGAGCCTGCATCGCTCGCTGAATGTAAGAAAAGATTATATTGGGAAGATTGAAAGAAGGCAATAGAAACTAAATTATTATCTCTGAATAAAAGAGAGATGCTTATGTCTATAAGACACACGCCTCCCCATGTGCACCCCGTAGGGAATAAGGGGGATATTTGTTTGAAAGAGAAATGAAAATAATCAAGACTCATTGCACAAGGTTTCACTCAACGTTCAGGAGATGATTATGAAGAAATCTATTCCCCGGTCATAGGCGAAACCACCCTTTAAATATTTAATCTCAATGACAGCTAACTTTAATTTAGAAATGAAATTGATGGATGTGGTAACTGCATACCTTTATGGAATATTTGATTCAGACATTTATATGAAGGTACCTGAATGTATCCTTGTCTCTAACCATGATAGAGAAAATAGAAATTTGTACAGTGTGAAACTTAGAAAGTCACTGTACGGACTTAAGCAATCAGGCAGGATGTGGTATAATCGCTTGAAGCAACTTTCTTTGCAAGAAAGGCTACACGAACAATGAGAATAATCCTTGTGTATTTATACGATGATCCCAGGATAGATTTTGTATAATCTCAGTGTATGAAGATGATCTGCATATTATTAGAACCCTGGAAGGTATTAAGAAAGCAAGCTCTTACCTAGAGTCGGAGTTCGAAATGAAAGATTTGGGTAAAACCAGATATTGCCTAGCCTTGCAGCTTGAGCATGCCCCTAAAGGGATTTTAGTTCATCAGTCAACCTACACTCAGAAGGTGTTAGAAAGGTTTGGTTTTGAAAAGGCATACCCTTTGAAAGTGCCAATGGCCTGAAGGTCCTTGCAGCAAGACAAAGATACATACAGACCTAAAGAAGAGGGGGAGGAAGTCTTGGGACTGGAATTCCCATACTTAAGTGCAATAGGAGCACTCATGTATTTAGCAAACTGTACCAGACCGGGCATTACATTTGCCGTGAACCTATTAGCAAGGTATATTGCAGAACCTACCAAAGGCAATGGCAGGGAATGAAGGACATCTTCTAGTACCTCCAAGGAAGCAAAGAACTTGGTCTATTCTACAGAAAGAACCAAGACCTAACTTGAATGACTATGCAGATGCCGGGTACCTGTCGGACCCGCATACAATCAAATCGCAAACAGGCTATGAACTCCTATGTAGTGGAACTGCAATTTCATGAAAATCGTCTAAGCAAAGTCTTGTATCGACTTCGACGAACCACTCAGAAATAATAGCACTACACGAGGCCTTACAAGAATATGCTTGGCTTCAGCGGATGATTCACCACATCCAGTAGTCGTGTGGATTGAATACCGCACAAATTAACCCCCACTATTATCTATGAAGATAATGCAGCTTGTTTGCACAAGTGCAGATGGGTTATGTGAAGAGTCATCTCACAAAGCATATCAACCCTAAGTTCTTCTATGCTCATGAATTGCAAAAGATGAATGAAATTAAAGTACTGCATACTAAGTCATGTGAAAGTCTTGTAGATTTATTCACTAAGTCACTTCTAGCGTCTAGTTTTGAAAGATGCATACGTGGAATTAGAATGACGAGACTTAGAGAAGTGCATAATTCATGGGGAGAATCTTCACGAACTCATTATTGAAGTTCGATCACGAAGATCGAGTACCCAAAGAATAAATCTTGAAGATTAAATGAAATTGGGTGGATTGTACTCTTTTTCTCTTAACGAGTTTTCCTAAAGTTTCTCAACTAAGGTTTTTAACAAGACAATTCGTGCAGCACAGCAGAACGTGTTTCATGTACTCTTTCTCCAAATTTTTTCCCACTGGGTTTTTATGAAGTTTTGACAAGACATGAACATGACGGATGAGTGTCCAAGGGAGAGTGTTAGGAAACCCTGGGCCCAGACCTTGCAGGTCTGGCCCATGATGGGCTCCTCATCCACCTTGAAGAGTATATAAAGGAGAGGACCGCCAACCATTGTATTACCGTTTACAGAAGAGCAATAAATAAAAGACAAAAGTCTCCTATATCTCTGTGTTCAATCTACTATACAGTTCTTGTGTTCTTGCATTGTTCTTACGATTTTACACTTGTCTACGAGGTAATCGGTCGGACTGGACTCACCAGCGACGGTTCCTCAATAGTTCTGTGCTAGTTTGAATGGACTTGTAAACTAGTACATTCCAAAGGCGGAATGAAGCTTAAAAACCAAGGTAGTCAAAGTCAGGATTTTGATATGGATCGATTTTCTTCTTCCAGAGTAGAATCTTGGCATCAAATAGTAGAATCATGAATTCTACCAAATTTGTAAAGAAATACATATGTTTTATTTCGATAATACAATAAATCAATTTGTTATTATCATGGGCACTAAAATATGTTGTTAGAATATGTACCCGTATTTTAGACATGAAACACATCATATGAAAAAACTTATAACAATGATGTCAATTTTCACAAATTGATCTCTAAAATTGGTATTTATATGTGAATGTTGTGACCTCTAGAAGATAAGTTTTGCATAATTGAATAGAATCAGCATAATTGAGTTGGGAGTTCAGGTCAAATCAGAGTTGGGATTCTAAGTGAGTCTACAATTAAGATCGGGATTCTACCCCAATTGGGATTAGAATTGGACTCAGAATGACATGGTCCTATGGAGTTGCAGAATCCTAAGATTCTATAACTAGAATTGGAATTTTAACTACATAGATAAAAACTCGATGAAATGAAATGAAAAGAAAAGAAGAGAAGAGAAGAGAATTTGAGCCAAACTAGTATTTGGTCGACAGTTTTGTCCAGACCAAAGAACAATGCCTAATTAGTACAGGTTAATTAGTGTGGACTAATTGACTTAGGTAATTGGTATAGCTCTGCAGAAGACTGGAACGATGAATTATTTGTATGGACTATTTAGTACAGGTTAATTAGTGTGGACTAATTGACTTAGGTAATTGGTATAGCTCTGTAGAAGACTGGAACACCACTTGTAGCATTTTAGATTGCAAGTTAGCGTTAGAATCAGATAGTGCCTGGTATGGAATAGCTTGGTTTTCAGGTTGAATCAGAATAGTGTATTGCACGTTCATTCTGGCCTCTGCCTTAGGGAATGAATGACGCCTTGACCATGCTGTACTGTAATTGTTCATGATAGGCGAAGGGCCGTAAAAATGTAAATTACAGTGTAGCAGTACTTGCATATCGTGTGTTGCGATCTGACTAGTTGCAATATTGGAAATATTTGTAGGCAGGCATCAGTCATGCCTATACCCACTACATTGAAAGTGCATTACGGTGATGGCACCGTTCGTGAAGGTCCGTACGGTGTTGACTTGAGCAGTTTTCCGCAAGCTGCTCTGGTACACCCGGACGGTGAGAATGCACGAATCGCAGATATGATGTATTGGCTCACCCGCAGCTTCTCCTTGGACCCTGAGGTGTGCAGTGTTGTCATACAAGGGCTTTGGAGCCAGTCTCCCACGGACATTAGATGGGAGTTGAGAAAATTGATGCGCACGGCTGTGTGGAAGGGCTTTATAGAAGGTTGTCGGCGCTGTGGATACAAGTGTGTGCTGCTTGTGCAAGCATGCCCAAATGAAGCTGTATAGGGCCCTACCGATGGATATCATCCGGGTGGTGGGAGCAGCTCGGGCGCCCAGCATGTTAGTTAAGAAGAGGACTTGGAGGTCGGTGTTACGAAGGGTTCAGAGGATGTTGCTCGTGATGAGGCCGATGCGGTAGATGCAGGAGGGGAAGATCAGTCAACGCATGGTGAACCTACAGGACAAGCTGATGAAGGAGAGCATAGGGAGTACATAGTGTGTCAAATGGATAGCGATGACCAGATGGCCTTGGTTGAAGAGGAAGTTGTACAGGAGAACGACAAGGACATTTCCGATGAGGATGGAGCTCCCATCCCCCAGGAATGGAACATGTTTGACACTGAGGGTGTAGCTACGAATGACAAGCAGAAAGGTTCGGTTGCCCTCAATGTTTGTTGATAAGACTTCCTTGCAGGATGCCATTAGCTGTGGGCTATGTCCATGCAATAGACGTTTCAGGTCGTCAAATCTAGCCAGGAATAGTACACCATCAAGTGCGAGTAGGCCGGTTGTCCTTGGTGAGTGCACGCACATAGACCGAAGTATTAGACTCACTGGATTGTCTCGAAGGTGGAGCCGCACTCCTGCGTGCTTAGTAGTGTTTTGCCAAGGCATCGTAACCTAACGTCGACCTTCATAGCCAATTTGATGTATGGAGAGATACTGGAGAAGAAGGGTGTGGAGGCCAAGCACATCATAGTGGCTGTGACGACCTCATCGGAATCAACTGGGAACCGGGCTCTTTTTTTTTGAGCTGCGGTACTACCGCACAGAGGAGTGGCAGTACCGCTCAGTTCAAACCGAGAGGAGGTCCACCAGGACCTCCCAGGAGGTCTTCTAGACCTCCTGGAGGTCTTGGCCGCCGCATGAGCCAGTCCCAGGACAACAGAGCTAGCTCGCGTAGAATCACTTTGGTGTGATCACAACCACAAGGTCAAGACAAGAGATGAAGCAGACAAATTAAACTTAGTATTAAACAAGACCTTATAGTCCAAGCTTAATTACAGAAGGTTTGCCACTTGGGCTTACGAACCGACAACAAAAGAACCTTGACAGCCGAAACACCAGAACATTTAGAGGCCAAACGGCAAGCCCACAGGCTGTTGAGTGGAGGACGTCCTAGGCAGCGAGGTCATCAAAGAAGTCCTCTTCAAAGAGGTCTGAGCTTCCTTGCACTTGGTCATCTTCATACACTGCTTTGACACAGGGCTTAGAGCCATGAGTACTTTGAATGTACTCAGCAAATCACAGGGGAACAATTATGCAAATAATAATCATGCAAAGGCTTACCAGAGGAAGGCTTTATGGTTAGTTGCGCAAAGCAATATTTGGCACTAATTAACATAATAGATTGTAAAGCAGCGAGTTAAAACAATAATACATAATTACATTGTTTGAAAAGAAGGGAGTGAGCACCCACTCACATCCAAACCACTCGGGGGAGGTCTGGTTGCACCCACACCAGACCTCTCCCAAGACCTCTCTAGAGCACCAACTCTAGAGCTCAAACCCAAAGACTGGACCACATCTCGAGCCACCATGACCCTCTAAAGCCGGCCAAGGTCTCTTGAGGCAAGGCCACAGCCTCTCGCAGAAGAGTCCAGCAACACCAGCTTCTCAAAAGCTATCCCTTGCACCATTTTCACTGGTATTGTCCATGACCAAGGACTTGGCTATTCAATAGATTTTACACTCTGCAGAGGTGTACAACTTACCCACAGTCCACGATCTCTCTAGCGGGACGGGTTCCGGGAAGGCCCTTGCTCACTTCCGAAGGTGAGTAGTCTAGAGAGAGCGGCAAGGCCTTTACAAAGCTTTGAACTGGCTCGGAGCTGTCCGCTAAGGTTTCGCATTCCCCCCCCTTTGGTCTAGAAGTCCGCAGGTTATGGGGTGCCCTTCTTGCGCCAACTAATCAACACGCCATCCAAAACAGCCCCAAGCCATCTCATTGCTAATTATTCAGCCCGACCACCCCCATAAAGTGATCTTGTGGTTGCAATCGATTGGCCCAGATCAACGAAACACAAAGTTAAGTCCTTAATTGTGCTTAGGCAAGACTTCCACAAACCCGTGTGCAAAGCACCCACTTCTCACTCCCTACCTTCTTGCCCAAGCAAAACCAATTGGGTTCAACCCGGCCACTGGACCACCCAGTCCTGGCTCAAACAGTTATTAGGGTGATCTCGCACCACAATCAACACAACTAAGGCATCCTGCCATAGCTTCTTAACAGTGGCACCGACCACAGATTCCATAGATCATTAGTCAAAATTATTAATTGATGAAGCATGATTCACCAGACCCACGGTTCTATAGCAAGGCTAAGCATAAACTAGCGGTCCCATGTTGGCAATAACAAAAGATACCAACTAAAATACCCAACCTAAAGTTTCCAAAGGGAGTATGTCAATATGTCCAGTAGCAAGTCCAAAGGAGGCATAATATCAAGTAAGGAAGAGTAGCTACTACCCAAACTTTGTCATATAAAAGTAGCCATGCATGATAAAGTAAAACAAAATATATTTGAAAGACTAGGTTCCATATGATCAAGGGCTGTGGCTTGCCTTGCTCAAAGCCTTGAGCTTCTTCCCCCCCTTTACAGAACTCTGGCTCCTCACGGTCTTGGCAATCTACACGGTGAAAACCAAATGATTCAAATAGAGCTCCAACAAGAACCAAAAAGAAACTCCAAATAAGCTCAAATACAAAACCAACAGAAAGGTTGGGAGGTCAAGAGGAGGTCCCAAGAGCTTGCTAGAGACATCCAGGGACTGCTCTGTTGAACCAGGGAGGAGAAATGAGGAAGAAAGCGAGAAAAGATGGGCTGCCCAAGCTATATATAGTTGGAGCCAAAGAGGTTGCCCTAAGGTGCAGTCACTCAGGAGTTGGTAAAGAGGACAAGGAAGTAGGCAAGGAATGTGACAAAAGTATGATATGAGTACTGCATAGCTCTTCTGCCTTGTCTGAGCAGTCTTCAACTTTTCTCTTATTGACTTCACTTGGTCTTCAACTTCCTTCAAGAGATCTGGTCCAAGAACCTGTCCTTCGCCATTCTCTGTCCAGTACAAGGGTGTCCTACACTTTCTCCCATAAAGAGCTTCAAAAGGAGACATTTGAAGGCTTGCCTGGTAGCTATTATTATAGGAGAATTCAGCATATGGTAACATCCGGTCCCAACTAGCTTGCTTTTCCAGGGCACATGCCCGGAGCATGTCTTCAAGTACCTGATTAACTCTCTCGGTTTGGCCATCTGTTTGTGGGTGATAAGTCAGGCCAAGTTGAGGTCTGTGCTCAAGGCATCATGTAGCTTTTGCCAAAATTTGGAGGTAAACTGAAATCCTCTGTCTGATACTATTTTCTTTGGGACACCATGCAAACATACTACCTTTGCCATGTAGATCTCTGCCAACCTGTCTCCTGAATAAGTGGTCTTCACTGGAATAAAATGGGCCATCTTGGTTAGCCGATCCACAATGACCCAAATGGAGTCAAAACCAGCTTGAGTTCGGGGTAGACCAGTTATAAAGTCCATCCCGACCTCCTCCCATTTCCACTCGGGTATGGGTAAAGGTACCAAAAGACCTCCAGGTCTTTGGTGCACCGCTTTGACCTTTTGGCAAGTATCACATTTGGACACAAATTCTGCAATTTCTTTCTTCATATTCGGCCACCAGTACATTTCTTTGATGTCTTGATACATCTTTGTAGCTCCCGGTGGATGGAATACAAGGCTTCATAGGCTTCTTTGAGCAAAGACCTTTTAAGTTCCATGTTGTTTGGCACACAGAGCCTCTTGTCAAACCAAACAGTCCCATTTTCATCTTCGTAAAACCAGGAGACTTCCCTTTCCTTATGTTGGACTTGATTTCTTGAATGCCACGCCTTCAACTTGAGCCGCTCTAATATGATTTTGCAAGGTGGGTCGCACTTCAAGGGTCGCCAAAAATCCTTTTTTCAACCAGTTCAAGCCTAAGCTTCTGAAATTCTTCATGCAAAGGAGGTTGATTTTCTTTTACCATCAGTGTCCTGCTATAAACCTTCCTCGCTTTCGAGCATCAGCCACTACATTGGCTTTACCAGGGTGGTAATGAATTCCCAAGTTATAGTCTTTAATTAGCTCTAGCCACCTTCTTTGTCTCATGTTCAGATCAGCTTGGGTAAATATGTACTTTAAACTTTTATGGTCAGTATAGACTTCACATCTATTTCCAATCAAGTAGTGGCGCCAAATCTTCAATGCATGCACTACTGCTGCTAGCTCTAGGTCATGGGTAGGATAATTTGCCTCATGGGGCCTCAATTGCCGTGAGGCATAGACTACTACTCTTCTTTCTTGCATTAAGACACAGCCAAGTCCTTGCCTTGATGCATCACAATAGACTTCAAAGTCCTTTCTAACATCTGGCAATACCAAAACTGGAGCAGAGGTCAATCTTTTCTTGAGCTCTTGGAAACTTTGCTCACAATCAGGGGTCCATGAGAACTTTTTCTCTTTCTTTAATAGCTGGGTTAGAGGTCTTGCAATTCGAGAAAAACCTTCAATAAATCTTTTGTAATACCCGGCCATACCAAGGAAACTTCGGACTTGAGGTACTGACTTAGGAGATTCCTAATTAAGCACATCCTGGACTTTGTTGGGGGTTAACAGAGATTCCTTTTTCAGATAAGACATGGCCTAAAAAGACCACTTCTTTCAACCAAAACTCACATTTGCCAAATTTACCAAAGAGTTGGTGGGCTCTCAGCTTCTCTAAAACCGAATGGAGGTGGTCTACATGCTTTTCTTCACTCTTGGAATAGACAAGGATGTCATCAATAAAAACAATGACAAACTTGTCTAGAAACTCCATAAACACTCTATTCATCAAATTCATAAAGTAGGTAGGGGCATTGGTTAGTCCAAATGACATAACAGTAAACTCAAATAGTCCATATCTTGTTGAAAAAGCTGTCTTTGGAATGTCTTCTTTACGAATTTTGAGTTGGTGGTACCCTGTCCTCAAATCTATTTTGGAGAATACCGCAGCTCCCTTCAATTGATCAAATAAATCATCAATTCTTGGCAAAGGGTACTTATTCTTGATGGTAACATCATTGAGAGCTCTGTAGTCTACACACATCCTCTGAGTTCCATCCTTCTTGGGCATAAATATCACTGGAGCTCTTCAGGGTGAGGAGCTAGGTCTAATAAAACCTTTGCTCAACATATCCTCAATCTGTTGTTTCAATTCCACCTGGTCATCAACATGCAACCTATAAGGTCTTTTGGAGATAGGGGAGGTCCCTGGGACAAGGTTGATGACAAACTCAATGTCTCTATCTCGAGGTATTCCCAGGAGCTCATCAGGAACACATCTTCAAAGTCGCGACCACGTGGACATCTTTTAAGGCTAGAACTCTGTGTCATAACCAAAGCTCCAAAGAAGCTTTTCCGAGGAGGCTTCAAACTTCATCGAGACTCCACTATGGCTGGTCAAAGAGATACTTCTCTTACCACAGTCCAACATGGCATGGTGGTCTGCCAGCCAATCCATACCCAAGATCACATCTAGGGACTTGGTATCCAACAAAATAAGGTTGGCCAAGAATTCTACTTCCTCAATGACCAACTTAACTTGCGGACAACCCTGGTTCGTGCTTAACTCCGAACCGGGGGATTGAACCAGCAAGGTAGACTTAAGAGCAACCACCTTAAACTGGTGCTTAATAGCAAAATTCCGAGAAATGAACGAATGGGAAGCCCTAGAATCAAACAAAACCGCAGCTGGCACTGAATTTACTAGGAACGTACCTAGTACCACGTCTGGGGAGGTCTGGGCTTCTTCCACTGCAACATGGTTTACACGGCCTCTTCCAGAGGATTTTGAGGTCTTCGCTTGAGGAGGTCCAACGGTTACTTGCGGGGTCCTGACAGGGGGAGGTCCTGAAGGGAAGGTCCCAGCGGCTTGTCCAGTCTTCAGTGGACATTGGTTGGCAAAATGTCCCATTTGATGAAACTTAAAACACGTGATACCCGCCTTTGGGAGGTCTTTGAGAGTCGGGTCGCTTTGCTAGCAATGCGGCGCTGACTTGGAGTTGCTGCTCGGGAGGTCTTGGCAGAGGGTGGTCCTAGAGGTCCTTGGCGCCTGTATTGGTGCTGCACAAAGAACTTGGCACGCTGGGGAGGTCCTTGTTGAGCACTGGAGGCTGGCACCTTTCTCTTAAAAGACTCTGAGAGCTCTCTACGACTCTCTTCAATAAGCATCACCTTGTTTACCATGTGTTGAAAATCAGGGTAGTCATTGCCCACAACCTGGACCTTTAGACTGGGATGTAGTCCTCTCTTGAAACGCTTTTGACGGGCATCATCTGTGGCAACATCTTCACAAGCATAGCGTGACAATTGAGTGAATTTAGTGAGGTACTCACTCACAATCATACTGCCCTGCTTAAGATCTCGAAATTCATTCTTCTTCATCTCTACTTTGCCATCAGGGACATGGGAATGACGAAAAGCTGCCGAAAACTTTGCCCAAGTGATTCTCTGGGGGTCAGCATGGGAGGCACAAAATGTATCCCACCATTCAGCTGCAGGACCTTCCAACTGATGTGACGCAAACAAGACTTTTTCTCTGTCTTCACAGCGAGCAATTTTAAGCTTCTTTTCAGTGGATCTTAACCAATCATCTGCATCAAGCGGTTCAGGGGAGCTTGAAAAGGTGGCTGGGCGAGTCTTCATGAACTCAGACAATCTTGATTGAGGACGGACAGGAGGCGGAGGAGGCACAACTACTGCTTGGTTGTTCTGACTCATCATAGCAAGCAGAGCATTAGCGGTCTGACTTTGCTGAGCCATCATTTGATTCATGTTTTGCATCATGTAACTCATCATTTGAGCTTGGGCTGCCATAAATTGTCCAAATCCGGGATCTGACACTAGCACTGGAGGAGGAGGTGGGGGAGGCAGCTGCTCTGGAGGCTCATTCTGACTGGATGAGTGCTGAATTTGAACCATCTGCACAGAGCTCTGAGGTTTAACAGATAGGAAGAAAGCATAAAAGATAAGAGGAAATAGTACAAAGATAAGTTAGAGCGAGGGGAAGAAAGATAGATTAACCTAATAGGGGTGACTTGGTTAAACCCGAAGAGCCAAAAAGGCCTCAAGACCCAAAAGAGGCAATAAAAGCGCAACCAGAGGTCAAAATGACCAAGCTAAGCGAGACTTAGGTTAAAAGGACCACTATCCACCTAAGCTGGCAAAGTCGGCCCTTTGGAGGGTGCAGAGGCAAGGAGGTCAAGTTAAACTTGAAAACAAAGTTCTAGAGGAGGTAAGATCACAGATCTGAAGAAAAGATGAGATGAGATTAAGACAAGGTAAGAACAACACAGAATTAGAACAAGGAAAGAACCACTAACAAGTTTTAAAGTTGGTTTGATTTAGAAAATAGCTTTTGAACCAAAACTAAAACGACCTTTCTACCTACGGCCACGCCCCACAAACCGACCTGTGGCTCGATACCACCTTTGTGACGACCTTCTAAAACAACTGGAACCTCTTTTTTTTTTGAGTCATGGTACTATCAAGATGAGGAGCGGCAATGACTGCCAGCCATACCGAGAGGAGGTCCACCAGACCTCCCAGAGGTCTTCAAGACCTCCCGGAGTTCTTGGTCACGCCGCACGAGCTAGTCCCGTGACAATAGAGCTAGCTCACAGAGAATCACTTTGGTGTGATCACAACCACAAGGTCAAGACAAGAGATGAAGCGCATAAATTAAACTTAGTATTAAACAAGACCTTATGGTCCAAGCTTGATTACGTAAGGTTTGCCACTTGGGCTTCTGAACCGACAACAAAAGAACCTTGACAAATTAAACACTGTAACATTTAGAGGCCCAATGGCAAGCCCACAGTCGCCGAGTGGAGAACGCCCTAGGCAAATGAGGTCATCAAAGAAGTCCTCTTCAAAGAGGTCCGAGCTTCCTTGCACTTGGTCATCTTCATACACCGCTTTGACACAGGGGCTTAGAGCCATGAGTACTTTGAATGTACTCAAGAAATCACGAGGGAACAATTATGCAAATAGTAATCATGCAAAGGCTTACCAGAGGAAGGTCAGATGGTTAGTTGCACAAAGCAATATTTGGCAAGAATTAACATAATAGATTGCAAAGCAAATGAGTTAAAACAATAATACATAATTACATTGTTTGAAAAGAAGGAGTGAGCACCCACTCACATCCAAACCACTCGGGGAGGTCCAGTTGCACCCACAACAGACCTCTCCCAAGACCTCTCTAGAGCTCAAACCCAAAGACTGACCACATCTCGAGCCACCATGACCCTCTAAAGCCGTGAGGTCTCTTCGAGGCAAGGCCACGACCTCTCGTAGAAGAGTCCAGCAACACCAGCTTCTCAAAAGCTATCCCTTGCACCATTTTCACTGGTATTGTCCATGACCAAGGACTTGGCTATTCAATAGATTTTACACTCTGCAGAGGTGTACAACTTTACCCACACCCACGATCTCTAGCGGGGCGGGTTCCGGAAGACCCTTGCTCACTCAAGGTGAGCAGGTCTAGAGAGTACTGCAAGGCCTTTACAAAACTTTGAACTGCTCGGAGTCGCCCGCTAAGGTTTCAGATCCCCTTGGTCTAGAAGTCCGCAGGTTATGGGTGCCCCTCTTGCGCCAACGAATCAACACGCCATCCAAAACAGCCCCAAGCCATCTCATTGCTAATTATTCAGCCCCGACCACCCCCATAAAGTGATCTTGTGGTTGCACTGATTGGCTCAGATCAATGGAACACAAAGTTAAGTCCTTAATTGTGCTCAGGCAAGACTTCCACAAACCCGTGTGCAAAGCACCCACTTCTCACTCCCTGCCTTCTTGCCCAAGCAAAACCAATTGGGTTCAACCCGCCATCGACCACCCACCTGCTCAAACAGTTATTAGGGTGATCTCGCACCACAATCAACACAACTTAGGCATCTTGCCATGGCTGCTTAACAGTGGCACCGACCATAGATTCCAAAGATCATTAGTCAAGATTATTAATTGATGAAGCATGATTCACCAGACCCACGGTTCTATAGCAAGACTAAGCATAAACTAGCGGTCCCATGTTGGCAATAACAAAAGATACCAACTAAAATACCCAACCTAAAGTTTCCAAAGGGAGTATGTCAACATGTCCAGCAGCAAGTCCAAAGAAGGCATAATATCAAGTAAGGAAGAGTAGCTACTGCCCAAACCTTTTCATATAAAAGTAGCCATGCATGATAAAGTAAAACAAAATATATTTGAAAGACTAGGTTCAATATAATCAAGGGCTATGACTTGCCTTGCTCAAAGCCTTGAGCTTCTTCCCCCCCTTCGCAGAACTCTGGCTCCTCACGGTCTTGGCAATCTACACGGTGAAAACCAAATGACTCAAATTGAGCTCCAACAAGAACCAAAAAGAAACTCCAAATAAGCTCAAATACAAAACCAACCGAAAGGTTGGGAGGTCAAGAGGAGGTCCCAAGAGCTTGCTGGAGAGGTCCAGGGACTGCTCTGTTGAACCAGGGAGGAGAAATGAGGAAGAAAGTGAGAAAAGATGGGCTGCCCAAGCTATATATAGTTGGAGCCAAAGAGGTTGCCCTAAGGTGCAGTCACTCAGGAGTTGGTAAAGAGGACAAGGAAGTAGGCAAGGAATGTGACAAAAGTATGATATGAGTACTGCAAAAGTGACAGCACTTAATGCGATACAACATGCATTAAATGTGGGGGAGACTTCTTTGCACAAAGGACACAGTCAAAGGATACAGAAAACTAGGTGTGACTACCATGTGGGTCCAGCCAAGACCCGCAGAGGAGGTCCTGCGAAAACATTGAGGAGGTCTTGCAGTGAACAAGGGGAGATCCTCACCCACAGGGGAGGTCCTGACGGTTGGATCTCCGGGAGGGAGGTCCAACGGTCAAGATCAAAGACACCAGAGGAGGTCCGCAAGAGCTAAGAGGAGGTCCTCACCCGCAAGAGAGGTCTAAACGGTTGGATCTCCAGAAGGGAGGTCCAACGGTCAAGATCAAATACGAACGGGGAGGTCTGCAAAGGCAAAAGGGAGAGCCTCGCCCGCAAGGGAGGTCTTAGACGGTTGGATCTCCAGAAGGGAGGCCCAACGGTCAAGATCAAACATGAACGGGGAGGTCTGCAAGGGCAAAAGGAGGAACCTCGCCAAAGGGAGGTCAGGCGTGGGATCAAATCCAGGAGGTCTCGAACGGTTAGGATGTCCAAGGAGGTCCTAACGATTGGATCCGAAGGAGGGAGGTCTGGACGGTTAAGATCTCCAAGGGGGAGGTCTTTAGCGGCCAGATCTGCAAGGAGGGAGGTTTGGACTGTTAAGATCCCTAGAGAGGAGGTCCTAACGGCCAGATCTACAAGGAGGGAGGTCTGGACAGTTAAGATCTCCAAGGGGGAGGTCTTAGCGGCCAGATCTGCAAGGAGGAAGGTCTGGATGGTTAAGATCTCCAGAGAGGAGGTCCTAACGGCCAGATCTAAGCAAGGGGAGGCCTGTGCGGTTAAGATCTCCAGAGAGGAGGTCCTAACGGCCAGATCTAAACAAGGGAGGTCTCAGGCGGTTAAGATCTCTAGAGAGGAGGTCCTAACGGCCAGATCTAAGCAAGGGAGGTGCATGCGGTTAAGATCTCCAGAGAGGAGGTCCTAACGGCCAGATCTAAGCAAGGGGAGGTCTGTGCGGTTAAGATCTCCAGAGAGGAGGTCCTAACGGCCAGATCTAAGCAAGGGGAGGTCTATGCAGCCAAGATGAAGGGCTAGAGAGATCCCTACGGACCCGGGGAGGTCCACATGAAGGGGAAAGTCGACCCCAAGATTAGAATTTCGAAATCAAAGACATTTGAAACACACACCCGAGCTAAAACGCCACGGGGTGGACACGACCCAAGAGAAGGTCAAAACCAAAGGAGGGTTCGAATGGAGAAGGAGGTCTAAACCCTGAAAAGAGATTCAAACCAACAAAGAGGTCTGAGAGAAAGGTTAAGCTAAGAGGCATCCAGAGGGAGCTTGGGAGAAAAACCAAACCACGCAACACCAAGGGACAACAAGAAGCCCCAACCAACAGAGAACACCAACAAGGGACTTAGTTCAAGTTTTGGTTAGGTCAAGTTAAACTCTCCAACTTCCAAAATACCAAGTTAAGCTTGAACAGGCAAACAAACCAAATGGTTCCTTTTGATTTTTACAACTGGCAAGGGCTCTAGAGAAAACGAGATGTTACAGTGGCTATTGAGAAGAAATTCAAGTACAAGATCAGCTATGCGAAGGCGTGGCATGCGAAGCAGAAGGCTTTGGAAAGATGGTTCGGGTCTTTTGAGGCGGCGTACGACAACCTTCCTTGTATGCTTTGGGTGCTGAAGGAGAGAAACCCAGGAACATACACTGCTGTGAAGAACAAGCCATCTAAAAATTCACGATGTTTTGCGATATTGCATAGGGCCTTTGTAGCCTTTGGTGCCTGCATCAAGAATTTTAGGCATATGCTGCCCGTGATCTCAGTTGATGGGACCTTTTTGACCAAAAAATACAAGGGGTAGATCCTTACGGCCATTGACGTTGACGGGAACAATCAAATTCTGCCGTTGGCCATCGCATTCATCGAAGGTGAGAATTACGACAGCTGGTTGTGGTTCCTTTAACATGTGAGGGTGGGAGTTGTTGGAGCTCGTCCTGGTGTGTACGTGATCAATGATCGCCACACTGGGATGATGAAGGCCATAAGAAAACTTCAGCAAGACCCTGAGGAGTAAATGGTACATTCGCCACTTGGGGGCCAACTTTTTTAAGAAGTTCCCGAAGCAACTGTTGGTGAAGCTATTCAAGAGGCTGGCAATACAGAACCAGCAGCGCAAATTTGATGCTTTATGGGCGCTGCTGGATGAGCACAGCAGGAAACACGTGGACGAGAGGAACCAGGGACCAGAGTCTGAACCTACTGATCCGAGGAGGAGGACCTCGAGGAACATCGAGTGCTTCTCCCACTGGATCAAGGCCGAGCCATTGGACAAGTGATCTCTGCTGCACGACACAGACGGGGCAAGGTACGACATAATGACCACTAACCTTATGGAGGTGTACAACTGGGTTCTTAGTGGCCTTCGTTCTCAGCCCCTCGTCGCCATCGTGGAAGGTGTTCTGCACAGCACAATCGAGTATTTCAGGGAGAGGCATGTAAATGCCGCACTTCATGTCGCCAACCCTCAAACACCGTACTGCTTGAAGATTATGGCATACATGCAGGTGAAGACAGAGAAGGGCTATTCGCACACGGTGTACATGATGGGCAATTCGGAGCATCATTTCGACATGCTCCTCCGGGATAGAGTCGGATTTGGGACGACTCGTTCTCTTGTCACCCACGAGGTATGCCTTGGAGATCATGTGAACGAACCTAGCTGTACGTGCAACAAGCCGAAGCTCTTACACAAGCTATGCTCTCATGTCCTCGCCGCATGCGGGATTATGCATATGGACCCTTCGAACTTTGTGTCCAAGTACTTCTTGAAGGAGAGGGTGGCGTAGGCGTGGACTGGTGAGCTTAGGGGATTAAGGGTTTTGGGTAACATCGCCACCTTGGATATTGTAAACAGGACCTGGATTCCGGATGTTGACATGCTGAAGGGTGGCAAGGGTCGTCGGTAGAGTCATCGTATTACCAATGATATAGACGAAGCGCAAGTTAGGGCGTTGGGTAGATGCTACGGGCGCTGCGGCCATGAGGGCCACACAGCTAGCCGATGCAAGGCACCAACTGAGGAGTAGGCACCGGCTTGGTTTGCGGTACCACTTCTTCGAGTGTGCAAAGTGGGACCAAAATTGCAAATCAGTGTACATTGTCATCTGTACTTCGTATTATTTATGTAACTGTTCTGCTACTATACAATTTTCATTTGATGTACGTACTACTGTAGCACATGTATCGTATGTTGCATGTAATGTTTATGTAAGTGTTGTAGTACTATCCATTTTTTATTACTTTTCAAAGTACTATCCTGGTAGCCTAGTACTGTTTTGTTTGTTTGTTTGTTTACGAGTTAAATTTACTCATGCTTTACATTCGATATTTTATTTACGCGTATTTGCTAACTTGAAGTTGTTTTGTAGGTATGGCTCGTGACCCTCGCGGATCCGACTGGAGTTTCGGCCTCCTGGAGGAGCGTGTCAACCGGCTACATTGCGTGTCGCATCGTGTCCCGCATCCTGCTAGCACGGGTGATGCGACTATGTTGGGGGTGATCCGCACACGGACACCTCGGGTGGCCTGGAGGCTAGACCCAAGTTGGACAGATAGGTTAGCATACGTCGGCACTGTCTTCTCGCCATACGTACCTTTCGTACTGACCTTTTCTTGCTTCGTAGGCTTAGCGCTGCCGGTCTACTACCTCTTGCCTGAATGGTGCAGGCCACGGACGAGGACGAGCCAACAGCACCTGTGGTCAGCGACGACGAAGACGTCCATGCCAGGCCAGAGCGGTCACGATGCTTCCCGTTCGACCGCTCCTTGCTGATAGCTCTCGTGGACCGATAGTATGTCACATCTCCATTTGTCAGCACGCGTCGTGTTTTTTTTATTAACTAACAATATTTGCAGTGTAGGTATTCTGCCCTATGACGAATTAGGGGCCTCCCTAGGCGACGCAGACATGCACGACTTGTGGATGAGGACCCGACACCTCAGCCCACACCCGCTGAGGTTCTCTCCAGGTCACAGCTCGCCGGTGCGCCAGTACCCACACAGGCGACAGTTCTATCCACCCCTCCGCCTTTTAGTCCTGTTAGACCTGGCCTCCAGACCATCTTTCCCTCTCGGGGCCAAGGTCCTGACACCCAACGTAGAGGAGGGGGTCCAAGTGAGCCTGTACGGGAGGACGCAGAGGTGAAGTGGGCCGTGGTGACACAGGAGGGGATGCTGGGGGTGCGGTTGGGGGGGCCTAGTAGGGGGTGTCCCCCTACACTGGCTGTACTTTTATTCGTTATGTGATACTTCAATTTTGCACTTAATGTGTGATGCATGTAATACTTTTGCGTTCTTATGTGTACTCGTTCATACAATGCATGTTTGTTCAATGCATATCAACGCCTATAGCTTAATGCACGCGATACATCGATGCAACAGTCAACTCGATAAAAAGCAACCGCAATGACGTGCCCACCATTTAGTTACATGCTTGAATATAATTGCATACAGAAGGGGAGACTACTGAGGTACAAGCTTCTCTGGTCGTGCCTAATGGTAGAAGGTGCCTCACACTACCCACATAGAGTGTTGTACAGGGGGCGCCACGGACGTGGCTGACCGTCGTTGTAGTGGCACGCACATATGTAGCTAGGGTTCGCGCATCAACATGTGGGATCATAGGAACTTCCTATATTCACGGCCTCCTCGTTGCCCCTCTCGCGCTGCATTTGTTGGCGGAGGTCATCGTTTTGCTCATTGAGATTGTCAATCCACGCCTCCAACTGAAATATTCGGTCCCACAATGTATCCACGTACATCATAACATGTCATTCGTGGGGAGGATCGATCCAGTGGACAAAGTCGCATTTCGCTATCTGCTGGAAAGGACGACTAACATGGAGGCTCTATTAGTAGTAACATAAAGCAAACTATTTGTTAATTGTACCCCAGAGTGTGGGCATCGGAAGAAACGCCGTCCGTCATCGAAAGGGGCGTCTGTGACCTGCACGGCAGTGTCCTCCCTGTGTCCGCATTTCAGCCATACCGGTTGAGCACGATTGTTCGGCATCAATCGGTAGTTAGGGCTGAAGTCCTTCATCCCTTCGAGGGGAAGGTCTTACTTCGGCGACCCCGGTTGGACTGGTTCCTCGGCGTCTGCCATGATATGTTACTGTACGACGGAGAAGATTCTTCTTTCTACGGTTTGAAGGGTCGAGTGGTCCTACTTTTGGAGCGTGGGGCGTGCATTTTATAGCCCGCGGGGGAGGCTAACAAAGTGGGTAATGTGTTAGCTTGTAGATGACAAGACCAGACGGGACTGATTGCTTTGCGTAGGGATAAGACCAAACGGGGCAGCTTTGCGCAGTGACAAGACCAAAGGAGAGAGCCTTGCGTAGTGACAAGACCAAACGGGACAGCTTTGTGCAGTGACATGACCAAATGGAGCAGCTTTGCGCGGTGACAAGATCAAAGGAGACAGTCTTACGAAGTGACAAGACCAGACGGGGCAGCTTTGCACAATGACAAGACCAAACGGGGCAGTTTTGCGCAGTGACAAGACCTAACGGAGCAGCTTTTTTCAGCGAGAAGACCAAAGGACAACACTCTACCATGCCAACCCTTTGGCTTATAAAAGGAGGTGGAAGAGATCTAGAAGAGAACACTACACAATCAAACCCAACACTACACCATAGCTTGCTTCACCATGTCGGGATGGACAACATGAAGAGGCAATGGGACGAGATCTGCGAACTAGCAAGGGCTGCTAGGGCCAGGAAGAGCAAGCAAGGGCTGCTACGGCCCGGCTCGAACAAGAGGAGCATGCTAGGATGACAGCTCTTCGTAATGACGCCCCCCCATAGAAGCAACCTCTACCAGAACGTTTCAATCGAGCGTTCGCCGCAACACCCACCAGAGGGGGAGACACCGCCCCTCTGTTGGTGCAGGGGCCCATGCAAGTTCTTCAAGTCTAAGCAGCGGCTGAGCCTGGGCATGCGATACTGGGGTTGCGCGAACTACTCCAGTGACTATCCCGACCGATGTTGGGACACGCGCAGCTGATAAGGACCAGTTACAGTGTTTTTCCCCTCCTATTTCTCTTTCAAAGTACGCACTAGCAACCTCTCCCGTCTACCCATAGTCCTCGGATCCGCTATGTGGCTATCGCAAGTGGATCGACCAAGAGATCCACCCACATGACTAGTGGACTCTCGACTACGAGGAGTGGGATGTCAAAAGGGCCCACGAGATCCGGGAGAGCGCCGCAACGACGACCAAAACGAGCGCATATGTCGGGAGACGAAAGCTCATCTTGAGGCGTGCAGGCGCAGGGAGCGCGAGGCTCGCGAGAGGGAGCGTGAGAAAAAGAGGGAAATGACAGCCAAAGCCAAAGAGGCCGGCGAGGAGTTCAACGCCGAGCCAGCAAGGAAGGGAAAACGGCCCCGGTCCACACAGTAGGTCGGGTCATTCTGTACTAGTCCCCTGTCGAAGGTCGAATCTATTTCTATTCCAAAAAGACGCATATGTACCGTAGGATTACTTTAGTTTGTTGCATCGTGCATGATGCTGTTTCTTATGCACGTAACCAGACCCTATTGTGCCGTGTTATTCCCAACTTCATTATAAAGTCTATTTTAATTCGCAACATCAAATATCTTCGTCTTTTCGTATTCAATTCTTTCGTGTTATTCCCAGTTTCATTATAAAGGTATCCAACAACATGTATCATTTCTGGGGCAAGGTCTAGAAATTTTGTGCAGTTATTTATGAAGGATATATACGCTGAAATGTCAAAGGTTATCAATCCACAAAACGATTTTCAGTCCATACATGTATTTACGCTCAGTTAAAAAGATAGTCTTATATATGGTTCGCACATAAATTCTCTACTTGTAAGTTATGGATAGTTCGAGAGGGATTATTAACTTTCAAATATTTTTAAAAAGGATTAAATAATAAAACCAGCCTCCTGTCGCTGAACCGTTGGGCGACAGGGATGCAATCGCCTACCGATTGGGTGACAGAACCTGTCGTCCGACCATTGGCCGACTTCATCTCTGTCGCCCAACGGTATAGCTACTACATTAGTGTCGCTTGGCCATTGGGCGCTGGAGCCAGTCGCTTGGCCGTTGAGCGACAGAGGTATAATTTTGTAAAAAAAATTTGCAGGTATAATTCCAATCGCCCAACGGTTCGGCGACAGAGGTATAATTTTGTTAAAAAAAATTTGCAGGCATAATTTTGTAATTTCAAATAAAAAATGATTATTTTAAAAAAATTCGTTCAATTTGGCCCTTGCAATTATGACTCCAGAGACATCTAAAGGCGAACATTCATGCGCGACCAATCGAGGGTCCCCATCTAAATGCCTTGTAAATTCTTGGTTGCAACATCCAAATTGATGATGCCTGAAACATGGCAGAGTGCCCCTTGGTAGTACTACTACTGAATAGGCAGCAGTCATGCTCATGCAGAACAATTCAGAAATCGCCAGAGATGACATTTGGCAGATTAACAGTGACAAGAAGAGGAGGCACTTTCACTTTGTTTTCCTTAGCTGATAATGACTCATGAGTAGTAAACCAGCACAGATGTTGCTTGATATCTGTGTTGTCTGAACGCAATCAAGCAAGAGATTATTTGTCAAGAAACCGCATAAATATCAAGCTAGTTCATGTCTCACATCTCTATCAAGGGAACCTCGACACATTAAACATATTCTTACTGTCTCTTCGTTTATGTTTGTGAAGCCAAAACAGGTGACTAGTCCATGATCAAAAGTCATTCGCCCAAACTAACGATATGACCCCAAGACTAGGAATGTACGGTACCGAAAACTCGAGAACACTTGCTCAATGCTTATATCATTTTCGTCAAGATTATGGTCCCAATAAATACTCAAAACACATGCCTTGACAAGAAGGCACACACCATTTCCCAAAATTATATACTCTCCGAAGAGCGCCTCCAGGAGAGTCATCATGATGAGCTCTCAGGGTGCTATCATTTCGGATGTCCCCAAGCAGGAACATGACGATGGAACTGGAATACACTGAAGATGGTGCATTGCCCCTGTTACATGCTTGCAGTGACCGATAAGATTTTGAGTAGAAGCTGGCCTTCAAGTCTGAATCAAGAAACACCGGAGGTGGTGCTCCAAGATGGCCAAGAGCTCTCTGCCTTGGCTACCCCTGTCCAGTTGTCGACCCTCAAGCCTACCTGCAGCCTCCACAAGCTGCCCTCTTAGCCTCTGCGGCAATAGCCGCCCACCTGACTCGATGCATTCCCTATACAGTGGCAGGTAGGCCATGGCAATCACCAGCTGAAGCGGGAGGTTCCTCAGGCAGATTGGTGACTCGCCCTTTTCCATTATCCTCATGAAGTTCACAAAGTGCTCTTGCGCAGATGCAAATCCCTCAGAAAAGGCTGCCTCTGACCAGTGCTCAAGCATGAAAGACCTAAGCTTTGCATCCGCGGACTCATCAGCAGATCTTGCTATGCTGTCAGCCACAGTGTATGTGGCAGCTGGGTCATTGAGGAAGTCTGAGCGGAGAAGAAAATCCACACCATGCAGGGAACCTGTGCTCCTCTCACCAGCAGCCTTGAGAATTTCGATGCTGAGGGGGGCAAGAACATGTTGTGGGACTAGAGGCAGAAGATAGGCAGCAACTGCAACCTGACTACTAGAGGTGGCGGCGGTAAGGGCTAGGCAAAGCTCCATGTCCCGACACCCACGGTTGACGAACCATTCAACAACTTGAAGGCATCCACGTTCAGCTGCCCGCATTAAAGGGCCAAGAAAGGCAACAGCATTACCTTCCTCAACTAAGCATCCCATGGTTTCAAGTTTCCCATAGTGGGCAGCAAAGCCAAGGGCTAGATCCACATCAATGTCCAAGCTGTTCCTTTGAGCAATCTAAACAAAACAGAAACATTAAATATGTCAAAAACGCTGCCAATGTTTGAAGATATATTTGCACCAGGAGGGAAAAAAATGGTCATATATCAGAAAGCACAAGATAAAAAGGGGAAACTTCTCCAAAGGCACATATAGCTCCTAGATTACAACACCCAAAAGGCCAAAATGTTAATACATTTTTTAGACGAAAATGTTACTACTTACATACATTAGAAAGGGAATGCAGCATATCTAATTGATATCCACAAGCAGCAGTAAATTATAATTGTCAACTGCCATGTTTGAGCAATGACCTAACCATGATAAAATGCACTATTGCAAAGCTTTGTTCAATTTTCTCATGGCTTATACATAGTGCACCTACATCGCTATCTGAATTTGGAACTAGAGATGAATTACAAGGATACTCCATTTTTATGTTAGCTATCTAGTGACTCTAATGTGTTTTAACACAATATTACCAGACCATACTGGTCAGCTCAATTCAGGGATGTCTTCGGTCTTCCATGAATCATGACGACTCTAATACGATTGACCACACCGTACAAATACAAGCATAAATATGGTTATTCTGTCTATCCTGCGGAAAGATTAGTCATCGAAATGACAATCTTCAATTACTATTTCAGGTGTTGGCCTTTAATCTCTTCAGAGTCGCTAACTCAACTTAGTAAACCATACATTTCTGAGGTTCTTTAAGGTAAGGGTGAGATTGCACCTGAACTGCCTATACGATGGACACCACATATACTATATGTCATTACGAATTTGGATAAGATCAGTTATCAGTAAGCAGTCTACCAACTACTCCATGAGAAGGATTATATGGGTATCCATAGTTCCATACAGTTTTGGAAGGTATAGGTGCGTGTACATTCAGAATTAACCACACATGAAGACTGAAGCAGGTTACACCAAATTTAATTCAAACATGACTGTACAGTTCCACAAGAAAAGGACCGATTCCAATCAATAGAAAAGAAAAGGTCAGAATTACTAGCACAGAGGAAATAAGGTAAGCTGGAAAGGTTTCCATATACATGTACTTGTGATGGTTACCACTGGGGACCATTGTGTGGAGCAAGCAGTTAAGAATCATTTAGTTGTGCTGCATCTATATTGTCTGCTCAATAGGAGTCACCGAGTCATTGACCTAAATTGTATGACTATGCTTTATTATTTCCTGAAGTAAGATGATGCATGTGGGGACTATGCTTTATTATTACCTGAAGTAAGATGCGCACGAGTTCAGTGCTTCCATAGCGTGCAGCTTCAAGAAAGCATTGGTTCACATTGTCTGCGCCACCCTCTACCAACAACTCTAAAAGCCCTTGTATTGCAGATGCTGAGATCCCTGATGCCCATCCTGGGTCAAAGGTGCTTGAGAATAATGTAAGAGGAAAGCATGCAGCATCAAAGGCCTCAGTGAAATCCTTCCCAGTAAGGTCATTATCAGCAAGATCCAGAAATGTCTTGAAAGCAGACAGCTGAAGTTGGACCTCAATGATCGTGCCATGGTTTCCTCTGCCCTTAATCTCCCGCACACGTGAGTGTAGTCCAATGCACTTCAGAGCCCATTCTGTGAACTTGTGTACCTTTGCACTTGCTTCCGCCTTCAATACCTCATCACCATGGGATTCTTGAAGGCGCTCATGCAACCTGAGAATTATTCACAGTTGTCATAATAGTACCATGTTCATATCAACTAATATGTCAGGTGTAAACCCAAAAGAATTATCGAATTCGGTACGACTTTTGCAATTACAAAGCATGCAATTCATGTGAACATGTAACGGTTAAAACCATTTTGGGCAGACTTACTTTTGACCCATGAAGCTCACAGCATCGGCAAGACTAGTCGTCCTTCCCCTGCATGCTGATACACACGACGCAAGGAACGATGTCCGGAGCGCAGCACGTGTGAAATCGTTCGCTCCCTCCGACACAATCCTCCTTATCAATGCAACAACCGCATGCAGCTCCTCCTTGTCACTCAAGAACCAAATAGCATCGACCGCCACACAGAGCACATCATTGAGTCCCTGTGCATCAGCCCTCCCTACCAGCCCCTCAGCACTCTCCCAATCATGAGAGCTCACCGCATGCTGGAACAACCGGCTCAGCTCAACCCTATCATGCCTCGAGAGCTTCCTGTCCTGCTGCCTCCCACACTCTCTATCCCCATGCCCAGACTCCAAATCCAGTTCCTCCTCGAAGTCGGAGCTCACTGATCTCGGCTTCTTGGCCACACAACCCTTTGAGCTCTTGGTATCCTTGGGCGGCAAGGGGCACTCCTTGGAGCTGCCATTATTGGCATCCACCGGGCCACTCTCGGCAACTCCCGGTTCATCCATGTCCATCTCGGATGAGGCGAGTGGCTCCTCCAGCCTCAGGTTCTTGCTCTCCACCTCCATGTCCTTGGATCCAACCTACTTTCAATCAAGAAACCACCCATTAGGATTCCAATTACAACTCTTTATAAAAGGGAGTAATTCTTGGGAGTTTTCATTCACAGAGTAATAACTGCTCACCTCCAAATTCTTCTTGCCCTCCACCTCCATCTCCTGCCTAATGCCCTCGATCCAACCTGCGAAATGACAACAGACACGATTACACAAACGAAGCAAGAACAGGAAACTCGCTGAAGAAAAGAGCACGAAACAAATCGAACCCACCTCAGGAACCGCAGAGAGGATTCGGCACTGAGCGGCAGAATCCGAATGGACGAATCAAGAACCGATCAAGAAAAATCCAACACCACCACCGCCTGCAAGAAACAAATCGAAATCCGAATGAAGAGCAAAAAAACGCAGGGATTGGATTCTTGATGGGCAAAAAGCAAGAGGAAAACGAAGACAAATCGAAAAGAAGAAGCGCTGATTCATACCAGAGATCGATAAACGGGGATCTTTTTTTCTTAATTTTATTTCTTGGGGAATCAAATCAATCAGAGGAGAACCAAGAGAGGAAGAGGAGTGGTGGGGGATAATATTAGTATGATGATGAATCGACGATGATGGTGTCGAAACGAGGGTGGAGGAGGAGGAGGAGCCACTGCCTCGCTCGCGCCCCTGCGACCCCGGAGCCCTCTCCTCCTTGGGGAGGGAGATGAAGAAAATACGCCCTCCTCTCGTCTCTCGTACACACACCACCACCACTTCTCTCTCTCTCCCTCCCTCTTTTCTTTAACTTTTTTTAGAGGCGTTGGATTCGGCTGCTCTGCATTTTCTGTGTGTTTTGGTAGGCCCAGTTTAACTTTTTAATACCCACTGAAAAGTGGAGTCCTTTCTAGATTAGTGAAAGCTGGTTTAATTAGAGGGATATATAATAAAAGGCTACAAATTACCCTATTTAACAGTGGGAGAGATTCTCCCCTCCTGCCAGGCCACGTCGCCCGTAAAAACAACACCGTTCGATTGCCTCCGGCTTCGCGCGCGTCCATTGATCCGTGCGCTAGCGCTTGCATGCGTTCCACTCGCTGCGGCTGGGACGCTGGTGGGCCCACAGTGCAGCGTCTTGCAGGCGCCTTCCGATCCGTGGCGGTTTCGCTCCTCGATGAGACGTCGTCAAAGTGGCCTCGTTCGTCCTTCTTTGTCGCAGTCTTGCGCCCAAGGCAGTAGGCCACGGTTGACTTTCTAGTTATTGTTATGCAGGGATAATTTTGAAGTTTTATCCTCTCCTTATCAAAGAATTGAGTGTATACAGTGCTCCATTCTGTAGGTTTTCGCGGGGTGCCTCGTGGTTGGGTAACTATGCTCCATCCATTCAAGTTTGTTATCCAAACATACTTGGTTGCACTCTTATACAATGTAAATATGATGAATTTTCATCGGTTGTATTGGATCTTAAATAAACAATAGTCATATCACAATGCCATCGGTGTAGTTGGTACTCAACTCTCCATTTGCAAGTGATGGGAATAATTTGGTTTACTTGTCTAGTCTAGTTTGCATATATCTCCAATTGCAATAATTGTGTAGGGTGATTTTTATTCGGACCATGAGAACTAAAAAGGATTATGACGTCGATCCAAACTTCACTAATAGAGCTTCTCCCATATTCCAAGGAATTTTGATTTTAGGTTCAATTTTCTTTATTGTAGTATAGATAGCCATGATAAGCTATACAATGCCAAACATTCTTGCCCACTGCCAGCATACAAATTGAATTTGGATTCACTAGATTTTAGTTGCATCGTCAAGGTTGTTTTCTATCAGTAAAACTGAGTATTTCCTAGCAAGGTTGCTTCCATAGATCTTTCTAACGAAACTCCTACCATTTATTAAAAAAGTACTAGGTTTACCTCTCTACAACAATATTATAGATCCCAGATGTTTGCATCGTCAGCTATAAAACTGTGATTAAATCATACATAATTTTTAACAACAATATAAATCAGAATATATTTTTTATTCCAATATGCCTATACGGGTGACAATCTCATGTTTGATGTATTGAGACATGATAATAATTTTAACTTGGTATAATACCTCATCACTCATTGATATTTGCCAACATATTGTATCCAAGCTCCACTAATAATTGAAAAAATGAGTAACATATCTGTTGGTGATGAACTTTTTTTATTAATTAACCTTTTTTAAAATTTTATTTTAAAATTAACCCTCGGCGCACTTTATTTCTAATTCTGACCCTTTTGGTCACGCCACGGGTAGTAGCGTGACAAAACAACACTGTCACGCGCCAGAATAAATCCCCAAAATAGCACTTTTTGTCACGCCACTGGTTATGGCGTGACCAAATAACACTGTCACGCCACTGGAAGTGGCGTGACAAGAGTTTGACAAGAAATGGACTGGCGTGACAGTGTTATTTTGTCACGCCATAGGTGGTGGCGTGACCAAAAGAGTCAGAATTGGAAATAAAGTGCGCCGGAGGTTAACTTTAAAATAAAATTTTAAAAAAGGTTAATTAATAAAAAAAATTCGTTGGTGATCTATAGTTTTCATGGATGCAACTCTAAATTTTCTCTGGCAACTATTGTTTCATTATGTTCATACTTCACTTAGAATCAAAATGCCATTGCTATAGGTTATAACAAATTATCAGCAGGTGAATAAATTCATATTTTTCTCCTTTTCTCCTAGGTTGTATATTCACTGATA
Source organism: Phyllostachys edulis (assembly GCA_036346405.1). NCBI lineage: Eukaryota > Viridiplantae > Streptophyta > Magnoliopsida > Poales > Poaceae > Phyllostachys > Phyllostachys edulis. The sequence continues at coordinate 21,660,636 of CM070566.1, forward strand.
TTCAAATCCATCTACACATATATTTACAAATTTTATACTTTTACCTTTCTTCGTAAGTTCATAGTCTATGCTTAACCCGTGAGACCCAGGTGAATGTTCTTGTCCTTTGTTGGATTAAATTTATTTGTCGCTTGGGAAGTGTTTGTGTTCATATGTGTGGTTATAGCGAGTCACTTCATTTAAAAATATGGTCGGTCACTTTGGTCACTATTACGCAAGAGGAACATTTTTTTGGAGGATGGAATGATTTGCTTTTCTTTTCTTGTTTTGAAGTTTTTATATTGGTAAAGTTTTAGATTTTCTCAGTGCACTTGTTGTTACTTGTTATACTTATAGAATGGCATCTCAATGGCAATCCTAGGCTATATATATAACAAGTAACCGTGTGCCATATCAAGTTTCAATATTTGGTTTTTATTTATGAATTACCTGAATCATTTTAAGTATGCAAATTTTTATTTAGTATAAATTTCATTTGTGTTCAATATTTATATTTTATGCTATGTTTTTATTGATTTATTTCATTCTAAATCTGAAAGGTTGCAAGTAACATTTTTTTCCAGTGTCGCCATTCCCACACAGTTCAGTTTTACCAACAGAGCATAAAGACATAATGTTTCAAATTTTCATTAAAGCCACTCACTATTGATTTTGATGATACTAAATACACCTTTGGTGTTATTTTGACAGTATCAACAATGACAGGAAGATACGATTTATACAATTTAAACCAATGCCATATAGAGTACGCATGCTATATATAATTATTCAAATTTGTGTGTATATCATTCTGTCTACAATTAAATTGATTTTTTTGTTATATCTATAACTAACTAATAATAATTTGATACCAGCTCTCTGGCTAATTATCACAGTTAGATTCCATCAACCATGGGATGGTTGAGTTATTTGCGTAAATATTTTGCTATGATTTTTGTGATCTGGATCCATAACATGTGGGTTGTAAGCCTTAAAAATAATTGTACTGGTCATTTATCTTCACCAAAAAAATAACAATACTAATATTATTCTTGTTTCTATTTTGGATGCAAGCGCGTGGTGACGATTTTTTTGTTTAGTATATTTCATCAAAACCATCGTCCTTCCCAAATAGAAAGTAAACTAAATTAAATTAGTACAATCAATATGAACACCCATATAGGAGTAGCATTTTCCTAGGAAAGTAGGGCATCAAATCAACAAATCTACTGTGCACCACTTTAATGTTGTGGCTAAATATACGAATCTCGTAAAGTATTATCGATCAATCAACCGTGACATAGAATGGTGTGGTTACTTACCATCTGATACGATGTTTCCATCCATTTGTGTTTGGTTTTCTGTGCCAAGTGAGGGGAGCATGGAGGGACTTGAAGGTGGTGACGGGGTTGGAATATATGGTCGAAAAATAAATAAACAAACAAATGTACTACGGGAGGAGGCGTTTTCATGCTTTATTTCGCTCTCAGCAGCTCATGAAAGTGAGAGTCGCCACTCGCCACCACCAAACACACGTCCCACTCCCGTGTGGGACCCCCTCCTCTCTTTCGGTTCCCTCCGGGCCCATTCCAATAATTACAATGCGCTTCTTTCAGAGCCCTCATCTTCTATGCGCAAGAATAAGATGGCCCATCGTATGGTTGAAGGAAAAAAGTTATACCATAATTTTGCACAGAAAGAACTAATTTCAACGAAATTTATTCAAAAACACACTTATAACCTCTCACTAACTATGATAGAACTTCTTATGAGTTTCTAGATTTTTAATATCAATTATTTCTTCTAAGAATCTTGAGTTAGCCAATCAAAACTATGTTTTCTAAAAAAAAACCTCGTTTCAACCTACTATAGAACTATGTACTTGAGTTTGTAGTCTCTTGTAAAAAAAGCATGAATCTCGCACGATTACTAAGCAGTTACTCAAACAATTTATAATGGTTGCTTCTATTCAATAAGCCACATATACCACAGAAACACAATGTCTTTGATTGGCTACCTTTCCATTTTTACTCCTTTTTGCGTAGCATTATATTAATAAAGAGATTGCAACAACATTATGAAAAGAAAAAACTTGCTTCAAAACATCCTAAAAGTAGCAAACAGCTTAGCCCTTATACCTTCTTCAATCTCTACACGATCTGTGTAGTACATATTTCATTTTAAAAAAAATACACGCAGTAGTATCTTTCTAATACATAGATGCTGTCTCCACTCTACACTGCTACACTGCACTTTTGGTTCATAATTTTGCATGCAGCAGGTTGGCAACACAGGGGAAGGACCACACAGAAAGAGGGGGACAGCGGCACACGGGCGCCACAGAGAATTCCAGCTTTTGGTCTGCGCCACGGATCTGCAGATGCAAATTAGTATGCAATTGTTACGTTCAAAAGAAATATTATTTGTTTACTCCAAAATTTAGTCCACTGTTTTTTTGTTGTTGAGAAACTACTCCACTATTTATTTTATTTAGATGCCTATACATGAAACTCTCTCTCTCTCTCTGATTAATGATTATGTGTGTGTGCGCGTTGGTGGGGCCAATGCCACTTGATTCCAATGCATTTTTAAGCGTCTCTGACAAAAGGGGAATCATGTGGGACCACCTGTGTGGAGAAGGACAGGGCACGATGCCTCTCATTTTAGAGATTTTTTTATTAATTAAACATTTTTTAATTTTTATTTTAAACTTAACCCTGGCGAACTTTATTTTCAATTCTCGACTTTTCCTTTACGCCCTGTACCCATACGACAAAACAATATTTGTCGCCACGCCACCAGATTGGGAAAGCTCTTGTCACTTCACCACCCGTGGCGTGACAGCGTTGTTTGATCACGCCGCCGGCTTGTATTTGGGGGAAGCTCTTGTCACTTCACCATCCGCGGCGTGACAGTGTTGTTTGGTCATGTCACGACCCGTAGCGTCACCAAAAGTACTATTTAGCGGACTTATCTTATGGCGTGACAACGTTTTTTTTGTCATGCTATGAGTGGTGGCACGATCAAAGGGGTCAGAATTGAAAATAAAGTTCACCGGGGGTTAACTTTAAAATAAAAAATAAAAATGATTAATTAATAAAAAAAGTTCCATTTTAGAGAAACGGTAGGAAATTTAGGTGCCGGTCTTTTTCTTTTTCTTTTTGGTTTTATGTCTCGTTTGGAATGCAAAAATAAATTAGTTTCTCTACAATTTTCACGGTTAGTGCATGTTTTTTTTCTTCGAAAAGAGCCTTATTATTGGTTAAAAAAGGTGATTAATTCTACAATATTTATGCACCCAAAATTTTGGTCAAAAATTTTCATCGTTAGTGCATACTTTGTATTGATAAAGTAGGAGAAAACAAGATAAAATAAAAAAGATACATCCCGATAGGGAAAACACCCCTAGCGAGAGGGAACCCGCAACTAGGCATGCCTTGCAACACCCTATCAACATCATCAGAGCCAGAGGCACCAACTAGCAAACTTTAACCATGCCCTAATACCAATCAGCTCTGTCGAACACACACAACATAGCTAAGCGAAGGGCAACACCTCCCATCCAATGCACTGGAGTTTTGAATTGATTAAAACTGGATAGTGTAAAGAATCGCCCTAACAACGGCTTGAGAGAGAAGAATAGAAGCATGCGCAAGGTTTTTCCACACGTTGACATGGCGACCAATGAGAAGCTTCATATGAATTAGGTGAGTAAACGGTTCTTCCTCTCGGCGGCAACAGTGGACGATGCAGAACCGAAGGACGACAACTCCGACTCCTCTTCTCCTCTGCCCACGCGTCTCATTCAAGGTGGACTGGACCAACTGCTACGAACGGGACCTCCGGGATTGTCGACTTGCACCTCGAGATGACACTTGAATAGCAACAGCCCTCCTATTCGGATTCTTCCAACGGCAACTGCCCCCTACTCGGGCTCTTCCAACGGCTGGCTTGCTACTCCTCAGGACAACGACCTACACTCGGGGCGTCCCCGACATAGCAGCATGGGAGGCCGACCTTCTCCTCTCCGCCTCACGCAGACCGGCGAGCGCACAACGAGAGCTGGGTGGCGGGCTCTGGGACCAGGGGTGAGGAGACTTCTCTGGCTGTGACAGGATGATCTTTGATGAACTTGCCGATGGAGGTGCTGAGGACTCACACGGGCGTGCCCTAGCAGTCGGGCGGTGGCGAGAATAGGATGACGCGACGCGGACGTGGTTGTTGCTCGATAGAGGAACGAGGATCCACTTGGCGCACGCAAGACGAATCGTGGCTTCACTCACGATGGTTTCCCATGACATCGACGGTCGATAGCCTCCCATGATGCTGACGCATACCGAGCCCACGGCCGCCACGGCCATGCCGGCCGGCCAGCGGAAGCATGGAAAAGAAAAGACGATTCTCGCAAGAAAAAGAAAAGACATGGAAATAAGAAAAAAAAACAAAAAAAAAGTAAAAGGAAGGAGGGAGGTGGTGCAGGTCGTGCGTAGGTGGTGTGACGTGAGTGATAGATCCCGTTCCGTCCTGTGGGTTGCTGCACCGCAGTTTCAACACCCGTCCGCGTCACTGATGTCACCTCCGTTTCTTCTTCCGTTTCTTCTCCTGTTTGATGTTGCTGCTGTTGTTCGATTGTTCCCTTGCGTTGGTTTCTGAAGAAGATGGTCGGCAAATTGTTCAAGGAAATGATGGGCGGCAAAACGAACCGTGCCCTTGGCCGCCTCTCCAACGCCAGCGGCCGTAAGGAAACCGGCTTTTGCTTTGTGTGCCTGTGTCTCTAGTCTCTACCCGTTTTTCTCCGAAGCTAATTGCAAAACCATGCTTAAATATTAGTTGGGTTATCTATTTATAAGGTGATTGAATTTTTCCTAAGCATAGATCATATTTTTTATCTATTGGATCAACATTTAATCATAGAGAAAATTTGCTTAGTAATATTGCAATGATGTATAAATTAAAAATTAACATCCAATATGAGGATGACATGTGGGCCACATCGATATTATTTTCCAATTCATTATATCTTTATAGTGTTACTGATCAAATTGCCCTATTATTATATGGCATATCGATCTCTACGCAAATCCAATGGTCACAAAAATAGACTTAAACTTAAAAAAAATTTCGGATGACTTAGAAATAGCAAATCCGACATTAGTTTTGTTATATTGCTTAATCAACATTACTTTATGTATAACATAAAGTGAATGCATACATATTACGATGGCTGCGGATGTGAAAAAAAGTAGTTTATAGAACACTCACGTATGTATCCTTGGGTCCCGTAGCCATCGGCTAAGTTTGGATTTAAGACGAGAGTTTGGCCTGAGTTAGGCTTGGGCTAGTTCATGTTGAACTAGACATGTACATGTTCCAAAAGTTTTATGGAGAGGAGCTCCAAACTATGGATCAAGCGTTTCATGGTGTGCTTTTGATTGGTTCATTGTAGTAGGAATTATAATAACTGATTGATGTCACTTAAATGGATTTTACGACTTATTAAGAATTTGTCAAATATGGTGCAACGGCTTGTCATGACGAACCATGACAACAATCTTACAACAGGTATATGGTGGTACTTGTTGACCTTGACATAGTGTGTCGTTGTAACCTCTTTACATGTCATTAGTACATTAAACCTAGGTGTGCGTCATAACACTAGTCGAGAATATGACAGCACTAGTAGAGAATATGACAGCTCGAATTAACCGTGAAGCTTATCCTGTCCTCTCCTATCATGTTATAAGTACATTAATCCTACAAGAGGAATTAACATTCTTATATTCTTATCCCTGACATGTGGGGCTTGCTGTCAGTGACCTGTTCCTTTTTTTTTCCATTTTCTTCCTTCATTTCCCCCCTCCTCTAGGCTTTTTAGTTTTTCTACACATTTAAGAACAAACTTTGGTGATCTTGGATTTTCCATATTAACGTACATGATCAGCAAATCGGAGTTCTAGGGAGCCACCTCTTGGTAGGGGGTGGAGATATGGGTGCACGATTCCACCTTTATACACAAGCGCTTGCGTTTCGGTAGGAACTTTTGTGAGGTCACGGATTCATCCTTAGCCTCTGTATTTCGAGTTTCGAGGCGTGTGCTTAGAGGGCGCACTCACGCGTGCACGTGCGAGGTGGTGTGTGTTTGTCTACCTTGTAATCATACAAAGAGAGAAGCAAATGGGAGTTCTTGGAAAACCTTCAAAAGAACAAAGTATAGTTCTGAATGGAGATGCACTAACTAGTTGTAGTTTTGAAAGAATCTAACCCTGATCTTACAGTCTAATTACTGCAGGCATTGGAATGATTGGAAGTGTGCTACTATCTTGAAGACTTGTTTGCTTCCCCTGATGGAGGTCTGGAAAGGAACAAAGATTGGTAGAAGACCACATAGGGAGGTCTGGTCCTCAAGCGATTGCAGTAGAATGATGGATTACAATGGTACATGCATGGAAAATGGTATGGGAAGAGGGGAGAAAAGAATTGAAGAAAGCATCAATGCAGCGTGCAAGGCGTGCTGCTAGAGAGGCACCTAAAAAGGCTATGTGCGAATCATATATCAGGATGCCAACCATGAATCCATGATGAACTACGCAAGTACCTTCATAACTGGTCTGTTTTTATGTTCCCCTGATGGGAAATTCGAACCATCGCTGCATACATAACTTCACGGTACGATTCCCGTTACAGTAGTGCTTCAATGCTCCACCAAATTAATTAGTGAAATGCTGTGATCATAAAACATCTGGTGTTGTACGAGTCGGTGTATTTGCGAGTGATTTTAATTACAAAACAAATAAATGACATTTAGAAAGAGCCTAAATCAGTTGTTTTAGATTTTTTTTATTAATTAACCCTTTTTTAGTTTATTTTTATTGTTAACCCCCATAAACTTTATTTCTAATTCTGACCTCTTTGATCACGCTACCAACCATAGCGTGACAAAACAACACTGTCACGCCAGCCAGTATCTTGTCAAGCTCTTATCATACCACCATTAGAAATTACAAATTAGTATCTTATCACAATTTTCCTTATCCCAAATGAGAGCCATTTTCTCAAAAGAGAAAAACAGTCACTCTCACTTCATTTCTGTTATAGAAATTAGTATTTTTCTAAATGATCGCCCTGTCAATCATAAACCTACAAGTCACAAAGTTCAACATAATTTTGTTTTCAAGTTCTTGATTTAGACGCTTTAGCTCGAAAATAAAGAATACACATTTTTTTGCTTCATTATAAATCTCACAGTTATAAGTATAACATATATTATAGACGCATGCAATATTTTACCTAGCACTACATGATTAACATACACAACAGAATTTCGTAGTATTTAAGTAGAAAGATTCCAAGCAATTAATGCAAGACGGAACCTGCAGTTCAGCTGTTGGTACACCACACAGGTATACAAAGTGTACATCTACCGCTGATAATACTCCCTTTAGTTCACAAAAACATGTTGTTTTGAGATATGTTCAATTAAACTTTTAAAATTGACTATTGATATCTTTTTAAATATTTAGTTTGGATACATTAACAAAATCATATATGTAGATTTGTCTCAAAAATTACTTTCATACTATTATAATTTCATTAGGTTTTATAAATATATTATAATACTAATTAGTAGTTAAAGTTATATTTTAGAAACTGTGTCAAAATCCAAAACGATATTTTTTATGAGTTGGAGGGTATATCCCAATATGAATTATGAAGGATGAGAGGGACATTTCAACCAAAAGTTATGATGTTGCATCTGACAACCAATTGAAATGGACCTAGGTTTTGAGTATTACACAAGGCAGACGTGTGCCCACTCCAAGTACCAACCTGAAATTGCAGACAAATAAAAGATTCCGATAAAAATAGACGTTGCTTCCGAACAGATCTGTTAATCATTTGTCCATTGAAGTTTTTGGAGTGCAGAAAGCAAAATAATTGAATAAACAGTTTCCTCAAATTTTGACACCGTTAGGCAATAGTACGCTAATTTGCTTGTTTTGAGCAACACAACTTTTTTGCTATTTCAGTTTGTTGTTCACCTTTACTATGCAGTTTGCACCTAAAACAGAAAAGACATTAGCTGAGCTGGCATCTAGATATCTACATACTACATGGAATCCTTCCAACAGAGAAGTAAAAAAGCCATACTGTTTAGCATTCACATGAATTATGAATCTGCATGGAATTCATTTTAGTAAGATATGTTGTAGATTAGGAAAACAACTTCCTTTATACAAAACAAAGACCAAGAATACATGCTAAAAAAATGCCACTTAACCAAAATTTACTTAAAATTCTGACAGTGAAACCACGCTACCTGCCACAGAACACATGAGCTACATGGTGCACAGAACACCGGGTCCAAAGTCGTTTTGCTTTATTAAAACCCACATACATATAGGTGTGCATCCTATAGTTTAAGCCCAGTAACTTCGCATACATGTGATAATATGTATGGTGTCCCCGACCGACTTCGTTCTAGATCCGCCACGGACAACTAAGGAACTGCCGCACTTATGTACAACATTATCCTAAGAAGTAAAATGAACCTCAGTTTATAGAGATGTATATGGTACAGAGAACAAAGGATTCCTTTCGCTAACTCAGCATTGCACTACATGTCTTAATGAATTTTTTTTATTAATTAACTCTTTTTATTTTTATTTTAAAGTTAACCCCCAATACATTATTTCTAATTTTGATCCTTTTGGTCACGCCACCACTCGTGACGTGATAAAATAATGCTGTCACACCATAGGATAAGTCCGCTAAATAGCACTTTTGACCACGCGTGATCAAACAACATTATCACGTCACCACCCATGGCGTGATAGTGTTGTTTTGTCACGTCACGAACGGTGGCGTGACCAAAAAGGTCAGAATTGAAACTAAAGTACGTCGGGGGTTAACTTTAAAATAAAATAAAAAAGCTAATTAATAAAAAAAATTCTGTCTTAATGGCCATGCTTTTCTTTTTGGGGAATCACCCATGCTTAGTTACATGCAAAACTTAACAGAATCTCTGTAGAGCATACAAAATATATTCGAAAGAAAATTGGAGTTGTACTGGGAAATTCTCTTCTTTCAAGCAGATTACATGTGGCCATGTGGGTCATCCGCCGGCATCTGCTTCCTCGGGTATCACCGTCAAAGTCACAGGTACATTGTTCGCCCTTTTAATTAAAAACTTCAAATTTTTAGATAATGAAAGAGAAAATTTTTTTTTTCCGATCTTTGTATCAAGAATGCATATAGCCTATTTTATTAAGAAGTAATATACCATAAAGGCTAAAGATGGTTTAAAAGTGGCTGGAAGCCTTACAACCATAAGACGACTGGAATTAAATTCAATCATTACATATCCTGTGACTAAATTGCCACCTTTGAAAGTCTAAGATTTGCTTTGCCACAAGCTTTAATCTGGCACTTCCAGCAAGCATTGCCTCCTTTTGAGGCAGTTTCTGTAAATTTGTCTAAGCACTCATCCAGTGCCCACTCAAGATGATAACCTGCAATAGATTAGTGATAGTCTTTTTGTCAAAAACAACATCATTTCGACATAACTAAATAGATCAGCAAAAGGCACTAGCTCCCACTAGGAGTTGTGACTTTAAATTTTTTGGAATACCGTCAAACCAATTCCCAAATAAGTGCGCTATACTCACAGGAGGGGATAAATTAAATGCACATTAAGCAGCCCACCATGCAAGATGTGCAAAGGGACAATTAATAAAAAGATGCTGAATTATTTCCTCTTTAATACAAAACAACATTTTTTTGCTTTCCCTCCAATTTCTTTTAAACAGGTTATCTTTAGTTAATACCACCCCTCTTTTGAGATACCATATGAATATTTTCACTTTTAATGGACTTTTAATGAACCAAAAAAAAAATCCCTAATGGAAGTTTGATTTGTTCCAATTAGTGCCCCATAGAAAGATGGTACCCAGAAAAGACCAGACTTATTCAGATTCCACCCGAAAACATCTTTTAGAGAGCTCAATGTTAAATTAGCAATTCTTAAAACTAACTCATTCCAAGCATGTAACTTAGGTCCAATAATAGGTCGTCGAAAAGAAATATGTAAATGATTCGATATCAGAATATTTGCTACTGTATCATCCTTTCTCCTCACCACATTATAAAGTATTGAATATTGATTTTTCAAAGGAGTGTCTCCTAACCATATATCTTCTCAAAACCTGGTTTGCATTCCATTTTTAACCTCGAATGAACCAAATCGAAGAAATTGGTCTTTAATTTTCATAAGACCTAGCCAAAATTAGGAAGTCCCAGGTTTATTAACCACCTGCGAGAGACTCTTGTCGCTCAAATATTTCCTTGTCAGCAAGGATTGCCATATCCCTTCTTCATTAAGCAACTTAAACAATCATTTCCCTAGTAAACTTTTGTTTTTTGTGTCTTAAGTTCTGAATACCTAAACCGCCTTGCTCTTTGAGTGTACACACTAAACTCCATTTAGCAAGCCTATACTTTCATTCAAGACTAGCACTTTGCCAGTAAAATCTCGATCGATAAAAATCGAGTCTTTTAAGAACCTCTCTGGGAACTTCAAAAAAAGATAGCATAAACATTGGCAAAAAAAAGATAGCATAAACATTGGCAGACTGCTGAGTATCGAGTTAATAAGTACTAAATATCCACCAACTGACAGATTTTTGCCTTTCCACCCGCTTAGTTTCTTTTCAATTCTATCCTCGACCCCCTTTCCAATCACTATTCCTTAATTTTCTAAAGTGAATTGGAATACCTAAATACCTAAAAGGAAAGGTACCCATATCACAACCAAATAACGTAGTATATTGCGATTCAACTTCTTTAGCATTGTCAAAACAGAAAATATCACTCTTGTGGAAATTAATCTTTAAACCTGATAATTGTTCAAAGACACATAGAATAAGTTTGAGGTTTTTTTTTTGCCTATTCTAAGTCATTATTTAAGAAGAGGATAGTATCATCAGCATATTGTAATATTGACAACCCATCATCAATCAAATGAGGAACTACTCCCGATAACAGGCCTTCTTCTTTAGCTCTTGAAATTAAAGCTAACATTTAGAAGACAAATCGGCCTATACTGTTGTATTTGCTTAGCATCCATTTTTTTGGGGATCAGTTTAATGATCTCGAAATTCAAGCTAAAAAGAGGTAGATAGCAACTATGGAGATCATGAAACATGTCCATCAAATCATTTTTAATGACTTCCCAAAACACCTGATAGAATTCTGCTAGAAAGCCATCCGGCCCAGGAGCCTTGTTATGTTCCATTTGAAAGATTGCTTCTTTCACCTCCTTCTCAGTGAACGGTTATATAAGGAAATCATTTTCAGTATCCGAAACTTGAGGTATATCATTCCTGAAAGCATCAATCATGGATAAATTATTGACTTTGGATGGTCAAAATAGACCTTTGTAGTAATTGGTGATATACTGTTTTAATTGTACATCAAACTTGAACTTCAAATGGCACTCCAACTTTGTCCCCCTTGGTATCAATGATCTACAATAAATATTTTATTAACATGGTTTGTATAAATAAAAGGATAATATAATCTTCCTCTTGAATTGAGAATTTGCTGTGCACATGAATATACAGAAATAAAAATCTAAGCATGGTATATAATAGAACATGTTAAACAACAGGCCTGAGTGGCCACTGTACTAGCACCTGGCTTAAATCAGATTTCTTTTATCAAACTTGAACTATATATCACAATATCAAATGATACAATTACTACTTTCAAAATAAGGAATACTACAAGTGATGCAAAATTTAATAGCACGCATCACCAGTGGTTAGCTTAGTTACATGTTTGATGCTTTCAGCTGGTTTACTATCAAATTCAACGACTACATCTATTGAAAATAAGGGCAATATTTTAATTCCAGATTTTAATAGAAGGCAAAGATTGCAAATGACTAATGATGCATAAATCAGTACTAACAGTAGGCAACTCATTGTACTTCGCAATATATGCAAAAACATAATGTAAACAAGTCAATCATTCACACGAAAGACTTACTGATGGGTCCGATGAAGGACAAGAATCAGCACAGACGCAGACTCGTTGCAGTGCTGAAATGTAGATGAATCAACAAAGTAAGCGGTTGCGCAGATGTGCGTTGCCCAGAAACCTTATTGCTGCTCCCCGTGCAGGTCTTCACGGTAGCAACGACTCGGAGATACCGCTCTCCTTCTTCACGATGCACGACGAGAAGAAGAGTCGACGAGGTTCAGACGGCGCAATACAACAACACAGGTTTACAGAAGGAAGAAAAGAAGAAATATAGGCAGTAGTTCTATGCACTATGCTTTGGACATCTTTGAGCATAGATATAGAGATACAGACTATGAACTGACCTGATTAAATAGTCATTTACTCACTGATAACTAACACAGTTAACCAGCCATTTACCCATTAGTAACTGCCTGTCATCAACACCCAATAAAGCCTCAAATTCAAACATTTGAATCTCATTCAAATAGAGAGAGAGAGAGAGAGAGAGAGAGAGAGATGCATGTTTCATCAAAAATAAGGTGAACTTGGTATGCCAAGTGGTGTGCCATGTCATGGCATGGTCGTGTGTCGCAAGTCATAAGTCATGCGATTTTCCATGCGAAAATACCCGAATACGCGTGCGCGTGTGTGTGTTTAGCCAAAGCCCTCCTCATGCCACCCTCATCCATGGGTCACATGTTTCAAAGAGTGGCAAGAACTCCACCTTATAAATTGGTCACCTTCACCTTGCCTTAGCAATATGGTACTAAACCATACATGCTTTGGAATTACAGAAAATGAGCCTCACTCATATGGGCCAATTTCCAACAATTCCCCACCAATTCCAAAGAAAGAAGCAAAAAGATGTCAAAGATATTATGCTGAAGTATTGTTAATATACCAGTCTTTTAGTGTAAGTCCCATACGGGTTGAACTTGCATCTAGAATGACAAGATTCATCTTCCCACAGCTGATGAATGGACTATGCTTTGAATTCACAACTTTTTGTGACCAGACATCACTTGAAATCTCAACTGATACTAGGCTGCCAATGAACCACATCTGAATATAGCGTTATATGGTCATACTCCCTTATCTACTCATGAGCTTTCTAGAGAATGCCCTGTTCTCGTGAACTACGACTACACAGTTAGGCTTAAGTAGGCATATTCTTTCTAGGTATCCTGCAGGCTAATACCTTTTCCTCATTTGGACAATAGAATATATTAAGGCTTTATGCCAACGCTCCATACAGTTGAGAGTAATTTTTCTATTAGGACATGGGTTCAATGAATATGTACTCTCTCTTTAAAACATCAACTTGTTTTTCCGATTGCCTAAGTCACAGGATCTTTGATCAAGAAGGTATGTGTTACCATTGTGATGTAACTCAAATGGGCCTTATTCCTATGTCCATATATGCATATGAAATCGCTTTCCGTGCTAACCCCATTGTAAAAGGGTCTGCCAGATTTTTCTCAGTGCGAATATAATTCATAGCAATCGCTCTAGAGTTTCTCAGTTTTTTTGATAGATTTAAGCCTACGCTTCACATGTCTGGAGGACTTCATATTATCCTTGGTAGTTGTGACTTTAGCCAACACTGTTTGATTATCACAGTACATCAGGATTGCCGCTGTTGGTTTCTCAATCAATGGCAAGTCCAACAGAAGCTCTCTCAACCATGCAGCCTCAACAGTGTCTATGTTAAGTGCTACAAGTTCTGCTTCCATGGTTGGCCTCGTCAATATGGTTTGTTTGCAAGACCTCCATGAAACTGTAGCACCAGCTAAAGTGAACACATAGCCACTTGTAGCTTTGATGTCATCCACATCAGAGATCTAATTGGAATCACTGTATCCTTCTAATACAGAACGATATCCAATATAAGTAATTCCAAGAGATGTTGTGCCTTTCAAGTAATGCAACACTCTTTCAAGTGCCTCCCAGTGATCATCTCCTGGGTTAGATGTAAACCGACTTAATTTGCTCACAACAAATGAAATGTCAGGTCTCGTGGCAACAGCTAAATACATGAGTGACCCAATAATTTGTGAATATCTTAATTGATCTTTTCCTAGCCCTTGATTCTTTCGAAGCTTAATGCTCGTATCATAGGGCGTTGGAGAAATTTTACAATTCTCATAGCCAAAACGGCTTAAGATGTTCTCAGCATAATGGGATTGGTTCAAAGTGATCCTATCCTCGTTCTTGATCAATTTAATATTCAAAATGACATCTGCCTCTCCTAAGTCTTTCATATCAAAGCATCGAGATAAGAAAGATTTGACCTCGTCAATTATGATAAAGCCTTCTCGCTCGCCGTTATGCTTAAGTCTATTTAGATCATTCTAGTTATTGTTGTATATTTCGATTATGACATATGACAAATGGATGTCAAAACGGCTTTCCTAAATGGAAACCTAAGTGAGGATGTGTACTTGACACAGCGTGAAGGTTTTGTCGATCCAAAGGAAGCTAGAAAGGTATGCAAGTTTAAGAAATCTATTTATGGATTAAAGCAAGCATCTCGGAGTTGGAACATTCATTTTAATGAAGTGGTCAAAGGGTTTGACTTCATTAAGAACGAAGAAGAACCTTGTGTTTACAAGAAGGTTAGTAGGAGCAAACTTGTGTTTCTGATATTGTATGTGGATGACATACTACTGGTCGAAAATGATATTCGAATGCTTGAATCTGTTAAAACTTCATTAAGAAATAGTTTCTCAATGAAAGATTTAGGAGATGCAGCATATATTGCTGGTATAAGGATCTATAGAGATAGATCTAAAATGCTAGTTGGATTAAGCCATGATATGTACATAGACAAGGTGTTAAAACGGTTCAACATGCAAGATTCTAAGAAAGGTTTCTTGCCCATGGCACATGGCATTAATCTTAGTAAGAGTCAGTGCCCTACGACCACTGATGAGCGAGACAAAATGAGTAGAATTCCATATGCTTCGGCTATTGGATCTATCATATATGCCATGTTATGTACACGACCAGATATGTCGTATGCTCTAAGTGTGACGAGTAGATATTAGTCAGATCCAGGTGAAGGCCACTGGATAGCAGTCAAGAATATCCTTAAGTACTTGAGAAAGACTAAGGATGCATTCCTTGTTTATGGAGGTGAGAAAGAGCTGGTCGTAAATGGTTACACCGATGCTAGCTTCCAAACCAACAAGGATGATTTTAGATCACAATCTGGGTTTGTGTTTTTTCTTAATGGAGGAGTAGTAAGCTGGAAAAGTTCCAAGCAGGGAACGGTTGCTGATTCTACAACAGAGGTTGAATACATTGCGGCTTTGAAAGCTGCAAAAAAGGATGTATGGATTAGGAAGTTCATTTATGAATTGGGTATGGTCTCTAGTGCTTCCAGTCCAATGGATCTCTATTACGATAATAGTGGAGCTATTGCACAAGCTAAGGAGCTTAGATTGCATCAAAAGTCCATGCACATACTTCAACGATATCACATCATTCGTGAGATTGTTGAGAGAGGTGATGTGAAGATATGCAAAGTGCACACGGATTTGAATATTTCTGATCTGGTGACAAAGCCTCTCCTGCAACCTAAGCATGAGGCGCACACAAGAGCAATGGGTATAAGATACCTATATGATTGACACTAGTGCAAGTGGGAGACTGTTGATGATATGCCCTAGAGGCAATCATTGAGATGATTGTATCACATCTATGTTTATGAGTTATTGAATAAATGTTATTCTGTTCTTTGAATAAATCATTGGTTATGAAGATTAATAAGTATGTGACTTGTTGGTGAAACTCTTTTGACTTATATGATGTCATTCTAAATGATTCCCTGGTCGGATGTCATTGGTCGGAACACCAGTGATCCTATCGACCAGCACATGTATTGAATAATTCTTGGTATCATCTTTGCTCTCAAGTGGATTCTCTCTTTCTCTCTTCTCTTTGGATGCTTTCTTTGAAGATCTTTGCAAGAGAAGTTCAAGCACCTTGAGATTTCAAGTCTTGTCGACGCATGTTCTCTACTAGTGGTATCAACATGTGGATTTACAAGTGGTATCTACAAGTATTATTTACAAGAGGTATCTACATGTATTACCAACAAGTGGTATCGTCGACTCGTGGTATCTACAAGTGATGTTCAAGGACTATTTTACAAGTGGATACACATAAAAATATTGGGAAAATGTTTTAGTGCCAAATGTCAAGAAGAGAATTTGGTTGCAAATTAAAGATCAAATGAAAGAGGTTTAAGTCATCAAGAGTTTTGGATGGACATATTTCAAAAGGATGACAAGGAGGGAGATATGGAATGGATGGAGAAAGCTTTTGTGTGTCAAAAGCAAATATATAGATTGGACGAAGAAAACTCTTTGTGTGTCAATTGAGTATCGTCAAGAAGAAAACCTTTGTGTGTCAAAGGAGAAGAATGTCAAAGAACCTTTGTGTGTCAAAGGAGAAGAGAAGTTTGTCAACAAGACAACCTTTGTGTAAGGGGGAGTTCTCCTAAAAAGTTTTTGAAAAACTATAATAATGAAAAACATTTTAAGCTTTATTTAAAATGGGTAATATATTATGGGAAAACTAATTTGAAAAGACTCCCTTATGGCTTCGCTTTATTTTGGATCTTTTGGTATTTAATGCCAAACGGGATAATGTTTATTTGATCAAAATAAAATTAGTACTTTTGCCAAGCTCATAAGTTGTGTAAAGACTCTCCTTTGGCTTAAGATTTGTTTCAGTTTTTAGTGATTAATGCCAAAAGGTGGAGCATTTGTATGAGCTACATTTGGATAATTGATTTATTTGCTATTCTCTCTTGTGTTGCCTAAAGGGGGAGAATCTTGTGAATCTTGTGATGCCAAAAGGGAGATTCTCTTGTTATTTCAATGCATGCAAATAGTCAAATAAGCTTCATTTCTATCCTATGTTGATTTATATCAAAATGTTGCCATTTATAAAGGATTTATCATCAATCACCAAAAAGGGGGAGATTGAAGGATTTAGACCTGCCATTATGTGTTAATGGAGTTTTGGTGATTAATGACAAATCTAATTGTGAGACTAACACCTTTATTGATATACATATTGTGTAGTCTTATTTGAATATAAAGGTGATAATCATGAAGGCATGCATGTGATTAATGACAAATCAAATTCATTGGATAAACAAAAGGAAAATCCAAACAGGTATGCATTTATAATGACAAATCTATTTGTGAGACTAACTCTCTTATTGTTATATCTCATGATTAGTCTCGTTTGGATATAAAGAACAAAAGAGGTATGCATTCTACTTTGTATTCTTATACCTTTGTTGCATTCCTCGGATCTAAAATATTGGTTGAACTCCACCAAAAGGTTATCTTGAATATGTGCATATGTTTCCATTACACATTCATGTATGCACACATATAGGGGGAGTTTATTCTATATTTTGAGGTGTCATTAGTATTGATCCATATTCCTTTGTCCACTTATATTTGTGATCTTTACTTTGAAACATATCCTTTGAATATATTTAACTTGCATAGTTAATATATTCATGTGTGTATATGAGACTTGTGTAGTTCATATATCCTTGAATATATTTAACTTGTGTAGTCTAAATATACTTATATGTGAGTATAACATAACTTGTGTAGTTCATGTGTACTCACATATCC
This sequence comes from Phyllostachys edulis, assembly GCA_036346405.1. NCBI lineage: Eukaryota > Viridiplantae > Streptophyta > Magnoliopsida > Poales > Poaceae > Phyllostachys > Phyllostachys edulis. The sequence continues at coordinate 21,678,299 of CM070566.1, forward strand.
TTGAATATATATAATTTGTGAAGTTAATATATTCATGTGTGTATATGAGACATGTGTGCTCATATATCCTTTGATTATATATAACTTGTGTAGTTATATATATTCATATGAGTATATACAACTTGTGTAGTGCTTATATACTCATACCAATCTACATTCAATTATTTGCAATTGAAGTGATTATCATCAATTACCAAAGAGGGAAAGATTGTGGTATCTTGTCCCACCATTATGAGTTAATGGTATGTTGTGGTAATTAATGATAATCATATTGTGGAACTAACATTTTCCATGAGTTAGATAAGCAGGTTAGGTTCCATGATAATGAAGACTTGGGATGACATCATGTGAGGATTGTCATCAAGTCAAGAGAAGTTCCATCATGTGTTGATGGAAGTCAAGTGAAGGGAATCATCATGTGTCGATGATGTTCAAGAAGAGAAGATGATCATGAGTTGATCATCAAGTCAAAGAGAAGGCCCATCATGTGTTGATGGAGATCAAGTGAAGGATGTCATCATGTGTTGATGAGCGTCAAGTTAAGATCCCGAAGCAAAGCTTCATCATGTGTTGATGAAGGTCAAGTGAAGAACTCATCATGTGTTGATGAGTATTCAAGTCAAGGACCCGGACTTGAAGTGAAGATGTGTGTCATCATGCTTCAAGTGGTTGCGAAAGGCAAAGGTATGACTAGCTAGGGCTAAGGATGTGTTCCTAGTCTTTTACCGGTCTCGGTGTTTGGTTGGGAGACTGGATTGCTAGTATAGGTTGCCGTACTATTAAGAGGGGTCTTGACTAGTAGCTTGAGTTAGTCATGTGTTGATAGCTCATTGTGTTTGCTCTAGCTCACCTTAACATGTTGCCAATATTTGCGAATGTGTTTTGCAAATAGTTGTGGCTCGTGGATAATCCTTGTAGCATGTGACTTTGGTTTGCGAATGTGTTTTGCAACGGTGTAAGTCCATGTACCTTATTCCTTGTAGTGTGATTCTATAAGTTGGCCAATGTGTTTTGCAACTTGTTGAGAATCTCACGTGAACCCTTGTTTGCATCACTTGTCAATTGTCAAATGTGTTTTGCAATTGAATTTGTTTTGGATGCAAACTGCTGTTTTCTCAGGGAAATCGGTTGTACCGACATGTTATGGGCGGTACGACCGCGATGCGGTTCAACCGGATTTTGGTGCGGTATGACCGCACATTGGTTGTTCCGATTTCTAGTTGGTGGTTCAAATAAAACAGTACCGGTGTATTTTGGTTCGGCGACTCTCTTTAGAATCGGTAGTACCGCGCTCCTTGAGCGGTACAACCGGATCAAGCAGTAGTACCGCATGTTTGTTGGCGGTCGTACCGCACCGGTGCCCAACGGCTAGTTTTATAACCATTGGAGGAAGTGCGATCGTACCTGTGAATGTCATGAGGACATTGTGATGTCATATGGACATGCTCATGATCTTAGGTGATGAGACAATTGGAAATTTCTTTGAAAGTTTGTTGAAATTTGGAGTTTTCAGCAAGTGTCAAGGAAATCGGTAGTACTGGCGTTGAAGCTGCGGTACTACCGTAGGTCGGTTCAACCGCAAGGGTGTTGGCGGTATGAAATTTCCCGAAGGATTTTGGAATCTTTGGTTTCCTTAGGAAGCTATAGTACCGGCATTGTGTCGGCGGTACTACCGGTGGGCGGTATAACCGCTAGAGAGAGCGGAACTACCGCAAGTCTTGGTTCCGATCGTGTAGGATTCCTTTGGTTGTCAGATTGAAATTGGACGGCTCTCATCAAGGGGAATGTTCGGACTTTGAACAGTGGCCTAGATCCAATGGCTGAGACCCGCGGTCCGATCGGCCGGGTTGATCTGGAGCGTCCACGTGGCAAAGGACGTTGTTCTGAGGACTTTTTGGATTTTTGTGGAGCAGTAGTACCGCTAGGAAGTGGATTTTTGTGCTGATTGTCAAATTTCTTGGAGATTTGATTTTGGATTAGGTTAAGTTCATGTTCATCAGTGCATATGTGTTGCATGATGCATGTTTTGGTTAACGTGGGTCAAGTTGTGAAGAACTTGTTCCCAGAAATGGTTTCTTGGTCTATTGTCGCAGCGGTGGCTTGCAGTGTCTATGACGGTCAGCGGCGAGGTGGATCGGGACTAAGCTTGGAGAGCTGAGGTCCAGAATGATCAAGGATGCCGGGTGAGGTCAGAGGACTCAAGCGGGGCGCAGGATGGACAAGGGTGATCGAACGGGAAGTTCGGTGCGACTGGTTGGATCAAGCGGCGCGAGAGTCGTTGCAAGTGCTTAGTGGTGCCGGTGGGATCCGGACGGGAGAGACTTGACGAAATGGAGCCGTTGATCAACCTACACGTGGTGAAGCATGGGATTGCTTCACGATCTGTGGACTTGATTCTTGGAGAAGGATCGAGAAGGGGTATTTTGGTAATTTCACCAAATACCGCCTTGGTGGCCTTTGGCTAAACCGCGGCGCGGGTCGACGCATGGTGAAGCAGTTTAGGTCAATCGAAAATGAAGACAACGCTTTGAGATACGTGCGTGTGTTAACCCATTGTGTGTTAGGGTTTAATAGGTGCCCTAATGGAATATTCCCTAGATGCTAGTCTCCATATAAATAGAGGGGTGTGGCTGCTGGGTGCTGCTGCCGCTGGAGAGGAGCCGCCAGAGCCAAACCCCATTTGATTTGCCCTATTTTGGTTTTAGGGTTTTGAGGAGAAAAGAGGGGAGAGCTAGGTTTTAGGGTTTGGATTGGGAGTGAGTGCTCACGAGTTGAGCTTTGTCCTCTAGGATTGGAGTGGCCGTAAACAACAATCTTCCATCTGTCCAAAATCAATCCAACCAATGATTTCACAAGTTCAGTCCCTTTCTGTTCTTATTGTCTATTCTTGATTTTGGGGCTTTCTTTGATCTGTGATTCCTCTCTTGTGTTCTTGCTGTGTTTTGGCTTGTTATGACATGTGGGATTACATCTAGGATGATCTGGATAATCAATCTTCCACAAGTAAGTCTTTGATTCAGTTTTCGTATTTTGCTCAACTCTTGAAACAGCTTCAGTCAAATCGTTAAAGGTTGGAACTTTTGTGTGGATCTATTTGATCCTTGTTTGGAATAGGTTCCTAACCTCTTAGAGAAGCTGTGTTTCAAGTTTTATCAAGTTTGACCTTGAGGATCAAAAGTTTCATCGATTTTGGTCTTGGATTTCGGGCTATTTTCACTGTTCCAGGAACAGACTTATCTCAAACTGAAAAAGGTAGGAACCTTGGCATGGATCTCTGCAATCTTTGATTGGAATAGGTTCCTAATATCTTAGAGAAGTTGTGTTTCAAGTTTCGCGGAGTTTGCCCTTGTAGATCAAAAGTTGTGCCAATTTTAGATTTGGTTTTTCTACTGTCGGGTTCATCTCCAGGACAATCGGTAGTACCTTTCATTTGCCTGAGGTAGTACCGCGGTGCGGTAGTACCTCTCGGTACATTGTGGTAGTACCGATTATAGGTAGTACTGCTGGTTTCATTGTGGTAGTACCGATTCCTGAAACTTCAGCAGTCTTTATTGGTTTTTGCTGCTGTGCCTTTGGGGGTTAGGAGTGGATTCAATACAAGTCTTCCTCTGTGCTTAAGCATTCATCTTCATAGCTCTTATAGCTATTGGAGTGATTTGCAAGTTGAGTCCATCCTTTGTGAAAAAGATTTGGTGCTCCTATTCACCCCCCCTCTAGTCACCTGTTTCCGGTCCTACAAGTGGTATCAGAGCAAGGTTTGCTCTTTTGTGATCTTAACCGATCTTTGAGCATGGCTACTGAGATGAGGACTTGTGAGCGCTTCTTTGCATCTTGTCGTATTTCTTTTGCCATTGATGTCCGTGGTGACAAGAGGCTCGAACACACGATTTTTATGATGTCAATTAAGAAGCAATTCACCTGCGATATTTGTGGCGATCCCTTTTGTTTTCATTGTCCTAGTTTCAGGGATGAGATACGCCTGGAGCCCGAGGAGAATGAGCCCATTGGCATGTGTGCTGTAGCACTTGAGGATGAACATGATGAAGAGCTTTTCGAGGATGATCATGATGACTCTTCCGAGGATGATCCCCTACTCGAGCTGAGCAAGGTGAGCAAAGAAAAACTGGTAAATGTCTTATATTCATATGATCTTAAACTGCTTGCTCTTAGAAAGAAAGTAAAATTGCTAGAAAAAGAAAAGGGGGATTTGTCTCATGAGCTCTCCGATTTGAAAACCTCCATGAGTGCTTTTGATTCATTGCTTGTAGACATGGAGAACTTGAGTAACTCTCTTGCATGCCTAAAATCTGAAAATAAATTATTGAAATTAAATACTTCTATGCCATGTGATTCTTGTGTTGCCTTACATCATGAACTTGACAATGCTAAGTTAGAAATAGGCAATCTTAGATCTATGGCTAGAAATGATTGTGAATCTTGTGTAGGCATGCTTGCTGATTTTGAGAAGTTGAGATTGACTAATTCCATGCATCTTGAGCAATTAGAAAATGCTAGGGCTGAGATTATTGAAATTGAAGCTAGGCCTTGTAGCATGTGCTTAGAACATGAAAAATTGCTTAAGGATGGTTTAGTCTCTTACAAGAATTGTGCTTGTCTAGAAACTGAAATTGATGCTTTGAATTGCATGCTTAATTCAAAAGCATCATTAATTTCTTGCACATCTTGCATTTCTTTGAAGAGCGAGATTGAGTCTTTGCGCGATGATATGAGCGCCAAATCATGTGACTCTTGTATTTGTCTTCACTCCGAGATTGATGTTTTTAAGATTTCTCTTGCATTTTTGTATTCGGAGTTGGAGTCCTTTTGTGCTAAAAGTGAGTCACTTGATGTTGGTTTTTGTTCCATCGCTTTGAGTAGCTCTTCTTTGGGAGGTTCGACTCTTTCGAACTCTTCTTGTGTTGTCCAAGGGATTTCCAAAGACAAGGGTGTTTCTTTCTCAAATGGTACTAAAGTTTCAAAAGGGAAGTACCATTGCACCTTTTGTAAGAAAGATGGACACACTCTTGAGTTTTGCTTTCGCCATATGAAATATGAGTGTCGAGTGCGTCGTTGTACCTCTAGGAACACACATAGTCTTTCTCATGGCATGTGTGTGTGTCTAGTGTCGATACGAGGACGAGTCATGATGCTAGTTCTTCCAGGACTTCTTCTTTGAGCCATAATGGTGCTTCGTCCTCTCGGACCGTGTCTCCTAGTAGACTTTTACACCATTGCTCATTTTGTGGGAAGAATGGACATCATGTGGATTTCTGCTTTCGGCGTGCAAAACATTTGCGTCGAGCTCATGCTTCTAAGTCTCCTAGTGGGCATAGTCTTTCTCATGACATGCACACTAAAGAGCCTAGCAAGAGGACTCGCTTTATTGATGGCTTCTTTGACACATTTTCTAGTGGTGTTGGACAGTATCGTGGACTTGGTTTCCGCGGTTTTACTTTTGGTCCACGAGCTGCCCCGAGGCAGGATTTCCGCCGTTTTCCAAGAGGTGGACCTTGTTTTGTTCATCGAGGCACACACCCACGGCGAGGATGTGTGAGTTCTTTTGATGCTTCTGTTGGTTCTCATCTTGGTACTTTCAAGCAAGGCCATCGCCGCTTTTTCTAGAGATGGACCTCGTTTTTCTCATCGAGTTGTCCACTCGCGGCATGCCTTCAAGGTTGATGTTAGATCTTCTTGCATTCATCATTTGCATCATGCTAACTCACATAATGGTTCGACTGCCTCTAGTGGTGGTGTGTTCAAGGTTTGGGTTCCCAAGTATTTGCTCTCTAACCCTTCGGGATCCAAGACTTGGACACCTTGCCTTTCTCATGTGTAGGTACCGAGAACGCGGGTTGGAGAACATGGACTTAAAAGACTCTGATCTTTTGCTTCATTACATGATCGAGACACTTGATGGTTCTCTACCCCAATGATGGCCTCCAAGAGGCATGTGCTTTAATGATCGGCATCTACACCTGTTTTGTGAGCAATCTTATACCTTCATGCATTTACCTTCATGATTATTCAATCTTGGCATGTTGTGCTTATCTTTGTGCTCACTTGTATAATATTGGCATGTGTTATTCCTTTGATATCTTTCATCATGCCTTTACCTTGCTTGTATATCCATGTATCATATTGTTATTCTTTATTTCCATGGGTGTATGAGTTTGATTTTGTCATCATGAGCTTGTGCTGTCTTGTACCCTTATTATCTTGCTTATGTTGATTCTTGCTTATGTATCAATGTATTAGACTGTTGTTTATTATTTCCATGGATGTATAAACTTGGTTTTGTCATCAAGAGCTTGTACTGTTCTGATTCATTTATCATCTTGCTCTTGTTGATTTTTGAGTTTTGTATCCACATGCTTACTTGATATTCATGGTAGTATACCTTATCCATGACTTGTTCTATAACTTGCTTTATGCTTACATGGTTATTGTGCCTTACTGTTAATTGTGGATGCATGAGCCTTGCCATAGCCTTCACTAGCATGCTTTACCTTTGATTGTATATGTGATATGTGATATGCTATGTGCTTGTTTGCTTGCTCCTATGCCTTATTGTTGATTAAGGATAGTTTGAGCTTTATCATATCCTGGATATCATGTGTTGTGTTTGATATGTCTATCTTCATGCTCTTGTTCTGAATTATTGATTATATGCTTTTATGAGCTTTGGATCATTGGCTGCTATCTTTGTTAGTCGTGTGTCTTGGTACTGTTTTCCCTAGATAATGTTTCACTAACCCAGTACCAAGGCATAGACTTTTTCTGTCTCTTTGGTGTAGTCTTTCAGCTAGAAGAAGAACATGTGGTCCAACAAGTGGTATCATCTCAAGCTATTGGTTCTTCTTCATTTGTGCATTCAATGCTGGCTATCACTTCTTGGAGACGAAGGAATTTGAGATGAGGATGATGGGTGAGCGCAATTACCTTCTGGAGCTTTAAGGAATGGATCTTCATCCATTATGACTACATCTCACTACTAAGCAGTGCGACTCAGGTTCGAGCTTCTATACCTTACTTTTGTGTATGGTATCCCTAGTCTACCTTGCATAGCATCTGGTTCGTGTCAAGTGTTGGGCTTGTTGAGTTCAGGGTAGATAGGAGGCTTTGTTCTAGCACGTGTCTGTTCTAGGCACTCTTCTTATCCCATGATTTTCTAGGATGCACTATTCTCACTGCCTAGGTCGAGCTTGTTTCCCAATCACTAGTCTTAGTAGGTTTTGAGCTGCCTGTAGGCTTTTTAGTGTTGGTGTTTCGCTCTCTAGCTTTTCGAGTTGTTTTCCCTAGAGATCTTGTGGAGTAGGAAGCCTTTGTGCTAGTTTGTAGTGTTCAAGACACTTTTGGCAGGTCTCCTCATCAAACCTTTTAGACCCATTAAGGTTTGCCACCTTGAGAAGCGAGTTAGGGATAATTTATCCCTATGGGTTGGTTTGAGGGGGAATTAGTTTTTTTCTAAACTTTCCTTGTTCATCTGAACTTTCCTTGTTCATTAGAGCATTTGTGGATCTTTTCTGATACCTTCTTTAAGTGGTATCTTCTTCAGATCCTTTTGATCTTTTTTTAGGCTTTTAAGTCTTTTGTGTTTCTCATTGTACCATATTGCATACATATGAAAATCCAAAAAGATGTATTGTAATATAAGCTTTACTGCTCATCTTTTAAATTGATGAAGCTTTGCTTATTACCCTCTTGAGCTTTAGTATTTCAATTCTTGCTCAAGATTGTGTCTAGTTCTTTGACTTGCTAGAATTATCATGCTTTTACATGTGCAGCAATATCTTGGCTAAATGAGCTAGAACTTTTAAATAACCTGAACTGAAAATAGCAATTTGTGGATCTTTTAGCTAGTTGCACAATTAATGATCCTTTTGTGACATTGGCCCTGTCAAAATTGCTTTGTTAGCTCTGGAATCTAGTATTGAACATCTTTGAGCTTTTAGTTCTTTAAAGAATCAAAAATAGCCCTTGTGCAAAATGAAAAATGATCTCTTTTGTGCGAAAAAACTGATCTCACCAATCCTTTCTCATGAGACGGCTTGCTATTGTACTAGGCATGAACTCAGGGGGAGTTTTGGATGACCTAGACCACTTCTTTAAGCTTTTTGTTGCTTGGGATGGTCGCGGCAAGGCTTGAGATCTAGCACATGGCTAAGAAAACAAACTGTCAAAATTGGTTGAAGCTTAGGAAGAGATTGTGGATGGCTCATAGTCCAGGATCTTCTTTACTAAGATAGACCTTTTATCAACTTGAATATTCATTGCAAATGAAGAACAATTGAAATTTGGGCTTTTGACAAAAACTTGAGCAAAATGATTCATTTCATGATTTTTGTCTCCTAGATGGCCTTTGCTAGCTTCTGGATCTCACATTGTCATTCTGACAAGGCCATTATCACTTTAGGATACCTGTTGTTGAACTTGCTAATTTTGAAGCATTGCTAGAGGTTCCTAATATCTTAGAGAAGTTGTGTTTCAAGTTTCGCAGACTTTGCCCTTGTAGATCAAAAGTTGTGCCAATTTTAGATTTAGTTTTTCTGCTGTTGGGTTCATCTCCAGAACAATCGGTAGTACCTTTCATTTGCCTGAGGTAGTACCACGGTGCGGTAGTACCTCTCGGTACATTGCGGTAGTACCGATTATAGGTAGTACCGCTGGTTTCATTGTGGTAGTACCGATTCCTGAAACTTCAGCAGTCTTTATTGGTTTTTGCTGCTGTGCCTTTGGGGGTTAGGAGTGGATTCAATACAAGTCTTCCTCTGTGCTTAAACATTCATCTTCATAGCTCTCATAGCTATTGGAGTGATTTGCAAGTTGAGTCCATCCTTTGTGAAAAAGATTTGGTGCTCCTATTCACCCCCCTCTAGTCGCTTGTTTCCGGTCCTACAGTACCGCACCCTAGTTGGCGGTCGTACCGCATGTGCTGACTTTTCAGCAGACTTTTCTACAACTGCTAGTTTTTGTGTGTGGGCTATAAATACCCACCTTGGCTGTGTGTGGGAAAGTTGCTGGTGCCCCTAGACAGTTCCTTGAGCAAAGAGCAAGCCCTCTACTCTCATTTGTGCATGTGTTGCACTTGTTGAGCTTTGAGAGGCAAATCCTAGTGCATGTGTTGTATTAGGTGGTGGATTTAGTATCCATTGAGCTTTGACACTTGATTAGTTCAAGTGAGAGTTGTAGACTTGTTACTCTTGGTGTTTGCCGACACCTAGACGGCGTGGTGGTATCGTGCGTCGGTGTTCTTCTCAAAGAAGCTTGTGAGAAGACCCGAGCGATTTGTAAGTGGTGTGGTGCTCGCCATCTTCGGAGTGGAGGAAGGAGCAACCTTAGTGGAGCGAGGTGTTGGTTCGGTTTGGAACCGGTCCAAGTGGTTGGACTTACCTCGGAGGCGGGTGCTCAATTCGTGGAGCCGGTTCAATTGGTTTGGGCTTGCCTCAACGTGGATTAGGGGAGACCGGAAAGTCTCCGAATACCACGGTAAAACATCGACGTGTCTTTGTGGTGTGATATCTTTTGCCTCACTATTGCATTTCCATTCATTGTGTATGAATGCTTGATTTACTTTGTGCAATTTATATTCCTATAATTAAATTGCTTATTCATTGTGTATGATTGCAGTAGTTATTCATTACCTTGTGCTATTGTCTTTGTTAGAATTGAATTGCTTACAAGTCTGTACTTGATTGTTATATTCATCAATAGACTTGTATTGTTGGTGCACTTAGTTAAACCTAGTTGTTTTAGGCTTTAATTGTGCAAAACCGTATTTGTATTAGCTTCCGCATTAGAAATCGGTTTTAGCCAAAGAAGTTTTTAAAATGCTTATTCACCCCCCTCTAGTCGGCCTCCTCGATCTTGCACTTAGGTGGGACAAGCCTCTGCTCTCATAGCCTTTACCAACAAAATTCCCGAACATAGACATTACAATTTTATTTGACTCAAAGACTAGCTTATAACCATCCCTTCATATGACAGAACCACTAATGAGGTTCTTATTTATTGTAGGAGCATACTGCATGTTCTTCAAGTGGACAATCTTCCCTGAAGTAAGCTTCAGATCCACCGCGCCAACACCAAGAACAGAAGCATGCGACCCATTTTCCATTAGGATGGAGGAAGCCCCTGTTGCCTGGTAAGAAGAAAACAAGAAAATATCATAACATACGTGAATATTAGCACCAGTATCAGCCCACTAATCAGTGGATTGACATACTAAAAAAACAACAGGAGAATTACCAGCCCTTCTGAAGTCGAGGCCTCACCTATGATCACGTTGATAGCCTTCTTCTTTGGCTGTTCGCCATCTCTGCTCTTGCGGAAGTGACAGTCCTTCGCCATATGACCGTCTTTTCTGCACACAAAGTAGGTGATGTCTCTCAAATCCTCTTTTCTAGTTTTCTTCTTCTTAAAGCTAGTTGTCTTATTCAGTTTGTTGGATTTGTACTTATTTGCAACAGTTTTTTTCTCTATGAAATTTACATTGTTCTGACCAGAAGTGCTGGGTGCATCTTTTGCTCTTGCCTTTTCTTCCACATCGAGGATAGCAATGAGATCTTCAACGAAAATCTCTTCCCTATTGTGTTTCAAGCTAGTGGCAAAATCCCAACAAGAAACATGAAGTTTGCAACAATGCTCGCAGCCACAAACCTAAGAGGCAACACATAGCCCAGATGCGCAATCTCACCAACCAATAGCTGGAGATCATGAGCTTGTCCAACTATGGGCTTAGCCTCATCCATGCTAAAGTCAAAGAATTGCTCACACATGTAGAGCCAGCAACCTGCCTCTACATCTGCATATTTGTGCTCTAGTGTATCCCACAACTCTGTGGCAGACTTATATTCTATATACACTTTGTAGAGTTGATCAACCAAAATGGTCAGAATACAGCCAAGAGTAGTGTTGCTCGCATTATCGAACTACATAAATTAGTCAATCATAAATGGATATTGTGGGTGGATTACCCACCACAGCCCCAAAGATATGAGCCAGAACTTGGCTCTAGTTTGCTAGCTACGAAAATTCTGACTAGAAAAGTTCTCAAGTTTTATAGCATCAGAAGCACTAGCCATTGCTGTATGATAACAAAGTTGAAAAATAAGGTTTCTGGAATGTTGAAAATGAGGGCAATATTTTAATTCCATATTTTAATAGAAGACAAAGACCGCAAAATACTAATGATGTATAAATCAGTACTAACAGAAGGCAAATCATTGTACTTCGCAATATATGCAAAAACAGAATGTAAACAAGTCAATCAGTCACACAAAAGACTTATTGATGGGTCCGATGAAGGGCGAAGCGGCCTGAGACGCAGACTTCGATGCAAAGTCTAAACGTAGATGAATCAAAGCGGCGCTCGCCGATGCATGCTACCCAGAAACCTTATTGCCACCCCCCCATGTAGGTCTTCACGGCAGTAACGGCTCGGAGATACAACTCCCCTTCTTCATGGTGCACACCGAGAAGAAGAGTCGATGAGGTTCAGACGACGCAATACAATAGTACATGTTTGCAGAAGGAAGAAAAGAAGAAATGGAGGCAGTGGTTCTATGCACTATGGTCTGGACGTCTACAGGCATAGCTATAGAGATGCACGCTAAGAACTGACCTGATTAAACTATCATTTACTCACTGATAAGTGATAACTGACACATTTCACTAGCCATTTACCCACTGGTAACTGCCTGTCATAAACACCCAATAAAGCCTCAGATTCAAACATTTGATTCTCATTCAAATAGAGAGAGAGAGAAGAGAGAGAGAGAGAGAGAGAGAGATGCATGGTTAGCAAAAATAAGGTGGACTTGGTCTGCCAAGTGGCGCGCATCGCAAGTCACAAGTCACGCAGTTTTTCACGTGAAAATACACGAATATGTGTGCGTGCGTGCGTGCGTGTGTGTTTAGCCAAAGCCCTCCTCATGCTACCCTCATCCATGTGTCACATGTTTCAAAGAGTGGTAAGGACTCCATCTTATAAATTGGTCATCTCCACCTTACCTTAGCCATATGGTACTAAACCATACATGCTTTGGAATTATAGAAAATGGGCCTCACTCATATGGGCCAATTTCCAGCAACATCCCTAGGAAGAAATCCTGCACATTCAGCTGGAGATCCTTGCGTTACCTGGTTGACAACTCATATAGTGTCATCAGTGCCCAACTTATTATCAGAATCACTTTAACACATAGAAGCATGCTAAAACATATAACACCAAAAAAAAGTCACACTTGACTTAGAAGAATTACAGTTAGAAATACCAGTCAAAATAAAAAAGGCCATTTAGCTGTCATAATTAAAATTGCATAGTAAATTAATTCGGTGACAGAAGTTAGAAACTTATAAGTCTTCCATGCTGCATAATGTCTCATCAGATCTTGAGGAATTAAAAATTGACTAGTATGTTACTCGCACCATTGGCGCGTGGAAATAGATAGCTGACTGTGTATCTGAATGTATTTTTTTGAACGAACAATGATGCGCGTGTAATAATGGTGTGTATTATGTTCTTTTCTTAGTGCAGTATGATATGATATAGTGATGTAACTGTAAGGATGAGATTTTGGTGTTAAGAAGAATGAGAAGACAAAACAGCATAACTTAGCTATATGAGTTCATTATTTGTGAGAGAAATATTATATGAGCATTGCAACGCTCATATGAAGAATGCTAAAAAGAACATGCAAATAAAATTTATACATATGTCCAAGTTATTTAAGGCACATTATTAGCAATCAATCAATTCATTTCATGTAATGATGATATTCTTGAGCAATAAAAAGGAGAAACAACAACATTTCTTTTTAATCTCCACAATTGCTCCCAAATGATATTTGCCTAAAAAATATAGAATGCTCATTCAGGATATAGTCGAAGCATATGAGATGATAAAACATATTGTATAATAAGCAGTACCTCCATCTGTTTTTTCGTCTCATGATATCACAAAAATATAAGCTCAAAGAAGCCTGATAGTTTATTTTCTCTTGATTCACATGTAGTAAAAACTTTGACCTTTAGTGCAAAGGCTTTTCCAAATTTTATTGCCACGTGAGCCATGCCACTAAGTCCAATGATGCTAAGCGACTTGCCCGGCTGGTTCATGTTATGTCGTATCATTGAAGTATACACGATAATTTCAGCAAAAAATAGAGATGCCGTATTCGATAAAGGGTAGACATCGGTTATTAAAAAGAAGTACCTGTCAAGCATATGAATCAAGAGGATAAGCAAGTTTGTTATATCAGTTTTTTTTAACTTAAATAAGAGACAACAGTTAAAAGTTCTGCGAACTATTCATAGCACAAAGATTGATTCTACCGTAATTCTTATCATCATAAAAGAAACAAAGTATTAGTGCACACCTAAAATGACACATAACAAACTAAAACAATGTGTATGAAGCTAGTCTTAAATATAAGTGCATTATGTTCTTTGAGAATAGTCTGTGATGTCAGTAGAATACCCATTTATGGACTACTAATGTAATCATACCTTTCATGGATTAACATAACAAAATTAAACTGTGTGGATGAACCTAGCATTAAACATAAGTGGATTATGTTCTTTGAGAATAGTTCATGCTGGTAGCAGAATACTCATTCATAGACTACTAATGCAATCATACCTTTCATGGAGTACTGTATGTAATCTCATTCAATGACTAAGAGTCTAAGATAGGCAAGAAAACTCAATTTACCTGCATTTAACTACGAAAACAGATGGAAATCAGGAACTTGAAGAAGACATTATAAAAGATAAATTTTAAAAAACATTGGACCACTAAAACAGGTATTACCTTTTTGATATCAAGCAATCCCTTCTGCTTCATGCTTTCCAACAAATACACACAATCTTTCAAACTGGCAATAGCAAATTGATATATCAACAAAAAAAATGACAGATGCAAAGAGTGAATAATTTGTAACGAACATTACATATAGTAACTCAAGGACTGCTGTTGGAAAATTTTTGTAGTGACTACCTATCAAACATTATACCTTCCATCCATTGACAAACTATTGTATCTCCTAAAGTAACCCGATGTATGCTTTGTGCACTTTAATCCAGCTCTCTTTTCTAGAGTAAAGTTAACTGGAACTAATTGCCCTGAAAATTGAGTATGTTTATGAGGAATGGGAAAAATCATGCGAGAGGTGATACTAAAAAATAAATAAACTATTTCAGTAGACTAAGCACCAAGAAGCAATCCCTTCTGCTTCATGCTTTCCAACAAATCCACAGTCTTTCAAACTGGCAATAGCAAACTGATATATCAACAAAAAAATGATAGATGCAAAGAGTGAATAATTTGTAACAAACATTACATATAGGATGAGAAATTTTGTTGTTGAGGGCTAGGAACAACATGAGGATATCAGGTGTGGAGTCACACTAAACATAATTATGTTTGGCAGAACTTTTTTTGGGGGTAAGATGGTCACATTGTGCGTAGTAATTATTGGAGTGTGAGAATTGGATGGTAATCGAATAAAATAGGGGTTGGTAAACAGAGAGGGAAAACATCAAGTTGTTGTAACTGGTATGGAAGGTGAAGCTGTAAAGCACTGGGTAATGGCAAGCAAAGTTGGGGGATTCTTATAAAATAGAGTACACATAGAAAGCAAAAGCAGTGGGTGGTTAGAAGCAGGGTAAAGTTTAACAGAGTATTAAGAGTGGTGCAGTTAAATAGGAAGCATTATTTAGACAGAAACATTTAGAGTGCTAGGGGGAGAGGTTATGTTACAGGTGCAAAATAATCAACACAAGTACAGCCTGTCAAGCTCTTTTGTGAGCGGATGTTCTTTTGGTAGCAGGTGGGTTGGTTGTAGACTGTAAATCTGGTGAGGCAGGCCTGTCCATGAAGTAGTAAGAGGATGAGGGAAAAGTAGAAACTAAATATGTAAGAAAAGTACGTATTGTAACTAGTAACAGAGGCTGAAGAGACTAGACCTTTTTTTGTAGAAGTGATGTTGGAGCTTGGGTTTTTTGTGTTTCCTGTTGTGGCTGTGTTTCAGGAGGTAAATGTCCGAGCTGTGTAATTTGCTAATACAAAAACATGTTAAGCACTGAGTATAAAAAGTGGTTTTCTGATCTTCAGGTATACATCAAACATAAGCAAGGTTTTGAAAACACATTGAACCAATTTTATATAGGAGAGCAGCTTCCAAGAAGCTACCAATTGTTGACAGTTTCATATTTGATAAGCCTTGGATTAGCTGCAGCCATGAGTCAAGCCAAAAGAAAAGAACAAAAAACAAATAATTTCTGACAGATATAAGGAAATTAAATAGCTTCTCTTCTCATATTTGTATTTACAGATATAAGCTACGCCAAATGTGGAACTTGTACATAACTTTAAACACCACAAACATAATTTGAAATCCCTGAGTAAGCTGCAAGCTTGCTTCGACGAATGACAACTCAGAAATTCAAAATGACAAAAGAGAAAAAACGATGATGTGATGCATGATTTACTATTAGCAACAACTTGTCAATTATAATCAGTAAGATTTGCCTCAAGTACACACCTGGGAATAATCCTCTATCATCTGTCTTGATCTCTATAATTACCCTAGACACACTCTTAATTTTCTAAGCAAGCACTACAGGCTTCAAAGGTCAGACAACTAATCAGAACACTATTCTCAAGAAAAACAACACCAAAGATATAACTAGCTCCAGCCTTATGATAACCAGAGGGTAAACCTAGAGGCTTGCTCTAGTGTTTCAAAGATTGAAGACTGTTAGTTTAGATACTTGTTGATAGGATGCAGAATCACTCCAGTGGTGTGTTTTTTTTTGTTTGTTTCTGTTTTTTTATATGAAATAGATGTTTCATGTTTAGAGAGATAAAAAGTATTGTAGGAAAATCTTTTAAGGAATAGTATTGGATAGTGAGAAAGCGGGAATGCAACATGCTGTAAACGGTGAATAACATGTAAAGATGTGTTGAGCCACGGGTAGGCTACGATAGCTACAAATCAAAATTTCTACCACGCAAACTAGGAAGCCAAGCAAGTAGATGATCACAGATCGTTACCACCAGACGCGCAAAGCAGCGGAAGAAGGGTTGGAGCAGCCTGGTCCAACGTAGAGTGCATCGATGTAGTGGTCGTAGTCGATCGTCCAGCGTCGAGCAAGTCGATGCAGTGGTCGTAGTCGATCGTCCAACGTCCTCGCGAGTCGATCGTCTCCTCCAGCAACCTCTGCAGTTCCTTGTGAAGATCGCGGATCGTCCTCAAGCGCAACAATCGCAGTAGCGCCTCTACGGTATCCACACGTCCAGGGAAGGAACAACCATGCATCGGTGTACTAGCACCAGGTCGCACGGCAGAGCTCTTAGGAAGATGGCGGCTAGGGTTTCGGTGGTGATTCACGCTTGCCTCCCAACAGCCTCATGCATCTCCTTATATAGTGCTCGTGACGGATCCTATCCGAACACGTTTGTCGAATTGTATTTGTACTGGTTTGTTCCAACCCGTTAAGTGTGTGACCTTGTAGGTTCATGCGTAATCGGTTGTGACTCAGAAACCCTTTCCGATCACGAGTCGTAGCGGTTCCTAGCAGAACATAACGATTCCCGAATACACACAAATTATATCGGACGAACCTTAATGCAATATGATCTACGACCAGGTCCTCATCACTTACGACCGTGTTCTATCTCTATCGACCGGTTCAGTATTTGGTCACGACTTCGTAATTCCTTACGACTGAGTTACGACCACCTCAGGACTACGTTCGACCGATCTATGACCAGCTCGTATCTCCATACGACCGATCAAATGCAGAATCGAACTAAGCGACCTACTCGTGTATACTCCCTTTGCCTCGGGATGTCCGGTTGAACTCGGATGAGATGTTGTGTCATCCATGGATCTGCTCAATACTTTCTCGATCGAGTGTCGGATTACTTCCGTGGTTGAACACTTCGACTACTAGTGGCATGGCTGCACTTTCTTTATCCGACCACAACGAGGGCCCAGACATCTCTCTGTTATGTTAGGAGGGCAAATCCCATATCCGACTCATCACATTCTTACGCATGTTTCATAGCATACCCGAAAGCTACCTTTATAACTACCCAGTTACGGTGTAGCGTTTGGCAACCCCTAAGAGTGCTATTACATATGTAGGAAACCATGCTGATCTCAGGTCTAAGGATTATACATCAACATTGCTTGAGACCAACTAACGACACATAGAATCATAACAATCTCAATAGTGTCTCAAGGTGGGTCTAATCCAACATCATGTTCTCTAACATGTGTCCATATTATTGGTTTGATATCTCCATATCCATGACCCGTGAAACATAGTCATCAACCAATACATATGCTAGTCTATTCATATGTGTCCTCATATGTTTCCGACCAGGGATCGTATAAGAATAATTATCGCAGAAATATAGAGTTTCACAATCAAGTCACATACTTGATAATCAATATTAACAATATTATTCTTGGAACAAGATAACATTTTATCCAATATTATGAACATAAGGAAATATAATCATCTCTATGATTGCCTCTAGGGCATATTTCCAACAAGATGTAGCTGATTTAATTGGATGAAAGTATAATTGAATAGATGGCTATAATCCAAATGTGAACCTAAGGATCAGAAGAGGATTCGTTTAGAAAAGTGAAGTGTAGATGTCCACCAAAAACAGTCTCAACTATATGAACATGAAACGACGGTCGCTACTGCAGGAGATTCCTATTGTTTGTCCTGTGGACGATGATAATAAAATAGGGAGGTTATACACAGATGTCTAATAAGAGAGAATATTAATGAGATGTGTAAGAACAACAGCTAGTTAGATGCAGCTAAACAATTTTTTTTGGCAGAGTTCTTACAAACATGGCGATCACAGTTTCTTCATGAACAATCATTTGTATATTATGGACGTAAAATCTTGTTGCATATTCACCTCACATATCCAGCCTGAATTCGTAATCACTGAAAATGAAATGCAAATAATTACTTGACATATGTGTTGAAGATCTGTAAGAGATGTTCTACATGGACAGCTAGTATGATTCAAGATGTGTACCAACCTAGCATCACATAGGAAGATTTTTTTTAATGAAGGTGTTGATTGCGAGGCATTTTGAATGTGTTCTATACCAAAAACTGTACAAACTACATTAATAACATCTAGCACCAATTAATAGAGGAAGTCATGAGACACAATAATGTCTATAGTCAACGTGGGGTCAGGTGAGTAAAACTGACCAAGATAATCATCGCGGTAACATAATCATAATCTGAAAACATGTCGTGTAAGTTCTGATAAGCCAACGATCAGAGAAAAATCATTTAGGTAAAGCCTATTTGGTAGTAAAAACATGATTTACCTAAACACGGTATCGATTAGGTGACAGCCAAAAGAGCGTCGACAAAACAACAGCATGGTAGCCAACAACTAAACAGTGGCTTATGAGAGATGGAAAAATTCACAAAATAGCATCAAATTATGAAAGTCATCATAAATCCGATGCTGACTAAACTTAACTACTAATTAAGTAGATTTTCATGGAATAACAGAGAAATACCCATCACAAACCGTATATATGTATCAGGCCAGCGGTATCCGTTATCTGAATGTAAACGCTTCTATATGTTTAAATCTGAGGCCTGGAAACATGTCTGATAGAGGTTCTACATATAGTGAGAGCGGACGTAATCCATACCTAGTTCAAGAAATCACTCTAGGAAAGCAAAAAACCGAGGTGTCCAATGACTGATTGTTTGTGTTTCAACAGTTACGACAACCACACGATAATAGTATCACCTGGACATCTCTTCGACCACATGGCATGCATAGGTGGGGAGAAAATGGATGGGTTGAACTCGCACGCACAATATGAAGAAGATGCTCTATTTCTACAAAGCAATGAAAAGAAATTAGCAATCAGATGGTACAATTTTAACTATATATATATATATATAGAGAGAGAGAGAGACCTGTGATGGTTGAGGGGGATTGGTGTGGCTCAGCTGGTATGACCCTCAACTCCAAAGCATAGAACACGGATCTTGTCGCCGCCAGTGGTTCTGTCTACGCTTACTGGGCGTCGGGAGCGGTCTGGCCGAAGGGGCGGATTAGGGTAGCGGAGAGAATCGGCAAGATTCATGCGGGAAAGGACGGTGGTCCGGATGGCGGCGGCAGGACCAAGAAAGATGGCGGCGTGGCGTCGACGCGATTGAAAAGCGAAATCCGTGACCGGAATCAAACCGCGGTGATGGCGTGATCTAACCGTTGGAGTCGAGGCGGCGAGCGAGGCGATAGTGGCCGATCTGGGTGATCTGGATCGAGAGCCGAGACGGCGGCAGGAGAATCGAATCGTGGTGAAGCGAGCAGAGGAGTTGGAAGGAAACACACGAGGAAGCGGCGACCCGTCGGATGGGGACGATGGAGGGTGGCGGCGGCAGTGGGGACACCGACGTGCTGGGAAGAAGAAAGGCGAGGGTCGTGAGTAGAGAAAGGAGGAGAGAGGCGGCGAAGCGGTGGCGGAAGAGGAATAGGAACAGAGCGAGCGAGTGGCGTGAGAGGAAGAGGGAAAGGAGCAAGGCAAGGAGCATTTTGTGGGGGAGCGAAGAGGCCACGCGGGCAGCCCTAGGGCTCGGCTAGGCATTACACGCGGCGTGTGCCGATCGAACGGCCTGAGAGCGCCCAGGCACGATCCGACAGATGAGAAGGCAGGTGCGCGAGCAGGACTTGATCGGATGGGCCTGCGACGACCGAGACGCGATCCAACGGCCAATCTTTTGCGGGTGACGTGGCCGCGCGGGGAGGCACGCTTCCCTTCGGCTGTTAAATAGGGTAATTGCCATTGGAACTGTTAAGAGTGTTGTACATTCTCTCTCTCAATAATGAATAAGATGCATAGTTATAAATAGTAAAATCCTTCTCTTACCCTAAAATCTAACATGGTATCAGAACTCTTCTACCCAAACCCTAACCCTAATTTTCCTCTTCACTGATCCTCTCTTCGTCGAGCCCCAGGGCCACTGGCGCTCACGCTGCCTCCCTTTGCTCTCCACCTCACGAAACCACCTCGCCTCTACTCTCCACCTCGCGCCGCATTCACCTGAGTCCATCTCGTGCCGACGCCTCCTCTGTGATGGTGGTACACCTACCCTCCCTCTCCCGACCAGTCTCCACTCTCTAGCATGGTGGCTCACCCCTCTAGGCTCGGGCCCTCACTCACCCACGAACCCACCTCCATCCTCGCCGGACTCCCTCGAGGCACAGGCGTCCACAGCTCCCTCATGGTGCTCGTCCTCCTCGTTTTCTCTCCCGTTGGCACTACCTCCTCCCTCCCCGGCCTCCTTTGTAATAGATCTAGGTGATCTGCGATGGATCCAGTGCCTAGAGCTTGTCCTCATCGCCTGGAGCTCTACGCTTGCTTCATCCTCGTCAGATCCAACGCCTGCTTCGTCGTCGTCGGCCGGATCTCTATACTAGCCGTCCTCTCTAGGACGTCACCATCAGTTGGGATCCATGATGCCTCACGACTGGATTCGGTCCTCGTCTGCTCCAACTGAGTGGTGAAGATGAGGCGGCCACCGCCTCCTCCTCTGTTTTAGACTTTTTGTGCTCTGACAAGGACCTCCTTTGCTCCGGCGACCACTGATTTCCTTTGCTCCAATGACTGTTGCTCTACTACTCGGTACCCCTCTACTCTGTTGCTATTGATTGCTCTGCCCAATTGGTGTGTGCTGCTTGTTGTGGAAGTGCTGCGTAATTGTGTTTGGGCTGTTGATGAGGTGTTTGTGATTTTGTGGATCATAATCTACTATTGCATGTGTTGTTGGTATTACTGAGGTGGTTGCTTAGTGCTAGTGTACTTGATCTTATCATGGCTCTTGATGGCATTCTTGATCCTGGACCTATTTGTGGTTATGCTGCTATTGCTTCTTCTGTCCCTGCTAGTGTTGTGGAGTCTTGTACAACTCAGTTTGGTCAGATTCAGGCTCAACTGAGTAATCTTCAGGCCTGGTTGTGTCGGCTGCAAGCATCTTCTAGTGGATCCACCGGTTTTACTGCACCATCATTTCCTATGTCAGGTGCTTCACTCCCATGGTTGTTGGATTCAGTGGCTTGTTTTCATGTGACATCTAATGCGTCTCAGCTCACATCATGTCATCCTGCTGCACAAGGTATCAAGATTAAGACAACTGATGGAACACCATACACGGTCACTCATCAGGGTTCTCTTTCCACCTCTCACTTTGCAGTTTCAGATGTCTTACTTGTCCTCATGCTCTCCATGAATCTCATCTTTGTTGGGCAACTTGCAAATATGAATTGTTTTGTTGGGTTCGATGATAGCTCCTGCTCTGTGCAAGATCATCGGACAAGAGTTATCATCAGTACAAGTCATTGTTAGAGAGGTTCTGCATGGCTCTATGTTCTTGATCGTCTGAGTCTCCCTTTATCTTGCATTTCTGGTACTAGTCCATATACTCCTTGTCCTTCTACATCTACTTTTGTTTGTAAGTCTTTTCCTCAATGACATCATCGCTTGGGGGCACTTGTGTGGCTCACGCTTCGCTATCTCGATTCATCAAGGTGTTCTTGGTCATGTTTATGTTGACACAAAATTTCTATTCAAGGGCTATAGACTTGGCAAGCAAATACAACTCGCATATCCTTCCAGCTTTTCTTGATATGATCATTTGGTCTATTCGGATGTTTGGGGTCCTTTTGTGTGAGATCCCCGTGTTATTTAGCTTGTAATGCTTAGTATTCCAATTGACCCTAGCATCACAAATAAAATATCACGTGCCTCGGGAAAATGTGTACATCCCAAAAGTGCTGTACACACACCCTTTTACAAAGTCATGCATCAATTCCATACAAACATAGAACCAAGCAAGACTAGAATAATAAAAGACATATATAATAGAGTATTACAGAAAAGGCCAACCGGCCAAAATGACAATTAAACAACTAAGTAACAGCGGAAGCAACATGCCATAAGATGGTGATAAACAAAAGAGCCAAGGTTTGCCTTTAAGCCCACAAGGCAACTGACCGGGCCGCCAGCTAGTTGTCCAACACCAAGTCCGAATCACAAAAGTCAATCCCTTGGGGATCGACCTCCTCTGCACAAGTTAAGCAAAGCAAATGAGTACAAAAATGTACTCGCAAGACTTACAAGTAACAGCCTATACATAGCTACATGCAAGCTTTAACAAAGGTGTAGGCTGTAGGTTTATTTTTAGCACAAAGCAATTTTCATTTGCAATAAGGTAATAACTTGAAAGCAGTTTTTGAAATCTATTTTTAAGTTGAAATAACAGCTAGACAACAATAA
This sequence comes from Phyllostachys edulis, assembly GCA_036346405.1. Taxonomy (NCBI): domain Eukaryota; kingdom Viridiplantae; phylum Streptophyta; class Magnoliopsida; order Poales; family Poaceae; genus Phyllostachys; species Phyllostachys edulis. The sequence goes on from CM070566.1 coordinate 21,700,642, forward strand.
TAACAATGGGTAGATAACAACAACAACCTGGAAGTGACTAATCCATTAGTCACCACAACAATAGCATGAATTCCCCATTCATACCAACCAACATCAAGTTTTAATTAAAGGTTATAGTCTAATTCTTGCGGGAAATAACCAAGCTTGTCCATATCCTAGGACAAGGCTATTCGAATAGTTTGAACCCTGCAGGGGTGTACCAATGTACCCACACGTGAGACCGCCTTTTAAGCCAAGCTATTTAGCACACTTCCTTTGGTATGCTTAAACGCTAGTCTTACATGACACTTTCCAATGGATTGTGCTAATTAAGAGTCGCACCCAAACCGAAGAGTAGGATGCACCGGCCCAGCCTAAGCAACTGCAGGTGCTCCCCTCCTTACAAAAACAAACATTTTTCTTTGCAACAACCACCGGCAACTCATAATTAACACCCCCCAAAGTACTTAGTCAAGAGAGGTTCCATATCCACCTCGTGTGGTTAGCACACAAAAGTGCTTGGATCAATGGCGCAAGTAATTCAGTCCTTGTTGACTCGGGCATCATTCCAGTCACACCAAACAATCACACCAATATACCAATATGCCCAAGTCCAAAACAATTTTATTTTCAGTTTTAGATTTACAAAGTAACAAAGCACAAAGTGCTGGACATAATGTAATAAATAGATTTGTGTGATCAAGATCGTCGACTAAGTCGATGACCGCCCAATACTACCGGTATCTATGCATGGCTAAGCAATAACAACACGTAAACTACTAAGACAAGAGCTCATCCAACGAACTCTAATCATAGCAATATAACCTAGGCTCAGTAGTAGAGGATAAACATTTACCTACCGATTATGCAACTAGAGGATCAACTAATCGAACCATAGTTTAACAACAAAATAGAGCATGCAATACATATAGTTGTAAACAAGATATTTAGACTTTGAAATTACTGGGATTAGTATGATCAAACTGCTTGCCTTGTTGGAAATACTCAATATGTTGTAGAGGATTACTTTTGCAATCAACGGACTCGTCGGCACCTAACGAAAAGAACGAAAAGAACCGATAAGAACGAAGAACACCGAAAAGACTCAAAAACCAACTTCCACCAAAAGCTCTGAAATTTTTACAGAAGAAAGATAAAGATTTTTAAGGAATTTAGCAACAAGAACCAATTGATTTGGATTCTTAATGCAAAAGCTATGGCCAAAACAAATCTGGCCAGCTGGACAATTGCTGAAAAATTCACTTCGGTTACTATTCATCCGAAATTAAATTTTTGGCACAAATGTCCAGAGAGGTGTTGCACCTAAAAATTTTAAGGTAAATAAAGAACCACATAAGATGAACAACACAATTTGATTCACCTCATTTGGAGCTAGGATGCATTTTCTATGATTTTTCAAAGACATGAAAAAGGTGCACAAGTTAAATGCAATTACAAAACTTTTAAAAATAGTAGCATGCCTAAGACATATTTTACAAATAATCTTACTAACAGAGGAAACCAACAAAGTTGATTTCACTCAAAAAGGAGCTACAGAGAATTACTTATGCATTTTTCAAGTTAAATGAATTTTTAATGCAACAATTAAAGCTAAACTAATTTTAAATCTATTAACAGATTTTTCTGGAGCAAAACTAAGCTTACAACCATATTTAGATTAAATCTTAGTTAAAACCAGAACTAACAAAATTTGAATCAACCGAAAAGGATTTAAAATAAAATAGTTATGCAATTTTAAAGTTTAATACAATTTTCAGTTAACAAATAACTCTTACCGGGTTTTTGAAAAACACCACCGAAAAGGAAAAGCATGGGCTGTTGAGAACAAGTCCAACGGCCCATGCGCACCACAGCACAGCGCACATGCGCACTAGAAATGATAACCAACGCTTGGATCAAGATCCAACGGTCCGCATTGATCAAAGTTCGGACGGTCTGAACGTTCACTTCAATCTGAGCCGCAGATCTGAAAATGAACGGCTCACAACGAATGAGACGATGAAGTGGTCCGAACGTTCACTCAGATCTGGGCCGTTGATTTTTAATCCAATGGTCCAGAGCTGGTTGAAGCACATGCACGCGCACAGTGCGCTTTTAAAAGTGCGGGGCCCACTGTCAGTGGCTGTTAAAGCCTTGCACAGCGCTTTAAATGCACGGGGTGGTTTAGAGGCTCGCGGGCCCGCACGTCAGCGACATCTATGCTCAGATTAAGACAGCCATTAAGTGCTAAGCCAATAATTAATTGCGATTAACCATTGATTAGCGTTTAATGGGAGGATATATGTCCTAATCTGACAAAAGCACAGTGCGCTGCGTCCGGCAAAAAGACCCGACGCGAAGATTAGCTCACGCCCGGAGGTGGGGACCTCGCTGGCGCAAACCAAAGGCACCACTAGGTTCGCAATAGTGTTGCGCACCCATTGGTGGCCTTCTCGACGGCGGCGGTAGTCTAGAACGCCGGCGAGCTGGAGAAGACGGACGAGACCCACACGGCCAAAAGACAACAAGCAAAAGGAGCTCCGCATTATTCAAGTAAGCGAGTGCCACAGCTTCTAGGGGCTATTAGCATGCTACCTGAGCAGAGAGAAGCTTCAAGGAAGGAGTGAGGAGCTCTGGCGATGAGGAGGCTTGCCGAGGCTGAGGAAGACGACGTGGAGAAACCGGTCTGAGCAAAAAGAACACAACCGGGGGGGGGGGTAGGGTTAGCTCCATCATAACTCACAGAAGGTCCATGATCTTTTAATTGAAGAATGGAGCAACTTACCGGAGATGGAGACGAAGGCGATGAACTTCAGCCGAAAAGGGGGAAATCCAAAATTAGCTGCTTCTTGTTATGGGAAACCAAAATTGGATTAGGGGTTTTACTGAAGGTGAAAAGAGGAACAAACTTGAGTAAAAGATTTGCAAGGGGACTACTGGAGCGCCGAAGAGGAAGAAGCTTGCTTGCGGCCTCCAATGGCGGATTTAGGGTTTTTGTGAATTGAGCTCAAACAAGCAGCGAGGGTGCTTGGTAAAGCTCAAGGGGGTTGAAAGGAAGGCAAGGGAGAGCTGAGTGGCTACTTATAGCCGAGAGAGTAGGGAGTGAGCAACGGCAACATTACCACGGTCAAGCCTGCTGCCATGAGCTGAGGGGATGGGAGCAGGTGAAGAGGAGACTTTGAGGGCACACTGGCAAGCATTAAGTGCTAAGAGCCGTTGCAAGGACGAAGAATGGATAAGGCACAGCTCTCCCACTTTGCACACGCCATGGCTTCGCTGGCACACGAGCGCAAGACAGAGGGAGGAGAAGACGATGACCAGGACGCGAGCGGGCCCCACAGGTTAGAGACAAAGAACAAGAGTGGCTCGGGTCCAACAGAACAAGAGGGTTGAGCCTAACCTTAAGCCACTGACCCAAACACCCCAACAGCCAGATCAAAAACGGACGGCCCAGATTGAGTGGGACATTTGGAGAGTTCCAAAGGCTCCAGTCAATCGTGGCCACCCGATGCGAGATGGACGGCTGAGATCGAGAGATCTATTCGGGCGGTCCGAACGTTCACTTGAACGTGGGCCGTCCGATGGAAATCTAACGGCTGAGAGCGCATTGCACCACTTAAATGCATTGGGTGCAATTAGTGGGTTAGGATGGACCAAGTGGCTCGAGCCAGACTTGGGTCCGACTCAAACCCAACAGAGTTGACGAGGGTTTGACTGGGGTTCAAAAGCAAGCTAAAAACTTTGAGGGATTTTTAGAGATAGCAAACTAACTCCAAAAATCCTGAAATTTTGACTGGAGGTTTCTAGCTCTAGGATAAACCTTGTGTAAATTTTCCAGAGGTTTTTATGCACAGCATTTTTCTCCAGAAATTTATCAAAGCTTGCTCTAGGGTTTGACTACCTCTGAAAAATTATCAAATAATTTCTAAAAAATATGAAATTTTTCAGAGGTGTCACATAGCTTCCCTAGAACCAAGGAAAAATATTTTCAGGGGTTGAACACAAGATTCTCAACAAGGTGGTTATGACTTTAGTCAATTGGAGATTTTGGTTTTTGATTTCCCATAATTCCTTTACAAGAATTACAGAAAAGTTCAAAAACTTCAAGATGCAAGAAAAGTTTTAGTTTCTTCTCATTTTCTTACATTTGAAACACACATCCATATTTGGGATGTTACATTTTGCTTCGAAGGGTGGTCATAGTTACTATGTCATCTTCATTGATGACCACACTCAATACACTTGGATCTATTTCATGAAACACCGTTCACAGTTGATTTCTATCTATCAGTTTTTTGCTCAGATGGTTCATACTCAATTCTCTTCTGCCATCTATGTCTTTTTTTTTTACTCTAGAGGAGAGTATCTTTCATCAACCTTTCGTTAGTTCCTTACTTTTGAGGGTACTCTTCCTCAGCTCTCGTATCCTGTTGCACATGCTCAGAATGGTGTTGTTGAACGCAAGCACCGTCATGTCATTGAGACTGCTTATACTCTTCTCATTTCCTCCTTTGTTCCATCTCACTTTTGGGGAAGCGGTCTTTACGACAGTCTATCTCATTAATCGTCAGCCATCTTCCAAGCTTAAGGGCAAATGTCCTAGTGAGGTCCTGTATAGAGCACCTGCTCTCTATGCACATCTTCGTGTCTTTGGTTGTGTCTGTTATATCCTTCTAGCACCTCATGAGCGCACAAAGTTGAGCCATCAGTTGAGTGTGTCTTCCTGGGTTATAATCCTGAGTATAAGGGCTATCGTATGTCGAACCCGGGAACGAAGGATCCTGGATTCTCTGTGTTTCATACACTAGTCCAGGACGAGCTAGTGTACACAGTCAAACAAAAGTGATAGCAAAATCATATCACACATTTCTTACTTGATATTCAGAGTTTATTACAAAATTGGACACAAGGCCAAATATAAAGAAACAGTGGAAGCAAAATAAATAGATAGGCCACATGATTCACCACAGCCAATTGTGTGAGGGCGTAGCCTAGTCATCCTGAACCTCACCGTCTTGATAATAATCTTCACCTGAATAAATTTTATTTAGCAAGAGTGAGCCTAACTTCCGTGCTCGCAAGTTACACCTAATAACAGAATATAATACATGCAAGTGTAATCCAGTGGGACTAATAGGGTTCATTTAGCATAAAGCATCATTTTCAGTTTTAAATAATCATACTAAGTTTTAAGGCAATTTTTAATCTATAACTAAAATCAAATTTCAAATTGACAGTTTTATATGGATTGCCTCCATAAATGAATGGTGAAAGATATCCTCCTATCACATGGCTGATCGCCCAATTTTACCACAAGGATTAACCATCCTAAAATTATTTGCTAAAACCATTTTAAAATCAAAACCAAATTCTAACTTCGAGTGGCTTTGCTCAGCATGTCCATCACCGAGGATGGAGGAGCCAAAGCAGGAGATGCGGTGCAGAGGAGGATGGTGCGGCGTGGATGGGAGGGAGGGACGGGCGCGAATGCGAGGGACGAGTGAGGCGGCGGCGGGCGAGGGGCAGGTAGCGGCGGGTGAGGGGCGGCGCGGAGGTAGGTGAGTGGGTGATGGAGGCAGAGGATGCGGGTGAGGACGAGGGCAGGTCGGCGGCAGGAGAGGGTGGCGCGGTGGCGACAAGTGGGGCGCGGCGCGGAATCGGAGGTTGGGACGGGGCGACTTATTTTTTTTGGAGGAAGATAGAAGCGGAAGGGACGGGGAGGAGGGGAGTTAGGATAAGATGAGTATAGAGGGGAGCAGTCGAGTAGTTTTATTTACATGTGGGAGGTGGTGGGCTGAGTTGGTCCTGCAACGTTTGTGCTTTCCGTTGCGAGTTATGCATTGTTGTATGTATGTTTTTCTTGTAGTGGATGTGCTCGAAGATGACAAGGGCTCATCGCCAGCGATGCAATCGATGAGAAACTGAGGCGGCAGAGCTAGGGCTACAACTTTGATTCCGGCGAAGGGGCTACGACCTAGGGTTTGTGGCTTTGGGGAAAAGGCGGTGGAGGTTGAGGCGATCCTTGTGACGCGGGTGCGAGCTCTTAAATAGGGCCGTTGTGACGGGACCACGAGGGAGTCCGAGCTCGACATAGTGGCGAAGTCCAGAGAGCACACGACTCGGAGACGATGAACAGTGTCTTGGTTGGGACCCGCGTGTCAGTGACACCAGCTCAAAGAGGAACGCGTAGAAAAAGGTGACGCAGAGGCTGACGGGTGGGACCAAGGAGCACGTGGGCACAGAAGAGAGAAAGCAAGACTGATAGGTGGACCCGGACGTGTGGCGCACGCCGATTCGACGCGGCTGCGACGGCGCTGACAAGGCGGCCCCACCTGGGAGTGAATGCAAGGCGACGTGGGCGAGCGGGCTGGCGCGGAAAGGAAAGGCTGGGTGGGTGGGCTAGGCCAGAAAGCGAGAAATAGGCCGAGGTTTTAGAAAATTCAGCCCGAAGGGTTTTTCAAGATTTTAAATAGTTTTTCTATTTTAAAGATAGCAGAAAATCTAAATGGCAAAAGAAAAATAGCAAATAAACTCAGAAAAATTCTAGAAAAATCTATAAAATATATCCAAGCACATAGAATTCAAATAAAATAGTTTTGTCAGTAGTTGATGTTGGAATTAATCACATTAAATTGTTTTGCTATTGAAAGTCCGTATTAAGATTTATTAAAATTCAAATAAGACTTTGGTGAGTTTTTCCACAGAGCTAAGCTACTCAAAAAGATTTTTAAACTTCAAAAAAATTGGGATGTTACAAATCTACCCCTCTTAAAAGGAATCTCGTCCCTGAGATTTGGGCTGACTAAAGAATAGGTGCAAACTCAACCTTGCTCACTCGTCCAATAGATTTCTCTTATGTGCGAAACAAAGTTGCAATTGACGCGGGGCTAACTTAAAGACTTACCAGAAGCGACATTCTGAAGTGGTTGAACTTCTTCTGCAGTGACGTGATTCAGTTGTCCTCTTGCTAAAGTTGATGGAGTCCTGATTGCTTGTCTTGGAATCTGAGGTATTCCTCTTCCTGCTCCTGGCAAAGAAGTTTTGGCTAGCGTAGCTCCCAAATTGAAAGAAATTGGTGTTGGCCCTTACTTCCGCGGACACTTGTTAGCATAATAACCCGTCTTAGGGCAGTTGAAACATGTGATTCCTGCGACATGGGAGGAGTTCTTTTGTGACGGCCTTGCTGCTAGTGTTATTGTCTTGATTAGCATAGCTTCTGGAATGCTGTCTGGGTTGACTACTAAGCGTCATTGTGGGCATTTATTAGCAAAATATCCCATATCATGACAACTGAACATTGTAGTCCTGCCTTTGATGTTTTATTCTTTCAAGGTTGGCCACCATTGTTGTCACTGAATAACTGCACCAGTGGACGTGGTGCTAATCCTGGAGTCATAAGTGTGGTTGTTGTTGGTGCCTGGTTGATCTGGTTCATCATGTTGACTAGGGCTGCAGTAGTCTGATTCTGCTGAGTTATCACTTGATTCATATTCTGCATCATCACATTCATGAGTTGAGTCTGGGCTGCTAGAAATTGTCTCATGTTTGGATCTGTGACCCTAGGTACTGGTGACTGTCCACTAGCATTGACATTGGCATCAATCGACTAAGTTCGGCTCGATGTGTTATGAGTGTCAACCATATACGATGATTCTCCACAGGTTTAATAGGTAACATAGAAAAGCAATGTAGACGATAGGGAATAGCACCATAGATGAGATAGACATGATAGAGAAGATAGAGTCAACTTAATTAAGGGAAATAGATTTTACCCAAAGACAAAAGACAAAGAAGACATAGTTGGAACACTATGAATGAATAAATAAACTCTTCAAATTAAAGGCTTAGTGTGACTACAACATAATGTTTAACAGCAAAAATGCAACTCCCACTTACACACAACCCAAATAAAAGCCTATTACGCTACTAAAGACTCTAATAGGACGACTCCTACTCTAGACTAGAGAACGAAGACTCTTCAAAAGCAACTGGAACGAAGCAATGAAGATACTCCTGATGATTGCCGGTGATTCAACTTCTTTCTTCCGAACTAGAGAAATTAATGAGGCGAGAAAGTCAATTTAAAATTATAAAACAGAATTCCACAAAGATAAGGAACAAGATTTCTAGAATAAGACAAGAAAGAATATAATAGGATAAGAATAGAATAGACTAAGATGAGAAAAGAATAGAGTAGATGAGAAAAGAACAACCACTTAAATCAAATTAAGTTGATTTGATTTAGAAAATAAGTTTTGAAGCTTTTAGCTAAGAAGACCAAGCTAACTAAGGTTGTGCTCTACAGTCGATATAGCTCTGATACCAGCTCTGTCGGGACCCAAAAATACAATTCAAGAACCCTCTGTGTATTATGAACTAGTCCTAGATCAGTAGCTAGTCCACACAAGAAACCTCGATGAAATACCATCCATTTATTCGATTTGACTAAAATGATCTCAAAATAACAAATAGTAATAATAACTGGACCTTATGGTCAATATTTACTTAACTTGCCACGCAGGGCTAAAGAAACAAATAAACTCTTGCAGCGGAATGGAAAAACTTGGAAAGGCCAATCAACATGCCCACAGGCAATCGAGTGGAGAACGCATCCTAATCCACAAAGTCTTTATAGTACTCCTTCTCAAAGAACTCTTGAGCAGCTTGATACTCTTCAACTGAGCAGCAGAAATTGGAGTTGTGAGCACATAAAGTACTCAGCAAGTCGTAGGGAAATCGTATGCACATAATATTCATGCAAGGCTTGAACAAAGGTTAGTTGTATTGTTCTTTTGCAGAAAGCAGTATTGACGATAAATACAAATAATAGATTGAAATGCATAGTTAAAAAGAATAATAAATAAGTAAATAATTGCTTTGAAACAACCAGTGAATTCCCCATTCACTTCCCAACACAAACCACCAAGTGAATTACCCATTCACCAAACGAACATTATATTCATCATATAACTTCCCATTCACACTCTGACATATTTTATGAAGAAACTCTAACTCTCGTGTGAAATCCCCGAGCACGTCCATGACCACGGACACGGCTATTCGAATAGTTTTTAATACTCTACAGAGGTTGTACAACTTTTCCCACAAGAGATAATCATCTTATAATGTCCGCTCGCACACTTCAGTAGATGTGCGACTAAGTGATTACCACCAGACTTTTACGAAGCTCTGTTTGTACTCAGTTCTGCTCGCTAAGGTTTCAACACTGAATGTCTGACCGACCAGACATGGCCCACACTTGCACCAAACACAACCCAAGCAGAACTAAATCAAAATATTGCTAATTAGTTAGTTAGGTCCATCCCATACCAAACATTTGGTTGTAAGGTTAAGGCCCAGTTCGATGGCGCACAAGATTAAGTCCGTGAGAAGTTACTCAAGTGAGTCTACCACAAACCCACAACGTATTATAATCACACCCTCAATCCACAACCGCTCGCCCGAGTGAAAATCATTTTATTTAACCAAGACCAATGACATACCCTGTCATGGTACACAAATTTTAACAATAGTGGCTAACCACCACGATTCCATATCTCATTAAGTCAAATTCAACATTATTTGTACATGTGATAATGAACCCATCGCAACTAAGCTTGACTAAGCATCTGTATGATACCCATGTTGGTGATACAAATATGTCCAACTAAAATTATCCATTCTATGATGACAAATGATTTATGGGATTCAAATATTCAATGGAGGCATAATGACAACAGGTGATAGCTAATCCCAAAATAATTGATACAAAGATAGCATGTAATTGATATAAAATAATATACTTTTGAAATCATAGGTTCAATATGATGAAAGGACTACGACTTGCCTTGGAATATATCTTGGTACTGGTCTTGGTCTTGGTGCACTCCTCCTTGCTCAAATTTCCCTAAAGTATCAACGTTTACTCGCAAACAAAGCAAATAAACCAAATAAATAAACAACACAGAGAAAAAACTACAAAAAATAAATAAAAATCTTAGGAAAATAGAGCTCGAATTTAGATGAATTTAGAAATTTTAATGAGCTCAATCGAAGTCCATATGAAGGAGAACAAACTTTTGGAAGATTGAAATCACATGAAATGATGAAAATCAGAATTGTAGGATTTACTAAAATTATTTTTCTGAAGAAAAAACAATTAATTGTGACAGCTGACATCAGCAATGGAATTTAGGCAGAAAGAAAAAAAAAGGAAACTGGAAATCTCCTGACATGTGGGACCTACTAGCATAGGTATGGTGTACGGTGGACTAGATCCACCAAGATTGGATCTGGGTTGGGTTTGGGTGTGCCATGCGTGCGCTGACATGACAGATGATGAAACAGCAAGGGCATGACATGAAGGCGCTGGATTTGATGTGGCTGATGACGTGGCGGCGAACGATGGCGCTTTGGCGATAGCGAGAGTGCGCATCTGGATGAGCGCGACATGGCGAAACTTGTGACACGGTCCGATCTCACTAGCAACGACCACAGCGACAGCAGCAACACGATAAGCGGTAGAGTGGCGTGGCTCAACACAGCGACAGCAAACTAGGGCTTTTCGGGGAAGAAGAACATGCGCATCATGTAGAACATGACGCGACGAACTTGAGGATGTGCTCAAAGATGATAGGGGATCACCACCGGCGATGCAATCGATGAGAAACTGAGGTAGCAGAGCTAGGGATAGAACTTCGATTTCGGCAAAGGGGCTACGACCTTGGGTTTGCAGCTTTGGGGAAAAGGCGACGGAGGTTGAGGCGATCCTCGTGACGCCGGTGCGGGCTCTTAAATAGGGCTGTTGCGACGGGGCCACGAGGGAGTTCAAGCTCGACATAGCAGCGAAGTCCAGAGCGTGCATGACTCGGAGATGATGAACAGTGTATTAGTTGGGACCCACGTGTCAGCGACACCGGCTCAAAGAGGAACGCGTAGCAAAAGGCGACGCGGAGGATGACGGGTGGGACTAAGGCGGTCTTGAGTCGAAAGGAAGAGAGAATCGGGACCGATCGTTTAGGCGCCGCTGAGTTCGCACTGATCATGACGGCGCTAAAAAGGTGGCCCTACCTGGTAGTGACTGCAAGGCGGCGTAGGCGAGCGGGCTGGCGCGGAAAGGATAGGCTAGGTGGGTTGGGCCGAAAAGCGAGAAATGCAAGGTTTTAGGAACTTCAGCCCGAAGGCTTTTCCGAGATTTTAAATAGATTTTCTATTTTAAAATAGCAAAAAATCCAAATGGTAAAAGAAAAATAGCAAATGAACTCGAAAAATTCTAGAAAATATATCCAAGCACATAGAATTCGAATAAAATAGTTTTGAAATTAGTTGATGTAGGAATTAATCACATTAAATTGTTTTGCTATTGAAGGTCCATATTAAGCTTTATTAAAATTCAAATATGACTTTGGTGAGTTTTTCCACGGAGCTAAGCTACTCAGAAAGATTTTTAAACTTCAAAAAATTGGGATGTTAGACAAGAGTACCAAATTGCTTGCTGAATATGAGCACTAACATTACTAAAACTAACTCTTGGTGGAAAGCACGCTCGCCCGCGAGGCCACGTCACCCAGAAAAATGCCATCCGTAGGATCGTCACCGGACGCTCGAGATCTAGTGGAGGAAGGCCCTCTCCGAACGAGGGAATCACGCAGGCCACGTCGCCTAAAAATCATCATCTCGGATCGTTCTTGGGCGATCGGATCCCGTGGAGGCGCTAAACCATCTGCCACAGGTGCACGCTTTGCCGTCGGATTGTCATTGGGCGGCCGGTATCGCTTACGGTGGAAACCCTAGCACACCCACCTCTCTCATCCCAGCTCCTCACTCGTTCGGTCCCGCGACGCGCTGCTCCTTGCCTTGCTCCATTTCCCCTCTACTTTTGGTCCCCTTGCTCTCCCTTCTCCAACGGACTCCTTTGCCAGCGCCCCCTTTCTCTTGCTCCTTTATCGCCCTCATCCGCTAGTGCCGTCGCTCCCTCACTCCTCCACCACCCTCCTTCAATAGCGTCGCCACTACCCCCCCACTTCTTCTCGCGCCCACCCTATGATCTCCCTCCCCCTCCGCCGCCTCAGCACATCCTATCATCCCTTTTCCCCTTTGGCTCCAATGCTCTTCCTCTCCCTCCTCGCGGCCCTCCTCCTCCACCGCAGCTGCTCCCTTCCTCTTCCTTCTCTGTCGCCTTCTCGAGCTCACTGGCCAGCCATTGCCTCGGCACCTCCAGTCCTGTCCATCCCCTCGCCCTTCTCATCCTTCTCGCTCCTTGCCCTCTGCCTCCTGTATCCTCGCTCTATGTCCTCCACTGATTTGCCCTTCCTGCTGCGTTCCACCCCTACCTTCCAACTCCTGTACCTGTTGTCGCCCCTTCTACGGTGTCTCAACGTAAGCCCGCGATTTCACCTTACTCCTCGAGCAGCGCTGCGACCGTATTTTCGTGCCCGCCCATGACTCTCCCAACAGTCGCAGCGTACCACCACAACTTTCTTTGTTCTTTTCATTTTCCACATATTTATTTCATCCTTGCATCTATTTTTTTTTGTATAGCGCTCATATCTGATTGCTTTGTTACTGCAGGTTATGTGAAGATACGGACTGTATGAAGGCAAGGCTTGGTTAGTTCGACACGATGAAAAGAGTGTTGCTCCTACGAAAGCCGTCATACTGCTTCCAGTGAGTTTTAATTCCAAATAGCACAGAGTTATGTTATTGGATCACAAATTTCTCCTGTTGTATTTAGGATATGTTAGATCATGCAAAAAAGGGGAAGAAGCAATACTTCATTTCGACTATAGTGTTCAGCCTTCGCTGTGCCACACTTTCTGAAATTATACAGCATTCCAAAATCACATGACATTTCTCCTTACTTGCTAAATTTGGCACAAGCAGCCGTTGTGTTAAGAACATATTACTTCGATATAGTACAAGTTAGAAATTGTCATAGAGCAATAAAAAATAACTCCTACAGTAGGTGTATGGTAATAGGCCTTAAAAAACCAGTTGTGTTTACAACGGATTAGTTCAATATAGTACGGGTTATAAAGGATCAGAAAACAATACAGGAAAATAGTTGCATTGGCCATACAGTAATAAGCCTTAAAGAACATGCTACTTAGAGGATTGTTCGCCGACCTGGTCACACTGCACATTTTTAGCAAAGATACATACTTACATATTTTGAGAGTATAGTTATGAATCATTTTTCAGATAGGTTTGGTAGTCAGGTTGCTAGCCTTTGCAAAAGTGCTTGCAGTATCATCAGTTTCAGATAGGTTGCTCTTAACATCGATTTGTAGGAATAAGCGAGTAACTGAGTAAGACAAATATTTATTTTCGCGTGTTTGAGTGCCATGCCGATTGCCTTTGTTGTATATTACTTATGCATGTATCTATACTCTTCGTTCTCCTCATGTGGTTCTACATGATCTTCGTCATAGCATACCACCATCTTTTTTATGTCATTACACTTGGATTAGCGCGATGGTTCTCAATTCTGCAAATTTCGCTCCAGCGTACACACTATATCGTTCGTTCTTTTATTGTTTCGCCCTCTATTACTAATTATGGTTAGGTGTCGTGCCTATTTTGTCGTATGTTACTTTCCATGTATCTATACTCTTAGTTTCCCTCACATTATTCTATGTTATCCTCAACATAGCATACTGACATCTTTATTTATACCGTAGATGTGCAGTTTTATCTTACATGACATCAAGACGATGGGGATGCTAGACTTAGCTTTCATGTGAGCCTTGGTCTTCCATCTCGATCGCCTATCAATCATCACCACAGGATGCGTTGGATGAATTAAAGTAAATACTCGACTTACCTGCTACATATTATTAATGCCGATATCTTTACTACATTTTTTGACCCTTTTATTTCCTATTTTCCAGCTCTACACAATATAGCATATAGTGCTAAGTGCGTTCAGCCATTCACAACAAAAAAAAGGATAAATGGGCAATCAGAGTCAGAGCATTAACACTATGGGATTCTATTGATTAGAGCTCCAAGTGATTTATGAACGTTGAAATGGCTCTACTACATAGGATGTTTTTTTTATCTAATTTTGTATCTTCTCAATTACACCTTTTAGCCACAGGTAATACACTTTTAGTACATAACAATAAAATGTCTCCGTTGGAATAGATTCTAGATTTTCCTTTGGCCCTACCAAGCAATTGTTCATAACAGTACATTACTCGTTTTCTTTTCGTTGCTTTTCCCTTTGTCAGTTTGTTGGATGGAAGGGAAAGATTTTACCTCTAGCAAACTTTGTGCGCTGACCCTGTACGTTCTCCAAATTTGTGCTAATCCGTTAGATTTGGCTACATGTGTAATACTACGAAACGTGTTAAAGAGAAAACAAACAATAGTTAAAGGAGTTTTTCTGAAATTTCTTCAAAACCTGGGCCATGGGCTCTTGGCCCACGGCACCAAGGCCCAAAAGGGAAGAAACCCTAAATATGCTACAGTACCACGCCTTGCTACAGTGCGGCGGCTGTGCTACAGTAACCTCCCATGTTTCCCCTTGCTGCCATCCTCTCCAAAGCACTTCCTCCTGCTGTCTTGTGTGCGCCGGCCGAAAGCAAAAGAAAGGAAGAGAGGAGAAGAAGAGGGGAGGAGCGCCTCGTGGGAAATTCAGCGGGCTCACGTGTCTCCAAGGGTATCAATTAGTTTCCCCGCTGTTTTGATGATGTTTAGATGTGAAATTAGATTAGTTTGATTGGATCGAGTTCGTCTTGTTGTAGATTCAATTCTGTCCAGAATGTTGCGTGGGCAATTTCGCATTCTTAGAGGCCGAACCAGTAGTTTTGATCTCCTAGAGATATCTAGAGGTTGTTCTTAAATTTCTGTGGCCACCGAGTTCACTTGATTCCGACGTTCGAGTCAAAAGTTATGACAGATTTAGTATCTGTTGTCCAGATTTCTGACGAGATTAATCTGTTTTGTTATTTCCAAAAATATGAATTTGTAACTGGAAGAATCTGGGTTTTCACCCAACTAGGTTATTGTAGGTAATTTGATAACCTTTCCATATTGTTAAAGAATGATCAATTCGGACTTATAGATTAAAAGTTATGGACATTTTAGTACTGCTGTTTATTCAATTAGGCAGTTTCTGTTCTGAAAGTTCATCTATCTGTTAGCATACTTTATTGGCCGAATTGGTTTATATCGTCAACTAGAGTATTGTAGATTGGTCAGTTAAGAATCCACAGAAACTGGGCTCACCTCTTTTCGAGTTCCAGATCATGAGATATGTTAATTACCGTGCTGCTGTCCAGAGGCGGTTTAGGGCTGAATGCGTTGGTTTTCAGTTTAGAGTTTCTAGTTAAATCTTGATTCACCGGGGAAGCGATGTAGAACATTGTTAAGTAGTGTCGTGTTCATCGCGTTCTTATTTTAGTTATTTAATTGTTTAGGAGGTGAAGCTTCGGGTTTAGGAGCACCACTTTTTCCTGCTAACGCGTCGCATCGCGAGAGGAAAGTACATTGCTTATCTTAATGATTGTGATTGATGAATGCTTTTATGATTATACTGTGAGTTCTTATGATTCAAGAGAAGTTAGATTGTCTATGGTCTTCCATATGTGTTGAATCCATGATTGGAGATGATAATATTTAAGTTCATGTTCCTTCCATATGTGTGTTATCTCCATGATTATAGAGCGTGTCTTTTCAATATACATATTTCATTCCATGCATTTATTATTCATGTTCCATCCACGGGAGTGGATTAAAAAGACCCATCAATTCCAAGATGGGCACGTAAGACCCACCATTCCAATGTGGGCCCCACTATTCCAATGTGGGCGTTTTGGGACACCCGTATGAAATGTTCTTCATACGGGACTTGGATCCCCGCATTTTTGTTAAGATGCGGTCTTAAGTGAACACCGACGGTGTGTCACTAGCAATACCGGTATATGCATGTGTGTAGTCCCTCCATTCCATTCACTTCATTCATTCCATTCATTCAAATACTCGTTCTGTGATTTCTTCATATGGTTCAATGATGTTGACTTGTTAATGTTTGTGGTATGTTCCATTTATTCACTGTACTTGCTGAGTCTTGGACTCACACTTGTTTGTTTATTCATTTTTTTTATGTAATCACTGGTGTTGGCTCATTTGGAAGGGAGTAGACACGCACTACTCATTCACAGCATCCTATTCAAGTTCAAGATTATAAATTAGTTCTATCTTTCACTTATTATTGACGAACTGTAATAAATAAGTTTAGATGGAGAAGGAAGGATACCTTCTCCTTGATATGGTTGATTTATTATTGCTTGTGAACCTTGTTTAACGATGAACTGTAATAAATACATTTAAATGGTGAAGGAAGGATACCTTCTCCATGTTGGGTTGTTTTATTTATGCCTTTAGATGTTATATCATTCAGATTCTTCCGCAATGTGGCTGTATGTTAGAGTATTTAAGTGACATCTTGGCTTCCAAATAGCCAGGGTGTTACAACATGTGTATTTCATTCTGCTCATCATCGTTCTATTTTTTCCAGTTGTTTTTGCTAGTGAATTTTATTGTTTGTCACCATAACAGAAAAATATCAACAATGCCTAGCACATGAAACTGGATAATAAAACAAATAGGTTTTGTTACCCTAGGCAGAGATTAAGCATTGCAAGATCCTATCCTCTTTAGTTGTTTTCCTGGTTTTGTTTTGAAGCTCACTTCTGTTATCTTCCTTTTACCTTCGCCATGCGACAGCTATCGCTTTCGATGACCAAAGAGCATTGCCACCATTTGTCACTTTCCAAATTTCTTATTCCATGGAAAATAGGTCTACTCTATCATACAACTTGCTTTCATTAATACTCTTTTTTTTTGTCTCCCTTTCAAAAAATAATACAGTTTTAATAGCATACTTTCCTATTTTTGCTCCCTGTCCATGGAAAAAAATGGTAGGCTTTCTCTGTTTTTCTACTAACATATTTAGATCATGCAGAACTCAGGGACAACGATATTTAGAATCACAATTAAGTACTAGCTAATTAGGACCCGTATGTTTTTTTAATGACCATTCCTTCAATTTCTAGCTTTTTTTCTAGCTTCTGACCACGTATTATGATCTCTTTTTTTACTAGATAGACCATCGATAGAAAAATATGAATAGCCTGCTCTCATGTGTGATGGAAAAGCTATCTCTTTTGATGACCAAAGAGCATTGCCACCATTTGTCACTTTCCCAATTTCGTATTCCATGGAAAAGAGATCTACTCTATCATACATCTTGCTTTCCATAGGACTCTATTGTTTTTGTCTCCCTATCCAAAATAATAGAATTTTAATAACATACTTTCATATTTTTGCTCCATGTCCATGGAAAATATGGTATGGCAGGCTTTCTCTATTTTTCTAATAACATATTTAAATTATGCAGAACTCACAGAAAACAATATTTAGAATCATGAAAAGATGCTGATTAGGTACCACCTAATCAGGACCCATATGTTTTTTATGAGCATTCCTATAATTACTAGCTTTTTTAAAATAGCTTTTTACCACGTATGATGATCTTTTTATTTTTTTTACTAGATAAACCATCTATAAAAAAATGTTGGTAGCCTGCTCTCATGTGTGATGGAAAACTCATTGCTTGCAAATTTCCTTTCGGTTTTTATTTTTATTTTTTTACACCCTAAAAATGTTTTTTTTGTCAACATAGTTCTAGTTGACGTGAAGTGCATACATGAAGGCCCGGAGAAAACCAGTTCCAGCACGGACGTCCACGTATGAAAAGCTTAAGTAAGTACAGTTTCTGTTATTCCATTCCAAATTTCTTTAACTCCTGCCTCTTCAGTCAGTAGCTATTTCTTGCATAGTGTTACAGAGGTGGTAGCTAGGATGCTTTACTCAGTAAAAAAACATTTCTTCCGTTAAATAACCACATTAGTTTGTTTGTTTTGTATACCCTTTCCCATAAATATGTTTTTTTATACTGTGTACAATCTCGCTAAGCTTCTTGAGGATACGCTACGTATAATTTTTTTTGTCTCTGTACGATTATCCGCTTTTTTCCTACTTCAGATTTTTAGTATGGGCCCATGCCACACCCTCCCTCCACCCCCACCCACCACATAAAACAACAGCACCCGTGTCATTTGGCACAGGTTAACTTCTAGTAAGAACAATGGGGAAACTTAACTGATTATTTGCAAACGGCCCACTTCTTCTGTATATAATTAAAGAAGATTACACATATGGTTGCCATTCTGTGAAAAGTTGATTTTTGTGAACTTGCAAAAAGAAGAACTGCACAATAGATTGTTAGCTTGAGCTAAAACATTTTTTTAAGTTTTTGCTTGTTGTGTAATCTTTAATGTTTTTCTCATAGCTGCTAGGTGTGTGTTCCTCATTTTGTCAGGGGACAAATGGGAAACTCCTTCTAGTTTATGTTTATTCAAATCTATATATTATTTTGCATATCTTCTGCATTTTCTCAGAAAAAAAAGAATGTGATGGTTTGGTGCAACTGACAAGGCACGGTAAAATGGCATAACCACTGTATTATATAAAAAAATTAGAGTATTCAAGGGCAAGAAACATGCATACTAAAATCATGTCTTAGGAACAGAAAGTGAAAAGGATTTGCCTAATTGATAGCACAATCTGTTTGTAGATACTCCCTCCGTACTCCTCCAAGACCCAGATCACTACTTCTACGGTCAACACAACTACAAGAAAATGGGGTGGAAGTGGAACATTAAAGTCAATAAACAAGGAAAAAGTCCGGTTTACTCTCTCGAACTATCAGAAAAGTCTGATTTACCCCCTGAACTACAAAACCGGTTATTTAACCCCCTAAATTTGCGAAAACCGGTCAATTAACACCCCACAGCGGTTTGGAGTGGTGGTTTTGCTAATGTGGCAGTGGTTTTGCTGACTGGGAGAGAGAGAGGCTGACTGGGAGAGAGAGAGATGTGAAAACCACCATCTTCTTCATTTGCTTTCTTTCTTCCCTAATCTCCTCTCATTCCCATGGTTCTCTCTCTCCCTCATAAACTCCCTCTAATTCAAGGTAGTTAGGATCGCGATCCAAGTCTTAAAGTCTTACGACTCTACGAACCCACGACAGCCTATCGATCCAAGTCTTACTGCCGATCCGATCCTACTCAAGGTCGGTAGGATTGCGATCCTACTCTTAGAGTCTTACGGTTCTACGAACCCACGACAGCCTGTCGATCCAAATCTCACTGTCGATCCTACTCGTAGAGACTTAGGGCAATTTTTTTTAGAGGCCAGGCTTTGCTGATATTTTGTTTTAGAGCAAAACTTGTTGATATTAATTTCTAAGAATGAAACTATAAATAAACAAAGAGCATGCAAAATATTGTATCAGTGTGGTAATGCTAGTACAAATATCTATATTATGGCATGAGCAATCTTGAGCTTGATAATGATAAGCTCTTTTTATTCCTGGAGTATGTCTAGCTACTTTTAAGGAACATGCAAGTGGTAAACCATATAACAATCATACAAACTTATAGTATAGATGTTAAATATGTGTATTTTACAAATCCAGTAGAATCGTGATTCTACGATTCGACATCTCGATTCGATCCTCTACGGAGGCAAATCGATCCGACTGGGATCTCGACTCGACTACCTTGCTCTAATTTGCTCCCGTTCCTCCGGTGGTCTGTTCTGGCGCCGCCATCGCCACTCACCTAGCCCGCGCCACCGCTGCTCCCCAGCCCGCCGTCATTTGCCGCTCCCAGTTCGCCACAACCACAAATGGCAGAGGCAAAGGCCACGACAGACGCCTACATGCCCCCGTGTCGGCGCCACCATTGCCATGAGGTGCGGCGGCGCGAGTCGCCACACCGACCTCGCACGCAGCGGCGGTTGTGCCGCGGCGACGGTGGCGCGGATCGCTGCATGAGCGGTTGGTGGAGTCCCTGTTGACGTCCACCAGCGAGCACCTGGCGGTGGCATCGTCGTTCGCCAACGCGCTCGTGTCGGAGATGTATCAGCACAACGCCGAGATCGACGCGATCGTGTGGATGGAGTGCGAGAGGCTACGCGCCTGTGAGGACCCCAGTTTATTAGGCTTGTAATACTTAGTCATCCATTGACCCTAGCATCACAAACATAATAATCCGTGTCTTCGAGATGTGTATACTTCCCAGAATGCAGTATACACACCCCTTTACAAAATCATGCATCAATTCCATTCAAGACATAGAACCAAGCACGACTAGAATAAAAGACATACATAACTTAGAGTTATTACAAAAGGGGCCGACCGGCCAAATACAACAATAAAGGTAACACAGCGGAAGCAACATGCCATAAGATGGCGATAAACAAAAGGGAGCCACAAGGTTTGCCTTTAGCCCACAAGGCAACCGACCAAGACGTCTAGCTCGATTCCCAGCCCATGCACATCTCACAAAAGTAAAGCTTTTTAGGCTCTACCTCCTCTGCAACAAAATTATTAAGCAAAGCAAATGAGTACAAAAATGTACTCACAAGACTGACGTGTAGTCTAACAGAACTATAGTTTAATTAGATGCAAGCTTTATTTGGGTGGATGAGGCTTTGGACTTATTTTAGCATAAAGCAAGTTTTCATTTGCAATATTTAAATAGATTCCAAAGCAATTTTGCAATTTATTTTACATTTGCAAAAACAACGAGACAAGTAACATAATAACAATAGACAACAACAATCCTGGAAGTGACTAACCCAATAGCCACCACAATAGCATGAACATCCATTCATACCAACCCATCAAGTTTTAATTTAAATGTTGTAGTCTAGTTCTTGCACGACCTTACCAAGCATGTCCATAACCTAGGACGAGGCTATTCGAATAGTTTTAACCCTACATGGGTGTACCAATGTACCCACACGTTAGACCGCCTTTTCACCACATGATTTAGCACACTTCCTTTGGTATGCTTAAGACGGCTAAGTCCTCTGAGACATTTCCAATGGATGATGCTAATTAAGAGTCATAACCCACGGGATAAGGACACACTAGGCACCTAACCGGTGCGCTAATGCTCCCATCCCACACACACACAACACATTTAAAGCACACCCACCGACCAGCTCATAATTAACACCTCCCAAAGTACTTAGTCAAGAGGTCCCATATCCCCTCGTGTGGTTAGCACGCAAAAGCGCTTGGCTTAGTGACACAAGTAACTCGGTCCTTGGGGACCTAGGCACCATTCCATTCACACCCAACATATCACACCAACATCCATTGTGCCCAAGTCAATAACAGTTTTGTTTTCATTTTTGTTTTATTTGTTTACAAGGTAACAAAACACAATATGGACAAAATGGAATAAATTTTTTTGTGTGATCAAGGTCATCGACATAATGTCGACAACCGCCCATTTCTACCGTTATCTAAGCATTTCTAAGCATTATCAACGTAAACTACTAAGCGATAAGAGACCATCCATCGAACCCTAAATCGCAGCAAGATAATCCTAGGCTTAGTAGTAAAGAATGAACATTTACCTACAGAATATGCATCTATAGGATTACTAACGACATTTTAACACAAAGTAGCATGCATACATATAAGTGAAACAAAGTATTAAGCTTTAAAGTAATGGGAAAATAATGGGATATGATCAAACTGCTTGCCTTGCTGATTTTGTTCAATATATTGCTGAGGATCACTCACGGGATCAAAGTACTCGTCGGCACCTAACGAAAAGGCGAAAAGAAACGATAAGAACGACGAAAACCACAAAGACAGCACAGCAAACAAACTCCAAATGCTCTGAAATTTCTACAACAGAAAGAGGATGATTTTTAGGGAATTTAACAAGAAGAACCAATGGATTTGGATTCTCAATGCAAAAGTTATGAGCAAAACAAATCTGCTCAGCCCTAAAAATACCAAATTGCCACTACTCACTAATTTAATTATTAGGCAACATTTTCTAGAGAGGTGGTGCAGCTGAGATTTTTACAGTAGAACAAACACCTCCTGAGATGAATAACACAATTGAGTTCACCTCATTTGGAGCTATTAGGTATTCTCTATAATTTTTCAAAAACAAGAACTTGAACAAAATTAAAATGCACAAGAAAGCTTTTTGAAAATAGTGACATGCCTAAATCCTATTCTAACATTTAGTGCATTAACAGAGGAAGCCAACAAAGTTGGATTCACTCAAAAATAATCTACAGGGATTTACTTATGCATTTTACAAGTTAATTGAATTTTTAAAGAAACATTTAAAGTTAGTTTTGAAATCTATTTGCAATACCATGTTCTGGAGCTGAACTGGGCTCTTAACCATTTTTAGATTGGAGCCCAGGTCAAGCCAGAGCTAACACAATTTGAATCACCATATTTGGATTTAAATTGAATTAGTTATGCGATTTTAAAGTTCATACCTTTTTCAGTTCACAAAATAAGAGTTCTCTGGAAAATCCCAAAAATCACAAAGGCCGGGGAGGACATGAGCCATAGATCTTGAATCTAACGGCTCAAGACCTCCCAGGCGATGATGCGCACACGCGCTCGCGAGGGTCCAGAGGACATGGGCCGTGGATCTGGGATCCAACGGTCCTTGTCCTCCCAGCAACGCGCACGCGCTAAGCAGAGGGGAGGTCGTGGCCGTTGATGGTGCATCCAACGGACCACAACACGGGAGGGAGGACCGGAACGGTCATGATCTAGTGAGGGAGGTCCTCAATGGTTGAGATCTTCCAAAGGAAGATCTAAACTATCAAGATCTCCCCAAGGAAGATCTACATCGTCAAGACCTCACGGGGGAGGTCCTGGACGGTCCAGATTTTCCAAGGGAGGACCTTAATGGTCCAGATCGTCCGAGGGAGGACCTTGACGGTCAAGATCGACTCGGGGAGGTCATAAACGGCTGAGATGACCTCGGGGAGGTCCTATGCAGAGGTTAAAATGTCACAGACCTCCAGGGGAGGTCTGGACGGCCACGATTGCGCAAGGGGGAGGTCCTGGACATTCAAGATCTCCTCGGGGGAGGTCTTGGACGTCCCAGATCCAGCGTCATCGTGCTCGCGTACGCGCACGCGCGCGCGGACATGGAGTTAAGGCGCGCGGGACAACGAGGAGGTCCGCGCGCAAGGTCTTAAATGCGCGATGAGGACAGGATCAAAGGCATTTAAGGCTAACCCCATAATTAGCAATGATTGGGGCATTTAAAGCTGAGGATCTTTGTCCTAAAAATGACAACAGCGCTGCTGTTCTTGTCCGACAAAAATTCCGAGCAGCTCCAAAGCTTGTCGCCGGCGATGAGGACCTTGCCGGCGCCAACCAAGGATACCATTGTGTGCACAATAGTGTCGCGCACACAGTGGACCAACTCTCGACGGCGGCGACGGCTTTGAACGCCGGCGAGCCGGAGATGGCCAAGGTGACAAGCACGGGCAAAAGACAACAGCGATACATTGAGCTCCGCAGCGACATTCAAGCGTGTGCCAAGCGCCTTGGGATTACCAGGAAGATTACCTGGAGGTCCAAAGGTGCTACGGAGGTCGAGGAAGTGGAGGACCGGAGTTGGAGAAGATGGGGTTGCTCCACGGCCAAAGCTCCAGCTTGCGCAACGCACAAGGGAGGTCATGGCCTTTAGATTTAGATCTAAGGGCTACGACCTCACGTGCGCGGGGAGGTCTGATGTGCACAAGGCAAGGAGGAGGTCGTGACCACGGATTTTAATCCAGCGGTGCACAACATGAGATGGGGAGGTTTTGTGCGCTTGATATCATTGGGAGGTCGTGGGCATTGGATCGATCCAACGGCTACGATCTCAACAGAGCGGAAGGAGGTCTGCAGTCTTGTTGAGGAGGTGGTTGGGTTGAACCAGACTTTGCAAAGGCTCAACCAAGGAACAAGGCACCCTTTTAAATTTAGTTTTTAACGGTGAGATTTTGCAGAATTGTTTGGGATAGCAATTCAACTCCAAAATTTATGAAATTTTAACTGGAGCTTGCTGACATTAAGATTAACCTCACATAAAATTTCCAGAGGTTATTATGCAATGCATTTTTCTCAGGAAATTCATGAAGGTTGTTCAAGGATTTGTTTTACCTCCAAAAATTATCAAACAAGTTTTATAACTCATGATATTTTTCAGAGAGGTCCCACATCATCTCTAGGACCAAGGCAAAAAATTTCCAAAGGGTTGGCACAAGAGTTGTGACAAAAGGAAAATGAGTTTGACTTTAGGTCACAAGAGCTTTATATTTTTGGATTACACAACTCTTGGACAAGAATTACATGAGAGTTTAGGGGTTTCAAGATGTGAGAAAAAGTTTTAATTTCTACACATTTAATTACATTTGAAACACACACCTGTTTATACAGTTGGGATGTTACAAAATCTCCCCCCCTTACAGAAATCTCGTCCCGAGATTTTGGCTCACTCGGAAAAGAAAGAAGGGTAGTCCGCACGCAGACGATCTTCCCTTTCCCAAGTAGCCTCATCCTCGGAATGGTTCGACCACTGAACTTTAAGGAACTTAATGGAATGATTCCTATTTCTTCATTCAGCCTCTTCGAGTATGCGAACAGGGTGCTCGCGATAGGTCAGATCTGGTTGGACATCGAGAGTTTCTAACGGAGCTTCCTCAGTTGGAATACGGAGGCACTTCTTCAACTGGGACACATGGAACGCATCATGTACCCCCTCAAGTGCAGCAGGCAACTCCAACCTGTAAGCAACAGCTCCTTTCTTCTCGATAATGCGGTAGGGACCCACATATCGAGGAGCTAACTTGCCCTTGACGCCGAAACGTTGATGACCCTTCAAAGGAGAGACTTTGAGATAAACAAAGTCATTAGGCGCGAAACTCAACTCACGACGACAGCGATCCGCATAGCTCTTTTGCCTGGATTGAGCTGTGCGAAGACGCTCACGAATAAGCTGAACCTGATTCTCGGCCTCATTGATCGAGTCCGGACCAAAGAAAGGTCTCTCACCGGACTCAGACCAATACAACGGGGTTCTACACTTTCTCCCGTATAAGGCCTCGAATGGTGCCATGCCGAGATTGGCCTAAAAGCTGTTGTTGTAAGAAAACTCGGCGAATGGTAAGCATTTCTCCCAATGCTTCCCATAGGAAAGAACACAAGTACGAAGCATGTCTTCCAAAACTTGGTTGACCCTCTCGGTCTGACCATCAGTTTGGGGATGATATGCTGAGCTGAAAGCAAGACGAGTTCCCATAGCCTCTTGCAGACTATGCCAAAAACAAGATGTGAATAGAGATCCACGATCCGACACAATCGTCTTCGGCACACCGTGCAAACTCACGATGCGGGCAATGTAGAGTTCGCCAAAAGACCTACCCAAGGTCAGTCTTGACAGGAAGGAAATGTGCCACCTTAGTCAATCGATCGATGACGACCCAAATGGCATCATTCTTCTTCGGGGACGTGGGTAGACCGGTGATGAAATCCATTCCGATCGAATCCCACTTCCACTCAGGAACAGGCAGGGGCTGAAGCAGTCCAGCAGGACGCTGATGCTCGGCCTTCACACGACAACACACGTCACACTCGGCAACGAACTTCGCAATCTCCCTCTTCATTCGGGTCCACCAAAATCCCTGACGGAGATCTTGATACATCTTTGTGGCCCCGGGATGAATGGACAAAGGCGAATCATGGGCTTCGCGGAGGATCAAATTCCGCAAATCCATGTCCTTTGGAACCACAAGGCGTTGTCCGAACCTCACAACACCATGCTCATCCTCAGAGAAGCATTTGGCTGTTCCGTTCTTGGCATTTTCCTTGATTTTGTTCACACCAGGATCCGATTGTTGAGCGGCCTTGACACGATCCACCAGGGTTGGCTGCACAACCAAGGTAGCGAGGAAACCATGCTCAACCAAACCCAAGTTGAGACGCTGAAATTCCTCCAGAAGAGAGGGTTGAAGCTCCTTGAGAGACAAAGCATTGCAATGCGCTTTACGACTAAGCGCATCGGCAACGACATTAGCCTTGCCCGGATGGTAGTGAATACCCACATCATAGTCTTTGATCAATTCCAACCATCTCCTTTGCCCGAGGTTCAGATCTGGTGGGTGAACAAATACTTCAAGCTTTTGTGATCGAATACACTTCTAGCGATTCTGATTAGGTAATATCGCCAAATCTTAAGTGCATGAATCACGGCCGCTAGCTCCAAGTCATGGGTAGGATAGTTGAGTTCATGAGGTCTCAATTGCCTTGATGCATAGGCCACTACCTTGCCTTCTTGCATAAGGACACAACCGAGGCCTCGACGAGAAGCATCGCAAAAGATATCGAAGCTCAGATGGATATCGAGAAGAGCGAGAACGGAGCGGTGGTCAAACGCTTTTTGAGTATTTGGAAACTTTCCTCACACTCGGCGGACCACACGAACTTCTTATCCTTCTTGAGCAGCTCGATCATCCGGCCGTGATCTTGGAGAAGTTCTCGATAAGCGGCGATAATATCCCGCTAAGCCGAGAAAACTCCGCACATCGCCATCGAGCACGGGCCGACTCGAGATAGCACATCGCTGACCTTGCTAGGATCAACGGCCACGCCTCGGTGAAAGCACATGGCCCAAAAGGCCACTTCCTTCAACCAGAATGCGCACTTGCTAAACTTTGCATACAGCTGGTGCTCGCGCAGCTTGCCCAACACAAGCTTCAGATGCTCGGCGTGTTCCTCATCGTTCTTGGAATAGATAAGAATATCATCGATGAAGACCACGACGAACTTACCCAAATACTCCTTGAACACCGAATTCATAAGGTTCATGAACAAGGCAGGAGTATTGGTCAAGCCGAAAGACATGACGGTGTACTCATACAAGCCATAACGAGTAGAGAAAGCCGTCTTGGGAATATCCTCAGGTCGAATACGAACTTGATGATATCCCACTCTCAAATCAATCTTGGAGAAAACCTGGGCTCCAGATAACTAATCAAAGAGATCGTCGATGCGGGGCAAAGGATACTTGTTCTTGACCATCACTTCGTTAAGCGAACGATAATCGACGCACATGGCGCAAAGTACCGTCCTTCTTCTTAACGAAGATTGCCGGACAACCCCACGGAGATGACCTAGGGCGAATGAAACCCTTCTCTTGAAGCTCATTAAGTTGCTTCTTCAACTCCACCAACTTATTCGGTGGCATCCGATAAGGCCTCTTCGAAATCGGGGCGGTACCGGAAGCCAACTCGATGACGAACTCGAGATCCCGAACTGGTGGCATCCCTGGAAGATCCTCGGGAAAGACATCCATGAAGTCACATACCGTTGGGACTTCACGAATATCCGGAGCTGGCTTCGCTTCAAGTGCGAAGAGATGAGGGCCTGACGGCTTTGGTGAAAAGTGAACCTGCTCGCCGGATGGACTGGTGAGATAGATGAGTTTCCGGGCACAATCGATTTGCCCCATATGCTGAGACAACCAATCCATGCCTAGAATCACATCTAAGCTCGCTGCATTGAGGAGAATAAGATTCGCCACAAACCTTACTCCCTCAATCTCGATAGGAACATCCCTGCACTCCAACTCAGCTCTCATCTCCGAACCGGGAGAGCGAATGAGCAACGGGACCAATAGAGGAGCAAAAAGAAGGTCACTAACAAAGAAGAAAAGATCGAGATACAAAGAATGAGATGCTCTGAATCAAACAAAAGCATGGCGCAGGATAAGAGTTTACAAGAAGCGTACCCAACACGACGTCGGCGCCTCACATGCCTCCTCGGTGAGATGGCGTTGACGCGATCGCCACCACGCCTTTGGGCTACGGGGACAATCTTGATCTGAGAAGATCCACCACCTTGCCCGCGTCCTCCATTAGGACGAGGGGCTGCTCTAGTCTTCTTAGGGCATTGGTTCGCATAATGCCCCTTCTGGTTGCAGGAGAAGCAAGTGACCCCGGCAGCCGGGTTGCGGGGGCCACCCTGCTGGCTCGTAGGCGCACGTGATTGGGGCACGGCCTGCGAAGGACGAGGGTCTTGGCAACCTCGAAGTCTTGGCTTTGAGCACGAGACCCCTAAGAGTACCCTGAGTGAGGACGGGAAGAACTGGTCCTGGACGACTTGTAGGACTCCCACTTGCGCTTGCGGGAATCCATAAGCTCCCTACCAGAGTGCTCCACGACAATGGCCTTGTCGACCAAGGTCTGGAAATCAGGGAAGTCGAGGATGGATAGCTTGTCCTTCAGCTCCTCCGACAAGCCACCCCTGAACTTTGCTTGCTTGGCCATATCAGTGGCCACATCCTCGGGAGCATAACGAGCTAGATGGTTGAACTCGTACACATACTCCTAACCGAAGCTCGCCCACAGCTTGAGGGCGAAAACTCCCTTCTTGATGTTCATCAAGCCGCCAGGATATGAGATCGACCAAGGCAAGACTGAAACTCCTCCCGTGTGCAGTGTAGTTCGGGCTGCATGGCGAGAAAGCTCTCCCACCAGACAAAGTTGCACCCTCCACCGGTGCGATGCAAACAGCGCCTTCTCGTGCTCGAATCGTGCGATCTTGAGCTTCACTCAACCGAGCAAGCGATCGTCTACATCGAGCGGGTCCTCGGACACGAAAAGGTGGGGGCCGAGTCTGAAGAAACTCAGCGAGGCCCCCACGATACTGATGGGCATTCCCTTGCCCAGATCCTGAGGCACCGGTAAGGGCTGAGGTGTTGCGTGCGACGACATCGATGAGCACTCTCTGTCATCATCTGCACTGTTGCACTCTATCTCAAGAAGAACCTCGGCCACGGCCGAGGAGGAGGAAGCTCCTCGTCGGACCATTACTGCCTTGGCCGCTATGAGTACGACCCGCCATCCTGTGGAGAGGGGAAAGAGGTTAGCAACCCAAAAACCCACAATTAGAAGCTAAAGAAAGCGGGGCTAACGACTAGGGGAATAGAATATCACCCTAAATGAAAGCCAAAACAGCAAGTAAGTGGACTTTAAAAGCTCCTAAAAGACTCTAAAAACAGCAATAAAACTTTAGAAAATAAGCTCAACTTCTCTATACAATTATCCCGTATTGAATGAACGAGTAATTGGTTGAGAAGGGAAAATTTCAGCAAGCTATTTTAGCTCTATTTCTACTCAAAAGCAAGGTTAAACCAGCGAATTAAGTGTTAGATACTTAGCTAACTAGTATCACATCTTACCCTTTCATTCCCACAAGTTTTAGTTGAATTAACCTCTCATTTTCTACCTTAATCACTAGCTTAAGCTTTGCTGCCCTAAAATGCTTGCTTGCTGCCCTAAAATTCCAGATTTGAATTCCAGCTCCAATCACTTCCATTCTTCACCAAAAGACAACCAAGACTTAAATTTTAGAACTCTCATAAGTTCCCCCAAAATCCAGTTAAACGATAACAACTATCTTTGAAGGAAGGAGAGGTAAACCATTTTTAAAACTCAAATTAGAGTAAGATGAGAGAAAGAAGCTAAGATAGGTAAGGAGTAAAACTTGAGAATTACTTAAGCTTTCATAAACCATTTGATATTTGAAAATAAGTTTTTCAAAATATCCTAAGGATGACCAAGCTAGGGTTTCTATGGTCAGTATGGCTCTGATACCAACTTTGTGAGGACCCCGGTTTATTAGGCTTGTAATACTTAGTCATCCATTAACCCTAGCATCACAAACATAATAATCCGTGTCTTCGAGATGTGTATACTTCCCAGAATGCAGTATACACACCCCTTTACAAAATCATGCATCAATTCCATTCAAGACATAGAACCAAGCACGACTAGAATAAAAGACAAACATAACTTAGAGTTATTACAAAAGGGGCCGACCGGCCAAATACAACAATAAAGGTAACACAGCAGAAGCAACATGCCATAAGATGGCGATAAACAAAAGGGAGCCACAAGGTTTGCCTTTAGCCCACAAGGCAACCGACCAAGACGTCTAGCTCGATTCCCAGCCCATGCACATCTCACAAAAGTAAAGCTTTTTAGGCTCTACCTCCTCTGCAACAAAGTTATTAAGCAAAGCAAATGAGTACAAAAATGTACTCGCAAGACTGATGTGTAGTATAACAGAACTATAGTTTAATTAGATGCAAGCTTTATTTGGGTGGATGAGGCTTTGGACTTATTTTAGCATAAAGCAAGTTTTCATTTGCAATATTTAAATAGATTCCAAAGCAATTTTGCAATTTATTTTACATTTGCAAAAACAACGAGACAAGTAACATAATAACAATAGACAACAACAATCCTGGAAGTGACTAACCCAATAGCCACCACAATAGCATGAACATCCATTCATACCAACCCATCAAGTTTTAATTTAAATGTTGTAGTCTAGTTCTTGCACGACCTTACCAAGCATGTCCATAACCTAGGACGAGGCTATTCGAATAGTTTTAACCTGCGCAGGGTGTACCAATGTACCCACACGCCGATCGCCTTTTCGCCACATGATTTAGCACACTTCCTTTGGTTTGCTGGCATGGCTAAGTCCTACAAGACATTTCCAATGGATGATGCTAATTAAGAGCCGCAACCCACGGGGATAAGGACACACTAGGCAGCCTAACCGGTCTGCTAATGCTCCCCTCCCACACCACACACAACACATTTAAAGCACACCCACCGACCAGCTCATAATTAACACCTCCCAAAGTACTTAGTCAAGAGAGGTCCCATATCCCCCTCGTGTGGTTAGCACGCAAAAGCGCTTGGCTTAGTGACACAAGTAACTCGGTCCTTGGGGACCTAGGCACCATTCCATTTACACCCAACATATCACACCAACATCCATTGTGCCCAAGTCAATAACAGTTTTGTTTTCATTTTTGTTTTATTTGTTTACAAGGTAACAAAACACAAGATGGACAAAATGGAATAAATTTTTTTGTGTGATCAAGGTCATCTCGACATAATGTCGACAACCGCCCATTTCTACCGTTATCTAAGCATTTCTAAGCATTATCAACGTAAACTACTAAGCGATAAGAAACCATCCATCGAACTCTAAATCGCAGCAAGATAATCCTAGGCTTAGTAGTAGAGAATGAACATTTACCTATAGAATATGCATCTATAGGATTACTAACGACATTTTAACACAAAGTAGCATGCATACATATAAGTGAAACAAAGTATTAAGCTTTAAAGTAATGGGAAAATAATGGGATATGATCAAACTGCTTGCCTTGCTGATTTTGCTCAATATATTGCTGAGGATCACTCACGGGATCAAAGTACTCGTCGGCACCTAACGAAAAGGCGAAAAGAAACGATAAGAACGACGAAAATCACAAAGACAGCACAGCAAACAAACTCCAAATGCTCTGAAATTTCTACAGAAGCAAGAGGATGATTTTTAGGGAATTTAACAACAAGAACCAATGGATTTGGATTCTCAATGCAAAAGTTATGAGCAAAACAAATCTGCTCAGCCCTAAAAATACCAAACTGCCACTACTCACTAATTTAATTATTAGGCAACATTTTCTAGAGAGGTGGTGCCGCTGAGATTTTTACAGTAGAACAAACACCTCATGATATGAATAACACAATTGAGTTCACCTCATTTGGAGCTATTAGGCATTCTCTATAATTTTTCAAAAACAAGGACTTGAACAAAATTAAAATGCACAAGAAAGCTTTTTGAAAACAGTGGAATGCCTAAATCCTATTCTAACATTTAGTGCATTAACAGAGGAACCCAACAAAGTTGGATTCACTCAAAAATAATCTACAGGGATTTACTTATGCATTTTACAAGTTAATTGAATTTTTAAAGAAACATTTAAAGTTAGTTTTGAAATCTATTTGCAATACCATGTTCTGGAGCTAAACTGGGCTCTTAACCATTTTTAGATTGGAGCCCAGGTCAAGCCAGAGCTAACACAATTTGAATCACCATATTTGGATTTAAATTGAATTAGTTATGCGATTTTAAAGTTCATACCTTTTTCAGTTCACAAAATAAGAGTTCTATGGAAAATCCCAAAAATCACAAAGGCCGGGGAGGACATGAGCCATAGATCTTGAATCTAACGGTTCAAGACCTCCCAGGCGATGATGCGCACACGCGCTCGCGAGGGTCCAGAGGACATGGGCCGTGGATCTTGGATCCAACGGTCCTTGTCCTCCCAGCAACGCGCACGCGCTAAGCAGAGGGGAGGTCGTGGCCGTTGATGGTGCATCCAACGAACCCCAACACGGGAGGGAGGACCGGAACGGTCATGATCTAGCGAGGGAGGTCCTCAACGGTTGAGATCTTCCAAAGGAAGATCTAAACTATCAAGATCTCCCCAAGGAAGATCTACATCGTCAAGACCTCACGGGGGAGGTCCTGGACGGTCCAGATTTTCAAGGAAGGACCTTAATGGTCCAGATCGTTCGAGGGAGGACCTTGACGGTCAAGATCGACCCGGGGAGGTCATAAACGGCTGAGATGACCTCGGGAGGTCCTATCTGCGAGGTTAAGCGTCCACAGACCTCGGGGAGGTGCAGGCGGCCACGATTATGCGCAAGGAGGTCTGGGCGTTCAAGATCTCCTCGGGGAGGTCTTGGGCGTCCCAGATCAGCGCCATCGCTGCTCGCGTCTGTAGCGTGCCGCGACATGGAGTTAAAGGCGCGGGACAACGAGGAGGTCGCGTCGAGGTCTTAAATTGCGATGAGGACGGGATCGAGGCATTTAAGGCTAACCCATGATTAGCAATGATTGGGGCATTTAAAGTCGAGGATCTTTGTCCTAAAAGCGACAACAAAGATCATTGTTCTTGTCAAACAAAAATCGGCGGCTCCAAAGCTTGTCGCCGGCGATGAGGACCTCGGCGCCAACCAAGGATACCATTGTGTGCGCAATAGTGTCGCGCACACGATGGACCAACTCTCGGCGGCGGCGGCTTTGAACGCCAAGAAGCGGAGATGGCCAAGGTGACAAGCACGGGCAAAAGACAACAATGATACATTGAGCTCCGCGATATTCAAGCATGTGCCAAGCGCCTAGGATTACCGGAAGATTACAGGAGGTCGGAGAGGTGCTCGGAGGTCGAGGAAGTGGAGGACCGGAGTTGGAGAAGATGGGGTTGCTCCACGGCCAAAGCTCGGCTCTAGCTCCCAAAGAGGCCTCCTCTGAAAATGTCAACCTAAACAAGGTTAGGGTTAACACCAAGGCAAGGGAGCACAAAAGCGAGAAAAAGGTTGATGAGGGAGCCATCTTTGGAACAATGGTGCCACCGAGGAGCTCAAGGTCTTCAACAATGGCGGCCAAAGGGAGGTTAGTGGAGGAGAAGCTCACCAAGCACGAGCAAGGCCAAGCTCAATGGTGTGTAAAAGAAGCCAAAGGGGCAGGAGGTTTTATACCTAGGGCAAAGGAGGTCGTGAACCAAGGGTTAAGCTCATGGTGAGCTTAGCCGAGGAGGTCCACGGAGGTCCATGGAGTTGACATGATGGAGAGGACAGAGTAGGTTAGGACAGGGCATGGCCTAGGGGCGGAAAGAGGTGACACGCATTAAATGCTTTGCACAGAGCCGCTTGAACATGGCCAAGCTCGACTTTCTCCACCGCCGCAGCTCTTGCACGCGAGCCCAAGCTAGGAGAAGAACAGGACCTCAAGCCCACCGTTGGATTGAGAGGATGGGGAGGTCCTGGCCATCGGATTTTGTTTTTTTTTTTGAACCGGTACGCCATAAGTGACTGGGAGGAGGTCCCAGCCACACGATCTTGGACGGGGAGGTCATGGCCCTCTGATTTTCATAATGCGGATGCGCAAAGGAAAGGGAACAGGAGGTCCAAGGCGTTGGATCTAAATCAAGCAGTGCGGACCTCTGGAGGACTTAACGTTTATGCACTTCTGACAAGATGTGGAGATCATGGCCTTTGGATTTAAATCCAAGGGCACATAGAATAGGGAGGTCTGAGCTTGCATGACGCACAAGGGAGGTCATGGCCTTTAGATTTAGATCTAAGGGCTATGACCTCATGTCTTGTGAGGTCTCGATGCGCCTGAGGCAGGAGGAGGTCGTGGCCCGTGGATTTTAATCAGCGGTGCACAACATGAGATGGGGAGGTTTTGTGCGCTTGATATCGCTTGGGAGGTCGTGGGTCGTTGGATCGATCCAACGGCTACAATCTCAACAGAGGAAGGAGGTCTCAAGTTGTTGAGGAGGTGGTTGGGTTGAACCAACTTTGCAAAGCACTCGGCCAAGGAATAGTGCACCCTTTTAAATTTAGTTTTTAACAATGAGATTTTGCGTAATTGTTTGGGATAGCAATTCAACTCCAAAATTTTTGAAATTTTAACTGGAGCTTGCTGACATTAAGATTAACCTCACATAAAATTTCCAGAGGTTATTATGCAATGCATTTTTCTCAGGAAATTCATGAAGGCTGTTCAAGGATTTGTTTTACCTCCAAAATTATCAAACAAGTTTTATAACTCATGATATTTTTCGAGAGGTCCCACATCATCTCTAGGACCAAGGCAAAAAATTTCCAAAGGGTTGGCACAAGAGTTGTGACAAAAGGAAAATGAGTTTGACTTTAGGTCACAAGAGCTTTATGTTTTTGGATTACACAACTCTTGGACAAGAATTACATGAGAGTTTAGGGGTTTCAAGATGTGAAAAAAG
Organism: Phyllostachys edulis; assembly: GCA_036346405.1. Lineage (NCBI taxonomy): Eukaryota > Viridiplantae > Streptophyta > Magnoliopsida > Poales > Poaceae > Phyllostachys > Phyllostachys edulis. The sequence goes on from CM070566.1 coordinate 21,735,201, forward strand.
TTTTAATTTCTACACATTTAATTACATTTGAAACACACACTGTTTATCTGATTGGGATATTCTGTGTAGGCACAGAGCAGTATGAAGCAGCGATGCCAGGCCAGCCAAGTGCTTGCCTGTGGCGGCGGCAATGCACTTCTTGCGAGAGAGAAGCGGCGAAAGCTTGAGGCCGCCACGGGTGAACCGCCGAAGCCGAGGAGCGCCTCGGGAAGGCAGTGCCGAGAACCGGTGTGGTGCGGCCTTGCTCGCAAAGAACGAGGCCATCATTGCCGACCTCCGTGCCCTCCTCGACCACCTCCTCCTCCTCGCGCCCGGCGCCGCCGAAATCTCCGATGACTCGACCCTTCCTCCCCATCGCAGCCGACGACGCCTAGTCCGCTTCTTCGCGTCGAAGGGCGTGTCAAGGAGGACGACGCCGCCAAACCTCCGGCCGGCAAGTGGGCATGCAAATCTTCAGGCCTTGCGCGTCGGTCTTCTTCTTCTGCCGCTCTGCGCAAGACATGTGCCTCTGCAAGGCGTCTGAGCCCAAGCCGGGCGCCGCCCCATCTCGCTACGCCACCAAGAACGCCTCTATCCACATCGCCATGAACTGATCTCACCGCCATTCATCCGTGGCTTTTCTTGGATTTGTCGGTCCATCTTGCCAACTCCACTTGAGTAATTAGCGGGGCCTCTGAGTCGAGAGAGGAGGAGGAGAAAGCAGTGGTCGCCATCATCTGTTGAATTGGCGGAATTTGGCCACGTCAAGAAACCACCGCTCAAACCGCTACGGGTGTTATTTGACCGGATTTGACAAGTTCAGGGGGTTAAATAACCGGTTTTGTAGTTCAGGGGGTAAACCAGACTTTTCTGATAGTTCGAGGGAGTAAACTGAACTTTTTCCATAAAACAAATAGCAAGGTTACAAATCACAAGCCAACTAGTAGCCTTAATGCTGGACAACTGATGAGAATAAATGAAAGAAAAAAATCTAGGTCTACCTTTGGGAGATATTAACCTTACAATACCAGCTGTAACTGTGTTTTGAAGAAAAAGTGGGCAGCCCAAACAAACAACTCAATCACCTGGTCAAAGTTTACATGATGATCCAAGTTTTGCAGCTGGTAAAGGGGTCTTAGATTTAATCTTCACAACAGCAGTATTAGAGTGGTGGTCAGCATTGAGAAAAACGCCACCAAATTCACATCCTGTGGATATCATGGGGATATGCCCATGATCTTAGGATGATGAAACAATTGGCAATGGCTTTGATGGTTTGAAGTTTCATGTGTTTTCGACAAAGTTTCAGATCTGTCAGGTCAGCGGCGGTCTGACCGGCTTTTGTGCTGAATGTTGATTTAACTGGTGAGTTGATTTTGTGTTAGGTCATATCCATATTTGTTAATGCATATGTGTTGCATATTGCATGTTTTCACTAACGTGGGTCAAGTTGTGAAAAACTTGTTCCGGATTCGTGTTTGCTTGTCATTCTTTGTCATGCAGTGGCTTGCGGTCAATGACGGTCAATCCATGAGTGGATCGGGACTAAGCTTGGAGAGCGAGGTCGAAACGATCAAGGATGCGGGTGGTCGAGTGACACAAGCATGGCGCAGAATGGACGAGGATAACCGAATCCAGGCGGTTCGATCTGTTGGTTGGATCAGCGGCGGGAGTCGTTCTGAAGTGCTCGATGGTGCCGGTGGGATCCGGACGGGAGAGACTTGACGACATAGAGCCGTTGATCAACCTACACGCATGGCGAAGCGGCGATTGCTTCAACAGATGGACTCGGTCTTTTGGAAAGGATCGAGAAGGGTATTTTGGTAATTTTACCAAATACCATCTTAGTGACCTTTGACTAAGCCGCAGCGAATTCGACGCATGGTGAAGCGGTTTAGATCAATCGGCGATGAAGGCGGCGCTTTGAGATGCGTCGTCGCGTGTTAGTTGATGTTGGGCTTAACTAGTTCCCATTAGATTTAGCTCTAATTCTAAATGGGTTTTAGAGTTAAGAGGTGTCATATAAAAGGAAGAGAAGATGGGATATTCTAAGGGGGCTTTTGGAGCATGTGGCGGCGCCCCCAAAAACTTATGCGATAGCCAAGAAAATGAGATTGAGGTGTGGCCTCTCTGCGCTGTAAAAATGCAGTGGCTTTGGCAGCGACCTGTGCTGCTTTTACTCATCACATCAACCTGTGAATCTTAATTGCCTCGGCTGCTTTCTCAGTTTGAGTTTTTTTTTATTTGCATTGACTGCTCTTTGATTCAATCTTTTGGCGGCACTTCACTGGAAAAATCAGTTTGACTGCTTGTGATTGATTTCTCCTTGGCGGCGCCCTGTGAGTGATGCGTTGAGTTTTATGGCCGGTCTTTTGCTTCTTTCAATGCACCGAAACCAGATCTATGCGGCTTGTTCTTGCTTCTGTTAGTGCTGTTTTCAGATTTGCTTTTTAGCCTTGGCTGCTCTGCTCGGAGAAAAGGAGGCCCTGGCCGGCGCCTGAAATTCCCGGAAAAATCTGGAGCTTGGTAGCGGCACGTTCCCCTCAGCTCCTTGTGGATTGAAGCGCTGCCTAGTCTCAAGTGTATCAGAGAAATCTAGTCTTCAGATTTGATTTCCATCGTTTTGCTTTTGATTTATTGTTTGTCAGATCTGCAGATTCGGTTTAATTTCCAGCAAGGTTCCTGTTTGATTTGATGTTTAAGTTTTTTTATCTGCTTTGACTATGGCTGGTTTTCCCATTTTCTTGTTGGTTCATTCTTGTAGTTTACTGTGCGGCCTACAGCTTCGATGAATACACAAAAATCAGGCTGCTCTGTGCGTGCGCCGGGGAACCTGTAGAAGCCGAAAAGCTAATGGCGGCGGTGTGTTCGGCCGGCCTCTGTGCCTTGATTTGTTTTAGATTGGTACTGTGACCGAATTTTCTTACTGCTTGGCTGCAAGCTTTGAGTTCTGATTTAATTGCTAATCTGCTTGTCAGATCTTTTGTTTGATGCGGCTGTTCTGCTGTACATTTGTCCTGCTGTGCGCGCGAGCTTGTGAAGCCTGTGAGGCAGCACCTGTTTAGAGCCCCGCAAAAATCGGATCTTGCCGATGTTTTGCTGTCTGGATTCTTTTACTGCCTTGCTGCAATTTGCTTGTGCTGCCGTCATTGATGCGGCTGTGTGGATTGTTTAGGTAGCAGTTGCGTGTTTCAGTTCCAGGTGATCGGTAGAGATCAGTAGAAAAACAAAAGGGGTCGTAGGCTGCATTGAAAAGGTTTTGTGGTAGCTGTGCTTGTTCTGTATTTCTAGTAAGCTTTGTTTGGTCTGTTGGAGCATTAAGTAGATCCTACTTTAAGATTTTTTTTTTCTTGACTGCTCTCTGATACGTCTATTGCATCAATTGGTGCTCTCAAATCCTTGGCTCTGTTTGGTTAATTGAGGCTGCTGTTCTTGCATTTGTTTAATGTGTGTGGAGCGCCTGCAGTAACCAGAGCATGGCTGTGCGCCTGTAGCTATTCTTGGATGCAGTTGATTTGATGTTGTTTGCTGTTCTTGCTCTGTTCTGTAGCCACATGAAAAACCGAAAGATCTAGAACAGTGATTACTCAGAGAAATGAGACACCAGTTCTTGTTTGAGTTTTTTATTGCTTTTAGTCGATGGGAGTCATGCGCGACTTGATTTTAGCTGCAGTTCTGTGCATGCAGTTATGAGGTATTTTTAGTCGTTTATTTCGGGGTTTGACCGTATTCAACATGAGTCATCTCTCAGGCTCAGATATCTGATCTTCATAGCTTTTATAGTATTGGAGTGAAAGTAGTGTTGAGTTCGATAGAGGTGAAAAAATCTGAAAGCGTCGATTCAAATTTCTAGTCGCCTTTCCGCTCCTACACATCCATCTTGTAAAGTTACACTAACCTGTTAGTATTTGACCCTTTCTGAGACAAATTGACACTACTACAAAATAGGCTATATTGGACGTCTCATCACAGACGGTTCCTTTAGAATCGTCTGTATTGTACTTATCACAGACGGTTCCTTTAGAACCGTCCGTATTGTACTTATCACAGACGGTTTGTAAATAGAACCATCTGTAATAATCGCGGACATCACAGATTAATTCACAGACGGTTCTTAACAACAACCGTCTGTGATAGTGAAAACGTCACAGACAGTTCCTAATAAGAACCGTCTATGATATACAGGCTTTAAATACCCAACTGTCCCGACAGACCCCCCCCCCGCCCCTAACGCCTCCACCCTCCTTCCGTTGAGCCGCCACCCTTGCTGCCACCTCCCCATTGTGCCACCTTAGAGAGGAGAAAGAAGGCAAGGAAGGAGCCAGGGAGGAGAAGGAAAGGAGAAGGGAAAGGAGGAATAGAGGAGAAGGAGATGAGGAAGAAAGGGAGGAGGATCTCATAGGATATTTGGGATTTTTATCGTGAGTGTAACATCCCAAATGTACAAATGGAACCAAATCTAGGTTTGTGTTTCAAATGTAATCAATTATGGGTGTTTGTTTCAAATGTAATTAAATGTGTAGAAACTAAAACTTTTTCTCACATCTCGAAACTCTTGAACTCATCTAAAATTCTTGTCCAAGAGTTGTGGGATCCAAAAACACCAAGCTCTTGTTGACTAAAGTCCAACCCTTATTCAACTTGTCACAAATCTTGTGCCAAACCTTTGAAAACATTTTTCCTAGGTTCTAGGGAAGATGTGTGACCTCTTTGAAAAATATCTTAAGTTTTAAAACTTGTTTGATAATTTTTGGAGGTAAACCAAACCCTAGAACAGCCTTGATGAATTTTCTGAGAAAAATGTAGTGCATAAAAACCTCTGAAAATTTTATGTAAGATTAATCCTAGAGTGAGGAAGCTCCAGTTAAAATTTCGGAATTTTTGGAGTTAATTTGTTGCCTCTAAAAATTCCTCCAACCTCAGCTTCAAATTCAAATTCAAAGCTGGCACTATTCCTTGGGCTTGAGCCGCTTTCCAAAGCTGGTCAAACCCAACCGCATCCTCACTCACGAGACCTCCTTTTCCCGCGTGAGGTCGTGAAGATTGGATCGATCCAATCGCGACCTCCTCCGCAACCCGGCTCGGCCAGTCCTCCTCCTCGCGAGGTCTTGCGCCGTGGATCAAAATCCACGGCCACGACCTCCCTTTTTATCCATCGCGCGATCCTCCCACTCGTCGAGGTCGTGGCAGATGGATCGATCCAACACCATGACCTCCTCGCTATCTAGCGCACTGATCCTCCCCTTCATTGTTTTGTGCGCCGTTGGATTACAATCCACGGCCACGACCTCCTCTCCTTGTCAAGCGCATCAGACCTCCCACCCGCGTGAGGTCGTAGCCGTTAGATGGAGATCTCATGGCCACGACCTCCCTTCTCATCTCGTAGCCGTTGGATAAAGATCCAACCGCTACGACCTTCTTTCTCTTTTATGTGTTGTGCCCAACTGCCCAAACCTCCCGCACCTCAGCTAGTCACCGTTAGATCCAAATCTAATGGCCACTACCTCCCACCATTGTTCGTTGCCGTTGGATAAAGATCCAACAGCCACGACCTCTCTGTGTGCTGTGCACAACAGCCATGACCTCCCTTCATTGTTGTGTGCCCTTGGATTGAAATCCAAATGCCACAACCTCTCCTTGATGTTGTGTGCCCTTGGATTAAGATCTAATGGTCATGACCTCCTTCTCTGTCGAGCACACCAGCTCAAGACCTCCCTCCAGGTTGTGTGCCCTTGGATTGAAATCCAAAGGCCACGACCTCCTCGCTCCATTGTGTGCCATTGGATGTAGATCCAAAGGCCATGACCTCCACATCTCCTTGGCAGTATCGCGCGCTGCGGTTAAGTCCTCCCCATCAGGTCCACACCTTTGGATTCAGATCCAACGGCCAGGACCTCCTATCCCCTTCAGCGCATGACCTCCCCTTCCTTTCGCAACCGTGCGATGGAGATCCCACGGCTGTGACCTCCCCATTCCTTTGCGCCTCCACGCGATGTCGATCTAAGGGTCACGACCTCCCCAGTCCTGATCCTATGGCTGCGACCTCCTCCCTTTCCCTTTAAAACTTACTGCTTTGAGATCTAGGGTCAGTGACCTCCCAAATTTTCTCATCCAACGGTTGAGGCGAGTCTTGTGCTTCTCCTAGCTTCGGGCAGTAGCGTCTTGCCATGGCGATGAGAGGAGGTTAGTGACCTGTCTTATCCCAACGGCTCTGTGCCTGCAAGCATTAAATGCGGTTAGTGCTTTCCGCCCCCCTAGCCCTGCTCCAATCTGCCCCCATCACCTCCACGTCCTGTCCAAGCCATGGACCGAGCCATGGGCTAAGCTCACCATGGAGCTTAGCCCTAGCTCATGGTCTTTCTCCTCGGGCTATAAGATCTCCCCATGTCCTCCTTGGCTTCTTTTACACACTTCACCCTTGCTCTCGGTTCTGGGGAGCTCAAAACACCCAGACCTCCTTGGCCACCATTGTTGAAGCTTGGAGCTCCTCGGTGGCACAGTGCTCCAATGGCTTTCCTCTCCCTCTTTTGCTTCCACTTGAGCACCTCATCACCCTAGTGCTTTCCCCTAACTTGATTTTATCTTGTCTCCACAGGGGCAACTTAATTTCGAGTTTGGATCTTATCGGCCGTGGAGCACATCGTCTTCACCATCGTCGGTCCTCGTCTCCTCCGACCTCCTCAGCTCCTCCACGACCTCCAGGTAACCTCCTGGTAGTCCTTTAGAGCCGGGCACCCGCCAGGCGGATTGTTGCGGAGCTTTTCGCTTTGTCACCATAGCCGTGTTGAGCCGCTCGTCACAAGACGCCACACCGCTTCAGGCCACCCCGCCACCGAATGGTCGGTGTGTGCAAGAACACTATTGCGCTACGTTGGTGTCCTTGGATGGCGCCGGCGAGGTCCATGTCACCGGCGGCAAGCCGGGGAGCGTGTCGGGTTTTGTTGGACGGGGATGTCTCTGTGCCGTTGTCGTACAGGACCTCCCCGAGTAAATCTCAGCCGTCTAGGTCCTCCCTCGGACAATCTAGACCGTTAAGGTCCTCCCTCGTAAGATCTCAACCGTGTAGGACCTCCCTTGGGAGATCTCGACCGCTCTGGTCCTCCCTCGCTAGATCTGGACCGTCCCGGTCCTCCCTCGATTGTTTTGGTCCGTTGGATGCAGCATCAACGGCCACGACCTCCTTCCCCGTCCGCGCGCGCGTTGCCGGGAGGACATGGACCGTTGGATCCAAGATCAACGGCCCATGTTCTCTGGACCTGTGCGGGTGCGCGTGCGCGTTTTCACCGGGAGGTCTTGGGCCGTCCGATTGAGAATCAACGGCTCATGTCCTCCCGCTTCGTTATGGTTTTTAGAAAATCCCGAGAGCTCTTATTTGTGAACTGAAAAAGGTAATAAACTTTGAAAATGCATAACTATTTCATTTTTAATCCAAATGAGTTGATTCAAATTTCTGCAGCTTTGGTTTGAGCTGAGCTTTAATCTAAAAATGGTTGTGAGCTCAGTTTGGCTCCAGAAAATGGATTTGTTAAATAGGTTTCAAAACTAACTTTAAATGTTACATTAAAAATTCATTTAACTTGTAAAATTCATAAGTAATTCTCTAGAGCTCATTTTTGAGTGAATCCAACTTTGGTGGTTTCCTCTATTAGTGCACTAAATGTTAGATTAGGATTTAGGCATGTCCCTATTTTCAAAAGAATTGTGGGTGCATTTTATTTGTGCTCATTTGCATGTCTTTGAAAAATCATTCAACATGCATCCTAGCTCCAAATGAGATGAATCCAATTGGGTTGTTCATCTTATGAGGTTCTTGATTTACTGTAAAAATTTCAGTTGCACCACCTTTCTAGATTTTTGCTAAACAATTTAATTATAGTGAATAGTAGTAGTTTGCAATTTTTAGGCTGAGCAGAATTGTTTTGCTCATATCTTTTGCATTGAGAATCCAAATTAATTGGTTCTTGTTGCTAAATTCTCTAAAAATCTTGCTCTAGCTTCTGTAGAAATTTCAGAGCTTTTGGAGCAGGTTTGCTGTGGTGTCTTCTTGGTTTTCTTCGTTCTTATCGATTCTTTTCGCCTTTTCGATTAGGTGTCGACGAGTGTGTTGATCCCGTGAGCGATACTCTGCAGAAAACTGAGCATAACCAGCAAGGCAAGCAGTTTGATCATATCCCTATTGTCCCATTACTTTAAAAGTTTAATACTTTGTTTCACTTGTATGTATGCATGCTACTTTGTGTTAATTATCGATTACTCAAGCCTATAGATGCATACTCTATAGGTAAATGTTCATTCTCTACTACTAAGCCTAGGACTATCTTGCTGTGATTTAGAGTTCGATGGATGGACTCTTATCACTTAGTAGTTTACGTGATGATGCTTAGAAATACTTAGATAACGGTAGAAATGGGCGGTTGTCGACATTATGTCGATGACCTTGATCACACAAAAATTATTATCATTATGTCCATCTTGTGCTTTGTTACTTTGTAAATAAACAAAAATGAAAACAAAATTGTTATTGACTTGGGCACAATGGATGTTGGTGTGATTTGTTGGGTGTGAACGGAATGGTGCCTAAGTCCCCAAGGACCGAGTTACTTGTGTCACTAAGCCGAAGCGCTTTGCGTGCTAACCACACGAGGGGATATGGGACCTCTCTTGACTAAGTACTTTGGGAGGTGTTAATTATGAGCTGGTCGGTGGGTGTGTTAAAATGTGTATGATATGCGTGGTGTTGGGAGGAGCATTAATGATCGGCCATAGGTCGTTAATGTGTCCTTATCCCGTGGGTTGCGGCTCTTAATTAGCATCATCCATTGGAAATGTCTCGTAGGACTTAGCCGTCTCGCGGCATACCAAAGGAAGTGTGCTAAATAGCTTGGCGAAAAGGCGGTCTGACATGTGGGTACATTGGTACACCCCTGCAGGGTTAAAACTATTCGAATGGCCTCGTCCTAGGTTATGGACATGCTTGGTAAGGTCATGCAAGAACTAGACTACAACATTTAATTAAAACTTGATGGTTTGGTATGGATGGATGTTCATACTATTGTTGTGGTGGCTATTGGGGTAGTCACTTCCAGGTTTGTTGTTGTCATCTATCTATTGTTATATTTGTTCTTGTCTCGTTGTTACTTGCAAATTAAAAATGAATTGCAAAACTGCTTTGAATCTATTTAAATATTGCAAATGAAAACTTGCTTTATGCCAAAATAAGTCCAAAGCCTCATCCACTTAAATAAAACTTGCATGTAGTTAACTATAGCTCTGTTATACTACATGTCAGTCTTGCGAGTATATTTTTGTACTCATTTGCTTTGCTTAATAACTTTGTTGCAGAGGAGGTAGAGCCCAAAGGGCTTTACTTTTGTGAGATGTCTCATGGTTGGGAAGACTAGCTAAGCGGCTCGGTCGGTTGCCTTGTGGGCTAAAGGCAAACCTTGTGGCTCTCTTTTGTTTATCGCCATCTTATGGCTTTTGCTTTCATTGTGTTATCTTTCTTAGTTGTTATTTGGCCGGTCGGCCCTTTTGTAATAACTCTCTATATTATGTATGTCTTTTATTCTAGTCGTGTTTTGGTTCTATGTCTTGAATGGAATTGATGCATGATTTTGTAAAGGGTGTATATCTTGCATTCAGGAAGTATACATATCTCAAGACGCGGGTTATTTCGTTTGTAATGCTAGGGTCAATGGATGACTAAGTATTACAAGCCTAATAAACCGAGGTCCTCACAGTGAGCTCCGAAGGTATCGATCTATAACCCTTTATATTTGCCCTAAGTTAATTGCTAATTAATTTTAGTATGTTTGGTCAATAGGAAGAGTACTTGCAGTTTATTAATCTAATTTAACACTAATTTGTTACATGCGTAGCGTAGATGGACCAAAACTGGGTGTACGGTGAGAACCGTGTGAGTGAAGAGTACATTAATGGCGTGTCTGTTTTTAAAAGAGCCACCGAGCAGTATATATTGAAGAAGAGGATAAAATTTATGTACTATCCATGTATTATTGCGGTAATCTAAAGATGTTCAACAACCCAGCGCAGATTGAAGCACACTTGATTCGAAGGGGTTTCAAAAAGGGTATACATGTTGGACCAGTCATGCTGAAGAGTAGATTATATAGAAAGTTAATAATAACGACATCGCCGAGGAAGTCAATGATATGCCGGATGTTGACTGTGCTTTTGATGAGGATAGGTCGCACGATAACAATCTGGATCAGATGCTACGCGATGCAGATGGAAACTACAGTGAGAGAGAGTTTGGTAAATTCAAGGGCTTAATGAAGGACTCGGGGAAACCTTTGTTCCCTAGCTGTAAGCCGGAATACACAAGGTTGTCATATGTGCTTGAACTACTGAAATTGAAGGTAAGCAATGGTTGGTTCGAGAAGAATTTCACGGTGTTGTTAGGTCTCCTAGCGGATATCCTTCCGAAGAGAAATGTGTTGTCTAGCACCACCTACCAAGCCAAGAAGATTCTATCGTAAAGAGTATGCAGACATGCATGTATGTCCCGTGTGCAAAGCATCCCAATATAAGCGTAAGAATTCTGCTACGATGAAGTAAGGACCTCCTACTAAGGTATTGCGGTATCTGCTTGTAATCCCACATTTGAAGCATTTATTTGCAAAACGAAAAGAGGCAAAATTGTTGCATTGGCACTCGGAGGAGTGTAAGAAAGATGGAAAGCTAAGACACCCTGCAGATTCTGCCTAGTGGAGAAATTTCGATCGGAGCTTCAACGAGTTCGGTGCGAAACTGAGGAACATAAGGCTAGGGTTGAGTACAGATGGAATGAACCCTTTCGGTAACATGAGCAGCCGACATAGCACGTAGCCTGTGAATCTATGCATGTATAACCTTCCTCCTTAGCTATGTATGAAGCGGAAGTATATTTTGATGTCACTACTTATCCAAGGGCTGAAGCAACCTGGGAACGATATTGATGTGTACCTAGCACCATTGCTGGAAGATCTTGTGACACTGTGGAACGAAGGGATACAAGTATGGGATGCGTTCAAACGAGAGAAATTAACTTTACACACCATTTTGTTATGCACCATCAATGATGTTCCTGCCCTTGGTAACCTGTCGGGGTTTAGTACAAAAGGAGCCAAAGCCTGTCCGCACTGCTTAGATGGTATCGAGAGTGTATGGCTGAACAACTCACGTAAAACTGTGTACATGTGTCACTGTGAGTTCCTTCCCAGGATTCACCCATACCGCAAGATGAAGAATCAATTCGATAGAAATAAGGAGGACGGTTCAACTCTAAGGGATTTTAGAGGGAAAGAGGCCTATGATATGGTTAATGATATCGATGTTGTGCTTGGAGAGGGACGTAAATTAAGGTCTCGTTAGAAGAACATCCGGAAGAAGTGGTCAATTTTTTAGGACTTGCCTTATTGGGATGTATGTGATAGCTTGATTGGTCACTGTCATCGACGTCACCGAATGTGTCTAGATCTCCGAGGAAAGTGGTACGTAAGCAAGATTGCAAAGGAAAATCGTAATTGCATGTGGGCCGAATGACCATCACGGAGGTCAGTACCGCTGGGGTCCCTCTGAGTCCCAAGAAAGCAGCGGCGAGATTTTGGACCATCTGCGGGATACTTGGAAGGGAACGGGCCCCCATCACCACACCAAGCTAGAAGTCTTTGATGGACGTAAAGAGAGACCAGCTGTGGACTGATATTTCAAACTCGTTCACTATCCCAAAATCAGGCCAGGCACGCATGGAACAACAGGTGTTGCTCGTGATAGGACACATGTGGAAGACCTTCAAGAGCATGCTTGTCATGAAGTACATAAACACGGGTCGGACGCCCTTCACGCTGTATAAATTCTTGTTGTGAGATATATGGGACGCCTTTGTACAGATGAAGACGACGACCGAATTTCAGGAGCAAAGTGCGGCGCACAAGGCTCTCCAAGCACAAAACACTCACCCCCACAAACTCAGCACCGCTGGATACACGGGTAAAACCATGCAATGGACGGCGGAGGACGAGAACGCAACCTGGCCATTTGCTGGGATCACAGACGAGCGTGCCCGAAATTGGTTAAGAGTGAGGGCATCAACCACGTCTTTGGGCAGCATCTCTTTCACAAACCCAACAGACGAGAAAGTGTCCCAACGTCTGGTAAATATATCGAACTACCTAGTTGTTAATAAGTCTATAACTTCATAGTATCTAAAATAATATGATGGCCTCTTGCAGCATGCATTGACTACCGAATCTTCCTAAGGCTCCTTTGAAGTAGTCAGTGAGAAGGATATATTATCTACGGCCCTAGAAAACAAGGAGCACTTGGGTCGCATGCGAGGCCTTGGGGTTTACGTACCTTGGAGGGAGGGATTCCCAAATGACTCCGAGACGTATAGGAGTAGGAAGAGATCCAAGACCGAGTGCGAGGACCGGTTGATAGAGGAGATTAATGTGAAGCTTACTACAAAATTTCAAGGACATATAAGATTGCAGGATCAAATGAATCAACTCCTCAACCATTCGCAAGACGCCCCGTTATTTTGGGAGCTAGTCCTCCACAACATCGGAGTAGCATCGCGTCCATGCAAAATTCTGGACATGGCATCGTCCAATTACCTATTGACGGCATCAAGGTGATGTACGTCTCAAGAATACTCCAAAGATAGACCTATAGGATACCTTAGCTAATTGTGTATCATTTTGTAGGAGCCGACGCCCTACAAGCTCCAAGTGAGGCTGGTTGGGTCTATTTCTATTGAGGATGGGCGAGGGATGGTGTATCCATGCCAGAAAGGGACAGTATTGCACGGTGCCCAGCTGGCACAGGATTACGCCAGGGTCCAGGTGGACATGGTACATGACAATTTCATGGCCGTCCCACTGGAGATTCACTCGAACGAAGACATCAAAACACTAGGGGATGCCATGTACACTTTTATCCAGTGGCCCAAGAAGGACACCACCCTAGACCCTGCAGTGCCGCGATCTCGACACGACCATGCCTCTCCAACAGGACCCTCGATGACTCCACCTCAACCTTCACTTCAGAAGGCCGCCTCATCGGTTCCCATGGAGAAGATGCCGAAGGAACAAGAAAAGCGTGTCGCCGTATCACTTCCCGAGTGGTCTCACGGGAAGATGTGTAGCGGGCGAGTTGTTAAGGCCAAATCGAAATCGAAGAACATTAAGGCGCCTCCCAAGCCTTGAAAATACTCTGTCGGAAGTCCGTTGGCCCTTGACACAGTATTAGCCCACGCTAGAGTAGGTTGCCAGTCTTTGCATGTCTGGTACATGCGGAAGACCAAAGAGAAGGGGTACGATACTGGAATCACCGTCAGATACATGAAGGAGCATTTCTTCCATGAGCCGGGCCACTTCGTCGTGGGCTTCGACGACTTATTCGACCTATTCAACCTCAATGCCCTCGACGCCTCACTTCTACGATGCTGGATATTGTAAGTGTGTACAATCAAGTTCTACATTCACATAATACCGATAAATGTTACAACTCATTGTTTATGTATAGATACAAGATGAAAAATGTCCGACGATGGTGAGAACCAGTGGGTTTTCTCGACCCACACTTGGTCTCTGAGCAATGCATCACCCAAGACACATCATGAGTCATAAAATACATAACGACGGGATTGCTTACATAGGGCGACAAGGACTAAATACTGGTGCCCTACAACTAGAAGTAAGTGCTTCACTACTTGCTATACAAATTTCATTTGTACTTTATACACAGCACGAACTTAGGTTTAATGACTATAGCGACATATATGAGTAGGTTCCACTGGATCCTTTTAGTCATTGTACCAAAGAGGAACAAGGTAATATACCTTGATTCCCTACTCAACAAAAATCACAACTTCACCCTTGTGCAGGAATAATCAACAGGTATGCTCATTTCCTCCATACATAACTCTATTGTAGTCTTCCTTCGTTTGAAATGGCTGAGGATAACTTTTTGGAATCACGTAGGTCGTTCAATGCCTATGTTGCCGAGGGAGGGACACATAAGGAATCGAGCGCCACACTGCAACACAAGACGCGATTTCTGGTACGCGCTACAACACAATAATCCTATATCACACTTCGTAATAATACGTCTCAAACTGACTTTACCTATATATGTAATTCTATTTTTGCAGTGCCACCAGCAAAAACAAGACCACCTATGTGCGTTCTATGTTTGCCATCATATGCAGCAAATCATTATTCTAAGACGAATAATCCAGAGGTTTGTCAATCTCGTAATAATTATTTTCTAATTATAAATTTAAATATATATGCTTACTACTTTACTCCTGCTAGCGATAGGGCATGATACTCGATTTAGATGCATTCGTTACGACCGAAATCTCGAAGGTTCGAGGGATGCTCTGCGGCTTCATCAAGACAGAAATCATTAATGCCAACGAAGAGTTTCACTCCGTTGACACCGCTGAACGACCTTCAAACAATTGATTCAATTGTAATTCACTTTGAGTAGTTGTAATTCAATTGTAACTCTAAAGACAATACTTGAACATATTCTTTTGTAATTGATTTTGAGTTGTAAATTATCACTTTGAGTTGTCAACAATTGATTCATCTGTGATTTATTTGTTTTTTGCTTACTTGTTTTTAGAGGGCATTGCTAGCAATTCCTGAGGCTGGCTGAAAATCAGAAAAAATTTAGTTAGGTATAACGAACTATCATAGACGGTTTTGTCATATAAACCATCTGTGAAGGGCTACTATCATAGACGATTTTCACCAACAACCATCTGTGATATGTCGAATATCACATACGGTTATTTTTACTAACCATCTGTAATATGTCTCTAATCACAGACAGTTAGTAAAAAGAACCGTCTGTGATATCCTACATATCACAGACGGTTTCAACAAAAAAAGCTGTCTGTGTTGTGACTTATCACAGACGGCTCACAAATCGTCTGTGATAACCGTCTGTTATCACAGACACATAAATTCAAACGGTTCAAAAATCGTCTGCGATGACAGTTTGGAGCCGTCTGTGATGACCCTCTCTGTAGTAGTGTGAGAAAGTAAACAAACATGAAAACTATCGCCTGGATAAAACAAAGTGCTGGCAGAACATTATTAATAATAAGAAAGAAGATAGAACTGTAATTAATCTATCTTAAGCACAGCTACGATATGCTAATTTTGTGAGAAAAAGTACAGAATCATCCACTATACCATAGCTTGGGGTCATATTTGGCCCTATACTAAAATTTACAACGTTAACCCAAGTATAGGCCTGTCTTAAAACAATGGTAAGGACCAAGGACACTCAGTTAATCCAAGTATAAAGTCAAGAGACAAATTTGAACCTCAGTCAAATTACAATTTGTCACATCTGTCCTAATTTGTGAAGAAAAGAAATATTGCATAAAAGCTTATATTTTAAAGCTTCCACTGTATGACATGAGGGTAGTTCTCATGTCAATTTTTTCTAAGGATAAAATGAAATATATTACCAGAAATTATCTGTTGGCTCTTCCCTCTAAGAGTACTCCCTGGAGGTAAAATAACCCAACAAAGTGTAGTCAAAATTTGACAAGCATCGTCGACTTATATGAATCAGGGAAAACATAACATATGTAGCAATACTAATAGTACCAAGGCTGCACTAAATGTGGAGACGTGGTTGTTGAAGAACTTCAATAATTCCAATTCATGCTTCATATTGATTTCATTTGTCAACGATAAGTATTATACAGTATTTACACTGTCAGCAAGTAACGGATAATTCAAGATGAACACAGAAGCTAGTGCTAAGTTAACAACCTTTCCCCTTTGAACTGCTTTCGTGCTATGAAAATCTACAACAACCACTACCAGAATCGTCTATTTTTCCGAGTGCTCAAAAGTTTCCCGAGTGTTTTGAATAATACACTCGGTAACTTCCCGAGTGCCTTATGAAACACTCGGGAAATTAACATTTCCCGAGTGTCCGATCGGACACTCGGGAAACTTTGACGGGAGCAGGCGAGCCGAAGTGTTTTCAACGGGGAGAACTGATTCCCCGAGTGTCGTTCGTTACAGACACTCGGGAGCGAAATATTGGCCGCGCCATTTTTTCCCCACAACGCGCGCCCGTTTTTTCCTAACTCCTAACCCCGTTCTCCTCCACTTCGCCCACTCGCTGCTCCCTCTCGCCCCATGATCGCGCGCTCTCGCCTCCTCCACCGCCTCCGCCCGCTCGCCGCCTCCTCCACCGCCTCTGCTGCCGTCGACGACCGAATCGCCGCCTCCTCCTCGTTTGCCTTGTGCACCAGACGCCTCCCCTCGTCTCCTCCCCACCTCCTTGATCGGGCGCCACCTCCCCTCGTCTCCTCCACCTCCGCACATGGCCATGCCTCGCCTCCCTCGTCTCCTCCTCCTCCTCCACCGCAACGTCTCAGCTCTTGAAATCGCCGCCGCCTCCTCGTCTGCCCGCCTGCTTGCGACGCGCCCCCTCGTCTCCACCCCCACCTCCGACGATCGCGCTGCCTCCCGTCCTCCTCTTCCTCCACCACCTCCACTTGCCGTTGTCTCCCCCTCCTCCACCCTCTCTGACCACCTCCTCATCTGCCAAGCACCCGACGCCTCGCCTCGTCTCCTGCCACACCCACCCCACCGCCTCCTCCATCGCTGCAGATCCCACCGCCTCCCGGTCCTCATCCTCCTTCTCCCTCGCCGATCCACCGTGATCCGCTGCCTCCCACTCCTCCACCGCCTGTGCCGCTGCTCCTCCTGCTCCCATTCAAGAGGGTAGTATCTTCTCGTTAGTGAACTAGTCTTTTGCCCTTAAGGTGTGCATGAATGATAGCATCAGGTCATCTGTTCTGGTTATTAGGTTGCAAGATGATTTTATCGATGAATATTTATAGAATTAGTGTCAATAGTATGTTGGTCGTATGTATGTGCTAGGGAGTGGCTGTGTGATGTGTGCCTTACAAATACTATCATATTGTGTTGCCGTTATTATTAGCAAAGATACTAGCTTCTAGCTTGTGAAGATACTAGCTTTCACAATGACAAAATATTGAGAGTTGGAGTTTAACATTTTTAGCACCTGTGCTTTTCATGTTCTATATTGTTAGGTGCTAATAAGCACATCAACATATGAATTTGCCAGAGCTTTTGTGGATATCATGGGGATATGCCCATGATCTTAGGATGATGAAACAATTGGCAATGGTGCTTTTAGTTTGAAGTTTCAAGTGTTTTCGACAAAGTTTCAGATCTGTCAGGACAGCGGCGGTCTGATCGGCTTTTGTGCTGACTGTTGATATAAGTGGTGAATTGATTTTGGGATAGGTCATATCCATATTTGTTAATGCATATGTGTTGCATATTGCATGTTTTGGCTAACGTGGGTCAAGTTGCGAAGAACTTGTTCCCGGATTTGTGTTTGCTTGTCTATTGCTGTGCAGGTGGCTTGCAGGTCAATGACGGTCAACGGCGAGGAGGATCGGGACTAAGCTTGGAGAGCTGAGGTCCAGAACGATCATGGATGCCGTGTGAGGTCAAGTGACTCAAGCGGGGCGTAGGATGGACAAGGATGACCGAACGGGTGGTTCGGCGGCGGTTGGATCAGCGGTAGCGAAGTCGTTACAAGTGCTCGCGGTGCGGTGGGATCCGGACGGAAGAGACTTGACGACATGGAGCCGTTGATCAACCTACACGTGGCGAAGCAGGTGATTGCTTCATGATCTGTGGACTCGGTCTTTTGGAAAGGATCGAGAAGGGGTATTTTGGTAATTTTACCAAATACCGCTTTGGTGACCTTTTGGCTAAACTGTGGCGCGGGTCGACGCATCGTGAAACGGTTTAGATCAATCAACGATGAAGACGATGCTTTGAGATGCGTGCGTGTGTGTTCCGTTGATGTTGGGCCTTAACAGAAGCCCATTAAGGTTTTTAGGGTTTGGGGTGCCCTATAAAAGGAATAGTGATGGGTTTTCTAGGATTGCGCCTAGAAAAAATTGTAGAGTCCTGTGGCGGCTTTTGGGTGCTTTAGCTAGAGAAAAAATGGGCGTCTGTTGAGTCCTCGGTAGAGCCCTAGCGGCCACGGAGAAATGAAAAAAAAGAAACCTCCTCAGAGTGTAGTGCCCCAAGAAAATGTGATGCACTCGTGAGGAAGGAGAAGCCGAGTGTGCGGCGTCAAAAAAAGGAGGATCGAGATCCGGCGGCGGCTTCTTGGGCGAAGAAAAAAAAACTTGCGCGCTTTAGTTACGCCGCTTTTGTTTTGCCTCATGCGTGTTTGTGGATCTCAAAACTGCTGCGATCATCGGTATTCAGATTTGTTAATTGCTATGACCGCTTTTGATGTGACTTAGATTTCGTTTTTTAATCGGCGGAAGAAGTTCGCAGCTTTGCTTCTTGTATCTTGTCTTTGCTTTGTGGCTGCAGCTTTTTGTATTATCGATTCTGTTGGTCGCTTGATGTTGGCGGTCAGAGTGCTCAGAGAGTCCACAAATGACGAGTCTTGGGCGACGATCCGTGAGGGTTCTCCAGAAAAAGCAGTGGCGGTGTCCAAGTTCTAGCACAAAAATCAAAGCGACTTTGAGCTAGACAAAGAAAGAAAAGAAGCCGCAATGCAGTAGAGTTATCGAAAAAATGGTGCAAATCTGTTGATGCTTTGGAGGAGCTTGTAGAAAATCGAGTTGCCGCTTGTTCGTATGTGCTGTTTCGCTTTTTTATTTGTGTTGATCGCAACTTCTTTGCATGCTTGTCGGCTCGGTCTCTTGTGTAATTGATCCGACTACTGTTTTGCCTAATGCATGCTCTTGTTAGAGGCGCTTATTGACCGAAGGAATCGGGCGCCTGCTTAGCCTAAAAAAAGCTGCTGATGGCGCTGCTTGTGGAGTCATGAGGATCGATCTTGACTTTGATCGCCGTGCGTCTGTGCTCAATGATGCGCCCTTGTTTTGATTGCCGCAACCGACTCCTCTGCTTAATTGTCGAGGATTTGAGATTCCTTTTATTTGGATTTGTGTTTTGTTTGTGTCGGTTGGCTCTTTGTAAGATCGAGAAAATTAGAGTTTTGGCGGCTTTAGACATCCGCCCAAAGAAAATCGGATTCTGTCGTGACGCCAAAAAACTTCGGTAGAAATAGTGCTTCCTCCTGTGCTTGCTTTGTCGGTTTGGTGCATAGAATCGATGCAACTTATGTTAATCGGCACTAGAATGGCTTTTGAGCGTATGCATGCATACCGATCTTTACAGATTCTAGTTGCTACACAGGAAGGCTTAAGGATTTCCATCCATCATTGATGTGACTAATCTTTTGTTTATTGTTACCGTGACCTAATCTGTTTAGTCTTTTTATTAGCTTGGGCTATCATCTTGATTGACCGAATCTCTGCTTGTTGTGGGCGTCGTGCGGTCTTGAGATGTTTGTAGTCTTGAGCTTTGGGGTTTGATCGGATTCAACACAGTCATCCATAGGCTCAGATAACGGATCTTCATAGCTTTTATAGCTATTGGAGTGAAAGTAGTGTTGAGTTCGATCGAGGTGAAAAATAGAGAAAGCGCCTATTCACCCCCTCTAGTCGACTTTCCATCCTACAATTGGTATCGAGCCAAGTTTGCTCTTTTGTGATCTTTATTGATCTTTGAGCATGGCGGCAGATATGAGGACTTGTGGCGGTTCTTTGCGTCTTGTCGTGGTTCTTTTACCAATGGTGTTGGTCGTAACAAAATATTTGAATGCATGATAAGTCTAATGGCGATGGAGGAGGAAGTCTCTGTGATATCTGTGGCAAATCCTTTTGTTTTGATTGTCCTAGTTTCAGGATGAGTCATTTTAGAGCCCGAGGAGAAGAAGCCCGATGGCGTATGTGCGAAATGATTGAGGATGAGAATGATGAAGAGCATTTCGAGGATGATCATGATGACTCTTCTGAGGACGATCCCCTACTCAAGCTAAGCAAGGTGAGCAAAGAAAAACTCATTGATGGCTTGATTTCATATGAATACAAATTACATGCTCTTAGGAAGAAAATGAAATTGCTAAAAAGAGAAAATGGTGATTTGTCTCATGAGCTTGCCGAATTGAAAACCTCCATGAATGCTTATGATTCATTGCATGTAGACATGGAGAACCTGAATAACTCTTTTGCATGCCTAAAAGCTGAAAATGAATTATTGAAATCAAATGCTTCTATGCCATGTGATTCTTCTATTGTCTTACATCATGAGCTTGACAATGCTAAGTTAGAAATAGGCAATCTTAGATCTATGGGTAGAAATGATTGTGATTATTGTGTAGGCATGCTTGCTGAAATTGAGAAGCTTAGATTGACTAATTCCATGCATCTTGAGCAATTAGAAAATGCTAGGGCTAAGATTATTGAAATTGAAGCTAGGCCTTGTAGCATGTGCTTAGAACATGAAAAATTGCTTAAGGATGGTTTAGTCTCTTGCAAGAATTGTGCTTGTTTAGAAACTGAAATTGATGCTTTGAACTGCATGCTTAACTCGAAAGCATCATTAATTTCTTGCACATCTTGCATTTCATTGAAGAGCGAGGTTAAGTCTTTGCGCGATGATATGAGTGCCAAGTCATGTGACTCTTGTATTTGCCTTCACTCCGAGATTGATGTTTTTAAGATTTCTCTTGCATCTTTGCATTCGGAGTTGGAGTCCTTTTGTGCTAAATGTGAGTCACTTGATGTTGGCTTTTGTGGCATCGCTTTGGATAGTTCTTCCTTGGTGAGTTCTACTCTTTCGGACTCTTCTTGTGTTGTCCAACGGATTCCAAAAGACAAATGTGCTTCTTTCTCAAATGGTACTAAATCTTCAAAAAAGAAGTACCATTGCACATTTTGTAAGAAGAATGGACACACTCTTGGGTTTTGCTTTCGCCGTTTGAAACATGAGCGTCGAGTGCGTCGTCGTACCTCTAGGAACACACATAGCCTTTCTCATGGCATGTGTGGGTCTAGTGTCGATACGAGGACGAGTCATGATGCTAGTTCTTCCAGGATTTCTTCTTTGAGCCATAATGGTGCTTCGTCCTCTCGGACTGTGTCTACTAGTAGACCTTTACACCATTGCTCATTTTGTGGGAAGAATGGACATCATGTAGATTTCTGTTTTCGGCGTGAAAAATATTTGCGTCGAGCTCATGCTTCTAAGTCTCCTAGTGGGCATAGTCTTTCTCATGACATGCACACTAAAGAGCCAAGCACGAAGACTCGATTTGTTGATGGCTTCTTTGACACCTTTTTTAGTGATGTCGGACAGCACCGTGGACATGGTTTGCATAGTTTTGGTTTTGGTCCACAAGCTACCCCGAGGCAGGATTTCCGCCGTTGTCCAAGAGGTGGACCCCGTTTTGTTCATTGAGGTACTCACCCACGGCGAGGTTGTGTGAGTTTATTTGATGCTTCTGCTGGTTCTCATCATAGTGCTTTCAAGCAAGGACATCGCCGCTTTTCTAGAGATGGACCTCGTTTTCCTCTTCGAGTTGTCCACTCGCGGCGTGCCTCCAAGGATGAGATTGGATCTTCTTGCATGGATCATCTTTTGCATCATGCTAACTCACATAATAGTTCGATTGCCTCTGGTGGTGATGTGTCCAAGGTTTGGGTTCCCAAGCATTTGCTATCTAACCCTTCGGGACCCAAGACTCAGACACCTTGCCTTTCTCATGTGTAGGTACCGAGAATGCGGGTTGGAGAACATGGACTTAAAGGATTCTGATCTTTTGCTTCATTACATGATCGAGAAACTTGATGGTTCTCCACCCCAATGATGGCCTCTAAGAGGCATATGCTTTAATGATCGGCATCTACACCTGTTTTGTGAGCTATCTTATATCTTCATGCATTTACCTTCCTGATTACTCATACTTGGCATGTTGTGCTTGGTTTGTGCTCACTTGTACCATATTGGCATGTTTTTCTCTTATGATACCTGTCATCATGCATTTTCCTTTACCTTGCTTGTATATCCATGATTCTCATAGTTGTCCCTTATTTCCATGGGTATATGAGTTTAATTTTGTCATCATGAGCTTGTGCTGTCTTGTACCCTTATTATCTTGCTCATGATTGATTCTTGCTTATGTATCCTTGTACTAGATTGTTGTTCTTAATTTCCATGGGTATATGAGTTTGGTCTTGTCTTCATGAGCCTGTGGTATGTGTACATGATTTATTTTGCTCGTGTTGATGTTTACTGTATGTATCCACATGTTCACTTGATATCCATGTTAGCATTCATTATTCATGATTTGTTCTAAAATGCTTTATGCTTACATGGTTATTGTGCTTTACTGTTAATTGTGGATGCATGAGTCTTGCCATAGCTTTCACTAGCATGCTTTACTTTCGATTGTATATATGATGGGTGATATGCTATGTGCTTGTTTGCTTGCTCCTATGCCTTATTTTTGATTAAGGATAGTTTGAGCTTTGTCATGTCTTGGATAGCATGTGTTGCAATTGATTTGTCTATATTCATGCTCATATCCTGAACTGTTGATTAAATGCTTAAATGAGCTTTGGATCATCTGCTGCTATCCTTGCTAGTCATGTGTCTTGGTACTGTTAACCTAGATGTTGTTTCACTAACCCAGTACCAAGGCATAGACTTTTTATGTCTCTTTGGTGTAGTTTTTCAGTTGAGAAGAAGAACATGTGATCCAACAAGTGTTATCACCTCATGCTGTTGGTTCTTCTTCATTTGTGCCTTCAATGATGACTATCACTTCTTGGAGACAAAGGAATATGAGATGAGGATGATGGGTGAGCGCAACTATCTTCTAAAGCTTCAAGAAATGGATCTTCATCCATCATGACTACATCTCACTGCCAAGCAGTGGGACTCAGGTTCGAGCTTCTATACCCTACATTTGTGTATGGTATCCCTACTCTACCTTGCATTGCATCTGGTTCTTGTCAGGTGTTGGGTTTGTTGAGTTCAGGGTAGATAGGAGGCTCTGTTCTAGCACGTGTCTTTTCTAGGCACTCTTCTTATCCCATGATTTGTTAGGATGCATTCTTCTCACAGCCTAGGTCGAGCTTGTCTCCCAATCACTGGTCCTTAGCAGGTTTTTGAGTTGCCTGTAGGTCTTTTTGGTGTTGGTGTTTCGCTCCCTAGCTTTTTGAGTTGCTGTCCCTAGAGATCTTATGGTGTTTGAAGTCTTTGTGCTAGTTTTTGTGGAGTTCTTGGCATTTTTGGCAGGTCTCCCCTCAAAGTTTTTTGACCCAACAAGGTTTGCCACCTTGAGATGCGAGTAAGGGATAATTTATCCCTATGGGTTGGTTTGAGGGGGAGTTGGTTCTTTTCTGAACCTTTCTTGTTCATTTGAACTTTCCTTGTTCATGTGAACTTTTGTGTGGATCTTTTCTGATAC
The DNA here is from genome assembly GCA_036346405.1 of Phyllostachys edulis. NCBI lineage: Eukaryota > Viridiplantae > Streptophyta > Magnoliopsida > Poales > Poaceae > Phyllostachys > Phyllostachys edulis. The sequence goes on from CM070566.1 coordinate 21,758,544, forward strand.
CTTCTTCAAGTGGTATCTTCTTTGGATCTTTTTGATCCTTGTGATCTTTTTAGGCTTTTACATCTTTTGTGCATCTCATTGTATCATATTGCATACATATGAAAAATAAAAAAAATGCATTGTAATATAAGCTTTACTGCTTCTTTCTTTTAATTAATGAAGTTTTGCTTATTACCCTCTTGAGCTTTAGTATTTCAATTCTTGCTCAAGATTGTGTCTAGTTCTTTGACTTGCTAGAATTATCATGCTTTAACATGTGCAGCAATGTCTTTGCTAATTGAGCTAGAACTTTAATACAACTTGAATTGAAAATTACAATTTGTGGATCTTTTAGTTAGTTGCACAATTAGTGATCCTTTTGTAACATTGGCCCTGTCAAAATTGTTTTGTTAGCTCTGGAATCTAGAATTGAATATCTTTAAGCTTTTAGTTCATTAAAGAATCTAAAACAGCCTATGCGCAAAATGAAAAATGATTTCTTTTGTAAGAAAAAACTGATCTCACCAATTCTTTCTCATGAGACGGCTTGCCATTGTACTAGGCATGAACTCAGGGGGAGTTTTGGATGACCTAGACCACTCTTTTAAGCTTTTGTTGCTTGGGATGGTCGCGGCAAGGCTTGAGATCTAGCACATGGCTAAAAATGCAAATTGTCAAATTGGTTGAAGCTTAGGAAGAGGTTGTGGATGGCTCCTAGTCTAGAACCTTCTTTACTAAGATAGACCTTTAATCAACTTGAATATTCATTGCAAATGAAAAACAGTTGAAAATTGGGCTTTTGAGGCATTTTGAGTTAAATGATTCATTTCATGACTTTTGTCTCCTAGATGGCCTTTGCTAGCTTCTGGATCTCACAATGACATTCTGACAAGGCCATTATCACTTTAGGATACATGTTGTTGAACTTGCTAATTTTGATGCATTGCTTAATTTAACCCAACAACTTGTGATATATTGAGCTCATTAGCCTAGCTTTGCTATATATGTCTTAACATGATCTTGCTAGCTTTGTCAGGCTTGTTGTATCTTGAGTAATGGTAGAAATGCTAGCCTGTTCAATTGAGTAATCTCCAAAGCTTCTTTTACCTAAAAATTGAAAAATCAAAACCAAAATGAAGTCACCCCATTGCATTTCATGCATGCTCTTTCTTTTGCTTCTTCCTTGCTTGTGTATTTGTCATCTCTGGATGAGAGGAAGGGATGATTCCTTGATGAATCCATTGTCAAAGGGGGAGAAGATATAACGAAAATGTAATGTTAATAAAGAGCTTGTTGGTTATGGGGGAGAAGTTTTGTAAGGGGGAGAAGATAGGAGCTTTTTGGAGAAATGGAGAAATTGAAAAAGATGATCATAGTGAGGGGGAGTATTCATATTGCATTCTTTTGGTCTTATTGCCTTTTCTGAACTTGAATTGCAAATCTTGAAGCCTCACAATGATCTAAGGTCAAATAGAACAATTGTTCTTTCATATGGACCTTAAGTGAGATTTTTGTCGATTCTCTGGAATTGGAAGTTTTCTTGCTTTCTTTTGCTGTATCTCACTTGCTTATGCTATTCTGGAGCCAGCTTGGTCATTTCCTTTGCTTTTTCTTGCATTTGGACCAAGTTGTGCCTTTGTGCTAAAATCATGCGAGTTCTTTTCTTTTCAAATCACAAACTTACATGTTCTGAGAGATTGCCAATGTGTTCATCAAGCGGGAGATTGTGGATATCATGGGGATATACCCATGATCTTAGGATGATGAAACAATTGGCAATGGTGCTTTTGGTTTGAAGTTTCAAGTGTTTTCGACAAAGTTTCAGATCTGTCAGGTCAGCGGCGGTCTGACCGGCTTTTGTGCTGATTGTTGATATAAGTGGTGAATTGATTTTGGGATAGGTCATATCCATATTTGTTAATGCATATGTGTTGCATATTGCATGTTTTGGCTAACGTGGGTCAAATTGCGAAGAACTTGTTCCCGGATTCGTGTTTGCTTGTCTATTGCTGTGCAGGTGGCTTGCAGGTCAATGACGGTCAACGGCGAGGAGGATCGGGACTAAGCTTGGAGAGCTAAGGTCCAGAACGATCATGGATGTCGTGTGAGGTCAAGTGACTCAAGCGGGGCGCAGGATGGATAAGGATGACCGAACAGGCGGTTGATCGGCGATTTGGATCAGCGGCGCGAAGTCGCTACAAGTGCTCGGTGGTGCGGTGGGATCTGGACGGGAGAGACTTGACGACATGGAGCCGTTGATCAACCTACACGTGGCGAAGCAGGCGATTACTTCATGATCTGTGGACTCGGTCTTTTGGAAAGGATCGAGAAGGGGTATTTTGGTAATTTTACCAAATACCGTCTTGGTGACCTTTTGGCTAAACTGCGGCGCGGGTCGGCGCATGGTGAAACGGTTTAGAGCAACGATGAAGACGACGCTTTGAGATGCGTGCGTGTGTGTTCCGTTGATGTTGGGCCTTAACGGAAGTCCATTAAGGTTTTTAGGGTTTGGGGTGCCCTATAAAAGGAATAGTGATGGGTTTTCTAGGGTTGCGGCCTAGAAAAAATTGTAGAGTCCTGTGGCGGCGGCTTTTGGGGTGCTGCCGCTAGAGAAAAAATGGGCGTCTGTTGAGTCCCCTGGGTAGAGCCCCTAGCGGCCGCTGGAGAAATGAAAAAAACAAGAAACCTCCCTGTAGTGTAGTGCCCCCAAGAAAATGTGATGCACTCGTGAGGAAGGGAGAAGCCGAGTGTAGCGGCGGCGTCAAAAAAAAAGGGAGGACTGAGATCTGGGCGGCGGCCAGTTCTTGGGCGAAGAAAAAAAGAAACTTGCGGCGGCTTTAGTTCTGGCCGTTTTTGTTTTGCCTCATGCGTGTTTGTGGATCTCAAAACTGTTGCAGTCATCGGTATTCAGATTTGTTAATTGCTGTGACTGCTTTTTGATGTGACTTAGATTTCATTTTTTTAATCGGCAGCAGTGTTCGCAGCTTTGCTTCTTGTATCTTATCTTTCCTGTGGCTGTAGTTTTTTTGTATTACCGATTCCTATTGGCTGCTTGATGTTGGCGGCCAGGAGTGCCTGTAGAGTCCACAAATGACGAGTCTTGGGCGGCGCATCTGTGAGGGTTCTCCAGGAAAAACAGGCGGCGGCATCCCGAGTCCTAGCACAAAAATCAGGCGGCTTTGAGCTAGACAAAGAAAGAAAAAGAAGCCGGCGGCGAGTAGAGTTATCGGAAAAAATGGTGCAAATCCTGTTGATGCGCCTGGAGGAGCTTGTAGAAAATCAGAGTTGCTGCTTGCCTGTGTATGTGTTGTTTCCAGTTTTTTATTTGTCTTGACTGCAACTTCTTTGCATGCTTGTCGGCTCTTTCTCTTGAGTAATTGATCTGGGCGGCTGTTTTGCCTAATGCATGCTCTTGTTAGAGGCGGCTTATTGACCGAAGGAATCGGCGGCCTGTTTAGCCTGAAAAAAAAACTGTTGATGGCAGCGGCTTGTGGAGTCATGAGGGATCGATCTTGACTTTGATCGCCGGCCGTTTGTGCTCAATGATGCGTCCTTGTTTTGATTGCTGGCGACCGACTCCTCTGTTTAATTGTCAGGGGATTTGAGATTCCCTTTTATTTGGATTTGTGTTTTGCTGTGTCGGTCGGCTCTTTGTAAGACTGAGAAAATTAGAGTTTGCGGCAGCCTGTAAATCCGTCCAGCAAAAACTAGATTCCTGTGCGGCCAGCAAAACTCGGTAGAAATAGTGCTGCCTCCTGTGCTTGCTGTCGGTTTGGTCTGTTGTGAACTGATGCAACTTATGTTAACTGGCACTAGAATGGCTTTTGAGCAGAAGTGCATGTATACTGATCTTTACCAGATTCTAGTTGCTACACAGGGAAGGCTTAAGGATTTCCATCCATCATTGATGTGACTAATCTTTTGTTTATTGTTACTGTGACCGAATCTGTTTAGTCTTTTTATTAGCTTGGGCTATCATCTTGATTGGACTGAATCTCTGTTTGCTGTGGGTGTGCGTGCGGTCTTGAGATGTTTGTAGTCTTGAGCTTTGGGGTTTGATCGGATTCAACACAGGTCCTCCGCTGTGCCTGTATACGGATCTTCATAGCTTTTATAGCTATTGGAGTGAAAGTAGTGTTGAGTTCGATCGAGGTGAAAAATAGAGAAAGCGTCTATTCACCACCCCCCTCTAGTCGCATTTCCGGTCCTACAGCTTTTAAAAGGTACATAATACAAGTGGATACCATGCATGTAATTATATATCTAACAAAATATCACTCCTCGCACCTCTTAATTAAGCCCATATATAGTTTCAGCTCATTCCTTTTTACAGTAGCACATCATTATACTAAAATTTCTCTTGCATGTGCTGTAGATGACATAAGTAAATGATCAATTAGGCCACAAGCTAGCTGGTCCACACCCTAGGCATGCCCTTAACTGATTTACCATGTTATTATGTTACTCATCATGATTTAAAGGAATTTTTTTGCCTTGTCAATAGTTTGGTTAATTATCTTTTCATGTAATATCAATTCCTTACTTTTGTTGTAAGATGGCACTAATATTAAGTTTTGTTGTATCTGCAGAACTCGCAAAATGATGCTTTTGTGCACAGAAGATTGAAGCAGGAAATTCTGTGCATGCAAATGGTAGTAGTGATACGTGCTTTTGTTTGGAACTGTTATATGTATCATGCCTTATGCTTACATTTTCGAACTTGAACTTGAATGTTGTGAGCTCGGGAACTGTTATATGTATCATGTCTTTTGTTCGATCTATACATATATTGTGGAATGGATGGATGGATGGATTATTTGATTGCGGTGGAATGGATGGATGGATGGATTATTTGATTGCTGTGGAATGGATGGATGGATGGATTATTTGATTGTTGTGGAATGGATGGATGGATTATTTGATTGCTATGGAATGGATTTTTCTTGAATTTGTGGAAAATGGGTTTGTGCTGTTCGGATTGTTTCCCGAGTGTCAACATTTTCTCGAGTATCGATTTGATTGCTCTGGAATGGATTTTTCTTGAATTTGTGGAAAATGGGTTTGTGCTGTTCGGATTGTTTCCCGAGTGTCAACATTTTTCCGAGTGTTGACACTCGGGAAATCGACCAAAACTTTCCCGAGTGTCGACACTCGGGAAAATGTGTCCCGTGGCAATTTTCTCTGGGCTTTGTCGGAAGCTTTCCCGAGTGTCATTTTTGCCATGCACTCGGGAAAAATAGACACGTGTCAATTTTCCCTGGTTTCGTCCGTCAAACGTTGGAAACATTCCCGAGTGTTTCTTCAGCATATTCCCGAGTGTCCACACTCGGTAAAGATTTCCGTTACGGGCGGAGAAGCCGTTGAGGAGGGTTTTCTCCCGAGTGTTTTCCTTTCCCGAGTGTATATGTATACACTCGGGAAAGTAATAGTTCCCGAGTGTAACACTCGGGAAAATATTTTTACCCCGACTAATCTATCCCGAGTGCTGTTTCCCGAGTGTTGGCCTTCGGGAAAATCTCTCCCGAGTGTTTTGCCTCACTTCTCGAGTGTTTTTGGCACTCGGAAAAACCGTGTTTCTGGTAGTGAACATGCGTAGATGTCAATATCGTCCCATCTATTGAAGTTTATGGGCTTGGCCCAAGTAAATATTCTTTATAAATTCTAAAGGTTTACTCTTGTATAGTGAAAGGTTGAAAGTTTAGTATCATATTACTAGTCTAGATGGGAGGAACCCAACTTATAAAGTGGAGTTGATCTTACCTAGTTGACGCAAGCAAAATAAGACTACACACGTGCTCGCTCGCTTGCTCGCCACTACCACCGCCCGCGCAGCATGCGCATGAATGATGCAGCAATTTTAGGTCCAGTTAATAACCACGGTTCAAATTGCGCTAATTCTGCTGGGCTATTATGGCACGCATTAATGATGCTTAATGCAGTTTCCAAAACGTTTACGGATTGATTACAGGAATTTCTTTCCGTTCCGTGTCACTAGATTCTATATGAAGGAGATACGTTTCATTCATCGTACGTATGAGACAGAACTATCTCTGATTTTTGCCTACTCCTCTGTGCTGCGCTACCTTGACTACTCCATCCATGTGCCGATATGCACCGTCGCAAAGAGAGCAGTGTCTACGAAGCCAGCGTCCCTCATGATCACGTACTGGTTGGGGCGAATCAGTTTGATCATGTGCACACCAAAGTACACGAACGAGAAATAGGGATCAAAGATCCGGCGAGTAACTCCTAGCACCAATGCACCACAGCTAAAAACCACACAGCAAAAGCAAAACCCTAGATGGAAATTGGCAAGAACACGTTCATACACAGTAGGTTCTCATAGCTCTCGGCCAGACAATACTCAAAATAAACTCATCATCTAAACTCTAGGTACATGGGCGGCGCTCGGCCCTTGGCTTTATAGCCAGCACACACTCACGGCCAAAAGGCCACACGCACACAAACTTTTTCACACGTACCTCAATTCCTAATGCAACACGGGTAAGACTTTACTAAGATTTTTATTCCTTTTACATCTTGGAATAATTATCTTTACCGAACAAAAATAAAGACTAGATCAAGATAACGCCAAGAGCTTCTTGATGTAGTTGTCACGGCTGCAGGTGGCCCCCACCCCAAATCACACAGAGAAAGAAACGTTTGCATACCAGGAAAACACACATGCATGCGCCACCCCTAAATATCTGGACGTGCGTGCAATGGAAAACATCAACATTGGCTTCCAGATATTTTGGCAGATTGTTATCTCCTTCCATCTTATCTCCTTGAGTCCACGTAGAACAAGGAAACCAATCAAATAGCAACTCCCGTTCCTTGTATAGCTCCGCACGGGTATGACCTCGCTTTAGAATCCTTTTGGTGCGTGACAAGTATAACTCTGTCTTGGTCACGATCTGATGGATGCCATGCAAACCAGCCAAATATGGTTTCGGTATTATGGAGCGAGTAACAACCGAACCAAATACAAGCCCAGACTTGTTCGAACCTGCATGCATGCATGCATAATTCTCCTCCTCATGTACATCACATAGTTCGGTGACGGCGGTGGCAGCGTCGCCACGGTCGTAGAGGCCCCTGGCTCCGGCCGCGGCGCGGGTTGCGGAGCATTCTGGAATCTGGAGAGTGCGGAGGGATCGCCGGCTCTTCGCGTCTGCAATGCCAGGAAGCGGCCCGTGATTTGATGGGCCCCCGGTAAGATGAAATGGGCTCTGTGACCGCTGGACATTGCCGTTGAGCACGCAGTCCGCCTGGGTTCGAACCTGGGCAGCCTCACCATTTAGATGACTTTATAGTATTTTCGAATGGTACACACATGTGGATACGTTCAGTAGTCAATACGTATGCTTGCGCTCTATGGTGTCTAAGCTCCTACTCTATATTAGACGTGTGTTAAGGACGCACTCACATGTGCGTGTGTGTGTGTGGGTGTGCGTGTGGTGTGTGCATGTGGTGTGGTGTGTGTGTGCGTCTAGGTGTGTACTCTAAAAAAAACTGCACTAGAAATAAAATTTGCTATGTTGTGCTTGCTTGGTACCTATTAGCTTTGACCCAAGGAGTGAGCCTGGCCAGCACAAACACCTGGTTGTGTGGACAAAGGGTGGGTTTGTTTGGTTGGATGGTTTGTGGTGAGGCGGGTTGAGTAGGGATGTTGTTTGGTTTAGAGGTGGCTAAATGGGTCATGTCTGCTGGGATGACCCGAGGTACGATATTGTTTGTCCGGTCTAGGCATGGTATAGCCCGATAGCTAAATCAACGAGGGTCGTGTATAAGGTATCTTGCTTGGGTTGTGTTTAGCCCAGGAGGAAGAGGGGGTGGCTCCTGCGGCGAAGAGGCGGCTGCGACGGGCACCTTTTTTTAGATGGGCTAAATGGGCCAACTCAACCTGTTGGACTAAGTGTGCCCAGGCCAGCATGACACAACCCATTTAGCCAGCCGGGGCGGGTCGTGCCGCCTATTTGGCCACGTCTGGTATGTTGACTGAAATATGAGTTGATTAGCATGACTAGATGGTGGGGAAGGTGTTTGATGCTTGTAGCATGTATGAGTTTGGTCACCTTGGTCCAAGGGTGGTACCTCCTAGGTGGGATAGTAGATTAGAATTTGGCTAGGTCCCAATTTGTAATGGCTGTTCCAATTCATTTTATTAAGTCCATGTTTGTTCTATGTCAATGACTAATTAAGTACGGATTGCAAAGCTTTGATGGTCAGTTTGATGTTTATTGCCGCACCACACACTTGTAATATTTTTTTGGCTAAGTTTTGAGAAGCGGTGACCATGTACCTCGAGCTCAACATAATTGCATGCATACAAACAGCAGAACTCTCTCGTTCACACATACATTTAGTTAACAAAATTAAACATAACTGATAAGTCAAGTGTGCTTGAATATATTTGAAGTTGATACACATGGGACATAAAGTTCATTCCAACAACCAGAATAATCTCTCTACATTTCGTTGAAACCAAGAAATTATTACAACAAACTTAATGACAACATCATATCTACAAACATTACTGCAGAAAAAGTATTCACAGACGGTTCAAAAGCGTCATCACGCAGCGGTTTAAATGGCCGCCCGAGTTTATGGGTCGATGATGATATAAGGTCATCACGCAGCGGTTTTCAAACCGCTCGTGATGCATACTTTCGAGCGGTTATTAATCAAACCGCTCGTGATAGAATCTATCACGCAGCGATTTGTGGCTGAAATCGCTCTGCGTGATAAGTATATATCACTGAGCGGTTTGTGGCTGAAACCGTGCGTGATGACTTTTTTCTATAAAGCCCCAGCGTTGGCTGTTTGTGCCATTAAAACCGGCATCATATATATATATATATATATATATATATATATATATATATAGTTACGTAGTCTCTCGGCCACTTTGGGGATCGTCCACATGACATGAGAAGGATGAGGCGGTAGCCACGGGCAACCTCATTGATCCTCAGCAAGTTTAAAAAGTATAGATGCAAGGAAATCATTAGGATATCCAATTATCTGGATGTTGTCGATAGGTAATTGGACATCGCTATGTTCAGAAAGTGACATGGACGCGCAGGTATTCCGACTGGAAAGTGGCATCATGTATCAGCAACTAACCATTCTTAAGCATGTAATCGTCTTTAAACCCAACAAGAACACCAAGAAGCCATTCTCACATTTCAAAAGAATTCTCAACTTGTTGCTTGGTGTTCTTGTTGGGTTTAAAGACAATTACATACTCAAGAATTGTTGGTTGCTGATAGATGATGCCATTTCCCAGTCGGAGTACCTACGCGTCCACGTCACTTTCTGAACATAGCGACATCCAATTACCTATCGACAACATCCAGGTAATTGGATATCCTGACACTCTCCTTGCATCCATACTTTTTAAACTTGCATGGGCTCAATGAGGTTGCCCGTGGCTACTGCCTCATCCTTCCCATGTCATACTATGGTTGGGGATATATATATATATATATATATATATATATATATATATATATATATATATATATATATATATATATATATATATATATATATATATATAATATATGATGCTTTGGTTTTAATGGCACAAGCAACCACCGCTTGGAGACTTTATAGAGAAGAGATTATGAATGAAATGGTAGGGACTATTAATATGAACTAATTATCAATTCAATTTCAAAGATAAGACTATTAACATTATTGAGCAATTCAACAAAGAAGACAAAGAAGACCAAGGGTGTCCAAACCCACCACACCAAAGAGTAGCCCTCGGCATCCATCATGCAGAACACTAGCCATTTTCATCACAAAGCAAGGGGGGTAGAGACAGAGAGGGAGTAAGGTAGGGTGATACCTCAGTACAGCGCAACCACGGTGGCGACTCCACCACTAGCACAACCTTCATCCATCTCCTTCACCTTGCATAAATCACACAAACATCAGGACACAACTTAAGGCTCAAGAATAAAAATCAAACTCAACAAAAGACATTAAGCTAACAGATCTAGAGGAGAATAGAGGGAGGAAAGCAAACCAGGGGGGTCAGGGCCCGAGCGCAGGAGGCCGAGCAGGAGAACCAAGCCATGGCGGCGCAGGCGACACACGGGGCCAAGCCCAGTGGCTTGGGTGGCGGCGTCACCGTAGTTGTGGCACGACCTTGAAACTACACAAGACACTACTATCGTATGAGTGTCTTGTGCATTGCAGAGTGGTGTCACAACCAGCGGCGACAGCGACGGGGTAGGGCGGCGGCGTCGAGGTGGGGAGGGGAACGGACGAGAGTAAGTGCGCTAGGGAGTGACGAGTTAGGGCGGGTGCAAACCCTAGCGGCCGGGCTACGGACGAGAGAGTAAGTACGCTGGGGAGTGACAAGTTAGGGCGGGTGCAAACCCTAGTGGCTGGGCTCCTACTAAGAAAGAGACTTATCACAGTTGGTTCTATTATGGAACCGTCAGTGATAATTATCACAAACGGTTCTATTATGGAACCGTCTGTCAAATGGTTTTTTCTCAAGTATATTTATCTTGTATATACACTTACATGATACTGCTGAAAATTTGCTTTAACTACACACACACACACACTATATATATATATATATATATATATGTATGTATGTACATATATATGTATGTATAGAGAGAGAGAGAGAGTAATAATTCAACATATAATTAATATTGTAACTTCACCTCCAAACTAGATTTTTTTTACATTTTGGAATTTTCAACATATAACAAAGTTTAATTTTATAGTGGCGGAGGTAGGCTGCTATCTCCGTCTTCAATACTTCATAGGCGGCGTGGGGCGGGATTGTTCGTGATCAAACGGCTCGAATGTGTCCACTCACGACGCTCGTTTGAGTGTCTCCCGAAGACCCTCGGATTATTGAACCAAGAAGAATTGAGCCCATAGGCTCTCTTCCCTTGCTTGAGGGGTCTCGGCCTGGTCGACTCGTTCGCCTACCGCTTCGATTAAGCAGTCCAAGTGACGGCAAGCATCCTAGAGACGTGCAACGTCGTTTTGGAGGACCATGTTAATGACGCGGTAAACTCGCCGAAAGTGGGAGATTGTGATGACCCGGCCAGGGGCCTCACCCAAGAGGTCCTCCAAGACATCCCTGGGAGTCCACTAGGACCTCCCAGGAGGTCCTTAGGACCTCTCGAGCAGTCCTCCCAGGCCTCCTAGGAGGTCCAGCCAGACCTCCTAGAGGTCCAGGGAACTGACCCAAGGAGATCTTGAGGCTCAGGACCTCCCCAAGAGCCACGACCAAACCTGGGGGAGGTCCAGAGACCAACTCGAGGAGGTCATGGGACTTGGAGAAGTCTAACCCTCCTGTGATCCGAACTAGTCCCAAGGATCAATGGCTAGTTCTCACAGCAATTACGAGTGATAACATACATCCACACGAGACTTTAATAACAGCAAAAGAGTTGATTACAAAGTTTGGTTACAAACCGACAATAGCAAAATACACAGCGGAACAAAAAGCAAGTCCATCCAATACACCACAGGTAATTGGCTGGAGGGCGCAGCCTAGTTGATCTGGTCCTCATCATCATCAAAGAAGTCTTCTCCTGCTCAATTCATTAATCAAGCAAGAATGAACACAACAACCGTGATCGCAAGTTACACCCGTCAATTAACAGAATGACATGCACAATGAATATCTCAAGGAAGGCATAATACGGTTGTTTGCATAAAGCCAAGTTTTTTTCAAATACAAGTATTAAGTTCCAAAGCGTAACCATAATTAAAATTCATTTGCAAATTCTCATTTTACAGTTGGATAACTTTCATCCATATGATGGTGAAGGATACCCTCCTGTCTCAAGGCTCCCTGCCCAACCCATTTGGATAGAAATCCAAATGAAACCAGTTTTTTTTTTAAAACATCCATTTTGAAAACAAACCAGAGGTCTATCTTTGAGCAGCTTTGCTAGCATGTCCATAACCGCGGACACGGCTATTCGAATAGTTTTACACTTTGCAGAGGTTGTACACTTTACCCACATGACTCGACTTCTCTAGTTTGTTTGACAACCGTCATTGCCACCTCTCACTACCGATGGTAAGAGGTCTAGCGCACATGACAAGGCCTTTACAATGCATCATTCCACCGCAGTCCATCCACTCTAAGGTTTCACCCCTTCCTAGGGCCCCCTCTTGAGCCAGGTGGGTACAACAAAGTCATAAAAGACAGACCATGAAAGACCACCCACTATTCCGCTGGACCAACCGCGGTGATAACTTTGCAAATTAGTTGGCCAGGTCCCGCCTATACAGGACATGTGGTTGCACAGAGAGGCATAGCAAAATACACTCGCAAACCACTCCTTAACTGACCTGGACGGCCACCACAACCCTGGGGCATCGGATCACACGATCCCCGTGCATGGACTTGCACCAACCAAACAACCAATGCCACCCAAGTCCAAATCCATTTCCCATTTCTTTGTTTTTCAAACCTCCATGGCACACCAATGCCATGGCCATTTGCAGAAACCCCATGACACACCAATGCCATGGTCCAAATCATTTAGACAAGTGATATTTTGGGCCAAAACCTCCCAAACCCAGATTCTTTTCTCTAAGCATGGCTAAGCTCTATTTTTTCAAAGGTCCTAGTCCACTGTATTGCGTAAACCAGGTTTTGCCTAGGGTGACAACATGTTCGGCTCAAGATCAGCAGTGGTCATACCAAGGAAATTAGGCATAACTATGAATTTAAAGACGGACATTGAAATAACTTAGAAAAGTAAGCATGCATTAACATTTGAAATGGAATATACATAGGTTGAAATAATGGGTGCAATATGATCGAGAGTGTAACTTGCCTTGCTCAAAGGCCTGGATGTCTTCTTCTTCTTCGGGGAGCTCTTGCTCTTTAGTGTCTTCACAATCTACACGAGAAAACCACAGTAACTCAATACAAAGCTCAAATAAAACCCAAAGAAACTTCAATGAAACTCCAAAATAAAACCAACAGAGAGGCTAGGTCGGTTGGAGGAGGTCCAAGGAGCTTGCTGGAGGAGGTCCAAAGCTTAAGGGAGGAGGTCCAAGAGCTTTGGAGGAGGTCCGAAGCTCAAGGGAGGAGGTCCACGAGTTGCTCGGTTACTTTGGAGAATGGATATGGGGAAAAAGATGAGGATGAAGGGCTGCCCAAGCTTATATACCTGGAGCCATTGAGATCTCCGAGGGTATAGGTGTTCATGAGTTGGTAAAAAGGACAATGAAAGCAGGTAAAAGATGTGACAAAAGTATGGCACGGGTACTGCAAAAAGTGGTAGCATTTAATGCGATACAATAGACATTAAATGTGGGGAGACTCCCTTGTGCAAAGGACATAGTCAAAGTATAAAGAAAAAAATGGATGTGACTGCCAAGTGGGACCAGTCAAAGCTCAAGGGAAGCTCCCGCGGACAGGAGGTCCAACAGACACCACAATGGGGAGGTCCTGACGGTCGGATTAAATCAAGGGGAGGTTTGGGCGGTTAGGATCTCCAGAAGGGGAGGTCCTAACGGTCAGATCTAGCAAGGGAGGTCCTGACGATCAGATCTAACAAGGGGGAGGTCTAGACGGTTAGGATCTCCAGAGGGGAGGTCCTAACGGCCAAGATCTAAACAAGGGAGGTCCTGACGACTAAGATCTCTAGAGGGGAGGTCTTAACGGTCAAGATCTAAACAAGAGAGGTCCTAACGGCTAAGATCTCCAGAGGGGAGGTCTTAACGGTCAAGATCTAAACAAAGGAGGTCCTGACGGCTAAGATCTCCAGAGGGGAGGTCTTAACGGTCATGATCTAAACAAGGGAGGTCCTAAGGGCTAAGATCTCCAGAGGGGAGGTCTTAACGGTTAAGATCTAAACAAGGGAGGTCCTGAGGTGAGCGATAGCATGATAAGAAGCAGGAGAAGCGGGAGCCATATGATTTCCATCGAACGGGTCAAGGAAATTGAGCTATTTGGACCGAGCGAACGCCCCAGCAGATCGGGGATGTCCAATACGGATCGGATGGTTCTAAAGGAGTGGGACGTTCGGACCATCCGAACGTCTCACCAAGATCAAACCGTCCAACGCAAATCGAACGATACACAAGCGATAGAGGTTTGGATCAAGCGGAAGGCTCGAACGGACACGAGGGAGGTCCAAATAAACAAGGAGGAGGTCCTAGAGGACATGGGGAGGTCCAAATAGACAAGGAGGAGGTCCTAGAGGACATGGGGAGGTCCTGAAGGACACAAGGAGGTCCAAATAGACAAGGCGGAGGTCCTGACCAGAGGAGAACAAAGCCAGCACAGAAAAGAGGAGACCACCAAAACTCCACAAACCCAAATAACCTCATGCGATTTTTAGTTGAAGTTCGAATTAATCCATTAAAATCCATTCTGAAATTCTCAAGTTAAGATTTGAATTCTCATCAAAACAAAATGGTTCTTTTTATTTTGAAAGTTCAAAAAGGCTCCAAAAATCAGGGTGTTACAGAGATCACCCGGAAGACGCGACGGAGGAGGATGTCAAGACGGCGGAAGGTGGCCGTCACCTGCTCCGGTAAATTCTTAGACAGAGGAGTGAAGACACTATTGAAACAGTGTTCTTTTCAAGAAGACGGTTCAACGTCTGAGAAGAGAGGTGCTCATACAGTGCGGTCAGGTAGGCCATCAATGCCGGCGACAAGGAAACAGAGGAGGCAGCCATTTCTGTTTTTTTTATAAGTACTAGATCATCTATATGTGGGGATGATCATCTTCGATGGCGGATGATCCTTTTTATAAAACAAGGAATAAATTTGGAGCGTGAGACAAAGAAACGCATCGGAGAGCCGAAGCGGATGCGACGAAGAGACGCGTGCATCGGCGACGAAGAAACTCATCGGGCTTCAACTTGGAGCTGTAGCGATATTATCACAGACGGTTATAACAAAAAACCATCTGTGATATGTAGTAATATCATAGACGGTTATTGTTAAGAACCGTCTGCGATGTTTCATAGATGATTCTTTGTTGAAAACGTCTGTGATATGTAAAATTATCACAGACGGTTATTAATAATAACTGTTTGTGATAATCCACAAACGGTTTTAGCTATGAACCGTCTGTGATATTACCTCTTCACAGACGGTTTTTAGCGCAGCCAGTAACACAGATAGTCTCTAAACCAAAACCGTCTGTGATTGCATGTAATACAGACGGTTTTGGTCAACCGTCTGTGATGAGGCGTCTAGTATTAACCTTTTTGTAGTAGTGAACCTTTCATTGTGGTGCACTGCTTTATTTTATTAGGTTCCATGGCTTGATCCATAGAGTGTGGATATGGACCATCTGAAAGGAGGTAAGTGTGAAATCCGTGCCGTTGAACATTGCCTCGTGATCTATGCATAGTTAACAGAAAATGTCAAATACATCAATAATATCAGGATATATGTGGGTCTACCTGTACAATGTCCCTATTAACCCCAACCATTTGGCCTTCTCCCTCTCTCTCCTCTCTCTCTCCCTCTCTGTGTGTCTATGTGTGACGGCATGGTGCGCCCCGTTGAGCGACATGACGGTGGTGATGACGACGTTCTCAACGAGCAAGGCGGTGGCAGGGACCAAAGAACGAGACGACAGCGGTGTCGACCGAGAAGGCGGCTGGGAGGCCGGCAAGGGCCGGATCCGGCAGTGTGGAGACTAGATCCAATGTTCTCCGCCCCAACGGCGGTTGGATTCGGCGTCCCCCTTCCCTCCAGCGGCCTTCTCCAGCGTGGTGCAACTCTACTGGCGAGGATGACGATGCGAGAAGTGATGGTGCATCTTCCTCATCTCCGGTGCCATCTTCGTCACCGTCCGTCTCTGTCGTCTCCGGCGATGATGGTTCCGCCCACCCCCAACCCCGCCTCTTTTGAATCTTGTGCCTCTCATTGACCACATGAAGGTCCTCGTTGGCACCGCCCTTGTACTTGAAGGGATACGGGTAGGCTACACTAGCTGGTAATTCAAAAATTCTAACACATAAACCAGGACGCCATGCAAGCAAGAGATCGTAGATTGTTACCACTAGACGAGCAGTGCAGCGGAAGAAAAGTTGGAGCAGCCAGATCTAACGTCGAGCGTGTCGATGTAGTGGTCATAGTCAATCGTCCAGCATCCTCGATGTTGGTCCTCTCTTCTAGCAACCAATCGTGTTCCTTGTGAATATCGTGGATCGTCCTCATTCAGCATAGCAGCAATCACAGCAGCACCTCTATGGTATCCACATGCCCAAGGATGGAACACCGTATGCCGGTGTGCTAGCACTAACTCGCACGGTAGGGCCCTTGACAAGATGGTGGCTAGGGTTTCAGTGATGCAACTTACGTCGTCTATCCCAACAACCTCATGCATCCCCTTATAAAAAGCCCATGACGGATCCTATCCAAACTCGTTTATTTCAACCCGTTAAGTGTGTGACCCTATAGGTTCATGCATAATCGGTTGTGACTTGGAAAACTCTTTTCCAACCACAAGTAGTTAGCGGTTCCTAGCAAAACATAACGATTCTCGAATACACATAAATTATATCAGATGAACCTTAATATGATCTACGACTAGATCCTTGTCACTTACACCAGCTCGTATCTCTATACTACCAGTTCATATTTAGTCATTACCAGTTTACGACCAGTTAGTGATTATGTTCGACTAATCTATGACTACCACGTATCCCCATACGACCAGTCCGTATCTGATCGAACTGAATGACATGCTTGTGTATTCTCCCTTTGCCTCACGATATCTGCTTGAACTCCAGGCGAGATATTTTGTCATCCATGGACTGCTCAATACTTTCTCGATTAAGTGATGGATAACTTCATCTGGTCGACTCTGCGATCACAAGTGGCATGGCTATGCACTTTCTTTATCTGACCACATCGAGAGGCCCAGAGATATCCCTCCTGTTATGTTAGGAGTGGCAAATCTCATATCTGACTAGTCACATCCCTCCACATGTTTCATGGCATACCCGAAAGCTACCTTTATAACTACCCAGTTATGGAGTAGAGTTTGGCAACCCCTAAGTGTACTATTACACATGTAGGAAATCAAATTAATCTCAGGTCTAAGGATTATACATCATCGTTGCTTGAGACCAACTGATGACACATAAAATCATAACAATCACAATAGTGTCTCAAGGTGGGTCAATCTAACACCATGTTCTCTAACATGTGTTCACATTATTGATTCGATATCCCTATATCCATGACTAGTGAAACATTCTCATCAATCAATACATATGCTGGTCAATAAGTCACTAGTGTTCCGACCAGTGACTTCTGACCAGAGATACATTTAGAATGATATCATATAAGTTAAAAAGCTTCACCAACAAGTCACATACTTGTTAATCTTTATAACTGATAATTCATTCAAGGAACATAATAACATTTATTCTATAGCTCATAAGCATAGACGTGATACAATCATCTCTATGATTGCCTCTAGGGCATATCACTAACAGTATTGTGGTTGTGAGGACCCCGGTTTATTAGGCTTGTAATACTTAGTCATCCATTGACCCTAGCATCACAAACATAATAATCCGTGTCTTCGAGATATGTATACTTCCCAGAATGCAGTATACACACCCCTTTACAAAATCATGCATCAATTCCATTCGAGACATAGAACCAAAGCACGACTAGAATAAAAGACATACAATATATAGAGTTATTACAAAAGGGGCCGACCGGCCAAATACAACTACTAAAGGTAACATAGCAGAAGCAAAAGCCATAAGATGGCAATAAACAAAAGAGAGCCACAAGGTTTGCCTTTAGCCCACAAGGCAACCAACCAAGACGCCTAGCTCGATTCCCAACCGCAGCACATCTCACAAAAGTAAAGCCCTTTGGGCCCTACCTCCTCTGCAACAAAGTTATTAAGCAAAGCAAATGAGTACAAAAATGTACTCGCAAGACTGACGTGTAGTATAACAGAACTATAGTTTAACTACATGCAAGCTTTATTTAAGTGGATGAGGCTTTGGACTTATTTTAGCATAAAGCAAGTTTTCATTTGCTTTATTTAAATAGATTCCAAAGCAATTTTGCAATTCATTTTTAATTTGCAAGTAACAACGAGACAAGTAACATAATAACAATAGATAGATGACAAACACAATCCTGGAAGTGACTAACCCAATAGCCACCATAATAGTATGAACATCCATTCATACCAACCCATCAAGTTTTAATTAAATGTTGTAGTCTAGTTCTTGCACGACCTTACCAAGCATGTCCATAACCTAGGACGAGGCTATTCGAATAGTTTTAACCTGCGGGGTGTACCAATGTACCCACACGCTGCATCCTTTTAAGCCAAGCTATTTAGCACACTTCCTTTGGTATGCCGGCACGGCTAAGTCCTACGAGACCTTTCCTATGAATGATACTAGTTAAGAGCCGCACACACCAAAGAGTAGGAGACACCGGCCCAGACGAAGCAACTGCGGGAGCTCTTCCTCTTATAAAAACGGTTTCATCAGCAGCGACCCATAACTAACACCTCCCAAAGTACTTAGTCAAGAGGGGTTCCCAATACCCTCGTGTGGTTAGCACGCATAAGCGCTTGGCTTAGTGACACAAGTAACTCGGTCCTTGGGGACCTAGGCACCATTCCATTCATACCCAACAATCACACCAACATCCATTGTGCCCAAGTCAATAACAGTTTTGTTTTCATTTTTGTTTTATTTGTTTACAAAGTAACAAAGCACAAGAGGGACATAATGGAATAATAATTTTAGTGTGATCAAGGTCATCGATATAATGTCGACAACCGCCCATTTCTACCGTTATCTAAGCATTTCTAAGCATACCAAAACGTGATCTACTAAGTGATGAGAGCTCATCCATCGAACTCTACATCACAGCAAGGTAGTCCTAGGCTTAGTAGTAGAGAATGAACATTTACCTACAGAATATGCATCTATAGGATCACTAACGATATCCTTTTAACAACAAAGTAGCAATGCATACATATAAGTAAAACAATATATTAGACTTTAAAGTAATGGGACAATAATGGGATATGATCAAACTGCTTGTCTTGCTGGTTTTGCTCAAGATGTTGCTGAGGATCACTCACGGGATCAACACACTCGTCAACACCTAATCGAAAAGGCGAAAAGAATCGATAAGAACGACGAAAACCACAAAGACAGCATAGAAAACAAATTCCAAATGCTCTGAAATTTCTACAGAAGCAAGAGGATGATTTTTAGAGAATTTATCAACAAGAACCAATTGATTTGGATTCTCAATGCAAAAGATATGAGCAGAACAATTCTGCTCAGCCTTAAAAATCAAAACTGCCACTATTCACTAATTTAATTATTTGGCAACAATTTCTAGAAAGGGGGTGCAGCTGAGATTTTTACAGTAAAACAAGCACCTCATGAGATGAATAACACAATTGAGTTCACCCCATTTGGAGCTCTTATGCATGTTTTATGATTTTTCAAAGATATGAAAGTGAGCATATCTAAAATGCACCCACAAAGGTTTTAAAAATAGTGACATGCCTAAATCCTATTCTAACATTTAGTTTACTAACAGAGGAAGCCAACAAAGATGGATTCACTCAAAAAGGAGCTCTAGAGAATTACTTATGCATTTTACAAGTTAACTTGAATTTTTAATGAAACATTTAAAGTTAGTTTTGAAATCTATTTGCAAAACCATTTTCTGGAGCCGAACTGAGCTCATAACCAATTTTAGATTAGAGCCCAGGTCAAACCAGAGCTAACAAAATTTGAAACACTTCATTTGGATTTAAAATGGAATAGTTATGCATTTTTGAAGTTATTACCTTTTTCAGGTTACAAAATAACAGCTCTCCGGAATTTCTAAAAATTACAAAGACAGGGGGAGGACATGAGCCATAGATCCTGGATCTGACGGCTCAAGACCTCCCAGGTGATAACGCGCACGCGCGCTCGCGAAGGTTCAGAGGACATGGGCCATTGATCTTGGATCCAACGGTCCATGTCCTCCCAGCAACGCGCACGCGCGAACGAGAGGGGAGGTCATGGCCGTTGATGCTGCATCCAACGGACCACAACGATAGAGGGAGGACCGGAACGGTCAAGATCAACACGGGGAGGTCATACACGGCTGAGATGACCTCGGGGAGGTCCCACGCAGAGGAGGTCTTGCGAGGGAGGTCTGCAGGCTGCGATTGACACGGGAGGACCCCAACGGCCAAGATCTCACATGAGGAGGTCTGGGCGGTCAAGATCTCACCAGAGGGGAGGTCTTGACGGTCGAATCCAACGCCACTGGCCTTCGCGCCTTGTATCAGCGTGGGCAAGGAGTTAAGGCGCGGGACAACGAGGAGGTCGGTAGCGTTAAGACGGCAATAAATGCTCCCAATGATGGAGCATTTATCGCCTAAATCTATATCTTAACGACGCTTGGGCGACACGTTCGACAAGAACTTCACCGAAAAGACATGGTCAATGCCGCGATCGAGACCTCGCGGCGACAACCAAGGTACTATTGAGTGCGCAATAGTGTTATGCTACGATGGACCTCCTCTCAACGCGGCGGCGGCCTTGAACGCCGACGAGCCGAGAGAGGAGCACGATTTGAACTCTACGGCCAACATGACAACAGCTATATTGAGCTCCGCAGCATTCATACAAGCGTGTGCCAAGCTCTAAGGACTACCAGGAGGATTACCTGGAGGTCCAGAGGGTGCTGAGGAAGTCGTGGAAAGGGAGGACCGGCGCTGGGGAAGATGAGGAGCTCCACGGCCAAGGTGAAGTCCTTCAAGCTCCAACTCCAATTAGACCACCTCTGCAATTGTCCCAATCAGTGAGTTAGGCCTTTTGTCACAGAGGTGAATGGCACAAATTGAAGCACAGAGAAGGAGAGGAGAGCCACAGGAGCACTGCCACAGGGGAGCTCCAAGCTCCAGCAATGGCGGCCAAGGGGAGGTCTGTGGTTTGGGAGCTCGAGAGCAAAGTGGAGTGTGCAAAAGAAGCCAAGGAAGACCACGGGGAGCTTTTATACCTAGGGCAAAAGAGGTTCTGAGCCACGGTTTGAGCTCACGGTGAGCTTAGCCCATGGGAGGTCCATGGCTTGGACAAGATGGAGAGGACAGGGTAGGTAGGTCAGGGCATGGCCTAGGGGGCGGAAAGGCTGACACGCATTAAATGCGTGCAGGCTCAGAGCTGTTGGACAAGACAAGGCTCTGACCTTCTCCACTGCCATGGCTCTCGCACGTGTGCCCAAGCTAAGAGAAGAATAGGACATGATCTCCACCGTTGGATAAAGAGGATGGGGAGGTCATGACCCTCGGATGCGATTTTGAAACGGTAAGGCTTAACCGAAAGACAAGGGAGGAGGTCACAGCCCTCCGATTTGGACTGGGGAGGTCGTGACCCTCCGATTATCATTCTTGTGGATCATAAGGAAAAAGGGACAGAGGTCGAGGCGTTGGATCTAAATCCAGCAGTGCGGACTGATGGGAGGACTTAATCACGCGTCTGACCAGGGCGTGGAGGTCGTGGCCTTTGGATTGAAATCCAGGGCGCACAAATGGGGAGGTCTAGGCTGCCGCAAAGCACAAAAGGAGGTCATGGCCTTTAGATTTAGATCTAAGGGCTCCAGAGTGGTCCGAACGCCCACTCAGCGAGACCGCGCGATCTAAATCTAACGGCTTAAAAAGGATGGTCGAGCGGCCCACGATCTCGTAGCGTTGAAACGAGATCCAATGGCAAGAAGAGGACAAGGGAGGTCATGGCCGTGAGATTTACATCTAACGGCTACGACCTCACGTGGGTGGGAGGTCTGATGCGCATGAAGCAAAGGGGAGGTCGTGGCCGTAGATTTTAAATCCAACGGCGCACAACACAAGATGGGGGGAGGTCTTTGCGCTTTGATAACGAGGGGAGGTCGTGGGCTATTGGATCTGATCCAACGGCTACGACCTCAACAAGGTGGGAGGTCTAAGTGGTTAACAGCGAGGGGAGGTCATGGCCATGGATCTTTGATCCAACGGCACAAGACCTCGATGGGGTGGAGGACTTGGGCGTTTGATAGCGAAGGGAGGTCATGGCTGTTGGATCTGATCCAACGGCTATGACCTCGATGAGGTGGGAGGACCTCGCTGTGGTGGATGTGGAGGAGGTCGTGGCGGTTGGATCTGAATCCAACGGCTATGACCTTAAGTGGGTGGAAAGGGAGGTCTGTTGAGCCAGAGGAGTGGGTTGTGTTCAACCCAAATTGGAAAATGGCTCAGCCCAAGGAACAGTGCAATGTTATGAATTCAATTTTTAACCGCTGAGACTTTGCAGAATTATTTGAGATAGCAAAACAACTCCAAAATTTATGAAATTTTAACTAGAGCTTGCTGACATAAGGATTAACCTTACATAAAATTTTCAGAGGTTTTTATGCAATGCATTTTTCTCAGGAAATTCATTAAAGCTGTTCAAGGGTTTGTTTTACCTCCAAAAATTATCAAACAAGTTTTAAAACTTATGATATTTTTCAGAGGGGTCCCACAGCAACTCTAGGACCAAGGAAAAATATTTCCAAAGATTTGGTACAAGATTTGTGACAAGTGGAAAAAGGGTTGGACTTTAGTCCAAGGAGGTTTAGGTTTTTGAACTCCACAACTTTTGAACAAGAATTTTAGAGGAGTTCAACAGTTTTAAGATGTGAGAAAAAGTTTTAATTTCTACACCTTTTCTTACATTTGAAACACACACTTGTTTACACAGTTGGGATGTTACAGTGGTAAAATAAGCGGTTTTAGCAAATATTCATAAATAATTCTAGCAACAATTATTACAATTAAAGCATATTTACAGCAGCATCTAAATGACAAAAAATAACATAAAAGCATGCATTATCTTTATATCATTTAAACATGATAAAATACTCAAAAGACAGAACTTGACAACAAAAGATTTAATTTGATTGTTTATTGCTCTTAGATGTCGGGCTGCACAAGATAAGATCTTGGCCTCCTCACCACTAATATCTATACTCTTCACAAATTAGATATGACAATAAAAAATAGACTTTGAGCTCTAAAGAATGCTTTACTAAAATGTCAAAATTTGATGTCATAAACAAAAGACATCAACTTATACTTTCGGCCAACAGAAGATCACCACTGTGAAAGGATCACAGAATCAACACTTCAGTCTATTAGTCGGCAGAACACTAATGAATTCATAGTGTAAAGGAGATCACAAGGTCAGCACTAAAGCCTTTCGGCTAATAGATGAGCAATCAGGATCACAATACAAGATGATCCAGTTCAACTAAGCACAACCGAAAGTAACAGACTGAATGTCTAGAGATTAAATGATAGAAGTAAGCAACACAATTAGAGCTCAAATCTGAATTAGCTATCAATCCAATTTCAGTATATGACGATTATCCTCGTTGAGCATTTAAACCAAGCCCACAATATCACTAAGCAATATCTCCCGGTACTAGTATCAAACCAATTAATCACAATTTTAGATTTTGACTAGTACAACACATATGCCAAGTGATGCGCAAAATGGAAAACCAGAAAACTCACGAAGCGAATGGCACTTAAAGCCACCGAGTAGAACCGGGCAAGGCATGTGAATAGCGTTGTCTTAGAAAACCAATTGTCCCACTGTGCCATAAATACCAGATGAGGTTTATGGAGATACAATAGCAACTTCACAAACTGGGACATACCAGTGTGCGAAGATGAGGTACAGGGGATGCCGCACAAGAACCAAAGTGCACCGGCCGAATACACTCAAGGTGCATCAATCACCAAAACTGAATGCTCCTTCCACCTCAAGATCAAGCCAGATCCAACAAACACGAGCTCCAATCACGCAAGTGCCAAATTCCTCACCAAACACCGACAGAGGATAGGGCGCATGAAGGAAACCGGCGGGATGCGCACAGAAGAAGATCAGGAGCTCACCACCGACGGCGTAGGGTCAACCACAGTGGCGCAAGAGCTCCAAATCTGAGGAGAAAAAGAAGCACTCGAAAAGGGGAACTCACTGTATTTCGAAGTGTAGAAAGAAGGAGACACCAGCCACCTTAAGAAGAGGAGAGGAGGAGTGGGTGACGCGGTTGCAGCCAACGACCGATGCCAAAGCGCACGGGCCGCCAGCGCCTCCTGCGCCGTAGCCGCTCGCCAAGGAGCATCACGCTGCATGCATGAGTGAGAATAGGGCTGGAGCTAAGTCTCTAGCCTAATCCTCTCCCTCCTCTCTCACTGATAGGTTGGCCCCGCCACCCTTTTCTTTTCTTTCCATTTTCTTATTTTCTCTAATTGAGAAATTACCAAAATGGGCCTCAAATTACAACATGTACACGTCATCTTCATCCATTCGCTTTTCTTTCTTCCTTGCTGGTGGCCTCTAGCTGTGCATGTTGTCGTCGCCGGCAGTTGGAGGTGCACATCACCAGCCATCATTGTAACATCCCAAAATCCCTACTTTGGGAATACATAATATAAATACATTGTGAAAA
Organism: Phyllostachys edulis; assembly: GCA_036346405.1. Lineage (NCBI taxonomy): Eukaryota > Viridiplantae > Streptophyta > Magnoliopsida > Poales > Poaceae > Phyllostachys > Phyllostachys edulis. The sequence continues at coordinate 21,783,030 of CM070566.1, forward strand.
TCACTTTGATGATTTTGCATATAAAAATCTACCCATATTTGAAATTTGAATGTTTGTTCAAAAAACAAATCATGTAATACAAACAAACATGCACTTAAAAGAAACTAAATAAAGCAAAGTAAAAATATTAGATGAGAGAATTATTATGGGCATAATCTCCTAGGAAAAGTTTACTAAACCACTTGTGTGAAATTTTGTTAAGAATAGCAAATACAAATACATAAGAATAGAAAATTATATGAATTTTTGAGAAAATAAAAAAGGGATAAACGAATGAAAAATTTACCAGAGAAACTAAACTAGGTTAGGAGCCTCCAAAAAAATTTCATAAAATTTGGACTTCGTTTGAGTAGTATAAAAATTCGGCAAATAAATCAACTTAAATCAAAAACCATAAACCTAATCTTACCTCTCCCTCTCGTTAACAGTGGGCCCCACTGCCAGGGACATTCATCCACCTCCGCTCGCCTTGTCAGCGCACTCATGAGTGCATCATCGGGGCGCCCACCATTTTGGACCGTGCCGCCCATGGTTTCGCGTGCCCAACTGTCCCCGATCACCTCCACGCCCATGTTTTTCCTGGCCGCAACCCATTCCTGCCTGTACACTCGAGAACTTTGCCGCCCTTGCCCATGGGCACGCTTGCTCCACTGTGGGTCTTCTCTGCCCCTGTGCCTATAGAAAGCTACCTCGAGCTTCGTTCTACTCTTTCCTCACCATCCCGATCATTCCCCTTCCTTTTCTCCTCCTCATTTGAGCTCAAACACTAGAGAGCTCCGAGCTCCAGTTTCGACCACCGAGCCACCACCACCGTTCCACTGCTCTAAAGGGTTCCTCTTTGCTCTATCTGCATCATCACGTGTTCTAGAACACCATGAACCTTTCCCCTCACTCAATTCCCTCTTTGATCCACAGGAGTCGCTGAATTGCTGCTTCTTTGAATTCGCCCTTGAGCTTGCCCAAGCCTTGTTGTGCCTTCCCATTCGCCCGAGCATCTCCTGCATGTGAAGCTCCTCGCCGCCACCTCAGTTCACCGTCGACCAACCATCTCTAGCTACCTCCTTCACTCCACGTCATCTTGGTGAGCTCCTAATGCCATGTAGATACTCGTGTGCACCATCTTTAGTTGAGAGCATCACTGGTTTGCATGGTGACATGTAGGCCGTAGCACTGCCGCCGCTTAACTCCGGCGCACCACCGTTGCTGGCTGTCTCAGCCCTCACCACCGGCACCATCAGGTGCGCAAGGTCACGGGGAACCCATTTTGGGCTTTCCCTAGCACCGCCATGCACCACCGCACTAGCAACGAGTGTGGCCGCGAGTGCCCTCGCACTACTCAGTGCTGTCTGAAACGAACAAGCACTGTGGCAAGGTCATTAAAACCAAATCTCGGTCGGGTTAAGACAAAGCATTAATTAGCGCTGATTTAAAACAATGCTTAAGTCGCTGACGTGCAGGCCCTGATGAATAGTAAACAAACTGAATTTAAAACCGAGTTTTGCTTGAGTCAATGACATGCGGTCCCCACGGCCTTTAAGTGCACAACACACCGTCCCATGGACCGCGCACAGTGTGCGTAGACCCTTTGTCTACGCACTATCACGTGGATCGAGTCATTGACAAGTGGACCCCACTTGTCAGATTAATAAAAATCAAAAGAAAATGAAAAGTACGATTTTAGTTTTGAGGAGAATACGCTTTCCAGTATAAACCTCAATAGTACATGCGAGAGAATATGCTTTCTCTGCTGGAATGTGTACTTCTCATTTTCTCTTGAATTTTCAAACCGAACCAACTTAAAACATTAATAACTTTTGCATAAAAACTCCAAATTGAATGTTTTTTTGTCTCCAAATTCATTTAATATCATGAACTACCAGAATATGTAAAAATATTTGACTTTGGTCACTGTTGAATTTATTGGTATTATTTAATTCATTTCCGACTCTTTTTGAATTAGACGTTGATTGCTCGAGTGATTATTTCGACGACCAACCATCCATATATTTAGAACAGAAAGAGAAAGGCAAGAACCTCCTTTGATCATGTTGATGCCAGTATTTTACTTATTGTACTTTGTTTTGCAAAATCTATTATACAAGCGTGTATGTTTTGTGTAAAAATGCTATATGTGGGAAGTCGGTAGTTGTAAATCCTATTTGCTACATATATCTCCTTGAAAATTTGATGTCTTACTGTTGTAGCCAGTAGATTATGGGTTAGGCAATATATAATGTCATTTGGGAATTTTAGAGTGCGAGTATCGCACAACTGCTAAATAGAACGATAGATTTTCCTAAAAATTTTTTATTAAAGGACAATATGATAAATGTGAATTCGGGAATTTTTTGAAAATGTCCAGAGGTGTGTACCTCTGTTATTTTGTATGAAAATAAAAATAAAAACCTAGTTTTACTCACTACTAGATAGGGGGAGATTCTTGCCCGAGGTCAATTAAGGACCGGACGCTAGCAAATCCAATCTAAGACCTAATGTACAACCATATATGCTGGTATGGGACGAACTAAGCTAATTAAGTCATTGAAAACTAGCCTTGCATGTTGGTGAGCCGTAGAGTGCAAACATGACCGGGTAGGCATGTTCGAACACTACTACAAAAAGGCTAATACTAGACACCTCATCACAAATGGTTGCCCAAAACCGTCTGTATTACATGCAATTACAAACGGTTTTGGTTTTACTACCGTCTGTGTTACTGGCTGCACTAAAAACCGTATGTGAAGAGGTAATATCACAAACGGTTCATGTTGAAAACCATCTGTGAACTATCACAGATGGTTCTAAATAAGAACCGTTTGTGATATTACTAAGTATCACAGACGGTTCCAACAAACAACTATCTGTGATATTTCACAGACGGTTTTAATAACGAACCATCTATGATATGAGACCATATCACGGACGGTTCCATTGTGGAACCGTCTGTGATAAGTGACGAGGATTAAAACCTCTATGTATTAATTTAAATACATAAAAGACTATCGTCTTCATGGTTGTAACCCTAAGGCTAACGACCTCACCGGGTCGTAAGGATTCGAGAGGTTACACGATGGGTACCACTGGTGGATCGGGTTCGACCGGTAGTCTACTTCGAAATGCTATGAGCAGGCACCATTAATCAGTATGATGAATGGAACACGTGCGAAACGTTCCATACCTTACGATGATATACAAGACTCGACGATAAGCCACCTTACGGTTAAGTGTCTCACTGGCGGTAGGGCATGATCTCGCACTGTCGAGTCCGCAAAAAAACGGAGGATTATTATGCGGTGAAGGACCATTTCCCGCAATACAAGAACCCAGAGAAACGAGCTCCAAAACAGACAAGGATGGCGACGAAGAGATGGAGTACCAGGATCCCCAACATACAGTCAACATGATTTTTGGAGGATCTTCTTCATACGAATCCAAACGTCATCTGAAAGCCATGGAGCGGGAGGTCAACCTCGTCGAATCTCCGAACACTATCAAGCAATCGAAGTGGTCAGACATCGCAATTTCCTTCAGCAAGGACGACTGCCCCATTCCTTCGACTCGACCAGGTAGGTTCCCTATTGTTGTTGAACCAACCATTAATAATTGTAGGGTTAATCGAGTCCTAGTAGATGGAGGTAGTTCTTTGAATATATTATTTTCGGGAGCTTTAGAAGAAATGCAGGTCCCCATGTCAAAGGTGAAACTAGTGAAATATGCTTTTCATGGCATAGTTCCTGGCTCCACTCCTAAGCCGATAGGGCAAGTTTCCTTACCAGTTACGTTCGAAAGACCCGATAACTTTCGAACGGAAAAAATTTCGTTTGGTGTGGTAAACTTTGAATCCGCATACAACGGGATTCTTGGTCGACCGGCATTAGCAAAGTTCTTGATAGCCACGCATTACGGTTATCAAAGTTTGAAAATGCCGGGGCCGAAGGGAGTCATCACTATTCGGGGTGATCGTAAAATGGCTTACGCATGTGACCGAAAATCCTTAGAACTGGTCGATGAACTCCCGACCAGAGAGGCTAATCCATCTGCCATGCAGGTCAAGCACTCAAGACCAAAGATGACACCCAAACCCTCTGACCAGTCAAAAGAGGTATCCCTCGACAAAGGCACTTCTCCGGACAGCGCCAAGTCACTACCTGGGCCAGAAGATGCTAGCCCACCTGCTCGCAAGGTTCTGGTCGGAGCAAGACTCGATCCTTAATAGGAAGAGTCGCTCGTCTCCTTCCTCCGAGCAAATCAGGATGTATTCGCCTGGCAGGCGTCCGATATGCCCGGAGTCCCCCGGGAGGTGATCGAGCACAGGCTAGCTCTCCAGCCTGATAAGAAACCGATCAAGCAGAAGCTGCGGCGTTTTGCGCCTGATCGGAAGGAGGCAATCGGTCGAGATTGACAAGCTTCTCAAGGCCGGATTCATCCGTGAAGTCAACCACCCTCGATGGCTCGCCAACCTGTAATGGTTAGGAAGAATAATGGAAAATGGCGAATGTGTATCGACTTTACAGATCTTAATAAAGCTTGTCCGAAGGACGATTTTCCCCTTCCACGCATTGATCAACTGGTAGATTCTACCTTTGGGTGCGAATTACTAAGTTTTTTAGATGCGTATTCAGGGTACCACCAGATTAGTATGTGTAAAGAGGATGAGGAGAAAACTTCCTTCATCACTCCATATGGCACTTATTGTTATATTAAGATGCCATTTGGTCTCAAAAACGCTGGTGCAACTTTTCAAAGGTTGATGCAAAAAACCTTTAGTCCACAAATAGGTCAGAATCTAGAAACTTACGTTGATAATCTGGTCGTAAAGACCACCAACGCTAGCAACTTGAGAAGGCATAACCTCAAGTTGAATCCGGAAAAGTGTGTGTTCGGAGTTTTTGCTGGAAAATTGCTTGGTTTCCTAGTCTCAGCTAGAGGTATTGAAGCAAATCTAGTAAAGATAGCAGCCATCGACCAGATGCGATCTCCGATCACGAAGAAGGAAGTCCAAAAACTAACCGGCTGTATGGCAGCGCTAAGTCGTTTCATAGCAAGGTTAGGAGAAAAAGGGTTACCTTTCTTTAAACTTCTTCGGAAACATGGGAGTTTTGAATGGACTAGAGAAGCAAGCGATGCCTTTGAAGAACTTAAAAAGTACCTTGCAAGTGCCCGATTTTAGTCTCTCAGAGGCCGGAGAAACTCTTGCTAATGTGCGTGGCGACAACACCACAAGCAATGAGTGGTGTCTTGGTCGTGAAAGGATAACATCCAACGACCGGTTTATTACGTAAGCAAGGTCTTACATGGACCAAAGGAAAGATACCCACAGTACAAAAGTTGCTCTATGGTCTCCTTATGTCTTCAAGGAAGCTAAGGCACTACTTTCGAGCCCACAAAGTGGTCGTGCTGATGGATATCCCTTGGTCAAGTCCTTGAAAACAGGAATCATCGGGACAAATAGCAAAATGGGCGGTTGAGCTAGGGCGTTCGATCTCCATTTCATTTCACGAACAATGATAAAGTCCCGAGCGATGAGCGTAATTCATTGCGAATGGACAAACCTGAACCCATCCAAGGGCTGCGTCAGACGAACACCACGAGGAGGACAATGTACTTTGACGGTTCTTTGATGTTAAAAGGTCGGGGCCGGAGTGATCTGATATCCCTCTTGGCGAACACATCAAATCGTCATCCGATTAAATTTTCCCGCCGAAATAATATGGCGAGAATATGAAGGTTTATTGGCGGGACTCGGCGGCTCGTTAAGCTCGGGATTCGCATTACTAGTGAAAGGCAATTCTCAAGCGGTTGCGAATCAAGTAGGGAAAGAGTATCAATGCTCAAGTACCAAGATGTCATCTTATCTGGCGAAATACGAAAACTCGAAAAGCACTTCTTCGGTTTTCGGATCAACATATTCCTAGAAAGGAAAACTTTCTGCGCACCGGTTAGCACGGATGGCCTCCACGAGGTCAACCGTCCCGCCGAGTTTTTCTCGAGCAACTCGATTCACCCTCGGTAGTCGAGCCTTGAGAACATACATGATTCTTCTGGTCGAACAAACCAATCAAAGGAACATGGATGCTCTACGTCGTTGACGGTTGGCGCATCACGATCAAGGTAGTGATTGGATGACATCGATCTACAATTATCTTGACATGACATAATTCCTAAGATGATGTAGAGGCTGATCGTATATACGAAAAGCCAAATCATACACTCTAATCGAGCGTACCTTGTACAAACGAGGATCTCATGGAGTGTTGATGAGATGCATATCTCAAGCGGATGGCATTAAGTTGTTGATGAAATCCATGAAGGAGTCTGTGGAGCACATCATTCCTCTGAGAACACCGGTCGGTAAAGCCTTGAGCAAGGATACTCTTGGCCAACCCCTTCATGATGCAAAAGAACTTGTGACGAAGTCGTACAATGTCGGTTTCATAGCGGATAAGTACATCGGTAAGACAAGCCTTACAAACAATTCCTCTTTCTTGGCCTTTTGCAACCTGGGGACTAGACATTCTGGGACCTTTCCCAAGAGCACCCGGGGGCTTCGAATTCCTTTTCGTCATGATTGACACGTTTACAAAATGGATCGAGGCTGAGCCGGTTGTTAAAATAACAACTGAGGCCGCTAAGAGATTCCTCATGAAAAATATGATCACACGATTTGGTGTATCTAGTCGTATAATCACAGATAATGGCGCCCAGTTCTCTAGCAGTCAATTTCACAAATTCTGCAATGAACTTGGTGTAAAAGTTCATTTTGCTTCTGTTGCTCATCCACAGAGCAACGGAGTAGCTGAGCGAGCCAATGATATCATTATGCAAGGGATCAAACGTCGAGTATTTGACCAGTTAATCAAACGGTCAGGAGCATGGGTTCAAGAACTCCCGTCTGTATTATGGGCCGTTCGAACCACGACTAGTCGTGCGACCGGTGAAACACCATTCTTTTTAGTTTATGGGGCTGAAGCCATGCTTCCTCCAGAACTCAAAATTGGCTCTGCTCGAATTGATCGCTTTAACGAAAATGATCAGAATGAACGAAGACTCGACGACGTCGATTTCCTTGAAGAAAGACGAAGCCAAGCCCTTGTACGATCAGCAGTCTACCAACAAGCCATGCGAAGGTACCATAGTCGTAAGGTGCAACCTCGCAGCCTTGCTGTAGGTGATCTGGTTCTCAGAAAAATTTAGAGCCAGGCAAATCGTAATAAACTTTCCCCCAAGTGGGAAGGTCCTTAGACTATGGTCGAAGTAACCCGACCAGGTTCCGTACGACTGGCTATGTCTGATGGGCAAGTTTTGTCAAATTCTTGGAACATTGATCAATTGCGTAAGTTCTATATTTAATTATTATTTACTTTCTTTCATTTCTTTCAATTTCAATAAATTCATTTATTATCTAAAAATAATAATAAGTAACCTTGCTTATATATATACCTATAGTCTGGTCGTTCATGATTGTTAATTTCAACTGGTCGGAGAAGACAATTTTCTCTCCGATATCCTTTCAAAGGATCTCTATTACTCCATGGCAACGACTTCTAAGTCATACACCGTATTTGTCCTAGTCATGAGCATTTTTTCCACACGTGACAAAAATTCTTTTCTTAAGGGAATACCTGAGTAATCAGCGCATCGTACAAATAACTTTCTATACTGAACGATATGCCTAAGATTATGAAAGTTATATTTCATTATTTCAAGATTCTGCTCTGCTCTTGTCTGGCTACTGGTCGGGACACGGAAAGCCTCCTAGTCGAAGTTTCTCCTTTTTCGCACGTGGTCCTGCCCACTGGAAGGAGCTTCCTAGCGACGGTTCTTTTCTTACGATCCTCGCTACCAGTCGGATAGAGAGTTTTGAACACGTTTCACGACATATGATATATGATTTCAGATCTAAAGCGTTCCTTCCGACCAGACTTTAGGATAATAGATATAAACAAAGTTCACTTATAATTTGTTGCATTCATTTTTTTTTTTTGCATTTCTCCTTATGTCAAATAACAAAGTCTCTTATCCAACCATATATAACTTTTGATTGGTATTTCGATCATGACAAACAAAGATCTATAACTAAGTGAAGTCATAAGCTGGTTCCGACCACAATGATTTCCTAGTATTACTACGATCAGTTTTGACTTCATATCGGCACATACCTTCAAAATGATGGTTTCGACTTTCATTCTCTTTCTTGGCTACCTGCTTGTATAGTAAAGTTCTCCTACTATAAAACAGTCGGGGGCTAGGAGGTGTGTGAGAATTCAAAAAAAAAAGAGAGTCAAACAGGATAAAACAAAGGCATTGTTAATGACATAAAAGGTAAGTCTTACACATATTCAATATTTTTACACTTTTTTCAGGAGTCTACTCTAGAAATATTCCTGCACTAATTCTCGCTTGATGGGGATCCGACCTCCATCTCCTCTACTACTTTATCTCCGAGTGGCTTGAGTTCTTCCATGAACTTGGTTGCCTCCTCAAAGGGCGATTGAAGTCATCTTCAACAACTTGGAAATCAATGGAGGGGTCGGAAGCTTTCAGTTTTGCCAAAGCAAAACTAACTCCACTAGCAACACCTGTTTTCATGGCCTGGGCATAGTTCTTCCGAGTAGTCTTGAGCAGAGTATTAAGATCCTCTAGAAGTTGACCAAAGAAGTTCATTTTCTCTATTGGATCTCTTAAGGTAGGCAGGCTTGATCCTGATCCCATATCAAAGATCATCTTGTTCAAAAATACAGTCTTTTCATCTAGACTTTGAACGAGGGCCGCCTCCTTGTCTTGCTCAAATTTCAGAGTCTTTTCTACTCTGTCCAAAACTTGTTTTTGCTCTGCAAGAGTAAAATAGGTAATAAGCACAAAAATAATTGAAGGAAGATAATAAATCAAGTTTATGACCTATTACCTTCAATTTTCTTGTTAAGGTCTTCCTTGCTGGTCGTAGCCTCGGCGATCGACCGGTCCTTCGCTTTGATTTCTTCTTCAAGCAGAGCTGTCTTGGCTTTCTCAGCCAGGATCTCTTCTTTTATTTTCTCCAAATCTATCAAATACGATAAGGGAGAATAATTAGCAAGGGCGAAGCATTGAAGAAAGAAAAAAGGCTAAGGGAAGTTTTACTTTCCAATTCGGAGTGTTTCGCTCCAAGTCTTTAATCCATTGGGTCACCTCCTCCGACAAAGAAAGTTCTCGACCATATCTTTGTTGAATGGCATTTTCCTCTTTAAAAATTCTCTTTAAAAGACTTTTTAGGAGAGATTATGAAACTGGTCGTAGATACTTACCCGGATCGCCAAATCATTATATCCACCAAATATGGAATCGGGATGCATTTTGATTTGATGATCCGATATCTTTTCCCATGCCTCGTCAAGCTCCTTATCCTCGATGAATCGGGGGCGAAAAGGGAACTTGTCAGGTTGAGGAGAATTACCAACAATGGTCGGAACCTATTGAGGGCCTTTAGGGGCATCTACCTCCGCGGAAGGAGTTAGAACCACCAATGGTTCCAACTCACCAAGGCCTGACGCCTGCTCGGGGGCTTTTCCGACCACCCTTTCCTCAGGAACTTTATCCTGGGAAGTGGTCTGCTCATGGACCTCTTCAAGTACCGGGTCCTCAGAAGGAATCTGGTCGGAAACGACCGGAACGCCAGAAGATCTATACCAAGCAAAAATAGGAAGTTAAAAAAAAGAGGGGTATCAAATCATCAAGAAATTATTAAAGGTATGCGCTTATACGACCACTTTCATTTGAGCATACCTAGTTAATTTCCGGGATTTGACTTTAAAACGTGGAAGAATAAAATCTATACCGTCGCCCTTCCTTTTCTTTTCTTCTGACCTTGCCGGTTCTGAACTGGCAGGATTGGCCAAGTCTGTTGCATTATCTAACAGAATGTCGGAAGCGATGTTCTCGATCAGCTCATCAAAAGTTACGTCCTTGATCGTGCAGTGGGCGAGAATGGTTTCACCGACCTCCAAACCAGCTTGTTCGAAGAACAAGCGTCCGGTCATCAACGGCCGGTGCAGGGCTCATAACTTCCATAGTCGCGCACCGGTGGCCTTCAGCCTTCTCCACCCAAACCAACAAATGAATTTGGTTAGGTGATGAAATCTTTTATCTAAACTATATATATAGAACCAATTCTTTTTCCATAACGACCACGAGGATTTCAAGTACATATGAATGTACTCATTGGCCTTCCCGTCGTGAACACGCAATGTACATTCCCCGGGAGTATCCGTGGTTTTCCCCATTACCATTCGGTAGAAATACCTGAAGAGTCTCAAACTCGGAGGCAATCCCAGGTATGCTTCACACAAATATGTGAAGATGCTGATGTTGGCGATGGAATTTGGAGCCAAATTCACCAATTCCACCCCGTAAAATTCAAGAACACGGAGAAGGAATTTGTGTACCGGCAATCTCAGCCCACATTCGATGTAGGCGAGGAAAACAGGAATTTTCTCATCTTCGCGACTTGGGAAATGCTCTTCAAATGCTGATCTCCATCTGATCAAATTCTTGTCCGGAAGCATCCCAATCTTCTCCAAAGCTTCAAGCTTTTTCTTGCTCAAATCCGACGGCAACCACTTTGTGATTTGCTCCGACATGATGAAAATCCTTGAGGATGAGTAGAACTCGCAGGAGATTTTTGTGGTCGGAAGAACAAGAAAAGAAGGACGAAGATTTTTTATCTGGGTAAAAGAGATCAGAAAGGGGGATCTGGAAGCATAAAGAATCCAAAAGGTTTAGCGATGGGGATTTTTATAGCCTCGGGTCTTTCAAATTACGATCGGAGGTTATCCATAAAAGTCTGAACGGCAAAAAGCTTCTTTTTGGCCCAACGGACAGAGAAACTCTTCAGTTCACAAGGCAAGTTCTCAACTTTAAAATGAACACAAACCACCTCGGATGTCACGACATTAAATAGTGGTCTGCTCGATACGAATTCATCGGGAGAAGGCGTTCACACGACCTGTTCATTTAAAGTTCGGGGCTAGGACGAGAGATTAAAACCTCTATGTATTAATTTAAATACATAAAAGGCCATACGTCTTCATGGTCGTAACCCTAAGGCTAACGACCTTCTTCGGGTCGTAAGGATTCGAGAGGTTACACGATGGGTACCTGGTCGGATCGGGTTCCACCGGTAGTCGCTTCGGAAATGCTATGAGCAGCACCATTAATCAGTATGATGAATGGAACACGTGCGAAACGTTCCATACCTTACGATGATATACAAGACTCTGACGATAAGCCACCTTACGGTTAAGTGTCTCACAAAACTTAACCGCAAGGCAGTTAGCACATTGTTAACTACCTTAAACCTCCGACCAGTTGTAGCGTTTCATCAGGGACGTCTTCTCCAGGAGTAACTGCCACCTCTTCAGGAGTTATTTAATGATGGAACGTAGAAGACGAGGAGACAGACGCATACACAACAGCGAACAACAGAAGGCAACACAGAAGCCGAAGCAGTAGTATTCAATACATTCAGTGTAATTGGAGATAGTCCCTAGTCAAGTCTTGTAATCCCAGTTCATATTAATAAAGAGCAGCCCCCATTCTCTTACAAGATACTCCACGTTATTTTCCTCCTTTTATTTTCATAAGATCGGTGATTCGATCGTCGACAGCTGGCGCCGTCCGTGGGGAAGAAGACGTAAGTTTCCTGAAGAAACTTTTCGCTCATACAAATCCTCACCCAAGTTCCTGCAATCGCTGATGCGAATATGCCCGGGGTTTGGAATGAGGAGAATTGGTTCGACTTGGCGGACTACGCCAACCTCGATATGGAAGGATGCATCCGTGCCATGGAGGAAAATGGCAGATCATCCTCCTCTTCATCCTCCGCCGGCTCGCACGTCGCCGATAATAGCAAGATCGACCGGATGGGCGATGCGCCACCATTACGGTGGCGCAATCGGAAGAACCGACCATTCGATCACTTCGAAATGTCGGGGATCTCTTCAAGCCCGCCTTCCGGCCAAGCAAACAGTGAAGAAATTTCAGCGCCACCACTCGAAAATCTCTATACCCTCGATGAAATCATGGCTGAAAGATATTCTCCTACGGCTTCTGGCAATTCCAGGAGTCAACCGACATCTGGTAACGGTGTCGATGAAGCCTCCATTGGTCATAGGCCGTGTAGGGATGATCACGCTTCGAGATCGATCGGCAAGATCGCCGAATCGGTGAGAGACCTCGAGAGGTGCTCATTTCCGACCGCTCTCCGTCGTGGAAACTTCTGGCAGAAGCACTGATAAGCTCTCCATTAGTTACGATGGAAGCTCATCAGAAGATCGATGCTGGAGGCATGAAGTCAACGCTCTCGGAGATGAAAATCAAGATGCCCTACACGGTCCTACATTCTCTACCACGCCATCACGTGTTGTTAGAGATGATCCGAGCCGTCAGGCCCCAACTTCCGGAGGCCACAGAACTGATCGACGTCCATCAACTAATTCGCTTGGCGTTGCCCACCTAGAATAGTTGATAGGCGATCAAATCAAGGGTCGGGGAGGTTGGTCTGCGTGCACCTCGACCGTCTGAACCCCCGAGACCTTCGATAATCGTACAAAACTTGCGACGTGTTCAAGATATGTTAAATAATTCTGATCCTGCTTTAGCGAGAACTCTAGGTTTTGTATGCGACTTGTAGGTCAAGTATCCAAATTCTCCAATGCATCATGCAACAAGACAAAAGCATATCGGGAACAAAGGGTTTCGAGAGTCAAACTATGACTTCATCCCAACGTTCCTCCTCGGCGAGGGACAAATGGTCATACTAAAAACGATCGATACCAAGGCTTCCTCGGCGATTCCGACCAAGGAGTCTAAGGGAGAAGGTTATTTCATGAAACCACTCCCCATCATGTCGAGAAGAACCATCGCTTGGACCTGATGATCTTCGGCATCGTCTAAATCAAGTAGGCGGTCGAAGACATCATACCAATGTCCACAACCGGATCGGCACACCGGAGTTCCAGCGTTCCAGTCTTAGGAACCGGTCTCCGACCGATTACAATCCGGCACCTTCCCAGAGAAGGTGCCATGAATCAATCACAGGTTGTCGAGCCTTCTCTGCAGGGCTCCAAGCTGTGCGTTGGCCTAACCGGTTCCGACCGGCCAATTTGGACAATTTTAATGGAACTCAAAATCCGTTGGAATTTCTCCAAATCTATACCACCGCTGTGCCACAACTACGGTGACGCTGCGTGCCTTCCCCTCTTCTTCCTCCCCCCGGCGTACACGACCCCGGCTACCTCTCCACCGGCGATGTTGAGGTAAGACAGATCTATCACCTATTGGTTTGTGTTGTTGGTATTCATGTGATCCGAGCTCCCTCCTCCCTACGCCGCTGGATCAAACTCCCAGTCCCCCCTCACTACGCCGCCGGCCCTGGCTCCTCCTCCCTACACCACAGATCCAGCTCCTCCTCCCTCTCGCCGCCGGCTCGTTACGCTACCTCGGACCTCCCTCGCACCTCCAACCTCTCTGTCTCTCCCACTAACGCGTAAGTCCCCTTCTTGTCTTCTTGATGTTATCTGGTTGTTGGTTGATGCTGATGGTGATGGCCATTGGCTAGAGCCTAGATGCTAAATGTGTAATACATACATACATGAAGAGAAGTGTAAATGTATAATGCATAAATGTAGAGAGAAGTATAGAGAAATCATAAATATAAATGAATGCAATGATCATGCAAATGTTTGTTGGCTAGTGGCACCTTGCTAGCTATTGAACTGCTTAATGATGTTAATAGCCTTATGCTGAAATTGAATTGATAATTAGTTCATATTAATAGTCCCCTTGCTCAAGAATTGTTAACTGAGGGCTATTGGTGTATTTGCATTTTATGCATCTTGCTTAGTTCATGCTGTGGGTTCAGATTAACAAAAATGAATGGGGATGGTGGGTTTGGTTAATGCTCTCTGATGGATACTGAGGGTTATTGATGCCGGTTCTAGATTTGTGCTTGGTTGGCTTACATTGGATGTGGTTCGGATGGGGCTTGGCTGCAATTAACTTTTCAGATTTGTAAAGGTTAGGCTTGGTGTGTATTGTATTAAAAAACAAGACCAAATGAGTCAAAAACTACTACAACACCTCTTCACCTATTTCTCGCTATTCATTTCACCTTTGTCTATATAACTGTGTTCATGCTGGTCAAGTTCTCCTACCTTGCGCCCTAGGTACGTCCTACCATTCTATTCATAATCTCTTCTCTGTAAAGTCTCCAAGCAGTGGCTGCTTGTGCCATTAAAACCTATATATATATATATATATATATATATATATATATATATATATATATATATATATATATATATATATTGTTCGTAGTCCCCTACCACTTTGGGTCGTCCATGCAAAGATGAGAAGGATGAGACAGTAACCACGGGCACTTCATTGAGCCCATGCAGGTTTAGGAAGTATGGATGCAAGGAGAGCGTCAGGACATCCAATTACCTGGATGTTGTCGATAGGTAATTGGACGTCGCTATGTTCAGAAAATGACGTGGACGCGCAGGTACTCCGACTGGGAAGTGGCATCATCTAACAGCAATCAACAATTCTTGAGCATATAATTGTCTTTAAACCCAACAAGAACACCACTTGGTTGAGGAACTACGAAAGTGGCTGAGGAACTACGAACAATATATATATATATATATCAGTCATCACAGACGGTTTCAGCTACAAACAGTCTGTGATAGGTTCCTATCACAGACGGTTCTTAGTTAATAACCGTCTGTGAAAGTATGCATCATAGACGGTTTGAAAACCGTCTGTGATGACCTCATATCATCACTAACCCATAAACTCAGACGGTTCACGAAACCGTCTGTGATGATGTTTTTGAACCGTCTGTGAAGACCTTTTCTGTAGTAGTGAAAGGGACTCCCATCACCTAGGGGGTGGGAATAAAGCCTTCCAACACAACTGCGAATGCCTCACTCGACGGAGGGTATCTGGGTGAAGTGAGGAGCAACATTCGCTGGGCTAGTGCAAGGTTAGGACTAGGTGATGTAAAGGCTTCGTCGCGTGCTCTAGACTACTTACCTACGGCAGTGAGTGGTGCATCAATGGATGCCGAATAAACAAGATAATTCGCGTACTATGGGTAAAGTTATACACCTCTGTAGAGCGTAAATCTATTTAAATAGCCGTGCTCGCGGTCATGAGCGTGCTTAGTGTGGACGGTATGGATTTAGCTTTGATTTTCAAAAAACTGTTTTATTGGAAAAACATGAGTATTGAATTGTGGGTTTTTATTTGAGTTATTTGCCATGTGTATGGCTGTAAAAGAGTTGTGGCTCGCAACCGAGGTGGGTTTCAAGTTGTTGTTATATTTCTTTTTACGCTCATAACCGAGAAGGGTTATGAGTTGTTGTTATTATTTGTTCCGTTCTTTACTTATTGTCCTGTATTTATTTAACTGCTCTTTCAAATTTTGTTGCAAATTACTACTTATGAATATTGCAAATAGAAATGGCTTTAAACAAAATAACTTGTAGGGTAGAGCTTCATCCTTTGATAGCCTTGCATTTAATATAATTTTTATGGCACACTACAAGTCTTGCTGAGTACGCATTGTACTCAATCTTGCTTATATTGTTGTTCAGAGTTCGAAGATAAGCTGATGCCAGATGACACGTTCTTTGCACTCGAAACCAGAGGGTTCGATGACGGGTCTATTTAGGTCTTGTTTCTTGTCGGTTGCCTAAATGATCGGATGGACATGTCACTAGAATTTTGCCACTTTTATTAGTTCTTTCGCTACTACTTTTACTCTGTTGATTGCTTTTATTTGGCCAGTCGGTCGTTGATGTAATAACTTTACCGTTTAAGTTAAGTGTTATTTTCTTTACTTTTATATTTGAATGTATGGAGGTAAATACCAAATGCTGTGAATGTGTGTACTAGCCACTGGTCATAGGACTAGTACAGTATACACATAGGGTCTTCATGTATTCCACGCTTGGAGGTCCGACAATCGTAGATATACGTCGTCGCCGGAGCTGCGCAACATCGTCTCAGGCCACTAGAGCACTGTACATCCTCACCAGCAACGACCCATGTTCAATAGTGCTCTACATGTACAGTACATTTTATGTACAATGTATTTACCGTACATTTGGTTTGCAAGGTATTTATTTCCTTTCCAAAAGTCTGTATTTAGTTGTACAGTAAATAGAATGCGTATCGTATATTGCATACATTCAATGCCTTCATTCAAAATTTGAATTTCAATTATGAAGGAGGTACAGGCATGTCAGATCAATGAACCTCAAAACACATGAATAATCCATGAACAAAAATACACATACCGACTAAAAATCAAGAGTCAGCACAAATCTCAATGCACAGCAGGCGGCCGAGATTTTGAATGGAGTTTTTTTTTGATGAAGGGAGAGTCCCTGCTTTTGATTGAAAGCAAACAAAAGAACAAACAGAAAAGGTAGCAGAACTGGTATACTCCAGCTTGCGATACAGACGATTTTGAATGGAGTTCATTTGCGGTGGACAATTTCATTTCTGTTGATCTACATCACTTTTGCTGTATGAACTGAACAATGTTACGAGAGGGAGAGACGGGAAGCAAATGGAGGAAGGTGAGAGGAAAAGAAAGGGGCATCCAATGGGGACCTAGATCTACCAGATCCAAGTGAGAACGAAGCAGGCGCATCCGGGCCGCGCTAGACACACCCCATCGATCCTAAATCGAGGAGGATAGTGTCAGACGAGAAGCAGTGGAGCTAGTGCCTGGGGGCGAGAAGCAGGAGTGAGCGGGAGGATGAGCGAACGAGGACTAGAGGAGAGGTAACCCGAACACACCCTGCCTGCATCCTACCGCACACTAGAGCTGGTTAAATGAGTCGTGTCACCTGGACTGATCTAGACATGGTACGGTCTGTGCTATGTTTGGATTGGCACCTTAGCCCAGCTGGTCGACCCGGCATGGTCTGCATAGTGTCATGCCCGGCTCGGCACAGTCCAAGGCACAGCACGATACGACCCGACTAGGCACAACATGCTAGTCGGGCCGACCCAATACGGCACGGCACGTTGGGGCTTGATTACGGATGTTAGGCCCAGTAAGGCACGTTGGGCCGTGCCTGGCACGGCACCCCATCCCGATTGTGACACGGTTAGCTCATTAGCCACAGTTAAACGATCGGAATTTTGAATATATTTTGACCATTTTCTAGCCGTTGGGATGTTTAATATAACAGAAAAATTTTAAAAAATGATTTTTTATTTTTATAAATAGCCATCATATCCCCATCATTTAGCACCCATCCATTCCTCAATCTCTTTTACGAATTCCATTGTGAAAATTTAGGTGCCTTGTGTAATAATTTGGCAAAATTCAAAAAAAATTGTGCCAAATATTCGGAAATTCAAAATCCAACAACAAGTCATCAAAAGAGGTATAATACCTTTTTTTTTCATATTTTTATTGTTATTATTTGTTATGCTAAGATAAAATAAATAATAGTGTAAGTTTCAATTTGCAGTTTTCGTGATGAAAAATTACAATAGTTTTGCTATTGTTGATTACAAAATTTCATCGGCGGATCTTGCATCCTTTGAGAATCTCAATGCTTCAAACCAACCAGAGATATTATTGGAAGGGCAAGGAGGAATACCATCATCAGGCTCTAAGGTAGCATCTTCATCTGCAACCATCATCGGAACAAAGAGATCCAGGACGAGTACATCGGGAGTCTAAGAGGATTTCGACAAGACAACCAAGCAAGACACACAAGGAGTTTTGGTAAAATATGTTGTTTGTAAAATTTGTAAACATGAATTGTCTGCAAAATCTTCAGGTGCAAAGGGGCACTTGCTTAGAGATGCTGCAAGATGGAATGTAAGGCAAGGATTGGTGATGACGCAGACGCAGCTTCAGTACAACCCCGATGGTAGAGTACGTAGTTGGGACTATAGTCCTAAGGTAGCTCATCAATCTCTTTGTCATTTAATTGCTTCAGAAGATTTACCTTTAGGCTTTAGAAGTCTAAATCTTTTGAAACTTACATTAGAACTGCGCATAATCCTAGCTTTTCTACCATTTCTAGACAGACAACAACTATGGATCTAGTTAAATACTATAATGAACACCATGATAAATTAAAAGAACTATTTAGTACGTGTACATTTTCAGTGGCTTTGACCTTGGACATATGGAGTGGCCGGGTTAGGGAGGGTCACTTTAGTGTAGTTACTCATTATGCGAATGACAATTGGGAAATGGAAAAAAGAATTACAGGGTTCAAACTAATTGATGTAGCTCATACGTGTGAGAATATTGCGGATTGTATTATCAAAGTCGTGGAAGGCTTTGGTATTACAATTAAATATTCTCAATAACTTTAGACAATGGCACTGCAAACTCTAAGGCAATGGATATTCTCACTCTATTGTTAATTACATACGTCGAATCCTTCTCGCTACATTAGCGATGTGTTTGTCAGTTATAGTAAAATGTGGTTTGAACAGGTTGAACCCGTATATTAAAGCTTTCTACAATGCGATATCTTTCTTAAATCATTCTAACCAATGAATTGCAGCATATAAAAACTTTTGCAAGACAATGAATGTACGTCCAAGAAAACTTGGTTTGGACATGCCGATAAGATGGAACTCTACTTACTTGATGTTTAAGAGCCTTTTACCATGTAAGATCGCTTTTTCAGTTGTTATTCAAACGCACTATCATAGCACTAACGGTAGTGTACGATTGACTAAGTAGCATTGGTTTGTTGCTGAGAAGATACTTCAGTTTGTGGAACTTTTTTATGACTCTACTGTTGTTTTATCCGCTGTGTATTATCCATCATCTACTATAGTTGTGCATAGTATTCTACAAATTGCTAGTCACTTGAAGGCATATGAAAATGAAACAGTCTTACGAGACGCTATCGTGGCTATGAAAAGTAAATACTTGCAATATTGGAAAGAAATTACATTCCTATATGCATTTGCATTTATTTTAGATCCTAGACCTAAAATTTAAGGATTTGCTAATGTTCTTGAACTTCTCAGTGGTGCTATAGGCCTAGACTATTCTAACTATTTTGCAGATATCTGTTCTAAATTTTTCGAGATTTTTCAAAGGTACGAAAATAAATTTCAGGGAGTTTGCTTGCAACAACCTCCATTACCACCCACCACGGGTAACAAGACAAATATGTGGAGCACAATCTGGGGTGCATGTTCTTCCTCAAGGTCTAGGGGTTCAGATTCTACAACGACACCTTCTCAACCAAGACCAATCTCCTACCCAAGGAATGGATAACTATCCACCTATCTGGACAGCGATACGGTGGGTTTCAACGTAGATGGCTTTGAAATTTTGCAATGGTGGCATAACCATAAGATAACATATCTAGTGCTATCCATATTAACACATGATGTGTTAATTGTTCATGTCTCCACAGTTTCCTTCAAGTTTGCTTTCAGTTTGTTTGGAAGAATATTGGAGGAGAGAAGAATAAGTCTCGTGAGTGAGATGGTGGAGATACTTCTAACTATCAAAGACTACGAACAAGCTGATGCATGAACACAATAGTCTGTAGATAATCCAGAGTTGGTGGATGTGTTCAAACATCTATACCTAGACAACGACACTTAGAACATGGATATGTGCAGAGCTATAGAGTCTACTCTTTTTCCTCTGCCAAGGTTTTATCATGTTGAGTTTTTACTTAGAAAGGTTTTTAATGAGGTAGCCATATAAACATTTATAAAGTTATTTATCACATTCTCAATATATTTTTTCTCTTTTAATGGGTATAGAAATTATTTTTACAATTTTAATATGTATTTTTGAATTCTACACATTTTCTGGATTTTTTTTTCGAATTTTTAAAAAATTCGGGCCGAGACGGGCTACATGGGCCAAGCCCGCCCTGTTGGGCAAAACATGCACGAGCCGACTTGGCTCGGCCCGAGAGGATCTTGCATTGGTTTGGCCAAGCTTAGAGGGTCGAATGAGCAACCAAACAGGTGCAAGCTGCATCCTGCAGACCTGGCCGAGGTCGGGCCACCCGAAACGTATCTCTAAGGATGAGTTTGGTATGCATAATCTCACATTACCCTTAGTAAGGTTAGGCCATCTCTTCAATTTGATTACTGGTAAACACATCACCAGTAATATAAGACTCCAACGTTTGGTTAATTTGAAGCAAACTACAAATTAGTCTTTGTCATAGTTCAATCATTTCATAACTCGAACCAACAAGTCCACAAATTTAAATTACATGATTTGAAATTTCAAACCTTGAAGGTAAATGTTTATAAATTTTAAATTAAAATGAAAAATTTGAATTTTACAACTTAAAATTATAGCATTCCAAATTTCATTTTTTCTCGATTCAAATTTTTGTTTTGAAATTTTAGAATATGAGTTTTGGAATTTAAATTCGGTATTTGAAATTCTAAAATTGAAAATGGGAAAATTTTAATTTTCGAATTTATGAAAGTTAAATTATCATAATTTGATTTTCCAAATTGAAATAGGAAATTTGCAACTTTTAATATTCAAATTTTGAAAAAAAATAGATTTATGAAACCCAAACATTTGAAATCGTAATTTAAAATTTAAAATGTCTGAATTTAATATTCCAAATTTTAGGATTTAATTTTTGTTATTTTGATTTCAAATTCATATTTTTGAGAAAAAATCATTTTAAAATTCCATAATTCAAATATTAAAATAAATCATATTTTGAATTTTGAATCCTGAAAGTTCATAATTGGACACTGATGAATCAAAGACAAATGTTAGAAAGCTCAACAACAAAGATTTATTTCCCTCGTTGATCTAAGATAGACACCTTTTTCTAGGGGAAACAGATTTGTAGAATTGATGATAATCTTAGATTCCTGATTATTTTACCGCATAAAGTTATCTCATAAGATTACTAAAGGATTAAGACTATCCCGGCAAGCAAGCAGCCTAAGCTAAGTCCCGGGAAGCAATATGGGCCGGCAATCATTATGGGCCCCTTGGTCTGCTTTTGATTAGCCATGCACATGGGCCGTGGCTTTGCGCCCGGCATGCGTTCTGCATTCAGTCTGCACCTGTACTACTACTAGTGTTCTTCAAGATCGTTTCTGCTTTCCATTTAGGCATTTAGCTATTGAAAGTAATGTTTCTAGGAGCAAATCTAGGAGACAAGGGTTGCATACTGGCATTGCATGCTCGGACTTGTATAGCTGGGAGCCTGGGACGTTGAAACGACGGACTGATATTGAACTAGTGCCTGAAAAAAATGGGCTAGTATTGAAATGGCCTGGCCATGGGGATTATGTCGTCTTCTCTTTTGCTGCATAAGGCTCAAGCTAATTAATTTGTTCCAGGAAGTGATGTTTACCGTGATTACCGATGGTTTTGTAACGCTAATCACCAAGTTTTACGTTATGTGGCGGTGCTAATCGGTCTTGTGCTGATTTAATGATGAAGATGTTGCAAAAGATGCCAAAAAGAAGAAAACACATGTTATAGTAGTTGTTGTAGTATACTACTCTTTTTTTTTGCGAAGAAATAAAATGAAGAAGATTTGGATGGACAGTCAGTGCTGAACTAATTAATTACGCGGTCCAAGTCAACCTGCGGGCAATGGACGCTGTTGCAGGCGATCAACACGGGCCGAGTCGTCTCCCCAGCCCGTGCTCGCGGAAACTGGAGCAGCTCTGCTCGATCTGTTTACTTTTCTCCGCCCACACATGGCCTGCGCCCTGCGCCCCAAGCGATCGACCAAAGCATTCACATGCACCTGCAACTGAAATAGAGGGCTGGTTTGGTTTGTTACCCATCCAAATTTTGGTAACCCAAATAAATAAAATTTGATTATCATTTGATTTGTTATCAATATTTGGTAACACCAACGAAATTTAATGCCACACGTGGATAATCCGAGAGTGATAAAATCGCTCAACAAAATTTTGGTAATGCTAAAATTTGGCCTGGCCGTATTCCAAACAAAAATCACGTTGTCAAAATTTGGCCTGGTTCATTATAGCCATGGACCAAACAGCCCCAGAATCTCTGCATGCATGATGCATCTTCCCTGAGTTTACACGAGCATTCACATCTCTCTGTTGCCATCACACGTACTGTTCTTTCTTGCCGGAATATTAAGGGTCGGTTACGAGAATATAAGGCTCTGTTTGGAACCATGAATTTTGCAGAATTTTTTTTAAAATATCATTTTTTTTATAAACTTCAGTTGACATGAATAGTTGGACGACTTGTACACGTTGCTTACCTCGTAAAACCCAAGCATCTTGACATGAATGAAGCATGAGACACCTTGTGCAAGAGTATATACAACGGTTTTTGATGTTTGTAAGCTGCCACGTAAAGTGTGGCTTGTACTTGACAGCACGAGTCACTTTGTAAACAGACAAACCCAGCCTATAAATTTGCAAAACCAAGCTCCTCGACGCACAGCTCTCACGAATCACGCGGCCGGGCCGGCGTCCGTATGGACACAATCTGAAAGATTTTTTTTAATAATTTTTTTATTCTGAAATACAGTAATATACTTTCATTTTTTATTTTATAGAAATAATCCTCTATCGCTTTATTGTTAAGCGACAAGTGTACAAGTCGTCCAGACCACTTCGTCTTCCCAGGACGCGGCAGTTTATACTTGTCGGTCAACCATTGAGGGACTGAGGATTATTTCTATAAAATAAAAAACAGAGATATATTACTATATTTCAGAATAAAAAAAATATTTTAAAAAAATTTCAATCAAAACGATCCCATAACCCCATCGTTTTCAAATGGCAATCGTACACAACACACTGATACATGCGTACACAGATAACGACAACAATTCGACCATTCTCTCAGCAGATTAATCAAACAACAATACAGTACATGCGTACTTAACGTGGTGATGATTTCCTACTAATTGAAAGAACAAATAAAAGTACAATAAAACAGAAAGTCTGATGAGATCGATGGACAAGACAGACAAATGGTGATGAAACGTGGAAGCTCAAATTGTTAAAGTTTTTTTTTTATAACCACTGAAAGTTGACTGGGTCCTAAAATACTATCACGAAACTGTTCATCCCTTCATTACCATCGGATCTCAACTTTCAGCTCATTTAATTTTTGCCACTCTCGTGGGTCGACCATAAGTTGACTATCAAATTGTGTGCGAAAAAGACTTATGTACCCTTCTTCATGGCCTTAGTCAGGTTTGGTGTTGCGGCTTAGCTTGATCGTGTGCAAACGGAAGTGAACCTGAGGCATAGTGTCTTGTCTTGCTCGATGCACAGCGGAGCAGGGGAGGTTAGGCCGCAGGCGGCGGCGGTGCTCCGACTGAGTAACGGCGAAGAGTATAGGAGCACAACATGTTACTGGGGATAGGAAACCCATTTGTGGCGGCACGCATGGACGGGAAGGACTACAGAAGCCGGAATGGTTGGGGGCAAGGGCGGCGACCTCTGGTAGTTTTATGGCTCGGGTAGCTAGCACAGAGGTACGGAAAGAGCGAGAGCAGCGGCGGTCGTGGTGGCAGGGAGGCCGAGTCCAGTGCCGTGGGCGTCGTGGATGGAGAAGGAGGGACCGTCATCATCCTCAAGCCTGGCGGAAGCACTGCCCATTCCACAACTGCCTAGGGTAATCTGCCAAAATCTGTCACCATCTACCCCTTCCTCCTGAAGTTGATCACACATTTAGCTTTCTAACACTTGTACCTCCCTTCCAGTGCCCTCTGTCCTTGCCGAGACCCACCAGAGCGCCGCCAGAGCCGCACCATGCCAGGACTACACAACCGTTGCAACACCGACTTTGCCAATATGCCGGTTCGGACATCCCCTTGCCAAACCACACGCGTAATAAGGCATGCCTCACCGAGTAGATTTCACCCACCAACACCGCCGGCCACCCCCTTCGTTGTGTAGCACCGCCGCTGTCCTTCGGCTTGCCACCATGGACAACACCGAAGCCAGCGTCCTTAGTGTAACATCCCAAAATTTTGACCTGTTTAAAAATTTATTTCAAATTAATTAATTCAAAGTGTCGGACTTCTTTTGGAGTTTTTGCATTCATTTAAATTCAAATCCTATTTCCATCATCTCAATTCAAAACTCATCACCAAATTCCAAATTCAAATTTTTTCATTTGATTTTTACCGCAAAACCACTTGGCCATTTCTTTTTTCCTTCTTTCTTCTTCCTTCCTTCCTTCCTTTATTCCTTGTCATTGCTCTGCTTGCTTTGAGCTTGCATCGAGCCGCGCCTAGGTCATTACCGTGCCGCTCGCCTATGGACGCTCGTACCCGAGCCGCGCCTGGCTGCACCATGCCACGCCTATGCACACCCAAGCTGCACACGAGCCGGGTCGTGCCGCATCCGTCACGCTGCTCGTGCGTGTCTAGTGCGCGCCCCGCGGCGCCCACGGGTGCCCTGGCCGCGTCAACCACATCATGCCTCTGCGCCGTTCACGTCGTCATCAAGTTCCGCTATACTCGCTCTCGTTCAATCCCCCCGTTACCGCATTTCATCAATATTATTGCCATTTCGACATTTTCAAATCAAGCCGCAAATGTCGCTGATGTTTGTACTCACGTCTGCGTCGATTCAAACTTCGTCCAAGCCTGTAAATGGAAGTCACAACATCCCTTCTACCCCCTTCGCTCCTCCTCTAAACCCCATAGCCACCAGAGCTCAATTGCTGTTGAATTCGTCGTCTTCCCGAGCGCCGGCCGCCAACTCGCTTCGTGCTCCCATCACTCATCACCGGATCAATTTCACTTTTGGTTGCAGTTCATCGCCGGATTTCATCGTTTTCTTTCTCTAGGTCGAAAACTCCTCCGTCGCTCGATCTGCTTCTCTAGTGATTTTTTTTCACTGATTGGACCACGTCATGACGTTTTCCCGACCTTATTCTACCCATCCCTCACCTCGGTTCGGCCGATTCGTCGCTGTGGAGAGCGACCGCCTTCTTCACCGCCGTCGATGCTGTCGCCGTCGCCCCGCCGCCTCGGTCACCCTAAGGCCACCACAAACCCTCCAATATTTTTCCCGATCGCCATCATCGGCGACATCACAAGACCACAAGACCAACCACCCATTGCAGGCCCCTCCTATGTTGCCGCCACCACTCGTAGGCAGGGAACTGTCGGGACCCAAAAATCCAATTTTGGACTCTCCGTGTATAATGCACTAGTCCAAGATTACGTTAGTGCACGCAGTGTCAACATAGGTGAATATCGATCCACACAAGACAAATAATAGAATAAACGATTAACTTGAATAACAAATAATGGTTTTGACCTTATGGTCGAGTTTACACTTATTAAGCCTCTCAGGGCTAACATTAATTAAATAAGCAGCAGCGAAACAAAATAAACTTCAGCGGAACCTATCGACACGCAACAGGCAACCGACTGAGATAAAGACCTAACGATCAACAAACTCGTAGAACTCCTCCTCAAAGGCATACGATGATTCTTCCACTTCAACTGAATGATTGCAGTAAGCATAAGTACACAACTGTACTCAACAAGTTGTACTACAGAAACCCAATTATACATGATGGCTCATTACAAGTAAATTGGCTTCTGTGGTTATTTTGCAAAAAAAAAACATTTGCGATTGAGTACAAATAATAGATCAAAAGCGTAATTCAAAACAAATAAACAATAATAATTTAACAATTGTTTTTTACAAAGGACATAAAGCCTAATCAATTCCTTTCACACAGCCATATGAATTATTCCAAACAGCTGTCCCTTCCCAATTGTTTTATGAAAATCTACCCCTCGTGTAAAATCTCTGAGTAAGTCCATGACCGCGGACGTGGCTATTTGAATAGAATGTTTAACAATCTGCAGAGGTTGTAGACATTACCCACACGATATAATTAGTGTAGCTAGCACTAATCATAACAAAACCTTTCCGAAACTTCATCTCAAACATTGACACTCCTGATGTGTTTTACCGTCATACCAACCTAAACACAGTGCTTTGGTACGACACACATCATTGGACCTGGAAGCATCGAACCGTCCATCGATGTGACCTATAGAGTAGTCCACACCTCTACTCATCACTGAGCTCCTAACCTACAACCTGAGTAGTCAATGTCAAGAATTCGTAACTTACTAAGTTAGGCCCGTCCCATACCAGGTATGTGGTCGTACAGTTATGGTTCAGTTGAAGCGCGCACAAAGTTAAGTCCTTAATTGACCAACGCTAGACTTTCAATTTCTAATTATGCCACGAAGATTAACATTCACAATCACAAAACTCCACCATATCACATAGTTTCCACCACTCGCCTCAGTCTAAATCTCTTCCCACCTAGTTGATTAAGTGCAACACATGCCATCAATAAGTAATGACACACAGCACCCAGTTTTACACAAAGTTCTATAATCACTTAGTCAAATTTCTATTTGCAACTCAGATGACAGTGATTTACTTGTTACATGGCTAAGCAATTTACTCGTATATAACCAACCCATGTTGATGCTACGATAATACCAACTAGTAAATAACCAATCTAGGGAGAGAAAAGATCACGACATTATAATAGGTAAGGTGGATATAAACAATTTGGATATTTAACTAATCCCAAAGTAGTTAAATAATTGCTCAAACTAAATAAAATAATTGAATCAAAATAATTTTAGAAAACTGGGTTCAACATGATCAAAGGTACAACTTTCCTTGGAATAGATCTTGGTACTAATCTTGGTCTTGATGAACTCCTCCTTCCTCAAAATCTCCCGAAGTAGCACACTACTACAGAAAAGGCCTTTACAGACGGTTCAAAAACGCCATCACAGACGGTTAGTGAGCCGCTCGAGTTTATGGGTCGAGAATGCTAATGGTCATCACAGACGGTTTTGAACCGCTTGTAATACATACTATCACGACGGTGCGTAGATGCAACCATACGTGATGATAGACATCTACCACAAACGCGTCAGATAAAACCGCTCGTGATATTCGACTACCACAGATGGTCCATAGATAAAACCGTCTGTGATAGTTGACTACCACAGACGGTCTGTAGATGAAACCGTCTGTGATAGTCGACTACCACAGACGGTCACATGTACCATTATGTTCAATCTATCTCAATCAAGTTCATTTGCGAATAGACATTGCGCAATGTCTATTCGCAAATGAAAGCAAATAAACACAAATAAAAACAAAATAGAGAGAAAACAAACTCCAAAAATTAAATAAAAATAATCAGGAAAATAGAGCTCAAATTATATGAATTTAGACATTTTAATGGGCTCAATCGGAGTCCGTATGAGGAAGAACGGGCTTTTGGAAGATCTAAATCTATAGAAAAAGCAAAATTAGATTTTTCTAGATTTTCTCGAATTATTTATCTACTAGAAATTCTGGATTATGATGTCATGCTGACGTTAGCCCTCAAACTTAGAATTAAAATAAATACAGGGAAAAAGGAATAGACACTGATATGTGAGCCCAGGGTCTATACGGTCCACAGACTTGGTTCACTGGTCTACGGGTGTATGGGTCCACAAAACAGTGTTTCTAACAGGGGGACCCAAATGGTAGTGACTCGGTTTATGGTGGATTGGGTTCACGTGATATCAGATCTGGGTTTGGTTTGGATCTGATAAGCGGGCGCTGACGCGTCAGGCATGTGGGCAACACATCGATGACACGCAAGCACGCTGACGTGGACGACCGCATCGACAAAATGACGGTGAGGGCTCTAGTTCCGATGGCTTCCAGCGAACGGCGGCATCTCATTGGCGTGAAGGCTAGCATCCGGTAGAGGGTGCTATTGTGAACCTAACAGTGTACTCACTGGTGGTCGAGGATGACAGTGGCGACTGGTGGCGAGGTTTAGGTGGCGGAGAGATGCGGTTGTTGTCGGGAAAGGAGTCCGGTGACGCTCCGACGTCGCGAAGGGGTGCACGAGGTAGACCTCGCGATGGCGGACCCAGCGGTGCAAACAACGTCGACAGAGCATCCAAGACGACGGCGGAATTGGCAAAATAAGACCTTCGGGGAAAAACAATAAAAGCTCGATTCCGGCGGCGCTAAGGGTTTAGGGGCGAGGTGGATTGGGGTGTCGGGATGAGATAGAAAAGGTGATCCTTGGGGTCCCTTTTATAGGGTCAGGGCATGCCGGAATGGCAAGATCCCAAATCAAGTCCGAAACGGCCACGATACGATTTCGGAGATAGGAAGGGATACGGGACATGATTTTGTTGGATTTGGATGCGGGGAATCAAAACGACACATTCGCCCAATATTTTCTTGTTGGAATTTCCATTATCGGACGAAGCTTCGAGGCCGATAATGGCGGCGGTGAGCGAGCCTACGCGAAGAGGATGAAGGAGAAGGAGAAGAACCTAACAGGTGGGGTCCACCTGCAAAGAGAGAAGAGGGCGAGCGCGGGCGGGCTAGTGCAGATGGAAAAGGCCACGTGGGCTGGGCCGGAGGGAAATAGAAATGGGTCGGGTCCAAGGAGATTCGACCCAAAGCATTTTTTGACATTTTAATTAGATTTTCCTTTTTTTTAGAAAATATAGAAAATGGAAATAGCAAATAGAAAATAACAAATGAACTCGAAAAAATTCTAGAAAAATCTAGAAAATATTTTCGAGCACACAAGACCCAAATAAAATATTTTTGACACTAATTTATGTTGAGATTAATTATATTAAATTGTTTTGCTATTGAAAGTCCATATTAAGCTTTATTAAAATTCACATAAATTTCTTGGGTGAATTTTCCAAAGGCTAAACTACTGAAAAGATTTTTAAGACTAGAAAAATTGGGATGTTACAAACCTCCCCCCTTAAAAGAATCTCGACCCCGAGATTCAGACTAACTAAAGAAAAGGCTAGGAAACTCGGCTTTTAGCTCTTCTTCATGTTGCCTCGTTGCTTCTCCTTCCGAGTGGTTGCTCCATTGAACCTTACAAAAACGAACGGTGTTGCTTCTAGTCTGGCACTCTGCTATATCCAAAATTTTGACTAGCTACTCTTTATAAGTCAGATCTTCTTTTAACTCAATTGAATCCAAGAGAGTTTGTTTTGTCGGCACACGAAGACACTTCTTTAACAAAGAGACATGGAAGACATCATGTACTCCTGCTAGCGACTGCGGTAGCTCAAGTTGGTAAGCAACTTCTCCTCGGTGACGTAAAATCCTGAAAGGTCCAACATACCTAGGGGCAAGCTTTCCTTTGGCATGAAACCATTTGACACCTTTAAGCAGGGTTACCTGAAGATAAACAAAATCCTCTGGCTCAAAGTTGACATCACGGTGACAATTATCTGCATAACTCTTTTGTCTAGACTAAGCTATCTTTAATCTTTCTTTGATCATAGACACTTGATCTTCTGCTTTCTGAATAATATTTTGTCTAAATACCTTTCGCTCGGCTGTTTCTGACCAATTTTGAGGGGTTTTGCATGCACGACCATACAAAGCTTCAAATGGTGACGTCTGCAAACTAGCCTGGTAACTATTGTTGTACGAGAATTCTGCATAAGGCAAAATCATATCCCAACTGGTATCATGAGCTAGAGCACAAGCTCTCAAAATATGCTCCAATATTTGATTTACTCTTTCAGTTTGCCCATTTGTCTTAGGGTGATAAGCAGTACTGAAATTTAAGTGAGTACCCAAAGCTTCATGTAGACTTTGCTAGAAACGAGAGGTGAACTGAGATCCTCGATCCGACACTGTCTTCTTAGGCACACCATGCAAGCTAACAATTCTTGACATATACAACTTTGCATGGTGATCTCCTAAGTACGTGGTTTTGACAAGCAAGAAATGAGCAACCTTCATCAAACGATCAACTATTACCCAAATCGAATCGTAGCCCGATTGAGTCCTGGGTAAACTAGTGATAAAATCCATTCTGATCTCTTCCCATTTCCACTCTGGAATCTTCAGGGATTGTAACAAGCCTGCTGGTCTCTAATGTTCTGCTTTTACTTTCTGACATACGTCACACAAGGCGACAAACTCTGCGACATCTCATTTTAATTTTGGCCAACAGAATTTATTCTTGACATCCTGATATATCTTAGTGCTTCTAGGGTGAATAGATTACTTCGAGTCATAAGCCTCTTTTAAGATTAGCTGTCTTAAACCATCAACATCTAGCACGCCGATACGTCCATTTATCCAAAGCGTATCTTGATCATCCTTGGTGAAATCCTTGAATTTTCCTTCTTCCATTTTGAGCTTAATGTTCTTAATCTCAGGATCATTTGGTTGGGCTGTACGAATCTACTTCTCCAAAGTAGATTGCACTTCCATACTGCCTACAAATCCTTCGGTTACCACTTCTAACTTCAGCTTCTGAAACTCTTCATGAAGTTCTGGGCAACTTTTCTTTACTTCCAAAGCATTGCAGTAGCTCTTACGGCTTAAATAATCTGTAACAACATTGGCCTTACCGGGATGATTGTGGATTCAAAAATTATAATCATTTATTAACTCTAACCATCTTCTCTGCCTCATGTTCAGGTCAGACTGAGTGAAAATATACTTCAAACTCTTATGATCTATGTATATCTCACAACGATTACCAATAAGATAATGATGCCAAATCTTTAAAGCATGCATAACGACAGTTAATTCCAGATCATAGGTAGGGTAATTATCCTCATGAGGTCTCAATTGCCTCGATGCATAAGAAACAACTCTTCCTTCTTGCATTAGGATGCAACCTAATCCTTGACGCGAAGCATCAGAATAGATATTGAAGTCCTTCTGAATATCTAGCAGAATTAGCACTAGGGTTGATGTCAAACGTTTCTTCAACTCCAGAAAACTTTTCTCGCAAGCTGGAGTCTAAGTGAACTTTTACACCTTTTTCAACAATTACGTAAGAAGCTTAGCAATCGTCGAAAATCCTTCGATGAAGCGGCGATAATATCCTACCATTTCCAAGGAACTGTAAATTTGAGTAACGGTCTTGGGCTGTTCCCAATGTAACACTGCTTTAACTTTACCCGGGTCGACTGCTACTCCTTGAGCTATCATCACTAGACCAAGAAAATCAACTTCCTTTTTCCAAAAAATCACACTTACTGAACTTAGCGTATAATTGATGCTCTCCAAGTTTATCTAGGATTAATCTCAAATGCTTGACATATTCTTCTTATGTCTTGGAATAAACCAAAATTTCGTCAATGAACACAACTACAAATTTTTCCAAATATTCCATGAATATCTTGTTCATCATGTTCATGAAATATGCAGAGGCATTAGTCAGACTAAAAGACATGACTAAGAACTCATAATGTCCATGCCGCGTAGAGAAAGCGGTCTTCGGTATATCCTTCGGACAAAAATTTAACTAATGGTAACCTGATCGCAGATCGATCTTTGAGAACACTCCGGCTCCTTTCATCTGGTCAAAAAAAATCATCAATTTGGGGAAGTGGGTACTTATTCTTAATAGTGACCTCATTAAGAGTACGGTAATCATTGCACATCCTAATGCTTCCATCTTTCTTTCTAACAAACAAGACTGGCGCTCCCCACGGCGACAAACTACGTCTCACGAAACCTTTCTCAAGAAGTTCTTCAATCTGCTTCTTCATCTCTACTAACTTACCGGTTGGCATCCAATAGGGTCTCTTATAAATTGGTGTTGTTCCTGGTACTAGATCAATGACGAACTCAATGTCATGGTCTGGTGGCATTCCTAGCAAATCTTATGAAAACACATTTGGATATTCTCTAACTATGGGTACATCCTCCAAAGAGACGGTCTTCGGGCTGTTGATTAACAGATGTCCATCACGCACTGTAGTGGCTAGAAACGTCACTTTCTTTCCACTGGTGCCTTCGACTGTTATGGCTCTTAGGCCACAATCTAGCATAGCTTTATGCTTTGTTAACCAATCCATGCCAAGAATGACATATAAGGTCTGGGTGTCTAAGACAATGAGGCTGGCTAGAAACTCAACTCCAGCTATGAGTAACTTAGCTCATAAAGATCCCACTCTAGAGCTTAACTCCGCTCTAGGCGATTGGACTAATACAGTATGCTTAAGATGCATAACTTCCAAATTATTCTTGGTTGCAAAAACCCGAGAAACAAATGAATGCGAAGCTCCGAAATCAAACATAACTAATGTAGGTACTGAGTTAACCAGAAACTTACCCAGTACGATGTCGGGTGCTTCCTGGGCTCCTTCCAGAGTGACGTGGTTGACACAGCCTCTAACCATAGATTGCAGTGCTCCTCCGGCTTGATCGACGACTTGAGGTACTCCTCGGTTGATGCTTGGTACTGGAGTCTTGGTTGGTGTGGCTCTAAGGTTGAAGCGAATAGGCATCATGGTTCCCTTCTAAGGGCAATTTGTTGGCAAAATGCCCTAACTCTCAGTAGATATAGCATAGTCTAGCTCCATTCTGCTGGTTGCCTCCTGGGTTGGGGTTGACCATTGTATGGTTACGAAAGTTCTGAGCTGTTGGACGAGGTGCTAAAACAGGTGCAGGCGTCCTGAATGAATTCTACAATGGAAAATGAGTGAACTATTGAGGAACTATTCTCGCTTTCTACTGAGACTGATGACTCCCTTGCTGAGCTATTCTACGCTTGCGGTTGTCCTCCAACTCTTTGCGCTTATCCTCAAGGATCAAAGCTTTATTGACTAGCTTTTGAAAATCTGGAAATGTATGGGCGATCAGACTGACTTGAAGCTGGTATTCAGTCCTTTCAGAAAGCGACTCTGATGAGCCTTGTCAGTGGCGGAATCTTCCACAACATAGCGGGCAAGCTGCGAGAATTTAGTGAGGTAGTCTATCACTGACATGCCTTCTTGTTTGAGTGCACGAAATTCATCCTTCTTTAGATCTATAATTCCTTCTAGCACATGATACCGATTTAAAAGTCAGAGAAAACTCTTCCTGAGCAATGCTCTCAAGGTCTCGTTTGCGACAAAAGTTCTCCCATCATTCAACAGTAACTCCCTCCATCTGGTGGGTCGCATAGAGAACCTCCTTATGGTCACTGCATTGAGTGATCAGCAGCTTCTTTTCGATGACACGAAGCCAATCATCGGCTTCTACTGGTGAGACATTCCCAGAGAACATCGGCGGGTGAGTCCTCATGAACTCTGCTAGCTTCGATGGTCCATGGTGATTATGAGCTGTTGGTGCCACGTTATTGTTGTTGTTTTGATTATTGTTCATATTTTGTATCTGGTTCATCATTGTGTAAATCATTTGTGTCTGAGCTGCCATGAACACTCCAAAGTTCTGTAGATCAATTGGGGGTGCTTGCGGTGGAATTGCTCCTGTGGGTGTCTGTTCATTCCCTTTTGACCCGTTGGTTCCAGAACCACTGGCAGTTGCGTTATGAGTCTGTACCATCTAGTGAAAGCTCCATATGTTAGATAAGGTAGCAAGCACAAGATAAGTTAAAAACTAGACGAGGGTAGGTTAAACCCAACAAACACAGCACAAAGAATCAACTGAAACACTTATATTATTTAGGGTCTTAGCATAGTTGCAACAAATGCCTAAGGGCTTTTGCAGCTCATACTTGCACACAAAGAAAACAAGAGCGAACCTAATACGCAAACTATCGTCTAAAGGACGACATTCCTAACCTTAAACTGACGCGACTCTCACACACTGAGCCTAGACTAACTCAACCTAAACCTGAGCAAACTTAGTCGCTGAGGTAACCTCTACAACCACGACGGTGCTTCCTCCCATTGAGAAGCTGAAATGCACAGCATCCTTGCAACCGGTCCCGATGCCCGGAACTAGTGCAAAGAGAACAGATGCTCGAGTGCAGCACGACCGCTCCTCTGGCTTTGCTGGCTCGTTGGGTTCTCTTGGCTCTTCTGGGTCTTCACATTTTTCAGGGTCTTCCTCTAGTTCTTCGGCCTCTTCTAGCTCCTCAGGATCCTCCTTTTGGCTCCTCGGGTTCCTACTACTCGTATAGAGCTTCTTCGAGCATTGCGATCCTCTCCTTAGCCATCTGTAGAGTCTTGTAGACGCACTCCAGCTCTGTGACAGTAGTCTCCAAGGATTCCTCCTAGGTAGCAGCAAACTAAGTAAGGTGCACCACAATTGCATTGTGTTCTCCATCCGTAGACGGGTAACAAGCTGGGAGGTCCATGGCGGCGGCATGGGGATGATAACAGAAGACTGTGTCTAACAGCTAGCGGATGTAGATGTCGTAGATCCTTAGGATGGCAAGGTACGACGACTCTTGAATCCCTTGAGAAAGACGATCCTCCGAATAGAGATGTTCAGGGGATGACTGGCTCTAGTGTCCCTCTGTGCGTAGATGGTTAAACAGCAAAGCACTCCACGGCTTCGACCGTTCACCACCCAGGTGGTGCCTCGGAACATCAGTCGATCGAATCCTCCAAGCACTTGCAAAAGCTTCCATAACTCTGTAGCAAGTTCTCCCTTACGCTCACCATAAGTCTGGAAATGAGGCATCTATCAAGATAGGCAAGAGGTAAGAATCAATTTAAAAACAGCGGGGAGAAGAAAAATTTCAGCAATAGTCGAGTCAAGAGAGACATAAGAGAAGTTAAGCAATTCAATTAAACTTGCAAGATAATTTTGCTTTAGAAAATAGTTTGGACAATCTAAGGACGACCGATCTAACTAAGGTCAAGACGTACAGTCAATATGGCTCTGATACCACCTTTGTCAGGACCTAAAAATGCAATTTTGAACCCTCCGTGTATAATGCACTAGTCCATGATCACGCTAGTGCACACAGTGCCAACATAGGTGAATATCGATCCATACAAGACGAATAATAGAATAAACGATTAACTTGAATAACAAATAATGGTTTTGACCTTATGGTCAAGTTTACACATATTAAGCCTCGCAGGGCTGACATTAAATAAATAAGCAGCAGTGGAACAAAATAAACTTCAGCGGAAACCCATCGACATGCCACATGCAACCGACTGGGATGAGGACCTAACGATCAGCAACCTCGTAGAACTACTCCTCAAAGGCAGGTGATGATTCCTCTACTTCAGCTGAATGATTGCAGCAATCATGAGTACATAACCGTACTCAACAAGTTGTACTACAGAAATGAAATTATAGATGATGGCTTATTACAAGTAAATTGGCTTATGTGGTTATTTTGCAAGAAAGCAACATGTACGATTGAATACAAATAATAGATCAAAAGCATAATTCAAAATAAATAAACAATAATAATTTAACAATTATTTTCACAAAGGACACAAAGCCTAATCAATTCGTTTCACATAACCATATGAATTATTCCACACAGCTGTTCCTTCCCAATTGTTTTATGAAAATCTACCCCTCGTGTGAAATCCCCGAGAATATCCATGACTGTGGACACGCGGCTATTCGAATAGATTGTTTAACACTCTACAGAGATTGTATACTTTATCCACACGATATAATCAGTGTAGCTAGCACTAATCATAACAAAACCTTTCCAAAACTTCATCTCAAACATTGACACTCCCGATGTGTTTTACCGTCGTACTAACCCAAACACAACGCTTTGGTACGACACACATCGTTGGACCTAGAAGCGGCGAACCGACCATTGATGTCACCTACAGAGTAGTCCACACCTCCACCCATCACTGAGCTCCTATCTTACATCCTGAGTAGTCAATGTCGAGAATCCGCAACTTACTAAGTTAGACCCGTCCCATACCAGGCATGTGGTCGTACAGTTATAGCTCAGGTCAATGGCGCACAAAGTTAAGTCCTTAATTGACCAAGGCGAGACTTCTAATTTCTAACTATGCCACGAAGATTAACATTCCTAATCACAAAACTCCACCATATCAGACAGTTTCCACCACTCGCATCAGTCTAAATTTTTTCCCACCTAGTTGATTAAGTGCAACACATGCCATCAATGAGTAATGACACACAATACCCAGTTTTACACAAAGTTCTATAACAACTTAGTCAAATTTATATTTGCAACTCAGATGACAGTGATTAACTCATTGCATGGCTAAGCAATCTACTCGTATCTAACCAACACAACTTGGTGCTACGATAATACCAACTAGTAATTAACGAATCTAGGGAGACAAAATATCATGACATTACAATAGGCAAGGTGGATATAAACAATTTGGATATTTAACTAATCCCAAAGTAGTTAAATAATTACTTAAAGTAAATGCAATAATTGAATCAAAATAATTTTATAAAACTGGGTTTAATATGATCAAAGGTACAACTTGCCTTGGAATAGATATTGGTACTGGTCTTGGTCTTGGTGAACTCCTCCTTCCTCAAAATCTCCCGAAGTAGCAACATCTATTCTCAAACGAAAGCAAATAAACACAAATAAATACAAAATAGAGAGAAAATAAACCCCAAAAACTAAATAAAAATCTCAAAAAAATATAGCTCGAATTTAGATAAATTTAGAAATTTGAATGGGCTCAATCGGAGTTCGTATGAGGAAGAACATGCTTTTTGAATATCTAAATCTAAAGAAAAGCAAAATTGGATTTTCTGGATTTTCCCAATTATTTCTCTACTGAAAATTCTAGATTATGACATCATGCTGACGTCAGCCCTCAAATTCAGAAATAAAATAAATCCAGGGAAAAAGGAATAGATACTGACATGACCCGGTCCACAGACTTGGTTCACTGGTCTACAGGTTTATGGGTCTACAAAACAGTGTTTCTGACGGGGGGACCCACATGGCAGTGACTCGGTTTATAGTGGATTGGGTTCACGCGAGATTGGATCTGGGTTTGGTTTGGATCTGATACGTGGGCGTTGACATGTTAGCCACGTGGGCGATATGTCGATGACATGCAAGCAGGAGGCTGAGGTGGCGATTAACACGACACTAACGTGGACGACTACGTCAACAAAACCACGGCGAGGGCTTGGATTCTGATGGCTTCCAGCGAACGGCAGCATCTCGTCGGTGGTGAAGGCTACAATCCGGTAGAGGGCGCTATTGCGAACCTGACGGTGTACTCACTGGTGGTCGAGGATGACGGTGGCAACTGGCGGCAAGGTTTAGGCAGCGGAGAGATGCAATTGTTGTCGGGAAAGGACTCCGGTGATGCTTCGGCGGCGCGAAGGGGTGCACGAGGTAGAGCTCACGATGGCAGACCTGGCGGTGTAGACAACGTTGACGGGGTGTCCAAGACAGCGGTGGAATTGGCAAAAGAAGTCCTTTGAGGAAAAAGCCTAAAAGCTTGATTCTGGTGGCGCTAAGGGTTTAGGGGCGAGGTGGTTTGGGGTTTCGGGACGAGATCAAAAAGGCGATCCTTGGGGTCTCTTTTATAGGGTCAAGGTATGTCGGATTGGCGAGATCCCAAATCAAGTCCGAAACGGCTACGATACGATTTCGGAGATAGGAAGGGATACGAGACGCGATTTTGTTGGATTTGGATGCGGGGGGATAAGGGAAATCAAAGTGACACGTTTGCCCAAGATTTTCTTATTGGAATTTCCATTGTCAAACGAAGCTTCGATGTCGGTAATGGCTGCAGTGAGCTAGGCTACGCGAGGAGGATGAAGGCGAGGGAAAAGAACCTGACAGGTAGGGTCCACCTGCAGAGAGAGAAGAGGCGAGCGCGGGCTAGCTGGTGCGGAAGCAAAAGGCCACGTGGGCTGGGCCGGAGGTAAAGAGAAATGGGCCAAGTCCAAGGAGATTCAGCCCAAAGCATTTTCTAAGATTTTAATTAGATTTTCTATTTTAGAAAATACAGAAAATGCAAATAGAAAATGAACTCAAAAAATTCTAGAAAAATCTAGAAAATATCTCCAAGCACTAGAACCCAAATAAAATAGTTTTGATACTAATTGATGTTGAGATTAATAATATTAAATTATTTTGCTATTGAAAGTCCATATTAAGCTTTATTAAAATTCACATAAATCTCTTGGGTGAATTTTCCAAAGGCTAAACTACTCAAAAGATTTTTAAGACCAGAAAAATTGGGATGTTATAAGAACCTTTGGGGTTCCATTTTTTGGGTCACTGGTCGCTCCCACGCCACCGCCGCCGTTCCCATGCCTACTAATGCCTCCTCTGCTCTACTCTGTTCTGTGATGCGTTCCTTGTGTTTTGCTCACTGAGTCAATGACATTAGTAGCCCACAAATCATACTCTATCCCCTTTCGACCTCTCTCTTTCTCACTAACTAACACTTGAGCAACCATGTGTTATACTCAATGTTTTGCATTATAAAATCCGAATGGAATATTCCTCGCCTTCTCAATTTCCAGGAATTTCCAATCCCGATAAACTTTCGGGAGTTCGTTCTCTTCCGTACTAACTCCGAATTAGTCGATTCTTGTTCCTAAATTCATATAAATTCATAATCTCTCTATTGATACCAGTTGTATCATTTTTAGATTTTATTTGTTTTTCTGTTATTTTATTTTCTCTCAAGTTGCACATGTAGAGTCCAACACCATCAACACCAGTTTGGACCAACCGCACGTGTTAACCTCCAACTTCAATGAAGGCGAGTCTCCTTTGAACATTTTGTACCTATGATTTTTAAATTATGTTTTTAGTTTTTAAATATTACACATTCCTATTTCACATAAAATGACGAGTTCAAATTGTAGATTATTAGTTAAACATAAAATTGTTAATGTCTTCCTTTGATA
Organism: Phyllostachys edulis; assembly: GCA_036346405.1. Taxonomy (NCBI): domain Eukaryota; kingdom Viridiplantae; phylum Streptophyta; class Magnoliopsida; order Poales; family Poaceae; genus Phyllostachys; species Phyllostachys edulis. Next base: position 21,821,679 of record CM070566.1, read on the forward strand.
ATTGTTATCCTTATACCTTGTAACCCTAGCATAGCAATTTCGTAATATTGATTACAATATTGTGGAACAGTTAAACACGGTAGAATTGCTTAGACATGCCTTTTAGTCTGGATCAACCTTTAGGGGGGAAAACCATTATTACCCTTTATGCTATAGTTTGGAAAATGCATGTATGACATTAGGTAATGTCAATAATTGGAAAATAAAATAAATGGTGGAAATTGTTTAGACTAGGGAGAGTGGCATGAGTTTTGAATATTTCGCCCTAGTCGATTAAGGACCGACGCTTGTGTCTATTCAAACCGAGCAATATTGTACAACCACATGTCCTAAATGGGAATCACATGGCCAACTAATTTAGCATATTCTAGCATGATGCCCGCAGGCTGTAGTTGTTAGTTGTTCCTTTTTGGGATTGTGCAGACGATGGTATAATTGACGTCCATGTATGTTAGGGCTTGCTCTGGGCGATGGTAATAGACATCCATGTCCGGACAGGTTATCCCCCACAACGGTGAGCTTTGGGTCGATGGTAAATGACATCCATGACTTGGGGTTAAGCTTATCGGGCGGGTTGGTGTTAGAGCGTGGTATTGTATAGGCCTTGTGATAATCGGTTAGTCGCAAGCCCAAGGAAGCATGTCATGGCCGACATTATAAGTTGACTATCTTGTGTGGATAAAGTTGTACAACCTCTGCAATGTGTAAAACTATTCAAATAGCTGTGCCCACAGTCAAGGACGGGTAAGGTGCGTTTTCACATGGTAGATTTTAATTTTGTAATTAAGGAATTATTTTGGGAATCCGGGAGTAGTTAAAACTCTTAGATTGTTATTCTAGCAGTTAGAGCTAGTTAGGCAGCTAGAGCCCTACTCATGAAAACTTGGCAGTTAGAGCCACATTATTGGTGACGGGTAGCTAGAACCTTCACTAGACAATCAATTTAATTTAATTATTGAAACTACATTTGTCAAATGTGCTTTATGAAAATGTTTAAACATAGAATATTGCTTTGTGCAAAAGAACCCTATAGCCCAATTGTTAAAACTATGCATATGCATATTTTCCTAAGACTCGCAGAGTACTTTACGTACTCACATGCTACACTCAAAACAAATCTTAGAAGTCTTCAAGGATGCCGAGGACGACTACGACAACTATGCATGTGGGTTTGATGAAGGACACCCGGAGTACTAGGTTGCCCTCCCCAGTTGAATGCCTATGGGTGATTCGATGGACCATCTCAGAGTTTACTCTTTTATTATTTCCACTACTATCAGACTTGAGGTCATTTGATCTTTATTGTAATAAGTGACCATAAGGCCGGTACTAAGTTGTTTATTAATGTTATTCCGTGATTCAAACTTGTTATCAACATTGTATCCACTGTGTGCACTAGCTACTGATTAGGGACTGATACAGAAATACACAAAGGGATCAAATTCAAAAATCTGGTCCCGATACTCAGCACCCCACCGCCCACCTCGACCACCAAAACATAATTCATGTGCTCGGGAATGCGCCATGCACACACACGAGGCGGAGGGGCGCAGGAGAGGGGGCGATGTGGAGGAGAAGGGGGTCGTCTAGGAGGTGGTGGTCAGGATGGGGCTGAGCGGCAGTGGTGATAGCGGGGGAGGCGGCGGTGGCGGGTAGGGTGGCGGCTAGGGAGCAGAGATGTGGGGTGGGGGTGGGGGTGGTCAGCCTCGGCACTGGCGAAGTGAAGCAGGTAGAGGGGGAGTGAAGAAGAAGAGGAAGAGTGAGGAGGAGGAAGAGCAGGAAGAAGAAGGGTAAGATGGGCATTTTGACAATTTTTTAGTGCTTAACGGCAGCTGGACCTAACAAGGCTAACAGGAGTGGCAAAAAAGGGATGAAAGTTGAGATCTGTTGGCAATGAAGGGTGGAGCAGTTTCACCATAACATTTTAGGGATATGGCCAACTTTTAGTGACAAATAAGGATTTTTTTTTCTAGACACAATTGTCCATTAGTGTCAGGTTAACTTTATGGCTTATCACGCCGGGGGCAAGGCGGCCACGTGTTATCAATCTCAATCGTGTCCACGTGGACCTGGTATCTTGCACTACACATATGCTCATTGTCTAAAAAAGGGATATCATGAAGGCAAAGACAAACCAGCTAGTCCAAAATGTAAAGACTTCTTTTGGTGAGGTCCACTTTATACTCCCCCATTTCGCTATATTTGTCTATGACCACGGGAGTATCCGTTTCAATATGTTTGTCCATTGAGAGAATCTAGAGTATAGTTATTGCAATTTTTTCACTCTCCACCCTTACTTAAATGTTTTGGAATAAAAATTTAAGTGGTTGAGTTGTCATTTAATAATGTATGTCTGGTCATTTCTCATTATCTATTTCTTGGATAACGTTAAAGATTGAGCCTGATCCATCAGTCGCTCCCACGGTCCCACTTTTTACAGTTCAAGTGACGCCTTATCCACTCGACCACACCCCCACAGGCCAAAACCACACATTCCTCCTCTCCCAGACTTCCTCCTCCTACGCTATCTCTTCTCTCTCCTCCTCAAATACATCTACCCAACGAGCTCCGACCGAGCTACACCCACCAACGAGCTCCGACCGAGCTACGCCCACCAACGAGCTCCAAACTTGCTCCACATCTATTTTTAGCCAAACATCACGCTCACGGAGTTCATACACGCTGCTCGTGCTCAAGTAGTTCGATTGCCACCGGTTTGAGCTCACCATTGCTCGCACTCGAGGAGTTAGCCAGTCGTGGCCAGAGCTCGTGTGGAAGTCTCTCCTTATAAGGAGTGGCAAGAGCTCGCCGGATCTGGCAGGGCCAAGGTCGGGGGAGGTAGGGGAGGCCGATGAAGAGCGAAAGGCTGGTGATGAAGTGGTGGTGTGGGCACCATGCCAATCACTGCCGCTCGCCCCGCCCATCCTTATATAGGCTTGTTTTAGATGTTTCTCCATATTTTTGCAGCACGTTTTCCCAATTGTTTAATGGAGTGTTTGATTTTGTTGCAATGCCTCTTCTTAAATTTCATTGCAATAGGTATTTTTTGCGGCTGACATTTTGATTCGCTGCATCAAACTTTTTTTTTGTTGCATTAGGGATGTCGAATTGTTGCACCCGGGAAATTGATGTATCTCTTTTAATTTTGTTGCAAATTTGTTTTTGGTTTGTTGCATCTAAAAGTTCAAGATGTTGCAGCGTCGCATTGTCAATTTCTGAACAAATATCAGTTGCTTTGGATATTTCAGTAGTCTTTCAATCATATTTAAGTTGAACATTGAATAAGTCCAACTCAGATATATTGAAATTAGTAAGAGAATGAGTTTATTTTTCGAGTGTTTTTTGTAAGTTTTCATGCTTTGTTGAACAATTGTTGTGTATGTGACAGAAAAAGTTGCATACGTTGTCTTTAGTTGTTGCGCTGGGAGGGGGAGTGTACGATAGGAACCTTTCCATCAGATGTCCGGGCGCTAGTCTTTCTCCTATTTCTTAGATTTAGTGTTTTCGTGTTGTATGTATGATGGGCTATAGACAAAAATAACACAGCGGAGAGAGTTGTACATAAGTTGCCGATCGAATTGGGGCAGAGAGCTGCCAGTTTTTTTATGTTGAGTAGGAGATACCCATTACAACATTCTGTTAGTGCACCAGTAAAAGAATATACAAAATCTTGGTGTTGTTTCTATGGTATGAACTTTTCTTTTGGTTTGTACTACAATTCAAGCAGATGGTTCCTTCGGCTGCCGTGGACATGTTTCTAAAAGCAAATCTAGGCATGGCCTTTTGTAGCTCTGACGTGGATGCACGAGAGTCAAGAAGCAGAACACATGCAAGGGGGAGTGATCCCTAAGCCTCGCACTGCACAGTGCTACAGTGCGTGTACGTAGGCATCTTCAGGCCTCTGTCAAAAGGGGGGAAACGCGGAGGATCGATTGCTACAGTGCAGCCGTTAGAGCGCTCTCGCGATTACTGTATCTACTACGGAACTGCTGGTTCTACAGTACATGTTGAAATTAGCTTGCACACCGCTCTCATTCGACGCCCAATCGAGGGCTTCGCCTACGATACTACAGCCTACGGGACCCTGAATTTCCTCTGTTCTTTCGAGGAGCTACGGGGTCAAGGGCTGCTTATGGTTTTTATCAGACATTCAGAACAGACATAACAGATGATCTCTACAAGTCCATCTCATCTCTTTGCATAATTAATGTAAAACCCCATATCTCACTTTCAGTTCAATTGTTTAAAAATATAGAATTTTTAAAACTTTCTGAAACATCTTGCTCATATTCGAGCTTCTAGGTTTTTTTTTGAAGACATTCATCGATATTCGAATTTTTGAGTTGTTATTTGAAACTTCAATATGAAAACTGAGAGTTGGTTTTGAACCTGAGTCTAGAAAGAAAAGAAAAAGGAAATATTTCTTTTCTTCCTTTTCTTTCCTCTTCCTGGCTTTTCCTTACCAGGCCTACGCACCAGCCGCTAGCTCACTGCCTCCCTCCTTCTTCCTCGCTCACCCATCACCCACGCTACTTGCGCCATCCCAGTCCCGTCAACACCCACGCCCGATCCACTCCTGTCGCCTCGCCATCCCCGCACTGCTCCTCGCGTCACCCAACCGCCCTCGTCCATGCCACACGCCACCTGTCTTCTCCCTTTGCCCTGTCGCCGCCAAGCCACGCTTCCACGCCGCCTGACATTGCCCCGTCCCATCAGTCCCCATCGCCATCGGTTCTCCCCTCCCTTTTCCTTACCTATAAATGGTAGGCCACCGCCTCTTGGCCATCCTTCTCCTTTCCCTTTCACGTCCAGGAGCACCAAGCTAGACCGCCATCTTCTCCGCTGTGCCCTACCGAGCTGCACTGCCACCCGAACGGGCTCCGGCCGCATCCTCCATGCGCGCCAGCACCATCTCGGCATCCTCGATCTTGCACTTACCATTCCCCTTCCCTCCTCACAGCTGAAACACGAGGGCATGCCCCATCTTCTTCCCCTCCAGCAGCTGTTTCGTTCGCTGCCACCGCATTGCCTCCTCATTCCGATCGCCCCGGTGAGTGTTTCGTCCCTCCAAGCGCGTCAAAGTGTGTTCCCATGACCACTGAATCCTTCCCCTTACTCAATTTGAACCCTCACCCATAGGAGCACGGCATTGACCCTTCTTCCCCTATTCCGGCCGAAAACCGCTGCTCGCCGTCGCCACCTTCCCATGGTGATCCCCTCTCCAATTCCTCGCGCAGGGAGCATCGCCTAGGCTCCCTCATCCTCCCCCATCCTCTGGTTTGCACTCTCCACTACCCGGCCATCACCCCCTCATCGAGCTCATCGCACCACCATGGGCTCACACCGCCCGCCCATCATGGCGCGTCTCCGCCTCCACCGACAGACCCAGTGAGTTCCCCTCGTCCCCCTGAAGCTCATGCTCGCCTCCGTTCATCCCCTCTCCCTCTTTGATGTCGCCGCCCCTTTTTCCCTCCACGATCGGCCGCTGCGCTCCATCTTCTGGCCACCAACGTCCACCGCCCCCACTGCAACCACCTCCCCTCCCCAGTTCCATTTTTCCCGACCACGCCGCTTCGTCCCCCTCAACCGGTCTTGCCCTGCCGCCGCCGCCTCCTTCCGTCTACTTACTGGGTCTATCTTCCCTGTTGCCCTCTTTGCGTATGGGCAACTAATAGGTGGGCCCCCCTTTGTAAGCCCTCTGTATGTGGCTTTCTAGAAAGGAAGGTATGACAGTGGGCCATCCCAGTTAATTAGTTGATTAATTGAAACCAAGTGGTAGGACTACTGTTAACAGACATATCAAATTACACTTATATTTTTGTTAAGTTAATTAGTAGTTAGTTTTAGGTGATTAGTTTAGATAACTACATGCTAGTTAGGTTGTCTTTGGCAGTGAGATTGAAAGAACAAAAGCAGTTATGAGTCGCATGTTCAGTATAGTGGTTTCATTAGCATGTGGATCCTAGGCCATGGATGTAGTACTGGTAACAATGGAATCAAGTCAGTTAGTGATTAGCTAAGATGATGTAGTCGTGTTTAGACATATGCAAACACACATGATCCAACACCAGTAAATCCTCGGCAATTGTTGTAAACTTAGGATGGTTACTAGGTCATGACACATAGGGTATAGATAATGGTTGAGAAATAGTGCTACTAGACAGTCACGAAGGTTAGCGGTAGCTATAAGCCTAGTTTCATGTTAGTGATAGTAACCAAAATGATAGGGTTGATCGCTACGCAAGGACAAATAGATGAGAGCCCATAGGTCTTGTAGTATAATTATCTACTTAACGAGAAGCAATCATTAGCGTGTGTTGTAGCCAAGGGTTAACCTAGTATGATAGGTTTAGTTTAGTGTATGATAAGCCTCACAAGTAATGAACTTAACTAAAGATCACCTCATAAGATGACTCCAAACCCGTAGATGCCCCTAATCAAATTATAAGGCTGATGTCTAGCCAATGCTTGGGAGTTCCAGCTAAGGCTCATGAAACTTCCTTGATAACTATGAATCGATAAGAAAACCATTGAGTGAACTAGGTCCCATATGTTAGTGAGACTTATGTCTGCCCAAATCAAACTCCACATTTATGCATAGGTCTCACCTGACTTTTATGGAACTTTCTTGGTAAATAGGAAGTAATAACTAAAGAAACTATTAGATCAGCTAGGCGCTGTGTATAGACTCCCATTATCATCCATCATCATCTGCTCCCAGTAACAGCACCCTTCGTGATCCAAAAGTGGATCAAAGAGTCCGACCTAACCAGGTACTCTCTCACATCTAAGGTAACAGATGCGGAATATTCTTATGAATATTCTCTCCCTCCCATTGGAGTCCTAACTCCTTGCACCAGTGGACTACCCGAGAGCCTAATCTCTCTCGCCCTCACTCCGTATCATACGGTTACCTAACTCTAAGTCTAACTGTCAACCAAAGACCCCAACACTAGACCAGAAGGATAGAGTTTGGATTTATCTATTTCGTCCGAAGTATTTCCTTCATCAACTTCTGTGGTTATACTTTTTCTGCAGTATTTCCTTCATCAACTCCAGATGAGTATGTTTTGATCTCATCTGAAGTACTCCCTTCTTTCAAGATTCCAATAAGTATGTTTAGTTTTGTTTGAAGTGTTTTCCTCCTTCAAACATGCCTAGTTTTGTTTATTTTTATTTGAAGTGCTTCATTTGATTTGAATGTTCTTGGTTTATTGGATTTCATTTGGTTTCTTTTATATGTTCTCGAGTTCAATCGTATTCTACGTAGATAGAATCTGAAGCTATGATGGAATAGAAGTTCAAGATAGAACAAGAACAAGGTTATCAGAACATTGAGCAGGATGATTATCAGAACATTGAGCAAGATGATTATCAGAACATTGAGCAAGGCGAGTCAACACTTTGATCATTTTGCTCCTAAGTTTTAATGCAATTTATATTGTGTTCAAATTATGAAATTGCATGGCTAAGTTTTATATGTGTTTGTTGCTTTAGCTCATAGATAATGCCCTAACTAAAACTGAGTATAAAGTTCCAACCCTTGAACTTGGACATTATCCTTGTCACCCTAGATTAATGGAATACCTGATAGCTACTAAATATGTACTTAAAAGTCATGCTTAGCTATGTGTAGTGACATTGACATGCGGGCAGTAAATTACCCCGATATCATTAAATACATGAAAATGAGATTGGGCAGCCGAGGCTGGAACTTGGCTGATATGTTGACTATAAAGGTATTTTTAAATATAAGTGAAAACCCGAAAACATATTTCGACTCGGGTGGCTGGAAAGAGTAGTGGGTGCCGAGGGTACGGCAGAGTGGGTATGGGGAAGTACCGCCTGAGTCAATTAAGGACCTGGATCTTGTGATGACCTATCGTGTAAAAATAGTGCAATCACAAGTCTATAATAAGTACGACTTGGCTGATTAATTTATTTGCCTCAATGTTGCTTTCATCATCCCGCTCATGTGGCATGTATTACAGTCTTAGTGGACAACCACTTCGGGGTGGCGCGACTATAATACATTAGGAAACTACTACGACACAAAAGGGGGCTACGGGGAGTGGCATGCACTATGGCCTTAGCTGACAACCACCTAGAGGAGTGGAGTCCAAAGGGTGGCACGACTGTATTGCATTAGGAAACCACCCTCCGTAGCGAAACCTAGCAAATGAAGTTGCGTTGGGTAGGGCATTGTGAAGGCCTTGTGATAATCAACTTAGTTGCACACCTATGAAAGTGTGTCGGAGACATTGTGAGTTGATTGTCTCTTATGGGTAAAGTGTACGAACTCTGCAGAGTAAAAAAAACTATCTGGATAGCCATGCTCACGGTCATGAGTGGTGCCAAGAACTTACTTGAAGTAGCTCTCATTTTCATAAAACATTTTGTGGAAGGGAATGAAAAGATAGGGTGGAGCCCGTGAATTGAGATGGCCTGGTCGAGGACGGTGAAAAGTACAAGATGTGATCCGAGGAAAGAATATGAGCATTGAGTGGGCGGGGTCACTCAATGGTATAGGAGGTTGGAACCACCACTATTAGTACTTTACAACAAAAATCAGTTTATCAAAACTTGTGTTAGTTAAAATGCTATGTCTTAGGAATTGCTTACTAACTTTCTAGTTCAAACTTAGCTTTTTGCAAATAAAAGAACCATGAACATCCTTTTGATTAGGCTTGCATATATAATAATTACATTCTGTGTGTTGGCTTGCGAGTATGGTTGTATACTCATGCTCGCTCTTTATATTCTTTTAGGCAGTAAGCATAAAAGAAGGCTATATAGATAATTATGAGTATTAATTGGTCAAGACTGAAGATCAAGAAAACCAAGAACTAGGTCGCGAGCCCCAGTCAATTGTCTGTAGATATATTGTGAGGGTTCCACGTGTTGTGTTTTAATCCCGCTTCCGCTGCTAATTCCTTAAAGGTATTTGTCCTGGTCAGCTATTCTGAAAGACAAATGTCGTAAGGTATATTTATGCTTTATTTATTATTATGCAATTTGAGTGTTGCTTTACATTTCCGTCATCTGGTGTGTGTGATTACGTACCCCACTGAAAGATGAACAATGCTTCATTCAACCCATACATTTTTGGCGTATCTTATCGTAGAAGAAGATGCCAATTAATTGGTTATTATGTGAGCTCGAGCAGATTCCATTGAACGGGTGTAACGAAGCCATATCAATTACCAAACATACGGAGTATATTAGGGGATTACAGTCCTGTACGCAGGTTCAACACATGATGTTTCATGGTTAAGACTATATATATGGCTCGAGGAAGATGTCATGACAACATGCCAAGACAGAAAGCTATAACATACTAAATATTTTTTTTAAAAAAAAGAACAGACAGAAGCTCTGCCATTCATTAAAAGAGAATTTTTTTTATTTAATCTTTTTTTATTAATATTTTAAAATTAATCTCTCACAAACTTTATTTCCAATTCTGACCCCTTTGGTCACGCCACCTCCCGTGGCGTGACCAAATTGAACTGTCACGCCACCAGTGGCGGCGTGGCCAAAGGTGCCAGGTAAGCCCTCGCCCGCGCGCCGCGCCAGCGTGGAGGGCTTGCGTGGCAGCTGTCACGCCTTCTTTCGTGGCGTGACAGAGACCGATTGTCACGCCATATTTGTTGGCGTGACAAGGGCTGTCCAATTTTTTTGCATTCTATTTGTATGAAAAACAGTTGAAGATACGGTGGTACATAATGCCATGTACATATAACATGTCTCTATTCATAACTTGAAAATATAATATATAGACCTCTCTACATAAGTAAATATAACACCATCCTTTTTAGCTGAGAGTAAATAGAATATATAGACCTGTAATCTTTTTGTTGGATGCCTTACTACACGAAGAATTGAAAGCGAAAAGACGACGAGATTTAAAGTTGCGAATTAAAATAGACTTCATAACAAAGCTTGGAATAACATGGCGCACAGGGTTTGGTTACATACATAAGAAACAACATCATGCACGATGCAATAAACCAAAGTTCTCCTCGATACATATCGCCTTTTTGAATGGAAATAAATTAGACCTTAGGAACTAATGCGGAAAGGTGCCTCGTACAACCCACATGGAGTGTTCTCCAGCTAGACGCCTCGGACGTGGCTGACCGTCGTTGTAGTGGCACGCACATATGCAGCTAGGGTTGGCGTAGCAGCATGAGGGATCATAGGAACTTCCTATGTTCACGACCTCCTCGTTGCCCTCTCATGTTGCATCTGCTGGCGGAGGTCATCATTTGCTCCTTGAGATCTTCAATTTAGCCTCCAAATCAAAGATTCGATCCCACAATACCTCTCGTACCTCACAACATAGTAAGCATGGGGAGGATCGATCCAATGGGTAAAGTTACATTTAAGTCATCTCTTTGTAAGGAACGGTTAGTATGGAGGATGTATTAGCAGTAAGTAACCTGAACAGAACTACGTACCCCAGAGTATGGGCATCGGAAGAAACGTCGTCCGCCATCGAAAGGGCCGTCTATGACCTGCACGATAGCGTCCTCCCCGTGTCCGCATTTCGGCCACTTAGGTTGGGCACGCTTGTTCGGCACCAACCGGTAGTTAGGGCCGAAGTCCTCCCTCCTTTCCAGGCAAAGGTCTTGCTTCGGCGACCCCGGTTGGACTGGTCCCTGGGCGTCTGCCATGGTATGTTAGTGTATGACAGAGAAGGTTCTTTTTTCTACGGTTTGAAGGATCGAGTAGTCCTTCTAGAGCATGGGGTGCACAATTTATAGCTCCCGGGGGGGGCAAGACCTGACGGGGTAATGTGTTAGGTTGTAGATAACAAGACTTAACGGGGCTGTCTGCTTTGCGCAGAGATAAGACCAAACGAGGCAGCTTTGTGTAGTAACAATACCGGACGGGGCAGCTTTTGCGCAGTGACAAGACCACACGGTGCAGCGTTGCAGTGACAAGAGCCAAAGGACACAGCCTTGGAGAGTAACAAGACAAGATAGGACAACTTTGCGCAGTGACAACTCTGATCGCCTCACCAGCTTTTCAGAACGAAAAGACATTACTCTGCAAGGAAAGACGTAGAGTGTTATCACGTCGATCAGAGAAAGGATGATTGTCGGTCGCAAGGTGTCTCCTTTGGTCTTATCTCTGCGAAAAAGTCGCCCGTGTGGGCTTATGCGCACAAAGTCGACTCATTTGGTCTTATCATCAAGCGCATGGTGTGGTTAATTTCATGCGAGTAGAGTCTTGTCTTGCTTTGCGAGTGATGTCTTATCGATGCGAAAAGCGTAACCTAAACTTAGACCTAAACCTAAGACTTTGACCCTAACCCTAACCCTGAACCAATCTAAAACCTAAGACTTTAACCCTAACCCTAACCCTAACCCTCAATCTGAAACCCTAATCCTGACCCTTGACCTATAAACATGAAACCCTAACCCTAACCCTAACCCTAAACCTAAAAACCACCCTAACCGTAATCCTAAAAGCCTAAAGCCCTAACCCTGACCCTCAATCTAAAACCCTTACCCTGAATCTGAACCTAAACACCTAAAACCCTAACCCTAAAAACCTAAAATACCAACCCTAAACCTAACCCTAACCCTGAATGAAACCTAAGACTTTAACCCTAACCCTAACCCTCAATCTGAAACCCTAACCTTGAACCTTAACCTAAAACCGTAACCCTGACCCTTGACCTATGAACCTGAAACGCTAACCCTAACCAACCCTGAACCTAAAAACCTAAAGCCCTAACCTAACCCTACAAACCTAAAGCCATAACCTGACCCTTGACCTAACCCTGACCCTCAATCTAAAACCCTAACCCTGAATCTCAACCTAAACACCTAGAACCCTAACCCTAAAAACCTAAAACCCTATCCCTAACCCTTGTCACGCCACCATACACGGCGTGGCCGAAGCATTGTGCCACGCCAAAATGCTTCGTGTGCCAAAGAGCTTGCCAAAAAGGGCCATCCCTGCCAGGGCTAAGTCCTGCCACGCCATTTCCACTAGCGTGACAGGACTGTATTGTCACGCCACCCTTAACGGCATGGCAAAAACGTGGTGCCACGCCAATATGCTTCATGTGCCAGAGGGGCTTGCATTTTGGACCGTCGCTGCCGGGGCTAAGTCCTGCCACGCCTCTTACGCTGGCGTGACAGGATTGTATTGTCACGCCACCTTGTACGGCGTGGCAAAAACATGCTGCCACGCCAATATGCTTCATGTGCCAAAGGGCTTGCATTTTGATCCATCGCTGCCGGGGCTAAGTCCTGTCACGCCAGTGTAAGTGGCATGGCAAGACCGACTTGTCACGCCACTAATAACGGCGTGACAGTATCACTCACCTGCATTGAATCAACCAAACACTGATTTCATTCAAATAGCAATAAGAATATAACAGCAATAAGAAGCATCCGAAGTTCATTACAATGATTTCATTCAAACAACAATAACATGCAACCATCATCCATCTCATTTCATTCAACATTCAAAATGGCCATACAAAGTTCCATAAGATATGAACTGTACAAAATGCAAGCACATAGTCATTCATCCCATCAGTTGCGCTTTCGGGGCGCACCCGACCCCAGCGTGAACCTCGCTACTGGGTGTTGGCCTCGCGTGCCCTCGACGACGTTTACGGAACTAATGTCCGCGCGATCACGCCGTTTACGGCGGCGTGGTGGGGTGTCCTGAGTCGGCTGTGTCGAGGATGGTGCATCAACCAGGTCCTTGAGGAGCATCTCGTCGGGAATCCTAGCAGCGACGTCCTTCTCGTCCTCCTCCTCGTCCTCCCCGGCCTCCTCCTCGGCCTCCTCAGCCTCCCCGGCCTCCTCCTCATCCTCCTCGGCCTCGTTTGAGCCACTCCGAGCCGGGCCAGGTAGCATGACCTCTCCCGATGCCGCCACACAACTCATCTTTGCGGCCAGTCGCCGGCATTGGTGGCGAACCAACTACAAGGTTGAACAACAAAAAGGTAGTGAAGTTTAATGCAACAAAATAAATAACAAGGGATAACATGTTAATTTAACGTAGTGTGTGTTACCTCAGTGAAGTCCCGGAAGCGTTGGAAGCTCCCCTCCGAACCCTCCTGTAGCATGAGAACCTTCCCGGCCTCGTTGCTTATGCGGGCGAGCTGCTTTCCCTACGAACGGGAAAACCCATTCAATTAGCTTACGCATGGTGACATTGCTAATTAGTGGTGTGATACAATGTACTCACGTAGTAAGCGTTGATGGGGGCCCTCTCCGGCTGAGTGCCCGTCCGTGTGAACTCATCGTAGTCGTCCACGATGTCCTCCTCGTCGTCATCACCATCATCTACATCCGCGCCGGTCATTGCGGTCGAAGTTGGAGGCAGCGCGCCGTGTAGCCACCGTGGTATCGATGAAGTTATGCCTCGATGGATCTGCGTCCGTCCACTGGACCGATTTGTTCGGTCTGCCACTCCAACACGTAGGCTCGGTGATAATGTGACCAGTCGGTGTGCCGGTACCTCCGCCTTTGGTTCATCCTGCGACGGCGACAATCTAAAAGTTAGCACGAAAACCGCTACCGAAGCTGCACATACACGACGAGGACTTACCCATGAAGGTTTATATCTGTCGAGAACACCGCTAGTAGCCATGCATGAAACTTCCCAAACCGCCTCATGACCCGATGGAGCAAGCGGTACTCCTTTGCATGGAAGTAGATCAATGGCGAGAGGTCAACCACGAGTCTGGCCCCGCCGCACATCGGGTTTAGCGCAAAGCCATCGACCTCGTCTCGGACGTATGGCAGCCACGTGACCTGTAGCAAATGGTTTAGCTCAATAGGTCAATGCAGCAAGTAAAATAACTTATGAAACAATTACCTGGTCCTATGTGATGACGTCGAGCTCGTTCGGATACGCGAGTACCGCGACCTCGGACGCCCAGTAGGTGCCATGATAGAGCTCCAGAGGTAGGCTACTGTGGGACGTGAGGCCTCGTCTTCAATGGGCCATGGCCATGCCTGCATGGACATATATATCCTCCGCCTCCTGATTGCATGACTCGGCCTCTGCGATAGCAAGGTGCTTGGTAGCAGCCACACCCCAACTTCGCCAAATTAAATGCATCCTTGCGGGTCCACCGATCCACAAAGTACTTGTTGGTCTTTCGAAAGGAGTACTCCATGATAGCAGATACTGGCATTGCACGGATGCCCTTAATAACGTTGTTGAACACCTCCGATATGTTCGTTGTCATCATTCCATACCGATAGCCATCTTTATCGTATGCCTGTGCCCACTTCTCCTTCTGCTGCAAGATCTCCTCCAACCACGACTAACCCCGTTCGTTGGTCAGCCCCCTCAGCTCCGTCAACTTGACCTCGAATTCCCTCTTCTCCAAGCATCCGCACAACAGTTTGAACTTTCTGGTGAGATCTTTCCTGCTGCATTGCTTAAAGAAATTAGCCGCTAAATGACGCATGCACCACCTATGCAGGACATCTGGGTGTCCATCAAGTCTACTCTTCACAGCATTCATAATGCCGTGGTGCCTGTCCGAGATGATGCAAACCTGTCGTCCAGGCCCAACGAGGCGTAGACAAACTATATCCAGGAACCATTCCCAGCTTGCATTGCTCTCACCCTCTATCAATGCGAATGCTAATGGAATCAGTTGGTCCTCCGCATCAATACCCACGGCGAGCATCAAGGCACCATAGTACTTCCTCGTCAAGAATGTAGCGTCAACAGATAAGACAGGTCTGCAGTGTTTGAAGGCCTCTATGCATTGCCCAAAGGACCAATACACTCGCTGAAGGACGTGTTTCGTAACCCCTCCATCGAGTTTAAATGCGGTTGTCGTGCCAAGGGTGAAACACCATGCCCGGATTCTTGGCCTGCATAGCGGTTAGGATTCGAGGAAGCAAACCGTAAGCCTCCTTCCAATCACCCCACAATAACTGCATCGCTCTCTACTTTGCCCTCCATGCTTTCCCGTACTTCACACGGTACTTAATGAACCCGTAGATAACCTCGATAAGGGTGGCGACGGACACATCAGGATCGACACCCACAACCGCCATAATACGCCTAGTAATGAAATTTGCGGTCGCCTGGAGGTGCTCCCCGGACACTTGTGCGGTCCCACAAGTATGAGGCTGCTTCACATTTACTATTTTTCATTGGTTGTCCCTTGTTTTGCGGCCCCATACCTTCCATCCGCACCCCCTTTCGCACCTCACAGTGTACCTTTTGTTCACATCGGAGTATTGCACTATGAACGGACGATGGTGCCGCACTGAGTATTCTTGCAGCCAAACCTTCATGTCCTCCATGGTTGGAAACAACATGTTCTTCCGTATTATGTCATTCTCTGGGTCTGCAATGCCATCCCTACTCCTCAACCCATTAGCACAAATCGCCTTATCAACCATACTGACATTATCGAAAGAATGCACCGATAGGACCTCACCCATTACACTGCGAAGAACCCTACCTTCCTCTACGGAGAATAGAGGTGCCGGAGCCTCATCTTCGGTCGAGCTCCATCCTTCGTCAGACTCCTCTTCACGGGTTGTTCCATCGCGAAACAACTCCTCCTCAAGCTCGTTGTTCATTACAGCACCGTTGAAATCAGCCACAGGGTCAATTACACGTTGAGGGGAAGATATAAGCACATCCACCAACAAAGGGTCATGGTTGGTACGACTCACGCTAACGAACTCTTCGGAAGGACGCTCTTCCATTGGGGGGGATCGCGAGTGATGGACAGCGGGGTCTTGTTCCTCCGTGTTGCCATTCACCACATCCAAATTATCTGGCAAATCCTCAACAACGATTGTCCTTTCCACCACCACCTCCAACACGGGACTGAGATCGAGCACAATTTCCTTGTACATGTCCCAATCATCGGTGGACATGAATTGGCACCAAAAGGCGTGCATCTTAGAATCGACCTGCGTCATATCGTCCTTGCATTCCGACAACGACCCCGGGGTCATCCCATCCAAATGTCGACTTAATCCTAGTCACAAGAGTTGTCAAGTCCGGTGATTCACGAAATAAAAGGACGGTCGTTTCCATGTCACCGAAGTCGACAGAACTTCGAGTTTGGCTAATGGCCCCGCCATAAATACATCGATACAACCACGACCATCTACATCCAACAAAATATTGCAAAGTCGATCTTGCATAGCACGAACCACTCGTTTGGAAAATCTTATATGTAGAAAGGAGGTAAGTCAACCTTTATTTCACTTCTTCTATCTGAGTCCTTTTATAAAAAATTCGGTTAACTAATTATACACGACATCGTATTGAAGGTTAACCAAGATTGTTGTCCTACCTTGTAAATAGTTAACCAACACCTGTTTGTTTTCGTTTTCACGAAATTATACACCAATAAAAATAAGCAGAGGATTTTAATTTTTTATCTACACTAAGCAAAATCGATAGTAGTATTGTTACTATTTCATACTAAGCAAAATTAAAACAAGTGTACTAATCCTAAAATGACTTCATAGTACACACATGCATGTAGATAAGTGGGAACTCGGGAATCATGGAGACTTGTACAACCACAAAAACATGTACAGGTTTACTACAATCAAACATTTTTCAAGTAGAAAAAGTTGTAGTCCCACACATATATAAAATCGCACATAGTTTGACACGGCAATATTTATGTAAATAACTTGCAATTTGACAACACATGAAATAAGCTGTGCATCTAGGAGAAGAAGCATGTGGTGTAGCCTGAAAACATATTTCAGAACAAAGCTATACCTCGATCTAGGCGATGGCAAAAGAATTAAAATTTGGAAAGAACCCTTGGATTCCTAGAGGCATGACGAGAAGGCCTAATACTTGGCGGGGGCATTATTTGTTGCAGCATGTGCATAAACTTTTGATCTGTCACAAACCGATGGGATGGTCACTTGTCCCATACATTCATCTCAAGATGCGTGGCATTTTGATTCTAAGGACTGTTCTCGGTCAAGTCAACCTATCGTGTTTTTATAGACGATAAAGACAGAGTAGGAGGGAGAGGACAATGTAGCACTATGCAGAATCCGACAATGCAATCTGATTTCCAATGGAGGAAGATATGGTCTCTGAATGTGCCAAACAAGATTAAAATGTTAGTTTGAGACTACCTCATAATAGTGCGCCAATGCGCAAAAATATCAACAGAAGGGGAATCGATCTTGATACTAGATGCCCTTTACGCAGGAGGTTGGATGAAGATGGTGGCCGCATTTTTCTCAAGTGCAAAAAAGCAAAAACATGTTGGTACATTTTGCAAATGGTGGACATTACAAACCAACTTCTAGAGAAAAGATCTGACAAGGATTTCCTGGTGCATATCTGGAGTCTTTCTAAGGAGCAACAGGTTAGGGTGGCCACGTTCCTATGGGTTCTCTGGTCAGCAGCAGCAGGTTAGGATTACAAACCAACTTTCTGAGAGACGTTTTAGGCTACACCACATGCACAGGAATTTCTACATGTACTGAGCAAACCTTCAAAAGAGAATCAAACCTTCACAAGGTATACCTCGATCTAGGAGAAGAAGCCAGCGGGGGAGCAGAGGACCGGTGGCGGGGGGCGGCGGCGCCGGTAGGAGGACCCGGCGGGATGAGGATCAAGGGCGGAGGCGGGCGTGGTGGAGAGCCGTGGCGGTGGAGGAGCCAGCCGGGAGGTGGCGCGCGTGGAGGCCAGCGGCGGGGAGGCGGCGTGGAGGGAAAGGCGGAGGCGGCGCGCATGGAGGCAGCGGCGTCCACAAAGCGGCGCGGCCATGGCGGCGGCGATGAGAGAAGGGAGGTGAGAAGATAGGAAAAATAAGGAACGGGTCGGGCTGCCCGACTATAAGTCGCCACTGTCACGCCGGGACTCATGGCGTGACCATATGCCTTGTCACGCCATGAGTCCAAGCGTGGCGGTGCCATAAACCCTCCACGCCTTGGCGGCTTGGCGAGCTTGCATGGCACGCCACCTCTCGTGGCGTGACAGTTCTATTTGGTCACGCCACGGGAGGTGGCGTGACCAAAAGGGTCAGAATTGGAAATAAAGTTTGTAAGAGATTAATTTTAAAATATTAATAAAAAAAGATTAAATAATAAAAAAATTCATTAAAAGAGGAGTATAAAGAATCAACATCATAAAAGCATACCAAGCTTATGCTAGTTTTCGAGAAAACAACACCAGCTACTAGAGGGAATCAAATAGCAACGGCTGAGAGAGGTATTAACGTCAAGTTAATCTTCTATCTATTATATTATTAAGACATTGGAAAAAAGAAGTTACTATGTTCACTCTCAAGTGCTAGAAATTATCACGTTAATTAGAGAGAAAAAAGATCTACACTGTCGATTGTAATAGTTCAGATTATAACGGTGCGGATTAATTAGATGTATATGTGAGCTATTAAAGTACTATAAAAATACAATTATATTTTTAGTCATATATAAGTATTGGAGTTGGATAATAAATACAACACTATTTTTAGAGGAGCTAGCCACGCAATTGCGTGGAGAATTAGGCTAGTTTAATTCCATAACAACATTTAATTCCATGGCATTATGAAAATATATACGTCAGCCACTTCTTGATTGATTGCCTGTGTCAGTAACGTAGATGTGCATGTGAGTTATTGCAGTACAAGTAGTAATACTTTTCCGAAGAAAATAGGAGATGAGGAAGATTGGCATCGAGGGTGCTTACTGAATCAATAGTCGTAGCCAGATTTGATTACCTGGTCCAACTGATCAAGTCATGCATGTAGGCGACCAGCATGGTGGTACGGGCCATGGCCTTGCCGCCCAAGCAACCGATCTGGTCGGCCGTGTGGACACAGCTCGCACCATCGATCCCATGTTCCCATCGTTTTCAGAGGAGAAACATCTATACACAACACGCACACATCGTTGCAAGAACAATTCAACCATCCTTGCATTCTCTCCAATTAAAGATTAATAGAAACCATACGTGGCTGCTGACCTCCTACACATCGCACATCGCAGACAGATAAAAGTAAAATCAAACAGAAAGTCTAGTGAGACCGATCGATGGATCGATCGACAAGATGGACAAACAAAGGTGATTTTAAAACATTCATCATTAATTCCTAGAAAAATAGTTAGATTTGGCAAAAAAAAAAAAGAGTAGATCTGCCATCGAAAGTACTTGGATATTATTTTTATAATTTTTGGTAACATATCAATTCATGATGTTAATTTTGGTATAATTGGCTGAATCTTCCTGAATGTGTGAACTTGGTGGAGTTATTGTATTTGGGTGGATCTACCGTCATTAGGGGATTAATTTATGGAAGAATGAGGTGGAGCAATAGGCTTAACAGATTGTTATAGGAGAGTATGTTTTGATTGTGGTTATACTGATATTGGAGTTGGTCTAAATATTTGTTAGATAGATGGTGATAAAATAGTTTGGTGGGTTTAAATTTGAATTTAATGGGTTAGAAGTAGTAGCTTGGAAAGTTCTATAATCAAGACATTGGATTTTTATAAAGAAATTCTAGAGGATTGCGATTGAGAAATATGCTTGAGAAATTAAGTGAAAGATGTTGTGGATTTATTTAAAATCTTGGAGAAGGAAATAGTGTGAATATAATTTTTGGAGAATTTTCGTTCCAAAAATGGATATAGTGAAATTTAGCATGATCTTGGAGTTTATTAGATTGGATTACGATATTATTACTAGTGGATTTTTGTAGATTTGTATGGAAAAGAAATCATATAATCAAAGTGGTGAATTTTGTTGGATTAATTAAGCATATGATTCCAAAAAGATTGTGAAATATGTTGTCTTACTAATAAAATGTGGAGATAATTAAGTGATATGGTTTTCTATTTGGTGATTTTATACTATGTTGGAATTGTGGATTTCTACAATCATAAGAATAGGATCCAAAAAAAATTGGAAGATAAAATTTGTAACTTTTAGTTAGCACTCTAGTACCTGGTTGTGAAGCAGCAGTTTGGAAGCAGCTTTCCAAGTTGGAGTTACCACCACAGCTGTGAGAGGTACATAACATCTTCCCACGTGTCGCAGCAGAAGAAATGCCTCAGGGTACCAGAAGAGCATATGCCACTAAAGGAAGTCAAACTAAAGGATAATTTCACCAACCAGGGGTATCCAATCAGAAACTCTAAAGAAGTTGAACGTCATACCTAGAGCAAGACCTTGAATTCTACGAAGAGCAATGGAGCAATCAATCAGATAAGGAAGCAACCTGGGAACTTTATGGGAACCAAGAGCCAAGTACCCCCCGACCTTTTTCTCTATCTGTCCGAATCTCAGGGTCGAGATTCTTCCTAACGGGGTAGGTTTGTAACATCCCAATTTTCACACCTTTTTGTTCTTTTCAAAATAAAAATAACCATTTTAATTTTCTTGATTTGTTAAAAGCTTAATTTGGAATTTCAAAAGAAATAAAAATAATTTAATATGAGTAAATCAAACTTCAATTACACTAAAAAAAATTGTTTTATTTGATTTTCTAGTTTTCTCTTGGATTTCTTTTTTCAAGATCTTTTTGTTATTTCTTTTGAGTTCTTTTTAACTTATTTCTGTTCGATTCTCCTAAAATTTTTTGTTTGTTGTAAATTTTAATTTAAATTATTTATTTCGAAGATTTGGCTTTTATTTGGAGTTCTTGATTATATCAATTCAAATCTCAAATCAAATTCAAAAAATCAAATCTATTCTCGGGCAATTTTGAATTCAGTTTCTCAATTTGAATTACCTCTCCTCCATTTCAAACCTCGGTCGAAATTTCAAATTCAAATTTATATTTGAATTTTCTCCGAAATGCAAATATCATAATTTCATTTCATTTTTTGGGCCGAAAATGTTTTTCATTTTCTTCTTTCTTTCTCTTCTTTTCTTTTTCCTTTGCCTTGCTCTTGCTTGGTTGTTTTTTTCTTTAGCCACTAGCGCTAAGTCACCCACCCCTCGGCCCCGATCACCACTTGACCTCACTTGTGTATGTGTGGCCACGCCTTGGCCACGCCCACGCCTGGCCGCACCTAACTTAACCACACCCGAGCAGCGTCTTGCTGCGTTGCTCATGCGCGCCATGCTGTCACTGGCCGGCGTCGTGCACTCCCATGATCCAATGCCGCCCGCGTAAGTTTCGGCAGCGCCATCTGCGTCATCATGCCACCGCTTTCACCATGCATTGAATTCACAGTTGCCACACCATTCAATTGTGTCGTTTGAACATTTCTGAAACCGAGCAATTGACGACGCCATTGATCACGCTCATGTTCCCATCACGTAATTTCTTGCCCAGGCCTTTTTATGGAAGCATCATCACCTGTCTCACCCCTTTACTCTCCCCCACAAACTCTCTCTGTCAACTGTCGGGACCGAAATATACAAATCTGGACCCTCTATGTATAATGCACTAGTCCAGGATCACGCTAGTGCACACAGTGTCAACATAGATGAATATCATTTCACACAAGACGAATATAAGAATAAATAACTAATTTGATTAATAAATAACGGTTGTAACCTTATGGTCGAGTTTACATTTATTAAGCCACGCAGGGCTAACACTAAACAAAGAAATAGCGGCGACACGAAAGCAACTCTAGCGAAAACCTATCGACTTGCTATAGGCAACTGACTGGAATCAAGACCTCACGATCACCGTCCTCGTATAGCTCCTCCTCAAAAACTGGCAAAGATTCCTCCACTTCAGCTGAATGATTGTAGTAAGAATGAGTACTCCGAGTGCTCAACTAATTGTACCACATAATGCAATTATAGATGATGACTTATTCCAAAGAAAATGGCATCTATAGTTATTTTGCAATATAGCAACATTTGCAATTAAATACAAGTAATAGATTAAAAGTGAAATTTAAAACAAATAAAAAATAATAGTTTAATAGTTGTTTTTCACAAAGACACGAAGCCTAATCCATTTCCTTCACACAGCCATATGAGTTTAAATTACACAGTTGTCTCTTCCCAAATATTTTTTGAAAATCTACACCTCGTGTGAAATCCTCAAGCATGTCTATGACCGCTAACGCGGCTATTCAAATAGATTAATTCACACTCTGCAGAAGTTTGTATACTTTACCCACAAGATACAATTAACTCATCATGTATGTCATGACTCGCCATACAAAAGTATGCGATTGAGTAATCATAACAAAACCTTTCCGAAACTTCATCTTGACAATTGACTCTCTTGATGTGCATACATTTGACCCCAACCTCACTCGCTGGTCTAATGCACACCGTTGGACCTGGAAGCGGCGAACCAACCATAGATGTGACTTTTAGAGTAGTCCACACCTCCACTCATCACTGAGCACATAACCTACTACCTGAGTAGTCAATGTCGAGACTCCAAAACTTACTAAGTTAGGCATGTCCCATACCAAGCATGTGGACATATAGTTATGGCTTAGTTCAATAGTACACAAAGTTAAGTCCTTAATTAACCAAGGCGAGACTGCCAAATTATAACTAACCATTTTTCCATTTCCCAATCACTATGCTCCACCATATCACAAATCCTTTCCACTCACCTCAATCTAAATCTTTTCCTACCCTATTGGTTAAGTGCATCACATGCCATCAATGAGTAACAGCACACAAAACATGGTTTTTACATAAGTTCCATAATCACTTAGTCAAGTTTATATTTGCAACTCAAAATGATATCAATAACCCGTTGCATGGCTAAACAGACTATTCATATCTAACCAACTTACGTTGGTGCTATGATAATACCGACTAATAATTAACCAAGCTAGGGTGACAAAAGATCATGGTAATACAATTAGCAAAGTGGATATAATCAAATGGGTGAATAGCTAATCCCAAATCATTTAAATAGATACTTAAAGTAAAATGCAATGATTTGAATCAAGGTAATTTTGGGAAAACTGGGTCTAACATGGTCAAAGGTACAACTTTCCTTGGAACAAGTCTTAGTACTAATCTTGAGCTTGATCAAATCCCCCCTCAAAAGCCCTCGAAGTATCAACGTCTACTCACAAACGAAAGTGAAAACCAAATAAATACAAAACAGAGCAATAAATAAATACCAAAAATTAAATAAAAACCTTGGGAAGGTAGATCTTGAATTTAGAAACTTGAATGGGTTCAATCGGAGTTCGTATGAGGAAGAACGGGCTCTCAGAAGATTTAAATTTAAGAAAAAGAGAACGAAATTACTATTTTGAATTTTCAAAATTTTGTTTGTAAAGGAAATCCCTAAATATTACATCAGCATGACATCAACAATGATTTCAAGATTAAAATAAAATCTGAAAAATAAGAAATAGAGACTGATAGGTGGGACCTTGGTCTATGGACAAGGTTCATGGCTCTGGTCTATGGTTCATGAGTCTATGGAACAATAGATCTGATAGGTGGGGTCCACATGTCAGTGGATAGGTTCACCATGAGCTATGTCCATGTGGGATTGGATATGGGATTTGGGTGTGGGTGACACGTAGGTGGCTGACTCAGTACTGACCAGGCGACACGCAAGCAAAGGTGCATAGGTGGCAGTTGAGATGGTGATGACATGGACGACGGTGGTAGCAGTGGTGCACTGGTCTCGAGGGTTGCCAGCTATTGCGGCCTCGGTGAAGCAATTGGAGGGGTGCACTAGGTAGCTGGTGCGACAGGGAACTCGCTGGTGCACTCACGCAGGTGAGAGAACGACGGAGCTGGCCGGCAAAGAGGTCAAAGCCGCGAAGGCGTTCGGTCGTTAGTGGAATCTGAGCTCTGGTGATGCTTCGATGTCTTCAAGGCGACGGGGACGTATATCTCCTCCTTGCGATCTCAACGGAGGCAACGATGAGGGTTGAGGTGTACTGATGATGGAGAAAGTCGTCGACGAGGTTCTCAGCTGCGGCTTTGCTTCTTCGGGCGATTCCAGCAGCTAGGGTTAGGGTTTTGACTCAACGGCGGTGCGGCTGGGATGCAAAGAGCAAGGGTTACCTCTCCCTTTATACTCTGGCGGCTGGCAGAGTGTCTGGCACAAATGCTAAGAAAATGGCGCGTGGGAGGAGTCCAAGCTGTGCCCGAGTTGGAGACGAAGAACAGTAACAAGCGGGACGCACATGTCAGCGACTGTGGCTCAGACGAAACCGCGTCGAAAACGACATGATAGAGACTGACTGGTGGGACCAGAGATGCGAGTGAGCGGGAGAAACAGAAGGCGGGCCACGCACGGGAATTGTTGCAGACCGGGCTAGAAAGAGAATAGGATTGGGCCGGGGTGAAAAGATTTTGCCGCGTGAATTTCCTGATATTTTAATTAGCTTTTGCATTTTAGAAATACCAGAAAATCCAAATAGCAAATTAAAAATAACAAATGAACTAGGAAAAGTTCCAGAAAATATTTCCAAGCACAAAGAACTCAAATAAAATAGTTTTAGAATTAATTGATTTTCAGATTAGTCATATTAAATTGTTTTTACATTTGACAGTATCATTTAAGCTTGATTAAATTCAAATAAAATTTGGTGAATTTTTCCAATGGACTAAACTACTCAAATGGTTTTGAAACTCAAAAAACTAGGATGTTACAAACCTTCCCCCCTTAAAGGAATCTCGACTGAGAGATTCAGGCTAGCTAGACAAAAGGCTAGGAAACTCAGCTTTCTGCTCTTCTTCACGTTCCCACGTTGCTTCACTTTTGAGTGGTTACTCCATTGAACTTTGCAAAAACAAACAGTCTTACTTCTGGTCAAATGCTCTGCTACATCTAAAATCTTAACTGGTTGTTCTTTGTAAGTAAGATCTTCTTTCAACTCAATTGAATCTAAGGGAGTCTGTTCTGTTGGCACACGAAAACACTTTTTCAACTGCGAGACATGAAAGACATTATGTACTCCTGCTAACAACTGTGGCAGTTCAAGCTAGTAAGCAACTTCTCCTTAGAGCTTCACAATCCTGAAAGGACCGACATACCTAGGGGCAAGCTTCCCTTTGGCATGAAACCTTCTAACACCTTTAAGAGGAGTCACTCGAAGATACACAAAATCATCTCGTTCAAAGCTTAGATCATGATGACGATTATTAGCATAACTCTTCTGTCTAGACTGAGCTATCTTTAATCTTTCTCTGATCATAGACACTTGGTCTTCTGCTTCCTGAATAATATCTGGTCCGAATACCAATTCAGATGGGTTCTGCATGCATGACTATGCAAAGTTTCAAATGGTGATATTTGCAGACTGGCTTGATAACTATTATTATACGAGAATTCTGCATAAGGCAAACTCTTATCCCAACTAGTAGCATGAGCTAGAACACAAGCTCTCAATATGTTCTCCAATACTTGATTTACTCTTTCAGTCTGCCCATCCGTCTAAGGGTGATAAGCAGTACTAAAATTTAAATGAGTCCCCAAAGCCACATGCAAACTTTGCCAAAAACAAGAGGTGAACTAGGATCCTCAATCTGACATTATCTTCTTAAGCACACCATGCAAAATGATAATTCTTGTCATATACAATTGTCCTGAGTAAGTGGTTTTGATTGGTAAGAAATGTGCAACTTTCATCAAATGATCTATTATTACCCAAATGGAATTGTAACTCGATTGAGTCTTGGGTAAACCGGTGATAAAATCCATTCCGATCTCTTTCTATTTCCATTCTAGAATTTTCAAGGGCTGTAACAGGTCTGCTGGTCTATGTTGTTATGCTTTTACTCTCTGACACACATCACATAGGGCAACAAATTCTGCGACTTCTCGCTCTAGATTTGACCACCAAAATTTATTCTTAATATCCTAATACATCTTAGTGCTTCCAGGTGAATATAATACTTCGAATTGTGAGCCTCCTTTAAAATTAGCTATCTCAAACCATCCATATTAAGCACACAGATATGTCCATTGATCCAAAGCGTATCCTAATCATCCTTAGTGAAATCCCTAAATTCCCCTTCTTCTATCTTGAGCTTAATATATTTAATCATAGGATCATTTGGTTGGGCTGCACGAACACTACAACATGAACACCTCTTTAGCAACGCATATATGCGTTGGTAGAAGTCCAAATAAATGTTGTTAGGGTCTATACCAATGCATTTAGTATGCGTTGCCATTGAGGCTGTTGCCAAGGTCTATGACAACACATATACAAGTGTTGGTAACATGTAAATAAAAGCGTTGTAAGGTTGCAACGCATATTTTGATATAGTGGCAACATATATATATGCGTTGGCATTGGATACTAGCAAATCGCTTTCAAGATTGTTTACAACGCATCTAATCATTGCAAAAGGTGTTCTTTTCTTGACCAGTCTGGGCTTATCAATTAAGGCCTACCGGGTTAAACAAAACGCACATATCAAAGTATATAACAAAAAAATTCATTGACATCAACAAAAAATTGTTTCATTACAAAGAATTTCCAACTGGCTTCACACGTCTAGACTCGAAGCATGCACAGTTGGTACCATCATGATCTAATAACATAATACACCCTAAAACATAAATGTAAGTATATGTCTATACTTTTAGTGGAAAGTCTTCGTTCTCTGTGCCCCCGTGGTTCTATAAAAAAAATTCTTTATTCCCCAGCATTCTCCATTCTACACACAAGTTTACCGAATAATTCAAACCATCAACTATATCTTCTCAATCTGAAAAGATAAATAAAGTGAAGAACATTTTATAGTGAGTAGAGATGATATGGAGAAAATACCTTCATATTCCTTAGTGACCCTGAGGAAGAATCCTCACAGATGTCCCACACCGATTCAGGGAACTTATGATAAATGTCAAGGAAGGACATCCCAAAGAGGAGATCGCAAAGATGCTACTTAATGTAGCCATAAGCTTTTTGTGCTTCTTGTTGTACATAAAGCAGACCTTGGATGCAACAAGCTAATTCTGATGTGAGCAATTTAGGAAATAGGACAATTAATATTGTAGTGATATCTACAAAGAGGATAATTCAATAATGTATTTGATCACCATCACCTACCAAAAGTTTCCAACTTTAATTCCAAATAGTTGATTATTACGTGCAGCCAATCTGTTGGCTGGCACCTTGAAAACTGTCACCTAGTAATAATAAAAAGAATAAAAAAAGTAGCCATTGCAAGAAAATGTATGTGAAGGGTCATAACCATGAAACAGGAATGGGGAATTATTTATATATAGGAAAAAATACATAACCAAATCTATCAAATAGCATGAAAATCATCATATCATCATACATAAATCTTCTTGGCTGCAGAAACAAAGGATAGTAAGAAAAGTTTTTGCAGTTATCTTGGCTGCTATTTTGATGAATTAGCCCAGGCGATTGAGACAGTGAAATCAAGCTGAGCAATGTCCTGAAAAATTGCACCAATTAGCATATGCTATCACTAGTGTACACTATGGGATGAACCACCCTTTATGGAAGTGGATAATTAACATGGAGAAAAACAGTTATTCTAGTTCTTTTGCTTATGATGAATTACCAAGCATTCAGAACAATATACACTCATCCATGTGGAGTGCATGATGTAAATAATCATTTAGTACTTCATGAGGATAACATCGCTCTCTAATCTTACTAATTTGCAAATGTCACTAGTCTTGCATACTGAGCATATGTTGCAAACTATATCGAAAAAATCTCTTTCTGAACCCTTACAGTTACAAGCATTAAGAAGTGGAGTTCAAATTGCCTTAGTTGTGTCCATTCCATGATATTACGTGAACCATATCTTAGAATCTCTTGCCAAGACACTTATCTAAGAAGTCGAGCTTAAAGTGCAAGTGTTAGGTATTATGCTCTCCAACGTCAATTCGTTAGGAGATTACCAAACTTGCTATCAAAGAGCAACTGGATGAGTACCTATACAAATCAAAATACTTTACCAAGGTAAGTTTCAGATATAACATGAACTGTTTCTTTGAAGAAGTAAAGGTACCTTAAAGGCATATCAATCTGTTGCTCCTGCATTCCTGACAGTTCAATTAGCTATGTTTTATGCCTGCCTAGCTTGCAACATCTCAAAAGAATTCACATATAACAAACTTTCCAGCAGTAGCCTATAAATAAGAAGCAGAGCACAAGCACTATGCCCTGAACTGTTTCTAGCAGAAAGGAAAAAGACCTGCACATGCAGGCATGCAACACCTCAGTATTCAGTAGCAACACCTAGACTAGGACATCAGTAGCAAGTTATGAAACACAAACACAATGTTATGAAATAGCAACCAAGATATACCTGAAGTCCTAACATCTCAGGACAATAAGTGAACAAGTTAAATAGAATGTTATCACCTCAGGAACTTCCCAATATGATCTGACCAATTAGTTGACCCTCTACTATCAAATGGTCTATCATCTCTCTGATCAGAACCACCCCTCCCTCCCCTTGCTCCCAATCCCAGCCGCACCCTAATACATTTCTGAACCCCATCGCTGTGTTCCACCGTGTCCATGAACCAAACGTTGCCATGGTGAGGTCAGGAAATGTGCGTACCTCATCGGGGAGATCAAAGGACGTGAGGCGGACGAGGGAGCCATCGTGGGTGACTTCGTGGATGAAGTCAGACTAGTGGTGCTTGAGGACACCGCCGAAAGCCAAGGATGGAGGAGGCAAAGCAGGAGATGTGGCACGGATGGGTGGGAGGGGCAGGCGAGGCGAGGGCGAGTGAGGCGGTGAGGACAAGGGGCATGGCGGTGGGTGAGGCGGCATCGGTGGGCGGTGTGGCGGAGGCAGTGAGTGGCGATGGGCAATGGAGGTGGAGGATGCGGGCGAGGGCATAGCCTGAGTTTGAGGCGGCTCGGGGAGATGGGCGAGGTGAGGATCTTGCGCGAGCGTGCGAGCGGAGTTTTGAGGCGGTCGTGGCGGCGATGAGAGCGGGTTAGCGTGAGCGGCGTTGTCACGAGGGCAAGGGCATAGCGTGGAGTTTTGAGGGGCGGGTCGGCCGCGGGCGACGATGAGGGCGGGTCGGCGACGGGCGAAGGCGTTGCCACGGTGGGTGAGGGCGACGTGGTGGCGACGAGTGGGTAGCGGCGCATATTTGGGGGAAGGGACGGGGCGGTGGATTTGGGGGAAGGAGAAGGAAGGCGATTTCTTAAGGAAGATGAAGCGCTAACTGACTAAGGGAGGTGGTTAGGATAAGAAGTAGAAGGGACTAACCGAGCAGTTTTATTTGGCTCTGGGAGATGGTGGGTTGAACAAGTTTTATGCGTGGTGAAAAAATTGGTCCTGCAATGTATTTGTTTTCCATTGCGAGTTATGTGTTGCTGTATGTATGTTTTTCTTGTAGTGGAATATGTTTTTCCAATGTAGACTTTACTTCCAAACTGGCCACGAATCCTTTGGTTATAACTTATAATTTTAATTTATGAAATTCTTCATGAAGTTCTAAGCAATTCTCTTTTAATTCCAAAGCATTACAATAGCGCTTACGGCTTAAAACATCTGCAACAACATTGGCTTTACCGGGATAGTAGTGGATTCCGATATTATAATCTTTTATTAACTCCAACCATCTTCTCTAGCTCATGTTTAGCTCAGACTGAGTGAAAATATACTTCAAGCTCATATGATCTGTATATATCTCACAGCGATTACCAATGAGATAATGATGCTAAATTTTCAAGGCATGCACAATGGCAGCTAATTCCAAATCATAGGTAGGGTAATTATCCTTGTGAGGTCTCAGTTGTCTCGATGCATAGGCAACAACTCTTCCTTCTTGCATCAGAACACAACCTAATCCTTCACGCGGAGCATCACAATAGATATTGAAATCCTTTTGAATATCTAGCATTGGGGTTGATGTCAAACGGTTCTTCAATTCCTGAAAACTTTCCTCGCAAGCTAGAGTCCAAGAGAAGTTTTCTCTTTCTTCAACAATTGCGTAAGAGACGTAGCAATCGTCGAAAATTCTTCAGTGAAACAACGGTAATATCCTACCATTCCTAAGAAACTACAAATTTGAGTCATTGTTTAGGGTGGCTCCCAATGTAACAATGCTTTAACCTTACTGGGATCAGCTACTACTCCTTTAGCTGTCATCACATGACCAAGAAAATCAACTTCTTATTTCCAAAAATCACACTAGCTAAACTTAGCATAGAACTGATGCTCTCTAAGTTTCTCCAATATTGTTCTCAAGTGCTCTATGTGTTCTTCCTCTGTCTTGGAATAGAACAAAATGTCATCAATGAACACTACAACAAACTTGTTCAAATATTCTATGAAGACCTTATTCATCATATTCATGAAATATACAGGGGCATTAGTCAAACCAAAAGACATGACTAAGAACTCATAATGTATGTACCACAAAGAAAAAGCAGTTGCGGGTTCATCCTTCGGATAATTTTTCAACTAATGATAACCTGATCGCAAACCAATCCATACCAAGTATGACGTCTAATGTATGGGTATCTAAGATAATGAGATTGGCTAGAAACGCAACTCCAGAAATGAGTAACTTAGCTACTAAGCATCCCAAGTTAGAGCTTAACTCTACT
This sequence comes from Phyllostachys edulis, assembly GCA_036346405.1. Classification (NCBI taxonomy): domain Eukaryota; kingdom Viridiplantae; phylum Streptophyta; class Magnoliopsida; order Poales; family Poaceae; genus Phyllostachys; species Phyllostachys edulis. The sequence continues at coordinate 21,852,152 of CM070566.1, forward strand.
CCAAGCGACTGGACTAACAAAGTATGCTTAAGAATCATAGTTTCCAAATTATTCTTCCTTGCAAAAACTCGAGAAACAAACGAATGCGAAGCTCCAGAATAAAAAAAACTGATGTAGGCACTAAGTTAATCAGAAACTTACCCAGTACAACGTCAGGTGCTTCCTGAGCTCCTTCCAAGGTAACGTGATTGACAAGGCCTCTAACCATGGACTGTGGTGCTCCTTGGTTGTTGAGTGGCGCTGGCTTCTTGGCTGGGGTAGCTCCATGGTTAAAACGGACTGGAGTTATTGTTCACTTCTGAGGGTAGCTGTTAGCGAAGTGTCCTGGCTCTCCATAGGTATTGCAAAGCCTCAGGGTGTTTTGTTGGTGACCTTCTGGATTGGGATTGACTGAAGCAGGGTTACAAAAATTCTGAACAGCAGGCATCTGAAACGAATTCAGCAGTGGAAAGCGAGTAAACTGCTGAGGAACTGTCCTCGCTCTCTGTTGAGACTGATGACTCCCTTGTTGAGCCATTCTATCGTGGCCCTGGATCTCCGAATCCGAGCCCTCTGTGTATTCCGAACAAGTCCCATGATTAGTGGCTAGTTCACATAGTTGCAACATTGATGAAACTATATCCATACAACAAAATATCTAAGAAGCAGATAAATTAATATTACTTAGTAGCAACGGACCTTATGGTCAAGTTTTACAGAGTACGCTACGCAGGGCTTAAGACAAAGAGTAAACTTGCAGTAGAATAAAATAGCTCGTGGTAGCCATCCGACATGTCCACAGGCAATCGAGTGGAGAACGCGGCCTAATTCGCATGGTCTTCGAAGTACACCTTCTCAAAGAACTCTGTGTTCTCTGGTTCTTCCTCGGTGACTGATCAACAATGGCGCAAAGTCACGAGTACATAAAGTACTCAGCAAGTCGTAGGGAAATGTATGCAAACAATATTCATACAAGTCTTGAATAAGGATAGCTTTATGGCTATTTTGCATAAAGCAGTATTGACAGTAAATATAGTAAATAGATTGAAAAGCATAACTGAAAAGATTAATAAATAAATAGACAATTTCTTTGAAACAACCAATAAACCTCCCGTTCACTTTCCAACCAACAATCGGTGAACAACCCTTTCACTTCCCAACCAAACCATTCCAACATTTTTTAAGGAAAAACTACCCCTCATGTGAAATCACCAGGCATTGCCCGTAACCGGGGACACGACTATTCAAATAGTTTTTAACACTCTGCAGAGATTGTACAGCTTGACCCACAAGAGATAATCATCTTATAATGTCAGCCATGACACGCTTTTGTAGGCATGCGACTAAGTGATTATCACAAGGCTTTTACAAAGTTATATTTTAACCTGGTTCTGCCCGCTAATGTTTTGTCATTTAGGACCCCTTCTTGCACCTATTATCAACCCAAACAGAACCAAATCAAAACATTGCTAATTAGTTGGCCAGGTCCACCCCACCTTGGACATGTGGTTGTATGGTAAGGCTAAGATCGGTGGCACACAAAGTTAAGTCCTTAGTGTTTGCTCAGGTGAGACTACCTCATCCCATGTGCCTCCCGCACCTAAGTACCTCACGCACCCAAAAATGTGCCTCCCGCATTGTGTGATGCGGACATCTGTAGCTATGTTGTTCCATATAGTGTTTTCAATTCATCAAGTACCTTAGAACAACATGAGCTTACTAAAAGCGTTGAAAAACAACAGAAGCTTGTGGGTGAAGCATGTGCAAAGAAGCTTAACCAACAGGTGAATCTATTCCATGAATTTCCTTTTAGTTTAGTTGACAATATTATACTACCTAATAGTGGGTCATTGCTTATTGTTAAGTTTGAAGGAGATGCTTTATGTGAATATCAAGAACACGATGCTTCTCAGGGTATTTTGATGCTCGCAAAAATAGCATGCGGCCCATGGGAGGCATGGGAGGTATGGGTGCATGATACGAACAATAGATGGTGTCACATTGATCTTGAAGTTCACGACGATATTCGCAGCAACTTGGAAGGATCTAGCATACACAATATATATATTTGGAAATCTTATTAAGTCTAATTTCCAACAGATCAAACGGCATGTGATTTGGAGCTTTCTATAAAACGTTATGGCTATTCGAGTGCATGTTGCACATTCAGATCGACCGACGCGCGAGAGTTGACAAAGTTGATAATTCCGTGGCTTGTACAACATCTTGGGAGGATATCCAGCTATGGCATGACTTTTTAAAGATTTACAAGAGTCATTTTCTCAAGTTTCACATGGATTCAAGTCGTTTCAATTAATGAAATTGAAGATAGGAAGATTTGTATTCAATTCAGATTCGGAATCAGCATCAAATTCGGATTCGGAATCAATAGTACAGTCTGGATTAAAAAGGTTTGGGTGTTCTTGTGCTTGTTGGAAAGATAACTTCAAGCCCGACAAGGGATCCTATCCCTTTCTCAGTCTTAGATTCGTCCTGTATCAGAAGATATGTCCAAAACAATATGACGGTTGTAAACTCATAGTTTCCTTTTTGTTTTAGATTGTATCCGAATTAGAGTAGGTGCTCTAATTCCGAAATAGAGTAGGAGTAAGGCCTCTTGGTTAGCCCTAAGGTGGAGAAGGGCACTATATATTGAGGGGAAGACCCCCATTGTATCCTCAGACCACGATTAAATATTTTGATTGCTTTTTACATCAACGCTTGATTCTTCCAAGAAGTTTGGTGAAGGCTGATGACTTGAAGGTGAATAAGGCGTTTTCTTCCAAAAACCGTTTTGTCTTTCCATTGGGAATTGAGGGATCAGTAAAACTCCACTTGGTGGTCGGGTGGAATACACGTGAGATTGGGCGAATTAAATAGTTGCAAGTTCATGCATTGGCATCGGGTGAGCAACTACGATTTGTCAAGTCAAGCGTGCAAGTTATCTTCGATCCTACGTCGAGAAGATCGGGACCCCCCCCCCCGTATCATTGTGCCTCGTGCATCCCTACTTCACTACCCGACAACTCGCCCGAGTATAAATCATTTTTATTCAAACTGGCCAAATGACAACCCTTACCATAGCACAACAAATTGTAATAACAGTGGCCATGCCACGATTCCGTATCTCATTAAGTCAATATTAATTGTTTATGAACATGTGATCAAGAATCCCCATCATGACTAAGCATGACTAAGCATAACACAATACCCATGTTGGTAATACAAATATGACCAACAAATATTAAGCCAACCTATGGTGTCCAGAGGTACATATCATTTACATTATTCAAGGAGGCATATTGACAATTAGGTATTTAACTCTTCCTATAAACCATTATTATAAAATTAGCAATGCATGTTGATATAAAACAATATAATTTTATAAAAATGGTTACGACATGATGAAAGATCTATGACTTGCCTTTGTCGAAGGTTTGAGATGTTTCGGTCGACAGGTCCAGGAATTCTATGGAAACGCTCGAATCTGTACGCGCGAAAAGGGACAAATAAGTACGACAATTCCAATAAAATCCAAAAATTACCAAATTAGAACTAAAAGAAAGGGGATGAATTTATATGAATTTAGAAATGAGAATCGATGAAATCGGAGTTCGTACGAGAGAGAACGAATGTCCGAAAGTTTTCAATCACATGAAATTATAGAAAAAGAAAAGGGAATAGAATATTCCAGGAATATGATTTTTCTGGATTTTAGAATTAAAAGAGTGGCTGTCTTGAAGGCCCCACATGGAGGTGTGAGAGAGAGATGGCAAGGGGGTGAAGCTATTGTGAATGATAGTGGGTCCCAAGTGCAAGTGTCACAAAGAAATAAAGAAACAAAGAAGAAGAAGACAGTAGAACGGGGAGCTTCACGGGAGGCTCGGTCTTGGAGGTGTTGCCGGCAAGGAGAGGTCCGGAAACTGGCGAGGTGGTCCAAAATGGTTCTCCGGCAGCCACTAGAGGGGATAGGAGGTGACGGCGCGACGAATGGTGGCCGGAGGTGGTGGCGGCGGTGTTCCAGACGCAGTGCTGGTGAGAGGAGGGGAGCACCGCGAAGAACGTCACGAGGCAAAGCCGATGGTGAGGTCAAAGGCAACGGGGAGAGGTCAACGACATTGGTAATGGGGAAGAAAGGAGTTCCAACCGGCGAGAGAAAAACATCAATTCCAGCGAGGAGGAGAGAGGAGAGGGGATAAAACTCGGGGGAAGGGAGGAGGTCCATCGGGGGCACACCGTGATGCAGGTGGCGGCGCAAAAGCTTGGCCGAAGAGGTAGAATGGAGGAGGTGGTGCACGGCCGGAGCCAGTGAAGAAAAAGGGAGCTCGTGGTGGCTTCGGTTAGGGGGGAGGGAAGAGGGGAGGGGAAGGGGAGGAAGAGGAGAGGGATGTGCGCCTTTTATAGAAGAAGAAAGGGAAGGAAGAACAAGAATGAGGCAGATGCATGGGCGCGACAGGACAAATGGCGTCTTGATCTGAATGTGGCAACAAGCATGGGCATGCTGAGAGGGCAAGGCTGCGAGGATGGGCGCCTTGATCAATGGGGGATCGTGGCCAGCTTGTGGCGACGTGGTGTGTGGCAACGTGGGCGTGTGGCACGGGTGGAATCAGCATCGAGTAAAAACAAGCGCAGGCACTCACGGTTTGAGAGTCCAAAGGAAGAGGATGGAGGAAGAGATAGAAAACGAAAACAAGAAGAAGAAAAAGGAGAAAAACAAAGAAAATCCGAAAATAAATAAATTTTGGAAAATTTCAAGAAAATTTCATAAAAATCCTTGCAACTTGAAAAGATTGAATAAAATAGTTATGAATTTAAAGTGAGCTTATTTTAATCATTTAAAAATGTTTTTATTTTCTGAAATTTCATTTTAAGCTTTAAATAAATCAATAAAATGCAAATGATTATTTTTATTTTTAAAGCTTCGAAAAGGCTCTGAAAAATGAGAAAACTGAAAAGGAATAAAAGGAATTTAAAGGAAATAACAACAAGGTCTTGGAAAAAGGAAATCCAAGATAAAACCCGAAAATCAAATAAAATAATTTTTATTTAATTGAAGTTTGATTTAACCACATTAAATTTTTTTAAATTTATGAAATTTCAAATTAAGCTTTAACAATTCAAGAAAATTCAAATGGCGGTTTTTATGGTTTTCTCTACAAGAATGCCTGTAAAATACAATTGTGCTCCTACAGACACACATACTAGGACTAGAAGTCCGTAAATGAGTATAACTCTGCCCTACACCATGTTATCTCTCGACTAAGGCTAATTAGAAGTTACTACATGCTAGTTTGATTGATAAGTAGGTGCATTCAAAGGCAACGATAAGTCCATGGTATGTTCTATGGAGACCTGTAGAATATCTCCTAGTTATCCATTAGCTTTGTGAAGATGTCGCTTTCTTACATGATTCACATTAGCAGTATAGATTCAGCTCCTGTCGAGTTTGGTCCTGCTCATGATGAGTATCTCTTATATTTTGCTTTAGGCTGAAACCTTATGCATTAGATTGTTATTTCCCAGATACCATAAATAAAATAATGGCCTAAGTTGTTCTATTAAAGCCTTATCTTCTACTGAATAGTCGATTAAATCTGCTTAATAGAACAAATTGCCATTAGCATACCTTATCTGTAGTACATTAATCTTGCATGGAATAAATTTTGCAAACAGTATGCCTGAAAATTGAAAAATACGTTGACATGCCTTGCTAATAAAATATTGGACATGTGCTCTTGATATCTAATAAGCCTTAGTTCACTAGCTTGTAGTGAACGGATGCCCAGATGGTAAAAGGGAAACTATTTTTCTCGGTGGAACCGGAACAAGCCTAGTCATATGTTGAGCTCTGATGGATCACTTTAGCTAGAAAACACCATATTCCTCAAATAAGCACAGAATAACTTAAGCCCTAAGACTTAGAGTCTCCATAACACTATCCTCCGCCACACTAATGTTTTAATTGAAGAACTTTGTAAGCAGAATATTACAGAGTATATATTGGTTTCATGCCAAAAAAATTGTACTCCTATTGAAGTATGATTGCAAATCTTTACTAAAACTCTGAGTTGATTTTAAACAAAGCCTGATGCACATGTGATTTTTCCAGTTGGCGTGAAAAGGGGGAGAAAATTGAGCATGTGTGGGATATTGAAACTTAAGAGGCATAGAAAAATATTCAAAACAAGAGTCATGGTAGGCACAGTAGTATATCATAGGTCAAAGCCATAAGAAAATTAGCCCAAAGCAATAAATTAATCTAGTTTATTTTGAGAGATAATTAAAGTAAATTGCATGATTATTATCCTTATCCAGTTCATATGGAAAATGGCATTTACGTCATTGCCAATACCCATGCTGTTGGCACCCACAATTATTGTTGCCCACGAAGGGCAATTGATTTGTGTCTTCACCAATATGTTAACCGCCAACATGCGAGAATGCACACGGCAAATCGACGGCCACTTGACACGATCGCACATATGCCACATTGGCTATACACCAAAGCATGTCATATTCATCGAAAATGACACATGCATACATTGGTAAGTGCGGTCTGCAACTGCGTCACCACCAGAAGCCATATGACTTGCTTGAAGCAAATATATCTCACGAAATAAAATATAATGACCTATTGGATTTGTTGATCCTGACTGATCTAAATTTGGCCATGTTGATTCTAGCATTACAAATTAAAATAAGGCATACAATTTATCACCCTTAATTAAATATGGTGTTTCTGTTGAACAATAAATATTCTCCTCGAATAGTTATACTATATGGGTGATTCAACTAGATTTGAAGTCCAGAAGAAAATCCAGTATTTCCTTGTAGATTAACTATGGTCAAATATTTTATGTTCCAACATTATATTTATGTTCATGAAGAGCATCCTGTAGTTTTATGTTGTTAGAACATACTACTCATGACCATAGGAAAATATGTTGCGTAATTATAAACTTAAAGTTTAATGATCCAAATTATTTAAAATAAGGTATAAGTAATTGGATAAAGACTTGGGCAAAACAATAAAGAAGCTAGTTTATATAATAAATCTGCCAACTCTCGGACTCCCGTATAGGACCTTTGTCGCAAATTAATAACCAACTAGAAGTTGGAATATCCTACAGAATGTTAGGATCATGTCGTTTTCTTGCCACTGCACTGATAAAAGTCTAGCTCACTACATATAATTATCAAACCCCTTTTTAAAATTTGTGCGTGTTTGAGGAATCAAACATTTTCCACATGTTATCACTACTATAGCATACACTTTTGGGCCACCACCGGTTGTTGGAAATCATATTGGATTTGAATTCAATCAATCATGTGCCCATGATAAGGAAACTTTTGTGGTATGCTATTAATAAAGATCGGATCTCAGCATTAAGGGGAGAAATGCCCAAAAGTTCGAATATTATCGTATTTTCCAGAAAGAAAAGATCTTTAGTACTAAGATACATGCACTAGTAAAGCTAAACTTAAAATTTAGTTTATATTCCTGTACGCTAGAAGCAGGGAGCCTACCCGGTACTTTCCGATTATAGAGGAGTTACCACGGTGTTTACTTGTAGTAAATATGTCACTAAGAGTGGAATACAACGGGTTGAATAATATATCCACCTATGTGAAATTGACTTATTGGTTCTTGATCCAAAATTTGTGGGGACGCCTCTGGGTCTACGTTATAATGACACTAGTCAAAACAATTATTAATCACTCCTTTAACTCTTCTGAAGAGAACTCACCTTGAAGGTGAAATACCTCATGAAGAGGTTCATCATGAAAATAAAAGCCCAAGTAACATGATGTGCACATATTACAATGCTAGGAATACGGAATGACCAAGAATCTTCTGTTTGAAAAATGACAAATATCTGGTTAACACTAAGATACCCTCAATTTGGAGGATACAGAAGAAAAGTTGTCGACAATCACTTTGTCTCTATAATTACTAAAGTTTCTCTTATGAGAAAACAAATTCGAAACCAAAGTCTATGGCCGAGCACTTGAAACGTTCACTTCGGGTCACATAAGGAAATCCTATGAGGCTAAACCATAATTACTAAATAAAAGTCTTGGAACCAGATAGTTCAGACTTGATGGGTCATTATGAATACAATGAAGTGGTGAAAACTATGGTTCAAAGGTCTCCGTAGAGACCGCTACTCTCCTATTATGAATAATATAATATTTCATTGCATAATAATTCTGGCAAATGGCGTGAACAAATAAATAAAATATGTAGTCAATGGGTTCTGAAAATCCTTGACGAGATCCTCAATGGCTCAAAATTCCTCGTAAGAAAGGAAACAAAATTGTAATATATATAAAACTCATACCAAATAGCCTTTCACCTGTAGTAAGAGCATCTCCCTCAAGGAAAATTATCTTACCAATAGATCTCTTAATCAAACCAATGATCATATGATCCATAAAAGTGGACAAGGACCCATCAAGACCTGAAAGAATATAATGAGGAACCTAAAAACCAGAAGTGCGCCACACAAGCACTTATAAAGTGCATCTTCCACCAGAAGTTAGTGGAATGGTGGTTTCCTCTAGTACCATGAAGGTACAGCATACGTTGGTGATATTGGCAATTAATCCCCTAAACGCCAAAACTAAGATTGGTTATATTTTACTCTAGAGTGGTACAACCATACTTTATAGTTCTGCAGAATAGACTATTGATTGTAACTTTAACCACCAGAGATTGTTAAAAAATATTAAGACCTTGAAAGATTTTGATAAATCGTATCCAGAAAGCATACGACTTTGCAACTAGTATTACCACATATCCTCTGCAAGGATAATCTACTTGTGTTTCACAATCAAATAGTGGTATTTGATAAGTTAAGCATGTTACTCTCGAATAGTGTTTATCCTTAAATCTCCATATGAGTAATAGGATATTTGTATGTAAGACTCTAAATTGTGATATCTGATGGATTTGATCACAATATCCTTACCTATATTCATTTTTGAAAAATGTGTGAAAGGTATTAAAGCAACAAGATTTCAACGAAAGTTGTCTCATGGGGAGCATATGTTAAACATTGATCATCATACTTGAGATTTTGAAAACCTTAGTCAACCTAGAAGGTGTTGATACAATGATTACTGTTTAAATTCACCTTGAAGGATTTACCACTTAACAGTTTAGATCCAGTTGGTCCACAATGCAAAGATCATGGAGATCATGCATAGATCCTGATGATCATTACTAAATCCTGAAGATATGCTAACTATTTGTCAAATCCCTATAGTGCAAAATCCTAGAATGGATTTATATTACTTTGTGGTGGTCCAGCCATCTCGTGGCGGTCATCTAAGCAGACATTGGTAGCTACTTCTACCAACCACTCAGAGATTATAACACTATATGAAGCCTCACGTGAATGTGTTTAGCTCGGATGCGTGATTAACCACATCCAAAAGTATTGTAGCATTAATGCCGTCAATACCCCCTTAATTAACTATAAAGTATGGTTGTACCACTCTAGAGTAAAATATAACCAAAACTAAGATTAGTTATATTTTACTCTAGAGTGGTACAACCATACTTTATAGTTCTGCAGAATAGACTATTGATTGTAACTTTAACCACCAGAGATTGTTAAAAAATATTAAGACCTTGAAAGATTTTGATAAATCGTATCCAGAAAGCATACGACTTTGCAACTAGTATTACCACATATCCTCTGCAAGGATAATCTACTTGTGTTTCACAATCAAATAGTGGTATTTGATAAGTTAAGCATGTTACTCTCGAATAGTGTTTATCCTTAAATCTCCATATGAGTAATAGGATATTTGTATGTAAGACTCTAAATTGTGATAATATAGTAGATTTGATCACAATATCCTTACCTATATTCATTTTTGAAAAATGTGTGAAAGGTATTAAAGCAACAAGATTTCAACGAAAGTTGTCTCATGGGAGCATATGTTAAACATTGATCATCATACTTGAGATTTTGAAAACCTTAGTCAACCTAGAAGGTGTTGATACAATGATTCTTGTTTAAATTCACCTTGAAGGATTTACCACTTAACAGTTTAGATCCGGTTGGTCCACAATGCAAAGATCATGGAGATCATGCATAGATCCCGATGATCATTACTAAATCTCAAGATATGCTAACTATTTGTCAAATCCTATAGTGCAAAATCCTAGAATGGATTTATATTACTTTGTGGTGGTCCAGCCATCTCGTGGCGGTCATCTAAGCAGACATTGGTAGCTACTTCTACCAACCACTCAGAGATTATAACACTATATGAAGCCTCACGTGAATGTGTTTAGCTCGGATGCGTGATTAACCACATCCAAAAGTATTGTAGCATTAATGCCGTCAATACCCCCTTAATTAACTATAAAGTATGGTTGTACCACTCTAGAGTAAAATATAACCAAAACTAAGATTGGTTATATTTTACTCTAGAGTGGTACAACCATACTTTATAGTTCTGCAGAATAGACTATTGATTGTAACTTTAACCACCAGAGATTGTTAAAAAATATTAAGACCTTGAAAGATTTTGATAAATCGTATCCAGAAAGCATACGACTTTGCAACTAGTATTACCACATATCCTCTGCAAGGATAATCTACTTGTGTTTCACAATCAAATAGTGGTATTTGATAAGTTAAGCATGTTACTCTCGAATAGTGTTTATCCTTAAATCTCCATATGAGTAATAGGATATTTGTATGTAAGACTCTAAATTGTGATAATATAGTAGATTTGATCACAATATCCTTACCTATATTCATTTTTGAAAAATGTGTGAAAGGTATTAAAGCAACAAGATTTCAACGAAAGTTGTCTCATGGGGAGCATATGTTAAACATTGATCATCATACTTGAGATTTTGAAAACCTTAGTCAACCTAGAAGGTGTTGATACAATGATTACTGTTTAAATTCACCTTGAAGGATTTACCACTTAACAGTTTAGATCCAGTTGGTCCACAATGCAAAGATCATGGAGATCATGCATAGATCCTGATGATCATTACTAAATCCTGAAGATATGCTAACTATCTGTCAAATCCCTATAGTGCAAAATCCTAGAATGGATTTATATTACTTTGTGGTGGTCCAGCCATCTCGTGGCGGTCATCTAAGCAGACATTGGTAGCTACTTCTACCAACCACTCAGAGATTATAACACTATATGAAGCCTCACGTGAATGTGTTTAGCTCGGATGCGTGATTAACCACATCCAAAAGTATTGTAGCATTAATGCCGTCAATACCCCCTTAATTATCTATAAAGATAATGTTGCTTGCATTACACAAATGCAAACGAGTTATGTCAAGAGCAACATCATGAAGCACATTACTCTTAAATTTTTTATCCTCATGAAATCCAGAAGAATAGTAAGATAAAGATCCTGCAAACAAAATCCTATGAAAATCCAGTTGATTTATTCACTAAGTCTCTGCCTGCATCCAGTTTTCAAATATGCATTTATGGTATTGGAATGAGACGATTTAAAGAGTTGTAGAGTTCAGGAGAAGTAAATCCCTAAATCATAAACCTTATAAAATCCTGGGGATTTATCCAAAATTTTGAAGATTGGATCTCGAATATTAAACGTTGTACTCTTTTCTTTGGTCAGTTTTCATGAAGTTTTCTCACATGAAGATTTTTAGTTAGGAAACAAGTGTAATACAACTTACAAATGTAATGTACTCTTTTCTCCATTCCATTTTTTCCAATGGATTTTTGGAATAAGTTTTTGATGAGACATTTGTATATCGTTGTCTATTACCCAAGGAGGTGTTAGGAACCTAATTGTATGGGCAAAAAACTAAATCGTTCCTGGAGTGCTTTCACCTCTATGGGCTATATATATGAGGACTCCATATACAACAGAGTGATGGATGAATAAAGATATTGGATCTCCTCTATATATTGTGTTTATCTTGGTGTTTATTACTATGTGATTAGATTTATTGTCTCTGACTACGGCATCGATTATCTAACAAAATAAATATAAATAGTGTAAGATTAGGTTTTGTGTCGTTTGCAATGCGTCGGCGTCCACGTGGATCGATCGTAGCATGCAGCAAAGACAAAACGACCGCTCCAAAGTGCAAAGACTTTTGGAGTCAATGTGGCAAGTAGTTTACTACAATATATACATTGAGTTGCCGAGTTGTGCACGGCATACGCTTGAACTTTTGTGCGATGTGATGCATGGAGATCCTTCCGTGGTATAGCAGGAATCTCTCAGTGGGCATTAAATGGTTTTATTCGTAGAAACTTTTAGCCGCCGAGATGCTTCTGGAAGCAAAACTAAACATGAAGAGCGTTTTGAAGCTCGCATGTTGATGCAAGGTGGAGTTAGTCACGGCTCAAGCCTCGGCAACCCGCTGTTTTTGGGTTAAACTCGAATATTTTGATGATTTTTCAAGAGGTTTTAACACTGATAAGATTTATAAGTCTCAGGCTATAGCCCATCCAAACTGCCCCTGTGTTGATGGATGCGTGAAAAGGCTAGCTAGCACAAAAACATGCAAGGGAAGGGTGACGGGAGCTTGGGAAGGGTTTTCGTCTCCAGGTCTCTCGGCCATGTCTTTCGCATGTTACTCTGTTCGACGGCTAACCGAGAACTTGGTGAAATTGTAGAGTGAATTTCCTCAATTCACTTTTAATTAAGAGTCTTTAATTAGAGTACCAAATTAATGAAAATAACCATCATATATCTCTACACATGAATCATATCTTTGGCAAGGTGGGGTACCTCTGCATATGACACGCTGCTTGTGATCAAGATGGCTGCTAATTTATACATGTCACCACGGTCGAAACTCTCTCTTTTGGATGTTTCAGTAGGCATTTGCTCGATTGGTTCCGTGGTGGGGACTCTCTGTTTGTACCATTCAGGATGGGTGCTTATAGCTGAGCTGTCCAAGTGCTTCTAGAAGCAAATTCAGTTAGACATGGATACGAATGATGGACCTTTTGTACCAGCTTGGATGTGGATGGATAAGTCAAAATGCACAATCAGCACATGCAACCTCCTTCCTTTTGGCGAGCAGAGGCGGATGAGGAAAAAATATCATCGGGTGGTTATAAACTCGTAACACTGACTTATGACTTGTAACAAGGATTCAAATGCTTATATACTAAAGGGTTATCATTTAAAATGTTTAAATAAACTAAATTGTGTACATCGTTGATGCAAAAACTAAGAAAAATTATTCTCTTCTATTATCTCAAAATATGCTAAAAGGTTACGTGGGCTATAGCGGAGGACGCCGATGTCACTCGACCTGACTCATACACTGCAGGTCCGCACATGTTGGCGAGGGAAAAATGCTTATGTACTAAAGGGTTACGTGGGCTATAGTGGAGGACGTTCATGTCACTCGGCCCGACTCATACACTGCAGGTCCGCACATGTTGGCGAGGGAAGAGTGCAAACAAGGGAAGGGAAGAGTTTCCCATGCACATGACGACTGTACTGTCAGCATGGAACTACTTGTAATCAGTACATTAGTTTGACGAGGAGGGGCAAGTTTGCCTATTCCTATGACATACAGTACTAATTGCAGTAATCTCTATAAGAGAGAGGACCCTGGAATCTGAATGCTCAATTGCTTTACATCCATCGTGTCTTTGGGAGTTGCTTTACATGCTGCCATCTAGTCTACACAGCACATTAGATAGTAGAGGTGCAATCATAGCGAACACAGAGAGATAAATCATTGAGATGTTGAAGGAAAAACACTCGGTACCCTCTACTTGCTCAGATACAGCAACCCACCTATCTGTTATTCTATTCCTAAGTGAAGTGACAACTGCTTTCCTCATACCACCTGATACACGGATACATACGGACAGATATCGTTCATCTCATGTCCTATTTCATATTTTTTTTCTCGAAGTCGGAGTCAGACACGGATAGTGCCGGATAACCATTTATCTCTTCCGTATTCGTATTCGATATTATTCATATCCGTATTCGTATATGGATCCGGGAAAAAAAATATAAAAACAAATATGACAAAGCCATTATCCGTCTTTATCCGAACCGTTTTCACCCCTAGATCCATGTAATGAAATTTTACGTACTAGAACAGATCACACCGTACAAATAACCAGATGTTATTGTCAGTAAATCAATTTGAATGCTCGATCTACTGAGCCTACTGTCCCGGTGCTTACAAACTGAACATGGTGCGAAGTAAGTATAAACAACAGTTGTGCATTACTAGAGCGAGCTGAAACGCATACGCAGTCGAACATTTGCAGTAGCACATTATTCTTACAACAGCATCTTGTTCACACACACACACGCGTGCTGCATAAGATTCAGCATCGAGATTTCAGATCTATTAATGTAGGAAAGCACACACATATATATCATTGGACACAAGCAAAAGCAAGGCGCAAGATCTTGATCAGCACTCGGCGTCTTGGTACTTCTTGTTACAGCGCGATGTGTAGGGGTTGCCCTTTGCGGCGCACCCTTTGATGCACGGCACGACGTTTGCAATTAACACGCTTCCGGTGACCGATAGAAGGACCTGGTCCAGCTCCGCCGGGAGCGGCTCCGGCTCCACCGTGTCTTCCAGCCTCCGCGTCGCCGCCGTCTCGCTGCCTCGCGGCGCATCAAATGCCGCTGCGGCGGCGGCGAGGAGGAAGAGGAGAAGCCAGGCGACCACCGCCACCGCCTTGCTCTTGCTCACCATGGCCGATGGTGCACGGATGGCTTGGCTGGTGGTGGTACATGCAACGACGATCGATATTATATGGATGCGCGCGTGCAGCTTATAAGGAGCGCCGGCCTGGCGGCCGGAGTGACATGCTTGCGAGGGCAGGCAGCTGAGGCAGGTCCCCTCCTCTCCACTACCACCTGTAAGCCTGTGCCCTACCTAGTTAATTTCCTGCGAGGCAGGGGCGAAGAAGAATAGGACAGTAAAGGAAGTAACAGACAGCCTGCTCTCCATTAGGTACGCACGGTTTGAGATCGAGTTTGCAGTGTTGCGACGACTGTATAAGGAGCTAGCTCCCCGGGGCGGCGTGTTTAATCCACTGCAGCATTTGTTGTTCTTGCCTGGCCCATGACTTTGCCGGCCTGCCACTGCTGGTGCACCTGTTGCTCTGTTTCCAGTTTATGCATGCATGCGCAAGTTTTCCCGTCACCTACCGACATAATGCATGAGTCTGCTCGTCCTGCAAACAGGAAGCCACCAAAATGGCTCTGGAAGCTAGCTACAAACATCGGTGCGCTAGACGCAGTTCTTCTTTTGCAGCTACAAACTAAAAATGGTTCCTACTACCGATGTGGCTGTGCCTTCTCCTTGGAGGTGATTAAATCTGTGAGGCAGTCTAGAAATCAGGTGACTGACTTCATCCGAAATATGAGTCACTTTATTTCCGAGTCGACCGCCGGCTTGCTATTCTCCATCGATCTCTTGGTCTTGGTCCCGTTAATTAGCACTTCGTTGGCTGCGTGCATGCTTAATTAGCAGTACTGGACGAAGGTTGTAATGAGCTCCCCGGGCTGGGCGGGCACTCCGACCAGGGTGGCATGGTTGCAAGGGCAGGTCCTCCACTGAGGGCGCTGCCGGGGACGACCCTAACTGAAGGCCTCATTAGTTAGTAGCGTTTGTTGAGGAATCGTCGCTGCTGAGTCTAGTCCGAACGATTATCTCGTAGACAAATTCAGAATCGTAAAAACAATGCAAGAACACAAGAACAAAATAGCAGATTGAACACAGAGATATAGAGAGCTTCTTACTTCTCTTTATTCCTTCATCAATCGATCAATCGTTTACAATGAATAACACCCCCTATTTATATGCTAGAGACCCTTCTAGGGTTTGAGATGGGAGCACATACATGGGCTGGCTTCTGGGTCAAGCCCATAGTTTCCCAACACTCCCCCTTGGACATCCATCCTCACATGTTCATGCATCGCCAAAACTCTATAAAAACCCTCTGGAAAAAATTTGGAGAAAGAGCACATGATACAAGTTCTGCTACGTTGCACGAATTGCCTCATTAAAAACCTTAGCCGAAAAACTTCAAGAAAAACTCGTCAAGGGAAAAAGAGTACAATCCACCCAATTTCATGTTTCAACATTATATTTATGTTCATGAAGAGCATCCTGTAGTTTTATATTGTTAGAACATACTACTCATGACCATAGAAAAATATGTTGTGTAGTTATAAACTTGAAGTTTAATGATCCAAATTATTTAAAATATGTTATGAGTAATTGGATCAAAACTTGGGCAAACAATAAAGAAGCTAGTCTATATAATAAATCTGCTAACTCTCGGACCTCCGTATAGGACCTTCGTCGCAGATTAATAACCAACCAGAAGTTGGAATATCCTACAGAATATTAGGATCATACAGCTTTCTTTGCCACTGCACTCATAAAAGTTTAGCTCACTGCATATAATTATCAAACCCCTTGTTGAAATTTGTTCGTGTTGGAGGAATCAAACATTTCCCACATGTTATCACTACTGTAGCATACACTTTTGGGCCACCACCGGTTGTTGGAAATCATATTAGATCTGAAATTCAATCAATCATGTGCCCATGATAAGGAAAATTTTGTGGTATGCTATTAATAAAGATCGGATCTCAGTATTAGGGAGGAGAAATGCCCAAAAGTTCGAATATCATCGTATTTTCTAGAAGGAAAAAATCTTTAGTACTAAGATACACGCACTAGTAAAGCTAAACTTAAAGTTTAGTTTATACTCCTGTATGCTAGAAGTGGAGAGCCTGCCACGTATTTTTCGATTATGGAGGAGTTACCACGGTGTTTACTTGTAGTAAATATGTCACTAAGAGTGGAATACCCTAGGTTGAATAATATATCCACCTATGTGAAATTGACTTTGTAACACCCTGGCTATGCGGAAGCCAAAATGTTACCTAAAAGACTAACATACAACAACAATACGGAATAATTTCAACCATCTTTCAAATAATAACATGAAAAGATCAATATCTAGTAGAACGAATATAAGAATTGAATCAGAATTCGTCAACAAATTAATCTCAATCATCCAATCATAGTGAATCAATTATGATAACTCTATCAAGAGTCTATACGAGGATCATTAAGCCATTACTATTTCAACTATATCATGAAGAATGATAATATCAACCATCAACATCTATTTAAACCGTCACCCAAACATTCATTCACGAATGATATGAAACTAATATTCAACACTAGCACAATCTATAATTACTCAACAAAAGCATATCCTCTAACCATTGAACCTAAATCAATTCATGAAGCCTTCTTCTTATCAACTAATCAGAAGCATTCCAACCTTACTATGCTCAAGTAGTCAATGATCAAATAGCTACATCTAGAGCATCACACTACTACAGAAAAGGCCTTCACAGACGGTTCAAAAACACCATCACGCATTTGGTTCCGTGAGCCGCCCGAGTTTATGGGTCAAGAATGCATGAGGTCATCACGCACGGTTTTCAACCGTCATAATACTATACTATCGCTGCGGTGAAACCGTCGCGATAATCGATTACCACGCACGATGCGTAGATGAAACCGTCGTGATAGTCGACTACCACGACGATCGTAGATGAAACCGTCGTGGTAGTCGATATCACGACGGTTTCATCTACTGCATCGTCATAAATCAATCACCACGACATTTTCATCTACGCACCGCCTGCGTGGTAGTCTTTGCATTGCTAAATCTATTTACGCTTATTGGCTAGCCTCAGGAAATGCTAGCCATGCCCTCTGAAATAAGCACATCCAATTCGCATTCATTTCAGAAGCACATCAAAATTGCATTCATTTCAGAAACAAGCACATCCAATTCACAAATCAATTAACTTTAACCATTAATGTACATTAATTTACACACATGTACAACCATTATGTTCAATCTATCCCAATCAAGTTCAATCTACACTGTGGAAACTCCCATCTGGATTGATGACCTGTCTGTTCAGGAATGACGCAAGGTATGATCGAACTTTTATGAGCTCGCTCTGTTCCAACGCAGTTTCGTCGATGGTCGCAACCTGCCAATAGGAAGGTTAAATTCGGGCTTATATAAATTGGTAAGTATATATGAAATAATTGTTGAAAGATTGACAAACCTGAGGATCATTGGTGATCGCGGAACCGATGAGTAGTTGCATGTTGTGGCAAACATAGTATCCACAGACGCGTTGCGACGGCCAATTTCGGTGGCACCGCAAAAATAAAATTGGTTAGTTCGAGAGGCATTACTACGAAGTGTTATATAGGATTAATGTGTACTAGCTAGCAAGTACCGGGAATTTTTGATCATGTGACAGCGTCCTTCCCTTGATATTCCATCCTCTAGCATGTAAGACGTCGAACACCCTACGTGACTCCAAGAAGTTAGCCTTAGCCATTGCAAAGGAAGGAAAGACTACAATAGAGTTTCTATGGAGGAAATGTGTTTACCTGATGATTAAATTCCGGATAGTTGTGAAGTTGTGAGTGGCCCTCTGTAGGGAATCTAGGTATATTACGTATTTCCGTTTTAGTATAATTACAATTAGAATCCAGTGGTACCTACATAGGTATATCAGCATGGTCATTAAACCTAAGTTCGTGTTGCTTATAAAGTACAAATCAACAAGTATAGCCAGTAGTGCAACACTACTTACTTCTAGTTGTAGGGCAAAAGTATGAATTCCTTGTTGCGGCGAGCCATGAAAAAAATCTATAACGTAATTCTTGACGAATGTTGCATTCGCCGTGATGCTTTGCTCGGAGACAATGTGTGGGTCGAGGAAACCTACCGGTGATTTCCTTCTTTCGGCTTCACAGATTATGTATCTATTATACAAAAGCTAGGAGTTATATATAACATTTATCGATATTACACGAACATTGACCATGATTGTACACACTTACGATGGTCGAAAGATCGTATGAGTGAGACGTCGAGCTCGTCGAGGTTGAAGAGACAGAACAAGTTGTTGAAGGTCACTGTGAAGACAGCGTCTTAATACACGTGGTTAAAATGATCCTCCTTGAACTTGACGGTGAAACCCGAGCGTCGTTGATCAACCGGCTTGTTGGACTGTTCCATGTACCATGTATGTAATTCCGTGCGATCCATTCCTAGAGTAGGGTCGTCTAACTTCTCGAACAACGGCTCGCCTAGCTTGAATTTTCGCCAACCAGCGGCAGAAGGGATATCGAGAGAGGACTCGATCGCTTTCGATTTTCCCTTGCCCTTCTTTGCCTCGCTTTGTATAGGTCGACTTCACAAGAGTCGACTGAGCACGAGGTGTAGATGCATGTGATGCAGTGGGCCCTTGCCGTGTCAGTGCAGGTAGCTTCGGTGCAGTCAGGTCCCGTGGACTTGATGCCGTTGCAGGACATTCCCGTGAAGTTGTCACCGAGCAGGTAGCTCCAGACAGATGTCCTCCTTGGGCCACTGGATGAATGTTCCAACGGCTTGCCCTAGAGTCATGACCTCATCGTTTGGGGGAATTTTCAGTGGGACGGCCTCGAAATTGGCACAAACACCGTCCACATTCACTTTTGCGAAACCCGGCGCTAGATTTGCACCGTGCACCAAAGCTCCGACACCGGATGGATACACCTGGCCCCAAGCAGCATCTAGGGCAACAGAGATATATCTCACTTGGAGCTTGCACTTTGTAGCCACCTACGTACATAACGATACAAAATTAGCTACTCCAACAGGCCTATCAATGGATTGAGCATTCGAGAGATAATAATTATTACGGATGTCATCGATGTAAAATCTGTCATCACCTATTGTGGTAGGGTTAGGGTTGGACGCCAGACTACTCGGATGTTTGGGGGTGGCTAGCAAGATGAGGGCGAGGGCTTCCAACTAACTTGGGAGTTGCAATCCCTAATCCTTTCCTCAAAGGTCTCTATCTGCTTTTGCTCGGATGCACGAATCTCCAATCAAGGATTGAGTGACCTCTGTCGATTTTTTCATGACCTCCTCTCGATTTTTTCAAAGAGCTCATCTCGAGGATGCACGAAGATCCTCTCGTAGCTTTGCATCGCGCTCAGCTTTGGCTCTCTTCCTACTCCGGTACGATCCGGAGTCCACTTGGAACCATTGTTCCCATGTAACAAAAACACCAACGCCTCTCGTGCGACCCGGATGCTCACTGTTTCCTAGGGCCGCAGAGAGTATATCTTTCTCCCTATCTGCCTGGAATGAGCCATGGGAAGATTGTGCACTCAGTGTTATCTGCAATATAGCCCAACATGTCATTTCACTTCCTATGAAGTTATCGAGTAATTACAAACTAGGTAGTTCGATATCTTACCAAGCGCTGGGACACTTCCTGGTCTTCGGGGTTTGGAAAGTACACTTCCCCCGTAGGCCCAATACATAACCTCGCAAATAACCACTTTGTCGGGGCGCGCACATCGCTGATCTCGGAAATAGCAGGAGAGATTCAAAATGCTTGCCTCATCGCTCTGATCCCTCCATATCGGGGCTTTACCCGCATACCAGTGATGCCGAGTCCGTGGGGTGCTTGTTTTAGCTCGAGGGCCGTGTGCGCCGCACTTTCACTCTTAAATTCATCTGTCGTCTTCTTCGCCACAAGCTCGGCCCAGGACTCTTCCAAGAATGGATACTTGTGGAAGGGCGGCCTCAGATCCTTCTCCACGTAGTTCTTGACAAGCGTGCTCTTGAAGTTCTTCCACGCTTTGCACGCTGTAGAGCAGCGCGCGTGTCGTCACACGAGTCCGTGTGTTCTCTGGGATCTCGAGCGATGTGAGAATATCCGCCAAAGACCTGGCGGTTTTCGATGGTCCGGCACCACCTTCCACAAATCGTAGGTGATCTTGACCCATTCCCGTGCAACTAATCCGACCGTTCTCCGGAATGCGGACGCTGCTCGGCGAGGATTGATACGGGTCCCAAACTAATCGACCTCCGTGATGGTAAATCGGCCCATGGGCCTTTTTGATATTCCTCTTCTTCTACCGCGGTTGGATATTGTTCCAGAGGATGGTGCATCATCAGACACATGAGGCGGCGATGACTCAGAATGAGCGGAAGACATCTTCACAAGAAATAGAACATCATGTGAACAAATGAAATAAGCATAAAGCTAAGATTTAATATTTTGATATTGCTATCATATGTAGAGTAAGCATTCCAATTAGAGCTCAAGGACAAACCCGATTATCAAAACAATTTCAGTACAAGACTATTATCATCACAGAGCATTCATCTCAAGCCCACCACACCACATTGCAATATATTCCAGAAGTAGTATCAAAACAAATATCATATGAATAACTGACTAGAACAAATACAAATTCCTAAAACAAGTACAATTATCATGAGGGACCATGATGATTATTGGTAGAAATAGTTAGGAAAGGGGCGTCGGCTCACAACTTCGGCATTGGTTACCTTTGGGCGTCGAGGAGAAGGACGAGCAGGAGCAAGACGATCTGCAACAGTGGCAGGCGCGAAGGGGAGGCGCGGGGCTCGGGAGGGGAGGAGGCGGGGCTCAGGCGAGGGCGCGGTGGGCTCGGGGAGGCGACCGGTCAGAGGAGGAGGCTCAGCGGGCTCGGGGAGGCGACCGGCCGGAGGAGGAGGCCGCATCGATGGGATCGAGGGAGGAGTCGCGCCGGGCTCGAGGAGGCGGCGTCGAGGACGGCGGCGACGGGCTCGGGGGAGAAGGGAGCGAAAGTAGTTGAGAAACTTAATCGTTTGAGAGTGGCGGGCGCGGCAAACCCTAACTAGAGTCCGAATATAAATAGGGATGGACATCACAGCATTTGTTCTAACTTAGAACCGCTCGTGATATATGATGTATCACGCACGGTTTTAATAAACAACCGTCATGATATATATGTAAGACGGTTTGTAGTTCAAACCGTCTGTGATATTATTTTGTATTGGTTAATATCTAGATCGTTTTATTGGCTAGCCTCAGAAATGCTAGCCATGCCCTCTGAAACAAGCGAGAAAGACAACAAGTACATGTATATACATCCAATTCACATTCATTTGAGAAACAATCACATCCATTTCACAAGACAAATCAATTAATTAACTCAAATGAACTAAAATTAACCATTCATCGAGCGTTCATACATCTACACACATTGTTCAATTAATCTTTAAAAATTAGCCCTTCATGATGATCGGCGTGTATGTAGCTAGTTTCACACGTTCTTCTTCCTCGACCCTTATGCCGCTTCGAAAGGAGGCAACTCGTCAAATTGATTGTATTCTTCCTCGCCTACTACATTCTCAACTCCGACAATCCTCCTTTTTCCATGAAGAACTACGTGGCGCTTCTTATTTGCCGGTCGGTAACATAGAAGACTTGAACAACTTGGTTAGCCAAGATCGAATGGTTCGTCTTTGTATCCGACACATTCGAAGTCCACGGTAGTGACGCCGTACTTGTCGACCTTCACTGTGGGAGATGGACCCAACGGCACCGAAATAGGGGATCTTGAAAAGCACGTGGTCGAGCTCCCATATCTCCTCTATTTGCCCATAGTAGGAGCTCCTCATTACATCGGTCTTGAATGCATCTATCACGGACACCGCTGATTCGTTAGTGCTTTTTATATCCCGAGCTGCGTATAGAATGTGTACCCATTTACGTCGTATCCTCGCCATTAAAGCAGTAAATGTTAGCCCTTTTGCCAACCATGTCAGCATATCACTTGACGAGTTCCCAGCAAGTCGCTCCTTCAAAAATTGGTTGAACCTTCATTGTGTTGTCTCGTGATCCAAACATCCGGCGCATCGGATTACATTGCGCTGTCAAGCACGTCCTTGTGCTAGTCGATATCTGGGACACTTCGGTCATGTGTTGCAAGACCGTGAAATGGGCTTGAGCACACGATCCATATTTGGAGTGATTGCTTTCCTTCCGATGGTCCCGATACCTCGAGCCTCCCTCATGGCGAGATCGAGGCACACCTATCGGTTCGACTGAGCCATGTAATCGAGGCGAACTCAATGACCTCTTCGGTTGCATAACCTTCGATGATCTTGCCCTCTGCCGAGATCGATTCCATACATATGACTTGAGAATTCCCATGAACCTCTCGAACGAGTACATGCTACGTAGGAACACGGGCCCGCACATCTTTATCTCCCTCACAATATGAACAATGAGATGGACCATGATATCGAAAAACAACGGAGGGAAATACATCTCAAGATCACATAGAGTCGTCACCACCTCGTCCTGCAGAGTATCTAGTCCTTCGGGATCGATGACTTTCTGAGCAATTGTGTTAAAGAAATAACACAGCCTCATGATTGTCTCTCGGATCTTGATCGGTAAAATACTTCTAATTGCAACAGGGAGCATTTGTGTCATCAACACATGACAATCATGAGACTTCATGCCAATTAACTTCAAATCTTTTATGGAAACAAGTTTCTTCATGTTGGCGGAGTAACCGGACGGAACTTTCACACCATGCAAGCATCGGCACAGTTCAGTTCTCTCGGCCTTGGACAGAGTGTAACAAGCAGGGGGAAGGTACATTCGTCCTTTATCGGTCCTTGTTGGTGCTAACTCAGGTCTGATGTCCATATCAACCAAGTCAAGCCGTGCGTTGACACTATCCTTTGTTTTGTCACGAATGTTCAATAAGAGACCAATCAAGCTATCACATACATTCTTCTCTACGTGCATGACGTCGATGCAGTGGCGAACTTCTAGGTGCTCCCAATAAGGTAAGTCCCAAAATATTGATCTCTTCTTCCACATGTTCTTCTTACGGGTCCTCGATTTACATCCCTTTCCAAGAACAACATCTAAATCCTTAACCATATCATAGACCTCTTTTCCGCTTAAATGCCTTGGAGCTGAACTGTCCTCCTTCTCTCCGTCGAATTGTTTCTTCATCCTGCGGTATGGGTGAGCCCTCCGAAGGAACCTACGATGACGCATGTACACGGTTTTGCACGAGTTATTCAGCCACACACTCTCAGTATCATCTAAGCAGTGAGTACAGGCTTTGGCCCCTTTTGTACTATGGCCCGACAGACTAGCAAGGGCAGGATAATCATTTATGGTGCAGAACAACAAGGAACGTAAAGTGAAGTTCTCTCGTTTGTACGCATCCCATACCTGTACCCCTTCAATCCACAGTATTTTTAGATCTTCCATCAATGGTGCTAGGTACACATAAATATCATTCCCAGGTTGCTTCGGCCCTTGGATAAGTGTCAACAACAAAATATACTTCCACTTCATACACAACCAAGGAGGAAGGTTGTAGATACAGAGCGTCATAGGCCAAGTGCTATGTCGGCTGCTCATGTTACCGAAAGGATTCATTCCATCTGTACTCAATCTAAACCTTATATTCCTCGGTTCCTTTGAAGTCTGCAAACCTCCTATCGATGTTTCTCCACCGGGCGGAATCAGCAGGTGTCTTAACTTTCCGTCATTCTTACGCTCCTCGAGTGCCAATCTGCCAGATTTTGTATTCTTTGGGTTCACAAAACCGCTTCAAGCGGGAATTACAGAAGATACCACGCCACCTTAGCGGGAGGTCCTTTCTTCACCTCGATTCCTCGTCGTCATCCGATTGCTTCTTCGCTTGTATCGGGATCGTTGCACACGGACATACATGCATGTTTGTATACTCGTTACGGTAGAGGATCTGATCGTTCGGACATGCATGTATTCTTTCTACTTCCATTCCCAATGGACAAAGAACCTTCTTGGCTTTGTAGGTGGTTTTGGGCAACTCGTTTCCCTCCGGAAGCATGTCCGCTAAGAGACCTAGCAGCTCGGAAACTCTTGTCGGACCAACCGTTGCTTGCCTTCAATTTCAGCGGTTTAAGCACGGATGACAACCTTGTGTATTCGACTTGCGGCCGGGAACAAAGGTTTCTCTGAGTCCTCCATCAAGCCCCGAATTGAACATATCCTCTCATCACGGTTCCTTCGCATCATCGCTTGTCGATCTAGATTGTCATCGTGCGGCCCTATCCGAATCGGAACCACAATCGACATCATTCGCGAGCATATCGTTGACTTCTGTATAATATGCATATCGTTGACTTCTTGTATAATATGCTCTTCACCGTGGCTGATCCAACATATATAACCCTTTTTCAAACCCCTTTGAATCAAGTGTGCTTCGATCTGCGCTCGGTTGTTAAACATCTTGATTCTCGCAATCAATGCATGGACGGTACATATATTCCGCCCTTATTCAACAAATCCTCCTCGGCTCTCTTGTAAGCGCAGACCGCCATTAATGTACTCTTCACTCACACGGTTCTCGGTGTACATCTAGCTTCGGTCCATCACACGGTTCGTATTGAAAACCACGAAAATAAATAAAAGGGTGATGACTTTCTAGCGTATTTTACGAGGCTTAATTACGCTTTTTCATTTTTATATTTTTTGGATTTTATTAACTTACATGTGGGCCCTACTTGTCGCTGACTCATTTTTATTTCATGATTTTATTTATAAAATCTATGGCGATCCCACATGTCATAGACTCGTTAGTTTATTAACTAAATGATTAAAAACAGTAGGATTTGAAGCTCAAACTGGGCTTAGGGTGACATCGCATTGCTAATAGTCGTGGCTCGGCCCTAAGTCGCCTGAGACGAACCGACGGTGATGTCCCGTGGAGGCGCCTGAAACTAGCGATTTCGGCGTAAACGCCTGAAACTACTCAAATTAAAGGATGCTTATGCTCCAGTATCTCACCTCGATCACGAGAAAGGTGTCAATGAAAGTCGGGGAAGGATCAAGGCGGCTGGTCATCGATCGGTGAACAGAGGCGACGGCGGCAAGCTCCTCGACGACAATATATAGCTGAAATGGACGGTAGGCTCGGTGAGGTGAGGCGATACTCAAGCCGCACGCACGGCGATGGACCTACCGTAGCGCCAAAGATGAAGATCAAGAAGACTCTGTTGGCCGGGGAGCTATATATGTCTGTGATGAGTTAATTATCACAGGCGATTTTTAACAAAAACCGTCTGTGATATTGGGTAATATCACAGACGGTTTTTGGTCAAAACCGTCTGTGATACTTCACAGACGGTTTCAAACATGAACCGTCTGTGATATGACATCTTCACAGACAGTTTTTAGCGCGGAGAATAACACAGACGGTGGGTAAACAAAAACCGTCTGAGATTGTGTTTAATACAGACGGTTTCGATGAACCGTCTGTGATCAGGTATCCAGTATTAGCATTTCTGTAGTAGTGTCAATAATCAGCAATTCAATGGAGATGATAGAATAATCAAATCAAATCTTCTAATCCATCGAAAAGAATTAAATGAACTTAAACAACAAGGAATTAAGAACATAACTGGGTTGTCCAAGATCACAATCAAAACATCCACCACGAAGGATGGTCACAAAACGGAAACTAAAGCAATTATCAAGAGTATGAATTGTGGATAATTGGACTAGTTTATTCCTTGTGTTTTGTGTTTATGTGTCATGCACCAAGTCTACCCCTTCTCATGCATGTCGCTGCCTCGAGAGGTACCTAGCAAGCACAACACAGCAAGTGTGTGTCCACGACTCAGCAAAGTGCAATAGCAAATCAAACAATAGCATCATAAGTAGTCAAAGGGAATAAACAATTCCATCATGAATAACAGCATAATATACCACAAACCCATCTCTTATGATAGCATTATAAGCAGTCAGAGGGAACAAACAATCCCATCATGAATACAACATTATATACCACAAATCCATCTCTTATGTAGAAATGCAATGAATATGCTATGAATGCATAGTCTTCACTTCTTTGCAATTACTGGTAATGCCGAGTAGTGTATCCGTCGATACATACTCTAGGCATGTGCCCTCTAGGCACAGGGATCCAAAGCCCACACTCCATGAGTGTGGGGACCAGGCCCGTCAAATGCATGACGGGGATCTCAAGGAGACAGCCCTTGGCTACCACGTAGTCCAAGGTTCAGAAATGAATGTCACGATGCAAATGCACATGTCCATTATCATTAACATGATTCATCATTGTCATTATTAACAAGGTAGTCTCATTGCTCACCTTGTCCCATTATCATTGCCATCAATCATGAAACCATTACCATGTAAACATCATCATTTTAACATTGCCATGTAAGCATTCTCATGTAAACACTACCATGTAAGCGTCATCACATAAACATTAGCATGCGTCGTCATGTAAACATTTTCATGTAAGCTTCATCACATAAGCATCGTCATAAAAACATTATCATTAAACTATGGCGCTCATGCTCATCAACATTACCAAGCAGTAAGCATTATCATTAAACTATGGCATTCATTATCATTAAACTATGGCATTCATCAAGTATGTAATATAAAAACTCATTAATAACACTTGCACTTGCCTCAACCGTGAGACGGAAGTAAAAAGGTGGAACGCTCTAACATCGGAGTTCACCGCCACTGAACGACACGCACTGAGTAATGACCACCACCTACAACTGATATAAATCTGAGTAGAAAGGTAATTGTTTTGGATAGCTCTGAAGAACACCCCATGATTTTTCAATGAGGCCCCACCAACTGTGCTATTTCTAGGTGAATACTTTGCAGAAAGAACATACTAATATGATAGAAGGGAGTAAACAGCACATTACCGATTTTGTGCACTCTGAAAGTCAAGTGGTTGTTTAGTTTCATATATCCATCCAGGAGCAAATATGGCAGCCGAGACATCGTCTTTCTTAAGCAGATCAAGGGCAACATTTGTATTCCACTGCCCACCACCAAAAGTATTTCGGCCGAAAACATCAATACCCATGTACACCTCATACTTCCTGTCACCAGCAACTGCAGCTGAATCTCATGGATATGTTTCCTTCCAAGTATAATTGGCAAATAATCCATCACACAAATCAAAGAATGGCTTGATATACTCATTGAGCTTGTCCTGCCAGCCGAGGTCACCATTCACGCTAATTGCATCGTACCATATGACTAAAGATCCGGGAACTGCATCATGCATTGTCTTGGTTAGGTGATCGACGAACTTTTCCAGGTTATCGATGAACTGAATATCGAGTTTGACCTCAATATTCATCAGCCAGCCATCAAAGCCCAAAGTAGCGACCACTCAGGAACCTCTAGGCATACATCCGCACGAAGCCTCCGTTGCAAGCATCTCCTGCAGATTGCACCATTATCCCACTCAGAGAACGTTCCCAAAACCTTGACGCCGTGGAGGTGGGCGGCATTGGTCCAGCACGACGGCGGGAGGGTGACAAGGTAGTGGGAGAAGTATACGAAGACGTTGATGAGGTGCTAGTGCGAGCGCGTAAGCGTTCGGGTTGGCGCCGCCATGCGGCGCCAGCGTCATCATGATACCCTCCTCGCATGTCGTGGCACACCAGAACCCGCCGCCGCAAGTGAGCGGCGCGCCGGGGACAGAGCGGCGTGGAGGCGCGGTTGAAGGGAGGCGTCTGGTCACTTGGACCGAGCCTGGCAGCAGCCAGCCGAGCCGGCGAGAGGACGAGACGACAGACGGAGGTGGCAGGACTGGCTGAGGGTTTGCCACGCGAGGACCTGCACGGGAGACAGAGCTGCAGAGCACACGGGCAACCGGGCCTTTGGAGGAGCGAGGAGCAGGCGCCAAGGGAAGGAGGGGGTGGCGGCTTGGGCAAGGAGGGAGAGAGGAGGAAAGCCGTGCTGGGCGATGGGCCGGGCGGGCGAGCAGAGCGGCGAGTCATGGACGGAGCAGGCCGTGGAGGCAATGAGCCATAGGGCAGGAGGAGGCGCCGCACAGGGAGATAGGGTTGGGGAGGAGTGGCGGCTTGGGGAGGGGGAAAGGGTTTGGTCTAGGGTTAAGGGTTTTGGCCAGCTCCCCCTTCTCTATCTTAAAACTGGGCTCTCCCACTTGGGCTATGGGCCGGTGGCCCACTACACTCCCCAATCCACTAAAATTCTGAAATTCTTCACTATTAATTAATTTATTTTCCTTTTAATTCTTTTAGTTACCCAATTTCTTAAACAGGGTATCACAGACTTATTGGTTCTTGATCCAAAATCTGTGGGGATGCCTGCGGGTCTACGATATAATGACACTAGTCAAAACAATTATTAATCACTCCTTTAACTCTTCTGAAGAGAACTCACCTTGAAGGTGAAATACCTCATGAAGAGGTTCATCATGAAGATGAAAGCCCGAGCAACATGATGTACACATATTACAATGCTAGGAATACGGAACGACCAAGAATCTTTTGTTTGAAAATGACGAATATCTGGTTAACACTGAGATACCCTCAATTTGGAGGATACGGAAGAAAAGATGTCGACAATCACTTTGTCTCTATAATTACTAAAGCTTCTCTTATGAGAACACGAATTCGAAACCAAAGTCTATGGCCGAACACTTGAAACGTTCATATCGGGTAACATAAGGAAAGCCTATGAGGCTGAACCATAATTGCTAAATAAAAGTCTTAGAACCAGATCGTTCAGACTTGATAGGTCATTATGAATACAATGAAGTGGTGAAAGCTATGGTTCAAAGGTCCCCGTAGAGATCGCTACTCTCCTATTATGAATAATATAATGTTTCGTTGCACAATAATTCTGGCAAATGGCGTGAACAAATAAATAAAATATGTAGTCAATGGGTTCTAAAAATCCTTGACGAGATCCTCAATGACTCAAAATTCCTAGTAAGAAAGGAAACAAAATCTTAATATATATATAAAACTCATACCAAATAGCCTTTTACCTGTAGTAAGAGCATCTCTCGGAAGAAAAGGCATGTCCCTCAAGGAAAATTATCTTACAAATAGATCTCTTAATCATACCAATGATCATATGATCCCTAAAAGTGGACAAGGACTCATCAAGACCTGAAAGAATGTAATGAGGAACCTAAAGACCAAAAGTGTGCCACACAAGGACTTATAAAGTGCATCTTCCACCAGAAGTTAGTGGAATGGTGGTTTCCTCTATTACCATGAAGGTACGACATACATTGGTGATATTGGCAATTAATCCCCTAAACGCCAAAACTAAGATTGGTTATATTTTACTCTAGAGTGGTACAACCGTACTTTATAGTTCTGTAGAACAGACTATTTATTGTAACTTTAACCACCAGAGATTGTTTAAAAAAAATATTAAGACCATAGAAGATTTTGATAAATCGTATCCAGAAAGCATACGACTTTGCAACTAGTATTACCACATATCCTCTGCAAGGATAATCTACTTGTGTTGCACAATCAAATAGTGGTATTTGATAAGTTAAGCATGTTACTTTCGAATAGTGTTTATCCTTAAATCTCCATATGAGTAATATGATATTTGTATGTAAGACTCTAAATTGTGATAATATAGTAGATTTGATCACAATATCCTTGCCTATATTCATTTTTGAAAAATGTGTGAAAGGTATTAAAGCAACAAGACTTCAGCGGAAGTTGTCCCACAGGGAGCATATGCTAAACACTGATCATTATGCTTGATATTTTCAAAACCTTAGTCAACCTAGAAGGTGTTGATACAATGATTATTATTTAAATTCACCTTGAAGGTTTTACCACTTAACAGTTTAGATCTAGTTGATCAATAATGCAAAGATCATGGAGATCATGCATAGATCCTGATGATCATTACTAAATCCTGAAGATATGCTGACTATCTGTCAAATCCCTATAGTGCAAAATCCCAGAATAGATTTATATTACTTTATGGTGGTCCAACCATCTCTTGGCGGTCATCTAAGTAGATATTAGTAGCTACTTCTACCAACCACGCAGATATTATAGTACTATATGAAGCCTTACTTGAATGTGTTTGGCTCGGACGTGTGATTAACCACATCCAGAAGTATTGTGGTATTAATACTGTCAATACCCCCTCAATTATCTATAAAGATAATGTTGCTTACATTACACAAGTGCAAACGAGTTATGTCAAGAGCAACATCATGAAGCACATTACTCCCAAATTTTTTATTCTCATGAAATCGAGAAGAATAGTAAGATAAAGATCCTGCAAACAAAATCCTGTGAAAATCCAGTTAATTTATTCACTAAGTCTCTGCCTGCATCCAGTTTCCAAATATGTATTCATAGTATTGGAATGGGACGGTTTAAAGAGTTGTAGAGTTCAGGGGAAGTAAATTCCTAAATCATAAACCTTATCAAATCCTAGGGATTTATCCAAAATTTTGAAGATTGGATCTCGAATATTAAACGTTGTACTCTTTTCTTTGGTGAGTTTTCATGAAGTTTTCTCACATGAAGGTTTTTAGTTAGGTAACAAGTGTAATACAACTTACGAATGTAATGTACTCTTTTATCCATTCCTTTTTTTTTCAATGGGTTTTTGGAATGAGTTTTTGATGAGACATTTGCATATCGTTGTTTATTACCCAAGGGGGTGTTAGGAACCTAATTGTATATGCAAAAGACTAAACCGTCCCTAGATTGCTTTCACCTCTATAGGCTATATATATGAGGACTCCCATGTACAATAAAGTGATGGATGAATATAGATATTGTATCTCCTCTATATATTGTGTTTATCTTGATGTTTATTATGTGATTGGATTGATGGTCCCTTACTACGACATCGATTATAATATAAATAGTGTAAGATTAGGTTTTGTGTCGTTTGCAATGCGTCGGCGTCCACGTGGATCGATCGTAGCATCCTGCAAAGACAAAACGACCGCTCCAAAGTGCAAAGACTTTAGTGCGATATGATGCATGGAGATCCTTCCATGGTATAGCAGGAATCTCTCAGTGGACATTAAATGGTTTTATTCGTAGAAACTTTTATTAGCCGCCGAGATGCTTCTAGAAGCAAAACTAAACATGAAGAGCGTTTTGAAGCTCAGATGTTGATGCAAGGGAGGAGCTTGTCACGGTTTAAGCCTCGGGCAACCCATTGTTTTTGGTTAAACTTGAATATTTTGATAATTTTTTAAGAGATTTTTATAGGTTTTAACACTGGTAAAATTTTTAGACCTCAGGGCTATAGCCCATCCAGCCTGCCCCTGTGTTGATGGATGCGTGAAAAAGCTAGCTAGCACAAAAACATGCAAGGAAAGGGTGACGGAGGTTTGGGAAGGGTTTTCGTCTGCAGGTAATCTCGGCCATGTCTTTCACATGTTACTCTGTTCGACAGCTAACCGAAAACTTGGTAAAATTGTAGAGTGAATTTCCCCAATTCACTTTTAATTAAGAGTCTTTAATTAGAGTACCAAATTAATGAAAATAACCATCATATATATCTACACATGAATCATATCTTTGGCAAGGTGGGGGTACCTCTGCATATGACACGCTGCTTGTGATCTAGATCACCAGCAGGGAATCTGCAATCTCTCGAGCCTTGTTTGGTGCTTTGCATGCCATCGTCCCTTTCTGATGGTTGCTAATTTATACATATCACCACGATCGAAACTCTCTCTTTTGGATTTTTCAGTCGGCATTTGCTCGATTGGTTCCATGGTGGGGACTCTGTGTTTGTACCATTCAGGATGGGTGCTTTTAGCTGAGCTGTCCAAGTGCTTCTAGAAGCAAATTAAGCTAAGATGGATACGAATGATGGACCTTTTGTACCAGCTTGGATGTGGATGGATGAGTCAAGAAGCACAGTCAGCACATGCAACATCCTTCTTTTGGGCGAGCAGGGCGGATCAGGAAAAAATATCATCGGATGATTATACACTCGTAACACTAACTAATAACTTGTAATAAGAGGTCAAGTGCTTATATACTAAAAGGTTACGTGGGCTGAAGTGGAGGATATCGATGTGGCCCATACACTGTACATCCGCACCTGTTGGCGAGGGAAGAGTTTTGTACTGTTAGCGTGGAACTACTTGTAATCAGTATCTTAGTTTGACGAGGAGGGGCAAATTTGCCTATTCCTATGACATACAGTACTAATTCTAGTTTAGTCAAGTGTGTAAATGTGGAGAGAAAAGTTGTACAAATCTTGTACGGATCAATCCGTGCGTTGCTATTGCTAACGCTGTTGCTAACTTGCTATCCCACTAGCCAAGATAAGCAGATTCGGATGTCGTCCGATATCCTATTTCGTATTTCTTTTCTCGAAATTGGAGTCGGATACGGATAGTATTAGATACCTATTTTACCATTCCATATTGGCTTCGTGAACCTTCGGACGGTCAGACGGACGGATATTATCCGCTTCTTTTGTACCTCTACACAGGGCATTAGATAGTAGGGATGCAATCATAGCGAACACGGAGAGACTAATCGTTGAGATGTTGAAGGAAAAACACTCGGTATCACCTACCTGCTCAGATACAGCAACCCACTAATCTGTTATCATGTTCCTAAGTGAAGTCACAATTGGTTTTCCTCATACCACCTGATACACGGATACATACAGACGGATATCGCTTATCCCGCATCATATTCCATATTTTTTCCTCGGAGTCAGAGTTAGACACAGATAGTACCGGATAACCATTTATCTCTTCCGTATTCGTTCCACAAGCTTTCAGTCGATCAGGAATTATCCGCTCCGTTTGCACCCTCTACCAGTTGGTTTTGGCAAGTAGTAAGTGAGCTGATCCAGCCTGCTGCAGTGGGACCCGCAAGTCAGTTAGCCAAGGTCCCTTTCTTATGAGTTACTGTATGGTACCCTTTCTTCCCTAGTGTTAATAATATAAGTAGGAAAAGGTTCATGTTAGTACTGATGTGCCATACTGTCTCTAGTCTCTTGATCGGGGAGAAGAAGAACAAGAGACATTTGTAGCGGGATCGTTACGAGTTATTTCCCTCTGTAATTGTTATGGTCCTGTAAGCTGAAACCCTGTAATCTACGAGCGTATCTAGGCAAGGGGCCTTAAAACATTTGAAAAAACAAATACTAGACTAGTTCCTGAAAACTTGGATGGTTGCTGATATGTACAAGCATCACCTGATATTGTATTGCGTGAGTTTGTGTTTATCAAATGAACATAGGCAACAGAAAAGCACGTATCCTTTACTTCTGTTTGACAAGGAGAGGCACACCAAATTAAAACCTTTGCCTATGGCTTATTGCTACTTGTGATGGCCCATCCAGATATATATGATCTGCAAGGGAATCTAATAATCCCCAAGCCTATTTGGCTTTACATGTCATCGTCTTATCGCTTTGAGAGAGTTCCTTTACATGTCATCCCTTGTACAACGGAGAAAAGGATGATATCCATCATCCATGCACATACCCCACCCCAAGCGTTAATTTTGATTCGGATGAGGTGGGGAGTCTGGGGACTAGCATTACCATTAGGTCCGTAGTCTTAATCTGTAGCACCATTAATTCCAAGATGGGTGGTTCATGAAAATTTAGGAAGAAGTCTCGACCGGTTCTTTGTATTGATCCTCGTTACAAACATGCACACGGTGCGGGCCGATCCGAACAGAGGTGGGCAAGTGCGAGTGGCGGCGAAGCGCGGTAGCAACGACATCCGACGGTTCGAGGCGGGCAACAGTGGTGGCGGCGGACAAGCGCGGCACCGGTGGTGCCCGATATATGAGTCTAGCTCTAGCACAAGCGCCATGTGTCGTGTCCGTACTGGCATAGGCTGATGGTGACCCGACGTGCCATAGTGCCGTGTTCTCACAACCGCTGTCCATGCTAGCAGGGCATGGCCGGAGGCTCATCATGTCCGTGAGGTGCCGACACGGCATGGCCCAACCCCTAAGACTACATTAGGCCATGTCTTGTCAATGTAATTAATTAATTAGGAAATATATTTTTCTTTGTGAATCATTAAGGAAGAAATATTGGGTTAGACCATCTCCAATATTATGTTTTAGCCAGTTCAGATAAGGAGAGAGAAAGCATTGAATCGACTCAAAGCATTAAACAACTCATATGAGCATTAAATAACTACATAGAAGAGAGTGCGGTTGAGAGGGGATATTATTATTTTGTGGTTTTTTAATGTAACGTAGGTCCCAGTTATTAGTAGGAATCGGTTCAATACATTGGAGAAAAACAAGCTCAGATCTTAGAATGCTTACGTGGTATGACTTTGAATCGACGTCGGTTCAATACACTAAAGATGCTCTAAGATTGATTGCTACAGTGGTTGCTACATTATTAATGATACATTGGTACTTCTTCCGGTCATAAAGGAATGCCGTTTTGGATTATGGGCAGTCGAATTTTTTAAATTTTGGTTATTGATAGCTTTTGCAATTTTTAGGTTGAAAATATGAAGATAGCATGTAGTAAAGGAACTTACGTGAAAGTATAATTTTATTGGGAATTATAATTCTATTACAATAGAAATTAGTGGTCAAAGTTGTATTTTAGGGACCATATCAATATCCAAAATGACATTTTTTTGCGACGGGAGGGAGTATATGTCTATACATGCACGTTAGGGACTTAGGGGCATCACATAGATTTTTGTTCACTACATGTAGTGTATACGGAGAGGCTTAGGTGGGTTTACGAGGCTAGAGTTTTGGCTAAATATAGCATCGTTGGCGTTGACGCGTAATAGCAAATGTAGCTCCTTCTTCACGTCAAATACAAAAAAATCACCGAGTCCATTATAGGATCAAGGATGACCGACTAGAGGTAGTGAATAGGAGGTTACAAAAATTCTTGTGCACTATTTAACAATTTTAACTATTGTGATCTTAATGAATAAATGCTAGCACAAGTTTAAGAGCTATGATCAACAAAGCTAAAACAACTTGAAGTGATCACCGCGTAACTTCTTCTCCTAACTATCTAGGTTCTGGCAAGCACCAAGAGTAACAAATCGTCGTGCTCGCTTGAAGACTATCAAGTGCCAAAGGGATCAACTAATGATACAATGCACTTAAATAGCTCTCAACTACCTCAAAATATGAATTGAATGCAAATGAGTAGAAAAGATAGCACTAAAACCTCAAGTGTATTCAATATGGCCAAGGGTTCTGAGCTTGGTGCAGGTGGGGGTGTATTTACAACCCTCAACCACAAAACTAGTGTATTTATAGCCCCTAACTACAAAACTAGCCGTTTGAAAAAGTTCCTAGAAAAATCAGCTTTTGCGGTAATACCGCTGTACAAACTCGGTACTACCAATCTCCATGATCAACGATTGGAACAGTTGCATTTAATGCTCTAAACTAGTCGTTACAAAAAAGTTGCGGTACTACCGCCAACTATAAATCGGAACTACCGCGCAGTGGTAATAGTGCTCGGCTAGAACAGTACTACCGATTTCCAGAGGATCAAAATCACAAGAAAATACCCTCTTTGGAAATAACGTACCGTCAAATAAACTTCGGTACTACCGACATGCGGTAGTACCGCTCAAGAAATGTGGTCATACCTTTTTTAGGTTTTAAGAAAAACTCCCAAAAACATGTTCTCTGAAAAAATATATACTGCCAGCCACTCATCAACTACAGTCATACCGATTTTTCTAAATAGTTTTTCAGAAGAAAAAACAAATGCAATGCATAACTCCTAGTTGATCAAAATGGCACATAAATAATCATTCAAGCTACTAGCCATGACCCCTCTTAATAGTACGGCTTCTAGCCTACTAATCCGATCTTTTCTTCAAACACCGAGATCGGTAAACACTACAAAAAGGATCCTTAGGCTATGATACCTTTGCCTTGAGCCATGTCGATCTTTTGTCATCTTTGTATTGCCATTTCCATGTCATCATTCAAACTTCGGGACTTAACCTTCAAACATCTTAGCACACATGTTAGTCACATAATACATTATTGACATTAATTACCAAAACCATTATTAGGAACCTAGATACTTTAATCTGTGTACCAGAGGACTGGAGTCATCAGTGGAACAACACGTCTCCTCGTCCGTGTGCCCGGGGCACGGTGGTGTCCTCGTTCGTGCGCCCGAGGTACAGACATGCCGAGTTTGTGTTGTTGGGTTACGGGTAGGCTATGATAGCACAAAATAAAAAAATTCTACCGCACAACCAAGGAACCTCTACTAGAAATAGATCACAAGATTACCACTAGACGCGTCGACTCGTAGCGAAAGTAGAGTCGATGTAGCGAGTTGATGCAGTCATAGTCGTACTCCCCGCACGTCTCCGAGTTGATGCAGTAGTGGTCGTACTCGCCGTGCGTCTTCTCCTCCTACTCCTGTGATCGTCACGAGTTGTGGATCGTCCTAGTGCTGATGCTTCGCAACAACACCTCCAAGGTATTGTAACACCCTGGCTATTTGGAAGCCAAGATGTCACCTAAATATACTAACATACAACCACATGGCGGAAGAACTCGAATAATATATCATATAAAGGCATAAATAAAACGTCCAAAACATGGAGAAGGTATCCTTCCTTCACCATTTAATTTTATTTATTACGCCATCGTTAATCTAGATTCACAAGCGATAATAAATCAACAGTATTATGGAGAAGGTATCCTTCCTTCCCATCTAGATTTATTTATTACAGTTCATCAATAATGAATGAATGACAGTAATAGTTCTTTTATTCAATCTAGTGTAGAGTGAAATATACGAGTAGTGCGTGGCTACTCCCTCCCAAGAGAAACTTCATCAACGATCACCTAAAAATAAATAAACAAATCAAGCGTGAGTCCAAGACTCAGCAAGTACATCGAATAAGAACAATAATCAACATGAACAAGACAATCTCCTCAAAGGTTCGACATACAATGGCGAACATGTATGTATGAATGAGATGAATGAAAAATACTCAATGGACTGCACACATGCATATACCGGTATAGCCAGTGACACACCCGTCGGTGTTCACTCAAGCCCGCATCTTAACAAAAATGCGGGGATCCACTTCCCGTATGAAGAACGTTTCATACGGGTGTCCAACATTGCCCATCCTGGAATTAATGGGACTTACATACCCATCCTGGAATTGATGGGCCATTCTCATCCACTCCCGTGGACGGTAAATAACAATGAATGCATGACACGAACTACTGAATAAATAATATCATCATCTCCAATCATGGTTTCAACACATATGAAAGAACATATATAATCCATCTTCTCTTGAATCATAGGAAATCACAACATAATCATATAAGCATTCATCAAGCACAATCATTAAGATAAGCAATGTACTTGCCTTCCGCGATGCGACGCGTTAGCAGGAAAAAGGTGGTGCTCCTAAACCCGAAGCTTCACCTCCTAAACAATTAAATAACTGAAATAAGAATGCGATGAACATGACACTACTTAACAACGTTCTACATCGCTTCCCCGGTGAAGCAAGATTTATCTAAAAACCCTAAACTGAAACCAACGATTCAACAAATAACGCCAT
This sequence comes from Phyllostachys edulis, assembly GCA_036346405.1. Classification (NCBI taxonomy): domain Eukaryota; kingdom Viridiplantae; phylum Streptophyta; class Magnoliopsida; order Poales; family Poaceae; genus Phyllostachys; species Phyllostachys edulis. The sequence goes on from CM070566.1 coordinate 21,890,425, forward strand.
CGACAGCAGCATGGTAAACAGCATATCTCTTGATCTAGAACTCCGAATGAGGTGAATCCAGTTTCTGTGGATTTTTAACTAAAAAATCTACAATACTCTAGTTGACAAGATGATCCAATTCCACCAAACTAGTACGCTAACAGACAGATAAACTTTCAGCACAGAAACTGTCTAACAGAATAAACAACAGCACTAAAACAATCATAACTTTTAATCTATAACTCCGAATTGATCGTTCTTTAACAATAACCTAGTTGGGTGAAAACCCAGATTCTTCCAATTACATTTTCATATTTTACGAAATAACAAAACAGATTAATCTCGTCGAAATCGGGCAACAGATACTAAATCTATCATAACTTTTGACTCGAGCGGCGGAATCAGTGAACTCGATGGGGCCACGTAGCTAAGAACATAATCTAGATATCTCTAGAAATCAACACTTGATTCGCCTCTAAGATGTCGAAACAACTGCAAGAATATACCGATGATTTGATCTCTCGCAGCAGACTTTGATCCAATCAAATCTAATCGGTTTTGCATCTATTCTTAATTAAACAATGAGGAACGACTCGTTACCCTTGAAGAACCTTAGGAGACGCTGAACGATCCCCACGAAGAAGATCCTCGTCCCTCCTTTCGCCAACCAATCTGCATCCCTCCTTTCGCCAACCAATCTGCGGTGCCTCCTTCTCCTTCCTTTGCGAACCCCTAAATGAAGGAGCGGCTCAAGAGGCAGGCACTCAGAGCATCACAAGATCAGAAGCGGCGGCCATCAGAGCTACAATGTGACCCTAGGGTTTTCCTTCTTTATAGGTGGCTGCCCCATGGGCCTCTGGGCCAAGGCCCGAGGCCAGTTGTCAAGCGAAAAACTCCTCTTTCTTAATTCTATTCTTCTCTTTTGAATGATTTCTTCTTTAGAATAAATCGGGGTATTACAGGTATTCACACATACGGGGCAGGGACACCACACGCTGGAGTGCTAGCGCGGGCAGCGTTGTTGAGACAGGTGTGGCTATTAGGGTTTCGGGAGTTCTTCCAAAAGATCATCGTCAAACCCCATGCCACCGCCCCTCTATATATAGGCATCCATGATGGGTCTCGAACTTGAGGCCCATTAGGAACTCGTGGCCTACAAGAATTCAGATCACCATCCAAATCAAGTCCTAACCCTTTAAGTGTGCGACCCTATAGGTTCATGTGTAATCAGTTGTGACTCGGAAACTTTTTTTCTGACCACGAGTCATTAGCGGTACCTAGCAGAACATAACGATTCCCGAACACACATAGAATATATCGAACGAACCTTAATGCAATATGATCTACGACCAAGTCGTTATCACTTACGACCAGCTCGTATCTAGACATGACCAGTCCATATTTAGTCTCGACCAATTCATAACTCCTTACGACCAGATTTCGACCACTTAGTGATCATATTCGACCAGCCTACGACCAGCTGTATCTCCATACAACTAGTTCGTATCTGATCAAACTGAACGACCTACTCATGTATTCTCCCTTTGCCTCACGATATCTGGTTGAACTTCAGGTGAGATATTATGTCATCCATGGGCTGTTCAATACTTTCTCGATCAAGTGTCGAATAACTTCATGTGGTCGACACTTCGACCACTAGTGGCATAGCCCTGCACTTTTTTTATCCGACCATAATGAGGGGCCCAGAGATATCTCTCATGTTATGATAGGAGGGACAAATTCCATATCCGACTAGTCATATTCCTCCGCATATTTCATAGTATATCCGAAAGTTACCTTTATAACTACTAGGGATGGCAATTGTGCCCGATTACCCGCGTGCCCGCGGGTAAATACCCTAATGGAGGCGGGTATGGGCGTCTTTTTTTACCCACGGGTATGAAAACGGGCACAATTCCTTGCCCATCGGGCAAACGGGCGCGGGCATGGGTAAGCTCCACCCGTGCCCGCTTCGCCCGATTACCCGCAACTGACAGGTGGGACACCCCCACTGTTTTAGACAAAAACCCTAGTCACTACTCGCTCGCTCCCAGCCTTCCACGGTTCCACCTCCCAGCCGCCCGCCAGAAGCTCATTTCCTCACACGCCCCCGTCCCCCGATCCAGATCTAACTCCCCCAGTCCCTCGTCCTCCTTCGGCCGGCCGTTGCCCCCCGTCCTCCTCCCCCTCCGTCGGTTGGCATCCCCATCTCTCCCAAGCGCCTCCCATGGGCGGCACGCTGCGTCTTGTCGTCTCCGCCGCTTCCTCGCGACGAGGCCACCACCATCGATCCCCTCTCTGGCGCGGCCGCACCACCCCATGACGCCGAGACTCGACCTCGGGCTCGACCTCTCGGGCTCGATTCGGGCGGCGGAGGCGGCCCGCGCGCCTCCTCGTGGCGAGGCCACCACCATCGAGCCCTCTCGGCGCGGCCGCCACCATCGAGCCCCTCTCTGGCGCAGCCGCCCCACCCCATGACGCCCGCAACTTTGACCTCAGGAACTGTCGGTGGCAGTCGAGGACCCTAAGGCGGCTGCGGCGACGCCATCTTCCCGAAGGCCATGTGGCTTCCCACCCACTTCTCCCTCACCGTCACCGACGGCGCTGGCACGTGGGTCGCCGAGGTGTGAAGTATCATATTTGCTCCTCAGTTCTTTTGCTAACTGTGTCTTTTGTCCAGTGTATCAATTACTCACCCACGAATACTGCATTTAGTATAGTGTTATTCTCGCCAAAAAAAGTAATCAATGTTGATTTGTTCATGGGTTTCAGAGTAGTGATCTATGTCAACTCTTTTTTTGGGCCCAATTTGGGAAGCAATTTGTGATGTTGCTGTTGCTAATGTATTAAGAAGAGACTTCTCTTTTCCCCCTTACTGTAAGTTTCTGACTTCCATTCATGATTTTTTTGGATTTGGGCCTTTCTAACCTGCCAAGCAGTTCGAAGAGTAGTTCAATTGCGCACTCTTATCCAGTTCTTGTGAAAAGAACAGCTGCGGACATTGATGAGTTGAAATGTGAAGAAATGCTAATTTGGCATTCTGTAGCCTGTACCCTGTAGGTCATTTGCCGATACATGTGTTTGACCGAAATTTTGTGCTAACTGTTTATAGCATTGGAAGGATGCCTCAACTACACGTTTATTTAGTCAATCAAGAATTGAGCTTTGAATTACCTGTAGCAAGACCCTTCCTGAACAAATGGAAAGAAAGGGCTTGATCATGACTAACAGAGCCATGTAATTGTAGTATGACTGTTAATATATTTAGCTGTAAATTAATTCCTTTGTCCCCGTAGTGTGAAAAGATGGGCAAGACTGCTTCATATTAATTCATGACTAACTACGAGCATGCCCGTGGGCGATGGGTACCCGTGGGCGGCGGTGCATTGTTTGTGGATAAACGGGCATGCCTGGCGATGGTACCATGGCGGCGGGCATGGGCGAGATTCTTCGCCGTCGTCTTCAGGGTATGCCCATGGGAAATCGGTCGCGGGCATGGGTATGGGCGAGCACTACCGTGCATTGGCCTTGGATGCCATCCCTAATAACTACCCAGTTATAGAGTAGCGTTTGGCAACCCCTAAGAGTACTATTACACATGTAGAAAGCCATGCTGATCTCAGGTCTAAGAATTATACATTATCATTGCTTGAGACCAACTGATAACACATGAAATCATAACAATCTCAACAGTGTCTCAAGGGGGAGTCAAACCAACACCATGTTCTCTAACATGTGTCCATATTATTGGTTTGATATCTCCATATCTATGACCTGTGAAACATAGTCATCAACCAATACATATGCTAGTCTATTCATATGTGTTCTTATAAATTTCTGACCAGGGAACGTTTAAGAATAATTATCGCAGAAATATAGAGTTTCACAATCGAGTCACATACTTGATAATAAATATTAACAATATTATTCTAGAAATAAGATAACATATTATCCAATGTTATAAATATAACGAAATATAATTATCTCTATGATTGCCTCTAGGGCATATTTCCAACACGTGTGCCCAAGGCATGGACGCGAGACGCCTTGCGAGGGGTGGCGCCTGACGCGGTCATAAGCGCGGCACACACGGCGTGGTGCGTGGCGCTCGAATGCACGACAGGCGCCGGACGCGAGCCGGCACCGTGCCTCTGGCGCATGGATGCTGCGACGTGTCGTTCACGGCGACTCGACCTCTAAAGACACGGATGCAATGCCTTTTTTGCATTTAGTGCGAAGAGGGAGCTAAATTTGGGATTCAGGATTCAGATCATCTGACATTGCAAAGGAAATGGTATAGGACAACAGTGCCCGTGATATTGCGACGATTTGAGCCGTCCGATTAAGGAAGAACGGACCAGATCAACAGCTATAGTCCACTACAGTACCACTACAGTACTTTGCTGCCGTGCGGTGCCACACATGATCTTTACCTATGCTTTTTGATCCAATGGCTACGAACCAATGTCACGGCACTGTAGCGCGTGACATTGCTATGCAATATCAGAGGGTACGCGCCCCTACATTTGCTATTGTGCGTGTAAAACGTGCTATACTAGCCAAAAAATACTCTACTACGAGGTAGAACGTCAGATACTCTGTTCCAATATACTGGCAGTATCTCTGTACAAAAATGCATCTATATATACGAGCACATCATGTTAAGCTGCGTGTGATATTTCCAATCCAATAATTACTAATCCATTAATTATGCTAGTCCAATCCAATTACTAATCTTTTAGTCCCTGAACAGTTGCCCGGTAGCCACCGCAGTTCTCAAGCGAAAGCGATCCGAGTAGCTGCAGTCCACTGAACTGGTCCTTTCCCGCCCCACGCCGCCGCAGTGGGGCCAGCCACCGTCCCTCTATTATCCCGAAGGCAAAGGAAACTTTTCCACCGCTCCTGCTCCCCGCTCGATCGCCGGGCTCCACCACCGGTCAAACTTCCGCCCGCACATGGGGGGCAGCCGGCCGCATGTGCGCCGGGTCCACCCGGCGCGTCCCCGCCACTGTTGTGTAGCAGTGCGCTGCGATACTGATGGATACAGGTGCGTGGGTACCCCTTGTTCGATTCTTCTTCCCCGATCGAACACCCGCGCGCTACTGCTGACCTGCTGGCTGCTGCCGCCATTGCTGCTGCTGTTGAGTTGAGATCGTCCACGTCCAACGGAGCCTGCATGCGCTGTCCGTTTCCGGTTTCAATTGCTGCGAGCCGGCCAATTGCTGATTCAATTCTACTTCCATTGCACCCCGGGGAGGGAGATTGATTATTGTTTTTTCTTCACTTCGAGATTTTTCGAAAGAAAAGAAAATTTTGTTGGATGGAGGACAATTTCAGCCTAGCTCTGCAAGAAAATTCTACTGCCTCCACGCGGCCACCGATACGGCAGCGGCGGCCGGGAGCCGCACCCCTTCCGGTTGATACAACAGAAAAGTTCCTGGCCACTAGTCTGTGCTGAATTGTCATTGCTGGTCCCTCGTACATTAATGGCTTACGCTTTCGCGTAGAAAAGTTGTTCTAACGGACCGAAAACCTGTGGGGTGAATACCAAATATTTGGTATTGTCTATGTCTGACTTTAAGAAAAAAAAATGTGAAATAGGATACATGATAAGTAATATCCGTCCGTATCCTCTCTGATTGCATCTCTATTGTCTAATGTCTTGTGTAGGGATGAAAAAAAAACAGATAATTTCCGTCTGTTATGGTCTTGTGACCCCAACGACCTCGGCATAATCAGATGTAACACTTTATATATGTGGTGACCCTAACTGCTCAAGGGAGATTAGTATGTGGTGATACCGGTGACCCAAGAGATCCACTCATGTTTTCGTCCGTTTGACCGACCGAAGGCTTGAGGAGCGAATACGGAAAGGTGAAATAGGTATCTGACACTGTTTGTGCCTGACTCCGAGAAAAAATACATAATATGATACAGGATGAACGATATCCGTCTGTATCCGCTATGATGACACCTCTAATGTCTAATGTCTTGTGCGGGGATGCAAAAAGAGTAGTAATTTCCGTCTGTTGCGGTTTTGTGACCCCCATGACCTTGGCATAATCGAAAGTAACACTATATATGCAGGAGGTGACCCTAACTACTCAAGCGCTATTAGCATGTGGTGATACAGGTAATCCAATTTATTGGATCCACCCATGTTTTCGTCTGTCTGACCGACTGAAGACTTGCGAAGCGAATACAGAAATAAGAAATGGGTATTCGATACTATCCGTATCTAACTCCGACTCCGAGAAAAAAAAATACATAATAAGATTTATAATGAATGATGTCCGTCTGTATCCGCTCTGATTACACCGTACGCAAAGGAGTCTGTCGGTAGAGAGTCACAATGCAAGGCAAGATTAAGAAAATTGTGCATAAAATTATATAGTATCATTTAAGTTAAGGTCAACCATACTAGCTGGAGCTGGCGTATATTTATGTTTGGGACTACACGAATTGTGCGCGGTACCAGAAGCGCTCACCGAAAAGCCGCGCCCACCTTTTCTAAGCCCATGTTATTTTCAAACAAAGCCTTTCCTTTTTCTAAGGCCAATTTGATGCCTAGCTCCTTGGCTACCGTTGATGGTCGATGGATGCGCGCTTTTTCCTGGAGAGAATCCACCGTTTTCTTTCCCCAAAAGGCAGCATGAGGCATGCATGTTGAGGCTGAAAGCAAAGCGGTGATCGTTTGTTCGGTTTAAAATTGTTTTAATTATATTTGTTAATAGTTGAAATTAGTTGATTTTGAATGAAATTGAACTTCACACTGATTTGGCTCCACTTAACTGGGTTCTAAAAATACTTTTAAACTATTAGTAAAATAATATTAAGTTAAACTATATTAATTTTAGAAAAAGATCGATAAAACAGCACTGATATCAACCCCTGCACACATGTGCTGCACATCGAGAGAATCCACCGTTTTCTTTCCCCAGAAGGCTGGCATGAGGCATGCATGCATGTGCTGCACAGAAGTAAAGTTGTATCAAGTGACGGCGTTTCTGATGAAACGCCTTTCGTGGTTTCAGCTCCATTTTATGCATTTATATTAATCAGATCGAATGTTCAATAAGACCCGTCATGAATTATTTGTTGATACGATGCGATCGAGTCTACATGATTTGAACGGTAGTCAAGAAAAAAACAACTTTTTTTAAGGCCAAATTGATGCCTCCCAAATAGAAATCCACTGTTTCCCCGAAAACAAAAACTGCACTGTTTCCCCAGAAGGCAGGCATGAGTCTTCTCTCAGTGATCCCCTAACCACTGCATTTGATTAAGCAGCTAGAATTGAGCATGTCCAATAAGATCAAGGGCCTAACAATTGGAGAGAGAAAAAACCATCCCATCTCGCAAGACCGTGACAGCATGATTTGCGGAAGAAAGAAACGCAGCACTGATCATCATCTATGCTGCGCCACCGTCTAGGGCCGACAGTCATATCTACCTTTCCTTCAGAGGCGGAGGGAGTGGGGACTGGACAGGGGACATGGCTCTCCCTATGATCCAAATTTTTTACTACACTCATTTGTGATATATAGAATTTTATTTATATTTTTGTTATTTAGTCCTTATAGAATACAATTTCACTATATAGTTTGTTCGGCCTTCTTATTTTCAATTCGTGGCTCCGCCACTTCTTCCCTTCTAGAAGCTTTTTTTTTCGATTCTAGAAGCCTTAATTGCTGCCTCTCTTGCAAAGGAGGAGGATAACAACATTCCCGTAGTGATGATTAACTGGCCTTGAGCCCAGGATTAAGCATTGTGACGGTGTTCGCCTATTTGAAGGACGCAATTAATTAGCGAGTGCTGGTCAGCAGTCGTTTGCAAATAAATATCGATTGGTAGCGTTTATGGAGAAAATAACAAGTAACTTCTCGTGATCCAGTTAGGCAAGGTTCATTCAATTATCCACCGTGGCGTCAGAATCACGCCGACCTAACGGATGGCCGCTTGATGCTTTCTTTGCTTTCCATCACTCGACCGTCGGCCGGCCGGCCGGCCGAACTGCACGAATCGGTGCATAATGGTGCCACTGATCACTGCGCGTTCTTCTTCCCGGGGTTGTTTGGTTCATGATCAGGATGAGTAAGTTAAAATTTTGGTATAGCTAAAACCTGAGCAAAACGAATTATCGGTATAAAAAAAGTTGTTTGAATCTTGACTAAGTTAAATTTTTGCGTTACCAAATTTTGGTAAGCGATTTTCTTGCTCTCAGATTGACCACATATGACATTGGATTTAAATGGTATTACTAAATTTCTGTGGACGTTACCAAGTTTTAGTAGCAAATCAAACAACAACAAATTTTTGTTGTTAATATTACTAATATTTGATTTGATTTGCAGGTAGCAAACTAATCTGCCCCCTTCTACGGATGGATGTAGGAAACGGTGGCATCGACTATCGAGGTAGCCATCGCAGAAGACGTCGATGCGCCAACATCGTCTTTTTTTTCCTTCTGAAAATTTTGGTGGATAAATTATGAGATTATGTGGCGAGCGAGAAGACGGTTGGGCAGACAGTACCGCATTGGAATCAATGTTGGCCGATTTATCGTTTTCAGATTGTACCTTGTAACGAGTACATGGAACTGATATCGTGATGAAGGAAAATCCTTTCTTTTCTCTATCAAAGGTATCAAAGAATATATCGTGGGAGGAGGCGAATCTCCCCCGTTGATTTCGTTGGAACATGATTCCATTCTGACTTAAATATTACTCCTCCATAAATATCCCAGTGCAGTGGCTATAGCCAAATCTGTTGGAAAAGCATCCCCTACCATGCAGCAAAGAACCTCTACAGCTTAAAACCCAAGTAAGAAGCTTCTAGAAGCACTAGTCTCTGATCGTTCGTGCCCTTGGTGTGAAGAACTGAAGAAGCTCCAAGTGAGCAGCATTCACTCCGGCTTACCCAAGCCTGCTACTACTGTCCCTTCAGGTCTACACGGAATCTGCCCGTGGGCCCCCACCGGCCATCCAGGTGGGCCCCACATGACTGAAAAGAAAGCGTGTGTACTCAAACAAAGCTATTCGTCGTCTCTGTGTACTCAAACAAAAGCTATCGATGAACCCCTCCCCCCTCACATGAGCTGTCCTTGTGTAGCTTCCTCTCATCCTTATCCTAATCCCTCTCATCCTTCCGATCTCCTTAGAAGGTACTAGATAAGATGATAGGTACACGCTTCTGTCCTTGTTTAGCTTCCTCTCTCATCACTAAGAAGAAGAAGTAGTGTAGGATCTCCATCATTAATATCTATGCATCAAGGTTCTTTGTCATGGACCAAGTTGGATGATCTTTTATTGTGTGGGTACTTGGGTGCAGATGTTTGCTTTTTCTTTTCTTTCTATTGTCTAGAGTTAAGGCTTAAGAGAGCAACAAGTTGGAGAAGAAAAAGTCTCTGTGCTATAGGTCAAATAAGGGATAAGGGTTTACTACCGTGTTGTGCTGATCTATAGTAGTAAAATAGTGATAGCATTTTCTCGAGATGAGATACCGATCGATGCGTCGGTAGTGTTACATGTCACTTTAAGAGGTAACTTTTCCAATGAAGCTTTTACACTTCAGTGGTGTGTCTAATGAATTTTTCTGACGTCAGAGAATGCGAACTTGTGATCTGAATCGGTTGATTATGGAAGGATGGACTTTTAGTCTGTTTAATAAGGATGGACTTTTAGTCTGTTTAATCGTTCAATATTACGAGCATTGTAGCATTACTGGGTAAGCTATCAACGCGAGGTAGATCTGAGGAATGTGATCAATTACCTAGCTGACCAAAATCGAGAGCTTGCATTCCCTAGCTCAAGGTTTATCAATTACAACAAAAAATTATCCTCCAGTCATCTTGGACAATTTCCCATTCCTCAAACTTATCACTAACAAATCTCAAAAATAAAAAGAGAGGGTCTCATCACAGGCATTGCAAAAGATAAAGATCCCTCTCACTCAGTATAGTCAATCACAAGACTCTGTCATGGACTGTGCTGGATGATATCATGGCACAGGGAAAGTCTTTCTTTGAGCCATTAAAAATTAGACAACCATGTCTTGCAGCCAAAGGCACTAGCAGTCAGTATCACCTTTTGTATTCATCCATTCTCAGAGAGGAGATCAAATTTTACTACAAATTGGCTTTTGTGCTGATCTACACAATCACAATTCATTCTTCTAGACGCAAATATTGCATTCCATTATTGATCGATACTACTAACATATAATATCATCATAAGTCTCGCTTTAAGCAACAAGAAAAACTTTCCCATGAAGAACAGCGGCACAAACCGGCAGAAAAACAGCCGTTTGCTAGTATGCTTTTATGCCAGTTTGTGATTTTGTGTTTATATATTAGCTTAGCAGTGACGAACCGTCCTATCACACGGTGCCACGTAGCGTTGTGGCCTTCTATTTAAGTCCTCCTAAACCTGAGCGAGAGATCCATCCATATCCAGAAGTTCACACAAAGATGAGGAGCCCAAAGAGCCGTGTCCAAGAGCACCTCGACCTCATCCCGGGGATGCCGGACGACGTCGCCGTCGACTGCCTGGCGCGCGTCCCGCACGCCTCCCACCGCGCGATGCGGCGCGTGTGCCGCGGGTGGAGTAGCGCCGCGGCTGCGCCGGCGTTCGCCCTGGCGCGCGCCGCGGCCGGCGCGAACGAGGATCTGGTGTTCCTAATGCAGTTCGGCAACCCGGCGGCTGGGGATGATGGCCCCAAGGACGCCGACGCGCCGGCGTACGGGGTGGCGGTGTACAACGTGACCACAGGCGAGTGGCGCAGGGAGAGCGCGGCGCCGCCGGTGCCGATGTTCGCGCAGTGCGCGGCGGTGGGGAGCCGCCTCGCGGTGCTGGGCGGGTGGGACCCGCAGACCTTCGAGCCCGTGTCGGACGTCCACGTGCTCGACGCCGCCACCGGCGTGTGGCGGCGCGGCGCGCCGATGCGGTCGGCGCGTTCGTTCTTCGCGTGCGCCGAGGCGGGGGGCAAGATCTTTGTGGCCGGTGGACACGACAAGCACAAGAATGCGCTCAAGACCGCGGAGGCGTACGACGCCGGGGCCGACGCGTGGGACCCGCTCCCGGACATGTCGGAGGAGCGGGACGAGTGCGACGGCATGGCGACCGTCGCCGGCGACCGGTTCCTGGCCGTGAGCGGGTACCGCACGGCGCGGCAGGGCGGGTTCGAGCGCGATGCCGAGTGGTTCGACCCGGCGGCGCGCGCGTGGCGCCGTCTGGACCGAGTGCGCGCCCGCCGTCGGCGGCGCACGTGGTGGTCCGCGGCCGCGTGTGGTGCATAGAGGGTGCGGCCGTGATGGAATGGCTCGGGGAGCGCCGCGGCTGGCGCGAGGTGGGGCCCTCCCCGCCTGGTCTCAAGGCTGGCACGGCGCGCGCGGTCTGCGTGGGCGGCGGGGAGCGCGTGGTGCTGACCGGCGCTATCGACGGCGAGGGCGGCGGGCGGCACGCGCTGTGGGTGTTCGACGTCAAGTCGAAGAACTGGACCGTGGTGCGCCCCCCGCCGGAGTTCGCCGGTTTCGTGTTCTCCCTCGCCTCCGTCCGCGTCTGACGGATCTCGTCCTCTCGCCAATCCATCCCCATGCCCGACCGAGAAGACAGTATACTAGTACGTATGTATGTGCGTTCTTGAGCTGCCCTCGCTGTTTCCGCCATTGATGGATACGAGTTCTGAGATCCGATCGCCTCGCCTCAGATCTACGCATCGTGGATGCGACTACTACTAGCATGCCATCCATGAAAGAAAGCGAAGGAAAACTTGTGAGATCCATCACCCATGGAGTCATGGATGTAAAGTTTTCTGCTGTTGTTCTTGTCGAGATGAGTGTGGTGTTTTTGTTCAAAATAATTATTGTACATACTATTGTAAGATGCAAGATGATTTTGCCTGTCATGATTTGCCCGGATCCGGATCTGGCGTGGTAGCAGATGTGGAGCAACTGCAGCATATCTCTGCGCAATTAGGCGCAAAATCGCACGTAGTTGTTCCGGAAGCTGATTTCCGGCCACCTCCATCGCAGGTGGTAGCTCGCCGCTGTTGAACAATCGCGGCCGATCCGTGTCCATTTCTGCGCATTTGGCAAAGGGGAATTGGATCATTTGCCTCATCTTACAGGTTTCCATGAATTAGGACGAGGTTTTTATGTAATTGATTTTTTTGCCTCATCTTTCGTGTTTTAGTACGCTCCTTGGTTTTTTACCCATTTAAAAAATAAATACTAATTTTGTCTTTGTTTTCGTTCTTTTGTTTTCTTCCTGTCTTCCATGCTTCCGCCATGATTCACCCGGCGACCTCCCTAGTAGCTCGCCAGGGTCCCTTTCTCTCCCTCTCTATTTCTCTTGGCTTCGCCGCCCAGTCGTGCCGAGCTCTTTTCTCCGGTCGAAGTTGCGTTGTGCCCCTGTAATATCTGATTTAACTAAATAAGTAATCAACAAATTAATGGTAATAATCAAAAGCTAATTGAAAAATTTAGAGAATTTAGTTGGAGAAGTAGGCTTTTGGTCCATGGCCTAAAAGGGGGATTCAATCACTTAAGGGGTCAAAGGGGCTAGCAACCCCAAACCCTAGCCCCCTGGTACTGTAGTGCCGTCTACTGTAGTACCTGGTCTCCTCCCCTCCCCATTGCAGCCACCACCTCCCCTCACCCGTGTGCCTCCTCCTCCCCATCATTTTTTGGCCACCACTTCTTCCCCCTTGGCCGTCCCTTCCCTATCTGTCTAGCACGTCCCCCACATCTCCTCTTCTCTCCTCCCCTGGTGGTGCCTCCCCTCCTCCTTGGGATGCCTCCCTGCTGCCGGCCAAGGGAAAGATCGGGAATCGCTGTTTTGGGTGTTGCTGACCAAGGAGAAGAGGGAGAGGGAGAAGAAGAGGGGAAGAAGGAGGATCTTCGCAAGAGGGATTCAACGAAGTCCAGCGGGATTTCGTGGGTAAATTCTTATTCCCCATTGGATTTAGTAGGTGTTTCATATGCGATTCATCGTCATTAGTTAATTCTACAATTGTCTGTTGTAGATCGATCGTTCTGCTGTTCTGTTGACGCGCGATTTTGAGTTAGATCCGAGCAGACCAGCGTTTAGTGCCTCCTAGTCTTATGTGGGGTTTCGCGTGGGCTATCGAGAGAATATTAATTCATAATTTTTGGATGAACGATGAATTAGTTATGAATTTTGCAAGTCTAGGTGCTTATTCAGTCTCTAGATTTGGGTAGCAAGCTTAATTCTATTAATTAGGGGGTTTGAGATGAACGAATTTGGTCGTTTGATCTTCATGAGATATGTAGATATTTTTATGATAATTCCAGGAAGATACAATTCATAATTTTTGGACATTTAGAACGAAAGATATGAATTTTAGAAGTTATTGCTGTAATCTGTCCTTCTGTTGTGGACAGAAGAGAATTACTTAGTTGTTTGCAACCTTTCTTGCATTATGGGGATAATTGTGATAAATTTATTGAAAAAGCTAGTTTCCTGTAGTTCTCAGAAAGTCTTAGAACAGTGAGTTTGGATGTACCAAATAAAAGTTATGAAATTCCCAAGTCAGTAATACCGAAGATGACAGAATGGTCTTCGAGATTAAAAACAAAGGCTTAGGTGGGATAATTTGATCTTTTGGTCACCTGATAAGTTGTAGCTATGCCTGTGTAGATTCCAGGAAAGTTGGATTCATGACTTTTGGAGTTTTGACTCAAAAGTTATGGGTTTTTCCTTGATAGCTACCAGTTTGGACAGATTGGGATTTGAGAGTGTATTGATTATGTGTCGGGTTGCGATTAGAGCGATTGATTTCTTTTTGTTCCATTGCTATGCTGAGCACTTTTGAACGTTATTCTTAGAATGCTTTACGATTGTCAGGTGGTGGTGAGAACCGGGGTTAGAGCCTTCTTGTCATCGTCTTCCGTCTTGCGGTTGAGGCAAGTACATTGTGGATTGTATTGACTGTTATTTATTCGTAGTGCTTGATGCCATGCTATGATTAAATTATATGGACTGTGAGTAAATTACAATAATTCTTGTTTCCTTCTATAGATGTTAATCCATGCTTCTTGAGATTACGTCTTTCATATCAATATATTCATTCATTCGTTCGTTCATTCATGATTCACCCACGGGAGTGGGAAGTAAAGTCTCATCATTTCAATATAAGTAAGTAAGACACATCATTCCAATATGGGTAATTTGGATCCCCGTTTTGAATGTTTCTTCAAACGGGCCTTGGATCCCCGTATTTTGGATAATACGGGTATAAGTGAACACCGATGGGTGTTCACTGGCTATATCGGTATAAGCAGAAGAGAAGAGCATGCATTTCATTCTTGCATAAGATTTCTGCCATTACACTTATGTATTCGAATATTGTGATTGTTATGTTCTTGTCCTAGTATTTTCCATATTATTCTGTTGTACATGCTGAGTCGTGGACTCACTTTTGTTGTGTTGTTTTTTCTAGGTACCTCTCGTGGCAGCGACATGCATGAGAAGGGGTAGTCTTGATGCACATCACACTTACACTATTCATGGCAAATAAATTAGTTCATTTAACTAAACTTCAAGTTCATGATAATTTGTTTAGTTTAGACTGTATCCATCCTTCGTGGTGGTGGATTTGCTTGTGTTCATGGATGTTCTATTTATGCTCTTAAACCTCCGTTATTGAGTTCATTTATTTCTGTTTGATAGAATAAATTGATTGATTGGATTAGACTATCATTCTCATAACTTTGATGATTCATGATGCTTTAGATTTAACCATTTAAATATTTGCTGCCTTTGTGTAGCATGGATGGTTTGACTTAGACTTGGTTGATAAAGAGAAGAAATCATGCATGAATTATATTCAATTGATAGATGATATTCTTTATCTTGATTAATTGAAGTTTGTGCCAGTTCTTGAATATTAGAACTATGTCATTCATGGTTGAATGTTTTGTTTATTGTTTATTAAAAAGTTGAAATTAAATGGTTCAGTAGAGTAGTTTGGTAGCATCCTAGGCTCTATATTGGGCTGGTGTGTTACAGCCCCCTACCCGCGCCACCGACGTCGGGAAGAAACACATAGGCGGTGCCATGGCGGGGAACGACGGATGCGATGACGGCGAGCACGGGATGTGCAAATCTGGCGGTGGCAAGCTCATTGGCGCAAATCCGGTGGTGGTAGGCTCATTGGCGTGAATCCGGCCCTCTCCAGTCATCGATAACCGCCTCTTGTCGCTCGTCGCTCATCGGCTGTGGTGGAGAGAGAAACGGTAGCGCAGGCTCTTGGCTAGTTGTGAGGCAGCGACGACGCAACTCGAGGTAGGAGAGATAGTGCGGCTTCGAAGCGTGGACGACGGCTGGGCGAAGCATCAGCCGGTCTGCCATGGCTAAAGGAAAGAAGATGAAAGAAGAGACGAGGTGGAAGAAGAGGAAGAAGGGATAGGTAAAAAAGTCCAAATTGGTATATATGCTATTAGCCCTTTAACTACATGACAAATAGCCTATTACAACGAACATAATGACAAATAACTGAAACTATTCCAAATATAGAGACAATGGTCAATTTTCTCATTTGCAAATCCACTCGATTTCTTTTCATTTTCTGCTGTTTTTTGTTTTTTGTTTTGCCCCCAAATCCCGGATGTTCGTTCCATTCCTGCTGGCCGCCAGCAGCCCAGCAGCAAGAACGGAGGGGGGTTGAGGAGGTAGGAAGATTGGATCGAGGCGGACCGCACCCGTGGGCTGTGGGTGTCATCGTGTCCGTATGATTCCTCATGCACGATCCAATCGGTGGCCTTCCTCAGCTAGGCATGTACGCTTCTTATCAACAAATTTAATTTAATTTAATTAAGCAAACAATAAAACTGGTAGAAAATTACACCGCACCTACTTAAACTCATGGGAGATTACACAATCACCTACTTAAACTTTGGAAATCCACTGCTTATACTTTTGAATTGGCATGGGTGAACTCATCTACTTTGAATTTCATCAATTTGCCACATGTGCTTTTCACTGTGAGCAATCAAATACACATTATTTATGGTAAAATACAGATTATACATCAATTTGCCCCGCCACAGGTTACAGAGCTCTACTTAAACTCTTGTAAGAACTCCTGTAAGAGATAACAATGTAATCTCAAGTAGTTGTTGTAATCTTTCATGTTCTAGCTGTTTCAATCTATCTTAGTTGCTTCTATTTTACAGTTGTTTGTTTATGCATGTTTTACTTCTGATCTATTTTTATCACTAGATCATTTTGGCTAGTCATTATAATCGTGGTGATTAGATCGATCTAGTGGATCCTTGCATATTGGTTTACAAGCATGTTTGTAGTTAGCGCATAAGTTAGAAAGATCCGTATATTCGGAGGTTGGAGCTATGCATAGTGGTGACAACACTAGGGCATAGAGAGCAACGTACCGCTGGCGGCTAACTTATGTTTGGCGTCTCTCTCATTGCTTGTTTATGAGGTAAGATAGGGATGACGGGTGTGATAACGTACCATGTAGTTAGCTGCGACCTCTGATCAAGGTGCGCATGGTCGGCGAAGGGCACTACAATCCCCAGTGAGAGATATATCGCAACACTAGAGAATAGTAGTAGATAGATTAAATTAGCTTCTTTGTGGATGAACAACTGTCATGTGGACCTAGAGCATTTATCGTCAACTTTTTGCCTATGGGTTTAAGAAAGGATCATCATTTTTATGTTACGATTTCATGAGGGATTAGATATGCCATTAAAAAAACATAAGTTAGGTAGTAGATGGTTTCCTATAGATTCGATTACCCAGGAATACTCTGGGTGAAAAGCTGCAATTAACCTATGCGCTTGAGGTTATATTTGATTGCTCGTAGTCAGCGTTAATAGCAGCGTCATCTCTGCCTTCTCAGTCCCAACGGGTTGGGTTGAGAGCAGTGAAGATTCTACTTCGGGAACATTCTCGAGGTAGAAATCGCACTTGCATACCTCCTCAGAGACGTAGTCCTCGTCCATGAGGTCGGCGTAGTCGGCAAGATCAAAGGTGTTCTCCTCGTCCATTGGTAAAGACACGAGAACATTACAGCAATGATCGTCGGCTTGATAGCGCACTCCTTCTAGCGCCAACTATTGATGATCGAGGCGCATAGCCCCTTATCGAGCTTACTAGAAAAATAATATGAGAGCATAATCGAAATATGGAGACCTTTATTGCCGTGGACACGATGAGAATTTATATAGAAGAATACAAATTAGAATGAGATTGTGATTACAAGAGATTGTGGATATGAGAGATTATTCAGAACGTGACGTAAGATTGGTCCCAATCTTCTGGTGGATTGTAATTCGATTTGTAGAGAGTAACTTTGACGATGAGGCTACTTGATCGAAACTCGATCAAACCGTCCAACAATCGCTAAACCACGCTCTTGTTATTATCAACCTCGTCAAGAACGACGGTTGACCTGACCACGAAGATCAATTCCTGCAAGCAATCGAAGAACACGCAAGAATTCAAGTAAAGAGCAATTTGAAAATTGCTAGGTATAAAAGTCGCACAAGGATAGTTGAGGTTCTGTAACACGAATCTGTTGGTCTAACCGACACAAGAAACATCGTGGAGTTTGCACACATGGGCTAAACTGATCTAAAAAAAAACCTAAGGACTAAAAGTGGCAGCCACAAAGGTTATAAGCAGGTGGTGGCCGGGGGAGGGGTCAGTCTAGGGTTTGTGCGCCACCAAGGGGAGCGAACACAACCTGGGCTCGGATCACAACACTATTACAAGGCCCAAGTTGGCCCAACAGGTGACGCAATGTCAGGACCCAAAAATACAATTATGGACCCTCTGTGTATGATGCACTAGTCCAGGATCACGCTATTGCACACAGTGTCAACATAGATGATCCAAAGTCCACGATTAAGCTTTTGAATTAAATTCAAATAAAACCAAATGGTGAATTTTCTCCCTACTAACTATTCAAAGGATTTTTAAAGCTCAGAAAATTAGGATGTCACGCAACACCTCTCTTTGACGATTGTGGCGTGTAGATAGTGAATCTGAAGATGGGGCTAGATCCGTTGGAAAGGTCTCATTGTAAGCTTTCCATCAAGTACTCAAACATCTCCAACGGACTCCGTATGTGAAAGGTATGATCATTTTAAGTCGGTGCTGTCAGGTTGACTCCGAATTGGTCTGGGATTGAAATAGGGTCGGCCTGGCCTTGTTGTGGTAGTAGTGTTGCTCCCCTCACTGTAACACCCTGGCTATTCAGAAGCCAAGATGTTACCTAAATCATCTAACATACAACCATAAAGCGGAAGGATTTGAATAATATCAACTAATGACATAAAGAGATCACTATCTAATAGAACCATGGCATGACAATAGTCCTAATTCAAGCAAGAGTAACGAGGGTGATCAAGATCACAAGCAATACATAATCAATCATAACATAGAGAGGTTATCAACCACATCTAAATTTAATTATTACAGTTCATCAATTAACGAATGAAGGCTAGAACCAAGTC
Source organism: Phyllostachys edulis (assembly GCA_036346405.1). Taxonomy (NCBI): domain Eukaryota; kingdom Viridiplantae; phylum Streptophyta; class Magnoliopsida; order Poales; family Poaceae; genus Phyllostachys; species Phyllostachys edulis. Next base: position 21,908,906 of record CM070566.1, read on the forward strand.
CTATTATTGAATTGAAATATGGTGAAGTGAACGAATAGTGCATGTCTATTCCCTCCCAATAGAGCCATCATCAATGATCACCTAAAATAAACAAACAAAGCAAGAATGAGTCCGAGACTCAGCAAGTACAGTGAATAATTGAACTTACAACAATTATGAACAAAGCAACATCTTTTAAGAATAAGAACATAGCATCGAATGAATATATGAATGAATGAAATGAATGGAATGATTGAAAGGAATGGACTGCACACGTGCTTATACCGGTATAGCTAGTGACACACCCGTCGGTGTTCACCTAAGCCCGCATTTAACAAAATGCGGGGATCCGAGTCCCGTATGAAGAATGTTTCATACGGGTGTCCAAATCTGCCCACATTGGAATGGTGGGTCTTACGTGCCCATACTGGAATTGATGGGTCTTATAATCCACTCCCGTGGAAGGAACATGAAAATGGATGCATGTATTGAAATATGAATTATGAAAAACATCATGTCTACACATGGAATTAACACATAAGAAAGGAACATAAACTTTAAATATTCTCATGGATCACATAAAAGCACAATACCAACATCAAGCATCCAGCATTCACTAATCATAAGAAGAACATCAAAGTACTTGCCTTTCGCGTTGCGACGCGTGCGTAGGCAAAGACGGTGCCCCTAAACCCGAAGCCTCTCCGCCTACACAAGTAAGTACTCAAAATAAGAACAACATGGAACAAGACACTACCATTAACGTTCTACAATACCCTCCTGAACACCCAAGAATTAGCCATAATCCCTAATCTGAAAACAGGCAACACAACCACGGAATCGAATCTGGACAGCAAAACAAAAAATAATCATAACTATTGACCTGGGACTCAAAACAAGGTGAGCCCAGTTCCTAAAGAAACTTAACGAACCTATATACAACATTCTAGTTGGTGAGATAACCCAATTCGGCCAAAATAAAATGCTAACAGGCAGTTGAACTTAGAAGACAGATTCTGCCCAAATGAAACGAACAGCAGTTAAGAACATAGGATAACTTTTGATCTACAACTCCGATTAGGACGTTCTTTGACATTATGGAAAGGTTATGAAATTTTATAAAACAATCTAGTTGGGTGAAAACCCTGAATTTGCCTCTAACATGAACATAAATTAAAAGACAAATTAACAGATCAATCTCGTCAGAATTCTGGGCAGCAAGATTGAAACTATCATAACTTTTGATCCGTATGTCGGAATTAGGTGTTCTTGGCGGCCACGGAAAGCTAAAACATTATCTAGATATCTCTAGGAGATGGGAATCCCCAGTTCGGCATCTAAGAACCCGAAATCGACCCCGCAAGGTACTGGACAGAATTGAACATCTACCGGCAGGAAAACGATCCAACCCAAATAATCGAATTCGCAACTAATCCTCATCAACCAGCGGGAAAGCACTTGTTACCCTTGTAGAACCCCAGGAAGATGCTGAACAAAACCCACGAAGAAGCTCTCCTTCCTCTCCCTTCTCCTCTCTTCTCCCCTTCCTTCCTCTTCCTTATGGCCGGCCAATCTGCGGGAAACACCGGAGATAGCAATGACGGCCAAGGGCATGGCTATCAGAGCAGCGCGGGCATCAGTAGGTATGGCGGCACTGTAGCAGCACGGAAATACTGTAGCAAACTAGGATTTGTGGCTTGATCCCCCCCTTCCTTGCCTTCAAGTGGGCTACTAGCCTTCCATAGGCCATCGGCCTCTAAGGCCGGCTCTTTCCCCCGCGACTATGGATTGGCGGCCCAAAACTCTCTCAAAAATCTGAATTTTGAACTTATTTCCATCTCTAAACTTTGTTGCATTCGATATTGAATAAATTTCCCTCTCCTAATAATATTCTCTCTAATTTGAATTTAAGGTTCGAATATTAACACTAAAACCGAGGCCCAAGCTCTAAGTTTCCTCCAAACTCAATTTTGAACTTAATTTCGAATCTAGAATTTGGTTGATTTTGAAATTGAATAAATTTTGCTTTACCGAATGATATTTTTCTCCAATAAATGTTTGGGGTATTACATTCTACCCCCCTTAACAGGATTCGACCCCGAATCTACTCACCGACGTTCCCGAAAGAAAACTGCGACTGCAGTGAAACAACGACAAACACGAACCCGTTGCAAACAAATCCGAATACTGTTCGCGCATGCGAGACTCCAACTTCCTAAGTAGTCTCTCTCTCGGACTGATTAGACCACAACACAACGACGCAAAACAACGTCCGTCTTAACACTCAACCCGACGTTCCCAAGTACACTCATCAGAAGAGAATCGAAGATAAGACCCCACTCGATGGTCAATGTCTTTAACGAAATCTCAAACTTTGAATTGCTCAGCTACTCTCTTAGTACCAGAACACACTAGACGTTGCGTACGTCGCGTATGGACTCGAGACGATCAAAGCGATACGCCAACTTCTTAATTTCTGCAACTGTCGAAAACGAACCAACGTACTTGGAAGAAACTTCCCTTTGGTACGAAAACACATAGCAAAATGCCCAGAACCACCCCTCGGCACACGTCCGTGCGTCCAGTGCCGGCACATATGCCATGCCGTATGTCCACTTCGGGAGTACACGCGCCATGCGCCATATGCCCACACCCCTGTCCTGCACGCGCTCGTGCAGCGAAGGTTGATGCTCAAAATCAAACTCTTCATCTAACAAGGGTCACCTCCTTTAAACAAGAATGCACAACAGTGTTGGTTCTTAAACCACTGATTCACAAAGAGAATCCAACTAGAAATAGAGAGTTCTCATCGTATTCACGCAATACTAACTCTCCAACAAAAGGGTAAAACCCCAAATTTGACAATTCATCACGAAAACAATCCCACTTTCTAAATAGGCAGTTTACGATTGAATACCACGAAAGCCAAAGGAGAAATCACTCGAATGCCCAAACCAAATACTTCCTTTGGTTTGTCTAAATTGGAAAGAATCAAACATACCAACAAAGCGCCAACTCAAAGTGCGGAAGACACCAGCCAACAACACAAAACTCAAACAAGAAACAAGAAAACGCTTCGCCACCCGAGGAAACGTCCTTTTTCTCAGTCTCTCTTTTAGGAAATAAACCTCTCCCGAACCTTGGAATTCGAATTCATCACTTACCACACGAGCTTAAACCTCTTAATTAAACATCCTCAAATTATGCTCAAACTGAAATACATCATTCACACCATAGTGGAGAGACTCTATTGAATCCATCGAATACTCTAGGCAACTCATCCTACTGACGAAATTAATTTTATAGAGGGCATCCAAAGCTTCACAAAAATAGGTCCCACGCAATCACATTACCTCCACTCTTCCAGAATAACAACTCAGAATCCTCAGTACGCCCGCTCATGAACTACATCAGAAGGGTTCTATCAACAATCATTCCACTGCTCAGAATACTCCAGTTTTCTATCTCCTCTACTCAAAATCTTTGGGCAACCAAAAGTCTAGCATAAAAATGCAAAGCCCAAATTTAACCTCCAAGACCTCTACAACGAATTTCTCTTATAACAGATAGTGAAATCATCGGATTAAATCTCTAACATCCCCACAAATCTAACATACTCACTCATTGACATCATCAGGAATCACCCACACATTATCGCAATACTTTCCAATTGTGTTACTCAATAAAATTGATCAAGGTTTCCATACCTTCGATAATCCCCAACCTTTCAACATGAACTAAAGTTCTGGAATTTCGCTATACTATAGGTTCTACTCAACAGACAATCGCTCAGATTTACTTCGAAGCCAAACATTCCATTCGAATCAACTTTCCTCCAAGAGGTACATGTCAAAACCCATTCATGTTCTACTACTCCTCCAAAAGCTTGGTAGCAAAATCTCACCACTACCATTACTTAACCACCACCAAACAGTGGCCAATTTACGCTTTGTAAAACTTTGCAACATAAAACTGTTGATCCTTTCTCAAAAGAAAGAGGCGAACAAGGACTAGTTTCATCACATAGGAAAACGTTGCTCCTCACAGCGAGCACGAAACCAAAAGAAATAATCTGGAACGAGGAACTTGGAAAAACGAAAGTTGAGTTCACAGTTGAGGGCACACATCCCTAAAAAAGGAGTAGCAAATAACAACCAATAAGAAAAAGACATTGCGATTGAAACTCGACATCTCTTGAGCGGAAAGAGCAGAAAGTCTAGGAACGATTCAAATAACCACAAGTTACAAAACTTGACTCAAATTCTCAAATACTCCCACTGCACTCTTTCTTTTAACAATGAAATTAATCCTTTGACTAGCAACACTTTGCCACAACGAATAAGATAAGGTCTTTAGTCCAAACCACAAGAACTAATTAAGAACCAATACAATTCTTCAAAACGTCATATTTGCTCGGAATAGTTCAACTACTCATGAAACATGAGATCCAAATGATCCCAGCCACAAAACTCGAAACCTTTTTTCATTTATGGGATTTCGCCGAAAGCAAACAGATTAATTTCCTCTTGAAGAAATCAACAAAAAGTTTTCTTTGATTGCAACCTCACTTTGCGAACTCAAACCAAAGAACCTTTAAAACTAAATCATACGGAACTCTTAAGAAGCAATAGGACATTCCCATATACCATTTTATTTAAAATAACTTTAACTACGTAACATTCACGAGCTCCAAAAGATCACGAAAGTTAAACTTGAAATATTCTCCTTTAGCTTATATCACCGGCGACCAAATTACTACGAATTAACATCAATCTCACATTCGACGATTTAATAACAACGACAACATACACTAGTACCAAGAATCATCAAACTTTATTACTCCATCCTAAAACTTCCTAAAGGAAACGCAAACCACAAGGTTGAAACAAATTTATTATATCAAGATTATGCTAAGCAATAACATTATCACAAGGCACGCTATCAAAGACTACTTACGAAATTCATCTATTCAACTGTTGGTGTTGCTCAACACTATCTTCAGCGCTCATTAACAATTGATGATTGTACTAATCATGTGTGTACATACGGTACTAATTCCATTTGCAATCATATAACCATTTATAAACATAGATTCAACATTTCACCTTTGTTCAGAAATCATTTCAAAACATGATTAACGATTCACTAACATAATTTTCTATCAACAAGGTTTCACGAATTGATACACCAGCATCCATTTGGTCCTTTGTACAGGTTTTGACAATTTTAGCATATCAGGAAATAGGTAAATCTAGCACCTATGTAAGATCCATAGGTTCTGAACGGATATGGACAGTCGTTTATTTAACACACACCATGTATCAAATACAAGGATATCTCAAATTAATCAATTTCACTTTCATGGATGGTAGTTAAGAATAATTGATTTGCACCATGCTAACAACCCAACTTGGTAACTCATATCGTAACAATTTATTCGTTTAGTTATAACTTCTCATTTTAAGCATGATAAGACATCACAAAAGGATTCTAACACCTTCCTTCAAAGAAAAAAGAGAGACTTTAAACCTCAACGTCAAGTAATCCAAAAGAAACACATAAAGACAAAGCTTTCACATGCTAACGAACTTACAACGGAAAACTCTCACTAACCAAACTATCAAACGAGTAAATGAGTCATTCTTTTCCAATGAGAAAGAAGGAACAACCATGAAAGCATCAATCTCACCAATTGACAACGATCACAAGTAGTAAAAGCAACTCAACAGTCGAAAAGCAATAATTGTTTCAGAGAACCAATAGGATCTATTGAAAACCATAAACTATCATGAACCACGAACCCAGGAGAAATTCATCAACCACCACAGGACAAGAATTGCCAAATTCAGAAATCAAGGAAGAGAACAACTTTCTAAAGCAACTCACGCTTAACACCTGAAACTATGGTACTCGGGATAACTACTCCCCTAACCACGTACCGCGAACTGTGGTGTAACCTGGTGAATCCCAGAGTAACAACCACAACCTCCACTTCTTATCATCCGTTATTGACACGCATAATCAATATAATCAATTATGAGTATATATGATCATCTCATGACAATCACAATACAAATTCATAGATATAGAATATCACATCATATCATAGATTAACAACAAGAAAAATAGTACAGAAGCAATTCAACAATTGCTCAACGAATGAAACATAACAATAGAAATGCGGAAATAATGAATTACCCAACCCCACCTACTGTGCATAGTGTGTCCTTTTAATATATTTATATTAACCATGGACCTAAAGCCCGCTCTGATACCAACTGTAACACCATGGCTATTCAGAAGCCAAGATGTTACCTAAATCATCTAACATACAACTATAAAGCGGAAGAATTTGAATAATATCAACTAATGACATAAAGAGATCACTATCTAATAGAACCATGGCATGACAATAGTCCAATTCAAGCAAGATAACGAAGGGTGATCAAGATCACAAGCAATACATAATCAATCATAACATAGAGAGGTTATCAACCACATCTAAATTTAATTATTACAGTTCATCAATTAACGAATGAAGGCTAGAACCAAGTCCTATTATTGAATTGAAATATGGTGAAGTGAACGAATAGTGCATGTCTATTCCTCCCAATAGAGCCATCATCAATGATCACCTAAAATAAACAAACAAAGCAAGAATGAGTCCGAGACTCAAAGTACAAAGATGAATAATTGAACTTACAACAATTATGAACAAAGCAACATCTTTTAAGAATAAGAACATAGCATCGAATGAATATATGAATGAATGAAATGAATGGAATGATTGAAAGGAATGGACTGCACACGTGCTTATACCGGTATAGCTAGTGACACACCCATCAGTGTTCACCTAAGCCCGCATTTAACAAAATGCGGGGATCTAAGTCTCGTATGAAGAACGTTTCATACGGGTGTCTAAATCTACCCACAGTGGAATGGTGGGTCTTATGTGCCCATACTGGAATTGATGGATCTTATAATCCACTCCCGTGGAAGGAACATGAAAATGGATGCATGTATTGAAATATGAATTATGAAAGACATCATGTCTACACATGGAATTAACACATAAGAAAGGAACATAAACTTTAAATATTCTCATGGATCACAGAAAAGCACAATACCAACATCAAGCATCCAGCATTCACTAATCATAAGAAGAACATCAAAGTACTTGCCTTTCGCGTTGCGACGCGTGCGTAGGCAAAGACGGTGCCCCTAAACCCGAAGCCTCTCCACCTACACAAGTAAGTACTCAAAATAAGAACAACATGGAACAAGACACTACCATTAACGTTCTACAATACCCTCCTGAACACCCAAGAATTAGCCATAATCCCTAATCTGAAAACAGGCAACACAACCACGGAATCGAATCTGGACAGCAAAACAAAAAATAATCATAACTATTGACCTGGGACTCAAAACAAGGTGAGCCCAGTTCCTAAAGAAACTTAACGAACCTATATACAACATTCTAGTTGGTGAGATAACCCAATTCGGCCAAAATAAAATGCTAACAGGCAGTTGAACTTAGAAGACAGATTCTGCCCAAATGAAACGAACAGCAGTTAAGAACATAGCATAACTTTTGATCTACAACTCCGATTAGGGCGTTCTTTGACATTATGGAAAGGTTATGAAATTTTCTAAAACAATATAGTTGGGTGATAACCCTGAATTTGCCTCTAACATGAACATAAATTAAAAGAAAAATTAACAGATCAATCTCGTCAGAATTCTGGGCAGCAAGATTGAAACTATTATAACTTTTGATCCGTATGTCGGAATTAGGTGTTCTTGGTGGCCACGGAAAGCTAAAAACATTATCTAGATATATCTAGGAGATGGGAATCCCCAATTCGGCATCTAAGAACCCGAAATCGACCCCGCAAGGTACTGGACAGAATTGAACATCTACCGGCAGGAAAACGATCCAACCCAAATAATCGAATTCGCAACTAATCCTCATCAACCAGCGGGGAAAGCACTTCGTTACCCTTGTAGAACCCCAGGAAGATGCTGAACAAAAACCCACGAAGAAGCTCTCCTTCCTCTCCCTTCTCCTCTCTTCTCCCCCTTCCTTCCTCTTCCTTATGGCCGGCCAATCTGCAGGGGAAACACCGGAGATAGCAGCGACGGCCAAGGGCATGGCTACTGTAGCAGCACGGGCACTGTAGCAGGGCGGCGGCACTGTAGCAGCACGAAAATACTGTAACAAACTAGGGTTTGTGGCTTGATCCCCCCTTCCTTGCCTTCAAGTGGGCTACTAGCCTTCCATGGGCCATCGGCCTCTAAGGCCGGCTCTTTCCCTCGCGACTATGGATTGGCGGCCCAAAACTCTCTCAAAAATCTGAATTTTGAACTTATTTCCATCTCTAAACTTTGTTGCATTCGATATTGAATAAATTTCCCTCTCCCGAATAATATTCTCTCTAATTAGAATTTAAGGTTCTAATTAGAGAGAATATTAACACTAAAACTGGAGGCCCAAGCTCTAAGTTTCCTCCAAACTCTGAATTTTGAACTTAATTTCGAATCTAGAATTTGGTTGATTTTGAAATTGAATAAATTTTGCTTTACCGAATGATATTTTTCTCCAATAAATGTTTGGGGTATTACACTCACATTGGTTCTTGAGTAGAATAAAATCGCATGATTTAGGTAGCAATCCATCCTCAATAGAAAAATTATGAACTCCTAGAAACGAGCTCACCTGATAATTCAACTGTCGTGCTCGTGCTCTGGTAATTGGTCCTTGTACAACTTCAGGTTGAGAAGTAGTGGTTGCATCCATAGGAGAGATGTCCTCATCAGAACATATCCTTGTAATTACATGGGCTACCCCCTTAATATCTATCGAAGGGGTGACAGTTAATACCGCGAAAGGCGCCTTATGTCTTCACTACATTCTTTCGTTGAGTCTTGAACCGTTACGTATTTTAGTCAACTGTCGCAAGTTGTCAGATGCACCAATAACCGCTCTCACGGTAGTCACATGGGAAATTTCCATGTCCCCTGTGACATCCCAATTTTTGGAATTTCAAAACCTTTTGAGTAGTTTAGCCTTTGGAAATTTTCACCAATTTTATTTGAATTTAATAAAGCTTAAATGAGACTTTTCAAATTCAAAACAATTTAATCTGATTAATTTGAACATTAATTAATTCCAAGATTATTTTATTTGAGTTCTTTGTGCTTGTAATTATGTTCTAGAATTTTTTGGAATTTGTCCGAGTTCATTTGCTATTTTAATTTGCCATTTGGATTTTCTGTGTTTTCTAAAATAGAAAAACTAATAAAATCCGGGAAATTTCCTTTGGGCCGGATTCCTATTTCCCCGACCCATTTCTCCTTGATCTGGCCTGTTTCCTCCACGACCCATTCGCACGCGCCGTAGCCCAGCTTCAATAGCCTATCCCCTCACTGGCCATGCGTCTCGTCTGCGTTCGCCTAGCCTCCGCTCACGCTACCAGCAGGTCCCACCTGTCAGCGTCGCCTATGTCGTCTTTGTCTCGGACTCCGTCTCTACCTCCGACATGAGCCACCGTCGTGTCCACTTCGATCTCTCCCTTCCACCGCTTGACCCTCTATTTTTCTACCCTAAGCTGCCGTTGCCCCGTAAACCCTAGCCGCCACGCTCTCATTGAGTTCCGCCACTGCTGCCATTGGAGCTGAAGAGCAAGCTCATCACGCTGCCATTGTGAAGCCGCTCCGTCAATTTCATTAATGTCAAAAGAAGCGCCTCGTCATCACCAAGCTTCAGGAGGAGTTAATCAAAGAGAGGAGTAATCGTCGTTGACTTCTTAAGCTTTTTCTTTTCCTCCGCCGTTGCCATTCAATCGTCGATTTCTTCACTGTTGGTGAGCCCCGAGCACCATCATCCACTTCCCTAGCTTCATGCGCCTCGTGTTTTAGCTCGTGCGTGCCTCGTTTTCCCCAGAAGACTGTCGTTTCGCCATCGTTGCCGCAAGCCATGTCGCTCCGCCGCCTTTGCTCTCACCGTCGTCATTATGGTCGCTATCGGTGGAGACCATCTGTGTAACTATCTAAAAGGATACGAGTAGGCTACACTAGCTGATAATTCAAACAATCTACCATGTAAACCAGGAAGCCATGCAAGCAAGAGATGATAGATCGTTACCAATAGACACGTAGTGTAACAGAAGAAGAGTTGGAACAGTCTGATCCAATGCCTAGCACGCCGAAGTAGTGGTCGTAGTCGATCGTCCAACGTTCTCGATGCTGATCCTCTCTTCTAGCAAACAATCGTGTTCCTTGTGAAGATCGTGGATCGTCCTTATTTAGCACAACATCAATCGCAGCAGCGCTTCTATGGTATCCACACGTCTAAGGATGGAACACCGTACACTGGTGTGCTAGCACCAACTCGCACGGTAGGGCCCTCGAGAAGATGGCGACTAGGGTTTCGGTGATGCAACTCACGCCGTCTGTCCCAACAGCCTCAAGCATCCCTTATAAAGAGCCAATGACAGATCCTATCCAAACTCGTTTGTTCCAACCTGTTAAGTGTGTGACCCTGTAGATTCATGTGTAATCGGTTGTGACTCAAAAACTCTTTTCTAACCACGAGTCGTTAGTGGTTCCTAGCAGGACACAACGATTCCCGAATACACATAAATTATATCAGACAAACTTTAATGCAATATGATCTACGACTAAGTCCTTATCACTTACGACCAGCTCGTATCTCTATACGACCAGTTCATATTTAGTCATGACCAATTCGTAACTCCTTACGACTAGTTTACGACTAGTTAGTGATTATGTTCGACCAGTTTATGACCAGCTTGTATCTCCATACGACCAGTCCATATCTGGTCGAACTGAACGACCTGCTTGTGTATTCTCCCTTTGCCTCACAATACCTGGTTAAACTCTAAGTGAGATATTTTGTCATCCATGGACTGTTCAATACTTTGTTGATCAAGTGACGGATAAATTCATGTGGGCGATTCTTTGACCACTAGTGGCATGACTACACACTTTCTTTATCCAACTACATCGAGGGGCCCAGAGATATCTCTCCTATTATGTTATGAGTGGCAAATCCCATATCCGACCAGTCACATCCCTCCGCATGTTTCATAGCATACCCGAAAGCTACCTTTATAACTACCCAGTTACGGAGTAGCGTTTGGCAATCCCTAATTATACTATTACCCATGTAGGAAACCATGCTGATGTCAGGTCTAAGGATTATACATCATCATTGCTTGAGACCAACTGATGACACATAAAATCATAATAATCTCAATAGTGTCTCAAGGTGGGTCAATCCAACACCATGTTTTCTAACATGTGTTCACATTATTGATTCGATATCTCCCTATATCCATGACAGGTGAAACATGGTCATCAATCAATACATGTGCTGGTCGATAAGTCACTAGTGTTCTGACCAGTGACATCCGACCAGGGATACATTTAGAATGACATCATATAAGTTAAAAGAGCTTCACTAATAAGTCACATACTTGTTAATCTTTATAATTGATAATTCATATAAGGAACATAATAACATTTATTCTATAACTCATAAACATAGACGTGATACAATCATCTCTATGATTGCCTTTAGGGCATATTACCAACACCATCTTCGTGGTAGTCCCTTCTCGCGATCCCGCACATTCTTCAACTTCGTCGTGCCTCGTCGTTACAGGTGACCATCGGTCCTAGAGCGTCGCCGCCGTCGCTATGGTGTCGCCATCATGGCTGGCCACCTCTGCTCCACGTCTGCTTCGCCACCTTTGTGTCGCTTCGTTAGCGTCATGTGGTTGCCCACGTGGCCAACCCGAAACCCAACCCTAGTTTTGTTTCGGTTGGACTTGGTCCATGGTGGACCATGTCACTAACACATGGACCCCACTTGTCAGGTATCATGTTCCATAGATCTGTGAGTCAGAGCCCTGTGGATCAAAATCCATGGACTCGGTCTATAGACCGCGAGTCCCACCTATCAGTCTCTATTTTCTATTTTTAGGATTTTATTTTAATTCCAAAATTTATTGCTTACATCATGCTGATGCAATATTTTAGAATTTCCTTTAGAAAGAAAATTTCAAAAATATGAAATAGTGTTTCTCTATCTTTTTCTTAGATTTAAATATTCCGAGAGCCCGTTCTTCCACATACGAACTCTAATTGAGCCCATTTAAGTCTCTAAATTCATCTAAATTCAATCTCTACCTTCCTATGTTTTTATTTAATTTTGGAGTTCATTTGTTGCTCTTTTTTTTTGTATTTGTTTGTGTTTTTGCTTTCGTTTGCGAGTAGACATTGATACTTCGGGTGCCTTCGAGGAAGGAGGAGTTGATCAAGTTCAAAACCAGTGTCAAGACTTGTTTCAAGGCAAGTTGTAACTTGGACCATGTTGAACCCAGCTTTTTTGAAATTACTTTGATTCAAACTATTGCTTGATATTTCAATTATTAAATTCTTTAAATGATTTGTGATTAGCTATACACTTACTCGTTTATATCCACCTTGCAAATTGTATTACCATGATCTTTTGTCACTCTAGCATGGTTAATTATTAGTTGGTATTATCATAGCACCAACGTGGATTGGTTAGGTATGAATAGTCTGCTTAGCCATGCAACGGGTCATTGATACCATTTTGAGTTGGAAATCTAAACTTGACTAAGTGATCATGGAGAATCTTTGTGTAAAGACTGTGTGTTGTATGTCGTCACTCGTTGATGGCATGTGTTGCACTTAACTAACAGGGTGAAAAAAGATTTAGACCGAGGCAAGTGGAAAGAATTATGATATGGTGGACTGTGTGCTTGGAAAAATGTGAATCTTGGTAATTTGGATAGAAAGGGCAGTCTCGCCTTGGTCAATTGAGGACTTAACTTTGCGCGCCACTGAACTCAACCATAACTGTACGACCACATGCCTGGTATGAGACATACCTAACTTAGTAAGTTACAAAGTCTTGGCATTGATTACTCAGGCATGTAGCTTAGATTGTGCGCTAGGGTGGAGGCATGTACTACATCGTTTGGGTCACATTTATGAGCGGTTCGCCTTTTCCAGGTCCAACGGTGTGCGTCGGCACAACACACTGAGTAAGGTTTGGTGCCGACGGTATGCACATCGGGAGGGTCAAGTGTCGAGATAAAGTTATGGATATTTTGTTATGATTGGTGCTAGCTACGCTAGTTATATCTTGTAAGTAAAGTGTAGAACCTCTCCGGATTGTTAATCAATCTATTCGAATAGATGCGTACACGGTTATAGACATGCTCGGGGATTTCACACGAGGGGTAGATTTTCATAAAAACAAGTGGGAAGAGACAACTGTGTGGTTTAACTCATGTGGCTATATGAAAGAATTTGATTAGGCTTTGTGAAAATACTTATTAAATTATTGTTGTTTATTTGTTTTAAATTACGCTATCTATCTATTATTTGTATTCAAATACAAGTGTTGCCTTTTTGCAAAATAACCATAAAGGCCATTTCCTTTGAAATAAGCCATCATCTACAATTGCATTCTGTGGCACAACTTGTTGAGTACTCGGAGTACTTATTCTTACTGCAATCATTCAGCTGAAGTGGAGGAGTCTTCGTCTGCTTTTGAGGAGGAGTTTCATGAAGAGGTTGATCGCTAGGTCTTGATCGCAGTCGATTGCCTGTGACAAGTCGATGGGTTTCCATTGGAGTTGCTTTAGTTTCGCCATTGTCTCTTTACTTAGTGCTCAGCCTCGCGTGGCTTATTAAGTGTAAAACTCGATCATAAGATCACAACTGTTATTTATTAATCAAATTAGTCGTTTATTCTCATATTCGCCTTGTGTGGAGTGATATTAATCTATGTTGACACTATATGTACTAGCGTAATCCTGGACTAGTGCATTATATACAGGGGTCCAGATTTGCATATTTAGGTCCCGACATCCCCCGATCAGTTTGCTGGTTGGGGATTGCGTAAACCGTATGACTGATCGTGTAGTGTCTATGACTAATCGTTTGATAACTCAAACTGGTATGTGATTAGTTTGGCCATAATAAAAGAGATTAGTACTTCTTTTTAATACTGGTCGTAGGTTCATAACCATTTAAAGTGGGCCCCTAATATGTATGCTTGCTTTCACATAGACTTTGATTTGGACCGAAAAATATTGAGCGGGTAAAAAATCCTCATCACTAACAATTTAATATAATATTTTCAACTAAAAAATAATCTTTATAATAGATAAAGATCATACCTCTAATAATAACTTGATAGCCTATCCTAGCTGCCGTGTGCTAAGTAACCGTGTGGGCACTGTTTACATGAGCAGTGCCGTGAATAGCACCCCAACTAGCCAAAATGAAATGACGATGGAAAAGGACAAAATAGGTGCGAAGAACCTTTTGTCCTTTGTACATGGGCAGCCATAAAGGTTAATTACTCCTCTAGTTAAAAAGAATGTCTTTTTGGAGTACTTGCAGTCAAACTTAGTAAAGGTTAGCTATATATTTTTTAATATTTAGATTAAACATATAAAAATGATATGTTTGGATTTATCTTGGAAAAAGACATTCATAATAGTACAATTTTATTAGGTTTCTCAAATCCATTACAATAAAAGTTAGTGGTTAAATATGTGGTTTGAGGATCGTATTGATGTCCGAAATGATTTTTTACCTATTTTCTAACTGTCATTAGGTGTCACTTACCAAAAATTCAGACCTACCGATATTAAACTGGAAGCTGAACGATAACTTAAAACTTTGCAATTTCACCTGAATCACTTGAACAAGAAGGTATTGCATTCATCAAATCATCAGTATTCAATTTATACATTGCTTGCACGACAGGATGTGCAGGTCGCGTGGAAAAGTGAATAAGTGGATGGGGGTTCGTTCCGTCCGGTTTCATCTGAGCTGCACACCTCAGATGAAAGTTTAACCACACGGATTATAAGGTGTCACTAAGAAAAGAACAGAACGAAGGGAGCAGTATGTTTGTAGGAGAAGTTTGCACAGATCTCAAAGAAGACCGAGTGTCTGGGAAGTTCGCAGCTTGTAGTGTGTTTCTGGGAGAATTCTTGTTGATTATTTTTAGTCGCCAATTGGTGCAGAAGACCTTCGGGTAACAATAATAATATGACAAGTCAACTTACGGGTTTGCTCAAAATTAAAAAAAAAAACACAAACCTGTTGGCCAATTTGCCCATGGCACAACCGGTAGAGTTTATACGGTGTGCTGCTAGGTCAACGGGAATAGTTTGTCATCATCTTTCTTCTTCCCCAGCTTCCTCAAGAATTCATCCCCTCCTCACTTCAACTGTCTCATATCTTGCCTGGAGGAGTTAGGCAGATTTGAGTCTTACGCGAGTCCTACCCTACACGCTCGAAGATCAATTAAGGAAAAAACTTGAGATTATCTTTCTAATTTACGTAACTCGTGTGATTATTCACATTGTTATTCATCTTGGATGTGTTGTGCATCGGTTGTCCATATTTGCTGATTTGTCATCGTCTTGTCTCTGTGTTCGGTTGGGCAAATTGAATGGATAGATACAACATGAGATGACTGATGGAATACACCTTCGGGTATATGCTTTTCTGCGATTAGTTCAAATTGAAGTAAATCCCAAATTATTGCCCTCATCCAATTAACACATCCCTTGGACAATGTATATTCCCTTGCTATCTGAATGGCGTGATCGATGCAGTATGCGTAGCCAGCGCTCGTGTGCTCATCTTGGCTTAATTAACATGGGAGAGTAGTTGTTGTTAGTAGCGATGATGTGCGCTGGCCTTTGGCCCATCCAGCGCCGCATGGGGAGCGATGACTGTGAACGGCATCGAAGAACATCAAGAACAGGCGACAGCCTCTGCAGCTCTGCTCTCGTTAATGACAATCAGAGTGGATGGGTGAATGATTGTAGAAGATTTTTTGTATCCTGACAATTTTGGAGCTGTCTGCCGACCAGATAAACCGCCTCGGCAGCTTGCCCTGCTGCTGCAGCTCCTTTGCCACGCTGATGCCGAGCTCTGATGTAATCAGCCCGAAGACATCACCGGTAGAGCATCTCCAGTGTATTAAACCGATGCTGATTCAAAGAGATGTCACGTAAGCAATTAAGAAACTTAGCATTTTTTGCTCCAATGTATAGATCCGGTTCTTAAGGTAGGTGGGATCCGCGTTATATTTAAAAAAAGAAACAATCCTCTCCTACATTAACCTCTCTCTCTCTCTTCTATCAATTCAATGCCCTCCTCCCGGTTGCCTCCGACGCTTGCCTCGCCCCGCCGCTCAACTCGCCCTGCCGCCTCCGTCCCCGCTGCTCGCCTTCGCCCATCCCCCGCCACTCCAGCACCCCTCTCTCTAGCCGCTCCCGCCAGATCTAGTGGCGGCGACTGGAGAGAATGGTGACGGCAAGCGGCCATGGCAGATCTGGAGGGTGGCGGTGGTGAGGAGCGACGGCAAGGGGAGAACGATGAGCGGCCATGGCAACAGCGGCCCGGACAACGGCATGCGGCGATGGGCCCCGACGACAGCTTGTTGGATTTTTTATTTCTTGGGTTCGATTCAAGAAGAGGGTTCAATTCTAAGAATTTTTGTGTTAGAATCGATAGCCCTATTGTATTGAATCGATTCGATTCACTCTCTCACCTCTATCAGAATCGGCTTAAACTCACATTGCAGATGGTTGTATTGAACCTGGCGAGCACTGCTTCTTTTCTTGAGTCGAGCACCGAGCCGTGCTGTCTTCGCCACCTCACGTTGCGCACACGGCTAGTCGACGTCAGGCGAGGCAGCCAGCAAAAGAGCGCCGAACAAAACGAAGCTGCCAAAGCTCACATGCATCTACGGCAAACCACTTTTTCAATTAATGCACATAGCCAATCTACAATGGTGTTCTTAGGCTGCTCCCAGTGCTCCACCCTGGCTGGTATCTTAAGCCTGCCATGTAGGCAAAATAATGATGTAGCACCATAGTTAATGAAGAGAGAGGGTACTCTAGTATCTAATCTGTATACCGGTTCGGTCTCGAAATCCAACGCATAAAATTTATTGTGATCGTTGTTTCCTCTCATGCATGTAATTAAATGATACAGCCTAAGATACTACACCATAAGAAATCATGCATTGGGAAGATAGTATCCTAACACTCCTTATGCACTAAGAAACTGTACTAAGATACTGCCCATTGGGAGCAGCCTTACGCATAAGCCAAGGCCAAAAGGCTGCTGCTACTCGCAATAAACAAATCCCCCAAAGTCAAGCCGCTACATACATGTCTCTCTTGTCTACAGCCGCCGGCTCATAATGCCTCCAACGTTTCTTCTACGCATAACCCTAACAGACATCGGCACATCTACCTCCAGCCGCCGCCAGCAGTTTTATAGGGATCACGCGACTGCCCTAATCACCCATGTACTCACATATGATCCACTAAAATCATAAAACCCAATATATAGGCTTTTACATTAAATTACACCACCAATTTTAGATACCCCAAAATTATCACATGTCGTAGCCTTCGGACCGCACCTCCGTAGCTTCAACACACATCATCCATCTTTGATCTCTAGCATGCCTCAATTCGAGCCCGATCGTCTCCTCCAGCATCCTTGACCCTCTGGACCATGACTTCACACCAAGCCATCTTCCAATCACCGCCGTAGACCACGATCGCCTCCGAGTTACCCTGCACATGCAAAGACCAAAACACTATCTTTTCTCGGCACAAATGCATCCCAACTTGACCGATATAAGTCCACACACGCGCCACACATCTCGAATAACATGAGCAAATAATATTATCAATTATTCATCAACTAAAATAAACTAGACCTAGCCACATGGTCTAACAATCTCCCCCTTGATGAATACATTGACAATACTTCAAAATTGAGAATTGAATTTTTGAAAAAAAGACATTTACGAAAAGAAAGTTTCAAAGCTGCAAAGCAAACACTTCAAAACCACAGTGAAAAAAACTCCCCCTCGACACAAAGGAAGCAAAATTCCCCAATTTTTTTTTAATTTCTCCTATTTTTCTCCCCCTTTGCAATGTAATCATCAAAAACTTCAGAGAAAGAATAATTCTAAGAAAGAAGCAAGGAAAGTAAAAAAAAATCAAAGCTTTGTAGATTATCCAAGTCACTTCGCATTGATTTAATAAATTAACCAAGCCATCTTTTTGAGTAGAGCTATCTAGATCATATAAAGTCATATACCATATAGCAATATCAAAACAAGTCTTTAGAATAATTAAGCATTTTAAATTAATGACAGACGTCTCAACAATGACCAAACCGATTATAAGGAGCACAATGAGATATCACAATGAAAAGTTAAAACCTAAAAATGAAGCAAACTTTAAAGTTAGATGAGCTAACAGTCTCATGTAACAATCTATTGCTCCACATTCAATTTTAAGCATGTGGCATGCTTGTAGCATACTTCTTTCCAATGGTGGTATGCTTGAAGCATACGTCTTTTCAATGATGGCATGCTTGAAGCATATTTCTTTTCATTTGAGCACTTTTCATTTTTTTTTATACACACACACACACATATATATATATACATATATGTATACATACATATACGTATACATACATACATGTATATACACATATACACGTATATATATATATATGTATATATATATATATATACGTATATATATATATATATACGTATGTATGTATGTATGTATGTATGTATGTATGTATGTATGTATGAATGGCATGCTTGAAGCATACATCTTTTCAATTGTCACTTTCTCATTTTTTTTATAACATGCCAAATTGAGTGAATATAAAAAGATTGCAATAAGAAACATACGAGCTTCATATCCAAGATTTAAAATAAGATTCACAATCAAGCTAATCATTTTCAATGAACATCGCAAAGTCCTAACTATAATCAATCTTAGTCAAAGTATTCTGCTATGTCATGCTTTAGTTCAAATGTGACAAAGTAATTAAAACCAGTTCAATCAAAGCTACACAACACATGAGTAAATATGATAACGAGAGCTCTACACCTCATTTGATTTCAATGGCTTGGACTTGATGAATTGTTTAAAAAGTATAATAAACAAAGCTTCTGAAATTTTAAACAACAAGCTCCCCCTCAGATTTATCCCATTGGATGACACACTCCCAACTCATTCTACAAATAAGATCTAGGAATCCAATACTGTGATACATGATGTGGAAGAACAACAACAAAACTAGAACTAGAACCACGTGTGTGTGCGCGATTAGAACGCGAATTATGTGAATTAAATCCCAAACCAGTACGTGAAGCAGATTTAAGGCCATCATGTAAGTCCTCTAAAAACCTAGCTTTCTCATTAGTTCTAGGGACAACAAAAGAGGTTGCACGTTTTTGTCTTAAGGCATTCAATTTTTCCTTTTTTTTCTTTCTTAACACGCCTAAAGCAAAATTCATATAAGTGTCCATCTCTACCACAATAGGTGCAATGAAATTTAACATAATTAGAATTCCTTTGAGATGATGAGCTAGCACCTACAACATTAGCAGAAGAGCTTTGTACAAAACCAGCAGATTTAAACACAGTTTTATGAGGCTCACTTTTTGTTTCAATTAGCCCACTTCCAATGACCTTAACTATCTTAGGTGGATTATTCTTGGCATAATTAGCAGCATTAAATCCTAGACCAGTGTTTTTGACACTCAGTTTTGACTTGTCTTGAATCATATTCAAATTTTTATTACCAAAAAAAATATCTCTAAAGTGTCATTGAGTACTCATTTTATTTAGATAAAGTAGGACAAGCTGTGCATTTAACTGGTTCATTCACAACATTCTTAGAAGCACTTGACTGAATTAATCTATCTTTTTTCAGCAAAATCATTAAGTTGTCTAGTCAGTGCTACTATCTCTGAGCTATGCTTAGGACAGTTAGTGCAAGAAAGTGTTTCATGATAAACCATTTGTTTAATAGATTTCTAAGAGGAATTAAGTCTAGCTTCTAACAATTCATAATTAGAGTAAGCTTTAGATTGAGCATTTAAAATACTTGACTCTAAACATGTAGGAGAACTAAACTTGAGCTTTTCAATTTCATCATTTGCAAGTTTTAACTTTTCCTCACAATAATCATGTGCCAATCTTAGTTCATCAGGTTTAGCAGTTACATCCTTAAGTTGAACTAAGGTTGATGTATTAATTGCTCTAGCAGTCTCCAACTCAGAGTGTAAAACTTGACAAGATTCATCATCATGAATAGAAACTCTAAGTCTATCAATTTTAGAATTTAAGCTCTCAACAACAAGATTATGTTTTTTATTTTCTTTTTATATGCTTTGAGCTTATCTGTCGACCTAAGCACATCACGAGATAAATCTGTATAAGAAGGTTTTACCTCATCAGGATCACTGTAGAGATCATCATTGTTAAGCTCCTCACTGCTTGCCATAAAACACATCTCTGTGAAGTCCACCTCCTTTGCCTTCTTACCATTATCCTCATCGTCGCTTCCAGAATCATCATCACTCAAATCAATCTCATCAAGTGCTGAAATTATTTTGTTGACCACCCTACGATAATTGCGCTTCCTGCTTGGGCCAATCTTGATTTGAGAGCGATGAATTGGTGCCTTGTCATCCTTGACCTCCTTGCCCCTCAGTTTAGGGCAATTCGTCTTGATGTGGTTTAGCTCACCACACTCATAACATCTGATTGGACCACCTCTCTGCCTTGATCTGATGTTGTTAATTGCCTTGGTCACCCTGTTGGAGAAGAGTACAAGCTGCTTTTTTGGAATCTCCTCTAACTATTCATCTGAAATAGAGCACAATGCAGACAAAGAAACAATAGAGGAACTAAAAGAACTGCCAGTTTGGTTAGTCACTAAACCCAAAGAACTAGACTTATTTACTCTGGCCAAAACATCAAGCCGCCACTAGAAGTTTTACAGGGATCACACGACTGCCCTAATCACCCACGTACTCACGTAAGGCGTAGGGCTCAATCCATGGGCTTTTATACCAAATTACATAACCAATTTTGAACACTCCAAAATTGTCACATGTCGTAGCCTTCGGACCGCACCTCCGTAGCTTCAACACACATCATCCATCTTTGATCTCCACGCGCCCCAACTCGAGCCCGATCGTCTCCTCTAGTATCCTCAACCCTCTGGACCATGACTTCGCACCAAACCATCTCCCGATCACCGCCGTAGACCATGATCGCCTCCGAGTTACCCTGCACATGCAAAGACCAAAACACCATCTTTTCCCAGTACAAGTTCTTCCCAACTTGACCGACATAAGTCCACACACATGCCACACATGTCGAATAACATGAGTAAATAACATTGTCAATTATTCATCAACTAAAATAAACTAGATCTAGCCACATGATCTAACAACTGTCTCCCCAAAACTCTAATTCTCGGATTCCCAGTCTAATTCTTCTTCCCAGTCTATTGCTTTTCCTAATCCTGGATTCCAATTCTCCAAAATTGTATCCCGAAGGTACTTGTATCCGGTGTTCATTTGGCAATCTACCTCTTGTGCTCGGCGTTGAATTGTGTTAATCAGGTGGGATCGTGACAGATAGATAGTGATGATCAGTAACAATTAGTGTTGATTAGTAATACTAGTGTTAATTAATATAGTGATTTAAGTGCTGATTGGCGATATTTCTAATGATTAGTGTGTGGTACTTGGAGATAATTATACTTGTCTTACATACACGAGTGATTTCACAAAACTACATGTTTATTAATATAACTATCAAAGAACTACAATTTAAGAACCAATTTCCAGGAACTACATATTTATAGCTCTTTTGTTTCGCTGAGCTACATATTTAAGAATTTTAACAAACCTGACCCACCTGCGTACATCTCATTGCCCTCTCTAGGCCATCTGACAGCTTCACATACATTTCATTGCTTGATGGCTAGGGTTTCACACTCTAGAAAAGACTTTGTGTGTCTTCTGGGCATGGCGCGACGATAGGCGCCATCGAGCCCTTTTTTAGCTGCTCTATGTAATATCCTAATTTTTTTGAGTTTCAAAACCTTTTTAAGTAGTTTAGTCCCTTGAAAGAATTCACTGAGTTTTATTCGAATTTAATAAAGCTTAAATGAGACTTTTAAAGTCAAAATAATTTAATGTGACTAAGCTGAACATCAACTAATTTCAAAACTATTTTATTTGACTTCTTTGTGCTTGGAAGTATTTTCAAGATTTTTCTAGAATTTTTCTGAGTTCATTTGCTATTTGGATTTTTTGATATTTCTAAAATAGAAAATCTATTTAAAATCCAAGAAATACATTTGGACTGAAATCCTTTGCCCAGCCCATCTCCTATTCACTCCGACCCAATTCCGCGCGTAGCCCGCTTCCCTCTCTCTCCCGCTCGCTCGCACCCTTGGTCCCACCCGTCAACCGTGCATGTGTCATTTCCAATGCAAAAACACCTGAGCCATCGCCACTGACATGTGGGCCCTCCTTCGTCATTGTTCATCGTCTCCATCTCACACACACGTTGGACTTCGTCACCGTGTCACCCTTGGACTCGCCCGTAGCCCTGCCACTATAGGCTATTTAAAACCTCAGCGTGCGTGTCAAAACGATCGTGTTGACCCCCACCGCCAATTCCCTAAAGTCCCAAGCCCTAAATCACCGCTTCAACGAAATGGAAGCTTGAACCCTAGCTCCACCACCACTGTTCTACGTCGATTCTGTCACCGCCAGTAATCCTCTATCATCGTCGTTGACGAGGATATAACAATCCTTATTTTATTATATATCTATAATACATATTATGGATAATAATGATGTCATATAGCTCTTGAGTATACCCCTTAATATTCATAAGGGAGAAGCTGGAGGTCGTAAGTCCTCCTACGACCACCCTGTAGTCGTGGGTCTTCCTGCGGCTACCCCATAGTTGTAAGCCCTCCTACGACTATCCCATAATCGTAAGCTCTACTACGATCGATCTGTGGTTGTAGGCTCTCCTACGACCACCACCTGGTCGTAAGCCTTTCTACGACCAGTCCTCAGTCGACAAGACTCACAGACATGTGGGCCTAGTTGATCAGAGAATGTCATGTACCGTATCCAAGGATATGAGTAATCAATTACGCTGTTATCCCCTGAAATAACAGCACGACTTAACCCCCTGTTATGATGATAATTGCCTGACGACGTGGGGACATTAAAACCCCTGTAATAACCTCCGGTAACAGCTCCACGATCTGGCGCGTTAATGTAACCTTTATTTCGAAGATCCAACGGTGCATCCCGGAGATGATTTAAAAGGCAAGGATCAACAGGACAAAGGGGGAGACGAAAGAAGATTAGAAGCACAATACTCTAGTCTTTGATTCCATCTTGTAATCCAGTATACTCAATACATACACACAGGAGTAGGGTTGTTATTCTCCCAGGAGAAGGCCCGAACCTGTATAAAAATCCCCATGTCTCCATCTCTGTGTGATTCGAGTCTAGAGGAACCTCCGAATCAAACAATCATTACGTAAGTTCGGTTCTAAAACACTGACAGTCGTCTACACTGCCGGGTTCGCCTTGTCGTATTCTACCAGGTGCGCACCTTCTCATCACCAGAGGAAAGCCGTAGAGCCATCACACCATCAAAGCTTGCGCTGTTGCTCTGTTTCACCATTGCCGTTGCGTTCCTATCGCCGTTGACGACCATTGGGTTATGTGTGCCACCCATTAGTATTGCCTCATCCTTAGGAAGCTAGCGCGCGTGTTGAAGACCTCGCCGAAGCACCATGCTGCTGTTTCACCGTTGAACCGAACCACCGCCGTCGCCTACCTCGCCGTCAACCACCTTGCCAGCTTATACAGTCGCCGAGGTATGGTGATGTCGGAGGTGTCCTTCTTTTGCCGTCGTTCGCCATTGTCGTTGTCGAGCTGTAGCAACCATCAATCTTGTCGACGTGGTCATCTACGTGTAAGCCCTATCACCGTGACGTGTGTGCCACATTTGCGTCACGTCAGCGTCGCCTGTACCCAAACCTAAAACCTAAACCTAGGTAAACCTAGCCTGCCGTGAGCCACGTCCCACATGTCAACCCACTGTTCCATGAACCCGTAAGCCAAACCCATAGACCTGGTCCATAAACTGAGGGTCCTACCTATCATTCTCTATTTCCTATTTTTGGGATTTTTAATTCCAAAATTCATTGCTGACGTCATGCTGATGTAATATTTCAGAATTTCCTTTAGAAAGAAAATTCCAAAAATCTGAAATAGTTTTTTCTTTCTCTTTTTCTTAGATTTAAATATTCTGAGAGCTCGTTTTTCCTCATACGAACTCTGATTGAGCCCATTCAAGTTTCTAAATTTGTCTAAATTCAAGCTCTACCTTCTTGCGATTTGTATTTAATTTTTGGAGTTTATTTGTTTTGTATTTATTTTGGTTTTCGCTTTCGTTTACGAGTAGACGTTGATACTTCGGGAGCTTCCGAGGAAGGAGGAATTGATCAAGTTCAAGACCAGTACTAAGACTTATTTCAAGGCAAGTTGCACGTTTGACCATGTTGAACCCAGTTTTCTAAAATTACTTTGATTCAAACTATTGCATGTTATTTCAATTATTTAAATTCTTTAAAAGCTTTGGGATTAGCTATACACCTATTTGATTTTATCCACCTTGCTCATTGTATTATCATTATATTTTGTCACCCTAACTTGGTTAATTATTAGTTGGTATTATTATAGCACAAATGTGGATTGGTTAGATACGAATAGTCTGCTTAGCCACGCAACGGGTTATTGATATCATTTTGAGTTGCAAATCTAAACTTGACTATGTGATTATGGAATACTTTATAGAAAGATGTGTGCAGTATGTTGTCACTTGTTTATGGCATGTGTTGTACTTAACCAACAGGTTGGGAAAAGATTTGGACCGAGGCAAGTGTATGGAATTGTGATATGGTGGAGCTGTGTGCATTTAGGAAAATATGAATATTGGAATTGAAAGTAGTTTGGCAGTCTTGTCTTGGTCAATTAAGGACTTAACTTTATACGCTATTGAACTGAGCCATAACTATACGATCGCATGCTTGGTATGGGACATGCCTAACTTAGTAAGCTATGGAGTCTTGACAATTGATTACTTAGGCATATAGGTTAGACTGTGTGCCAGGGTACGTGGAGTTGTGATTCTATATCTATGGTGAGACACATTTATGAGCAGTTCGCTGTGTTCAGGTCCAATGGTGTGCGATGGGCCAACAACCTGTGTAGGGGTTTGGTGCCGGTGGTATGCACAACGGGAGGGTTAATTGTTGAGATGAAGTTTCAGAAATATTTTGTTATGATTGGTGCTAGCTACAGTGGTTTATCTAAAGGGATATGGGTAGGCTACACTAGCCGGCACTTCAAAAATTCTACCACGTAAACTAGAAATCCATGCAAGCAAGAGATCATAGATCGTTACCACTAGACACGCAGTGTAGCGGAAGAGCAGTTGGAGCAGCCTGATCAACGTTGAGCGCGTTGATGATGTGGTCGTAGTCGATCGTTCAACATCCTCGGTACCGACTGTCTCCTCCAACAACCTATGACGTTCTTTGCATAGGTCGTGGATCGTCCTCGATCAGTGCAACAGCAACCTCAGCAACGCCTCAACGGTATCCATATGTCCATGGGTGGAACACCCTACGCCGATGTGCTAGCACCAATGTGCACGATAGGGCCTTCGAGAAGATGGCAGCTAGGGTTTTGGTGGAGCAACTCTTGTGCGTTCCAACAGCCGCATGCATCCCCTTATAAAGAGCCTATAATGGATCCTACCCGAACTCGTGTATTCCAACCCGTTAAGTGTGCGGCCTTGTAGGTTCATGCGTAATCGATTGTGACTCGGAAACTCCTTTCCGACCACGAGTCGTTAGCGGTTCCTAGCAGGACATAACGATTCTCGAATACACATAAATATTATATCAGACGAACCTTATGCAATATGATCTGCGCCTAAGTCCTTATCAGTTATGAGCAGCTCATATCTCCATACGACCAGTTCATATTTAGTTACGACCAGTTCATAACTCCTTACGATCAGTTAGTGACCATGTCTGACCAGTTTACGACCAATTTGTACCTGGTCAGACTGAATGACATGTTTGCATATTCTCCCTTTGCCTCACGATATCTGATTGAATTCTAGGTGAGATATTTTGTCATCCATGGACCGTTCAATACTTTCTCAATCAAGTGACGGATAACTTCATGTGGTCGACTCTTCGACCACTAGTGGCACGACCATGCACTTTCTTTATCCGACCATATTGAGGTGCCCAGAGATATCCCTCTTGTTATGTTAGGAGGGGCAAATCCCATATCTGACTAGTCACATCCCTTTGCATGTTTAATAGCATACCCGAAAGCTACCTTTATAACTACCCAGTTACAGAGTAGCGTTTGACAACCCCTAAGTGTACTATTACACATGTAGAAAACTACGCTGATCTCAGGTCTAAGGGTTATACATAATCTTTGCTTTAGACCAACTGATGACACATAAAATCATAACAATCTCAATAGTGTCACAATGTGGGTCAATCTAACCCCCATATTATCTAAAATGTGTACACATTATTGATTCGATATCCTCATATCCATGACCGGTGAAACATGGTCATCAATCAATACATGTGCTGGTCGATAAGTCACTAGTGTTTCGACTAGAGATACATTTAGAATGACATCATATATGTTAAAGAGCTTCACCAACAAGATACATACTTGTTAATCTTTATAAATGATAATTCATCCCAGGAACATAATAACATTTATTCTATAGCTCATAAACATAGACGTGATACAATCATCTCCATGATTGTCTCTAGAGCATATCAGCAACAATATCTTGTGGGTAAGGTGTACAACATCTACATAGTGTTAATTAATCTATTCAAATAGCCTCATTCTCAGTCATGGACATGCTCAGGGATTTCACACAAGGGGTAGATTTTCATAAAAAAGAATTGGGAAGGGACATGATGAGGACACACCTAGCACATGTACATCTTCTTCGTCTTAAGTTGCTGCATTAAAGTTGTGTGAACTCTCTAGTATATGTAGCCTCAACCACCACATGAAGATAAGATGAACAACTTCACATCAACATGATATTAGCGGATGTCATCGCTTATGTTAGCAAATATATAATATCTTTAGATGTCAACATCATGATGAGGTGATCACACGTGTCATCATACTTAGCCAAGAAGTATAATGATGTCATCGCACGTGTCAACAAACCAGATGATGTCTTCACATGTGTTAGCATACTTAGCCAAGAAGTATATGATGTCATCGCTTATGTCAGCAAATATGTGATGTCATGGCTTAGGTCATCATCTTTCTTGGATATAAAGTAATGAGTTATAAAGTTGAACTTTACAACTTGAATTGAGTTATAACTCACTCTAGTTGCAAACGACCTACCATGTGGGCATCCCTAGAACGCGCACATTGTCCCCTTCCCCAAATACTACTCCAACACTAACTGGGCCAATCACCAGAGCTAGAATAAAGCAAATTAATCAAGAGGTGATTCTTTTCCTCAATGAGCTACATGTTGATTTTTATAAAAAATACATTGCTACCTAATGCCTCTACTTTACTTGTTATAAGGTTTCATGAAGAAGCTTTGGAGGCAAAAGAAGGCTACTACAACTTCAAGAACAAAGGAACCAACACGAAGAACAAAAGCTGGTCTAACTTGTTTAGAAAACACCAGTCTGACCAAGAGGGAATCAATCCCAATTTGATTATTGTCAAAAGTTGTGTTACCAACTAGCTTGCTTGCGACACAAAGAATGCGCAGCATTCAATCTGAGCACCGTAGCAATGAGGCATTGTAGCAAACAGCCCTACTGTAGCATTGGTACTGTAGCATGCTTAAAAGGGCTATATACGAAGGGGTACACCCTCCCATGTAAATTAGAGTTGAAATTTTCAGAAATAAAATTCTTGTTGTACGATTTGTGTGAAATAAAATTCCACACCCTTAGAATTGAGAATTATCTTAGAGTTCTTGTCTCCATCATTCTTGTGGTTACCACGGTGATTGCTAGAACATGTTTACTCCACGTGAGTGAGTAGACAAAGGATCAAAGCGTGTGGTTGGATGAATCGAGTGTCGCAAGTTACTGTAATAGAGACGGTGGTTGGCGATGCCATTCATCAGGTTGCACGGGTTCAGTTATCTACAATCCTACGTCGTGAAGACTGGGCCAACCCCACCCCGCATCAGTTGGTATCAGAGCCTAAGGTTGACACAGTAGGATTTTTACCTTTAGCTACTATATTTGTTGTTTTGATTCTGTAGTAGAAAAAGCCACACAAAAATATTGTTCTTTGCCATAGTTTCAATTGAAAATTTTGGTGAGTTTTGTTAGGTTTTTATCCATTAGAGCCTTACTTACTTGCTGATCCAAAATCTTTATTTGCATTGGTTTTGTTTGAGCTAATCTGTTTGGTTTTAATAAAAAAAAATCATTGTTAGTCGAATAGAAAGTTGTTGTTGTGTTGCATAGAACTTCACTCGAATATGAAATTGCACAACTCGGTAATCTGAGCTTCACTTATATTCTTTTGAGAACCCAATCTATCCTTTGTGAAAACTTTGGTCCTAATTAAAGACTAGCTTTTGAGTATTGCTAGGGCTTTGCACACTTGATATCATTCTTTAATTTTTGAAACCGAATTATTGGATATGTTGTGAGCTCTTGATATATGTGCTGACCTTAATGCAAAAGAAAAGCAAAGGGAAAATATTACAAAATGAAAGAAAGAAAACATAAAAGAAGTAAGAAATAAAGAAAAGAAAGAAGTGCCATGGTCAATACTTTTATCAAGCATAAAATCCTTTCCAAAGTTCAGTATAGTTTGTTATTCTTGTGGTGAATGGATAAACACTTGGAGGATTCGAGGGGCCACTCTACCGAGGTACCAACTGGATGGTGAATGACAGGAGTCACAGTGTGCTGTGTCGACTAACGATCTACGCCTGAGAGGATATGAAGGCCAGTCGTCCCATGAACATCACCGTTCGGAGGATCATCATCGAGGAAGGGATCCAGGAGTCTTCACGTCTTGCCATCCTATGAGTGTGCAACATCTACAATGATGAGTTGAAGGGTTCAGTCTTTCGCCTTCATCCTTGCGCCTCCGCCGATGGAGAAGAACATGATACCGTGGTTCACCTTGCTCACTTCATCACCGCCTAGGCGAAAGCCTTGGACACCACTACCGCAGAGCTACAGGGAGCCTACAAGACGCTGCAGCTTGTAGAGGAAATGATTGCAAAGTTGGAGGAAGCTTTGTACACCCAAGAGTCATTTGTACGTTTACTTGAGGAGCCTGAGGATCCAGAGCCGATCGTGCCTGCACCCGAGCCACCTGCTCCTGTTGCACCAGTTCCAAGTCACCAGGATCAGTTCATAATGATGCCTGCCTGTCCACCATCCTACGATAGGGAAGAGTGCCGTCATGGTTGTTGAGGTTACCTTAGTGAATGAGGCAGTCAGGAGTTACGCTAAGTTAGTTGAGGCTCGATCTGTGAGGGCCGCGTCAGCTTAAGATTAGTAGTGTCGTCCTTTAGACATTAGATTATGTGTTAGGTTAGCCTTCGTTTTCTTGTGTGTGCGAGATGAGTGCAAGAGCCCTTAGGCACTTGTTGCAGCCATGCTAAGACCTTACTAATATGTGGTTGTTTCAGTTGAGTTCTTTGTGCTGTAGTTGTTGGGTTTAACCTACCCCCTGATTAGTTCTTAACTTACCTTGTCCTTGCTACCTTATCTAATTCCTTGGAGCTTCCACTAGATGATTCAGACTCATAATACTGCTGCCAGTGGATTAGGAACCAACAGAGTAGAGGGAAGTGAATAGACCCCTACAGGAGTAGTTCCACCTCAAGCACCACCGATATATTTGCAGAACTTTGGAGCGTTCATGGTCTTCCAGACTTAGATTATGTACACCATTATGAATCAAATGCAAAACATGAACAACAATCAAGCCAACAACAACAATGCAACACCAGTTGCTCATAGCCACCATGGACAATCTAAGCTAGCAGAGTTCAAGAGAGTGCCCGTCGACTTTTTTCGGAAGCGTTTCGCTAGTGGAAGCTGATGATTGGCTTCACGTGATTAAAAGAAAGTTGTTGATCACTCAGTACAATAATCACGAGAAGGTTCTTTACGCTACCAATCAGATGGAAGGCATTGCAGCTGAATGGTGGGAGAATTTTTGTGCTGCGCATGAGACTCCGCAGAACATTACTTGGAAAGAGTTCTCTACAGCTTTTTACATGTACCATGTGCCAGAAGGAATCATAGATCCAAAAAAGATGAGTTCCACGTACTCAAGCAAGGAGGTATGATGGTGTTTGATTGCCTCAACAAGTTCTCTCAGCTTGCGCGTTATGTTGCAGAAGATGTTGCCACCGACAAACCTAGACAGAGTTGTTTCCTAAAAGGACTGAATACCAAAATGCAAGTCAGTCTGATTGCTCATACTTTCCCTGATTTCTGAGTTTGTCAACAAGGACCTTGACCTTGAAGATAAGCGCAAGGAGTTGTGATGAGGACATCCCTACTATGGATACAACCGCACCTACACACACTCATCCACAACTAGTGTTACAAGGACCACTTACTCGAGCTCGTGTTCGCCAACTTAATTACCGGTGAATTGTTCCTAGGTTTATATATTCTTGAGAATAGACCGCTACCTAATGCAAGTGATCTAATTGTGCTTAGGAACATGGGAAATGAACAAGGAGAGGCATGCAGAGTCATGGACATGCATGGAAGGCATGATGGAGGTCACCACGTCACTTTGGGTTCGAGTCAAGCAAGAGTTCAAGTTGGGCTCGTTCTGGATTCGGATTCGGACTGCTGCGATAGTACTAAGTTTAAACAGTCGTAACTTCTTCATACGGACTCCGTTTGGGACGTTCTCGAACTTCATGGAAATCTTATCAAGTCTACTTTCCAACGGATCCAACCTCATCTTCAAATTTCATTTGAGTTGGCCACAATAATCAAAAGAGTCCGCGTCTATTTCTGAGCCCAAGTCAAAAGGGTGCTACGCTGCCTCCACTTGGGCCCATGGGCCTTGTAACCCTAGGGGCATGCGTCCACTTCCCTGGCCGCCACCCCTGGTCATCTCCCCATATAGGATCCGTCGCCTCTCTTTGCTAGAACTAGGATTTCGTTTAGTTTAGGTTTAGCCATTGTGCAAACTTACATTCTTCGATTGTGTCGCAGAACCACCGTCATGACGACCTTGAGATCCCACCTTTGTTTTCAATACCATCTACACTACAATCTTATTCACAATATCAGATTGCCTACATATTATTCTTGCTAGTTCTTCGATTGCTCGCAGGGATTGAACCTCGTGTTCAGGTTGATCACGCTTCTAGTAAGGTCAATAACATCTCGGAATTAGTTCAACGATTGCTAAGGCGCAAGCGTCGTCATACGGTTACCATCACGCATAACCAATATAATCAATTATGAATATACAAGATCATCTCATAACAATCATAGAATAAATTCATAGATATAGAAGATCATAACATGTCATAGATTAACAACAAGAACGATAGTACAGAAGCAATTCAATAACAGTTCAACATGATGAAATATACTATCAGAATCGCAGATGCAATAGATTACCCAAATCCCACCTACTGTGCACACTGTATCAATTTAATGTTTCAATTACCATGGACCTAAAGCCTGCTCTTATACCAACTGTAACACCCTGGCTATGCGGAAGCCAAGATATTACCTAAAGTCTAACACAAAGCAACAATATGATATAATTTCAATAATCTATCAGCTAATAACAGGTAAAGATCAACAAACATTAGAATGATTATAAGAATTGAATTAAATTTCAGCAACATATCAAGCTTCTAAATATCCAATCATATTGAACCATTCAAGATAAATCTATCAAGAGTCTATACGAAGAGCATTAAGCATTTAGTAGTTTAACCAAATCATAATGAATGATAACCTCAACCCTCAGAACTCCACTTATTACAATCCAAAATTATCAAATGAAAGGTAATTTCAAGTCCATTAACTAAAGGTGAAGAATGTGAAGTGAATGAAGTGATCCATGTGACTAATCCCTCCTAAGCATGCCGTCTTTAGTATTTACCTAAAACAAATAAACATCGGCAAGAATGAGTCCACGACTCGGCAAGTACAATGAATAATATGAACAATCTTGAATAAGAACATAACAATCACAATATAGAATTCGAAAGTAGAATGGCAAAAATCTTATGCAGGAATGGAATGCATGCTCTTCTCTTCTGCTTATACCGGTATAGCCAGTTCCCGTCGGTGTTCACTCATGTGCGCATTATCCAAAATACGGGGATCCAAGGCCCGTTTGAAGAAACATTCAAAACGGGGATCCAAAATTTTCATATTAGAATGATGGGTCTTACTTGCCCACATTGGAATGGTGGGACTTACTTCCCACTCCCGTGGGTGAATCATGAACGAATGAATGAATGATGATCACATTGAAATGAAAGACATAATCTCAAGAAGCATGGATTAACATCCATGGAAAGAAACATGACTTATTGGAATTTACTCATAGTCCACAGAATTTAATCATAGCATGGCATCAAGCACTACGAACAAATAACATTCAATACATTCCACAATGTACTTGCCTCAACCGCAAGACGGAAGATGATGCTAGGGGAGCTCTAACCCCGGTTTTCACCACCACCTGACATCCGAAAAGTATACTAAGAGTACTATTCAAAAGTGCTCAAATAACATTGGAACAAAATGGAATCTAACGCTCCTAATCGCAAACTGAAATTTAATCAATACAATCCCAAATCTCAATCTGCCCAAACCGGACTATCAAGAAAAATCTATAACTTTTGAGTCAAAACTCCAAAAGTCATGAATCTAATTTTCCCGAAATCTATACAGGCACAGCTACAACTTCTCAGGTGATCAAAAGATTAGATTATCCCATCTAAGCCTTTGTTTTAAATCCCGAAGACCGTTTTGTCATCTTCGTACTAATGATTTGTGAATTTCATAACTATTATTTGGTATACCCAAATCTATTGTTCTAAGAGTCTCTAGAAACTACATAAAACTAACTTTCTTAATAAATTTACCACAATTATTCCTCCTATGCAGCAAAGGTTGCAAACAGCCAAGCAATTCTCTTTTGTCCGCAATAGAAGGACAGATTTCAATATTACTTCTAAAATACATATCTTTTGTTCTAGACATCCAAAAATTATGATTTAATACTTTATGGAAATATTAAGAAATTCCCTATGACAATAGTGTTGGGTGAATTCCCTGAATTAGCAATTAACACATTCTTATTTAATAAACAAGACGATTGCTAATATTTGTCAAACTTTCTGGACAGCTGTAATGAAATCAACGTAACTTCTAGACCACAACTCCGAATTGGGTGGTTTTTGAACCTATGGAAAGCTGAAGACAAAACCCACAAATATCTAGGAGATTCTATCCTCAGATTAGGAATTTAACTATATGTAAACTGATGAGAAAGTATTGGACAGATTACTAAAATTAATCGCAGCAGAACAACGATTTCCTAATCATAGCAATTTACTTAATCTAATTGATCCAACGGTGAGAATCATTCGTTACCCTTGAAGACACACGTGCCCACTGATTTCCCTCGTGAGGCTCTCCTCTCCTCTTGTTCTCCTCTCTCCCTCCCTTCCTTCTTCTTCCACGGCCGGCCACCAAAGCAGGGAATCAACAGCACTGGAAGACAGCAAAGCGAGGAGGTGAAGCAGCAGGAGTTCACGGTTGGGCGAAGGTGGAGGCGCCAGGGAGCTGCTGGAGGGGCAGCGGCTAGGAGGAAAGGGGAGGAGGGGAGGCGGCCAAGCAAAGGGAGAAAGGGAAAACTAGGTGGTGGCTATGGTTTGTGGGGGACGGAGGCGCCCCTCCCCCTTTTTGGCCGGCTACACATGGGCCATCTGGGCCAAAACCCGAGGCCCAGGTTGGCGGATTTTCGTGGAAAAACCCCTTTCTAATATGTTTAATTTTTTTTCTCATGAATTCTTCCTAATATAATCGAGGTATTATAGCCAGAGTGTTCTCAATGATTGACCTGCGATCATGTTATCATCAGTTGAAGATTTGTCCAAAGGATATACCGAAGACAACTTTTTCTTCGCGATACAGACATTATGAGTTCCTAGTCATGTCATTTGGTTTGACTAATGCCCCTGTGAGCCCACGACGAAGATGCCTAGCCCGTTGAAGAAATGCTCATCATTGTATCTAACGGTGATTCCAGTATCGCACCACTTCTTTTCGGTCTTCCGCATGTACCAGGCATGCAAAGCCTGGCAAGCAAATTCAGCGTAGGTTAATACTATGTCGGAGCACAACGGTTTTCCAATGGAGTACATCCTGGACTTCCCGAACTTGGGAGGCGCCTTAATGTTCATCGATTTCTATTTGGCCTTAATGACTAGCAGCATCTTCCTGTGAGACGACTCGGGAACCGATACGGCGGCACGCTTTTCTTGTTCCTTTGGCATCTTCTCCACGGGAACCGATGAGGTGGCCTTCTGAGGCGAAGGATGAGGTGGAGTCATCGAGGGTCCCGTTGGAGAGGAATAGTCGTGTCGAGATCGCGACCCCGCTGGGTCCAGGGCGATGTCCTTCTTGGGCCATTGGATAAAAGTGTGCACGGCATCCCCTAGTATTCTGATGTCTTCGTTCGGGCGAATCTCCAATGGGACGGCCATGAAATTATCATGTACCATCTCCACCTCGACCTTGGCATAACCTGCGCTTAGTCAAGCAGCATCTTCTGCTTGCGCCTTTCTGGTATGGATACACCATCCCCCGCCCAGCCTCAATAGAAATGGACACAACCATCCTCACTTAGAGCTTGTAGGGCGTCGGTTCCTACAAAACGATACGCAATTAGCTAAGGCGCCCTATAGGTCTATCTTTGGTGCATTCCATAGATGTACATTACCTTGATGTCGTCTATCGGTAATTGGATGTCATCATGTTCAGAATTATGTGTGGACGCGACGCTACTCCAATGTCGAGGAGGACTGAAAACAAAGGAGTTATAACGCATCCAGCTTAACTTGTAATTGACACCCATCATAAACTCATAGTTCAAATAAGAGCTAAGAGAATATCTCACTATCCAAGATCACACCCTTTTCTCCAAAATTTTCCTTTTAAGAGTTTAACTTTATCTTAAACCATAGGATCCCAAATCATCGCATAACACATTAACTCATTTCTCTTAAATTGGCAACCTCAAAGCTATGTTCAACCGAATATAAAATCCACACTTTTGCAGGGAGACTCTTCCAATCCACAATATCACACTCTAGCCAAATTCTCTACCGAATGAATTACTTTGACAAAATAATTCCCAACGCAACTCAATATAGACTTCCGCCACAATCACATCACCTCAATCTTTTAGGGATAATCGACTTGAAATTTACCACATTCACACTCATTTACTGCATCCAAAAGATTATATTAAAGATCACCATAACTCTTGGAACCTAATCATGGGGAACCAAGATGCTAGCATAAAAATGCAAAGCCCAAATTCAATCTCTAGGACTCCTACAATGAATTTCCCAGTATACTTGATGGGTAACCATCGATCGATGACTAAAATTTCACACTGACTCATCAATAACCTCAGTTATTAATGTCGTCATTCCTCACTAATCAAGTAACCGCCCCATGCGATTCATTACACCAATCTTGGGTCATATCTAACCCACGCCAATCAAATGCAGTTACTCGACTACAATATACCTATTCACAAAACCCTAACTGATTGACCAGAATTCAAACATACTCAATCACTAACATCAATAATTAAATATATTCTTGACCAAATTATCCCTAGAGATAATCTAACTCCTATAGGGTTACTCACTGAGGCCGAGTCATACTTGACAATATCTCAACAATCCCTGCTATCCCATCATTTAACACGACTATCAGATTTCACTACCCTACTACTCTCATTAACTACACCATCATAGTTCTTCTACACAATCTTACCGAGTACCCAATTGCGATACTCTAAAAAAACTTATCAAGATTTCCATACTTGCTAATTCTAATGTTCTCAAAATGAACACCAATCTTGGACCACATCTCGCTATAGGTCCTACTAGTTGCGACAACAAAATCTGATAGCTCCAAGACAAATATTCTTTTTAAATCAAATCCTCTCCAAGGATTATTCTAATAAATCGATTGATTAATCGAAGCCTCTCAAACAACCTGACACCTAAAGGTTCACAAAACTATCTACTAGACCACTTCTATCTAGTTGCCAAAACACATCCGAAAAGACTTTGCAATACAGTTCGGTTAACTCCTTTCTTAGAAGAAGTGGCAAATAGAAATAAATTTCAGCACATCGGAAAACATTACTACTTACAGTAGTTACCCGATCAAGAGAATTAATCAAATAGCACTTATTCCGGAAAACAAAGATGAGATCATAGATGAGGGCACACGTCCCACAAGCAGAGAATATCAAACCTCAAACGAGCATAAAACATTGCTTTTGGGATTCAGAAACTCTGCTGGCAAAGCAGAAAGTTTAGGCAAAAATCGATAAACTGCAAGTTACAAAACTTGACTTCAATCTCAAATACTTATACTTCACTCTTTCATTTAACAAAGGAAATGACTTCCGTTGGTTACAGCATCACCATGCCAACTCCAACAAGAAGAGATTTCAAGATCACAACACATAAACCACTTAGGAACTAATAAAACCGCTCAGAGCGTCACTTTGCTCAAAACAATTTCAGCTACCACATTAACACGAGGTCTGAAAGATCACAAATGCGAGAAACTAGAAGCATTTTCATTTAATCAATATCGGGAACGATCCAATCCCTTTATACAAAACATTCAATATCATCTTCATGATCCCTTACTGACAATCACACTAACAATGAGATAATACACTATTAACGAGAATCCTCATAGCCTACTATCCCATCGTAAACCTCTCCCAAGGAGACACAAAGCACAAGGTTGAAACAACCCTCTTTCATCAAAATCATGCTATCAAATAACAATTTCGCAAGGCACACTATCCGAGACCACTTATGCATTCATCCATTCAACCATAAGTTTTGCTCAACACCCACTTCAATTATCATTAACAATTGACAATTGTATTTATCACGTATGCAAGTAGATTCCTACTGCTATTTACAGTCACATATCCATTTATAACACAGAGTCAACATTCCACTTTATGCTCAGAGTTTAACTACAGATTTATTAACATCATCTCCTTCAATCACCGGGTTTCACAAGGTACTACCTCACATCCATCTAATCTGCTATACATGTTTCAATCTAGCAATTAAGTATAATAATCAAGTAGCAGATTTATAAAATTGCGGATTAATATCCTCTAAGGCAACATCAAACATATCCTTAACATAACCATCACTATAGATAGATTAATCCCTTGGAACCTATTACACCGAATTATCCAATAAATTTAACAAATCCTACAATCTTAATGATCAGACCAAATCATCAAAATCTCACACTTATTAATAACTTCTTTAACTTTAATTGGGTATAGCCATACCCTTAAACACAGTTCATCAAGAGCTACTACAAGACACCATCAAATTAAACGACTTCCCGTCCAAGGATCTTAGTTAAGATCAAATATGCACCATAATACAGACTCAACTTGATAACCCAAATAACAACCATTAATTTCTTTGATTGTAACTCTCGCTTAACCATGACAAGACGTCGATAAAGGTTTTAACGTTTTCTTTCATAAAAGAGAAGCATTCAACTTCAACACTCAAAATACCCAAAAGCGATACTTTGAGTCAAAGCCTCCACGTACTAAAGGACTTGCAAAAGGAAGATTTCATTAACCAAAAACATCAAGCGAATAAATGGATCAAGTTTTCCCATGAGGAAGACAAAACTCCAATATAAAGGTCAAACTTGACCATCAACCAAGTTCACTAGCCGCAAGAATAACTCATCGGTTGGGAAAACAATGTTTGCTTTACAGACAAATGCATTGAATCGAAACACACTATCCTTTCTCAAAGCAACCCATCAACCGTAATGAACTAATAACCTAAGGAAAACTCATCAGCCACAACTGGACAAGAGTTGACCAAATTCAAAGAAGAGAACAACTTTTCTAAAGGTACTCACTATCGCACATGTACTAAGATATCCGAGGTAACCACTTCACTATTCTCATACTATGAACGGTGGTGTAACTTTGGTAAAGCCAGGCCACAACCACGACCTCAACCTCTTGACATCAACTATCATAATATATAACTAATATAATCAATTATAAGTATATAAAATTATATCATACATTAAGCACAATGATCAACTAGCAACTGTAGCACAAAAGTAACTATTTACTCAACGGAAGCATATATGCAATGCAAAAACCCAACCCATCTACTGTGCATAGTGTGTCAAAATTAATACTTTAAATACCACGGACCTACAGCCCGCTCTGATACCAACTGTAACACCCCAGCTCAACATTAAGCCTGGAATGCTACTAAAATAAAATTAAACAATGCTACTAAGACCATTTACCAAATTATTCAGCAGAACCTCCTTTGTATAGTTAACTATATCGAGGTTTCAGCAATTAAATATAACATTAACAATAATTCAATATCCAAATTCATCCAAGCATGCAAGATAGTCTATTCCGATAAAACAAGAATAAGCATAATCCAAATTCGCTAATCTCATTATTACAAATAAGCCAAATCATTCAACCAAATCTATGAGTGAATCTCAATCGATTTGCTTATTTATAGAGTATGAACTAAATTATATTCTTCCTTTAGGATGAATGGTAGTGAGTGCATTCCAACAAAACTACTCCCTCCCATGCATGACGTTCTTGCCTGTGGTACCTAAAACACAACAAAGCAAGGGTGAGTCTAATGACTCAGCAAGTATCTATAAAAGAAGCATTAAACACACAGATATGGCATCAACATGTCAAAAGCAGCATTACACTAAAAAATAACTCCCATGCTTATGTAATGCGAACATGCAATGCATATTTTAATCTTTATCTCTTTTCGTATTTTACCGGTAATGCGGGGTATACAACCGTCGATGTATACCCTTGCACGCTGCTCCTCAGCACGGGGACCAAGAGCCTATACTCCATGAGTATAGG
Source organism: Phyllostachys edulis (assembly GCA_036346405.1). Classification (NCBI taxonomy): domain Eukaryota; kingdom Viridiplantae; phylum Streptophyta; class Magnoliopsida; order Poales; family Poaceae; genus Phyllostachys; species Phyllostachys edulis. The sequence goes on from CM070566.1 coordinate 21,948,168, forward strand.
GACCATTGCCCATCATCTTAATGATGGGGACCTCTATTCATTGCCCACATTCCACGAATGTGGAGACCACAAGCCCGTCATTTACATGACGGGGACCTCAACTGTATATACTTGGTCACCACGTGACCAAGTCTCAGGTATGCTCCCAATATGCGTATGTACTATGACTCTATCTTTCATACATATGAATCAACAAGTACATACCAAAATCTCATATTCAAATAACATGTAAGGCATTAACAACATACATAGATAATCTTTAGCCATAAACATGTTATGCATTCACCAAGTTTTATTCATACTCATCACACTATAATCCATGTGTGGTTACTATGAATAAAACGCAAGCAATCACATCAAACAATCGTAATTATGCTACAATCAGGATACTTGCCTCAACTGTGCGGGAACGGTGGACGCGAAGAGGGCGCTGCCCCTGGGACCAAACCCCCCACCTGAATATAATTATAAACCTTGCTAAGGCAATCATACTGGACCAAAACAAACTTTATAACAACAATCACGAACTCGCAAAAGCATCTAACTCGATCCTAACCCCCATTCTTAAACGTCAATCTGTCCGCTCGGTGGACAGTCCAATTAAAAAATCCATAACTAATAGCACAGGAGTCCAAATAGGGTGTTCTTAGACTTCCTGAAAAGGTAATTAAATTCCCCAACTAAACCTAGTTGAGGGGCTGTTCTGAAGCTGCCATCTATTGCCCCTACCGAGCTAGTTAACGAAACATCGAATTCGCGTCGGGTTCTCTGGACAGAACACTAAAAATACCATAACTTTTTCTACGAGTGTCTAAATCTTGTGTTCTTTAGCTTTATGGAAAGCTATGGAAATTACCTACATTTTTCGTTATACTGAGCTTGTCCAATTCTCCCTTTAACTAATCGATTAACTAAGATTACTAAAACCTGTCAGAAAACCAACTAATCTGCAGAACAGTTCCACTAATAAAATCATAACGTCTGCTACAGAAGTCCAAATAATGTGTTCTAGCACTTCACGGAAAGATGGTGACGTCCTCTACATTACTCTAGCAGACGTCCAGAACTGAATCCGCACTTAACTACATCAAAACGTCTGTCTAACGCAATCTGTCCTGAGCAGACCATAATACCGACATTGATTAACTATTCGATTTCGCATCTAATCAAAGGAGAAAAGAAGGTACCCTTGAAGAACCGCTGAAGAATACGTGCGAGCCGCATTATCTCCCCTTCCTCTCTTCTCCTTCTCTCCTTCTTCCTCTTCCTTTCTCTTCCCTTCTTCCTTGGCAGCAAAGAACCCGGCGTTCTTCGCCGATAGTGGGAGGATGGCGCTGGGAGAGGAGGAGCAGGGGGGGCGATGCACTGTAGCACCGCGTCTACTGTAGCACGGTGGTGGCTACTGTAGCACGGGTTGGTACTGTAGCAAAATTAGGGTTTCCACCCTTTTGGACCTTGGTCTTTGTGGGCCAAAAGCCCATGGCCCGTGTTTTGAAGAAATTTCAGAAAAATCCTTTTAACTATTTTTTTGTTTTCTCTCTAACACGTTTGAGTATTACACCCCCCTCTAAATTTCTATTAAATCCATTTTCTAATTGGTTCTTCTCCCTAAATTATTTCTTCTCACTTAAATAAATTTGGAGTATTACAAGAATCATTCGTTCCACGTGTGCCATGTCATACGGGATAGTGAACTTGCTTGAAAGTTCTGTCCACAACACGCCTCTCTATTCTTTCCTTAGAGACTTCCAGCTTGGTGTGGTGATGGGGACCGTTCCCTTGCAAGTATCCCGCAGATGGTCCAGAATCTCACCGTTGACCTCTGGGGACTCAGAGGGACCCCAACGTCATTGACCTCCGTGATGATCAGTCGGCCCGCAGGCATTTTTTATTTTCCTCTGCCATCTCGCTTACGTATCATTATCGTCGACGAAAATCGAGACGCATTAGGCGGCTTCGGTGATGGCGATGAAGACGGTGCCTCTGCCATATGCGGCGTCGGTGACGGCGGTGAAGACAACGCCTCTGCCATCTCGCTTACCTGCTATCTATATAAGTTACATACGCTCAACATGTGCATTATTAGCAAATAATCATAATTAATTCTAGCATAAATATGAAACAATAAATCATTAATCCAACAACATTTAAATGACCAAATTAACATAATCAAATGTAAATCATTCAAGTCATTTAAATTGATTGAAATGCTAAACATATACCACATGTATATGAATGAAATTAGCACCTGAGTTGCAAAAGATTTCAAGAACCGCTCAGGATAGTGAGTATCACAGACGGTTTGTATCTGAACCATCTATGATAGGCAATGCTCGGTCCCGATAGACCCAACACAAGCGGTTCCTTTTAACAAATGCGTGATGAGGCGTCTACTATTACTGTTTGTAGTAGTGGCTAAAGGAGTAGCGATTGACTCGATGAAGGTTAAGGTAGTGTTACATTAGGAGCCACCCAAGGCGGTGACTCAGATTCATAGTTTCTTGGTAATGGCGGTATTACCACCATTTCATTGAAAGATTTTCAACTATTGCTAAGCCTCTTACACAATTGTTAAAGGAGAAAAAGTTTGCTTGGACTCGGCTTGTGAGGAAAGTTTTCAGAGTTAAAGGAACGTTTGACATCACCCGATGCTAATCTTGCTAGATATTCAAAAAGATTTCAATATCTATTGTGATGCTTCACGTCAAGGATTAGGTTGCATTCTAATAAAAGAAGGAAGATTTGTTGCCTATGCATCGAGAAAACTGAGGCCTCATGAGGAGAATTACCCCACCCATGATTTGGAATTAGCTGTCGTTGTGCATGCTTTGAAAATTTGGCGTTGTTATTGATGATGATCTAATAATCATCATTTAATTATTTATCTATAATTCTTATTATGGATGATCATACCATCATATGGTTCTTGAGTATATCCCTTAACGTTCGTAAGAGAGGAGCTGGAGGTCGTACGTTCTTCTACGATCACCCCATAGTCGTAAGTCCTTCTACGACTACCTTATGGTCGTAAGTTCTTTTACGACCATTCTCTAGTCGTAAGCTTTTCTACGACTATCCCCTGATCGTAAGTCCTCCTACGATTAGTCTGTGATCGTAAGCTTTACTATGACCATCACCTGGTCGATGGGGCTTACAGACATGTAGGCCTGGTCGATCAAGAAATCTTTTGCATCATATTTAAAGATATGGGTAGTTAATTACACTGTTATTCTCTGGAATAACTGCACGTTTAACTCTATGTCCTGATGATAACTGTCTAGCGACGTGGAAATGTTACAACTCCAGAAATAATCTCCAGTAATAATCTCTAGTAACTGTTCCAACATCTGAAGCATTGAGGCGCCCTTTGGACTAGAGAAATGGACACCCACTTCAAGTACTATATAAAAGACAAGATCATCAGGAAAAAAAAGGGAGAAAAAAGAGGGGCAATCAGGAGTATAAGACATTACATTTGAATCTTTCTCTTGATATGTAACTAGCATACTTAATATATCCATATAGGAGTAGGTTTATTATTCTCTCTGGAGAAGGTTTGAACACAGTATAAAATTCTGTATCATTCTCTCTCGTGATTTGAGTCTTGGAGACCCCGAATCAAATAATCATTACGTAAGATCGGTTGTAAAACAACGACAATTATCTTATTGGTAATCGATTGTGAGATATATACTGAATCATAAGAGTTTGAAGTATATTTTCACCCAATCGATCTGAATATGAGGCATAGAAGATGGTTAGAGTTAATAAAGGATTATAATATCGAATCCACCACCACCTGGTAAATCCAATGTTGTGCAAATGCTTTAAGTCACAAGAGCTCTTTGTAATGCTTTGAAGATGGAAGAGAATTGTCTAGCACTTCACAAAGAATTTCAGAAGTTAAAGTTAGAAGTTGTAGCCAAAGAATTCGTGGCGAGTTTGGAAGTAAAGTCTATGTTAGAAAAGCAGATTCGTGTAGCCCAGCCAGATGATCCTGTGATTAAGGATATAGCTCACGATGGAAGAAGGAAAGTTCAAAGATTTTACAGAGGATGATCAGGATACGCTTTAGATCAATGGATGTATCTGTGTACCTAATAGTAATGGTTTAAGATAGTTGCTTTTAAAGGAGTCTCATGATTCAAAGTATTTTTTGACACTGGAAGCACTAAAATGTATCGGGATGTTAAGGATAAATTTTAGTGGCCAAATCTAAAGCGAGAAGTTGCAGAGTTTGTTGCCCTGTGTGATGTGTGTCAAAGGGTAAAAGCGGAGCATCAGAGACTAGCTGGTATGTTGCAACCCTTGAAAATTCTAGAGTGGAAATGGGAAGAGATCGATATGGATTTTATCACTGGTCTACCCAGGACTCTGTCGGATTACTATTCTATTTGGGTAATAGTGGATCATTTGATGAAGGTAGCACATTTCTTTCCAATCAAAATCACTTACTGAGGAGATCGCCTTGCAGAATTATACAGGTCAAGGATTATCAGTTTGCATTGTGTGCCCAAGAAGATAGTGTCAGATCAAGGATCCTGGTTTATCTTGCGTTTCTGGCAAAGTTTGCACGAAACTTTTGGGACTCATTTGAATTTTAGTCTTGTGTATCACCCTCAAGCGGATGGATGATTGAAAGAGTAAGTCAAGTGTTAGAGGACATGTTGAGAGCTTGTGCTCTAGCTCATGCTACTAGTTGGGACAAGAGTTTGTCTTATGCAGAATTCTCATATAATAATATTATCAAACTAGTATGCAAATGTCACCATTTGAAGCTTTGAATAGTCGTGCTTACAGAACCCATCTGAATTGGAAAGAGACAGTCGAGCGGCTAGTGTTCGGACCATATATCATTCAAGAGGCAGAGGACCAAGTGTCCCTGATCAGAGAAAAAATGAAGATAGCTCAGCCTAGATAGAAAAGCTATGCTAATAATTGTCATCGTGATCTAACCTTTGAGACAAAAGATTTTGATTATCTTCGAGTGACTCCTCTCAAAGGTGTCAAAAGGTTTCGTGCCAAAGGAAAGCTTGCCTATAGGTATGTCGGCCCTTTTAGGATTGTGAAGCATAGAGGAGAAGTTGCTTACCAGCTTAAGCTGCCATAGTCGTTAGGAGGAGTACATGACGTCTTTCATGTCTCGCAGTTAAAGAAGTGTCTTTGCGTGCCAACAGAGTAGACTCCTTTGGATTCAACATGGAACAACCAGTCAAGATTTTGGATGTGGCGGAACGTTTAACTAGAAGCAAGACTGTCTGTTTTCACAAAGTTTAGTAGAGCAATCACTTAGAGAGAGATGCAACTTGGGAGTATGAAGAAGAGCTGAAAGCCAAGTTTCTTAGCCTTTTCTTTAGCTTGCCCAAATCTCGGGGTCGATATTGTTTTAAGGGGGGAGGTTTGTAACATCCCAATTTTTAGAGTTTCAAAACATTTTTAAGAAGTTTAGTCCTCGGAAAAAATCACCAAGTTTTATTGGAATTTAATAAATCTTAAATGGGATTGTTAAAGTCAAAACAATTTAATGTGACAAAGATAAACAACAATTAATTCAAAAAATATTTTATTTGACTTATTTGTGCTTGGAAATATTTTCTAGATTTTTACGGAATTTTTTAGATCATTTGCTATTTTGATTTTCTAGTATTTCTAAAATACAAAATCTATTTAAAATCCAGGAAATACCTTTGGGCTCAAATCCTTTGCCCCGACCCATCTCCTGTTCACCCCGACCCAATTCCGTGAATAGCTCGCTTACGTCTCTCTCCCACTCACTCGTGCCCTTGGCCCCACCCGTCGGCCGTACGTGTGTCATTTCTGACGCAAACACACCTGAGCCATCGCCACTGACTTGTGGGCCCATGTTGTGTCGCTATTCATCGTCTTTGTCTCATGCATGTGCTGGACTCTATCGCCCTCGGACTCTCCCATAGCCCCACCACTATAGGATATTTAAAGCTTCGACATGCATGTGAAAACGATCGCCTCAATCCCCACCTCCAATTCCCCAAAGTCCTGAGCCCTAGATCGCCGCCGCTTCGCCAAAATCAAAGCTTGAACCCTAGCTCCGCCGCCACAGTTCTTTGTTGACTCCGTCGCTGCCGGTGATCCTCTATCGACGTCGTCTACACCGCCATGTGCGCCTTGTCGTGTTTTACCGAGTGCGCACCTTCTCATCACCGGAGGAGGGCCGTATCACTATCAAAGCACCTTGCACCGTCGCTTTGTTTACCATCGCCATTGTGTTCCGTCATTGCCCGACGACAATTGGGTTCTATGTACCACCCATTAGCATCGCCTCGTCATTAGGAAGTGAGTGCGTGTCCAAGACCTTGCCGAACCTTTGTCGCTATTTATTGTTGACCCAAACCACCACCATCACCTACCTCATTGCCGACCACCTTGGGCCGATCCAATCGCATCTGAGCTGCTAGATGTGATCGTCGAGGCACGGTGATGCCGGAGGTGTCCTCCTTTCACAACCGGTCACCGCCGTTCACCATCGTCGTTGTCGAGCCGAAGCAGCCGTCGATCTTGTCGACGTGGCCATTTACGTGTCGACCACATTGTAGCTCAAAATTGCATTAATTTAATTTTGGTGATTAATGACAAATATATATGTGATACTAACATGTTTGTTGACTATGATACTATTTAGTATTAGTTGGATAAAAAGGTGAAAATCATAGAGGTATGTATTCGACATCACATTCTTATATCTTGTTGCATTCCTTAGATCCAAAATATAGGTTGAACTCCACTAAAAGTTTAACTTGAATATGTGCATATGTTTTTATTACACATTAGTGTATACACACATTTAGGGGAGTTCACTCTATATTTTGAGGTTTTGTTAGTATTGATCCTTGTTCTTTGTCCACTTATATTAGAGATCTCTACTTTGAAACATATCATTTGAGTATATAAAACTTGTGTAGTTCATATATACTCATATTGTTTTATGTTCAATTATTTATAATTGTGGTGGTTGTCATCAATTACCAAAAATAGAAAGATTGAAGAATCTAGACCCACTATTTTAAGCTAATGGTATGTTTTGGTAATTAACGACAATCACATTGTGGGACTAATATTTTTCATGAGTTGGGTAAATAGGTTATGTTCCATGATGATGGAGACTTTGGATAGCATCATTAGTTGATCGTCATCAAGTCAAGGTTCAAGAAGAGGATGTATCATGTGTTGATGCATATCAAGATCTCGAAGAGGAGATGATCATGAGTTTATCATCAAGTCAAGAGAAGACCCATCATATGTTGATGGAGGGCACGTGAAGGATGCATCATGTGTTGATGCATGTCAAGATCTCGAAGAGGAGATGATCATGAGTTGATCATCAAATCAAGAAAAGACCCATCATGTGTTGGTGGAGAGAATGTGAAGGACGCATCATGGGTTGATGCATATCGGGACAATGACCGAACTTGAAGTGAAGATGTCGTCATCAAGCTTCAAGAGGATGCTCAAGGCAAAGGTATAACTAGCTAGGGCTAAGGATGTGTTCCTAGTTTTTTTTATCAGTCTTGGTGTTTGGTTGGAAGACCGGATTGCTAGTATAGAATTGTCGTACTATTAAGAGGGGTCTTGTCTAGTAGCTTGAGTCTCATCATGTATTGATAGCTCAATCCCGCTTGCTCTAGCTCTTCTAGGCATGATGCTATTATTTGCGATTGTGTTTTACAAATAGTTGAAGCTTGTGCATTAACTCTTTGTAGCACGAGACTATAATTTGTAAATATATTTTGCAAATAGTTGAAGTCCATGTACCTTCTCCTTGTGACATGATACTAAAGTTTGCAAATGTGTTTTGCAAATAGTTGAGGCTCATGCATAATCTTTGTAGCATGGGACTATAATTTGCAAATGTGTTTTGTAAATAGTTGAAGTCCATGCACCTACTTCTTATGGTATGATACTAAAGTTTGCAAATGTGTTTTGCAAATTGTTGAAGTTCATGCATCTTGTACTGCATCTAAAAATCTATTGTTAGTGAAAACGGTATGACTGCACGTATAACTGTGGTACTACCTCAGTGTGGTAGTACCTATTCTAGTTGGCGGTACTACCTTGGTGCAGTAGTACCTATTTCTAGATGGTGGTACGTTTTTTCCAAAGAGCATATTTTGAGAAGTTGTTCTCCCCTGGAAATTGGTAGTACTGGTTTAGCCGAGAGGTACTACCGGAATGCAGTAGTACCAGCCCCTGTGGATGCGGTAGTACCGCACTAACACCTTAACAGCTAGTTTTTGTTCATTTAATGCACTCGTTCCGACCGTTGAACAGTGAGTGTGGTAGTATCGGTTTTTTACAATGGTACTACCGCACCTGCTGATATTTCAGGGAATCTCCTCCAACGTCTAGTTTTGGTGTGTGGGCTATAAATACCCACCTTGGCTGGTTGGGAGGCATCTCTTGGCACTCTACTTCATTCTCTTGAGCTAGTGTGAGCTTCTCCTCTCAATTGTGCATGTGTTGCACCTTGTGAGTAAGGAGAGAGGTCTCTAGTTGCATGTGTTGCATCTAGAGGTGGATTTCGTATCTACTTGAGCTTGTGCATTCGTTGCACGTGGTGAGAGTCAAGCAAGGGGCATGACTCATTACTCTTGGAGGTTGCTGACTCTTAGACGACGTTGGAGTGCGTGTACTGTGATCTATTTAAAGAAGTTTGTGAAGAGGCCCGGCGAGTTGCGAATGTTGTTGCTCACCTACCCAGAGTGGAAAAGAGCTACCACTAGTGGAATTAAGGTATTTGGCTTAATTCGTGCAGCCAGTCCAATTCATTTGGGCTTACCTCAATGTGGACTAGGGGAGACCGGCAAGTCTCCGAATACCACGGTAAAAAGAAACCGTGTCATTGTGGTTTGCTTTCTTGTGCTCAATTTATGTTCAAGCTTTTTATCTTCTTAGAATTAAATTGATTGCTTGTCATCATAGAATTACAAACCTTGACATAGACTTAGGTGGTTGGTGCACTTAGCGAGACTAGTTGATTTAGGCCTTAATTGTGCAAAACCAATTTGACTTACTCTTCCAGCATATAAACTTGGTTTTAGCCAAAGAAAATTTAAAACCAACTATTCACCTCCTCTAGTCGGCCTCCTCAATCTTACACTTGTCACCACCACATGTGTGCCGCGTGTGTGCGCGCGTTAACAACTTGACCATGTCGGTATACCTCTAACAAACCCAATTTCCAATTTCGATTAAAATTAAAACTTAATTATTTTATTGAATTTTCTAGAATTTTAAAAGCTTGTTCCTAATTATTTCAAAGCCAAAATAAAATTATTTACAAAATAATTACCAATTATGAATTGAAAATATTTTATTTAAGTCCAAAATGACTTAGGGAATTTCTGTGAATTTTTCCATAATTTTTGGACTCTATTTACTATTTTCTCAAGCCTAAATGAATTAACAGGATTATTAAAAATCACTAAACCTTTTAAGTTCGAAAAAATTCCTTCGGGCCGAATCTTACTCGGCCCATTCTCCTGTCGGGCAGTTTGAACCGCCTCGCTACCACCAAGTGGGTCCCACCATGCTCGCTCCGAAAGGTCCGAACATTTCTCTCTCTCTCTCCCGAGCCCACTTTGTCATCTTCGATCTCTGTTCTTCGTCTTTCTCTGTCCGAGCCAAAGCGCCGCCAATCCTGGTCGTAAAGCGCATTGATGCGTCCGTTTCCACTCGAGATCATGCCCAAAAATTACCATGATCACCTTTTACTCACTGCTGCACTCAATTGATCGTTTCTCTATCTTTACTCGCTCTACTAAATCAGCCAAGCATCGCCCATTAACGCCACAAGCCGCGTCCTCGTACCATTGTCTCCTCCAACAACCTATGACGTTCTTTGCATAGGTCGTGGATCGTCCTCGATCAGTGCAACAGCAACCTCAGCAACGCCTCAACGGTATCCATATGTCCATGGGTGGAACACCCTACGCCGATGTGCTAGCACCAATGTGCACGATAGGGCCTTCGAGAAGATGGCAGCTAGGGTTTTGGTGGAGCAACTCTTGTGCGTTCCAACAGCCGCATGCATCCCCTTATAAAGAGCCTATAATGGATCCTACCCGAACTCGTGTATTCCAACCCGTTAAGTGTGCGGCCTTGTAGGTTCATGCGTAATCGATTGTGACTCGGAAACTCCTTTCCGACCACGAGTCGTTAGCGGTTCCTAGCAGGACATAACGATTCTCGAATACACATAAATATTATATCAGACGAACCTTATGCAATATGATCTGCGCCTAAGTCCTTATCAGTTATGAGCAGCTCATATCTCCATCTGACGATTCATATTTAATTCTGACGATTCATAACTCCTTACGATCAGTTAGTGACCATGTCTGACCAGTTTACGACCAATTTGTACCTGGTCAGACTGAATGACATGTTTGCATATTCTCCCTTTGCCTCACGATATCTGATTGAATTCTAGGTGAGATATTTTGTCATCCATGGACCGTTCAATACTTTCTCAATCAAGTGACGGATAACTTCATGTGGTCGACTCTTCGACCACTAGTGGCACGACCATGCACTTTCTTTATCCGACCATATTGAGGTGCCCAGAGATATCCCTCTTGTTATGTTAGGAGGGGCAAATCCCATATCCGACTAGTCACATCCCTTTGCATGTTTAATAGCATACCCGAAAGCTACCTTTATAACTACCCAGTTACAGAGTAGCGTTTGACAACCCCTAAGTGTACTATTACACATGTAGAAAACTACGCTGATCTCAGGTCTAAGGGTTATACATAATCTTTGCTTTAGACCAACGATGACACATAAAATCATAACAATCTCAATAGTGTCACAATGTGGGTCAATCTAACCCCATATTATCTAAAATGTGTACACATTATTGATTCGATATCCTCATATCCATGACCGGTGAAACATGGTCATCAATCAATACATGTCTTTGGTCGATAAGTCACTAGTGTTTCGACTAGAGATACATTTAGAATGACATCATATATGTTAAAGAGCTTCACCAACAAGATACATACTTGTTAATCTTTATAAATGATAATTCATCCGGGAACATAATAACATTTATTCTATAGCTCATAAACATAGGCGTGATACAATCATCTCCATGATTGTCTCTAGAACATATCGACAACAATATCTTGTGGGTAAGGTGTACAACATCTACATAGTGTTAATTAATCTATTCAAATAGCCTCATTCTCGGTCATGGACATGCTCGGGATTTCACACAAGGGGTAGATTTTCATAAAAAGAATTGGGAAGGGACATGATGAGGACACACCTAGCACATGTACATCTTCTTCGTCTTAAGTTCTTTGCATTAAAGTTGTGTGAACTCTCTAGTATATGTAGCCTCAACCACCACATGAAGATAAGATGAACAACTTCACATCAACATGATATTAGCGGATGTCATCGCTTATGTTAGCAAATATATAATATCTTTAGATGTCAACATCATGATGAGGTGATCACCGTGTCATCATACTTAGCCAAGAAGTATAATGATGTCATCGCACGTGTCAACAAACCGGATGATGTCTTCACATGTGTTAGCATACTTAGCCAAGAAGTATATGATGTCATCGCTTATGTCAGCAAATATGTGATGTCATGGCTTAGGTCATCATCTTTCTTGGATATAAAGTAATGAGTTATAAAGTTGAACTTTACAACTTGAATTGAGTTATAACTCACTCTAGTTGCAAACGACCTACCATGTGGGCATCCCTAGAACGCGCACATTGTCCCCTTCCCCAAATACTACTCCAACACTAACTGGGCCAATCACCAGAGCTAGAATAAAGCAAATTAATCAAGAGGTGATTCTTTTCCTCAATGAGCTACATGTTGATTTTTATAAAAAATACATTGCTACCTAATGCCTCTACTTTACTTGTTATAAGGTTTCATGAAGAAGCTTTGGAGGCAAAAGAAGGCTACTACAACTTCAAGAACAAAGGAACCAACACGAAGAACAAAAGCTGGTCTAACTTGTTTAGAAAACACCAGTCTGACCAAGAGGGAATCAATCCCAATTTGATTATTGTCAAAAGTTGTGTTACCAACTAGCTTGCTTGCGACACAAAGAATCTGACATTCAATCTGAGCACCGTAGCAATGAGGCATTGTAGCAAACAGCCCTACTGTAGCATTGGTACTGTAGCATGCTTAAAAGGGCTATATACGAAGGGGTACACCCTCCCATGTAAATTAGAGTTGAAATTTTCAGAAATAAAATTCTTGTTGTACGATTTGTGTGAAATAAAATTCCACACCCTTAGAATTGAGAATTATCTTAGAGTTCTTGTCTCCATCATTCTTGTGGTTACCACGGTGATTGCTAGAACATGTTTACTCCACGTGAGTGAGTAGACAAAGGATCAAAGCGTGTGGTTGGATGAATCGAGTGTCGCAAGTTACTGTAATAGAGACGGTGGTTGGCGATGCCATTCATCAGGTTGCACGGGTTCAGTTATCTACAATCCTACGTCGTGAAGACTGGGCCAACCCACCCCGCATCGGTTGGTATCGAGCCTAAGGTTGACACACGATGGGATTTTTACCTTTAGCTACTATATTTGTTGTTTTGATTACGTAGTAGAAAAAGCCACACAAAAATATTGTTCTTTGCCATAGTTTCAATTGAAAATTTTGGTGAGTTTTGTTAGGTTTTTATCCATTAGAGCCTTACTTACTTGCTGATCCAAAATCTTTATTTGCATTGGTTTTGTTTGAGCTAATCTGTTTGGTTTTAATAAAAAAAAATCATTGTTAGTCGAATAGAAAGTTGTTGTTGTGTTGCATAGAACTTCACTCGAATATGAAATTGCACAACTCGGTAATCTGAGCTTCACTTATATTCTTTTGAGAACCCAATCTATCCTTTGTGAAAACTTTGGTCCTAATTAAAGACTAGCTTTTGAGTATTGCTAGGGCTTTGCACACTTGATATCATTCTTTAATTTTTGAAACCGAATTATTGGATATGTTGTGAGCTCTTGATATATGTCTTGACCTTAATGCAAAAGAAAAGCAAAGGGAAAATATTACAAAATGAAAGAAAGAAAACATAAAAGAAGTAAGAAATAAAGAAAAGAAAGAAGTGCCATGGTCAATACTTTTATCAAGCATAAAATCCTTTCCAAAGTTCAGTATAGTTTGTTATTCTTGTGGTGAATGGATAAACACTTGGAGGATTCGAGGGGCCACTCTACCGAGGTACCAACTGGATGGTGAATGACAGGAGTCACAGTGTGCTGTGTCGACTAACGATCTACGCCTGAGAGGATATGAAGGCGAGTCGTCCCATGAACATCACCGTTCGGAGGATCATCATCGAGGAAGGGATCCAGGAGTCTTCACGTCTTGCCATCCTATGAGTGTGCAACATCTACAATGATGAGTTGAAGGGTTCAGTCTTTCGCCTTCATCCTTGCGCCTCGCCGATGGAGAAGAACATGATACCGTGGTTCACCTTGCTCACTTCATCACCGCCTGGCGAAAGCCTTGGACACCACTACTGCATGAGCTCTGAGGAGCCTACAAGGCGCTGCGGCTTGTAGAGGAAATGATTGCAAAGTTGGAGGAAGCTTTGTACACCCAAGAGTCATTTGTACGTTTACTTGAGGAGCCTGAGGATCCAGAGCCGATCGTGCCTGCACCCGAGCCACCTGCTCCTGTTGCACCAGTTCCAAGTCACGAGATCGAGTTCATAATGATGCTGCACATCCACCATCCTACGATAGGGAAGAGTGCCGTCATGGTTGTTGAGGTTACCTTAGTGAATGAGGCAGTCAGGAGTTACGCTAAGTTAGTTGAGGCTCGATCTGTGAGGGCCGCGTCAGCTTAAGATTAGTAGTGTCGTCCTTTAGACATTAGATTATGTGTTAGGTTCGCCTTTCGTTTTCTTGTGTGTGCAGTATGAGCTGCAAGAGCCCTTAGGCACTTGTTGCAGCCATGCTAAGACCTTACTAATATGTGGTTGTTTCAGTTGAGTTCTTTGTGCTGTAGTTGTTGGGTTTAACCTACCCCCTGATTAGTTCTTAACTTACCTTGTCCTTGCTACCTTATCTAATTCCTTGGAGCTTCCACTAGATGATTCAGACTCATAATACTGCTGCCAGTGGATTAGGAACCAACAGAGTAGAGGGAAGTGAATAGACCCCTACAGGAGTAGTTCCACCTCAAGCACCACCGATATATTTGCAGAACTTTGGAGCGTTCATGGTCTTCGAGACTTAGATTATGTACACCATTATGAATCAAATGCAAAACATGAACAACAATCAAGCCAACAACAACAATGCAACACCGGTTGCTCATAGCCACCATGGACAATCTAAGCTAGCGAGTTCAAGAGAGTGCCGTCGACTTTTTTGAGCGTTTAGCTAGTGGAAGCTGATGATTGGCTTCACGTGATTAAAAGAAAGTTGTTGATCACTCAGTACAATAATCACGAGAAGGTTCTTTACGCTACCAATCAGATGGAAGGCATTGCAGCTGAATGGTGGGAGAATTTTTGTGCTGCGCATGAGACTCCGCAGAACATTACTTGGAAAGAGTTCTCTACAGCTTTTTACATGTACCATGTGCCAGAAGGAATCATAGATCCAAAAAAGATGAGTTCCACGTACTCAAGCAAGGAGGTATGATGGTGTTTGATTGCCTCAACAAGTTCTCTCAGCTTGCGCGTTATGTTGCAGAAGATGTTGCCACCGACAAACCTAGACAGAGTTGTTTCCTAAAAGGACTGAATACCAAATGCAAGTCAGTCTGATTGCTCATACTTTCCCTGATTTCTGAGTTTGTCAACAAGGACCTTGACCTTGAAGATAAGCGCAAGGAGTTGTGATGAGGACATCCCTACTATGGATACAACCGCACCTACACACACAGCTCATCCACAACTAGTGTTACAAGGACCACTTACTCGAGCTCGTGTTCGCCAACTTAATTACCAGGTGAATTCGTTCCTAGGTTTATATATTACTGAGAATAGACCGCTACCTAATGCAAGTGATCTAATTGTGCTTAGGAACATGGGAAATGAACAAGGAGAGGCATGCAGAGTCATGGACATGCATGGAAGGCATGATGGAGGTCACCACGTCACTTTGGGTTCGAGTCAAGCAAGAGTTCAAGTTGGGCTCGTTCTGGATTCGGATTCGGACTGCTGCGATAGTACTAAGTTTAAACAGTCGTAACTTCTTCATACGGACTCCGTTTGGGACGTTCTCGAACTTCATGGAAATCTTATCAAGTCTACTTTCCAACGGATCCAACCTCATCTTCAAATTTCATTTGAGTTGGCCACAATAATCAAAAGAGTCCGCGTCTATTTCTGAGCCCAAGTCAAAAGGGTGCTACGCTGCCTCCACTTGGGCCCATGGGCCTTGTAACCCTAGGGGCATGCGTCCACTTCCCTGGCCGCCACCCCTGGTCATCTCCCCATATAGGATCCGTCGCCTCTCTTTGCTAGAACTAGGATTTCGTTTAGTTTAGGTTTAGCCATTGTGCAAACTTCTGTTCTTCAGTTGTGTCAGACAACCACCTGTCATGACAGCCTTCAGGATCCCACCTTTGTTTTTCAATACCATCTACACTACAATCTTATTCACAATATCAGATTGCCTACATATTATTCTTGCTAGTTCTTCGATTGCTCGCAGGGATTGAACCTCGTGTTCAGGTTGATCACGCTTCTAGTAAGGTCAATAACATCTCGGAATTAGTTCAACGATTGCTAAGGCGCAAGCGTCGTCATACGGTTACCATCACGCATAACCAATATAATCAATTATGAATATACAAGATCATCTCATAACAATCATAGAATAAATTCATAGATATAGAAGATCATAACATGTCATAGATTAACAACAAGAACGATAGTACAGAAGCAATTCAATAACAGTTCAACATGATGAAATATACTATCAGAATCGCAGATGCAATAGATTACCCAAATCCCACCTCATCGTGCACTGCTTTGTATCAATTTAATGTTTCAATTACCATGGACCTAAAGCCTGCTCTTATACCAACTGTAACACCCTGGCTATGCGGAAGCCAAGATATTACCTAAAGTCTAACACAAAGCAACAATATGATATAATTTCAATAATCTATCGACTAATAACGGTAAAGATCAACAAACATTAGAATGATTATAAGAATTGAATTAAATTTCAGCAACATATCAAGCTTCTAAATATCCAATCATATTGAACCATTCAAGATAAATCTATCAAGAGTCTATACGAAGAGCATTAAGCATTTAGTAGTTTAACCAAATCATAATGAATGATAACCTCAACCCTCAGAA
The DNA here is from genome assembly GCA_036346405.1 of Phyllostachys edulis. Classification (NCBI taxonomy): domain Eukaryota; kingdom Viridiplantae; phylum Streptophyta; class Magnoliopsida; order Poales; family Poaceae; genus Phyllostachys; species Phyllostachys edulis. The sequence goes on from CM070566.1 coordinate 21,964,522, forward strand.
CTCCACTTATTACAATCCAAAATTATCAAATGAAAGGTAATTTCAAGTCCATTAACTAAAGGTGAAGAATGTGAAGTGAATGAAGTGATCCATGTGACTAATCCCTCCTAAGCATGCCGTCTTTAGTATTTACCTAAAACAAATAAACACTGGCAAGAATGAGTCCACGACTCAGCAAGTACAACAGAATAATATGAACAATACTGAATAAGAACATAACAATCACAATATAGAATTCGAAAGTAGAATGGCAAAAATCTTATGCAGGAATGGAATGCATGCTCTTCTCTTCTGCTTATACCGGTATAGCCAGTTCCCGTCGGTGTTCACTCATGTGCGCATTATCCAAAATACGGGGATCCAAGGCCCGTTTGAAGAAACATTCAAAACGGGGATCCAAAATTTTCATATTAGAATGATGGGTCTTACTTGCCCACATTGGAATGGTGGGACTTACTTCCCACTCCCGTGGGTGAATCATGAACGAATGAATGAATGATGATCACATTGAAATGAAAGACATAATCTCAAGAAGCATGGATTAACATCCATGGAAAGAAACATGACTTATTGGAATTTACTCATAGTCCACAGAATTTAATCATAGCATGGCATCAAGCACTACGAACAAATAACATTCAATACATTCCACAATGTACTTGCCTCAACCGCAAGACGGAAGATGATGCTAGGGGAGCTCTAACCCCGGTTTTCACCACCACCTGACATCCGAAAAGTATACTAAGAGTACTATTCAAAAGTGCTCAGCATAACATTGGAACAAAATGGAATCTAACGCTCCTAATCGCAAACTGAAATTTAATCAATACAATCCCAAATCTCAATCTGCCCAAACCGGCAGCTATCAAGAAAAATCTATAACTTTTGAGTCAAAACTCCAAAAGTCATGAATCTAATTTTCCCGAAATCTATACAGGCACAGCTACAACTTCTCAGGTGATCAAAAGATTAGATTATCCCATCTAAGCCTTTGTTTTAAATCCCGAAGACCGTTTTGTCATCTTCGGTACTAATGATTTGTGAATTTCATAACTATTATTTGGTATACCCAAATCTATTGTTCTAAGAGTCTCTAGAAACTACATAAAACTAACTTTCTTAATAAATTTACCACAATTATTCCTCCTATGCAGCAAAGGTTGCAAACAGCCAAGCAATTCTCTTTTGTCCGCAACAGAAGGACAGATTTCAATATTACTTCTAAAATACATATCTTTTGTTCTAGACATCCAAAAATTATGATTTAATACTTTATGGAAATATTAAGAAATTCCCTATGACAATAGTGTTGGGTGAATTCCCTGAATTAGCAATTAACACATTCTTATTTAATAAACAAGACGATTGCTAATATTTGTCAAACTTTCTGGACAGCTGTAATGAAATCAACGTAACTTCTAGACCACAACTCCGAATTGGGTGGTTTTTGAACCTATGGAAAGCTGAAGACAAAACCCACAAATATCTAGGAGATTCTATCCTCAGATTCGGAATTTAACTATATGTAAACTGATGAGAAAGTATTGGACAGATTACTAAAATTAATCGCAGCAGAACAACGATTTCCTAATCATAGCAATTTACGAATCTAATTCGATCCAACTGGTGAGGAATCATTCGTTACCCTTGAAGACACACGTGCCCACTGATTTCCCTCGTGAGGCTCTCCTCTCCTCTTGTTCTCCTCTCTCCCTCCCTTCCTTCTTCTTCCACGGCCGGCCACCAAAGCAGGGAATCAACAGCACTGGAAGACAGCAAAGCGAGGAGGTGAAGCAGCAGGAGTTCACGGTTGGGCGAAGGTGGGCGCCAGGAGCTCTTTGGAGGGCAGCAGGCTAGGAGGAAAGGGAGGAGGGAGGCGGCCAAGCAAAGGAGAAAGGAAAACTAGGTGGTGGCTATGGTTTGTGGGGGCGAGGCGCCCTCCCCTTTTGGCCGGCTACATGGGCCATCTGGGCCAAAACCCGAGGCCAGGTTGGCGGATTTTCGTGGAAAAACCCTTTCTAATATGTTTAATTTTTTTCTCATGAATTCTTCCTAATATAATCGAGGTATTATAGCGAGTGTTCTCAATGATTGACTGCGATCATGTTATCATCGATTGAAGATTTGTCCAAAGGATATACCGAAGACAACTTTTTCTTCGCGATCTGAGACATTATGAGTTCCTAGTCATGTCATTTGGTTTGACTAATGCCCTGTGAGCCCACGACGAAGATGCCTAGCCCGTTGAAGAAATGCTCATCATTGTATCTAACGGTGATTCGATGTCGCACCACTTCTTTTCGGTCTTCGCATGTACCGGGCATGCAAAGCACGGCAAGCAAATTCAGCGTGAGGTTAATACTATGTCGAACTGCGGTTTTCCAATGGAGTACATCTGGACTTCCGAACTTGGGAGGCGCCTTAATGTTCATCGATTTCTATTTGGCCTTAATGACTAGCAAAGATCTTCTGTGAGGCGACTCGAAGCCGATCGGCGCACGCTTTTCTTGTTCCTTTGGCATCTTCTCCACGGGAACCGATGAGGTGGCCTTCGAGGCGAAGGATGAGGTGGAGTCATCGAGGTCCCGTTGGAGAGGAATAGTCGTGTCGAGATCGCGACCCACTGGGTCGTATGATGTCCTTCTTGGGCCATTGGATAAAAGTGTGCACGGCATCCCCTAGTATTCTCGATGTCTTCGTTGGGCGAATCTCAATGGGACGGCCATGAAATTATCATGTACCATCTCCACCTCGACCTTGGCATAACCTGCGCTTAGTCAAGAGCAGCATCTTCTGCTTCGCCTTCTGGTATGGATACACCATCCCCCGCCCAGCCTCAATAGAAATGGACACAACCATCCTCACTTAGAGCTTGTAGGGCGTCGGTTCCTACAAAACGATACGCAATTAGCTAAGGCGCCCTATAGGTCTATCTTTGGTGCATTCCATAGATGTACATTACCTTGATGTCGTCTATCGGTAATTGGATGTCATCATGTTCAGAATTATGTGTGGACGCGACGCTACTCCAATGTCGAGGAGGACTGAAAACAAAGGAGTTATAACGCATCCAGCTTAACTTGTAATTGACACCCATCATAAACTCATAGTTCAAATAAGAGCTAAGAGAATATCTCACTATCCAAGATCACACCCTTTTCTCCAAAATTTTCCTTTTAAGAGTTTAACTTTATCTTAAACCATAGGATCCCAAATCATCGCATAACACATTAACTCATTTCTCTTAAATTGGCAACCTCAAAGCTATGTTCAACCGAATATAAAATCCACACTTTTGCAGGGAGACTCTTCCAATCCACAATATCACACTCTAGCCAAATTCTCTACCGAATGAATTACTTTGACAAAATAATTCCCAACGCAACTCAATATAGACTTCCGCCACAATCACATCACCTCAATCTTTTAGGGATAATCGACTTGAAATTTACCACATTCACACTCATTTACTGCATCCAAAAGATTATATTAAAGATCACCATAACTCTTGGAACCTAATCATGGGGAACCAAGATGCTAGCATAAAAATGCAAAGCCCAAATTCAATCTCTAGGACTCCTACAATGAATTTCCGGTATACTTGATGGGTAACCATCAGATCTGATGACTAAAATTTCACACAGCTCATCAATAACCTCAGTTATTAATGTCGTCATTCCTCACTAATCAAGTAACCGCCCCATGCGATTCATTACACCAATCTTGGGTCATATCTAACCCACGCCAATCAAATGCGCGATTACTCGACTACAATATACCTATTCACAAAACCCTAACTGATTGACCAGAATTCAAACATACTCAATCACTAACATCAATAATTAAATATATTCTTGACCAAATTATCCCTAGAGATAATCTAACTCCTATAGGGTTACTCACTGAGGCCGAGTCATACTTGACAATATCTCAACAATCCCTGCTATCCCATCATTTAACACGACTATCAGATTTCACTACCCTACTACTCTCATTAACTACACCATCATAGTTCTTCTACACAATCTTACCGAGTACCCAATTGCGATACTCTAAAAAAACTTATCAAGATTTCCATACTTGCTAATTCTAATGTTCTGTCAAAATGAACACCAATCTTGGACCACATCTCGCTATAGGTCCTACTAGTTGCGACAACAAAATCTGATAGCTCCAAGACAAATATTCTTTTTAAATCAAATCCTCTCCAAGGATTATTCTAATAAATCGATTGATTAATCGAAGCCTCTCAAACAACCTGACACCTAAAGGTTCACAAAACTATCTACTAGACCACTTCTATCTAGTTGCCAAAACACATCCGAAAAGACTTTGCAATACAGTTCGGTTAACTCCTTTCTTAGAAGAAGTGGCAAATAGAAATAAATTTCAGCACATCGGAAAACATTACTACTTACAGTAGTTACCCGATCAAGAGAATTAATCAAATAGCACTTATTCCGGAAAACAAAGATGAGATCATAGATGAGGGCACACGTCCCACAAGCAGAGAATATCAAACCTCAAGCGAGCATAAAACATTGCTTTTGGGATTGAAACTCTCTGTGCGCAAAGCGAAAGTTTAGGCAAAAATCGATAAAGCGCAAGTTACAAAACTTGACTTCAATCTCAAATACTTATACTTCACTCTTTCATTTAACAAAGGAAATGACTTCCGTTGGTTACAGCATCACCATGCCAACTCCAACAAGAAGAGATTTCAAGATCACAACACATAAACCACTTAGGAACTAATAAAACCGCTCAGAGCGTCACTTTGCTCAAAACAATTTCAGCTACCACATTAACACGAGGTCTGAAAGATCACAAATGCGAAACTAGAAGCATTTTCATTTAATCAATATCAGGCGAACGATCCAATCCCTTTATACAAAACATTCAATATCATCTTCATGATCCCTTACTGACAATCACACTAACAATGAGATAATACACTATTAACGAGAATCCTCATAGCCTACTATCCCATCGTAAACCTCTCCCAAGGAGACACAAAGCACAAGGTTGAAACAACCCTCTTTCATCAAAATCATGCTATCAAATAACAATTTACAAGGCACACTATCCGAGACCACTTATGCATTCATCCATTCAACCATAAGTTTTGCTCAACACCCACTTCAATTATCATTAACAATTGACAATTGTATTTATCACGTATGCAAGTAGATTCCTCCGCTATTTACGATCACATATCCATTTATAACACGAGTCAACATTCCACTTTATGCTCGAGTTTAACTACTGATTTATTAACATCATCTCCTTCAATCACGGGTTTCACAAGGTACTACCTCACATCCATCTAATCTGCTATACATGTTTCAATCTAGCAATTAAGTATAATAATCAAGTAGCCATTTATAAAATTGCGGATTAATATCCTCTAAGGCAACATCAAACATATCCTTAACATAACCATCACTATAGATAGATTAATCCTTGGAACCTATTACACGAATTATCCAATAAATTTAACAAATCCTACAATCTTAATGATCGACCAAATCATCAAAATCTCACACTTATTAATAACTTCTTTAACTTTAATTGGGTATAGCCATACCCTTAAACACAGATTCATCAAGAGCTACTACAAGACACCATCAAATTAAACGACTTCCGTCCAAGGATCTTAGTTAAGATCAAATATGCACCATAATACAGACTCAACTTGATAACCCAAATAACAACCATTAATTTCTTTGATTGTAACTCTCGCTTAACCATGACAAGACGTCGATAAAGGTTTTAACGTTTTCTTTCATAAAAGAGAAGCATTCAACTTCAACACTCAAAATACCCAGCGATACTTTGAGTCAAAGCCTCCACGTACTAAAGGACTTGCAAAAGGAAGATTTCATTAACCAAAAACATCAAGCGAATAAATGGATCAAGTTTTCCCATGAGGAAGACAAAACTCCAATATAAAGGTCAAACTTGACCATCAACCAAGTTCACTAGCCGCAAGAATAACTCATCGGTTGGGAAAACAATGATTGCTTTACAGGACAAATGCATTAATCGAAACACACTATCCTTTCTCAAAGCAACCCATCAACCGTAATGAAATAATAACCTAAGGAAAACTCATCAGCCACAACTGGACAAGAGTTGACCAAATTCAAAGAAGAGAACAACTTTTCTAAAGGTACTCACTATCGCACATGTACTAAGATATCCGAGGTAACCACTTCACTATTCTCATACTATGAGCGGTGGTGTAACTTTGGTAAAGCCAGGCCACAACCACGACCTCAACCTCTTGACATCAACTATCATAATATATAACTAATATAATCAATTATAAGTATATAAAATTATATCATACATTAAGCACAATGATCAACTAGCAAGCAGAGCACAAAAGTAACTATTTACTCAGCGGAAGCATATATGCAATGCAAAAACCCAACCCATCTCATGCATAGTGTGTCAAAATTAATACTTTAAATACCACGGACCTCTGACCGCTCGATACCAAGCAGAATAACACCCGACTCAACATTAAGCACGGAATGCTACTAAAATAAAATTAAACAATGCTACTAAGACCATTTACCAAATTATTCATGAGAACCTCCTTTGTATAGTTAACTATATCGAGGTTTGACAATTAAATATAACATTAACAATAATTCAATATCCAAATTCATCCAAGCATGCAAGATAGTCTATTCGATAAAACAAGAATAAGCATAATCCAAATTCGCTAATCTCATTATTACAAATAAGCCAAATCATTCAACCAAATCTATGAGTGAATCTCAATCGATTTGCTTATTTATAGAGTATGAACTAAATTATATTCTTCCTTTAGGATGAATGGTAGTGAGTGCATTCAACAAAACTACTCCCTCCCATGCATGGCGTTCTTGCTGTGGTACCTAAAACACAACAAAGCAAGGGTGAGTCTAATGACTCGACAAGTATCTATAAAAGAAGCATTAAACACACGAGATATGGCATCAACATGTCAAAAGCACATTACACTAAAAATAACTCCCATGCTTATGTAATGCGAACATGCAATGCATATTTTAATCTTTATCTCTTTTCGTATTTTACCGGTAATGCGGGGTATACAACCGTCGATGTATACCCTTGCCTGTGCCCTCTGGCACAGGGACCAAGAGCCTATACTCCATGAGTATAGGGACCATTGCCCATCATCTTAATGATGGGGACCTCTATTCATTGCCCACATTCCACGAATGTGGAGACCACAAGCCCGTCATTTACATGACGGGGACCTCAATCAGATATACTTGGTCACCACGTGACCAAGTCTCGATATATCTCCCAATATGCGTATGTACTATGACTCTATCTTTCATACATATGAATCAACAAGTACATACCAAAATCTCATATTCAAATAACATGTAAGGCATTAACAACATACATAGATAATCTTTAGCCATAAACATGTTATGCATTCACCAAGTTTTATTCATACTCATCACACTATAATCCATGTGTGGTTACTATGAATAAAAGCATAGCAATCACATCAAACAATCGTAATTATGCTACAATCGGGATACTTGCCTCAAGCTGTGCGGGAGCGGTGGACGCCTTGAGGGCGCTGCCCACAGGACCAAACCCCCACCTGAATATAATTATAAACCTTGCTAAGGCAATCATACTGGACCAAAACAAACTTTATAACAACAATCACGAACTCATAAAAGCATCTAACTCGATCCTAACCCCCATTCTTAAACGTCAATCTGTCCGCTCGGTGGACAGTCCAATTAAAAAATCCATAACTAATAGCACAGGAGTCCAAATAGGGTGTTCTTAGACTTCCTGAAAAGGTAATTAAATTCCCCAACTAAACCTAGTTGAGGGGCTGTTCTGAAGCTGCCATCTATTGCCCCTACCGAGCTAGTTAACGAAACATCGAATTCGCGTCGGGTTCTCTGGACAGAACACTAAAAATACCATAACTTTTTCTACGAGTGTCTAAATCTTGTGTTCTTTAGCTTTATGGAAAGCTATGGAAATTACCTACATTTTTCGTTATACTGAGCTTGTCCAATTCTCCCTTTAACTAATCGATTAACTAAGATTACTAAAACCTGTCAGAAAACCAACTAATCTGCAGAACAGTTCCACTAATAAAATCATAACGTCTGCTACAGAAGTCCAAATAATGTGTTCTAGCACTTCACGGAAATATGGTGACGTCCTCTACATTACTCTAGCAGACGTCCAGAACTGAATCCGCACTTAACTACATCAAAACGTCTGTCTAACGCAATCTGTCCTGAGCAGACCATAATACCGACATTGATTAACTATTCGATTTCGCATCTAATCAAAGGAGAAAAGAAGGTACCCTTGAAGAACCGCTGAAGAATACGTACCGAGCCCGCATTATCTCCCCTTCCCTCTCTTCTCCCTTCTCTCCTTCTTCCTCTTCCTTTCTCTTCCCTTCTTCCTTGGCCGGCAGCAACCCGGGCGTTCTTCGCCGGTAGTGGGAGGATGGCGCCTGGGAGAGGAGGAGCAGGGGGGGCGATGCACTGTAGCACCGCGTCTACTGTAGCACGGTGGTGGCTACTGTAGCACGGGTTGGTACTGTAGCAAAAATTAGGGTTTCCACCCTTTTGGACCTTGGTGCTGTGGGCCAAAAGCCCATGGCCCAGGTTTTGAAGAAATTTCAGAAAAATCCTTTTAACTATTTTTTTTGTTTTCTCTCTAACACGTTTCGGAGTATTACACCCCCCCTCTAAATTTCTATTAAATCCATTTTCTAATTGGTTCTTCTCCCTAAATTATTTCTTCTCACTTAAATAAATTTGGAGTATTACAGCAACGCATGCTGTTCCACGTGTGCCATGTCTGCTTCTGGGATAGTGAACTTGCTTGAAAGTTCTGTCCACAACACGCCTCTCTATTCTTTCCTTAGAGACTTCCAGCTTGGTGTGGTGATGGGGACCGTTCCCTTGCAAGTATCCCGCAGATGGTCGAGAATCTCACCGATTGACCTCTGGGGACTCGAGAGGACCCCAACGTCATTGACCTCCGTGATGATCGATCGGCCCGCAGCATTTTTATTTTCCTCGCCATCTCGCCTACGTATCATTATCGTCGATTTAAAATCGAGGCGCATTAGGCGGCTTCGGTGATGGCGATGAAGACGGTGCCTCTGCCATATGCGGCGTCGGTGACGGCGGTGAAGACAACGCCTCTGCCATCTCGCTTACCTGCTATCTATATAAGTTACATACGCTCAACATGTGCATTATTAGCAAATAATCATAATTAATTCTAGCATAAATATGAAACAATAAATCATTAATCCAACAACATTTAAATGACCAAATTAACATAATCAAATGTAAATCATTCAAGTCATTTAAATTGATTGAAATGCTAAACATATACCACATGTATATGAATGAAATTAGCACAGAGTTGCAAAAGATTTCAAGAACCGTCTGTGATAGTGAGTATCACAGACGGTTTGTAATACGAACCATCTATGATAGGCAATGCCTGGTCCCGATAGACCCAACACAAACGGTTCCTTTTTAACCGTCTGTGATGAGGCGTCTACTATTGCCTGTTTTGTAGTAGTGGCTAAAGGAGTAGCAGTTGACTCCAGTAAGGTTAAGGTAGTGTTACATTAGGAGCCACCCAAGACAGTGACTCAGATTCATAGTTTCTTGGTAATGGCAGGGTATTACCACCATTTCATTGAAAGATTTTCAACTATTGCTAAGCCTCTTACACAATTGTTAAAGGAGAAAAAGTTTGCTTGGACTCCAGCTTGTGAGGAAAGTTTTCAGGAGTTAAAGGAACGTTTGACATCAGCCCCAGTGCTAGTACTGCTAGATATTCAAAAAGATTTCAATATCTATTGTGATGCTTCACGTCAAGGATTAGGTTGCATTCTAATAAAAGAAGGAAGATTTGTTGCCTATGCATCGAGAAAACTGAGGCCTCATGAGGAGAATTACCCCACCCATGATTTGGAATTAGCTGTCGTTGTGCATGCTTTGAAAATTTGGCGTTGTTATTGATGATGATCTAATAATCATCATTTAATTATTTATCTATAATTCTTATTATGGATGATCATACCATCATATGGTTCTTGAGTATATCCCTTAACGTTCGTAAGAGAGGAGCTGGAGGTCGTACGTTCTTCTACGATCACCCCATAGTCGTAAGTCCTTCTACGACTACCTTATGGTCGTAAGTTCTTTTACGACCATTCTCTAATCGTAAGCTTTTCTCGACTATCCCGATCGTAAGTCCTCCTACGATTAGTGCGTGATCGTAAGCTTTACTATGACCATCACACGTCGATGGGGCTTCTGAGACATGTAGGCACAGTCGATCAAGAAATCTTTTGCATCATATTTAAAGATATGGGTAGTTAATTACCTTGTTATTCTCTGGAATAATCGCACGTTTAACTCTATGTCACGATGATAATCTGTCTAGCGACGTGGAAATGTTACAACTCCAGAAATAATCTCCAGTAATAATCTCTAGTAACTGTTCCAACATCTGAAGCATTGAGGCGCCCTTTGGACTAGAGAAATGGACACCCACTTCAAGTACTATATAAAAGACAAGATCATCAGGAAAAAAAAGGGAGAAAAAAGAGGGGCAATCAGGAGTATAAGACATTACATTTGAATCTTTCTCTTGATATGTAACTAGCATACTTAATATATCCATATAGGAGTAGGTTTATTATTCTCTCTGGAGAAGGTTTGAACCTGTATAAAAATTCCTGTATCATTCTCTCTACGTGATTTGAGTCTTGGAGACCCCCCGAATCAAATAATCATTACGTAAGATCGGTTGTAAAACACTGACAATTATCTTATTGGTAATCGGTGTGAGATATATACGAATCATAAGAGTTTGAAGTATATTTTCACCCAATCTGATCTGAATATGAGGCATAGAAGATGGTTAGAGTTAATAAAGGATTATAATATCAGAATCCACCACCACCCTGGTAAATCCAATGTTGTGCAAATGCTTTAAGTCACAAGAGCTACTGTAATGCTTTGAAGATGGAAGAGAATTGTCTAGCACTTCACAAAGAATTTCAGAAGTTAAAGTTAGAAGTTGTAGCCAAAGAATTCGTGGCCAGTTTGGAAGTAAAGTCTATGTTAGAAAAGCAGATTCGTGTAGCCCAGCCAGATGATCCTGTGATTAAGGATATAGCTCACGATGGAAGAAGGAAAGTTCAAAGATTTTACAGAGGATGATCAGGATACGCTTTAGATCAATGGATGTATCTGTGTACCTAATAGTAATGGTTTAAGATAGTTGCTTTTAAAGGAGTCTCATGATTCAAAGTATTTTTTCACACTGGAAGCACTAAAATGTATCGGGATGTTAAGGATAAATTTTAGTGGCCAAATCTAAAGCGAGAAGTTGCAGAGTTTGTTGCCCTGTGTGATGTGTGTCAAAGGGTAAAAGCGGAGCATCAGAGACTAGCTGGTATGTTGCAACCCTTGAAAATTCTAGAGTGGAAATGGGAAGAGATCGATATGGATTTTATCACTGGTCTACCCAGGACTCTGTCGGATTACTATTCTATTTGGGTAATAGTGGATCATTTGATGAAGGTAGCACATTTCTTTCCAATCAAAATCACTTACTGAGGAGATCGCCTTGCAGAATTATACAGGTCAAGGATTATCAGTTTGCATTGTGTGCCCAAGAAGATAGTGTCAGATCAAGGATCCTGGTTTATCTTGCGTTTCTGGCAAAGTTTGCACGAAACTTTTGGGACTCATTTGAATTTTAGTACTGTGTATCACCCTCAAACGGATGGACAGATTGAAAGAGTAAGTCAAGTGTTAGAGGACATGTTGAGAGCTTGTGCTCTAGCTCATGCTACTAGTTGGGACAAGAGTTTGTCTTATGCAGAATTCTCATATAATAATATTATCAAACTAGTATGCAAATGTCACCATTTGAAGCTTTGAATAGTCGTGCTTACAGAACCCATCTGAATTGGAAAGAGACAGTCGAGCGGCTAGTGTTCGGACCATATATCATTCAAGAGGCAGAGGACCAAGTGTCCCTGATCAGAGAAAAAATGAAGATAGCTCAGCCTAGATAGAAAAGCTATGCTAATAATTGTCATCGTGATCTAACCTTTGAGACAAAAGATTTTGATTATCTTCGAGTGACTCCTCTCAAAGGTGTCAAAAGGTTTCGTGCCAAAGGAAAGCTTGCCTATAGGTATGTCGGCCCTTTTAGGATTGTGAAGCATAGAGGAGAAGTTGCTTACCAGCTTAAGCTGCCATAGTCGTTAGGAGGAGTACATGACGTCTTTCATGTCTCATGATTAAAGAAGTGTCTTTGCGTGCAATGAGTAGACTCCTTTGGATTCAACATGGAACAACCAGTCAAGATTTTGGATGTGGCGGAACGTTTAACTAGAAGCAAGACTGTCTGTTTTCACAAAGTTTAGTAGAGCAATCACTTAGAGAGAGATGCAACTTGGGAGTATGAAGAAGAGCTGAAAGCCAAGTTTCTTAGCCTTTTCTTTAGCTTGCCCAAATCTCGGGGTCGATATTGTTTTAAGGGGGGAGGTTTGTAACATCCCAATTTTTAGAGTTTCAAAACATTTTTAAGAAGTTTAGTCCCTCGGAAAAAATCACCAAGTTTTATTGGAATTTAATAAATCTTAAATGGGATTGTTAAAGTCAAAACAATTTAATGTGACAAAGATAAACAACAATTAATTCAAAAAATATTTTATTTGACTTATTTGTGCTTGGAAATATTTTCTAGATTTTTCTGGAATTTTTTTAGATCATTTGCTATTTTGATTTTCTAGTATTTCTAAAATACAAAATCTATTTAAAATCCAGGAAATACCTTTGGGCTCAAATCCTTTGCCCCGACCCATCTCCTGTTCACCCCGACCCAATTCCGTGAATAGCTCGCTTCCGTCTCTCTCCCACTCACTCGTGCCCTTGGCCCCACCCGTCGGCCGCACGTGTGTCATTTCTGACGCAAACACACCTGAGCCATCGCCACTGACTTGTGGGCCCATGTTGTGTCGCTATTCATCGTCTTTGTCTCATGCATGTGCTGGACTCTATCGCCCTCGGACTCTCCCATAGCCCCACCACTATAGGATATTTAAAGCTTCGACATGCATGTGAAAACGATCGCCTCAATCCCCACCTCCAATTCCCCAAAGTCCTGAGCCCTAGATCGCCGCCGCTTCGCCAAAATCAAAGCTTGAACCCTAGCTCCGCCGCCACAGTTCTTTGTTGACTCCGTCGCTGCCGGTGATCCTCTATCGACGTCGTCTACACCGCCATGTGCGCCTTGTCGTGTTTTACCGAGTGCGCACCTTCTCATCACCGGAGGAGGGCCGTATCACTATCAAAGCCTGCACCGTCGCTTTGTTTACCATCGCCGCTGTGTTCCCGTCGCTGCCGACGACAATTGGGTTCTATGTACCACCCATTAGCATCGCCTCGTCATTAGGAAGTGAGTGCACGTGTCCAAGACCTCGCCGGAGCACTGTGCCGCTATTTCGCTGTTGACCCAAACCACCACCATCACCTACCTCGCTGTCGACCACCTTGCCGGCTGATCCAATCGCATCTGAGCTGCTAGATGTGATCGTCGAGGCACGGTGATGCCGGAGGTGTCCTCCTTTCACAACCGGTCACCGCCGTTCACCATCGTCGTTGTCGAGCCGAAGCAGCCGTCGATCTTGTCGACGTGGCCATTTACGTGTCAGCCCTGTTGTAAGCTCAAGCTGCATTAATTTAATTTTGGTGATTAATGACAAATATATATGTGATACTAACATGTTTGTTGACTATGATACTATTTAGTATTAGTTGGATAAAAAGGTGAAAATCATAGAGGTATGTATTCGACATCACATTCTTATATCTTGTTGCATTCCTTAGATCCAAAATATAGGTTGAACTCCACTAAAAGTTTAACTTGAATATGTGCATATGTTTTTATTACACATTCGTGTATACACACATTTAGGGGGAGTTCACTCTATATTTTGAGGTTTTGTTAGTATTGATCCTTGTTCTTTGTCCACTTATATTAGAGATCTCTACTTTGAAACATATCATTTGAGTATATAAAACTTGTGTAGTTCATATATACTCATATTGTTTTATGTTCAATTATTTATAATTGTGGTGGTTGTCATCAATTACCAAAAATAGAAAGATTGAAGAATCTAGACCCACTATTTTAAGCTAATGGTATGTTTTGGTAATTAACGACAATCACATTGTGGGACTAATATTTTTCATGAGTTGGGTAAATAGGTTATGTTCCATGATGATGGAGACTTTGGATAGCATCATTAGTTGATCGTCATCAAGTCAAGGTTCAAGAAGAGGATGTATCATGTGTTGATGCATATCAAGATCTCGAAGAGGAGATGATCATGAGTTGATCATCAAGTCAAGAGAAGACCCATCATATGTTGATGGAGGGCACGTGAAGGATGCATCATGTGTTGATGCATGTCAAGATCTCGAAGAGGAGATGATCATGAGTTGATCATCAAATCAAGAAAAGACCCATCATGTGTTGGTGGAGAGAATGTGAAGGACGCATCATGGGTTGATGCATATCAGGACAATGACCCGAACTTGAAGTGAAGATGTGCGTCATCAAGCTTCAAGAGGATGCTCAAGGCAAAGGTATAACTAGCTAGGGCTAAGGATGTGTTCCTAGTTTTTTTTATCAGTCTTGGTGTTTGGTTGGAAGACCGGATTGCTAGTATAGAATTGTCGTACTATTAAGAGGGGTCTTGTCTAGTAGCTTGAGTCTCATCATGTATTGATAGCTCAATCCCGCTTGCTCTAGCTCTTCTAGGCATGATGCTATTATTTGCGATTGTGTTTTACAAATAGTTGAAGCTTGTGCATTAACTCTTTGTAGCACGAGACTATAATTTGTAAATATATTTTGCAAATAGTTGAAGTCCATGTACCTTCTCCTTGTGACATGATACTAAAGTTTGCAAATGTGTTTTGCAAATAGTTGAGGCTCATGCATAATCTTTGTAGCATGGGACTATAATTTGCAAATGTGTTTTGTAAATAGTTGAAGTCCATGCACCTACTTCTTATGGTATGATACTAAAGTTTGCAAATGTGTTTTACAAATTGTTGAAGTTCATGCATCTTGTACTGCATCTAAAAATCTATTGTTAGTGAAAACGGTATGATCAAGATATAAGCGTGGTACTACCTCGGTGTGGTAGTACCTATTCTAGTTAGCGGTACTACCTTGGTGCGAGAGTACCTATTTCTAGATGGTGGTGCGTTTTTTCCAAAGAGCATATTTTGAGAAGTTGTTCTCCTCGAAATTGGTAATCTTGGTTTAGCCGAGAGGTACTACCTAATGCAAGAGTACCACCCACAATGGATGCGGTAGTCTGCACTAACACCTTAATGACTAGTTTTTGTTCATTTAATGCACTCGTTCCGACCGTTGAACAGTGAGTGTGGTAGTATCGGTTTTTTACAATGGTACTACCGCACCTGCTGATATTTCAGGGAATCTCCTCCAACGTCTAGTTTTGGTGTGTGGGCTATAAATACCCACCTTGGCTGGTTGGGAGGCATCTCTTGGCACTCTACTTCATTCTCTTGAGCTAGTGTGAGCTTCTCCTCTCAATTGTGCATGTGTTGCACCTTGTGAGTAAGGAGAGAGGTCTCTAGTTGCATGTGTTGCATCTAGAGGTGGATTTCGTATCTACTTGAGCTTGTGCATTCGTTGCACGTGGTGAGAGTCAAGCAAGGGGCATGACTCATTACTCTTGGAGGTTGCTGACTCTTAGACGACGTTGGAGGCGTCGTGTACGGTGATCTATTTAAAGAAGTTTGTGAAGAGGCCCGGCGAGTTGCGAATGTTGTTGCTCACCTACCCAGAGTGGAAAAGAGCTACCACTAGTGGAATTAAGGTATTTGGCTTAATTCGTGCAGCCAGTCCAATTCATTTGGGCTTACCTCAATGTGGACTAGGGGAGACCGGCAAGTCTCCGAATACCACGGTAAAAAGAAACCGTGTCATTGTGGTTTGCTTTCTTGTGCTCAATTTATGTTCAAGCTTTTTATCTTCTTAGAATTAAATTGATTGCTTGTCATCATAGAATTACAAACCTTGACATAGACTTAGGTGGTTGGTGCACTTAGCGAGACTAGTTGATTTAGGCCTTAATTGTGCAAAACCAATTTGACTTACTCTTCCGCATATAAACTTGGTTTTAGCCAAAGAAAATTTAAAACCAACTATTCACCTCCTCTAGTCGGCCTCCTCAATCTTACACTTGTCACCACCACATGTGTGCCACGTGTGCGCCGCGTTAGCAACCAGCCATGTCAGCGCCACCTCTAACAAACCCAATTTCCAATTTCCAGTTAAAATTAAAACTTAATTATTTTATTGAATTTTCTAGAATTTTAAAAGCTTGTTCCTAATTATTTCAAAGCCAAAATAAAATTATTTACAAAAATAATTACCAATTATGAATTGAAAATATTTTATTTAAGTCCAAAATGACTTAGGGAATTTCTGTGAATTTTTCCATAATTTTTGGACTCTATTTACTATTTTCTCAAGCCTAAATGAATTAACAGGATTATTAAAAATCACTAAACCTTTTAAGTTCGAAAAAATTCCTTCGGGCCGAATCTTACTCGGCCCATTCTCCTGTCGGGCAGTTTGAACCGCCTCGCTACCACCAAGTGGGTCCCACCATGCTCGCTCCGAAAGGTCCGAACATTTCTCTCTCCCTCTCTCGCCCCGACCCCACCTGTCATCTTCGATCTCTGTTCTTCGTCTTTCTCTGTCCGAGCCAAAGCGCCGCCAATCCTGGTCGTAAAGCGCATTGATGCGTCCGTTTCCACTCGAGATCATGCCCAAAAATTACCATGATCACCTTTTACTCACTGCTGCACTCAATTGATCGTTTCTCTATCTTTACTCGCTCTACTCGTCGCCGCCGCATCAGCCATTAACGCCCGCGCACGTCCTCGATGTTCCGGCTACTCCCTTGCCATATAAAAGGGGGCATAGCCTTCACATTGCGCCCCTCACTCCATTCCCCGCAACCACGACCACTCTGCCCGTTTCTATCCGCCGAATCGGTTGAAGTTCCTTTTGCCCGCCTTCTTTCCACCGATTATTGCCGTCTGCTGATCTCGGTGTCGCCGCCACACTAGAGCTTCGCCACATTGTGTTCTACCCCAGGCGCACTTCTTCTTCGCCGGAGGACCATCGGAGCACCATCGCCACCGGAACTTGTACTCTACCGCCGCAAGACCTCCCGCTGTCGGTCACTCCGTTGTGCTTCGCCACCGCAAGGTAGCGCATAAGGTTCAGTGTCATCTTCCCTTCCTTTTGCGCACCTTCGCGTAGCTCATTGTGGCGCGTAGTGCTGGCGAGCTTGTACCCGAGCACCGCCGCTGCCAACCAGTGTAGTCGTAGCTTCTTTCGACCAGTGTAGTCGTAGCTCCTTTCGACCAGTGTGGTCGTAGCTCCTTTCAACCAGTATGGTCGTAACTCTTCGACCAGTGTGGCTCTTCGACTAGTGTGGTCGTAACCTTTTGACCAGTGTGGTCGTAACTCCTTTTTGACCAGATGGTCATAGCTCCTTTCGACCATGTGAACTCGAAGATGAACAGTACTCGGAAAGAGAACAATATTTTTGGAATTCTATCAAAACTTCCAGACGTTCGTTCTCCTTTATACGAACTCCGATTCCGTCGATTCTTGTTTCTAAATCGATATAAATTCAATATGAACCTCCCAGAACTAAAATTAGTTAATTTGTAGTTTCATTTGAATTTATTTGTATTTATTTGAATATTTCGCATTTTCACGTATATATTTCAACGACTCGGGTGAATTCGAATTAGAAGAAGAAGACCCTTCGAGCAAGGCAAGTTATAACTTTGATCATGTTGATCCTTTTATTTTAAATTATTTAATTCTATTTAAAATTATTATTGTATGCATAATTCTATTCAGTTAATTTAAATTCTTGTTTTAAAATTCCTAGTTAATCTATTTCTGTGTCTCCAATGTTGATATTTGAATAGTCATTCCCTTTTAACCTTAGTTAAAATAAATAAAATTTGAAAAGTTAGATGCTTAGAGCATGCTTAGACCAAAGTTTTGAATTTGAGGAGTTTAGCCAAAGTATTCAAATTTGATTTAAATTGAGTCTACGGAATTGTCTTACCATGGAAGGTTTAGAAAATGCTTTTATTGGTGAAATAAAATAAAATAGTTTAGACTTGGGCATAATGGATGATGGTATGGCGTAAGTCGATGCACAGGATCGATTCATTTCTATGATCGAGTCTAGGGTTGTGGAATGTTGCCCAAGTCAGTTAAGGACCGGTCTTCGAGCGTATTTTGCTACATCCCACTGTACCACCACATGTATGGAATGGGACAGATTGGGCTTAATAATTTGTGATATCTTATTGTTATTTGTGCCATGTCATTGTGTGGGTGTCAGTTAGACAGTAGTCCCACTTGGCGCAAGAGGGGCCTCCCGGAGGGTGGTTAACCCAATGGAAGCGAAACCTTAGCGGGCATGAAAACTTTAAGGTAGAACATTGTAAAAGCCTCATGATAGTCACTGAGTCGTACGCCTTCGGAAGCATGTCATGTCTGACATTATAAGATGATTATCACTTGTGGGTAAAGCTATACACACTCTGCAGAGTAGAAAACTATTCGAATAGCCGTGTCCATGGTCATGGACATGCTGAGCAAAACCACTCAAAGTTAGACTTTGGTTTTGATTTCAAAACATTTTGACAAATGATTTTGGATAGTTTATCCTTGTGAAAAAATTGGGCGGTCAGCCATGTGATAGGAGGGTATCCTTCACCATTCATTTGTGGAGGTTATCCACTATAAAAGTGACAATTTAAAAATTGATTTTAGTTATAGATTAAAAGTTGCCTTAAAACTTACTATGAGTATTTAAAATTGAAAATGTTGCTTTATGCAAAAGAACCATATTAGCCTCAATTGGTTACCCTGTATGCATTGTATTCTGTTATTAGGTGTAACTTGCGAGCACAGAAGTTGTGCTTACTCTTGCTGAATAATATTTATTCAGGTGAAGAATTTTATCAAGACAGTGAGGACCAGGACGAATAGGCTGCGCTCCTAGACGATTGCCTGTGGTGAATCATGTGGCCTACTTATTTATCTTACTTCCGCTGTTTCTTTATGTTTGGCGTTATGCACAAAGCTGTAATAAACTTTGATTATCAATTAATAAATATATGATATGATTTTGCTATCACTTTTTGTTTGACTGTGTACACTAACTATTCCTAGACTGGTGTGTGAAACACAGAGAATTCGAGATCCTTCGTTCCCGGGTTCGACACCACCCGTACCTAAACATAAAACCTAAACCTAGGTAAACCTAGCCTACCGTGAGCAATGTCTATGACATGTTTGGGAAAATATGAATGTTGGAATTGAAAGTAGTTTGACAGTCTTGCCTTTGTCAATTAAGAACTTAATTTTGTGCGCAATTGAACTGAGCCATAACTGTACGACCATATGCCTAGTATGGGATATGCCTAAGTTAATAAGCTACAAAGTCTTGACAATTGATTACTCAAGCATATATGTTAGACTGTGTGTTAGGGTGGAGGTGTGATTCTATCTCTACGGTGAGTCACATTCATGAGCGGTTCGTTGTATCTAGGTCTAATGGTGTGCGACGGGCTAGCAACCCGTGTGGGGTTTTGGTGCCAGCAGTATGCACAGCGGGAGAGTCAATTGTTGAGATGAAGTTTCGAAAATATTTTGTTATGATTGGTGCTAGCTACAATGGTTATATCTTTAGGGTAAAATGTACAACCTCCATAGAGTGTTAATTAATTTATTTTAATAGTCGCGTCCACGGTCATGGATATGTTCGGAGATTTCACATGAGGGGTCGGTTTTCATAAAAACAATTGGGAAGTGACAGTTGTGTGGTTAAACTCATGTGGCTGTGCGAAAGCAATTGATTAGGTTTTGTGGTCTTTGTGAAAATAATTGTTAAACTATTATTGTTTATTTGTTTTAAGTTGCACTTTTAATCTATTATTTGTATTCAATTGCAAATGTTTCTTTTTGCAAAATAACCATAGAAACCATTCTTTTGGAATAAAGCATCATCTATAATTGCATTGTGTGGTACAACTTGTTGAGTACTTAGAGTACTCATTCTTGCTGCAATAATTCAGCCGAAGTGGACGAGTCTTCGCCTGCTTTCGAGGATGAGTTTAATGACGAGGGTTTTTGCTAGGTCTTGATCCCAATTAGTTGCCTATGGCATGTCGATGGGTTTCCTTTGAAGTTTTTTCTGTTTCGGTGACATCTCTTTACTTAGTGCCAGCCCTGCATAACTTAATAGGTGTAAACTCGACCATAAGGTTACAACTTTTATTTAATAATAAAATTAGTCGTTTATTCTTATATTCGCTTTGTGTGGAATGATATTTATCTATGTTGATATTATGTGCACTAGTATGATCCTAAACTAATGCATTATACATAAATTAACCAGATTTATATATTTGAGTCCCGACACTCTATATGCCAAAAACCCGACGCAACATGTATATATTCACATCAATGCTACACATGTGTCGGATCGACGTGTCCAGCATTTGGACAGGCAACGAGAAATGAGACGCTGTTAAGTGGGCCAAGGATATGGTAACCGATCGATTTTCATCCGAGAATCGGTCCTACCGGACTTATCGTCCCTGGTATAAATCCAAACCGGTTTCAAAATTTTCGGCCCATTTGGAACTTAGCCCGGTCCAATTTAGCCTGCTCTTTTCTTTGCCCTAGGTCTCGGTCACAGGCTCACAGCCAAACTACTCGATCCCCTTCTTCCCGCTAGCGGCGGCTCGAGCTCAACAGCTCTCTCTGCTTCTCTCCTCGATCCCCTTCTCTGCTTGTTTGGCGGCGCATGGAGGTTAGTTAGCGATGACTTCCCAGGCTAGTGACGAGGCGGCGACCCATCTGGCCATCCCAGGCATCTTCTTCAGCTCTCCCCCCGGGCCCAAGCTCCTGAGCTCCACCTCAACACCTGCCTCCTCAACGGCACATGGAGGGCGGTGGAGGAGCGGTGGCGGGGAGCAGCGGCGGGCGCGGCGATGGTACGGCTACGAGAGGGTCGGCATCCTCACAATGGCGCATCGAGGGCGGCGGAGGCACAGTGGTGGGGAACGACGGTGGGCGTGGCATTGGTACAGCCACGGGCAACGGGTTGGCATCAGCGACAGGTAAGAAAATTGTTCATGATTTGTTTATTGCAATGATCGTGATTTGGTGCATGTTAAATGCCGAAGCGATGATGAAAATGGGTAATTGAGGGTAGGCTTTCTTTTATTTGTGACATATAGAATATGATACATTGTAGACTGTAGTGTTTGCCTAATCTTATGGTTAACTTTGCAGCTGGCATTGTCATTGAAGAGAAAAACTGGCAACCCTTTTTCCCTCTCATTCACCATAATATTTCAAATGAAATACCCATCCATCAACAAAGAATGCAGTACTTTGTAATCATTTGTTGTTTCTGATCCATGAATTATGTAATCTGATATGCAGTTCTTTTTTATGAATGCTAAAAGCACATAGAGCCATGAATTCTGTAATATGATATCAATGATTTCTTCTTTGCATTTTTTTGTTTCTGATCCATGAATTCTGTCACCGATTTTCGGCTGAAAGCTGACCGATTTTTTCAACAAATTTCGGCCAATTTTCACCGATTTTCGGCTGATTTTTTTTTTTAAATTTAGTTTGAAATTTTTGGCCGAAATCAACCGAAAAATTCCGAATATCGGCTGAACCGGATCTATCGGTACCCCGGTAAAAAAAACCAAACTGGTTACCAAAACCCTCAAGTGGGCCCAGTCGGCTAATACATGTTGCATGTTGCGGGAGTTCTTAAATCTGGAGTTTTGCGCAAAACTTTACACCTGAATCTGTAGTTCTATGAAGTTCCTTGATAGTTACGCTAGTATACCTATAGTTCAGTGAATCTACATGAGTAATACATTAAACTTGCATAGTTGCATTTGCATTAAAATGTCATTAATTTCATATAACTATATAAATTTCATCTTGTCTCATTGTACCTGAGCAAAGAACACCCGCATCACATGGTGCACATGTTCAGTTCATCCTGCACTGGATGTTGCAATTACTACTTGTTTAGTTGCTTGTTTGAGATGATACAATACTTTTTTTTATCTTTTTACGGTACACTCGATTTAATACAGACTGTCTATTTTTTTTAATCCACTGGTTTAGATTAGTTAGGATTTAGCTATACTACACCTGGTAGTATGAGTAGTAGAATCCCGAAAGGGTAAACTGTAGAATTGTAACTGCCTATATAGGGATCACGTGACATAAGAGTAGTATTTTCAATCATAGTTGAAAAAGTCCATAATACCTTCACGAAAAAAATTATAAATACAAAGAAATGTCTATTATATCTTTAACAAATCAATGATCAGATTTGATTTATACTACCACCATATACTACTAGTAGAATATACAATAAAATTTCTCTCTTTTTTGCGACGATATCTGTGCTATACAATTTGCAAAGCATAACAATAACTAAAGGCTAGGGAGAGTTCATCAAGAAGAAGTTTGCAATTTCAAGAAGATATTTGAAGCTCGATCTTTTCATGCATGACTAGACTCTCACTCAAGTACGTGCGTACTCACAACCAGAGGCACCCGTACGTTGTTTTTGCCGGCAACATTGTGGTAGCTGACATCGTTGCCAACGCAGGTGAGCTCATCACGAAGATTTTAAGCTCATCGAGAAAGCTAAGCGGAACAAGGAGTTCCGGGAGCTCAAGGACCGTGTGAAGTAGCTGGACAAACTATCACATCTGCTTCCGAGTTCAGGTATGATGCGGAGCCGAGGGTTTAGATTTTTGTCACTCTAGCTTGGTTAATTATTATTTGATATTATTATAGTACGTGCTGCCAGAAACGGCAGGGTGCACCGGTTCATCAAGGCCGAGAGTGAGGCTGAACAGCTCCGTGACATCCAGAGTAAACTCGACCATGACCTCTTGGAGTGCCCTGTGATATGCCATGCGGACATCGCCCGTGGTCTAGACATACTGTTTTAGGCAATCTGCGTATTAGGCGCCGGAGCGTTCGTTGGGATCGTTTGTATTTTACGGAATTAGCTCATCTGACCAAGGTTCAGTCCCCGGCCGGCACGAGGGGGTGAACTGTGATTTGAACGCATCTAGTTGTTCCCTCGCAGTAGATGGCTACCATGTGAACACGAGTTGATGATTTTCTTATCATGCTGATATGTTGTAGTTATAAAGATTTTTCAGTAGTGGTTTTCTGTTGCATATATAAATATTATTTGAGATAGTTGCTGGAAAGACTTTGCTTGTGGAGTGGCGACGCAGCAAAACAATCTGCGTAGACTCCCCATATTCTCGTTAGATTCATAGAGGAGAGGAAGCTCGTTTCGTACTCCTGAGAGTATATAATTCTACTTCTAATATACTACTTAAACGCATATATTATACTTTTTTTTACCATTTTTAGTATACTTAAATACTAATTATAAGATACTCTAATGTGACTTAATTGAAAAAATTTCATTGGAGTCTTTTTGTTTTTTTTTTTTTGCTATATATCATTTTTCATATATAAAAGAAGTATATACACAAATTTTGTTATAAAAAGTAAAATTTAATGAAATTTTTCATAGAACTCACTTTGGGGTATTTTATAATCATTATTAGAGTATACTCAAATAGATAAAATGGTATGGTACTCCTGGGAGTACGTACTCCTACCTCTCATATACCACTTAAATCGTATGTCGATACCTCTTTATCTATTTGAGCATATTCCAATAATGATTATAAGATACTCTAATGTGAGTTCTATGAAAAAATTCGTTAAACTCCACTTTTTATAGCAAATTTTGTGTATGCACTTGTTTTTATATATGAAAAAGGTATATAGCAAAAACAAAGGACTAATGATTTTTTTTTGATCAAGTCGCATTGGAGTATCTTATAATTGGTATTTAAGTATACTGAATATAACAAAGAAGTATAATATATTCGTTTATGTGGTATATTCTAAGGGAGTATGTACTCCCGAGAGTAAATGCTATATATATATATATATATATATATATATATATATATATATATATATATATATATATATATATATATATATATATATAATTATATGAATCGCTAAATAGAAATGGTATTTCTATATCCGCCATATATATACTTCCATATAATTATATTTTTAAAATTACTAAGCGCCATGACCAGATTTTTTTTTAAATAATCTATTTTTATTCTAAATACGTAAATAATACCGCTTAATTTTTTTTACAAATAATCTCTAGTCGCCAGCGGTTGGGCGATTTTGATCAAGTCGCCTCAACCGGCGGCTTACATTGAAGGTTTTTGAGGCATAGTCGCCATACCGCATTTGGCGACTTAAGGTCGTCGCCATACCGTATGGCGACATGGTGGCAACTAATCAAGTCGCCATACGGTATGGCGACTTAGGCGATTATAAAATCATGGCCAACTGTCGCCATTCCAAATACGCCATTCGGCAGAGAAAAGAGGAGAGAGAGGAGAGAGAGAGAGGAGAAAGAGAGGAAAAAGAGGAGGAGAAGGAAAGAGGAGGGAAGAAAAGGAGAAGAGGAGGGAAGAAGAGGAGCGCGTGAGGTCAGTAAGTTTTGATATTACTTTGTATAAGTTTTTTTTCTAAACCATGGTAGGTTAGCAATCAACTTTATGTGTAATGACATATTGTTAGCAAATATCTAGAGATGGCATAATTAGTTAGTAACCATGGTGCGTTAGCAAATGTTGAGAGATAACATGAAGGAAAAATGAGTTAGTAAAAATAAATTTAGTTGTACTATTCTCGTCTTTGTGCTAATTGCGATATGTTACTTTTCTAAATGCTAGTTTATAGAATGATAAACATGTCGATAACGCGGCATTCGCAAATGCTAGTTTATAGAATGTTAAATACACGATACATGGTTCAAACACGAGGATTATCAAACATGTCAAATTTTAGTTGTATCATTGTTATGCGTCTTTGCGCTTAATTGCGTCGCATTAGATGAATGATAACATGTTACTTTTAGAAATGCTAGTTTATAAAATGATAAACATGTCGATAACTCATGCATTCGCAAATACTAGTTTATAGAATGGTAAATACGCGATACATGGTTCCAAACACGAGGATTATCAAACATGTGAAATTTTGTTTTTTTCTCCGAAAGCTTCACGCATTATAAATACGCATAGTAACGATGATGTAATAAATATCTCGCAATCCATAGCGATGCAGATAGGCGTTAACGTAATATAGCCTTTCGTAGGAAAAATTGTGTCATTGTGTTGGGGCAAAGTGTTTAGGTGGCACTACTTAACATATCAAATATGATTTATTTCCCATTGGAATATAATTTAAATGCGTAAGTAATATGAATGCTTTTAATTTCTTAATTTGCGGTATGGCTCAAGACCCCGTGGTTCGGATTGGCATTTGATGGCGCTAGACCGGTTCGCCGACGCAAAGACCGCCATGAAGCCGTCAGGTGTCAGATCCGGTTGGCGGGCGACGCCTTGGTGAGTTGGGGGTGGTTCAGACGCGACACCCCCGACGGCTTGGAGACTAGACCCACGCTGGTAGAGAGGTTTGTCCGTAAACTTTGTAACTTTTTGTGTCGTATGCGACTTTGTACTTACGCCTTCGTGCTTTGTAGGTCGAGCTGCTCCGGCTTTCTACCGCCAGACGGATGGTTGAGGCCACCAAGAGGATTCGGCGGTCCGTCGCCGACGATGACGGGAGGTTCAGCCGGTCCGGAGCGGCCACGACGCTTCCTGCTCGACCGGTCGCTCTGGATCGCTTCGTGGATCAGGATGCCCGAGACGACACCTTCCACCTCCCTTTCGGGAGATGGCCCCGACTCGAGGATGTCGCGATGTCGCCGGCTTGCCTATCGCGGAGCGCCAGATTCACGGACGCTGGTGTGGATCGCGCGACGCCATGTTGGCGTGTTTGTATGTTCTATGAGGTCGCGCCAGATTCCGACTTCTGAGCGACAATGATGTGCGCCCTGCGGTGGCTTTCGCAGCCCGTAAGTATAGTACCTATTTTCGCCGGGGTTAGCGATTCATTAAGGCCTAGCCATATGACGGGCTTACTAATTATTCGTTTCACAGAGGTCGAGCGGATGGTCCCACACCAATCCGTCGACCGTGTTTCGCGACACCGAGGCGATTCTGTTGTGGTCGTTTCACTGGTATCATTTACCAGCAGCCCACGGTGACTCGCTGACGCCTTGCCTGGTACGCGAGGGCCATCGCGACGGCGAGGAGCCGAGATCGATTGGGATCACCAGACTTGCCGCGACGCATCATGGTCATTGCGACGATGCGTCTTTTCTGACGAAGCCGCGATCTATCCTCACAGTCGCCCCTCATCGCTGCAGTACCGTGGTCGCTCGAAGCGCTTTCTGGACGCCCATGCCGATAGACTCAGATCAGACGGCAGCGGACATGTACCATGGTGACGCTGTGGACCTACCGACCGTAGGGTCCTTTGGTGCCGTAGACGGTACATATTTCCTATATATTTTCTTTAGTCAGACATGTAATCCTTTTAACCACTCGCTTTGGCTCGCAGTACAAGATGCACACGCAGCAGTCACACGCGGCGCATTTGAGCACTTTATGGAGCAACCGACCGTCTCACCGCCGACGACGTCGGCGCTGAGCCAGATTCCGATCAGAGACGGAGGTCTGCAGTCGCGGGCTCGTTTTCACCGGTTTGCCGGGCGCGACCGCGCGATCGCGCGACGCAGAGGAAGCTTCGCTTCGACGTGTTCGTGGAGGACTACGCAGGTGGCACGTGGTGATGCGCCGCCGGCCTCCGCCAAAGTTGTTCCAGCCCCGCCGGACGAGGGTGCCCGAGTCGACCCATGCGTAAGTTACATGCAACACTGCTCACATATGTTTTGACATTTCCGTAACGCTTGCTTCCAATTGCAATGCTACGCTTCGCAGCATAGTAGGAGGGTGGCACTAGGACGCAGCGGGTCGGCAAGATGGAGCCGCAGTGGCACAAAGGGCTTAACGCCCATGAGGATCAGGTGCCGATGATCGCCCAGACGACCCCAAATACAGACGACGAGTACCTTCACTGGTATGCCTGGCAGACACGCACCAGCCGGTGCATGTCGTCGACCTCCCCCCACAAGTGCAAGATCGACCGACGCCTACCCTCTGCGCTTAGCGCGAATGTGCACCTCGTGGTACGTAAAATCGTGTTTGAAAATGTCTTCGTCTTCGCATTCAATTATAGGTTTGACGCTTTGACATACTCCTGCGCATGCACATCAACGCCGTGGTTGCGGCCGACGGACGGCCGATCCCGGACAGATCGGCATTGGTCGCGAGGTCACGCGACGACGAGCTAGTGCGGTTTGTCTGCCGGGCCTACAAGGCGGGCGAGGCGATGCGTGGCCTCGACGCCATGCAAAGACGGCAGAGGAGGTGGCCTCGTCGGACAGGAGGTGGGCTCGCTTGTCCGGGAGGTGGCCTCGCTTGCATAGGTCGAGGACGCCGTGGTCCTACAAATTTCACTCAAGAAGTTTCAGAGAGGCACGCCCACGTGGCCCGCTATGCCAAGGCCTTCGCCCCTGTTGCTTCACGCCGCCTCCTCGTTGCGCCGCGCTGGCAGCCGAGGGTCCGGGTGGCACGCGGGGTACACCCCACCGCCACAAAGATATTCTCACCAAACCCTCCGGACAAGACGGTGGGTATAGCATCCCGCAAAGATGCCGCCCACCAAAGGCGCGTTTCGCCTGCTTGGCGATCGTCGATTTTTGGTAGAGACTAACATTATTTGCCATGCGTGTACTTTTGTAGAGCCGGCGGTGTCTTCTCCCCAAGACGAGGACGCACGAGGACGTGGATCTTTACTTGGCGGAAGCACCTGGACGCGACCACGGGCACCGAGCTCGCACTGCCGACGTTTTTTCTGCTGAAAGCGGCTTAGCGGGCCTCCAAGGATCACACAGTGGAGTCGACTTCGACCACGGATCGCCAGGCTCTCGAGCGCTTTTCCTGTTCGGGCCCTCGGATTAGGCACCCGCGCTTTAAGCCCAAGCGGGACGTCTTCTTTGGCGCGACCGGGTGTGGGGGCGATTTAGACTCACCGGATTGTCTCGAAGGCGGAGCCGCACTCGCTTGCTCAAGAGTGTATTGTCAAGCATCGCAACCTCACATCCACCTTCATAGCCAATGTCATGTACGGAGAGATAGCGAAGAAGCTGACTGGAGGCCAAGCACATCATGGTGGCTATCGAGCGTAAATTCAAGTACAAGATTAGCTACGCCAAGGCATGGCGTGCTAAGGTAAGGCTTTGGAAAGGAGGTTCGGTTCTTTTGAGGCATCTTACGACAACCTTCCTCAGATGCTCCAGTGCCGCAAGACAGAACCCGCACATACATTGCTTTGGAAGGACCGCCACCAAAAGACCACCGCAAGGTTTTATGGTCTTGCAGAGGGCCTTCTTAGCATTCGTCCCTCGTGATCAATGCATTCGCACACATGTTGCCGTGATCTCAGCTGACGGACATTTCTAATCGGAAATACAAGGGCATGATCCCGACAAAGAATTGGCGTTGATGGCAACAATCGATTCTACCCTTAGCCATCGCCAGGGAAAGTGAGAACTACGATACCGGTTGTGGTTCCTTCAAGATCTCAAGACGGGAGTAGTCAGCACGCCCCGATGTCCGCCTAATCCATGATCGCCACCGGATGATGAAGGCCATCCGACAACTTCAAGAAGACCCCAATGAGCCATTCCCTGCCGACTCGAGGAAGATGGTGCATTCGCCATCCGGGGCCAACTTCTTCAAACAGCTCAGCAAAGAACCTTTGATGAAACTTTTCAAGAGGCTTGCCATGCGTAACCAAAGAACGAAATTTGATGCATTGTGGCGATGTTGGACGAGCATACCAAGAAGCATGTCATCGAGAGAAACAAGCGCCCCTCATTCCCGGGAGGCACAAATGAGCGCCCACACCATCAAGGAGCTCGACCTCCCATTTGACGCGAGGACCTCGAGGACATCGGTGTTTCTCTCATTGATTGAGGCCGAGCCATTGGAAAAGTGGTCCTTCTTGCACGACACGGACGGCGCAAGGTATGGCATAATGACCACTAACCTTGCAGAGGTGTACAACTGGGTTATTAGGGCCTCCGTTGTCGACCTCTTGTCGCCATTGTTGAAGGCGCTCGCATGGTACAATCGGATATTTCAGTGGAAAGACATGCAATGCGGACTTCATGCGACCAACCCACGCACTTCTATTGCTCAAGATTAGTACATACATGCGAGCCAAGACCGAGAAGGCTCGACCGACACGGTCTTCGAATGGGCAATACGGAGCATCGATTCGACGTGATCCTCCGAGACAGAGCCGGATTCGAACGGCTCGGCCTCTTGTTACCCATGAGGTATGCCTTGGAGACCATGTGAATGAACCTAGTCAAGACATGCAACAAGCTAAAGCTTCTTCACAAGCCATGCTCTCATGTTCTCGCCAAGGTGGGGGCGATCCGCATGGACCCATTTAACTTTGTATCCGAGTACTTCATGAAGGAAAAGGTTCAAGAAAGGTGTGCGGCGAGCTAAGAGGCTTCGTGGTTGTCAGTAACTTCTCCACATTGGATATTGCAAATAGGACTTGGGTTCCGTGATCTAGACCTATTGAGAGGAAGAAGGGTTGCTTACAGAGTCGTCGATTCTGAACGATATGGACGAAGGGAAGCTGCAATACGTGCGGTAGACGCCAGAGATTGCCGCCGCCAGAAGGGCACACCGTCGAAACTTGCAAGGCGCTCACGACACGTAGGAACTTGTATTACATTTCCTACTCTGTTGTAACTTGTAGTTCAGTCGAACTTTGGTTCTTGTAAGCAAATGCCGAACTAATTGTGTCGTAATTGTACTTTGGTTTCTTGTAAGCAACTACCCAACTGCTAGTATGTTTTATCTTAATTTATCTGATAATATGGAATAGCTTGGTTTTCTGAACTCGTTCATACATTGCATATTTCTTCGATGCATATAACTTAAAGCACGCGACACATCAATACAACATGTCAACTCAATAAAAGGCAACCGCAATAACGCGTCCACCATTTCGTTACATGCTTTAGGAGATTGAACATAAGGCAACCCACATAGAGTGTTCTCCAGCTGGGCGTCCTTATTACGTAAGGTTTCCCGGTACGGTGTACTTACATCCATCATACAATCGCAGGACATGGACGACTTCGACATACCAAATTTCATATGTACAAATTCCGCGAAAATAAGAAATGCATCAACCAACGTTGTCACCACACTTTTATCTTTACAAAAATAACATCATATAATACGATTTGCTAAATACAATACCTAAGATTTAACTAAGTCGCCCATCGGTTAGGCGACTTTAACTAAGTCGCCCATTGGTTGGGCGACTTGCACTAATGTCGTACATCCGTTTGGCGACTATACCCATGAGGCTCTAGTCGCCAATGGGACGGCGATCAGAGATTATTTCAGAAAAAATTAAGCGGTATTATTTCAGATTTCTAATAAAAATAGATTATTTACAAAAAATTCTGCGGACCCATGTAGCGGCAACAGATAAGCACAGATCCTTCCCACGTAACCTAGTCCGAGCATCTTTATCCTTCAGCATCTAAACTGGGCATTCCGCTCCGTTAACTTCATTGGCTAAGAGCATTTTATAATTTATTTTTACATGTGAGTAGTAAATGAGTTAGCACCAAGCCATCAGCAACCAATCCTACCGGTTTGGGGCGAGGAGACATGCGCCACGTCGCCCCGATTGTTATGTCCCGTCGGATTCCGAGCGGCTTGCCTTCACGTTCGTCTGATTTTTCCTCGGTTTCGCTCGCCTGCTCTTGACTTCACCAGCGCCTCGTCCCCCTCCCTGTCCACCCGACTCCCCTTTTTCTTCTCCCCCGCCCCCCTCCCCCTTCCCCTTCCCCACGGCCTGCTTCCACCGTCGGCGGGCGGTGATGCCCTCGACGTGTCGCCTACTCTTCCCCGCCGCTGCCGCCCTAGTCCTGCTGTTGTCGCGTCGCCGCCTCCCCTCCTTCTTCTTCCGCTTCCCTTCTTCTTCATCGCCGCCTCACCGACGACGCCTCCTCCTTCATTCTTCCACGAGTTCCGCAGACCTCCGCCCTCTTCCCCACCCCTGCCAATTCGCCTCCAGCGGAAGCCAAGGCCCCCAGATCTCACCCCAAAGGCGGCCCGCCGTGCTGCCACACCACCTGCTCCGCCTCCTCTCCCCCTTACCCCTACCTCCCCTGCCGCCCCTCTCCACGACGCCACCACTCCCTCCCCACCCAGCCGCCGCTCCTTGGCCACGCCCCTCTCACCCCTAGGTTTTTCTCCATGGATCTACGCAGATTCGTTTTTCTCCATGGATCTACGCACATTTGATTTCCCTTGGGTCTTTGTCCTCACATTTCTCTTGCTTCTCGCTGACGTCCTGTTCTTCGGTTAATATTAACTTGCTTCTTCTCCACCCCCCTCTTTTCTCTGCCATTTTCGTCTAATGTTCGATTTGCTTTGGTGTTGCTTTGGTCGGGTAGATGGAGGAGAGAATTAGGAAGAAGCGACACAAGATCGTGGAGGCCAAGACCGGCTCACCCAATCCTACAAAGGTCGTCTTCAACAAGTAATGCTACACTCGTACTGTCATGCGAACAGCATGTGTAGAAGATGCAATTAGTTAGCTACTAGTGCTTGATAATTGACAATCTTTTGGAGGTGTTCTTAAATTGCGTAGTTAATTTGTGATTTAGTCAGGATGCTGCAACTTTTCTATTTATAGTACCTGCAGGCTCTGAGGTCATGGCATATAGTTGGGCGCCTTGGTGGGTGCAATTCTATGAATATGCAGGTAAACTTGTTGCGACATATATACTAGGCCCCTTTTGAAGCTTATAGTGAGCAAATGTCCTTTGTTCATTTGGTCATATGCTTAAAATATAGTGATACTAGGCAGGGTAATCCTTACATTGGCTAATTCTAAGGATTTGAGGGACTATAGATCTTCCATGGTCATTTTGTAACTGGCAAAAGACTTTATGTGGCTCACCAGCCTATTAATTTTTAATGTTCACTATCCTATGGTGTCCGTGCCAATAACAAACACAAACATAATATAACAACTAAACACTGTTTGCATATTGTGGTAGCTTAAGTACTTTGATTGGGGTTTTTTACTTTGCAACAAGGGACTTCAAAAATATTTGTTTCTTTTACAGTTATCACAGTTGCCTTTAGATTGTAAAAGACCAAGTTATGATGCTCTTGAAGGAGCAAACATCACTCCGACATCCTTTTACAACATTGGTGATTTTGAGATTCAAGACAATCTAGCATGTGTATGGTATGTATTCTTTCTTTCTTTCATCCGTTCTGTTCTTTGAAAGATTGGCAGGAGCTCAGCTCTGTCTTCCATTCAAGAGAAAGGAGCAAATAACTTTCTCTCCTCGCCATTTTTTACAAACTTTCTATTACTTTTTCGTATAGACATGCTAATCATCATACAGTAACTTATTGACCAATGGTATTGTTTCTCAGTCCTCTTTTATGATTTGTATTATGTGGCCTCACATCGTTCTTCATTACTGACATTATTAACTGTTTTTGTAAGCAAGCTTATGAAAAAAATTGCCATGAAATGCAAACAGAGTGTTTCAACGTAAAGACCATGCAACCTGGGCTTACGAGCAATAAGCCTGCTATACCACTTTGACTGAAAAAATAACTACTACTACCACCATTTAAGACAAGAATTCTGGAATTATTTTGTTTTCTAGAGAGTAGTAACCCTTTTTTTTTTATTATTACATCTTTGTTCAACACGTACTGGAACGCTTGAAAAAATAACTACTACTACCACCACTTAAGGCAAGAATTCTGGAATTGTTTTGTTTTCTAGAGAGTAGTAGCTCTTTTTGTGTTATTATACCTTTGTTCAACACCTACTGGAACGCTGATACAATTTTTTTTTCATATATAGTGCGCATGATTTGAAATTCAAATTTGGAAAAGAGTACATGAGGCACAATTTGGATCTGTGAAGCCGGCTGATGAGATGACAGCCCATAATTGTGTGATTAGAATTCAATGGCTTATTCCCTGTTTTGTCCAGTTTCCCTTGTCCCTTTCTTGTTTATTCGTGGAATTCCAATCCTTATCTAAGTTTCTTAGTTCCTGCATCAGTCCCAGTTCGCTTCAGGTGGTATCGTTTGGTCACTGTACTCCAAAATATTATGTAGCCTGTCTTTCGCCGATGCACATACTACGCGCGATCTTTTGCCATCTTTAGACAGACTAGACCTATCTGCCGCCATCTAGAGACAATCTTCCTGTTTTGCCAGCGCTCTTTTCTGATGTATGATCGTAGGCCGACTGCTCGTGTAAAGCAACTGGGTTGTATATAACTACGTACTCTTATCGTATGTTCCTTAGTTCTGCATACTCTTTCATGCCTCCTATGCGCAACACCATACACGCCTTACTACTTGTCTATGTTAACTTGAATTTAGACCGCTTTTCATTTGTAGTCACGTTTACGTGTTGTGTTTTAAATCAGGTAGATCCACACATGTGCAAACTGTTGGTTTTAAAGGGGGCTATTTGGTAATTTCTCCTTTTGAGAAAAGATTAAATAGAAAAGAAAATAAATTTGAAAGGGACCCACCTGTCATAGGGATGAGGGGAGGATTAAGTCATGTGGCTTTACTTCAGCCGAGAGGAGAGAGGTCTTCAGATTTTTCCTTGGCTCTCGGTTGGAGGCAAAGTGAATCATGGAAGCCAAGCAAATGGCTTAGCCGGTGAGTCTGGTCATCTTGCCGGCCGATTAGCGCTGGTGTGGCGCCTCCTCTTAAGCTGGATCTCCTTTCTCTTCTTTTTCCCCTACGGAAAATACATCAGTGAGTTCCAATTTTTCAAGTGCTTCTTCTCTGATTTGGGGATCTCGGTTTTGGGAGGATCTAGAGTTCTTGAGTTACCGTGGTGGATCTTTCACCATTGTGGGTGAGCTCTCAATCCTTTGACTGGCGAGCTTAATCTCTGGGAAGAAGAAGAACATTTATTTGGTTCATCGGTTGTTTGGTGCTCGGTGGTGAGACGCACTCGGCCAGTGTGTTCTTGTTGTCTTGTGTGGCATATCCTAGTACCTCAATTTCGTGATTCGGTGTGTCCCGAAACGCGAAGAAAGACATTGTACCTCCGATGACCACGTCATCTCACCGCGGCTCAGCAGGGCGCTAGGTTTTCTGAGACAGCGCCCTATGGGGTGCCTTGTCTGGTTTGCCTCTCGGTGGTTCTGAGTACCACCGGCTTTGTGAGTATCTCTGTACCATCTGTTGTGAGTCATTTTGCATATATATACTATACTGGTTCAAATCTAGAATTGATTTGTTGATTAGCACTGGGAGATATTGCAAGTGATTCTGTGGATTCAGTTAGCTCGGTGATGGTTGTCAAAGTCTGAGATTGAATTGATAATAGAAATAGACTTGAGCCATATTTTTATGCTTTCTAGTGTTAGTTTTATATAGCATCTGTCTTTCTTTCTATTGTTCAGTGTTAGCTGAAAGGAGGTTGATCATTTGTTTATGTGAGATTGTCTCTCTGTGAATTTTTGCACGGTTGTTATCTTATGTCAACTTGGCTTGTGGCTGATATAGTTGAGTATTCTCTGTTGTCTTCAACATTGATATTCTGGTTAACAAAAGGTCCTGTGCTGTTTTGTGTTTTTATTTATAGTGATAAATAAATGATTCTCTGGACCGAAAGTTAAAGCTGTTGCTTTGAAATAAAATTTGACATACTAGAAAAGCATTAGTTTGGGCTCAAGATCTGTTTTGTAATTGTCGAATTCAATTAATGAAGAGAACAGACCTTAGTGCTGAGATGGCCAAATTTGTATCTTGTGCAACTCGCCATCTGAGAGCTCTCATTAACTTCAAATATCTGAGATTTATGCTAATATCTTACATATACATGTGGTATATATTTAGCTTTTCATTCAGCTTAAATGCCTTGGAGGTTTTATTTTTGCTCATGTTAGCTTGGTCATTTATGTGCTGGTAGTTTAAGGCTTTATTGTCTTATGATCTTGATGGAATTAATTTTGAGTATTTGCTAAAACCACATATTCTACAACACAAACTGCATGTCGTCTCATACTTTACAGCCTGTTTATTCCCTCTATCACTGCATTACTTTTTCATATCTTCATAATACTACTACATGCGAGCAATTGCCCAAAAAAATGGTGTCCATTGATATTGCCTCCACCGAGGCGCACGCAGAGCTACTAGTCATATATGGCTTCAACCCATTTTGGCCTTACCAACCATGCCTACAATGCTTAGCATCACTAACCCAGATTCTCTCACGTCTGGCACAATTTGGGATGGAGATGCTCTAACAGATCCCATCCTGTAACGGATCAGTTTTGTGTTCATTTGAAACTTTATTGAATTTTGTGGATTTTCAAAAAAAATGATGCATTTTGTGAAATTGCAACTTGGTTGCATTTCAAAAGTCAAATCAAAATCCTTGCCTTAAATGGAATAAATAAATCTACAAGAAAATTTAAGTGCCAAAATCCCTTTAAATTTGAATTTCCAATTCAAATTTATCCTTGAAATAATTCAAACAAAAGCAAACACTTTTCGTTCCATCTTCCCCTCAAAGTGAACCCACCTCCTGTCGGCCCAATTTCTTTTCCTCTACCAGCCTCTTACGCTTGTCGTGGCCTATTCTTCCACGCAGCACCTCCTTTGCATCATGCGTGCCGCCTCCTTCTCTCTCCTCTCTTCCCTATGCACGGTCCACTTGATCCAACTCCTCGCGTTCTTGCTTCACCAGGCACGCCACCGCTTTCTCCCTTCGCTGCTGTTCGGTGGTCCTTAGCCCCACCTGTCAGTTGCTACTGTTCATCGCCTTCCCTACCAGTTCGCTAGTGTCGCTCGCTCTCTCTCTTCTCTCTGTGCTCCATCAAAGCAAGCACTTGAGTGCACTGGCGCGACAGACCTCGAGTGAAATGATGCGTCGCGACCTTGTCTTGTCACCGCGTCAGCTTGCCAGCCTTAATGCGCACTCACTTGCGAGATCTTGCCGTTCAGCTGCGACATTGCCGCCACCTTCTCCCCTCTCCGTCGCTATAAATTCCCTCCCGAGTGCGTCATCATATACACCTCGATGTCCACTCTCGCTCTATCTCGCTCAATCATCAGGAACACGCCGACGATCGAGCGCCAGATCCACCACTGCCCTAACCGTCGCTGCCCTTTCCTCGTTGCCTCGGTGAGCCCCGACCTTGAAGGTCATGATCTTTGGTATCGCTTCACTCTCCTCTTGCTGATGCTCCTCTTCTTTTTTTCAAGTTGGTGCACCAGAGCGCTGAAGCCCCATCATCCTCACCATCGGAACAATGCTGTCGCCGAGCCCCTTCTTCCCCTTTTCGTCTCTGGTAAGCCTTTCACCCTCCCCTTCATGTCATATCTTGTTCCTCCCTCCCGCAAACCCTTTAATCAAAACAGTGAAGCCTCAAAGCCTCTGTAGCGTCGCCACCGCGACCACCTTTGTCCTCACTATTGGCCGCTACAGTCCTTGCTACTCCAATGCGCCTTTTCGCATGCCGCTGCCGTTATTAGCATTACCGTAGCATGTAGTTGCTCCCCAGAAATTTAGTTGCAAACCAATAGAACTGTAGCGATGTTTTCCCCATCAACATAGTAGCATCGCCGCTGCCTCTCCATCACGTCGCCACCTCGGGCCACCTCCCGACACAGCGCCGCCACCAATAACTTCGTCCTTGTCCCCGTATCCCATTTTGCCCCTCCCGGTTGTCAGCTAAGCCCCACCTCGCCAACGACGACCTCCACCCGAGCCGGCCATGGAGTTCCTCTGTTTCTGCTCTGTACTAAGGACGATGCTAATATGGCATCGCCACGTGGACCGTCATTAGTGTTAACCGGTTTAGTTAGCGTTAAGTAGTTAGTTAGTGTATGACAGTGGGTCTTACGCAATTAGAAGTTAATTTAAACCATAGGGTTAAGGAGATTAGTTCATAGAATGAGTTTGTGGACCACTAGTCACTAACTAGTGGGCCCGAGCCTTTGTGCATCATTGAGTGGACTAGGTCCAAGTGGACTGAGGCCTCACCAATCCGTCTCTCGAGATTTCCCGATTAAAAATAAAGAGAAAAAAATGCGATGGACCCCACCTATTAGTCACAGGGGAATTGCTTAAATGAAAACAAATTTAAAAGAAAATAAAATCCTAGTGGGACCCACCTGTTAGGATTTTCAGATTATCTGGAATTTCCTCTTGGGTCAAATTTTGTTGAGATCGTTCTCTCACATTTTAAACCCAAATGATTTCATTTTTATTTCTAAATTCAATATCATTCCAACAGTACCAAAATCATAATTTTTGGAGTTCATTTGAATATGAGTATTTATTTGAAGTCATCGTTTTTGCGTTAAATAGATTCAAACATTGCCGAAGACCTCGTTACTGCTTCAAGTCAAGACCAAGACTAATCCACACTTGAGAAAGGCAAGTCCTTACTATTGATCATATTGAACCTACTTTTCAAATGCAAAGTATTTCAGATCAAATTATTACTTGCATGTTCATTATTATTTATGAAATGTTATGTTAAATGTTGATGCCTAGTTATACCAAAGTTTGATTATCATTATGAATCCTCTCCTTGATTGTTGATACCGTTATTACCTTGTCACCCTAAGAATAATTATTACATGAGTAAAACTCCCATTGTTAAATGAACAAGATGCAACTTTAACCATTCAGTTCTAACGTTGACAATTGACACACCAACCCTGACATATGACATGTAAAATTTTAAAATATGATAAATTTTGGGAATAAATTATCATATAGAACCAACTGCTAAAGATTATATTCGGAAATATAACGGGGAAAGAAATAAGAAACCTTCAGAGTCTTCACCCTTGGTAAATACAAAGGAACCCTTCAGCAATTTAGCCCACGAAATACTTATATCCAGATTGAGTTTTAAAACCAAGCAAACATTGTCTTGCCTAGGACCAGACATCCTAGAATTAGTTTGCAAAAAATATCAAGAGAGACAAATGAAGGTATTCTCAGATCTCCAAGAATACTTCATTAGCCTATACGAGGGGAAAAGACATAACCCTAGTATCAAAATTAATATCCTTACCTTTTCACTCCTCCACTTTGACAATCAAACGATTTTCCAGCCATATCACTAATTTATAATATTAAGAGCAGAGATAGATCTCAAATTCTTCCAAAAACTACAAACAAGAGCCCACAAATATATTTCTCTTTAAGGAATCATAGACCAGAGTTTAGTCCATATCATTTATGGCACACTAGATCAAATTTTTGAATCAGATCTTGGGATCGTAGTTAAAGAAGCATGTAAGAGGTTGTCGTTTCTTAGGGGAAAATATAAAATTATCTTCTATTGCACCCTTCCAAGGTTCACACCACCAATAAGACCAGCAATGCATGATATTTATATTCTCAAAAATGGTTTCAAAATTCCTAAAAGAAAGACAGGTATCCTGACAGAAGGACAAAAAGAGCTTTTCTCTCAAAAAACAAATCATGATAAGTGGCAATGGTTCAAAGAAGCTATGGAAATTAAAGAGAGCATTTATCTAGAAACCACATACCAGATGGTTTTTCAGAATAAAATAATGAATATTTGGTGTGGTGGAAATTATGGTTTCTTGTATAAAGGTGTTGGGCGTCTGATAAAACCAGATTATGGCGAAGACACCTTAATTAGGAAAGAATATCGGTAAATGCTAGATTGGTATGAAATACTGCAACCAGATGAAGATGAAGGCACAACTTCTACACCAATTACAGATGATGATAGTGAATAGCAATAATTATTCACTACAAATCATCTCCAACAAGAAGAATATTTAAGGGTAACCCTATAAAGGTACGCCAATATTGATAGGGCGATATCAATTATTCGGGCATAGAAGACTATATCAGCAAACAGACAAAAACGAAGACACCAGAAGATGGCAACGTGGTTTAACCTTATCTAAAAAGTTAGGCACGTATGCATCTCTATCCTGAAGCAGAAGAATGCATCGTGGCATAAAGGACATGCACTATATGCACCAGAAGCTTTCGAAGCCACTAGAAGAGTGCATCGTGACATATTATTTTTAAAAAGGACATGCACGTATGCACCTCTATCCTTAAAGCTTTGAAAGCCTATGTCTCATAGCTCTACTAAAATAAAGGAGAAGAAGGCTCCTCCTGCGGCTATAAAAGGGAACGTCAGCCAGCAGAAGAGGGCATTGGGTAGAACATCATCGGGTAGAACAGCATCAGGTAGAACATCAAAGATCAAGCTAAGCATAGGGGAAAGAGTATTAGCCTTCCACTAGTAGTGCACTCTCTCTTTAGTGCTTAGTAGAAAAATACCATTGTAAGATAGTCATCTAGAAGAAAAGCTTGTAATATTTCCAGTATAAGGTACCTCTCTGTCTTTGTTTTAATTGTCGGGTTTCCCGAAAGGGAAAACCATATGTAAACTATTTTGTTGGAATGAAGTATTTTTCCTTTGAAAATCCCTTAGTCTTTTTTAGTCTGATCATATGAGGCAATGTTTTATGCTAAGAACTCTATAGGAGAAACCTCTTCGGCGGTTCTCCAGTAAGCTCTGAGTTTGGCTGTGTAGGGAGAACATTGAGCCCTGAGTTTGCATTATTCAGTAATCAAAATACTATTGAATACTTCTCGAGCCGTCTTCTCCTTTATTTTAGTAGAGCTAGGAGACAGGCTTTCAAAGCTTTAAGGATAGAGGTGCATATGTGCATGTCCTTTTTAAAAAGAATATGCCACGATGCACTCTTCTGGTGGCTTTGAAAGCTTCTGGCTGGTACATATAGTGCATGTCTTTTATGCCACGATGCATTCTTCTGCTTTAGGATGGAGATGCATATGTGCCTAACTTTTTAGATAAGGTTAAGACACGTTACCATCTTCTGGTGTCTTCATTTTTGTCTGTTTGCTGATATAGTATTCTATGCCCGAATAATTGATACCATCCTATCAATATTGGCATACCTTTATAGTGTTACCCTTAAATATTCTTCTTGTTGGAGATGATTTGTAGTGAATAATTATTGCTATTCACTATCGTCATCTGTAATTGGTGTAGAAGTTGTGCCTTCATCTTCATCTGGTTGTAGTATTTCATACCAATATAGCATTTGTCGATATTCTTTCCTGATTAAGGTGTCTTTGCCATAATATGGTTTTATTAGGCGCCCAACACCTTTATACAAGAAACCATAATATCCACCACACCAAATATTCATTATTTTATTCTAAAAAACCATCTGGTATGTGGTGTCTACATAAATGCTCTCTTTAATTTCCATGGCTTCTTTGAATCGTCGCCACTTATCATGATTTGTGTTCTGAGAGAAAAGCTATTTTTGTCCTTCTGTTAGGACACCACTCTTTCTTTTAGGAATTTTGAAACCATTTTTGATAATATAAATATCATGCATTGCTGGTCTTATTGGTGGTGTGATCCTTGGAGGGGTCGAATAGAAGATAATTTTGTATTTTTTTCTAAGAAACGACAATCTCTTACATGCTTCTTTAACTGCGATCCCAAGGTTTGATTGAAGAATTTGATCTAGTGTGCCATAAATGATATGGACTAGACCCTGGTCTATGATTCCTTGAAGAGAAATATATTTGTGGTTTGTGGGCTCTTGTTTGTAGTTTTTGGAATAATTTGAGATCTATCTCTGCTCTTTATATTATAAATTTGTGATATGGCTGGAAAATCGCTTGATTGTCAAAGTAGAGGAGTGGAAAGGTAAGGATATTAATTTTGATACTAGGGTTATATCTTTTCCCCTCGTTTAGGTTAATGAAGTATTCTTGGAGATATGAGAATACCTTCATTTGTCTCTCTTGATATTTTTTTCAAACTAATTCTAGGATGTCTGGTCCTAGGCAAGACAATGTTTGCTTGGTTTTAAAACTCAATCTGGAAATAAGTATTTCGTGGGCTGTTTCATTTGTATTTACCAAGGGTGAAGACCTTGAAGGTTTCTTATTTCTTGCTCCTTTATATTTCTGAATATAATCTTTGGTAGCTAGTTCTATATGATAATTTATTCCCAATATATTTCTAACTTGAGTTAATGCTTCGTCAATATTTGCATATTTTTCCAAGATATTCCTCCTGCTAATCTTGAATCTATCATTTGAGCTATTATTTCTTCAAATGGTATAAATATGTCTGGTATTTTACCTTCAAATACCACATATAAAGGCTTCAGTTCCATAATTTCAGGATTTTGTGAAATAGATATTGCCTTATTTGACATATGAAAGTATTCAGCGAGGCTATTTAGTATTGATAGCATATAGCCTTTATCTTCACGCTTATTGTTGTATTGGTACAAAAAAATTATCCAATATACACTCTTGTATTTCATCGATAATTATATGGTCCTTTGACTTAAATTTGTATGAATTTTGTGGGAATATTTTAAGCTTATTATCAACTCCAAAGCTGAAGAATTCAATCCCATTATAATTCATTGTCCTCTTCATACCTGCAAAATGGAGATAACAGGTCAGGCAATTCATTATCTTAAGTATTTCTTCAGATATTTGGATATTTTCTAATCTTTGAACAATTCTTTCTATATCCTTTTTAGATTTTATATTTCTATACCTATTGGGTGCAAATGATTGTAGCCCAATGCAATCTACACAAGAATTTGTCTTATAATATTCTTCTATATTTGCACGAAGCTCATCTTTTATTTTTATTTCAGGGAGTGTGTTGCTTTGAAAATCAAGATTAGAAGTTTCTAAATGTTGTTGAACTGGAGATTATAAATGTTGCTGAACTGGAGATGGAGGTGTCTCACCACGCTTTCGCACTTCTGAGA
Organism: Phyllostachys edulis; assembly: GCA_036346405.1. Lineage (NCBI taxonomy): Eukaryota > Viridiplantae > Streptophyta > Magnoliopsida > Poales > Poaceae > Phyllostachys > Phyllostachys edulis. The sequence goes on from CM070566.1 coordinate 22,006,712, forward strand.
TATATGGAACATTATCTTGATATGGAATGAACATGATTCCTTGTTTATGTATAATTGTGCTCTATAGTGAATATTGTAAAAATCTAAGACTAATTATCATATCGTCATTTATCATTGATAAATCTCTTATCGTAATTTCATCTATTATATATTTTGTACCATTTATGTACATTTCAACATTATATGCTAATTGGTTATGAATCTTTTTTATTCTTGACATATATGTGGATATCTCTTTTTTATCATCTATTATCCGAACTATTTCAGACATTTTATAAAATATTTATCATGGATAATATTTTTTGTACATCCTGTATCTACTAATGCTAATATTTTAAAGGTAATATTTGGTTTTAGCTTTACCTTTATCGAATTCTTATTCCTAATATATCTTTAAAAGGTAATTTAACTATATATTTATTTCCAAAATTAGTTATAGCGTCCTCTAATTGGATCATCTTAGCCCCTTTGCTATCTTTTAATATTATTGTTTGTTCTTTAAACTTAGTGTTTTCTATAATTTTATCTTCTTGTAGCCCTTTTGTGTTTATATGATTTTTTAGTTCTTCTATCTCTACTTCTAAATTATTTATCCTGCTTTCTAATATTCTAACTCTACTAGACAATATACTTTCATCCGGTTCTAATTCTATTTCCTTTCTCCATCTTTGATCTTTTGCCTTTAAACAAACAGAACATGTTTGTTTTAGACATAAACTACAAGTAGCTCTATTTTCTTGGCTTGGATAATATATACAGAAAGCATATTTTATATTATAATATCCTTTTCCTTTGATCCGATTATGTTCACAGTTTACTTGATCCATCATTTCAACTTTTAGACCAGCTAATTCATCTATTAAGTCTATTTCATCATCACTTGATTCATATTCGTCTTCATTATTCCTAATCTCTTCTGCTTTCTATTATTGAATATATTGACTCATCATTTTTATTTGATCATCACATACTAACATATTTTCATTTATACTATATATTATTAGAACTCTTTCTTGTTCTTCATACTTACTAGAATATCTCTTCTGGTTCTTATTAGGACAATTTGTACTTAAATGATCAGGTGAATTGCATATAAAACATCTACATGTTTTATCATAATTTTTCCTGGGATTATAGCGCCTTAAATTTCTTTTATGCAAATATGGGATTTTATTATCTGATTTTCTTAGAAAAAAAATCTTTTCTTTGTCTTGAATTTATTATATCCTTTATTTTGGGGTTTACAATATTTCCAATTGGTAGGTCTATCTTCTCCATAAGTTAATGGTATTTGGACTATCTTATTACAAAAATCATAATCTGCATATTTCATGGATCTTTGAGTCTATATATTTGTACATACCTTTTTAATTGCTTAAATCTGAATGTTATGGCTTGAGATATATTAATGATGGCACCTTCAGTTTCTTTCTTATATTCATCATATATCATGCTTCCTAAAGTGTTAGATAATTTATTAAAATATCTTTCAACTATACCTTTATTGTAGCCTTGTTTGGCAGTATTAGCATTATATAGATAATGTTGTGAAAATTCTTTTATTCCTTTCCAATTTGTCAATGTTAATTTCTCTCTCTCTCTCTCAATCTTTCATTCTGTAATGTAGTATATCCTAATTCTGGATCTTCTGCTATAACAATATTTGATATTATTGTAACACCCTAGTTACACAGAAGCCAAGATATTACCTAAAAGACTAACATACATCAACAACATGAAATACTTTCATCCATCTATCAACTAATAACCAGTAAGAATCAACAATTGATAGAATGAACATAAGAATTGAAATAGAATTTAATAACATACCATACTCTATTTACCTAATCATGAAGAATCATCTATGATAATCATATCAATAGACTATACAAAGATCTTAGGCAATTACCATTTCAATCATATCATAAGAAAAGATAACATCAACCATCATACTCTAGTTATTACAATCCAAAGATTATCGAAAGAAAGGTAATAACAGGTTCATATAATTAACAAGTGAATAGTGTGAAGTGAATGAATGATTTGTGACTATTCCCTCCCAAGCATGTCGTCTTCGATGTTTACCTAAAACAAGCAAGCATAGCAAGAATGAGTCCACGACTCAGCAAGTACAACAGAATAATATGAACCATACTGAATAAGAACGTAATAGAATGAACGAGTAAGAACAAAACATCACATAATAGAATTCGAATATAGAATGAACGAATAGGAACATATCATCACATGATAGAATTTAAATGTAGAATGAACGGATATGAACATAACAGTCATATCATATAATATGAATTTAGAATAACAGAAAACATATAAATGAATGAAATGCATGAACTCCACTTCTGCTTATACCGGTATAGCCAGTGACACACCTGTCGGTGTTCACTTAGGCCTGTATTTAACAAAATACGGGGATCCAAGGCCCATATGAAGAACGTTTCATACATAGATCCAAATCTGCCCACATTGGAATGGTGGGTCTTACGTGCCCATACTGGAATTGATGGGTCTTTACATTTCACTCTCGTGGATGAAACATGAACAATGAATGAATGGAATGAATTATGAATAATGAAAGACATCATCTCATTAAACATGGATTAACGAACGTGAAAAGAACATAAAACATTGAATCTACTCATGGATCATAGAAATAATAGTATGAACAAGCACTCAGTATTCACCAACAATAAGAATCACAAGGTACTTGCCTATATTGGAATAATGAGACTTCACTACCCACTCCCGTGGGTGTATATGAAAGAAGGAATGAATGAATATATCGAACGTAAACATATTACCGAATAATCATGGTATATCAATTGTGAAGGGAAACAAGAAATACCAGAAATACCCATTGCACATTCGTCAATCAAGTGGAACAAATAGCAATCAAGACAAATCAATTGTACTTGCCTTTCGAACTACGATGCATTAGGAGGCAAGGACGAAGCCACTAATCTCGAACCCTCTCCTCCTACACAATTGAATTACTTGAATAAGGAACCACGTGAATAGGACGTCACTCGAAACGCTTGATCGCAGCATCCTAACCCCAAGGTTCACAAACTCGATCTACCCAATTAAACCAACAGTCTAGCGCGACGATAAACGGGATAGCAGAACTAAAAACATCATAACTTTTGATCTGAGACTCGAAACGGAGTGAGCTCAGATCCTATGGAAATATAACGAAAATATCTACATTAAACTAGTTGGGTGAATTCTCTAAATCGGCCAAAATATTAGGCTAACAATTAGATGAAATTCTATTATAGAATCTGCCTAACAGAAATAGACAGCAGTAAAGAAATGATCATATCTTTTGTTCTACAAATCCAAATAGAGTTTTCTTTATCAATCTGGAAAGATGATAAAATTATCTACAGAAATATTTTTGGGCAATAAGTCTGAATTTGATCCTAACCAAATCATATTTTAATAAATATCTTTACTCATAATTCTTGTCAGATTTCAGGACAGCAGGAAATAATCTATCATAACTTTTGAACCGTAAATCGAAATTTAGTGATCTTGGAGGCTACAAAAATCTAAGAACGATTCCCACATAGACGAGATCTTCAAATTCGTGACCTAAACACATGAAAACCGTCGCGCAAGGTACTGGACAGAATTGATCTAATTGCAGCAGGGAACCGATCTACTAAAAGTAATCGAATTCGCATCTATTATGAATCATACAGCGAAGGATGGCTTTCGTTACCCTTGTAGAACCCCAGGAAGACGCTGAACAAAAACCCATGAAGAAGCTCTCCTTCCTCTCCCTTCTTCTCTCTTCTCCCCCTTCCTTCCTCTTCCTTATGGCCACCAATCTGCAGGGAAACACAGAAGATAGCGAGGGACGGCCAAGGGCATGGCTCTTTGAGTGGCATGGGTATCAGAGGTGGGTGGAGGCACTGAGTGGTACGGAAATCTTGTGAGCAGACTAGGGTTTGTGGCTTGATCCCCCTTCCTTGCCTTCAAGTGGGCTACCACCTTCCATGGGCCATGGGCCTCTAAGGTAGCTCTTTCCCCATGACTATGGGTTGGCAGCCCAAAACTCTCTAAAAAATCTGAATTTTGAACTTATTTCCATCTCTAAACTTTGTTGCATTCGATATTGAATAAATTTCCCTCTCCCAAATAATATTCTCTCTAATTAGAATTTGAGGTATTACAATTATGTTAGCAAAATTGTATGGATTACTATCTGCTCTTTTTAATTCTTCATAAAGACTATGATTTTTTCTACCCATTGTTCTCATAAAACTTTTATAGTTTCACCTAGAAAAGTTTCTAAATAAGTTATCATATCTTCAACTTTATTTCCTATATTATGCTGATTTTGTATATATTTTTGCACTATCAGGCCTTTCCACAGGCTTATTATATTTGGCCAGTCTATAGGGTCATGTGTAGCTAAGTTTAGTATTGCGTCATCATTCTTATGGTTTTGAAATTTTATGGCTCTTTCAAACTCTCTTCTCTTAGATCCCATATGTCTGTATTGTCCAGGGATATAATTATATGAATGATCTTCTTTTTCTAGAGGCCATGTTCCTGCTACTCTGGATGGTCTCTTCATCTCTCCTTCATTTTTTACTGAATTTTCATGATATCTTCTTTTCTTTCCTCCCCCTACTTCTACTTCCATTGCTTCCATTGCATTATCTAAATTATGTAAACTTATCACATCTAAGGAGTCTATGAAATTACTATATTGTTCCGAGGCATCTGTAATTTCTTCTTCAATGCATATTTCACTCGTTAATTCATCTTCTTCTTCATAGCTTTCTAATAGTAGTTTTTCATTTGTTTCCCATTGTTCTTCTTCACTTACTATTTCTTCTTCTTTAGTATCTTCATTTCCTACTTCTTTTCACTTAGTTTGTTTATCTTAACACATTGTACTTCGAATTATCTATAGCTAATTCTTTATCATTTTAACTTTCTTAACCTATATATTTCTCTAGTGAAATAGAGTTCTTTATCTCTTAATATAGGCCATTCACCTATCATTGTATTATTATATTCTTCAGCTACAAGTTTTAATTTTCTTTCATAATGTTTTATTTCGCTATCTAAATCTAATTTTTCCATGAATTCAGGATATACTATGTCTTCTATTATCTTCAATATCTTGTTCAGATGTAACTAAGTCTAAATCATCTAAAGCCCTTGCTTTATAATTTATAAATCTAATACTAGTACTTCCTTTATTATTTTGATAACTTATGTAATTTTGGGTTGCTTTAAAACCTTATTTTACATTAAATTACTTATATTCTATTCTTCTCCTGCTCTTTCTTCTGAACCAATTCTTAAGGGACTCATGAACTTTATACTTTTGGATTGCATACTCTCAATTATATCATTCACATTTACTTTGTATTTAGATCCACTAACTAATAAATTTGTTCCTTTGAAATCTTCATAACCTTTAGTTTGGAATCCAAACCTCTTTTTTCTATAAATTCCTTTATAGGCATCATTAAATCTGGAGCTATGTAGGTTATTAAACTATTTTCATTCATATCACCTTCTAAGAATCCTAATGCCGCTTTATTTACTGTGTCACATCTTTTATCCAACAAAGTTATTAGGACTTTTGTTCCTAATTTTTTTCCTTGTCATACCTTTAATTCCTATAATATACATTCCTTGATGTATATATTTATAACCTGAATATTTTAACCCGTTTTCAATTTGTTTACTTACAATCCTTAATTCAACTGGTTGTGATAAAATACTTAATTCTACTTCTCTAGATATTCTATATAAACCGGTCTTGCTTTCAAACATACCCATATGATATATCTACTTGGCTTTTATTTTTCTTAAAGTATCCTTTTGATATCTTTCTAGATCTTTTTCTAAATTTACGACTTCTTTCAGATTATCAATATCTTCACTCTTACATTTTATTTTATCTATTAAAATTAAAGGTCTAGCATCTTTATCTACTAAGAAGAGTGTGTTATCTCTTTTACCAAAGCTTTTAGATATATCCATCTTTCTAAATTTATGGCTCTAGTGGGTGTAACTATTTCTGATGAAGCTAGCATTATCTCCTTACTTCTTTCCTCAGTATCAATTTTATTCAAGATTCAAACCAACAATTGAAGGATAGTATTATTTTGTCTTATTATTACTTTAGAATCTTCTTTAAGAGATTCGTAGTTTGAGAAGCCAATAGGATGCTCAAGATATTTCTCTGTTTTTTGTAACGCTTTGTTGTATTCTGACATACAATTAAGAGAGAACCAAAGTTTTAACTTCTAATAAATGCTTAATTTTAAATACTTCTTGATCTAGATCTTTTAGGTCTTCTAAGGGTCATATAGCTTCTTTTTTGGCGAACTAATATTTCATAAAGGATCTAGTTTCTTGTATATTAAAGCAACTTCTTCTTTAATATAATCGTTGTTTTGAACAATTTTATTTTGTTGTACCTTACTTTCTTCTAATATTTATAGAACTAAATTTATATTTTTATTTATAAGAAAATAATGTTCAAACTTCTGATTATGTTCTTTATGCAATTTTTCTAACTTTAGTTCCAAGTCGCCCGTCTTTTGCCCCAAGTTATATAAAATTATATAATAAGTCAACAAGCAAATTTAATTGGCTATGTGAAGTATGCCAACTATACTCTTCAGAAGGGTTTATTCTGCACTTTATATTGATATTATCCTTTGTATTGATAAATTTCCCGAGTAACTTCTAGGTTTAAATATTTTAGCTTTTCAATGATTACTAACCTCGCTCTGATATACAACCCTGAACTTTTCGAAAAGTCCGAAAATCAACCTTAAACTACAAAACCGACATCCTACCCCCCAAACTATCAAAACCATTCATTTTACCCCTTCAACCCAAAGCAGAGGCGGTTTTGGGTGATGTGACTCTGACGTGTCAATGACGGTTTTTGCTGGATAAATTAGGCCCACATGTCACCCCACTTTTCCTTTCTTCCTCTTTCTCTCTCTCTCTCCCCCTCCGTGCCTTCACAGCCGCCCTCCCTCCTTGTCTCCCTCTCCCACGCCTCCTCCTCCTCCCGAGTCGCCTCCTCCGCCCCTCTCCATGCCCCCGAGCCGCCTGCCTCCTCCGCTCACGTCCTCCCCGCCACCTCCTCCTCCACGACCTTAGTAGCCGCCTCCCTCCTCCTTGGCTGTTGCAAATTGCCTCCTCCCATGATGCCCCGCCGCCTCCTCCTCCCACGCCCTCCCCAGCGCCTCAGAACACCACGGCTATTTGGAAGCCAAGATGTCACTTAAATACTCTAACATACTGACCACATTGTGGAAGAATCGAATGATATAACATCTAAAGGCATAAATAAAACAACCCAACATGGAAAAGGTATCCTTCTTTCACCATTTAAATGTATTTATTACATTCATCGTTAAACAAGGTTCACAAGCAATAATAAATCAACAGTATCAAGGAGAAGGTATCCTTCCTTCTCCATCTAAACTTATTTATTACAGTTAATAATAATAAGTGAAAGATAGAACTAATTTATAATCTTGAAATTGAATAGGATCTTTGTGGAATGAGTAGTGCGTGTCTACTCCCTCCCAAATGAGCCAACATCAGTGATTACCTAAAATAAATAAATAAACAAACAAGTGTGAGTCCAAGACTTAGCAAGTACAGTGAATAAATGGAACATACCACAAACATTAACAAGTCAATATCATTGAACCATAAGAAGAAATCACCAGATCAGTATTTGAATGAATGGAATGAATGAAGTGAATGGAATGGAGGGACTACACACATGCATATACGGTATTGCTAGTGACACACCCGTCGGTGTTCACTTAAGCTCGCATCTTAACAAAAATGCGGATCCAAGTCCCGTATGAAGAACATTTCATACGGTGTCCCAAAACGCCCACATTGAATAGTGGGGCCCACATTGGAATGGTGGGTCTTACGTGCCCATCCTGGAATTGATGGGTCTTTTAATCCACTCCGTGGATGGAACATGAATAATGAATGCATGGAATGAAATATGTATATTGAAAAGACACGCTCCCTAATCATGGAGATAACACACATATAGAAGGAACATGAGCTTAAATATTATCATCTCCAACCATGGATTCAACACATATGAAAGGCCATAGACAATCCAACTTCTCTTGAATCATAAGAACTCACAGTATAATCATAAAAGCATTCATCAATCACAATTATTAAGATAAGCAATGTACTTGCCTCCCGCGATGCGACGCGTTAGCAGGAAAAAGTGGTGCTTCTAAACCCGAAGCTTCACCTCCTAAACAATTAAATAACTGAAATAAAAACATGATGAACACGACACTACTTAACAACGTTCTACATCGCTTCCCCGGTGAATCAAGATTTATCTAGAAACCCTAAACTGAAACCCACGCATTCAGTCAAATAACGCCACTGGACAGCAGCACGGTAAACAACATATCTCTTGATCTGGAACTCCGAATGAGGTGAATCCAGTTTCTGTAGATTTTTAACTAACAAATCTACAATACTCTAGTTGACAAGATGATCCAATTCGGCCAAATTAGTATGCTAACAGACAGATGAACTTTCAGCACAGAAACTGTCTAACAGCATAAACATCAGCACTAAAACGATCATAATTTTTAATCTATAACTCCGAATTGATCGTTCTTTAACAATATGGAAAGTTTATAAAATTACCTACAATAACCTAGTTGGGTGAAAACCCAGATTCTTCCAATTACATTTTCATATTTTACGAAATAACAAAACAGATTAATCTCGTCAGAAATCTGCACAGCAGATACTAAATCTATCATAACTTTTGACTCGAGCGACGGAATTAGGTGAACTCGGTGGCCACAGAAAGTTAAGAACATAATCTAGATATCTCTAGGAGATCAACGCTTCTGATTCGGCCTCTAAGATGTCGAAACAGCCCGCGCAATATACTGGACAGATTTGATCTACTGCAGACAGACTTTGATCCAATCAAATCTAACCGGTTTTGCATCTATTCTTAATTAAACAGCGAGGAACGACTCGTTACCCTTGAAGAACCTTAGGGAGGCGCTGAACGATCCCCACGAAGAAGATCCTCGTCCCTCCTTTCGCCAACCAATCTGCAGTCCCTCCTTCTCCTTCCCTTGCGAACACCTATAGCGGGAAGGGGCGGCTCAAGAGGCAGGACACTGTAGCACCGCGCACTGTAGCAGAGTCTACTGTAGCTACAGTACCAGCCTAGGGTTTTCCCTTCTTTTATAGGTGGCCGGCCCCCATGGGCCTCTGAGGCCAAGGCCCGAGGCCAGTTGCAAGTGCGAAAAACTCCTCTTTCTTAATTCTATTCTTCTCTTTTGAATGATTTCTTCTTTAGAATAAGTCGGGGTATTACTGCCTCCTCCTCCTCGACCGTCGCGGCCGCCTCCCTCCTCCTTGGCTCTGCAGCTTGCCCGCCTCCCCCCCCTCTCGTGCCCCCGAGCCACCCCGCCGCCTCCTCCGCCCGTCCTCCCCGCCTCCTCCTCCTAACCGCCCTTGCCGCCCCTCCTCCTTAGGCTGCCGCCACCGCCTCCTCCCCTCCTCTCCTCACCACCTCCTCGTCCTCGTCCCTCCTCCCTCGCCACCGCCACTGTCTCCCCTCCCTCGCAGCACCAAGTGCGCCATCGACCAGATCTCCAAATTGGGTGGCTGGCCGGCCAATTCCTTCGTCGCAGAGGTGTTCTTCCCCATTCTCAAACATCGTGGCCGCTAAGGAGACCATGGGCCACGCCATGTGCGCAGTCCATCATGCTCACTAGCGACGCGCAACAGGCGGTGGAGCCACGACCGATTCCGCGTGAACCGGAGTCAAGAGGCGATCGCGCTAGCCTTGCCTCGTGGGCGCCGCGTTTGATCACGGCGGTCGGTGGGCGTCGCATTTCGAGATCACGGCCGCCGGTGGGCGTCGCGCTTGAGATCCGCGGCTCGCGCGAGCCTCGTCGGCCCCGCAGTGCGCGGCCCACGCGCATAAGCGGCTACTCAAGGCGTCGGAGATAAGTGGTGCGCTGTCGAGGCTTCGGTGGCGGGGTCAACGTTAGTCGGCCGACGCGTCGATGGACGAGGCCGATGATCAGGCCGCTCAAGCCCGCCGGTCGATTCGCCAGGTGGCTCGATCAAACCAAATCGTGTCGGCCAGGCGGTGTGTGTTGAGAGATGTTGGTGATAGGAGAAGCACTGGTGCAATATGTTGGTGAGTCGAATGAGAGGAAGAGGAAGGAATGAGAGGATGAGATGTTTGACATGTGGACCCCATTGACACGTTAGCGCCCGTCACCCAAAACCGCCTCTGTTTGGGTTGAGGGTAAAATGAATGGTTTTGATAGTTGAGGGTGTAGGATGTCGGTTTGTAGTTTAAGGTTGATTTCGGACTTTTCGAAAAGTTCGAGGTTGTAAAATAGACTTTACCTATATATATATATATATATATATATATATATATATATATATATATATATATATATATATATATATATATATATATATATATATATATATATATATATATATATGAAAATGATATGGCACTCACAGAGTACGTACTCCCTTCTCATATACCACTTAAATCGTATGATAATACTTCCTTATCAATTTGAGCATACTTCAATAATGATTATAAGATACCCCAAAGAGAGTTCCATAAAAAATCATTAAAGTCCACCTTTTATAGCAAAATTTGTGTATATACTTCTTTTACATATGAAAAATGGTATATAGCAAAAATAAAGGACTCTAATGAAAAATTTTCAATCAAGTCGCATTGAAGTATCTTATAATTGATGTTTAAGTATATTGAAAATGATACGTTAGTTTAAGTGGTATATTCGAAGGGAGTATGTACTCTGAGAATCTAAATCGTAATATATATATATATATATATATATATATATATATATATATATATATATATATATATATATATATATATATATATATATACACACACATATATATATATATATATATACTAGTTAGGTGCCCGTACGTTGCAACGGAAAAACCAAACTTTATACTAAATATTTTTATTGCGGATATACATTCTTGCTCAAAGGAATGGATGTTTGTTGTTGCGATATATATTTAGACCTAATTGATCGCTCCTAATTTGAGTTTACAATCTAGCGACAGAGAACAGGAGTGGAAACCGTGAAGCATACAGAAATGATCGATTATAAAAGAATTTCTTTAGTTGTCTGTATCATAGGGTGATTGATTGCACAAGCTATCTTGTAGTTAGCTAAATCAAGTGACATACAAGTCAATACTCAGTACACCTAATATTTTTCAACATTTCTTTATCGATATGATTCAGAAAGAAAGCAATGTAAGGAACTTCTAAAATTTTGATGTATTTCACCATCTCCCCAAATTTTTATATCCCTTTCTCATTTTCCATGACTGAATGATCCTTTTTTATTCTTCTTATCCTGATGCCCAAGAGTCTTATTTAAATGTTTCCTTGACTACAAAATCTGCACTCAAGTACAAAGACACTTGTATACCAATTTGATCCAGGGAAAACTCTATAGGTCTAGAAAATTTATCGAACCCCACCGATAGAACCGGTAACCGCCGGTTACCGGATATTTTGGCGAAATTTCGGATGAAATTTTTGCATTGAGATTTGAATTTTTCATATGTAAAGACAAGATTTATCTAATTTTTGAATTTCCTTTACACATTGATCAAAATTAGACAAACCCAAATTGTTTTGCCTGGTTTGAAATTTTATCGGACCCCACTGATAACACCAGTAACCGGTGCCAGTGGTTACCAACGAAATTTTGGAGATAAGTTTTTCCCTGGTTTGATCCTACGTTGAAAGTGAATGTAAATAGTGACTAGCAGTTTATTTGTGTGCATACCTGCATTGTGGAACCAAACATGCATAAGATATGACCATTTTCAACCTTATGTACAACCTCAAATTTCTAGTCTAGCAAACCAGAAGCAATTGTTGTCATCGTCTCAATCTTATGATTTGCCGGCCCATTGTTTTCCAAATAACATAGAAAATCCAATGAATAAAATACTAGAGAGGGATTCTCTGGATTCCATGAATTTGTCACATGTAATGTGCCACAAACTACACCATGTGGATTGGAACGTTCTTTGTGCAAAGTGATTGTTGTCTGATGTTCTGCCACTTAAAAGAGAGACACAATATCAAATATTATGTTGAGGATAAACCAGTACGCCATCAAATTTGAAATGAACACGTGATAAAAGAACATTTACACAAAACCTTGTTTCGTTTCATAGAAGTTGAGGCCAAACCTTTCCTATTCTAAACAAGATACTATTTTATTTTCGGTTATTTTTTATCGATTCATTGATACATAAATTACAAGCAAATCGAAAAACCTAGTTGGAGCAACTTCATGTAAAGGACATCTTACTGATTATTACGAGTAGAACTGAAGAAGCAAAGCAGATGTAATTTTTTTTAGTAAGACTGGAGAAGCGACTATATGTAAATTTTCGAGTAAATCCAATCAACTCACTTGCGTTTGCTTTCAAAAGAAATCTCCATCACATCAGACATGTGCAAGCAAAAAGGAAGATTATGTTCTTGAAGTTATAGACATCGAAACCTCAGCCACTTCAGAATTGCAGGGATTCCAATTTCAATAACCTGCAAAAGCATGCATCATCCAATACATCCTTAAGAAGCAATAGGACAGCTACAAATAAAACACTTACAGACCCTTTGTTCCAATATAACAGACGCATCATGTAACATTCTCTAGCTTTTCTATCCGGGGTACATCCAGCACGCTCCATTTCCTTATATACTTTTGATACCTATTCAAGACAATGAGCAGAATTATTTCAACCTTCTCAAATTATTCAGGTACAAAGTTTTTTTGAATGTTTCAAAATCTCAATTACGTATATAATTTTTTAGCGCCGTTTTTATCAAGATAATCAAATCTTCATTCTATAAGGAGAGAGATCCATGTCATGACAAAGAACCTCTTTTTAACAATTATAGCCAAGGACTTTTCATATTTTTTACCAATAATTAAGGTTTTGTGTTTGCTATACTGCATGGATATTTAAGTTACTAAAGTATTAAAGAGTTTCCATACAGTATACGAACCTTTTCGGTTTTTTTGCTCTCATGAATGCTTTCATAGGTGTAGAGTCGCAACGTCTGCGCTCGTACCCTGAAAAAACAAACACATAATGATAAGAAGAGATAGCATAAAGAAAGTTAAATCATGGAACCCAAACAAGAATCCACAAAAAAAAATCATTATTTCTTATTTTCTTATCTCGTTTCTGGAGAAAGTACATAGTGCATACACTATCCTTGATATGTTGGAATACTGACCGGTGCCTCCAAATGCCTTCAGCGCATACCAAAAGCATTGGTCAACAAATTGACATAACAAGACCGGCTCAATTCCTTTTGCCTCCATCAATTGAAGAACATTTACAGTTTGTTCACACAAACCCTGAAAAGAGACAAGGAGACCAATATGATACACACAGGCTGATGCATATGCATAGGGACAGACATATATTGATGTTTTCCATACCAATTAAGCTTCTTCTCAAGGAGAAGGCAACTAAACTGACAAAGGCAGAACGCTAATTGAAGATTTCTAGAGCATTATGAACCTACAGGCTACAGCTGCATGCAATGCCAAATTACTCGCTCTTAACAAAAGGCTGAAGCTCAAATGTACTACATCTTGAAGAATCACAGTTCAGCTAAAGTGCTAAACCAGATGGCAAAATACTTCGTGTAAGTCAGCTCACATGTGTTTCAAGATAAACACAAAGAGCAGAATCTACTAAGCAAATGTAATTGTTTCTCATGCTACTCTTATTTCTCAATGTAAACATATTTGAACTATGCATGCAATTTGTATTTAGCTTAAAATGACGTATGGCATTGATCAGGTCTAGACTTAGAATTGTGGTTTACTATTCTAAAAAAGAACAGAACTGTGATCCATTGTTCTAGAAAGTTGCATCATTTCTGTAAGAGGAAATCTTAGCATGCACGAGAAGACATTGACAACTATCATCCAACTATTTAAAATCTTTGCTGTAACAGGAAATCTTAGCATGCGCCAGAAGACATTGACAACAATCTTTCAATTACGCAAAGTTTTCATCCATGTCCAGATAGCTAGACTAACTTTGTTGAGCATAAGCGACCACACACTCATAGGCGTCCACGAAATGGCCATCTTGCTAGTAAATGTCAACCAAAGCGCATATCTTGCACCACTCTCCTTGAGCCCTCAATTCCTCATGCCATCGAACGCTTCTTGATCTCATCCCTTCCTTGCTCCCCTCCCCCAAAGCGCTAATGATTGTAATTAAGATTTTTGGAGTGCGATCGTCCACTCATCTGCATTGCGGAGAAGAATCGCAGAGCACGTTTCATATTCCCAACCCGACAATGCCATCGAATCAAAGCATTCCAAGTTGATATATCAGGCTTGACCCCTTCGGCGTGCATTTTGTCGAACATCCTACGTGCATCCGCTAACTGCCCGTACTTGCCAAACGTATCAATCAAACCGTTGTATATCTTAACAGTTAACATCGAGCTCCACCCCGAGCTCCTGCATCTCCATGATGAGCTCGGTGGCCTTCTTCCACATGCCATTGTCCCTGTAAAGCCGCACTAGCGTCTTTGTACACAGTAGTGTCGAGTCGAATCCCGGCGCCTCATCTCTCGAGCACCCACCACGAGTCCTCGAGGTGGTCTGCGCAGGCGTCACGCATCGGCGAGGAGCATGTATGTGTGCTTGTTCCGCCGACGCCGTCGTCGGCCATCTGCGATAGGAGGCGGTCGGCGGCGGAGGTGCGCCTGGCGAGGCCCTCAACGAGGCGCTATAAGCGTGGCATCTGGGCGAACTGAGGCGGCAGAGGATCTGTGCGGCGTATCTTGGCGTGTTGAGAACATCGGCGCTGTATGTCCGCTATGAGGTGAAGGGAGGTGGCGAGGTCGGAGCTAGTGTGGGAGCGGATGTCGTGATCGTCTGACTCCCCATGGTGCTCTTGGTGGTGGTCCACGGCGAAAGAACAAACGACGGCGGCCGGTGACGCCTTGGTGGCATCGGGCGGAGATTCGAAGCGGGAGGAGTGGAAGCGGAGTGGTGGGTGTAGATGGCGTGAAGACGAGGTAAGGCGTCCATTTTAGTAGGGAAAGTGGGCTGGGAGAGTGGGGTTGGGCGGTTTGGAGCGCATATGACTAGGAGGGGTATTTGTCGCACAGGAGATCAACGGTCCACGTTATATGAAGGAGAACGGATCAAATGGTTCATGTCGTATGAGGAGGATGGACCACCACCAATTACAATATTTAAGTAGTATATATATATATATATATATATATATATATATATATATATATATATATATATATATATATATATATATATAACGCGTTTAGTACTCGGAGTACATACTCTCACTTTGAATATACCACTTAAACGAACGTATTATACTTCTTTATCATTTTCAGTACACTTAAATACCAATTATAAGATACTCCAATACGATTTGATTGAAAAAATTTCATTGAAGCCCTTTGTTTTTTTGCTATATACTCTTTTTCATATATAAAGAAGTATATACACAAAGTTTAACTATGAAAAGTGGAATTTAATAAAAAATTCATGGAACTCACTTTGGAGTATCTTATAATCATTATTGGAGTATGCTCAAAAATAGATAAAGATGTATCATCATACGATTTAAGTGGTATATGAAGAGTGAGAATACGTACTCCAGTCCTGAAATACCATACCTATATATATATATATATATATATATATATATATATATATATATATATATATATATATATATATATATATATATATATATATATATATATATATATATATGATACCTCTTTATCTATTTGAGCATACTCCAATAATGATTATAATGATTATAAGATACCCCAAAGTGAGTTCTATGAAAAATTTCATTAAATTCCACTTTTTATAGCAAAATTTGTGTATATACTTCTTTTATATATGAAAAATGGTATATAGCAAAAAACAAAGGGCTCCAATAATTTTTTTTTCAATCAAGTCGCATTAGAGTATCTTATAATTGGTATTTAAGTAAACTAAAAATGATAAAGAAGTATAATATGTGTGTTTAAGTGGTATATTAGAAGTGGGAGTACATACTCCCAGGAGTACGAAACGGGCGACACACACACACACACATACACACACATATATGCATATGGGAAATTACATAATTCACCTGGTTGCCTAAGCAACCACATCATGAATCGTCTGATACACGTGTATCATCGATGCAAATTTTGGAGTCTAAGTATGAAAATGTTTTATACCCCTGATATATTTATAGCAAGTGAGTTTTGAACTACTTTTGAATTTAGTGCAACTAGGGTGATTATATACCATGAAACTACCTCAAAGTAGTTAAATTGAAGATTAATTTAAATTTTTTTTGGAGTTTGACATCTCAAATACACTTTTTTGAAGGAGAAGACCTGGAGGAAGAGGCACCGAAGATCTTGCCCCACATATTTGTCTTGCCACTTGAGGTGGGGGCTACTGAAGGTCGTTGCAGGCGGACTCTCTAGAACTTATTTTCATACCTTTGGTAAACTTCGTGTAACTGAGAACGAACTTCTGTAAAATAGTTAGTATAGTCTAGCAATGTAACATCACTGAGAAGATCAAGAACATTAGCAAATGTCTCAATTTTACCTCTAGGATCTAAAATAAATGCAAATGCATATAAGAAAGGGATTTCTCTCCTATATTTAAGGTATTTACTTTTCATAGCAACAATAGTGTCGCGTAAAACTGACTCATTTTCATACATTTTCAATTGAGTAGTAATCTATAAAATACTATACACAATAATAAGAGATATTGGATAGTAGACAGCGGACAAAGCAACAGTGGCCTCATGAAAAATTTCTAAAAAATGTAGTATCTTCTCAACAGCAAACCAATGTTGCCCAGTCAGTAGTATCATCTTGTCGATTGCTTTGATAGTGTGTTTGAATAAAAATAGAAAAAGTACTCTTATATGGTAAATGACTCCTAAGCATCAGGTAATTAAGAAGAGTTCCATCTTACCGGCATGTCCAAACCGAACTTTCTTGGACATACACCCATCGCCCTGCAGAAGTTCTTATATGATGCTATTCTTGTTTGTCATATGCCCTAGAGGCAATCATAGAGATGATTGTATCACGTCTATGTTTATGAGTTATAGAATAAATGTTATTACGTTCGTTGAATGAATTGTCATTTATAAATATTAACAAGTATGTGACTTGTTGGTGAACCTCTTTAACTTATATGATGGCATTCTAAATGTATCCCTAGTCGGATGTCACTGGTCGGAACACTAATGACTTATCGACCAGCAAATGTACTGATTGATGACCATGTTTCACCGGTCATGGATATCGAATCAATAATGTGAACACATGTTAGAGAACATGGTGTTGGATGACCCACCTTGAGACATACTGGGTACGTTGGTCCAATCTTTCGATGAGGATGATACACTTGATTTGATGGAAGCTAACTCTCACGATCCAGGCTACAATCGTGCGACGAACGTTGCACCCGCAATCGTTGAACCAACTTCACGTTCGTTATCGACCTTGCCGGTAGCGAGATCGACCTGACCACGAAGGTCTTTTCCTGCATGCAATCAAGAATCAGGCAAGAAAAATAGATGAAGCAACGAACTTGCTGAATAGGAATTGAGGAACAACGATATCTATTGAACAATTTGGGGTTCCGAAGACAAGGTCTGGTTGTACTAGCCGCACAAGCAAACGATGTATAAAGTAGCAAAGCTAAACTTTAATCTAACAAAACCCACCAAACCCTAAGAGTGGTGGCCACTATATAAAGGGAACAGGCCGGGATGGCGGCCGCCTCACGCACGACCTAAGGTTGATTCTATCTCTTAACTCCTGTATCACACAAAAGATTCTTTCCTAATACAGTTATGGAAAGATTACAACCGATTCCATCTAAAAAATATATTCTATAACTTATCTACGACCAGACTGGTCGAAGACCTGGTCGTGGGACTGGTCCTGGAGTGGTCTTGAGGAAGCCCTGGGGAGGTCCTGGCGGGAAGGTCTGAGTGGTCCTGATGAGTGAGGAGGTCCTGAGTGGTCCTGATGAGTCCACGTGGGTGCTCCTGGGGAGGTCCTGGAGGTCGCGGAAGACCTCCTGGGAGGTCGTGGACCCTCATCTCCCGTTAGCTTGCCTCTCGATCCTTGATTCCTAAGTAAAACAATATCACTTGCTTTAGGCAGCATCATAGAGTTCATAGAATATGGATGCACTTCGAGAAACGAAGTTACCTGATAATTTAGTTGGCGAGCACGCGCTCTAGTAATTGGTCCTTGTACGTCAGAAGCAGTAGGGGTGGTTGTATCAATGGAAGGGAAGTCCTCATCAAGACACTATTGAGATTGTTATGATTTTATGTGTCATCAGTTGGTCTCAAGAAATGATGATGTATAAACCTTAAACCCGAGATCAGCATAGTTTCCTACATGTGTTGTCAAACGCTACTCCGTAACTGGGTAGTTATAAAGGTAGCTTTCGGGTATGCTATGAAACATGCAGAGGGATGCGACTGGTTGGATATGGGATTTGCCCCTCCTAACATAACAGGAGAGATATCTCTGGGCCCCTGGATGTGATCGGATAAAGAAAGTGCATGATCGTGCCACTAGTGGTCGAGGAGTCGACCACATGAAGTTACCCGTCACTTGATCGAGAAAGTATTGAACAGTCCATGGATGACAAATTATCTCACATAGAGTTTAATCCGATATCGTGAGGCAAAGGGAGGATACACAAGCAGGTCGTTCAGTTCGATCAGATATGAACTGGTCATATAGAGATACAAGCTAGTCGTAGACTGGTCGAACATAATCACTAACTGGTCTAAAACTGGTCGTAAGGAGTTACGAACTGGTCATGACTAAATATGAGCTGGTTTTATAGAGATACGAGCTGGTCATAAGTGATAAAGACCTGGTCGTAGATCATATTGCATTAAGGTTCGTTCGATATAATTTATGTGTATTCGGGAATCGTTACGTCCTGTTAGGAACCGCTAACGACTCGTGGTCGGAAAAGAGTTTCCGAGTCGCAACCGACTATGCACGAACCTACAGGTCATACACTTAACGGGTTGGAACAAACGAGTTCGGATAAGATCCGTCATGGGCTCTTTATAAGGGGATGCATGAGGCTATTGGGATAGACGACGTGAGTTGTGCCATCGAAACCCTAGCCGCCATCTTCTCAAAGACCATGCTGTGCGAATTGGTGCTAGCACACTGGCACACGACGTTCCACCCTTAGACGTGTGGATACCGTAGAGGTGCTGTTGTGGTTGTCGCTATGCTGATCGAGGACGATCCACAACCTATGCAAGGAATGTGATAGGTTGCTGGAAGAGAAGATCGGTTCCGAGGACGTTGGACGATCGACTACAACCGCTACATCGACGTGCTCAACGTTGGATCAGGCTACTCCACCTCTTCTTCCGCTGCACTGCGCGTCTAGTTGTAATGATCTATGATCTCTTGCTTGTATGGCTTTCTAATTTACATGGTAGAATTTTTAAATTACCAGCTACTGTAGCTTACCCATATCCCTTCAATTATTACGTTAGAATTATTCAAGAAAGAAATCGCATCGCAAAAATCTTTAATATACGGATTCGACCTCTTCAAACCACATTTGACTATAAGGTTAATAATATGACAAGTGCATCGCTGATGTAGCAAGAAGGAATCAGCATATGTACTCAACACTGGAGTAAAAATATTCATGGCCCTATAGTTCGAAGTGACATTGTCTAAAGTAATTGAGAATATTTTGTCTGTAAGATTAGAGTCTTCCATGACTTTCATAATACAGTCCGCATTATTCTCACCCATGTGTGCAACACCAATTAATTTCAAACATATAATTATTTTCTCCATTACCTAGTTGTCATTAACATAATGAGCAACTACACTAAGATAATCCTCCATAGCCCAACCACTCCAGATGTCCGAGGTCATGGTCACTGAAAATGTGCGCATACTAAATAGTTCCTTTATTTTATTATGGCATTTATTGTAGTATTTTACTAGATCTCTAGTTGTTGTCTGTCTAAAAATGTCAAAAAATCTAAGATTATGCGCAGTCCTAATGTAATTTTGGAAAGCAGTAGACTCCCCAAAGCCTAACGGTAAATCCTCATAAGCAGTTAAACGATAGAGAGATTGACGGACTACCTAAGCATCATAGTCGGCTACGTCACCGTCTGCGTCGGGGTTGTCTTTACTGACTACGTCTGCCTCATCACCAATCCTTGCTTGGCCTTACATCTTGTAGCATGTCTAAGCAAGTGCCCCGTACCACCTGTAGACCTTGTAGACAATCCATTGCGATAAATTTTACAAATAGCATATGGTACCTAATTTCCCTGTGCATCTGGCTCGGTTGTCCTTTCGAAATTATCCCACAGTCCCGATGTAGATGGTCTCGACCTCTTTGCTTCGGTGGTCACCAACGAAGATTCTGCCTTGGAGCTTGATGATGGAACTCTGCCTTGCTCTTCCGATTGGTTTGAGGCAGCCGCAGCAGCCTCCATGGATGCAACTTCCTCTAGTGAAAAGTTTGTAATCACCAAGAGCAAAGCTGTCATAACTGTCCATAACGAAAGCTGCAAAATCGAAACTAACATTATTATTATTTTCATCTTAGCATAACAAGTACTAACAGTAAAAGTATGCAAAAAATAGAATTGTACCTCTTTTGCTGACTTGCTACCAAAAATTAAATTTTCCAAAATTTTGCAAAGTTTTTTTGAATTTTTCCAAATTATCTCACAATTAATTTGAATTTGCATACCATAATTTGAAAGAGAGATTGAAGAATGGATGGGTGTTGAATGAGGGGGGCGAGGTATGGTGACTATTTATAGAAAACATTTTGGGATTTTTTTTAAATTTTTTTTGCTATTTTTAAAGGGACAAACGATCAAAAATGGGCAAAAAATGCCCAACGGGCAGATGCTAGTCAGGCCGTGTCGTGCTAGGTACGGCCCAAGAGTCCGTTGTGGCTCGCATCCTGTCTACCCGCTGCCCAGCCACCTACCTGGCTACCTGCGTGCTCCTGCCCTTTCCCCTCCCCCTACGCGTGCCCTACCCGCGTGCAGTAGTGCGTTGCGCCTGCGCCCGAGTTTGGCACACCCCTTCGCCAGCTGCCCTCCATGCCGGCGCAACCCCCTCCCGACCTCCTCCCTCCACGTCGATGCCGCCCCCTCCTCTCCTCTCGTCTCCCCTCCTCTCCTCCCGGCTCCTTCCTTACCGAGCCGGCCCCGCCGCCTTCTCCTCCCTCCACGCCGGCGCCACCCCTCCTCCTCCTCCTCCTCCACCTCCTCTCCTCTCCTCCTCCTCCTCCCGGCTCCCTCCTTCCCAAGCCGACCCCACCACCTTCTCCTCCCTCCACGCCGACACCGCCTTCCCCTCCCCCTAGCTCCCTCCCTTGTCGTCTCGCCGTTCCTCCTCCCTCCCTCCCTCGCCGCCAGCTAGCTACCGCTCCTCCTCCTCCCACGGCAGACGCTCCTGCGGCACTGGGGCTGCTGCTCGGCCTCTCTACACGCAGCCGATGGATCGTCTTGGGGCTCGTGCCATGCCTGGCATGGCCCGACACTATTCGTGTCGTGCCGAGCCGGCCCACTGTGCCAAGGTAGCGGCCCAAGCATGGCACGGCCCATGAATAGTATGGGTTGTGCCGTGTTTGGGCCGGGCCAACAGTATCGTGCTTCGGGCCGGCCTGGCCGACACGTCCCATCTGGCCACCTCTATTGGTTAATACTGAGATTGACTAATGTCTAGTACTAGTAATTGAGGGTTAAGTACAATATGGGGCCTCTGATTTTTGGGGCCTATGGCTGTACCTGCTTGGTATACGGCCTGCATTGGATGGTGGCTACTAGGGCTTATGGCACTTACTAGTGAGGTTAAGAGGGGAAGAAGGAATAGGATAGTGATAGGTATATTTTTTTTTTGAAATAATATTATTTTAAAATAAATTCACAAAAAATAGTCATTTTTTTTACAAAACTAGGCTACTGTCGTCATTTGAAATGGTGAAACGCCCCTATTGCCATTTCAAACGGCAATAGTAGTCTAGAGAATGGTGATAGGGACTGAAAAGTACAGAGAGGTCCCTGTCGCCATTTCAAATGGCAATAGGGATCCTCTACCATTTCTTTTTCAAAGTTCGCACTAACAACCTCTTCCGTCTACCCGTAGTCCCCGGATCCGCTATGTGGCTATCGCAAGTAGATCGACCGAGAGATCCACCCACACGACCAGTGGACTCTCGACTACGAGGAATGGGATGCCAACAGGGACCGCGAGAGGAGGGAGGAGGAGCGTCGCACCGAAGAGCACAACTAGCGTATCCGGCAGGAGATGCAGGCCCATCTCGAGGCGTGCAGGCGTAGGGAGCACGAGGCTCGGGAGAGGAAGCGCGAGAAAAAGAGGAAAATGACTGCCGAGGCCAAGGCGGCCGGCGTGGAGTACAATGCCGAGCTCACAAGGAAGGGCAAATGGCCCTGGTCCACGTAGTAGTCCGACCCTCTTCGTCCATATGTCCCATGTATTTCTAATTCCCTAAAGGTATGCGTGTACCGTCCTTGGTTCGTTAGCCTGCTTGCCATGTAGCCCCTTGTTGGATCAACTATCGTGTTGTTATCGTTGCACCATTTCTCCAAAGTTCTCCACCGTGTATGAATTTTCTGGCACATCGCAATATCACTTACCTCCGTACTTACGAATCATTGCTACCTCTATCGTCCTCACAAAATTCTTCAGAAATTTAGTGCACTACAACAACATACGATGATCACAAAATGTTATTGCGAGTTTGACAAATTTCGTACCCTTGAGATTCTACGAAAATCACAAACGGACCAAACAACCTTGTCACCAACCTTTTATTTCCAAAAAAATTAACATCCTACAACAGGATTTGCTAAATGTATTACCTACAAAATATAACATTTATTCCCACACAATTATTCTAATCAGATTAATTAAATAGTACAATTGCTACTTAAAATCGCCCAATGGTTGGGCGACTTGCTATTAGTCGCTCGTCTAACGGTACGACGACTAATGATTATTTCTAACAAAAAATAAGGTAGTATTATTTCTGTAATTCTGAATAAAAAATAGATTATTACAACAAAAAATTCGACCCTAACTCCTCATCGAGCTTTAATCTGAACCCACAACATTATTAAGTAATATCTCCCCATGCTAGAGTCAATCAAATCAACAGAATTGAAACTTCAACTAGCACAACGCATATGCAAAGTAATGCGAAAAAATGAAAACAACAATACTCACGACACGGATGGCACTCAAAGCCACCAAGCAGTAAATCGTACAAGGCACGCCGAAGACGCTAACTCAAAAAACCAATCACCCCGCTGTGCCACATTTGAATGGATAAGGTCGTTGGAGATACAATGCCAATCCACAATTCGGGACACACCAAAATTGCAAAGTCGAGGTACAGAGAAATGCCGCACAAGATCCAATCACGATTACCTACGAATCAGACCACGAAGCGAAGAATCACCAAGAAAACCGAAGACCTTCTTTCCCACACCAAGATCAAGTTAAGGCCGGCCAGTTCCCACCTCCAATCAACGCAAATCGAAGCCCTCACCGCACCTCAACAGAGAAGAAGAAACAAGAGGGAAAAGCCGAGATGTGCAAGGAGGGGAAACCACCTCTCTGCCAACGAAGCCGGGTATAACCACGTCCGCGCATCGCCTCTCAAAGCCTCAAGAACCGAAAGAGGAGGGGAAAAGCTCACTGTTTTTCGGGCTAGGGAAAAGAAGAGGGAGCCAGCCTTTGAAGAGGAGGAGGAGGAGCTGCGTTGCCGCCACCAATGGCCGGCGCGCATCTCGCCTGAGCCGCCTGCGTCGTCCGCGCAGTAGCTGGCCGAAGGCCATGCGAAGCGCCTGAGTGCCCCTCAAAACCACCGGATGGAGATAAGGTCAAGAGACCTTATCTCTCCCCTCAGTCAATGACAAGTGGGCCCCTCTCTTTTCTTTTTCTTTTTCTTTTCCTTTTTTTCTTTTCTCAATTGAGAAATTACCAAATAGCCCTCAATTAACAAGAATTACAAATTTTTACAACAGGTTTGCTACCTCGTCATGACTCTGCTTTCTCTATCGTACAAAGCAAACTACGCCCAGCCGTCTTCTTGAGTTCCATCTCCTTCATGGTCCTCCTCAACCTTTCTGCATCTTCCAACATTCCAGCTTCGAAGTACATGTTTGCCATCAAAATATAAAATGTGGCATCATTAGATCCTGACTGGAAGAGATCCTTGGAGACAAACTCAGCTAGCTCCAGATTGCCATGAAGCCTACAACCACCAAGGAATGAACCCCACACGCACTTGTCTGGTCGCATCGACATTCCCTTGATGATTCCATATGCCTCAACAAGTCTACCAACACGTCCCAGCAAGTCAACCATGCAGGCGTAGTGCTCAAGTGTTGGTGACATCTTGTAGTCAGTGACAATGCTGTTGAAATGCTTCAGTCCTTCGTCTACAGAGCCTGAGTGGCCACATGCCACTAGAACCGCAGTGAATGTGAAAGAATTAGGCCTCACCCCTTCACCTTTCATCAGGGAGAAGAGCTTGAGAGCCTCGTCTGGCTCCCCATGGTTGGCGTACGCACCGATCATGGCACTCCAGGACACAACACCCCGTTCACGCAAACCGTCGAAAACATCCCTTGCATAAGCAATCGCGCCACACTTTGCGTACATGTCTACAAGAACGTTGCCAATCCTTGCATCCGTGTCGAGCCCATGACTCTTGGTGAGCTCGTGCACCCACTTCCCGGTCTCAAGGGCCCCTGAGCGTGCGCAAGCAGACAGCACACTGACCAGAGTCACACAGTCGAACCCCACCTTCTCAGTAAGCATCCTGCGGAAGAACTTGATCGCCTGAACCCCATCACCGTTCTGCTCATACATGGCAACCATTGTGTTCCAGGAAACCAGAGTGCGCGTGCTCATTCCATCAAACAACTCTTTTGCCATCGAGGCGCTCCCGCACTTCCCATACATCGCAATGAGCGCATTCACCAAGGGAATGTTTGCATCAAACCCCAGCTTCACCACGAACCCATGAACCATCTCCCCGGCAGCCAGCCATTCTTGCGCCTGCAAGCAGGGCAGGAAACTAATCAGGGTGATCTCATTCGGCAGCAAGCCCTCGGCGACCATTGTGCCGAACATCGCAACCGCCTCGCCAAAGAAGCAGTTCTGCACGTACCCGGCAACCATGGCCGTCCACGAGACGACCGTCCGGGCACTGCCACTCTCCGCGAACACCCGCTCCGCGTCAGCCACCTCGCCCTCCTGGCAGTACATGGCGATGAGTGCGCTGTGCACGAAGCCGTCCCCCGCGAGCGCGAACCGCACCGCGTCGCCGTGCGCTGCCCGTCCGAGCCGAGGGGCGCGCGCAGCCGCGCAGGCCGGGAGCACGATGGGGTAGGTGTAGTGGTCCGGCGCGACGCCCGCGGCGCGCATCCGCTTGTATAGGGAGAGCGTGTCCGCGGCGGCGTGGGGGTGGGGGTGGGAGTGGGCGTGGGCGCGGAGGAGGGCGTTCCACATGTAGGCATCCCGGTGGGGCGCGGCGTCGAACACCCTGCGGGCGTAGGCGAGGGAGGCCGGGGCCGCGGCGGCCAGGAGGCTGGTAGCGAAGGCGGGGTTGGTGGAGATGCCAAAGAGGACGGCGCGGGCGTGGATGGGAAGGAGCGCGCGGAGGGAGGAGGCGCCGGCTGAGAGGAGGCGGGTGTAGTGGTGGACGAGGGTGGCGGCGGCGGTGGGCGATGGCGGGAGGGGTGGGGTCATTTGGGCTCGCCAGGTTTCCGGAACGGGAGATTGGATATTGGGGTTTATTACGCAGAAATGCTTCGCACGCTACAGCCTCTGATCCAAAAAAGATGTATCAAATTCCTAGAGTAAATTTGAACAATATAACAACAAAACATAATACCATTGAAGTATTTTTTTATAGTAAATATCTCGTATCATTTTTGTCCGGACAAATTGAATAGTCTGGTACTGGACAAAATTAAATCTAAATTTCATGTCACATAGGACGGGCCATTGGATTAGACTCTTTTAACTTCTACAATTCAGAGTTTACTTTCGCCAGTTGGTGCACCTGACCTTGGATCATGCAATGGTTTCAACCAGACATCATTCATCTCCCAAACTGTGCCCTGCATAGTTGAGAGCAGCAGGACAAATTGAGACTTAATGTCGCAATGTAGTGATATCTCTTTGATGACATGATTTTCTACTGCCATCATCATGGGTTCATGCCAGAAGATCAAATGTACGCAACATTTTGTACTAGATCATGCCACGGGTACAGAACATAAGATGAAACACACTGAAAGATGCACATTAATAAGCCGGAGCAACATTAGAACATTTCCTTCTATTATTGTACCATTTTGATGCATTATCTGCAGCAAAATGTGCTGTGGTCATAATTCTCATGGCAGTAGTAGTAAGATACACTGATCATGTTATACTAATGTCTGCAGGGGCCCTACGAGGTCTCAGCTAACGAATGATCTTGCCACCAAAAAAGAATGAACTTGCTTCATAAAGGTTTAAAAACAATGAAAGAGATTCTGCTGTCTAGTTCTGATCAGACAAGTTATGATGCTTCTAATTGATGGAGAGGGAGGACTTGATCTGATCGACCACATGAGGAAGGACCCTGATGCTGTCATCAATAGATCTGTTTACGCAGGATTCCAGTTCCTCAGCTGCGTCTGTTTTCATCTTCTGGAGCTTTGCTGCTTCAAATTTGTCTTGGCAGACCATCAAAGATCGATTCAACCGTTCCTGGATGAAGGGGAAAATATCTCAAGTTAGACAAGTTTGCACAAATGACCATGGTACATTATGCAGTGAGATATATGCTATTACATGTTGAAATATACAGAGGAAACGAATACCAGCAACCTTAATAGAATTGCTATTTTATTTTTCAGATTACATCGTTCACTTGTACAAATTTATGAAAGGTAGATGTTGCATAGATACTCCTCCAGACTGACTAGTTTCCACAGTAAAATACAGTAAGATATGTATACTCACAAACAAAAATACACCAAAATTTATGTTAGTCAAGCATTATTTTACCAATGATCACTAACAAAAGAACAAATATTAAACTTGCCAAATATGCCCTAATGGAGTTTTTCCTTAAAGAGAATACCATAGAGGGGCAACATGTTCACCCACATCGTTAAGACAAGCATCATTGACAACCCTGACCAGTAGTATTGTTCCCTTTTGAAAAATAACCAGGCCATGTAAAGCTCTAGGAACAATCTATTGAATTTATTGCTATCACCTATCAGAACTTGAAGTGCTCATTGTAGACCATCTTGATGGCTGACATGAGGACCCCAAGGAGGCAGATGTTGGAGTCAGACAACCAAATTGACTTAGCCTCAGCCCATTGTCAAGCTGCTCAGATTTTATAGTAGAACATAGAAGAGCTCATGGGTGAAACGGGACCTTAATTGCTGGAGGGGCAAATGACAAACCTTCAAACAGCTTCGACTATTGTATGAGCAAAACCCTTATGCTATTTTAATCGGCAGAAAGAGCCAACTATACAGCATCTGAACCCTATACCTATCTTGTGGGAAGATATTTTCTCCATATTTTTTTAGTAGTGCTTCCATGCTCTTCACTCCCATAGACATGCACAAATCTTAAAGCACCAACCAAGGGGTGAGTAGCCACAATCCACCCTTGATTAGTGCTTTAATATTTATGCAATTCACTATTTGGGAGAGCATAGAATCAGCTCCCATATTTTTTTGTTAAGATGCCAGGCCATTGATTATTCAAGTCATTATTTCCTAAGAGATTATATATATATATATATATATATATATATACACACACACACACACACACAAAATAGTTTGCTGAACAAATACAGCGTCAACATTGGATAATCAGCCAAATACAACCCATGCTAATGCAAGCAGATATGAATTCAATATTGTGTCCCTCAGAGCATCTCTAGTGTATTGAACCGATGTCGATTCAAAGTCATGACACATAATCATTATAGGAACTGAGCTTGTTTTTCTTCAATTTATTGAATCGATTCCTACTAATAACTGGGACCCATGTTACATTAAAAACCACAAAATAATAATATCCTCTCTCAACCGCACTCTCTCCTATGTAGTTGTTTAATGCTTTGAATCGACTCCTAAGTAGAGTCCGGTTCCATGCATTTTTTTTGTAGGAATCGACTCCTAAGTAGAGTCCGGTTCCATGCATTTTTTTGTAGGAATCGACCCCTCCAATGTATTAAATCGATTCAATACCTTCTCTCTCCTCCTTTGAACCAGCTAAAACACAACATTAGAGATGGTCTTAAGTAGTTGTGCTGGCTACTATTAAAGTGTTTCTACTTAAATTAATATGTACATACAACTTCCAGATTCCAGAATATAGTGTAGGCTAGGCATAGAACATACAATTGGTAGGCTTAGTTCAACAGCAGTGATCAGTCAATGTTTAGATGGCACAAAAATAGCAGCAATTTCCTTTTACACAAAGATTTCCACATTACAAGTTGCACCCAAATACCAATAAACATATAACTTGCTTGCAAAAACAAATGCCCAGTCATAATTTTTGTGCCTATAAACTCTTCTGTGTTGTTCTATGTTATAGAAGTAATAGGAAATCATATATGAAAGACAATAATGTGTGCAGAAAATTGGAAGTACCTGGAATTTAGCCATCTCAGTCTCAACAACATTGTTGGCAGAAAGGACAGGCACACTACAGTTCTCTACACAATTGTTGATCCCATCTTGACTTTGCCGCCGATCAAAGCATTCATATGCACACTTGAAGTATGCTTGCTGAAAATTAATTAGAAAAACCAGAGATCCAAAGTATAAATATCAGTGTTACATTCGAGTGACATCAATTATTAAAAGAAAATCACCATACGGGATAATACATAATACATTAATACCCCTCCTACAAGAATGATAGCTACCATATCAACACGTTTCACGACAAACTTTCTCTCCATAATGAGAATAGTCAACGAACTTCAACAATTAGTGTAAACCATCTTCTCACATCTCCAGAATTGTACGAACTTCAACAATTAGTAACCATATTCTCACATCTCCAGAATTGTATATAGGAAATCAAGAAATTTGACAAACAACACCAAGATTCCATCTACTCCTGTCATACAACAAGGAGATGCCAAGAGATTTCTAGCAAGCACTGAAAAAATCACCAAAAACTGACCCCAACAGACCTCAATAATTGGCGTCAATGCTGATGCTCCAATAATGTGCTTCCTAAAATTCCCACAGATCTCAGCTACTTTTGCCAAAATTATACTCCTGCATCTTAAACAATACCCTATCTTTACTAGTATAAAAAAAAGAACTCGGTGGTGGTGGTGATTCTGCCATCTACCACCCCACCTCATGAGTTGGTGGGATCTTTTATGTATAGATGTGTATACATGCATATATTATATCCTGGGGACAATTAGATCGTATGCACATTTGGTTTATTATAAGACTCTTTGTGGCTCGTTGATTGGATGTGAATTTTGTATGCAACTTTTAAACGATAATTATCTTATGCATATTTGTTTTTCAAGTTTAGAACATATATATATATATTTATTTAAGATCCGTTGCAACCCACAAGCACTCGACTAGAAAACAGAGCAGGTCCAGTAAGATCCTTGAAATTACTTCAGAACAAACTAATTATCTAACAATCAAATCCCTAGCATACCTAGAACGTACAATACTTAGCATCAAAATACTGTGCCACTACCTTATCCCTGAACAACCTAGAAAAAAAACCCAACAAATTTCACGCACTAGGCACTACCACAAGATTGCCTCCATCCATCCTGAGATTACACATTGGAACAAGAATAACCAAAGCCCTAAAATTCCACACAACGAATCCAAGAATCGCTCAACCGATCCAAGAATCAAAGAAATAGCACTTGGATTCCGCTCCTATGCCCTAAAATCACATCCCAGAGGAAACCCAAAACGAAGAATCCCTCACCTGCATGGTAAAGTTGACGTGGTCCTGGACGCCGGTGAGGTGCTTCTGGGCGGCAGCGTTCACTTCCTCCAGCTTCCGCCGGATCCGCTCCGTCACGATCCTCTCCTCCATCGAGCTCACGTGGTCCATCTCGCTGTGGCGAGGTGTTCTTTTTTTTTGGTGGGGAGGGCGAGAAGGCGAGAAGATAGCAGAAGGGTTTAAGGCCAAGCTAGGGTTTTATGGCTGCGGCCGCCATCTACAGGAGTGTATTTTGGTGTCGACTGCCCGGGCTTATTGCTAATTTGGGGTGCGTGTGTTCGGGGATGCACTTTTCAATGTTATGCCCTTGTTCGATTTTTAATCCTAAACTTAAAAACTATTTACTTCTTCCTCTCGAATCATAAAAATCAGTGCAAAACATACATTTAACCCAAAACTACCGTGGTTTCAGTTGATGTGGCATCCAACGGGGCAAAATTGATGACACAGCGTGTGATAAGTCAATAAATAAAGTGCTTTTTAATTATTATTTTCGTCAAACCTTGCCAAATCATCACTTCTACCTCCCTGTCTTTTTTTCCATACCCTACCTCTCTTCCTCACCATAACCACGGCTACTGACAATGGGTCTAACGGGTCGGCGGTGTCGATGTAGCGTTGGAGGGTCGACGAGTGACGAGAGTCGGCGAGGAGGATGGTGACCTGGTGGGTGGAAGAGGTGGCCTAGTGACGCGCCCGGAACCCAATCCGGTGGGCAGAGAAGGAGGCCGATGACCTCGGGCCATCCACTAGTGATATACACCTCTCCATCGGCGATCTCGTCTTCATCATCGGCGATAGGATCCAAACGCCATCATGGTCGGCAACTACAACTCTCCTCCGACCACTCTATATGCCATCGTCAATTCCATCTCACCTCTGACTGTGGTCCACACCTCGAGCTCACTGTCCAGGGTGTGCCCTCTCCCTCCCTCCCTCTTCTTCTCCCTCTTTGCTCTCTCCTACCGCGACTGCTTGGCAGCCCAGGAGCTTAAAGTGGATCGGATGCCCAAGAGGGAAGAGTGAATTCGGAATCTTTTTCAAACTATGGCCAAATTAAAATTATACTCTTGTAACACAACCTAATGTGCCTATGTTTCAACTAGTGTGATCAAACAACTTCTACGCAAGTCTTGTGAAGTTTTGTAACCTAGTTCTAACTCTACACAAGTCTAGTGATCTAGAAATTGAAAGAGCAAGAAGGTAAATGTGAAGAGTAAAAGAGACAAGAACACAACTATTTTTTTACTAAGGTCTTAGAGATTGGGAGATCTCCTTTACTCCTTGTTGGAACACTCTCGCAAGAGTATCACTCCGACTTGACTCCACGCAAGGAATCAAGCCATCACTCGTGGTAGTCCTTCTCCACTCTGGATAGATAGACTCCGAACCTTTACAACCTTTTTGGTGCCTTCCACAAGCTTCTCCTTTGGAAGGTTACCATGAGCACACCTCTAAGCTGTCTAGGAAACACTGATTTTCAAGAGTAATAAGCCCAAGAAGGTCACTTGAGCCAACAAGGTGAAGCAATTAGGAGTGATGCACACAACTAGGCCTAATATACTCTCTCAATATCTTCAATCAAAGCTCCAAGGTGCTCTTGAACTCTTCCAATAGGCTAGCCACAGAATAGGAGTCTCAAGAGAGCTAACTTGAACACCTATGGTCCAAATATATAGCTCAAACTTTCAAAAACTAGTCGGTAGCACAATCTTCAAAAGTCATCTGCAGACCGGATCATCCACCTCGACCCGGGTCATTCACGTTAGTTCAAAATGCCATAGCTCTAATGATCATATTTCTCTCAAAACACAAAACTCTAAGGGCATCACGTACACTACTACAAAACAAGCTATACTAGGCGCTTATCACGCATTTTCCTTAAGAACCGCTCTCGTATTTAAGTTATCACAGAGCGGTTCCTTAAGAACCGCCTGCGTGATCTGAACTTATTACAGCGGTTTGTAAATAGAACCGCTCGATAATTCATAAACGGTTCTTAATAAGAACCGCCTATGGTAATCACGAGATATCACGGACGATTTTTAATAAGAACCGTCTGTGATGGCTTTGTATATCATAGACGGTTTTTATTAAAAACCGTATGTGACTTGGAATTTTCCCCTGACCTGAAAATTTTCTTACTATGGTAAAATCATAGAGTGAGAAAAATTTCAAGCCATGGTAAAATCCAAGTCACAGACGGTTTTTAATACAAACCGTCTGTGATGAGATACTTATCACAGACGGTTCGTATCAAAAACCGTCTGTGAAGTATCACAGACGGTTCGTGATACGAATCGCCTGTGATATGTCGTCACAGACGGTTTTTGTCTGAAACCGTCTATGATTCGCAGCGCGGGAGTTCAAAAAATTTTGAACGCGTGCGCGGGAGACAACATATTTTGGCGCTGTGCTTATATGTTATAGCCGAGTTGAGGTGTGGGACGCGCTAGGGCGAGGCTAACTAGGAGTTCTTGCATATTTTCATCGAGTCACGTCATCCGCTCCATTTTCGGTCGTCGTCGTCATTTTCCTTTGTCTCTCCCGTCTGGTGAGTTATCGTTTGATTCGTTGGCTTTATGTCATCTCTAGATCCTCTAGATACTAATACTCGCATCTCGTTGCCTAGTTCTGCCTCAAGCTCGCAGTTACCGTGAACCATGCTCCGTCATATCCGCTCACCGCCGTCAAGCTGTCCCGGAGTGGTTCTGT
This sequence comes from Phyllostachys edulis, assembly GCA_036346405.1. NCBI lineage: Eukaryota > Viridiplantae > Streptophyta > Magnoliopsida > Poales > Poaceae > Phyllostachys > Phyllostachys edulis. The sequence goes on from CM070566.1 coordinate 22,039,704, forward strand.
CGTCGTCAACCACCTTCGTGAGCTCTTGGACCCTTATGAGCGGAAGTGTGAGGTTTAAATAACATTCCCGCACCTTCTAACTCGCTGCCACCATTTAGCTTCTCGCCACTGGCGCTGCCGCTCATCGTCGGCACAAACTCCAATGACCATAGGTCTTCGTGCCACTACTGATAGCATTGAGGTTGCTTCCTGGAGTCATCGCACATATTCATTCGTTTTCTCTATCACAGTCGTGCCATTCGCATCGGCTCTCGTTGCTACCGGCAAGGTTTCAGAATCTATTTTTTTCAATAGAAAAAACTATCACAGACGGTTCTGAACAAGAACCGTCTGTGAAAATAGATTTTCACAGACGATTTGAAAATCGTCTGTGATGACAGGCGTCATCACAGACACATAATTCCACACGGTTCAGAAAACTGTCTGTGATGACGGTTTAGAACCGTCTGTGATGACCCTTTGTGTAGTAGTGGTAGCTCTCTCAACTAAAACCTAATTTCTCTCTTGGACGCTCAAGTGCAAAAGCTAATTTCTCTCTCTCTCTCTAATACCCCCTTATATAGTGAAGGCTCATAAGAAACCCTAACCTGGTCACAAAGTGGATCACATCCACTACACACACCCATGGGAACCCGTTAACCCATTACACAACCAGGTTTTTCACTCAACACACCCACCCACGGTTTTCAAAGTGTTATTCTTCACCCTTGGCTCCAATAGTCCGAAATCATCATATCTTGTCCTCCATGAAGTCTCCTTGACCTATTCCACTTAGGCCATCGCCGCAGTTTAGCAAACCGCTCACTTTTCCGGTTTTGGACAATTGACCACATTGCACCTCAACCGTCATTTCCCAATTCCTTCTCCTCGAAGCATCACCCATGCTTCACCAACAACCATGTGGCCTCAATGACTTCTCACCAAGCCTCTCATGTGTCTAGATCCCACCGAACCATTCTCGCTTGCAAATAGGCCCAAGTCACTTGGCACACCACATGTCCCGCTTGACCTTGACCACTTGTGCCTTCCATAGCCCTTGTCTATATTGTGCCTTGTTCGAGTCCAACTATCTCACCCGTCCTCCATGGCCATTCTGGACCTTGGTTCTCCTAACCAAGTCCCAGTCTTTCTCGTTGTTGACTATAGCTGACTCTAGAACCATCTGCACAACAATAGATCAAACAAACCATTTCTAGACATAAGTTCTTCACAACTTAACCCACATTAGTCCATAATATGCGTCATGCAATCATATGCACCAATTCCGTGACTTTTGGCCAATTCCAAAATTTTGGCACAACTCACTATACTGAAAAAATCTATGGCCAGTTAGACCGCCTCCACCACGCCGGTCCGATCGCCAACCATTGATTGGTCTGACCATGCTCACTGGTAATAGGGCACCGGTCTATTTTGGGATGCTTTTGTCTATTTTCACATTACTAAGCCCAATTCCTTCTAGCAGACTTACGTCATCAACACGTAAGAGCATGAACTTTTTAAGCGGCATGATACTTTTGGGTAACTATTGTATCCCAGTTTGTGTTAGATCTAGTGTCTCAAGTTGTTGTAGTTGCCATATTTGCTTTGGAAGCCTAGTTATGCTTACATCAATGAGCATGTCTTCTTACCAATGGATCCCTCCATATCAGAAAATCTTCAGGAAATGTACTGAGATATAGTGAGTATGTCTTCAAATAGTGGGGAAGGTCATTATAACTAAGACATAGAATCCTTTTCATGGTGCTTTGTAACATCCCAAATTTGGAGTTCATTTGAAGCTTTTAAAAATAAACATAACCATTTGACTTTTCTTGGTTAAGTTAGAGCTTAATTTGAATTTTTAGAAAATCAAAATGATTTAATGTGAATAATTTAAACTTCAATTAAATTAAAAGTTGTTTTATTTGGGTTTCTTGAATTCTAGAGTATTTTCTGGAATTTTCTAGGAATTGTTGGAATTTAATTGCTATTTCTTGAGCTCGGTTTGCTTTAATCCTTTTTCTAAATTCAAAAAATCCTTTTCTTTCTGGATTTTTCCTTCGGGCCAAATTCTTTTTCTCTTGGGACGATTTCCTTTTTCCTTAGCCCAATCCCGTTTTCCTTTTGGCCCAACCCAGCTTTTCCGTCGCCGGCCCTTTTTCTACTGTGCCCACATTGGCCTTCGCAATGCCTCGGCCCAAGTGTGTGCTAGCCCAACTCCCTTCGCTTCCTGTTCTCGTTGCCAGTGGGCCCACCTTGTCAGTCAAGCCGCACGTGGTTGGATTCAACCCGGCGCCGCTAGCTCTCTGTTGTGTCCAAGTCAGGTATGCTCTTGCCACCGGCCTCAATGCAAACTCTCCCTTCCCAAGCTGATAAAAGCCGCTCCACTGCATCATATCGATCACCCCAACCACCTCTGAGTTGGCCGTGATATTTATTAATAATATTGTGTAATTTATGGATGTTACTATATTTGTTACTATGTGATCTAGCCATTGATCATGGGACTAGTTCAGAACACACAGAGGATGCGGGAGTGTTACTCCTGGGTCCTTACAAAAGTGGTATCATAGCCATATCGACTGTAGGTAGTGACCTAGTTAGAATGTTTGTTAGTTGAAAAACTTCAAAACTTATTTTATATAATAAGAAAAATAATTTGTTCTCTCCTCTCTTCGTCATCTATCTATCCTTAGCTTCTTCATAGCAATCCTTTCTTACCTAATTCTCTCTTCACCATTTTACAATGTTAAATGGATCCTCTTTTCCTTGAAAATTTCTATAGATGGTTACATGATTATTAACTATTATGTTCAAGACCACAAGACATGAAGCTATCAAAAAGTCATCAAATCATCTCTACTATCCAAGGACAACATGCAAAGATCATCGAGGACCTCGAGTAGAAGATGCAATGTCAGCCCAGCCATATAGTCTAAGCTTGCTAACACTCATTCTGTGTATTGAGTCGTATCACCAGATTAAGAGTGTCGATCGAGTAGAACGTTGTATTATTCCTTAACTTGTATGGTATATTTTATTTTGGTACGTCGTACGTAGATCTTTCTGATCTTGTGCGCAACATTTGTTTAAGAGGGTAGACTTCTCTCATAGCTTTTTTTTCTCACCTTTTGCTTTTCTCTCTTCCCTAACAAACCATTAGACAACTCAGACCTAACTATGCACATATGACATATCAAGGACAAAGTGATGCTTCAAAACTTCGAACAACCAAACACCCCTTGGATAGAAAAGCCAAACTTGAAGATAGACTCTCTCTATATCTTTCTAGCCTCCCAATAGAGTCATCCTATATCAGTCTTTCTTTCTAGCCTCCCCGAATCTCGGGGACGAGATTTTGACGAGGATATAATAATCCTCATTTTATCTTTTATCTATAATTCTTATTATAAGTAAATATGACGTCATGTGAACCCTAAGTGTACCCCTTAATATTATGAGGAAAGAGCCTAATAGGTGGTCATAAGTTCTTCTACGACCACCCCCATAGTCGTAAGTTATGCCACGACTATCCCATAGTCGTAAGTCTTGCTACGACTATCCCATAGTCGTAAGTCTTGCTACGACTATCCCATAGCCGTAAGTCTTGCTACGACTAGGTCAGCTACGACCACCTTATGATCAAATAAACCTACAGACAAGTGGGTCTTATTGATTAAAGGATTCAAACAGTCATCATGCGCTGTTATTTTGCAGAGTAATGGCACGTAATACCCCATTATCTCTGGTATATAACTGTTGAGCGACGTGGAGGAATTAATACGCTGGTAATTACTACCAACATGCGCCCGTTACGGGAGGTGATGAGGCGCCGCTTTAACTCGAGTAATTCCGCTCCTTCACGTACTATAAAAGGCGGCAATCGAGAGAAAGGAAGGAGGAGGAATCGGATTTGTCAGAATCTGAGCACTATCTGTAATAGTCTTAGTTTTCCCCTGATTGTTCAGTATACACTCAATACCATACACACACAGGAGTAGGGTTGTTATTCTCTCTGGAGAAGGCTGAACTCAGTATAAAAATTCCGTGTCAATCTCTCTGCGTGATTCTATTTGAGAGACCCCGAATCAAACAATCTTTACGTAAGTTCGGTTCTAAAACACCGACAGTTGGCGCCGACCGTGGGGATCTTCCGGTAATCTCTTGTCAACATACTCTCTGTTTTCCAAATCTCATGCACTCATGGTAGGAGAATGGAACGAGGAGAACTGGTTCGACTTGGCAGATTACGCAAACATCGACATGGATGCCGGATTCGATTACGAACCGAGTGATGACTCATCCTATGGCGTTACTGCCTCCGGGGATCTTCCCACAGATCCAGGAGACAATGTCGCCAATGGAGTTGAGGAGGGATCCTTATCCCCCACAACAGTATGTCCAAGAGAGGAATCAATCCTCTCAAAGGACAAGGGTCAATCTGACCAGGACCACACCCAGGTGGACTCACGACACGACGAGAGTTTTTCCTCGAAGTGTCCAAGTCCCCCTAAGACGGTCCGACTTGGTGAGGCAAGCTCTGGAAGCCACAATTCTGGGACTTCACCGGCATCTAGTGATTCTCTCTCTCCGGATAACACCAGAGAGAGCGGGATCAAGCATGCTTTTCCTACAAATTCGACCATCTCTCCATGAGATCACACTGCCGACGGAGACGGTTATAACCAGACTTCCCCTACGGAGGATTACTCCAAGTCGCCAGATGGTGTCTCTCGACGACTCCTCAAGCGGAGAGGCCTCGGCGCAAGTGAGAATCATCAACAGAGGTCTTCGTCCTTCCTCGAGATCAAGATCACTCTTCTAGAGACCGAGATGGAGACCCTTCCGAAGGTCACACATGCGCCCCCCTCGTGGCGGTGGCCAGGACACCACCACTGGCGGACACGACCAACGCCTTCATGAACGCCAGGGAAATCCTCGACATTCTCGCGCTTCATTGAGACAGTCTCAAGAGTCTAACATGGAAAATCTTGAGGTAATTCGAAGGTAGAAGATTGAAGTTCAGAAGAATTTGCTTGGGCGCATTCAATATCAATCAGAGGAAGCTCGAGAGCTCCAGCACATCAATGACTTGCTCGAGAATCCAACTCAAGAGCTAGCCCGAGCGCCAGGCTACGACCTCTTCGTTGAAGAGATCGCACAAAAGCTTCGGAGTACGATAAGAAAGCTGGAAGCCCCTCGCCGACATCATTCAAGCAGTCGTAGCAATACGACTTCTTCAGCTACCAGTCAATCCAACATATCACCGCGTAGAAATCAGCGCAACAGCAAGTCGCGTCGATCTCCTACTCGGAGAAATGTCTTTCAAATAACTGATGATCAACAAGCTCCTCGGAGAGGTGATCGTTCACCACTCCGACATGAAAATCTGCAGCAGCAGATAGACTACGAGGAGTATTCCCCTCGTAGGGCCGAGACCTACTACAGGTCGGGTCAACCTGTCACTGGGTATCGTCGAATACGACCACCTGGTGATGTCAACCCTTCTTTCCTGCAAAGAAGACGTCAAGAAGTTATTACCGGATGTCGAGCGTTTTCACCTGACCTTCGAGCAGTTCGCTGGCCTCCTCGTTTTCGACCAGTGAACATGGAGAAATTCGACGGGTCCCAAAATCCCATCGAGTTTCTTCAAATTTATACAACAGCTGTCCGAGCAGCAGGAGGAGGAGAGCTTGTAATGGCAAATTATCTTCCAACTGTACTCGAAGGTTCTGCTCGATCGTGGTTACTGAACCAACCACTCGAGTCGATCTATTCTTGGCAACATTTATGCGACCTTCTACTGGCAAATTTCCAAGGCACTTACAATCGCCCTGGAAAGAAGGATGACTTGCACCGGATGCGACAGAACGACAACGAAACGTTGCGCCAGTTCATCAAGCGTTTTAGTCAGGTTCGTAATTCAATTCCGGAAGTTTCTGATTCATCTGTCATTAGGGCTTTCAAGCAGGGAGTCCGTAGTAGAAGGATAACAGAGGATATTGCTTTAAATCCTCCTATACTTGCCGCCAAACTCTTGAAATGGCCGATCGATATGCTACTGCCTCTGAGGCGGTCGAGTGGAACAATACAATAGATCGAGAAGACAATCCATCTCGAGAGCCAGGCGAAATTGGTAAGAAAAGGATAAGAAAGCAAAAAGTCCAAGAACAAAGGCGAAGGGTCAAAAGCTCCAAGCCGCGGTTCCAAAGAGGTATTGGTCATGAATGATAAAGAGCCACGCACATCCAAGCCGCACTCGACAGAGCAAAGGTAAGCCACGATCGGAAAAATGATAAGCCTAGGTGGTGTCCTTTCCATAAAAAGGAAGGACATGATCTTCATAGAATCGCCGGTCTTCCAACGAAAGCTTGAAGACTACTACAACCGAAGAAGGATCACTTCCCACCCCGGAGCAGTAGGTCAAACAAGTGGTCATAAATCTTCGATGATTTAAGAGGAGATGCTGTTCGGGATCCGCAACACACCATCGAACACATCTACGGGGATCATCGGCATATAAATCAAAGCGGCGGCTCAAGGTCACGAACGTGAGGTAAACTCCATAGATCCTCCTCTCGTCAATAAATTACGAAGTGGTGGAAGTCACCATCTCTTTCGAGAAGGGTGATCGCCCGATTCCTTCGACTCGACCAGGTCGATATCCAATCGTGGTCGAACCCACCATCAACAATTGTCGGGTCAATCGAGTTTTGGTTGATGGTGGAAGCTCGTTAAATATCTTATTTACGAGTGCCCTGGATGATATGCAAGTACCCAGGACCAAAGTAAGACCGGTACGATACTCTTTCCATGGGATTGTACCGGGATCTTCGGCCAAACCAATTAGTCAAGTTTCTCTTCCTTTAACATTTGGTTCACCAAGTAATTTCAGGACAGAGAAAATCTCCTTTGATATGGTCGATTTCGATACGGCATATAACACCATACTCGGACGACCAACTTTGGCAAAATTCCTAATGGCTACTCATTATGGATACCAATGTATTAAGATGCCAGGTCCCAAAGGAGTAATCACAATCCATTGTGACAAGAAGATGGCGCATACCTGCGACCGTCGATCCCTCGAGATGGTAGGACAAATACCAACTCGAGAAGAAAGTCAGCCTTCGACTAGCAAGTCGAAGTCTAAAGCTGCACCAAAGCCGAACGACAAAATCAAAGAGGTTCCTTTGGACGCAGGGGAGCCCTCAGAGACTGTTCGCATTGGGGATACTTCCGACCCCAAATAGGAAGACGCCCTCATCACCTTCCTCCGAGCTAACGCAGATGTATTCGCGTGGCAAGCATCCGACATGCCCGGAGTCCCCAGGGAGGTGATCGAGCACAGGCTAGCTTTACGGCCTGACAAAGTACCCGTAAAACAAAAATTGCGGAGATTTGCCCCTGATCGACGAGATGCTATTAAATCGGAATTGGATAAGCTACTTAAAGCATGCTTTATAAGAGAGGTCAACCACCCAGAATGGTTGGCTAACCCTGTAATGGTTAGAAAGTCAAACGACAAATGGCGTATGTGCGTAGACTTTACTGATCTTAATAAAGCTTGTCCAAAAGATTTATTTTCCTTTACCTCAGTCGATCAATTGGTTGACTCTCTGCAGGTTGTGAAATGTTAAGTTTTTTAGATGCATATTCTGGATACCACCAGTTCAATATGTGTCTAGACGATGAAGAAAAGACCGCATTTATTACACCATTTGGTATATTTTGTTATGTCAAAATGCCATTTGGTCTAAAAAATGCCGCGCTTCTTTTCAGCGCTTGATGCAGCAACTTTACATCTCAATTAGGCGAAATCTAGAAGCCTATGTTGATGATCTAGTTGTCAAAAGCATCAAAAGACTTAATCATATTCTTGACACGCAAGAAACATTCGACAATCTCGTAAAACATCGCTTAAAACTTAATCACGAGAAGTGTGTGTTTGGAATCTCTTGAGAAAATTGCTTGGATTCCTAGTATCTATACGAGGAATTGAAGCAAATCTGAAAAGATAAAAGCCATTTTACAAATCGCCCCAACTACTACGAAAAGAAGTCCGAAACTCCTGGTGCATGGTGGCTTTAAGTCGTTTCATCGCATGATTGGGGAGAAAAAGGACTACCTTTCTTTAAACTTCTAAGGAAACACGAAAGTTTTGAGTGGTCGAAAGAGGCAAACGCTGCCTTTGAGGATGTCAAGAGGTACCTTCGAGTGCTCTATTACGGTCTCTCGAGGCCGTAAAAACGCTTGGTTTACCTAGTGCCACGCCACAGGCGATAAGCGATCTTGATCGGTCGTGGAACGTGAAAATGTACAACGACCGGTTTACTACGTAAGTGAAGTTTTACGGACCTAAGGAGCGTTACCCTCGGTCGAAAAGCTTCAGATGCCCTCCTCATGTCTTCAAGGAAATCTGCGGCATTATTTTCAGGCGCACAAACTAGGCTGTGCCATCCGAGTTTCCCTTGGGAGCGATCCTCCGAATAGGGAAGCAATGGGGCGCATGGCAAAATGGTCGATTGAACTTGGGGAGTTCGACATCCATTTCGTGTCCCGAACGGTATTAAATCCCAGATCTTGGCGAGACTTTGTCGCCGAATGGACAAATCTGAACATGTTCAGATCCCGATCTGATTCCCGACCGATGGGCGATGTACTTTGACGGTCACTTACTTTAAGTGGCTCGGGTCGGGTGGTCTGGTATCTCCTACCGGAGAGACCTTAAAGTATGCCATACAATTAAACTTTCGTGCCACTAACAATGTGGCGAGAATCTGAAGGTTTGCTAGGCGGTATCTGACGTTGAAAGCGCTCTCAATTCGCCGACTACTCGTGAGAGGAGACTCTCAACTAGTCGTGAATCAAGTCGGCAAAGAGTACTAGTGCTCTAACCCGACAATGTCTCGGTACTTATCGGAAGTCGTAAGCTAGAAAAGCATTTTTAGGTTTCGAGGCACAATTCATCCCTCGAAGGATAATTTCCGCATGAACCGGCTTGCTCGAATAGCTTCTTCCCGATCTGAAGTACCAAAAGGAGTCTTCTTGGAACAACTCCAGAAGCCTTCTTTGGTCGACGAGCCAGAGACACCTCCTATTGAGACAGCCTCTCTAGAGTACGAGAATACTTGGATGGTGCCCATCTATGATTATCTTCAGAAGAGTTCTGTACCCGAAGACGATCTCGAGGCAGATCGCTTATCCCGAAAAGCCAAAATGTACACTTTGGTCGAAGGAGTTCTCTATAAACGAGGTACTCAAGGGGTGCTCATGCGATGCATTCAGAGCGAAGGATTAACACTCCTTCACGACATACATGGTGGCATCTGTGGAAATCATGCTTCCTCTGAGCGTTGGTCGGCAAGGCTTTTCGACAAGGTTTTCTTGGCCAACACCTTTTATACGATGCTAAAGAGTTGGTTAAAAAGTGTGTCCAGTGCCAGTTTCATAGCAGGCAAATACACCAACCAGCTCAGGCATTACAAACAATACCTCTATCTTGGCCTTTTGCAACCTGGGGTCTTGATATCCTGGGACCGTTCCCCAAAGCTCCAGGAGGTTTCGAGTTCCTTTTTGTGGCTATTGATACGTTCACAAAATGGATTGAAGCCGAACCTGTGACTGGGATAACAACGGAAGCAGCAAAACGGTTCATGATGAGAAGCGTAATTACTCGATTTGGAGTTCCAAGTCGAATAATTACAGATAATGGTAAGCAATTTTCGAGCGCAAAATTTCAGGAATTTTGCGACGAGTTGGGTACCAAGTTATGTTATGCTTCTGTGGCCCATCCCCAGAGTAATGGGGCAGTTGAACGTGCAAACGGCCAAATAATGAGAGGAATTAAGACTCGAGTCTTCGACCAGCTCATCAAACGCTCGGGGGCTTGGGTACAAGAGTTACCCTCAGATTATGGGCGTTCAGACAACTACGGTCAGAGCACAGGAGAAACACCTTTCTTTCTAGTTTTCGGTCTTTGAAGCCATGCTTCCTCCGTAACTAAAGATACGGTCAACACGAGTGAAACATTCACAGACTCAACCAGAACAAATTCGAGCAGATGATATTAATCTACTTGAAGAAAGGAGAAATCAGCCTTAATTAGTTCGGCAATCTACCAACAAGGCTGCGAAGATACTACGATCGTAAGGTCCAACCTCGCAGACCTTCTTCAGAGGTGACTTGGTATTAAGGCTTTGCCAATCCAAGTCTAATCGAACAAACTTTCTCCCAAGTGGGAAGGTCCTTACACAAGGTCGAAGTTACTCGTCCGAGAATTCGATACGATTGGCAATGGAAGACGGCCAGGTTCTCTCGAATTCTTGGAACATCGACCAGTTACGCAAGTTCTATGTGTAACCAACCATTCGGACAATAAAGAATCAGGTTTTTTTTCCTATCTCTATTGTCTTACTTTTGAGTAGTGCTTTCATAATTTTTCGACTATGTTTTAAACACCAAGTTTTCTTTACACTGGTCGAAAGGCAGATAACATCACTTAGTCGAAACCTCTCCTCTCTGCATGTGGTCCCGCCCACTAGAAGAAGTTTCCTAGTGTCGACTCGTTACTCGCTTTAGCGGCCAACACAAAGAACTTCGGGTTTTATTTAGTGAAATATTTTTGAAGGCCAACTCTTTTCACCTTAGTTTATTTCTTCAGATTAATTTGAAAAATACTCTAAGTAGAGCGACTTTCTCAGATTTGCTTAACCGCCTTTGGGTGTACTCGTTTAAGCCTCAACTGGTGGGAGGAAGAGACACATCTAGTCGAAGTTTCTCCTCTCTGCACGTGGTCCTGCCCACTAGAAGGAGCTTCCTAGCTTTGTTCGCTTCCTACTCTTGCTACCGGGATGTACTTATCGAGTCCAATCGGAGAAGGACGAGTAAATATTTTAAAGTCCTCTAGATGTTTGCTTAACTCAAGTTGCCGTTCTCGATTTGATTAAACTAGTGGGAGATGTTAACATTACCTAGTCGAAGCCTCTCCTCTCAGACGTGGTCCCGCCCACTAGAAGGAACTTGCTAGTGTCAATTGCTACCACTCTTTAGACCAAAGCATGACAATGGAGACCAAAAACTACAAGTTAAACAAACCTCTCTGTTTTAAGAAACCCTTTTTAAAGACTATTTACTTAGTTTGTCTAAACAAACTCAGCAAATAGTCGGAGGCTAGGATAATTTGATTTCAATTCTTAGTCTTTATTTCGTTAATTATCTTTTGAGTAACTAACTACTCGACAAGATGATTTGCAGGAGACAAAACTATTTACTTAGTTTTCACAAACTAAGCAAATAGTCGGGGGCTAGGATAAAGTCATTAATTTGACTTCCATTCTTCTTAGTCTTAAATTCGTTAATTATCTTTTGAGTTACTAACTACTCGACAAGATGATTTGCAGGAAACAAGATGGATTGTATATTACATCAACAAAAAATTGTTTTTCACAAGTTCATCACAGACTACTCTGAAGAGGGAGAGCCCAACTGCATCTCCTCTGAAACTTTCCGGCCAACTGTTTGCATCTCCTCCATCAGACGTTTTCCTTCTGCTTCAGAGTAGTCGAAATCGGCTTCGAGTGGTTGCACATTAAGGTTGGGGTCATGAGCTTTAAGTTTTGCTAATACATAACTTACTGCAGTTTCGACCGCCTCCTTTATCGATTCAGCTTGGTTGGCCTTCAGAGTGGTCACCAGATCTTGCAAAGTCCCGACTTGATCCCCAATGGTACTTGTGTGAGCAGCTATTGTATCATCCTGAGGAGTCTTTCCCTCACTGTGTAGTTCACCAAGCACATTGTTCAGGAGCGTGATGTTGCCTTGAAGTTTAATCTTCATTACTTCCATCTCCTGTTGGGTACGAGTCGAAGCCTCGCGGAGCTTTTTGTTTTCGACCACTTGTTCTGAAGAAAATAAGATTGGTCAAACAAAAATAAACTCCTAGAGGATGAGAAAACAAAAATAATCACGGGTAAAAGAGTTTCTTACCCACTAGTCGAGAATCCAGCTTCTTGACCTCTTCATTATGGGAAGCAACGGTCTCAGCATGCTTTTTCTCCCATGATCTAATATCCTCTACATTCTTCTTTGCAATAAGGACGGTCTGGTTATAAATCATGGCTTTATCCGCGATTTCAGTCTCAAGTTCTCTCAATTTAACGTCCGTTGCTAGAAAAGAAGTGGAAGTGAGAAAAGGGAAAATAGCTCGTAAAGGACTGCAGGTAAAAAATTACTTACCTGATATTTGAGTTCTCAGCGTCTCAAGGTCTTGATCTTTATTTTTGGATATACGAGTAAGCTCTTGAATGACTGAAGTTTTCTCTTTAACTTCATTCTGGAGCTTTTTCGTCTCATCTTCTTTTACGAAAAAAGAAGCAAGAATTAGGTAAAGATCAAAGATATAAGAAGTCTTAAGTTCAGCACTTACTGTTTAATTTTTCCTGCGACTTCATGGTTGCGAGTTTGCTTCTTTAAGCTTTTTAGGAGGTCTATTACCTCTTCCTAAACTTTTTCGACTCCTCTTTTTCATAATCGGCGAGTCATTAAGGTTTTTAATCCATTGTTTAACTCGCAAAGGATAAAAGTGGACATAAGCCCGGGTTGATCGGTTGTAAGTTCTTCTACAACCATTGACCTAGTCGTAAGTTCTTCTACGACAAAGCCACTGGTCGTAAGTCTTTTACGACCAGTACCTAGTCGTGAGTTTTTTTCATGACAAATCCCGTAAGCACTATATAAGTAGTCAAATCCAAAGTGACTATGAATAGCAGTGACTTACCACCTCTCTGCCTGTTTGCAGAGTTCCTCTTTTTCCTGTCGCAGCTCTAGAAGTTGTCGATCATATTCACCGACAACAGCGATTTGCTCTATAGCTTTCTGCAAAAGAAAAGACAGTGAGAAACAAGGAAAGACCACATAAATAAGTATGCTTGAGTACTTACATTCATGGTTGATCGAGCAAACATCGAGTAAACCATTCGTGGATCTTGACTTGTCTATCCTCGTGACTTGGTCCCACCAAACCTTCTCAAGGCGCTCGTTATCAAAGGTATCCCTCTATTGGGAATATCGTTGGGATGGGGACTTCGATCGCGGGATCCGAAAGCGAAGACCCTCGATGAAGCGAGCCCAAAGAAGTCGGCCTGAAGTTGAAATATTCTTCGTCTTGATTACGTAACTTTAGTTTCTCTTTGGGTACCGGGAGGAACGCTCGCAACGATCTCCTTTAAAACGCGGTGGGCAGGGACCGCCACCATCTTGACCAGAGGCTTCTGCAGCTGCCTCTGTTCTCTCCACGACCATCTCAGTGGTCGCCGCTGCTACCTCAATGGTCGTAGCTGCTACTTCAGAAGTTGTAGCCGCTACCTCACTGGGTACAACAGGTACCTCAGTGGTTGTCGTAACCACTTCAGGCGCCACGACTTCCTCTACCACCTGGGCCGAGGATGATCCATCGACAACTTCCCTTGTTGTCTCTCCAGCAGCTGGAGAGGTAACAATAGGCTTCTCAACGGAAGCATTCTCGGGGGCTGAAGGAGTTGGGCTAAAAACAGCAAAAGGAAAGCAATTCAGGTTGTGAAAAGGAAAAAGGTAAATGCTGTTCTTACACTTTAGTATATTTCACATACCTCTGCACCTTGGACCTAAATAGGAATTTGGGAGTTACTTTCCCAATGGAAGATTTCTTCTTCTCTACGACCACTTCTGGTCGGAGTTCGAGTTGAAGAATGGGCTTAGCCATGACCACGTCTGGTCGTGGATTTTGAACAGGGACCATCTCTCTGGTCTCCTGACTTCCTGGATGGCCGAGATCAGTCTCGACCACTTCAAGAGCAGCGCTGCCATCAGCCATAGGCTCTGCCGGAGCGGTATTGTTCTTCACAAAAGACATAAAATCTTTCCAGATCTCCTTTTCTAGGTGCTTGACAAAACCCGGGGCGGCAGAAACTACGAAAGATTTTTTGTCATAATAGAAGGGTACCTTGGCCTTGCGAGGTTTGCGCTTAAGAGGTTCATTGCTTGACCTCCTCGGCTTCACCGCTTCACCTCGGCTTCAAGCTGCGGCTATATTCGCCACGAGCTTTGCAGAGGATGCGTCGAAGGGCTAGAACTCGAGCTTGCTCCTCCTTGTCGTGAGCTCTTGTAAGTCGGCGTCTCTTGGGCGAAGGAGCCGAGCCTTTGTCCTTTGTCAACCTGCACCGATGGTTATCGGTACAACTTCTTCGTCGTCAAGACGATTTTCCATGCCTACTTTCGTAAAACAAAACGAGAAAAAAGAAGAATTACTAAGCGGTCGTAAGATCTACTACGACCAATATCAAGTCGTAAGATTTTCTCGACCTTTCCTCGGCAAGTAAGATTTCCTCACGGTCACGGTGAGTTGTAAGTTTTTCTACAACATTTCTCTAGTCGTAAGTTCTTTCTACGACTATAAAGCCCTAAAGATAAAATCAACTACTGATTACCTTTAGGCGAACCATCCTTTCCTCTGCGGATACGACCGCAAGGATTTTAGGAACTGCCACACTAAGTGGCGGAGACTTCTCACAAACGAGTTTGACTCTGATGTCAATCTCCGCTGGTGAAAGATCTGTTCAAACAGATAAAAACATCCTTTAAACAACTTTGCGGAAAGACCAAACTGAGAGCTAAGTCAAAATTTCACTTACCCTCGTTGTAGTCCCTGGTCGGGTCTGTTAGCCCCGAGGAGATGCTCGTTTCTTCAAGGGACTGATTCGGCGTGTGATGAAATCTTTCACCACATGCCATCCGGTCAGCCCTTCCTTCTTCAAGTCCTTGATAGCTTGAATATAAGGGGCAATCCGGCTGATATCTTCAGGAGTCGAATCCCATGAAGATTTCTTTTCAGCAGCCTTCCCCGCGAAAGAGAGGTTGTCTTCTGAGGTGACTTTCCAGTAAAACCACCTCTTCCTCCATCCCGCCACGAGGACGGGTGAAACTCTGAATATACTCCTCGACTTCCGTCGTGGAGCTTGAACCGCAACTTCCAAAGAATCCCGCTTGCGAGACATTCCATAGTAATATTGGAAAAGCTCGAGGTCCGCTGGAATTCCCAGGTACGCCTCGCACAAATATATGAAAACGCTTAGCATGGTGATGGAGTTAGGACCAAGGTTCACTAACTCCACCCCAAAGTGCTCAAGCACAACGGTGAGAAAGGGTGGCGAGCAGCAAAAGGCCACACTCACAATAAGCCCGGAAGACGGGAATTTGCCCATTCTCCCCTGACGGCCAATGCTGCCCAAATGCCAGAAGCCATTTCACAAGAGTCTTCTCTGGAATCTTCTCGGCGACGACTAGGGCTTGAATCTTCGCCGCATCCATCTCCGATTCTTCCCACTCAGAGAATTTCCTGGCCATCTCTCTCAGAAACAGGAAATTTTGGGTTGAAAAAGAGGGCACAATTGGAGTTGCGGCGGAAAAGGCAAGAACGACTCGATGGCGGAGAAGGCGAGAGCTTGAAGAACAGCAAGAGCAATTTGGGGGAAAAGTAAGATCTTAGGTTTTACCCCCCGGAAGGTATTTATAACCGCGTACTTCGGGCTGGAGGCATGACATTCCAAAGGTCACCACCGTCTCGGGAACCGCTTCAACAGACAGGCTAACGGGCGTCGTTTGAGATTCCCCAGTGTGTCCGTTCGAGAAATTCAGGTTTGCGTTTACATCTCAAGCGAAATTACTTCCTTGGTTAGATCTTTTCAACCAAAGGAAATGATAATCGGAAAGTTCTTTCTTCCGATCACTATACTACGATCACTTCATGATCGTAGAAATGCTTTTACGACTACTTGATAGTCGTAGGTAATTTTCTTGACCAAGCACATTTCTGGTCAAAGTAGTATACAATCGAAGAGTTTTTCCTTCGATTATTTTCTACGATCCTCTCGTGATCGTAAGACCATCTATAACTCCTTTGCCAAGTAAGTTGCTTTCACTTGAAGCTGGGGGGCTAGATGACGAGGATATAATAATCCTCATTTTATCTTTTATCTATAATTCTTATTATAAGTAAATATGACGTCATGTGAACCCTAAGTGTACCCCTTAATATTATGAGGAAAGAGCCTAATGGGTGGTCGTAAGTTCTTCTACGACCACTCCCATAGTCGTAAGTTATGCCACGACTATCCCATAGTCGTAAGTCTTGCTACGACTATCCCATAGTCGTAAGTCTTGCTACGACTATCCCATAGCCGTAAGTCTTGCTACGACTAGGTCAGCTACGACCACCTTATGATCAAATAAACCTACAGACAAGTGGGTTTTATTGATTAAAGGATTCAAACAGTCATCATGCGCTGTTATTTTGTAGAGTAATGGCACGTAATACCCCATTATCTCTGGTATATAACTGTTGAGCGACGTGGAGGAATTAATACGCCGGTAATTACTACCAACGTGCGCCCGTTACGGGAGGTGATGAGGCGCCGCTTTAACCTGGAGTAACTGCCGCTCCTTCACGTACTATAAAAGGCGGCAATCAAAGAAAGGAAGGGAGGAGGAATCGGACTGTCAGGAATACAGGCACTATCTGTAATAGTCTTAGTTTTCCCCTGATTGTTCAGTATACACTCAATATCATACACACACATGAGTAGGGTTGTTATTCTCTCTGGAGAAGGCCCGAACCTGTATAAAAATTCCCGTGTCAATCTCTCTGCGTGATTCTATTTGAGGAGACCCCCCGAATCAAACAATCTTTACGTAAGTTCGGTTCTAAAACACCGACAAGATTCCTTTTAGGGGGGTAGTTTGTAACATCTGAAAGTTACAGAACCAAAACTAAATTAATAAAATTATTATTTTATTTTATTTTATGGAATTTTTTAAAAATTATTGCTTTTCTTGAATTTCCTAAGTTTTAA
The DNA here is from genome assembly GCA_036346405.1 of Phyllostachys edulis. Lineage (NCBI taxonomy): Eukaryota > Viridiplantae > Streptophyta > Magnoliopsida > Poales > Poaceae > Phyllostachys > Phyllostachys edulis. The sequence continues at coordinate 22,056,572 of CM070566.1, forward strand.
AAGTTAAAAAATAAAATTTATTGAGTTTTCTTGGATCTTAGTGGATTTAAAGTTAAAATAAAAACTTAATTAATTTCATGAATTTTCTGGATTTTAAAATGGTTTTTCCTATTTTCTAGAAATTAAGAATAATTTATGTGCAAAAATAAAAGCCAACTTTAAGTTGATTTTTTTATATTCAAAAATAACATCCCAAATTTTCGACCTTTTTAAAAGTTGAAAATAAAATAAACCATTTGAATTTTATTTAAAGCTTAATTTGAAAATTCAAAATTGAAAACATTTTTAATGATTAAAATTAACTTCAATTAAATCCAAAATTATTGTATTCAATCTATTCATGTTCCAAGGATTTTTATGGATTTTCTTGAATTTTCCAAAATTATTTTATTTTATTTTATTTTCTCTTTTTCTTTTGTTTTTCTTTGTTTGCTTTTTCTTTTCTCTTTCCTCTCTCTTTCTTCTCTTTCTTGTTTTTCTTCCTCCTGATAGCCATGCGTTGGCTCCTTGTCACGGCCGCATGAATCTCGAAAAGTCACGGTGTGTTCCTGACCTCCTCCATCGACCCTCTCTCCCTTGAGCTCGCACAAGACGATCCTCATTCTTCTCCAAGGCCGGCCGTGTGCCACCTCCTCTTGATCTCCCTCTTCGGTCCACCTCTCGTCGAGCTAGCTGCGTCACGATGTGTTCCCGGGCATCCTCTCTCTATCCCCTCCTCAATTTTTGCTTTTCCCGTTGCCAGAGTTGTCACCACTATGAGCTCCTTGTCGCTGTCCATGGCCGCCATCGCCGCACCCTGGCCAAATCAACCGACCCATTGCATTCCCTACACCAAGGCGTAGCTGGTGCTCGTGTCACCTTGGTCTGACCGCCACCAAAGCACTGTCGCCTCGTGTGCCCGCCGTCACCCGTGCGCCTCCTCCCTTGGGCCGCTGGCCGCCGGCCACCATCTGTCGTGCCACCACCTCCTATCACACCCTTGGCCCACCGCCGGCCATTCCCACGCCTCCCCCTAACTGGTGCCGCCCTTGCCCGTGCGCCTCTCTGCCTGTGCTCTATTCTCTCTTCTTCTTCTCTAGCTCTCTGTCTCACTTGCGTGTAGGGCCTTGATACGGATCAACGTGTAGTTGATGCATAATGTGGCCCAATCTTTCACGGTACTTGTATTGCAATCTTGATCGAAGCAAAACCTTAGCTTTCCTCGTTGGTTCAGCAAAAAGGAAGAACAAGTATATCTCCAAAGCAAGTAATACTTGGTTGATGTTGAATCAATCCGAAGAGAGAAACAAAATCAAACCCGAAGAACAACACCAAACCGTGAGCAATTGAGGATGCCACGAATTGGTGAGATGATCCACAACGAATCACGGATCTTGGAAGGAAAGCCACCCTCCAATATTCACGCAATCACAAAACCCTAGACGGGAATTTCCGAAACGCATGTATTCATTTTGTGCCACACAAACATGTGACTTTTCTGTATTTTCTTCAACTATGACTTGTCCACCTATATGGTACGGCCATGGGGGGTTTATATAGCCTCCCACGCAAGCACCCAACTCGGATGAACAGTAACAGAGTTGCTAGAGTAAACCGTGCCCGATTACTGTTCATACGAACATTAATCCGAGTCGGTTACTGTTCACGTGAACAGTAATCCGAACCAAAAAACCCTCCTCCTACTTTACATAGATGTTTAAGCTACTCTAATTGCTGAAAATAGATTAAACTATCCTATTACAAGTAATTTCAAAATTAACTTCTTTTAAAGATCGATCTGAATTGGAATTGCTCCAATCCAAATCCATTTAGGATTCTTTGTCTTTTCTTGGTAAGATTCCCTTGCAAACTTTCCAAAATGCAAAGTCCTTGGTTCTTGTGTCTTCCCATGTCCGCTCAAACTTTCCCTTCAGCCTACCTCCCTCTCCTTGTTCTTGGCCGAACCTTGTTCTTGTTTCTTTCTCCAGTGATGCATAATAGGCTCAACTTGAGGTTTAGCACACACTTGCAACTTAGGGATGTTGACCACTGTAGTAGATGCACCTAGGGCCTCATCAGGCCTACTTGCCATGCACTCTTTACCTTCTCCCTTCCTCTCTGTCTCACATGCGTGTGGGGTCCCAAAGTCAGCCACCCCTTCTATTTTCCTTAAATCCTAAAAATAAAGATTCTCTGAATATTCTCCCTTTTCTAGTTTCTACCTTTTCATGATATTATCAAACTTCCGGACATTCGTTCTCCCTCATACGAACTCCGATCTCATTGATTCTGGTTCCTAAATTCATATAAATTCAGTACCTTTATTTTGGTTCTAATTTTATATTTTTTTTGGATTTTATTTGAATTTGGCATGTTTTCGCATGTAGATTGCGATGACTTCGGAAAGCCGCCGACATTGCTTTGAATAACAACTATTTAAGCAAGACAAGTTACATCTTTTATCATATTTGAATACCATATTTTAAATTATGTTTTAAATTATTATTGCATGCTTATTTAAATTCAAGAAATTTAATTCCCTGTTTTAAATTATAGTTATTCCCAATTCCTTTGTATAGCCAAATTTCGCTATTGAATTAGTCACCCCTTGACACCATAAATAAAAATCTAGTTTATGCAATAGTATGAACTAGAACACTTGGGAAAATATATCCTTAGTCAAAGCTTAGACCAAAAATATTGAATTTGAGGAATTTAGCCAAAATGTTCAATTATGATTTAAACGAGCCTATAGTATTGTTTTTACCATAGAACTTTTAGCAATTTTTTAACTTGGAAAATAAATAAAAATTGCTTTGGACTTGGGCGAAATGGATGTTTGGATGGTGCATGTTAATGCACGGGATCGATTCATTTCTATGATTGAGACTAGGGTTTTATTGGAAGTCACCCAAGTCAGTTAAGGACCGGTCTTCAAGCCGCATATTGCTAAGTCCCACCGTACAATCACTTGTCCAGAAATGAGGAGGACTTGGCTAACTAATTTGCAACATTTCACCGTGGTTGTGCTATCTGGTTGCGTGGGTGTCACAATGACCTACTTTTATATATTCCAACATGGTGCAAGAGTGGGCTTAAATTCGGTGGATTTCTATCTAAAGGAAGCGAAACCTTAGTCGCACACCTACGGAAGTGTGTGAGCGAATATTATAAGATGATTATCTCTTATGGGTCAAGCTGTACAACCTCTGCAGAGTGTAAAACTATTCGAATAGCTGTGTCCACGGTCATGGACATGCTGAGCAAAGCAAGAGCAAAGTTAGACTTTGGTTTTGATTTTAAAAGATCTTATCAAATGATTTTGGATATCTTATCCAATTGGGAAATTAGGTGGTTTACCATGTGATAGGAGGGTATCCTTCACCATACTAGTATGGAGGTTATCTTGCGATAAAACTTGAGAATTTGGAAAATGGATTTTAGTTATAGAATAACTGCTTTGAAACTTAGTACATATATTTGAAAAGAAACATTGCTTTACGCAAATTCAACCACATAAACCTTCCTCTGATATATCCATGCATGCATTATAATTCTGTTATTGGGTGTACCTTGCGAAGTACATTCATTTGTACTCATCTTACTTAATAAAATGTTGTTTAGAGGAGAAAGACTTTGCAACTGTTGAAGATCTCGACGACTAGACCGCTACACCAGTCGATTGCCTATGGCAGATTAGCTGGGCTCTACTACTTCTTCTTTGTCTTCCGCTGTGTTTGTTCATTGTTGGCTTGTATGCCTTTCTTGTAAAACTCTGATATTTATTAATAATATTGTGCGATTTATGGATATTACCGTATTTATTATTGTGTGACCTAGCCACTGATCATGGGACTAGTTCGGAAAACACAGAGGATGTGGGAGTGTTACTCTCGGGTCCTTACAAAAGTGGTATCAGAGCCATATCAACTATAGGTCGTGGCCTAGTTAGAATGCCCGTTAGTTGAAAAACTTCAAAACTTTTTATATATAACACAAAAAATAATTTGTTTTCTCCTCATCTTGGTCATCTATCTATCCTTAGCTTCTTCATAGCAATCCTTTCTTACCTAACTCTCTCTTCACCATTTTACAATGTGAAATGGATCTTCTTTCCCTTAAAAATTTCTATAGATGGTCACACGATTATTAATCATTATGTTCAAGACAACAAGATATGAAGCTATCAAAAAGTTGTCAAGTCATCTCTACTATCCAAGGACAACATGTAAAGATCATCGAGGACCTCAAGCAGAAGATGCGATGTCAACCCAGCCATATATTCTAAGTTTGCTAACACTCATTATGTGTATTGAGTTGTATCACCAGATTAAGAGTGTAAATTGAGTAGAACGTTGTATTGTTCCTTAACTTGTATGGTGTATTTTCTTTTGGTACGTCGTACGCAGATCTTTCTGATCTTGTGTGCAATATTTGCTTAAGCGGGTAGACTTCTCTCCTTATGGCTTTCTTTCTCACCCTTTGCTTTTCCCTCTTTTCTAACAATGTATTAGACAACTCAAACCTAACGATGCACATATGGGACTTAAAGGACAAAGTGATGCTTCAAAACTTCAAACAACCAAACACCCCATGGTAATAAAAGCCAACCTTGAAGATAGACTCTCCCTATCTCTTTCTAGCCTCCCAATTAGTCATCCTATATCTGTCTTTCTTTCTAGCCTCTCCGAATCTCGGGGACGAGATTCCTTTTAGGGGAGGGGGGGGGTAGTTTGTAACATCCCAAAGTTCTACTACCAAAAATAAAATAATAAAATAATTATTTAATTTTATTTTCTGGAATTTTAAAAAGTTTAATTGCTTTTCTTGAATTTCCTAAGTTTTAAAAGTCACAAAAATAAAATTTATTGAGTTTTCTTGGATTTTAGTGGATTTAAATTTAAAAGAAAAAATTAATTAATTTCTTGATTTTTCTGGATTTTAAAAGGTTTTTCCAATTTTCTAGAAATTAAGAATAATTTATGTGCAAAAATAAAAGCCAAATTTAAGTTGAATTTTTTATAATGTTTAAAAATAACATCCCAAATTTTCAAGCCATTTTGAAAGTTGAAAATAAAATAAACCATTTGAATTTTATTTAAAGCTTAATTTGAAAATTTAGAAATTGAAAACATTTTTAATGATTAAAATAAACTTCAATTAAATCCAAAATTATTTTATTCAATCTATTCATGTTCAAGGATTTTAATGGAATTTTCTTGAATTTTTTGAAATTATTTTGTGTTCTTTTTTTCTTTCCTTTTTAACTGTTTTCTTTTTCTTTTCTCTTTCCTCTCTTTCTTCTCTTTCTTGTTTTTCTTCCCCCTAACAGCCATGCGCTGGCTCCTTACCACGCCGCTTGTGAATCCCAACGCTGTCGAGCACATCCCCCGCTGAGCGCAATGTCGCGCCCATCACCCTGCCCATGCCCTGCCTTCCCTCGCACGTGCCCATCCCGCACCCACGCCAAGCACAACGCCGCCCCATGCTACCTTGCTCCCCTCCTCGGCTATAAAAGCCGACGCCAGCTCCTACCTCCTCCTCCTCCTCTCCTCTCTCTTCTTCCTCCCCCAAGAACCGAAGCCAGCAAGCTTTCTTCTTCCTCAACTCTGGCCGCACCCCCTCCTTCCTCATTCTCCCTCTCTGACCAACCATTCTCCTCCCCTAGTGCGTCACGGTGTGTTCCCGGACCTCCTCCACTCACCCCCCCTCTCCCCCTTGAGCCTGCGTCGCACGCATACTCATTCTTCTCCAAGGCCGGCCGTGTGCCACCTCCTCTTGATCTCCCTCTCCAGTCTACCTCTTGTCGAGCTAGCTGCGTCATGACGCGTTCCAAGGCATCCTCTCTCTATACCCTCCTCAATTTTTGCTTTTCCCATTGCCAGAGTTGTCACCACCGCGAGCTCCTCGTCGCTGTCCATGGCCGTCATCGCCGCACCTTCTCGGGCCTTCCTCGGCCGAATCAACCGGCCCATTGCATTCCCCACACCAAGGCGTAGTTGGCGCTCGTGCCGCCTTGGTCCGACCGCCAACAAAGCGCTATCGCCCCGTGCGCCAGCCGTCGCCCGTGCGCCTCCTCCCTTGTGTAACACCCTAGCTATGCGGAAGCCAAGATATCACCTAGAAGTCTAACATTCATCAATAAAACGAAATAATTTCAGCAAACTATCAACTAATGACATGTAAGAATCAACAACTGATAGAATGAATATAAGAATTGAATCACAATTCAATAACATATCAAACTCTTTCATCTAATCATATCGAATCAATTATGTTACAACTATTAGAAGTCTATACTAAGATCATAAACAATACCAAAACAACCATATCATAAAGAATACCAAAAATGGGGAGGATTTGGCTAACTAATTTGCAACATTCTACTGTGGTTATGCCATCTGGTTGTGTGGGTGTCACAATGACTTATTTTTATATATTCCGACATGGCACAAGAGGGGGGCTTAAATCCGGCGGATTTCTATCCAAAGGAAGCGAAACCACAAGAGGGGGGCTTAAATCCGCCGAATTTCTATCCAAAGGAAGCGAAACCTTAGCGAGCATAACTACGATTGGAATGTCACATTGTAAAGGCCTTGTGATAATCACTTAGTCGCACACCTACGGAAGTGTGTGAGTAGACATTATAAGATGATTATCTCTTGTGAGTCAAGCTGTACAACCTCTACAGAATGTAAAACTATTTGAATAGCCGTGTCCACGGTCATGGACATGCTGAGCAAAGCCAATGCAAAGTTAGGCTTTTATTTTGATTGAAAAAGATTTTATCAAATGATTTTGGATATCTTATCCAATTGGAAAATTGGGTGGTTTGCCATGTGATAGGAGGGTATCCTTCACCATATTGGTATGGAGGTTATCTTTCTATAAAACTTGAGAATTTAGAAAATGGATTTTAGTTATAGAATAACTGCTTTGGAACTTAGTACAGATATTTGAAAAGAAACATTGCTTTATGCAAATTCAACCACATAAACCTCCTTTGATATATCCCTGCATGCATTATAATTCTGTTATTGGGTGTAGCTTGCGGAGTACATTCATTTGTACTCACATTGCTTAATAAAATGTTGTTCAGAGGATAAGGACTTTGCAACTGCTAAAGATTTCGACGATTAGGTAGCTACCCCAGTCAATTGCTTGTCACAGATTAGCTGGTCTCTACTACTTCTCCTTCGTCTTTCGCTATGTTTGTTCATTGTTGGCTCATAAGCCTTTTTTGTAAAACTCTAATATTTATTAATAATATTGTACGATTTATGGATGTTACCATATTTGTTATTGTGTGACCTAGCCACTGATTATGGGACTAGTTCAGAATACACAGAGGATGTGGGAGTGTTACTCCCGGGTCCTTACAGCTAAGTAGCACAACCTCACAAGTTCAGGGGGATGTGAAAGTAAAATGCAAGTTTAGAGAGCTAAGTGGCACAACCTCGCAAGTTTAGGGAGCTGAAAAAGTAAAATGCAAGTTCAGAGAACTAAGTAACACAACCTCACAAGTTTAGGACCTACAGTGCAATTTTCTCCAATAAAATCACCCCTGACTCCCACCTATGTCTCGACGCCGCATCTCTCCTCTCCCTCTCCCTCATGCTTGCCCTCCATGGAGTGTCATTGACATAATCCACTTAAGCCACCATCGTGGTTTCGCACACCACCAATTTTTCAGTATTGGAGCAATTTACCAAAATGCCGCTCTACCGACCTTTCGCAATTCCTTTGCCTCGAAGCATCTCCCATGCTTCGACATCATCCATGTGGCCCTAATGACTTCCCACCAAGCCCCTCACATGTCTAGATCCCCTCGAACCGTCCTCGCTCGCAAATGGACCCAAGTCACATTGTGCACCACATGTCTCACCATGACTGAACCTGGCTTCCTTGACCGTTATAGACCTCAGCTCTTCCCTGAGCCTAGTCCTGGTCCACCTCGTCGTTGCCCCGTCATATTCATCACTGGTAGCTTCCACTCCCAATCCTTGTCTTCTGGGTTTATAACCAGCCCACTAGTCTCAGTCATCTTCTGGCACCATCTTGATCGTTCTATACTTTGGTTTTCCTAACCTATTCTCAATCCTTGTCTGCCTCACCATGACCTAGCTCAAGAGTCGTACAGCCATCACAAACAAGCAAGTCGTCACATAGCACCACACGATACGCACAATCATCAATTCACATAATTGATAAGGCATGAGCACATACCTTCACAAAGACCTTTGCTCAAACTTCGCCTTCCATGGTTCTTGTCCATCTTGTGCTTTGCTTCAGCCCAACCACCCTATCCAACATCATTGATCGTTCTGGACCTTGGCTCTCCTACCCTAGTCCCGATCCCTACTATTGACCATAATTGTCTCCAAGCCACCTGCACAACAATAGACCAAGTAATCATTTTCAGGTACAAGTTATTCACAATTTGACTCATGTTAGCCAAAATATGTATCATGCAATACCTATGCAATGAAACCCATGACTATGGCCTAACCCACAAAAATCAGCGCAGCTCAGTGTACCTAAACTGCCATGGCCGGTCAGATCGTCGGCCAACGGCCAGTCAGACTGCTCCCAGATTTTTCCCAAGTCCTGGAAAACAACATCTCTGAATATTTCAAAAAAAAAACACTATCTAGTATTGCCTCAAAACTCCATTTTCTATGAAACCTAGTGCAAACACCCACATAAGTGTTTGATCGTATTCTCCCAAATTCACAAGTTGACTTTTCAGCCGGTCAGGCCGCCACATTTGGCCGGTCTAGCCACCGTAACCCCGACCAGTCTGACCGTCACCCATGGCCAGTTAGGACGCCACCATGGCCGGTCTGACCTCCTCAGCTTGACAGCCAACGACAATTTCGCTAAAACCAAACGTTTAAACCCAAAATACCTTGACACAATTACCAATTGTTCTGCACTAAGATTAGGATCATCTACATGATCTCCACAATCTTAGGGGTGGGGATGGATCAGGCCGGCCCAATGGACCACTGATCTGACCCAAAAATTCGGCCAAATGGGCCAGAGGATCGATCCAAAAGAAAATCAACGCGAAAGAATCAGTAACCTAGAGCTCCGATGGATCATCAAGGATCGACCCTATCATGCTAAGCCTCCACCCCCAGTCCGCCGCCACCACTCCAGAGTTCCATGCCTCCACCCCACTATTGCTCGATCCGTCGCCTCCGTCGCACCCCGGTTCAATCCTCTAGCCTATCGCGCCCCCATCTCCATCCCTCCACTCTATCGCGCCCCCATCTCCATCCCTCCACCCGCGCACAGACAAGAAGGGGAAGAATAAGCAAACATGAAGCGGCCGGTGGTCGAGCACGAGCAGCGAGAGAGTGAGAGGGTGACAGCCGACGGTGGGGGTGGAGGATCAAGGCGGATCGAAGGTGGGAGCAAGGAGGAGGGTGGGGGAGGGGTGATTTTGAAGGTGGGAGCGAGGAGGAGGGCGGCAGCGGTGGTGAGATCCAGATTCAAGAAGGGCGGAAAGGCTGTTCTTCGTCGTCGCCGATAGCAAGGGCTACGGTGGTGATGTCTCCGGCGGCAAGGCTCTCTGCCACGATGAGGTCTCCGACTACACCGATTTCCCTTGTCAATACCCCTAATGGTGAGACCATCACTCCTTCTTTGCTTCATAGTAAGCCATTTTTATGATCTTCAGCCTTCCTTTGGTTGAGGTTCTAAGTGCTACCCAGAGGATTAGATCTTCGAGGATGGAGCAGCAACTTGGGTAAATAAACTAGAACAACAACTTGTATTTGATCACTCCTTCTTTCTGTGAATGTAGTTACCCTACTTGTGATGCATTCTGTGAAGCTCTCTTGCTCCTATGAAGATATTCATCTAGTTAACCTGGTGTTTGCCTCCTGTGTTACAACTTACAGGAGTCAATTCTTGATATGGTATGACAGTGGATAGTAGGTTGACGCTGTGTTATTCGATTTTAGCTTCACAATATGGTTTAGGCATTTTGGAGTTTACCTCTACAATTTGGTCTAGGAACAACCTTGTAGTGCTTGAATCGGTTCTAATTTTTATGAATGATGGTCTTGTCTATGCCCATCTACCTGTGTTTCATCATGACTTGTTAGTTGCAGGAGGCTTGTTAATTCCTATTTGAAGTAATTTTCTGGTACAATCTGGATGGCCTGGTGATTGCTTTTATGTGCATTATATTTTATTATTCATAATTGATATTGGCTTGGGCATGATAGCATTGTAGATATGTAGTCCCTAGTTTCTAGCTTCATGCGTTAATCCTAGGTTATATAGCAAAATGTTATGTTTCAGTTTTAGGCAACGATGTGATTTTTATAGTAGTATCAACTATCTACTTTATTGATCTATCAGTTTATTGAAGAACAAGTGACTCCCGAAACTCTGAACATCCAAAGCAACAGCCTAGAAAGTATCTGGTGATTGATTTGTTCTTATATCAAGTCAGAGATGGAACATCTGAATCCCTGATCAAACAGAATATTGTTGCTTGTTATATATCGGTGCACTATTGGTGAATCCTTGATCAAGCCAAATAGCTTCACAAAGTTCCGATGTCGAATCTGCAAAGTTCTAATCTTTTTTCATTATCTTTTTGAGTAAAAGCCTAAGTCTTTTTAAATAATCTTTTTACCCAATGTTTCTTTGTAGTCATTGCTATTGATACCGAAATGCGTGAGGACGAAGAAAGTGATGAAGAGGGCAATGAAGATTGTGTTGATGTTGGGACCTCACTTGATGAAGGTGGAAGAAAGTTCAGGTCTAAAGCTTGAAGAGAATATTTGTCTATCAGTGTCGATGAAGTAGTTATAAAGGGACAATGCAAGTATTGCAATACAAAGATTGGTGCTAAACGTGGGGTGGGAATAAGTTCTTTGCGCAATCATTTCCCAGTAGGAGAGAAATCTTGACTGCCTTTTGTAGGACTTGTCTTGCTGCTGGATTGCCTTCTGTAGTTATAATTTTTTTTTTCTGATATGAGATGTGAGCACATGGAAATATGAGATGTGAGACCAGATCTTAACTACAACTTGCAAGTAGTTATATTTTTTTTATGATAAATGTTTGATGATGCCTCGACTCTGAGTCTTTGTGATGCCCTTCATTCTTGGGACTGTCTCAAGTAAATGCAAGTTGAAGACCGTAGTTGTTAAAGGCACACGATTCTTCTGGTGATTTAATAATTACTAAAAATTAAATTATCGGATGGGTATTTACTAATGTGGATCATCACATAAATGATCATGCCAACCTTGCTCCATTAATTTTCTTGTTGTTTTGTTTTATTGTTCTGTGCTTAACATAAAAAAGCTGAACTTGAATAATCTTTCTATGTTGATTTTTGGTATGATTCCATTTTACCTGCCTGTTGATTGATATACATGTTAGTAGGTAGCACACAATCTGATATTGTTTCTTCTTTTGGCTCTTGTGTAGCTGCTTGGTGTCCAAGGTCCCCTTTCTAAGGATGTCCCTGGGAAACCGTTTCTGGCTATCTCAGTTGAAGCTACTATGTAGAGTCTAATTTTGTCATCCCCTCCAGCCTCTACTAAATGGAACTCACGAGATTTTGCTTTAGCTAGTCTAATTTTGCATGGTAGAATAAGTAATGGTTGTGGGTTGCAATATGATCTATTTCTGTTATAGTTCCCTCTTGAGCCAGGATTCTTGAAGAGTTCTTTGATGCTTGAGCTATTTTTATCCATTTCTCAAACATATCATAATTTGCCTATGTTCAATCCTCAATGTTTGCAATCAGAAACTATAATTTGTCCACATAATACGAGTTGTTCAGCCAATTGTTTTACACTGGGCCAGGGAGCAACCCTCATAAACCAAAGGATACACTGGGTCAGGGAGGGAACGCAACATGGGGCAATCCATGACCCTGAGCCTACCCCTTAGGCACAACGGGTTAGGATAGGGTCGCTCATGTTAAGAAACCGGGCCTAGGCCAGGAGTCCTAGACCAGGTGGGCTCCTCATCCATCTAGTAGCCTATATATAGGAGGGCCCCCTCCCAAACATTGTACACAATTATTGAGAAGAGCAATAAAGAGAAGCCTAAAGTCCTCTCATATCTTGGTGTTCATCTATTATTCTGTTCTTGTGTTCTTGCATTGTTCTCACAATTCTGAGTTTGTCTACGAGGTAATCTCTCGAACTGGACTCGTCAGCGACGGTTCCTTAACACGTTATCAGCACGATCGACTCTGGCCTACCTCTAGGCCTATTCTACTCGGATCGAAAGGTAACCGTCGATGAACGACACTCGTAGATCGAATCATTTTTCTAGATTGCTTTCAATTCTGCAAATTTGGCTTTCTAGATTGTATTCTACGGTGCAAATCCACTCTGATCTACCACGAGCCGACTTGAAGTCACCGACACAATGTCGATCGGTGGATTGCATGAAAAGGTGGATGTCGATTGTATCATAGATTAGAAATTGCAAATCCGTTCTAACCTATCGCGAGCTGACTTGAAGTCGCTGGCCAAGCCGATCGGTGGTTGCATTAAAGAACAGATGTCGATTGCACTATACATTGTACATCACATTGCATGAACAGTAAACACAGAAAAAGGAAGAAAAACGGCGCCAGATGTGGTATGCCACCTACACGGCCACGTACCGCGCCGCTTTGTATCGATCATACCACCGTATTTCTTCTACTACGACGTCGCATCGCTTGCCCAAGACGGCCGAAGCCAGCTGCGTCATCTGGCCGAGCATCGCTCGCACCGCATGGGCACGTTGCACAATGAAAAAAAAGGAGGGGAAGCGACGCTGGTGTTGCACGGACGGCCACGCACGTCCGTGCCTCCGCACCGCCGACCGCTTCGCCGCCGCAGTGCCGCCCGGTGTCTCGCCCACTCCACGCCCGCGCCATGGGCCGCCACGCTTGCCTCTAATCGCGTGCAATGCCGAGGCTACCTTGAAGCCACACCTTGAAGCCGCGCCTGAAGCCAGAGCCTCCCATGGACACCACCGTCGGACTGCCCGTAGTGGCCGTCGTTCCGTGCGCCGCCCCCTTCACATGGGAAGCCCGCCGCGCTGCCGTGTTGTCGCGCCTTGTAGGCCCTATGCTTGCCGCCTTGTAGGCATGCCAAGGCCGCCAAGACTAAACGGCAGACCGTGCGACCTGAAGCCCACCTCGTAGCCCGCCCACCGCCGCCCATAGCCGTTGGCTCCCATGCGCAATGTAGCGCGCCACCGCCTCCTTGAAGAATGGGGAAGGAAACCCTATGGGGTCCTTTTGCTCGGGTGGTGTTTAGGGCTGGTATGAGCCAAGAAACGACCGACCCAATTAAGAAGAGGCCGGGAAAAAAAGGGGGTGTCGACCGAGAGAAAGCTGAAAAAGGAGAAAAAAAAGGAAAGAGGGGGGCGTGGTGAAAAATCTTGATTTTGCAAGAAAGCCCTCAGAAGTTTTGAAAATTACGAGACAATACTTTGGGAAAGAAATTCTTGCAGAATAACCCCTTAAAATTGAAAAATTACACGAAATTTTTTCTTAGAACTAAAAATTAGCACTTTAGCCCTTGGAAATTGTAGAATTCACCGAAAGTTCATATTCCAGCAGAAAAGAGCCTCGGGAATTCAAATTTTGAATCATTTTTTTGAACTTTTGAAGCATGTTTAACTCTGCTATTTTTATTTCTATGCAATTTATTTATTGTAATTACTGTTTTGATTATCTGTGGTTGTTTATATTACTTTTAATCACTGAAAATAGCAGTAAATCATGAAAAATGCATAGAAAAATACGGGCTTACGAACCGAGAGTTCGAAGAGCATTATGAGAATTTTGCAACCATTTTATGTAAATTACTAGCAGTAATCTTATGAACTCTTTGCATGAATATGGAAATGACTGGCATCACGAACCAGGAGTTCGAAGAACTAACCTAGCATGGCCAGAATTTATACATAATTTGTATAAGTCTTCAACTCTGTGATAAAGTAATCATAGATGAGTAGAAGATTAAGAAGACTCTCTCTACCTTTCACCCAAATGTAGTGCAATCCGCACGCAACTATTGTCAAGACGGCTACAAGGAGTAAAACCCGTATTAATTGGCACCATGCAAGTTGCAGAAGCTCAAAATGATGTTCTAAGGAAGAACTACATCTCACAACAACCTAGTAGCAATGTTGGCCATGAAACCAATGCTAGTAGCTACAAGGTGATAAAGCCTCTCACGAAGGAGAGGGGCAAGAAAGGTAAGATCGTGAGCCGCACGTTATTGATGCTTTACAGTCTAAGAAAAAGGGCAAAGTATAGCATGAGGCACACCTCGTCATTGCAGGCATGGAGGATCCACATCCATTAGTTGTACTCATGGATGTGAACTGCCTAGTAGCAGCCCCCATTATCCCTCCTTTGGACATCACAGCGGCCGCAGCCGTAGTTGCCCAAGAGGAGAAGATCGCCATGGAGCAGATTGAGGCAGAAGTTTCTGAATACTTCGCCGATTCGATCTAGTGCACGCATTGCACTTGGATCTTTTGTACTAACTTGCAGTTTGTAATTGAAGCAAAACATTGAATTATTTTATTCTTTCAATAATGGTTGTAAGCTCTAGGAGAGCAAAGCATTAAATTCTTATGATGAGTCCTGCAAGGCTTATATTCCCGTATTTATAATAGCAAGTTATGTTCTGATAGTTGAAGTATTTTATTTATGTGTTGCTTGCTTTCTGCTGCATATTAATAAAGTACATTATATTAGAACACATGTAGAGCCCTATGGAGGAAGTGTACTTAGCAGGTAGTGGCACAACGAATACCATCTTGAGAGAGAATTTTTTTTCAGTCGGTCAGCAAGAATGCTGGTAGTCTTACGACAATCGCGGGCAGCAATACTTGTATAATAGGCTCAGGAAGAGCTACAATTATACCCCCGATGGGCACAACTTTGGTCATTAAAGAAACCTTGTTGTACCCAGAATCGACTAGAACTCTCAAGGATATTCACGCTAATGGTTTCCATGTAGAGACTGAAGAAGAGTATGGTAAGAAATACCTGCTCATTACAAAGCGTGAAGAAAGTAGAAAAATGATATTAGAACGACTTCCTTCATATGAAACTGGGATATACTACACTAATATTAAGGCACCTGCAACCTACACTACCCTGGAAAACCGTATTTAGAAGCTCTGAACCTTTTCTATCTCTAGCATGATAGATAATGCCACCCAGGTCTTAGGATGATGAGAAATATAATTAATAATTCACAGAGACATAATGTCAATGTAAAGAATTTCCCGAATCAGGAAGATTTTATGTGGCACGTATGTGCCACCGGGAATTTAATTACTAAACCTTCTTCTCTGAAAGTGAAGAATGAAGTCCTTGCATTCCTGGACCATATCTAGAGAGACTTTTGTGGCCTTATATAGCCCCTGTCAGAGCCATTTAGGTATTTTATGGTGCTCATCGATGCTTCCTCGAAATGGTCGCATGTGTGTTTATTGTCTACGAGAAACTACGCTTTTGCATAGCTAAATCTTGCAGATAATTAAAATTAGAAATACTTCCCCTGATCATCATGAGAGGTCCACCAGAATGGACAACGCCGGAGAATTTACTTTAAAGGCATTTGATAATTATTGTATGGCAATGGGAATTAAAATTGAGCATTCCGTACCGCATGTTCACACCCAGAATGGACTAGCAGTGGCATTAATTACAAAGATTAAATTTTTGCCTGACCACCTTTGAAGAATTGTAATTTACCAACTGCATGTTGAGGACACGCAGTCCTGCTCGCAGCAACTCTCATCAGTTTTAGACCACTAGCATATAACAACCATTCACCTATGCAACTAGCGCAAGGGTTGGTTGAAGATTTGGTTGCAAGGTTTATATACATATACCACCACCAAAGCGAACTGCAATGGGCTTTCTCCGAAAGTCTAGGATATACGCTGGTTATGAGATAGCATCCATAATCAGGTATTTGGACCCTATGACAAGAAATTTGCATATTGTCCGATTCGTTGAAAGTATATTAGATGAGGCTAGTTTCCCGTCATCAGGGGGAGGAAATCAACCCCTTGATGAAAAATATCGGGAAATAGAGAAGTCCAGAAGATAATTGAAACCCATACACATGACCCGCGTACTAGTGAAGCAAATAGAGAAATCTAGAAGATAATTGAAGTCTAGAAGACAATTGAAGTCTAGAAGACAATTGCGGTCCAAAAGATAATTGATTTGTAAGCATTAGCAAATCAACTGCCTGACCACTTTAGTGATTTGAAGAGCATGACCAAGTCGCATATTGTGGATATCATGTGGATATGCCTGAGATCTTAGGATGATGTTACAATTGGCAATGTCATTGACGGTTTGTCGAATCACGTGTTTTCGGCAAAGTTCCAAGTCTGTCAGGTCATTGGCGGTCAGACCGGCCTTTGTGGCGGTCAGACCGGCCTTTGTGGCGGTCAGACCGACCATTCTTGTGTTGATTTTCTGAAATGGTCACTAGCGGTCAGACCGGCCAAAGTGGCGGTCGAGCCGTGATGGAGCTGGCGGCCGAAGCTTTGTTTGAGCGGTCGACCGCCCTTGCAATATTTTGGATTTTGGAGTGGGCCAAAAATAGAAGGTGTAGGCAAGTGAGAAGGTGCTACGCACTTGGTTTCATAATTTTGGAGCTTCGGGCAAAAGTTCTATGGGTTTGAAAATTCCAGTAGGTTTCAGATTTTCAAGTTGGAAATTTGGTTAAGTCATGGACTGGCGGTCAGACCGGCCTTTGGCTAGCGATCCCGCCGTGAGGCGGTCGAGGCAAGCCAAGGTGGCGGTCGACCGGTTATGTTTGTTTCGTCGTCCTTCGAGGCAGCGATGTTTGCTTGTTAGGTCAAGTTCATGGGTTTCATGGCATATGTGTTGCATGATGCATGTTTTGACTAACGTGGGTCAAGTTGTGAAGAACTTGTTCCGGATTCGTTTGCTTGTCTATTCTTTGTGCGAGGTTGCTTGGTGGTCAACGACGATGAACGGCGAGGATGATCGGGACTAGGCTTGGAAGCCGAGGTCGAGCGATCGGCGATCTTTGGGTGAGTCAATGAACTCAAGTGTGGTGCAGAATGGACAAGGGTAACCGAACAGGCGATTCGGTCTGGCGATTCGATCAAGCGGTAGCGAGGTCGGTGCAAGTGCCATGGTGGTTTCGGTGGGGCCGGATGGGAGAGACTTGCCGACATGAAGAGAGCCGCAGGATCAACCTACGTGGTGAAGCATGGATGTGTTTCACGAAGATGGGACTTCGGTCTTTGCAAAAGATCGAGAAGGGTATTTTGGTAATTTCACCAAATACCGCCTTGGTGACCTTTTGCCAACTCACGGCGCAAAGATGGTGCAAGGTGAAGCGGATTAGGTCAAGAGATGAAGACGGCGCTTTAAAAGCGGCGTGCGTATGTGTCCCGTTTGTTTTGGGCCTTAACGGAGCCCATTAGGGTTACTCTTCTAGAAGGTCTAAGTCTCCACTATAAATAGAGGAGGGAGGTGGCTGCACCCCCTCAACCCTTTCATTGTGTTTGAAACCCTAGTTTTGCTTAGGGAGAGGATTAGTGGAGGTTAGGGTTCTAGAGAGTTGGATTTGATTCGTGCTCATGTATTGAGTCTTTGTCCTCCATTGATGGAGTGGTCAGTAAACCAATACCATATCAAATCAATCCAAAGAAAGTTCTCTCAAAGATGAGTTCGTTTGCTTTCTTTCTCTCTATTTGATGATTTTGAGTCTTTCTTTGATCCACGAGTTTTTGGTTGGTTTCTTGCCGTGATCTAACTTGCTGGGACATGTGGGAACCCATCTAGGATCATCTTGATCATCAATCACCCACGAGCAAGTCTCTAGATCATATTTTGCATTTGGCTCGGTTTTGAACCCCTTCGCTCAAACTGAAAAAGATAGGAACTTTGGCATGGATCATTGAAATATTTGATTGGAATAGGTTCCTAATATCTTTAGGAAGGTGTGGTTCAAATTTCGTGAAGCTTGGCCTTACGGATCAAAAGTTAGGTCGTTTTTAGTTTGGATTGTCGATGATTTTGCTGATTTTCTGTTCACCATCGGGAGCGGTCGACCGCCCATTCTAGAGGCGGACCACTAGGCAAACCGGTCAGACCGCCCTGTGAGAGGTCGCACCGCCCAACACTTTGAGATTTGAGTTTTGGTTGTTTTTGGGTGTTTTACTTTGGGGTTTGATTGGATTCAATCCTAGTCTTCATTTGTCTTGGTATATTGATCTTCATAGCTTCCATAGCTATTGGGTGACATTTGTGTTGAATCCATCTTTTGTGAAAAAGTGGCGTGCTCCTATTCACCCCCTCTAGTTGCCTTTTCGGTCCAACAAGTGGTATCGAGCCGGTTAGTTCAATCTTGATCTTAACCGTCCCTTGAACTTGGCGATGGATAAGTACTCGACCAAGCCGCATGTCTTCGATGGGCTCGACTATGCCTATTGGAAGAATGCATGCGAGTCTTCCTTGAGAGCGAAGGACAAGCTATATGGGAGGTTGTTCGATCCTCTTCGTTTTGCCGAAGTTGCTCTGCCGACTTGACTCTCTGGCTAACAACAACAAGGCAAAGAACCTTCTATATCTTTGGGCTTGGTAGGCAAGAGTGCGATAGGATTTGCAATCTTGCAACCGCACATGAGATTTGGCACACCCTCGAAACTTACCATGAGGATCGTCCCGGATCAAGCAAGTCGTCGAGAATGTCTACAAGCGAGAGTACAACAAATTCGAGATGCGTCTGGTGAGAGCATCGATGGCGTCTTTACTCGCTTTAACAAGGTGATTAATCGGATGAAAGTCATTGACATTGAGTACTCTCAATCGAGAATGC
The DNA here is from genome assembly GCA_036346405.1 of Phyllostachys edulis. Classification (NCBI taxonomy): domain Eukaryota; kingdom Viridiplantae; phylum Streptophyta; class Magnoliopsida; order Poales; family Poaceae; genus Phyllostachys; species Phyllostachys edulis. The sequence continues at coordinate 22,075,426 of CM070566.1, forward strand.
CACCCACCTCTTGGTGCAATCAACACCAAGGAGTGGGAGATGAAGGCAAGCGCCATAGAGGAGAACGTCGATCTCTCTAATCTCACTTTGGAGCTGCTTTATAGCAAGCTAAAAACTCATGAGATCAAGAGAGCGGTAATCCTAAGAAGGATAACATGGCTTTGGTGGTGATCCTCTCAAAGGGACTCGATGATTCTTTTGAGTCTTCTTCTGGTTTTTCTCTTGCGTGTTTATCTGCTATTCAAGAAGAAGAGTTTGAGAGTCTTCTGAGGCTGATTTAGCTCTTTTAGCCAAGAAAGTCACACGGGCATATAACAATGTCAAAAACAGAAAGAGAGGTGGTCTGTGACATGCTATGAGTGTGAGAGCTATATCACATCAGACCAACCGCCCCAAGCTGAAAGGTAAGGGCAACCACAAGAATGAGAAGCTTTGCTGGAAGAAGCCTAAAGGGGCAAGCCCAAGTATGATCTTGCCAAGCTCATGAAGGTCGCTCACCGAGTCCTTGCCGCTTTGGAGATCAATCCATGAGCGATGTGGACTCGGGAGCGAGGAGGACAAGGAGGAGGAGTTTCCTCAAGACAAGAAGGGGAAGGCCAAGGATTTCACCGGCATGTGCTTCATGGCCGACTCCGTCGACGCCGATAACGATGATGAGGTACCTCTCTCCTATGATGTTCTTTCTGCTAGATGTGATAACATGTATGAGCAATTGCTTAGTCAAGATAAAGCTTTAAAGTTCACCATGGCTAGGAACAAGGATCTAGAATCACAAGTCGAGAATTTGACATTAGAGGTTGTGAATGCTAAGAGTCTAGATGTTGATGAATGTTCATCCTGCCATGCTTTGCACTCCGAACTGTCTAAACTACAATCTGCTCATGATATTGCTTTGCATCAACTTGAAAATTCTAGAACTGAGCTAATTGATGTTAAATCTGCTCCATGTGAAAAATGTTTAGAGTCTAGCAAGTTGGATGCTTCTGGCAATGTGGAATCTAGTTTTTGCTCTTTCTGCTTAGAACGCGAACATGAAGTTAAGGATATTCTAAAAGCAGTTAGAGCTAAATTTGCCAAGCTTAAGGACTCAATTGATTCTACATCTTGTGCCTCTTGTGCCGCTTATAAGCTTGAAGTTGCTCATCTTAAGGAGAAACATGCTAGAGCCATTAAAGGCAAGACTTGTGAATCATATGCTAATATTGAAAAAGAGAATGCATATCTCAAAGATACTTTAGAAAGATTCTCTAATGGTGAAAAATAGTTAAACATGATTCTAGATAAATCTAAAACTCCTTTTAAGAAGCAAGGTTTAGGATACAACTCTGCCCAGGACATGTCCAAGCCTAATGTCATTCAGGTCTTGGAAAATGGCTTAGTTGAATTCAAAACCCAACCTGCAAAAACTGTTTTTAAATCTGCAGGGTTTGTTCAACCTTCTTTTAAGCCAAAAGGTGCTTCTCCCAGTGGTACAAAATACCATTGCACCTATTGCAAGAAGAGTGGACATTTGGTTGAGTTCTGTTGGCGTAGGTTGAAGAATGCTAAGAAAAATATTGCTAGAATATCATCTAATCAACCTAGAGCTTTTATGAGACATGGTCACGTCCAAAAGAAGAACCCCGGTCTAGGATTTGTTGCACATGCTCATCACCATGTTCCTAGACAGGATGCATCTCATGTTCATGTTACCATTGCTCACAATAGAACTGTTAATAAAGTCAAGGATAGCACATCTGCTTTGCATACTACTCGCAGACGAGTGTCTCGATCTTGGGTTCCCAAGTCGCTTTTAACTAACTTGATGTTGAGACACATCGCTCTTTGTTCCTTGATTTTCGAGGATTGGCGCGGAAGGGGAGGAACACATGGTTAAATCGACTCGGTGTTCACGCCACATGACCGGAGACTCAAGATGGTTCACCTCCTTCACGCGGTCAACGGTGGTGACTTCATCACCTTTGGAGATGATACACAAGGGTGCATTGAAGGAACTGGAATGATTAGGGTGAGCGACAAGTTCATTCTTAAGGGCGTTAAGCTTGTGTCTAAGCCGAGGTACAATCTCCTTTACGTCTCCTGACTTCTTGATGATGGCTATGAGACTCGTTTTAAGAAGAATGCCCGTCGTGTGCTTGATTCTTACGGTGAGCTCGTTTTGGGATTTCTAGAGTTGGTAGAATTTTTGGGTGACTTTTTCAGATAAACTTCTTGGATCTCTCAAATGTTTGATTGCATCTTCTTCGATATTTGGCTTTGGCACCGACGGTTGGGGCACATTGGTTTTGATCATCGACACGAGTTAAGCGGCCTTGATCTCATGAGAGGTTTGCCTAAACTCAAAGTATCAAGGATCTTTGTTTAGCGCTCATAGGCATGGCAAGCAAGTTGCCGCCTCACACCGTCATTGACTATGGTTATGGTGACGGACGGGACGGTTGCTTCATATGGATCTTGTTGGTCTGCTAGGGTTCGGTCGATCGGTGGCAATTGGTACATTCTTGTCATAGTCGATGATTTTTCGAGATACTCTTGGGTGTTCTTTCTTTCTTCGAAGGATGAGGCTTTTGATCATTTTCATGATCTTGTTCTTCGTTTGGCTTCTGAACTTCCTGGTGCCTTGAGAGCGATCCGAAGTGATAATGGCACGGAGTTCAAGAACGCTTCTTTGCTTCTTTTGTCTTTGGCGCGGTATTGAGCATCATTTCTCTTCTCCACACGTCCCTCAAAAAATGGCGTTGTGGAAAGGAAGAACGAGGACTCTAGTCGAGATGGCTAGGGCGATCTTTGAATGAGTATAGCACACCGAGGAGATTTTGGGCGAAGCTATTACTCTGACTTGCCATATTTCAAATCGTGTCTTTTTGAGACCGTCTTTGGGCAAGACTTCATATGAGCTTCGTTTTGGTAGAAAACCCTCATCTCTCATTTTGAGTCTTTGGATCGAAGTGTTTTATTCTCAAGGCAGAAACCTAGATAAATTTGAATCAAGGACTTGTGATGGTTTATTTCTAGGTTATCTGCTCATTCGAGGGTTTTCGGGTTTTTAATGTTGAAACTAACATTGTCTAGGAGACATGCAATGTCACTTTTGATGAGACTAGCCTGTGAGCTAGATCCGATGTTTCAGGTGACTTACAGGTGACAGAGAGTATTTTTGTTGAAGAAGATGAGGATGATTTTGATACTGCTCTTCCACCTGCTGCTGTTGATGTTCCTATCAAGCTCCGAACCATGACGATTGCTTCACCTCCAATTGAGGCTCTGCTGCGACTTCTTCATCGGCGATACTGCGGAGGTTGAGGAGATGCTATCTCCCCAGCGCTCCTTTGCACATTCGAAGCAACACCCTCCGGATCGGATAATTGGTAATCTCCATGGCGAGTCACTCGCTCCGGTATCATGATCCAGTCTTTTCTCTCACTCTGCTTTTGTAGCTTCTTTTGAACCCAAAGATATATCACATGCTTTATCGATGCTAGTTGGGTCAATGCCATGCATGAGGAGTTAGAGAATTTTGAAAGAAATAAAGTTTGGAACCTTGTAGAACCTCCTAGTGGACATAATGTTATAGGAACCCGTTGGGTGTTCAAAAATAAACAAAATGAGGATGGTTACGTGGTTAGAAACAAGGCTAGGTTGGTAGCTCAAGGCTTTAGCGAGTTGAGGGTTAGATTTTGATGAGACCTTTGCTCTGTTGCTAGATTAGAAGCCATTAGCATCTTGCTTGCATTTGTTTGCATCTAAAGGTTTTAGGTTGCATCAAATGGATGTTAAGTGCCTTTCTGAATGGTTTTATAGAGGAGGAGGTGTATGTTAGGCAACCCCTGGCTTTGAGGATCCCAAGCACCACGATCGTGTTTACAAGTTATCCAAAGCCTTGTATGGTCTTAAGCAAGCCCTAGAGCACGGTATGAAAGACTTAAGACCTTCTTGCTTAAGAATGATTTTGAAATGGGAAAAGTAGATAAGACTCTTTTCATTCTTAGGCATGGTAATGACTTCTGCTTGTTCGGATATATGTTGATGATATTATCTTTGGTGGTTCCTCTAATGCTCTTGTTTCCAGTTTTTACGAGACCATGTCCGAGGAATTTGAGATGAGCATGATGGGAGAACTCAATTACTTTACGGGGCTACAAATCAAGCAATGCAAGGAAGGATCTTCATCCATCAAGCGAAGTACACCAAGGATTTTCTCAAGCGTTTTGATATGGGTATTTGCAAGCCGATCGCCACTCCCATGGCGACTTATTGCTCTGGATCGAGATGAGGAAGGAGAAGCCGTGGATCAACGCCAAGATCTGCATGACATGATCGGTTCCCTCTTGTACTGACGGCCTCAAGACCGGACATCCACTTGTGATGCGCCTCTGCTTGAGGTTTGAGCGTCACCGAGGACTTCACATCGCCAAGCCGTTAAGCGCATCTTGGTATTACACTCTACCCTTGATTATGGCATTTGGTATTCTTGTTCATCTTATTTGTCCATTCGGGTTTTTGATTCTGATTTTGCGGGTCAGTAGGCTAGATAGAAAAAGCACATCGGCACATGTCATTTCTTAGGCACTTCTCTTGTCTCTTGGTCATCTAGGAAGCGGTCTTACATTGCACAATCCTTCTTGAAGTTTGAATATGTAGTCTTTGCTAGTTCTTTGTAGTCGATTTTGTGGATGGTCTCCACTCTTAAGGATTTTGGGTTAACTTTTGCTAGTGTTCCTCTTTTACTGTGATAACACTTCGCTATTAACATTGCTAAGAACCCGATTGCAACACTCTAGGACCAAACACATAGACATTAGCTATCACTTCCTTAGACACCACGTTGAGAAGGGTGATATTGTCTTTGCATTTTGTGGAGTCAGAGGCTCGATTAGCCGATATCCTCACCAAGCCTTTAGACCCAACAAGGTTTGCCACCTTGAGAAGTGAGCTAGGGTAATTTATCCCTATGGGTTGGTTTGAGGGGAGTTGGATCTTTTCGATCTTTTCTTGTTCTTTTAGTCTTTTATTGATCTTATTTTTGATCTTTTTAGGCTTTTTGAGTTTTTCTTGCATCTCATTGTATCATATTGCATTCATATGAAAAATCCAAAAAGATGCATTGTAATATAAGCTTTTCTGCTTATCTTTTAAAATTGATGAAGCTTTGCTTATTACTCTTTGGAGCTTTAGTGTTTCAATTCTTGCTCAATGCCATGTCTAGTTCTTTGACTTGCTAGAATTATCATGCTTTCACATGTGTAGCTAAGTCTTTGTTGTATGAGCTAGAACTTGAAAAACAACTTGAACTAAGAAATTTGCAATTTGTGAATTGTTTAGCGATTCTTAATTAGTGCTCCTTTTATGACATTGGCCTGTCAAAATTGCTTTGTTAGCTCTTGAATCTAGCTTTGATCATTACTTGAGCTTCTTGTGTTCTTGAGAATCTAAAAGCTGCTCTTGTGCAAAATACAAAAAATGATATCTTTTGTGCGAAAAAACTAATCTCACCAATCCTTTCTCATGAGGCGGCTCGCCATTGTACTAGGCATGAACTCGGGGAGTTTTGGATGACCAGACCACTCTCTTAAGCTTTTGTTGCTTGGGATGGTCGTAGTGAGGCTTGAGATCTAGCACAATGCTAAAAATGCAAATTGTCAAATTGGTTGAAGCTTAGGAAGAGATTGTGGATGGCTCCTAGTCCGGGATCTTCTTTACTAAGATAGACCTTTATCAACTTGAATATTCATTGCAAATGAAAAGCAGGTTGAAAATGGGCATTTGAGAAAATTGAGCAAAATGATTCAATTCAGGACCTTTTGTCTCTTAATGTGGTCATGGTTAGCTTTTGGATCTCACGTTGACATTTTGACATGGCGGTTTCATTTTAGGATCACTGTTGATGAACTTGCTAGGTTTGAAGCTTTGCTTAAAATGCTAAAAATCATTGCTTTATATTGAGCCTTCTTGCTTAGCTTTGTTATATATGTCTTATCATGATCTTGCTAGCGTTGTTAGGCTTGATATGTTGTTTGTGCAACTTTAGAAATGCTAACTTGTTCTTTTGGGTAATCTCCAAAGCTTCTTGTATTCAACAATTGAAAAATACAAAAAATTTGAAGCCACTCCATTGCATTTCATGCATGCTCCATCTTATGCTTTTTCCTCATTCTGCATTTGTCATCTCTGGACGAGAGGAAGGCGTGATTCTTAGATGACTCCATTGTCAAAGGGGGAGAAGAAATGTTAAAAAATGTGTAAAGGGGAGAAGTTGTTTGAAAAAGGGGGAGCTATTAAAAAAAATTGAAAATTTGAGATCATAGTGAGGGGGAGTTTCTTATTTGCATTCTTATGGTTCTATTGTCATTTCTGAAATTGAATTGCAATTCTTGATCCTCACAATGATCAAAGGTCATATCGAACAATTGTTCTTTCATATGGACCTTAAGTGAGTTTTTGACTCCTTTCTGGAATTTGAAGCTTTCGTGCCTTCTTTTGCGTATCTCACTTGCGATACTATTCGGAGCCAGCTTGGTCATTTCCTTTGCTTTTTCTTGCATTTGGACCAAGTTGTGCATTTGAGCGAAAACGACGTGTTTTTACTTTTCAAACATCTAAACTTGCATTTGTGGAAAATTGCCAATGTGTTCATCAAGGGGGAGATTGTGGATATCATGTGGATATGCCTGAGATCTTAGGATGATGTTACAATTGGCAATGTCGTTGACGGTTTATCGAATCACGTGTTTTCGGCAAAGTTCCAAGTCTGTCAGGTCATTGGCGGTCAGACCGGCCTTTGTGGCGGTCAGACCGGCCATGCTGTGTTGATTTTCGAAATGGTCCTTTGGCGGTCGACCGGCCAAAGTGGCGGTCGAGCCGGCGATGGAAGCGGTCTGACCGCTTTGTTTGATGCGGTCGACCGCCTTTGCAATATTTTGGATTTTGGGTGGGCCAAAAATAGAAGGTGTAGGCAAGTGAGAAGGTGTACGCACTTGGTTTCATAATTTTGGAGCTTCGGGCAAAAGTTCTATTGGTTTGAAAATTCGATGGGTTTTAGATTTTCAAGTTGGAAATTTGGTTAAGTCATGGGTGGCGGTCGAGGCAAGCCTTTGGTGGCGATCGGCCGGCGAGGAGCGATCGGCCGGCCAAGGTGGCGGTCTGACCGGTTCTGCTTTTGTTTAAATCGTCCTTGAGGCGGCGATGTTTGCTTGTTAGGTCAAGTTCATGGGTTTCATGGCATATGTGTTGCATGATGCATGTTTTGACTAACGTGGGTCAAGTTGTGAAGAACTTGTTCCGGATTCGTTTGCTTGTCTATTCTTTGTGCGAGTTGCTTGTGGTCAACGACGATCAGCGGCGAGGATGATCGGGAGTAGGCTTGGAGAGCCGAGGTCGAGCGATCGGCGATGTTGGGTGAGTCAATGAACTCAAGTGTGGTGCGAGAATGGACAAGGGTAACCGAACAGGCGATTCGGTCGGCGGATTCGATCAAGCGTAGCGAGGGGCGGTGCAAGTGCCATGGTGGTTTCGGTGGGGCCGGATGGGAGAGACTTGCCGACATGAAGAGAGCCGCAGGATCAACCTACACGTGGTGAAGCATGGATGTGTTTCACGAAGATGGGACTCGGTCTTTGCAAAAAGATCGAGAAGGGGTATTTTGGTAATTTCACCAAATACCGCATTGGTGACCTTTTGCCAACTCACGGCGCAAAGATGGTGCAAGGTGAAGCGGATTAGGTCAAGAGATGAGGACGGCGCTTTAAAACGCGTGCGTATGTGTCCCGTTTGTTTTGGGCCTTAACGGGAGCCCATTAGGGTTACTCTTCTAGAAGGTCTAAGTCTCCACTATAAATAGAGGAGGGAGGTGGCTGCACCCCCTCAACCCTTTCATTGTGTTTGAAACCCTAGTTTTGCTTAGGGAGAGGATTAGTGGAGGTTAGGGTTCTAGAGAGTTGGATTTGATTTCGTGCTCATGTATTGAGTCTTTGTCCTCCATTGATGGAGTGGCTGTAAACCAATACCATATCAAATCAATCCAAAGAAAGTTCTCTCAAAGATGAGTTCGTTTGCTTTCTTTCTCTCTATTTGATGATTTTGAGTCTTTCTTTGATCCACGAGTTTTTGGTTGGTTTCTTGCCGTGATCTAACTTGCTGGGACATGTGGAAACCCATCTAGGATCATCTTGATCATCAATCACCCACGAGCAAGTCTCTAGATCATATTTTGCATTTGGCTCGGTTTTTGAACCCCCTTCGCTCAAACTGAAAAAGATAGGAACTTTGGCATGGATCATTGAAATCTTTGATTGGAATAGGTTCCTAATATCTTTAGGAAGGTGTGGTTCAAATTTCGTGAAGTTTGGCCTTACGGATCAAAAGTTAGGTCGTTTTTCGTTTCGGATTGTCGGGCTGATTTTGCTGATTTTCCTGTTCACCATCAGGAGCGGTCAGACCGCCCATTCTAGAGGTCAGACCGCTAGGCAAACCGGTCAGACCGCCCCTGTGAGAGGTCAGACCGCCCAACACTTTGAGATCTGAGTTTTTGGTTGTTTTTGGGTGTTTTGCTTTGGGGTTTGATTGGATTCAATCCTAGTCTTCCGCTGTACTGGTATATTGATCTTCATGGCTTCCATAGCTATTGGAGTGACATTTGTGTTGAATCCATCTTTTGTGAAAAAGTGAGCGTGCTCCTATTCACCCCCCCCCTCTAGTCGCCTTTTCGGTCCAACACATATGCATGTACGCAATGCACCGGAGAGGGTTAAAATACCAATGAAGGTATCCCTAATCCTGTCCTAAGGTCTCTGAAAGGACGAGAACTCCGGCCCATCGAATCCGAAGTAATTGGGGACGCCTGTTGAAAAAAAGGATAAGAAGGACTTGATATAGCCGATCACTGAAGTGCCCTAGAACTAGAAGGGGAGCTAGTTGAGACGTGGCACCAGTATGGCACATTCAGAAAAAGGCATACTAGAATTGAATATCCCCATGAAGGGAGACATCAGCATGGATGTGTGCGCACACATCGAAACTGAAAAACTACAGGGACTTACCCCCGTAATTGAAAGCAGCGGTGAGCAAGTAGAAGTAATAGAAGCATTAGAAGAATTGCCCCTTGAAGAAATAGCTATAAACTTTGTGACCACAGGAGAATCTATGAATAAGACAACAGCCTATGTTGATATTTACTTTGCAAAGAAAATTGCCACAATCATCGATCTTGATATAGAGCCTGTATCGCTCGCTGAATAAAAGAAAAAGATCAGATTGGGAAGACTGAAAGAAGGCAATAGAAGTAGAATTATTATCTCTGAATAAAATAAAGGTGTTTGGGCCTGTAAGCCGTTCGTCTCCCCATGTGCACCCTGTAGGGTATAAGTGGGTATTTATTCGAAAGAGAAATGAAAATAAGTAAGACTCGTCGCACAAGATTTCACTTAATATCTAGAAGATGATTATGAAGAAATCTATTTTCTAGTTATGGGCGGAACCACCCTTTAGATATTTAATCTCAATAGTAGTAAACTTGAAGTTAAAAGTGAAACTGATGGGTGTGGGACTAGAATTCTCATACTTGAGCGCAGTTGGAGCACTCATGTATTTAACAAACTGTACTAGATAGGACATTGCATTTGCAGTGAACCTTCTAGCAAGGTATAGTGCAGAACCTACCAAAAGGCACTTGTAGGGAGTAAAGGACGTCTTCCGATACCTCCAAGGAAGCAAACAACTTAGTTTGTTCTACAGAAAGAACCAAGACCTAACTATGGTAGCTATCACGAGATCTGGGGTACTGTTAGACCATATCTGACTAAGTCACAAAAGGCTATGTATTCATGTGTGGTGGAACTGCAATTTCATGAAAATCGTCTAAGCAGAGTCTTGTATCGACTTCGACGAACCACTCGGAAATAATAGCACTGTATGAGGCCTCGCGAGAATGTTCTTAGCTTCGGCGGATGATTCACCACATCCAGCAGTCGTGTGGATTAAATACCGCGCAAACCCCCATAATTATCTATGAAGATAATGCAGCTTGTGTTGCACAAGTGCAAATGGGTTATGTGAAGAGTCCTCTCACAAAGCATATCAACTCTAAGTTCTTCTATGCTCATGAATTGCAAAAGATGGACGAAATTAAAATACCGCAAACTAAGTCATGTGAAAATCTAGCAGATTTATTCACTAAGTCACTTCTAGCGTCTAGCTTTGAAAGATGCATACGTGGAATTGGAATAATGAGACTTAGAGAAGTGCAGAATTCAGAGGAAGAACCTTCACGAACTCTTTATTAAAGCTTGATCATGAAGATCGAGTACCCAAATAATAAATCCTGGAGATTAAATGAAACTGGATGGATTGTACTATTTTTCCCTTGACGAGTTTTCCTGAAGTTTCTCGGCTAAAGTTTTTAACGAGGCAATTCATGCAACGCAGCGGAATGCATGTCATGTACTCTTTCTTCAAATTTTTCCTACTGGGTTTTTATGGAGTTTTGATGAGACATGAACATATCGGATGAGTGCCCAAATGAGAGTGTTAAGAAATCGGACCCAGGCTAGGGATCCTGACCCAGGTGGGCTGCTCGTTCATCTAGTAGCATATATATAGGAGGGGGATCCCCAAATATTGTACACAATTATTAAGAAGAGCAATAAAGAGAAGCCTGAAGTCCCCTCATATCTCGGTGTTCATCTATTGTTCTGTTCTTGTGTTCTTGTATTGTTCTCACGATTCTGAGTTTGTCTATGAGGTAATCGTTCAGACTGGACTCGTTAGCGACAGTTCCTCAACAGCTCCCAACTGAACCATCCCCACCCCTACACAATCTCGTTCACATCAATGGAAATCCTATGTGACAGATTGACGAGAGAACCAACTTCACACCGTTCTACCGCCCGAACGCAACGGAGATAACAGCCCGAACGCAACGGAGATAACCACGGCGACCAATTCTTGATCCAGCATCCCCGCCACGCACGGAGGATACTTCGCATGGTCCGCAACTCCGCATCGTGTCTCCCAGCGTTTTCTTCCCCGGCTGGATGTGCGGGAGACGTGATGATAAGCAATGTGGGCGTTGAAATCGACGACTAGAGCCAGCTTCATTCCGGTAATCCAAGATGATGGAAGGAGACAAAAAAATGATCTACGATATAGATTAGTCATGAGTCTTGATTAGAGAGCGGTGGTGACTTGGAAGAAAAAACCCTCAAGGGGTTGCGGTGTGGAGTCGATGAGCGAGCGACTGCTTCATTGCAAATCGGCTTAAATAGTCGACGAAGAGAACAAAGAAGTAAAAGCTTCATTCAAAGATTATAATAGAGTTTTAGATGATAAAGCAATTACTCTTCTTCCTGTGTCTTCTATGAGGCCTGCAAAAACAGCTTTATTAGGATTGTAATATTCTTCTGGAAACAGGTTTTATTGTGAGTTTCACTACTGGATGGTAAGGCTGTGGAGGCAACCCTCCCGAGGCAAGCACAGTCCGGTTGCCTCCAAATAGCTTTCTGAGGCAAAGTAGTTGCCCTGCACGCTCTCTCCTCCCCCCGTCACCAACCCAGCTCAGCACGTACGCACAGATCCATCCAAATCCACGCCCTAACCCCACTCGAATCTCCTGTCCCCTCCGTCCTCAGATCTTCGGCTGCCCTTCCACTTCTTGGAGGATTTGAGCTTCTGGAATCACTCCCACACCACCCTTGTTGTTTTGTATAGTTGTTTTTGGTTTAATTTTGGAGAGCAATTTCGTTGTCGGCAACTAAAGGATGGATACTAATTCCAGTCCCCGTCGCCCTCCTGTGCTCCCTCACCGCCACCGTCGCGTGCCCTCTTGTTATGTCTCAGTTGGCTATACGATCGCTAGCTATCGGAGTGACCTATTCCGATGGATAACGAAGGGACGGTGGAAGGGTCGGTTGAAGAACTGAGTTGAGGAAATGAGAAGAACAAGATGGGAAAAGCATAAAGCAACTGAGTTCGCTTTTCCTTTCGATAAGTTGCCGTAACACAGCAGCGTTCCTTTAAATAGCTTGTTAACTTACACTGGTCAATAGGCCCATTGGTCCATGCACTAGACTCACCCACACACTACTCTCCTCAGCAGTCCCACTATCATTCTCCTGCTAGCCCGCCTTGTGGCCCTGCCATCAGCGTCACCGTCTTCCTTGGCGCCTTCATTTCCTCTTCTATGTCCATCGGCAAAATTTCTCTGAGTAGCGATGTGACATTCGCCCCCGCACCAACCGGATCCCAAATTGCTGCATCCAAAAAATGATTTCGCAGCATGGAGTAGTCTTCTCAGGTGGTGCAGTCTTTTAGTAGCTTTGACTAGCGGACAAAAATTTGTTGTGTAGCAGAACTCACTTTTTTGACTAAGCGGCGGTCCAAACTGGCAATTGGTGTTGGAGTCCCAGTTGATAGATCAGCTAGTGTGGGCAGGTCATGAAACACGGGAGAGTAATTTGGTGTAAACGGCTTCAATTGTGAAACATGAAAGACGGGATGCACTAAACAATCATCTGGCAGTTGCAGTTTGTACACGACGGCTCCAATCCGGTCTAGCACCGCAAAGGGACCAAAGTACTTGAACGCCAGTTTGGGGAAAGGACGATTGATCACGGAATGTTGGGCGTATGGTTGCAGCTTCAGGATGACCTGTTCACCGACTTGGACTTGTCGGTCAGTACGATTTTTGTCAGCCTGATTCTTCATTCTGTTCTGAGCGTGTGCTAGCTGCGCTCGTAATAGTTCAGTGTATGCTTGGCGATCCTTAGCAATTTCTTGGGCTTCAGGAGAACTTGTCATGGAGAGATTCGGCATAGCACCGAAATTGGGTTCTGCACCATATAATGCCTTGAAAGGAGAGCAGCCCAAAGCTGAATGAAAGGTGGAGTTATACCAAAATTCAGCCATTGCAAGCCAGGACTTCCATTTCTTGGGGCAACGATGAATTGCACAACGAAGATACATCTTGTGGCATTGATTAACCCGCTTCGTTTGTCCGTCGGATTATGGATGGTATGCCGTGCTGTAATGCAACTTCGTACCGATAGCCTGAAAAAGCTCGTGCTAGAAGGTATTGGTGAACACTCGATCACGGTCGGAGACAATGGAGCACAGAACGCCATGCAATTTGACCACCTGATCAAGAAACACTTTGGCCACCTGAACGGCCATAAAGGGATGGCGCAATGGGATAAAATGGGCATACTTGGTCAGGCGATCCACAATGACTAGAATCACATCAGAAGTTTCGGACTTCGGTAAGCCTTCGATGAAGTCCATGGTGAGGTCCTGCCATGCGCCCTCCGGGAAGCAGTTGTAGTGTGCCAACTAGATGAGAGTGTTCATATTTCGCCTGTTGACAGGTTTGGCACTGTTTGACAAAATCTTCAACAACTGATTTGAGGTCCGACCAATAGAACAACTTTTTAATGCGTTGATATGTAGCTAGAATGCCAGAATGTCCCCTAAGGGCAGTGTCATGGAAGTTACTAATTAACTTTGTCTATAACGCAAGATTGGCCCCAATCCAGGTTTGGCCCTTGTATTTGATCAAGCCATGTTCTAGGGAAAACTCTTTTGCATCAGGACTAGTAATTGCCAATGAAGTGAGTAACCTTGGCGCCTCAACATCTGTCGCATAGGAGTTGAAAACCTCCTGGACCCAATTCGGCCGACAACTGGAAATTGATTGAAGTTGTAGTAGATGACTAACTCGGGACAAAGCATCGGCTGCACCATTGTCCACCCCTTTTTTGTACTGAAACTTAATTGCAATCCCACCAATTTGGACATGGCTTTTCTCTGTAAGTCAGTGCCTAGGGGTTGGTTAGCCAAAGTACAGCGGCTTTTGTGATCAGTCAGGATTAGAAAGGGCCCGCTTTGCAAATATGATCGCCATTTATCAATTGCCATGATGACAGCCAAAAACTCCATCTCATAGATCGACAATTGTTGATTCTGGGGACCTAAAGCTCGGCTGAGGTAAGCCACTGGATGTCCTTGTTGCATTAAGACGGCTCCAATGCCAATTGCACATGCGTCTGTTTCAACAGAAAATGGCATGGTAAAATCAGGAAGTGCAAGGACAGGAGTGTTTACCATGGCTTGCTTCAAGGACTCAAAAGCTGTTGTAGCTTACACAGTCCAAATAAAGCTCTTCTTCTTCAAGAGATTGGTGAGTGGTTTGGCAATAATACCATAGTGTTGAACAAATTTGCGATAATATCCTGTAAGGCCTAAGAATCCTTGCAATTCAGTGGTAGTGGTGGGCTGAGGCCAACACTCCATAGCTCGCGTTTTGTTAGGATCGGTGGTGACTCCACTACGAGAAATGATATGACCCAAATACTCCATTTGATGTTTGGCAAAAGAACACTTGGACAGTTTCGCAAATAACTGATGTTTGCGTAGAATGTCCAAGACAATCCTTAGATGTTCGAGATGATCAGTCAGATTACGACTATACACCAAGATGTCGTCAAGAAAGACTATCATGAATTTGCGGACATGAGGGGTGAAGATGGTGTTCATCAAACACTGAAAGGTTGATGGTGCATTGGTGAGACCAAAAGGCATCACCCGGAATTGGAATTGGCCTTCATGTGTTTTGAATGTCGTCTTCTCCTCATCAGTTTCCCACATGCGAATCTGATGATACCCCGAGCGCAAGTCCAGTTTGGAAAAAAAATGGGAGCCCGCCAATTCATTCAAGAGCTCATCAACAATTGGGAGAGGAAACTTACTCTTAACAGTCTATTTGTTTAGGCGACAGTAGTCGACACTAAAACACCAACTTCCATCTTTTTTTTTTGCACAAGGAGAACCGGGGAGGCATAGGGACTCATGCTTGGGGAGATGATTCCAGATTGTAACATTTCAGTGACTTGCCGTTCAATTTCGTCCTTTTGCAATGGGGAATATCTGTATGGTCGTGAATTCACAAGTGATGTGCCGGGTTCCAGAGTAATGGCATGATCGAACTGTCGATGTGGTGGCAATGTCTTAGGGTCCTGGAAAATATCAACATATTGTTGTAATAGAGTCCGAACTATTATAGGCAGAATTGGGTCTTGGTCCTGCTGGTATGGAGATGTGTGTCCAACACTGTGACTGACCAGATGTCATTGTCGATGCACCATTTCTGAAGTTGGTCAGAAGATAGTTCCGACAATGTGTCTCGTCTATTGGACTGAACTCCCTAGAGGCAGACACGCTGGCCGCAATATTCAAATGACAGTGTTATGTTTAGCCAATGGTAGTCCATAGGACTAAGTGATTGCAGCCAGTCCATGCCCAATACGCGTCATAGGCCCCCAAATCGAGAACTCGCATGTCAGTGCTGAAGGTGATGCCCTGAATCCACCAATTGAGTTTGGGCACGACACTGTCACATTGAAGCTGGTCACCGTTGGCCACCTTGACTGTGACTAAATATATAGGTTGAATGTTGAGTTTAGTGCGGTGGACAAATGATCGTTGACAAAGCTGTGTGTGCTGCCCGAGTCCACCAAAATGAGCATGACCTGATCTCGGACCAGAGCACGAAGGTGGACTGAGTGCACTTCTACTGTGCCCACAAGGGCATGAACAAACAATTGGAAACACTCATCTTGCGGTGGCGACTCACTGCAATGCTGGCACTCCATACATATCAAAGTAAGTGCGGCATCGATCCAACCACAGCCAGGGATGTTCGCCAAAGAATTTAGGGAAATCCAGTTTAGGGGGTTTCATGTATCCCCCTATTTCAGCCGGAGAGACAGGCGAGGTGACGCCGCCATATGACTTGGGCGGCGGAGGAAGTAGCGAGGGCCCATGGTTCGTGAGAGCACCAAGATGAATCACCGTGGTGACTTGGCTGGCCCCGACGGGTCGATTGGGCGGCGGTGGTTGTCGCAGAAGTGGTGGTGGTGGTGGGGGTGGAGGTGGCCGTGGTAGAGGTTCGGGCGGCCGACGCAGGAATTCGGATTGAGTGCGTTTGACCTCATCGATGCTTTCCTGTTGGATTTCCACCTGATGCCCCAGAGTTTGCACTTCTGCGGATAATCGATCCATCTTTTCCGCTTGCAGATCAAAACGAGACAAAATTTTAGACAATGTTGTCTAAATCTACCCGCCCTGCTCTTCGATCGCCATGAGCACCTGTCGAGTCTGGAGCGAAGCCTTCGGAGGTGCTGTGATGCTAATCTCAATCGATCCAACCTGAGATCGGGATTACGGAGTCAACATGATCTCCAACCTTTCTAGGAATTTTACGAACCGAACAAGAACAAAAAAAAAATCCAACCACCGGTCTGTGCTCTGATACCAAAGTGTTATGTCCCAGTTGGCTATACGATCACTAGCTATCCAAGTGACCTATTCCGATGGATAACGAAGGGATAGTGGAAGGATAGGTTGAAGAACTGAGTTGAGAAAATGAGAAGAACAAGATAGGGAAAGCATAAAGCAACTGAGTTCTCTTTTCCTTTCGATAAGTTGCCGTAACACAGTAGTGTTCCTTTAAATAGCTTGTTAACTTACACTAGTCAATGGGCCCATTGGTCCATGCACCAGACTCACCCACACACTACTCTCCTCAGCGGTCACACTATCATTCTCCTGCTAGCCCTCTGTGGCTCCGTGTGGACCTGCCATCAGCGTCATCGTCTTCCTTGGCGCCTTCATTTCCTCTTCCATGTCCATCGCCAAGGCTGCTGTAGGTAGCGATGTGACACCTCTCCTGCCCCCGATGCCCTCTCCTGAGAGCAATTTCGTTGTCGGCAGCTAAGCTCTGTTCACTTATGCTTGAAACTAATACAATTCCCAGTTGATTTTACTTGAAGATTTGTCTATCATTTGGAATAGTTCATGGCATACTTTGCATAAAAAGGCTTTCCTCGCCTTCCACTATAGCAATGTCCTACAATACATATCCTCACCTATCTTGATGGCGACTGTTTGTGTTTTCTTCTATATTAGGTTAGATGTGTAGATTGTTAGGCAATTAGTGATTTGGTTGCTCTCGCCATCTCCTATCCGGGATGAACAAATTCGGATGAACTAAATCCCAATTCTTTAGCTTATTATATCATGAAACCTCCACTATAGATGGACCCACAATCGTAATTTATTCATGTGCATAATTAGATTGTTACGTAGTCATAGACCTCACCAATCCTTATTAGTCAAGGTGATTACCAGTTTACCACATTTTTGTTTTGTGCAACTCCATGGAGGAATGTCATATATGATCAATAAGCAATTTACATGCGCTTTGCATTGTGCAATGCGTAGTGATGACAATGAGTTCTCACTTTGCTAATCTCACTCTCGAGCTCCCATGTTTGTCTTAGTTTTTATTTGTGGTGGTGTTGTTGAAGTCCAGGTCTCTTGAGCACAAATGGATTCTCTCTTTGTCCTGTCATGCGAAGTTTGAAAGAAGGATAGATCCACCAATTCTTTTTGAAGGGTAAGGATAGCAAGTGGTATCTCTAAACAAGTCTGAAGCTCTTTCTACAACCCAAGAACTTGTCTTTGGGTTTTGCTACTGACTACGGGATAACATGAGAGGCATCATTTGTTTCACACGGATGTGTAAACATAAGGTATTTTATCTTGTTTATTAGCACATTTTCTTTCACATGTTTAGATCCTTCTGGTAGCAGATCTATGGTACAATCGATATAATACTCTCAATTGTACAAGCTTTCAGAGAATATAGAAGGTAGTAGCTCATTTAAAATTTGAATGCAAATAGTCTCCGCCCATCTTGGAAATTTTGTGTGGTGTTCAATGATTGGTACAATGGTGATATTTTTGTCCATGGTGTTCAAATCCATCCTGAGCCAATGCCTAGTTGTGGTAACTTTGCTTATATATAGTATTCATCGGATACAACTTTCACTTGTCGATTACAAATCTTTGTGTTTTTTTGCATTGAGGCGGTAGAGCGTTGAGTTTAAGATTGTGTTTAGTGAAGTAAGTTGAACAACTGTAGTTTGATTTAATTTGAAAACATTAGATTGTAGTTTGATTTAATCGTGAAAATCATAGATGCAAATTTGGAAAAAGGCAGCACACACAGATAAGTAAATGCATTTTAATAAAAGTATAGAAATGGAGAACAAGTGTGTGGATATCATGGGGATATGCTCATGATCTAAGGATGATGACACAATTGGCAATGTCATTTTTGGTTTGGAGTTTCACGCGTTTTCGGCGAAGTTAGAAAAATTTGTCGAGGTGAAGCGGTCGGGCCGTGATCAATGACCGGTCGAGCCAAGCTAAGCGATCGATCGGCGATGAACTGCGGTCGAGCCGGACTTATGCTGGATGTTGAGTTAAGTGGTGTAGTGTTTTTGGGCTCTGTCATTTCCATGGTTGTTTATGCATATGTGTTTCATATTGCATGATTTGAGCTAACGTGGGTCAAGTTGTGAAGAACTTGTTCCCATTCGATTCTTGTCTATTGTTGTGCGAGTTGCTTGAAGGTCAACGACGGTCAGCGGCGAGGAGGATCGGGACTAAGCTTGGAGAGTTGAGGTCCGAAACGATCATGGATGCGGGTGAGGTCAATGGATTCAAGCGTGGCGCGAATGGACAAGGTGGACCGAACAGGCGGTTGATGCGGCGGTTGATCAAGCGGTGCGAGGTCGGTGCAAGTGCCAAGGTGGTCGGTGGGAACCGGATGGGAGAGACTTGCCGACACGATGAGAACCGTTGGATCAACCTACACGCGTGAAGCATGGGATGTGTTTAGCGCGGTTTGGACTCGGTCTTGAGAAGGATCGAGAAGGGGTATTTTGGTAATTGTACCAAATATCGCCTTGGTGACCTAATGCCAACCCGCGGCGCAAGACGGTGCGTCAAGATGTGGATTAGGTGAAGAGAAGTGAAATCGACGCTTTAAAATGCGTGCGATGGTGTCCCGTTTGTTTGGGCCTTAACGGGAGCCCATTAGGTTAAACTCTCTAGAAGCTAAGCCTTCCTATAAATAGGGGGTGGCTGCTGTAAACAGCCCCCAAGGACTTCATTGTGAAAACCCTAGCTTTGTGTTAGGGCATTAGAAATAGAGGAGAGGCTTAGGGCTTGATAGAGAGGAGTTGATTTGCGTGCTCATGAATTGAGCTTTGCCCTCCATGGATGGAGTGGATGTGTACCCTCTCTACCTCAGATCAATATATGGATGATTCTCAAGTTTGAGTCTCTTTTAAGTTCTTGCTCCATATTTGAGATCTTTGGTCTTTTCTTGATCTGTTGGCTTTTGTTTGTTCTTGTGCCTTCTTCTACCTTGCTATGACTTGTGGGATCACATCTAAGATCACCTAGATCATCTATCTCCCACGAGCAAGGTCGGGATCAAGTTTTCGTGTTTGCTCGGTTTTGAACCATCCTTGGTAAAACAGAGAAAGGTCTTAACTTTGACATGGATCTACTCGATCGCCACTTGGAATAGGTCCTGATATCCCGAGGGTGATGTGTTCCAAATTTGGTTGAGTTTGATTGGATATATCAAAAGTTAGACCAATTTGCATTTAGTTTTTTGTACATCAATTGCCTCTGGGCGGGGCGGTCGAGCCAAGCTTAACACGCCGGTCGGACCATTGGCCGGCCGACCGGCTTTACACGCCGGTCGGACCGTGGCCAGACCGGCCCGACGCCTTTGCCACGGCCCGACCGCCCTTCAGTGGTTGAGTCCTGTTGTCTTTGTGTTTTGGGGATTTTGGTTCAGATCCAACATAAGTCTTCCGCTATACTTCTTAGTTGATCTGAACAAGGTGAAAATTAGGCGAGATCCTATTCACCCCCCCCCCTCTAGGCGCCTTTCCGGTCCTACAATTGGTATCAGAGCCGGTTAGCTCTTCTCATAGATCTTAACCGTTCTGAAGAGCCATGGCGTCTGACAAGTATTCTAACAAACCGTCTGTGTTTGATGGAGTCGATTTTTCATACTGGAAGGCTCGCATGCAAGCCTACATCGAGGCTCAAGGGCACTCAATTTGGCTTAAGGTTAAAAACCCTTATGCGATGCGGTAGATGACGATGTGATCACACGATGTGGAGGCTAATAGCAAGGCTCGAATTTTTCGATTCAAGGGCTTAGTCGATCCGAGTTTGGCGTGTCGCTCACTTGAGGTCTGCTCACGAGATCTGGAAGACCCTCGTGACTACCATGAGGGCTCTACCGCGATCAAGGAAGTGAGACAGAACCGACAAGAAAGAATACTCCAAGATCGAACAAAGGCCCGGTGAATCTTTAGATGAGTTGCTAGGAAGGTTTACAAAGATCATTCATAACTTGCGTCTTTGTTGATCTGGTTTTCATCGAGTCTGAAAATGCACGCCAGTTCTTGGGTGCTCTTGATGTAAGGATTTGGGGATGAAGATCACTTCCATCAATGACAACAACATCATGAGTGAGCTTACCATGGATAAGCTCTACTCAAGGTTGAAGTCGCATGAGATTGACTTCGTCTCGCGACTCCCAAGGCAGATGTGATGGCTCTAGTGGTTGACCCTTCTAAGGGTAGCGCTTCTAATTCTTTGGATTTTGACTCATCTGGTTTTTCTCTATCTGCGTTACATTCCTTGGCGATGAGTATCTAGAGAAGCTACGAGGAAGATTTAGCTCTCCTTTCCACCAAATTTACCAAAGCCTACAACAAAGTGAAATTCAGGAAGAGGAGGACCCGTTACTTGCTTTGAGTGTGGTGAGCCAAACCACATTCGATCAAAGCGCCCCAAGTGAAGGGCAAGGAGGAGAAGAACTTTGGGGCGTCCTCAAGCTCGGGATGCAAAAGCTAAGAAGCGAACTATCGCAAAATCGTCGGCCAAGTCCTTCTTTGCTCTTGAGAGCATCAACATGAGCGATGTGGACTCGGAGACGGAGGACGATGATGATGATCCTCGTGGCAAGAAGAAGGCCGATGACTTCACCGGCATGTGCTTCATGGCTAGGGACAGCCACGACATCGACTCTTCCAACGACGACGACATCTTCAGCGATCCCGATGAGGTCCGTCGTGCGAGGAAGGAGGACATTTGGCTTGTTGACTCCGGGTGTTCTCGACACATGACTAGAGATTCTAGATGGTTCTTCTCCCTCACACGTGCATCCGGAAATGAACTGATCACATTTGGGGATGCTTCTCTACGGATCGTGACACTAAGAACACAGTCTTGGCGTCAACGACAAGTTCATGCTCAAAGACGTCGCTTTGGTAAGTAAGCTGAGGTATAATCTTTTATCTGTCTCCCAGCTACTTGATGAGGGTCTAGAAGTGAGTTTTAAGAGTGGTGATTGTAAAGTTCTAGATTCCTCAGGTGAGCTAGTCTTCAAGATCTCTAGGTTTGAGAAGATTTTTAGTGCAAATTTCTGTATCTCTTCTGTTTCTGGCCCTAGGTGTCTTGTAGCTTCTGACTCCCATGATCTAGTGCTGTGGCATCGTAGGCTGGGTCACATAGGCTTCGACCACTTGACTAGAGTCAGCTGCAAGGATTTGATTAGAGGTTTGCCTAGGCTGAAGGCTGTTAGAGACCTTGTTTGCTCACCCTGTAGACACGGTAAGATGGTTTCTGTTTCTCATCCACCTCTTACCTTAGTGATGACCGATGGTCCAGGTCAACTTCTGCACTTAGACACAGTTGGTCCTTCGAGAGTACAGTCTGCAGGAGGGAAGTGGTATGTGCTTGTGATTGTGGATGACTACTCCAGGTATTCATGGGTTCATTTTCTAGGGTCTAAGGATGAGACTTTTGGCTTCTTTAGGGAGTTGGTTCTTCGTCTTGCTGTTGATCTCTCTGGAGCCTTGAGAGTCATTAGAAGTGATAATGGGACCGAATTCAAGAATTCTTCCTTTGCTACTTTACGCTCGAGAGGATTAGAGCACCGCTTCTCTTCTCCTAGAGTTCCCCAGCAGAATGGAGTGGTAGAGAGGAAGAACAGGACTCTTGTTGAGATGGCCAGGACCATGCTAGATGAGCATTCCACTCCAAGGAGGTTTTGGGCTGAGGCGATTTCTTACGCTTGTTATATCTCTAACGAGGTTTTTGAGATCTGTTATTGGTAAGACTTCATATGAGCTTAGATTTGGTCATAAGCCCAAGGTTTAGCATTTTAAGATTTTTGGTTGCAAATGCTTCATTCTTAAACATGGCAATCTTGATAAATTTGAATCTAGATGTTACGATGGCATTTTTCTTGGTTATCTGCTCATTCTCGTGGCTATCGTGCTTTTAATCTTGATACTAACAAAATTGTTGAGACTTGCAAAGTCACCTTTGATGAGGCTAGTCACGGTACTAGACCCGATCTTTGCAGTACCGCAGTTCTTGATATTAGAGACAAGATCTTAAATCGACGATGACTTTGAGGATGAGGACCCAATCCATCCTCCGGTCATTTACGAGATGGTTGGAGAGCACACTACTACTACACCACCTTCGGATGAGCGACCTCTTCCTACCTTCACCGACGATCGAGTGGCTCTGCTCCTGCCTCCACAGCCCGTGAGGTAGAGGCCACTTCGGCACCAGGAGCACCTCTTTGCATTCAGCGACAGCATCCACCTGAGCAGATCATTGGGGATCTACATGAGCGAGTGACTCGCTCCAGGTTCATTTCTCCTGATTCCCATGCACACTCTGCTTTTGTTGCTTCTTTTGAACCCGAGATGTCTTCCATGCTCTTTCTGATGCTTCTTGGGTCAATGCCATGCATGAGGAACTTGAAAACTTTGATAGAAACAAAGTCTGGTTTTTAGTTGAACCTCCACCTAATCAACATGTAATTGGAACAAAATGGATTTTCAAAAATAAGCAAAGTGAAGATGGGTTGGTAGTTAAGTAACAAGGCTAGACTAGTTGCTCAAGGTTATTCTCGGTAGAGGGCTTAGACTTTGAGGAGACCTTTGCTCTGTAGCTAGATTGGAGGCCATTCGCATTATGCTTGCATTTGCGGCATCCACGGGTTTTAAGCTTTTTCAAATGGATGTCAAGAGTCGCGTTCATAATGGCTTTATAGAAGAAGAGGTCTTTGTCAAGCAACCACCGGTTTTGAAAATCGAAAATTCCCAAACCATGTTTTTAAACTCTCCAAAGCCTTGTATGGACTGAAGCAAGCTCCCAGAGCTTGGTATGATAGGCTTAAGAGTTTTCTGCTTGAAAATGACTTTAAAATGGGTTTAGTAGATAAAACCTTGTTCACTCTCAGGCATGGTAGTGATTTCTTGATGGTTTAGATTTATGTGGATGATATCATTTTCGGTGGTTCTTCTCATGCTTTGGTGTCTAGATTTTCAGATTCTATGAGCAGGGAGTTCGAGATGAGCATGATGGGCGAATTGACCTTCTTCCTTGGTCTTCAAGTCAAGCAACTCAAAGAAGGTACCTTCATTCATCAAAGTAAGTACACAAAGGACCTTCTTCGACGCTTCGACATGGGAAGCAGTAGGCCAATGTCTACTCCCATTGCCACATCCACCGTGCTGGACCCAGATGAGGATGGAGAATCCGCGGACCAGAAGGAGTACCGCAGCATGATTGGCTCCTCCTCTATCTCACGGCGTCGGGCCGACATACTGATTTCTTTGTGTCTGCATGCGCTCGATTCGAGCTTCCTCGAGCCTCTCATCGTCAAGCAGTACGTCGCATATTCAGGTACCTCCAGGACACTCTTGACTTTGGACTTTGGTATTCTTCATCTTCTGCTCTCTCCATTCGCGCTTTTTCTGATGCTGATTTTGCGGGGTGTAGAGTGGATAGGAAGAGTACTTCTGGCACCTGTCATTTCTTAGGCACATCTCTTATCTCGTGGTCTTCTAGGAAGCAATCTTACATTGCACATCCTTCGAAATTTGAGTATGTTCTTTGCAGCGAGTAGTTGTTCTCAGGTTCTCTGGATTTTATCTACTCTGCACGATTATGGGTTATCTTTGGGTAGTGTTCCTCTTTTCTGCGATAACACTAGTGCTATAAATATTGCCAAAAACCCAGTGCAACACTCTAGGACCAAGCACATTGATATCAGGTATCACTTCCTTAGAGATCATGTTGAGAAGGTGATGTTGTGCTTCACTTTGTAGAGTCTGAGCAGCAGCTTGCCGATATTTTTACTAAGGCTCTTGATTCTTCTCGATTTGCATTCTTGCGGGGAGAGTTGGGAGTTATTAGTCCTTTTGGCCTGTTCTGAGGGGGAGTTGACTCTTTTGCATTCATTGTATATTATTGCATTCATATAACAAAATCCAAAAAGATGCATTGTAATATAATAATTCTGCTTATCTTTTAATTGATGAAGCTTTGCCTATTACCCTTTTGAGCGTTAGTATTCCAATTCTTGCTCAATGCCATGTCTAGTTCTTTGACTTGCTAGAATTATCATGTTTTCATATATATAGCTAAGTCTTTGTTGGATGAGCTAGAACATTAAATCAACTTGAATGAAAAATTGCAATTTGTGAATCTGCTAGCTAGTTGCGCAATTAGTGCTCCTTTTGTGACACTGGCCCTGTCAAAATTGCTTATGTTAGCTCTTTAATCTAGTTTTGATCATTACTTGAGCTTACTGTTCTGCTGAGGGTGTTAAAATGCTCTTGTGTTAAAAAGAAAAATCGAATTGAAAGATTGTCCTTGTTCAAAATGTGCCAAACTACTCTCACGAGACTGCATGTCCTAGACATGAACTTGGAGATAGTTTGATGATCTAGACAATCTCATGGGGACTGCTTGTCAAAATTGACATGAACCTCAAGATTTGTCGCCCGGGTAGAAGCTTAGGAAGAGGTTGTGGATGGCTCCTAGTCCAGGATCTTCTTTACTAAGATATACCTTTGGTCGAAGCTTAGGAAGAGTTTGTGGATGGCTCCTAGTCCAGGATCTTCTTCACTAAGATAGACCGTTAATCAACTTCAAAATTCTTTGCAAATGCAAAATTGTTGAAAAATGGGCATTCAAGCTAAATTGAGCAAATTGATTCAAGTCAGAACTTATGTGTCTCTTAAAAGTGGTCTTTATTAGCTTTTTGGTCTAACAATGACATTTTGACATGGCCATTATCATTTTAGGATCACTGTTGATGAACTTGCTTAAACTGACACTTTGCTTAAATTGTTAAAATTTCCTGCTTTATATTGAGCCTTCGTGCGTAGCTTTGTTATATATATCTACACATGATCTTGCTAGCGCTGTTCGGCTTGATATGATGCTTGTGCCAGATTAGAAATACTAGTTTGTTCGTTTGGGTAATCTCCAAAGCTTCTCATGCTCAAACTTGACAAAAATTAAAAATTGACATCAATCCATTGCATTTCATGCATGCTCTTTCTTATGCTTCTCTCTTCAGTTTTGCTTTGTTATCTCTAGAAGAGAGGTCGAATTGATTTCTTGATGAATCCATTGTCAAAGGGGGAGAAGAATTAGTATAATTGTCAAAAAGAGCTTCTTGGTTTCAAGGGGAGAAGAAAATGGAAATGAGGATCATAGTGAGGGGGAGTTTTCTTCTGCATTGCTTTCCTTTGGTTTTAAATTGCCAATTCTGAATTTGATTGCAATCTTTGGATCCTCACAATGTTCAAAGGTCAAATAGAACAATTGTTCTTTCATATGGACCTTAAGTGATAATTGTGCAATTTTGTCGATTCTCGTAAATTGAAAGCTTTTGTGCCTTATTTTGTCTTATCTCACTTGCTTTCTCTATTCTGAAGCCAGCTTGGTCATTTCCCTTGTTTTTTCTTGCTTTTGGACCAAGTTGTGCCTTTAAGCGAAAACGTCGAGTATTTACTGTTTCAAACCCCAAAATCTCTTTTTCTGGAAGTTTGCCAATGCGTTCATCAAGGGGGAGATTGTGGATATCATGGGGATATGCTCATGATCTAAGGATGATGACACAATTGGCAATGTCGTTTTTGGTTTGGAGTTTCACGCGTTTTCGGCGAAGTTAGAAAAGCTGTCAGGGTGAAGCGGTCAGACCGGCGGTCAATGACCGGTCAGACCGGACTTATGCTGGATGTTGAGTTAAGTGGTGTAGTGTTTTTGGGCTCTGTCATTTCCATGGTTGTT
Organism: Phyllostachys edulis; assembly: GCA_036346405.1. Lineage (NCBI taxonomy): Eukaryota > Viridiplantae > Streptophyta > Magnoliopsida > Poales > Poaceae > Phyllostachys > Phyllostachys edulis. The sequence goes on from CM070566.1 coordinate 22,101,454, forward strand.
TATGCATATGTGTTTCATATTGCATGATTTGAGCTAACGTGGGTCAAGTTGTGAAGAACTTGTTCCCAGATTCGATTTGCTTGTCTATTGTTGTGCAGGTTGCTTGAAGGTCAACGACGGTCAACGGCGAGGAGGATCGGGACTAAGCTTGGAGAGTTGAGGTCCAGAACGATCATGGATGCCGGGTGAGGTCAATGGATTCAAGCGTGGCGCAGAATGGACAAGGTGGACCGAACAGGCGATTCGGTCGGCCAGTTGATCAAGCGGTGCGGGTCGGTGCAAGTGCCAAGGTGGTCGGTGGGAACCGGATGGGAGAGACTTGCCGACACGATGAGAACCGTTGGATCAACCTACGTCGCGAAGCATGGGATGTGTTTAGCGCGGTTTGGACTCGGTCTTCGAGAAGGATCGAGAAGGGTATTTTGGTAATTGTACCAAATATCGCCTTGGTGACCTAATGCCAACCCGCGGCGCAAGACGGTGCGTCAAGATGTGGATTAGGTGAAGAGAAGTGAAATCGACGCTTTAAAATGCGTGCGATGGTGTCCCGTTTGTTTGGGCCTTAACGGGAGCCCATTAGGTTAAACTCTCTAGAAGCTAAGCCTTCCTATAAATAGGGGGTGGCTGCTGTAAACAGCCCCCAAGGACTTCATTGTGAAAACCCTAGCTTTGTGTTAGGGCATTAGAAATAGAGGAGAGGCTTAGGGCTTGATAGAGAGGAGTTGATTTGCGTGCTCATGAATTGAGCTTTGCCCTCCATGGATGGAGTGGATGTGTACCCTCTCTACCTCAGATCAATATATGGATGATTCTCAAGTTTGAGTCTCTTTTATGTTCTTGCGCCATATTTGAGATCTTTGGTCTTTTCTTGATCTGTTGGCTTTTGTTTGTTCTTGTGCCTTCTTCTACCTTGCTATGACTTGTGGGATCACATCTAAGATCACCTAGATCATCTATCTCCCACGAGCAAGGTCAGGATCAAGTTTTCGTATTTGCTCGGTTTTGAACCATCCTTCGGTAAAACAGAGAAAGGTCTTAACTTTGACATGGATCTACTCGATCGCCACTTGGAATAGGTCCCTGATATCCTGAGGGTGATGTGTTCCAAATTTGGTTGAGTTTGATTGGATATATCAAAAGTTAGACCAATTTGCATTTGGTTTTTCGGGCTGTCAACAGTGCCTCTGGACAGGGGCCGATCAGACCGGGCTTAACACGCCGGTCAGACCGCTGGCCGGTCAGACCGGGCTTTACACGCCGGTCAGACCGCTGACCGGTCTGACCGCGCCTTTGCCGCCGGTCTGACCGCGCCTTTGCCGCCGGTCTGACCGCCCTTCAGTGGTTGAGTCCTGTTGTCTTAGTGTTTTGGGGATTTTGGTTCAGATCCAACATAAGTCTTTCGCTATACTTCTCAGTTGATCTGAACAAGGTGAAAATTAGGCGAGATCCTATTCACCCCCCTCTAGACGCCTTTCCGGTCCTACAAAGTGTTTAGTTGCACAGAGAACATAGTCTGACATTGAAATCTTCCTGTCCGTTTTCTCACCTTTTTACTGCTTCTGTATTCTACTTTGATAACTAAGGGTGCATGCTATTAATACGTATGTTTGGTGTAGTGGCGGTCCTCAATACGTGATCCAAGTAAAGATATAGTGCCTGTTCTAGCGGTTCTGGTTGCTAGATTTTTCAATTTCCTAAATGCCAACTATAGGTATACTACTTAGTTCTAATCACACACTACTTAGGTATAGAAATATCAAAACCGCATAAATAGTTAGTTCACACTACTTAGGTCATATTTAGTTGCTGCTGCTGCAACTAGCTATCCTCCTTGGTGCTAACTTTATTTCCTTTGGGAGAATTGGAATCTTGGATTACGACACGAATTGCTATTGGGAATACGGACCCAATGGCTGCCTCCATCGTGCGACACCAAACACTACCAAATGCGTAGTTGCCTTGAAGGTCACCTTGAAATACTGCGACCTTGTATTCTTACTAAACAATAACATTAGAGGTTCGACCAACATATCCACACCGGTAGGAGGCTCAAAAATTGTTTTATACACTGCGTCAGGTTGGCCCACATTGGTGACTGTTCTTGATAAAGATTTGGATGTCTTGAGATTGGGAATTGCAATTGATGGAATATTCACGTCCACTAATGATCTTTCAATTGTTGGGCAACTACTATAAGAGTCTGAAAAAACCATTTTATTGAACATTTCTTTTTTACAATTACACGGAAGACGTACACGCATGCACGCATGTGCCCTCTTAGCATTCGCCTAGACAGACAAAGACCGGGATAAATCCACGACCTCACAAAATTTCTACTAAAATGCACTCGCGTCTGCGTAAAGGTGTGTATTAAGATTTGAACCCATCAATCATACATCTACAACTTCACCGCCACACTAAAAGGTAGTTAGTTCCCTTTATTGACCAAGTTTGATAAGTATGAACACAAGAATGAACATCTTACTAGTACTTTATGGATTTCGTTTTGCCTGCTCATATTCTGTGTACAATTTTGAAATGATTTTCACATGCTTTGCATAACCTTTGTATGTGGAGGTGCTTTTGCGCTACATACAAACATAACAGATATAGAGATATAGCTGGAGTTAAACAACTTTACACGACAGAAGTCTCTTTATAACCAATCGGAAACCTACTTGCTATCACACTTCGCTACTTTTGATGTTCTTACAAGACAACAGGAAGGAATCAGTGTAAACAGGGTCTAAGGGAAAGCTGTAAATGTTGAACAGAACAGCCCCTGCATCACGCAAATGAAGCTTAAAATAGTTTGACAAAAGAAACAAAGAAGTGAAAGCATCACTGATCGAAAGATTAAAACTGAAACACTGTAAGAGATCATACAGGTGCAAACAGTGTCAACCGCGAGCAATGACTCTTCTTGAACGACATTTTCTTCGTTACGAGGCTTGCACAATATGAAGAGTATATGACAAACATCCACACATGGGTTGAATCTTCTTCTGAAAACAAGTTTTATCTTGAATTTTGCTAAATCATCCAAGAGAGTGCTGCTATTGCTCACCCAAACTGCCTATGTGTGTAGTTGATGTACGTCATTCGATCTTCATAACAGGAAAACATCGATCAAACAACCCTCTTCTAAACATTTTCTCCGCACCAATGCTGCAGATTGATGTTCCTTTCCAGGAAATTGCGTATCCCAGAACGCAACATTTCAACTCAGAACAGAAGATTGCCTGGTTTCCTACTATAATCTGAGCCAGTGGTTTGCCCTAACATGGGATTCATAATTAGAATAGAATGATAAAATATTATGACTTTATTGCTCTATCAATAAAGTACTATGTTTCACACAATACGTACCAAAATCATAACCTTGAAGTTACACATCGCAGTGATGAATTTGTATTGCACAAATTCTTGTGCATAAGTAGGAGTTTGAGCATGCGGGATCATGGTTTTTGAACTCCCCTTGAGAAGTCTTGAGGGATCGATGGAGGAGATGGAGATCCTCTGTGGCCACCATTATGGAATTCGAGAAGATAATTTTGGGCAGATACAGAAAACTGCAGTCCCCTCGAAAGAAGTCATGTTTACTTACGTGCACCGTAAATTTATCTTTCAGTTGTTGTGAATCTATCTTCAACGTCTTCCTGATATTTCATACTAATCTGCGTGATCCTCACTCCCATCCATGCTCCCATTGTCCTCGCCTTTTACCATATGTTCTGTCTGATATCTGTGGGTTTTAATTTGCAGATGCCTGCGATGGAGATTGGATAAATTCCTGGCAAATGCCTCTATTGCCTCCACCTCTTGAGCCCTCGCATTCGTACAGTCGATCTCAACAAGGAGATGTTTGAGGGAACGGATGTGCTGGAGGCTTAAATACCAATCACTGCATGGAGATCCAACATCTCGTGCTACAAGCGAAAAAATAAACTTTTCAAGCTTTGGCATAGCCCCAACCTCAAACACTAATGGCCCCATTGCAAAACTCTTTCAAACATTGGAATCCACTGCTGCAGATGACGAGACTTCCTTCGGGGGCTACTGCTTTTGTCCATAGGAGGAGAGCTAGGAGAGAAGGCAAGCCCCCAAGGATCCCGAGAACTTCAGCTCCCACAGGATTAATATTGATTTTCAGGTTGGTGATGTTAGAGAGCGAGGCCACCCACCCTGGAATTCTTGGAAAACAATAACCTGTGTACATCCCAAAATATTGAAGGAGACAAGGAGGCGGCGACCAAGAATCCAACAAGAAATCTAGAGAGCACCCATTTTGATAATCACATTGAAGGTGCAGACGGCGAAGCTTGAATCTGCACAGCCTACTGATGGATGAAACAAAGCTATCCGAGTAACTTTTCTGATCATTGTATGTATCACTAACACACCAATGAATCCCAAGATATCTTAGTTCAGTCAAACTGCCTAGCTCTCGCAAAGAACCTGACCCGATGCTGTAGTCGACTTTCATAATGTGAAGAAACTGCAAAGCTTAAGTTGGAAAATCATTATCTTGATGATATCGGGAGATTGTTCCGGTTGAAATGCCTAGGGCTATTTCGCGTAAGCATCAGCAAGCTTCCAGACCAAATAGGGGAACTACAACAACTTGAGACCAAATAGGGGAGCTATTCGGGACTAAGATAAAAGAATTACCCAAGAGTATTGTTCGGCTGAAAAAGTTGATGTTCTTCAATGCTGATGGCGTAAGTCTGCCTGAGAGAGGTGGCATATGTTTTGCCGACCCATAAATATGGAGTGATCGTGCTTTCGAAAAAACCATTGTTGATGGCATCATAATATCTTCTTGATCACGAAAATCAAGGGACAGTCGACGAACCTTATCTTGTTGCCCCAATACGTGAATATTTTTACCAAATGTCATAAAATTTTCTTCAATTGACTTAGATACAATGAGATCAAGAATCATATCATGAACTTCGCAAGCTTCAGCTTGACCATCATATCGAATGCCTAGTGGTTTGATCATGCTCCTGTTGATTAGCTCATTAAAATAGCACTCTCCAACTTCCACTAAATTATCCCCAACTGCTGCAGTGATGAACCCTTCGGCCATCCATCTCCATACCAAATCACACTTCGCTACTTGAAAATCTTCTGGATATACACTGAGATATAGTAAGCATGTCTTCAAATAGTGGGGAAGGTCGTTATAACTAAGAGAGAGAATCCTTTGCATGTTGCTTACACTGGGAACGTCTTCAAGTGCTGAGCCAATAGAATTCAAACACCTCCCCCAGTGCTCTTTCGTGCATGGTTTATCAGCCAACAAGCTTGCAATACTAAGGCTGTTCCCAGTGCTCCACCCTGACCAGTATCTTAAGGGTGCCATGTAGGCAACGTGTTGAGATGTCAGTGATTAAATGAGGTGAGAGATTGTTGCAGTATCTAAATAAGAGACTGCTCTGGGTCGAAGTCATAGACAAGAAAATTAACTCATTTCCATCTTGTACACACCATCTCCTTGAGATTCTACATCTAATTAATTAAAAGAACCTAAAATACTACATCATAAGAAACCATGCATTAGGGAGATAGTATCCTAACACTTCTCATGCACTAAGAAACTGCACTAAGATACTGCTCACTGGACACCTCTTTTAATTCAGAAGGACGGTGATCTTCAGAACCAAATATTCTTTTGAAAAATAACTTCTCGGCGTTAACGTCACTTAGTGATTCCATTTCGCAAACATTATGGTAGTCAGGAGAGCAACATGACTTCGCCACAGAAATGCTACGTGTCGTTGTTAATATTCTGCTGCAGAGTTTATTTTCAAGCAGAGCACATCTGATTGTTGGCCATACTGATGCGCTCCAGATATCATCAACAACAATAAAATACCTATTTTTATATTTCACAAAAGAAGTATGTTAGGAAATATACAAAAATTCATCGTTAGTAGATATATACATTACTCAAGGATCGAATTGATGGACATGAACATGCATTAAGGAAACAAAATACTTGATGGACATGAACAGCCCGTGTAGACACACAAATGGAGATGCAATTCTTTCGGCAAAATTCGAGAGTCTACGACATGGTCTCAAAATTTGGAGCAAGAATATGTCTCAACTTTCGATATTAATCTTGAACTGCAATTCAGTTATTACCCTTATGGATAATTTGGAAGAGCAAAGATATCTAGATAGACAGGAATGGAACTTCCGTTACATTATCAAGAGACACTTACTTCGACTCTTCCATTACAAACAACTATATTGGAAAAAAAAAGGTGTACTATTCATTGGGTTAAGTTTGGAGATGAGAATACAAAATTCTTTCATGCCATAGCTACAAAACAGTATATAGAAGGAACACTATTACACAATTGTCCACTCAAGGCAATGGAATTGAAATAGATCACAATGGAAAGACAACTATTATTTGACATTCATTTAAAGATAGATTAGGGACTTCGGCCAATACTAAAATGTTTTTCAATTTATCTGAATTAATTGCCCCAGTTCAGTGATTGCATATCTTGTCAGAAAGATTTACTCATGATGGGATCGACAAAATAATAAAGGAACTCCCTATTGATAAATCGCCAGTGCCAAATGGTTTTAATGGACTCTTTATCAAAAAATACTGGCATATTATCAAGAATGATTTCTACGAGCTATCTGAGGACTTCTATGAAAATAAGATTCAACTACAGTGTATCAATAATTCACACGTTACTTTAGTGCCAAAAAAAGTCTCCCCAGAAAGTGTAAATGATCATAGACCTATCTCACTTTTGAATTCTTCACTCAATTTACTCATAAAGATAGGAATTATTGATGATTTGCCACTATAAAGATGTGCATTTAATGATTTACCACTCCATGTGTCATTGACATGTGGGTCATAGGACCACATGTCAATGAGACATAAAGTGACAAATCATTAAATGCACATCTTTTGTTGTGGCAAATCATCAAAACTCTCACAAAGATATTGGCAGATAGACTACAACAGATCATTCTGCAAATTGTTCATAAAAGTCAATATGGATTTATCAAAATAAGAACGATTCAAGATTGTCTTGCTTGGGCCTATGAATATATCCATCAATGTCGGCAATCAAAAAAGGAAATTATTATTCTAAAGCTGGACTTTGAGAAAGCCTTTCATATGGTGGAGCATAGTACTATCATCCAAATTTTGCAAAATAAATGTTTTGATAATAGATGGATTACTTGGATAAAAAATTTACTCAGTTCTGAAATATCCTCTGTTTTATTAAATGAAGTACTAGGGAAATGTTTTCAATGTAAGAGAGGAGTGAGACAAGATGATCCTCTCTCGCCACTTCTCTTCATCCTTACAGCGGATCTCCCGCGAACAATTATAAATGAAGCACATAGAAGGAATCTCCTCAATATACCAATCCCGTTGACAACAGATGGGGATTTTCATATAGTTCAATATGCAGATGATACCTTGGTCATTATGGAAGCTGATGCAAGACAATTATTTTATTTGAAGGGTCTATTAAATTCATTTGCTTCCTCCACAGGACTGAAAGTCAACTATAACAAGTCATTTATAGTGTCCATTAGTGTCACTAATGACAAAATGTCTACCCTGGCAAACACCTTTGGATGTCAAATTGGTACTATTCCTTTCACTTATTTGGTTTTACTGCTGGGAACAACACGGCCAAGAGTACATGATTTTTCGCCACGGATTCATCGAGTAGAGAGAAGACTATCTAGTTGCGCAGATTATCTCTCTTATGGAGGACGATGGACAATGATCAACTCGGTACTCTCTCACTTCCAACCTTTTACATGTGCTCACTCAAGATCCGAGTGATTGTCATTAATAATACCTGATCGAGCTTGAATGCACTGTCTTTGGAGGGGTTCAGATTTAAATGCAAAAGGTGGAAATCTAGCCGCATGGAATTTGGTATGCAAACCAAAAAACAAAGGGGGTCTTGGAGTTCTTAATTTACAAACACATAATGATGCTATCCTAATGAAGAATCTACATAAGTTTTACACTCACCATGATCTTCCATGGGTGAAGCTGATCTGGGAAAGGTATTATCGAAGTAATATTCCTCACAACACAAGGAAATCAAGGCTTTTTTTTGTGGAGAGATATTAGGAAAGGCATTACGATTTATAGAGGAATTGCTATGGCAATAATTGGTGCTAGTACATCAGTGTTATTCTTGTTGGATTTTTCGAAATCTAACCATTACTGTCACAAATATCCAGTGCTATTCACCTTTGCTAAAAACCAACAAATCTCGGTGGCTAATCTACTCCAAAATGCAGGTATAAGAGGACAGTTCCAACTGCCTTTCTCTATTGAAGCATTTGAGGAATATAATATGCTTAAGGAAGACATTAGGCGTTTTCTTCCAATTAATAATTGCTAAGATAGTTGGACATACATATGGGGCTCAACACAATATTCATCTCAAAGATACTATAAGTTCTCTTTTAATACTCTTATGCCATCTCGGTCACTCAAATGGATTTAGAAAAGCAAATGTGTTATGAAACTTAAGGTTTTTGCATGGCCACTTTTAATGGATAGACTGAACACAAAATACATGCTACACATGTGACATTATAATATTGAGGATGATCAATATTGTGTCATATGTTCAGATATAGAGGAATAAAATCTACACCATTTATTCATTGGCTGCCATTTCAGTCAATCATGTTGGAATATTATTGACATTAATTGGGATGATATATACGACTTATGTTCAATTTAAAGTGGAAAGACCGAGATTAATCTCCAATTCTATGTTCTATATGGAAATATGTATTTTGGCCACATGGCTAATTTGGAAACAAAGGAATGGCAAAGTGTTTGAGAATATCACGCCAAATATTATTAGTTGGAAAAATCTCTTTAAGAGTGAACTTGTTCTGCATGTGCACCGAGTCAAAAAAAGATCATAGACAATCTTTTTTTGATTAGCTACAAACAATTGTCTGAGGTTCTTTGCCTTTAGTGAGTTGTAACTTTTGTTTTCCTTTTACCCTGTACATAAAATATTTTTAATATATATATATATATATATATATATATATATATATATATATATATATATATACACACACACAGTAGGGGCCTCCTTACTGCTCCTCGTCAAAATTTGTTTTTTACTTGATGCAGATAGTGCATATAAGACATGTCTAAAGTGGTAAATATTAATAGATCTCTATGTTAGAGTTAATCTCGTTTTTTAGAAGTTTTTTCCGTTTCTGTTTTGAGTTCAAATCCAAGTCGGCCTGGGAGTTGCGTGCGTGCGTATCTAAGCACCATGTAAGCCATGGAGAAAAGTTGAGAGGTGAAGCGATAAACAAAAAGAGCGGAGTTGCTTCCGAAACAGGATTGCGTATTCTGTGCATCGTTTTTGTTCGGTGTTCTTTCTCTCCAGCACAAGCCGAAGACCAGGAGGGCACAAGCCGAAGACCAGGAGGGGCTCAGCTTTGTGCTAGGAGATTCCTTCACGTGAAGAGAGAGAGAGAGAGAGAGAGCACATCTGCTCTGCAACCAGAAATTGTTGTTCGTGCAAGTCATATCATTATCAAGGGAAAAGGGGCAGTGGGTCCCATGAAAGGAGGAGGGCAGCTCTAGGCACTTTGGCAACATCACGTGAAATCCAACCAAACGACCAGCGTTTCACGAAGAAAAGCCGAGCAAATTATTTTCCTTGGAACCGGAGTAGTTATAGTGCAAGATCAAGAAATTTTCAACGCTCTAAACAGTAAGTAGGACTATGTGGTAACCCAAATAGGGATATGACAGCAGAAATTATGTTGAACACTTATCATGGAAAGGTTTGTAGTACCTTTTATCATTGAGAAATTCTCTCAGTTCGTTGATGAGCTCCTCCTCATCATATGCTTCTATGCCTGGATAGTCCTTTCTCCTTGTTACACCACGGAGTATTTTTTTTAATATTTCCCTCATGTCAGGTTTTTGCGACCACTACTACAGGAAGCCACATCACAGACGGTTCGGAACCGTCATCACAGACGGTTTCCGAACCGTCTATGTTTGTTGGTCTGTGATAACAGGATATTATCACAGACGGTAAAAAACCGTCTGTGAAACGAACCATCACAAATGGTTTTACTAAAAAACCGTCTGTGACGGCTAGTATCACAGACGATTTCTATTAAAAACCGTCTGTGATCGGAGAATATCACAGACGGTTATAAATAAAAACCGTCTGTGATCCGACAATATCACAGACGACTTTTCTTTGGAACTGTCTGTGATATTCTCCGATCACAGACGGTCTGATTTTATAACCGTCTGTGATATTATCGGATCACAGACGGTTTTTATTTAGAACCGTCTGTGATACTAGCCGTCACAGACGGTTTTAAATAAAAATCGTCTGTGATAGCTCATACCCCTCACAACAATTATGTTGTTTTCCTGGCTAGCCTCAGGAATTGCTAGCCATGCCCTCTGAAAACAAGCAGCATGCACAAAAAACAGATTCAAGCATGCACAAAAACAGATTCATTTTATCAATTGTTGACAACTCAAAGTGATCTGTGAACACCTTGAGGATATGCTCATAATCCTATGTGATGATACAATTGGCAATTTGGTTGAAGGTTTGTTGGATTTCATGTTTGTCAGAAAGTTTCAGCAAACTGTCAGGATAATCGGTAGTACCGGCATGTTAACTGCGGTAATACCGCTTTGCGGAACGACCGTTTGTTGTTAAGCGGTATGGAAAAACCAGAACGAATGTAAAATGGTCTTGGATTTCCTTGTGGAGCGGTATGACCGCATCTTGCTTGTCGGTAATACCGCACTTCGGTATGACCGTTGTTTTGCGGTATGCAAATTCGGAAGAGTGGTTTTGGAGAGTTTTGGATTTCTCCAGTTGCGTACGACCATGAGTTGATTGAGAGGTATGACCATGATCTTGGTAATACCGATGGGTACTAATGGTAGTACCGCTTTTGGAATGATTTGAGTGAATGTTATTTCAATTTGAGAATTGTTTTTGGGTTATGTCATTTCCATGTTTGTTAATGCATATATGTTGCATATTGCATGTTTTGAGCTAACGTGGGTCAAGTTGTGAAGAACTTGTTCCGGAGACGATTTCTTGGTCTATTGTTTGTGCGGTGGCTTGCGAGTCAACGACGGTCAGCGGCGAGGAGGATCGGGACTAAGCTTGGAGAGTGAGGTCGAATCGATCATAGATGCCAGCGAGGTCGGTGACTCAAGCATGGCACGAATGGACGAGTGGATCGAACCCGCGATTCGATCTGTTGGTTGGATCAAGCGGCGAGGTCGGTGCAAGTGCCTTGGAGGTTCCAATGGGATTCGGACGGGAGAGACTTGCCGACATGATGAGAGCCGTTGATCAACCTACGTGGCGAGAGCGGCGATTGCTTGACGATTGGACTCGGTCCATGGAGAAGGATCGAGAAGGGGTATTTTGGTAATTTCACCAAATACCACCTTGGTGACCTAATGCCAACCCGTGGCGCAAGACGGTGCGTCAAGAAGTGGATTAGGTCAAGAAAAGTGAAGACGACGCTTTAAAATGCGTGCGTGTGTGTCCTGTTTGTTATTGGGCCTAACGGGAGCCCATTAGGGTTAAGTCTTCTAGAAGCTCTAGGCCTCATATAAATAGAGAGGGTGCTATTCACAGCAGCCTAAGCACTTCATTTGCAAACCCTAGTTTGGTTTTTAGGGTTTAGGGAAGAAAAGAGAGGCTTAGGCTCTAGAGAGATGGATTGATGTGTATGCTCTTGGATGGAGCTCTAGTCCTCCTTGAGGGAGTGGCTGTAACTAGCAACATCATGAATCTATCTATGGATGTTCTTCCAAAGATGAGCTCCCCTCTTGTGTTCGTCCTTCTCTTTTGATGATTTTGGGTGCTTCCTTGATCCATTGGTTTTTGGTTGTTCTTGTGCACTCTTACTCCTTGCTGTGACATGTGGGAACGTATCTAAGGTCACCTAGATCATCAATCTCCCACGAGCAAGAGTTGGATCAAGTTTTTCGTTTTGCTCGGTTCTTTGCTCTTCTTAGGTAAAACTGAAAAAGATCGAAACTTTGACGTAGATCTGGATGATCGCCACTTGGCATAGGTTCCTAATACCCTTAGGAAGGTGTGTTCCAAATTTGGTAGAGTTTGGCCTTACGGTTTAAAAGTTACGTCGATTTTTTGATTTCGTTTTCAGGCTGTCCTGTTCATCGTCAGGATAAAAGGTAGTACCGCACTTTTACCTGAGGTAGTACCGCGATGCGGTAGTACCGCACATTTGCCTGTGGTAGTACCGCGATGAGGTAGTACCGCACTTACAACAGTGGTAGTACCTTTGTCCCAGATTTTTCAGGATTTCTTCAGGGAGTTCGTTGTTGTGCTTTGAGGGTTTAGGAGTGGATTCATTACAAGTCTTCCACTGTACTTAAGCTTTCATCTTCATAGCTCTCATAGCTATTGGAGTGATTTGCGATTTGCGAGTTGAATCCTTTATCTTTGCAAAAAAAGATTCGGTGCTCCTATTTACCCCCTCCCCCTCTAGTCGCCTATTCCGATCCTACATGATCATTACTCAAAATAAATTACAAAAGATCGCATTTGTTCAAGTATTGTCGCTATAGTTACAACTAGATTACAATTGTTTACGTTGAGAGGTGTCGGCGGGGTGATGCTCTTGGTTGGCTGATGAGTGAAACTCTCCATTGTTGTTAATGATTTACGTGTTGATAAAGGTGCGAGCTTCCTCGAATGTCCTTGATCTCTTCATGAACGAGTGAATCATATTGTAAATCAATACATTGCCGCTACCAATTAAGAGTAAAGTGGTAAGCTATATATATTTGAATTTATAATTAGGAAATAATTATTTGGAGATTAACAAACCTCGTGATCCTTCTTCCTAGCTCTAAGGATTAGTGCATATGATAGCAGGCGTAGATTGCACATAACTCATCCTCTTTTTGCTGGCGGCACTGCAAAAATAGAATTACATATATAGGTATAGTCAGTTCGAGACGCGTTATTATGAAGTATGATATAGGATTATCGTGTTGTAGCGCGTCTTCGAAAATCCATCCTGTGTTAGTTAGGCGCTCTTTCCATCAGATATTCCTTTGTTGGCAACATAATTGATGAACGCCCTACATGATTCGAAAAAGTTATCCTCGGCCATTTCAAACGAATGAAGACTACAATAGAGTTATGTAAGGAGGAAATGAGCATACCTCTCGAGTACTCCTCTTAGAACGCTGAAGTCGTGCTTGTTGCGGTTTAGGGAATCAAGGTATATCACATGGTTCCTCTTGGGTATAATAACTAAAAGGATCCAGTGGTACCTACTCATGTATATCGCTATAGTCATTAAACCTAAGTTCGTGTTGCGTATAAAGTACAAATGAAATTTGTATAGCAAGTAGTGACACTTACCCCTGGTTGTAGGGCACCACTATGTACTTCATGTTCATCTGATGAAGCAATGACCTCGTTATGTATTTCTCGACGAAGGACGAGTCTTGTTGGATGGTTTGTAACGATACCACATGTGGGTCGAGAAACCCACCGGTTCTTTCCATTCCCTGACATTTTTCAAAGATGTATCTATACATAAGCAATGAGTTGTGATATTTATCGGTATTACATGAATGTAGAACTTGATTATACGCGCTTACGATTGTCCAACATCGTAGAAGCGAGACGTCGAGGCCAACGAGGTTGAATAGGTCATATAGGTCGTTGAAGCCCACGACGAAGTACCTCGTCCCGTTGAAGAAATGCTTGTCCTCGTATCTGATGGTGATTCCAGTATCGCACCCCTTCTTTTGGGTCTTGTGCAAGTACCAGGCATGCAAAGCCTGACAAGCATTTCCAGCGTGCATTATCTCATTGCGTCGCACAACGGTTTTCCGATGATGTAGTTCCCGGGTATCGCGGACTTCCCGGAGTTGGGAGGCGCCTTAGCGTTCGTTGATTTCGATTTGGCCTTAGCGATTGGCAGTGTCTTCTTGTGAGACGACTCGGGAACCGATATGCTTGCAGACGCTTTTGTCTTTGTTCCTTTGGCGTCTTCTCCACGGGAATCGAAGAGGTGGCCTTCGAGGCTAAACATGAGGTGGAGTCATCGAGGGTCCGTTGGAGAGGAATGGTCATATCGGATCGCGGCCTTCTGGGTCCGTGGTGATGTCCTTCTTGGGCCATTGGATAAAAGAGAGGACGGCATCCCCTAGTGTTGTGATCTCTTCGTTCGGGCAAATCTTCACGGGGCGGCTCGAAATTGACATGTACCATATCCACCGACCTGGCATAATCGCGGCGCCACTAGGCATCGTCTTCAGACCGCCTTCCTCGTATGGATACACCATCCCTGCAGACCTCAATACAAAGGACCCATCCATCCTCATTTGGAGCTTACAGGCGTGCCTCCTACAAAACGACACGCAATTTGCTAAGGCGTCCTATAGGTCTATCTTTGGTGCATTCCATAGATGTACGCTACCTTGATGTCGCTCTATCGGTGTCGGACGTCGTCATGTTCACAATTATGCGCGACGCGACGCCATCTCGATGTCGAGGAGGACCGCCTCCCGAATTAGCGGGCGGCTTATGCATCACCGCTCATGAGTATATCCATTTGACTCGCAATGCTTGCCATCTCGCATTTGAAATTGGTTAGTAAGCATCTGTACCAACTGGTTGTCGTGCTCGGCCTTGGATCTCTTCCTAGTCCTATACGTGCAGAAGTCGTCCGCGAATCCATGACTCCAAGGTACGTTAACCCCAAGGCCTCGCGTGCGACCCGGGTGCTCCTTATTTCCCAAGGCCGTAGATAGTATATCCTTCTTCCTGTCTGCATGGAAGGAGCCTTGGGAAGCTTGGGCAGTCAAGTCACACTGCAAGAGGTCATCACGTTATTATAGGCACTATGAAGTTATGGACTTATTAACAACTTAGTAGTTCGACATATTTACCACACGTTGGGACACTTCCTGGTCTGCCGGGTTTGTGAAGGAGATGCTGCCCGAAGACGAGACTTTTGCCCTCGTTTTTAACCAGCTTAGGGAACGCGGGTCTGTGACATCGAAACGGGTTCTCCTTCTTCGCCCCCATTCTCGATTTACCCGCTGCACCAGCGGTGCCAAGTCTGTCAGTGAGTGTTTCGTGGTCCGAGAGCTTTTTGCGCCGACTTTGCTCCTTAAATTCGCCGCCGCTTTCATAGCCACAAAGGTGTCCCATGCTTCCCGTCAAGAATCAGATCTTTGCTTGCGAGGGCCCGACCGTGTTCACGTGCCGTGACAAGAATGCTCTTGAAGGTCCTCCACGATTTACCCATCGTGAGCATCGCCGTCCGTCGCCGCGTGCCACATGTGCTTCGAATAGTGAACTTCTTTGAAAGTTCATCCCACGTAGCGCTTTCGCTTCTTTCGTCAGTCCTTCCACTTTGGTGTGGTGATGAGGACCTGTTCCTTGCAAGTATCCCGCAGATGGTCCGGAATCTCGCCACGATCTCTTGGGACCGAGAGGACCCCAAAGTCATCGACCTCCGTGATGACCGGTCACCAGAGGCATTTTCGATTGTCCTCTGCCATCTCGCTCGGGTCATTATCGCCGACGGTGACGCCGCGCCTCGCTCGGCGCCTCTTCCATCTGCGGGTCGGTGTTGGCGGCCTCGTCGGCGCCTCTTCCATCTGGGCGTCGGTGGCGGCGGCGAAGACGGTGCCTCTGCCATCTCACTTAGTTGCTCTCAGGAAGAAGTACAGAGGTTGACTATAGAGATCAAGATGGCAAATGAAAAGTTGAATGAGCTCATACAGACTACTAACATTCCAGCATAAATATGAAACAATTAATCTCAGGAAGAAGTACAGAGGTTGACTATAGAGATCAAGATGGCAAATGAAAAGTTCAATGAGCTCATACAGACTACTAACATTCCTAACATTCCTTAATCCACGAGCTTCTATTCTAACACTCCGTAATCCACCAGCTTCTCTTGTGATCTTTGTATAGATAGAAACTAGTGATATAAATCTTTTGCCCGAGCCTACTTCATCGACCCCGACACACTTGAGTGTACCATTTGCTTCATGCCGTGGAGGATTGGTATGAAGCAAAGGTACACTGAAGTGTGTCAGGATCGACGAAGAAAATGAGCTCAACCGAAAGTAACCAATTAACAGTACATCATGTTGACAGTAGCAAGTAAGACAATAGAGCTCAAGTATGAACTAACTATCACATTCAATCTCAAGATAAGATGTAGTTCATCACAGAGCATGTCAACAAAGCCCATCGATCAATTTGCAATATCTTCAGTACTAGACTCAGAAATTAGAACTAATACAGATCAAGGTATCAACTAGCACTGCAAATATATATATATATATATATATATGCAAAGATCAACCGAACTACCACAGAGGAGCAATACTCACAGAGAGGATGCCGCACAAGAACTCACGGTACACAGACACTATTCCAACATATTAATTGATGATATTATGTGCTCTCAGAAGGAGAGTAGCTAAAGAACAAGTCTTTGCCATCTCAATCCTATTGTCTATACTCTTCATGAAATGAATATGATAATATAAATTCAAACTATGAGCTCTAAACAATACTTTGCTTAATCAAATGATCTCAATCATTAGCTAAAACAGATTAAACTTCCAACAAACAGAGGTTGACTACAGAGATCAAGATGGCAAATGAAAAGTTGAATGAGCTCATCTGACTACTAGAAGAATCACAAACTAGTCAATACAACTGATCAATTTGCAATAGAACTATGAGCTCAACCGAAAGTAACCAATTAACAGTACAACATATTGACAGTAGCAAGTAATACAATAGAGCTCAAGTATGAACTAACTATCACATTCAATCTCAAGATAAGACAGAGTTCATCACAGAGCATGTCAACAAAGCCCATCGATCAATTTGCAAATGTAACTATGAGTGAACCGAAGTAACCAATTAACAAAGACATATTGACAAGAGTAAAGTAATACAATAGAGCTCAAGTATGAACAAACTATCACATTCAATCTCAATTATAAGATGTAGTTCATCACAGAGCATGTCAACAAAGCCCACTGATCAATTTGCAACTAGCACTGCAAATATATATATATATATATATATATATATATATATATATATATATATATATGCAAAGATCAACCGAACTGCCACAGAGGAGCAATACTCACAGAGAGGATGCCGCACAAGAACTCACGGTGCAAGGAGGAGGCCAGTGCAGGGGAGGAGGCCGATGCGAGGAGGAGGAGGTTGGGGAGGAGGTCGACACGGGGAGGAGGACGGCGCGGGGAGAAGGCCGGTGCAGAGGGAGGAGGCCGACACGGGGAGGAGGACGGCGGCGTCGAGGTCGGAGGCGCCAATGTCGGGGGCGGCGGCACCGAGGTCGAAGGCGGCGACGCTTGCTTACTACGGGGAGGTGACGGGGCACCGAGGTCGGGCGGCGCGCAGAGGTCGGGGCGCCAATGTCGGGCGGCGGCGCCGAGGTCGTGGTCGGCGCGTGGCGAGCCCTAAACCCTAGAGGAGGCGAACGAGCGCGAGAGCGAAAGGGACGCGAGAGGAAGTGAGAAGTGAGAGGAAAACCCTAGCGCTTCCGCCTTATAAAAGTATATCACGACGGTTTTAGTGAGAACTGTCGTGATATCACCAATCACGCACGGTTCTTCGAAGAACCGCTCAGGATATACGACGGTTCTCTAGTAGAACCGCTGCGTGATTGGGTGATTATCGCGACGGTTTGTGAATAGAACCGTCATGTATATCCTGCACGGTTCTAGTTACAAACCGCTCGTGATAGATGATTATCACTGCACGGTTCTTAAAAATACCGCTGCGTGATAGGCTTCCCACGCCACCAGCTGGTGCAGCAATACCCAACGAGCGGTTCCAAAGGAACCGCCTGCGTGATGGGCGTCTGCTATGGCTCGCTTTTATAGTAGTGACATCGAACAAATGCTTGACAATCAAATTGTGCTCCAATTTCGTTGTAAACTTGACGGCAAGAGTAGTCTTTCCTAACCCACCAAGTCCAACAACAGATACTACCTTCGCTTTTTTCTCCGACATTCCTCTCCTTCGCTTAACAACTTGATGAGCTCTTCTCGGTTCATCAATACCCACTAAGTTGTGTGCCTCTTCATAGAGCGCCGGTGTCGAGGGTCGATGGGCAGACACCACTAGAACTTGTGGCGCCCCATCGGTTGTACCTCTTGCGCCGCTTCACTCGCATTATCAACACGAGCCTTCACTTCAAATCTGGTTGGCAATCTCATTGCGAGCACCAAGTGTCCTTAGCTTGTGAATGCTATTCGGAAGAAACCCTTCATGTCGTGAGGCCTCATCGGGCCCACGATCGACGCGATGTGTGAAGTCATCAATGCAATCCTCGATGTCGTAGGATAGCTCATGGTTTGGTTCCTCCACTCCTTCACCGACATCAAGGTCACCCATGTCCGCCACTTCAAAGATGAGAGCGTTCATGCTGTTGAGCTCATTCTTCAAGGAGATGATATCGCGTGCACTCCTTTCGCATCATTGTACTTCTTCTCCAATAGCGTGGAGAGCTTCTCGAGGGCAAGGGTTAGCACCCCTGTGGCAACGCTCACCATGGCATGCTCCATGGTGAGAGATTGATCTCGCTTCCCCCAAGATGATTACGCACAAATGGCAATATTGGAGGAAGGGTAGTACTGTTTATGCTAGATGAATGGGAAAGGTGTAAACGGGAGTGTCGCTCTGGGTGTTATTAAATACCAGATTATGGTGTTCTGAGTGAAGTAAATTCAATGGAAATATTGTGTGACAACTTCCACACGAAGGATAAGATGTTGGAATTTTCTTCCTTGAACGCTGTCACTGCTTCTTCCAGAGAAAACGTTCGGTTTTTTCTCCGTAAGACCGGATCAAAACAGCAAAGCTCCTGGAGCAGCCCAGCTTCTTTCGTCCGTGGAACCCGCTGGCCCTATCCTTGATGTGACTCGTTTGTGATGGAATTAATCTTGTTTCTAGTAGGCATGTTTACGAGTCAGAGTAGTTTTTTTTTTTTTTTAAGTCCGTTTCTATTTGGAGACACCCAATTAGATGTTGAGTCTCAGACTTTATAAGACACAGTTCAGTCTTGTAAATTGCGAGAGAAGGAATAGAAAACCAAAAAAACAGGAGCAGCGTTTTTTCTGTGCTCCCAACTAAACAAAAGTATCGGATTTCGTCTCTGTGTTCTTTTCTCCAGCAAGAAAGAAGGGGAGGCACTACTTTTCCCCAGCTGCGACTAGCATCACGACTCACAAGAAGACAAAGGAAGAGGCGCTGCTTTTGACACGAGGTGCAGAACGTGAAGTCATCAGGGAGCAGAGTGCTGCGCTGCTTTCAGGGAGTCACGTCGGTGGCGGGTCCCACGGAAGCTTCTGTCATACCTCATACGAGAATACAACCGAAGACAAGCAGACACCAGCATCGATGCTTCGTAGACAGAGCAGCGAGTCTTCGTGCGGGTCAAGTCGAAGACAGGGACTAGCAGGTCCTACGGAAGAAACTGATTGTTTTCTCTGGACGATACAGAAGACAGAGCAAAGGACCGAGCGAGTTATTTTCTGGAGGAAAGCAACAACAGAGCAAAATCAAGGATGGGAATATTTCAAAATTTAGTATCAGAGCTTCAGTATTTTTTTTGTAAGATATAACAGAAGACATTTTCCCGTAAGAAACTAACCGAGAAACTATAGTTGGTGAGGGTCCTCGTCGTCAGGAGGTGGAGAATCGTCGGAGGTGAAAAAAAGAAGCCTTATACCGATTGCATATCCACAACTGATAAGCAGTAACGGAGTTAGGATTTTATCGATAGAGATGTAAACTTTTTTTTGTGACATGAGGAAGGCATATACACACCTCACCATACACACACGCGGCGTGAGTCTTGTATATATCACATGCTCTAGAAAAGACGGAGGCGGAAATAAATCCATGAGCTTACAAAATATTTATTGAAAAGCTCACTCAGTGTGCATAAAGGTCTGAACTTAAATGACATATTTTAACATAAAAGTTTAAATAACATAGTAAAGGTTGAAGTGGAACAAATTACATGTTTCTAGTACAACCGACATCACAAAATATTGCTTGTGTTGGTCGGCTACTGACTATTGATTACTGAGAATAACACAACGTAATTTATTGTATAGCCTGTGTATTGTACTAGGTATATATACTGTATAAAGAGTTTGCATGTAAAATTTTCGGGGTGCAACTGCACCCTCATGCTCTAGTGTGGCTCCGCCACTGCTTATCATAGCGTATGACTCACACATGTGTGCTAGAGACTAACATATTTTGGACTCACAAAAGTGACATGTTTGATCGTGATTGGTGACATGGTTCAGGAGTCTCACGGTATACCGGAAATAGATGAGTCAATTTATAATACCTGAAAGTGGAGTCCATAAATAGATCTCTACCTTCTAGCATCATAATGTAATTGTGAATGGTACCATAAAAATAATAGAGAAATAAAGGATACATCAGAAAGCCTCCATAGAATTAATCTAGAGATTTTAACAAACCCAACATTGGTATTAAAGGTGGGATCGGTGGCGGCGGCTCGCTCGGCGGATGTTCGCATCCGAAGCCAATTCGTGTTTGTCTCGGTCGCTGTCCTTCCGCGCAAGAGGCTCGACCCGAAGGACGAGCAAATTCTTCGACGTCGCTATCGTCCGTCCGACCCCAAAACCGCGACGTCCACCAACCAACCACGTCCACCCCAAACGCGAGCGACAGCCGGCGTCTCTTGGTCATTAATCCACACGTCAGCCGTGGTTTTCTTCCTCCGGATCTGTTCGTCCGTGGTGTGTTTCGCGCACGTCCTGGATCCCGGCGTTAAGTACTACTCTGGACAGGCAGTTGCTCCATACCCAACCATCTTCATCGGTGGAAATCATGAAGCATCCAATTATTAATGGGCATTGTACCATGGAGGATGGGCAGCACCTAACATCTATTTTTTGGGGTTTACTGGTGTTGCTAAGTTTGGAAACATTTGACGATACAATGAAGCCACTGTACGGTCAGTGTACCGTGTGAGGCATTATGATGTTCTGAAGCTAATGCATGTGAAGGAGCCCTCTAGATATATTCATGTCACATGATTGGCCTTTGGGCATTAGTGAGTATGGAAACTGCCAGAAGCTCATTCGGGAGAAAAGGTTCTTCGAAGAAGAGAGGAATTAAAAAAAAAACTGTTGGGTTTTTTTTTTAAAGAAAAAGAAGTGCAGGTTATGGTTTTTCAAAATTCTTTACCAAATTCATCGGAATAATTCAAGATATCTTTCTGTCATTCTGAAAGGATACTCGATATGCGCACTCTAAAACATCATTTGCTTATGAAAAACTCTCTCAGGTAAAAGAAAGAAATACTTACAATTCTGAGTTACACCTTGAGAAAACAAAATGTACTAATAAAAGGAATTGGCAAAAGAAGAAGTCTAATGGTGATTTGGGAGAAAAGCTTAACAAGAAACGCAATCGGGATGATGGTGAAAGTTATAACTCAGTTCAAATAAATAATAAGTACAAAAATTTCAAGTGTCACAACTATGGTTAGTATGGACATTTCAGAGCTGACTGTAGGAAAAAGAAGAAGCAGAATAAGCAAAAGAATCAAAACAAGTAACCAGTTGAGCGTAAAGGCGATTCATCTCTTAACGGTATGTCTAATATTTTTGTATGCACTGAATCTTTATTTTCTACTACTTTTCCAAATAGTTGGGTTGTCGATTCTGGTGCTACATCTCATATTACTAAAGATAATAGAGCTTTTACTTCTATGCGAACAATTCCAAGGGGAAATAGATATGTCTATTTGGGCATTAATGCCAAAGCTGATGCACTTAGAATTGGAAATTATGTCTTGGAACTCTCCAATGGAGGAAAATTATTATTACAGGATACTTTATGTTCACCTAGCATGTAGCGTCCCATTTTCGGACGGCGCATAGTATTTACCGTTCTGGTTTTCGTTCTTTGCCGTAATTCAAATTACCAAACTAATTTCGAAAACTTCCTTTCTTTTTTCTCCGATGTGCGTTTCAAATGTAATGTCCGTAACATTTGAAATTCAAACTCCGGTTTGGAGTTTCTCCTCTTTTGGAATTTTGGCCCATTTCTAGTTGGGCCACCTTTCTCTTCTGCTCACCCATTCCCTTCTTGGGTCACCCACTTCCTTTGGGCCCTTTCTTCTTTCCTTGGCTTTGCCTACCAACCTCTTTCCCCAGCCTTCGGCCATTTCCTCTTCGGCCTTTTGCCGCCTGGTCATCCCGCCGGCTTCCCAGAGCTCACGCGCCATGCGCCAAGACAAGCTTCAGCCATCCCGCCACCCCTAACTCGGCGCCACAGAAGCCGTGGAGCCGCCACGACTCCTTGCTCTGCCACTGTGTGCTTGCTCTCTTCACCCATGCCTGGCCAGGGCATCCCCGCCTCGGCGACTCCGCCCCACCCACTGCCACCCCACCACCTCACGATCGGCCGCCACGCTTCAAGCCGCCCGAGCGCTTGCCTCTGCTCCCCTGTTCTTCTCTGAAGAACCGAGTGGATTTGGGGATGAAAATGGCCAAGGGCCCCACCTGTCATATGCTTGAGCCCCTCCATTTGGCCGCCATGTGGGCCCTTTTTCTGTTCCGGTGGGCCAGGCGCCTGTCAAGCATGAATCGGTCCATGCAATCGAGCTGCACCCTCTCTCTCTTGTTCCAATTTAATTCTAGTTCAATCTTCATAAATTCCGTTCTCCTCCGTTATAGCTCTAAAAATTATAAATTAAATTTCTAAAAATTTGTGAATTCAAGTTCTTGCTAATGGCATAGGTCTTGTTCAATTTGGAGTTCATTTGTTATCTCTTGTATTTATTTGCTCTCTTTGCTTGTTGTGTCTTTTTCTGGCGCGTCCACCTGATTAGGATTCGAAGACGCAGAGAAGCTCCACTTCGATCAAGCACAAGATTATCAAGATTCCCTTACCTTTAATCCAAGGCGAGTCAATACTTTGATCATATTAAGCCTACATTTTATGCAAATTATATTTATTTAAATTATCAAAATTACATGCTTTAATTCTTTAATCAAATGTATGTTAAAAGCTTAAGGTAGTTAAATACCCATTTGATGATTAATTAATTAATATGCCATCCTTGATAATTTGAATCCCTTAATCCTTGTCACCCTAGTAACTATATGGTAAATACTAGTTATAGGTTGTACTTAAGCGACATGCTAGTCTTGCTTAAGTACCGGGGCATTAAATGTCCCAATCATCATCCTTTAAAACATGAAAATGGTTTTGGGCAGTCATTATGGGGAAATGACTGAGATGGTGGAATTGGTGGATTTTACTCCTCAAAAACCCTAATTGCTAGTTCTATCTGAGCGGATGGTGAGGCGGTGGGTGCTCGGGGAGCACGAGGATGGTTGGTTTGTGGAATGAACCCTCCAGATAACCCTAAGGACTTAATCTTGTCATGACCTCCCGTGTTAAACAAGTACAACCACAAGTCTGCAAAGTGCAACTTGGCTTAGTAAAATTATCAAACCCTGAATGTGTTTCACGCGGTGGAGAAAGGGAAAAATGCGCAAGCGTGCGGTACATCCAGCTTGAATGGGTGAAGTTGCCAATGTTGTGGGTAGTCCAAATCTACACCCAACGCTACGTGTACAACGATCCCACGCAACGTATGGGCGCAACCCCATATAGATGAGATGACGGAAAGGGCAAGGTAGTTTGAAAGGTTACTGTGACGGTCGCCCAACTACATAACTTGTGGGGTAACAGGTATGACTATCTCTTGTGGGTAAAGTGTGCAACCCTACAGAGTCTAAACTGTTTAAACAGCCGTGCCTACAGTCAAAGGCAGACATGGGAATCATAACTTGAGTTAGTTCTGTTTCAAAACTTTGTGGGTGGTATGGAAAATGGTGGAAGGGCTCACCTAGCCCTGTGTTGGATTTTTCCTGAGTCTTCGAGCTTAGTGGGTGTGGTCATTGGAGGTAGCTCCAATTGAAAAGATGCATGGTGAAGAGTTTCCGACGGATGGAACCTCTACTGTTATTAATTATTGCATACTACTCTCTTTAATAAACTGCAATTTGTTAAAATACTAAGTGATAGGACTTTGTAAGTATGATATTTGAAAAGCTTGCTTTCACAAATAAAATAACCGAGCCATCCTTGTTTAACCTTGCATGTATACTATTGCATTGTGTGTTGGCTCGCGAGCACGGTAGTAGTGCTCATTCTCGCTCCTCTCCCCAAACCCTTCAGATAATGAAGACGAAGGAGACTACTCTTTCTATGAAGGCCCAGAAGATGATGGACAAGGAAATGACGAGGAATAGTATAGTTATGTAGTTTAGGTCTCGCCCAGTCTAAGTAGACTCGTTGGTACTCACGTACAACCGATATTATCCAGCTCCTGGTTAATATCCGTCGTACACGGGTCACCCTAGTCGCTTGCCTGTGTGAGATAAGCCCTACCTCCCCTTTTGCTTCCGCTTTAGATTTCGTTATCTTCATGTAATGTAATCAGGTTGGCCTTGTGCGGCCCCTTTTGTAAAACTCGACCCGTTGAGGTCTATGTTACTCTGTGTTGTAATATATTTGTTTTAGTTCACGACTTGTGTGATTAATTCAGCAATGTGTCTGTGAGTACTATCCACTGATCCAGGGAATAGCACAGTGTTTTCACAGAGGATTTGGATTCTCGGAATCCGGGTCCGACATAGCATGAGAAGAAATTTAATCTCTGTTGCTCAGTTAGAATCTATTTGTTATAATATACTATTTGGAAAACAAAGAGTTAAAAAATTACTCAATGAGAAATTAGTGTATACTGGAACTCGTCATGGATGTCTTTATTTTCTTGATGAGCGATCAAATGATGACAATATTGATTGCTTGGTTGGTGAAAATAACTCCATAATGAGGAATACTAATGATAGGAACACATGCTCAGAATCTTATTTATGGCATTTACAACTTGGTCACATATCTAAAAATAGAATTAAAAGGTTTATTAATTCTAGAATTCTGCACTTTAAGTGGGAGGATTTTGGTATTTGTGAGGTATGTATAATGGGTAAGATGACACGTGCACCTTCTCCAAAGGCAAAAAGATCCAATGAGCCTCTTGCCATTATACATTTTGATATTTGTTGTGAGATGTCTACTCCCACTAGAGGGCAAACGAATTATTTTGTCACACTCATTGATGATTATTCAGGATTTGGTTATATGTATCTTCTTAAATATAAGTCAGGAGGATTTGATGTATTCAAGTCATTTAAAACTGAACTGGAAAATCAATTGAATAGAAAGATAAAAGCATTGAGAACTGATCGTGGAAGAGAATACACTTCACGAATATTAAATGATTTTTGTAAAGAGCATGAAATTATTCATCATTATACCATACCTTACACTCTGTAACAAAATGGTGTGGCTGAGCGGAGGAATAGAACACTTATGGATATAGTTAGGTCTATGATGACTTATTCAAATCTTCTTTATTGTATCACTTAAGGTCATGGAAAGTGCATCACAACCTGTTACTATTTTCTATGATAATCAGGCAGCGATAAAGGTCTCGACAGATCCTAAATTTCATAGTAAAAGTAAACAAATTGAAGAAAGATCCACTGACTAAGTCAGTTAGTCAGGAATTATTTTCTAAGCATGTTAAAGACATCAGACTTCAATTTATCGATTGAAATGTTTCAGCCAAATGGGAGATGTTGGATTTTTATGTGGCTTTCAATATTTATTGTGGTTACTGTCTATTCTAAGAACATGTCCTTTTTTATAGCAAATAGGTTCGCAATTGGTTAAAAATGTTGGATTTTTATTTGGCGTTCAATATTTACTGTGGTTACTGTCTATTTAACTTAATGTGGAATTGTTGATATTATTGATGTATATGATGGGGAATAATTTGATGCGGAATTTAACTCAAGTAATTAATACTCGAGGTGCTGAGGACGGTTATGCTGGAATATGGTAGACATATTTATTAAGATCGAGTCTATTGGAATTTAATACACATGCGTATGATTAATCCAGATACAACACAGAGCGGAATAGCTGAGCTTGTTTTGCAGGATCGGCTCTGCAGGCTGTTGACCCACATGAACAGATTGGAATTGATCTCGTAAACAATCTGATCATGACGTATGACTCACACATGTGTGCTAGGGACTAACATATTTTGGACTTATAAAATTGGCATGTCTGGTCGTGGTTGGTGACATGGTTCATGAGTCTCACGGTATACTAAAAATAGGTGGGTCAATTTATAACAACTGAAAGTGGAGTCTATAAATATGTGTTTATCCTCTAGTCTTATAATATAATTATGAACGGTACCACAAAAAAGGTAAAGAAATAGAGGATAGACTAGAAAACCTCCGTAGAATCAATCTAGATATTTTAACAAACCCAACATTGGTATCAAAGGTGGGATCGGTGGCGGTGGCTCGCTCGGCGGATGTTCGCATCCGGCCAATTCGTGTTTGTCTCGGCCGCCGTCCTTCGCGCAAGACGCCGACTCGGGACAAGCAAATTCTTCGACGTCATTGCCGTCCGTCCGACCCCAAAACCGCAACGCCCACCAACCAATCACGCCCACCCTAAACGCGAGCGATAAATGCGTCTCTTGGTCATTAATCCGCACGTCGGTACCGTGGTTTTCTTCCTCCGGATCTGTTTCGTCTGTGGTGTGTTTCGACAATGACGCCAAAGACAAAGATCGGCGTTAAATCCCTGGATCCGCGACGCCCTCGATTTCTTCCAGATTGCCGCTCATTGCAAGACGCCTTGATCCCGCCAAGTACTACTTCCTCCGTTCTTTTTTACTTGATGTTTTTGATTTTTTGCAGTCTTCGAGATGCGGCTTTGACCGTTACTTTTTATAACTTTACATTAAGATGTAGTAACAAAACTATAATACTATGATAGTATTTTTAACGACAAATCTAATGATATAATTTTTATGTAGTCAATCTAGATAGTTTTAAATCTATTGGTGGCTAAACTTTAAAAAATTTGACCACACGAATTCTAGAAAGTCAAGTAAAAAAGAACAGAGGAAGTACTCTGGACAGGCAGTTGCTGCATACCCAACCATCTTCATCGGTCGAAGTCACGAAGCGTCCAATTATTTATGGGCATTGTACTATGGAGGATGGGCAGCACCTAACATCTATTTTTTGGGGTTTACTGGTGTTGTTAAGTTTGGAAACATTTGACCATACAATGAAGCCACTATAGGGTCAGTGTACCATGTAAGGCATTACGATGTTCTGAAGCTAATGCATGTGAAGGAGCCTCTAGATATATTCATGTCACATGATTAGCCTTTGGGCATTAGTGAGTATGGAAACTGCCAGAAGCTCATTCGGGAGAAAAGGTTCTTCGAAGAAGAGAGGAATTAAAAAAATTGCTGGCCTTTTTTTTAAAGAAAAAGAAGTGCAGGTCATGGTTATTCAAAATTCTTTACTAAATTCATCGGAACAATTTAAGATAACTATTGAATTATGTTAAATATTGAATTCTGCTACTATTCTTGCCATGAGTTCAATCAGTTTTTACTAGTCGGCTGCTGTTTCTTTGTTCAAAGAATTTGATCCATCCGTTTTGGTGACGTTGACGTGAGGTGCGAAAAATCTTACACAATTATTCACCCCCTCTCTGATTGCCGTAAACATCGTACAACTTCTTTCGAGGGGACTGCAGTTTTCTGTATCTACACAAAATTATCTTCAATTCTAAAATGGTGGCCACAGAGAATCTTCATCTCCTCCATCCCTGAAGACTTTTCAAGGGGAGTTGTTTTCTTGGAGTTCAAAAACCACGATCCCGCGAGCTCTGTTAACAGCAAACTCCTACTTGTGCACAAGAATTTGTGCAATACAAATTCATCACTGCGATTTGTAACTTCAAGGTTATGATTTTGGTACGTATTTTGTGAAATGTAATATTTTGTTGATTGAACAATAAAGTCATAGTATTTTATCATTCTATTCTAATTATGAATCCCATGTTAGGGCAAACCACTGGCTCAGATTATAGTAGGAAACCAGGCAATCTTATGTTCTGAGTTGAAATGTTGCGTTCTGGGATATGCAATTTCCTGGAAAGGAAAATCAATCTGCAGCAGCTATTGTGTATTGGTGCGGAGAAAATGTTTAGAAGAGGGTTGTTCGATCGAAGTTTTCCTGTTATGAACATCGAATGACGTACATCAACTACACCCATATGCAGTTTGGGTGAGCAATAGCAGCACTCTCTTGGATGATTTAGCAAAATTCAAGATAAAACATGTTTTCAGAAGAAGATTCAACATCCAAACAAAGTTGTTTTTGCCATGTGTGGATGTATGTCCTCTTCAAATTGTGCAAGCCTCATAATGAAGAAAATATCGTTGAAGAAGAGTCATTGCTCGCGGTTGACAGTGTTTTGCACCTGTATGATCTCTTACAGTGTTTCAGTTTTAATCTTTCGATCAGTGATGCTTTCACTTCTTTGTTTCTTTTGTCAAACTATTTTAAACTTCATTTGCGTGATGCAGGGGCTGTTCTGTTCACCATTTACAGCTTTCCCTGGGACCCTGTTTACACTGATTCCTTCTAGTTGTCTTGTAAGAACATGTCCTTTTTTGATAGCAAGCAGGTTCGCAATTGGTTAAAAATGTGGATTTTTTATTTGGCTTTCAACCTTTATTATGGTTATTGTCTATTTGAACTTAACGTGGAATTGTTCATATTATTGATATATGTGATGGGAAATAATTTGATGCGGAATTTAACTCGAGAAATTAATACTCGAGATGCTGAGGACGACTATACTGGAATGTGGTAGACGTATTTATTGAGATAGAGTGTACTAGAATTTAATACACATACGTATGATTAATCCGGATACAGCACAGAGTGGAATAGCTAGGCTTGTTTTGCAGGATTGGCTCTACAGGCTGCTGACCAACATAATCAGATTGGAATTGATCTTGTAAACAATCTGATCATAGCGTATGACTAACATATTTTGGAATTATAAAACTGGCATGTCTAATCGTGGTTGGTGATATGGTTCAGGAGTCTCACGGTATACCAAAAACAAGTGGGTCAATTTATAACACGTGGAAGTGGAGTTTACAAATAGGTCCCTACCCTCTAATCTCACAATGTAATTGTGAACAGCACCAAAAAAACAGAAAAATAGAGGATAGATTAAAAAGCCTCCACAGAATCAATATAGAGATTTTAACAAACCCAACATTCAGTGGCGGAACCACCCCCGGGGCAAGCCGGCAACAGACCGTCTTCCGGCGAGCAACCCTCCTCACGCCACCACTCGCCTGCGCCCATCGCCAGACTCCATGAGGCTTCAAAGAGTCGCTACTCGCAGAACGCCATGAGCATCCATGGTCAGGCCCGTGGGCATCCGAGGCAAAACCATTAGCCCAAGGCCCAAGCCAAGACAAGTGCATAACCCTAAAGGCTAAGGCTAAATCCCTAATTGGCTAATTTGGAATCCCCATTTGGCCATTTCGATTTCTTCCCCAATCCCCATTCCTCCTCTCTTGGTGCTTGTTCCTCCCGTTATGCTTGGCGTCATTGGTGTGCAGGGCAACCGCCGATCGGGCAAGGGCGCAATGAGCCGCTAACCGCGAAGGCCAACGGCCGAAGTCTGGGTCAGGCGCGCGCAAGAAGACGTGAGAGGGCTGCGCCATCGCGGAGTGCAGGGTCAGATGTCGCACTGCCAAGACCGCCGCAAGCCGCAGTACACCGAGGTCCGAGCCGAGCCAAAGAAGGCCTACCGCCACTGACTAGGTCGGGTCAGCAGCAAGCCGCTACTGGGTCCGAGGCAAGGCGTTAGGTAGAGGCAGCAGCGTCGTCAGACGCCAAGACAACAAGACCGTCGACCATCGGCCCATCGCAGGCTCGCAGCCTCGCTGCCCTCGCATCACAGAGGTGACTAAGATTGAGGAAGTGAGGTGAGGAGGATGTCTCTAAGACCAAATGACAAATGCTTTGCTTCCATTTTCACTTCTGTCAATTTAATTGAGTTGGCAGACAATTGCATTCCTCGGTCATAAAAGATGGATTTGTTCATGGTGTTCTTGTGGGCAGTGCACTCTCCAGTCTCCACCATGTTTAATGTTGTCATGTACTATGTAAATTCTATCATAGGTTTGGTAGATTTATTGCTTCTGTACTGACCAAAAATGTTGAATGTTGTCATGTACTTGTAGGAATTCTATAACAAAATAAAATTAATACAAACTTATTTTAGAACCACAATAGTAGATGACAATTCCCCAGTTCAAGTGGACGCAGTTGAAACATCTAATGCCATTGCCAACAACACCGACACCGCAACCATAAAGAGAGCTCGTGCTAGTGATGTGTTTAATCCAGATGACATTGTTGCTGATCCGGGCCTACGGAAACAAATTGAAGAATATGCTACCCTGGAAATTAGAGATGAGTGAGAAGGGTGTATTTGTTGAAAGGTCCATGCTAGCCAAGAGGTCATGTTTCCCCCCTTAAAAATAACGCGAGGGCATTTAGAGAAGTGTGGTATGATCAGTTTGACTGATTGGAGTATAGTGTAGCCAAAGATGCAGCTTATTGTTTATATTGTTTTCTTTTCAAAAAGCCAGCAATTGCTGAAAAGTTTGGGGTGATGCCTTCTCGAAGATGGGCTTTACAAATTGGAAGAGAGCAGTTGAATATTTCAATCTCATGTAGGTGGACCAAACAACTTTCACAACAATGCAAGAAAATATTGTGATGATTTCAAAAATCAGAAGCAAAGTGTGTCTTATGCGTTTTCTTCTCACAGCAACAAGTCAGAGATTGCATATGCAAATTGTTTGACTGCTGTTGTAGGTGTTGTAAGATTCCTTCTTATGAAAGCTCTTGCTTTCCGTGGGCATAATGAGTCTTCTACTTCAATCAATAAAGGAAATTTTCGCGAGTTATTGAACTGGTATGGTGAAAGGGTTAACGATGTAGGAGATGTGATTAATGATAATGCTCCTTTGAATCATCAATTGACTTCTCCAAAGATCCAAAAAGAAATTGTAAAAGCTTGCGCACAAGAGACTACACAAGTCATCCTTGCCGAGCTTGGCGATGGCCATTTCTCTCTACTTGTTGATGAGTCCCGTGATGCGTCAGTTAAGGAGCAAATGGCTGTGATTGTGAGGTTAGTTTTATATTTTATTTTTAGTTTTTTCAAACTATTCAGTCCTCTATCCTCATACAAATATAAATTCATATTTCTTTTGTAGGTTTGTGAACACTCAAGGAAAGGTTTTGGAAAGATTGCTTGGTGTTGAGCATGTTGTTGATACTACGTCCGCCACATTGAAAAGATCTTTGGATGACTTATTTGTTTGGCATCGCTTATCCATGTTAAGATTGAGGGGACAAGGATATGATGGAGCCTCAAATATGCGTGGAGAACTAAATGGTTTAAAGAAATTGGTGCTAGATGAAAACCCTCATGCTTTTTATGTGCATTGTTTTGCCTAGTAGCTTTAATTGATGGTGGTTCCTATTGCAAAAGGCATTCTAGTTGTAAGTGATTTTTTTTTTCTATACCAGTATGATTGTGACCATGACATGTGCTTCTTGTAGAAGAAAAGATGCATTATTGCAAAACCATCATTACAAGACCGTGGAGAAACTAGAGAATGGTGAGATTTCTTCAAGAAGAGGCAAAAATCAAGAGACAACTTTAGCAAGACCTGGTGATACACATTGGGGTTCACACCATACAACTTTAATCCGTCTCTACCAAATGTGGGATTCAGTTTTGGATGTGCTAGTGGCTATTTCTCATGATGGGTCTTGTCCGACAATAAAGGCAAAGCATCAGGTTTGATAAAATCTATGAAAAGCTTTGAATTTGTTCTTATCTTACATTTGATGCTTAAGGTGTTTGGTTTAACTAATGATCTGTCACAAGCATTGCAACAAAAGGATCAGAACATAGTTAGTGCAATGACTATGATTGTGTTTGTCAAAAGTCTTCTACAATGTTTAGGAGATCATGGATGGGAGCCACTTTTGGATGATGTCACTACCTTCTGTGTTGCTAAAGAGATTCCACTGCCAAATATGAATGATAACATTCCAGCTAGAGGTTATTCAAGTTGTTCACGCAAAATAGTTAGTTGCTTCCATCATTATAATGCAGAGGTCTTTAATGAGGTGCTTGACAAAATTTTAGTTGAGATGCATAGTCGATTTAGTGAAACTTCGACAGAGCTATTGAAATGCATTGCATGTCTAGATCCTAGAGATTCATTTAGAAGCTTTGATCATGAGAAGCTAGTTGAGGGCAGCATATCCTGTGCACATGCCCACATCTGTGGACATGTGCACATGGCCAATCCTAGCCGTTGAAGCAAGATCTGACGGCCTTGTTCCCCCCCGCACCTCCCACTTGGTTCTTTGCAAAAACACCCCCCACGTAGATCTCATTCTCCCATCAAGCCCCCGCCTCGCCCCCCAATTCTCCTACATGAGTTAGGGTTGGTGCTCCTGCGCCCGCCAGAGCCCCCTGCTGTCAGCCCCCCCTCGCCGCCCCCACACCGAGCGCCAATGCCTTGACCCAGCCACCACCCCGAATCCCCCCACATCCTAGGGTTGTTCCTTCGCTGCGCATCCCCTGTGTCACCCTAGGGCTAGGGTTGCTCCTGTGCCACGCCCCCCCGAGCAGGTGTGTCGTCCATTCCCCTACCCCCTAAGACGCTCTACTCCTCCAACCCGAGCGGGACCCCTGTGCCGCGCCGCCCGCTCACCGGCGACACTCTGCTCAACCAACGGTGATGCTCCTCCATCTAGGCGCCATCCTCCATCGTCTCGGCGCGTCTCGCCTCGCTGCCTCCCCTTCCCTCACCCTAGGGCCTCGCCGTCACCCCCTCCCTCGGAGCCTCGGCCTCTCTCACCGGTGACGTGTTGTTTTTTGTTCCATGAGTGCAGAACACATGTCCTTGTTTTTTTTGTTCTTGTTTAGAAAGAATGCTCTTATTGTTCAGATCCAATTCTTGTTGGGGCCGTGAGGGGAGGTGTTGTTGCCCGGCTATGGCGTTCTTGGTCCCTTCTTGTATTGTAATTTTTTCATTATGAATTTGAGTTGTCAGAGTAGAGTGTATGATTGTGAAATTGAGAGTGTATGAATTGATGGAATGGAATTGAATGGAATGGAATAGAATTGATGCATGAACAATATTCTTGGTTTGCATTATTAATATTCTGTTGGTATCAATGATTGGATAAAATGGTTGACTAATTGGATGCATGTGTATTTTTTTTTCAAGCATCTAATTTTCTGGTCAATAAAAATCACTGAATAGCTGCAGGTGAACTTGATATTACTAGCTTGGAGCCATCATCGCAAAGGGTTAAAGCTAGAAAATTGAAGCTGATTCCTAGCATTGAAGAATACCATTGTACATTACAAAGTTGGCTATGTTGTTTCTATGTAATGGTTCTGGATGTATGAATTTTGGAGTGTTAGCAATGTTTCTATCCTGTTAGCAATGTAGTGTTGAATTTTGGATGTATGAAACATAATGTTTCTGGATTCTAGATGTATGTCTACCTGCATAATGCTTTGAGCAAATGATAGTCACAGAAGCATTTCAGTCTAGAAGCATGACACTGGGACCAAATGTCCCTTTGGGCGAACCAAATGACACTGAAGCTCAACATGTCCAAAACATTCAAATATGTGTTTAGGCTTGTTCAGTTTCTTGAAGTGTTGAATCGATGCAATCGGATTTTGTTCTAGACAACTAACAGCAGTACAAGATATTCCCAAGTCTTACAAAAGATTCCAAATCCTTTCTAATTAAATGAAATTCCCAAGTCCCAACAAAGATGGGTTCTCAAGTGGAGAACTTCAAAGTGGCCCCATTTCTTTTGTTCTCAAACATAGCAAGGAAGCAAACTGTGTTGCATAGGTTATACACCATTAGCATTTGCATAATCAATTCATAGAGAATGCAGCATTTGCATAATCTATTCATAGAGAATGCAAATTTTCATAGTTGCATTTGCATAATCATTTCATACAGAATGCAAATTTTCATGTTGAATGATGCCACATTCCTCGAGTTAGCATATAATACCATCCATGAAACAGTAGACTAGCAAGATGTTTATTAGTCTTTGTAGCTAATAGACATGAGCAGACCTGTAGAAGTATTCATTCAGAACATTGCAAAACATTCACAAATTTTAGACCTCATTCATCCATCATTTTTAATATAGAATTTAGAGATTCCATCCACACATACACATTGAATATAAATGAGAAATAACAACATACCCATTTTTAATACAGAATTCAAACCTCATTCATCCATCACAAGAACAAAGCTTACAATTTCACAACTGAACCATTTTGCCCAGAACATAATGCATTTTCAATAATCAAGTTCACTCATACATTTTCAATATGAGAAGTTCACTCATACAGAAGTTCACTCCATGCTTCCATTCACTCATACACAATCAGATACATTTTCAATATGAGAAGTTCACTCATACAGAATCAAGTTCACTCATACATTTTCAATATGAGAAGTTTACTCTGTGCTTGCATTCACTCATACACAATCAGATACATTTTCAATATGAGAAGTTCACTCATATCCTGTGCACAGAATGAAGACCCAATTCTTGTGACATTAGAAATCTGTAAAATCTATAACATGTATAACAATGGCAGGGAGTACAGATTAATGGTGGGCTGTGCAGGAGCAGAATCTATGGCGATGTGGTAGGGGCGGCGCTGGGGCAAGGGCTGCGCCGGGGCAGGGGCAGCATCGGGGCCACGCTAGGGCAAGGGTTGCGATGGGGTAGGGGCGGCACCGGAGCTGCACCGAGCAGGGGCTGCACCAGGGCCGAGGAAACCAAGGCAGCGCAAAAGAAGGCTTGTGTGCTCGATATGCCGACGAGACACGCCGCCTGGGCACCACTGAGGGGAGGTCGTGCAGCACAGGCACCACCAGAGGGCGGCATGGTGCAAGGGGGCCAGCATGGAGAGGGCGGCAAGACGGCAGAGGCGCCACGAGACTCGGCGGGGAGGCGACGCCGGGAGGAGGCGGCCTTGGCACAGAACAAGATCCTCCAAACCCTAGCATGGCGCTCGGGTGAGGAAGGGGGAGACAGTGAGGGAGAGGACTCGGTGCAGGCTGCTGGTGCCGAAGGAAGACACCTGATATGTAGGGGGTGTTCTCGCAAAGCCGCCACAAGTGGGAGGTGGGATAAACCGCTGCCGTCGATTTCGAAAGGAAGGGCCCAAATGACATTTGTGCATATGTCCATAGAATGCCCTATGTTCACCAGATATGTTGCCCTAGTTGAGCTTGCAAATATTTACTCTGTGGACTTTTCTCTACAAGATTGTCATCTGCTGAATGATCAACTCAACATGTACATTGATGTCATGAAAAGAAGTCCTGATTTTTTGAGTTATGGTAGCCTTCCTGTGCTTGCTATCATATTAGTTGAAACTAGACAACATTTGATCTTCCCATTGGTTTATCGTCTCATCACACTTACACTGATATTACCTGTGGCAACCGCATCAGTTGAGAGAGTTTTCTCAGCCATGAATATCATAAAGACAGACCTACGAAATAAGATAATGATGAATGGTTGAATGACATGATGATATGCTATGTTGAGCGAGAGATATTTGCGAAAATTGATGACAACAAGATTATGCGACGCTATCAAGCCATGAAGAAGTGTAGAAACCACTTACCTCATGTACCTTGTTTAACTTAGTGGTATAATTCTTTTCCTATCTTGAGTTTCAAATTATTATTGCACTTGCGTTGAATTCAAGCTCTTATAAATTCTGTTGTGTTTACATGTTGTAGGTAACTACTGGAGTACCAGTATTTTGGATATCTTATGGCATCCATCGATGTGCACACGCATCAGGAGCCCTTGTTAGTACTTTATATGAGTTCTTAATATTGTATTCTATGTTTGTTTTGTTGTATCAATTAGATCTATGTTTGTTTGGTTGTATCGGTTAGAACTTTACAATTCGAATGTACTTGACATCATTAGTTATATTGACTATTAAACCACATTGTGCCTCGGTATTTTTTTAAGTACAAATTCATTTCGGATCTTTCGAATTCCTGGTTCCGCCACTGCCAACATTGGTATCAAAGGTGGGATCGGTGGCGGCGGCTCGCTCGGTAGATGTTCGCATCCGAAGCCAATTCGTGTTTGTCTCGGTCGCTGTCCTTCCGCGCAAGATGCTCGACCCGCAGGACAAGCAAATTCTTCGACGTCGCTGTCGTCCGTCTGACCCCAAAACCGTGACGTCCACCAACCAATCACATCCACCCCAAACGCGAGCAATAGCCGGTGTCTCTTGGTCATTAATCCGCACGTCAGCCGTGGTTTTCTTCCTCCAGATCTGTTCGTCCGTGGTGTGTTTCGACAGCGACGCCCAGCACAGCACAACGTTCGTCCTGGATCCGCGCACGTCCTGGATTTCTTCCGCATTGCCGCTCCGCTGCACACGTCTTGGATCCCGCCGTTAATTACTACTTCCTCTGTCCTTTTTTACTTGACGTTTTTTATTTTTTGCGGTCTTCGAGATGCGGCTTTGACCGTTACTTTTTATAACTTTACATTAAGATGAAGTAATAAAATTATAATATTATGATAGTATTTTTAACGACAAATCTAA
The DNA here is from genome assembly GCA_036346405.1 of Phyllostachys edulis. Lineage (NCBI taxonomy): Eukaryota > Viridiplantae > Streptophyta > Magnoliopsida > Poales > Poaceae > Phyllostachys > Phyllostachys edulis. The sequence goes on from CM070566.1 coordinate 22,138,275, forward strand.
TGATATAATTTTTATATAGTCAATCTAGATAGTTTTAAATCTATTGGTGGCCAAACTTTAGAAAATTTGACCACACGAATTCTAGGAAGTCAAGTAAAAAAGAACAGGGGAAGTACTCCGGACAGGCAGTTGCTCCATACCCAACCATCTTCATCGGTGGAAATCATGAAGCATCCAATTATTTATGGGCATTGTACTATGGAGGATGGACAGCACCTAACATCTATTTTTTGGGGTTTACTGGTGTTGTAGTTTGGAAACATTTGACCATACAATGTAGCCACTATACGGTCATGTTGGAGTATTATTGACATTAATTGGGATGATATATACGACTGATGTTCAATTTAAAGTGGAAAGACCGAGATTAATCTCCAATTCTATGTTCTACATGGAAATATGTATTTTGGCCGCATGGTTGTAACACCCCGGCTGGGAGCCACCCGAGAGGTCCTCCAGGATCTCGTTGGAAGTCCATCAGGACCTCCCAGGAGATCCGGTAGGACCACCCAGAGGCATCTCCACGACCGCCCAGGAGGTCCATCAGGATCTCCTGAAGGTCTGGAGACCTGACCGAGAGGGAGTGTGAGGCACAGGGAGATCACCACAGCCACAAGCCAACTCAGGAAAGGTCGAAGGTCCGGTCCCGAGGAGGTCGTGGGACAGGAGATGACCAAAGTCCTCCCACGACCAGACCCGAGGGAGGTCGTGGAGGACTGGGATCTCCCCTATGACCTCCCACGACCAGACCCAAGGAGGTCGTGGAGGTCAGAGGTCATCCCAAGACCTCCCACGACCATCCAGAGGAGGTCGTGGAGGACTGAGATCACCCTAGGACCACTCATGACTAGACATGAGGGTGGTCGTAGAGGGTTGGGACCACTCCAGGGTCCCCTATGTGTGAACCGAGCTAGTCCCAAGGATCGACAGCTAGCTCTTCATAGCATACAACAGTGGTAACATACACTTCAACGAGAGCTTTATTAATATCAACAAAGTTGTTTACAAAGGGGAGGCATACAAGCCAACAAACCAGAACACAACGGAAGATAAACATAAATGCCACCTGATACACCATAGGAAATCGGCTGGAGGGCGCATCCTTGTCGTCCAGGACCTCTAGGTCCACAGCAAGATCACCTCAAAGCTTCCATTCCTGCTCAAAAGATTAATTTCAAGCAAGAGTGAGCACAACAACCGTGCTCGCAAGTTACACCCGTCAAATAATAGAATGACATGCATAATGGATATATCAAAGGCAGGTTGATATAGTTAGTTTGCGTAAAGCCAAGTTTATTTCAATTACAAGTACTAAGTTCAAGGCCCATTCCCAATTTGGATAGAAATCCAAAACCATTCACAAATCATTTTGAACCCAAAACTGAGATCTAACTTTGAGTGGCTTTGCTAGCACGTCCATGACCGTGGACACGGCTATTCGAATAGTTTTACACTCTGCAAAGGTGTGCAACTTTACCCACAAGACACATTTTCTCTAGTTTGTTTGGCACCCGGCTGTACCACCACTCATTGCCGAAGGTAAGTGATCTAGAGCACGTGACAAGGCCTTTACAATGCATTATTCCACCGCAGTCCATCCACTCTAAGGTTTCACCCTTCTCTAGGCCCCCTCTTGAGCCAGGTGGGTACAATATAGTCATAAAAGACAGGCTATGAAAGACCACCCACTATTCCGCCGGCTCAACCGCGGTGATAGCTTTGCAAATTAGTTGGCCAGGTCCACTCCCCACGCTGGGACATGTGGTTGCACGGTGAGGCATAGCCCATTATAGGCTTAGCAAGATGCGGCTCGTAAACCGGTCCTTAACTGGCTTGGGCGACCACCACATACCCCTGGACCTCAACCTTACCCAGGTTTGAGTCTGTGCATAAACATTGCACCAGCCAAACCAACCAATTCGCCCAAGACCAAATCCATTTTCCATTTCTGTTTTTCCAAAACCATTTGCCAAAACCTCCACGACAACCCAATATCATGGCTTTAAAACACATGATACTTTAGTCTTTTGGTAGAAACACTTCCCAAAACAAGATTTTGGTCTAAGCATGACTAAGCATAAATTTTTTAAGAGATCCTAGTTCACACTATTGCATCAACCAGATTTTAACTAGGGTAACAACATGTTTGGTTCAATGTCAAGATTGGCCATACAAAGGATTTGGGCATAACTATGAACTTAAAGACAGGTATTGAAATAAGTAAGTAAAGTAAGCATGCATAAACCTTTGAAATAGAACATAGTAATTTGAAGTAATGGGTGCAACATGGTCAAGAGTGTAACTTGCCTCCTGCTCGAAAGCTTTACTGGTTCACTTCCTCACCGAGTTTTGAACCCTCCAGAGACGCTGGGGTCTACACATTAAAATAGCGCAAATCAAACCAAGGCCAAGCAAAATCCAAAAGAACTCCAAAGAAGCATAAAACTTAAGCCAACAGAGAGGTTTGAGGGTCAAGAGGAGGTCTGAAGGAGCTGATTGGAGGAGGTGGTCCGAAGGCTTGGAAAGAGGTCCCGAGAGCTGGCCAAAAGGAGGCTCAACGGTTGGAGGGAGGTCTAGAGAACTGGGAAGGAGGTCTAAGAGCTGGTCGGGTGAGCCAGATGGTGAAAATGAGGAAAAGGTAAAGAGGAAGGGTTGCCCAAGCTTATATTGCAGAGCTGCTGGGAGGTCCAAGGGCACACGAGGTCAAGAGCAGGTGTGGGAAGAGATAGGAGCAGGTAAAAGATGAGACAAAGGATGGCTCAGTGTTGTAAAAGGTAGTGGCATTTAATGCGACACAACATGCATTAAATGCTTGCAGACTTCCAAGTGCCAAGGACATGGTCAAAGGATAAGAAAAGTGGGCGTGACTGACAAATGGGGCCAGTCAAAGCCCAAAGGGGAGGTCGTGCGGAGACCTTGAGGAGGTCCCGCAGAGGTCAAGGGAGGTCCTCACCCATGGGGGAGGTCCTGACGGTCAGATCCACAAAGGGGCGGTCCTGACGGCTAGATCCACAAAGGGGAGGTCCTGACGGCTAGGATCTCCAAAGGGAGGTCCTAACGGTTAGATTAACAGCAAGGGGAGGTCCTGACAGCTAGGATCTCCGAAGGGAGGTCCTAACAGTCAAGATTAACAACAAGGAGAGGTCCTGATGGCTAGGATCTCCAAAGGGAGGTCCTAATGGTCAGATCAAAAGCAAGGGGAGGTCCCGACAATGGATCAAATCAAGGGGAGGTCCCGATGGCTCTGATCAAATGAAGGGAGGTCCCGACTACGATCAAATCAAGGAGGTCCTAACGGTCGATCTCTCAAGGGGAGGTCCGAACGGTTAAGATCTCCAAAGGGAGGTCCTAACGGTCGATCTAACAAGGGGGAGGTCTGAACGGTTAAGATCTCCAAAGGGGAGGTCCTAACGGTCGATCTAACAAGGGGAGGTCTCGAATGCTTAAGATCTCCAAAGGGAGGTCGAATTCACGATCTAACAAGGAGGTCCCGACGGCTAAGATCTCCAAAGGGAGGTCCTAACGGTCAGATCTAACAAGAGGGAGGTCTGAACGGCTAAGATCTCCAAAGGGGAGGTCCTAATGGTCAGATCTAAATAAGGGAGGTCCTGACGGCTAAGATCTCCAAAGGGGAGGTCCTAACGGTCAGATCTAACAAGGGTTAGGTCTGAACGGTTAAGATCTCCAAAGGGAAGGTCCTAACGGTCAGATCTAACAAGGGGGAGATTTGAACGGTTAAGATCTCCAAAGGGGAGGTCCTAACGGTCAGATCTAAACAAGGGAGGTCCTAACGGCTAAGATCTCCAAAGGGGAGGTCCTAACGGTTAGATCTAACAAGGGGGAGGTCCTAACGGTCAGATCTAAACAAGGGAGGTCCTGACGGCTAAGATCTCCAAAATGGAGGTCTTAATGGTCAAGATCTGACAAGGGAGGTGAGCGATAGCGAGATAAGAAGCGGGAGAAGCGGGAGCCATTGGATTTCAATCAAACGGACGAAAGTGATTGGGCCGTTCGGACTATCCAAAACTACCACTAGATCTCAGCCATTGAACTGGATCAGGTGGTCCAAAATGATGGGGATGTTCGGACCATCTGAACGTACCCACAAGATCGGGCCGTCCAACATAGATCGGACGGTCCACAAGCGATGAAGGTCTGGATTAAGCGGAAGGCTCGAACAGATGCGAGGGAGGTCCAAGTGAATATAGAGGAGGTCCAAATAAGCAAAGAGGAGGTCCTAGAGGACATGAGGAGGTTCTGAAGGACACGGGGAGGTCCAAATGAACGAGGGGGAGGTCCAAGTGAACGAAGGGGAGGTCCAAACACTTGAGAGGTCTAGCCCTAAGAAGGTCTGGACCCAAGAAGGCAACACAAAGGAGGTCTGGACCCTTAGATCCAAACAAAGGGAGGTCTGGACCATCAGATCCGGGCGAAGGGAGGTCTGGATGGAGAGGTTTCTAAGGGAGAGGGATCCAATGGAGGAGATCCACAGAAAGTAGTCTAAAGGAGGTCTTGACCATCAGGATAAACTCAAAGGTGATCCCGATGGTCAAGAGAAGATCAAGGAGATCTCGACGGTCAAGGCCAATACAGGGGAGATCTCAACGGTCAAGATAAATCCAAAGAAGATCTCGACGGTTAAGACCAACACAGGAGAGGTCTCAATGGTCAAGATGAAGCCAAAGGGAGGTCTTGGTAGTCAAGATGAACCCGGGGAGGTCCTAACTGCCAAGATGAAGGACCAAGGAGGTCCTTAGGGACCCGGGGAGGTCCAAAAGAACACAAGAAGGGGCAAAGGGATACAGGGAGACTCAAATGAACACAAGGGAGGTTCAAATAAATATAGAAGGGATTCCAATGAACACAGGGAGGTCCAAAGGAACACACGGAAAGTTTAGGTGAACACAGGAGGTCTACATGAACAAGAGGGAAGTTCAAGTGGACACAGGGAGGTCCAAATGAACTAAATGAAGGTTCAAATGGACACAGGGTGGTCCAAATGAACACGAGAGAGGTCTGGGAACAAAGGAGTGTCCAAGCAAGGGAGGGGTCTGGATATAAAAGAAATGCCCAGGCAGCAAGAAGATCTAAACCTTGAAGAGATTCAAACCAACAAAGAGGTGGTCCAAATACAAGGGTAGTCTAGACACAAAAGAGGTCTAAACACACAAGAGAGTTCCAGACACAGAGAGATCTGTGCTCCAAGAGATGGCCAAGCAAGAGGGAGATCTGGGCATAAAGAAATGCCCAAACAAGAGAGACGTTTAGAAGGGGGAGTTCAACCCAAAGTTTAGATTTCAGAGATCAAGGATATTTGAAACACAAACCTGAGCTTAGGACATCTCAGGGGTAATTGTGACCCCAAGGAGAGGTCAAAACTGAAGAGAAACTAGAGAGGAGGTTTAGACCTAATGAGGTCTAAACCAAAAAGATTCAAGCCAACAAAGATGTGGTCTAAAATAAAGGAATCTGAACAAAATGCGAGGGGAGGTCCGGTGAGGTCAAACAAGAGGGAAGGTCTGGACATATAAGAATGTCCAAACAGGATAGAGGAAAGAGATCAAGCTCAAGAGCTGGGCAAGGAAAGAGTAGATCCTACAGAGAAAAAGAGAGATAGCTCCAGGGAGCTTGAATACCACCAAATAAATCAAGCTTGAGATTAATTGAAGTTTGACTTAGTCATTTTAAACACTTCAAATTCTGAAAACCTCAGGTTAAGCTTTGAATTCTCATCAAAACAAAATGGTTCTTTTTTATTTTGGAAATTTTCAAAAAGGCTGAGAAAACTAGGGGGTTACAATGGCTTATTTGGAAACAAAGGAATGGCAAACTGTTTGAGAATATCACGCCGAATATTATTAGTTGAAAAAATCTTTTTAAGAGTGAATTTGTTCTGAGTCAAAGAAGATCATAGACAATCTTTTTTTTGATTAACTGCAAACAATTGTTTGAGGTTCTTTGCCCTTAGTGGGTTGTAACTTTTTTATATATATATATATATATATATATATATATATATATATATATATATATATATATATATAGAGGGACTCCTTACTGCTCCTTGTCAAAAAAATTACTTGATGCAGATAGTGCATATAAGACATGTCTAAAGTGGTAAATATTAGGGGAAATTGGCTACAGGGCACTGCAGATTCGGGTCATTTGCCAATGGCCATCCAAAAAATGTGCGTTCGCCAGAGGACACTGCAAAAACATGTAATTTTGCCGTAAGACATTGAGGCGACTATTTTATTATTTTCGGGTCAGATAGGAGAGAGAAAGCATGTGAATTGTCTATTTTTCCCTCTCCTCCTCTTCTTCTTCTATCCTTTTCTCGCCGCAAAGCGCTCGCTTCCCCACAATCGGCAATGAAAGTGCTTGACGCCAACGCCCTCGCCGCTTTCAAGGCCGCCATCCACGACGGCGTGCACGCTATCTCGGCGTCCGTGGGCGATTTACCCAAACAACTACCTCGAGGATGTCGCCGCGAGCACCATGAATGTATGCGTTCGGCCTCGCCGCTTCAACCACACGAGGCGTAAGGCGTGCACATCAACTACGCGGCGACGGCATTGGCGGCGGCGGCGGCGGCAGTCGGGCGCCAGCCGGGGGCGGTGCAAGAACTAGGAGCTTAGGACTTCATTTTTGTACAAATCTTTCGTCAAGAACTTGATGGCGTACACGGTGAATATAAAATTCTTCCCTGATTTGTAGCCGGACGTCACACGGAGGTGAGCATGATTGCGGCGTGAGCGGCAAGATGGGCGCCCACGACCACCCATTCGACCGGCGCCGCGCCATGTTGTGCTCGCACTTCTCGCCTTGCCACCTCATCAAGATGCGCGAGAGCTCTGAGTAGGCGAGCGGTGGTGAGTGGCGTTCACGGGCGGGGTCGAAATGGCGGCGCGCGGCCAGAGATGGCGAGGCCGGAGGAGGAAGGAGGCGGCGATGGGACGACGGGCCGGCTAAGACCTCTCCTGGTCGAATCACAGATGGGCGCACTAAAGACGCTGGGCCAAGCCGGGCATGGGCGAGGCGACGGCATCGGCGACGGCGGCAAAGGCGGGCAAAGCAAGGGCGGTGCAAGAACTGGAGCTTGCAGGAGCAATGGAGGAAAGAAGGAATATAGAAAAGAAAGAGGGAGAGAAGAAGAATAGGGAATGAGAATGCCAGGGCAAAATAGACAATTAAGTGTTTTCTCTCTCCCATCTAACCCGGAAATGATAAAATAATCGTCTCAATGTCCTACGGCAAAATTACATGTTTTTGCAGTGTCTTCTGGCGAACGCATGTTTTTTAGATGTTCATTGGCAAATGACGTGAATCTGTAGTGCCCTGTAGCCAATTTCCCCTAAATATTAATAGATCTCTAAACAGTAAGTAGGACTATGTGTTAACCAAAATAGGGATATGACAGCAGAAATTATGTTAAACAAGATTATCATGGAAAGGTCTGTACTACCTTTTATCATTGAGAAATTCTCTCAGTTCGTTGATGAGCTGCTCCTCGTCATATGCTTCTATGTCTGGATAGTCCTTTCTCCCTGTTACATCACTGAGTATGTTTCTCCCTGTTACACCACGGAGTATTTTTTTTTAATATTTCCCTCATGTCAGGTTTTTGCGACACTGAAACAAATGCTTGACAATCAAATTGTCCTCCAATTTTGTCGTAAACTTGACGCGCAAGAGTAGTCTTTCCTATCCCACCAAGTCCAACAACAGATACCACCTTCAGTTTTTTCTCCGACATTCCCTCTCCTTCAGTTAACCACTTGATGAGCTCTTCTCTTGGTTGATCAATACCCACTAGGTTCTGTGCCTCTTCATAGAGCGCCGGTAATCGAGGGTCGATGGGCAGCACACCACTAGAACTTGAGGCAGCCCCATCGAAGTTGTACCTCTTGCGTCGCTCACTCGCATTATCAACACGAGCCTTCAGCTTCGAAATCTGGTTGGCAATCTCGTTGCGAGCACCAAGTGTCCTTAGCTTGTGAATGATATTCTGGAAGAAACCCTTCATGTCGTGAGGCCTACTGGAGCCACGATCGACGCGGTGTGTGAAGTCATCAATGCAATCCTCGATGTCGTAGGATAGCTCGCGGATTTGGTTCCTCCACTCCTTCACCTGGACATCAAGGTCATCCATGTCCGCGAGCTTCAGCAGCAGAGCGTTCATGCTGCTGAGCTCATCCTTCAAGGAGATGATCTCGTCGCGCACTCCCTTCAGACTGTTGTACTTCTTCTCCAATAGCGTGGAGAGCTTCCCGAGGGTGGGGCTTAGCACCCCTGTGGCAACGCTCACCATGGCATGCTCCATGGTGAGAGATTGATCTCGCTCCCCCAAGATGATTATGCACAAATGGCAATATTGGAGGAATGGTAGTACTGTTTATGCTAGATGAATGGGAAAGGTGTAAACGTGAGTGTCGCTCTGGGTGTTATTAAATACCAGATTATGGTCTTCTGAATGAAGCAAATTCAATGGAAATATTGTGAGTGACAACTTCCACAGGAAGGATGAGAAACGTACAAATAGGCGATAAGTAATGAGCGGTTGGAGGATGTTATCTTCATACTGTGATTACTGTCTAGTCGTAGCAGCAGAACTCTTGTCATCTTCGGCTTATCACTTCAGGTCTAGTGAACTTATCGTCCGGTTCACTCCATTACAATTTGCTTGCCTGGCATTCACAAGTGAAAGAAACCAGAAAAACTATCCACATGTCAGAGCTGTCATGTGTACGAAACCGCTGCTCAGTGTCGACTCACAAAAACTTCCCAGTCTTCCACACTTCATGCACATTTCTCATCACTGCTTAGTGCATACCAACCTGCATCTTGAACTTTGCCGCGGAAAGACTTTTTTTAGGGATTGCAAAGTTTCCTGTAAGAAAATGTAGTTTGTGTGACTTTCCTTTTTTTAATTATTTAATATTTTTTATATTATTTTAAAGTTAACCTATCATGAACTTTATTTCTAAATCTGATCCTTTTGACCACGCCACCCCCGTGATGTGGCCAAACTGTACTGTCACGCCACAAGTCTCGGCGTGGCTCAACCTGCCACGTAAGCCCTCGTCCGCGCGCCGTGCCAACGTGGGTGCCTTGCGTGGCCGTTGTCACGCCAACTCTCGTGGCGTGACAGTGACGACTTAGGGCTCTCGATCCAGACATATCTTCATTTTCCCCATCGTCCCCATCTCACTCTCGTGCGACCTCTCTCCTCCCGTTCCTCCCACCGCCGGCCCTCCTCCCTCCGCCGGACGTCCTCCTCCCGTGAGTCATGCTTTTTATCTTACCTCATTTGTTTTCTTATTTATGCTAATATGTCATGTGGGACGATAAGGATATGCTACATATGCCTATGTGACTATAATCTTGTTGTTATGGATGTGCAAACACTTCAACCCTTGTGTTTCATGAATGCCTTTGATGCAATCTGGTGGCATTGCAGTGTATACTATGCTAAGGCCTTCAATTAAATTGAAATCATTTATCAGCTTCAGGATGTTTTATAACAATATAGTATATGAACTCCGAACTTCAGGATGTTTGTCGGGACCCAAAAATGCAATGCTGGACTCTCTATATATAATGCACTAGTCCAGGATCACGCTAGTGCATATAGTGTCAACATAGATGAATATCGATCCACACAAGACGATTAATAGCATAAACGAGTAATTTGATTAACAAATAATGGTTTTGACCTTATGGTCGAGTTTACCCTTATTAAGCCACGCAGGGCTGACAGAGAATTAAATAGCAGCAAAACAGATAACTTCAGCGGAATCCCATCAATTCGCCATAGGCAACCGACTGGGATCAAGACCCTACGATCAAGCACCTTCGTTGAACTCCTCCTCGAAAGCAGGCGATGACTCCTCCACTTCTGTTGATTGATTTTAGCAAGCATGAGTATACAACCGTACTCGCAAGTCATACCACAGAATGCAATTATACATGATGGCTTATTCCAAACGAATGGCTTCTGTGGTTCTTTTTGCAGAAATACAACATTTGCAATTTGAATACGAATAATAGATTGAAAGCATAAAGTAAAACAAATAACAATACTAATTTAACAGTTTGATTTCACAAAGACACATAGCCTAAACAAGTTATTCACATAGCCATATGACTTAGATCACATAGTTCCCTCCCCAATTGTTTTATGAAAATCTACCCCTCGTGTGAAATCCCCGAGTATGTCTATGACCACGGATGCGGCTATCCGAATAGATTGATTTAACACTATGCAGAGTTTGTACACTTTACCCAAACGATACAACTAGTGTAGCTAGCACTAATCATAACAAAATGTTTCAGAAACTTCATCTCAAGCATTGATACTCCTAGTGTGCTTAACCGTCATACCAAACTATGAACAGTGATTGGTACGACACACACCATTAGACAAGGACATGGCGAACCGCCCCGTGATGTAACTACTTGGTAGCACACCTCCACCCATTCAACACAGTCTAACCTACTACCTGAGTAGCAATATCAAGAATCCATAACTTACTAAGTTAGGCCTGTCCCATAACAGGCATGTGGTCCTACAGTAAGGCTCAGTTTAATGGCGCACAAAGTTAAGTCCTTAATTAACCAAGGCAAGACTTCCAATTTAACTACAAACCCTATGCACACAATTTATTAATCCTATGCACACAGATCCACCAAAAGTAGCACATAGTACCACTTACCTCCGTCCAAATCCTTTCCCACCCTGTTGGTTAAGTGCAACATATGACATCAACGAGTAATAGCACATAGTATACACAGTTTTATCACATAGTTCTATATTCACTTAGTCAAGTTTATAATTGCAACTTTGTAACACCCCAGTCTGACAAGGGTCTGGAATGCTACTAAACTAACAAAATTTAACACAACTAAAGCAGAAAATAAATTTTCTAAATTTGGTAACCTCCCTCAGATAGATAGTTATACCGGAGGTTCCAATAGTCATATAACAAGTCCATAAAGGAAACACTAAGGTCATGAGCATCACAGACTATAGTCGTTTCAAGCATTTTAATCAAAAAGATGATTCAAGATCATTCACGCTTCTCGACCAATCATAACGAGGAAGAAACCATCAACCACACCACCTTCAATTATTACGCTTCATTAATTCTTGGATGGGTGGTAGGATCAAACTCTATTATCAAAATTTTTGGAGTATGTTGAAGTGAACAAAAGTGAGTGTCTACTTCTCCCAAAATGGCCATCAATCAACGATCACCTAAAAACAAACAAACAACGCAAGAGTGAGTCTGAGACTCAGCAAGTACCTTGATTAAATGAATAATACATATAACAACCATGATCATGTGAACATCATTTAAGTGAATGTAATAAGCACGAATCTAACACTTGAATGAATGAGCACAGAATCTAACACTTGAATGAATGGAATGAATGATTTGGACGGTGAAGGGACTACACACATGCAAATACCGGTATTGCTGGTGACACACCCGTCGGTGTTCACCTAAGCCCGCATTTAACAAAATGCGGGGATCCAAGCCCCGTACGAAGAACATTTCGTACAGTGTCCCAAACTGCCCACATTGGAATGGTGGGTCTTACGTGTCCATACTGGAATTGATGGGTCTTATATAATGATCCACTCCCGTGGATTGAAACATGTAATATGGATGCATGGTATGACATATGAACATTGAAATTACATGCTATCTATTCATGGAAGTAACACAAATGGATTGAATACGAACTAGTAAATATTAACATGGTAGTTAGAAATACAATACCATCCACAAGCATACAACATGTCATAATCATAGAAACACTAAGGTACTTGCCTCCCGCGCTGAGACACGTTAGTAGGCAAATGCGGTGCTCCCAAACCTGAAGCTTCACCTCCTAACAAACAAATAACTGAAATAAGGATACGATGAACACGACATTACTAAATAACATTCTACAACGCTTCTTCGGCGATACAATATTTAACTAGAAGCTCTAAAATGGAAACCAACGCAATCTGCCCTAAACCGCCCCTGGGTAGCAGCACAATAATCAGCATAACTCTTGGTCTGGAATTCCGAATGAGGTGAACCCAGTTTCTGTGGACTCTTAACCAACAAATCTACAGTACTCTAGTTGACGAGATAATTCAATTCGGCCAATATAGAATGCTAACAGACATATGAACGTTCAGCACCGAAAAACTGTCTATAGAAAAAAACAGCAGCACTAAAACGACCATAACTTTCAATCTATAACTCCGAATTGATCAATCTTTATCAATCCGGAAAGTTTATCAAATTACCTACAATAATCTAGTTGGGAGAAATCCCAGATTCTGCCAATTACAATTTCATAATTTGCGAATTATCACAATAGTTTAATCTCGTCAGGAATCTAGACAGCAGAAACTAAAACGGTGATATCTTTTGACTCGAACGTCGGAACTAGGTGCTCTCGGCGGCCACGTAAATCTAAGAACATCATCTAACTTTCACTAAGAGATGGGCATCTCTAATTCTGTCACTAAGGGCTCGAAATCAACCACGCAACTGACTGGACAGAACAGGACTACAACAGAAACCATTCAATCCAAACAGATCTGATCCAAATCGCAAATACCAACAGATCAACAACTGAGAATGACAACCGTTACCCTTAACGATCCCAGGAAGTCGATGAACAAGCTCCCCCAAGAACCTCCCCTTTCCCCTCCTTCCTTTCTTCTCTTGGCCGCCACCAACAAAGAAAGACCAAACTTGGCTCGGTTGGAGGAAGGATCAGCAGCAGGAGGCGCCACCCAAGGAGGAAGAAGCAGGAAGGGCGGCCTGATAGCAAAGCAGAAGGGGTGGCGGCCAAGCAGCAAGTTTCCCCAAGAACCTCCCTTCCCTCCTTCCTTTCTTCTCTTTGGTCGGCCAATGAAGAGCAAAGAAGAATTGGGGGTGGCGGCCAGGCCAAAAAGAGGGCAAGGGATTGAGGAAACTTAGGGCAAGACATCCCCCCACCTTTGGATCACAAGGTGCAATCCTCCACCCTTGGATCTCAAGGCTGCTCCCCCCATGGGCCTAATTGGTTCTCTCTTTGGGCTGGTTAGCCAAGGGCCCAAGCCCAGGGTAGGGAAGAACAGGTGAACAAATCCCATCCTTTACTCTGAATTAACCGAGTGATCAAACTTTTGCCTCACTACCTGTTCGGGGTATTACAAACTTACATGAAATGATGACTCGTGGCATGGCTAAGCAGACTAATCGTATCTAACCAATCCACGTTGGTGCTACGATAATACCAACTAATTAAACCAATCTAGGATGACAAAATATTATGACATAACAAATAGACAAGGTGGATATAACAAATTGGATTAATAACTACACCCAAAAGCATTTAAATAAATACTTAAAGTAAATGCAATAATTTGAATCAAAGTAGTTGGAAAACTTGGTTCAATATGATCAAAGGTATAATTTGCCTTGGAATAGGTCTAGGTACTAATTTTGCTCTTGAGATGCTCCTTCTTCTTCAAATCTTCCGAAAGTATCGACGTCTACACGCAAACAAAGCAAACAAATAAAATAAATAAATAACAGAGGGCAAAAAAAACTCCAAACAATTAAATAAAAATCTCAGATAAATAGATCTTGAATTTAGATGAATTTAGAAATTTGAATGGGTTCAATCGGAGTTCGGATGCAAAAGATATGAGCTTTGGAAGTTTGAATATAAAAGAAAACCCTAATTTTGGATTACTCCGAATTATTTCTTAAAAGAAAAATCGGATTATTGCGCAATGATGATGTCAGCAATGGATTTTCCGAAATAAAAGAAATAAAAAGAATTAACTAACATGTAGGGCCCACATGTCAGCCACACGGCTCATGGTGAACTCGGTTCATTGAACCGATTGGATCTGGAGGGGCTGGGCTAGCTCACGCGCACCCATGTGGTTGCTGAACTAGCGCCACGCATGCGACACACAAGCACGGAGGCTGAGCTGGCGCTGACGTGGCTCGACAGCGGCGCTCGGGTTCCAATGGTATCCGGCGAATGGCGGCGGCTCGTCGGCGGCAGATGGTACGGGGAGATAGAGAAGGAGAAAGTGAACACGTTGGTGAGCTCACGGGTGCTAGTGGACGACTGTGGCAGCTGGCGGCGAGGTTGAAGCGGCGGAGAAGACACGGGCTCGACGGTGACGGCGAACCAAGGTTCCTCCAGGGAAACGAGTGCGCACACCAGGTAGCTCTCAACGCGGTGAACCCGAAGAGGTGCTCAATGCCGGCCAAAGCTTACCGGTGGTGGTAGAATCCGGTGAAGAAGCTCACGGCGGCGCTAGGGTTCGAGCTCCAATTTTGGCGGAAAGGCGGCGCACTAGGGTTGGCGACTTCAGGGAAAAGGTGGCGGGGTTGGTTGCGATCCTCATGACGTGGTCACGGCTTTAAATAGGGCCGAGGAACAAGGAGTTCGCGAGCGACACGGCGGCGCAACCCGGCTCGGACATGGACTACGGAGTCCGCGATGAAGACGATGCTGACATGGTGAGTGGGGTCCACAAGACAACGAAAGCGGCTCGAGAGAGGCCGAAAAGTAAACAACACACCAAAGAAATGATGGGGGACTGAGCGCTTGTTGTCTTGGCGGAGAGAGAGAGGACAGCAGGGGACCACTGTCGGTGGCAACAATCTTGGCGTCTTGGGCGGTTGGGCAAGATAGTCTTTGGTGGCAGAAATAGGAAACGGGTTTCGACCCAATCACTGTTTCTGATATTTTAATAGGTTTTTTATTTTATAAAATAGCAGAAATTCAAAATAGCAATAGAAATTAGCAAATGAACTTGGAAAAATTCTAGAAAATATATCCAATCACATAGAACCCAAATAAAATAGTTTTGACCATTGTTCATGTTGAATTTAATCATATTAAATTGTTTTGTCATCCAAAGTCCAATGTTAAGCTTTTAAATTAAATTGAAATAAATCCAAATGGTAAATTTTCTCCCTACTAACTATTCAATGGATTTTTAAAGCTCAGAAAATTGGGATGTTACAATGTTTTAATCTAGTGGCATGGGTTTTTACATTCCAAACTTTAGTACAATTTGGATCATTCAACGTTCCAATAAGACTTGGACCTATCTCAAAGTGTAGTTGGTGCTTGGGTAAACTCAAGTCAATTTTCAATAAAGGAAATTAACTGTGAACTCTTGCTGTTATGATTGCAGAATTAAAATGATGTTTTTATTAGGATAAAGTCTATTTTACAACCTTGAACTATTCGAAAAGTCTGGATTCCAATCCTAAACTACAAAACCGGACATCCTACACCCCCAACTATCAAAACCGTTCATTTTACCCCCCTCAACCCAAATAGGGGCGGGTTTAGGTGACGTGGCGCTGATGTGTCAATGGGGCCCACATGTCAGACATCTCATCCTCTTAGTTCCTTTCTTCTTCCTCTTATTCTCGCTCACCAACATATTGGTCCGGCCGGACCAAGCCATTGACCCCTGTGCGCAGCTTGATGCGGTGGCGGCGTTCTTAGAAGTCGAGGAGGCACGGCCCACTCGACCATGGCGCCAAGAAGGTCGAGGGGGCGGCGGCCGTGATCCGTCGATCAGCTCATTGGCGAGTCGATGAGCTTCGTGCTGAGGCGTATATGGGTGCCGTGGCGGAGTTGTCTTGAGTGGAGGGTGGATTCAACGAGGCGGAGAGCGCAGAGATGAGGTCGAGGAGCGCGTTGACGGTGGGTGACGGCAGGGACGGAAGTGGGTCGGAGTGTGAGACCCCGGGGTATTTAGCTTGTAATACTTAGTCATTCCATTGACCCTAGCATCACAAACAAAATATCTCACGCCTCGGGAAAATATGTACATCCCAGAAGTGTTGTACATACACCCTTTTACAAAATCATGCATCAATTCCATACAAACATAGAACCAAAGCACGAACTAGATTAAACAAAAGACATAGATAATAGAGTTATTACAAAAGGGGCCGAACGGCCAAATAACAGTTAAACACTAAATAAACAGCGGAAGCAAAAGCCATAAGATGGCGATAAACAAGAGCCAATTAGTGTGCCTTTAACCCACAAGGCAACCAACCGGGCCGCCAACCTAGTCGTCAAATCCACCGCACAACTCACAAAAGTGGATCCCTTGGGGATCAACTTCCTCCTCTGCAACAATTAATTAAGCAAAGCAAATGAGTACAAAAATGTACTCGCAAGACTTACGTGTAGTGTAACAGGCCTATACATATGCTATATGCAAGCTTATTTAAGTGGAGGAGGCTCTAGACTCATTTTGAAAGATAAAGCGGTTTACAACTGCTTTTATTTGACAAAAACAAATGATATAACAAGTAACAAATATAACAAGACATCCTGGAAGTGGCTAACCCAATAGCCACCACAACAATAGCATGAATTCCCCATTCATACCGCCCACATCAAGTTTTAATTAAATGTTATAGTCTAGTTCTTGCACGACCTTACCAAGCATGTCCATAACCTAGGACAAGGCTATTCGAATAGTTTGAACCCTACAGGGGTGTACCAATGTACCCACACGTCAGACCACCTTTTCGCCAAGCTATTTAGCACACTTCCTTTGGTATGCCGGCATGTCTAAGTCCTACGAGACATTTCCAATATTGTGCATTAACTACGAGTCGCCTGTATGGATGGAAACCCATACGTTGAGACAGAGTCATTGTAAAGCCGAAAGTCAACTACCACTGTAGGGTAAAGCTTCCGGACAACTACAATGCCCTTCGGTGTGGAGAACCTAACCCGGATTCTACTCCCGCTCACCCTACACATAACCACAAGTTTCCTTTTCAACACAATACACCCACACAACCTCCTACGACTCAGAGCTAACACACGCCAAAGTACTAAGTCAAGAGAGGTCCCATATCCCCCTCGTGTGGTTAGCACGCAATAATTGCTTGGCTTAGTGACACAAGTAACTCGGTCCTTGTTGACCCGGGCACCATTCCAGTCACACCATAAGATCACACCATCAACCATTGTGCCTAAGTCTCAAACATTTCATTTTCATTTTTAGTTTTTGACTTTACAAAGTAACAAAGCACAAAGTGCTGAGCATAATGGTAATAATAATTTTGTGTGATCAAAGTTATCGACTAAGTCGATAACCGCCCAATTCTACCGTTAGCTAAGCATTTCTAAGCAATATCAACACGTAAACTACTAAGTGATAAGAGCTCATCCAACGAACTCTAAATCACAGCAAGATATTCCTAAGCTTAGTAGTATAGATTGAACATTTACCTATAGAATATGCATCTATAGGATCAACTAATTGATTGATAGTTTAATAACAAAATAGATCATGCATACATATCATTTGCAAACAAAGTATTAGACTTTAAAAGTAATGGGATTGGATATGATCAAACTGCTTGCCTTGCTGAAGTTGCTCAATATGCTACTGAGGATCACTCTCAAGATCAACGCGCTCGTTGGCACCTAACGAAAAGAACGAAAAGAACCGATAAGAACGAAGAACACCGAAAAGACTCAAAAACCAACTTCAGTGAAAAGCTTTGAAATTTTTACAGCAACTAGAGCATGATTTTTAAGGAATTTATCAATAAGAATTAATTGACTTGGATTCTCAATGCAAAAGTTATGGCCAAAACAATTTCAGCCTACCGAAAATCTTGAACAATTACAATCTGCTTTGTTCATCCGAATTTAATTCTTTAGCATAATTTTCCAAAGAGGTGTTGCACCTGAGATTTTTATGGTAAATACAGCACCTTATGAGATGAACAACACAATTTGATTCACCTCATTTGGAGCTAGGATTCATTTTCTATAATTTTTCAAAGAAATACAAAAGAGCACAAAACAAAATGCACCCACAAAGATTTTAAAAACAGTGGCATGCCTAAAACCTATTCTACAATTAAGCACACCAATAGAGGAAGCCAACAAACTTGGTTTCACTCAAAAAGGAGTTACAGGGAAATACTTATGCATTTTCCAATGTAAATGAATTTTTAATGCACTAAATAAAGCTAAACAGGAATTAAATCTATTTCCAAATTTTTCTGGAGCCAAACTAGGCCTACAACCATTTTTATATTAAAGCTTAGCTCAAACCAGAATTAACAAAATTTGAATCAACCGAAAAGGAATTGAAATGAATTAGTTATGCAATTTCAAAGTTTAATACATTTTTTAGTTGAGAAATAAAGCTTACTGGGAAAATAAAACAACTAAACTGACGCGGCAAAACATGCGCCGTTGATGCGCCATCGCACGCCCACGCCAAGACCCAAAGACACAAGACGCACAGCATGCGAAATGCAAATGAACGCATGGCGCGGGCTGAATGTAGTGAGGACGGCTCGGGGGCATCCTGGGCACTGAGGTGCTGTCGTGGGGATGACGAGGCAGCTCTAGGCGACAAGACCGTGCGGGGAGGAGCCGACGCCGGAGTCAAGGGAGCAGGTGGGTAGCGCATGCGGATGACGCGGGTGCATGGGAGCGGTCAAGTGGAAGGGGGAGCACGTGGGTCTCGAGGCGAAGAAAGAAGCCATCTGGGCAGGTGGGCCAAAACAAGAGGCCAAGGGCAAGTGGGCGGGCAGTGTGGCGAAATGGGGGTGGGGGTGGGGAAGGAAATGGGCTAGGACCCAAGGGAGGAAAAGGGAAAAGCAGGCCGGGGAAAGCCAAAGCCAAAGGAAGAGTGGCCGAGCCAAGAAAAGAAGAAAGGCCAATTTGAGAAAAAGGCCCAAAATTCAAAAGGGGAAAATCAAATTCGAAAAGGACAATTCAAACTTCAATTTTGAATTTGAGAATTTCAAGGAGGAATTTGAGAATTTCAAGGAGGAATTCAAACTTCAATTTTGAATTTGAGAAATTCGAAAAGGGTTTTTGAGGAGTAATTACTATTCCCAAACAAAAAATGGGATGTTACAATCTCCTATCCAGGATGAACAAATTCGAATGAACTAAATCCCAATTCTTTAGCTTATTATATCATGAAACCTCCATTATAGATGGACCCTCGATTAGTAATTTATTCATGTGCATAATTAGATTGTTCAGTAGTCTGTAGACCTCACCAATCCTTATTAGTTGGGTGATTACCAGCTTTATCACATTTTTGTTTTGTGCAACTCCATGAAGGAATGTCATATATGATCAATAAGCAATTTACATGACTTTGCATTGTGCAATGCGTAGTGATGACAATGAGTTCTCACTGTGTTGGACCGAAACGACGACTAGAGGGGGGTGAATAGGAGCACGATCACTTTTTCACCAAGATCGGATTCAACAAGTTTTTACTCCAATAGCTATGAAAACTATGAAGATCAAAGTACATGCACAGCGGATGACTTGTATTGAATCCAATCCAAAACCCCAAAGTGGATAGACAAGAAACTCAAAAGATCAAACCCAAAATATGATAGGCGGTATGACCGGCGTTCACTGGGCAGTCGGGCCGGCGTGCGGTCTGACAGACAGCAATGAAGTGGTTTGACCGGCCTACGGTATGACCGGAGGCAAAAGACCAAAGACTAAAGTCCAAACCCTAGAGGGGCGGTCTGACCGACGTTGATTGCGTAGTCGGACCGACAGGCGGTCTAACCAACGGCAAACTTGCGGTCTGACCGGGGTCCGGTCTAACTAGCGTTGTAGAAACGGTCTGACCACGCCTGACACAGAACAGTGAAGAACAGCCCGAAAACCGAAACTCAAATCGGTCTAACTTTTGATTCACGCGGCCAAACTCCACGAAACTTGAGTCACAGCCACTCCACCATGGAGGACAAAGCTCAACACATGAGCACTCAAATCAATCCATCTCTCTAGAACCCTAACCTCCCACTAATCTCTCCAAGCCCTAACAACAAAAGCTAGGGTTTCCAAAAGAAGGGTTGAAGAGGGTGCAGCCACCTCCCTCCTCTATTTATAGTGGAGACTTAGACCTTCTAGAAGATTGAACCCTAATGGGCTCCCGTTAAGGCCCACACACAAACGGGTCACATACGCACGCATTTTAAAGCGTCGTCTTCATTTCCTCTTGACCTAATCCGCTTCACCTTGTGCCATCTTGCGTCGCGGGTTGGCAAAAGGTCACCAAGGCAGTATTTAGGTAAAATTACCAAAATACCCCTTCTCGATCTTTTTGCAAAGACCGAGTCCCATCTTCGTGAAGCACCTCCCATGCTTCGCCACGTGTAGGTTGATCAACGGCTCTCATCAAGTCGGCAAGTCTCTCCCATCTGGCTACCACAGAAACCACCATGGCACTTGCACCGACCCCCGCGCTGCTTGATCCAACTGTCACACCGAACTACCTGTTCGGTCATCCTTGCCCAATTTGCGCCATGCTTGAACCCATTGACCTCACCCGGCATCCCCAATCGTTCTGGACCTCAGATCTCCAATCTTAGTCCCGATCATCCTCGCCGTTGACCGTCATTGACCTTCAGGCAACCTGCACAACAATAGACCAAGAAATCGTTTCCGGGAACAAATTCTTTGCAACTTGACCCACGTTAGTCAAAACATGCATCATGCAACACATATGCCTTGAAACCCATGAACTTGACCTAACCAAGCAATCATCGCCACCAGTTGGCCGATGAAACAAGTGAAAATCGGTCGATCGCCACTTTGGCGGTCGGCCGCCTAACGGGTCGATCACCACATTGGCAGGCCGACCGCCCACCGACTTAGCCAAATTTCCTCTCTAGAAATCCAAAACCTACTGGAATTTTCAAACTAATAGAACTTTTTCCTGGAAGCTCCAAAAATTATGAGACCAAGTGTAGTAGGATCTCCTCTCTTGCCTACACCCTCTATTTTTGGCCCAGCTCCAAAATCCAAAAACCCTTATGGTCGGTCAGACCGCCACCCGATTAACTGAGCGACTTGAAACTTGGCGGTCGGCCGCCACCACAGCGATCGACCGCCACATAGGCCGGTCTGACCTCCAAAGCTTCAATTTCCAGAAAAGAGTCAAAATTCTCACTTAAGATCCATATGAAAGCACAATTGTTCAAATTGACCTTTGATCATTGTGAGGATCCAAGAATTACAATTCAAATTCAGAAAAGACAATAAGATCAAAAGAATGCAAATAAGAGACTCCCCCTCACTATGATCCTCATTTTTCACGCCTTCCTCTCGTCCAGAGATGACAAATGCAGAATAAGGAAAGAGCATAAGAAAGAGTATGTATGAAATGCAATGGAGTGGCTTCATTTTTTTTTGTATTTTTCAATTTTTGAGTGACAAGAAGCTTTAGAGATTACCCACAAGAACAAGCTAGCATTTCTAATACTACTCAATACCTATCAAGCCTGAAAGCGCTAGCAAGATCATGTTAAGACATATATAACGAAGCTAAGCAAGAAGGCTCAATATAATGCAATGAATTTTAACAATTTAAGCAAAACTTCAAATCGAGCAAATTCATCAATAGTGATCCTAAAATGATACTGGCCATGTCAGAATATCAATGTGAGATCAAAAAGCTAACAAAGACCACTTTAAGAGACAAATAGGTCCTGAATTGAATCATTTAGCTCAAATTTTCTCAAACGCCCATTTTTCAATAGTTTTTCATTTGCAATGAATTTTGAAGTTGACTAATGATCTAACTTAGTAAAGAAGATCCTGGACTAGGAGCCATCCACAAACTCTTCCTAAGCTTCGACCAGAAGTTGATTAAAGGTATATCTTAGTGAAGAAGATCTTGGACTAGGAGCCATCCGCAAACTCTTCCTAAGCTTCTACCAAGGAGACAAATCTTGAGGTTCGTATCAGTTTTGACACGCAGTCCCCATGAGATCGTCTGGATCATCAAACTATCTCCAAGTTCATGTCTTTGACATGCAGTCACGTGAGAGTAGTTTGGCACAATTTAAGCATAAGACAATCTTGAGATTGATTTTTCATTTTACACAAGAGCAGTTTTAGATTCTGAGAAACACAAGAAGCTCAAGTAATGATCAATTCTAGATTCAAGAGCTAACAAAGCAATTTTGACTGGGCCAATGTCACAAAAAGAGCACTAATTGTGCAACTAGCTAAAACATCCACAAATTGCTAATTTCTTTTAGTTTAAGTTGCTTTTCAAAGTTTTAGCTCATTTAGCAAAGACTTAGCTACACATGTGAAAGCATGATAATTCTAGCAAGTCAAGGAACTAGACATGGCATTGAGCAAGAATTGAAATACTAAAGCTCAAAAGGGTAATAAGCAAAGCTTCATCAATTAAAAGATAAGCAGAAAAGCTTATATTACAATGCATCTTTTTGTGATTTTCATATAAATGCAATAAGATACAATGAGATGCAAGAAAAAGCATCAAAAGCCAAAGAAGACACTTGTTGATACCACTAGGTGAAAGTTGGAGAATATACTTGACGAGAAGATCAACAAGGGTCAAAAAGATCAAGAAGATCAAACGAACCGATCAAAAAGATCAAAAAGCCTTAAAAGATTAAAAAGATCAAAAAGCCTAAAAGTTCAAAATAGATCAAGAAAAGATCAGATGAACAAGGAAAGTTCAGAAAAAAAAACCAACTCCCCCTCAAACCAACCCATAGGGGTAAATTACCCCTAACTCACTCCTCAAGGTGGCAAACTTTGTTGGGTCTAAAGGTTTGGTGAGGATGCCTGCCAATTGTACTTTGGACTCCACAAACTAGCACAAAGACTTCCTACTCCACATGATCTCTAGGGGAAAAGACTCGACTAGCTAACGAGCGAAACACCAACACTAAAAAGCTTACAAGCTACTCAAAACCTGATAAGGACTAGTGACTGGGAGACAAGCTTGACCTAAGCTGTGAGAAGAGTGCATCCTAGCAAACCAAGGGAAAAGAATAGTGTCTAGAAAGGACACGTGCTAGAGCAGAACCTTCTATCTACCCCGATCTGAACAAGCCCAACCCCTGACAAGAACCAGATGCTATGTGTGGATATCATGGGGATATACTCACGATCTTAGGATGATGATACATTTGGCAATGGCGTTGAAGGTTTGTCGAATCACGCGTTTTTGGCAAAGTTCAAAAGGCTATCAGGCAAGTGGTGGTCTGACCGGCCCAGGTGGCGGTATGACCGGCCAAGGGGGCGGTCAGACTAGCGTTTGGAAATCGATCAGACCGGCCATAAAGAGATTTTGGTTTTTGGAGCTGGGCCAAAAATAGAGGGTGTAGGCAAGAAAGTAGATTCTACCCCTCTTGGTCTCATAATTTTTGGAGCTTCCAGGCAAAAGTTCTATTGGATTGAAAATTCCAGTAGGTTTCAGATTTCTAGGGAGAAAATATGGCTAAGTCCCAGCTGGGCGGTCAGATCGGCGTTCAAGCAGCGGTCAAACCGGCCAGGGGGCGATCAGACCGGCTAGAGTGGCGGTCTGACCGGTTTTGACTTGTTCGTCGGCCTTCGTGGTGGCGATGATTGCTTGTTAGGTCATATTCATGGGTTTTAGTGTATATGTGTTGCATGATGCATGTTTTGACTAATGTGGGTCAAGTTGTGAAGAACTTCGTCCCGGAATCGATTTCTTTGTTTATTGTTGTGCAGGCTGCTTGAAGGTCAATAACGGTCAACGGCGAGGATGATCGGGACTAAGCTTGGAGAGCTGAGGTCCAGAACGATCAAGGATGCCGGGTGAGGTTAATGGATTCAAGCATGGCGCAAAAAGGACAAGGATGACCGAACGGGCAGTTCGGTGCGATGGGTTGGATCAAGCAGCACGGGGGTCGGTGCAAGTGTCAAAGAGGTTTCAGCAGGAGCCGGACTAGAGAGACTTGCCGACATGAAGAGAGCCGCTGGATCAACCTACACGTGGCGAAGCATGGAGATGCTTCACGAAGATGGGACTCGGTCTTTGCAAAAAGATCGAGAAGGGGTATTTTGGTAATTTCACCTAAATACAGCCTTGGTGACCTTTTGCCAATCCGCGGTGCAAGACGGCGCAGGGAGAAGCGGCTTAGGTCAAAAGGAGATGAAGACGACACTTTAAAAGGCGTGCGTGAGTTAAACCTATTTGTGTGTGGGCTTAACGGGTGCCAAATAGAGAAACTCTTCTAGAAGGTTAGCCTCCACTATAAATATAGGAGGGGGGTGGCTTCACCTCCCCCAACCCTTTTATTGTTTCTAAACCCTAGTTTTTGCTCTAGAGGCTTAGAGAGAAAAGTGGAGGTTTAGGGTTCTAGAGAGTCTTGATTGATTGTGGGCTCATGGATTGAGCTCTTGTCTTCCTAAATGGAGTGGTTGTAAACTCTCTACAATCTCAAAGCAATCTATGCACGATTCCTCAAAGATAAGTCTCTTTGTGTTCTTGCTCTCTATTTGAGATTTTGGAGTCTTCTTTGATCCTTTGATTTTCTGTTGGGTTCTTGCCCCCATCTACCTTGCTGTGACATGTGGGAATACATCTAGGATCATCTTGATCATCAATCATCCACGAGCAAGAGTTTGGATCAAGTTTTCGTATTTGCCGGTTTTGGAGACTCCTCCACTCAATCGATCCTAGGTCAGAAATTTGGCAAAAATCTTGACGATCGTGGCTTGGAATAGGTTCCTAATATCCTTTGGGAGGTGTGTCTCAAGTTTGGTCAAGTTTGGAATCGTAGATCAAAAGTTAGACCAAATTGTGTTTTGTTCGTCGGGCTGTTTTCAGTGTTCTGGACACCTGCCGGTCAGATCGCCCGAAGTAGCGGTCAGACCACTCAGCCCTCTGGTCAGATCGCCCTAGAAATTTCGGTCTGACCGCTCGGCTCTTTGTGTGTTGAGTTTTTTATTGTTTTGCTTGGGGTTTTCGATTGGATTCAATACAAGTCTTCCGCTGTACTTGTTGATTGATCTTCATAGCTTCCATAGCTATTGGAGTGAGATTTGTGTTGAATCCGATCTTTGTGAAAAAGTAGGCGTGTTCCTATTCACCCCCCTCTAGGCGCCTTACCGGTCCTACAAGTGGTATCAGAGCCGGTTAGATCTTCTCATAGATCTTAACCGGTCTGAGAAGCCATGGCATCTGACAAGTATTCCACCAAACCACCTGTGTTTGATGGAGTCGATTTTTCTTACTGGAAGGCTCGCATGCATGCTTATATCGAGGTTCAAGGGCACTCAATTTGGCTTAAGGTTAAAAATCCTTTTATAGTGCCAGCCAATGACGATGTGATCACACCTGATGTGGAGGCAAATAGCAAGGCTCGAAACTACTTGATTCAAGGGCTTAGTCGATCTGAGTTTGAGCTTATCGCTCACTTGAGGTCTGCTCACAAGATCTGGAAGACCCTCGCTGACTACCATGAGGGCTCTACCGCGATCAAGGAAGTGAGATAGAACCATCTTAAGAAAGAATACTCAAATATCGAACAAAGGCTTGGTGAATCTTTGGATGAGTTGTTGGGTTGATTTTCCAAGATCATTCTTGACTTGCGTGCTGTGGATCTTGTGTTTACTGAGTCTGAGAATGCATGCCAGTTCTTGGGTGCACTTGACGTGAGGGTTTAGGGGATGAAGATCACTTCCATCAAAGACAACACTGTCATGAGTGAGCTTACCATAGATAAGCTCTACTCAAGGTTGAAGTCGCATGAGATTGACTTCCTCTCACGTCTTCCCCAGACATAGTCGATGGCTCTAGTGGTTGACCCTTCTAAGGGTAGCTCTTCTGTTTCTTTAGATTTTGGCTCATCTGGTTTTTCATTATCCTCTTTGCACTCTTTAAGTGATGAGCAGTTAGAGAAGCTCCCTGAGGATGACTTAGCCCTTCTATCCACAAAATTCATGAGAGCCTACAACAAAGTGAGGTTTAGGAAGAGAAGTGGCCCTGTTACCTGCTTTGAGTGTGGTGAGCCAAACCACATTCGGGCTAAGTGCCCTAAGCTGAAGGGCAAGGAGGAGAAGGATTACCGGAGGCGTCCTCAAGCTCGAGATGCAAAGGCCAAGAAGCCCAATTACCGGAAGTTCGTCAACCGGGTCCTTGCCGCTCTTGAGAATGTTGATATGAGCGATGTGGACTCAGGGACGGAGGATGACGAGGATGACTCCCATGGCAAGAAGAAGGCCTAGCACTTCACGGTATGTGTTTCATGGCCAAGGACAACTACGATGTCGATTCCTCCAACGACGACGATCCCTTCAGCGAGCCCGACGAGGTACGCCCCTCACTCAATAAGATGAAACGTGCTTTGATTGCTGCTGAACGAAATCTGAAGAAGCAAGCTAAAATGATTAAGAAACAGGATTTCATGATTGACAACTTGAACCTAGAAGTAGTTAGGCTTAAATCTATTAATCCTGCTGATAATTGTGATTCTTGCTCTAGCTTGCATAATGAACTAGCAAATCTGAAATCTGCTCATTTCTCTATTGCTAATCAACTGAAAGATGCTTTAGATGAACTAGATTCTCTCAAATCTAGTCCTAGTCTTGTTTGCTTGGATGCTATTGCTTCAGATGTGACTTCAGTAGATGCTATTCCTTTATATTTCTCAAACTGTGCATTGCTTGAATTAAAATTGGATAGTGCCACTAAGGAATTGATGAAATTTGATACTAGTCACACTTGCTCTCATTGTGAGGATAGTAGGATTAAAATGAAGGAAATGACTGAAATGGTTCTTCACTCTAAAACTGCTTCATGTGAAAACTGTCACAAACTCACAATTGAGAATGATGCTCTGAACAAGACTCTAGAGGAGAAATCTAAAATTGAACAATCCATGTCCATGACTGCTTCTAAGAAAGTTGTTGATTCTAATTCTGATGTTTTTTGTACTGAAGTTAGGCTAAATGTAGATAAGATATAAGAGGCGTTTAGAGTCAAATTCAAAGAGCAGTTGGGAAGGATTAGGAATGCTTCCTACGTGTCTTGTGAGGCTTTGATGGTTGAGGCAGCTTATTATAAGGAAAGATATAATAGGGCTATCAAGTCAAATAAGTGTGTCTCATGTAAGGAGCTAGCAAAAGAAAATGACTACCTTAAAAAGACTCTTGAGAGATTTTCTAGTGGGAAGAAGAATCTTAACATGATCCTTGATCAATCTAAAGTGAGTGTGAAGAATAGTGGTCTAGGATTTAATTCTTTAGAGAATTCTAAGAATCACCCACCTAAGGTTGTGAGAGCTGTTAAGAGTGGCTTGTTTGAGGTAGACCCCCCTGAGTCACCTAAGATAGTCTTTAGATCTGCGGGTTTTTCTCAAACCCCTTTTAGCTAGACAGATGCTTCTAAGTCAGCAGATCAGACCTCTCAAAAGGTCAAGTATCATTGCATCTTCTGCAAGAAGGATGACCACATAGTTGAGTTCTACTTCCGTAGAGCTAAGAGTGAGAGGAAGGAGAGAGCGCGTGCTTTAAGGTCCATTAGAAGAGTTCCTTCACCTACGACTGTCCCTAGAGCCAGGCAGCCAGTCTTTCCTACTAGACAGAGGCCTAAGTTCGTAGATGACTCTTTTGATGGCTCTAGGCAGCGTTTTGGGTTAGGATATCGTGAGGAGAGACCACGGGTAGCATCTAGATAGGGGGAGTACCGATCTTTTGGTAGGTCGATTCGGAGAGGTCTAGGTGTTGCTCGTGTGCATTCTTATGATTATTCCACTAACCATTTTGTTGCTGCTTCTTCTGCTATTCCTAAGCATTGTGTGGCTCAGTACTAGATTCCCAAGTCCTTTATCACTAACCCCAGTACTGAGGCACAGATGTTCCCTGCTTATGCCCTGTAGGTCCGTCGTGCGAGGAAGGAGGACATATGGTTTGTGGACTCTGTATGTCCTCGACACATGACTAGAGATTCTAGATGGTTCTCCTCCCTCACACGTGCATCCGACAATGAGTTGATCACTTTTGGGGATGCTTCTACCGGGACCGTGACAGCCTGTAGACATGGTAAGATGGTTTTTTGCTGCTCATCCACCTCTTACTCTAGTGATGACTGATGGGCCTGGTCAGCTCTTGAACTTAGACACGGTTGGTCCTTCTAAAGTTCAGTCTGCAGGAGGGAAGTGGTATGTGCTGGTCATTGTGGATGATTACTCCAGATATTCATGGGTATATTTTCTGGTTTCTAAGGATGAGACATTTGGGTTTTTTAGAGAGTTGGTCCTTAGACTAGCAGTTGACCTTCCTAGAGCTTTGAGAACCATTAGGAGTGACAATGACACAAAATTCAAGAACTTGTCTTTTGCCACTTTCTGCACTGAGAGAGGATTTGAGCACCAGTTCTCCTCATTGAGAGTTCCTCAGAAGAATGGAGTTGTAGAAAGAAAGAACAGAACCCTTGTAGAGATGGCTAGGACCGTGCTGGATGAGCATAGCACACCTAGGAGGTTTTGGGCTGAAGCGATCTTTACTGCTTGCTATGTATCCAATAGGGTGTTCCTGAGATATGTCATAGGTAAGACTTCTTTTGAGCTTTAGTATTTCGATTCTTGCTCAATGTCATGTCTAGATCTTTTACTTGCTAGAATTATCATGCTTTCACATGTGTAGCTAAGTCATTGCTAAATGAGCTAGAACATTAAAACAACTTGAACTAAAAACTGCAATTTGTGGATCTTTTAGCTAGTTGCGCAATTAGTGCTCCTTTTATGACACTGGCCCTGTCAAAATTGCGTTGTTAGCTCTTAAATCTAGTTTTGATCATTACTTGAGCTTCTTGTTCTTCTGAGAATTTATAACTGCTCTTATGTAAACGAAAAAATTGAAATTAAAGATTGTCTTTGTTAAAATGTGCCAAACTACTCTCACGAAACTGCATGTCCTAGACATGAACTTGGAGATAGTTTGATGATCCAGACAATCTCATGGGGACTGCTTGTCAAAATTGACATGAACCTCAAGATTTGTCGCCTTGGTTGAAGCTTAGGAAAAGTTTGTGGATGGCTCCTAGTCTAGAATCTTCTTTACTAAGATAGACCTTTAATCAACTTTTGGTTGAAACTTAGGAAGAGTTTGTGGATGGCTCCTAGTCCAGGATCTTCTTCACTAAGATAAGGCTTTTATCAATATCAAAATTCATTGAAAATGAAAAACTAGTGAAAATGGGCGTTTGATCTAATTTGACCAAAATGATTCAATTCAGGACCTGTTTGTCTCTTAAAGTGGTCTTTGCTAGCTTTTTGATCTCACGTTGACATTCTGACATGGCCAGTATCATTTTAGGATCACTGTTGATGAACTTGCTAGATTTGAAGCTTTGCTTAAATCGTTAAAATTCATTGCTTTATATTGAGCCTTCTTGCCTAGCTTCGTTATATATGTCTTAACATGATCTTGCTAGCGCTTTCAGGCTTGATAGGTATTGAGTAGTATTAGAAATGTTAGATTGTTCTTTTGGGTAATCTCCAAAGCTTCTTGTACTCAAAAATTAAAAAATACAAAAAATGAAGCCACTCCATTGCATTTCATGCATGCTCCTTTTTATGCTTTTTTCTCATATCGCATTTGTCATCTCTAGACGAGAGAAATGCGTGATTCCTTGATGACTCCATTGTCAAAGGGGGAGAAGAAGGTTAAAAATGTTAAAAAGGGAGCTATTTGGAGACAAAGGGAGAAAATGAGATTTTCTTGAAAAATTGGTGATCATAGTGAGGGGGAGCTTTTAATTTGCATTCTTATGATCTTATTGACATTTCTGGTCTTGAATTGCAATTCTTGGAACCTCACAATGATCAAAGGTCAAATCGAATAATTGTTCTTTCTTATGGACCTTAAGTGAGTTTTTTTGTCTCCTCTTTGGAATTTGAAGCTTACTTGCGTTCTTTTGCCATATCTTGCTTGCCGATACTATTCTGAAGCCAGCTTGTTCATTTCCATTGCCTTCTCTTGCATATGGACCAAGATGTGCCTTTGTGATAAAATGGGTGTAATTACAATTTCAATCCTCAAACTTGCATTTTCTAGATAATTGCCAATGTTTTCATCAAGGGGGAGATTGTGGATATCATGCGAATATACTCATGATCTTAGGATGATGATATATTTGGCAATGGCATTGAAGGTTTGTCGAATCACGCGTTTTCGGCAAATTTCAAAAGGTTGTCAGGCAAGTGGTGGTCTGACCGGCCAAGGGGGCTGTCAGATCGACGTTTGGAAATTGGTCAGACCGGCCATAAAGAGATTTTGGTTTTTGGAGCTGGGCCAAAAATAGAGGGTGTAGGTAAGAGAGTAGATTCTATTCCTCTTGGTCTCATAATTTTTAGAGCTTCCAGGCAAAAGTTCTATTGGATTGAAAATTCTAGTAGGTTTCGGATTTCCAGGGAGGAAATAGGCGGTCAGACTGGCGTTCAAGCAGCGGTCAGACCGGCCAGAGTGGCGGTCTAACCGGTCTTGACTTGTTCGTCGGCCTTCGTGGCGGCGATGATTGCTTGTTAGGTCATATTCATGGGTTTTAGTGCATATGTGTTGCATGATGCATGTTTTGACTAACGTGGGTCAAATTCTGAAGAACTTGTTCCCAGAATTGATTTCTTTGTCTATTGTTGTGCAGGTTGATTGAAGGTCAACAACGGTCAACGGCGAGGATGATCGGGACTAAGCTTGGAGAGCTGATGTCTAGAACAATCGGGGATGCCGGGTGAGGTCAATGGATTCAAGCATGGCGCAAAAAGGACAAGGATGACCGAACAGACAGTTCGGTGCGACAGGTTGGATCAAGCGGCGCGGTGGTCGGCGCAAGTGTCAAGGAGGTTTTGGCGAGAGCCGAACGGGAGAGACTTGCCGACATGAAGAGAGCCGCTAGATCAACCTACACGTGGCGAAGCATGGAGATGCTTCGCAAAGATGGGACTCGGTCTTTGCAAAAAGATCGAGAAGGGGTATTTTGGTAATTTCACCTGAATACCACCTTGGTGACCTTTTGCCAATCCGCGGCGCAAGACGGCGCAAGGAGAAGCGGCTTAGGTTAAAAGGAGATGAAGACGGCGCTTTAAAAGGCGTGCGTGAGTTAAACCCGTTTGTGTGTGGGCTTAACGAATGCCAAATAGAGAATCTCTTCTAGAAGCTTAGCCTGCACTATAAATAGAGGAGGGAGGTGGCTTCACCTCCCCCAACCCTTTTGTTGTTTCTAAACCCTAGTTTTTGCTCTAGAGGTTTAGAGAGAAAAGTGGAGGTTTAGGGTTCTAGAGAGTCTTGATTGATTGTGGGCTCATGGATTGAGCTCTTGTCCTCCTGGATAGAGTGGCTATAAACTCTCTACAATCTCAAATCAATCTATGCATGATTCCTTAAAGATAAGTCTCTTTGTGTTCTTGCTCTCTATTTGAGATTTTGGAGTCTTCTTTGATCCTTTGATTTTCTGTTGGGTTCTTGCCCCCATCTACCTTGTTGTGACATGTGGGAATACATCTAGGATCATCTTGATCATCAATCACCCACGAGCAAGACATTGGATCAAGTTTGGCTGGGACCCAAGGGAGGAAAAGGGAAAACGGGCCAGGGGAAAGCCAGGCCGGCCCAAGGGAAGAGTGGGCTGAGCCCAAGAAAAGAAGAAAGGCCAATTTGAGAAAAAGGCCCAAAATTCACAAGGGGAAAATCACATTCGAAAAGGAGAATTCAAACTTTAATTTTGAATTTGAGAAATTTGAAAAGGGTTTTTGAGGAGTAATTACTATTCCCGAAGAAAAAACGGGATGTTACAATCTCCTGTCCAGGATGAACAAATTCGGATGAACTAAATCCCAATTCTTTAGCTTATTATATCATGAAACCTCCATTATAGATGGACCCTCGATTAGTAATTTATTCATGTGCATAATTAGATTGTTACGTAGTCTGAGACCTCACCAATCCTTATTAGTCGGGTGATTACCGGTTTATCACATTTTTGTTTTGTGCAACTCCATGGAGGAATGTCATATATGATCAATAAGCAATTTCTGTACGCCTGCATTGTGCAATGCGTAGTGATGACAATGAGTTTTCACTGTGTTGGACCGAAACGGTGACTAGAGGGGGGTGAATAGGAGCACGATCACTTTTTCACCAAGATCGGATTCAACAAGTTTTTACTCCAATAGCTATGAAAGCTATGAAGATCAAAGTACAAGCACAGCGGATGACTTGTATTGAATCCAATCCAAAACCCCAAAGTGGATAGACAAGAAACTCAAAAGATCAAACCCTAAATATGATAGGCGGTATGACTGGCGTTCACTAGGAGGTTGGGCTGGCGTGCGGTCTGACCGACGGCAATGAAGCGGTTTGACCGGCCTGCGGTATGACTGGAGGCAAAAGACCAAAGACTAAAGTCCAAACCCTAGAGGGGCGGTCTGACCGGCGTTGATTACGTGGTCGAACGGGTGGGCGGTATAACCAGCGGCAAACTCGCGGTCTGACCAGGGTCCGATCTGACTGGCGTTGTAGAAACGGTCTGACCGCGCCTGACACAGAATAGTGAAGAACAGCCCAAAAACCAAAACTCAAATCGGTCTAACTTTTGATTCACGCGGCCAAACTCCACGAAACTTGAGACACACCTTCTCTAAGATATTAGGAACCTATTCCAATCAAGGATCGTGTAGATCCATGCCAAAGTTCCTATCTTTTTCAGATTGAACGAAGTGTGCTCTAAAACCGAGTCAAAATCAAAATATGATCTAAAGACTTGCTCGTGGGTGATTGATGATCAAGATAATCCTAGATGTGTTCCCACATGTCACAGCAAGCTAGATCAAGGTAAGAAATCAAGAGAAAACTCGCGGATCAAAAAAAGACCCAAAATCACCAAATAGAGAGCAAGAACAATTAGAGACTCATCTTTGAGAAATCTTGCATAGATTGATTTGTGATTGATGTTGGTTTACAGCCACTCCACTATGGAGGACAAAGCTCAACACATGAGCACTCAAATCAATCCATCTCTCTAGAACCCTAACCTCCCACTAATCTCTCCAAGCCCTAACAACAAAAGCTAGGGTTTCCAAAAGAAGGGTTGAAGAGGGTGCATCCACCTCCCTCCTCTATTTATAGTGGAGGCTTAGACCTTCTAGAAGATTGAACTCTAATGGGCTCCCGTTAAGGCCTATACACAAACGGGTCACATACGCACGTATTTTAAAGCGCCGTCTTTATCTCCTCTTGACCTAATCCGCTTCACCTTGCGCCATCTTGCGCCGCGGGTTGGCAAAAGGTCACCAATTCGGTATTTAGGTAAAATTACTAAAATACCCCTTCTCGATTTTTTTTGCAAAGACCGAGTTCCATCTTCGTGAAGCACCTCCCATGCTTCGCCATGTGTAGGTTGATCAACGGCTCTCATCATATCGGTAAGTCTCTCCCATCCGGCTCCCATGGAAACCACCATGGCACTTGCACCGACCCCCGCGCCGCTTGATCCAACCCGTCACACCGAACTGCCCGTTCGGTCATCCTTGTCCAATTTGCGCCATGCTTGAACCCATTGACCTCACCCGGCATCCCCGATCATTCTGGACCTCAGCTCTCCAAGCTTAGTCCCGATCATCCTCGCCGTTGACCGTCATTGACCTTCAAGCAACCTGCACAACAATAAACCAAGAAATCGTTTCTGGGAACAAGTTATTCGTAACTTGACCCACGTTAGTCAAAACATGCATCATGCAACACATATGTCATGAAACCCATGAACTTGACCTAACCAAGAAATCATCGCCACCAGTTGGCCGATGAAACAAGTGAAAACCGGTCAGACCGCCACTTTGGCGGTCTGACCGCCACCTGTTGGCTGGTCTGACGTCCCAGGTGGGACTTAGCCAAATTTCCTCTCTGGAAATCCGAAACCTACTGAAATTTTCAAACCAATAGAACTTTTGCCTGGAAGCTCCAAAAATTATGAGACCAAGTGTAGTAAGATCTCCTCTCTTGCCTACACCCTCTATTTTTGGCCCAGCTCCAAAATCTAAAAACCCTTATGATCGGTCAGACCGCCACCCATTAGCCGGTCTGACCGCCAGTGTGGCCGGTCTGACCGCCACACAGGCCGGTCTGACCGCCTGAGACCTGACAGCAACATGACTTTACCGAAAACGAGGGTTTCTCCAAACACCTCCACGCTATTGTCAATTGTTCAACATACTAAGATTAGGATCATATCCACATGATCTCCACACACTGCTAATCTCACTCTCGAGCTCCCATGTTTGTCCCAGTTGCATCTTTTTTATTTGTGTTGTTGTTGTTGAAGTCCAGTCTCTTGAGCACAAATGGATTCTCTCTTTGTCCCTGTCATGCCGAAGTTTGAAAGAAGGATAGATCCACCAATTCTTTTTGAAGGGTAAGGATAGCAAGCTGGTATCTCCAAACAAGTGCAGAAGCTCTTTCTACAACCCAAGAACTTGTGCTGGGTTTTGCTACAGCTACACGGATAACATGAGAGGCATCATTTGTTTCACACAGATGTGTAAACATAAGGTATTTTATACTATTTATTAGCACATTTTCTTTCACATGTTTAGATCCTTCTGGTAGCCGATGTATGGTTCAAACGATATCGATTGTTTCCGATTTTATACTTTTATGATAACAC
The DNA here is from genome assembly GCA_036346405.1 of Phyllostachys edulis. Taxonomy (NCBI): domain Eukaryota; kingdom Viridiplantae; phylum Streptophyta; class Magnoliopsida; order Poales; family Poaceae; genus Phyllostachys; species Phyllostachys edulis. Next base: position 22,172,785 of record CM070566.1, read on the forward strand.
ACTATAGAGTTGCTAAATTGTTTTTAATCGTTTAGAACTCCAATCCTCTGCAACTTGGTTCCTTTTTTCTGTTACTTTATAGCTGTAAATCTTGCCCAAGAGTAATACTCTCAATTGTACAAGCTTTAGTTTCAGAGAATATAGAAGGTAGTAGCTCATTTAAAATTTGAATGCAAATAGTCTCCGCCCATCTTGGAATTTTTGTGTGGTGTTCAATGATTGGTACAATGGTGATATTTTTGTCCATGGTGTTCAAATCCATCCTGAGCCAATGCCTAGTTGTGGTAGCTTTGCTTATATATAGTATTCATCAGATACAACTTTCACTTGTCAGTGCAAATGCTGTGTTTTTTTTGCATTCGGGCGGTAGAATGTTGAGTTTAAGATTGTGTTTAGTGAAGTAAGTTGAACAACTGTAGTTTGATTTAATTTGAAAACATTAGATTGTAGTTTGATTTAATGGTGAAAATCATAGATGCAAATCTGGAAAAAGGCAGCACACACAGATAAGTAAATGCATTTTAATAAAAGTATAGAAATGGAGAACAAGTGTTTAGTTGCACAGAGAACATAGTCTGACATTGAAATCTTCCTGTCCGTTTTCTCACCTTTTTACTGCTTCTGTATTCTACTTTGATAACTAAGGGTGCATGCTATTAATACGTATGTTTGGTGTAGTGGCGGTCCTCAATACGTGATCCAAGTAAAGAAGATATAGTGCCTGTTCTAGCGGTTCTGGTTGCTAGATTTTTCAATTTCCTAAATGCCAACTATAGGTATACTACTTAGTTCTAATCACACACTACTTAGTTGCTGCTGCTGCAACTAGCTATCCTCCGTGGTGCTAACATATTTATTCAAAGTCAGCATAGAAATATCAGAACCGCATAAATAGAAGTCAACATATTTAGTTGCTGCTGCTGCAACTAGCTATCCTCCTTGGTGCTAACTTTACTTCCTTTGCATAAATAGAAGTCGAGAATAGGAATCTTGGGAATACGGACCCAATGGCTGCCTTGAAGGTCACCTTGAAAGACTGCGACCTTGTATTCTTACTAAACAATAACATTAGAGGTTCGACCAACATATCCACACCGGTAGGAGGCTCAAAAATTGTTTTATACACTGCGTCAGGTTGGCCTACATTGGTGACTGTTCTTGATAAAGATTTGGATGTCTTGAGATTGGGAATTGCAATTGATGGAATATTCACGTCCACTAATGATCTTTCAATTGTTGGGCAACTACTATAAGAGTCTGAAAGAACCATTTTATTGAACATTTCTTTTTGCAATTACACGGAAAACGTACACGCATGCACGCATGTGCCCTCTTAGCATACGCCTAGACAAACAAAGACCGGGATAAATCCACGACCTCACAAAATTTCTACTAAAACGCACTCGCGTCTGCGTAAAGGTGTGTACCAAGATTTGAACCCATCAGTCATACATCTACAACTTCACCGCCACACTAAAAGGTAGTTAGTTCCCTTTATTGACCATGTTTGATAAGTATGAACACAAGAATGAACATCTTACTAGTACTTTATGGATTTCGTTTTGCCTGCTCATATTCTGTGTACAATTTTGAAATGATTTTCACATGCTTTGCATAACCTTTGTATGTGGAGGTGCTTTTGCGCTACATACAAACATAACAGATATAGCTGGAGTTAAACAACTTTACACGACAGAAGTCTCTTTATAACCAATCGCAAACCTACTTGCTATCACAAAAGGACATGTTCTTACAAGACAACAGGAAGGAATCAGTGTAAACAGGGTCTAAGGGAAAGCTGTAAATGGTGAACAGGAAGCTGTAAAATAGTTTGACAAAAGAAACAAAGAAGTGAAAGCGTCACTGATCGAAAGATTAAAACTGAAACACTGTAAGAGATCATACAGGTGCAAAACAGTGTCAACCGCGAGCAATGACTCTTCTTGAACGACATTTTCTTCATTACGAGGCTTGCACAATATGAAGAGTATATGACATACATCCACACATGGGTTGAATCTTCTTCTGAAAACAAGTCTTATCTTGAATTTTGCTAAATCATCCAAGAGAGTGCTGCTATTGCTCACCCAAACTGCATATGGGTGTAGTTGATGTACGTCATTCGATCTTCATAACAGGAAAACTTTGATCAAACAACCCTCTTCTAAACATTTTCTCCGCACCAATACACAATAGCTGCTGCAGATTGATGTTCCTTTCTAGGAAATTGCATATCCCAGAACGCAACATTTCAACTCAGAACAGAAGATTGCCTAGTTTCCTACTATAATCTGAGCCAGTGGTTTGCCCTAACATGTTGGCAAATGGCACAGGATCGCACACCCGATCTCTCACTTTGTTGTGGTAAGGTTCAGACCAGCAGGACAGGGAAAGAATACTCAAGAACAAAGAACTTGGGGCAATTTTCTGGTTGTTTTCTCTTGGAATCAAGACTACTACTTGCCTTACACAATGTTTCTAGTTACTGCTATTTATAGAACGCATGGAAGTTTAAATATCATGCCATCCCATGTCCTTTTACATTCCCATGCAGAAACTCACGCATTCACACAGTTGAAACGCTTCGTTGCTTGCATACTGCATTGAAGAAAACGCCTCGTTGCTTGCATACTGCATTGAAGAGACGCCTTGTAGTCGCCAGCCAGGAATAATATCTTCATTCTCCCCCTTAGTCCTGGCGTGGCCCAAGATCACGGACACCGAGCAGGTGCCGCATAGTCGCCAGCCTCACCGCCGGTAATGCCTTTGTCAGTGCGTCGGCCCGTTGTTCATCAGTGCGAACAAACTCGACGCCAATTTGTCCACCTTCAACACATTCACGAATAAAGTGATACCTTGTGTCGATGTGCTTACTCCGGCCATGAAAGACCGGATTCTTCATGAGGGCGATCGTGGACTTGTTGTCGACGAACAGCTTCACCGTCCTCGGTTCTGTCCCGACTAATTCGGCCATTAACGCCCTGAGCTAGAGTGCCTGGCACGCTGCCGTAGTCGCTGCCATGAACTCGGCCTCGCAGGATGAAAGAGCCACTGTCTTCTGTTTCTGCGAGTTCCGTGAAACCAGGCAGTCATTGACGTAGAACGCCATGCCGCCTGTGCTCTTCCGATCATCCATATCACCGGCCAGATCACTGTCTGTAAAGCCGGTGATCACCTCTTCTCCGCCTCCTCTCCCATACACCAGTCCGAACTCAATTGTCCCTTTGAGATATCGGAGGATCTGCTTCACAGCCTTGTGATGCATCTCCGTGGGCCTCTCCATGAATCTACTCACTACGCCGACGGCATAGGAAAGATCCGGCCTGGTGTGAAGGAGATAGCGTAGGCATCCGATGACGCGCCGGTACTCGGTGGCGTCAACCGGGTGTCCTTCTGGATCCTTGTGCAGCTGGGTCCTCGGCTCCATAGGAATTTTGGTGGAATTGCAATCAAGCATTCCAAATTGAGTTAATACCTTTTTGGCATAGGCAGTCTGCTTGATTGAGATACCACCGTCTCCTTGTGCCACCTCAATGCCGAGGTAGTACGTGAGCAAGCCAAGGTCGCTCATCTCAAACTCCCCCATCATCTGCTGCTTGAAGGCTGCAATCACCACTGGATCCTCCCCGGTCACGATCAGATCATCAACATAGACACCGACAATAATGCCGGCACCAGCCTTGCCCCTTGTGTACACAGCTTGCTCCTGTGCACACCTTGTGAAGCCGAGCTGCTTCAGACTTCTGTCAAGCCGCGTATTCCATGCACGCGGTGCCTGCCGAAGCCCATAGAGCGCTTTGCTCAACTTGAGCACCAAGTGCTCCTTGTTTTTCACTGTGAACCCCTCCGGCTGGGCCACATAAACCTCCTCTTCGAGCTCGCCATTCAAGAATGCTGATTTTACGTCAAGGTGATGCACTTGCCACCCGCGGTTGGCTGCGATGGCAAGAATGATACGCACAGTGTCCAGGCGAGCGACCGGTGCAAAGACTTCTTCAAAATCGATACCCTGTCGCTGTACATACCCCTTGGCAACCAACCATGCCTTGTGCTTAATCACCTCGCCATCTGAGTTCTTCTTCAATTTGTACACCCATTTGAGCCCAATCGCCTTGTGCCCGACTAGCAACATGGTAAGCGACCACGTCGCGTTCTTCTCAATGGCCTCAATTTCCTTGGCCATGGCTTCCTCCCACGCTGGTTGACCAGCAGCCTCACGATAAGAGGATGGCTCCTCCATTACCACAAGCATTGCCTCCTCATCAGCTTCTTCATACTCCAGCTCCACACGCGGTGCATCGCGCATGATCTCCTTCATGTGCCTGTACCGAACAGTCCATCATTGCTGCCGACGTGTCCCCCCGACCATGGTGTGGGCGGGTTCTTGCCCTGGTCGGCACCCTCTGCCGTCAGTGGTGCACTGGTCGCCACGACTTGTGGAGTGGTCGGGACGAGTGCTGTCATGGGCACCGGCTCGCTTGCCGAGCTACCTACAAAGGGAGCTGAGCTATCTCCCATCTGCTCAGGATTGGCATCTTCCTCGATCACAAAGTCGGGTGACCGATTACTCCCTGCATCGTCCGACCACTTCCATTCCACTTTTTCTTCAAATATAACATCGCGACTTACATGGATTTTGCCGCGATGTGGGTCCAGTAGTCGGTGAGCTTTGCATCCTTCCTCGACGCCCAAGTACACCATTGGCTGGCTGCGGTCGTCGAGCTTCTTTAGATTTGGCGTAGTCACCTTGGCGTGCGCCGTGCAACCGAACACACGAATGTGTGCCAGGTGCGGCTTCCTCCCTGTCCATGCCTCGAATGGGGTGCGATCACCCATCGCCTTGGTTGGGAGCCGGTTCAGGAGATAGACGGCATGCCACACCGCCTCCCCCCCAAATCTGTCGGGCACGCTCATGCTTTTAAGAAGTGAACGTGCCATAGCCATTACAGTCCTATTGCGCCGTTCCACCACACCGTTTTGCTGAGGAGAATACGGTGCGGTGAAATGGCGTTCAATTCCTGCCTGCTCGCACACCTTTGCGAGCTCGGCCGAAAGAAACTCGCCGCCGCGGTCTGACCTAAGAATCTTGACGCGGCGACCACTCGTGTTCTCGGCCAGCACCTTGGTCTTCATGAATGCCGAGCACGCCTAGTCCTTTGTTTTGATAACATGTAACCACATCCACCGGGAGTAATCATCAACAATTAGCATAAAGTAACGATTACCGGCTGGATTTATTGGCGTGATCGGTCCGCATAAATCGATGTGCAGGAGTTCGAGCGGCTCCTCCGCTCGGTATCTAGCTGCCGCTGGGAATGGCAGTCTTGTCTGCTTCGCCACCAAACATGCCCGACACAACTGTTCAGGGTGTGTGATCGGCGGCACACCTGCCGCCATTCCTTTGATAACGAGCATCTTCAAAGCTTGGAAGTTCACATGACCAAGGCGTGCATAGCATAACCATGCCGGATTATCGAGGCTTGTCAGGAGACAAACTGGCCTTGCCAACTGCAGCTTGATGCGATACAGGCGATTTTGAGTTCGCCTCACCTTCATGATCAATCGTAGAGGATTCTTGACAAACACATCAAGTTCATCTTCATCCATGTTAACCCGGTGACCAGTCTCGGTGAGTTGACCGAGGCTCACCAGATTGCTGCAAAGTCTGGGTATATAGTATACCTCTTGGAGCAGCCATTGGTCACCGTTTCTGCATGCGAAAAGAATTGAGCCCTTGCCCTTGATCTGCACCGTCGAGCCGTCACCGAATTTCACCCTTCCGGTGACTGCTTCGTCCAGCTCGCGGAATTTCTCCTTGTCGCCAGTCATGTGGTTGCTGGCACCGTTGTCCAGGTACCAGATATCAGTTGGTGCCTGAGCGTGCTCGGCATTGTGCCGCTCCGGCCACAGCTTCTCCTCACTGAGCATAACGACATCTTGTCGTTCTGCTTTCCGCAGTGGTATCTCCTCGAGACCGCCAAGATATGATCTTGCGCTTCAGCGTCGTCGGCTCGCGCGAAGTGAGCTTCCTCCTTCTTCTTCGGGGCTCGACATTGTGTCGAATAGTGCCCCATCTCGTCACAGTTAAAACAACAAATGTGACTCTTGTCACGGCCACCGCCGCCTGAGCCACTTGCCCATCTTTGTGTGGCGGTCCGCCACAACCTCCTCTGCCACGGCCTCTGTCGCGACCACGACCACCCCGGCCGCGGTTCCCACCAACTGTGGGAGCCTTGTTCTTCTGGCTTGACGACGAATCCCTGCTGTCCTTCTTAAACCGCGCCTCCCACTCAGCCTGAGTGAGGAGCACCTGCCCGTCGGCGTTCCCGCCAATGCTAGTGCCCTTTTTGCGCATGCGCTCCTCAAAAGCCTTGAGCCGTCCCACGGCCTCCTCGAATGCCAAAGTATTGAGATCAAAGAACTGCTCGATGCCGACTATCACACTGATAAACCGTTCTGGCACCGTGTCGAACAGCTTCTTCATGAGCATGGCATCGCTCAGCGTCCCGCCGAGACTTGAGTACCTGACAGACATGGTGGTGAGCCAACCGGCATACTGGTCGAGGGACTCACCGTCGTTCATGTGCATGACGTCAAACTCGCTTATCAACGTCTGCAGCCGCGCGTCCTTCACTCGATCCGCGCCGACGAACCTCGTCTTTAGGCAGTCCCACACCTGCTTAGCTGTCGTCTTCTTCGCCACTTGCATGAGGAGGTCTTCAGGAAGCGCTTGTAGGAGGTGCGACCTTGCCTTCTTGTCGAGCCGTGCGTCGACTTCAGCTCCTTCCGCCGGCTCGACAGCCTCCCAGACTCCTTGATCCTCCATCATGGCTTGAACACGAATCACCCAACTGGTGTAATTCGTGTTCGTCAGCTGTGGGTACTGGAATGTACCACTGCTCTGCTGCACCCTCGATGTCTCTGCCACAACAATCGACATTGGGTTCAACCGGAGGATTTTGGGCATGCAACCTGGTGGCTCTGATACCAATTGTTGGCAAATGGCACAGGATCGCACACCCGATCTCTCACTTTGTTGTGGTAAGGTTCAGACTAGCAGGACAGGGAAAGAATACTCAAAAACAAAGAACTTGGGGCAATTTTCTAGTTGTTTTCTCTTGGAATCAAGACTACTACTTGCCTTACACAATGTTTCTAGCTACTACTATTTATAGAACGCATGGAAGTTTAAAGATCATGCCATCCCATGTCCTTTTACATTCCCATGCAGAAACTCACGCATTCACACAGTTGAAACGCTTCGTTGCTTGCATACTGCATTGAAGAAAACGCCTCGTTGCTTGCATACTGCATTGAAGAGACGCCTCGTAGTCGCCAGCCAGGAATAATATCTTCATAACATGGAATTCATAATTAGAATAGAATGATAAAATATTATGACTTTATTGTTCTATCAATAAGGTACTATATTTCACACAATACGTACCATTGCACAAATTCTTGTGCACAAGTACGAGTTTGCTGTTAACAGAGCATGCGGGATCATGGTTTTTGAACTCCAAGAAAATAACTCTCCTTGAGAAGTCTTCAGGGATGGAGGAGATGAAGATCCTCTGTGGCCACCATTTTGGAATTGGAGAAGATAATTTTGTGTAGATACAGAAAACTGCAGTCCCCTCGAAAGAAGTCATGTTTACTTACATGCACCGTAAATTGAATCTCGGCCTTTTGGCTAAGATCAAGTGATCCTCACACCCTTCCATGCTCCCATTGTCCTCCTCTTCTACCATATGTTCTGTCCAATATCTGTGGATTTCAATTCGCAGATGCCTGCGATGGAGATTGGATAAATTCCTGGCAAATGCCTCTATTGCCTCCACCTCTTGAGCCCTCGCATTCGTACAGTCGATCTCAACAAGGAGATGTTTGAGGGAAGGGATGTGCTGGAGGCCTAGATAGCAATCACTGCATGGAGATCCAACATCTCGTGCTACTAGATTAAAAACAAACTTTTCAAGCTTTGGCATAGCCCCAACCTCAAACACTAATGGCCCCATTGCAATATTCCAGGACTCGAACTTAAACTCTTTCAAACATTGGAATCCACTGCTTTTGTCCATAGGACGAGAGCTAGGAGAGAAGGCAAGCCCCCAAGGATCCCGAGAACTTCCTCTCCCACAGGATTAATATTGATTTCCAGGTTGGTGATGTTAGAGAGCGAGGCCACCCACTCTGGAATTCTAGGAAAATAATAATCTGTCCACATCCCAAAATATTGAAGGAGACAAGGAGAAGGCGACCAAGAATCCAACAAGAAATCTAGAGAGCACCCATTTTGATCATCACAGTGAAGGTGTAGACGGCGAAGCTTGAATCTGCACAGCCTACTGATGGATGAAACAAAGCTATCCGTGTAACTTTTCTGATCATTGTATGTATCACTAACACACCAATGAATCCCAAGATATCTTAGTTCGGTCAAACTGCCTAGCTCTCGCAAAGAAGTTGACCCGATGCTGTTGTCGACTTTCATACTGTAAAGATCCTGCAAAGCTCTCATATTTCCAATTCCTTCTGGCAGACTTATGTACGAACATCAACTTTTTCAGCCGAACAATACTCTTGGGTAATTCTTTTATCTCAGTCCCTATTAGCTCTAGGGTCTCAAGTTGTTGTAGTTCCCCTATTTGGTCTGGAAGCTGGCTGATGCTTACATAAAATAGCCCTAGGTATTTCAACCGGAACAATCTCCCGATATCATCAAGATAATGATTTTCCAACTTATCATTATATTCTATGTAAATCACCCGTAGTGCTTGAAAGCCTGAGAGAGGTGGCATATGTTTTGCCGACCCATAAATATCGAGTGATCGTGCTTTCGAAAAATCCATTGTTGATGGTATCATAATATCTTCTTGATCACGAAAATCAAGGGACAGTCGACGAACCTTATCTTGTTGCCCCAATACGTGAATATTTTTACCAAATGTGATAAAATTTTCTTCAATTGACTTAGATACAATGAGATCAAGAATCATATCATGAACTCGGCAAGATTCTCCTTGACCATCATATAGATTTTCCAGTGGTATGATCATGCCCCTGTTGATTAGCTCATTAAAGTAGCACTCTCCAACTTCCACTAAATTTTCCCCAACTGCTGCAGTGATGAACCCTTCGGCCATCCATCTCCATATCAAATTACACTTCGCTAATTTAAAACCTTCTGGATATACACTGAGATATAGTAAGCATGTCTTCAAATAGTGGGGAAGGTCGTTATAACTAAGAGAGATATAAATCCTTTGCATGCTTCTTACACTGGGAACGTCTTCAAGTGCTGAGCCAATAGAATTCAAACACCTCCCCCAGTGCTCTTTCGTGCATGGTTTATCAGCCAACAAGCTTGCAATACTAATGATTGCCAAAGGTAGACCACCACATTTTCTTAGGATTTCACTGGATACCTCTTTTAATTCAGAAGGACGGTGATCTTCAGAACCAAATATTTGTTTGAAAAATAACTTTTCGGCGTTAACGTCACTTAGTGATTTCATTTCGCAAACATTATGGTAGTCAGGAGAGCAACATGACTTAGCTACAGAAATGCTACGTGTTGTAGTTAATATTCTGCTGCAGAGGATATTTTCAAGCAGAGCACATCTGATTGTTGGCCATACTGATGCGCTCCAGATATCATCAACAACGATAAAATACCTATTTTATATTTCACAAAAGAAGTATGTTAGGAAATATACAAGAATTCACCGTTAGTAGATATATACATTACTCAAGGATCGAATTGATGGACATGAACATGCATTAAGGAAACAAACTACTTGATGGACATGAACAGCCCATGCAGACACACAAATGGAGATGCAATTCTTTCGGCAAAATTCAAGAGTCTACGACATGGTATTAAAATTTGGAGTAAGAATATCTCTCAACTTTCGATGTTAATCTTGAACTGCAATTCGGTTATTACCCTTATGGATAATCTGGAAGAGCAAAGATCCCTAGATAGACCGGAATGGAACTTCGGTAACATTATCAAGAGACACTTACTTCAACTCTTGCATTACAAACAACTATACTGGGAAAAAAGGTGCACCATTCGTTGGGTTATGTTCGGTGATGAGAATACAAAATTCTTTAATGCCATAGCTACAAAATAGTATAGAAGGAACATTGTTTCACAGTTGTCCACTCAAAACAATGGAATTGAAACATATCACAATGGAAAGGCAGTTATTCTTTGACATTCATTTAAAGATAGACTAGGGACTTCGGCCAGTACTGAAATGCTTTTCAATTTATCTGAATTAATTGCCCCAGTTCAGGGGTTGCATATCTTGACAGAAAGATTTACTCATGATGAGATTGACAAAATAATAAAGGAACTCCCTATTGATAAATTGCCAGGGCCGGATGGTTTTAATGGACTCTTTATCAAAAAATGCTGGCATATTATCAAGAATGATTTATACAAGCTATGTGAGGACTTCTATGAAAATAAGATTCAGCTACAGTGTATCAATAATTCACACGTTACTTTAGTGCCAAAAAAAAGTCTCCCAAAAATTGTAAATGGTTATAGACCTATCTCACTTTTGAATTCCCCACTCAAGTTACTCACAAAGATATTGGTAGATAGACTATGTTAGATCATTCTGCACATTGTTCATAAAAATCAATATGGATTTATCAAAACAAGAACGATTCAAAATTGTCTTGCTTGGGCCTATGAATATATCCATCAATGTCGGCAATCAAAAAAGGAAATTATTATTCAAAAGATGGACTACAAGAAATCCTTTGATATGGTGGAGCACAGTACTATTATCCAAATTTTGCAAAATAAAGGTTTTGATAATAGATGGATTGCCTAGATAAAAAATTTACTCAGTTCCCGAACATCCTCAGTTTCATTAAATGGAGTACCTGGGAAATATTTTCAATGTAAGAGAGGAGTGAGACAAGGTGATCCTCTCTCGCCATTTCTCTTTGTTCTTGTAGCGGATCTCTTGCAAACAATTATAAATGAAGCACAGAAGGAATCTCCTAAATATACCAATCCCATTGACAATAGATGGGGATTTTCCTATAGTTCAATATGCGGATGATACCTTGGTCATTATGGAAGCTGATGCAAGACATTTATTTTGTTTGAAGGGTCTATTAAATTCATTCGCTTCTTCCACAGTACTGAAAGTCAACTATAACAAGTCATTTGTAGTGCCCATTAATATCACTGATGACAAAATGTCTACCCTGGCAAACACCTTTGGATGTAAAATTGGTACTCTTCCTTTCACTTATTTGGGTTTACCGCTGGGAACAACTCGGCCAAGAGTACATGATTTTTCGCCATAGATTGATCGAGTAGAGATAATACTATCTAGTTGTGTAGCTTATCTCACTTATGGAGAGCGATTGACAATGATCAACTCGGTACTCTCCCACTCCCAACTTTTTACATGTGCTCACTCAAGATCCCAGTGGCGGTCATTAATAATATTGATCGAGCTCCAGGCACTGTCTTTGGAGGGGTTTGGATTTAAATACAAAAGGTGGAAATCTAGCCGCATGGAATTTGGTATGCATACCAAAAAACAAAGGGGGTCTTGGAGTTCTTAATTTACAAACACATAATGATGCTCTCCTAATGAAGAATCTACGTAAGTTCTAAAAATCACCATGATCTTCCATGGGTGAAGTTGATCGGGGAAAGGTATTATCGAAATAATATTCCTCACAACACAAGGAATCAAGGCTCTTTTTGGTGGAGAGATATTATGAAAGGCATTACAATTTATAGAGAAATTGCTATGGCAATAATTAGTACTGGTACATCAGTGTTATTCTGGTTGGATTTTTGGAATTCTTACCTTTACTGTCACAAATATCCAGTGCTATTCACCTTTGCTAAAAACCAATAAATCTCGGTGGCTAATCTACTCCAAAATCCAGGTATAAGAGGACAGTTCCACCTACCTTTGTCTATTGAAGCATTTGAGGAATATAATATGCTTAAGGAAGACATTAGGCGTTTTCTTTCAATTAATAATTGCCAAGATAGTTGGACATACATATGGGGCTCAGCACAATATTCATCTAAAAGATACTACAAATTCTCTTTTAATACTCCCATGCCATCTCGGTCACTCAAATGGATTTGGAAAAGCAAATGTGTTATGAAACTTAAGGTTTTTTTGCATGGCTACTTTTAATGGACATACTGAACACAAAAGACATGCTACGCATGTGACATTATAATATTGAGTATGATCAATATTGTGTCGTATGTCTAGATAGAGAGGAAGAAACTTTACACCATTTTATTTTTTGGCTGCTATTTTAGTCAATCATGTTGGAATATTATTGGCATTAATTGGGATGATACGACTGATGTTCAATTTAAAGTGGAAAGAATGAGATTAATCTTCAATTCTAGAATTCTTTTTATTATTTAATCCTTTTTTAAAGTTATTTTTAAAGATAGCATCTTCCTAACTTTATTTCCAATTCTAACCCCTTTGGTCACGCCATGACCCGTGGCGTGACCAAACTGTGTTGTCACGCCACCGACCGCGGCATGACCAAACTGTACTATCATGTCACTTCTCTTGGCGTGATAAGACTTAGCCCAGAAATGGACGCATCCAAACAGGTCGGTGGCGTGATAGCACAGTTTGGTTACGTCGCGGTCGGTGGCGTGATAGGACTTAGCCCAGAAACGGACGCGTCCAAAGAGATCGGTGGCGTGATAGCACAGTTTGGTCACGCCGCGGTCGGCGGTGTGACAGGACTTAGCCCAAAAACGGGCGCATCCAAAGGGGTCTGTGGCGTGATAGCACAGTTTGATCACGTCGCGGTCGGTGGCATGACTAGGCCTGGTAATGGGCTAGAATTTAAAGGGCCAAGAGGGTTGGGCCTTTGTATGGGCTGATTTTGGGTCGAATGATTGGGCCAAAATAAAAATGGGTTAGGATAGGGTTGGGCAGGCTTTAAATAGGATTGGGCTAGGATTGAAATGGGTTGTTGATTGTGGGAAGCAGCCGCTGACCAGCGCCGTATAAGTCATGGTCACCAACCACTGGATTAATCGATGGCGAAATCAGAAATGACCGCCATTCTCCCAACCTTGAGCTCTGCGTTGCTTCAGCTCAATGGTTCAGATAGGACAACAATAAAGGGTGAAGGAGATAACGGGTTGCAGACGTGGTAATTGAAATCCAATAAATCTGACTACTCATAAATGAATCTCAAGATAAGAGAGTTTTTTTGCTCTTCCATTATCTAAAAATAAATGAATCTCAAGGCATATTGAAGGCCCAAAAAATCAACTGAATTCACAAAAACTATTAGTCCTTGGAGCCCATTTGTTTCAAGAGAGACTGAAAGCCACCCATGCCACCAATCTGCTTCAGCACATTTGGTGGGAGGGCCTTGGTAATATTCTAAAGATTCAGCTTTCGGGACAGCACGCTAATATCTCCATTCTTCAGAATCTTTAGCCCCTTCCACATCTTGGCAAGTCGCTTGTGCTCGTCCAACATGTCCTTCAAATCTTTCACGGGCCTACCGGATCCCCGAGGTTTACATGTCAGGCCGACCCTTAGGGTTGAAATGGGCCAGGTTGGGCTGGACAGGGTGGTGTTCTAATAAATTTGGTTGGACTAGGTTAGGGTTAAGCTATTCCTGTTGGATTTCCACCTAATGTCCCAGAGTTTGCACTTCTGCGGATAATCGATCCATCTTTTTGGCTTGCAGATCAAAACGAGACAAAATTTCAGACAATGTTGTCTGAATCTACCTGCCCTGCTCTTCGATCGCCATGAGCACCTGTCGAGTCTAGAGCGAAGCCTTCGGAGGTGCCGTGATGCTAATCTCAGTCGATCCAACCTGAGATCGGGATTACGGAGTCAACATGATCTCCAACCTTTCTAGGAATTTTACGGACCGACCAAGAACAAAAAATAAAAATAAAATCCAACCACCAGTCTGTGCTCTGATACCAAAGTGTTATGTCCCAGTTGGCTATACGATCACTAGCTATCCGAGTGACCTATTCTGATGGATAACGAAGGGATAGTGGAAGGATCGGTTGAAGAACTGAGTTGAGAAAATGAGAAGAACAAGATGGGAAAAGCATAAAGCAACTGAGTTCTCTTTTCCTTTCGATAAGTTACCGTAACACAGTAGCGTTCTTTTAAATAGCTCGTTAACTTACACTGGTCAATGGGCCCATTAGTCCATGCACCAGACTCACCTACACACTGCTCTCCTCAGCGGTCACACTATCATTCTCCTGCTAGCCCTCCGTGTAGGCCTGCTAATGGTCTAAAAACCAATCCAAACCCACACCAACCCACTTCAATGAAGCATATGAATGAAATCCAATCCAACCCACCAATACACATTCAAAAACCAAACCAATCCAACCCACATATAACCTCAACCCAAACCATTTAGCTTAACCTATTGAAACCCATGGGTTCAACCCATTTGAATCCATTCCCACCCACAGTTGTTCTCAGCCCACCTGCGGCTCAACGCCTCTTTCTTCCGGAACGACCACATCTCAGACTTGTTGGCTTCACCACTCCATTCCCCTCCCTCCATGGGTCCCAATGCGTGAACTCCAGCCCGGCCCTCGATCCATCCTAACGATTCGGAAGTACTGCGGGTACCTGAAGCAGATGGTGTCGCGGAACTCGGGCGGGAGGCCGAGGTCGTGCTCGAGGTGCGCGATCTTTCTCGATGAGGATGCGCTTGTCCTGCTTGCGGAGCTTGGTGACTGCTTGGCCCTCGGACTCATTCTTGAGGTGGAGCTCGTCGAGGTAGAGGCGCTCCGCTTCGGGGGTGAGTCGGAACTTGAGGGAGTAGACGCCCTCCTCGACGACCTCGAAGACACCCGGGAATCGCTTGAGAAGAGCGATGAAGCGGCGCTTGCGGGTGAGGCCGAGGTCGCGGCGGAAGCGGCCGAGGTCGCGGAGGCTCATGACGCGGTCGGGATGCACGACGAGGATGTTGCGGAGCTTGAGCACCAGCATGAGCTTCTTGTCGCGCTGGATCACGTTGTCGAAGGGGATCTCCTTGCGGCGCTTCACGGCGGCCTGCGCCACCACCGCGGGCTGCATGCCGCGGGACCGGAGGCGCGGCGGCGGCGCGAGCAGTCGGAGCGGTAGGGAGGCGTCGAGGAAGAGGGATTTGGGGGGCGGTCGGTGGAGAGGGCAGGCGGGGAGGCGGGCAGCAGGAATGGATGGACGGAGCGCAGAGAGAGAGAGAGAGAGAGAGAGAGAGAGAGAGAGAGAGAGAGAGAGAGAGAGAGAGATCAAGATGTGGATGATCTGGAAGACTCCTGAACTTGTTGATCCCCGGATGAGATCGATCTAGAGCTCTCCAACTCCAAGTCCGGATGATCGAGATCGATCTAGAGCAGGATCTGGTCCTGCCATCAGCGTCATCGTCTTCCTTGGCGCCTTCATTTCCTCTTCCATGTCCATCGCCAAGGCTGCTGCAGGTAGCGATGTGACACCTCTTCTGCCCCCGATGCCCTCTCCTGCCCCCGATGCCCTCTCCTGAGAGCAATTTCGTTGTCGGCAGCTAAGCTCTGTTCACTTATGCTTGAAACTAATACGATTCCCAGTTGATTTTACTTGAAGATTTGTCTATCATTTGGAATAGTTCATGGCATACTTTGCATAAAAAGGCTTTCCCCGCCTTCCACTATAGCAATGTCGTACAATACATATCCTCACCTATACTGATGGCAGCCGGTTTGTGTTTTCTTCTATATTAGGTTAGATGTGTAGATTGTTAGGCAATTAGTGATTTGGTTGCTCTCTGCCATCTCCTATCCAGGATGAACAAATTCGGATGAACTAAATCCCAATTCTTTAGCTTATTATATCATGAAACCTCCACTATAGATGGACCCACAGTCGTAATTTATTCATGTGCATAATTAGATTGTTCTGTAGTCTGTAGACCTCACCAATCCTTATTATCTGGGTGATTACCAGTTTATCACATTTTTGTTTTGTGCAACTCCATGGAGGAATGTCATATATGATCAATAAGCAATTTCTGTACGCCTGCATTGTGCAATGCGTAGTGATGACAATGAGTTCTCACTGCTAATCTCACTCTCGAGCTCCCATGTTTGTCTCAGTTGCATCTTTTTATTTGTGGTGTTGTTGTTGAAGTCCAGTCTCTTGAGCACAAATGGATTCTCTCTTTGTCCCTGTCATGCCGAAGTTTGAAAGAAGGATAGATCCACCAATTCTTTTTGAAGGGTAAGGATAGCAAGCTGGTATCTCTAAACAAGTGCAGAAGCTCTTCCTACAACCCAAGAACTTGTGCTGGGTTTTGCTACAGCTACACGGATAACATGAGAGGCATCATTTGTTTCACACAGATGTGTAAACATAAGGTATTTTATACTGTTTATTAGCACATTTTCTTTCACATGTTTAGATCCTTCTGGTAGCAGATGTATGGTACAAACGATATCGATTGTTTCCGATTTTATACTTTTATGATAACACACTATAGAGTTGCTACATTGTTTTTAATCGTTTAGAACTCCAATCCTCTGCAACTTGGTTCCTTTTTTCTGTTACTTTATAGCTGTAAATCTTGCCCAAGAGTAATACTCTCAATTGTACAAGCTTTAGTTTCAGAGAATATAGAAGGTAGAAGCTCATTTAAAATTTGAATGCAAATAATCTCCGCCCATCTTGGAATTTTTGTGTGGTGTTCAATGATTGGTACAATGGTGATATTTTTGTCCATGGTGTTCAAATCCATCCTGAGCCAATGCCTAGTTGTGGTAACTTTGCTTATATATAGTATTCATCAGATACAACTTTCACTTGTCAGTGCAAATGCTGTGTTTTTTTTTGCATTTGGGCGGTAGAACGTTGAGTTTAAGATTGTGTTTAGTGAAGTAAGTTGAACAACTGTAGTTTGATTTAATTTGAAAACATTAGATTGTAGTTTGATTTAATGGTGAAAATCATAGATGCAAATCTGGAAAAAGGCAGCACACACAGATAAGTAAATGCATTTTAATAAAAGTATAGAAATGGAGAACAAGTGTTTAGTTGCACAGAGAACATAGTCTGACATTGAAATCTTCCTGTCTGTTTTCTCACCTTTTTACTGCTTCTGTATTCTACTTTGATAACTAAGGGTGCATGCTGTTAATATGTATGTTTGGTCGGTCCCTTCGAAGAAGCTGGAATGTAGTGCCTGTTCTTGCGGTTCTGGTTGCTAGATTTTTCAATTTCCTAAATGCCAACTGTAGGAATACTACTTAGTGCTAATCACACACTACTTAGTTGCTGCTGCTGCAACTAGCTATCCCCCTTGGTGCTAACATATTTCCTTTGCATAAATAGAAGTCAACATATTTAGTTGCTGCTGCTGCAACTAGCTATCCTCCTTGGTGCTAACTTTACTTCCTTTGCATAAATAGAAGTCGAGAATAGGAATCTTGGATTACGACACGAATGGCTATTGGGAATACGGACCCAATGGCTGCCTCCATCGTGCGACACCAAACACTACCAAATGCGTAGTTGCCTTGAAGGTCACCTTGAAATACTTGTAGGAGGCTCAAAAATTGTTTTATACACTGCGCCAGGTTGGCCCACATTGGTGACTGTTCTTGATAAAGATTTGGATGCCTTGAGATTGGGAATTGCAATTGATGGAAGATTCAAGTCCACTAATGATCTTTCAAATATTGTTGGGCAATTACTATAAGAGTCTGAAAAAACCATTTTATTGAACATTTTTTTTTGCAATCACACAGAAGACGTACACGCATACACGCATGTGCCCTCTAAGCATATGCCTAGACAGACAAAGACCAGGATAAATCATGACCTCGCAAAATTTCTATTCCCTCTGTTCATAAAAACGTTTGACCAAGCGTGCAGTCAAACTTATCTAACTTTGACTGATAATATATGAAAAACTATTTAGATTGATCATGAGTGAATAATATCATTAGATTTGTCATGATAAATATTTTCATAATATAATAATTTTGTAATTTTTACTAACAAAATCATATGAGAAGTAATGGTTAAAGTTATATAAGTTTGACTGCACGCTTGGTCAAACGTCATGTATTTATGAACGGAGGGAGTACTAAAATGCACTCGGGTCTGCGTAAAGGTGTGTACCAAGATTTGAACCCATCAGTCATACATCTACAACTTCACCGCCACACTAAAAGGTAGTTAGTTTCCTTTATTGATGATGTTTGATAAGTATGAACACAAGAATGAACATCTTACTAGTACTTATGGATTTCGTTTTGCCTGCTCATATTCTGTGTACAATTTTGAAATGATTTTCACATGCTTTGCATAACCTTTGTATGTGGAGGTGCTTTTGCGCTACATACAAACATAACAGATATAGCTTGAGTTAAACAACTTTACACGACAGAAGTCTCTTTATAACCAATCGCAAACCTACTTGCTATCACAAAAGGACATGTTCTTACAAGACAACAGGAAGGAATCAGGATCTAAGGGAAAGCTGTAAATGGTGAACAGAACAGCCCCTGCATCACGCAAATGAAGCTTAAAATAGTTTGACAAAAGAAACAAAGAAGTGAAAGCATCACTGATCGAAAGATTATAACTGAAACACTGTAAGAGATCATACAGGTGCAAAACAGTGTCAACCGCGAGCAATGACTCTTCTTCTGAAGAGTATATGACATACATCCACACATGGGTTGAATCTTCTTCTGAAAACAAGTCTTATCTTGAATTTTGCTAAATCATCCAAGAGAGTGCTGCTATTGCTCACCCAAACTGCATATGGGTATAGTTGATGTACGTCATTCGATCTTCATAACAGGAAAACTTCGATCAAACAACCCTCTTCTAAACATTTTCTCCGCACCAATACACAATAGCTGCTTAAGATTGATGTTCCTTTCTAGGAAATTGCATATCCCAGAACGCAACATTTCAACTCAGAACAGAAGATTGCCTGGTTTCCTACTATAATCTGAGCCAGTGGTTTGCCCTAACATGGGATTCATAATTAGAATAGAATGATAAAATATTATGACTTTATTGCTCTATCAATAAAGTACTATATTTCACACAATACGTACCAAAATCATAACCTTGAAGTTACACATCGCAGTGATGAATTTGTATTGCACAAATTCTTGTGCATAAGTAGGAGTTTGCAGTTAACAGAGCATGCGGGATCATGGTTTTTGAACTCCAAGAAGTCTTGAGGGATGGAGATGGAGATCCTCTGTGGCCACCATTTTGTAATTCGAGAAGATAATTTTGGGCAGATACAGAAAACTGCAGTCCCCTCGAAAGAAGTCATGTTTACTTACGTGCACCGTAAATTTATCTTTCAGTTGTTGTGAATCTCATCTTCAACGTCTTCCTGATATTTCATACTAATCTGCGTGATCCTCACTCCCATCCATGCTCCCATTGTCCTCGCCTTTTACCATATGTTCTGTCCGATATCTGTGGGTTTTAATTTGCAGATGCCTGCGATGGAGATTGGATAAATTCCTGGCAAATGCCTCTATTGCCTCCACCTCTTGAGCCCTCGCACCCGTACAGTCAATATCAACACGGAGATGTTTGAGGGATGGGATGTGCTGGAGGCCTAGAAAGCAATCACTGCATGGAGATCCAACATCTCGTGCTACTAGCCAAAAAACAAACTTTTCAAGCTTTGGCATAGCCCCAACCTCAAACACTAATGGCCCCATTGCAATATTCCAAACATTGGAATCCACTAATGGCCCGAACTTAAACTCTTTCAAACATTGGAATCCACTGCTGCAGATGACGAGACTTCCTTTGGGGACTACTGCTTTTGTCCATAGGAAGAGAGCTAGGAGAGAAGGCAAGCCCCCAAGGATCCCGAGAACTTCCTCTCCCACAGGATTAATATTGATATCCAGGTAGGTGATGTTAGAGAGCGAGGCCACCCACTCTGGAATTCTTGGAAAACCATAACCTGTGGTCATCCGAAAATATTGAAGGAGACAAGGAGGAGGCGACCAAGAATCCAACAAGAAATCTAGAGAGCACCCATTTTTATCATCACAGTGAAGGTGTAGACGGCGAAGCTTGAATCTGCACAGCCTACTGATGGATGAAACAAAGCTATCCGTGTAACTTCTCTGATCATTGTATGTATCACTAACACACCAATGAATCCTAAGATACCTTAGTTCAGTCAAACTGCCTAGCTCTCGCAAAGAAGTTGACCCGATGCTGTTGTCGACTTTCATACTGTAAAGATCCTGCAAAGCTCTCATATTTCCAATTCCTTCTGGCAGACTTACGTTCCGATAAACACGTAAGAACATCAACTTTTTAAGCCGAACAATACTCTTGGGTAATTCTTTTATCTCAGTCCTTATTAGCTCTAGTGTCTCAAGTTGTTGTAGTTCCCCTATTTGGTCTGGAAGCTTGCTGATGCTTACATCAAGTAGCCCTAGGTATTTCAACCGGAACAATCTCCCGATATCATCAAGATAATGATTTTCCAACTTATCATTATATTGTATGTAAATCACCCGTAGTGCTTGAAAGCCTGAGAGAGGTGGCATATGTTTTGCCGACCCATAAATATGGAGTGATCGTGCTTTCGAAAAAACCATTGTTGATGGCATCATAATATCTTCTTGACCACGAAAATCAAGGGACAGTCGACGAACCTTATCTTGTTGCCCCAATACGTGAATATTTTTCCCAAATGTGATAAAATTTTCTTCGATTGACTTAGATACCATGAGATCAACAATCATATCATGAACTCGGCAAGCTTCAGCTTGACCATCATATAGAATGTTATGTGGTATGATCATGCTCCTGTTGATTAGCTCATTAAAATAGCGCTCTCCAACTTCCACTAAATTATCCCCAACTGCTGCAGTGATGAACCCTTCGGCCATCCATCTCCATACCAAATCACACTTCGCTACTCGAAAATGTTCTGGATATACACTGAGATATAGTAAGCATGTCTTCAAATAGTGGGGAAGGTCGTTATAACTAAGAGAGAGAATCCTTTGCATGTTGGTTACACCGGGAACGTCTTCAAGTGCTGAGCCAATAGAATTCAAACACCTCCCCCAGTGCTCTTTCGTGCATGGTTTATCAGCCAACAAGGTTGCAATACTAATGATTGCCAAAGGTAGACCGGCACATTTTCTTAGGATTTCACTGGATACCTCTTTTAATTCAGAAGGACGGTCATCTTCAGAACCAAATATTCTTTTGAAAAATAACTTTTCGGCGTTAACGTCACTTAGTGATTCCATTTTGTAAACATTATGGTAGTCAGGAAAGCAACATGACTTCGCTACAGAAATGTCACGTGTTGTTGTTAATATTCTGCTGCAGAGTTTATTTTCAAGCAGAGCACATCTGATTGCTGGCCATACTGATGCGCTCCAGATATCATCAACAACGATAAAATACCTATTTTATATTTCACAAAAGAAGTATGTTAGGAAATATACAAAAATTCATCGTTAGTAGATATATACATTACTCAAGGATCGAATTGATGGACATGAACATGCATTAAGGAAACAAAATACTTGATGGACATGAACAGCCCGTGTAGACACACAAATGGAGATGCAATTCTTTCTGCAAAATTCAAGAGTCTACGGCATGGTCTCAAAATTTGGAGTAAGAATATCTCTCAACTTTCGATATTAATCTGGAACTGCAATTCGGTTATTACCCTTATGAATAATCTAGAAGAGCAAAGTTCTCTTTTAATACTCTCATGCCATCTCGGTAACTCAAATGGATTTAGAAAAGCAAATGTGTTATGAAACTTAAGGTTTTTGCATAGCTACTTTTAATGGACAGACTGAACACAAGATACATGCTACACAGGCGACATTATAATATTGAGGATGATCAATATTGTGTCCTATGTTCAGATAGAGAGGAAGAAACTCTACACCATTTATTCATTGGCTGTCATTTCAGTCAATCATGTTGGAATATTATTGACATTAATTGGGATGATATATATGACTGATGTTCAATTTAAAGTGGAAAGACCGAGATTAATCTCTAGTTCTATGTTCTATATGGAAATATGTATTTTGGCCGCATGGCTTATTTGGAAACAAAGGAATGGCAAACTGTTTGAGAATATCACGCCGAATATTATTAGTTGAAAAAATCTTTTTAAGAGTGAATTTGTTCTGCATGTGTACTAAGTCAAAGATCTTTGAGGTTCTTTGCCCTTAGTGGGTTGTAACTTTTTGTTTTCCTTTTACCCTGTACATAAAATCTTTTTTAAATTTTATTAATATATATATACAGTAGGGGACTCCTTTACTGTTCCTCGTCAAAAAAAATTTACTTGATGCAGATTGTGCATATAAGACATGTCTAAGGTGGTAAATATTAATAGATCTCTAAACAGTAAGTAGGGCTATATGTGGCAACCAAAATAGGGATATGACAGCAGAAATTATGTTGAACAAGATTATCATGGAAAGGTTTGTACTACCTTTTATCCTTGAGAAATTCTCTCAGTTCGTTGATGAGCTGCTCCTCGTCATATGCTTCTATGTCTGGATAGTCCTTTCTCCCTGTTACATTACTGGGTATGTTTCTCCCTGTTACACCACGGAGTATTTTTTTTAATATTTCCCTCATGTCAGGTTTTTGCGACACTGGAACAAATAATTTACAATCAAATTGTCCTCCAATTTCGTAGTAAACTTGACGGGCAAGAGTAGTCTTTCCTAGCCCACCAGGTCCAACAACAGATACCACCTTCAGTTTTTTCTCCGACATTCCCTCTCCTTCAGTTAACCACTTGATGAGCTCTTCTCTTGGTTCATCAATACCCACTAGGTTCTGTGCCTCTTCATAGAGCGCCGGTAATCGAGGGTCGATGGGCAGCACACCACTAGAACTTGTGGCAGCCCCATCGAAGTTGTACCTCTTGCGTCGCTCACTCGCATTATCAACACGAGCCTTCAGCTTTGAAATCTGGTTGGCAATCTCATTGCAAGCGCCAAGTGTCCTTAGCTTGCGAATGCTATTCTGGAAGAAACCCTTCATGTTGTCAGGCCTACTGGGGCCACGATCGACGCGGTGTGTGAAGTCATCAATGCAATCCTCGATGTCGTAGGACAGCTCGCGGATTTGGTTCCTCCACTCCTTCACCTGGACATCGAGGTCATCCATGTCCGCCAGCTTCAGCAGTAGAGCGTTCATGCTGCTGAGCTCATCCTTCAAGGAGATGATCTCGTCGCGCACTCCCTTCAGACTGTTGTACTTCTTCTCCAATAGCGTGGAGAGCTTCCCGAGGGTGGGGCTTAGCACCCCTGTGGCAACGCTCACCATGGCATGCTCCATGGTGAGGGATTGGTCTCGCTCCCCCAAGATGATTATGCACAAATGGCAATATTGGAGGAATGGTAATACTGTTTACGCTAGATGAATGGGAAAGGTGTAAACGTGAGTGTCGCTCTGGGTGTTATTAAATACCAGATTATGGTGTTCTGAGTGAAGTAAATTCAATGGAAATATTGAGTGACAACTTCCACACGAAGGATAAGAAACGTACAAAATAGGTGATAAGAAATGAGCGGTTGGAGGAGGTTATCTTCATACTGTGATTACTGTCTAGCCGTGGAGCTGTAATAGCAGCAGCACTCTTGTCATCTTCGGCTTATCACTTCATGCACATTTCTCATCACTGCTTAGTGCATACCAACCTGCATCTTGAACTTTGCCGCGGAAAGACTTTTTCTAGGAATTGCAAAGTTTCCCTTAAAGAAAATGTAGTTTGTGTGACTTTCCTTTTTTTTATTATTTAATTTTTTAAATATTATTTTAAAGTTAACCCCTTGTAAACTTTATTTCCAAATCTGACCACTTTGACCACGCCACCTCCCGTGGCGTTGCCAAACTGTGCTGTCACGTCATAAGTCTCAGCGTGGCTCAACCTGCCACACAAGCTCTCGTCCGTGCACCGTGCCAGCGTGGGGGCTTTGCGTGGCCGTCGTTACGCCAACACTCGTGATGTGACAGTGGTGACTTAGGGCTCTCGACCTAGGCAGATCTTCATTTTCCCCATCGTCCCCATCTCACTCTCGTACGACCTCTCTCCTCCCATTCCTCCGGCCGTCGGCCCTCCTCCCTCCGCCGGACGTCCTCCTCCTGCTGCCTGTCCCCCACCCCCTCCCCCCTCGAGGGCTTTCTTCTCCCCTGTCGTGAGGACAAGGGTGGGTTGGAGAGGGGTTAGGGCGTGAGGAGCTAGGGTTCCATCCCTGCTGCAGTGCAGTCGATGGCCTCCTCCACAACCACCGAACTCCGTGTGCCCTCATCCCCTGGATCTCCTCCCTTGCCTCTGGCTTTTTCCTGGTGAGTTATGCTTTTTATCTTACCTCGTTTTTTTTTCTTTATGCTAATATGTCATGTGGGACGATACTGATATGCTACGTATGCCTATGTGACTATAATCTTGTTGTTATGAATGTGTAAACACTTCAACCCTTGTGTTTCGTGAATGCCTTTGATGCAATCTGGTGGCATTGCAGTGTATACTATACTAAGGCCTTCAATTAAATTGAAATCATTTACCGGCTTCAGGATGTTTTATAACAATATAGTATATGAACTCTGAACTTCAGGATGTTTTAATCTGGTGGCATGGGTTTTTACGTTCCAAACTTTAGTACAATTTGGATCATTCAATGTTCCAATAAGACTTGGACCTATCTCAAAGTGTAGTTGGTGCTTGGGAAAACTCAAGTCAATTTTCATTAAAGGAAGTTAACTGTGAACTTTAGCTGTTACGATTGCAGAATTAAAATGATGTTTTATTATTGCTTATCGTCAACACTGGTTTGGCCTGTCGTAGCATTGTACTAGCATTTTGTAGTAGTACAACATGTATGCAATCTTTTTCTTTCCTTTAATAATTGTGTAACAGTATTTGTGTTTTAGTTCAATGTTGACACACTATTTAGAAATGGTAATAAGCTTCCCCAATTGTACGTAGTATGTTCTGTGAGATATCCCTTTGTCCACCTGGGTTGGGAGTGCAATGGAGCCATTCAAGTTGTTGATGTTCCTTCTGTACTATTCATTTGATAATGTGATTTGAAAAGAGTTTTCTGTTGAGGATGATGGACTGAAAATTTCAAAATTTAAATCAGTTTTGAATTCAAGTTTGAATTTCAAATTTCAAAATCAAATTCGGCCAAAATTTGTCAAACCCAAACCCTAACCCTAAATCCGCTTCCCCCGTTTCCCTCCCCGCCTTCTCCCTTGCGGTCGTGCCTTTGCCCGAGCCGCCTCCACCCGTCGCCCGCGTCGCCAGGGGAGGCGTGGACGCCACCGCCTCTGGACGCGCTCCACGCCAAACCGCCGCCAGCACCGCCTCACCCCGCCGCCCTCGCACATGCCCATGCTCCACCTCACCCCAGTGCATGCCGCCTCTCTCGCCCGCCCAAACCCCATAGCCGCGTCGCCGCACCGCCACATGCTGCACCGCCTTAAGGTCGCCCATGCCCCCACCTCACCCTGCCACCTCGCCCGTTCACGCGCGGTCGCCCTTATCGACTCCTTGCTCCCACCGCCTCCACCCGCCTATAAAAGGCCGCCCTGGGTAGCCCTTCTTCATCATCCCCCACCCCCGCACTCCCCTAACCCTCCCCTACCAGCGCCGGCCTAATCCCGAGCTCCGTCGCCGCCGCTACAACCCCACCCGCAACCCCACCAGAAAACCATTGCCTGCAAAACCCTAGGTAAGGGGGACTCACCTGGTTGGGACCTCCCTTGCGCCGCCTTCCCTCTGCCGCTGGCCGTCATCGTCATCGTCATGAAGCGCCATTGCCTCCCTTCCCCTCCACATGGGCGCCCGCCGCCTTCCCGCCTCGGCGGCGTCTTGTGATGGGGCGCTGCCCAGGGCACGCCGACCTTAAGGTCAAGACGGTGTTGGTCGTCGGGCCATTTGGGCTCAAATAAATAAGGCCGTGGGCATGACAAAGGAAACAGGCCGCCCACTCATCGTTCAAAAACGGCTCGCACTTTGTTCCTTGCACAAGAACTCAATTCTTGTTCATCCAAAAATTAGAAAATCACTATTTCCAAATACACATTATTCTTTAGCCGAAAATGGTAAACCCTAGCTACAGCTCAATTCAGCTAAACACAATAATTTCAATTACTATACACTGATCCATTATCTTGTATGAATAGTAGAGTAGTACTATTCATCATCCGAACCTTTTGTCGCCCGAAACCCTAAATTGACATTATATACCCATTCTGACCGTCTCGAGCCCAAAAAACCCATTCTCAACTCTGTTCAGCTATACCAAGCTCCAAATAAATCTTTCCACTAGATTTCTTTAATCCTTTACAATATTTTTGTTGTAGTTGGATCCGAATCTCAAACTCCTTCCAGTCCAAATAACCACCAGATAAATCCCACCAACCCGCACCACCATTCCTTTAAGTTTCTGTTTGGTTTTATTTTATTGCTTGTCGTTTTCAGCTCATTCCTTGTTGAGCTAGTTTTTACTTGGTTTCTTTTTATTGCATTGCTTCTCGTTAGGTTACGATCTAGACGACCAGACGCTTGAAGACGGGACAAGACCAAAGATCCACGAGATTTTGTGCAAGAAGGCAAGTTGCATTCCTTGAACATTTTGAACCCACATGTCATATATTTATATTGATACTTTCATTATTATATTTGAGCCAATTACTTTAATTATTCAAATAATACTTTGGAATGCCAGGATAATTAGATAATTCCTATTACCCCACATACAAACCTACCCAGCACTTATAGGCCATATTCACCTTGACAAGTTCACATAAAATGTTATCTATATAAATAGCTTTGTCACACAATTGTTATCATCAATCAAAAGCAGTATTGGCAGTTAGCCAATGGTTTTGGTGTAGAGTTGAGGGTTGTGTCCATTAAGTTGGACAACCCAATATACTTGGTAAATTGGGTCATCAATGAGATCTAGAGGTGGACAACCGAAAGTTGGGCCATCGCCTCACTGGATGACAAGTAAGGACAAGAACCTTGTGCCAAGTAACAGACACAGAAAACCGCTCAACCACATGCGTGGTCATTACTCCATAGCTTAGTACACTGCTCTTCCAATTGAATATCTACAATATCAAAGGTGAGATAGGGGTGGGCCTATAGGGACACTCGCTAGTCTACGCAACGGTAGGTGCCGTCAGTATTGGGATGCAAGATCCATTGTGGCCAGTGGAGTCTCCCAAGGGCTGAATGGTCCATAGACTTACCGGGTAGAGGCTAGAAAGGTTGAGCAGTGAAAAGGCTTTGTTATCTCAGCTCAGTCGCACGCTAAAGTGTTGCGTGTATATTGTATGATAGTACGAGCATGAGATATCTTGTGGGTAAAGTTGGGCAACTCTGCAGAGTGTATAAAATGTTATTCAAATACACCGTGCTTCCGGTTAATGAAGCTGTGTTAATGGGTGATTCCAGTACACGAGGCATAAGTAGAGTTTGGAGATGGTAAGTTGGTAATTGTGGTTTGTTGAGAAACCCCCTGTTGTTATTATGTATTATCGTTTTACTGTTTTGTAAACTGCTTTAACTGCAAATTGCATCCACATATGCCTGTTAAGGTAAAACCTAACCATCCATTGAACTCCTTGCATATAATTATTTAGCTTTTCCATGTGGCTTGTTGAGTATGGTAGTTGTACTCATTCTTGCATAATCTGCAAACAATCTACAGAAGAAATCAGGGAAAATGTAGAGGATCTGGTTGAACAGGATTTTGGTGAACCCACGGACGGCAATGACTACTATTATTAGGTCTCAGCCGCACTCAAGCGTGTCTGTGGTTTGAAGTTCTTTTGTCTTGTATTATATTAACTTTGGGCTTGGATGCCCGTGTCAGTGTCAAAACTGGCTGTTAAGCCTTAATCTTATGTAATAAAAGGTTGGCTTTTGTTGTACTCGAAAGCTTGCTTGAGACATTGCTTACTTCGCAACTGCATATCCTGGGCGGTTGTGAAGAGTTTAACGTTCCCGGAATTGGGGGCGTGACAAGGATGATGGACTGAAAATTTATATGTAGCAGGCCAGCTGGGTAAAAATGCTAATAAAAATTGCTAATCATTCAAGACTGCTTTACTCACCTTTGCTAGTTATTTTTTTTCTTACCTTAGGTTTTTCACCTTTGCGGACCATGTAAAAACCCATGCCACGAGATTAAAACATCCTTTGATGCAAGAATACCATGTTGTTGCCGTTGCCGATGAGTTCTAACATCACCAAAAAAAAATCATTGTCTGAATATCTAAGATAGCTACTTTCCCTCATGGACCAGGGTATCCTAAGATAGCTACTTTCCCTCATGAACCATGGTATCCTTACCTTTTGTCTTTCAGCAATCCTTCAGTGAAAAAGAGCTAGAAACACTATCATAAATGAATAGGATCTAGTTAACTATCTTTAATTTGTTTCAGTATAAGCCCAAGAAATGAATGAACACTGCCCAATAGTGCAAAATACAATAGACTTATAAAAAAATAGTGCAAAATCAACCACACTATTTAATTTTAAGCATGAATGTTTCAGTATCATCCATACAAAATAGTTGGATTAATGCAATATCCAGTCTCTTCTCTATACTCTCTGTAGTCAGTAGTCACGCACTCCCTTCAGACTGTTGTACTTCTCCAATAGCGTGGAGAGCTTCCCGAGGGTGGGGCTTAGCACCCCTGTGGCAACGCTCACCATGGCATGCTCCATGGTGAGAGATTGATCTCACTCCCCCAAGATGATTATGCACAAATGGCAATATTGGAGGAAGGGTATGTCGGACCCGGATTCTGAGAATCCAAATCCTTTGTGAAATCACTGTGCTACTCCCTGGATCAGTAGCTAGCACTTCACAGTACACATTGCTGAATCATTCATACAAAGCGTGAATTGAAACATTAAATATATTACAACCAACTGAGTGACATAGAACACGTCGGGTCGAGTTTTACAAAAGGAGCCGAGTAGGCCAAATTGATTACATTACATAAAAACGACGTAAACTACAGCGGAAGTAAAAGGTGAGGTAGGGCTCATCTCACACAGGCAAGCGACTGGGGTGACCTGTATACGACGGATATTAACCAAGAGCTGGATAATATCGGTTGCACACGAGTACCAACGAGTCTACTTAGACTGGGCGAGACCTAAACTACAGAACTATGCTACTCCTCGTCATAGCCTTGTCCATCATCTCCTAGACCTTCGTAGAAAGCGTAGTCTCCTTCGTCTTCATTATCTGAAGGGTTTGGGAACAGAGAGAATGAGCACTACTACCGTGCTCGCGAGCCAACACACAATGCAATAATATACATGCAAGGCTTAACAAGGATGGCTTAGGTTCTTTTATTTGCGAAAGCAAGCTTTTCAAATATCATACTTACAAAGTCCTATCACTTAGCATTTTAACAAAAATTGCAGTTTAATAAAAAGAGTAAAGTGCAATAATTAATAACAGTAGAGGTTCCATCCGTCGGAACTCTACCCATGCATCTTTTCAATTGGAGCTGCCTCCAATGATCACACCCATTGAGCTCGAAGGCTCAGAAAAAAATCCAACACAGGGCTAGGTGAGCCCTTCCACCATTTTCATACCACCCACACAGTTTTGAAACAGAACTAACTCAAGTTATGATCCCCATGTCCGCCTTTGACCGTAGGCACGGCTGTTTAAACAGTTTTAGACTCTGCAGAGGTTGCACACTTTACCCACAAGAGATAGTCTACCCGTTACCCCACATGATTCCGTAGTCATGTAGTTGGGCGACCATCACAGTAACCTTTCTAGATATCTCGCCCCTTCCATCATTCCACCCATACGGGGTTATGCCCATATGTTGTGCGGGATGTTCACCATAACGACTAGCGCAGCTGGCCCCGACCACAACAACTAGCGCAGCTGGTAACTTCACCTTTTTGGTGTCCCTTCCAAGCCGGAGTATCTCCGCACTTGTACGTTCTTCGATCCCCTCCAGTGAGATGATTTTCAAGGTTCAATAACTTTACTAAGCCAAGTTGCACTTTGCAGACTTGTAGTTGGACTTGTTTAACACGGGAGGTCGTGACAAGATTAAGTCCTTAGGGTTATCTGGGCGGTTCATTCCACATGCCAACCATCCTCGTGCTCCCCGAGCACCCACCACCTCACCATCCGCCCAGATAGAACTAGCAATTGGGGTTTTTGGGGAGTAAAACCAATTTAAACCATTCCTTTTAGTCAATGGACCACCAATGATTGCCCAAATCATTTTTATGTTTGAGGAATTGATGATTGGAGTATTTAATACCCCGGTACTTAAGCAAGTCTAGCATGTAGCTTAAGTACAATTGATAACTAGTATTACCATGTAGTTACTAAGGTGACAAGGATTAATGGATTCAAATTGTCAAGGATGGCATACTAAATTAATTAATCAACAAGTGGGTGTTTAACTACCTTAAGCTTTAACATACATTTGATAAAGAATTAAAGCATGCAATTTTTGCTAATTTAAATGAATGTAATTTGCATAAAATGTAGGCTCAGCATGATCAAAGTATTGACTCGCCTTGGATTAAAGATAAGGGAATCTTTGATAATCTTGCGCTTGATCGAAGTGGAGTCGGAAAAAGACACAAACAAGCAAAGAGAGCAAATAAATAATAACGAACAATAAATGAACTCCAAATTGAACAAGACCTATGCCATTAGCAAAATCTTGAATTTACAAAATTTTAGAAACTAATTTCACTTGAATCGGAGTTACAACGAGAGAGAGAACGGAGCTTCCGAAGATTGAAAAGGAAATAAAAAGGGAGAGAGAGAGAAAAGAATGGTGCGTAGCACAGTGTAGACTGAGTCTATGCACCAGTCCAGGGGTGCACTGGGCTTTTACTGTTCATGGGGCCCATTTGGCAGCTGGAGAGGGGAGGCATTAAGGCCAATGGCATGTGGGGCCACCCGATTAAATCCCCACTTGGTTTTTGCCGTCGACCGCAGAGGAAAGGAGCAAGGGCGGTGGCGACAAGACAAGGTGAGGGGAGACAGCTCGGTGCAGGCGACGGTGTCGCCCACGGGATAGAGAAGGGGCGGCGCTGTGGTTGACTTGGGGGAGAAGATGACCCGAGCGATGCTGGCCAAGAAAGAAAAAAAGAAATGGGAAGCCGGGCCGGGCTGAAAAAAGGGGAGGCCGGGGAGGTTCGGGCTGGGCAGCTGGGCCGAGTGGGCCAGGGGAAAAAAGGAGAAAGGGCCCAAGGAAAGCCGGGCTGGCCCAAAAGGGGGGAATGGGCTGAGCCCAAGATGAGAGAGAGAAGGTCAGATTTGGAGAAAGGGGCTCAAATCCGAAAAGGAGAAATTCAAACCTGAATTTGAATTCAAGAACTTCAAGGAGGTTTGAAACACAAACCCGAGCTTAGCTAAAAGCTAGAGAATTTTGAAAATACAATAATTTGAAATAAATTTTGAAAACCAAGAACTGTATTGTATTTACTATTCACTGTTTGAAAAACAGGATGTTACAAATCCTACCCACCTTAAACGGAATCTCGACCCTGAGATTCGAGCTGCTCCGAGAATAGGGACGGGTAGTCCTACTTCAGTTGATCTTCGCATTCCCAGGTGGCTTCCTTGGCTGAGTGGTGACTCCACTGGACCTTGCAAAGGTGGAAGACTTGGCGTCTTGTTCGCTTCTCGATGACGTCGAGGATCTTGATCAGATGCTCTGGATAGGTCAGATCTTGCTAAAGGGCGATGGCTTCAACGGGCGTCTGCTCTCCAGGTACTCGGAGATACTTCTTGAGTTGGGAGACGTGAAACACATTGTGAACTTCTGACAAAAATTCCGATAGCTCTAGCTGATAGGCTACTTCCGCACGCTTGGCGATAATCAGAAATGGTCCTATATATCTTGGGTCGAGCTTGCCTTTTACTTTGAATCTTCGAGTTCCACGAAGTGGGGATACCTTAAGGTATACCGCATCTCCAACTTCAAAAGTTAATTTCCTTCGACGATTGTTGGCATAACTCTTTTGTCTTGACTGAGCAGCTTGAAGGTGATCTCCGATTAGTCGAACTTTCTCTTTAGCTTGCTTGAGAGTATCTGGCCCGAAGATGTATCCTTCACCTGATTCTGACCAATGCAAAGGAGTCCTGCATTTTCTCCCATAAAGTGCTTCAAATGGGGACATTTTCAAACTTGACTGATAACTGTTGTTGTATGCAAACTCGGCATACGGTAGACACTTCTCTCAGTCTACGGTAAATTCCAAAGCACAAGCTCGAAGCATGTCTTCCAGAATATGATTTGTCCTTTCTGTCTGACCATCGGTCTGCAGATGATATGCTGTGCTGAAATCAAGGTGTGTTCCAAGGGCATCATGCAAACTAGCCCAGAAATGCAAGGTGAATTGAGATCCTCGATCTGAGACTATCCTTTTGGGTACTCCGTGTAAACACACAATACTCCCTTGTAAGTTGTCTTTAATGGGATGAAGTGGGCTACTTTGGTCAGTCTATCAACTATAACCCATACTGAGTCACATCCGGACTTGGTTCGGGGTAGACCGGTAATGAAATCCATTCAATTTCTTCCCATTTCTCTTGAGGATTTGCAGGGTTGAAGCAATCCTCACGGCTTCGATGTTCGGCTTTAATTCGCTGACAAACATCACAACAGGCTACATACTCGGTGATATCTCTTTTCATGCGTGGCCACCAGTACAAAACCTTCATGTCTTGTACATCTTGGTGCGGCCTGGGTGTAGAGTATATGCTGAGCTGTGGGCTTCTTTCAGAATCAGGTCCTTGAGTTCCTTCTGGTGGGGAACAAAGAGACGTTTCCCATACCATAGTATCCCTAGCTGATCTTCGATCATCGTGGGGGCTTTCAACTTTGCCATGAGATGTTTGAATCTCTGGACTCCATAGTGTCCTTGTTGAGCAGTCTTAATCTGCTCTTCTAAAGTTGGGCGTGCTTCCATTGCATCTACCATGCCTTGTCCTATCAAACAAAGGTTGAGGGCTTCGAATTCCTTATAGAGCTCAGGTTGATGCTCTTGAATCATAACATTACTACAGTATGACTTGCGGCTTAATGCATTGGCAACTACATTAATCTTTCCAGGATGATAAGTTGTAATCCTTTTATTAACTCTAACCACCTTCTTTGCCGGAGGTTGAGATCGGACTGGGTGAAGATGTACTTGAGACTCTTGTGGTCCATGTAGATATTACCATGATTTCCAATCAAATAATGCCGCCAAATTTTGAGGGCGTGCATTACTGCTGCTAACTCCAAGTCATGAGTTGGATAGTTGTCTTCATGAGGGCGGAGTTGTTTGGATGCGTAAGCTACAACCTTTCCTCCTTGCATAAGCATGCACCCAAGATCTTGGCGCGATGCATCACAGTAGACTTCAAAGTCTTGATGAATGTCCGGTAGGGTTAACCCTGGTGCAGAATTTATCTTCTTCTTCAATTCTTTGAAACTCTTCTCACAGGTCTCTGTCCATTCGTTCTTCTTTTCCTTTTTAAGCAGGTGGGTCATCAGTTTGGAAAGCTCAGAGAATCCTTCTATGAAGTATCGGTAGTATCCGGCCAAACCGAGAAAGCTACAAACTTCTGCCACTGATGTAGGTTGCTTTCTCCAACCTTCTTGACTAAAACCACGGCATTAATCACTTAATTTCTCACGCATTTTTATCGATTACAGTCCTCCAGAATGTCTTTATATAAACCCAATATCTTCATTATGGAACCTTCCAAAAGACCGCTTGTAATTCAAAATTTTAAATTTAATCCGTTGAATTATTTTATCACCATCTAATCAACAGTTATTTAGTCCATCCCCAATATCAGTAAGGCATCCTTCCATCATATATTCCAATATCCTACAATGAAATGCTTGTATAATCCAATATCTAGCAATTATACCCTTCTATAATCCGATCAAGGCATATCTCTATAATCCAACCAAAATTTCTGATAAATCCTAACTTCTCTATTCAATCATGTTCAATTGAATCCAATGTTACCACATAACCAATTAATTCCATACTTCCTGATCCAATCCATTTTACCAAAATCAACATCATGAATTGGTAATCCTATAATCCAATCTTCATTAATCAGGTAATTTGTTGATCAAAATCCCACCATAACACATTTCTATAATCCATCATTCAACAATTATGGTTCTATAATCCAATCATGATTCAACTAACTCTCCCTAAGATTAATATCATGAATCCTAAGAGAATCCAATTTTCTTCGCATTCTTTTCTCTGCCTTTAATGCACACATATCTCCATTCCAGGTTGTCAACCAACATTATAATCAACTTAAGATTCAATTCCTTCTAATAATCAAATCAGTACTTCAGATTCCTATATCTTCCATGGTTGATCAAAATTTTCCTCTATGATCATTTTCTTTCTCCATAATCTATATAACCCACCGATTTACTATTCTTTAAACCTTTCGTAAACAAGGTTTATTCACTATCGCATTCCAGTATTCACAAGAATTTAACAATTTGACAAAGCTTAAAATTCTCACTATCAATCCCATTAATCATCTCCAAAAACCATCTAGCTTTATCTCATACACACCAGTTAAGCTCAACCAAATTAGCTTCCATGCGACTTTACTCATTTGAACACTCTCCCATAATCATTTCTCAAGCGACAAGATGGGATGAGGGAAGCACGATAGGCTAGAGGGAAAAGCACACTAGGCGAGGGAGAACAAAGGAGGAAGACGGAAGCATCCTAATGGTGGGTTGTCTTGCCAACTTTATTCATGACGATGCTCATAGCAACTTGGAAACTTGTCCTTTGCAACCCAGCTGCTTTGGTCAGTAACAGGCGTAGGGAGCAATCCTTGGGGCAGGGATCTTGTCCTTCACAGAGGAAGCACGTAACTTTAAGCAGCGAGCATTCACCTGGTTGATGGTCCTTTTTGCAGTTGGGGCAGTCTACAAGGCATTGGTCCGCCTGATGTCCTTTTTCTCCATAATGTAGGGAACTGGGCACGTGTAGCAATAGTGTCCATATTGTCCACATGTAAAGCATGCTCCTCTTGTATTTCGTCGTATTGGAGGACATGATTGGGCGACGTGTCCTATCTTGCCACATTCAAGGCAAGCATTGGCGGAGCTTCTGGGTCGGATAAAACTTTAGTAGGTACGGCTTGCCTCTTATTGGGTCTCTTGATGATTTCTTTGTTGCCAATGCTGAGGTTGGTGACGATGACTTTCCTTGTAGGTTTTTCAAGATTCCATTGGGGGACATTTGCTTATAAGGTGCCCTATGTTGCCACAATGGAAACATTTAATTTCCTTGCCTTGCTTTCTCTGGAGGCATTTGTTGGCGTAGTGTCCGGTATTTCTGCAATAGAAGCAAGTGATAGCCTTTTGGGGTCCTCCCGGTGTAGTGGCACGGGTGCCTTCATGATGATGGCTTTTCTTGGGTGACCCTTTGGGTTGACGAGTGGCAGAGCTCACTTTGTCGTTCTCTGCACAGCGTGCAAGACGAAGCTTCTTCTTCAAGTCGCGGGGCCAATCCTCAGTTTCTAAGGCTTCACTTGTGGAGGAGAAGGTTAGAAGTCTTGTCCTGAGAAAATCTGCCAATTTGGAGTTGCGACTGGCTGTTCCATCCTGCTGACTAACTCTCATAGCTTGGAGAATTTGAGTCTGTTGGGCTATGGTTGGGTGCACTAGCAGTGGGGGAGATAGGTCCTGACCACAACCACGGCCACGACCACAGCCACAGCCTCTTCCTAGGCCTACTGCAAAAGCACCACGGCTTGGGGCGGCGGCTCTCCTGGGTGCCATCTTAAGAAACACTGAAGCTTAGAACTAGAGGGGACTATATGAGGGTTCACTAGCCCTCTATAGGCACACACAGAAGAACTTTAAACCAACAAGAGGATCGAATAAGCGCAATACAAAGCCTAGAATGGCTGCATTATACTAAGGGATTAGATGTTACATGACTCTCGATCAAAGCTTATACGCTAAGCTAAGTCATGACACAGGATACAAACACATCGTCTACAAAAGAAGGCAACAAAAGTGCTTGCAACCAAAAGACTACCTAGCAAGCACTACTTGCTAACCTAGACTAACATGACGACGAAGATCTCGGGCTCGAATCCTCCCTCCTGGAGAGGATGAAAGTGGTGGAAGGGCGTCTCCACCATAAAATTTTCATGCATCTGGTCCAAGCGGTTGCAGGCGAAGCGTGCTGCATCTTGGACTGCTTCAGAACAGCTGCTCTGGGGTGTCGCGGGTCGGAAGATGTGAGTGTTGAACTCGCCTTGCCTTGCATAGAGGAAAACTTCCATGGTCCACAATTCTTGATCCATGGTCTAGGTCTTTCGGCCTCTGAAGATAGGATGGTGGTTGTAACTCAGGTGCACCATGAGTTGGCGAAGAATGTCCACGAACTCATTTCCGTCTACTTCATGAGAGCAGAAGTCCCAGGGGCCATCGGACGTCGGGGTAGCCATCTACAATTTTTGAAACGAGAGAAAAGGTCGGAACTGAGTGAAAACTCAAGTGAAGTCGAGGTTAAGTGAAGATCTAAGAGTGATGAGTAGGAGCAATAAGTACGCTATGTTTTTGTCAAGGCTTTTCATAATTTTGGAAAATAAGAT
This sequence comes from Phyllostachys edulis, assembly GCA_036346405.1. Taxonomy (NCBI): domain Eukaryota; kingdom Viridiplantae; phylum Streptophyta; class Magnoliopsida; order Poales; family Poaceae; genus Phyllostachys; species Phyllostachys edulis. The sequence goes on from CM070566.1 coordinate 22,209,497, forward strand.
CCAAGTCCTTAAGGCATCGACCAATCAAACTAAGATTCTACAGTCGTATGCTCTGATACCAGCTCTGTCGGACCCGGATTTTGAGAATCCAAATCCTCTGTGAAATCACTGTGATATTCCCTGGATCAGTAGCTAGCACTTCACAGTACACATTGCTGAATCATTCATACAAAGCGTGAACTGAAACATTAAATATATTACAACCAACTGAGTGACATAGACCACGTCGGGTCGAGTTTTACAAAAGGGGCCGAGCAGGCCAAATTGATTACATTACATAAAAACGACGTAAACTACAGTGGAAGCAAAAGGTGAGGTAGGGCTCATCTCACACAGTAAGCGGCGTGGTAACTCAGGTCTGACGGATATTAACCAAGAGCTGGATAATATCGGTTGCACACGAGTACCAACGAGTGTACTTAGACTGGGCGAGACCTAAACTACAGAACTATGCAACTCCTCGTCATAGCCTTGTCCATCATCTCCTGGGCCTTCGTAGAAAGCGTAGTCTCCTTCGTCTTCATTATCTGTAGGGTTTGGGAAGAGCGAGAATGAGCACTACTACCGTGCTCGTGAGCCAACACACAATGCAATAATATACATGCAAGGCTTAACAAGGATGGCTCAGGTTCTTTTATTTGCGAAAGCAAGCTTTTCAAATATCATACTTACAAAGTCCTATCACTTAGCATTTTAACAAAAATTGAAGTTTAATAAAAAGAGTAAAGTGCAATAATTAATAACAGTAGAGGTTCCATCCGTCGGAACTCTACCCATGCATCTTTTCAATTGGAGCTGCCTCCAATGACCACACCCACTGAGCTCGAAGGCTCAGGAAAAATCCAACACAGGGCTAGGTGAGCCCTTCCACCATTTTCATACCACCCACACAGTTTTGAAATAGAACTAACTCAAGTTATGATCCCCATATGCGCCTTTGACCGTAGGGCACTACTGCTTTAAGCGATTTTAGACTCTGCAGAGGTTGCACACTTTACCCACAGAGATAGTCTACCCGTTACCCCACATGATTCCGTAGTCATGTAGTTGGGCGACCGTCATAGTAACCTTTCTAGATATCTCGCCCCTTCCGTCATTCCACCCATACGGGGTTATGCCCATATGTTGTGCGGGATGTTCACCACAACGATTAGCGCAGCTGGCCCCGGCCACAACGACTAGCGCAGCTAGTAACTTCACCTTTTTGGTGTCCCTTCCAAGCCGGAGTATCTCTGCACTTGTACGTTCTTCGATCCCCTCCAGTGAGATGACTTTTAGGGTTCAATAACTTTACTAAGCCAAGTTGCACTTTGCAGACTTGTGGTTATACTTGTTTAACACGGGAGGTCGTGACAAGATTAAGTCCTTAGGGTTATCTGGGCGGTTCATTCCACAAGCCAACTATCCTCGTGCTCCCCGAGCACCCACCGCCTCACCATCCGCCCAGATAGAACTAGCAATTGGGGTTTTTGGGGAGTAAAACCAATTTAAACCATTCCTTTCAGTCAATGGACCACCAATGATTGCCCAAATCATTTTTATGTTTGAGGAATTGATGATTGGAGTATTTAATACCCCAATACTTAAGCAAGTCTAGCATGTCGCTTAAGTACAACTGATAACTAGTATTACCATATAGTTACTAAGGTGACAAGGATTAATGGATTCAAATTGTCAAGGATGGCATACTAAATTAATTAATCAACAAGTGGGTGTTTAACTACCTTAAGCTTTAACATACATTTGATAAAGAATTAAAGCATGCACATTTTTGCTAATTTAAATGAATATAATTTGCATAAAATGTAGGCTCAGCATGATCAAAGTATTGACTCGCCTTGAATTAAAGATAAGGGAATCTTTGATAATCTTGCGCTTGATCGAAGTGGAGATCCTCCGCGTCTGCGAATCCTAATCGGGTGATCGTACCGGAAAAAGACACAAACAAGCAAAGAGAGCAAATAAATAATAACGAACAATAAATGAACTCCAAATTGAACAAGACCTATGCCATTAGCCAGATCTTGAATTTACAAAAATTTAGAAACTAATTTCACTTGAATCAGAGTTACGACGAGAGAGAATGGAGCTTTCGAAGATTGAAAAGGAAATAAAAAGGGAGAGAGAGAAAAGAATGGTGCGTAGCATAGTGTAGACCGAGTCTATGCACCAGTCCAGGGGTGCACCGGGCTTTTACTATTCATAGGGCCCATTTGGCAACCGGAGAGGGGAGGCGTTAAGGCCAATGGCATGTGGGGCCACCCGGTTAAATCCCCACTTGGTTTTTGCCATCGACCATAGAGGAAAGGAGCAAGGGCGGTGGCGGTGGCGGTGGCGGCGCCGGCAGGTGGAGCACGGGGTGACCGGCGGGTTGGCAAAACGGGGTCGCCGGAGGGTGGTGGTCCCATTGGAGGTGGTGGCGGCTCCGAAAAGGGGTAAGCGCGGTGGCGGCATGGCCCGAGGCGGCGGCAGGAGCCACGGGCAAGAGGCGTACGGCGGCGGAGTGGTGCGGAGGCGACATCATGCGATGAGCTTGACAAGGCGAGGAGCCGAACGGTGATCGGGAGGCTCGAGGCGACCAAAGGCGGCCAGCTGGCTGGGCGGAGGAAGAGGGGTAGCGGTGGCGGTGCTCCTCGGCTGCGGGGAAGACAAGGGGAGGTGGGGGAAGGCTAGAGGGCCTCCGGGGTGCGTGGTGACGCGGTTGCCCGGGGGAGAAGCCGACCGGGGTGGCTGAATGGCGGGGAGGCGGCGCGGCTCCGGCTCTCGCTTGGCGAGGCTTACCAGGAAGGAGGGGAGCAGGGAGGTGGAGCAAGGGAGGTGGTCGGGGCTCCTTTTATAGCCATGGCGCAAGAAGCCGTTGAGGGGCTCGGGCGCACACGGAGGGGACAGAGTGCCGGCGGATGCGGCGGGTGCGCGGGATGGGCGGAAGCGGCATGCGCACGACATAGGGTCGGGGCGAGCGTGGGCAACGACTGGTGCGGGCGTGCAGCCCGGGCGATGGGACAAGGCGAAGTGGATGCCATGACGCGTCGGCAACGGCTTCGGGCGTCCTCACTGGCGACAAGACAAGGTGAGGAGATACCAACAAGTAGCGAGGGCAGATCGCCACGGAGATGAAGAAGGAGCGGCGCTGGTTGACTCGAGGAGAAGATGACCCGAGCGATCTTGTGAAAAGAAAAAAAAAGAAATGGGAAGCCAGGCCGGGCTGAGAAAAGGGGAGGCCGGGAGGTTCAAGACTAGGCAATGGGGGCGAGTGGGCGAGGAAAAGGAGAAGGGCCCAAGGAAAACCGGGCCGGCCCAAAAGGGGGGAATGGGCTGAGCCCAAGATGAGAGAGAGAAGGCCGGATTTGGAGAAAGGGGCTAAAATCCGAAAAGGAGAAATTCAAACCTGAATTTGAATTCAAGAACTTCAAAGAGGTTTGAAACACAAACCCGAGCTTAGCTAAAAGCTAGAGAATTTTGAAAATACAATAATTTGAAATAAATTTTGATAACCAAGAACTGGATTGTATTTACTGTTCACTGTTTGAAAAACAGGATGTTACAGGGTAGTACTGTTTATGCTAGATGAATGGGAAAGATGTAAACGTGAGTGTTGGTGTTATTAAATACCAGATTATGGTGTTCTGAGTGAAGTAAATTCAATGGAAATATTGTGAGTGACAACTTCCACACGAAGGATAAGAAACGTACAAATAGGTGATAAGAACATGAGCGGTTGGAGGAGGTTATATCTTCATACTGTCTGGTCGTGAAGCTGTAATAGCAGCACTCGTCCTCTTCAGCTTATCACTTCAGGTCTAGTCTTCGTCGCTATTTGTCTTGCACTTACGCGAAGACTTGCGAGTCACCCATCGAACTTATCGTCCGGTTCACTCCATTACAATTTGCTTGCCTGGCATTCACAAGTGAAAGAAAGCAGAAAAAGCCCACATGTCGAAGTCGTCATGTGTATGCCATGAATGCTTACTTAAACCACTTGCTCGATGTCGACTCACAAAACTTCCAAGTCTTCCACACTTCATGCACATTTCTCATCACTGCTTATTGCATACCAACCTGCATCTTGAACTTTGCCGCGGAAAGACTTTTTTCTAGGAATTGCAAAGTTTCCCTTAAATAAAATGTAGTTTGTGTGACTTTCCTTTTTTTATTATTTAATTCTTTTTTTAATACTATACTAAGGCCTTCAATTAAATTGAAATCATTTACCGGCTTCAGGATGTTTTATAACAATATAGTATATGAACTCCGAACTTCAGGATGTTTTAATCTGGTGGCATGGGTTTTTACGTTCCAAACTTTAGTACAATTTGGATCATTCAACGTTCCAATAAGACTTGGACCTATCTCAAAGTGTAGTTGGTGCTTGGGTAAACTCAAGTCAATTTTCATTAAAGGAAGTTAACTGTGAACTCTAGCTGTTACGATTTGTAACGTTAATTTTCGGATGAGTAAATAGTAATTATTTTCGGTTTCGTTCTTCATCGTAATTTCAAATTAGCAAAACTAATTTCGAAAATTCTCCTTTCTCTTTCAGCTCGGATTTGTGTTTCAAATACCGTCGAAACTTGAAATTCAAATTTGAATTTGAATTTCCCTCTTTCGCTTTTGCCTTTTCTCGTGAGCTTTCCTCCTCTTTTGGGCTTAGCCTTGATCTTTCTCGGGCCAAGCCCATTTGCTCCCGGCCCAAGCCAACCCGGCCCACTCTCCCCGGCCTTCGCCTTCCTTCTCAGCCCGGCTCCCTTCTTTTTCCTTCTTCACGGGTCAATAGCAGAAGCCACCTGCTCTCTCTCTCTCTCTCTCTCTCTCTCTCTCTCTCTCGTCACGCTTTGCCTTGCCAAGACGCCTCACCACCTCCCCTGCCGCCACCTACTCGGCATGATCACGCCAAGACCGATCCTCGTCCTCTCCGCAAGCATGGGCGTGCTTGCCATGCCGCAGCTCAAGCCGTGTCTCCCGCTTCGCCTGTCGCCGCCTTGTCGCCGCCCAAGCATCGCCGCCACTGCTGCTCCTCAGCACACTGTGCAGCACCTTACCGCGCCGCCATGACAGCAGAGCCGCCGAGCCGCACACCGTCACCGGCGCTTCCCAAGACTACAGCGTGTCCTTGCCGCCTCGGGACCACGCCGCGTCCGGACCGGACCCCCCCCTCTCGGCCCCTTGCTCCCGCGCCATGGCTCCCTATAAATCCCCCTCCACCCCTTGCTTGAGCTCCCACGCCACCCCGAGCTCCGATAAGTCCCAGAGCAGAGCCCGAAGCCGCGCTCCCTCCCATGGCCGCGCCTCCTCGCCGCTCCGGTGAGCCCCCGCCCACGACAACCGCGTCACGAGCATCCCCGCGACGCCAGGAACCCAACCCCCACCTCTTTTCGCCTTCCCCGTCGCCGGCGGCCCATCTGCCGCCTCTCCTTCTCCGCCCGAGGCCACTGTCGCCGGGCCAATCCGCCGCCCGAGCCGCCCGACCACCCAACCGGCTCCCACACCCTCGCCGCAGTCGCGCCTCTCCACCATGGAGCCGCTCCCTCACGGCGCCTCGAGCCGCCCGTGGTCTTGCCGCCGCCATCCGCACCATGCCGCCGCTTCGCCCTCTCCCGAGCTGTCGCCACCTCCCTGTGGTCGCCACCCTCCGCAACCTAGCTCCGCCGTCCCCGCCTCCCGTGTCTCCCTCTGTTGGCCGCTTCTGCACTGCCGCCTGCACAGATTCCTCTGCCCCTCCCCTGTTCCTTCTTTGAGAGCCAAGGAAGCAAAGAATGGGGATTAACTTGGGGAATTGGTGGCCCACTTGTCATAAGGCCTTGAGCTCCTCCCTTTAGGCTGCCAAATGGGCCCCCCCTCCCTGTTTTGATGGACTCGAGCCCCCTGTTCACATGGACTCGGTTCAGCACTATTCTGTGCACCCAACCCTCTCTCTCCCTTTTTAATTCCAGTTTAACCTTCGGAAATTCATATCTCCTCCATTTTAACTCCAAAAATTATGAAATAAATTTATAAAAATTCGTTAAATCAAGATCTTGCTAATAGCATAGGACTTGATTAATTTGGAGTTCATTTGTTTATTCTTGTGTATTTATTTGCTGTCTTTGCCGTTGTGTCTTTTTCCGGTATTCTCGCGTGATTAGGATTTGAAGACGCCGGAGACCCTCAAGTTGATCAAGACCAAGATTATCACGATCACCTTGCCCCTAATCAAGGCGAGTCAATACTTTGACCATATTGATCCTACATTTTATGCAAATTATATTCGTTTAAATTAGCAAAATTGCATGCTTTATTTCTTTATCAAATGTATGTTAAAGCTTAAGGTAGTTAATTACCCACTTGTTGATTACTTAAGTTAATATGTCATCCTTGATAACTTGAATCCATTAATCCTTGTCACCCTAGTAACTATATGGTAATACTAGTTATACGTTGTATTAGCGACATGCTAGTCTTGCTTAAATCTTCGGGTATCATCTCAATCATCATTTCCTCAACATAAAATGTTTTGGGTAGTCATTGGTGGTCCATTGGCTAAAGGTTGTGAAAATAAATTGGTTTACTCCTCAAAACCCTATTGCTAGTTCTATCTGGGCGGATCGTGAGGTGGTGGGTGCTCGGGGAGCACATGGTTGGTTGGCTTGTGGAATGAACCGCCCAGATAACCCTAAGGACTTAATCTTGTCACGACCTCCTGTGTTAAACAGTCTGCAAAGTGCAACTTGGCTTAGTAAAGTTATTAAACCTTGGAAGTCATCTCACTGGAGGGGAATGAAGAACGTACAAGTGCGGAGATACTCCGGCTTGGAAGGGACACCAAAATGGTGAAGTTACCAGCTGCGCTAGTCGTTGTGGCCGGGGCCAGCTGCGCTAGTCGTTGTGGTGAACATCCCGCACAACATATGGACGTAACCCCGTATGGGTGGAATGACGGAAGGGGCGAGATAGCTAGAAAGGTTACTGTGACGGTCGCCCAACTACATGACTACGGAATCATGTTGGGTAACAAATATGACTATCTCTTGTGGGTAAAGTGTGCAACCTCTGCAGAGTCTAAAACTGTTTAAACAGCTGTGCCTACGGTCATAGGCGGATATGGGAATCATAACTTGAGTTAGTTCTATTTCAAACAACTTTGTGGGTGGTATAAAAATGGTGGAAGGGCTCACCTAGCCCTATGTTGGATTTTTCCTGAGCCGTCGAGCTCAGTGGGTGTGGTCATTGGAGGCAGCTCCAATTAAAAGGATGCATCAGTAGAGTTTCCGCCGGATGGAATCTGTACTAAAATAATTATTGCACATGCTCTCTTTACCAAAATGCAATTTTGTTAAAAATGCTAAGTGATAGGACTTTGTAAGTATGATATTTGAAAAGTTGCTTTCGCAAATAAAAGAACCTGAGCTATACTTGTTAAGCCTTGCATGTATATAATTGCATTGTGTGTTGGCTCGCGAGCACGGTAGTAGTGCTCATTCTCGCTTCTCCCCCCAACCCTTCAGATAATGAAGACGAAGGAGACTACGCTTTCTACGATGGCCCAGGAGATGATGGACAAGACTACGATGAGGAGTAGTATAGTTCTGTAGTTTAGGTCTCGCCCAGTCTAAGTTTACTCGTTGGTACTCGCGTACAACTGATATTATCCAACTCTTGGTTAATATCCGTCGTACACAGGTTACCCCAGTCGCTTGCCTGTGTAAGATGAGCCCTACCTCGCCTTTTGCTTCCGCTGTAGTTTACGTTGCTCTTATGTGATGTAATCTATTTGGCCTGACCGGCCCCTTTTGTAAAACTCGACCCGACGTGGTCTATGTCACTCAGTTGGTTGTAATATTTAATATTTCAGTTCACACTTGTATGAATGATTCAGCAATGTGTACTGTGAAGTGCTAGCTACTGATCCAGGAAATAGCACAGTGATTTCACAGAGGATTTGGATTCTCGAAATCCGGATCCAACACGATTGCAGAATTAAAATGATGTTTTATTATTGCTTATCGTCAACACTAGTTTGGTCTGTCGTAGCATTGTACTAGCATTTTGTAGTAGTACGACATGTATGCAATCTTTTGCTTTCCTTTACTAATTGTGTAACAGTATTTGTGTTTTAGTTCAATGTTGACACACTATTTAGAAATGGTAATAAACTTCCCCAATTGTACGTAGTATGTTCTGTGAGATATCCATTTGTCCACCTGGGTTGGGAGTGCAATGGAGCCATTCAAGTTGTTGATGTTCCTTGTGTACTATGCATTTGATAATGTGATTTGAAAAGAGTTTTCTGTGTTGAGGATGATGGACTGAAAATTTATATGTAGCAGGCCAGCTGGGTAAAAATGCTAATAAAAATTGCTAATCATTCAAGACTGCTTTACACACCTTTGCTAGTTATTTTTTCCTTACCTTCTGTTTTTTCACCTTTGCGGACCACGTAAAAGCCCATGCCACGAGATTAAAACATCCTTTATACAAGAATACCATGTTGTTGCCGTTGCCGATGAGTTCTAACATCACAAAAAAAAAATCATTGTCTGAATATCTAAGATTTGAGCTTCTGGAATCACTCCCACACCACCCTTGTTGTTTTGTATAGTTTTTTTTTGTTTAATTTTGGAGAGCAATTTCGTTGTCGGCAGCTAAGGATGGATACTAATTCCAGTCCCCGTCGCCCCCCTGTGCTCCCTCACCGCCACCGTCGCGTGCCCTCTCCTGCCCCCGATGCCCTCTCCTGAGAGCAATTTCGTTGTCGGCAGCTAAGCTCTGTTCACTTATGCTCGAAAATAATACGATTCCCAGTTGATTTTACTTGAAGATTTGTCTGTCATTTGGAATAGTTCCTGGCATACTTTGCATAAAAAGGCTTTCCTTCCCTTCCGCTATAGCAATGTCCTACAATACATATCCTCACCTATACTGGTGGCAGCCTGTTTGTGTTTTCTTCTATATTAGGTTAGATGTGTAGATTGTTAGGCAATTAGTGATTTGGTTGCTCTGTGCCATCTCCTATCCAGGATGAACAAATTCGGATGAACTAAATACCAATTCTTTAGGTTATTATATCATGAAACCTCCATTATAGATGGACCCTCAGTCGTAATTTATTCATGTGCATAATTGTATTGTTCTCGTAGTCTGAGACCTCACCAATCCTTATTAGTTTGGGTGATTACCAGTTTATCACATTTTTGTTTTGTGCAACTCAGGAGGAATGTCATATATGATCAATAAGCAATTTACGGGCCTTTGCATTGTGCAATGCCTAGTGGTGACAATCGGCTCATTTGCTAATCTCACTCTCGATCTCCCATGGTTGTCTCGGTTGCATCTTTTTATTTGTGTTGTTGTTGAAGTCCAGTCTCTTGAGCACAAATGGATTCTCTCTCTGTCCCTGTCATGCCGAAGTTTGAAACAAGGATAGATCCACCAATTCTTTTTGAAGGGTAAGGATCAAGGAAAAAAACCGGCCGGTTACCGGAGGTAACCGGAAAAACCGGCCGGAACCGGTAGAAAAAAAACCGGCCGAAAAATTTCAAATTTAAATTTGAATTTATGGCTGCATAATGGACTTTCTAGGTTGGTTTAGACCTTTTTATGCTAGATTACATATTGTACGAGCTAAATATGCTTGAATTATTGTATGAGTAAGTCCCGGGAGGTTTTTTGGACTTGGAAAGCACATTGGATGCTCTTCCCCCATTGTTGCGACTTGGATACCTGGTTGTAGTTGCAGGGAGAGGAGAGGAGGGGAGGAAAAGTAGGTAACAGGAAACATTTTCTAATTAATATTTGCATTATTCCAATTGCTAATTACCAATAACCGGTTTTCTGTTTTTTCCGGTTTTGGTTCCGGTTTTTCCAGTTTTGGGTGGTAACCGGTTTTCAAAATCCTCAATTCAAAATTTAGTTTTCAAACATTATCCGGTTTTTCCGATATTAAATTTGGTCACCGCACGTCACGATTGTTTTTTCCACGTGTTAAGGATTTGGTTCCTTGGTAAGGATAGCAAGCTGATATCTACAAACAAGGGCAGCAGCTCTTCTATAACCCAAGAACTTGTGCTGGGTTTTGCTACAGCTACACGGATAACATGAGAGGCATCATTTGTTTCACACAGAGCGTAAACACAAGATATTTTATACACTTTATTAGCACATTTTCTTTCACATGTTTGGATCCTTCTGGTAGTAGATGTATGGTTCAGACGATATCGATTGTTTCCGATTTTATACTTTTATGATAACACACTGTAGAGTTGCTACATTGTTTTTAATCATTTAGAACTCCAATCCTCTGCAACTTGGTTCCCTTTTTCTGTTACTTTCTAGCTGTAAATCTTGCCCAAGAGTAATACTCTCAATTGTACAAGCTTTAGTTTCAGAGAATATAGAAGGTAGTAGCTCATTGAAAATTTGAATGCAAATAGTCTCCGCCCATCTTGGAATTTTTTGTGGTGTTGAATGATTGGTACAATGGTGATATTTTTGTCCATGGTGTTCAAATCCATCCTGAGCCAATGCCTAGTTGTGATAACTTTGTTTATATATAGTATTCATCAGATACAACTGTTACTGGTCAGTGCAAATGCTATGTTTTTTTGCATTCGGGCGGTAGAACGTTGAGTTGAAGATTGTCTTAAGTGAAGTAAGTTGAACAAGACTGTAGTTTGATTTAATTTGAAAACATTGGATTGTAGTTTGATTTAATGGTGAAAACCATAGATGCAAATTGGAAAAAGGCAGCACACACAGATAAGTAAATGCATTTTAATAAAACTGTAGAGATGGAGAACAAGTGTTTAGCTGCACAGAGGACATAGTCTGACATTGAAATCTTCCTGTCCGTTTTCTCACCTTTTTATTGCTTCTGTATTCTTCTTTGATAACTAAGGGTGCATGTCTCACGACCAAGTCTCAATCGCAAATTGTAATCGTGTTGTGCAGGAGGCGCCGTCGGAAGTCGATGACCAGATGTCGCGGTTGATGAACTGAAGGAAGAAACACCGAAGAGAAGAGTCGCCGAGAGATAGATTGATAGGAGTAGGTAGAGAGCAGAGGAAGGGAGATTGCATAATTTTCTTGTTATTCCTTTAGTTGATGCGGCCGGTCCTTTATATTACAGGAAACAGCTCATAACAAGAATATATATCAAACTCTATATTCCTAATTCAAACCGAGATACAAACCAATCTCTGCTTTCCTATTACAAACCGAACTTTCCCATTGTAAACCGAACTCAACTTTCCTAACGCCAATATATTCTATGAGCTAACGTAAACGTATTCTACTGGTATTCTGAACCTTCCAGTTCGCACGCTCCTATTATCGGACGCAGCACATGATGTCCGGTAACAGCTGCGTTGCTACTATCCCGAGAAAGTCCAACATCAACTGCTTCTGTGGTTGCGCTGCTAGGATGCTTGCTCTGCGACATCGATCTGAGAATCAGACATGACATCTCCCCGCTCCCCTCGAAACAAATTCATTCTCAAGCCGAACGCAATGAAAACGACACTTGAAGTTGTCGGCTGTAACCCAAGATGTTTCAGAATCAGAAAGATCATGCCATTGGACCAGTAACTCCCACACACCTCGAGCTTGGTGAGAGCGCACAATCTTCTGAGATGTGGGTGTAAGACGACCATAATGAAGCTCAGGCAACAGTGGTGTGCTATCTGTGGCGAGCCACAGAAAGGCTTGGGAAGATTGACGTGAAAAACATCATGTATCTTAGCACAAGCCGGAAGCTCCAATTTATATGCCACTGTACCTAGGAACTGAGTCTAGCTCAGTTGGTGGGGAGGTGTGGGTGTACACCCTCACCACCCAGGTTCTAGTCCTCTTCTAGGCGAATTTGGGTGCCTATTTGGCTGTGTGCATCCTTAATTGGTGCAGAGGCCGGGAGTTGTTACTTCCTTTCTAAAGAAAAAAATATGCCACTGTACCTATACGAGCGAGAACCTTGTAAGGCCTGTAGAAGCGAGGTGCCAACTTGCGATGAGCTTTGAGGGTGATGGTAGGTGCTGAATGGTGTTGTAAATGAAGCCAAACCCATTGGCCAATCTCAAAGTGCACTGGTTGATGCTTTGCGTTGTAATGTCGCTTATAAAACTGTTGAGCAAGAAGCAGGCGGTCGTGGACATCTGCCAACAACTGATCGCGGTCGGTAATAAGATGATCCACTGTAGTTACCCAGGCTATGCCATCGTAAGGCCAGAGTGACGGAGGGTCTTGGCCATAGATCACCTTGAAAGGCATATTGCGTAGGGAAGACTAAAAGGACGTGTTGTAACAGTACTCAGCCCAGGGAGGCTAGTGCATCCACTAATGAGGTCGGTCACCTGTAAGACAACGCAAGTACACGGCAATGATCTTATTGGCTGATTCGGTTTGACCGTCTGATTGTGGGTGGAAGGCGGGGCTAAGGTTGAGCTTGACGCCGGCCAAAGTAAAGAGCTCCTTCTAGAAATGACTGGTGAAAATCGGATCCCGATCGCTAACAATGGAACATGGAAACCCGTGAAGCCGAACCACTGCTTCAAAGAAAACTCGTGCCACCGACTCGGTTGTGTATGGATGTGAGAGCGGCAGAAAGTGAGCGTACTTGGAGAAGCGATCAATGACGGCGAGAATGACAGAATTGCTGTTGACATGAGAAAGGCCTTCAATAAAATACATCGAGATATCATCCCAAATACGAGAGGGTACCTCCAATGGCTGCAGCAAACCAGCTGGTTGTAATTGTTCGACTTTGTTCCATTGACAGACCACACAATTGTTGACGAAGTCCTGGACGGCGCGTTTCATCCATGGTGTGTAGAAATCTGCCCAGAATCGGTTGAGTGTTTTTTGTACGCCTTCGTGACCGGCTGTGTGCACTGTCTCTAGGATTGAATCAAGCCAAGGTGAGGCCAGCGAAAGATAAACTTTGTGTGCGTACATTACGATACCATCAGCAACACTCCAAGGTGTCGAAAGCTGGCCGGACTCAATTTGAGTTCAGGTAGAGGCTAAGACGGATGTGCCAACCATTGCTTTGCGAAGATCCTCAAAGATGGTGAATGTAGGAGATGAAATCGCATGTAGAGAGGCCGACTCGGCGTCATGTATGGACAATGTGTCGGCCACCACGTTCTGTTTGTCCGATTTGTAATCCACCCAAAAATCATAGCCAAGAAGTTTGCTAACCCAATGGTGTTGCGGGATTGTAGATAGTCGTTGATCAAGGAGAAACTTCAAGCTATAGTGATATGTTCGTACGAGGAAAGAGCGCCCCCACACGAATGGTCGCCAATGCCGGGCGGCTTGTACTAACCCAATAAGCTCCCACTCATATGCGCCAGCTTTGCATGTCGAGGTGCAATAGAGTGACTAAAAAAAGCGACAGGACCGCCACCTTGGTGAAAAACGGCCCCGATCCTTAACACTAAAGCGTCGCACTCGATGATGAATTCTTTGGAGAGATCCGACAATTGTAAGACATGTGTGGAGGAGAGGGCGTCCTGCAGGGCAGCGAAGGCCGCCATTGCCTCAGGCGTCCACCAAAAAGCTTCTTTCTTGAGCAAGCTTGTAAGAGGCTCGACGATGGTTCCAAATCCACGTATGAACTTTCGGTCGTACCCAGCGAGGCCGAGGAATCCGCGCAAAGCCCGAATCATCTGCGGTGTAGGCTAGTCGAGCACCGTCTGGACCTTTTGTGTATCCATGGCAACATTGTTGCTGCTGATGATGTGACCGAGGTAGCCCACAGATGTTTCCCCAAAGAGACACCTGTACCGCTTCAGAAAGAGTGTGTGCTGTTGAAGTAGACGAAGCACCGCTCAAACATGACGCAAGTGGTCCATCCATGTAGTGCTGTAAATGACAATATCGTCAAAAAAGACAAGCACAAACCGGCGTAAGTATGGTCGAAGGACATCGTTTATGCGGGCTTGGAAAGTAGCTGGCACATTTGTGAGGCCAAAGGGCATGACAACAAATTCAAAAAGCCCTTCATGTGTGCGGAACACTGTCTTCTCGACATCCGGTGGATGCATGCGCACTTGATGGTACCCAGAGCGAAGGTCAAGCTTGGTGAAATACTTGGTGCCCCGTAGTTCGTCAAGGAGTTCGTCCACAACAGGAATTGGGAATTTATTTTTGACTGTCTTGTCATTGAGCGCACGGTAGTCGACGCAAAATCGCCAAGTACCATCACGTTTCTTCACCAATAACACCGGCGAGGAGAAAGGCGGTGTACTTGGCCGAATCAGTCCATGGTGCGCCATCTCCGCACAATGTTTCTCCAGTTTGTCTTTGAGCAGCTGCGGGTATCGATATGGCCACATCACCACTGGCACTATCCTGGGAAGCATGTGTATGTGGTGACTGCGAGCTCGGTTTGGGGGCAACCTGCTGGGTTTAGAAAAAATGTTGGTGAATTCTTCGAGCAGCTCTTCCATGAGATTACCAATGCATGCAAATGTCTGGGTAGGCATTGGTTTGCTACCTAATCCGTGCCAGGTAACCTTGTGGTCGCCATGCCAAAAAGACATCGTCTTGGTAGAGAGGTCCCATAAGATGGGTCCTAAGATCTCAAGCCTTTGCACACCAAGGACTAGATCAAACTCGTCGAGAGGAATCACGTAGCAGTCAATCTTGAATTGCTCGTTGCCCACCTCCAAAGGTAGGCTGCGCCCAAGACACGAGCTCCCAACGCGGTCTCCATTGGCAACTGTGACCTGTATGTCGTGGTGTGCCTGAAGTTGAATGCCCTCACTGTGTACTGTCGCCTAACTGATGAAATTGTGAGTAGAGCCGATGTCGAGGAGGGCCGTGAGGGTAGCCCCAGCTAGGCACACGCTCATCTGCATGGTGCGGCTGGAGCGGGGCTGGATTCCAGTAATGGCGTAGAGGGAGATGGTCGGGTCATCTTCGTGGTAGTCGTCGTCGGTGTTGTCATCGGTACCGGACGCTAGCAGCAGGAACAGGCGCTTGCAGCGGTGGCTGGGGACAAACCGTTCATCGCAACTGAAGCAATGTCCCGCCTCTCGGCGAGTTGCCATCTCTTCTGGTGTAAGAACGCTCCGATGCATTGGGGGTGGCCGCGGGTTTGTAGTCTGTCCCTCGGTCGGAGGCACCCTCGGGGGTGGCCCCAATGCTACTGGTGTGTTGATGGCTAGCGTCTTTGCTCCAGCTTGTGCAGGCGCCCGCGGTGGAGGTGCTGTTCAGATTGGCGGTAGTGTGGCCAATGCGTCGCTCGTATGCTTGGGCAAGAGCCATGGCCATCTGAAGACTGGCAGGGTTCTGGAGCTCGACATTGGTCTTGATTGACTCGACCAAGCCCAGGGTGAAGAGTTGTACTTGCTGTCATGGTTGGAGGTTGTCTACTCGGCACAAGATCGCCAGGAACTTGCGTTGGTATTCTTCCACGGTTCTTGTCTGATGAAGAGCTTTTAGCTCACCGAGTGGATTGTGGCGAATTGACGGTCCAAAACAAAGTTTGATGTAGTCCTTGAAATTGCATCAGTTCGGCTCGCCCTCGTCCCGTTCTAGCTGGAAAACCACTGCTGAGCAACTCCTGTTAGATGGTATGATGCGAGCCATACCCGGTCCATCTCCGGCGTCTTCTGTCGTCAAAAGAATTGCTCACAATGCTGCAGCCATCCCAACTGATCATCTTGTCCAGTCAGTGATAACGTGGTGGTTGGGAGCCGTCATTGCGGATGTTTGGTGTGATGCTCGATGCGGAAGTGCCCAGCGGTGGAAACAGGAAGCCGTCTCCAGTCTTCTTTTCCAACGATGATACTCGGTTATGCATGCCGGTGACCAGCCTTGTAATCGTGTTGTGCAAGAGGCGCCATCAGAAGTCGAT
Source organism: Phyllostachys edulis (assembly GCA_036346405.1). Taxonomy (NCBI): domain Eukaryota; kingdom Viridiplantae; phylum Streptophyta; class Magnoliopsida; order Poales; family Poaceae; genus Phyllostachys; species Phyllostachys edulis. The sequence continues at coordinate 22,225,329 of CM070566.1, forward strand.
GACCAGACGCCGTGGTTGATGAACTGAAGGAAGAAACACCGAAGAGAAGAGTCGTCGAGAGAGAGATTGGATAGGAGTAGGTAGAGAGCAGAGGAAGGGAGATTACATGATTCATGCTGTGTGGATATGTTGGTTCATGCTGTTAATATGTACGTTTGGTCGGTCCCTTCGAGGCTAGAATGTAGTGGTGGTCCTCAATGTTGGAAATATGCCCTAGAGGCAATCATAGAGATGATTTCATTATGTTCATTATATTGGATAATATGTTATCTTGTTCCTAGAATAATATTGTTAATATTGATTATCAAGTATGTGACTTGATTGTGAAACTCTATATTTCTGCGATAATTATTCTTAAACGTTCCCTGGTCGGAAATATATGAGGACATATATGAATAGACTAGCATATGTATTGGTTGATGACTATGTTTCACGAGTCATAGATATGGAGATATCAAACCAATAATATGGACACATGTTAGAGAACATGATGTTGGATTAGACCCACCTTGAGACACTATTGAGATTGTTATGATTCTATGTGTCATTAGTTGGTCTCAAGCAATGATGATGTATAATCCTTAGACACGAGATCAAGATGGTTTCCTACATGTGTAATAGCACTCTTAGGGGTTGCCAAACGCTACTCCGTAACTGGGTAGTTATAAAGGTAGCTTTCGGGTATGCTATGAAACATGCAGAGGAATGTGACTGGTCAGATATAGGATTTGCCCCTCCTAATATAACAGGAGAGATGTCTCTGGGCCCCTCGTTGTGATCGGATAAGGAAAGTGCATGGCCGTGCCACTAGTGGTCGAAGTGTTCGACCACGTAAAGTTATCTGACACTCGATCGAGAAAATATTGAACAGTCCATGGATAACACCACATCTCACCTGGAGTTCAACCAAACATCGTGAGGCAAAGGGAGTATACACGAGTAGGTCGCTTAGTTCGACGATTCTGGTGATCGTCGATGGAGATACGAGCTGGTCGAGATCGGTCGAACGTAATCACAGAGTGGTCGTAACCTGGTCGTAACGAGTTACAAACTGGTTGTGACCACATACGAACTGGTCGTATAGAGATAGGACCTAGTCGTAAGTGATGAGGACCTGATCGTAGATCATATTGCATTAAGGTTCGTCCGATATAATTTGTGTGTATTCGGGAATCGCTATATTCTGCTAGGAGCCGCTACGACTAGTGATCGGAAAGGGTTTCCGAGTCACAACCGATTACGCATGAACCTACAAGGTCACACACTTAATGGGTTGGAACAAACCAGTACGAATACGATTCGTAAACGTGTTCGGATAGGATCCGTCACGAACACTATATAAGGAGATGCATGAGGCTGTTAGAAGGGGCGCGAAAAACACCACCAAAACCCTAGCCGCCATCTTCCTGAGAGCTCTGCCATGTGACTTGGTGCTAGCACACCGGCGTATGGTTGTTCCTTCCCTGGACGTGTGGATACCGTAGAGGCGCTACTACGACTGTTGCGCTTGAGGACGATCCGCGATCTTTACAAGGAACTGCAGACGTTACTAGAGGAGACGATCGACTTGCGAGGACGCTGGACGATCGACTACGACCATTGCATTGACTTGCTCGACGTTGGACGATCGACTACGACCACTACATCGACGCGCTTTTCGTTGGACCAGGCTGCTCCAACTCTTCTTACGCTGCTCTGCGCGTCTGGTGGTAACGATCTGTGATCATCTACTTGCTTGGCTTCCTGGTTTGCGTGGTAAAAATTTTGTTTATAGCTATCGTAGCCTACCCACGACCCTACACTCAATACGTGTTTACAAATTTTGTTTGTAAACAGGGTCCAAGGGAAAGCTGTAAATGGTGAACAGAACAGCCCCTGCATCAAGCAAATGAAGCTTAAAATAGTCTGACAAAAGAAACAAAGAAGTGAAAGCATCACTGATCGAAAGATTAAAACTGAAACACTGTAAAAGATCATACAGGTGCAAAACACCGTCAACCGCGAGCAATGACTCTTCTTCAACGATGTTTTCTTCATTACGAGGCTTGCACAATATGAAGGGTATATGACATACATCCACACATGAATAACAACTTTGTTTGAACGCTGAATCTTCTTCTGAAAACAAGTTTTATCTTTAATTTTGCTAAATCATCCAAGAGAGTGCTGCTATTGCTCACCCAAACTTCATATGGGTGTAGTTGATTTACGTCATTCGATCTTCATAACAGGAAAACTTCGATCAAACAACCCTCTTCTAAACATTTTCTCCGCACCAGTACACAATAGCTGCTGCAGATTGATGTTCCTTTCCAGGAAATTGCATATCCCAGAACGCAACATTTCAACTCAGAACAGAAGATTGCCTGGTTTCCTACTATAACTTGAGCCAGTGGTTTGCCCTAACATGGGATTCATAATTAGAATAGAATGATAAAATATTATGACTTTATTGTTCTATCAATAAAGTACTATATTTCACAAAATACGTAAAAAAATCATAACCTTGAAGTTACACATCGCAGTGATGAATTTGTATTGCACAAATTCTTGTGCACAAGTAGAAGTAGGATTTTGCTGTTAACAGAGCATGCGGGATCATGGTTTTTGAACTCCAAGAAAACAACTCTCCTTGAGAAGTCTTCAGGGATGGAGGAGATGAAGATCTTCTGTGGCCACCATTTTGGAATTCGAGAAGATAATTTTGTGTAGATACAGAAAACTGCAGTCCCCTCGAAAGAAGTCATGTTTACTTACATGCACCGTAAATTTATCTTTCAGCTGTTGTGAATCTCATCTTCCACCTCTTCCTGATATTTCATACTAATCTCTGCGTGATCCTCACTCCCTTCCATGCTCCCTTCCATGCTCCCATTGCCCTGAAACCGGTGTGAGGCCCCTCCCCCATGCCCTTGGATTCAGGTGGGTAGAAATATGTGGAGACGGGTAGGGGCCTCCCCCAAAGCCCTCCCTCGTAGAATTTATATCTGTGGATTTTAATTTGCAGATGCCTGCGATGGTGATTGGACAAATTCCTGGCAAATGCCTCTGTTGCCTCCACCTCTTGAGCCCTCGCATCCGTACAGTCGATATCAACAAGGAGATGTTTGAGGGAAGGGATGTGCTGGAGGCCTAGAAAGCAATCACTGCATGGAGATCCAACATCTCGTGCTACAAGCAAAAAAACGAACTTTTCAAGCTTTGGCATAGCCCCAACCTCAAACACTAATGGCCCCATTCCAATATTACAGGGCCCGAACTTAAACTCTTTCAAACATTGGAATCCACTGCTGGAGATGACGAGACTTCCTTTGGGGGCTACTGCTTTTGTCCATAGGATGAGAGCTAGGAGAGAAGGCAAGCCCCCAAGGATCCCGAGAACTTCCTCTCCCACAGGATTAATATTGATTTCCAGGTTGGTGATGTTAGAGAGCGAGGCCACCCACCCTGGAATTCTTGGAAAACAATAACCTGTGTACATCCCAAAATATTGAAGGAGACAAGGAGGAGGCGACCAAGAATCCAACAAGAAATCTAGAGAGCACCCATTTTGATCATCACATTGAAGGTGCAGACGGCGAAGTTTGAATCTGCACAGCCTACTGATGGATGAAACAAAGCTATCCGTGTAACTTTTCTGATCGTTGTATGTATCACTATGTCATGGGCCAACATTATTGTTCACGCATGAACAGTAATCACCCGCAATTATTAGAAAAGATTTATTATTTAGGAATCTATCTATTAGGTGTTTGGTATTATCTATTAGTTAGGCAAATTATTATTAGATTGGATTGTTAGAGATAAGTTTCTTTATAGATTATTTCTTAGGGGTTAAGTCGGATCGTCCCTATAAAAGGGAGAGTATGTATCCATTATCAAGCAAGAAAGAAGAATTAATCTAGTCTCCCTCCCAAGGTTCTATCATCCCAATCTATAGTCAAATTTCTCATCTCACAAAGCCGACGCCGTCCAGCCTTCTTCCTAGCGGTGTTTACCCCCTATGATTTAAGGATCATTACATTTGGTATCAGAGCAGTCGATCTCTTCCCACGACTTCTGCTACCATGGTTATGGCGACAGATCAGACCATCAGACTTACCGCCGAGTCGTTGGCTATGATAAAAGCTAACGCCAACAAGATGGTCATGAGTACCAACGACAACGACAAGAAGATGGTGGTCATTTTCCTCGATATGCATGCTACTTTAGAGAAGATGATCGCGGATCAGAAGGAGAAGAAGGCGCAACAAGAGGCGGCGGCGTTTCCAGCTACCACAGTGACGCTGTCGGAACTTGTCGCGCCACTACTGTATCCTGCCATGGTGTCGTCGGTTCGTCGCGTCCTGCCGAAATGCGTTGTGGCAAGCTGCGGCAAGCTAAGGTTGTTGTCATACTTGCCACAGCAACCGGTGAGTTTGGCGCAACCGTGCGTGGAGGCAATGTTCTTCAAGAACTCATGTTGCCATCGCAACCTCTCATCAACATGGGGTCACCTAGAGCTTCAGCCATGGCCGCCACCACAACTCGAGGACGAGCTGTCGCGAAAGGAGGGGAGTAGTTGTCATGGGCCGACATTACTGTTGACGTGTTACTGTTCACACGTGAACAGTAACTGCCCGCAATTATTAGGAAAGATTTATTATTTAGGAATCTATCTATTAGGTGTTTGGTATTATCTATTAGTTAGGCAAGTTATTATTAGATTGGATTGTTAGAGATAAGTTTCCTTATAGATTATTTCTTAGGCGTCAAGTCGGGTCGTCCATATAAAAGGGAGAGCATGTATCTATTATCAAGCAAGAAAGAACAATTAATCTAGTCTCCCTCTCAAGGTTCTATCATCTCAATCTATAGTCAAATTTCTCATCTCATAAAGCCGACGCCGTCCAGCCTTTTTCCTGACAGTGTTTACCCCCTATGATCTATGGATCATTACACACTAACACACCAATGAATCCCAAGATATCTTAGTTCAGTCAAACTGCCTAGCTCTCGCAAAGAAGTTGACCCGATGCTGTTGTCGACTTTCATACTGTAAAGATACTGCAATGCTCTCATATTTCCGTGGACATCAGCACGTAAGAACATCAACTTTTTCAGCCGAACAATACTCTTGGGTAATTCTTTTATCTCAGTCCCTATTAGCTCTAATGTCTCAGGGCTTGTTTGGATGTCCCAATCCCGGCCGGGATCCCGGCCTAATCCCAGGGATTAAAAGGCCCAGGGAAAAATTTCCCCGCCCCGTCGAAAGATCCGTTTGGATGACAAAGGGAAATGGATTCCCTAGCTCATTCCCCGTCGTTTCCACGGGGAAATAAACAGCGAGCGATGACCCCGGGATTTTTTCTCCAGTCGCAACGCGACGCCGCACTCATCTCTCCTCTCTCGACTGCCGCCGCCGCCGCCGCATGCCTCCCTCCCTCGCGGCCTCGTCTCCCTCGACCGCCTCCGCCTCCCCACGTCGGGCCTCCACCTCCGCCTTCCTCGACCGCTTCCGCCTCCTCACGTCGGGCCTCCGCCTCCCTCGACCGCCTCTGCCTCCGCCTCCCCACGTCAGGAAAACTCCCCGCGACAGGCGACCGCGACCGCCTCCGCCTCCCTCGACAGCCACGACCTCCGCCTCCCTCGCTCGCTACCATCTCCACCGCGTGCTTCCTCCTCCGGTCCTCCCACATCTCGTGGGGCACGACGCCTACTCCGGGATTCCTGCGACGCATCGTCCTTCTCCGGCACGATGGGTCATCGGTTGTTGTAAGATTCGCCTCATCTTCCTTCCTGCTCCTCGTCCTCGTGCTCTTCTTTCACAGATCTGGCGCAAAAGACTGAAAAGTTGTGATATTCGCAGGTTTCAGCATTTGTTGAGAGGGAGAATGAATTCAGATTTCTTGCGGTGGGTGACCAATTCACTGCATGCTAACTGATTTGGAATTTAGATGTGGAATTGGAATTCAGATTTCTTGCGGTGAGGTTTGGAATCGTAGGTTGTGTATGCTAGGCAGCACCATTCATTAGAACTGAGCCACTGAGAGGTCCCTTCTGTCTTCAATGGAAACATATTCAATTGTGCTCATCTTTACAGTCCAATAGACCAATAGATCGAGTTGCAAGACATGATTTTAGGAAATTTGCTTACTGCTGTTTTTTTTCCTAGACTAGTTTATGATTGCTTTAAACTGGACAATATCCTATTTGCTAATGCTAAATTAACAGGTTGAGGAACAAGTAAATGAAAAACAAAACAGAAAAAGAAAAGGAGTCAGTACAAACCTGACCAGCAGGAAAGCTCAACATGGTGAGATGCACTGATTCCTTTTCTTTCTGAATTGCTTGTCTAATTGTTTGCACTTATCCATCTTGGGTGTAAGAGTGTGCATGTGTGTGCATCCGCAAATGTCCACGTTTCGGGGGTTCAAAATAATGTTTTGTCAGGCTAACCTTTACACACTGTTTCATAATGTGTTTGGAACTTTGAATGAATCCCACAAATGCAGAGATAAGCATGTGACAATTTTATACACCCTGACCTGTTCTTTGGCAGGAATTGATCATTGGAAGAGATTGAGTAATGAATGATATGGAACTTCCATATACTTTTCGAACGAGATCCAGTACCTTTTTTAGCAGAGGAGTCACTTGTAGGCTCATTTGGGATACAAGAATTTTATAAGTTTTTTTTATATAGATTGCACTGGTTTTTTTTATACAAAATTTCAATGAAATCCATGTGTTTCAAAACAAGCTTCCAGTACTCTCTGTAAAACATCTACGTTTGGGATTGTATATTTGATTTGGCTGCTGCAAGTATACTGTTAGTTCTGTGTTGTATCTGAATTTTATGTTTTTTTTTTGAAATTTTTTTCATGGTCGGGATTTTTATTCCTGTTGTTCCCAAACGACAACAGGGATTTTATTCCCGAGCGGGAAGATTTTCCCTTGGAGTTGAAGGGGATTTCATATGCCCTTAAAATCCCTCTAAGAGATTTTCTTCTCTAGGATTTTGCCCCCTAGCATCCAAACAAGCCCTCGAGTTGTTGTAGTTCCCCCTATTTGGTCTGGAAGCTTGCTGATGCTTACATAAAATAGCCCCAGGTATTTCAACAGGAACAATCTCCCTATATCATCAAGATAATGATTTTCCAACTTATCATTCGATTCTATGTAAATCACCCTGAGAGAGGTGGCATATGTTTTGCCGACCCATAAATATCGAGTGATCGTGCTTTCGAAAAAACCATTGTTGATGGTATCATAATATCTTCTTGACGGCGAAAATCTAGGGACAGTCGACGAACCTTATCTTGTTGCCCTTAAGTGAATATTTTTACCAAATGTGATAAAAATTTCTTCGATTGACTTAGATACAATGAGATCAAGAATCATATCATGAACTCGGCAAGCTTCAGCTTGACCATCATATAGAATGTGTCGTGGTATGGTCATGCTCCTGTTGATTAGCTCATTAAAATAGCACTCTCCAACTTCCACCAAATTTCCCCCAACTGCTGCAGTGATGAACCCTTCGGCCATCCATCTCCATATCAAATTACACTTCGCTAATCGAAAATCTTCTGGATATACACTGAGATATAGTAAGCATGTCTTCAAATAGTGGGGAAGGTCGTTATAACTAAGAGAGAGAATCCTTTGCATGTTGCTTACACTGGGAACGTCTTCATGTGCTGAGCCAATAGAATTCAAACACCTTCCCCAGTGCTCTTTCGTGCATGGTTTATCAGCCAACAAGCTTGCAATACTAATGATTGCCAAAGGTAGACCACCACATTTTCTTAGGATTTCACTGGATACCTCTTTTAATTCAGAAGGACGGTGATCTTCAGAACCAAATATTCTTTTGAAAAATAACTTTTCGGCGTTAACGTCACTTAGTGATTTCATTTCGCAAACATTATGGTAGTCAGGAGAGCAACATGACTTCGCTACAGAAATGCTACGTGGTGTTGTTAATATTCTGCTGGAGGATATTTTCAAGCAGAGCACTTCTGATTGTTGGCCAAACTGATGCGCTCCAGATATCATCAATAACGATAAAATACCTATTTTATATTTTACAAAACAAGTATGTTAGGAAATATACAAAAATTCGTGGTTAGCAGATATATACATTACTCAAGGATCGAATTGATGGACATGAACATGCATTAAGGAAACAAAATACTTGATGGACATGAACAGCCAGTGAGGACACACAAATGGAGAGGCAATTCTTTCGGCAAAATTCAAGAGTCTCCGGCATGGTCTCAAAATTTGGAGTAAGAATATCTCTCAACTTTCTAGATTAATCTTGAACTGGCAATTCAGTTATTACCCTTATGGATAATCTGGAAGAGCAAAGATCCCTAGATAGACCGAAATGGAACTTCCATAACATTAATTATCAAGAGACACATACTTAGACTCTTGCATTACAAACAACTATATCGGGGAAAAAGGTGCACTATTCGTTGGGTTAAGTTCGGAGATGAGAATACAAAATTCTTTCATGCCATAGCTACAAAACAGTATAGAAGGAACACTATTACACAGTTGTCCATGGAATTGAAACATATCACAATGGAAAGGCAGTTATTCTTTGGCATTCATTTAAAGATAGACTAGGGACTTTGGCCAATACTGAAATGCTTTTCAATTTATCAGAATTAATTGCCCCAGTTCAGGGATTGCATATCTTGATAGAAAGACTTACTCATGATGTGATCCACAAAATAATAAAGGAATTCCCTATTGATAAATCGCCAAGGCCGGATGGTTTTAATGGACTCTTTATCAAAAAATGATTTCTACAAGCAATGTGAGGACTTCTATAAAAATAAGATTCAGCTCTATAGTGTATCAATAATTGACATGTTACTTTAGTGCCAAAAAAAGTCTCCCCTGAAAGTGTAAATAATTATAGACCTATTTCACTTTTGAATTCCTCACTCAAGTTACTCACAAAGATATTGGCGGATATACTACAGCGGATCATTCTACAAATTGTTCATAAAAATCAATATGGATTTATCAAAACAAGAATGATTCAAGATTGTCTTGCTTGGGCCTATGAATATATCCATCAATGTCGGCAATCAAAAAAGGAAATTATTATTCTAAAGCTGGACTTTGAGAAAGCCTTTGATACGGTGGAGCACAGTACTATCATCCAAATTTTGCAAAATAAAGGTTTTGATAATAGATGGATTACCTAGATAAAAAATTTACTCAGTTCTGGAACATCCTCAGTTTTATTAAATGGAGTACCAGGGAAATGTTTTCAATGTAAGAGAGGAGTGAGACAAGGTGATCCTCTCTCACCACTTCTCTTCGTTCTTGCAGCGGATCTCCTCTAGACAATTATAAATGAAGCACATAGAAGGAATCTCCTCAATATACCAATCCCATTAACAACATATGGGGGTTTTCCTATAGATCAATATGCGGATGATGCCTTGGTCATTATGGAAGATGATGCAAGACATTTATTTTGTTTGAAGGGTCTATTGACTTCATTCGCTTCTTCCACAGGACTGAAAGCCAACTATAACAAGTCATTTATAGTGCCCATTAATGTCACTGATGACAAAATATCTACCCTGGCAAACACAAATTTGGATGTCAAATTGGTACTCTTCCTTTCACTTATTTGGGTTTACCGCTGGGAATAACACGGCCAAGAGTACATGATTTTTCGCCATAGACTGATTGAGTAGAGAGAAGACTATCTAGTTGCGTAGCTTATCTCTCTTATGGAGGGCGATTGACAATGATCAACTCGGTACTCTCCCACTCCCAACTTTTTACATGTGCTCACTCAAGATCCCAATGACGGTCATTAATAATATTGATCGAGCTCGAAGGCACTGTCTTTGGGGGGAGGGGGGGTTCAGATTTAAAAGCAAAAGTGGAAATCTAGCCACATAGAATTTGGAATGCAAACCAAAAAACAAAGCGGGTCTTGGAGTTCTTAATTTACAAACACATAATGATGCTCTCCTAATAAAGAATCTACACAAGTTCTACAATCACCATGTTCTTCTATGGGTGAAGCTGATCTGGGAAAGGTATTACTATGGGAATAATTGGTGCTAGTACATCAGTGTTATTCTGGTTGGATTTTTGGAATTCTAACCTTTACCGTTGCAAATATCCAGTGCTATTCACCTTTGCTAAAAACCAACAAATCTCGATGGTTAATCTACTCCAAAATCAAGGTATAAGAGGACAGTTCCACCTACCTTTGTCTATTGAAGCATTTGAGGAATATAATATGCTTAAGGAAGACATTAGGCATTTTCTTCCAATTAATAATTGCCAAGATAGTTGGACATACATATAGGGCTCAACACAATATTTATCTCAAAGATACTACAAGTTCTCTTTTAATACTCTCATGTCATCTCAGTCACTCAAATCGATTTGGAAAAGCATATGTGCTATGAAACTTAAGGTTTTTTGCGTGGCTACTTTTAATGGACAGACTGAACACAAAGACATGCTACGCAGACGACATTATAATATTGAGGATGATTAATATTGTGTCCTATGTCCAGATAGAGAGGAAGAAACTCTACACGACTGATGTTCAATTTAAAGTGGAAAGAACGGGATTAATCTTCAATTCTATGTTCTATTTGGAAATCTTAATTTTGGTCGCATGGCTTATTAGGAAACAAAGGAATAGCAAAGTGTTTGAGAATATCATGCCGAATATTATTAGTTGGAAAAATCTTTTTAAGAGTGAACTTGCTCTGCATGTGCACAGAGTCAAAGAAGATCATAGACAGCCTTTTTTGATTTGTTGCAAACAATTGTTTGAGGTTCTTTGCCCCTAGTGGGTTGTAATCTTTTGTTTTCTTTTTACCCTATACATAAAACGTTTTTTTAATGTTTATTAATATATATACAGTAGGGGCTCCCTTACTGTTCCTCGTCAAAAAAAAAACTTGATGCAGATAGTGCATATAAGACATGTCTAAAGCGGTAAATATTAATAGATCTCTAAACAGTAAGTAGGACTATGTGGTAACCAAAATAGGGATATGACAGCAGAAATTATGTTGAACAAGATTATCATGGAAAGGTTTGTACTACCTTTTATCATATTGAGAAATTCCAGTTCGTTGATGAGCTGCTCCTCGTCACATGCTTCTATGCCTGGATAGTACTTTCTCCCTGTTACATCACTGAGTATTTTCTTAATATTTTCCTCATGTCAGGTTTTTGCGACACTGAAACAAATGCTTGACAATCAAATTGTCCTCCAATTTTGTCGTAAACTTGACGGGCAAGAGTAGTCTTTCCTAACCCACCAAGTCCAACAAGAGATACCACCTTCAGTCTTTGCTCCGACATTCCCTCTCCTTCAGTTAACCCACTAGGCTTTCTGCCTCTGCATAGAGCGCCGGTAACCGAGGGTCGATGGGCAGTTGGGCACCACACTGCTAGAACTTCAGATGGCGCCATCAAAGTTGTACCTCCTGTGTCTCTCGCTTGCATCGTCAACACGGGCCTTCAGCTTCAGTATCTGGCTAGCAATCTCGTTGCGAGCTGCAAGCGTCCTCACCGTGTGAATGCTCTTCCGGAAGAAACCCTTCAAGTTGTCAGGCTTGTTTGGGCCACGGTCAAAACGATGTGTGAAGTCCTCGATGCAGTCCTCGATATCGTAGGACAGCTCCCGGATTTGGTTCGTCCACTCCTTCACCTGGCTGTCGAGGACATCCATGTCCGCCAGCTTCAGGAGCAGAGCATTCATGCTGCACAGCTCATCCTTCAGGGAGATGACCTCATCGCGGAGACCCCTGAGCATGCCGTACTGCTTCTCCAGCAGGGTGGAGAGCTTCCCAAGGACTGGGGTCAGCACCCCCGTGGCAAAGCTCGCCATGGTATGCGCCACAGTTTGGTCCCTAACATTTCAATAAGTCCGATAGTATCTCTAGTTGCACTTTTAGGCCAAACTAGTACCTATGCTTATCTGGACAGCCACGTGGCATGCGGACACATCCCAGCTCAGCACCTGGTTTATTTTGCTGAGTCAGCACATGTAAAAGACCGTCTTGCCCTCCTTCACTTCTACTTGCCTATTCAACTTTTACTTTACTTCTACCTCCACCATGCACCCAGCTAACTATGTTGTGGTCTTTTTTGAGTTCAGCCCAACAACACTTCCCTCCAATTATATATTATGCTCATTTCTTATTTGTCGAGTCGACACACCATGTGGTTAGCCAAGGTATTCGTTTTGGCTCAAATTGTAATTTGAAGGACTAGGCAGGACGTTTTGAAGCATGAGGGATCAAAATGGAAGTGTCATACGCCCCATGTCCGATGTATTATTGGTCTGATGTCACAGAGCACTTTATTACATTAAAAATACGATCCACACCGAAAAAACCAAATCAGTGTGCTAAAAGAAAAGGAACAAACTTTGGACAAGCACTTTAGTACTACTTTAAAAAAGTTGATTTACACTTAAAGAACTCGGTGGGTTTTTTTACACACTACTACAGAAAAGATCTTCACAGACGATACAAAAATATTATCACAAATGGTTTCATGAGCCGTCGTCATTTGTGTTTATGGGTCAGTAATGACATAAGGTCATCATAGACGATTTTAGAACCGTCTGTGATACATACTATTGTCACGTCCGTTTTCGGACGATAAATAGTAATGACCGTTCTTATGTCGTTCTTCACCGTAATTCAAACTACCAAGCTAATTTTGAGAATCTTCCTCTATTTCTCGGTGTGTGTTTCAAATGTAATATCCATATCATTTGAAATTCATTTCCGCAAAAATGGAGTTTCTCTCCTTTTTCAAAATTCTCAGCCCACTCTTTCCTCGGGCTCAGCCCATTTCTTCTCCTTGGGCCAAGCCCGTTTTTAGCCCGGCCCATCCTCTCCTCTTTTGGCCCAGCCCCACCGGCCTCTTTCCTTCCCCTTTTCTTTTCTTTTGGCCCGGCCCAGCTGACCCTTCCTTTTTCCTAGCTAAGCCGCACCGGGTCATCTCCCCTCCTCCTTTTCCCGTGGCGGCCGTCGCTGCGCTGCTTGCTTCGTCCCCTCTCGTCGCGCCACGCCACCAAGACGTTACTCTGAGCCGCCGCCCTAGAGGACCAGCACAGACGCCGCAGCTCTGGAGCCATGCCTCCTCGCCCGTCTTGTCGTCAGCGCTGCCCGTCGCGTCGTCGCCAACCCGCCTGTCTTGATGTCGCCTTTGCGCCAGACGCGTCTTGCATGATCATGAGAAACCCGAGCCGCCTCGTCCTCACACAGCCTCCCGCTCCCTCGCTGGTCCCCGCATCACGAGCCGCCCACGTCGTCGCCTTCATCGAACCACACGAAGCCGTGCCAAGGACCGAACCCCCCTTGCTCCCGCGCCTTAGCCTCCCTATAAAGCCCCTCCACCCTTACTTGAGCTCCCCACGCCGCCCCGAGCTCCCGTGAAGAACCACCGAGCGAGCCGCCGCCGCGCCTCCTTTGGCCGCCGCCTCGCCGCCCGTCGTCGCTCCGGTGAGCCGCCGCCCGCCCGATCAGCGTCACGGATGCCCGTGATGCGAGATTCCATCCTCCTCCTCCTGCTCCCTCCCGTCGCCGAGATGCCTGCCGTCGCCGCCTCTTCTTCTCGCCTAGGGCCACCGTCGTCGAACCAATCCGGCCATCCCGAAGCCGCCCGACCACCGTCCGGCTTCCCCGCCACCTCGCAACTTCGTGCTCGCGCCCTCTTCGCCAAGGGCGTCGCTCCACCGCCGACGCCTCGTGCGGCGCCGGCGGCGCCGCCGCCTTGTCGCCACCGGCGCCATTGCGCCGCCCTTCCCGCCCCACCGTCACCGCCACGGGTCGCCACCTTCCGGAGATCGCTCCCGCCATCCCGCTAGCCTCCCCACGCCTCCCCTACGCGGCGCCGCCTCGCCCGTCTTTGCTCGGCGCCTCCTCTGCCCCGAATCAAATTGGATTTGAGAGCCCCACTTGTCATATGCTTGAGCCCATCCCTCTCACTCACTGCCATGTGGGCCCCCATATGCCTTAAACCAGCCATTCCCCCCCTCGGCAGGCAGTGGGCTCTCGGCCATCAAGTTTCAGTGGACCGGCCTCATACCTGTCTTGCGAGTGGACTGCCCATACAACTGGCTTTGTGGACCGCAGTTTTATTTCTCTCTTTTTCTAATTCAATTAATCTTTAGAAATTCATATCTCCTCCATTATAACTCCAAAAATTATGAAATAAATTTCTAAAAATTTGTTAAATCAAGATCTTGCTAATGGCATAGGACTTGATTAATTTGGAGTTCATTTGTGTATTCTTGTGTATTTATTTGCTCTCTTTGCCGTTGTGTCTTTTTCCTAGATTGTCGCCTGGATTAGGATTTGAAGACAGGAGATCCTGAAGTTGATCAAGACCAAGAGTATCAAGAACCCCTTGCCTTTAACCAAGGTGAGTCAATACTTTGACCATATTGATCCTACATTTTATGCAAATTTATATTTGTTTAAATTAGCAAAATTGCATGCTTTATTTCTGTATCAAATGTTTGTTAAAGCTTAAGGTAGTTAAATACCCACTTGTTGATTAATTAATTTAATATGTCATCCTTGATAAATTGAATCCATTAAACCTTGTCACCCTAGTAACTATATGGTAATACTAGTTATAGGTTGTACTTAAGCGACATGCTAGTCTTGCTTAAGTATGGGGGTATTAAATACCCCAATCATCTTTTTCCTCAACACAAAATGGTTTGGGTAGTCATTGGTGGTCCATTGGCTAAAAGGTGTGGAAATAATTTGGTTTACTCCTCAAAACCCCAATTGCTAGTTCTATCTGGGCGGATGGTGAGGTGGTGGGTGCTCAAGGAGCACATGGTTGGTTGGCTTATGGAATGAACCGCCCAGATAACCCTAAGGACTTAATCTTGTCACGACCTCCTGTGTTAAACAAGTACAACCACAAGTCCAGAAAGTGCAACTTGGCTTAGTAAAGTTATTGAACCACGAAAGTCATCTCCTTTGGAGGGGACCAAGAACGTACAAGTCGGAGATACTCCGGCTTGGAAGGGACACCAAAAAGGTGAAGTTACCAGCTGCGCTAGTCGTTGTGGCCGGGGCTAGCTGCGCTAGTCGTTGTGGTGGACATCCCACACAACATATGGGCGTAACCCTGTATGGGTGGAATAACAGAAGGGGCGAGATATCTAGAAAGGTTACTGTGACGGTCGCCCAACTACATGACTACGGAATCATGTGGGGTAACGGGTATGACTATCTCTTGTGGGTAAAGTGTGCAACCTCTGCAGAGTCTAAAACTATTAAACAGCCGTGCCTACGGTCAAAGGCGGACATGGGAATCATAACTTGAGTTAGTTCTATTTCAAACAACTTGGTGGGTGGTATAAAAATGGTGGAAGGGCTCACCTAGCCCTGTGTTGGATTTTTTCCTAAGCCGTCGAGCTCAGTGGGTGTGGTTATTGGAGGCAGCTCCAATTGAAAGGATGCATTGGTAGAGTTTTCGCCGGATGGAACCTCTACTAAAATAATTATTACACATGCTCTTTTTATTAAACTGCAATTTGTTAAAATGCTAAGTGATAGGACTTTGTAAGTATGATATTTGAAAAGCTTGCTTTCGCAAATAAAAGAACCCGAGCCCTCCTTGTTAAACCTTGCATGTATATATTTGCATTGTGTGTTGGCTCGCGAGCATGGTAGCAGTGCTCATTCTCGCTTCCCCCTCCCCCCCAACCCTTCAGATAATGAAGACGAAGGAGACTACGCTTTCTACAACGGCCCAGGAGATGATGGACAAGGCTATGACGAGGAGTAGTATAGTTCTGTAGTTTAGGTCTCGCCCAGTCTAAGTAGACTCCTTGGTACTCGTGTACAACTGATATTATCCAACCCTTGGTTAATATCCGTCGTACACAGGTTACCCCAGTCGCTTGCCTGTGTGAGATGAGCCCTACCTCGCCTTTTGCTTCCACTGTAGTTTGCGTTGCTTTTATGTGATGTAATCAATTTGGCCTGCTCGGCCCCTTTGGTAAAACTTGACCCGACGTGGTCTATGTCACTCAGTTGGTTGTAATATTTAATATTTCAGTTCACGCTTGTATGAATGATTCAGCAATGTGTACTGTGAAGTGCTAGCTACTGATCCAGGGAATAGCACAGTGATTTCACAGAGGATTTGGATTCTCGGAATCCGGGTCCGACAGAGCTGGTATCAGAGCATACGACTGTAGGACCCCTAGTTAGATTGGTCGATTGCCTTAAGGACTTGGATCTTATTTCTAAAACCTAAGAAAATTTTTATCAAAATATAGAGTATTTATTGCTTCTACTCATCATTCCTAGCTCCTTACTCATCTCTATTCTCATTAAGTGTTACTAATCTCTTCTCCTATTTCAAAATTTGTAGATGGCTTCTTATCCAGCTGCAGGCCTATGGGACCATTGCTCACATGTGGAGCATGACGGCGGTTTCGCCGAACTCTGTGCCGATGTCAGATCTTGGTTTCACCCACCCTCCACTCTCTGAGGCCGGATGACGAAGGTCATGGCTCACGAGTCCTGGGACATGGAGGTTTTCCTCTATGCTAGGACCGGCGAGTTCGTGGCTCATACCTTCCATGCCGAAGCCCCTCGTCGCAGCAGCCTCGACGCCATCTAGGACGCAGCCCGTGTCACCATCACCCGCCTGTGTTGGATGCGCGAGAACCTCCTACGTGGGTCACCATTCTGCTTCTTTCCGTACCTCCCCGACGGAGAGTGCTTCCCGGAGGCCTTTGACACCATAGACAACGAACCTCGCCTGACCCACCAGGTGCAGCTGACCCAGGCCATGATCCTCAGCATCCACTCCTGCACCGACGAGATCCGCCAGCTTCGGACGCTTCTCACCGGCAGCGACGCCCACTCCGACACCCTCCGCGCCAACCTGAGCAAGAGTGATGAAGCCCTCTATGCAGCCATATGGGAGAGAGACACCGCCACTACGGAGAGAGACGCCGCACTTGCAGAGGTGGCACGCCTCACCGCCGCCCTTGCGAGCGCTACTTCAGCTCCAGCCCCAGCTCCAGTTCCTCCTCCGGCCTTCCCCTCCAGCAACAGGACGCGCGACCGACCTCTTCGCCCCCAGGAGCTCGCACCAGGATGACTGCACGCAAGAGCGTGCGACGCCCCAGTCCGCCGCCCTTCGACGATCTTCCAGTGTCCAGGTGTGGACGCAGCCCCAGCCGTTCGCCGCACATCAGTCAGAGTCGCTCCCGTTCGTCGAGCTTCAGCCAGAGCCGCTCTCGCTCCTGCTCCCCGATGGAGTAGTTAGGATAGTCTAGGTTAGCTGGTAGTGCTTGCTAGGCAGTATTTTGGTTTGCAAGCACTTTTGCTCTTTCTTTGGTAGACGAAGTGTGTGTATCTTGTGTCCTGACTTAGCTTAGCATATAAGCTTTGTTTGTGAGTCATGTAACACCTAACCCCCCTTAATATAATGCAGCCATTCTAGGCTTTGTATTGTATTTATTTGGTCTTCTCGCTTGGTTTATGTTCTTCTGTGTGTGCCTTAGAGGGCTAGTGAACCCTCATATACCCCTCCCTGGTTCTCTCTAGTTCTAAGCCTTAGCTTTTCTTCAGGATGCCGCCAAGAAGAGCCACCGCCCCAGCCCGCGGAGCTTATGCAACTGGCCGAGGCCGAGGCCGTGGCCGTGGTCGTGGACAAGGACAAGATCTACCTCCCCTACTGCCAGTTCACCCGACAATGGCAGAAGTGATGCTTCAGCAAACTCAGATTCTCCAAGCTTTACTCAGAAGCCAACAGACAGGACCTGCCGGCCGCAACTCCAAACTCGCTGACTTCCTAAGAACAAGACCTCTCACATTTTATGCAGCTAATGAACCTCTTGAAGCCGAAGATTGGCTCAGGGACACCGAAAAGAAGCTTCGACTCGCCCGTTGCTCCAATGAAGATAAGGTGGACTTTGCTACCTACCAGCTGAAAGGTGCCGCCGCTGCATGGTGGGAGAATTACCTTGCTGCTAGAGGTAATGAAAGACCAGAGGTTGAAGAAGAAGAAGCAGTAGAGCCAGAAGTAGTGGCATCTACGAATGGAGAACCAGCAGCCCCCGCCGCCGAAGATGTTGAAGAAGACGTGGCTAAAACACACCTTGGTGAAGACGAACCAGCTTGGCAGCCAATACCTTGGGCGGAATTCAAAACTGCCTTCAGAACCAATTTTGTACCAGCAGGTACCATGAGATTGAAGAAGAACGAGTTCAGAGCTCTTAAGCAAGGTCATATGTCAGTCAATGAGTATTTGACCAAGTTTAACCAACTTGCCCGCTACGCCCCCAATGACGTAGCCGATGAAGAGGAAAAGATAGATCGTTTTGTGGAAGGCATGCGTGAGGACATGCGAGTTCAACTAATTCTCCATGACTTTCCTAGCTTCCATCAGTTGGTCAATAAAGCCTTAGTGCTGGAGAATGAGAAGAAGTCGTGGCTTATCATAAGCGGAAGATGTCTTTCCAGAAGCCGCAAGGCAACTTTTCCCAGAAGTCAACCTTCCAGGGCAGTTCTTCCTTCCGATCTTCTGCCGCCACACCACAGAAAAGTTCAACTCCAAGACCCCAAGGAAGTGGTTTCCGCACTCTCCGCCCCGCTGGACACCCTGCCACAGTCAACCCAGCAGCTAATCTCCATTGCTTTGCTTGCGGAAAAAAAAGGACACTTTGCCGATCAGTGCCCTCATTGCAGCAACCCTGCCCCAAAGAACAACCCAAGAGCCGCTGCAATTCAAAGTCGGATCTCCGCTCCAAGTAAGAGCCACCAGACTTCTCAAGCTTCAAGGTCTACCCCGACGCAAAGCCGTGGCCGTGTGAATCATGTCACCACTGAGGAGGCACAAGATGCCGCAGGAGTGCTAATGGGTACGTTCTCTGTTAATTCGGTACCCGCACAAGTTTTGTTTGATTCTGGAGCTTCGCACTCTTTTGTTTCAAGAAAGTTTGTTGAAAGGCTTAAGTTGCCGACCTATAAGTTAAAGAAACCCGTGGTACTTAGTTCACCCGGGGGACCCCTATATGCCACTTCAGTTAGCCCCAAAGTAGAAATTGCCTTGGAAAACTCTGGATTCCTAGCCTCCCTTCTTGTGCTAGAATCTCAAACACTAGATATCATCCTAGGGATGGATTGGTTGGTCGCGTATCATGGACTAATAGATTGCGCCAACAGGAAAGTGGTACTTGCCAAAGACTCTGAAACCACAATAAGGATCAGTGTGGATCGTTCCTCTCCTTTGAAACGAACAATCCACCATCTTGGAGAGATGTCCCTAGAGACAACGCCTGTAGTCCAAGCTTACCCCGACGTCTTCCCAGAAGAATTGCCAGGCATGCCCCTTGACAGAGAGATCGAGTTTGTAATCAATTTGAAGCCAGGGACGGCCCCAATTGCCAAGAGACCGTACAGGATGGCCACTGACGAACTTGAAGAGTTGAAGACACAACTTGAGGATTTACAAGAAAAAGGATTCATTAGACCTAGTTCTTCTCCCTGGGGTTTGCCAGTTCTCTTTGTGAAGAAGAAAGATGGTTCCGCCAGATTGTGTGTGGATTACAGAGCCCTCAACGAAGTGACCATCAAGAACAAGTATCCTTTGCCCCGCATTGATGACTTGTTCAATCAGTTGACAGGAGCTTCGGTTTTCTCCAAGATAGACCTACGGTCAGGATACCACCAGCTCAAGATCAGGAATGAGGACATTCCTAAGACAGCCTTTACCACCCAGTATGGCTTGTTTGAGTTCACAGTCATGTCGTTTGGCTTGACCAATGCGCCAGCCTACTTCATGAATCTGATGAACAAGGTATTTATGGAATACCTAGACAAGTTTGTAGTCGTGTTCATAGATCGACATCTGATCTATTCAAGACCAAGGAAGAGCATCTTTGAACACACGCAATTGGTCCTAGAAAAGCTTAAAGAGCATGAGCTCTATGCCAAGTACAGTAAATGTGAATTTTGGCTTCAGGAAATCAGTTTCCTCGGACATATTGTATCCGCAGGAGGAATAGCAGTTGATCCGGCCATGGTAGAAGCCATGATGGATTGGAAATAGCCTACATCAGTAACAGAAGTTTGTAGTTTTCTCGGTTTAGCTGGATACTACAGACGCTTCATAGAAGGATTCTCGAAGCTCTCCAAACCAATGACCCACCTGCTTAAAAAGGAAAAGAAGTATGAATGGACTGAGGCTTGTGAGAAAAGTTTCTAGGAATTGAAGAAGAAGTTAACTTTTGCACCAGTATTGACCCTGCCGGACATTCATTAAGACTTTGAAGTCTACTGTGATGCATCGCGCCAAGGTTTGGGATGCGTGCTTATGCAAGGAGGAAAAGTTGTAGCTTATGCATCCAGACAACTTCGCCCTCATGAAGACAACTATCCAACTCATGACTTGGAGTTAGCAGCAGTAGTGCACGCCCTCAAAATTTGGCGGCATTATTTGATTGGAAACCATTGTAATATCTACACAGACCACAAGAGTCTCAAATACATCTTCACTCAATCAGATCTCAACCTCTAACAGAGAAGATGGTTAGAATTAATAAAGGATTACAACTTGGATGTCCATTATTATCCCGGAAAGGCTAATGTAGTTGCCGATGCATTAAGCCGCAAATCTTACTGCAATAACGTTATGATTCAAGAGCATCAGCCTGAGCTCTATAAGGAATTTGAAGCTCTCAACCTATGTTTGATAGAGCAAGGCACTGCAGACGCTATGGAAGCACGTCCAACGTTAGTAGAGCAGATCAAGACCGCTCAACAAGGACACTCTGGAGTCCAGAGATTCAAACATCTCATGGTAAAAGGAAAAGCCCCCAAGATGATCGAGGATCAGCAAGGAATCCTATGGTATGGGAAACGTCTCTTTGTTCCCCACCAGAAGGAACTCAAGGACTTGATTACGAAGAAGCACACAACGACATATACCCCGCACCCAGCAAAGACCAAGATGTATCAAGACAGGAAGGTTTTGTATTGGTGGCCACGCATGAAAAGAGATATCGCTGAGTATGTAGCCTATTGTGATGTATGTCAGCGAATCAAAGCCGAACATCAGAAGCCAGCAGGATTGCTTCAACCCCTGCAAATTCCCTAGTGGAAATGGGGAGAAATTGGAATGGATTTCATTACCGGTCTACCCCGAACCAAGTCCGGATGTGACTCAGTATGGGTTATAGTTGATAGACTAACCAAAGTATCCCATTTCATCCCAGTAAAGACAACCTACAAGGGAGACAAGTTAGCTGAGCTGTACATGGCTCGTATTGTGTGTTTACACGGAGTACCCAAAAGGATCATCTCAGATCGAGGATCTCAATTCACCTCACATTTCTGGGCAAGTTTGCATGATGCCCTTGGGACACACCTTGATTTCAGCACAACATATCATCCGCAGACCGATGGTCAGACAGAAAGGACAAATCAGATTCTGGAAGACATGCTTCGAGCTTGTGCTTTGGAATTTACCGTAGACTCGGAGAAGTGTCTACCGTATGCCAAGTTTGCTTACAACAGCAGTTATCAGTCAAGTTTAAAAATGTCCCCGTTCGAAGCACTATATGGGAGAAAATGCAGAACCCCTCTACATTGGTCAGAATTAGGTGAAGGATATATATTTGGACCGGATACCCTCAAGCAAGCAGAAGAGAAAGTCCGACTAATCAGAGATCGCCTTCAAGCTGCTCAGTCAAGACAAAAGAGTTACACTGACAACCGTCGAAGGAAATGAACTTTTGAAGTTGGAGATGCGGTATACCTTAAGGTATCCCCACTTCGTGGAACTCAAAGATTCAAAGTAAAGGGCAAGCTCGCCCCAAGATATATAGGACCGTTTCCGATCACCGCCAAGCGAGGGGAAGTAGCCTATCAGCTAGAGCTACCAGAACATTTGTCAGAAGTTCACAACGTGTTTCACGTCTCCCAACTCAAGAAGTGTCTCCGAGTACCTGAAGAGCAGACGCCCGTGGAAGCCATTGCCCTTCAGCAAGATCTGACTTATCCAAAGCATCCAATCAAGATCCTCGACGTCATCGAGAAGCAAACAAGACGCCAAGTCTTCCGCCTTTGCAAGGTCTAGTGGAGTCACCACTCAGCAAAAGAAGCCACCTGGGAACGCAAAGATCAATTGAAGCAAGACTACCCGTCCCTGTTCTCGGAGCAGCTCGAATCTCGGGGTCGAGATTCCGTTTAAGGTGGGTAGGATTTGTAACGTCCATTTTTGGACGATAAATAGTAATGACCATTCTTATGTCGTTCTTCACCGTAATTCAAACTACCAAGATAATTTTGAGAATCTTCCTCTATTTCTCGGTGTGTGTTTCAAATGTAATATCCATATCATTTGAAATTCATTTCCGCAAAAATGGAGTTTCTCTCCTTTTTCAAAATTCTCAGCCCACTCTTTCCTCGGGGTCAGCCCATTTCTTCTCCTTGGGCCAAGCTTTGTTTTAGCTGCCCATCTTCTCCTCTTTTGGCCCACCCCACCCTCTCTTTCCTTCCCTTTTCTTTTCTTTTGGCCCGGCCCAGCTGGCCCTTCCTTTTTCCCAGCCGAGCCGCACCGGGTCATCTCCCCCTCCCCTCCTTTTCCCCGTGAGCAATGTTGTCGCCTACGCCCGCTCGTCCCCTCTCGTGCGTGCCACGCCGCCCAAGCGTCGCTCTGAGCCGCCATACTGGAGGACCAGCGCCACCGCCGCAGCTCCGGGCCGTGCCTCCTCGCCGTCTTGTCACCGCGCCGCCCGCGCGTCGTCGCTAACCCGCCTTGTGCCGCGCCGCGTCTTACGCCTCGCCGCGCCCGCGACCGCGAGGACACCCGAGCCGCCTCGTCCTCGAAGCGCCTCCCCTGCTCCCTCGCCTAGTCCCCCACGTGCGAGCCGCCCACGTCGTCGCCTTCATCGAACCGCACGAAGCCGCGCCAAGGACCGGACCCCCCTTGCTCCCGCACCTTGGCCTCCCTATAAAGCCCCCTCCACCTTTGCTTGAGCTCCCCACGCCGCCCCGAGCTCACGGTAAGAACCACCGAGCAGCCCGCCGCCGCTCCTCCTTGGCCGCACCTCGCCGCCTGCCGCCGCCGGTGAGCCGCCGCCCCGACCGCATCACGGATGCCCGTGATGCGAGGATTCCATCCTCCTCCATGCTCCCTCCCGTCCGCCGAGGCCCGCCGCCGCCGCCTCTTCTTCTCCGCCAGGCCACCGTCGCCGACCCAATCTGCCATCCTCGAGCCGCCCGACCACCCATCCGGCTTCCCACGCCATCACAACTCGTGCTCGCGCCCTCTTCGCCATGGCGCGCTTCTCCTCCACGGCGCCTCGTGCGCCGCCGGCCACAGTTCAGACTCACGCCACAAGGCCGCCCTCCCCGCCCCTACTGTCACCGCCCATGGGGTCGCCACCTTCCGGAGACCCCGCTCCGCCATCCTGCAGGCCTCCCCACGCCTCCCTCATGGCGCCGCCGCCTCCTGCCCGTCTTTGCTCGCGCCTCCTCTGCCCACCTCCTCCCCCTCTGTTCTTTCCCTGAGAAACAAAGAGAGCAAAGAACAAATCAAATGGGGAATCAAATTGGATTTGAGGGCCCCACTTGTCATATGCTTGAGCCCCTCCCTCTCACTCACTGCCATGTGGGCCCCCATATGCCTTAAACCAGCCATCCCCCCCCTCACTGGCCAGTGGGCCCTCGGCGCCCTTGTTTAGTGGGACCGGCCTCATGCTGTCGAGTGGACTGCCCATACATGTGGCTTTGTGGACCGACTTTATTTCTCTCTTTTTCTAATTCAATTAATCTTTGGAAATTCATATCTCCTCTGTTATAACTCCAAAAATTATGAAATAAATTTCTAAAAATTTGTTAAATCAAGATCTTGCTAATGGCATAGGACTTGATTAATTTGGAGTTCATTTGTGTATTCTTGTGTATTTATTTGCTCTCTTTCTTTGTTGTGTCTTTTTAGGTATTGTGCCTCGATTAGGATTTGAAGACGCCGGAGATCCTCAAGTTGATCAAGACCAAGAGTATCAAGAACCCCTTGCCTTTAACCAAGGCGAGTCAATACTTTGACCATATTGATCCTACATTTTATGCAAATTTATATTCGTTTAAATTAGCAAAATTGCATGCTTTATTTCTGTATCAAATGTATGTTAAAGCTTAAGGTAGTTAAATACCCACTTGTTGATTAATTAATTTAATATGCCATCCTTGATAAATTGAATCCATTAAACCTTGTCACCCTAGTAACTATATGGTAATACTAGTTATAGGTTGTACTTAAGCGACATGCTAGTCTTGCTTAAGTATGGGGGTATTAAATACCCCAATCATCTTTTTCCTCAACATAAAATGGTTTGGGTAGTCATTGGTGGTCCATTGGCTAAAAGGTGTGGAAATAATTTGGTTTACTCCTTAAAACCCCAATTGCTAGTTCTATCTGGGCGGATGGTGAGGTGGTGGCTGCTCAGGGAGCACATGGTTGGTTGGCTTGTGGAATGAACCGCCCAGATAACCCTAAGGACTTAATCTTGTCACGACCTCCCGTGTTAAACAAGTACAACCACAAGTCTGCAAAGTGCAACTTGGCTTAGTAAAGTTATTGAACCACGAAAGTCATCTCCTTTGGAGGGGACCAAGAACGTACAAGTGCGGAGATACTCCGGCTTGGAAGGGACACCAAAAAGGTGAAGTTACTAGCTGCGCTAGTCGTTGTGGCCGGGGCCAGCTGCGCTTGTCGTTGTAGTGGACATCCCGCACAACATATGGGCGTAACCCCGTATGGGTGGAATGACAGAAGGTGCGAGATATCTAGAAAGGTTACTGTGACGGTCGCCCAACTACATGACTACGACATCATGTGGGGTAACGGGTATGACTATCTCTTGTGGGTAAAGTGTGCAACCTCTGCAGAGTCTAAAACTGTTAAACAGCTGTGCCTACGGTCAAAGGCGGACATGGAATCATAACTTAAGTTAGTTCTATTTCGAACAACTTGGTGGGTGGTATAAAAATGGTGGAAGGGCTCACCTAGCCCTGTGTTGGATTTTTTTTCCTGAGCTGTCGAGCTCAGTGGGTGTGGTTATTGGAGGCAGCTCCAATTGAAAGGATGCATTGGTAGAGTTTTCGCCGGATGGAACCTCTACTAAAATAATTATTGCACATGCTCTTTTTATTAAACTGCAATTTGTTAAAATGCTAAGTGATAGGACTTTGTAAGTATGATATTTGAAAAGCTTGCTTTCGCAAATAAAAGAATCCGAGCCCTCCTTGTTAAACCTTGCATGTATATATTTGCATTGTGTGTTGGCTCGCGAGCACGGTAGCAGTGCTCATTCTCACTCCCCCCCCCCAACCCTTCAGATAGTGAAGACGAATGAGACTACGCTTTCTACGACGGCCCAGGAGATGATGGACAAGGCTATGACGAGGAGTAGTATAGTTCTGTAGTTTAGGTCTCGCCCGATCTAAGTAGACTCGTTGGTACTCACACAACCGATATTATCCAACTCTTGGTTAATATCCGCCGTACACAGGTTACCCCAGTCGCTTGCCTGTGTGAGATGAGCCCTACCTCGCCGTTTGCTTCCGTTGTAGTTTGCGTTGCTTTTATGTGATGTAATCAATTTGGCCTGCTCGGCCCCTTTTGTAAAACTCAACCCGACGTGGTCTATGTCACTCAGTTGGTTGTAATATTTAATATTTCAGTTCACGCTTGTATGAATGATTCAGCAATGTGTCCTATGAATACTAATCTAGAGAATAGCACAGTGATTTCATAGAGGATTTGGATTCTCGGAATCCGGGTCCGACAACTATAACATATGATTATTAACTCAGAACCGTCTGTGATAGTTGACTATTACATACGCTTTGTAGATGAAACCATCTGATGAAACCATCTGTGATAGCTAATATATCACAGACGGTTTATAGGTGAAACCGTCTGTGATATATATTCTCTATAAAGTCTCTAAGCAATGGCTACTTGTGCCTTTAAAACCGATTTCATATATATTATATATATATATATTGTTCGTAGTCCCCCAGCCACTTTCGGAGGGTCGTGAGGAGGATGAGACAGTAGCCACGAGCAACTTCATCGAGCCTGCAAGTTTAAAAAGCATGGTGCGCGGAAAAGGCGTGTGGACATACAATTACACGATCGTCGATGGGTAATTGGACTTGACATCAAGGAATGGTTGGTTCTTGATACAAGCCACTTCGGTCAGATGCACATCCACGCCATTCAACATGGTGTGGACGCAAGTACTCTGACCGAAGTGGCTTCATGTATCAAGAACCAACCATTCCTTGATGTCAAGTCCAATTACCTATCGACAACATCCAGGTAATTGTATGTCCACGTGCTCTCCTA
This sequence comes from Phyllostachys edulis, assembly GCA_036346405.1. Classification (NCBI taxonomy): domain Eukaryota; kingdom Viridiplantae; phylum Streptophyta; class Magnoliopsida; order Poales; family Poaceae; genus Phyllostachys; species Phyllostachys edulis. The sequence goes on from CM070566.1 coordinate 22,251,738, forward strand.
GAAGCCATGCTTTTGAACTTGTAGGCTCGATGAAGTTGCACGTGGTCACTGCTCATCCTCCTCACGACCCCTATATATATATATATATATATATATATATATATATATATATATATATATATATATATATATATATATATATATATATATATATATATATATATATATATATATATATATATATATATATATATATATATATATATATATATATATATATATATATATATATATATATATATATATATATATATATATATATATATATATATATATATATATATATATATATATATATACACATATATACACACACATATAAAGCGGTTTTAAAGGCACAAGTAGCCACTTCTTGGAGACTTTATAGACAAGAGATCGGGAATGGAATGGTAGGGCGTGCACAGGGCGCAAGAGAGAGAACTTAACCTAAGATGAACACTAACATACGCACAAAGGTGAAATAAATAGCAAGAAACAGGTGAAGAGGTGTTATAGTAGTTTTGACTCATTTGGTCTTGTTTTGGAATAGAATACGCACCAATTAATAAATTTGATGATTAGAGGCACAAACTAGGTAAAAATTCCAGAAATTTGTACGTTAATTGCAGCTTTACAAGTTAGCCTAACCTTTACAAATCTGATAAGTTAATTGCAGCTTTTAAAAGTAGAATACCATATAGGAACATAGCATAAGATTAGTTACATGTACAAAAATTTGTATGTGTATATACTGATGTTTTGCCCCATCCGAACCATATCCCATGTAAGCCAACCAAACACAAAGAACCGACATCAATAACCCTCAGTATCCATCAGAGAGTATTAACCAAACCCACCATTTTGCCCCATTCATTTTTGTCAATATGAACACACATCATGAACTAAGCAAGATGCATAGAATGCACATATATCAATAGCCCTCAGTTTACATCACAGAGCAAGGGAAGGGAAAGCGATAGAGAGTAGAGGGGAGTAGTTACCTTAGTGCGATGTAATACCAGCGGCAACACCTCCACCATGCATTAACCCACCTCCATTTCATTTACTATGCTTAATCAATAAATTAACCCACATTAGTAAATAATCAACTCACATCAGTAAACCAAAACAAGCTCAAGCATGAAACTATGGGTAATTGCAGGGAACCCAGTTTACAGAGAGTTCAGAGTAGCTATGAGTAAAGTGATACAAAGCCTGTGCAGTGTTAAATAAAATTATGAATTCATGCTAGTCTCCTGGATTGGAGTCTACGAGAACCACTAGGGGTCTATCTTCTCTCCGAGTGACAAGTAGTGTTTTCAGTATTAAAATCTGTCACTTAATGTTTTAACGAGTTGTTCATTTTAAGAAAAGAGATGATATAGAAAATGTGATAACGAACAGAGATAAGTCATACAGTGTATCTTTTGCTATTAATGCTTGCTGAGTACATTTGTACTCAACCTTGCTATTATCCTCCTTTATAAATCCTAGTCCGATTGGGAATTATCCCGTGTGGGAATTCCCGGTCGGATGAAGGTCACACAGGTGTAGATGAGATCGTAGAGGACGAGGACCTTTACCACTAGGAGCAGGGCGAGGTGGGTACCCTTTTTGACACGGAGGACGAGTAGACTACCCATGGAGAATAGCAGGCAAGCGAGGGGATTTAGTCCTATTTTGTAGTTGTAAATTACTACTTGTAATGTAAGACCTTAGCCTTGCATGGCTAACTATTGTAATAAAGAACAGTTTCTATCTTATTGTGCTGCTGCGTCAACTCTAGTAAGGCTTACTATTCGTTGAAGCGGTGTTCTACCGGGCAGACGAATAGTAATCCGTTTGCTTAAGTGTCATTACCCTTCGGGGTAATGACGCGAATCGTGTCATGGCGCAGACTCGATCTTGTGGAGGCGCGAATCGGTCGAGCTCGAGGGCGCGGAGGCGGCGACTGAGGGGTGTTGGGGTCGTAGCATCGGCGGAGGTGCGACACATGGCAACACGGCTGTGGCCTCGGGTCGACGTGGCTTCGGGCACGGCAACGGCTTCGAGTACGGCGATGGCACGGCTTTGGAAGCAGCAACTCGCGGTAGCGTTCGGGCCGGACGGCGACCGAGCAGGTTTCGGACGACGAGATGTGGCAGCGGAAAGAGCTAGGTTAGTACCCTAGCTCTGATGCCATATTAAAAATAATGTCTGTATATTCAAGAGGCCTAATGAGCAATATATATAGGGAGTATAAGGGTGGTATGCCATATACAGATAAGAAAAATACAAAAGGGAAATATAAAATGACTCTTATTCTAACACTTATATCATTGAAGTGATGACTTTTTAACTTGTAATTATTTTCAATGTTAATTATTCTTAGTGCTTGAAAGCCTGAGAGAGGCGGCATATGTTTTGCAGACCCGTAAATATTGAGTGGTCGAGCGGTGGAACCAACCATAGTTGATTGCACCATAATATCTTCTTGATGACGACAATCAAGGGACAGTCGACGAACCTTATCTTGTGCTCCTAATACATTATTCCGGTAACCAAAATAATGCGACAAAATTTTCTTCAATCGACATGGATTCAAAGAGATCAAGAATCATATCATATCCGTTGGGAGGCGCTGACGTCCGGCGGAGCTGGCGGGCACGTGGGGTGGTTGTCGGCGTCAGGGCGACGGGGCGACGACTTTGAGGGCCAGGAGTAGGTGAAGGAGCGATGACGAGGTGACTTGGCGACGCAAGCAGGAGGGGGAGATGGGCTAGGCCAGGAGGAAAGCCAAGGGAGGATTTTGGCCAAGCCCAAAGAGGATTTTTGAACTGGAAGTTTGAATTGAAACTGAAATTTGAAAAGAGAGCTTTTGAGGTTTTGAAATTGAGAGGTTTTTGAAATTACGACTTAATTTGAATTAAGTTTTGAAAACGAACCTCTTACCGAAATTTTGACAACTGAAAACACTGCTCAGAAACTGAAACACGGAATATTACAAATTTACAACTAACGGACTTTCAATTGTTGCTATACATATCATTAGTCACTAGTGCCGATTTGAGAGCACAGGTGACTGGTCTGGTTGGAGGAGCGACTTGAGCAAGGCCATGGTGCTTAATTGACACATGAACGAACGACAATGGTGTTCCTGGCAGAAGGCAGTAGGAGACCACCAAATTCTGCTTCAGCTGTGAACAAAGAAAGTAAAGAAGAGGATGTTGACATCTATTGAGCGAATTGCAGTTGTTTCAAAACAAGTCATGTATACTTACGTGCACCATAATATTCTGTTTCAGTTGCTGCGAATCTCCTGTTCCGGATGCTTCATATGCCCCTCTCCCTGATCCTTTCTCCCTGCCTCCTCGTCTTTTACCATCTGCCATAGTTCCATGTGTACCTTCTGTTGATTTCAACAGTTTGGAGATGGTTTGGAAGGAGATCGGTTGCATTCTTGACGGCAGCCTCTGCAGCCTCCACCTCTCTAGCCCTTGCACCTCGACAATCGATGTTAGCATGGAGATGCTTGAGGGAAGGGATGTGCTGGACGCCGAAATCAACATCACCACACAGACATCCTGTTTCTCGTGCTAGTATCCAAAGAACATACTTTTCAAGCTTTGGCATAGCCCCAACCTCAGACACTAATGGTGCAATATTCCAGGGGTAGAACCGAAACTCTTTCAGGCATTGGAATCCACTGCTGAAGATGAAGAGTCCTCGTTCTTTTGGAGCAACTGTTTCGGTCCATAGCGTGAGATGCAGGAGAGAAGGCAAGTCCCCGAGGTCCCGAAGAGATTCTTCTCCTAGAGGGGTAATGTTGATGAGGATGGTGATACTAGAGAGCGAGGCCACCCACTCTGGAAGTCTAGGAAAATTGTAGTTTGTGGTGAACCTCAAATCTTGGAGGAGACCATATGGAGGAGGGGACCAAGAATCTAACAAGAAGTCTGGAGAGCAACCATCTCTGAAACATCGAATACGTAGACACCGAAGCTTGAGTCTGCACAGTACACACATGGATGAAACAAAGCTTTCTGTGTAACTCTTCCTATCACTGTAAGTATCACTAATGCACCAGTTTATCTGAAGATATCTTAGTTCAATCAAACAGCCCAGCTCATCCAAAGAAGTTGATGGGATGCTGCTGTTGACTTCCATCCGGGAAAGTTTCTGCAAAGCTTTCATGCTTCCAATTCCTTCTGGCAGGCTTACATTATCTGCACGTAGAAATACCAATTTTTTGAGCCGAATAAAACTCTTGGGTAACGCTCTTATCCCAGTATGTTTCAGCACTAGTCTCTCCAGTTGTTGGAGTTCCCCTATTTGCTCTGGAAGCTTGGTGATGCTTACGTCAACGAGCCTAAGGTATTTCAAATGAAACAATCATTGAAGTGATGACTTTCTAACTTGTAATTATTTTCAATGTTAATTATTCTTAGTGCTTGAAAGCCTGAGAGAGGTGGCATATGTTTTGCAGACCCATAAATATTGAGTGATCGAGCGGTGGAAACAACCATAGTTGATGGCACCATAATATCTTCTTGATGACGACAATCAAGGGACAGTCGACGAACCTTATCTTGTGCTCCTAATACATTATTCCGGTAACCAAATAATGTGACAAAATTTTCTTCAATCGACTTGGATACAATAAGATCAAGAATCATATCATGTACGCGACAAGCGCTAACCCGGCCATCGTATTGGATTCCCAGTGGTTGGATCATACTCCTGTTGATGAGCTCATTGAAGTAGCACTCTCCCACTTGCTCTAAATTTTGTTCGCCTGTGGTAATGAACCCTTCGGCTATCCATCTACCTACCAATAGATCCCTCTTTATTATAAAGTCTTCTGGAAACGTACTGACATATAGTAAGCATGTCTTCAGATAGTGGGGAAGGTCATTATAACTAAGAGATAGAATCTTTTGCATCTCGTCTACACTTGGAGCCTTTACAAGTGAAGAGCCTATAGAATTTCCATACATCTCCCATTGTTCTTTTGTTCTTGGTTTACTAGCCAACAAGCTAGCTATGCTAATGATTGCCAATGGTAAACCACCGCACTTTCTTAAGATGTCCTTGGATACCTCTTTTAGTTGAGACGGACACTGATCTTCATAACCAAACACTCTTTTGACAAATAACTTTTCAGCGTTAACCTCACTTAGTGGTTTCATTTCACAAACATTCTGGTTGTCAGGAGGGCAACATGACTTTCTTAAGAAATGATACGTGTTGTCGTCAATATTCTACTATCAAGATTGTTTTCAGGCAAAGCACATCTGATTGTTTCCCAGTGTAATGTACTCCAGATATCATCAATAACGATAAAATACCTATTTTGTATTATAAAAAATCTATATTAGCAAAGCCATAAAAATACACGGCTGAGTTCTATGTATTATTCAGTAGTATATGGTGGGTACGCCCAAGCATCGAGGCAATTAAAATACTCGACACAGATAGTGCATATGAAACATGTGTAAAGTAGTAAATTAGATCTCAAAAAAGGTAACAGAAATTATCTTGAACAATATTATCATGGATATGGAACTGACTATCTTAAACAAAAATGTGATAGAAAGGTTTGTAGTACCTTTCGTCAGTTAGGAACTCCCTCAGTTCGTTGATGAGCTGCTCCTCGTCGCATGCTTCTATGTCAGGGTAGTGCTTCATCCCTGTGACATCTTTGAGCATATTTCTGAATATTTTCCTCATGTCAGCCTTTTGGGATACCGACACAAATGCTTGACAATTAAACTGTCCTCCAATTTTGTCATAAACTTGATGGGCAAGAGTAGTCTTGCCTAATCCTCCAAGTCCAACAACAGACACCACCTTCAGTTTCTGCTCCGACATTCCCTCTCCTTCAGTAAACCACTTGATGAGCTCTTCTCTTGGTTCGTCAATACCCACTAGGCTTTCTGCCTCTGCATAGAGCCATAGAGCGCCGGTAACCGAGGGTCGATGGGCACCACACTGCTAGAATTTGAGATGGCGCCATCAAAGTTGTACCTCCTGTGTCTCTCGCTTGCATCGTCAACACGGGCCTTCAGCTTCAGTATCTGGCTGGCAATCTCGTTGCGAGCAGCAAGCGTCCTCACCATGTGAATGCTCTTCCGGAAGAAACCCTTCAAGTTGTCAGGCTTGTTTGGGCCACGGCCAACACGATGTGTGAAGTCGTCGATGCAGTTCTCGATGTCGTAGGACAGCTCCCGGATTTGGTTCCTCCACTCCTTCACCTGGATGTCGAGGTCATCCATGTCCGCCAGCTTCTGGAGCAGAGCATTCATGCTGCTCAGCTCATCCTTCAGGGAGAGGACCTCGTCGCGGAGGCCCCAGAGCATGCCGTACTGCTTCTCCAGCAGGGTGGAGAGCTTCCCAAGGACTGGGGTCAGCACCCCCGTTGCAAAGCTCGCCATGGTATGCGCCACAGCCGGTCGGAGATGTATTTGTATGACGATTACTCCCGCTTCTTCTCGCAGATGCTCACACCACACGCAAATGGCAGGGATAAGATCGATGGAGGAAGATTGATGGTTGGTGAGTGTTGTTAGCCAAATGGCGTTGCTTTGCCGTGTAAATTTCTCCACACTCTTGGCTGTGTTGTTGCCTCTTAGTTGAGGGTGTTGTCTTATTATGCACAGCAGCTCAAGAAGCGGCACACTCTAATTAGTGCAATAGGACTCATTCCTGGTAACTTAATTATACTCTCAATTTTTTTTTTTAAAAAAAATGCTCAGTTGCGTCTGATAGATAGTGTCTCTAGTTGCACTTTTAGGCCAAACTAGTACCTATGCTTATCTGGACAGCCACGTGGCGTGCGGACACATCCCAGCTCAGCACCTGGGTTATTTTGCTGAGTCAGCACATGTAAAAGACCGTTTGCCCTCCTTCACTTCTACTTGCCTATTCAATCTCTCCCGTCGATCGCCTAACAATGTTGTGGTCTTTTTTGAGTTCAGATCAACAGCACTTCCCTCCAATTATATATTATGCTCATTTCTTATATATTAGGCTTGGTACAGTATATTCTTTCGAGTACATGTGTAACATATGTTGAGGTGTCAGGCTGTATCTCATGCATATCCTACTAATTATTGAGCAAAACGCCATCCTAGTCTAGTCACAGATCTGTCGTCCTGCGATGAGAAGGAAATGGATTAGTAGACTAGTATGCCATGTCTTGGAACAGCAAGTTGACAAGGAAAAGAATTTGGAGCGTGATTTGCATTTGTAGGCTCTCCGTTTTTTCCGCCAATTTTCTCCGTGCATTGCTTGTTGAATTGGCCTTCTGTTCCCACTCCTCTCTTACCTTTACCCAGTCCAGAGCAGATTGTTTTCCATGTTTTGTCCATCGATTTTCCCATGTGCTCAACACATTCTGATGCTGACACCTTCCTGTTCCTCAAGGCAGTTCTTGGTGATATGTGTTGGAAAACTATGGAGTTAGCCTAGAAGCCGGTTCATGTATGGGCTCCCTATTTTAAACCCTAGCATCTAAGTCACTAAGTCACTTCCAGCATTTAATTTTGAAAGATACTTACGTGGAATTGGAATAATAAGATTTAGAAAAGTATAGAATTTAGGGGGAGAATCTTCACGAACTCATTATTGAAACTTGATCATGAAGATCGAGTACTCAAAGAGCAAATCCTGGAGATTAAATAAAATTCGGTGAATTGTACTCTTTTTCCCTTGACGAGTTTTTCCTGAAGTTTCTCGGCTAAGGTTTTTAATGAAGCAATTTGTGCAACGCAGCAGAACTTGTATCATGTACTCTTTCTCCAATTTTTTCCCACTGGGTTTTTAGGAGTTTTAACGAGGCATGTGAGGATGGGTGTTCAAGGGGGAATGTTGGGAAACTATGGGCTTGACCCAGAAGCTGGCACATGTATGAGCTCCCCATCCCAAACCCTAGTAGGGTCTCTAGCATATAAATAGGGGGTGCTATTCATTGTAAACGATTGATCGATTGATGAAGGAATAAAGAGAAGTAAGAAGCCTCCCTATATCTCTGTGTTTAATCTACTATTCTGTTCTTATGTTTTTATATTGTTCTTACGATTCTAAATTTATCTATGAGATAATCGCTCGAATTAGACTCGCCAGTAACGATTCTCAACAATATGGGCACCTTACTCTATCCACTTGTTTGCTGTCTTGTACTTTCAAATTGCTGTGCACCCTTTCTTTATTTATGCGGCGTACAAGTTGAAACGTGATTAACATGGACCAACTTGGTCACTGTTGTCGTTTGATAGTCCAATCTGTAAGGACTAAGGAACCTTTACCAAGTGGTGATTGCTGACTGTAACTTGTACCACTTGTGCAAACTTTCATCTTCGTTGCAAAAATTTTCACTCTTCTCTTGAGTTTTGAGAAAAGTATTGCTGCGTTGTAGCGGTTTCTTGTTTGGCTTCGTTGCAAAAAATTTCCAGTCTTCTCTTGAGTCGTTTGATAGTCAAATAACACTATTTTATACACATCACAAAACTAAGTACTACCTCCGTTCATTTTATTTTACTCCTAGAATCGTTTGACCACTGATTGATTTAAAACCATTTAGATTAGTCATGTGAAAATTATATTATTAGATTTGCCGTTAAAAATATTTTCATAATATTATAATTCTATTAGCACCTCTTAATATAAAGTTGTAAAAAGCAACGGTCAGAGTCGCATCTCGAAAACCGTAAAAAATAAAAAACGTCAAGAACAGAGGGAGTAACTTACAATATTTATCTCCTAATTTAAGTTGTGGGTTCTACTATAAGGGATGACCTAGAAAAGGATCTCCTACTAATTTAAGTTGTGGGTTACTATTATAAGGGCTGACCTAGAAAAGGAAGAGGTGCTATATATGGAGAATACATGAATATCTTTATAATAAATTTATAACAAATATGATTGGTGAATTCCGTTCGGCTTTAAAGTAAAAATTGGATACCGATATTTTTATATAGAAGAAAAGAAGTAGATGACCTCTAGGAAAAATAGTGGAAGTTGTTCATAAATTCATTAGAAATTCCTTTTTTTTCATAGAAATCTTGTAATGCCCCATATTTTGGGATCGTCAATTAATTCATAATAAATGAAAATCTAATCTGGTAGCTAGTAAAAATGTTTTGTTTCACATAACCTTATTGTAAGTTTGTAACACCCCAGCCAACACTGAGCTCAGAATGTCACCTAAACCTTTCTCAATGTCAATTTAAATCATAATTACCAATAATTCCAGCAAACAATGCATGTAATAAAAATCCACAACTAGTCACTTATCAACAATCATAACGATATAAATGCATAAAGGATTAACTTTCATACAGCTCGGGGCCACGCGTCCGATATTGCTCGGAGCCATGCGCCCGGGAACATTGATTAGCAATAACTAAATATCTAAACCATAATTAAATAAACTAAGTCCCAATCATTAAGCTAATGATCACAATGTCTGCTAATAAGTTCTTAATTAAAGTACCAAGTCTCTAGATTTAGTAAAAGCAACTAAGTAAAGATGTATACGTGATTGATAGCATGTGATGCACATGTACTACTTTCATCTCATGCATGTCGCCTCCATTGATCACCTAAAAATAACAACAAAGCAAAAGTGAGTTCAAGACGCAGTAAGTACATAATAGAATAATAAATAAACGACTTATCATTCAAGTAAATCCTTATCATCATCTTTCATGTAATCATTTAGGATCATCAATTTTTCTTGTATGCAATGCCTGGCTATGTTACATGTCCATATGCACCTTTTTTAGCTTCCTCATGATGACTCGGCTTAAGCACACTCGTGCCGCAGCTTGACACCTACACGACGTGCCACCTCTGCTCAGAGTGCGCCCGTCGTGTACACACCCACACGCTAGCCACGTCCTGCCATCTAGTGTTGCTGGCACCGTGCATGTCCTCCACGCCACCGCGGTCGCCGTCATGTCCTCGACTTCCTGACACCACGCGCCACTCGGCAACACTTCATCCCTCCTATTCCACCCCTTATTCCCTACTTAGCTGCTGCCTCCGCCATTGTTGCCCGAGGTGAACTCCATTCCTTTGCAATTTCTCTAGTGAGGCGCCGCCAGGCACCTCCGCAATCGACATCGTCGTTCCCATCGAATCCGGTGAGCTCTCTCAATCCTATCCACATCACATCATGTTCTAGAATGTCGCGAGCAAAACCCCTCAGTCAATTGAATACCCGAAACCCTCGTGTGTGTACCATACTAGTCCTATGACCAGTGGCTAGTACACACATCCACATCATTGGTAATCACATCCATACAATCATACATACAAAATAAAACATGGTATGGTACATGACATAAGCGATTACATTATTTACAACACAAGGGCAGACTGGCCAAATAAAAACTTAAGCATCATGAGTAGCAAAGTAACAGTGGAAGCAAAATATGTAAAAGTCCGAAATTCTAGCGGCACGCCCATCCAAACCTTCAGGCAACTGACTAGATACAATTAAGTTATGGTTGAATGACTTAGAATACAAAATACAATGGATTGGAGCGCAAAAAACAAGCAAGCGTATCAAAGCCAATCTGAAAGCAGGAAGTGAAATCAAAGCTGACACCAGATGCCAGTGCTAGTAGTGTTTATTTTCATACTAGTCTTTTCCTCTCGTCAGGACGACCGTACTTGTGCAACACACCACGTGTCAGTAAGTTGACTACATATGGCCATATGGAGATGTTAGGTATCGAGTATGTTGCTTCGCATTAAAGAAGGTAGAGCATCAGGAAACAACTACAAGCTCCATCTCACTCGAAACCCCTTCCGACCAAGTAGTCGAAGCAATGAACAATACTGGTCGGAAGGCTTCGACTACCTGGCCGAAGGAGGTTTGACTACATGACTGGTCGGAAGGGGTTTTCGACTACCTGGTTGAAGGAGGCAATGGGTGACGTGGCGGTGGGGCTGGCTGGGGAGGCCACGTGGCGGCGGCGAAGGCGTTGCCACACGGCGGCTGTGCGGCAACATTTGTCGCACAACGGCCATGCGGCAACGGCTGACGTGTTGGGATATGGGTAGGCTACGATAGCAATAAATTAAAAAAATCTACCACGTAAACCAGGAAGCCAAGCAAGTAGATGGTCACAGATCATTACCACCAGACGTGCAGAGCAGCGGAAGAAGAGTTGGAGCAGCCTGGTCCAAGGTAGAGCGCGTCGATGTAGTGGTCGTAGTCAATCGTCCAGCGTCCTTACGAGTTGATCGTCTCCTCCAGCAACCTCTGCAGTTCCTTATAAAGATCGTGGATCGTCCTCAAGCGCAACAGCAACCACAGTAGCGCCTCTACGGTATCCACACGTTCAGGGAAGGAATAATCATACGCCGGTGTGCTAGCACCAAGTCGCACGGTAGAGCTCTCAGGAAGATGGCGGCTAGGGTTTCGGTGGAGCAACCCTCTTCATCGCCACAGCCTCAAGCATCTCCTTATATAGTGCTCGTGACGGATCCTATCCGAACACGTTGTACGAATCGTATCTGTACTGGTTTGTTCCAACCCGTTAAGTATGTGACCCGTTAGGTTTATACATAATCGGTTGTGACTCGGAAATCCTTTCTGACCACGAGTCGTTAGCGGTTCCTAGCAGAACATAGCGATTCCCGAATACACACAAATTATTTTAGACGAACCTTAATGCAATATGATCTACGACCAGGTCCTCATCACGTACGATTAGGTCCTATCTCAATACGACCAGTTCCTATTTGGTCACAACCAGTTCGTAACTCCTTACGACTAGGTTACGACCACTCTGTGATTACGTTCGACCAGTCTACGACCAGCTCGTATCTCCATATGACCAGTCCGTAACTATCGAACTAAGCGACCTACTCGTGTATTATCCCTTTGCACCAAGATATCTGGTTGAACTCCAGGTCAGATGTTGTGTCATCCATGGACTGTTCAATACTTTCTCGATCGAGTGTCGGATAACTTCACGTAGTCGAACATTCGATCACTAGTAGCATGGCTATGCACTTTCTTTATCCAACCACAACGAGGGGCCCAGAGACATCTCTCCTGTTATGTTAGGAGGGGCAAATCCCATATCCAACCAATCATATTCCTCTACATGTTTCATAGCATACCCGAAAGCTAGCTTTATAACTACCCAGTTACGAGTAGCGATTGGCAACCCCTAAGAGTGCTATTATACATGTAGGAAACAATGCTTATCTGAAGTCTAAGGATTATACATCATCATTGCTTGAGACCAACTAACGACACATAGAATCATAAAAATCTCAATAGTGTCTCAAGGTGCGTCTTATCCAACACCATGTTCTCTAACATGTGTCCATATTATTGGTTTGATATCTCCATATCCATGACCTGTGAAACATAGTCATCAACCAATACATATGCTAGTCTATTCATATGTGTCCTCATATGTTTTCGACCAGGGATCATCGCAGAAATATAGAGTTTCACAATCAAGTCACATACTTGATAATAAATATTAACGATATTATTCTAGGAACAAGATAACATATTATCCAATATTATGAACATAATGAAATATAATCATCTCTATGATTGCCTCTAGGGCATATTTCCAACAGTCTCCCACTTGCACTAGAGTCAATCATTTAGGTATCTAATACCGATAGCTCTTGTGTGTGCCTCATGCTTTGGCTGTGTGAGAGGCTTTGTCAATGGATCTGCAACATTTAAATCCGTATGAACATTGCATATCTTGACATCTCCTCTATCCACCAATTCGCGAATAAGATGATAACGCCTGAGTATATGCTTGGACATTTGATGGGATCTAGGCTCCTTAGCCTGCGCAATGGCTCCGTTGTTGTCACAATAGAGTCCATTGGGCTTGAGGCACTCAGAACCACACCTAACTCAGCAATAAAATTTCTTATCCAAACACCTTCTTTCGCAGCTTTAGAAGCCGCAATGTACTCGGCCTCCGTCGTAGAATCAGCAACCGTCTCTTGCTTAGAACTTTTCCAGCTCACTGCTCCTCCATTCATAATGAATACAAAACCAGATTGCGAGCGCTAATCATCTTTATCGGTTTGGAAGCTTGCATCGGTGTAACCATTTACAACGAGCTCTTCATCATCGCCATAAACTAGGAATGCATCCTTAGTCCTTCTTAAGTACTTAAGAATGTTTTTCACAGCTGTCCAGTGACCTTCACCGGGATCAGCTTGGTGTCTACTCGTAACACTTAAAGCATATGATACATCTGGTCGAGTACATATCATGGCGTACAAGATAGATCCAATAGATGAAGCATATGGAATACCATTCATACGGTCTCGCTCATCAGTTGTCGAAGGACACTAACTCTTGCTAAGACTTATGCCATGTGACATAGGCAAGAACCCTTTCTTGGCATCCTACATGTTGAACTGAATCAACATCTTGTCAATATAAGTACTTTGGCTTAATCCAATTAGCCTTCTTGATCTATCTCTATAAACCTTTATCCCTAAGATATATGCTGCCTCTCTTAGGTCCTTCATGGAAAAACTATTTTTCAATGATGACTTAATGGATTCCAACATAGGAATGTCATTCCCAATCAATAATATGTCATCCACATATAAGATTAGAATAACAAGTGTGCTCCCACTAACCTTCATGTAAACACAAGGTTCTTCTTTGTTCTTGACGAAACCAAACCTTTTGATCTCCTCATCAAAACATATATTCCAACTCCGAGATGCTTGCTTCAACCCATAAATGGACTTTTGAAGTTTGCATACTTTACTAGCATTCTTTGGATCGACAAAACCTTTAGGTTGTGCCATGTACACATCCTCGTCTAGGTTTACATTAAGGAAAGCCATTTTGACATCCATTTGTCATATCTCATAGTCGAAATATGCAGCAATAGCTAGAATGATCCGTATAGATTTAAGCATCGCTACCGGTGAGAAAGTCTCATCCAGTCAACTCCTTGAACTTGTCGAAATCTTTTTGCGACTAGTCGAGCTTTATGAATGTGAACATTTCCATCCATGTCAATCTTTTTCTTATAGATCCATTTGCACTCAATAGTTTTAACACCATCAAGTGGATCGACTAGGTTCCAAACCTGATTGTCTCTCATGGAGTCTATCTCAAATTTCATGGCTCCAAGCCATTTCTCAGAGTCTGGGGTCCATCATTGCTTCCTTAAAAGTCTTAGGCTCATCATTATTCAACAATAATACGTCATGCCCATACCTTTTAGGCAATTGATGTGACCTTTTAGATCTACGTGGGGCTGATGCCTCATCTACAGGTTCAACAATATTTTGTTCATCTTATAGAGGTTCAGTGGGAGTTGAAACACTTTCAGATGATTCTCGAATTTCTTCGAGTTGCACCTTTCTCCTACTAACTTCTTTTGAAAGAAACTCTTTCTCCAAAAAGACATCATTTCGGGCAATAAAAACTTTGCTCTCTTTTCGGTTGTAGAAGTAATATCCTTTGGTTTTCCTAGGATATCCTATAAAGAAGCATTTATCTGACTTGGGTGTGAGTTTATCAGACGTCAAACGTTTAACATAGACATCACATCCCCAAATCTTTGGAAAAGACAAACTAGGACTCTTCCTAGTCCATATCTCATATGGTGTCTTATCTACTGATTTAGATGGTACCCTATTTAAAGTGAAAGCGGCAGTTTCGAAAGCGGCAGTTTCTAGAGCGTAACCTCAAAAATACAACGGCAGATCTGATTGGCTCATCATCGATCGAACCATGTCCAACAAGGTCCGATTACACCGCTCGGACACCCCATTCCGTTGTGGAGTGCTCGGTGGTGTAAGCCATGGAACAATTCCACATTGTTTCAAATGATCACCAAATTCATGGCTCAAAAATTCACTTCCACGATCAGATCGTAAAGATTTGATTGTCTTGCCAAGTTGATTCTGTACCTCACTTTGGAACTCCTTGAACTTTTCAAAAGATTCTGACTTGTGCCTCATTAAATAGATATATCCATATCTACTATAGTCATCGATGAAAGTAATGAAGTACTGAAAACCACCTGAAGCTGTCGTGCTCATTGGTCCACATACATCAGTATGTATGAGTGCAAACAAGTCGGGCGCCCTCTCATTCTGACCAGTGAAAGGTGTCTTGGTCATCTTTCTGAGTAGACAAGATTCGCATGTTTCAAATGATTCCAAATCAAATGAGTTTAAAATTCCATCATCATGGAGCTTCTTCATGCGTTTCTCACTTATGTGACCCAAACGACAATGCCAAATGAAAGTGGAATTCAAATCATTAGGCCAAAGCCTCTTTGCATTAATATTATAGATGGGTGAATGATCAAGATTTAAAATATACAACCCATTCAAAATAGGAGCATAGCCATGAAACATTTCATTCAAAAATATAGAACAACCATTGTTCTCAATAATGAATTTATAACCCTCTACCATCAAACATGAGGCAGAGATGATGTTTCTACTTATGGCTAGAGCATAATAACAATTATTTAATTCCATAATAAATCCTGAGGGCAAAAGTAATGGCAAAGTCCCGACGGCTAATGCAGCAACCCTTGCTTTATTCCTAACGCGAAGATCCATCTCGCCGCTTGCAATTCTCCTACTCTTTATTAGACTCTGCATCGAATTGCAAATATGAGCGACCGATCCGGTATCAAATACCCATGAGTTAACAGAAGAATCAGCAAGAAAAATATCTATAACATTAATACCTGAAGTGGAAGGTTTAGTCCCACCATTCTTTTTCAGATCAGCCAGGTATTTCTTGCAGTTCCTCTTCTAATGGCCTGGCTCCTTGCAGTAAAAGCATTCATTCTCTTGAGTCGGGCCAGACTTAGTCTTGGACTTATGATTGTTAGTTTGGATCCCATCCGAAACTTGAGCCTTGCCCTTTCCTTTGATCCAAGTCTTACCCTTCTTCTTGAAGCTTGTACTCTTTTGCACCATCATCACATGACTTTTGCTTTTCTTAATGCTATCCTCTGCAGTCTTGAGCAGTAATGGTGAGTTTCTTCCCAATAGAGCATAGCCAATCATCGGCATCTAGTGATTCGGAGGAGTTGAAAATGTAGGTGGATGTGTCCACATGAACTCCACCAATTTTGACTGCGGATAAGCTGGTGGTGGTGGCGGTGGCATAACAACTGCTTGGTTATTCTGATTCAACATGTTGACTATGGCAGCAGCGGTCTGATTGTTCTGGTTCAGCATTACGACAAGAGCAGTAGTAGTCTCGTTCTGTTGATTCATCATTTGATTCATATTCTGCATCATAGCATTCATTAACTGCGTCTGAGCGACCATGAACTCACCCAAGCCCTGGTCTGCTTTTGCGGCCGGTGAGGGTGATGCATTGAGATTAGTATTGACATTGGGATCCACTGGTTCACTAGGGCTTGCTGAGTTGCGTGTTTGAACCATCTGCAACAATTCTTCACACGTTTAATAGATGAGAGGAAGAAAGCACGATAGGTGGGAGGGAAAAGCATAATAGATGAGAGAGAACAAGGGAGATAGATAGAAACAAACTAACTGGGGAAAGTCGGTTAAACCCAAAGAACAAATATCCAAAAAGCTATTAAGTGACAACAAAACTCAAGTAAAAGATCCTATTACTCGGACTAAACGATACTAAAACTGAGAAAGACGACTTTGGTACAACACAACTAATCTAACTTATATGGACGGTTGACTTGAAACACTAGGTAGATCTTGAAACTTCCAGGCCATCCGACGCTTTGTTCACCGAAGGCTCGATCCTATAAAGATTACCGAGGTGAGAAAAGTCAATTTAGATTTGAAAACAAACTTGCAGAAAAGACATGGGGTAAGAACCTAAGAATAATATGAGAAGAGATTGGAATAAGATGAGGAAAGAATAGAATAAGACGAGAGAAGAATAAATATTCATGTCACTTTGTTGGTTTGATTTAAAAAAATAAATTTTGATTTTTTTACTAAAACGGCCATGCTAACTATGGTTGCGTCCTACAGTTGATATGGCTCTGATACCATCTCTGTCGGCACTCGAATTTCTGAATCTGGGTCATGTGTGTATTCTGAACTAGTCCCATGATCAGTAGCTAGTTCACACAGTGTTAACATTGATGAAATCATATCCATACATTGAAATAGCTAAGAAGTAAGCCAAATTATTATTAAATAATAGCAACGCACCTTATAGTCAAGGTTTTACAGAATTTGCCACGTAAGGCTTAACGATAAATAAATAAACTTGCAGCGGAAGAAAATCTTGTGGTGGCCATCCGACATGCCCACAAGCAATTGAGAGGGGAGCGCACCCTAGTTCGCATGTTCGTCGAAGTATTCCTCCTTGTAGAACTCTGTGTTCCCTGAGTCTTCCTCAGCTACTAATCAACAATGGTGTAAAGCCATGAGTACATAAAGTACTCAGTAAGTCATAGGGAAATGTATGCAAATAGTATTCATGCCAGGCTTGAACAAGGAATAGTTGTATGGGTATTTTGCAGAAAGCAGTATTGACAGTAAATAGATTGAAAAAGCACAATTTAAAAGATTAAATACATAAGTAAACAATTTCTTTAAAACAATTAGAGAACTACCCTTTCAATTCCCAACCAATAACCAGTGAATTGCCCATTCACTTCCAAACCATACCACCAACCACAATTTTATGAAATCTCTAGCCCTCGTGTGAATTCACTAGGCATTATTCATAACTGGGGACACGTCTATTCGAATTGTTTTTAACACTCTGCAGAGGTTGTACAGCTTTACCCACAAGAGATAATCAACTTATAATGTCGGCCATGACATGCTTCCGAAGGCGTGCGACTAAATGATTATCACAAGGCTTTTTACAAAGTTCTATCTTAACCCAGTTTTGCCCGCTAAGGTTTCATTTCCTTTGGACTAAACAATTCGCTGGAAGTCCCCTATTATGCCATGTGAGTCCATCCGTAACCTCAAAAACCACACTACCACGACAGAACCAAATTAATACATTACTAATTAATCACCCAGGAGAGGATGGTATTGACGCACCGCACAAGGTAGCAGCATGGCACCAGTGGCTATAGTGGGACGGGAGCAGGTGGCGGCATGGGCGTAGGGTGGGGTTTTCTAGCGCACACGAAGAGGAGGATCGAGGCGTGAGGCTTCAAGTGGTCAGCGTCAAGAGGACGTGTGGGCGGGCTGAGCCAGACAAAGGAGGAGAGGAGGCCAGGTGTTGGTGGGTCGGCCCGGGGGATGAAGAAAAGCAAGAAAAGAAGAGAGAGAAAAGGAAAAGGGCCGAATAGAATTCGGCCCAAACTGAGTCTCGGGGTTTAACTTCCCCTCCTATTTTATTTAGTCTTAAGTTCAAGTTTCAATTCAAATCTACTGTTGGCAATTTAAATTTAGATTAAATTTTAATTTGTTTTCATATTCCATCGACTTAAATTAGTTTTGTATTCACCTAATTGATTTCTTTAAAATTCATGAAACAACAAATATTTTCAAATAAAATGCAGGGAAATTCGAATGTCAATAAAGTGCATCAAAAAGTTTTGAACATTCCATATTTTTATTCATTTGAAATGTAACAAATTTCGAGATGTTACAGATTCCTATTTCTGTTTGGAGTAGGACCAAGGGGACTATATAAAGTCATGAGGTGTGGCTATGGAGAACCCCAACCCACAAACCAACTCATCAAAATCAAGAGGCACACGAGAGTTATTCTTTAGCACTAGATTTTTGTATAGGGCAAGGGTCCGGTGGTCCTAAAAGGATCGACAGGCTTGTGAGAGGGCCACAATACCTTGTACTCTTTTAAGGTTGTGCTTAAGGAATTTACGGTTTCCTTCGCCAAATATTTCTCTCTCGTTGATTGTTTTGGCGTCGTTATTTTGGTTCTCGCTACGGGATTCGTCTACTTTGTTCTTAATATCATGCATGGTCGTGTCGTATCTCACAACTCCGATCCAATCTAGGGGGGTGGCTACTGCGCATAAGAAGGGTATCAAAGTATAACAAGTGGTATCAGAGCCAAGGCGGGAAAAGGTTGTCTTTTTTGTTTCATCGCTACCACCATCATAGGAGCACTTTTGGATGAATATTCTCGGCAAGAAAATATTCTCAACTTCAATGAGATAGTTGCATATCTATTGGAGGCGGGGTCCTCGAAAAATCCATCGGCATCTTCATCCTTGGGTGATGGCTACGGTAGGTGTTGTAGGCAAAAGCAAAGTCATAGAAAGAAGGACAAGAAAAAGGATACACATGTAGGCTATCCAAGTTTGAAGCACACACATACTTGTTGTCAGTTCATTGGGTGCGTGCTCAGTGGCGGTAGGGGAAAATGACTTGGACGTACTTGTTGTGTCGGACCCCGGACATTGAATACCTGAAGCCCTCATGTGTGTATAGTATTAGTCCCATGATCAGTGGCTAGTACACACAATCACAACATTGATACTCACATCCATACATACAAAATAAAACAAATGGTGGTACATAACTTAAGCGGTTAAAGGTTATTACATCATAGGCCGACCGCCCAAATAAAAGAAAGTATCAACAGAGTAACAAAAGAAGCAGTGGAAGTAGAAGTGATAAAAGTAAATAATTTCCAGCGGCATGCCCATCCAAGCCTTCAGGCAACCGACAAGAGACAAAGTCTAGAGAGACCCATCACTGAACCCTCCGGTTCCGGGTGCGAAGGAAACGTCGTCTGGCGTAGGCTCATCCTCATATTCTGAACAACAATTTAAGCAAGATTGAGTACATTGCGTACTCAACAAGACTTGTAGTGTATCACAAGGTTTATATAAATACAAGGCTAACAAAGGATAAGCCTCTATGCTACAAGTTGTTTTCAACATTACGAAAATTTTGTTTGCAATATCAATATGTAGTACTTTGCAACGGATGAGCACTGTTGGGTCACGGGTAGGCTACGATAGCACAAAACAAAATTTCTACTGTGTATCCAAGGAACCTCCGCTAGTAATAAATCACGAGATTACCATTAGACGTGTTGATTCGTAGTGGAAGTCGAGTCGATGTAGTGAGTTGATGCAGTAGTGGTCGTACTCGCCGTGCATATTCTCCTCTTGCTCATGTGATCGTCACGAGTTGTAGATCGTCCTAGTGCTAATGCTTCGCAACAACACCTCCAAGGTATCCACACATATGGGGTAGGGACACCACGCACTGGAGTGCTAGCACTTGCGGCGTAGTTGAGGAAGGCGTGGCTATTAGGTTTCGGGAGTTCTTCCAAAAGATGATCATCCCACCCCATGCCACCGCCCCTCTATATATAGGCATCTATGATGGGTCTCGAACTTGAGGCCTATTAGGAACTTGTGGCCTACAAGAATTTGAATCACTATCCAAATCAAATACTAGCCCTTTAAGTGTGCGACCTTATAGGTTCATGCGTAATCGGTTGTGTCTCGAAAACTCTTTTCTGACCACGAGTCGTTAGTGGTACCTAGCAGGACATAACGATTCCCGAACACACATAGAATATATCGAATGAACCTTAATGCAATATGATCTACGACCAGGTCCTTATCACTTACGACTAGCTTGTATCTAGTCACGACTAGTCCATATTTAGTCTCGACCAGTTCGTAACTCCTTACTACCAGGTTTCGACCACTTAGTGATAATGTTCAACCAGCCTATGACCAGCTCGTGTCTCCATACGACTAGTTCGTATCTGATCGAACTGAACGACCTACTCGTGTATTCTCCCTTTGCCTCACGATATCTGTTGAACTCCAGGTGAGATATTATGTCATTCATAGACTGTTCAATACTTTCTCGATCAAGTGTTGAATAACTTCATGTGGTCGACACTTCGACCACTAGTGGCATGGCCATGCACTTTCTTTATCTGACTACAACGAGGGGCCCAGAGATATCTCTCCTGTTATGATAGGAGGTGCAAATCCCATATCTGACCAGTCATATTCTTCCGCATGTTTCATACTATACCCGAAAGCTACCTTTATAACTACCCAGTTACGGAGTAGCGTTTGGTAACCCCTAAGAGTACTATTACACATGTAAGAAACAATGCTGATCTCAGGTCTAAGGATTATACATCATCATTGCTTGAGACCAACTGATGACACATGAAATCATAACAATCTCAACAGTGTCTCAAGGTGGGTCTTATCTAACACCATGTTCTCTAACATGTGTCCATATTATTGGTTTGATATCTCCATATCTATAACCTGTAAAACATAGTCATCAACCAATACATATGCTAGTCTATTCATATGTGTTGTCATATGTTTCCGACCAGGGAACGTTTAAGAATAATCATCGCAGAAATACAGAGTTTCACAATCAAGTCACATACTTGATAATAAATATTAACGATATTATTCTAGAAACAAGATAACATGTTATCCAATGTTATGAACATAATGAAATATAATCATCTCTATGATTGCCTTTAGGACATATTTTCAACAGTCTCCCACATTCACTAAAGTCAATCATTTAAGTATCTAATACCAATAGTTCTTGTGTGAGCCTAATGCTTTGGCTGTGTGAGAGGCTTTGTCAACGGATCAGCAACATTTAAATCTGTGTGAACTTTGCATATTTTAACATATCCTCTATCCACCAATTCACGAATAAGATGATAACGCATGAGTATATGCTTGGACTTCTAATGGGATTTAGGCTCCTTAGCCTGCGCAATGGCTCCATTATTGTCACAATAGAGATCCATTGGGCTCGACGCACTCGGAACCATACCCAACTCAGCAATGAAATTCCTTATCTAAACACCTTCCTTTGTAGCTTTAGAAGCCGCAATGTACTCAGCTTCTGTCGTAGAATCAACAACCGTCTCTTGCTTGGAACTTTTCCAGCTCACTGCTCCCCCATTCAAAATGAATACAAAACTAGATTGTGAACGATAATCATCTTTATCAGTTTGGAAGCTTGCATCGGTGTAACTATTTACAACGAGCTCTTCATCACCGCCATAAACTAGGAACGCATCCTTAGTCCTTCTTAAGTACTTAAGAATGTTTTTCATAGCTGTCCAGTGACCTTCACCGAGATCAGCTTGGTATCTACTTGTAACACTTAGAGCATATGATACATCTGGTCAAGTACATATCATGGCGTACATGATAGATCCAATAGCTGAAGCATATGGAATACCATTCATATGGTCTCGCTCATCAGTTATCGAAGGACACTAACTCTTGCTAAGACTTATGCCATGTGACATAGGCAAGAACCCTTTCTTGGCATCCTACATGTTGAACCGAATCAACATCTTGTCAATATAAGTACTTTGTCTTAATCCAATTAGCTTTCTCGATCTATCTCTATAGATCTTTATCCCTAAGATATATGCCGCCTCTCCTAGGTCCTTCATAGAAAAACTATTTTTCAATGATGCCTCAGGAAGTTGGAGAACAATAAGCACCAAAGATTGCCCCGGCAGTCTGAACTCTCCTCCGGGCGGTCAAACTACTCAATGGGTGGTTTGATCTCCCTATGGGTAGTCTGACCACTCCTCTGAGCGGTCTGACCTTTGCCTCAGGATGAACAATAAAATCAGCTCGATTTCAAAATTAAAAATTGATCTAACTTTTGATCCACAACTCCAAACTTCATAAAACTTGAAACGTACCTTCTCTTGGATATCAGGAACCTATTCCAATCAAAGATCTTGAAGATCACTGCAAAGTTCTAACCTTTTTAAGTTTGAGTAAAGGTTGCACCAAAACCGGATCAAATATGAAAACGGTGCTTAAGAGGATCTCGCAAGAGAAATCAATCCAAGATGGCTAAGAATAGTTTTTCATACGTCCTAGTACCCTCAATCATCATAGGAAGAAGGAAGCCCAAAAACCCTCAAGAGCAAACCCCCCCTCCCCCAACTCACCTTTTCTTTCACCAAACCGGACAAAATCAAGAACATGCAATAGAAAATACCTAGATGGATGGAATCTGGTTTACAAGAGATATATCCACCACTTAGATGTCCTAGGTACAAAGCAAGATCAAGAGGGGAGGAAGGAACACAAAAAACAAGCCAAATCAAGAAATCAAAACTTGAGCATATGAGAGGAAGACTTGGACAAATTTGGACATTTGATTTCTTGTTGGATATGAATATTTATAGCCACTCCCCTGGGAGGACAAAGCCACCAGGGTAGTACACACACAAGTACTCTCATCTCTAAAGACATCTCTCGAATCCTAGTCTCCTCTGCTTTCCTCTCTAAGCCCTAAATCACAAATTAGGGTTTCCTAGACTCAAGGCTTGGAGGTGCAAATCCTGCACTCCTCCGTTTTATAGTAGAGGCTAGGTCTAAAGAGAAAACCCCAATGGGCACCCATTAAGCCCACACACAAATGGGTCCCACTCATGCACGCTCTCAAAGCATCGTCTTCATCTTTTACTTCAGTAGGCCAAATCCATCATGCCTGCCCTCCATGGAGTGTCATTGACCTAGTCCACTTAAGCCACCATCGTGGTTTCGCACACAACCAATTTTTCGATATTGGGTAATTTACCAAAATACCCCTCTACCGACCTTTCGAGATTTCTTTCCCTCGAAGCATCTCCCATGCTTCGACATCATCCATGTGGCCATAATGACTTCCTGCCAAGCCTCTCACACGTCCTGATCCACCCGAACTGTCCTCACTCGCAAATGGGCCCAAGTCACATTGTGCACCACATATCTCACCATAACTAAACCCGGCTTTCTTGACCGTTTTGGACCTCAGCTCTTCCCTAAGCTTAGTCCCGGTCCACCTTGTCATTGCCCGTCATATTCATCACTGGTAGCTTCCACTCCTAGTCCTTGTCTTCTCGGTTTGTAATCACCATACTAGTCTCAGTCATCTTCTGATACCACCTTGATCGTTCTGGACCTCGGTTATCCTAACCTAGTCTCGATCCTTGTCCGCCTCACCATGACCTAGCTCAAGAGTCCTACAGCCATCACAAACAAGCAAAATTATCATGTAACACCGTACGATACGCATAATCATCAATTCACATAATTGATGAGGTATGAGCACATACCTTCACAAAGTCCTTTGCTCAAACTTCGCCTTCCATGGTTCTTATCCATCTTATGCCTTGCTTCAGCCCAGCCACCTCATCTGACATCTTTGATCGTTTTGGACATCGGCTCTCCTACCCTAGCCTGATCCCCGCTATTGACCGTAGTTGTCTCCAAGCTATCTGCACAACAATTGACCAAGCAACCATTTCCAGGTACAAGTTCTTTGCAATTTGACCTATGTTAACTAAAACATGCATCATACAACATCTATGCAATGAAACCCATGACTCTAGCCTAACCCACAAAAATCAGCGCACCTCAGTGTGCCTAGCGCACCTTAGTGTGCCTAAACTGCCATGGCTGATCAGACCATTGGCCAACGGCTGGTTAGACTGCTCCCAGATTTTTCCCAAGTCTTGGAAAACACCATATCTAGACATTAAAAAAAAATATTCTATCTAGTGCTGCCTCGAAACTCTATTTTCTATTAAATGTGGTGCAAACACCCACATAAGTGTTTGATCGTATTCTCCAAAATTCACAAGTTGACTTTTTGGCCGGTCTGACCGTTGTGAACCCAGCCAGTCTAACCGTCACCCATGGCCAGTTAGACTGTCACCTTGCCGGTCTGGCCTCTTTAGCCTGACAGCCAGCGACAATTTCGCTAAAACCGAGAGTTTAAATCCAAAACATCTTGACACTATTACCAATTGTTCAATACTATAATTAGAATTATCTGCATGTTCTCCACAATCTGGTTCACATCAATAGAAATCCTATGTGACAGATCGAAGAGACAACTGACTTCACACGGTTCTACCGCCCGAACGCGACGGAGATAACAGCCCGAACGCGACGGAGATAACCACGGCGACCAAATCTTGATCGAGCGTCCCTGCCACGCACGGAGGATACTTCGCATGGTTCGCATCATGTCTCCCAGCGTTTTCTTCCCCGGCTGGATGTGCGCGAGACGTGCTGATAAGCAATGTGGGCGTTGAAATCAACGACTAGAGCCAGCTTCATTCCGGTAATCGAAGATAATGGAAGGAGACAAAAAAATGATCTACGATATAGATTAGTCACGAGTGCTGATTAGAGTGCAGCTGGTGACTTGGAAGAAAGAAACCCTCGAGGGGTTGCAGTGTGGGTCAGTGAACAGAACAGCCCGCATCATTGCAAACGAGGCTTAAATAGTCTGACGGAAGAGAACAAAGAAGTAAAAGCTTCATTCAAAGATTATAATAGAGTTTTAGATGATAAAGCAATTACTCTTCTTCCTCTGTCTTCTATGAGGCCTGCAAAAACAGCTTTATTAGGATTGTAATATTCTTCTGGAAACAGGTTTTATGGTGAGTTTCACTACAGGATGGTATCCCGAGGCAAGCACAGTCCGGTTGCCTCGAAATAGCTTTCTGAGGCAAAGTAGTTGCCCTGCACGCTCTCTCCTCCCCCCGTCACCAACCCAGCTCAGCGCGTACGCACAGATCCATCCAAATCCACGCAGATAAGCTGTGTTCACCTCTCCTGAGAGCAATTTCGTTGTCGGCAGCTAAGCTCTGTTCACTTATGCTTGAAACTAATACGATTCCCAGTTGATTTTACTTGAAGATTTGTCTATCATTTGGAATAGTTCATGGCATACTTCGCATAAAAAGGCTTTCCTCCCCTTCCACTATAGCAATGTCCTACAATACATATCCTCACCTATACTGATGGCAGCCTGTCTGTGTTTTCTGTCTGTGTTTTCTTCTATATTAGGTTAGATGTCTAGATTGTTAGGCAATTAGTGATTTGGTTGCTCTGTGCCATCTCTGTCAGACCCGGATTTTCTAATCCCGAATTCTCTATTAAAAACACTGTGCTATTCCCTGAATCAGTAGATAGCACTCACAGACACATTGCTGAATCATTTCATACATGGCGTAAAACCTTACCATTCATTAATTTAACACATCAGAGTTTACATAAATCGCATCGGGTCAAGTTTTACAATAAGGGTCGAACAGGCCAAAGATTACATCACAAAAAGTAGCGGAAGCGACAACGGAAGCAAAAGGGTGAGAGCACATCTCTCCACATACAAGCGACTTGGGAAACCCGTGTGCGTCCGATATTCCCCGAAAAGTCAGATAATATAGGATGTACGCAAGCACCGACAGAGTCAGCTGGACTGAGGCGAGATCTAGACTAAAAGGACTAAACTACTCCTTATCTTCTCCTGGGCCTCCAACTTCTGGATCCTCGTAGTAGTCGTAATCTTCAGGATTTCCTACCTCTGAGGGTTTGGGGAAAGAGCAAGAATGAGCACAACTTCCGTGCTCGCGAGCCAATACACACAATGTAGTATTATACATGCAAGGCTAAACAAGGATGGCTCGGGTTCTTTTATTTGCTAAAGCAATGTTTTCAATTATCATAATTACAAATTCCTATCACTTAGCATTTTAACCAAATTGCATTTTATTAAAGAGAGTAATTGTGCAATAATTATATCAGTAGAGGTTCCCCCCGTCGGAACCTATACCGTATGCCTTTTTTGATTGGAGCTACCTCCACTCGTTAATACCACCGAGTTCGAAAACCTAGGAAAATCCAATCTCAGGGCTTGGTGAGCCCACCACATTTTTCATACCACCCACAAAGGTTTTTGAAATAGAACTATGTGAGGACCCCAGGTATTGGATACATTCCAAGTTAAGAATTACACCTAAAAGTATAATTGTCAACAAGGAATGAACCCAATGCTAGGTTCCCGGATATATGTCTTACAATAATTCCTAAGATCAAAGACTATTGTACATATATCCTAACAACATTGTACCATGTCATACAAGGCATACAGATAACATATACATAGCAAAACTTTACAAGAATTGGTTCGGCTCAACAGAAGCAACCGAACAACAATATCGAACAGAAGTTTTTGCAGTGGAAACAAAAATATAAACAGCAAAAGACCACCAAGTGTGCCCTAAAACCGTCAGGCAACTGAGTGGAGGATAGAAATAGCTTCATTCATTAGCGTCGCCCTTATTAGCGCTAATAGATGTGTCGTACACGTAATCGTCATCACCTGCAACAAGTGGTTAAAGCACCTCAGTACGAAAGGTACTCGCAAGACTTACACAAAACTAATAAAAGAAAGTGTTTAGTAGCACCTAAACAAAGGATTAGAATCTGTACATACTTAAGGCTAACAACAGGAAGGTTGTAATGGCATCAGTTTTGCATAAAGCAACAGGTTTTTACTTCTATACTTACAAATTTCTGTTAAGGCAATTTTAAAAACGAGTTTGGACCAAAACAGTAAGTAAATAAGAAGTTTATCAATAATCAAAACAAAATCAAAGTGGCTGTCCACTTTGACAAAACAACAAGCATGAATAACCCTTCATGCCGCAACCAGAAACCCATGACAAAAAATCATTTCAAAGTCTATACTGAGCTGTCCATGAAAACAAGTGTTGTCCGTAACCGTGGACACAGCTATTCGAATAGTTTTAACCCAGTAGGGGTGTACATCTTTACCCACACGACTTGGTCAGCCCGTAAGCCTCCGGATAATAGCACACTACCTTAGGTATGCCGGCCAGGTAAACCAAGACTCGGTATTTTTCAGCAAATTGACATTATTGAGTTGAATCACCATGTGCGACTAATCTCGCATAGTACAAGCTACTGATAGAGCTTGCTAACCAGGGCACACATGTTGTGTCGGGAAAGCCGATTCAATGAACTGAAAATAAAATTGTGCTCACCCACACATATAGAATTGAAATCGGAGCCCTACTTACACGCAAACTTTGCAAATGTCCTCACTCCACCAATTCCTCAACTCAATAACACCATCCCATTACTTAACCAAGCAGCGCCCATACACTGCGTGAGGAAATACGTAAGGTACTTGAATTGACAGGTCAAAGTTCGGTCCTTACCGATCCGGACAAGACTACCACATTTCCCAAATCTCGTGCACGAAGGCACAATCACTAGCAACCACTTGTCTAGATCTAAACCAAGTTTTTATCAAACATAAATCAACTTAACTTTCAGTTTTAACCAAACTGAACAAAGAAACCAATAAAAGAAATCAGAAGTGTTTCCCAGGTTTAACAAGGTAAGCTTGTCAGACGACTAACGCACTACTGACTTGCATGGATAAGCAAAAATCTAAAGACCAAAACACTAGCACCAGATTTCGATATTAAGCATAGGTGTATGAATCTGATTCAGGACAAGCCACAAGAGTTGGGATATAACTAACTAAACTCACAAAGTATTGATATTTCAAAATAGCATGCACATAGTAACACTGCATTTTTAAAATACTACAGTATCAAAAACTAGGATCAACATGGTGCAAGATGATGCTTGCCTTGGTAATAAACCACTTGTTCGGTTTTTGGAGCATCAGAAACAAATTCACTCGCGTTGGTTAAGTCAGAACCTAACAGAAAAATAGCAAATGAACATCCAGAAACACTACCAAGTACAAAAATGCTGAAAAGGATGCATGATCAAAGTACTGATGTGCAACTAACAAAATGCTTAAGCTGCAAACTATTTTTAGTAAAAGTAATAACCCAGATTAACACTTACCAGTACTAACCGACAAGGATTAAAAGCTACTACAGTTCTGGTCAGAAAATCCGATAACAGAACAAACTACAAAGAACTTTCTGATTGGTAAGCACATTGAACAAACTAGCGCTCACTTGAGCTACTAGGGTTCACAAGGGAGCTACCTGAACTTAGAAAGTAACCTGAGAAGCTCTAGAGCTCGCTGGCGACAAGAAAACCGAAAACGACAATAAGAAGCTCACGGCGACGTGATGACCTGAGCATGGAAACGAAAAGTGGTTGATCAGGTTAGGTCATTAAGGTCCCTAAGAAGCTCAAAACGGAAGGAATTAAGAAATGGCTCACCCGCCGGAGTTGGGGACAAACGGGGGTTGATTACGGCCGGAAAAGAAAGATTTCCAAATTCAACAAACCTGTTGAATCAAAAATGAAATTAATGGAGGGATTTTGCTCCATAGATCCCATGACACGATGTGACGCAAAGAGATTTGCCAAGCACTTGCCGAGAATGAGATTAACCCCATGCTGGCATTTGGTGCGCGCTCCCATTGCTTAACAGACAGCTCTAGGTTTCTAATGCTACAAACAATGCCAAGGTTACGCATTAGTAAGATGATTAAGGCATGAAGATCATTGAACAATGGTACAAGAACAAAGGATACTCCTGATTGATGAGGACGAAAACGAGCGGCGCATCAAGTTGTCCGAGGAGGACATGAACGATTTTTATAGTGCTTCCGCCGAAGAGAACGAGGAAGCTCGTGCATGTTAACATGGCAGCAATGCAACGCCAAGTGTCGATTGCATGTCATGAAGCACTGCACGTAATGCCACCTCGCCGCAATGTGCCGAGGAGGTGCGAATTCTTGTGAAGAGAAGAAGAAGATGAGCCATTGATATGTGGGCCCCACTGTTAGTCTCAGCGAAGATACAAGACAGCGAGCTCAAACAAATGTTGATCGTCCGATTATAAATGAATGGCCCAAATTGATTTGGATGTTCGGGCGGTTCGAACATCTCTTTCAATAAGGACGGTCCGATCGTATATGAATGGCCCAGATTGAGTGGGGCGTTCGGATGGTCCGAACGGCCCAACTCATATTGACCGCACGATCTGAATCCAACGGTCACTAAAAGATGTGCTCTTAAGAGTTTCAAACGATTAAAAGGGGCACCGTTGGATCTGATTTTAACGGTTGAGATCAATGGGTTGTTCGGACGGTCTGAACGTCCCAATTGATCTAGGTGGTTGATTTTAAATCTAACGGCTCAAAATCAAGGTGTGTCTGGATAGTCCGAACGGCCCAATTGATCCTGGCTGTTGAATTTAAATCTAACGGCTGAGAGAAAGAGGGCGCGTTTAGGGTTTAACCATTTGAGAAATGGCACAGCCCGATAAAATGTGGATGGTCTGATTTATATTTAATGGCCCAGATTGCAAGGTGCATTCAGATGGTCTAAATAGCACACTTGATCTGATCCATTGAGTTTAAATCAAACGGTCTAGAGGTTGGGTGCGTTTAGGTTTTAACCAATTAATAAGGTGTGTCCAATTGGGATTTAACGGTGGGGATCACGTGGCACGTTCGGATGGTCCGAACGACACACATGATCTGGTCCGTTGGTTTCGAAATCGGACGGCTCGCGCGTGACCTAGGCTTTGGCTGGGCGCTAACGTGTGAGCAGAAATCAATGGCACAAGGTTGACTAAACCAAAATGGTTCAGTCGCTCTGATTGCCAAAGAGGCTTGGGCTTGGTTTAAAGTTGACTAAACCCAAAATTAAACTTTAGAAGTTTGACTGGAGGGTTAAAAATACCAAATAAATTTATAAAAATACGAAATTTTTCAGAGAAGCTATTGGGATTATATAGATATATAGATCCCAAATAAATTTTGAAAACCACTGTTCTCACTTTAAAATACTTAAATAAATACTTTAACCGAATAGGTTTAATTTGGGAATAGAGATTTTTCATAAGGTCAAAATAGTCTAAAAAATTTGACAAAATTTATTTTCACTCAAGATAATTTATCTAGTATTTGATAAAAATACTTCCCCGGTCTCAACACAAGCATTGACTTGCATTTTCTTCTGAAGCTTCAAAACAAGTCTCAGGTTTGGGTCGAAATGGAAGTTTTTAAATTGTAACAAAATGCTCATGTTTTAAAAATGACCAAAAATGCTATGAAAAGCATTTTATTACTGTTCATTAAAACTAAGGCTGTTACAAACCTCTCCCCCTTAAGAGAATCTCGTCCCGAGATTCTAGGTAGTTCAGGAAATTGAATAGAATGATGCTGAACAAGTTCTTTAGAAATGCAACATCTGTTGTCTTTATTTCCTTCAAAGATAGAAAGATAGATAACAACATCTGTTGTTGTGATTTCTTTCAAAGGTAGATAAGAAATATTACAACAAATGTTGTTTTGATTTCCTTTAAAGATAGAAAAAAGAAAGATCATTAAAAACAACATGGTGTTGTCATTACATCTTATTTTACATTGCTTTGTTTAACCTTGCCTTTCTTGATTCGAAGGGACTTCACTCATGGAAGAGGTAGGGGTGCTCAATCTTCATCAGATCTTCACGCTTCCAAGTGGCTTCCTCTTCCGTGTGATTGTTCCACTAGATTTTCAAGAACTTGACAGTGCGGTTTCTTGTCCTGCATTCCATTTCATCGAGGATACGCACCAGTTGTTCTTGATAGGAAAGATCTTGTTGGAGATCAAGACTCTCATAAGCAGTGGCTTCGGTAGGAACATGAAGGCACTTCTTCAGTTGAGAGACATAAAAAGTATCATGTATTGCTGAAAGAGAGTCGGGTAACTCCAATTGATATGCCACAGCTCCTCGTTTTGCAATGATTCGGAAAGGTCCGACATAACGAGGTGCTAGCTTTCCCTTCACCTGAAAGCGATGAGTGACATTCATAGGTGATACTTTAAGATAGACATGGTCATCTACCTCAAAGCTCAACTCTCGGCGACGATGATCGGTATAGCTCTTGATGAGATCAGGCAAGACGCAATGGTCTCGGATCGATTTAACTCGCTCTTGACTTCCAACACCAAGTCTGGACTATAGAACGGTCTTTCTCCAGACTCGGACCAGTTCAACGGAGTCCTACAAACTCTTCCATACAGTGCTTCAAAAGGTGACATATGAATGCTTGCTTGGTAGCTGTTGTTGTAGGAAAATTCCACATATGGCAAACACTTCTCCCAGTTCTTGCTATATGACAGCACAAAGGCTCTGAGAAGATCTTCCATCACTTAATTCACCCTCTCAGTCTGACCGCTGGTTTGAGGATGATAAGCAGTGCTAAAAGAGAGTTCAGTCCCCATTGCTTGATGAAGACAACTCCAGATGTATGAAGTGAACTGAGGGCCATGATCAGAGACAATGACCTTCAGTACACCGTGGAGACAAACAATTCTGGAGATATAGAGCTCTGCTATCTTATGGCCATTAAAAGTGGTTTTGACAGGAATAAAATGAGCAACCTTCGTCAAACGATCAATGATCACCCAAATGGCATCGGACCCACTAT
This sequence comes from Phyllostachys edulis, assembly GCA_036346405.1. Taxonomy (NCBI): domain Eukaryota; kingdom Viridiplantae; phylum Streptophyta; class Magnoliopsida; order Poales; family Poaceae; genus Phyllostachys; species Phyllostachys edulis. Next base: position 22,283,877 of record CM070566.1, read on the forward strand.
GAGTCCTTGGAAGACCGGTAACAAAATCCATACCGATCTCTTCCCACTTCCACTAGGGAATAGGTAGAGGTTGAAGGGTACCTGCTGGTTTCAAATGTTCGGCTTTGAACCTTTGACAAATATCACACTCAGCAACATACTATGCAATTTGCCTCTTCATATAGCTCCACCAGAATGTCTTCCTCAAATCCTGGTATATCTTGGTACTTCCAGGATGTATAGAAAACTTGGAGTTATGAGCTTCTTTAAGAATTAGCTCTCTCAACTGGGGATCTGAGGGTACCACTAAACGGTTGCCACACCGAATGATACCTCGGGCGTCTTCAGAAAATTCTTTGGCTTTACCTGCCTTCAAATTTTCTCTGATTTCAGCTACCTCAGCATCGGTTTTCTAAGCCTCCAGGATCTGATCCTCAAGTGTGGATTTCACTTCTAAGGCAGCAATAAATCCTTCTTCAACCATCTCAAGACTTAGACGCTGAAACTCAGCACACAAGCCTTTTGTCGAAGGTATTACCGACAAGCAGTTGCACTGTGATTTTTGACTCAATACGTCAGCCACTACATTGGCTTTGCCTAGGTGATAATGAACTCCTATATCATAGTCCTTGATAAGCTCAAGCCATCTTCTTTGTCTCATATTCAGATCAGCTTGAGTGAATATGTACTTCAGGCTCTTATGATCAGTATAGATCTCACAACGATTACCGATGAGGTAATGTCGCCAAATCTTCAAGACGTGGACTGCGTCTACTAATTTCAAGTCATGAGTAGGATAATTCAGTTCATGAGGCCTTAATTTCCTGGATGTATAAGCCACAACTCGGCTCTCTTGCATGAGAACACAACCAAGTCCATGGCGAGATGCATCACAATAGATATTAAAGCTCTTGTGAATATCAAGCAGACTGAGAACTGGAGCTTTGGTCAGGAGTTCTCTCAAAAGCTGAAAACTTTCTTCACACTCGGCTGACCATGGGAACTTCTACTCCTTCTTAAAAAGCTGGGTCAAAGGTCTTGCAATTTTGGAGAAATTTTTAATGAACCTACGGTAATAACCTGCAAGTCCAAGAAAACTTTGGATCTAAGAAACATTCTTAGGCTGACTCCAGTTTAGTACATCTTGTACCTTACTTGGATCAACAGTGATACCACCTTCAGATAACACATGTCCCAAAAATTTGACTTTCTTGAGCCAGAACTCACACTTACTGAATTTGGCATACAGCTGATGCTTACGAAGTGTTTCCAACACAAGCCTCAAATGCTGCTCATGCCCTTCATCGGACTTGGAGTAAATAAGAATGTCGTCAATGAACACGACAACAAATTTGTCCAAGTAATCCATGAATACCAAATTCATGAGATTCATGAAGTATGCTGGAGTATTTGTCAAACCAAAAGACATGACAGTATACTCGTACAAACCGTAGCGAGTAGAAAATGCTGTCTTAGGAATGTCCTTAGCCCTGACCTTGATCTGATGATAGCCTGATCGCAGATCAATCTTGGAAAAGACTCGAACTCCAGTCAATTGGTCAAAAAGATCATCAATGCGACGAAGAGGATATTTGTTTTTGACAGTGACTTCATTTAACAGACGGTAGTCCACACACATCCGCAAAGTCTTGTCTTTCTTTTTGACAAAGATGGCCGAGCATCCCCAAGGTGAGGAGCTCGGTCGGATAAATCTTGTGTCAAGCAATTCCCCAAGCTGTTTCTTCAATTCTACCAGCTCATTGGGAGGCATCCAATAAGGTCTTCTAGATATCGGAGCAATACCGGGTACTAGTTCGATTACGAACTCCACTTCCCGGTCCGGGGGCATGCCTGGAAGGTCTTCAGGAAAGACATACGGATACTCACAAACTACTGGTACCATCTCCAAAGTAGGGGTGGTATCAGCTTCCAAAACAAAAAGATGAGAACCGACTGTCTTGGAATGAAAAACAACTTGAATACCGTTTTCATTTGTCACAGAAATGGACCATTGAGAACAATTAATATAACCTTGATGCTTGGACAGCCAATCCATTCCCAAGAAAACATCCAACCCTTTAGAAATTCTACATCTTGAATCTCTATTTTAACATTTCGGTAGATTTGGTCAGTTTTAAAAGCCGATCCTGGTGATTGAATAAGATATGGCAGCTGGAGTGTATGCATGTTTAAATGATATTGCACAGCAAATGCACTCTTGATAAAAGAACGGGATGCTCCAGAATAAAAAAGAACAGTAGCTGGACTGAAATTAACAAGGAGCATACTAAGGACGACATCAAGTGCAGCAATCGCCTCTTCTAGAGTTATTTGGTTCACTCGACCATGATCCTGAGCTGGATCAGACATGACCGGCAGCCTCAGAGGTGGTGCTGGTTGTAACATCCCAAAAATTTGGTCTGTTTTAAAGTTTTAAAAGAAAAATAACCATTTGAATTTTCCTGGTAAAGTTAAAAGCTTAATTGGAATTTTCGGAGTTCAAAAACAATTAAATGTGATTAATGTCAACATCAACTATTATCAAAATTATTTTATTTGGATTTTACGTGCTTGGATATATTTTCTAGATTTATCTAGAATTTTTTCGAGTGCAATTGCTATTTTCTATTTGCTATTTATCTTTTCTGCTATTTTCTAAAAAGAAAAACTACTAATTATTAATCTCAGATAACCTTCGGGCCGAATCTTCCTTCTCAGCCTATTTCCTTGGCCCTTCCATTTCTAACCAACCCAGGCCGCCCCTGTTAATTTCTTTAGCGTGAGCCGAGCCGCCCATTTCTCTTCCTTCCACTGCATTTCTTTTCTTGGTCCCGTTCCATTTCTTTTATTGGCGTCGTGAGACTCACCACCGGTCCACTCGTTTTTTTTCTGCGTGAGGTAGCTCGAGCCAGCCAAATAAGCTAGCTTTTGTTTTCCTTTTTGGTGCGCAAGCCCAACTCGCGCAAGCGCTACCTTTCTTTTATCCTTGCCTCGCTGCTGGTGGCCCCATGTTTTCAGTGCACGTGGTTGTCTTCTTCAACCCGGACTCTAGAGTCCGAGTATTGCTCGCGAGTCACGACAGCTCCCGTGCTGGCTTCCTTTTGGATCCTCCCCATCCGGCGCTATAAAAAGAAGCCTGATCGTGTCAAAAGAATCGCATCAACCTCCTCCCCCATAACCCTAAGTTGGCTTTTCCGATCTCGTCTTCGTCGCGCCGCAACTGCCGAAGAACCGAGCTGCCATTGAAGCTTCGTCTCCACCGGATTGCTCCACCGTTGGTCCACCTCCGCCCGAGATTCCACCGCTGCCGGGTTCGCTTTACCGTGGGCTTCATCGTGCTTCCATCAGCTTCGGCCGAGAGTCATCACAGCCCCGTTTTCGTGTTCGTCCGACAACGACCGTCGCTGGCCCTTTGTTCCAATCTAATCCGCTGGTGAGCTCCTGTGTTTCCGGTGGGCGTGAGGTTGTGCTCTATGTCCATATCATCCGAGCCCTCACCTTCACCTTGTTTAGTTCTCGCCTAATCACTACTACAGAAAAGGCCTTTACTGAGCGGTTCAACGCCATCACTGCATTTCGTTAGTGAGCCGCTCGAGTTTATGGGTCGAGAATGCATTAGGTCATCACGACGGTTTTGAATCGCTCGTAATACATACTATCACTGCACGGTTTGTAGATGCAATCGTGCGTGATAATCGACTACCACGCACGGTTTGTAGATGAAACTGCTCGTGATAGTCGACTACCACGCGATACGTAGATGAAACCGCTCGTGATATTCGACTACCACAAACGGCGTAGATGAAACCGTGCAGGATAGCCGACTACCCGCAGCGATGCGTAGATGAAACCGCTCGATAGTTCACTATCACGCATTTGTTTCATCTACGCATCGTCTGGTAGTAATCGGCTATCACGCACGGTTTCATCTATGCACTGTCTGTGGTAGTCTTTTGCATTGCTAAATCTATTTCTGTTTATTGGCTAGCCTCAGGAAATGCTAGCCATGCCCTCTGAAACAAGCACATCCAATTCTCATTCATTTCAGAAGCACATCAAAATTGCATTCATTTCAGAAACAAGCACATCCAATTCACAAATCAATTAACTAAAATTAACCATTAATGTACATTAATTTACACACATGTACCATTATGTTCAATCTATCCCAATCAAGTTCAATCTGCTACACCGTGGAAACTCCCATTTGGATTTATGACCGTCTGCTCGGGAATGACGCAAGGTGTGATCGAATTTTTATGAGCTCGCCTGCTCCAATGCGCTTTCAAATATGGTCGCAACTCCGTCGATAGGAAGGTTAAATTCGGGCTTATATAAATTAGTAAGTATATATGAAATAATTGTTGAAAGATTGACAAACCTGAGGATCATTGGTGATCACAGAACCGATGAGTAGTTGCATGTTGTGGCAAACATAGTATCCACCGACGTTGCGGCCCGGCGGCTGCTGGTGGCACTGCAAAAATAGAATTGGTTAGTTCGAGAGGCATTGCTACGAAGTGTTATATAGGATTAATGTGTACTAGCTAGCAAGTACCGGGAATTTTTGATCATGTCCCAACGTCCTTTCCTTGATATTCCATCCTCTAGCATGTAACACGTCGAACACCCTACGTGACTCCAAGAAGTTAGCCTTAGCCATTGCAAAGGAAGGAAAGACTACAATAGAGTTTCTATGGAGGAAATGTGTTTACCGATGATTAAATTCGGATAGTTGTGAAGTTGTGAGTGGACCTCTGAGGGAATCTAGGTATATTACGATTTCGCTTTTGGTATAATTACAATTAGAATCCATGGTACCTACACGGTATGTCAAGATGGTCATTAAACCTAAGTTCGTGTTGCTTATAAAGTACAAATCAACAAGTATAGCCAGAGTGCAACACTACTTACTTCGGTTGTAGGGTAAAAGTATGAATTCCTTGTTGCGTGAGCCATGAAAAATCTATAACGTAATTCTCGACAAATGTTGCATTCGCCGTGATGCTTTGCTCGGAGACAATGTGTGGGTCGAGGAAACCTACCGGTGATTTCCTTCTTTCGCTTCACAGATCATGTATCTATTATACAAAAGCTAGGAGTTATATATAACATTTATCGATATTATACTTAACATTGACCGTGATTGTACACACTTACAATGTCGAAAGATCGTATGAGTGAGACGCCGAGCTCGCCGAGGTTGAAGAGACAGAACAAGTCGTCGAAGGTCACCGTGAAGACAAAGGTCTTGATACACGGTTAAAATGATCCTCCTTGAACTTGACGGTGACACCCGAGTCGTTGATCAACCGCTTGTTGGACTATTCCATGTACCATGTATGCAATTCCGCAATCCAATCGGTCCTAGGGTAGGGCAGTTTAACTTCTCGAGCAACGGCTCGCCTAGCTTGTATTTCCGCCAACGGCAAGAAGGGATATCGAGAGGACTCGATCGCCTTCAATTTGCCCTTTCCTTGCTGCCTCGCTTTGTATAGGTCGACTTCACAAGAGACGATCGAGCACGAGGTGTAGATGCATGTGATGCAATGGCCCTTGCCGTGTCAAGTCAGTAGCCGGTGCGGTCAGTCCGTGGACTTGATGCCGCTGCAGACATTCCGTGAAGTTGACACCGAGCAATAGCTCGAGCGGATGTCCTCCTTGGGCCATTTGGATGAATGTTCCAACGGCTTGCCCTAGAGTCATGACCTCATCGTTTGGGGAATTTTCACGGACGGCCTCGAAATTGGCACAAACACCGCCCACATTCACTTTTGCGAAACCCGCGCTAGATTTGCACTGCACCAAAGCTCCGACACCGATGGATACACCTAGCCCCAAGCAGCGATCTAGGGCAACAGAGACATATCTCACTTGGAGCTTGCACTTCGTAGCCACCTACGTACATAACGGTACAAAATTAGCTACTCCAACAGGCCTATCAATGGATTGAGCATTCCAGAGATAATAATTATTACCTGGATGTCATCGACGGAAAATCTGTCATCACCTATTGTGGTAGGGTTAGGGTTGGACGCGCAGCTACTCGGATGTTTGGGGGGGCTGGCTAGCGGTATAGTAGGGGCAGGGGCTTCCAACTGACTTGGCATTTGCAATCCCCTAATCCTTTCCTCAAAGGTCTCTATCTGCTTTTGCTCGAACGCATGAATCCTTTCCTCAAAGGATTGAGTGACCTCCTGTGTGACTTTTTCACTGACCTCCGCTCTGATTTTTTCAGTGAGCTCATCTCTGAGGGATGCACGAAGATCCTCTCGTAGCTTTGCATCGTGCTCGGCTTTGGCTCTCTTCCTACTCCGGTACGATCCGGAGTCCGCTTGGAACCATTGTTCCCATGTAACAAAAACACCAAAGACTCTCGTGCGACCGGATGCTCATCGCTTCCTAGGGCCGCAGAGAGTATATCTTTCTCCCTATCTGCTCGAATGAGCCTTGGGAAGATTGTGCACTCAAATTATCCGCAATATAGCCCGACATGTCATTTCACTTCCTATGAAGTTATGGAGTAATTACAAACTAGGTAGTTCGATATCTTACCAAAGCGTTGGGACACTTCACGGTCTTGGGGTTTGGAAAGTACACTTCCGTAGGTCAATACATAACCTCGCAAATAACCACCGTCAGCACATTAGTGATCTCGAAATAGCAGGAGAGATTCAAACCGCTTTTCATTGTTCTGATCCTCCATATCGAGGTTTTACCCGCATACCCGCCGTGCCGAGTCCGTGGGGTGCTTGGTTTTTGCTCGAGGGCCGTCTTGCGCCAGACTTTCACTCTTAAATTCATCTGTCGTCTTCTTCGCCACAAACTCGCCCAGGACTCTTCCAAGAATAGATACTTGTGGAAGGCGGCAGATCCTTCTCCACGTAGTTCTTGACAAGCGTGCTCTTGAAGTTCTTCCACACTTTGCACGCCTGTAGCAACGCGTGTCGTCGCACGGAATCTAGGAGTTCTACCGGGATCTCGAACGATGCGAGAATTTCCGCCAAAGACAAGTTAGTTTTCGATGGTTCGGGCACCACCTTCCACGAATCGTAGGTGATCTTGACCCGCTCCGTGCAACTATTCCGACCATTCTCGAATGCGACGCCGCCGGCGAGGATTGATAGGGTCCTGGTGATCGACCTCCGTGATGGTAAATCGCCCGTGGGCCTTTTCGATATTCCTCTTCTTCTACCGCGTTGGATATTGTTCCAGAGGATGGTGCATCATCGCACACATGAGGCGCGATGACTCGTAATGAGCGGAAGACATCTTCACAAGAAATAGAACATCATGTGAACAAATAAAATCAGCATAAAGCTAAGATTTAACATTTTGATATTGCTATCAAATGTAGAGTAACCATTCCAATTAGAGCTCAAGTACAAACCCGATTATCAAAACAATTTCAGTACAAGACTATTATCATCACAGAGCATTCATCTCAAGCCCACCACACCACATTGCAATGTATTCCAAAGAGCGATATCAAAACAAATACCATATGAATAACTCGACTAGAACAAATACAAATTCCTAAAACAAGTACAATTATCATGAAGGACCATGACAGATTATTGATAGAAATAGTTAGGAAAAGGGCGGGGGTCGATCGGTAAGTCGGCATTGGTTACCTTTAGGCGTCGAGGAGAAGGACGAGCAGGAGCAAGATCGAGCAAGCGGGCGGCGAAGGGGAGGCGACTGCTCGGGGAGGGAGGAGGCGGCGGCTCGGGCAGAGGCGCGTGGGCTCGGGGAGGCACGCCGGGTCTGGAGGACGCCGGCGGGCTCGGGGAGGCGCGCTGGCCGGAGGAGGAGGCGGCGTCGACGGGATCGGGAGGAGTCGCGCTGCTCGAGGAGGCGACGTCGAGGACGGTGGCGACGGGCTCGGGGAGGAGGGAGCGAGAGGAACTTAATCGCTTGAGAGTGGCGGTAGCGGCAAACCCTAGCTAGAGTCCGAATGTAAATAGGGATGGACATCACAGACGGTTCTAAATTAGAACTGCTCAGGATACATTACTATCACGCATTTGTTCTCACTTAGAACCGCTCAGGATATGTGATGTATCACTGACGGTGTTAATAAACAACCGTCTGTAATATATGTATCATGCAGCGGTTTTAATAAACAACCGCCTCAGTGATATATATGTGAGACGGTTTGTAGTTCAAACCGCTCGTGATATTATTTTGTATTGGTTAATATCTAGATCGATCTGCTTATTGGCTAGCCTCGAGAAATGCTAGCCATGCCCTCTGAAACAAGCGAGAAAAGACAACAAGTACATGTATATACATCCAATTCACATTCATTTGAGAAACAATCACATCCATTTCACAAGACAAATCAATTAATTAACTCAAATGAACTAAAATTAACCATTCATCGAACGCATATACATATACACACATTGTTCAATTAATCTTTAAAAATTAGCCCTTCATGATGATCGACGCGTATGTAGCTAGTTTCGTCATGTTCTTCTTCCTCGACCCTTATGCCGTTTCCGAAAGGAGGCAACTCGTCAAATTGATTGTATTCTTCCTCGTCCACTACATTCTCAACTCCGACAATCCTCCTTTTTCCATGAAGAACTACATGGCGCTTCTTATTTGCCGGGTTGGTAACATAGAAGACTTGAACAACTTGGTTAGCCAGTACGAATGGTTCGTCTTTGTATCCGACACGTTCGAGGACCACGGTAGTGACGCCGTACTTGTCGACCTTCACCTGTGGGAGATGGACCCAACGGCACCGAAATAGGGGGATCTTGAAAAGCACGTAGTCGAGCTCCCATATCTCCTCTATTTGCCCATAGTAGGAGCTCCTCACCCCATCGGCTTGAATGCATCTATCACGGACACCGCTGATTACGTTAGTGCTTTTTATATCCCGAGCTCGCATATAGAATGTGTACCCATTTATATCAGATCCTCGCCATGTTACAACCGTAAATGTTGGCCCTTTTGTCAACCATGTCAAGATATCACTTGACGAGCTCCTAGCAAGTCGCTCCTTCAACCATTGGTTGAACCGCTCATTGTGTTGTCTCGTGATCCAAACATCCGCCGCACCGGATTACATTGCTGTCAAGCACGCCCTTGTCGGTCGATATCGGGACACTTCACCATGTGTTGCAAGACCGTGAAATGGGCTTGAGCATACACATCCATATTTGGAGTGATTGCTTTCCTTCCGATGGTCCCGATACCCTCGAGCCTCCCCTCATGGCGAGATCGAGGCACACCTATCGGTTCAACCTGAGCCATGTAATCGAGGCAGAACTCAATGACCTCTTCGGTTGCATAACCTTCGACGATGCTGCCCTCTGGCTGAGATCGATTCCGTACATATGACTTGAGAATTCCCATGAACCTCTCGAATGGGTACATGCTACGTAGGAACACGGGCCGCACATCTTTATCTCCCTCACAATATGAACAATGAGATGGACCATGATATCAAAAAAGCGACGGAGGGAAATACATCCCAAGATCACATAGAGTCGTCACCACCTCGTCTGCAGAGCATCTAGTCCTTCGATCGATGACCTTCGAGCAATTGTGTTAAAAAATAACACGACCTCATGATTGTCTCTCGGACCTTGATCGGCAAAATACTTCTAATTGCAACAGGAGCATTTGTGTCATCAACACATGACAATCATGAGACTTCATGCCAATTAACTTCAAATCTTTTATCGAAACAAGTTTCTTCATGTTGGCGGAGTAACCGGACAGAACTTTCACACCATGCAAGCACCGGCACAGCTCGGTTCTCTCGGCCTTGGACAGAGTGTAACAAGCAGGGTGAAGGTACATTCGTCCTTTATTGGTCCTTGTTGGTGCTAACTCGTGTCCGATGTCCATATCAACCAAGTCAAGCCGTGCGTTGACACCATCCTTTGTTTTGTCACGAATGTTCAAGAAGAGACCAATCAAGTCATCACATACATTCTTCTCTCGTGCATGACGTCGATGCAGTGGCGAACTTCTAGGTGCTCCCAATAAGGTAAGTCCCAAAATATTGATCTCTTCTTCCATATGTTCTTCTTACTTGTCATCGATTTACATCCCTTTCCAAGCACAACATCTAAATCCTTAACCATATCATAGACCTCTTTTCCGCTTAAATGCCTTGGAACTGAACTGTCCTCCTTCTCTCCATCGAATTGTTTCTTCATCCTGTGGTATGGGTGAGCCCTCCGAAGGAACCTACGATGATGCATGTACACGGTTTTGCGCGAGTGATTCAGCCACACACTCTCGGTATCATCTAAGAAGTGAGTACAGGCTTTGGCCCCTTTTGTACTCTGGCCCGACAGATTAGCAAGGGCAAGATAATCATTTATGGTGCAGAACAACAAGGAACGTAAAGTGAAGTTCTCTCGCTTTATACGCATCCCATACATGCACCCTTCAATCCACAATATTTTTAGATCTTCCATCAATGGTGCTAGGTACACATCAATATCATTCCCAGGTTGCTTCGGCCCTTGGATAAGTATCGACAACAAAATATACTTCCGCTTCATACACAACCAAGGAGGAAGGTTGTAGATACAGAGCGTCACGGGCCAAGTGCTATGTCGGCTGCTCATGTTACCGAAAGGATTCATTCCATCTGTACTCAATCCAAACCTTATATTCCTCGGTTCCGCACCGAAGTCTGCAAACCTCCTATCGATGTTTCTCCACTGGGCGGAATCAGCAGGGTGTCTTAACTTTCCGTCATTCTTACGCTCCTCTGAGTGCCAATCAGTAGTTTTGCATTCTTTGGGTTAGAAAAAACCGCTTCAAACGGGGAATTACAGGAAGATACCACGCCACCTTAGCAGGAGGTCCTTTCTTCACCTCGATTCCCTCGTCGTCATCTGATTGCTTCTTACGCTTGTATCGGGATGCGTTGCACACCGGACATACATGCATGTTTGTATACTCGTTACGGTAGAGGATACAGTCGTTCGGACATGCATGTATTCTTTCTACTTCCATTCCCAATGGACAAAGAACCTTTTTGGCTTTGTAGGTGGTTTTGGGCAACTCGCTTCCCTCGGAAGCATGTCCGCTAAGAGACCTAACACTCGTGAAACTCTTATCGGACCAACCGTTGCTTGCCTTCAATTTCAGCAGTTTAAGCACGGATGACAACCTTGTGTATTCCGACTTGCAACCCGGGAACAAAGGTTTCTCTGAGTCCTCCATCACGCCCCGGAATTGAACATACTCCCTCTCATCACGCTTCCTTCGCATCGCTAAGCATCCGATCTAGATTGTCATCGTGCGAGACTATCCGAATCGAACCACAATCGACATCATTCGCGGCATATCGTTGACTTCAGATAATATGCATATCGTTGACTTCTGTATAATATGCTCTTCACCGTGGTCGTCCAACATGTATAACCCTTTTGAAACCCCTTCAATCAAGTGTGCTTCGATCTGCGCTCGGTTGTTAAACATCTTCAGATTCTCGCAGTCAATGCATGGACAGTACATATATCCCGCCCCCTTATTCAACATATCCTCCTCGGCAGCTCTTGTAAAAGCAGACACGCCATTAATGTACTCTTCACTCACACGGTTCTCGGTGTACATCCAAATTTCGTCCATCACACGGTTCGTATTGAAAACCCTGAAAATAAATAAAAGGGTGATGACTTTCGAAAGCGTATTTTCTGAGGCTTAATTACGATTTTTTCATTTTTACATTTTTCCGGATTTTATTAACTTACATGTGGGCCCTACTTGTCGCTGACTCATTTTTATTTCATGATTTTATTTATAAAATCTATGGCGATCCCACATGTCATAGACTCGTTAGTTTATTAACTAAATGATTAAAAATGAGGATTAATTTGAAACTCAAACTGGGCTTAGGGGTGACATTGCATTGCTATATAGTCGTGGCTCTCGGCCCTAAGGTCTTGCCTGAGGCGAACCGACGGTGATGTCCCATGGAGGCGCCTAAAACTAGCGATTTCGGCATAAACGCCTGAAACTACTCAAATTAAAGGATGCTTATGCTTCAGTATCTCACCTCGATCACGAGGAAGGTGTCAATGAAAGTCGGGAAGGTCCAAGGCGCGGCTGGGTCGTCGATCGGTGAACAGAGGCGACGACGGCAAGCTCCTCGGCGACAATATATAGCTGAAATGGACCAGGCCGGCTCAGTGAGGTGAGGCGATGTACTCAAACCGGGCACGGAACGGCGATGGACCTACCGTAGCGCCAGAGATGGAGATCAAGAAGACTATATCTGTTGGCCGGGGAGGCGGAGCTATATATACGTCTGTGATGAGTTAATTATCACGACGGTTTTAACAAAATCGCCTGTGATATTGCAATATCACGACGGTTCATTTTGGAACCGTCGTGAAGTATCACAGACGGTTCTAACCAAAACCGCCTCGTGATATTGGGTAATATCACGCAGCGGTTTTTAGCGCGAGAATAACACGATGGTGGGTAAACAAAACCGCTCGAGATTATGTTTATCTGAGCGGTTTCGATGAACCGCTCGTGATCGGCCCAAGATATTAGCATTTCTGTAGTAGTGAATTGTCGTCGCCGCCGAGCTCAAATTCCGGCCATGGCTACCTCATCCTCCGCTCGTGTTGCTCTATGCCAAGTCAGTCGCCAGCCAAGCCTCCACATCACCGCTTTATCCTATTTGGCACCCAGTCATCAGCCACGTGGAGTCCAAGTGGCGAATCAAAACTCCACCCGAGCCAAGCCCTTGTAGACCAAGTCCATCATACACCCAGCCGCTTCCAGTGGGACCCACACCAATATTCAATTTCTGTTATCTTTTCTTCTCAGCCGAAAAAGCTCTGATGATGTCAGCCGATGTCATTATGTGATTTTTCAGTAGAAATATAATTCCAGTAAATCCTGAAATTATGATTTTCATTATTTCATGGATTTCAATCTTCCAAAGCCCATATCTTTTGCATCCGAACTCCGATTGAGTCCATTCAAATTCCTAAATTTATCTAAATTCAAGATCTATTTATCTGAGGTTTTTATTTAGTTTTTGGATTTTATTTGCTCTCTGTTATTTATTTATTTGGTTTATTTGCCTTGTTTGCGATTAGACGTTGATACTTCAGGAAGCTGTGAGCAAGGAGGAGTCTACCAAGATCAAGATCAATCTCAGAATTTATTCCAAGGCAAGCCGTAGTTCTTTGATCATATTGAACCTATGATTTCAAAAGTATATTGTTTTATACAAATGCATGCTATGTTTATACAAATTGTTTTGGGTTTAGTTATTACCTATTGTCATTATGCCTTCTTTGATTATTTGAATGCCATGAATCCTTTGTCACCCTAGCGTGGATAATTTTAGTTGGACATATTCATATTGCCAACATGGATAGCGTATTAATGCTTAGTTCAGCTTAGATACGATGGGTTTATCATTACATGTGTCATAATGATTAATCTTGACTTAATGATATATGGAATCGTAGTGGTGAGCCACTCTTGTTAAAATTTGTGGGTACCATGACAGGGTGACTCATGGGTCTTGGTTAAACAAAATGGTTTTCGCTCGGGCGAGTGGTTGGTGGATAGTGGGGGTGTGGATGGAACATGGATTGGGTTTGTGGTAGTCTCGCCTGAGTAACTTGTCAAGGACTTAATCCGGTGCGCCATTGAACTAGGCCTTAACCGTACAACCACATGTCTGGTATGGGACGGACCTGGCTAACTAATTAGCAATGTCTTAATTTCGGTTACTGCGTGGATAGCGTGAGTTATGGGAAAACATATTCTCATGGAGGTGCAAGAGGGGGCCCTGTTTGGTCGGATAAAGACATTCATGTTGAAACCTTAGCGGCGTAATCGGGTTAAGAAGGAGCTTTGTAAAGGCCTTGTCACGTGCTCTAGACTGCTTACCTAAGGTAGTGAGCAGTGGTATCGACGGATGCCAAACAAACTAGAGAAGTCGTGTCATGTGGGGAAAGCTGTACAACCTCTGTAGAGTGTAAAACTATTCGAATAGCCGTGTCCACGGTTATGGACGTGCTCGGGGATTTCACACGGGAGATAGAGTTTTCTTTAAAATGAGTCGGAGTGTGGATGGGAAGTTCACTTGATGAATATAATATTTGTTTGGTGAACAGGTCATTCACTTGGTGGTTTGTGTCGATTGGTGAATTGGGGATTCACTTATCATTGGTTTGGTTGGGAAGTGAATGGGAAGTTCACTAGTCGTTTCAAAGAAATTGTTTAATTATTTATTATTGTTTTCAACTACGCATTTCAATCTATTTATTGTATTTATCGTAAATACTGTTTTCTACAAAAGAACCATATAGCTAACCTTGTCAAGCCATGCATGAATACTATTTGCATACATTTCCCTATGGTTTGCTGAGTACATTCAAAAGTACTCATGGCTTTTGCCCTCGGATTGACCCGCAGTTGAAGAATACCAAGCTGCTCAGGAGTTCTTTCAGAAGGAGGACTATGAAGGTTTTGCGGATTAGGATGCGTTCTCCACTCGATTGCCTGTGGGCATGTTGATTGGCCATTTGAAGAGTTTTGTTCCGCTGCAAGAGTTTTATTTATTTCCTTAGTTCTGCGTGGCAAGTTATAAACGCGTTGACCATAAGGTCCAGCTTATTATTATTATTTGTTACTTTGAGATTTTTTTAGTTAAATCGAATAAATGGATAGTATTTCATCACTGTTTCCTGTGTGAGCTAGCTACTGATCTGGGACTAGTTCGGAAAACACAGATGGTTCCTGAAATGTATTTTCGGGTCCCGACACTGGTCGAACAGATGCTGGAGGAGGACGAACTGGAGGTAGACCACTTTGCCTTGCTAAACAATTATTGGCATAATGTCCAGGACGACCACAATGAAAGCAGATAACACCTGGTTTAACATTGTTGGCATTCTGCGACTGATTCCCAGTGGTTCTCGGCTGCCCAGAGGGTGGAGGTGGACGAGGTGCAAACACTGGCGGCCTCAGAGAAGCTGGAGTTGGAGCGGGAGCTCGAGGAGGTTGAGGCTTCCACATATGCGGTCGAGGCGAGTTGCCACTAGCTGCAATCTGTGCAGCCCTCTTCTGCTGGTGAGCTTCATTCAAGGCTTTGGCCTTACTCTCAGCTACGATGGATTTATTGACGAGATGTTGAAAGTTTCTGAAATCTTGAACTACCAGAGCCATCTGCAGCTCCTCAGTCAACCCATTCATGAATCGGTTTCGGTGACGAAGGTCAGTCGAAACGTCATCAGGTGCATAATGGGCAAGGAAGTTGAACTCGTGAAGGTATTTAGTCACAGTCTTTGTCCCTTGCTTAAGAGCGAGAAACTCTTGCTGCTTGATCATGATAACTCCTTCTGGAATGTGAGCTTCACGAAATGCTTCCTTGAACTCATCCCAAGTCGGGACGTGTCCAGCAGGCTGGATGGCATGAAAATTGTCCCACCAAGCACTAGCTACACCATCCAACTGATAGCTGGCAAATAATACCTTCTCTCTTTCAGAACATTGAGCAATCAACATCTTCTTCTCAATATTCCTAAGCCAATCTCCAGCTTCCATGGGCTCTTCGGAGCTGGAGAACACCGGAGGGTTGGTTCACTGAAAATCAGCGAGACCTCCTTGAGCATGATAGCCTCCTACCTCT
Organism: Phyllostachys edulis; assembly: GCA_036346405.1. Classification (NCBI taxonomy): domain Eukaryota; kingdom Viridiplantae; phylum Streptophyta; class Magnoliopsida; order Poales; family Poaceae; genus Phyllostachys; species Phyllostachys edulis. The sequence continues at coordinate 22,299,499 of CM070566.1, forward strand.
CCAGCTCGTGCGGGAGTTAAAGTAGTGTTGCGCGCAATCTGCTCCAGGATGCGCGTCTAATCTATTCTGTTGCGCTCTTTCTGTAGAAGCACATCAGTCATGGTGGGCGGCAGAGGAAGCTCTTCCTCAAGTCAACCACCCTGCTGACCTCGGCGACCAGACGGTTCTGCCTTCTCTCCATGAGGGTAAAGATTTTGGACAGACGCAAAGTGGGATCTCGAGGGTGGAGATCCTTCTTCTTGTTGTGCCCGAGAGCGAGTAGTAGGTCCTGTCATTCTGTTGCTATACAACTGTTAGCAACTCAACAAAAGTACACTCGAGCAAGTACAACTCAAAATTCTGGATAGCAAAGGAAAGTACTAAACTTAGCATGCACAATGATATGAAATGCACCAGAAATAACACCAAAAGAACATAAGATCCAATAAACGGCAGCAGCAAGTTTCGGTCACAGTACAACCATTTATGTCGGTAGACAACAAGGCCACTGCCCTAAACAGAAAGTTTTCCAACAAAATGTCCAAATACGAAAGCTATCCTATTACATTTATTTCAAGGACAGCTACTAGATGATTTAACTCTTAGTAGCGAGTGCTCAACAAACATTCTCTAACCAAGATGATCCCGATTGAAGTTCACCGGGAATTCATCTAAAAGATGAGCTCCAGGTGATCCCGTGTCTATAGGATCCAAAGGACTGATGAGACGCCTCGGAGAACCTAGCAAAAGATTATGACCTCTAGGGGGTGCCAGTCGCTATGTGTGAGGAAAGCCTGCAGACATCCGGGCTTAGCGATGTTGTCCATAATCGGGTATAAGCCCCGCCACTTCCGGAAGTCGATAATCTAGTGGTGCAGCAGTAGCTGGGGAGATCTCGTTGTTACCATAAAGCACGTTACGAGAAACACGATTCATGCTAACACCAATCCTGAGGTACTCCTGAGCTTCTCCAAGATGGCGGCGGGTCTCCCACAATTTGTACACAAGGCAGCGATGAATTTGGTCCATAATACAGACCAGCTTCGTCAACTGGCATGTCTGGGTCTTCTCCAAACTGAATCCTATCGAACGTGTTCACCTCTGCTCCAGGGCCTCGCTTAGGAAAATGATAGTAGGGTGGTTGAGACAAGTCCATCAAATTATGACGAAGAAGGCTCATCATCCCACTAGCAGCTTCTTAGATAGCCATGGCCTCAGAGGTGGCATGTACCTAGATACAGTAGGGAATGCTACCCGTCACCTGTCTGGCAATAACGTTGATGACAGCTCGGTACTCTTCCATCTCGGGTCCTCGGTCTCGGCGATAGATGGCGTACTCCGGTTGGTAGGTGAAGTTAGACAACCACATCATTTCCCGTAGCAATGCCAGGTATCCCTCCACTTCCTCAGCACGGGTCTCCTTAACCAAAAACCACCCGCTCATCTATAGAGAAAAGGACAAGGTAAGTGAGCAAAAATCAATTTGTAAATCCAACTAGAAGTTGGGGTAAGAAAGGACACTAAGATAGATAAGGAATAAAAGATGTCATACTTAAATTTTCTGAAATTCGTTTTAGAAAATAATTTCACAGAGACCATGCTATTTCTAACCTACAGTCAGCATGGCTCTGATATCAACGCTGTGAGGACCCCAAGTATTGGATACATTCCAAGTTAAGGATTACACCCGAAAGTATAATTGTCAACAAGGAATGAACCCAATGCTAGGTTCCCGGATATATGTCTTACAATAGTTCCCAAGATCAAAGACTATTGTACATATATCCTAACAATATTGTACCATGTCATACAAGGCATACAAATAACATATACATAACAAAACTTTACAAGAATTGGGTTGGCTCAACAGAAGCAACCGAACAACAGTATCGAATAGAAGTTTTTGCAGCGGAAACAAAAATATAAACAGCAAAAGATCACCAAGTGTGCCCTAAAACCCTCAGGCAACTGAGTGGAGGATAGAAATAGCTTCGTTCGTTAGCGTCGCCCTGATCGGCGCTAACGGATGTGTCGTACACGTAATCGTCCTCACCTGCAACAAGTGGTTAAAGCGCCTGAGTACGAAAGTTACTCGCAAGACATACACAAAACTACTAAAAGAAAGTGTTTAGTAGCACCTAAACAAAGGATTAGAATCTGTACATGCTTAAGGCTGACAACAGGAAGGTTGTAATGACATCAATTTCGCATAAAGCAACAGGTTTTTACTTCTATACTTACAAATTTCTGTTAAGGCAATTTTAAAAACGAGTTTGGACCAAAACAGTAAGTAAATAAGAAGTTTATCAACAATCAAAACAAAATCAAAGTGGCTGTCCACTGTGACTAAACAACAAGCATGAATAACCCTTCATGCCGCAACTAGAAACCCATGACACAAAATCATTTCAAAGTCTATACTGAGTTGTCTATCAAAACAAGTGTTATCCGTAGCCGTGGACATGGCTATTCAAATAGTTTTAACCCTGTAGGGGTGTACATCTTTACCCACACTACTTGGTCAGCCCGTTAGCCTCCGGATAATAGCACACTACCTTAGGTATGCCGGTCAGGTAAACCAAGACTCGGTATTTTTCAGCAAGTTGACATTATTGAGTTGAATCACCCATGTGCAACTAATCCTGCTTAGTACAAGCTACTGATAGAGCTTGCTAACCGGGGCACACATGTTGTGTCGGGAAAGCCGATTCAATGAACTGAAAATAAAATTGTGCTCACCCACACATATAGAATTGAAATCGGAGCCCTACGAACACACAAACTTTGCAAATATCCTCACTCCACCAGTTCCTCAACTCAATAACACCATCCCCTTACTTAACCAAGCAGCGCCCATACACTGCGTGAAGAAGTACGTAAGGTACTTGAATTGACAGGTCAACGTTTGGTCCTTACCGATCCAGACAAGACTACCACATTTCCCAAATCTCGTGCACGAAGGCACCATCACTAGCAACTACTTGTCTAGATCTAAATCAAGTTTTTATCAAATAGAAATCAACTTAACTTTTAGTTTTAACCAAATTGAACAAAGAAACCAATAAAAGAAATCAGAAGTGTTTCCCAAGTTTAACAAGGTAAGCTTGTCAAACGACTAACGCACTACTGACTTGCATGGCTAAACAAAAATCTAAAGACCACAACGCTAGCACCTGATTTCTATATTAAGCATAAGTGTATGAATCTGATTCAGGACAAGCCACAAGAGTTGGGATATAACTAACTAAACTCACAAAGTACTGATACTTCAAAATAGCATGCACACAATAACACTACATTTTTAAAATACTATAGTATCAAAAACTGGGATCAACATGGTGCAAGAGGATGCTTGCCTTGGTAATAAACCACTTGTTCGGTTTCTAGAGCTTCAGAAACAAATTCACTCGCGTCGGTTAAGTCAGAACCTAACAGAAAATAGCAAATGAACATCCAGAAACACTGCCAAGTACAAAATGCTGAAAAGGGCGCATGATCAAAGTACTGATGTGCAACTAACAAAATGCTTAAGCTACAAACTATTTTTAGTAAAGGTGATAACCCAGATTAACACTTACCAGTACTAACCGACAAGGGTTAAAAGCTAATAACGAACTACAGTTCTGGTCGAAAAATCCGACAATAGAATAAACTACAGAGAACTTGCCGATTGGTAAGCACATTGAACAAACCAGCACTCACTTGAGCTACTGGGGTTCACAAGGGAGCTACGTGAACTTAGAAAGTGACCCGAGAAGCTCTAGAGCTCGCCTGCGATAAGAAAACCGAAAATGACAATAAGAAGCTCACGGCGAGAAGATGACCTGAGCATGGAAACAAAAAAGTGGTTGATTAGGTTAGGTCATTAAGGTCCCTAAGAAGCTCAAAACGGAAGGAATTAAGAAATGGATCACCCGCCGGAGTTGGAGACGAAAGGGGGTGATTACGGCCGAAAAAGAAAGATTTCCAAATTCGACAAACCTGTCGAATCAAAAATGAAATTAATGGAGGGGTTTTGCTCCTTAGATCCCATGACACTATGTGACATGAAGAGATTTGCCAAGAACTTATCGAGAATGAGATTAACCCAATGCTGGCATTCGGTGCGCGCTCCCATTGCTCAATAGACAGCTCCGGGTTTCTAATGCTACAAACAATGCCAAGGTTACCCATTAGTAAGATGATTAAGGCACGAAGATTGTTGAACAATGGTACAAGAACGAAGGATACTCCTGATTGATGAGGACGAAAACGAGCGGCGCATCAATTTGTCCGAGGAGGACATGAACAATTTTTATAGTGCTTTCGCTGGAGAGAACGAGGAAGCTCGTGCATGTTAACATGGCAGCAATGCAACGCCAACTGTCGATTGCATGCTGCGAAAGCACGACATAATGCCACCTCGCCTGCGATGTGCTGGGAGCTGGTGAATTTGCACGGAGAAGAAGAAGATGAGCAATTGACATGTGGGCCCCACTATTAGTCTCAGCGAAGATACAAGACAACGAGCTCAAACAAATGTTGATCGTTCGATCATAAATGAACGGCTCAGATTGATTTGCATGTTCAGACGATCCGAACATCACTTTCAATAAGGACGGTTCGATCGCATATGAATGGCCTAGATTGAGTGGGGTGTTCGGATGGTCCGAACAGCCCAACTCATATTGACCGCACGATCTGAATCCAACGGTCACTAAAAGATGCACACTTAAGAGTTTCAAACGATTAAAAGGGGCACCGTTGGATCTGATTTTAACGGTTGAGATCAATGGGTTGTTCGGACGGTCCGAATGGCCCAATTGATCTAGGTGGTTGATTTTAAATCTAATGGCTCAAAATCAAGGTGCGTTCGGACGGTCTGAACGACCCAATTGATCCTGGCTGTTGAATTTAAATCTAACAGTTGAGAGAAAGAGGGCGCATTTAGGGTTTAACCATTTGAGAAATGGCACGGCCCGATAAAATGTGGATGGTCCGATTTAGATTTAACGGCTCAGATTGCATGGTGCGTTCGGATGGTCCGAACGGCACACTTGATCTGATCTATTGAGTTTAAATCTAACGATCCAAAGGTGGGGTGCGTTTAGGTTTTAACCAATTAATAAGCCTCGTCCGATTGGGATTTAACGGTGGGGGTCACATGGTGCGTTTGGATGGTCTGAACGACACACTTGATCTGGTCCGTTGGTTTCGAAATCGGACGGCTCGCGCGTGACCTAGGGTTTGGATGGGCGCTAACGTGACAGAGCCTGTCTGAACGGCACAAGGTTGGACTAAACCAAAATGGTTCAGGTCGCTACAGTGCCAAAGAGGCTTGGGCTAGGTTTAAAGTTGACTAAACCCAAAATTAAACTTCAGAAGTTTGACTGGAGGGTTAAAAATACTTAAATAAATTTTGAAAAGCTACTGGGATTATATAGATCCCAAATAAATTTTAAAAACCACTGTTCTCACTTTAAAATACTTAAATAAATACTTTAACCGAATAGGTTTAATTTGGGAACAGAGATTTTTCATAAGGTCAAAATAGTCTAAAAAATATGACAAAATTTATTTTTACTGAAGATAATTTATCTAGTATTTGACAAAAATACTTCCCCGGTCTCAACACAAGCATTGACTTGCATTTTCTTCTGAAGCTTCAAAACAAGTCTCAGGTTTGGGTCGAAATGGAAGTTTTTAAATTGTAACAAAATGCTCATGTTTTAAAAATGACCAGAAATGCTATGAAAAGCATTTTATTACTATTCATTAAAACTGAGTCTGTTACAAACTAACTGTTGTTAAGTTTCCATTTCCACCTTTGACCGTTGGCGCGGCTGTTTAAGCAGTTTATACTCTGCAGAGGTTGTAAACTGTACCTACAAGGGATAATCATACTCGTTACCCCCACATGATTCCATAGTCATGTAGTTAAGTGATCGTCACAGTAACCTTTCAAAGTATCTCGCCCCTTCCGCCATCTCACCCATATGGGGTTACGCCCATACGTTGTACGGGATGTCTACCTCGGCGATCTGGAGTAGTTGGACTACACCTCAGTGATAGGCAACTTCACCTTGTATCGGTGTCCCATTCAAGCTAGGCGTGGCCAGCGTTTGCACGTTCCCATTATCCGTCCAGCGAGATGACATCCAGGGTTTAATAAATTTACTAAGCCAAGTTGCAGCTTGCAGACTTGTGGTTGTACTTATTTTACATGGGAGGCCATGACAAGATTAAGTCCTTAGGGTTGTCTGGGCGGTTCATTCAATATTCCTTGGGCTGCATTAGCACCCATCAACATACCATCCATCATACTATCCGCCTGCATAAAGAATAAAGAAGTTATTAGGATTTTTGAGGAGTAAAATATATCAACTCAACCATCTCAGTCATTTACCCACAATGATTGCCCAAAACCATTTTCATGTTTGAAAGATAATGATTGGGACATTTATTGTCCTGGTACTTAAGCAAGACTAGCATGTCGCTTAAGTACAACCTATAACTAGTATTTACCATATAGTTACTAGGGTGACATGGAATAAGGGATTCAATTATCAAGGGATGGCATATTAATTAATTAATCATCAAATGGGTATTTAACTACCTTAAGCTTTAACATACATTTGATTAAAGAATTAAGGCATGCAATTTTGGTAATTTAAATGAATATAGTTTACATAAAATGTAGGCTCAAAATAATAAAAGTATTGACTCACCCTGGTTATAGGTAAGATAATCTTGATAGTCTTGTTCTTGATCAAGTTGGAGATCTTCTGCGTCTTCGAATCCTATTCGGACGGACGTACCGGAAAAAGGCACAAATAAGCAAGGAGAGTAAATAAATACAAAAGGAATAAAAAAAATGAACTCCAAATAAAACAAGACCTATGCCATTAGCAAGATCTTGAATTTACAAAATTTTAGAAACAAAATTCATAATTTTTGGAGCTATAACGGAGGAGAACAGGATTTTTGAAGTTCGGGTTTGAATTAAACCTTAAAAAGAAAATAAAAGAAAAAAGGGAGAGAGAGAGAGAGAGAGAGAAAGCCGGCAGTGGGGCCCACGGTGCAGCCTCACAGGTGCACAGTAAACTGGATGGGCCGAGTCCACGCACGAGTGCACGGGCGTGCGTGGCCCAAACCATGGCCGGGCCTGCGTGGCAGCAAAAGGAGGGGGAGGGGTTAAAGCCATTGACAGTGGGGCCACTCAAAGAAAATCGATTCAATTGGGTGAGGAGCAATTGATTTGCTAAAAAATGTGATTGGCCGACCACCCTGATGCAAGACGGCGCCAAACCCGACACCCGACGCATCGCAATCAATCACAAAGTCTTTGGTGAAATCAGGGAGCTGAAGGACCGATGCCGATGCTATGGTTCGTTTTAGAGTGTCAAAAGCGACGGAAGCCTCATCTGACCATTGAAAGCTTTCTTTGCAAAGTAGTTTGGTAAGAGGTGCTGCCAACTGGCCAAAATCTTGGATAAATTTGCGATAATAGCCGGCCAGTCCTAAGAATCCACGCAAACTGCGAGCTGTGCGAGGCTGCGGCCAATCGAGGATGGCCGAAACTTTCTCTTGATCCATCACTACCCCAGCGGTAGAGATGACATGCCCCAAATACAAAATTTGCGTCTGACCAAACGTGCATTTCTTCTTGTGCAGGAAAAGCTGGTGATCAGTGAGCGTCTACAATACCTAACGAATGTGATGAAGATGCTCCGTCCATGTGCGGCTATAAATCAAAATATTGTCGAAGAAGACGAGTACAAATCGACGTAGAAAAGGCTACAGTATAGAGTTCATCATTGATTGAAAAGTAGAGGGGGCGTTGCATAAGCCAAAAGGAAGAACCAGAAACTCAAAATGGTCGTGGTGTGTCCGGAATGCCGTTTTCAGCACATCATCTGGAGACATGCGGATTTGATGATAGCCGGACCGCAAGTCTAAGTTGGTGAAGTAACAGGCGCCTTCCAATTCGTCCAAGAGTTCGTCCACATGCGGAATGGGGAACTTATCCTTGATGGTGTGTTCGTTGAGAGCACGATAATCCACACAAAACGCCACGACGCGTCTTTCTTACTTAACGAGAAGAACCAGGATGAGAATTGCGAGGAACTCGGCGAATGATCCTTGGGCAAGCATTGTAGCACACCGGCATTCAATCTCGCTCTTTCCGGATATGAGCATATCGGTAAGGACGTACCGCAATTGCAGGCACATTGGCAATGAGGCTTATGCGATGATCACAAGATCGGGCCGGGCAATCCTCGATTAGCGGCGATGCTCGAATGCCGCCAACAAGGTGTCAATAGATCGCTACTCTTGGTGGCGGTAACGTGGTCACGCCGAGAGGTTAGTGGTGTAGTCCCGCCTAGGTGATCCGCGTACAGTGCTCCTAATAGGAAAACTGCATTTGGGCGAAGTTCCACAAAACCGGCCCCAATGTGCTGAGCCATTGCATTCCCAGAATGACGTCGAACCCTGACAACGGTATGATATAGAAATCGACGGCAAACTCGGAAGGTGCAATTGTCATGGGTGTCTTTGGGCAAATACCGGTGCAAGCTAACCTGTCGCCATTAGCGACCTTGACGCGGAGTCCGCTCTGTGGTTGGACGGGTAGGTTGACAGCCGCCAAACACGCCGTGTTGAGGAAATTGTGAGTAGAACCTATGTCAAACAAGGCAATGCCCTCGAATGCGCCTACACGGACTGATAATTGCATTGTTTGGGTTGTGCAGATACCAGTAACCACAAGCAAGGAGATTTCTGGTTCCAGTTCCTCTAATAAGAAGTCCCTCGATGCATCCTCCGGACTGTGGTCGATTTCAGGTTCTAGCCAAAACAGTCGTTTGCAGCAATGTCCTCTCACAAACTGCTCGTCACAATTGAAACATAACCCACGTTGTCGACGATTAGCCATCTCAGCTATGGACAGGCGGCAAAAAACTCACGTACGTGTTTTGGTGGTCACCAGGGCCATGGAGGACGCGGCGGTTAGCGAGGGTACCAAGGAAGCTGGTGGAAGGCGAGGTGGTGTCGGTAGCCCGGCGCAGACCATCGTCCGAGTTGTAGCAATTGGCCGACTCGTTGTTGTCGTATGTGCTACAGTCGGGTGGAGGCGCTCATAGGCGCGAGCCAAATTAACTGCCTGTTGATGGGATGTAGGTCCTGCTAACTCCACATGTGTGCGAATTGGTTCCGACAGACCAACGGTAAATAACTCGATCTAGTGAGCCCTTGATAACCCGACAGTATGGCACAAAAGGTCCGTGAATTCCTGCTGATATTGTGCCAAAGTTCCGGTCTGCTGCTGATGTTTGATAGCTCCCAATGTATTAGTATGAATTGCTGGACCAAAACGCATCGAACAATAATGTTTGAAAACGACCCATGGAATTTGTCCATCGTCGCATTCTAGCTGATAGAACCAAGAGTGGGCAACCTCTGAGAGATGGAATGCTGCCATCCATACTTTGTCTTCTTTCGGAATGTGGTATGCGCGGAAGTATTGATCGCACTTCGTCAACCAGGTAATCAGGTCTACGGAACCATCGTAGATTGGAAGGTCGAGATGCGGTAGTCGTGGTCGATCGAGCTGCATTCGAGGAGCATCAGGGTGTTTATGGTACCCCTGATGTTCTTCAAAGTCCTCACCGGTTCCACGGCATTGCGCAAATCCACCTTGTGCCCGATGAACATCTAACTAAGTGTTGGGTGGAAACCGATTGTCGGGTGTTGTTCCGGAAGCTTCATCGAACGAGGATGGAAGCGGGAGCATGCCTGCTCCGTTTGTCTCAGTCGGGATCTGGGCAGATGGTTTTGCTGTCGCTGGAGCCGCTGGTAAGACACGTAGGGCGTCAAACATGTTGCACATCTCCTTGTCCAAGCTGTCAAGTCGCTGATTGGAAGCCAGTTGTTGCTCACAAAATAGCTAGTCGTTCGCCGCCTAGAGGTCGGTGATGGCCCAAAGTAGTTCTGATTGTACGTGTTCCAATCCGTCGAGCTGCGCATCGAACGAAGAATCATTATTGGGTGGCATGGTGGGCGAGACGGGAGCGTGGAGTGGCAGAGGGCTAGGAGCGGGCATGGGTTTCGTGATGGCATCATGGCACGACTTGGGCGGCCAAGCGGCAGGTGGTGGAGGCGACAAGGCGAGGTGGGTGACGCGGCGCTCGTGCGCGAGTGTAGAGCGCAGAGCAGGGCGGCAGAGCAGGTGCACATGGCGCGGGCCGAATGCAGTGAGGACGACTCAAGGGCATCCTGGGCACTGAGGTGCTGTCGTGGGGATGACGAGGTGGCTCTGGGCGATAAGACCGTGCGGGGAGGAGGCGACGCCAGAGTCAAGGGAGCAAGTGGGTAGCGCATGCGGATGACGCGGGTGCATGGGAGCGGTCAAGTGGCAGGGGGAGCTCGTGGGTCTCGAGGAGGAAGAAGGGGCGAAGAGAAGGGAGCCACTGGGCTGGTTGGGCTAAAAGAAGAGGCCAGGGGCAAGTGGGCCGGGCCAGGTGGCCGAAATGGGGGGTGGGTGGGGAAGGGAAATGGGCTGGGACCCAAGGGAGGAAAAGGGAAAACGGGCCGGGAGAGCCAGGCCGGCCCAAGGGAAGAGTGGGCTGAGCCCAAGAAAAGAAGAAAGGCCAATTTGAGAAAAAGGCCCAAAATTCAAAAGGGGAAAATCAAATTTGAAAAGGAGAATTCAAACTTCAATTTTGAATTTGAGAATTTCAAAGAGATTTGAAACACAAACCCGAGCTTAGCTAGAAGCTAGGAGATTTTGAAATTATAGGCTAATTTGAAATACGGTTTGAAAATCCAAGAACCGAAAATAATTACTATTCCCGAACAAAAAACGGGACGTTACAATCTCCTATCCAGGATGAACAAATTCGGATGAACTAAATCCCAATTCTTTAGCTTATTATATCATGAAACCTCCATTATAGATGGACCCTCAGCCGTAATTTATTCATGTGCATAATTAGGTTGTTCTGTAGTCTGTAGACCTCACCAATCCTTATTAGCTGGGTGATTACCAGTTTATCACATTTTTGTTTTGTGCAACTCCATGGAGGAATGTCATATATGATCAATAAGCAATTTCTGTACGCCTGCATTGTGCAATGCCTAGTGATGACAATGAGTTCTCACTGCTAATCTCACTCTCGAGCTCCCATGTTTGTCTCAGTTGCATCTTTTTATTTGTGGTGTTGTTGTTGAAGTCCAGTCTCTTGAGCACAAATGGATTCTCTCTTTGTCCCTGTCATGCCGAAGTTTGAAAGAAGGATAGATCCACCAGTTCTTTTGAAGGGTAAGGATAGCAAGCTGGTATCTCTAAACAAGTGCAGAAGCTCTTTCTACAACCCAAGAACTTGTGCTGGGTTTTGCTACAACTACACGGATAACATGAGAGGCATCATTTGTTTCACACAGATGTGTAAACATAAGGAATTTTATACTGTATATTAGCACATTTTCTTTCACATGTTTAGATCCTTCTGGTAGCAGATGTATGGTACAAACGATATCGATTGTTTCCGATTTTATACTTTTATGATAACACACTATAGAGTTGCTACATTGTTTTTAATCGTTTAGAACTCCAATCCTCTGCAACTTGGTTCCTTTTTTCTGTTACTTTATAGCTGTAAATCTTGCCCAAGAGTAATACTCTCAATTGTACAAGCTTTAGTTTCAGAGAATATAGAAGGTAGTAGCTCATTTAAAATTTGAATGCAAATAGTCTCCGCCCATCTTGGAATTTTTGTGTGGTGTTCAATGATTGGTACAATGGTGATATTTTTGTCCATGGTGTTCAAATCCATCCTGAGCCAATGCCTAGTTGTGGTAACTTTGCTTATATATAGTATTCATCAGATACAACTTTCACTTGTCAGTGCAAATGCTGTGTTTTTTTTTGCATTCGGGCGGTAGAACGTTGAGTTTAAGACTGTGTTTAGTGAAGTAAGTTGAACAACTGTAGTTTGATTTAATTTGAAAACATTAGATTGTAGTTTGATTTAATGGTGAAAATCATAGATGCAAATCAGGAAAAAGGCAGTACACACAGATAAGTAAATGCATTTTAATAAAAGTATAGAAATGGAGAACAAGTGTTTAGTTGCACAGAGAACATAGTCTGACATTGAAATCTTCCTGTCCGTTTTCTCACCTTTTTACTGCTTCTGTATTCTACTCTGATTACTAAGGGTGCATGCAGTTAATATGTATGTTTGGTCGGTCCCTTCGAAGAAGCTGGAATGTAGTGGCGGTCCTCAATACGTGATCCAAATAAAGAAGATATAGTGCCTGTTCTTGCGGTTCTGGTTGCTAGATTTTTCAATTTCCTAAATGACAACTGTAGGAATACTACTTAGTGCTAATCACACACTACTTAGTGCTATCCCCCTTGGTGCTAACATATTTCCTTTGCATAAATAGAAGTCAACATATTTAGTTGCTGCTGCTGCAACTAGCTATCCTCCTTGGTGCTAACTTTACTTCCTTTGCATAAATAGAAGTCGAGAATAGGAATCTTGGATTACGACACGAATTGCTATTGGGAATACGGACCCAATGGCTGCCTCCATCGTGCGACACCAAACACTACCAAATGCGTAGTTGCCTTGAAGGTCACCTTGAAATACTTGTAGGAGGCTCAAAAATTGTTTTATACACTGCGCCAGGTTGGCCCACATTGGTGACTGTTCTTGATAAAGATTTGGATGCCTTGAGATTGGGAATTGCAATTGATGGAAGATTCAAGTCCACTAATGATCTTTCAAATATTGTTGGGCAACTACTATAAGAGTATGAAAAAACCATTTTATTGAACATTTTTTTTTGGCAATTACACAGAAGACGTACACACATACACGCATGTACTCTCTTAGCATACGCCTAGACAGACAAAGACCAGGATAAATCCATGACCTCACAAAATTTCTACTCCCTCTGTTCATAAATACATGACGTTTGCAGTTAAACTTATCTAACTTTGACTAATAATATATGAAAAACTATTTAGATTGATCATGAGTGAATAATATCATTAGATTTATCATGATAAATATTTTCATAATATAATAATTTTGTAATTTTTTACTAACAAAATCATATGAAAAGTAATGGTTAAAATTATATAAGTTTGACTGCACGTTTGGTCAAACGTCATGTATTTATGAACGGAGGGAGTACTAAAATGCACTCGGGTCTGCGTAAAGGTGTGTACCAAGATTTGAACTCATCAGTCATACATCTACAACTTCACCGCCACACTAAAAGGTAGTTAGTTTCCTTTATTGACCATGTTTGATAAGTATGAACACAAGAATGAACATCTTACTAGTACTTATGGATTTCGTTTTGCCTGCTCATATTCTGTGTACAATTTTGAAATGATTTTCACATGCTTTGCATAACCTTTGTATGTGGAGGTGCTTTTGCGCTACATACAAACATAACAGATATAGCTGGAGTTAAACAACTTTACACGACAGAAGTCTCTTTATAACCAATCGCAAACCTACTTGCTATCACAAAAGGACATGTTCTTACAAGACAACAGGAAGGAATCAGTGTAAACAAGGGTCCAAGGGAAAGCTGTAACAGAGCATGCGGGATATGATCATGGTTTTTGAACTCGGAAGAAAATAACCCCCCTTGAGAAGTCTTCAGGGATGGAAGAGATGAAGATCCTCTGTGGCCACCATTTTGGAATTCGAGAAGATAATTTTGTGTACATACAGAAAACTGCAGTCCCCTCGAAAGAAGTCATGTTTACTTACATGCACCGTAAATTTGTCTTTCAGTTGTGAATCTAATCTTCCACCTCTTCCTGATATTTCATACTTTGTTCTGTCTCATATCTACGTGATCCTCACTCCCTTCCATGCTCCCATTGTCCTCGTCTCTTACCATATGTTGTGTCTCATATCTGTTGGTTTCAATTCGCAGATGCCTGCGATGGAGATTGGATAAATTCCTGGCAAATGCCTCTATTGCCTCCACCTCTTGAGCCCTCGCATCCGTACAGAAGATCTCAACAAGGATATATTTGAGGGAAGGGATGTGCTGGAGGCCTAGAAAGCAATCACTGCATGGAGATCCAACATCTCGTGCTACTAGCTTAGAAACAAACGTTTCAAGCTTTGGCATAGCCCCAACCTCAAACACTAATGGCCCCATTGCAATATTCCAGTACGCGAACTTAAACTCTCTCAAATATTGGAATCCACTGCTGCAGATGACGAGACTTCCTTTGGGGGCTACTGCTTTTGTCCATAGGGCGAGAGCTAGGAGAGAAGGCAAGCCCCCAAGGATCCCGAGAACTTCCTCTCCCACAGGATTAATCTTGATTTCCAGGACGGTGATGTTAGAGAGCGAGGCCAACCACCCTGGAATTCTTGGAAAACAATAACGTGCAGTGTGCATCCCAAAATATTGAAGGAGACAAGGAGGCGGCGACCAAGAATCCAACAAGAAATCTAGAGAGCACCCATTTTGATAATCACATTGAAGGTGCAGACGGCGAAGCTTGAATCTGCACAGCCTACTGATGGATGAAACAAAGCTATCCGAGTAACTTTTCTGATCATTGTATGTATCACTAACACACCAATGAATCCCAAGATATCTTAGTTCAGTCAAACTGCCTAGCTCTCGCAAAGAAGCTGACCCGATGCTGTTGTTGACTTTCATAATGTGAAGAAACTGCAAAGCTCTCATATTTCCAATTCCTTCTGGCAGACTTACGTCATCAACATTTAAGAACATCAACTTTTTCAGCCGAACAATACTCTTGGGTAACTCTTTTATCTCAGTCCCGAATAGCTCTAGTGTCTCAAGTTGTTGTAGTTCCCCTATTTGGTCTGGAAGCTTGCTGATGCTTACACGAAATAGCCCTAGGCATTTCAACCGGAACAATCTCCCGATATCATTAAGATAATGATTTTCCAGCTTATCATTATATTCTATGCAAAGCACCCGTAGTGCTTGAAAACCTGAGAGAGGTGGCATATGTTTTGCCGACCCATAAATATCGAGTGATCGTGCTTTCGAAAAAACCATTGTTGATGGCATCATAATATCTTCTTGATCACGAAAATCAAGGGACAGTCGACGAACCTTATCTTGTGGCCCCAATAAGTGAATATTTTTACCAAATGTGATAAATTTTTCTTCGATTGACTTAGATACAATGAGATCAAGAATCATATCATGAACTCGGCAAGCATCAGCTTGACCATCATATAGAATGTGTCGTGGTATGATCATGCTCCTGTTGATTAGCTCATTAAAATAGCGCTCTCCAACTTCCACTAAATTATCCCCAACTGCTGCAGTGATGAACCCTTCGGCCATCCATCTCCATACCAAATCATACTTCGCTACTCGAAAATCTTCTGGATATACACTGAGATATAGTAAGCATGTCTTCAAATAGTGGGGAAGGTCGTTATAACTAAGAGAGAGAATCCTTTGCATGTTGATTACACTGGGAACGTCTTCATGTGCTGAGCCAATAGAATTCAAACACCTCCCCCAGTGCTCTTTCGTGGGTGGTTTATCAGCCAACAAGCTTGCAATACTAATGATTGCCAAAGGTAGACCACCACATTTTCTTAGGATTTCACTGGATACCTCTTTTAGTTCAGAAGGACGGTGATCTTCAGAACCAAATATTCTTTTGAAAAATAACTTTTCGGCGTTAACGTCACTTAGTGATTCCATTTCACAAACATTATGGTAGTCAGGAAAGCAACATGACTTCGCTACAGGAATTTTACGTGTTGTTGTTAATATTCTGCTGCAGAGGTTATTTTCAAGCAGAGCACATCTGATTGTTGGCCATACTGATGCGCTCCAGATATCATCAACAACGATAAAATACCTATTTGACATTTCACAAAAGAAGTATGTTAGGAAATATACAAAAATTCATGGTTAGTTTAAAATGGCAAACTGTTTGAGAATATCACGCCGAATATTATTAGTTGAAAAAATCTTTTTAAGAGTGAATTTGTTCTGCGTGTGTACTGAGTCAAAGAAGATCATAGACAATCATTTTTTGATTAGCTGCAAACAATTGTTTGAGGTTCTTTGCCCTTAGTGGGTTGTAACTTTTTGTTTTCCTTTTACCCTGTACATAAAATCTTTTTTAAATTTTATTAATATATATATACAGTAGGGGACTCCTTTACTGTTCCTCATCAAAAAAAATTTACTTGATGCAGATTGTGCATATAAGACATGTCTAAGGTGGTAAATATTAATAGATCTCTAAACAGTAAGTAGGACTATATGTGGTAACCAAAATAGGGATATGACAGCAGAAATTATGTTGAACAAGATTATCATGGAAAGGTTTGTACTACCTTTTATCCTTGAGAAATTCTCTCAGTTCGTCGATGAGCTGCTCCTCGTCATATGCTTCTATGTCTGGATAGTCCTTTCTCCCTGTTACATTACTGGGTATGTTTCTCCCTGTTACACCACGGAGTATTTTTTTTAATATTTCCCTCATGTCAGGTTTTTGCGACACTGGAACAAATGATTTACAATCAAATTGTCCTCCAATTTCGTAGTAAACTTGACGGGCAAGAGTAGTCTTTCCTAGCCCACCAGGTCCAACAACAGATACCACCTTCAGTTTTTTCTCCGACATTCCCTCTCCTTCAGTTAACCACTTGATGAGCTCTTCTCTTGGTTCATCAATACCCACTAGGTTCTGTGCCTCTTCATAGAGCGCAGGTAATCGAGGGTTGATGGGCAGCACACCACTAGAACTTGTGGCAGCCCCATCGAAGTTGTACCTCTTGCGTCGCTCACTCGCATTATCAACACGAGCCTTCAGCTTTGAAATCTGGTTGGCAATCTCATTGCAAGCGCCAAGTCTCCTTAGCTTGTGAATGCTATTCTGGAAGAAACCCTTCATGTTGTCAGGCCTACTGGGGCCACGATCGACGCGGTGTGTGAAGTCATCAATGCAATCCTCGATGTCGTAGGATAGCTCGCGGATTTGGTTCCTCCACTCCTTCACCTGGACATCAAGGTCATCTATGTCCGCGAGCTTCAGCAGCAGAGCGTTCATGCTGCTGAGCTCATCCTTCAAGGAGATGATCTCGTCGCGCACTCCCTTCAGACTGTTGTACTTCTTCCCCAATAGCGTGGAGAGCTTCCCGAGGGTGGGGCTTAGCACCCCTGTGGCAACGCTCACCATGGCATGCTCCATGGTGAGAGATTGATCTCGCTCCCCCAAGATGATTATGCACAAATGGCAATATTGGAGGAAGGGTAGTACTGTTTATGCTAGATGAATGGGAAAGGTGTGAACGTGAGTGTTGCTTTGGGTGTTATTAAATACAAGATTATGGTGTTCTGAATGAAGCAAATTCAATGGAAATATTGCGAGTGACAACTTCCACACGAAGGATAAGATGTTGGAATTTTCTTCCTTGAACGCTGTCACTGCTTCTTCCAGAGAAAACGAAGTTCGGTTTTTTCTCCGTGAGACCCGACCTAAACAGCGACGCTCGGCTGTTTTGGAATTCACGTGACGCTAGCAAAGCTCCTGGAGCAGCCCAGCTGCTTCCGTCCGTGGAACCTGCTGGCCCTGCCCTTGATGTGACCCTTTTGTGATGGAATTAATCTTGTTTCTAGCAGGTATGTTTACAAGTCGGAGTAGTTTTCTCATTCTCGAGTCCGTTTCCTTTTGTAGACATCGAATTGGATGTTGAGCCTCAGCCTTTATAAGGCACAGTCCAGTCTTGTAAATTATGAGAGAAGAAATAGAAAACAAAAAAAGAAGCAGCAGTTTTTTCGGTGCTCCCAACTAAACAAAAGTGTCGACCGATTTCGTCTCCGTGTTGTTTCTTTTCTCCAGCAAGAAAGGAGAGGCACTACTTTCTCCAGAGCTGCTAGCATCACGAACGTGAAATCATCAGGGAGCAGAGGTGCTGCGCTGCTTTCAGGAGTCACGTCGGTGGCGCGTCCCATGGGAGGTGTTGTCTCCATAGTTATCAAATTCATTCCGGAAGCTACTCAACGCAGGGAATGCGTAGGTATCGGCCTATTCCGACGTATTATATCAGATTTTAATATAATAATATTTATTTATTTATAAATATATATGTAATTATATATGTACATAATTTCATTTGTAATCTCACTTCAAATACAAAACCATAGAATAAAAATGACACATAGTTTAATTACTTCATAAATATAAAGGTCGTACGTAGTTAAATAATACAATATTAGTTCATAATTTCATATATTTTACCATCGTCTAGCATACTAGTCTAGCATAATTTACTTACCGAAGGAGTAGTATTGGACTCGGCCTTTCGAACTGATTCAAACAAGTAACCACTTCAATTTTGATTTTTTTTACGGGTACCGGAATGACCAGAATGATGGAATGGATCGGAATGAGCCGGAATGGCCGGTATTGAGGCCAGTACGGGATTGAGGCTACGGTGTGCCCACTACTATAAAAATGATAATACTGGACGCCTGATCACAGACAGTTGATCGAAACCGTCTGTATTAAACACAATCACAGACGGTTTTTGTTCAGAGACCGTCTGTGTAACTGGATGCGCTAAAAACCGTTTGTGAAGAGGTAATATCACAGACGGTTTATATTGAAAACCGTATGTGAAGTATCACAAACGGTTCTAAACACGAATTGTCTATGATAATTGTAGACTTCACAGACGGTTCATGTTGAAAACCGTCTGTGAAATATTATAGACAGTTCGTGTTTAGAACCATCAGTGATAATTGTAGACTTCACAGACGGTTTTTAATTGTAACTGTCTGAGATAATGTCGCTTCAGCTCCAGTGAGTTTCTTCGTCGCCGATGCGTCTCTTCGTTGCATCAATGCCGCTTCGGCTCCCCGATGTGTCTCTTCGTCTCATCGCCGAATTTATTCCTTGTTTTATAAAACGGATCATCCGCTATCGAAGATGATTACCCCCCCCCACACACACAGATATATATATATATACTTCTAAAGCAGAAATGACTCCCTCTGTTTCCTTATCGCTAGCATTGTTGGCCTACCTGACCATACTGTACGAGTGCCTCTCCCGTCGTACGTTGGCAGATGCTGCGAAAAGACACTGTTTTCAACAGTGTCTTCACTCCTCTATCCGAGGATTTGCCCGAGCAGGTGACGGCCACCTTCTGCCATCTTGACATCCTCCTCCGCCGCGTCTTCCGGGTGCTCTCCCGCTTCCGGCGAGTTTACCGTGTCATCGACGTGGTCCTCTACTGATGGTTTCATAATTGAACCGTCTGTGATATGTCTTTATAAGTAGGAGCCCGCTAGGGTTTACGCCCTAACTCGTGTCGTCACTCCCCAGCTCCCTTACTCTCATCCGTTTCCCTCCCCACCCGAGTGCCCCCGACCTTGACGCCTCCGCTCGTGCCACAACTACGGTGACGCTGCCTTCCCCTCTTCCTCCTCCCGCCGGCGTGCGTGACCCCAGCTACCTCTCCACCGACGATGTCGAGGTAAGACAGATCTATCACCTATTGGTTTGTGTTGTTGGTATTCATGTGAACCGAGCTCCTCCTCCCTCTCGCCGCCAGCTCCTGCACCTCTGGATCAAGCTCCCTCCTCCCTGCGCCACCGGATCAAGCTCCTAGTCCTCCCTCGCTGCGCCGCCGGCCCTGGCTCCTCCTCTCTACACCGCAGCTCCAGCTCCTCCTCCCTCTCGCCGCCAGCTCGCTGCGCCACCTCGGACGTCCCTCGCACCTCCAACCTCTCCGGCTCTCCCACTAACACGTAAGTCCCCTTCTTGTCTTCTTGATGTTGTCTGGTTGTTGGTTGATACTGATGGTGATGGCCATTGGCCAGAGCCCAGATGCTAAATGTGTAATATATACATACATGAAGAGAAGTGCATCATTGCAGAGAAGTGTAAATGTGTAATACATACATGTAGAGAGAAGTAGAGAAATCATAAATATAAATAAATGCAATGATCAATGCAGATGCTTGTTCTTATGATGTCTTTTATTTAGTCATGTAACTTAGTACATACTAAGAGTCTCATGCTGTCTTTTATTTAGCCTTACCACTGGAATTTGATTTTGTTATGTAACTTAAGTTGAACCACTCCTATGTTGGGCTGTTGGCTAGTGGCACCTTGGTTTTAGTTGAACCCTGCATTTAAGTTTCTATGTTTGAAGTTTGAAGTTTGAACTTGGCTACTTGTTATTTTTTTTATCGCTTATCAATTATTAATTGTTAATGCTCTCTGATGGATACTGAGGCTTACATGGGATATGGTTTGGATGGGGCTTGGCTGCAATTAACTTTTCAGATTTGTAAAGGTTAGGCTAATTTGTATAGCTGCAATTAACATGCAAATTATTTATTAATTAGTGTGTATTCTATTCCAAAACAAGACCAAATGAGTCAAAAACTACTACTACACTGATCTTCACCTATCTCTCGCCATTCATTTCATCTTTGTCTATGTAACCGTGTTTATGCTAGTCAAGTTCTCCTCCCTTGCGTCCCAGGTATGTCCTACCATTCCATTCCTGATCTCTTCACTATACATACATACATACATACATGCATACATACATACATACATATATATATATATATATATATATATATATATATATATATATGTATGTGTGTGTGTATATATATATATATAGATATATATATATATTGTTAAATGATCTGACCATTTAGAGGATCGTCCATGCACGATGAGGGGGAAGAGACAACAGCGAATGGGCAACTTCAGCGAGACTACAAGTTCAAAAAACATGGCTATCAAAAGAGCACGTGGACATCCAATTACTTGGATGTCATCGATAGGTAATTGGACGTCGCTACGTTTAGAAAATGGTGTGGACGCGCAGGTGCTCTGATTGGAAAGTGGCATCATGTATCAGCAACAAACCATAGAACTGGTTGGTTGCTGATATATCATGCCACTTCCCAAAGTAGCACCTGTAAGGCCCACACCATTTTCTAAACATAGCGATGTCCAATTATTTATCGATTTACATCCAAGTAATTGGATGTCCATGTGCTCATTTGATGCCATGTTTCTTGAACTTGCGCCTCACCGGTTGCCCATTGGTTGTTGTCTCTTCCTCCTCATGTCATGTGACTACCCTAAAGTGGCTAGAGGACTAAGAACTATATATATATATATATATATATATATATATATATATATATATATATATATATATATATATATATATATATGTGTGTGTGTGTGTGTGTGTGTGTGTGTGTGTGTGTGTGTGTGTGTGTATATGCATAAGCACCACCGCTTGGGACTTTATAGAGAAGAGTCATCACAGACGGTTCCATTTACCAACCGTCTATGATAGTCAACCATCACAAACGGTTTTTGAGTTAATAACCATCTGTGATAGTATGCATCACAGATGGTTCAAAAACTGTCTGTGATGACCTCATGTCATCACTAACCCATAAACTCAGACGGCTCACGAAACCGTCTATGATGACGTTTTTGAACCGTCTGTGAAGACCTTTTCTGTCGTAGTGGCCGGTTTGGGTGCCGATATGGCATGTTCTGACCATTTCGGCCGGTACCAGAATGGAATTGATAAGTATGGTTATCTCATGTGAATACAACCAAAGACAAGCAAAAACCAGCATCGTTGCTTCGTAGACAGAGAGTGGCAAGTCTTCGTGCAGGACAAGTCGAAAACAAGGACTAGCGGGTTTGACGGAGGAAACCGATTGTTTTCTCTGGACGATACAAAAGACAGAGCAAAGGATCGAGTAGGTTTTTTTTATGGACGAAGCAATAACAGAGCAAAGATCAAGGAAGGGAATTTTCCAACATTTGGCATCAGAGCTCCAGGAATTCTTTGTAAGGTCTAGCAGAAGACATCTTCGCAAGGAACTAACAGAGAATACTCATGGCTGGTGGAGGGTCCTCGTCAGGAGGTGGAGAAGCGTCACAGGCGAAGAAAGGAAGCCTTGTACCGATTGCATATCTACAACTGACAAGAAACAACTACACCATATAGGCAATGAAAATACGTGTAGTTATGCAAGCACGGGAGGTTTGGGAGGTCAGGAACCCAAGCGACGGCCGCATAAAAAAGGGTGGCACCGAAAATACAGACGGATCGTCTGACTTTGACAATTATTTATCAGGCAATTCCGAAGAGCCTCATGTCAACACTGGCTGGAAAGGACTCGGCCAAGTTAGTATGGACACAAATTGAGATGGCAAATCTTGGACACGAGCGTGTCCGAGAGGCTAAATTGCAGACTCTCAAAAGAGACTTTGAGGGACTGAAGATGCAGGAAGATGAATCTGTAGAAGACTTTGCTGGCCGTATCTCATCCTTGGTCAGTGGCATCCGAGAGCTCGAAGAGAAGACCTTGGAAGAAATTGAAGTTTTCCGACGATTTCTACGAGCAACACAAGCACGCTACATGCAACTAGTAATCTCAATTGAGCAAAGTGTTGATTTGAAAACTCTTACTGTTGAAGATCTTGTCGGCCGGTACAAGGCATATGATGAGAGAATTAGGAGCAGCTTCGGTGATCCAAAAAAAGGAGAACATTTGATGCTATCTTGTTCTCAATGGGAGGCAATGTCTACTCAGGGCAAGAAACCTAGTGAAAATCTGGGCATCACTGTCAAGAAGGGAAATTGGCAGAGCAATAGCCGAGGTAGCAGATGAGGACGTGGAGACTGGGCTAGGCAAGGCGGTGGTAACAGATCCCATGACAAGTCACATATCAGGTGTTTTGAATGTGACAAATTTGGTCACTACGCGTCAGAGTGCCGAAGCCATATAAAGTGTTTCAACTGCAACAAGTATGGGCATTACGCTTCGGATTGCCAAAACAATAATAAAAACAAAGAGGTAAACCTCATCCAAGTTAGTGAAGACGTCGAGCCTACCCTGCTTCTCTCCTTATGTGTCAAAGAGGCGTCGGTCATGGTGATGTTGAATAACAAGAACACAGTTCCTAAACTATGCACAGAGGGAGGCAGCCACGATCACACTAATCTGTGGTACTTGGACAATAGAGCAAGCAATCACATGACAGGAGATCGCTCCATGCTCCATAAACTTGACGAGAAGATTTCGTGCAAAGTCAAGTTTGGTGATGGCTCCAGGAGCAGATAAGAGGCAAAGGTACAATACTACTGCAATGCAAGAACAGTTACCAGAAGATGCTACGTGAAATTTATTTTATTTTGAGCTTGTGCAACAACATACTTAGTCTCGGGCAGTTGGCGGAAAAAGGGTGTAGGGTGGAGCTGCAGGATGAGTTCTTACGTGTCTATGACAAAAACAAAGATATGTTGATGAAGGTGAAAAATCCCCGAACCGGTTGTATAAAGTTTCCCTGAAAACTTGTAAGCCGGTTTGTCTAACGGCTAGGCTGGAGGAGCCAGAGTGGAACTGGGGTATCAAACCAGGTGTGGAACAAGACAAGCAAAGTGCGTTTATTTTTTCGGTTTTAGGCGGAGGTCTAGACGGCGCTGCAGGGGTGATGAGTCCCACGTGCATGAAGAGTGCGATGTACAAGCTGCTAGAGCCGGCGGGGACCATGTGCATGTAGGCGCTGGCAGCGTAGGAGGCAGCGGCCATGGAGGACGAGGTAGTGGCTCGGCAGGGCAAGGTGCACATGCTGTGCACGCTGCTGACACCAGTGGGCTCATGCACATGAAGGTGCAGGAGGAAGTGGATCAGCTGGTCAAACGGGCGGGCCCCAAGCGCATGCAAGCTACATGTCTCTTCGACAGTAGCCTCATGTGTATGTAGCTAATGCTCTTGGCTCGCACGGTAGGTCCCACATGCATGCAAGTGCTGCTGGAGGCAGCAGGCTTCATGTCAGACCCGGGATTAACACCCCAAATCCTCTGTGCATTTCTGAACTAGTCCCATGATCAGTAGCTAGTTCACAAAGTAAACAGATATGGTAACATCCATAAATCACAATATTTTATTAATAATCAACAGAGTTTATTACAAAAGAGGCTTACAAGCCAACAATAAAGAACATAGCGGAAGACGAAGAAGTAGCGGAGTCCAGTTAATCTGCCATAGGCAATGGACTGGGGTAGCAGCCTAGTCGTCGAGATCCATACCGGTAGCGAAGTCCTCTGAAATTTGTTTGCATAAAGCAAGTATGAGCACAACTACTGTGCTCGCAAGTTACACCCGTCAAATAACAGAATGACATGCATACATGGATATCTCAAAGGGAGGCTTAATATGGTTATTTGTGTAAAAGCAATATTTGATGATTTAAATACAATACTAAGCTCAAAGGCTCAATTTTTACAATAATTAAAATTGAGTTTTAACTGAATTAATAAAGCTAGTGTAGGCACCAACCTAACATTAACATAAACACGGGCACCAACCCGGGGCTTCAACCCATAATTTTTCTCATGAACACCCATCCATGTCAAAACTGTTTTACAAAAACATTTTGAAATCAAAACCAAAGTCCAACTTTGAGTGGCTTTGCCAAGCATGTCCACGACCGTAGACACAGCTATTCAAATAGTTTTTAACACTCTACAGAGGTTGTACAGCTTTACCCACATGACATGAATTCTCTAGTTTGTTTGGCATCCGTCGATACCACCGCTCACTGCCTTAGGTAAGTAGTCTAGAGCACGTGTCAAGGCTTTTACAAAGGGCTATTCCACCGCAGTCTCCCCTTGCTAAGGTTTCGCTCCCTTTGGGCTACAACTCGCAGGATTTGAGCCCCCTCTTGTGCCAGGTAGGACTAACGTAGGTCATAACACGACTACCTACCGCATTTGAAGGGAACGACCACGGTGAAACATTGCAAATTAGTTGGCCAGGTCCCCTCCCCATACTCAGGACATGTGGTAGTACAATTGTGACTTAGCAAGATACGGCTCGAAGACTGGTCCTTAACTGACTTGGGCAACTTCCAAAAAGACCCTGAGCCTTAATCCTACCCGGATTAAGCCCGTGCATAAACCTGCACCCACCAACCATCCATTTTTGCCCAAGTCCAAACCATCATTTAATTTTATTTCATTTTTTAAAACAATTGTAAACTCCCATGACACACCAATGCCAAGGGTACAACTTAAACAACATTTGAATTTTGGCTGAAATTCCCCAAATCAAATATTTTTGGTCTAAGCATGGCTAAGCATCAATTTTTCAAAGTGTTCTAGTTCATACTATTGCATGAACTAGGTTTCCATCTAAGGTGACAAGGTCGATTTATTTCAACGGCAAGATTGGCAAGACAAAGGATTTAGGCATAACTATAATTTAAAACATGAATTTAAATTAACTTGAATATAAATAAGCATGCAATAATTTAAAATAGAACTTAAATAATTTTAAATGATGGGATCAAATATGATCAAGGGTATAACTTGCCTTGCTTTATTCGTTTCTCTCAAACGGTGTCAAAAACTGACTCTCCGAAGTCGTCGAAATCTATACGCAAAAATAAGTCAAATTCAAACAAAATTCAACTGAAGATTCAAATGAACTCCAAATTAAATAATTTTAATTTATATAGCTAGATCTTGAATTTATATGAATTTAGAAATTTGAATCGATGAAATCGGAGTTCGTATGAAGGAGAACGAACCCCGGGAAGTTTAAAACCCTAAAGAAAACCCTAAAAAGGAATTTCTAGATTTTCTTGATTTATTTTTCTAAAGAAAATCCGCTTTATGATGTTGGTTGACATCAGTGGCTGAATTTGAGAAATTGAAATGATTATGATAGGTGGGGCTCACTTGTCATAGGAGTGGTGCATGGTGGATCTGGTCTACGAGGTTTTGGAACGGGGTTTTAATAGGAGTGCCACGCCAGCGACACATGGGATGCCACATAGTATCCACGTGGGCATTTTGTGCTAAGGTGACACTTAAGTGGCATCGCGGTGGTGCCACGTCAGCATGCCAACGATGGCGGCACGGGAACCACGGCTCACCGGCAACTGGAGGCACGGCAGCGGCCGGCGAGGACACGAGTGGATAGAGGAGAGCGCGGGGAGTTGAGGGCACACATTTTAGTCACCTGAAGATGTAGCGATGGCCAGCGGTGAGGTGAAGAGCGGCGATGCGGTTCGGGTCGTGGCGGCGGCGGGGCTCCCGTGGCTCTCGGGGCGAGATGACGCGCGCATGGGGTAGCCCCGGGGACGGCGGTGCTGATGGTGGCGGCGGCGAGGCTGGGGCGTCGCTGGTGGCGCCGGGATTGAAGAAAATCTGAGCTTCGGTGGCGCGGGTGAGAACTAAAAATTTGGACGTTTAGGAGGGAGAGGAGAGGAGAGACTTGGGGGCTTGGGATGAGATGGAGGAGACGCACTCGGTGCTCCCTTTTATAGGGGCCGAGGAGGGACGGAGACGGTGTGATGCACAAGAAGGTCGCACGAGATCGCCGGCGGAAATTGGGCGATTTGGGCGAAGAAAGGAAAGGATAGAGGCAAGATCGGGCGTGGAATTGAATTGATCGGACACCCTTGAGGACACTACTGTACACCTCGAACATATTGGTCATCATGATTCCGTACCTAGCACCACCGGTGTTGTGCAACAGAGACCATTTCTCCAAGTTGGGTACGTGCGAGTTAACCCAATGCGTGAACTCCCCAACTCTCGCAGACCCTCCTGCAGCTGCCCCTGCCTCGGTGTCCTCTAAGTTCCTGAAATGCTTGCCCGTCTCCTCATTGAGATGTCTCCACACGACCTCAAACTTCTGCCTATGGTTCTGCATGCAGAGCTTCTTGAACATCTTCATTAGGTCCTTGCTTCGAAACCTTGTGTGGAAGCTCGCCGCGAGATGCCTCATGCACCAACGGTTGCTGACATCGTTCCACAAGAATGGCGGCTGTGCCCAGTTTTACATTGTGGTCAAAACAGACAGCTACCCAGCATTACGGTCCGAGATGACACTGCAACACCCTAGCCCAACATAGAGTCTAGGATGCTACTAAACCACCTTACAGAATCAATTTACTTCAACTAACACAATTTCAGCAGCACATTCAATAATAACGAAATAGTTCTAATCAACAAGAACTAGCAATGTCTACAAATAGATAAGTTAAAAAATACCACCAATCAACTAATTATGTATTGGCATGAATATTGCTCTTACTCAACCAATAACCGAACCAAACAGTTAATGGTACACAATGAGAGCAGATCTTTAACAATTAAATCTAAATCATCAAAATTCATCAGAACTACGAGGATGTAAGACTAAACAAATTACACAATTTAATCTATCAAATATAATTAAATGAATCAATATATGAGATTTAAAAGCATAAATAGAACCATCCACGGTAAAACTTGGCTACCATGTTTCCAAGTAAAATAACCACCACGAAGGATGGACACGGTCTAAAACTAAAGGAAATAGCATGAACTTCAAGTTTTAAGTAAATAAGCTAATTTATTTGCCATGAGTGGTTAAGTGTGTAGTGCATCAAAACTACCCCTCCCCATGCATGTCGCTACTTCGAGTGGTACCTAAAAAGAACAACAGCAACAAGCGTGAGTCCACGACTCAGCAAAGTACAACAGTGATAACAATCAAATCATCACGACCAGCAAATGAAGTTAACCAATCCTCATATGAACATCAGCAAGAAACCATAAATAAAACTCTTATACTTGCATGCAATGCATATATCAAGAATGCTCTTTCTTCCTTCTTTACAATTACTGGTAATGCGGGGTAGTGCATCCGTCGATGCATACTCAAGCCTGTGCCTTTAGGCACAGGGACCTTAAGCCTACACTCCATGAGTGTGGGGACCCATGCCTGTCCAATACATGACGGGGATCTCATGCCCGTCTAGTGCATGACAGGGACCTCAAAAGAAACAACTCTTGGCTACCACGTAGTCCAAGACTCAGGAATGTATGCCATGATGCAAATGAACTTCATATTCTCAAATCAACATGAGAGAATAATAAACAACGACATTATCATAGATATAACATCATAAGTAAATCATGGCAATTTTTCATGAATAAATCATCACAATCCACTCTACACTGCTTGCACTTGCCTCAACGGTGACACGGATGACGATAAACGGAAGACTCTAATCCCGGTTCTCACCACCACCTAGCAACCGTAAAGTATACTAAGAATACCATTCAAAAGTTCTTAGCGTAGCAATGAAACAAAATGAAATCAATCGCTCCTATTCGCAACCCGAAACTTTACCGATACACTCCAAATACCAGTCTGTCCAAACATACAGCCAACAAAGAAAAACCATAACTTTTGAGTCAAAGCTCCAAAAGTTATGAACCCAAATTCCCTGGAATCTATACACACATATATACAACTCCTCAGGTGACCAAAATATCAAATTATTCCATCTAAGTCTTTGTTTTTAACTCCGAAGACAGTTCTGTCATCTTTGGTACTACCAAACCCACTGTTCTAAGACAATCTGGAAACTACAGAGAATTAGCTTCCTCAATAAATTTATTACAATTTTCCCCACTGTGCAACAAAGGTTGCTAACAGACTAGTTTTTCTCTACTGTCCACAACAGAAGGACAGACTACAATATTAACTTCAAAAATTCATATCTTTTGTTCTAAATGTCCAAAAATTACGAACTTGATCTCCCTGGAAACATCATAAAGTTATATACATAACTCATGCAGATGAACCGACCAAGTGCAGGCGGCGGCTGGGAGAAGCTAGACTAGGCTTTTGGTTAGCCTCTCTCGCCCTTAATTAGGTGTGAGGTCGATACCCTCTTGGGCCGTGGGTCGAAAGGCCCACCAGTATTCCCCATTTCCCACTAGATTCTGATTATTATTATTAATAATAATTCATTAATTACTCATTCATAATACATGATATTACAGACACACACATCTGAGTGGTCTTGGACCACCGCCTGCTTCACATTCGCTAGGAACCACAACCAGCTATCGGTGTTCTCGCTCTCAACAATTGCGAAGGCCATGGGGAGCAACTAGTCATTCGCATCAGCTATAACTGCGGTGAGGATGGTACCCTTGTACTTCCTAGATAGGAAGGTACCGTCCATCATTAGCACGGGACGGCAATGCTTGAACCCTTCAATCACCTGACATAAGGCTTAGAAGATTCTGTCAAGAACAAAACAATTAGGCCCCTCCATAGGATGCACCCGCTCAAGCTTGTTTATGTATGTCCCAGGATTTGACTTTGCAGTTTGATGCAGCATTCTTGGGACTAGGTTGTAAGCCTCTTCGAATGTGCCGAACATTTGCTCCACGACCTTCTGTTTTGCCTGCCATGCCTTCTTGTAGCTAATCTAGAACTCCACCATATTGGCAACATCCACTAGTAGAAGCTTTGACAAAATAGAAACATCTGCGACGATGAGGTGGCTTATCAGGCTGGTAACATATGAGGACATCATGTTGCGGTCCTATGAAGTGACTCATCTAGCTCGCATGTGCGATCCTTCAGCACCGTTATCTGGAAGCCCATGGCCACGGCCGTGAACCGCTGTGCCATAGACCTTGCCAGCACAAGATTCATCAACACACCTAACGATGTAGGTGTTGGGGTTGGACCTCTGCACCCGATACGTCCGGCCAATGTTAACGGCGTATCTGGCAATAGCATGCTGGGCGTCACTCTTGTTAGGGAAGCGCTGCCCTAAGAGTAGAGTGTATTCATTGAACCCCCACTCGGCCCCCTCTGGCTGTGGCAGAAATAGTGATGTCGTTGCGACGTTGTCTAATCTAGAGGTGACGTAACCAATATCGGTGGTCACAACACCACCAACTACACCTCCCGTAGTAGCTTCTCCATCTTCCTCGTCTGTAGAATTGGTTGTTTCCACGTCCTCCTCCTCCTCGCTTTTGACCTCTTCCACCTGGTTGGCTAGGTACTCGTGGCAATCAATACGAGCTGCCCACCATCTCTCTACTCCTTCGTTGGGCTCGAAATTGTCAGCACGCCTCCTCAGGTCTTCATCGCCCACTTCCTTGCCCGCGTCTCCTCCAACACCGGCATCTATATCACGACCGGAGACCAACGCAGCCTCCTCCTCACCAGCAGCTTCACCGGAACCACCCATGCCAGGTGTCCCCATCCTCTTCATGAACTAAACACAGACCATTGACCGCGCATATATGGTAGTTGCAGGGTTGCAAACAACCTCCATGTAATTGGCCCATGAAGCGTCATTTGTCACCTTCATAAGTTGCCAAACGGTCTCCCCTGCACCACCCACCACTGAGGCATACAATGCCTCGATGCACAGCTTCTTCCTTACAGTTGCGCGATCGAACGCGGAACGCACGCACCGCCTAAGCTCCGAGAGGCTCATGTCCTTCAAACCAGGTGCCCGGATCACAGTCCGGTCACAATTTGACAGGTCTGCCTCGTACGGTCCGTCACATACGAGAGCGTTCCCGTGGAACACGAACAGATCTTGAATCTCAGCCATGAAGTACCTAACACAGGTGCATATGAAACCACTTATATGTAATCGTTTTGACAACATGTTCCAAATTCCTCAAACTGTGCAGATCATTGTGTAATTTTACGTCCAAGCGCATATACGTCATGCATATAATTGCCCACACTGACTAAAAATTTACCACACTTACAACACTAAGTATTCTAAGTCAAGTAATTATGTGCTAATCACATTGCTAACTACTAAGTCTTATAATTACATGCTAATCACACTAAGTCTACTAATTTTACGTCCAAACACTAAGTAAAAATACACCGACTACACAACCCTAACTACTGCTTTGCTACAATAAGAAGCTATCATTCTTCTAACTACGTCACTACTATGGATCACCTCATCACAGATGGTTCGGAACCGTCATCACAGACGGTTTCCGAACCGTCTGAATATGTTCGTCTGTGATAACAGGCGGTTATCACAGACGGTTCAAAAACCGTATGTGATACAAATATCACAGACGGTTTGTTATTGCAACCGTCTGTGAAGGCATAGTATCACAGACAGTTTCTATTAAAAACCATCTGTGATACGTAGAATATCACAGACGATTCTATTTAATAACCGTCTGTGATACGTAGAAATATCACAAACGGTTCTATTTACAAACCGTTTGTGATATTTCTCGTATCACAGACGGTTCTTAAATAGAACCGTCTGTGATATTCTACGTATCACAGACAGTTCTTAATGGAAACCGTCTGTGATACTATGCCTTCACAGACGGTTTTAACAAAAAGCCGTCTGTGATAGTTCATTACCCTAACTACTTTTTGCTGATTTTTGGCTAGCCTCAGGAATTGCTAGCTATGCCATCTGAAAACAAGCATGCAGAAAATAGATACATCACAGATAATCAATTGTTGACAACTCAAAGTGATCATTACTCAAAATAAATTACAAAAGATCAAATTTGTTCAAGTATTGTCGCTATATTTACAATTGGATTACAATTGAGTCAATTGTTTGCGTGAAACTCTGGGTCGGCGATGGAGTGAAACTCTCCTTTGTCGTTAACAATTTCTAACATGATAAAGCTGCAGAGCTTCCCTCGAATGTCCCTGATCTCATCCGCAACGAGTCCATCTAAATCTATCATCAAGTCCTGTTGCTAGCAAGAAAGAGCAAAGTGGTAAGCATATATATTTAAATTTATAATTAGGAAATAATTATTTTGAGATTGACAAACCTCAGGATCCTTCTGCTTAGCACTAATGATTTGCTGCATATGATGGCAAACGTAGATTGCACATTGCTCATCATTTTTTTGCTGGCGGCACTACAAAAATAGAATTACATATATAGGTATAGTCAATTCGAGACGCATTATTATGAAGTATGATATAGGATTATTGTGTTGTAGCGCGTACCAGAAATTTTGTCCTGTGTGTTAGTTGGACGCTCGATCCATTGTATGGTCCTTCTTTGCCAACATAGGCGATGAACGAACTACATGATTCCAAAAAGTTATCCTCGACCATTTCAAATGAAGGAAGACTATAATAGAGTTATGCATGGAGGAAACGAGCATACCTTTCGAGTATTCCTTGTAGAATGCTGAAGTCGTGGTCGTTTCTGACTAGGGAATCAAGGTATATCACCCTGTTCCTCTTTGGTATAATGAATAAAAGGATCCAGCGGTACCTACTCATGTATGTCGCTATAGTCATTAAACTTAAGTTCGTGCTGCGTATAAAGTACAAATAAAATTTGTATAGCAAGTAGTGAAGCACTTACCCCTGGTTGTAGGGTACCACTATGTAGTCCTTGTGGCCCTGACTTAGCAATGCCGCCGTTATGTATTTCTCGACGATGGACGGGTCTGTTTCGATGGTTTGCATAGATACCACATGTGGGTCGAGGAAACCCATCGGTTCTCGCCATGCCCAGGCTTGTTTCATCATGTATCTGTACATAAGCAATGATTTGTGATATTTATCGGTATTACATGAATGTAGAACTTGATTGTACACACTTACAGTGTCCAACATCGTAGAAGCGAGGCATCGAGGCCAATGAGGTTGAATAGGTCATATAAGTCATTGAAGCCCACAACGAAGTTGCCCAGCCCGTTGAAGAAATGCTCATCCTTGTATGCGACAGTGATTCCGGTATCGCACCCCTTCTTTCCGGTCTTCCGCATGTACCAGGCATGCAAAGCCTGATAAGCAAATCCAGCGTGGGTTAATATTGTGTCGGGGCACAACGGTTTTTCGATGGAGTACTGCCCGGAGTTCTCAGACTTGGGAGGTGCCTTAATGTTCATCAATTTCGATTTGGTCTTAACGACTGGCAGCGTCTTCCTGTGAGACGACTCGGGAACCGATACGATGGCACACTTTTCTTGTTCCTTTGGCGTCTTCTCCACGGGAACCGATGAGGTGGCCTTCTGAGGCAAAGGATGAGGTGGAGTCATCGAGGGTCCCATTGGAGAGGAATGGTCATGTCGAGATCGCGGCACTGCTGGGTCTAGGGCGATGTCCTTCTTGGGCCACTGGATGAAAGTGCGCCTGGCATCCCCTAGTGTTCTGATGTCTTCGTTCGGGCGAATCTCTAGCGAGACAGCCATGAAATTGTCATGTACCATGTCCACTGACCTGGCGTAACCTCGCACTAACCGGCACCGTGGTCAGATCGCCCTTCTTGGTATGGATACACCATACCCCGCCCAGCCTCAATAGAAATGGACCCAACCATCCTCACTTGGAGATTGCAGGGCGTCGGCCCCTACAAAACGATACGCAATTAGCTAAGGCGTCCTATAGGTCTATCATTGGTGCATTCCATAGATGTACATTACCTTGATGTCGTCTATCGGTAATTGGACGTCGTCATGTTTAGAATTATGCGTGGACGCGACGCTACTCTGATGTCGAGGAGGACTGACTCCCAAATTAACGGGGGCGGCTTGCGACTGCTGGCTCAGGAGTTGATTCATTTGATCATGCAATTGTGTTAAATGTCCTTGAAATTTTGCAGTAATCATCTATACCAACCGGTCCTCGTGCTCGGCCTTGGATCTCTTCCTACTCCTATACGTGCAGTAGTCGTCTGCGAATCTATAACTCCAAGGTACGTTAACCCCAAGGCCTCGCGTGTGACCCAGGTGCTCCTTGTTTCCCAGGGCCGTATATAGTATATCCTTCTCTCTGTCTGCTTGGAAGGAGCCTTGAGAAGTTTGGGTAG
Source organism: Phyllostachys edulis (assembly GCA_036346405.1). Taxonomy (NCBI): domain Eukaryota; kingdom Viridiplantae; phylum Streptophyta; class Magnoliopsida; order Poales; family Poaceae; genus Phyllostachys; species Phyllostachys edulis. The sequence continues at coordinate 22,333,157 of CM070566.1, forward strand.
TCAATTCACACTGCAAGAGGTCATCATGTTATTATAGACACTATGAAGTTATGGATTTATTAACAACTAGGTAGTTCGGCATATTTACCACACGTTGGGACACTTCCTAGTCTGCCGGGTTTGTGAAAGAGATGCTGCCCGAAGACGAGACTTTTGCCCTCGCTTTTAACCAGCTTAGGGAACGCGGGTCTGTGATCCCAGGAAATGGCCCGGTTGCATTCTCCTCCTCCGCCGCCCATTCTGTGGATTTAGCCGCGTACCCAGCGGTGCCGAGTCTGTGGGGGTGAGTGTTTCGTGTCTGGAGAGCTTTGTGCGCCGTACTTTGCTCCTTAAATTCGGTCGTCGTCTTCACAGCCACAAAGGCGTCCCATGTTTCCCGCGTCAAGAATCTATACTTCGCGAAGGGCGTCTGACCCGTGTTCACGTACTTTGTGACAAAAATGCACTTGAAGGTCCTCCACGTGTGAGACATCGAGAGCAATGCCTGCCGTTCCACACGTGCCATGTCTGCTTCTGGGATAGTGAACTTGCTTGAAAGTTCTGTCCACAGCGCACCTCTCTCTTCTTTCGTCAAAGACTTCCAGCTTGGTGTGGTGATGGGACCCGTTCCCTTGCAAGTATCCCGCAGATAGTCCGGAATCTCGCCGCTGATTTTTGGGGACTAGAGGGATCCCAACGTCACTGACCTCCGTGATGATTAGTCAGCCCGCAGGCAATTTCGATTTTCCTCTGCCATCTCGGTTACATATCATTATCTTCGACGGAAATCCAGACGCATTAGGCGGCGTCGGTGACGGCGGCGAAGATGGTGCCTCTGCCATCTGCGGCGTTGGTGACGGCGGTGAAGACGACGCCTCTATCATCTCGCTTACTTGTTATCTATATAAGTTACATACGCTCAACATGTGCAATATTAGCAAATAATCATAATTAATTCTAGCATAAATATGAAACAATAAAGCATTAATCCAACAAAGATTTAAATGACCAAATTAACATAATCAAATTTAACAATTATCAAATGTATCTTGAGTGAACCTAAAACTTTCCTGTTGAATGTCAAATGAACATAATTAATTCCAACAATCACTATTAGCCATAAAGCATAATAACAAGATGAAGTAAATGACCATAATAACATGTGCCCATGAAATTCTTTCAAGTCATTTAAACACAATATTATGCTCAAGATTAATAGCAACACACCACCAATTAGCAAAGATAAGACATCAAGATTGATGTTATTATGTGCTCTCGTAGGAGAGTAGCTAAAGAACAAGTCTTTGCCATCTCAATCCTATTGTCTATGCTCTTCATTAAATGAATATGATAATATAAATTCAAACTATGAGCTCTAAACAATACTTTGCTTAATCTGTCAAATGATCTCAATGATAATCTAAAAGAGATTAAACTTCCATCAAACAGATCTACGAGAAGAGTCACAAACCGGTCATTAGATTACCAACAAAAACTCAATACTCTCAATAGAACCGAACATGAAGAACCAGAAGAATCAGAATAACTAGCTTTCAACCGAAAGTAACCAATTAACAAGATATCAAATTGACAAGAGTAAGTAATACAATAGAGCTCAAGAATGAACTAACTATCACATTCAATCTCAGTATAAGACAGAGTTCATCACAGAGCATGTCAACAAAACCCACTGATCAATTTGCAATATCTTTAGTACTAGATTCAGAAATCAGAACTAATACTGTGAGACCTTGCGGCCTTGTCACGGTTTTTGCTGATGAATAATTGATTTGAATATTTGTCTTTTGGGTTGCTTGTAATTTGCGGTTGTGGAAGTTTCGGTTGATCCTTTTCGGGTGGTTGGTTTAATGTCTTCCAAGACCTCCCTAGAGGTCTTCACGACCACCCCAGAGCTTTTCCACGATCATTACAGGAGATCTTCGAGGTCCTCCTCGGGAGGACTCATGTGGACTCATCCAGGCCGTTCAGGACCTCCCCCATCATCAATCTGGTCCATCCAGGACCTTCCCTAGGAGAACCAACGCGCATCAATCACAACCGTCCAGAAGAACTAACGCGCATCAATCGCGTTCGTCCAGGACCTCTCCGGGAGAACTAACGGGCATCAATCGCAACCGTCTAGAAGAACTAACGCGCATCAATCGTGTCCGTCCAGGACTTCTTCAGGAGAATCAATGAGCGTCAATCGTCCCCATGAGCATCAACGTGGCTCAATCCGGACCACCCAAGACCTCCCCCTGAAGCTATCTGGACCGTCTAGGACCTCCCTCTGTGAAGAGGTCTTTTGACTACTATTCATCATGAGTGCTGTAACGAAGAGGTCTTCCGTTACTGTAGCGAGGAGGTCTTCGCGCGTACTGTTCATCAAGTACTGTATCGAGGAGGTCTTCAGAGTACTGTAGCGAAGAGGTCTTCAGAGTTATTGTTTCGAGGAGGTCTTCCAGGTACTGTTCATCTAGTACTGTAGCAGGGAGGTCTTCCGAGATACTATAGCACGAAGGTCTTTCGAGGTACTGTAGCAAGGAGGTGGTCTTTGCAAAAGAAAGTCCCTGGAGATTTACAAAGACGACCCTGGAGATTTACAAAGACGACCCTGGAGATTTACAAAGACGACCCAAGAGGTCTTTAAGGAGGATTTCCAGGACCTCCCAAGAGGTTTTTCAGGAGGTCTTTCAGGACCTCCCAGGACATCTTCACAGGATCTCTCAGGAGGTCTTTCAGGATGTTTTCCAGGACCACTCACGAGGTCTTTCAGGACCTCTCAGGAGGTCTTTTTCGAGGTCTTGCAGGACCACCCAGAGGTCTTCACAGGACCACTCGGAGGTCTCCACAAGACCACCCTATTCATTCCAAATACTGTATGCTAAGTGCTACGATGCTGTGAGTGGTCGTAGACTTGGTGGAAGTGGTTGTAGACGTTGTGAACATCTTGGACGTGGTCGTAAACTACTGGAACTGATCGTAGACGTCTTGGAGATCTTGGAGGTGGTCGTAGACCTACTGAAAGTGATCGCGACTTTTGTTGAGGTGGTCGTAGACTTCAAGGTTAATCTGGTTAGTGTTTATTGATGGTTGAAAGTGTGATATGCGTGTGTGTGAACTAATATTGGTCAAGTTGGAGAACTTGTGCCAGAAACATGTTCTTTGGTCCTTGCTTGTGCAGGTTGAGCGTGAAGACGATCATGGTCAATGACAAGGAGAACCCGGACTAGGATGGGGAAATATGAGGTCTAGGAGGTCGAGGATGTCACGAGGTGGTCGGGCTTGCGCTGGAGCACATGGAGATCAAAGGTGGTTGGATAATGCATAGAGAAGCTTCGGGAGGGTCTAGTCCTGAACGCTTACGACGTATGAGGAGATATGGAAAGTGTACAATATCTGGAAGGTTTAGAGATATTGGAAAACCTTTGTTTGGAAGGGTTTCGGGTCCCTTGATTATCGGAAGAGATAGGTTGTCGTGTCCGTGTCGGTAAGGATACAAGTTAGTCTCTGCCTATAAAAGGAGGTAGAGGGGAAGTGTTTTCCCGGGGCTTTTACGGGGGCTTTGACACAGAGTTTTTGTAGTAGAGCTTGAGAGGGCTTTTGGTTGAGAGCTTTTGAGGGGTGCTTGAAGAGCACTTTGTAGACAGAACGAGATTGAGAAATAAGAGATCTATTCAAGAAGTTCTTGTTCCTTTTGTCTACATGGTTCTCTAAGCTTTGTCGGGGTTCTCGAAGAGGTCCTCGAGGAGGTCTTGAAGAGGTCCTCGAGGAGATTCTCAAGGAGGTCATGAGAAGGCTAGCGCTTGGGAAAAAGGTTGAATTTGTGAGCGAGAAATCGGTACAATCATTCACACCCCCCTGTGATTGTGCTATACGATCCTACAAGTGGTATCAGAGCAAGGTTGCTATGGCATCAGCGAGGTATGTGAATCGACCTCCCGTGCTAGAAGGTACTGATTTCGCTTTTTGGAAATGTCTCATGCAAGCTTACATTGAGGCTCAAGGTAACGATGTTTGGAATAAGATCTCTAGCCCTTATGCGGTTCCTGTTACTGTTACTAACATAAATAAAACAGATGTTGATCTTAATGCTCAAGCTCGTAATTTGCTGTTTCAAGGAATCTCTCATAAAGAATTTGATCGTGTAGCTCACATTGCATCTGCTCACTTGATCTGGAAAACTCGTTGCGATTATCATGAAGGAACTACTAAGATCAAGAAAGTTCGCAAAAATCTTTATCAAAAAGAGTATTCTGATTTTGCTATGAAATCTGGTGAATCTATTGATGATCTTTTTGCTCGCTTTGAGAAGATACTGAGTAGTTTGCATGGCGTTGATGTTATTCCTACTGATGAAGATAATGCTTCCAAAATATTGATATCTTTTAGGTTCTAAGTTGATGAATCACGGTGGCCCGATCTTCCGATAGGTTCAATTGATTTCGTCGTGAGGACGTTGACGCTTTGAGGCTTCCGACCCGCAGATCGTCACCTCGCAATTCGCTACACCCGCACGACTGCCGTTATCAACCACGCTTGCACGCGATCGACCTTACCACGAGGGTTATGATTCCTGCAAGCAATCGAAGCAACTCACAAGAACAAGGTAGATGCAATCTGAAATATATTGCGAATATAGATGAAGTTCACAAGGGGGTTCCTCAAACCGAACAAGCGCTAAACCGCAAAGTGGCGAATAATCTAAGAAAACCCAACCCTAAACTGTGGCATTCTTTGCACATATATAGGGGGAACGTGAGGAGGTGGGAACCTAGGCGGCGAACTGTTCACTGCATCGTTTCACGGAATGCAGCCCCTAGGTGGTCGGCCATCACATGGGCCTTATGGGCCAAGTCACCCATATATTACATAGCTAGTGGGCCAATAATTGGTGACGCAGACCATGGTATGTAAATGCAGCGCCAAGGCATGTAGACATAGCTCACTTGTAGGAGTAGAAGTAGCGTGGTCCAATTGGATAAATGGTATTGCAAAGGCCGTAAGTCCAACTGTGGAAGATTGAGTTGAAGTAGTAGTTGTAGGTCTTCTTGAAGTGGTCATAGACCTGCGCAGAGCTGGTCGAGGTCTTCGGAAGTGGTCGAGACCTCGCAGAGCTGGTCGAGGTCTTCGAAGTGGTCAGAAACCCCGCAGCCGGGTCGTAGTCCCTACAGAGCTGGTCGAGACCCCGCAGAACCGGTCGAGGTCTTCTCAAAGTCGTGGTTGTATCCTTAGGGTCGATGTCCTCATCATAAGTGGTTGATGGTTGTCACAACGATTAATCAAACTATCAATCTAGATACTTTAACCATGGATGATCTTTACTCTAGATTGAAAACCTATGAGATGGAAGCTTTGCCATCTAAGCTCAATACATCTTCACCTTTAGCACTTGTGACTAACCCCATGCAGGCTGCCTCCTCGAGCTCTTTTCTTGTGTCTGCCTTGTCTTCTTTTTCAGATGAACAGCTCGAACAACTCCCTGAAGAGGACTTGGTATTGATCTCCTCATGAGCATACAAGGCCCTCAACAATATGAGGATGAGGAAGCGAGGTGGCATCTCGAGTTCAATCAAGTGCTATGAGTGTGGCGAGCCTGGTCACATTAAGTCAGAATGCCCAAAGCTCAAAGGGAAGAAGATCATGAAAGACAAAAATTATCGTCATCGGCCATCAAAGAACAATAACACCAAGGGTGGAAATTTCCGTCGCAAGTTTGCTGAACAGATCATATCGGCTATTGAGCATCTTGATTTGAGTGATGTAGAATATGAGAGTTGCGACGACATCAACGATGATGATTCTAAAGGCAAGAAGAAGAATGACGACTTCACGGGCATGTGCTTCATGGCAAGCAACGACGACGGCAGTGATTCCGATGAAGTAAGACCATTATATGATGAACTTGAAGATGGTTTGATTAAACTTGCTATTGAATTGAAAAGGACAAAGAAAAAACTGAAAGAAAATAATTGTCTTGTTGATAGCTTAACTTCTGAAATTAATGGACTTAGAGCTTCTATTCCTGATGATGAATCATGTGAGTCTTGTCAGGTTTTACATGCTGAGTTAGAGACTGCTAGGTCAATAAATGCTAAATTTGATGATTTAAGACTAGCACATGACTCTTGTGATGAAAAGTTAAAACTTGCGAATGATGAAATTGAAAAGCTCAAATTGAGTGCTTCTACATGTTTAGAGTCAAGTATTTCAAATATTCAATTTAAAGCTTGTTCTAATTGTAAATTGCTAGAAGCTAGACTAAATTCATCTCAGGAATCAATTCAACAGATGCTTTATCATGAGACATCTTCTTGCTCTAACTGTCCAAAACTTAACATGGAAATAGAAGCTTTGACTAGACAACTAAATGAGGTTGCTGAAAAAGAAAGATTGGCTCAGTCTAGTGCTTCTAAGAAAATTGTGAATGAATCCGTCCAATGCACAGCTTGTCCTACTCTAGCTAAAGAAAATGAGTATCTTAAGGACACCTTAGAGAGATTTTCTTTTGGCAAGAAAAATCTGAATATAATCCTAGACAAGTCAAAAGTAAGTGTTAAACATCATGGGCTAGGATTTAATTTTTTCGAACATACCAAGAATAATCCTCCTAAGATTGTTAAGCTTCTTGAACCTAGAAAATTTGAAGTAGAATCTGAACCAAAACAAATTGTTTTTAAATCTACCGATATTGCAAAGAACTCATCTACCAAAGTGAGTGCTGTAAAGGCTATAGATACAACTTCTCATAAATTCAAGTATCATTGCACTCATTGTGGTAGAGAAGGTCATTTGGTTCAATTTTTCTTCCGAAAAGCTAAGAAAGAGAAAAAGGAAAGACTGGATGCCTTAAGGCAAAAATGTGTGACCTCTTTTGTTGTCCCTAGAACTAATATGAAATTAGAGGACTTTCATGATGGTTTTAACTCTGTTTTACGTGCTGGTTTGGGTTATAATTCAAATAATTCTCGTTCAGCATTGCTTGCATTTCAAGGGGTAGTTAGACAGGCTTCTTTTTGGCATTCTGATCACTCACGCACACATGTTTCGGGTTCTAGTTTTGTTGCTCCTGTTCGTCGTGTATCTCAGTACTGGATTCCTAAATCTTATTTCACTAACCCCAGTATTGTGAGACCAATGTTTCCTATGATGTAAGAACAGCTGATGTTTTGGAGATCATGAGCTAAGATTTCATTCCAGTCTTTTGCGTCATTGCCAGATTGGATCTCCTGATGGTTCTTCATTTTCTTTGATGGCTTCCTAGATATTTCACTCTCTGGGAGACCTTGTGGAAAGGGTAATGTTGCTCTTCACCTTGTTGAGTTTAATTTGCTGCTTTTCTCTCAACTGTTTGATTCTGCTCAATCTGCTATTTTGCGCTTCATATGGGCTTATTTTGAGGGGGAGTTTGAGGTTTAAAAGTTTAGAAGCTTTGTCTTGCCAAACAGATCATCAAGTCCAAGCCATTGAAATCAAATGATTTGTAGAGCTTTCTTTATTATATTTATTCATGTGCTATGTAGCTTTGATCTTTACTGGTTATAATTAATTTGCCACATAAGAACTAAAGCATGACATGGCTGAATACTTTGACTAGCTTGATTATTGTTATCACCTTGTGATGTTCATCGAAAAGGATGAGCTTGTTTGTGAGTCTTATTTTAAATCATGGATTTGAAGCAACTACATCTCTCATTGCAATCCTGTGATGCTCACTCATTCTGGCATGTTATAAAATAAAAAATAATAATGAGAAAGAGACTTTTGAAAAGATGTATACTTCAAGCATGCCATACATATCTATGTATTAAAAAAACAAAAAAAAATGCACAAAAAATGCTCAAATGAAAAGAAGTATGCTTCAAGCATGCCACTAGTGAAAAGAAGTATGCTTCAAGCATGCCACCTTGAAAAGATGTATGCTACAAGCATGCCACATGCATAAGATTTGATTGTGAAGCAATAGGGTGTTAATATGAGACTGATAACTCATCTAGATTAACATTTGCCTCACTGTTAGGCTTTAACTTTTCATGGTGATATCTCTTTGTGGTCTTATAATTGTTTTAGTCATTGTTTGAGATGCCATTTCATTGAATTAAAACTACTTAATCATTCTACAAACTTGTTTTGACTTCGCTATATGTACATGTTTTTATATGATCATTTTAAGCTCTACTCAATAATGGCTTGGTTAATCTGTTAAATTGAATTGAAAAATCGACATAGCTTCTGGCTTTTTACTCTTCTTGCTCCTTTCTCTGTTGTCTTCTCTCTCGGAAGTTCTTGCTGAGTACATTGCCAAAGCGGGAGACAGATGGAGAAATAAAATTGAAATTGTGCTTGTGTTGAGGGGGAGTTGCAGTTCTTGAGTTCTTGATTTTTTGAAACCTTCTTTTCGCAAATTCTTCTCTCTATTTTGAAGTGTTGTCAATGTATTCATCAAGGGGGAGAATGCGAGACCTTGCGGCCTTGTCACGGTTTTTACTGATGAATAATTGATTTGAATATTTGCCTTTTGGGTTGCTTGGAATTTGCGGTTGTGGAAGTTTCGGTTGTTCATTTTTGGGTGGTTGGTTTAATGTCTTCCAAGGCTTCCCCAGAGGTCTTCACGACCACCCCAGAGCTTTTCCATGATCATCACAGGAGATCTTCAAGGTCCTCCTCGGGAGGACTCGTGTGGACTCATCCGGGCCGTTCAGGACCTCCCCCATCATCAATCTGGTCCATTCAGGACCTCCCCCAAGAGAACCAACGCGCATTAATCACAACCGTCCAGAAGAACTAACGCGCATCAATCGCGTCCATCCAGGACCTCTCCGGGAGAACTAACGTGCATCAATCGCAACCGTCCAGAAGAACTAACGTGCATCAATCGTGTCCGTCCAGGACTTCTTCGGGAGAATCAACGAGCGTCAATCGTAACCATCCAGGACCTTCCCAGGATCAATTTGGACCATTCAGGACCTCCCAGGAGCATCGACATGGATCTATCTGGACCGCTCAGGACCTCCCCATGAGCATCGACGTGGATCTATCTAGACTGCTCAGGACCTCCCCATGAGCATCAACGTGGCTCAATCCGGACCACCCAAGACCTCCCCCTGAAGCAATCTAGACCATCCAGGACCTCCCTCTGTGAAGAGGTCTTTCGAGTACTATTCATCACGAGTGCTGTAACGAAGAGGTCTTCCGCATCAGAGCGAGGAGGTCTTCGCGCTGCATCGCTCATCAAGTAATCAGACGAGGAGGTCTTCAGAGTTACTGTAGCGAAGAGGTCTTCAGAGTTACTGTTTCGAGGAGGTCTTCTAGGTATTGTTCATCTAGTACTGTAGCAGGGAGGTCTTCCGAGATACTGTAGCACGAAGGTCTTTCGAGGTACTGTAGCAAGGAGGTGGTCTTTGCAAAAGAACGTCCTTGGAGATTTACAAAGACGACCCTGGAGATTTACAAAGACAACTCAAGAGGTCTTTGAGGAGGTTTTCCAGGACCTCCCAAGAGGTTTTTCAAGAGGTCTTTCAGGACCTCCCAGGACGTCTTCGCAGGACCTCTCAGGAGGTCTTTCAGGATGTTTTCCAGGACCACTCACGAGGTCTTTCAGGACCTCTCAGGATGTCTTTTTCAAGGTCTTGCAGGACCACCCGGAGGTCTTCACAGGACCACCCGGAGGTCTCCACAAGACCACCCTATTCATTCCAAATACTGTATGCTAAGTGCTATGATGCTGTGAGTGGTCGTAGACTTGGTGGAAGTGGTCGTAGACATCGTGAGCGTCTTGGAGGTGGTTGTAAACTATTGGAACTGATCGTAGACTACTTGGACATCTTGGAGGTGGTCGTAGACCTACTGAAAGTGATCGCGGATTTTGTTGAGGTGGTCCTAGACTTCAAGGTTAATCTGGTTAGTGTTTATTGATGGTTGAAAGTGTGATATGCGTGTGTGTGAACTAATATTGGTCAAGTTGGAGAACTTGTGCCAGAAACATGTTCTTTGGTCTTTGCTTGTGTAGGTTGAGCGTGAAGACGATCATGGTCGATGACAAGGAGAACCCGGACTAGGATGGGGAAATCTGAGGTCTAGGAGGTCGAGGATGTCACGAGGTGGTCGGGCTTGCGCTGGAGCACGTGGAGATCAAAGGTGGTTGGATAATGCATAGAGAAGCTTCGGGAGGGTCTAGTCCTGAACGTTTACGACGTGTGAGGAGATATGGAAAGTGTACAATATCTGGAAGGTTTAGAGATATTGGAAAACCTGTGTTTGGAAGGGTTTCGGGTCCCTTGATTATTGAAAGAGATAGGTTGTCGTGTTCGTGTCGGTAAGGATACAAGTTAGTCTCTGCCTATAAAAGGAGGTAGAGGGGAAGTGTTTTCTCGGAGCTTTTACGGGGGCTTTGACACAGAGTTTTTGCAGTAGAGCTTGAGAGGGCTTTCGGTTGAGAGCTTTTGAGGGGTGCTTGAAGAGCACTTTGTAGACAAAACGAGATTGAGAAATAAGAGATCTATTCAAGAAGTTCTTGTTCCTTTTGTCTACATGGTTCTCTGAGCTTTGTCGGGGTTCTCGAAGAGGTCCTCAAGGAGGTCCTGAAGAGGTCCTCGAAGAGATTCTCAAGGAGGTCATGAGAAGGCTAGCGCTCGGGAAAAAGGTTGAATTTGTGAGCGAGAAATTAGTACTATATGATCCTACAAATACAGATCAAGGTACCAGCTAGCACTGCAAATTGATTTCAGATTTGACATTCATCATAGATCAACCGAGCCCACATAACCACTTTGCTATCTCTTAGTGCACAATCTAATATAGAATTTGAAGCCAATCCAGCACATAAGTATATAGCCAAAGTGACACAGAAACGTAATATAGGAATACTCACAGAGCGGATGCCGCACAAGAACTCACGGTGCAAGGAGGAGGCCAACACGGGGAGGAGGTCGCGCTGGGAGGAGGGAGGTGTGGGGGAGGAGGCCGGTGCAGGGGAGGGGGCCGCGAGGAGGAGGCCGGTGCAGGGGAGGAGGCCGACACGGGGAGGAGGACGGGCGCGGGGAGGAGACCGGTGCAGAGGGAGGACGTCGACATGGGGAGAAGGATGGCACGGGGAGGAGTCCGGTGCAGAGGGAGGACACCGACACGGGGAGGAGGCCACGCATCGAGGCGGCGGCAGCGTTGACGATGTGAACGGGCGAGCCCTAGAGGAGGCGAAGGAGCGAGAGCTGAGCGGGCTAAGGACTGGGGAGATGAATGGGCGGCACTAGGGAGATGAATGGGCAAGGCCTAGGGTTATGAAAGCCTATCACAGACGGTTCTTTAATAGAACCATCTGTGAAAAGAAATCATAGACGGTTCTATTAAAGAACCGTCTATGATATGTTCCATATCACAGACGGTTCTTTAATAGAACCGTCTGTGAAAAACTCATATCACAAACGGTTCCTAAATAGAACCGTCTGTGATTCCTTATCACAAATGGTTCCATAATAGAACCTTCTATGATAACCTGACATGAACCTAGTCACAGGTCTCTTTATTTTCCCGCGTTTGTCTTTTCGTCTCTTCATTTTTTAAGGTCTCTATAGCTCCCAAATATCTCTTCGTCTCCTGCTCCGGCTTTAGTACTTGCTCTATAAATAGATATCCCCTTCTACAATGGATTTCACACGAACCTCCTTGATCCACTTTCTCCACAAACTCCAAATGGCTTCCCCTCTCGTGCCAGCTGTATTGGCCTACATTGTGCTTGTTTACTCATACCTCTCTGGTCGTAACCTGGCCCAAGCTGTGGACAAGCCTTCCGTTTGCAATGTCATCTGGTGTAGGCCCTCCGATCTACCGGAGACCATAGCGGCCATCATCTGTCGACTGGAGCTCCTCCTCAGACGGACCAATGAGAGGGTTTGCGGCATCTGGCGAGTAAACCTCATCGTGGAGATCGTCTTATGGAACTACTTGGTTCGCACGAGGATGAAGCCCGGAGAGTCGAGGACGACATCCAAATTGCAGGAGAGCGGGTCGACCTCGCCGAGACAGAGGAGACGAGGGTTGATGGCCTCTGGGCTATATGGGGCTTGGTTTCGGAGTCCGAACGGCTACAAGCGCGAATCGAGCGTGGAAGGTCGCAGGTGGAGGCGTTTGACCTGATAGTCGCTGATCCCGCCACCACTGAAGCCGACGAGAAGGCTTATGAAGATTTGAAGGCTAAGATAGGATCGCTAATCCTTTTTTATCGTCTGTGATGTAAAAAGGATATGGTCTTTTTATCGTCTGTTTATTACAAGCGCATAATATTATCATTCCACATTACAATGAAGTCCACATTGACATCAAAATCAGAGATGAAAATTCCATGTTGACATCAAAATATATAAGAGATTACAAGTCCATAACACATGGCAAGTCCACATTAACATGTCTCATGTTATGGAATAAATTAATTATAATGGAGTAAATTCTTAATTAAAATATAGCCCTTCATGATGATCGATGCGCATATAGCTAGCTTCCTCACTGGGTTCCTCCTCGAGCCTGATGCGGTCTCCGAAAGGAGGCAACTCGTTAAATTGATTGTATTCTTCTTCGTCCACTATATTCTCAACTCCAACAATCCTCCTTTTTCCATGAAGAACTACGTGGCGCTTCTTATTTGCCGGGTCGGTTACATAGAAGACTTGAACAACTTGGTTAGCCAGTATGAATGGTTCGTCTTTGTATCCGACACATTCGAGGTCCACGGTAGTGACGCTGTACTTGTCGACCTTCACCTGTGGGAGATGGACCCAATGGCACCGAAATAGGGGGATCTTGAAAAGTACGTAGTTGAGCTCCCATATCTCCTCTATTTGCCCATAGTACGAGCTCCTCAGCCCATCAGTACTGAATGCATCTATACGGACACCGCTGTTCTGGACTGTGCTCTTCCTATCCTGAGCTACCGTATAAAATGTGTACCCATTTATGTCATATCCTTGCCATGTGACAATTGTAAATTGTGGCCCTTTTGCCAACCACAGCAGCGTATCATCATTTGATGACCTCCTAGTGATTCGCACCTTTAACCATTCATTGAACCGATGGTTGTGCTCTCTCGTGATCCAAACCTCCGACCGGTCTGGATTATGTTGGCGTACCATGTCTTTGTGCTCGTCGATGTACGGGGACACTTGGGTCATGTGTTGCAAGACCGTGAAATGGGCTTGAGCGTACTTATCCAGATCAGGACTGATTGATTTCCTTCCGATGGTCCCGATACCATCCAGTCTCCCCTCATGACGAGATAGAGGCACACCTATCAGTTCCACCTAAGCCATGTAGTCGACGCATAACTCAATGACATCTTCGGTTGCATAACCTTCGATGATGCTGCCCTCCAGTCGAGATCGATTCTGTATGTAGGACTTGAGAATTCACATGTACCTCTCGAATGGGTACATATGACGTAGGAACACATGACCGCATATCTTTATCTCTTTCACAAGGTGAACAATGAGATGGACCATGATATCAAAAAATGATGGAGGGAAATACATCTCAAGATGACATAGAGTTGTCACCACCTTGGCCTACAGAGCATCTAGTCCTTGGGGATCGATGACCTTCTGAGCAATTGAGTTGAAGAAATAACACAACCTCAAGATTCCCACTCGGACCTTGTTCAACAAGATACTCCTAATTGCAACAGGAAGTATTTGTATCATCAGCACATGACAATCATGAGACTTCATACCAATTAATTTCAAATCTTTCATAGAAACAAGTTTCTTAATGTTAGCGGAGTAACCAGACGGGACTTTGACACCATGCAAGCTTTGGTACAATTCATTTGTCTCGGCCTTGGACAGAGTGTAGCAAGCTGGTGGAAGATACGTTTTTCCTTTATCAGTCTCTTTCGGTGCTAACTCGGTCCTTATATTCATATCAACCAAGTCACGCCGTGCGTTAACACCATCCTTTGTTTTTCCACTAATGTTTAGTAAGAGAACAATCAAGCTATCACATACATTCTTCTCCACGTGCATGACGTCGATGCAGTGGCGAACTTCTAAGTGCTCCCAATAAGGCAAATCCCAAAAAATTGACCACTTCTTCCAGATATATTCTTCTGATGGGTTCTTAATTTACGTCCCTTCCCAAGCACAACATCGATATCCTTAACCATATCATAGACCTCTTTCCCTCTAAAAACCCTTGGAGTTGAACTGTCCTCCTTATTTCCGTCGAATTGTTTCTTCATCTTGCGGTATGGGTGACTCTTGGGAAGGAACCTACGGTGACACATATACATAGTTTTGCGCGAGTTGTTCAGCCATACACTCTCTGTAGCATCTAAGCAATGCGGACAGGCTTTGGCTCCTTTTGTACTAAAGCCCGACAGGTTACCAAGGGCAGAAAAATCATTGATGGTGTAAAACAACATAGCGCGTAAAGTGAAGTTCTCTTGTTTGTACGCATCCCACAGTGTCACAAGATCTTCCAGCAATGGTGCTAGGTACACATCATTATCATTCCTAGGTTGCTTCGGCCCTTGGATAAGTAGTGACATCAAAATGTACTTCCGCTTCATACACAGCCAAGGAGGAAGGTTGTACATATATAGATTCACGGGCCAGGTGCTATGTCAGCTGCTCATGTTACCGAAAGGATTCATTCCATCTATAATCAACCCTAACCTTATGTTCCTCGGTTCCCCACCGAACTCTTCGAAGCTCCGATCGAAGTTTCTCCACTAGGCAGAATCAGCAGGGTGTCTTAGCTTTCCATCTTTCTTACGCTCATCCGAGTGCCAACGCAGCAATCTTGCCTTCTTTGGGTTCGCAAATAAATGCTTCAAACGTGGGATCACAGGCAAATACCACAACATCTTAGCAGGAGGTCCTTGCTTCACCTTAGCAGTATTCTAACGCTTGTATCGGGATGCATTGCACACAGGACATACATGCATGTCTGCATACTCTTTACGGTAGAGGATACAATCATTCGGACATGCATGTATTCTTTCTACTTCCATTCCCAATGGGCAAAGAACCTTCTTTGCTTGGTAGGTGGTGCTTGGTAGGTTAGACCTAATAACGCCGTGAAACTCTTATCGGACCAACCATTGCTTGCCTTCAATTTCAGTAGTTCAATCACAGTTGACAACCTTGTGTATTCCGGCTTGCAGCTAGGGAATAAACGTCTCACCGAGTCCTCCATTAAGCCCTCGAATTTACAAAACTCTCTCTCACTGTAGTTCTCTTTTGCATCGCGCAGCATCTGATCCAGATTGTCATCGTGCGATCTATCCTCATCAAAAGCACAGTCCACATCTGGCATATCGTTGGCTTCCTCGGCAATGCCATCATTACTAACTTCCTGTGTAATCCGCTCTTCACCGTGACCGGTCCAACATGTATAACCTTTTTTGAAACCCCTTCGAATCAAGTGCGCTTCTATCTACGCCGGGTTGTTAAACATCTTTAGATTACCACAATCAATGCATAGACAGTACATAAATTTTATCCCCTTCTTCAACATATCCTACTCGGTGGCTCTTCTAAAAGCAACCAAGCCATTAATGTACTCTTGACTCACATGGTTCACACCGTACATCCAGTTTCGGTCCATCTACGCTACGCATGTAACAAATTAGTGTCAAATTAGATTAATAAACCGCAAGTACGTACTCTTTCTATTTACCAAACATACTTAAATTGATTAGCGATTAATTTATAGCAAACATAAAGGGTAATAGATCGTTACCCTCAGAGCTTATGAAGAAAATACCAATTATCTCTCGAGAATCCTCTCCTTCTCCTCCCTTCCCTCTTTGTCGGCAGTGCAATGGCCTTCCTATTTACCAAACATACTTAAATTGATTAGCGATTAATTTATAGCAAACATAAAGGGTTATAGATCGTTACCCTTGGAGCTCACAATGAAAATACAAAATATCACTCGAGAATCCTCACCTTCTCCTCCATTCCCTCATCGGCGGCGCAATGGGCTTCCTATTTACCAAATATACTTAAATCGATTAGCAATTAATTTATAGCAAACAAAAAGGGTTATAGATCGTTACCCTCAGAGCTCACGACGAAAATACCAAATATCTATCGAGAATCCTCTCCTTCTCCTCCCTTCCTCCTCTCCTTCTCCTCCCTTCCCTCTCTGTCGGCGGCACAATGGGGGGAGGACCTGGTGGCGACGGCGGCTCAAATGGGAATGGGTAGGGGTGATCTGTCAGGACCAGGTATTTGTATTGGTAGCCTATCACAGACAGTTCATATTACAAGCCATCTGTGATACTTACTATAACAAACGGTTTTCTAATAGAACCGTCTGTGATACTACAGATTATCACAGATGGTTGTTTAATAGAACCGTCTGTGATAGTTCACAGATGATCTTTATTAAGAACTGTCTGTGATACTGGAGATTATCACATACGGTTTTTTTAATAGAACCGTCTGTGAACTATCACAGATGGTTCTTTAATAGAACCATCTGTGATAGTGAGTATCATAGACGGTTTGTAATACAAACCGTCTGTGATAGGCTAGCACGGCAAATACGACGTCCCGATAGACCCAACACAAACGGTTCCATTTTAACCCTCTATGATGAGGCGTCTACTATGGCCTGTTTTGTAGTAGTGCGTGCTAATCACATTGTTAAAACTATAGCCGCATGTCGACGATAATTAACTTTTCTAGGTGCTCACAAGACGATGTACAACTTCCACAACTGCGCGAAATTCAACTGCTCCCTGGTTCGCTCCTCCCTTCTCTTCCTCTCTGCTTCAACGTGAAAATAGCACTAGCATTCGGCTCGTCTTATTGCTGTGCGGGGGAAGCGGGCATCCCAGCCAGCGAGTGTGCAGGGCCGACCACGCCATGGGCGGCGAAGGCCAGCTTGCACACGAGGGGTGGGCGTGGAGCGGCGCATGGCATAGCAGTATGCAAGACGAGGGCGGGCGCGCTGAAGGCGCGCGTGGTGCATGAGCATGTGCACACGGGGTGGGCGGGCGAGGTGCGTGTGGCGTAGCAGCACGTGACCAGGTGTAACATCCCAAAGTTACATTACTATTTTAAATTAATAATTTTTTTATTTTATTGATTTCTTTGAGTTGTAAAAGAGTTTTATTGCTTTTCTTGGATCTCTTGAGTTATAAAAAGTCAAAAATAAAGTTTATTAAGTTTCTAAGATTTTCTTCGATTTAAAGTTAAAAGGAAAACATAATTAATTCCTTGAATCTTTTATTTGAAAAGGGTTTTTCCTATCTTTCAAAAATTAAAAATAGTTATGTGCAAAAATAAAAGTCAACGTTAAGTTAGAAGTAATTTTGATTATTTTAAAGCTAATCTAATTGATTTTCAGGCCTTTTCAAAGTTCTCCAAATAAAAATCACCATTTGATTTTTCCCGATTTGTTAAAGCTTAATTTGAAATTTCGAAATAAAAATAATTTACACGTGAGAAAAATAAACTCCAATTAAATAAAAATTGTTTTATTCTATTTTCGGAGTCTTTTTGAAGCTCTAAAAATATAAATAATCATTTGGATTTTATCGATTTAATTTAAAGCTTAAATTCAATTTCTTAACGAAAAACATTTTAAAAGGCTAAAATAAACTTTAAAAAAATCCAAAACTATTTTATTTGATCTATTCAAGTTCCAAAGTATTTTATAAAATTTTCTTGGATTTTTGGATTTATTTTTATTTTTCGGATTCTCTTTATTTTCCTTCTTCCTTTCTCTCTCCTCTTTCTTTCTTTCCTCCTGGTGTTGGTCATCTTCTTCCCTGGGTGCCATTTCCTTCCTAGCCGTTTGCAGCCCATGCCCTGCCCCTTTGACCCGACCATCTTTCTCCACCAACTCCGCCCCATGCCCTGGCCTCCCCTTTAGCCCTCGCCCATGGCCTGGCCTCCCCACGCCATCGGCCCATGCTGCTACTCCCGTCCCGTGCACTGCTAGCAGCCCAGCACCATGTCAGCCTTTCCTGCTCTCCCCCCGAGCTGCCCATCTCTCCACCCTATAAATGGTGCCGTAGCTCCCAAATCTCCCCTTCTCTTCGATTCCCCTTCCCTCTTCCCCACCGGAGCCCTCACGACCGAAGCTCCAACCGCCGCTGGTTCTTCCACCTCCGCCGATCTCATGCTCCTCCCATGCAGCTCCCTTTCTTCCTCCCTTTAAAAGCCCCAAGGCCAGCAACACCCTCCTCTCCCTTCCTCCCCTCCCCTCCCCTAGAGCCGCACCAGTCCTCCCCGGCCAAACCTCTCATGCCGAGCTGCTCCTTCTCCACCTCCCCCATGACGTGCCTCCCTTCTAGTGCTGCTCCCTCCTCCCCTTCCTCTTTAAAGCCAACAGCACAAGCTCCTCTTCCTCCTCTCCTCCCCTCCTCCCTTTCTTCCTCCCCCATGGCCGAAGCTCCCACCGAGCTCCAGTGCTCCGGCCAGCCAACACCACCTCCATTCTCCCTCTTCGGTGATCCATTTATTGCATTGGCCACGTCACGGTGAACCTCTCAGCTTCCTCTTTCACCTCTCCGGATTCGCCCCTCTCTCTCGCTTTCGTTTCTCCGCAATCGAACTTTTTCTCCCGCTAGCCGAACCTCCTTCTTCATCGCGCTCCACCACTGTCGATCATCGCCCAGCGACGTCATCACTGTCGTTAGCTTTACCTCACGATGTTCTACATCGTGCTCCCTTCCTTTTCCCGGCACCTCGTTCATCGGCGTTACTATTCCCCATGCGCCTTTTGCACGCCACATAGACCTCTGCCGGTCACACGACCACCCCCATTGGGTCCGCCTCACTCCCGGGAATCCATTTTACTAGTTCGCCGGCCGCCCTTCCCTTTTCCCTCGCCGGCGCCATCATTTTTGCCCGAGCTTGCACTATTCAGGTGTGCATTTTCTCTCTCCATAATTTCTATATTTCATGTGATTTTTGAACTTTCGGACGTCCGTTCTCCTTCATACGAAGTCCGATTCTGCTGATTCTTGTTCCTAAATATATCTAAAGGCGATATCTTTCTTTTGGTATTTATTGTATAATTTTTGGATTTTATTTGGATTTATTATATTTATTTGTCTTGTTTCGCGTATAGATTACGATGACTGCGGAGAACCGGATTTTGACACTTATCCGCATTTCAACGCCGTTTCAGAATAACAACTAAATAAGTAAGGCAAGTTACATCTTTGATCATATTTGAATCCTAGTATTTTAAATTATTTAAATTCCATTTTAAATTACTATTGCATGCTATTTAAATTCATGTTTTTAGCTTTAAGTTATTCCCAATTCCAAAGTATAGCCATTTATTGTCAAGATAGACAATATGGAGAACCTTTCCAAATGTGATGTATTTAGGAGTTAGAAATTGAAAGGATTGGATTATAAGAATGCATTACTATTGGATGTGTGATTATAGAAATACCTTATTGTTGGATTATAGCAATATATGATGGATGGGAGTTGGATTGTAGGAATACATGATTCTTGGATGTTGATTTTATAACTATACAATCGTTGATTTTTGGATTATAGGGTTGAATAACTGTTGGAGATTGAATCGTAGAAATGCAATATTGACAGATGTGGATGATAGAAATAAATGATTAATGGATGTTGGATTTTAGGAATAAATCTTGGTGGGATTATAGAAATAAATCTTGATGGATTGTAGAAATATATTTTGGATGGATTAATAGAAATATATCTTGATTGGATTATACATGTATATTTTGCTGGATTATTAGAATATATCATTTTTGGATTTATAGATGGTGAATTATTAGAAATAGATTATTTTTGAAGAGTGAATTGTTGCAGATTGGATTATAGAGACACACCACCAGTGCGAACGCCGTCGTCGTTGCCGCCGCCGCCTTCACAGACAAGCACCAGCACAGCCTCCCCTTCGTTGGCCTCACCGCAGGCGGCATGGCTATGGTAGGCTGCATCCACAAGAGGAGGCCATTCAGCGCCGTGTGGATGGAGCTCCAAAAATAGGGAAAATTTGATAAAGAAGATAGGTGTGTGGAGTGAGGATGGAGAAGGTAGGGGCAATTTGGTCTAATACTGATAAAATACGTATACTAGTGGCATTTTTTTTTGAGCAAGTTATGTCTACAATGACATTTTTAGGAGCTATCACTTTGTAGTGCCACTTCTCTGATTTGGACAATCTGCAATGGCATATATAAAATTTTCCCATTAAGTTATGGTAGAATGACTTAGAATACAAAATACAATGGATTGGAGTGCAAAAAACAAGCAAATGCATCAAAGCCAATCTGAAAGTAGGAAGTCAAATCAAAGCTAACACCAGACGCCAGTGCTAGTAGTGTTTATTTTCATACTATTATTCACCTCTTGGCCGGACGACCAAACTTGTGCAACACATCGAGCGTCAGTAAGTTGACTGCATATTGGCCATATGGAGATGTTAGGTATCGAGGTTGTTGCTTCACATCAAAGAAGGTAGAGCATCAGGAAACAATTACAAGATCCATCTCACTCATACATACAGTCACACGCCTTAATACTGTACAACAACATTAGTTAGGTAGTCCAGGTTCGTAATGCAGGATTCTTATAAGATTATCGCGTCCAAGATGGCCGACCGAACGAATGTGATGCGAGGGCCCTAAGCAATAAAGCTTCCCTCAATTGTATTCCTCCCTTGTGCATATGCCAACGAGAAGAAAAGCATGGTCTGGGTCAGCCACACCACACACAAGTGGCCGACCGAACGAATATAATGTGACTAACCAAGGGTGATGTTTTGGTGAGAGCATGGTTGCGTTAGAGCCAAGCTTAACAACTTTCTGCGATGTCGTTGTCTAATGCTATTGCTAGCAAACAAAGGTGGTGAGAGCATGGTTGCGTTAGAGCCAAGCTTAACAACTTTCCGCGATGTCGTTGTCTAATGATGCTGCTAGCAAACAAAGGTGGTGAGAGCATGGTTGCGTTAGAGCCAAGCTTAACAACTTTCCGCGATGTTGTTGTCCAATGATGCTGCTAGCAAACAAAGGTGGTGAGAGCATGGTTGCGTTAGAGCCAAGCTTAACAACTTTCCGCGATGTTGTTGTCCAATGATGCTGCTAGCAAACAAAGGTGGTGAAAGCATGGTTGCGTTAGAGCCAAGCTAAACAACTTTCCGTGATGTCGTTGTCCAATGATGCTGCTAGCAAACAAAGGTGGTGAGAGCATGGTTGCGTTAGAGCCAAGCTAAACAACTTTCCGCGATGTCGTTGTCCAATGATGCTGCTAGCAAACAAAGGTGGTGAGAGCATGGTTGCGTTAGAGCCAAGCTTAACAACTTTCTGCGATGTCATTGCCCAATGATGCCGCTGGCAAACAAAGGTTAATTCGAGTGTCAAAAGGAGGCAGCAAGTAGTGGCAAAGCCATGACAAAAATAGAATGGGTGCTCTAATGTTAAAACTAACACAAGACAAATTTAACGAACATATATCGAACGGTTTTGTGCAATCCAAATTTAAACATAAGTTAAAAAAATGCAAAAACTAAAATCTTATTGTTGAGTCTAAATGACGAATAATCCAATACCTTTGATTCAGTGCTTGAACATTTTTATGCAATTAAAACATGATAATGGTAGAAACAAATAGAAGTTACACGGCAGCTGAACTAAAATTGCAGTACAAGTAACAGTGAAATTTTAATCAAGATGACTTGCAAGTTGACAAATTTAGGAATTTATGCACAATATTTTGGTATGTGCAAGTCAAGTTGATATAGACGAAGTCCTGTATCATGTAGACTAAGGCGTTGAAATATCAGACATACCATGGCTTAGTGTAAACAATAAAAACATGGTGAAACGATTAACAAAGATAGATCTACCAAGCAAGATGACAAGATTCAAAATAGAAGCCTAATTCTTGCTAAGGACAGAAACACATCAATAAAAACATTATACTGATTTTGTATAATGCTAAAAAAATTAATTGCACATTTTAATTATTTTGCAACTGACATAAAACTGCAAATCCATCCAACAAGTTCCTTCTGTAAATGAATATTAAGGACTGTATGGATCACGTAAATTTTTATTTGAAATATGAAATCTAACTACAGATTCTGAAATGATGACAAAAACCTAACTATCGAATCGGATTTATTGGCTAAATCTAAAATCTAACTATAGAATCTGAAAATCTTACATGACAACCAATAAGTATGAACAAAACAATCATCACAAGACAAAACCTGCAATATACTACATAAATTCAATCTCAGAGACAAATCTTATAAGATAGACCCCTAAACATTTCACATGTATTACTAAAAAAACCCAATGAATAGATCCTAGGCCTGCTTAAAAAAACAGCTCAAAGCACCCCTACGAATCTCAAAAAAATTCATATACATATTTTGCAAGTACACCTTGCAGGAAAAGCCATGAGAAGAAAAAAATATCACCAAACAGAGGTCTCATGTATGAAGGATGATGGCAACACAAATCATGTTATTCAGATCATGATGATGACTAACCAATTAGTACAAGTTACCAAGTGTTTGAGACTAAACCTTTTGTGCTAGAACATACAACAAGCCAACTAAAAACCAAGATTGCTCAAACCAAGAAACTGACACCACTAATGCAGTATGTCACCGTTTGATACATAGATTGATAGACATAGACATAGACAAACATTTATTTTATACTAGGGAAAAATAAATTAACATTGGTCAACCCCAATAAAAAAAAGGCAAAAAAAAAATCTTCTAAGCTAGACAAAAAATAATCCAACCTTGGTGAACCCAGACATAAAAAAAAACTAAGCTAGACAAAGAAATTACATAACCATGGTGATCCTGTAGAAAAGCCAATACACTGTAACAAGATATCATTCTAAAAATAACATAAGTTTAGAGACTTGTGCACCCTAAAATTACCCAATGACATTAGTTTCATACTGAAAATTAAAATTACAGTACAAAGCAATAGAAATTACAGAAAGTTTAACACCGTAATTGTAACACCCTGGTTATGTGGAAGCCAAGATGCAACCTAAACTACAAACATCAATTAACTCTATAAATTTTTCTCAACAAATCAACAACTAATAACAGCTAAACTTCATCACACAACAATTCTGATATTAACTAACATAAATTTCAGTAAGGATTTAAGCACTAAATTTCAGTTCATAACAATTCAATCAAGAGGAACAATATTATGAATACGTCCGGATAATTTTAAACCATCAACTAGCATGAATAAGCTTTAAGGATGAACAATAGAAGTACAATGAATCCAATTATTACATTCAATAATTTCCAAATGAAAGGTAGTAATAGAAATATTATTTAATTGGTAAAGCATGTGATAATGTGGATTTCTTCATGTGATCTACTCCCTCCCAGGACGTGTCGTCCTCAACGATCACATAAAAACAAAATTAGCAAGAGTGAGTCCAAGACTTAGGAAGTACGAACGAACAACATAAGAAACATTGAATCGAATACAAAACAGAAACATTGAATCGAATACAAATCATTATCAAATTATCCCACACACATGAATATACAATGAATGCGATGCAAGATGCATATGTCTCCACTTCTCTTCTGTATATACCGGTATAGCCAGTGTAACACCCGTCGGTGTTCACTAAGGCCCGTATTATTAAAATACGGGGATCCAAAACCCATATGAAGAATCTTTCATACGGAGATCTATTTGCCTATATTAGAATGATAGGACTTATTTGCCCATGTTGGAATCATGAGACTTTCAATACCCACTCCCGTGGGTAATGCATGAATGTTTGAAATGAAATGAATCTCAATACCCACTCCCGTAGGCTAATCGTGAAAACTTGGAATGAATATAATAAAACAAAATGAACACTTTCATACCTTCCAATTGTTGTAAGCATTTAACGGAAACAAGCAATCAGTGGAAAAAATACTCATACTTCATAATATTATTCATATCATAGTAATTCAACCAATTTGTACAAACACACACCCAAGATGACCCAAAATGTACTTGCCTCAACCGCGAGACGGATGACGACCAAAAGAGGACTCTATCCTCGAGTTCTCACCACCACCTAGCATTCGTAAAGCATACTAAGAAAACCATTCAATTGCACATAGCATAGCAATAAAACTAAACCTTCACTCCTATTCGCAACCCGAAACAATACCATTACATTGCCAAGTCCCAATCTGTCCGAACAGACAGCCACCATAGGAAAACCATAACTTTTGATTTAAAGCTTCAAAAATCATGAACTCAAGTTCTCTGGAATACGCACACACATACCCACAAATTCTCAGGTGACCGGAAGTTCAGATTATTTCATCTAATCCCTTGTTTTTATCACCGAAGACAGTTCTGTCATCTTCGGTATTATTGACTTAGTAATTACATATCTTTTAATTGGTACAATCAAACACAATGATCTAAGTCATTCTGGAATCTACAGAGAACTAACGTCCATAATAAAGTTATTCTAATTTTCACATTGTGCAACAAAAGTTGCTAACAGAACAAACTTTCCCGACTATCCCCAACAGAAGGATAGAACAGTAACAAACAATTCAAATACCGTAACCTTCATTCTACTTGTCCAAAAAATATGAACTTGGACTCCTTGAAATCATTATAAAGTTATCTACCTAATTCATGGAGATCAACAGTCTAGATTCATCCATTTCCAAACTCTAATTCGCAAAACTATGTTCGCTGACCAAATCCCAGAGACTGAACAGGCATTCGGATTGCAAAAATCATAACTAAATATTTATTCATCCAAAAATTATGATCCAAGACTTTCCAGAAAGCTATCACAATTACCCACATAACTCTAGGAGACCCTAAACCCAGATTTCGTTTGGAATTAATTCAAACTTACAGATCATCGAACTACAGAATTACCGATCTACAACAGTACGGTACTAATCTGACTTTCAGCAATAAATCACATACAAAAGAATTGCAATAATTAAAGGGGAACACGAATTTACCCTAGAACAACCTCGCTAGATCTCGCTAAAGTCCCCGCGAGATTCACAAGCTTTGCTTGACCTTTGTATCTGGAGGTGCTTTTGCGCTACATACAAACATAACAGATATAGCTGGAGTTAAACAACTTTACACGACAGAAGTCTCTTTTTAACCAATCGCAAACCTATTTGCTATCACAAAAAGGACATGTTCTTACAAGACAACAGGAAGGAATCAGTGTAAACAGGGTCCAAGGGAAAGCTGTAAATGGTGAACAGAGCAGCCCCTGCATCCCGCAAATGAAGCTTAAAATAGTTTGACAAAAGAAACAAAAAAGTGAAAGCATCACTGATCAAAAGATTAATACTGAAACACTGTAAGAGATCATACAGGTGCAAAACAGTGTCAACCGCGAGCAATGACTCTTCTTCAACGATATTTTCTTCATTATGAGGCTTGGCAATAACAACTTTGTTTGGATGTTGAGTCTTCTTCTGAAAACAAGTTTTATCTTGAATTTTGCTAAATCATCCAAGAGAGTGCTGCTATTTCTCACCCAAACTGCATATGGGTGTAGTTGATGTACGGCATTCGATCTTCATAACAGGAAAACTCCGATCAAACAACCCTCTTCTAAACATTTTCTCTGCACCAGTACACAATAGCTGCTGCAGATTGATGTTCCTTTCCAGGAAATTGCATATCCCAGAACACAAAATTTCAACTCAGAACGGAAGATTGCCTGGTTTCCTACTATAACCAGAGCCAGTGATTTGCCCTAACATGGGATTCATAATTAGAATAGAATGATTAAATATTATGACTTTATTGTTCTATCAATAAAGTACTATATTTCACACAATACGTACCAAAATCATAACCTTGAAGTAACACATCGCAGTGATGAATTTGTATTGCACAAATTCTTGTGCACAGTAGGAGTTTGCTGAACTCCAAGAAAATAACACCCCTTGAGAAGTCTTCAGGGATGGAGGAGATGAAGATCATCTGTGGCCACCATTTTGGAATTCAAGAAGATAATTTTGTGTAGATACAGAAAACTGCAGTCCCCTCGAAAGAAGTCATGCTTAATTACATGCACCGTAAATTTATCTTTCGGTTGTTGTGAATCTCGGCCTTTTGGCTAAGATCAAGTGATCCTCATTGTCCTCGACTTTTAACATATGTTCTGTCCAATATCTGTGGATTTCAATTCGCAGATGCCTGCGATGGAGATTGGATAAATTCCTGGCAAATGCCTCTATTGCCTCCACCTCTTGAGCCCTCGCACCCGTACAGTCGATATCAACACGGAGATGTTTGAGGGAATGGATGTGCTGGAGGCCTAGAAAGCAATCACTGCATGGAGATCCACTGCTACTAGATTAAAAACAAACTTTTCAAGCTTTGGCATAGCCCCAACCTCAAACACTAATGGCCCCATTGCAATATTCCAGGACTCGAACTTAAACTCTTTCAAACATTGGAATCCACTGCTGCAGATGACGAGGCTTCCTTTGGGGACTACTGCTTTTGTCCATAGGACGAGAGCTAGGAGAGAAGGCAAGCCCCCAAGGATCCCGAGAACTTCCTCTCCCACAGGATTAATATTGATTTTCAGGTAGGTGATGTTAGAGAGCGAGGCCACCCACTCTGGAATTCTTGGAAAACAATAACCTGTGGTCATCCGAAAATATTGAAGGAGACAAGGAGGAGGCGACCAAGAATCCAACAAGAAATCTAGAGAGCACCCATTTTTATCATCACAGTGAAGGCGCAGACGGCGAAGCTTGAATCTGCACAGCCTACTGATGGATGAAACAAAGCTATCCGTGTAACTTCTCTGATCATTGTATGTATCACTAACACACCAATGAATCCCAAGATACCTTAGTTCAGTCAAACTGCCTAGCTCTCGCAAAGAAGTTGACCCGATGCTGTTGTCGACTTTCATACTGTAAAGGTCCTGCAAAGCTCTCATATTTCCAATTCCTTCTGGCAGACTTACGCCCTGATCAGCACGTAAGAACATCAACTTTTTCAGCCGAACAATACTCTTGGGTAATTCTTTTATCTCAGTCCTCATTAGCTCTAGTGTCTCAAGTTGTAGTAGTTCCCCTATTTGGTCTGGAAGCTTGCTGATGCTTACATTAATTAGCCCTAGGTATTTCAACCGGAACAATCTCCCGATATCATCAAGATAATGATTTTCCAACTTATCATTATGATGTATATAAATCACCCGTAGTGCTTGAAAGCCTGAGAGAGGTGGCATATGTTTTGCCGACCCATAAATATGGAGTGACCGTGCTTTCGAAAAAACCATTGTTGATGGCATCATAATATCTTCTTGACCACGAAAATCAAGGGACAGTCGACGAACCTTATCTTGTTGCCCCAATACGTGAATATTTTTACCAAATGTGATAAAATTTTCTTCAATTGACTTAGATACAATGAGATCAAGAATCATATCATGAACTCGGCAAGCTTCAGCTTGACCATCATATAGAATGTCCAGTGGTATGATCATGCTCCTGTTGATTAGCTCATTAAAATAGCACTCTCCAACTTCCACTAAATTTTCCCCAACTGCTGCAGTGATGAACCCTTCGGCCATCCATCTCCATACCAAATCACACTTCGCTACTCGAAAATCTTCTGGATATACACTGAGATATAGTAAGCATGTCTTCAAATAGTGGGGAAGGTCGTTATAACTAAGAGAGAGAATCCTTTGCATGTTGCTTACACTGGGAACGTCTTCAAGTGCTGAGCCAATAGAATCAAACACCTCCCCCAGTGCTCTTTCGTGCGTGGTTTATCAGCCAACAAGCTTGCAATACTAATGATTGCCAAAGGTAGACCACCACATTTTCTTAGGATTTCACTGGATACCTCTTTTAATTCAGAAGGACGGTGATCTTCAGAACCAAATATTCTTTTGAAAAATAACTTTTCGGCGTTAACGTCACTTAGTGATTCCATTTCGCAAACATTATGGTAGTCAGGAGAGCAACATGACTTCGCCACAGAAATGCTACGTGTTGTTGTTAATATTCTGCTGCAGAGTTTATTTTCAAGCAGAGCACATCTGATTGCTGGCCATACTGATGCGCTCCAGATATCATCAACAACGATAAAATACCTATTTTACATTTCACAAAAGAAGTATGTTAGGAAATATACAAAAATTCATCGTTAGTAGATATATACATTACTCAAGGATCGAATTGATGGACATGAACATGCATTAAGGAAACAAAATACTTGATGGACATGAACAGCCCGTGTAGACACACAAATGGAGATGCAATTCTTTCTGCAAAATTCAAGAGTCTACGGCAGGTCTCAAAATTTGGAGTAAGAATATCTCTTAACTTTCGATATTAATTTGGAACTGCAATTCGGTTATTACCCTTATGAATAATCTAGAAGAGCAAAGTTCTCTTTTAATACTCTCATGCCATCTTGGTAACTCAAATGGATTTAGAAAAGCAAATGTGTTATGAAACCTAAGGTTTTTGCATGGCTACTTTTAATGGACAAACTAAACACAAAATACATGCTACGCAGGCGACATTATAATATTGAGGATGATCAATATTGTGTCCTATGTTCAGATAGAGAGGAAGAAACTCTACACCATTTATTCATTGGCTGCCATTTCAGTCAATCTTGTTGGAATATTATTGACATTAATTGGGATGATATATACGACTAATGTTCAATTTAAAGTGGAAAGACTGAGATTAATCTCCAATTCTATGTTCTATATGGAAATATGTATTTTGGCCGTATGGCTTATTTGGAAACAAAGGAATGGCAAACTGTTTGAGAATATCACGCCGAATATTATTAGTTGAAAAAATCTTTTTAAGAGTGAATTTGTTCTGCATGTGCACTGAGTCAAAGAAGATCATAGACAATCTTTTTTTGATTAGCTGCAGACAATTGTTTGAGGTTCTTTGCCCTTAGTGGGTTGTAACTTTTTGTTTTCCTTTTACCCTGTACATAAAATCTTTTATAATTATTATTAATATATATATACAGTAGGGGACTCCTTTACTGTTCCTCGTCAAAAAAAAATTACTTGATGCAGATAGTGCATATAAGACATGTCTAAGGTGGTAAATATTAATAGATCTCTAAACAGTAAGTAGGACTATATGTGGTAACCAAAATAGGGATATGACAGCAGAAATTATGTTGAACAAGATTATCATGGAAAGGTTTGTACTACCTTTTATCCTTGAGAAATTCTCTCAGTTCGTTGATGAGCTGCTCCTCGTCATATGCTTCTATGTGTGGATAGTCCTTTCTCCCTGTTACACCCCTGAGTATGTTTCTCCCTGTGACACCTTTGAGCGTATCTCTGAATATTTTCCTCGTGTCAGGTTTTTGCGACACTGAAACAAATGCTTGACAATCAAATTGTCCTCCAATTTTGTCGTAAACTTGAAGGGCGAGAGTAGTCTTTCCTAACCCACCAGGTCCAACAAGAGATACCACCTTCAGTTTTTTCTCCGACATTCCCTCTCCTTCAGTTAACCACTTGATGAGCTCTTCTCTTGGTTCATCAATACCCACTAGGTTCTGTGCCTCTTCATAGAGCGCCGGTAATCGAGGGTCGATGGGCAGCACACCACTAGAACTTGTGGCAGCCCCATCGAAGTTGTACCTCTTGCATCGCTCACTCGCATTATCAACACGAGCCTTCAGCTTCGAAATCTGGTTGGCAATCTCATTGCGAACGCCAAGTGTCCTTAGCTTGTGAATGCTATTCTGGAAAAAACCCTTCATGTCGTCAGGCCTACTAGGGCCACGATCGACGCGGTGTGTGAAGTCATCAATGCAATCCTCGATGTCGTAGGATAGCTCGCGGATTTGGTTCCTCCACTCCTTCACCTGGACATCAAGATCATCTATGTCCGCGAGCTTCAGCAGCAGAGCGTTCATGCTGCTGAGCTCATCCTTCAAGGAGATGATCTCGTCGCGCACTCCCTTCAGACTGTTGTACTTCTTCTCCAATAGCGTGGAGAGCTTCCCGAGGGTGGGGCATAGCACCCCTGTGGCAACGCTCACCAAGGTCAGAGAGATTGATCTCGCTCCTCCAAGATGATTATGCACAAATGGCAATATTGGAGGAAGGGTAGTACTGTTTATGCTAGATGAATGGGAAAGGTGTAAACGTGAGTGTCGCTCTGGGTGTTATTAAATACCAGATTATGGTGTTCCGAGGGAAGTAAATAAAATAGAGATTAATGGAGGCGAAGTTGCGGAGAAATTAGAGTAAGAACATGAGCAGTTGGAGGTTGCAAGTCTCCCATCGAACTTACTTCGTATTGTGTAGTCGTGAAACTGTAATTTCACATGAGCGGTTGGAGGTTGCTAGTCACCCATCGAACTTATTTCATACTGTCTAGTCGTGAAGCTGTAATAGCAGCGCAGCATTCGTGTCATCGTTGGCTTATCACTTCAGGTCAGTTACGCGAAGACTTGCGAGTCACCCATCGAACTTACTTTGTATTGTGTAAGTCGTGAAACTGTAATTACACATGAGCGGTTGGAGGTTGCAAGTCACCCATCGAACTTACTTCGTATTGTGTAGTCGTGAAGCTGTAATTTCACATGAGCAGTTGGAGGTTGCTAGTCACCCATCGAACTTATTTCATACTGTTTAGTCGTGAAGCTGTAATAGCAGCGCAAAGATACGTGTCATCGTTGGCTTATCACTTGGTCGATTCTGCGAAGACTTGCGAGTCACCCATCGAACTTACTTTGTATTGTGTAAGTCGTGAAACTGTAATTGCACATGAGCGGTTGGAGGTTGCAAGTCACCCATCGAACTTACTTCGTATTGTGTAGTCGTGAAACTGTAATTGCACATGAGCGGTTGGAGGTTGCAAATCACCTATCGAACTTACTTTGTATTGTGTAAGTCGTGAAACTGTAATTACACATGAGCGGTTGGAGGTTGCAAGTCACCCATCGAACTTACTTCGTATTGTGTAGTCGTGAAGCTGTAATTTCACATGAGCGGTTGGAGGTTGCTAGTCACCCATCGAACTTATTTCATACTGTCTAGTCGTGAAGCTGTAATAGCAGTGCAGCATTCGTGTCATCGTTGGCTTATCACTTCAGGTCAGTTACGCGAAGACTTGCGATTCACCCATCGAACTTACTTTGTATTGTGTAAGTCGTGAAACTGTAATTGCACATGAGCGGTTGGAGGTTGCAAGTCACCCATCGAACTTACTTCGTATTGTGTAGTCGTGAAACTGTAATTGCACATGAGCGGTTGGAGGTTGCAAGTCACCCATCGAACTTACTTTGTATTGTGTAAGTCGTGAAACTGTAATTGCACATGAGCAGTTGGAGGTTGCAAGTCACCCATCGAACTTACTTCGTATTGTGTAGTCGTGAAGCTGTAATTTCACATGAGCGGTTGGAGGTTGCTAGTCACCCATCGAACTTACTTCATCTTGTCTAGTCGTGAAGTGTAATAGCAATAGTGATATTCGTGTCATCGTTGGCTTATCACTTCAGGTCAGTTACGCGAAGACTTGCGAGTCACCCATAGAACTTACTTTGTATTGTGTAAGTCGTGAAACTGTAATTGCACATGAGCGGTTGGAGGTTGCAAGTCACCCATCAAACTTACTTCACTCATGTCATCTTTGGCATAACACTTAGACTTGCGAGCAGGGACGGACCCACCGTTCGGGCCAGCTCGGGCGGCCGCCCGAGCTCCACACCGTGACAGGCCACACGCCCGCATCGCCGCTCCAATGATTCCACAGCCCACTGGTGAGTGGTGATCGCCCACCAAAGACATCAAGGGACAAGGAGGTTAGGAGGATGATTGAGGCTCAAGCCTCATGGCCCATCAAGTCAGAGCTATATAGTATGGTCAATTCTGGCAGGCGACGTACGCATACTACAGCACAAGATAACTTGTAAGTTGTATCTATAGGCTGCAGCTAGCGAAACTTGTGGTGGCTACAGATAGGAGATAGCTGCTGCTGCTTCTTCGACCAACCATCCATCCATCCATCCGTGTTTAATTTGCAGCTAGCGGCCGCAGTGTGCCATCGTCCATTGACGACAATTACATTCATCCATCGGTAAGTTTGTTGAATTATCGACCGACCGACCTTGCTTGCTTCTTGTTTCTACAATTAATTACGTATATTCGTTGACTGCTCACGCACGCATATACCATATTGTGTATTTGTGTTGATCATTCCAACACGCATTCAGCTAGCTGGAAGCTACCGATCCGATCGACCGCTAGCTCCAATTAAGCTAGCTAGGTAGGTAGGTAGCTCAGCTCGATCCTTTGCAATACTACATGCATGTCATACATTGTTAATTGCATTAATCAGTTACTAATATTGTACACTGTACTAGTACTACACACCTAAATATATACTACTACTCAAGAACAACCATACTAAGTGCCGAGCGGAGGTTGAAGAGGAGACTGCTTGCGACTCGTCTTACCTAAAATTTTGTCATGGATCCGCCCCTGCTTGCGAGTTACCCATCGAACTTACTTCGTATAGTGTATTCGTGAAGCTGTAATTGCACATGAGCGCTTGGAGCTTGCGAGTCACCCATCAAACTTCATACTGTCTTGTCGTGAAGCTGTAATAGCAGCACTCATGTCATCTTTAGCTTATCACTTCAGGTCCAGTTTCGCGAAGACTTGCGAGTCACCCATCAAACGAACTTCGTATTGTGTAGGTTGTGAAGCTGTAAGTGCACATGAGCAGTTGGAGGTTGCGAGTCTATAACACCCCATTTTCAGTCTTTAAACAGTAAACTGAAGAACATCACTTGAGTTCAAAACTCCAATCCAAAAGTTTCTAGTTCAAACTCAAATCACAGTTCAATTCAAAGCTTTAGTTTACAAAACTCACCCCAAATCCTCTTGGGCTTGGCCGTCCCTCTCTTGCCCCTTCCCGGCCCACACCATGTCCGGGACGTGTTGTTGCCACGCTCTGGCCACACCCACGCCGCCCTGTGTATACCCATGCTACACCCGACGTGCCGTGACGGCAGCGCCCTGCCGCCCGTCGCTCCTTCACCTGCCGTCTGCTCATCCTCGTCTCGCCCAGTCGCGCTTCTGTCCCATCTGGCCCCTACTCACACTGGAGCACGCCTTGACGCCATCCCTGCCACCCAGCAGGCGCCATGCCCATGCCGCACCTCCAACGGCTCCACCTCCCCGGCTATAAGGAGCCCCGACCCCCTCCTACCTCCCCTCCTCGCTGGTGCCTCTTCTTTGTAACACCCCAGCCCAACACTGAGCCTGGAATGCTACTAAACTACTCTTTCAGCTAATATTCATCAACACACTATAAAAATTTCAGCAACCAAAGCATTAATATAGTCCATCAACGGGTCACAATAGATCATGAATAAAGACTTATCAAGCATAAATAAATAAGCGAGGGAAACATAGCAAGATAATAAGTCTAAAACAGCACTAAACCAGTAAATCCAAAACATTGGAACAAAATAGACTAGTCCAAAACATTCATCTAAGCTTATTCAATTTCTAACATGTTCTAAAAGTAGTCCAGTGATAATGACTCAAATGGTTCTCATGGCAAATAATCATGTGTCTGAAGTATAAAACTATTACATGTGCTCTAGTTCCTCTCAATCGTGGCGCCCTCAGTGATCACCTAAAAACAACAAAAGAGCAAAGGTGAGTCTACGACTCAGCAAATACATCAATAAACAACAAACGATAATAAATCAACAGTATTCAATAACTTCATTATCATCACATATCCTTCTATTAATATTCTCATGCCATTCTCTTCTCTTTGTTTTCACATACATTCATCTCATATCTCAATGCAACCCTACTCAACATGTCCACATGTACTTCTTTCGCGTATACCGGTATAGCATGAGTAAACGCTCGCGACAACGTTCACTCTTAAGCCGGCTGCTCCTTAAGGATCGGGACCTCCTCTACTCCCGTGGAGTTGTGATCAATCATGATCACCTTCTCATATGCAACGATGTTTATGAATGCAAAAATGCATAATTTCATCATATTCATCATATCAATTTTCCTCATGTTCATCAACAAGATATAGTTATACCATTCCATTGCTTACAATTAAATAAAAATAAAAGCACAACAATAATGGTAATGAACGATAAATAAATACAGTGATCAATCATCGATCGCTGTCTACCATGCACTTGTCTTTACTAGTTGCGACGCACGGTCTGGCTAGAAGATAGCAACAAGCACGACGTCTCTTCTACAATAAACACTCAAATTTCAATACAAGCTACAGCATCACAAGAACAAAAGTTAATTGACATCGCTCCTACACGTCCCCCAAATCCGCAACGCTTCCCCAATACCGAACCGTCACCCCTTGCTGTTCCAACAAAACATGCTAGCTCCTCTCTCTCCTTTAATATTCCAGAGAAACACATAAATACGAAGCATGCAGCACTAACTAGCTATTGTCTCATCTTTACTATTTAAACATGCATGCATGCAATACTACGGCCAAACTAGTTAACTACTAATTAGCATTATTTAATTAATCTCTCTCCCCCCTACTAATCCAAATTATTGAACCGCATGCAAACAAAGCAATCTACACTACTAATTGTTTTCTAGCAGTAGCAACCAAAAGAAGGTAACACTAATTAAGCTACTAAAACCTTGGATACATGCGACATCTCTCTCCCTGCATACTTCAATTAAATATTCAAAGCCATTAAATATTCATAGCCATGCATCCCTAACCATCCAATTAATTAATCAAATAGTGGATGCATCTCCAATTAAATAATCGAATCAGTGCATACATCTCCAATTAATTAATCGAATTAGTGCATGCATCTCCAACTAAATAATCCTGGTAGTACACCATCAACTAGTCATAGCAGGACACAAATATCTAGTCAATTCTAGCAGCCACTAGTGCTGGCGACTAACACCGGTTGCATGCATCAAAAGGTGCTCCTCTCATTAATTAACCGAAGCAGTGCAAGGAACAAAGAACAAACCGAAGACTTCCACGCAACAATACACTACAGCTTCGCGTGCGCAGTCGCAAAAAAACACGATGCGCCGGCCGAGTGGCAATCCCGCGCGTCCACGCGTTGGCCGACTAGCACCAGGGCGAGCAAACACGCGCTGGCCGATCGTGGGCACAGCGAGGCGGCAGGCAGCGCTAGCGCGCACTCACACTCACGCGAACCAGCGGCACGTCGTGATGGACATGCTCGATCAGCAGCGATGCGTGCCAACGGCTGGTGCTCCCGAGTGCGGCGGGCGAACGAGGCGGCTGCACTGGCAGCTCATGGGGAGAAATAGAAAAGTGGCTAGGGTTTCTAGAATCCACTTCCTCCATGATTCTTTTAAATGGTAGACTCAACTCCTTCCTAAAAACTCTAAAGTAACCTGTTTTCACTTATCCCTTTTTATCTAATTATGCATGGGTCCTCAAGAGGGTTATTTCGGGATATTACATTCTCATTCTCTGTCGCCAAGAGCACCGAAGAACGCTCATTGCTCCCCTTCCGCCGCCGGGCCCCCGATGCCGTCTAGCCGCTCCGACAAAGCTCTCCCCACGCCACCGCCATCACCGGGTGTCCCAAGACCCAAGGACTTCTTTCCCCCTCTCAATTTCTCTTTTGGCAGCAGGATTTCACCGGAACACCATTCATCCCTATTTCCGGCCGAATCGAGCTCCACCGCTGCCAGCTCCTCCTCGGCGCCCCTCGAGGAAATCCCTCGTAGCTGGAGCTTCGCCCCAATGCCCTCAACGTCCCCCAACCACCGGTCGAAGCTCCCTACCACCCCAGGTCGCCGCCACCGCGAGCCGCCCCAGGCTCACGTCGCCGGCCCTCTCCGGTGCACCTCCGCCTCCACGGATCGCTCGGTGAGCATCCTCTCCCTTCCCTCATGCTCATGCTCACCTCCCTTCCCCCTCTCCTCCCTCCGGCCATCGTCGCCGCCGTCCAGCCCCTACACCCATCCGCACCAGACGCCGCAGCCACCTGCTCGGTGCCGCCCCAACCACACCACCGCCTCCCTTGGCCTCCTCTCCTTGGCGTCTCATTTCACTGGCCTTCGTCGCCCCTTCGGCTACCGCTCGCCGTCGGCCAGGCTGCCCTTGTGCGCCCCCTTAGCTCCCCTATTTTCCCCTCTTATGTTCTAATGCTCTCTACCTCTCCCTTTCTCCCAATGGCATGTGGGCCCTCTCCCTTTAAGAATGAGTGGAGGCAGTCAGTTAAGTTTAGTCCATCTTGCTATCTAAAAATCATGCAAAATTGTTTAATAACTTTCAATACCATGACAACCTCTCTGTGCATAATGTCTAGTAATTGATGAAATTAATTTAATTAATATTCCACTAATGTGTAAAAACTAAGAGTTGTAAGAAATTATATTACAAATTTCTGGAAATAAAACTTAAAGCTATTCAAGAAGAATTTCAATGCTCTCGATATCTTGCTCTAGAAACTTGAATAATTATCTTGCAAATCCTATCAAAGATTCTTGGTCCAAATAATAACCATCGCATCTTTATCCTTAGATCTAAAATTATCAATGTTAATTAAAAATAATTAGTATAAAGATAAGCCTGACAAAAAGATCAAGTATCCTCTCTATATCCCAAAAATCATGAAGACGTTTAAAATGGTGATTTAATAATTAAGGAAAAAGAATCTTTTAAATCTTAAGTCCCTAATCTTTATCTCAAATATAACTTATGCATGGACATATGCTCAACCTTGTGTAAGCGGCATATATTTTAAAAGAGAAGTAATGAACCAATATGCCCTTGCCATCTAATTTAAAAGGCAAACTTAATTTTGAAGTCTCGCTAAAAGAATCATCTTGCCCAAATATCAGTCATCCTATCTTTATCTCTAAATTTAAATCACTAATGGTATTTAAGAAATAATTAATGTATCGACAATTCGAGTCACAACCTTGAGAAGGGAACTCTGATAAAATATGGACTCCAAGTTTAACTCGCCAAATTAAAAATTATACTCTTCGCATGTTAAACTCACACCCTAATCTCTAATGTTAACGCGCTTCAAGTAATGCTCAGTGTTCTTTTAGACTCATATCCATCATAAGTCTAACCCAACTCATGTGGCTTCCTTAACAAATATTCAATAATTGAAGAAGCTCTTGAATGTAGAAGATCAAGCTATGTTTTTTTCTCGATCGGCGATATCTTGCCATCTTCCAAATCCGAAGTGGAATGTTCCTTCGATTTTGATCCTTCCATGTTTTCTTCCCAGCAGAGTTTCTCCGCCATTTCCTCTTTCACTCAAATTGTCGTTTGACTTTGTCAAACATCCCTGATTTGCTAAATCTTCTCTAATAATCTTGATCATCGCAAAACTTAATCAAGCTCATTTGAATTTAATTGGTCTTTTGAAATTCTTTGGATTTATTTGGTTTTCGATCGATTATCGTGTAATTAGAAGTTGGAGTCCCGAAAAAACAACAACTCGAGCAGGATCAAGATTCGGATAAAGACGCGGACCAAGAATTCAAGACCACTGACTGAGAAGGCTTTGAGTAAGATCAAGACCGCGATAAATTGACCAAGGCTAGTCAATACTTTGATCACTTTGAGCCTACATTTTTATGCAAATTATATTCCTTTAAATATCAAAATTGCATGCTTTAATTCTTTAATCAAATGTATATTAAATCTTAAGGTAGTTAAATACTCATTTGATGATTAATTAATTATTATGCCATCCTTTGACAATTGAATTCATTATTCCATGTCACCCTAGTAACTATAAGGTAATTACTAGTTATAGGTTGTACTTAAGCGATATGCTAGTCTTGCTTATGTTGGGCTACGGATAAGCTACGATAGCTACAAATCAAAATTTCTACCACACAAACCAAGAAGCCAAGCAAGTAGATGATCACAGATCGTTACCACTAGACGCGCAGAGCAGCGGAAGAAGGGTTGGAACAGCTTGGTCCAACGTAGAGCGTGTCGATGTAGTGGTCGTAGTCGATCGTCCAACGTTGAGCAAGTCGATGCAATGGTCGTAGTCGATCGTCCAACGTCCTCGCGAGTCGATCGTCTCCTCCAGCAACCTCTGCTGTTCCTTGTGAAGATCACGGATCGTCGTCAAGCGCAACAGTCGTAGTAGCGCCTCTACGGTATCCACACATCCAGGGAAGGAACAACCATGCGTCGGTGTACTAGCACCAGGTCGCACAGCATAGCTCTCAGGAAGATGGCAGCTAGGGTTTCGGTGGTGTAAAAACTTGTCACGCTCAACAACCTCATGCATCTCCTTATATAGTGCTCGTGACAGATCCTATCTAAACAAATTTGACGAATCGTATCCGCACTAGTTTGTTCCAACCCGATAAGTGTGTGACCCTACAGGTTCATACGTAATCGGTTGTGATTTGGAAACCCTTTCTGACCACGAGTCGTAGCGGTTCCTAGCAGAACATAGCGATTCCCGAATACACATAAATTATATCGGACGAACCTTGATGCAATATGATCTACGACCAGGTCCTCATCACTTACGACCAGATCTTATCTCTATACGACTAGTTCATAACTCCTAACAACCAGGTTACGACCACTCTGTGATTACGTTCGACCAGTCTATGACCAGGTCCTCATCACTTATGACCAGGTCTTATCTCTATATGACCAGTTCGTATTTGATCACGACCAGTTCGTAACTCCTTACAACCAGGTTACGATCACTCTGTGATTACGTTTGACCAGTCTACGACCAGGTTCTCATCACTTTGTGATTACGTTCGACCAGTCTACGACCAGCTCGTATCTCCATACGATCGATCCAGAATCGCTCGAACTAAGCACTTCTTCGTGTATACTCCCTTTGCCTCACGATGTTTGGTTGAACTCTAGGTGAGATGTTGTGTCATCCATGGACTGTTCAATACTTTCTCGATCGAGTGTCAGATAACTTTACGTGGTCGAACACTTCGACCACTAGTGGCATGGCCATGCACTTTCTTTATCTGACCACAACGAGGGGCCCAGAGACACCTCTCCTGTTATGTTAGGAGAGGCAAATCCCATATTTGACTAGTCACATTCCTCTGCATGTTTTATAGCATACCCGAAAGCTACCTTTATAACTACCCAGTTATGGTGTAGCGTTTGGCAACCCCTAAGAGTGCTATTACACATGTAGGAAACCATGTTGATCTCAGGTCTAAGGATTATACATTATCATTGCTTGAGAGCAACTAATGACACATAGAATCATAACAATCTCAATAATGTCTCAAGGTGGGTCTAATCCAACATCATGTTCTCTAACATATGTCCATATTATTGGTTTGATATCTCCATATCCATGACCCGTGAAACATAGTCATCAACCAATACATATGCTAGTCTTTTCATATGTGTCCTCATATGTTTCCGACCAGGGATTGTATAAGAATAATTATCGCAGAAATATAGAGTTTCACGATCTAGTCACATACTTGATAATAAATATTAACAATATTATTCTAGGAACAAGATAACATATTATCCAATATTATGAACATAATGAAATATAATCATCTCTATGGTTGCCTCTAGGGCATATTTCCAACAGCTTAAGTATCAGGGCATTAAAATGCCCTAATCATCATCCCTTTTAAACATGAAAGTGGTTTTGGGCAGTTATTACGGGTGAATGACTGGAATGTTGAGATAATGTATTTTGCTCCCCAAAAACTCTGTTAATTGCTGTCTACATCTAGGCGGATGGTAAGGTGGTGGGTGCCGTCGGTGCACGAGAATGTGTGGAAAGTGGTATGAACCGCCCAGATGACATTAAAGACTTAATCTTGTCATGACCTCCCATTGTAAAACATGTGCAACCACAAGTCTGCAAAGTGCAACTTGGCTTAGTAAATTTATTAAACCCTGAAAGTTAGCTCACTAAAGGGATAATAAGGCAGTGCAAGCTCTAGATACGCCCGGCTTGAATGGGACACCAAAGCACGGTGAAATTACCAATCGCCGTGGTATAGTCCAACTACACTAGTCGCTGAGTTGAACATCCCGCACAACGTATGGGCGTAACCCCATATGGGTGAGATGACGGAAGGGGCGATATATTTAGAAAGGTTACTGTGATGGTCGCTCAACTACATGACTAAGGAATCATGTGGGGGCAACGCGTATGATTGTCTCTTGTGGGTACAGTGTACAACCTCTGCAGAGTCTAAACTGTTTAAACAGTTGTGCCTACGGTCAAAGGCGGACATGAGAAATTATTAGAGTTAGTTCTATTTCAAAAACCTTTGTAGGTGGTATGAAAATCAGGTCGAACTCACCTAGCCCTGAGATTGGATTTTTCCTGGATTTTTTGAACTCAGTGGTGTTAATAAATGGGGATAGCCCCAATAAAAAATAAGCATAAATGTGGAGGTAACCTTTGCTGATATAAATATTGCACAATTACTCTCTTTAAGAAAATGCAATTTGGTTAAAATGCTAAGTGATAGGAATTTGTAATTATGATAATTAAAAATATTGCTTTAGCAAATAAAAGAACTCGAGTCATCCTTGTTAAGCCTTACATGTATATTATTGTATTGTGTGTGTTGTCTCGCGAGCACGGAAGTTGTGCTCATCCTCGCTCTTTTCCCCCAAACCCTCAGAAGCCACGGATGAAGGACATCATGCATATTATGAGGATCTAGAAGCTGATGGTCAAGACGATAGAGGAGATTAGATAGTCTCTAGTAGTCTAGGGCCCTATTTGTTTAGGCTTTTTGTCTGGCTTAAAAGCAAAAAAGCCTAAGCCTAAACAAAGGGGTGGCTTTTTCATCCGGCTTATAAAAAAGCTTAAGCCATTTTAAGCCTAAAAGTCATAAGCCATGAATGAGGTGCTTTTTTTTGGCTTTTGCGGAATAAAATATCTCTTTGCCACCGAACTTCATTAAAATTACCCTCCGAATGCTATTGGTATATAATTGCAAACTGTTTCTTTTTTTCAATCGTTTCCACCCCTTGGGTCCCCAACCCGACGCCTCCCCCTCCCATCTCCCCTCCCCACGGCGTTGCCTCCCATCTCCCCTCCCGATGGCGCCGCCTCCCATATCCCCTCCCGAACGCCGTCGCCTCCCATCTCCCCTCCCCATCGCCGCCGCCTCCCATCTCCCCTCCCGGCGGCGCCGCCTCCCCTGCCCCAACGCTGCCTCCCCTGCACCGACTCCGCCTCCCGACGCCGCCTTCTCCTCTTGCACGAACACCACCTCTCCTCCTAGATCAAGGTGAGTCCAATTGAGTTTTGTTTTTGAAATTATTCTTAAATTATTGATCGCTGTGGTAGTGTCGGCTTGACTGCTTTGTGTGTGTTTCGTATCACAAAGAGGAATTTGATCGCTGCGGTAGTGTCGGCATGAAGAACTGTAGTTGATTTGGTTATGATAAGTTGATTGGAATCTACAAATATTTCGGAGATCCTTATAATGGCATGAAGAACTTTGTCTGTGCCAGATTAGGATGACAAATCGGAAGCTGATCACAACCGTAGTACGATAGCACTATCATTTTGAAGACAACATCAAGGTTGTTCTTTGAATTTGAAGCAACATCTAGAGAGAAAAAAGAAGAAGATAATTATGGTATTCATGATTGAGCTAGGTACCACAGTCAACAAGCCACCAGATACCTTGATTTTGAGGCACCATCTTTTGCTCATTTGACAAGATGACATGTGATTCTTGAATACCTTTAGCCCAAGCACTAAAGATAACTAGAAATATATGTGATATATAGAAATTGTTCTGGAAGTATTGAATATTGATAGTAACCCGTTGTCTGACAGAAATAATACATGGCTTATGATGATGGACGTGCAGGTTGCTTAGGAACTGGTCAAACCATTTTTCGACAAAACAGCTTTGAGGGCCAATGTATTGATATTTTGCTGTACAATTTACATGAGGTGGCGGGGTGGCGCTGCCATGCACCTGAAGGTCTTGTCAAAGGCTCTACATGATCTCATGGAGCTGCTAAAGCTTGGTTTCTGTAACACCCTGGCTATTCGGAAGCCAAGATGTCACCTAAATCATCTACCACACAACCGTAATGCAGAAGAATTTGAATAATATCATCCAATGACATGAAGAGATCACTATTTAATATAACCGTGGCATGAAAATATTCTGAATTCAAGCAAGTATAACGAGGGGTGATCGAAGATCACAAGCAATACTTAATCAACCATAACATAGAGAGGGTTATCAACTCCATCTAAATTTAATTATTACAGTTCATCATTAACAAATGAAAAATAGAACTAAATCGTAATCTTGGACTTGATTAAGCTGAAGTGAATGAGTAGTGCGTGTCTACTCCCTCCCAATAGAGCCAACATCAATGATCACCTAAAAAAACAAACAACGCAAGAATGAGTCCGAGACTCAAGCAAGTCTGAGAAAATAAATGGGACATACAACAAACATGATCATGACAACATCATTGAAGAATATGAATAAATCACAGAACGAATATTTGAATGAATGGAATGAATGAATTGAATGAAATGAAGGGATTACACACATGCATATACCGGTATAGCTGGTGACACACCCGTCGGTGTTCACCTAAGCCCGCATTTAACAAAATACGGGGATCCAAGTCTCGTATGAAGAACGTTTCATACGGGTGTCCCAAACTGCCCACATTGGAATGGTGGGTCTTACGTGCCCATACTAGAATTGATGGGTCTTTACATCCCACTCCCGTGGGTGAATCATGAACCATGAATGAATGAATGAATATATATGAATTTGTAAGAAGAAAACTCAAGAAGCATGATTCACATACATGAAACGAAGTAGAAGTCAACAAAACCTACTCACATACCATAGTACTCAGTCATGGCATGAACTTAAAACATTATGAACAATCGACAGCAGTACATCACACAATGTACTTGCCCATATTGGAATAATGGGACTTCACTACCTACTCCCGTGGGTGAACAGGAGCGAAGGAACGAATGAATGTAAGGAACATAGTCTTATTATTGAAGAATCATGGTATATCAACTATGAAGGGAAACAAGGAATACCGAAATTACCCATTTCATATTCATCAATCAAGTGGAACAAACAACAAACAAGACAAATCAATTGTACTTGCCTCAACTGTGATTCGGAAGTCAACGATAGAAAGCTCTAGCCCCGGGGTTCACCACCACCTGGCAGCCGTAAAACAACATACTAAGTACACCAACCAAAAGTGTACAGCAATGCAATGAAACAGAAAGAGAACAAGCGTCTCTAAACGCAATCCCAACAATTAATCAAAACTCTCTCAAATTCTCAAATCTGTCCAAACGAACAGCTGTTAAGGAAAAATTCTTAAATTTTGAGTCAAAACTCCAAAATCCATGAATCCAATTTTCCTAGAACCTACACAAGCCTAGCTACAACTTCTCAGGTGACCAAAAGATCAAAATAGTTCATTTAAGTCTTTGTTTTTAATCCCGAAGACCGATCTGCCATCTCCGGTACTACTAACTTGTGAATTTCATAACTTTTGTTTGGCTCAACCAAACACATTGTTATAATACTCTATGGAAACTACAGGAAACCAACTATCTCAATAAAATTATCTCAAATATTTCTATTGTGCAACAAATGTTGTAAATAGTCAAGTAAAACTCTTCTGTCCACAACAGAGAGGCAGATTACAGCCTAAGCTTCTAAAATTCATAACTTTTGATCTAGAAATCAAAAAATTATGAAATTTACCTTTCTGAAATCATAATGAAAATACCTACAACTCTCAAGGAGACCAACTGATCCAATTTGGCCGTCTCCCATATCAAATTTACAGATCTATGTTCGCTGCACAAGTCCTGAGACTGAGTTAGCACTCTGTCTTGCGGAATTCATAACTAATTAACCGTTTATCCAAAAATTATGAATTATAACTTTCTGGGAAGATAACGAAAATTCCCATCTATCTCCAGGAGACACTAATCCCTGAATCTATTCGGATCTAACCCAAAACCGCGTGTCAACAGGAAGACAGATTCAACCGATCTACTACAGAAATCTCAGAACATCTAATGAATACGAATCGCATACGAATTATCTATCAAAACTAATTGGGATCACGAATTTACCTACAAGAACAACGCGAGATGCCGCTGA
The DNA here is from genome assembly GCA_036346405.1 of Phyllostachys edulis. Classification (NCBI taxonomy): domain Eukaryota; kingdom Viridiplantae; phylum Streptophyta; class Magnoliopsida; order Poales; family Poaceae; genus Phyllostachys; species Phyllostachys edulis. The sequence goes on from CM070566.1 coordinate 22,377,298, forward strand.
AACCTTCGCGAAGTCCTCGCGAAGATCACCGCCACCTTCTTCTTCTTCCTCTCCTCTCTTCTTCCCTCTCCTTACTCTTCCTTATGGCCGGCAACAATGGAGAAGCACCAGAGGGGAGGGGCGTTCTACAGTAGCGCCGTGCTACAGTGTCGGTGGTGCTACAGTACCCGTGCTACAGTAAAAGTGCCTAGGGTTTGGTTGCCCCCTTCTTAAACCAACTTCCCACTTGGGCCAAACAACATGGGCCGAAGGCCCAAGATTATTTCTCCTCTAAAAATCTGATTTCTCTTTTTAATTCCTGTTAAATATCTTTCTCATTTCAATTAATTCTCTAATGTTAAACAGGATATTACATAACCGCTGTTGGATACTTTCTTTGTTAGGAGAAATTCGAAATTGAATAAATTCCCTCTCCCGAATAATATTCTCTCTATTTGATATTCGGGGTATTACAGTTTCTCAGAATTTGTTGGTGGTTTGTTGCCACTGTCAGTGTCTGCAATCTGTTGGCTACATTGTGATGCAGAATGTCGAAAACTAGTCAGCTCTTTCTTTCTCCAATCATGTTTGTTTCACCTCAGTAATTCACTGATTATTGGTGATCCCTGGTTCTAATGCTTGTTAATTTCTTTAGATGGTGCTATTAGTACGAAAATTTTGACTTAGAATTCAGAGAAATGATTGTTGTCATATCCATATTTTGTTCCTATAATCTACAGAGAACATCAAGTTTTTTTTTAAAGTGCTTTTTACTTGAAGCATTTGTTTGAGTTGTTGAATTTGGTAATTAGTTCAAATTCAAATATGCAGCTGAATACATCAAAGGAACTTGTGGTGGTGCAGCTACCAATTCTGGTGAGTGGTGACTAGTGACTGGAATGACCAGATCAATTGTTAGCATGGACATTTGCATCCGGCAAAAAAGGTTATACAGAATTGACAAGTAGTTTTATCCGTCGGTTTTCGCCCATTTTTCCTCGATACAAATAAGGGATACATATGAATGGGAGTCATTCATGATATTCTGCTCATCTAATATGCCAATCGAATGGCAACGAATACCATGATCGCAATTTTTTCACCATCTCCCCTAGCACTCCCATCAAGTATTTACTTGTGGTGTGGGGATCTCTTCCACCAACAATAGCAGAAAGCAAAGCGTAATCAAGAAGAGTACGTAGAACAAGGTCCTTTAAACCCTTAAGGGTATTTCAGACCTTTCATCCTTCACACACAACTCAATAAGTCAATATCCTATAAAAGGCCTAATTACCAAACAACAAAGTTTGGCTTAAAAGCTTAGAGGCTTATAAGCTGATTAAGCCAAAAAGCTGGCTTTAAGCTATAAGCCAGAAAGCCTAAGCCTAAACAAACAGGGCCTAGGTCTCGCCTCAATCTAGCTGACTCCGTTGGTAGTTGCGTACACCAATATTATCTAAGTCCTTGGGTAATATCAGTCGTACACGGACAACCCTAGTCAGTCGTACACGGGCAACCCTAGTCGTTTGCCTGTAGAGAGATGTGCTCTACCCCTTTTGCTTCCGTTGTCGCTTCTGCTACTTTTGTAATGTAATCTTTTGGCCTGTTCGGCCCATATTGTAAAACATGACCTGATGCGGTCTATGTAAACTCTGATGTGTTAATTAATGAATGGTTTAGTTTACATCGTGTATGAAATGATTTAGTGATGTATCTGTGAGTACTATCTATTGATTTAGGAATAGCATGATTCATGAATAGCACAGTATTTTTCATAGAGAATTCAGGATTAGAAAATCCGAATCCGATAGAGTCAACCATCGAACTTACTTTATATTGTCTAGTCGTAAAGCTATAATAGCAGCACTCATGTCATCTTTGGCTTATCACGTCAGGTCCAGTTACGCGAAGACTTGCGAGTCACCCATCGAACTTTGTATTGCGTAGGGTGTGAAGCTATAATTGCACATGAGGGGTTGGAGGTTGCGAGTCACCCATCGAACTTACTTCATACTGTCTAGCTGTGAAGCTGTAATAGCAGCACTTATGTCATCTTTGGCTTATTACTTCAGGTCGCAAAGATTTGTGAGTCACCCATCGAACATACTTCGTATTGTGTATTCGTGAAGCTGTAATTGCACATGAGTGGTTGGTGGTTACGAGTCACCTATCAGACTTACTTCATACTGTCTAGTCGTGAAGCTGTAATAGCAGCACTCATGTCATCTTTGGCTTATCGCTTCGAGTCGCGAAGACTTGAGTCACCCGTCGAACTTATCGTCCGGTTCACTCCATCACAACTCGCTTGACCTGGCATCTGAAGGTGAAAGAAAGCAGAAATACTATCCACATGTTAGAGCTGTCATGTGTACGAGCGGAATGCTTACAAAAGCACTGCTCAGTGTGGACTCACATAAACTTCCAAGTCTTCTACACTTCATGCACACTAGAATGTGATCCGCGCCAATGGCACGGATATGGTCGTTGGTAGTGAAGGGGAAAACAACTGGTTGGCTGTATTTTTTTTAGCGAAGGATGATTTATATGAATTAACAGTAGCTATCGTGTTTTAGGAATCCAATCTAATACGTTGTAGGTCTCAAATTGTAAGGCTAAAATTGATGCTATATGTTGTAGGTCTCAAATTGTAAGGCGAAAATTGTAAGCATCAGGAAGGAAGAAGGAAAAATGCATCAAGTTGTTACATTCAAATCAGGTATTCTAGCATAAAGGTGCAAAGACAAAAACAATTTAGATCTACAGCATAAGTTTATGCTGAACATGGCAGGCGAGAGGCTATTAAATAACATGTCCCAAAGGGGAAAAAACAATTGCAGAAGCAGACACGTGACATTACTAACAAAAACAATAATGAAACTAATTACCTTAAACATGTCCTTGTCGTTTTCTGAATGAAGGAACTAGATATTTTTTTGTCTTGGCTCATAACCACAAAAAGGATTTTCAACCTCAATCGGAAAGGTGAAAAAAAAAACTGAGATCCATAGCATGAATGTCTGCTGAATATGACATGCGAGAGCGAGACCTTAGTAGGCTAAAATCACAAATATGATCGCCAAAGATGATTGCCCGGGAGTTGTACCTGTCGGGAAAGATAAATAAGGCACTATTCTAAATAGGACATAATTTAATAGCTAGCATCAAGGAGAAATAAAAGGTGTTTTTAAAATTAAATATACAGCGTAAAAGAGCATGTGTTCAAGTAATTTCTTTCCACAGGAAAGGAAAGTCTTAGGTAGTAAGTTTTGAATTCTACACGACTAAGGAGAAATAACATGAAAAAACTAATGAAACTAATAACCTTAAATTTGTCCTTGTCATTTACGGAATGAAGGAATCATGTACTTTTTTCTTGACTCATAACCACACAAGGATTTTAAACATCAATCAGAAAGTCGCTCTAAAAAACAAATGAGATGTAAAGTATGAATGGCACAGATGTGGTTGTTGTATGTGGGTGGCAAGGGTCTAGAGGAACATAATTATGCTCTTCGAAATTAGGAGCTGACGCATTATAGCACATAAGGAAAATCTGCGCAATAAAAAAGATGAATATATAAAAAAAAAACAATCCATATATGTGTGAGAACTCATCATCCTTCGTTCTAACTTGATGTAAAAAAAAAAGCTAGAAACAATGGACCCGTGTGAGAACTCACCATCCTCCACTATTTCTGGGCAAATTAAGTATGGAAAAAATATAGGTCCTTTGCTTATACAAAGATAGAAATAGTAGATGCATTGTCTTGACAGTTGGATCAATCATATCCTTGTTTGACAACATTTTTAGATAGAATCCTCCTTCAAAGATCCACCGTGGCAAGTCTGTTTAGTAAGTGTGTTGCAGTGTTACGTTGTTACAAAAGGAAATGAACTAATCCCTTGAATATGTGATAATGGGTGTAAAAAAATATATTATGACAACATACTTCTTAGCTTGAAGGTTTTGTGGAGGGTCTGGAGTTGGTATGATAGGGATTTTAGGGTCCGACTCTTGGATCTCTTGTTCTGGATAGGTGATCTGTGTGAGCAGTTGTTAGGGAGTATGAAATAATACTGAATTGGTGTATGAAAGATGATGTACAAAAGATGACGAAAGTCTCAAGATTGAAGATATTGTTTATAGGAACTATGAAAGCGTAGCAAAGGAGTCTATTAAGGTATGTATGTAAACACACAACATGGTTAGTAAGAAGAGCAGAAACTATAGGTATCTTTTGGAATGCTGATGCTTTGGATTTTGGGTAATTCGAACTGTGATTCTAATGTATAGATTTTATGCATACCTCTGCGTCCATGGTGTGCTTCGCAGACGCGCGATCAGCGAATAAGGTTCTACGAACAGAGTGTAATAGAGGAATGTTTTCTGGGTTGCATTAAACAATATATATCAACAGTGCCAGTGATAAAAAAAAAGAGTGTATTTAAAAACATGTCATCCATAGTGGTGAATATAAGACGTTAGATTAGATAGTACGTACCCTAAGGAAGCGTTTTTTTCAATGGAACTTGGTGTAGATTGTGGGTGATCATTACGAAACTGTCATGGTGTTGAAGAGGAAAATATTTATGTTACATAAAGGCTCTAAATAGGGAGGAGCATATTAGGCGTTATCAGCACAAAGCAATGAAAATTAGTCAATGACGGTAAATTACTGGAGAGTAGCTAAGTAGTATTAGATGACTGTGCAGTGTTTGATGTATGTGCTGTGCAACAAAAAGAAAAGGCTATATCGGAATGGTAGCAATGTTAATAGGCATAGCATTTGGAATACCGATAAAAGAAAGAGACTATATAAAAAGGTGCTTACAGGAACGACGTGTTAAGTATTTACAGCAATGAGGAAATGGACACAGAGACAGTCTGAATGTGTGTTAAATCAAGGCAAATATAAAGCATTTGTGGATAACACATGTAGTGAGAGTACACAGGGGTATTCTAAAGGTGATAAAGACACTTATTGATGTCTAGATCGCTGTAGCCTGTGTACCGTCTGCATCCTATATAAATATGAAAAGGAAGAAAAAGCTCGAAGAAAAGCAATATGTTTTTGTAACCAGCTATGCTTTAGTCACTACTTTTTAGCTCACATATTAGACGGTAGATTAGATAGTAAATACCCTGAGGAAGTTGTTTTTTTTAGTGGAGCTCGTTGTAGATTGTGGGTGATCGTTACGGAGCTGTCATGGTGTCGGAGAGGAAAATATTTCTGTTACATAAGGACTATAAATAGGGAGGAACATATTAGGCGTTAGCGAAAGACAAAGCAATGCAAATTAGTCGGTGACGATGAAATTCTTGGAGAGTAGCTAAGTAGTATTAGATGGTGGCGGTGTTTGATGCATCTTGTTTGTGCAACAAATAGAAAAGGCTATATCGAATGGTAGCGATGCTAATAGGCATAGCATTTGGAATACCGATAAAAGAAAGAAACAATATAAAAGGTGCTTACAGGAACAACGTGTTAAGTAAGCATTTACAGCAATGAGGAAATGGACTATTGTTTAGAGGATCACAGGTTCATGGGGGAGATAAAGACATAAATGTTTCTTGCAGATGTAGGAGTGGCTTTCTTATAAACTAATGGTTATCGTAAATATTTAGATATAGACTATATGACAGAGACAATCCGAATGTGAGTTAAATCAAGGCAAATATAAAGTATTCAATGTGGATAACGCATGTAGTGAGAGTATATAGGGGTATTAATTAGCAGTGTTCCTTTAGGCGGGCGCCTAGCCCGCCTAGGCGCTGGGCGAAGCCCCGCCACCGCGACTCGGCCCCAATCGGCGCCCTAGGCGCTCGGCCCGCCTCACCGGTCCAAGGTGGTCAAGGGCGGACCTGGGCGGACAGAGGCGGGCAAGGCGGGGCGGCACTAGGCGGGGTCAGGCGGAGCTGGGCGGGGTCGGGTAGGAGAAAAGAGGTAAAGGGACTCACCCGTGGTCCTCTCCTTTGCGGCGTCGCCTCTTCCCCGGATCCACGACGCGTCGCCTCCTCCCCCGCTCCACGGCGCGCCATCTCCTCCGCGAACCTCCTTTGCGCACCGCCTCCTTACAGGGTCCCCTTCGTGCGCCGCTGCCTCCACGTCTCGTGTCGCCTCCTCCCCGACGGAGAGGAGAGTGAGAGAAATGGGAGAGGGCTAGAGGGGGATGAGGTGGCGGCGAGATGGGAGAGGGGAGAGGGGAGAGCGAGAGAGATGGGAGATGGGGATGAGGCATTGAGGCGGCGGTGGGGCAACTGCGCAAGACTGCAAGAGGATAAGGGCGATGCGGCATGGACCAGGCCGGCCACTCGGTCGCGAGTTGGGCTTGGGCTTGGACCAGAACAGGCTGCAGGTAAGTTTCTCTTTTGTTTTTTTTCTCTTTTCTTTTTTCTTCTTCGGTTACTTCAGTTACTTCTCTCCCTTCGGTCGGCTGCTCTGTTCAATCGCCAGCTGCTCAAATCGCCGCCTAGGCGGCACCTAGGAAGCGCCTAGGCGGGCTAGGCGCTAGGCGGGCACCCTCCGCCCGCCTTCCGCCTAGCGCCTAGGTGAACATTGTTAATTAGCTATACTTTAGTCATTATTTTTTAGCTCACACATATTAATTTGTATTTAATCCACGGATATTTGTAACACAAAAGAACAACGACATCCTAGTATCAAACAATCTTCTTTTGTTGTATAAAATGACCAATCCTTGCAAGCTCTGGAAAATATTTAGATGTAGACTATATGACAGAGACAGTCTGGATGTGAATTAAATCAAGGCAAATATAAAGCATTCGATGTGGATAACACATGTAGTGAGAGTATATAGGGGTATTAATTAGCTATGCTTTAGTCACTACTTTTTAGCTCACACACATATTAATCCGTATTTAATCCACAGATATTTGTAACACAAAAGAACAACGACATCCTAGTATGAAGCAATCTTCTTTTGTTGTATAAAATGACCAATCCTTGCAAGCTCTGAAATGGACAACCTAAGCATCTACTGTAAATAGATTATTTTTTTGCAAACCCAACTCTTGCTTGCCATAGCTACCATTGAAAAATTATCCTAATCTTACTTGCTAAGCTAAGATAAATGTACTGGGAAGAGCTATCAAGAATAGAGAACTCTGTCAGTCACTAATTAGTAACATCGATTAAATGACTCTGCCTCATTAAAAGTAGATAGATGTTTAAGACACACTATCGGTGTGTTCAGCATAAAACATCTGTCTTCACTACATGGCAAAAAAAACATAACGCATAAAAGAGAGAGGGTCATTATATTTTACCTTCCATTTTTTGCAAAGAAAATTCCTCTAAGTTTGTTTGCCTCCTCTCTCCGATATAACTCTATAAGAAGCAAAGGAAAAATAGATCTGGTGAGTACAACAAAGATGGGACCGAGATGGCAGGATGAGGAATTTTTTTATTAAAATAATCTATTTTTTATTCGAAATTACAAAAATATTCCAGCGATATTTTTTTTAACAGAAATATCGTCTGTCGCCCAATGGTTGGGCGATCGAGTTTATCGCCCAACGGTTATGACTCAAAGCTTATCGCCCAACGTGCTCGCTTTAAAACGCACAAGCCGGACCGTTGGCGTCATCATCTATCGCCGCACCATTGGGCGATAGGCTCCATCGCCTAACCGTCAATGATCAGCATGTTCGATCGACCAACGGTGCGGCGACTGGATTGCCTATATAAGCGTAGTCCCCCAAATGGATCTGCTCTGGATCGGCATAAGCAGTTCCTTCGCGTTGGAAGGAGAAGAAAGAGAGGAGGGATAGAAAAAAAGAGAGGAGAGGGAGAAGAGAGGAGAAGAGGAGGAAAATTTCATCATGAGGTAAGTTTGTTTTATTTTGTAGTGCATTCTTTTAGTAGGTAAATAGTTTAGTTAGATAAAATAATAGTGTAAGTAACGCTCGTAGGAAACTGTAGTTAGAGAAAACAGAGTAGATCTGCAGCCCGTACCCGTCGCCGGAAACTGTAAGTAGCGCTCGTAGGAAACTGTAAGTAGCGCTCGTAGGAAACTGTAGTTAGAGAAAACAGAGTAGAAAATCGAAATGTTGTTGATTTGTATGTAAGTAGCAGCGATAAAAAACTTTAGTTAGAGAAAAAATAGTTTATTTTGTAGTGTATTTTTTTGGATAGGTAAATAGTTTATTTAGTTAAATGAGTAGTATAGTAGCACCCGTAGGAAATTGTAGTTAGAGAAAAAAAAAAGAAAATCGAAATGTTGTTGATTTGTATGTAAGTAGTAGCGATAAAAACTGTAGTTAGAGAAAAAAATAGTTTATTTTGTAGTGTATTTTTTGGGTAGGTAAATAGTTTATTTAGTTAAATGAGTAGTATAGTAGCACCCGTAGGAAATTGTAGTTAGAGAAAAAAAATAGAAAATCGAAATGTTGTCGGTATGTGCGTGGCCGACTATTATTGGGTGAATAATGCGTGACCGAGCGCATAAGGAGGATGAATTATTTGTATAAACTAATTAGTAGAAGTAAATTAGTATGAACTAACTGACTTACGTAATTGGTAGAAGACCGGAATGCCACTTGTAGCATTTCGGATTGCAAGTTAGCGTCCGAATCGGTTTTTAGGTTGAATCTGAATATCGTACTACACGTTCATTGTGGCCTCTGCCTTAGGGAATGAATGACGTCTTGATCATGCTGTCGTGTAGTTGTCGATGATAGGCGAAGGGCCTTACAAATGTAAATTACAATGTAGCAGTACTTGCATGTTGTGCGTTGCGAGCTGACTAATTGCAATGTTGGAAATATTTGCAGCCATACAATAACCATTCGCACCGACATTGAATCCTCCATGTTTTAGGGCATGTTCATAATCATAACGAGCGTTCTCAGCCCCTTCACTCATATTCTGTATAAGCTCCATAAAGTACGACATCGACTATGTGCCTATATATGCATATGCGTTCAGACGACTTCATCGAGGAGAGACTCCCGCGCATCGTAATATCACTTACCTTTGTACTTACAACTCATTACTGTCTCAATCGTCCTCACAAAATTCAACTGAAATTTAGCGCACTACAACAATATACCACGATCACAAAATGTTATTGCGAGTCTGACAAATTTCGTACCTATGATATTCTACTGAAAATAACAAATGACCAACTAACAAATACACAACACTATTATTTTCAAAATAAATATCATGACACAATCAGATTTGCTAAATTTAGTTCACCTAGAAAATGTAATATTCATTACAACTCAATTAAACAATAATTAACAACAACAAAACAGCTGGGGGCTCCTGTCGTCTTATGGTTGGGCGACTGGAACCTGTCGCCTTATGGTTGGGTGATCGAACTGCCGCCCAAATGACGAGATTCAATTGTGCAGATTGTTCATGACAGATCCAATGCCAATGACAGATTCATCACCCAATGGTTCGGCGACAGGCTTCAGTCGCCCAATGGTTCGGCGACGAGAGTATATTTCTGTAAAAAAATTTATTGCCGGAATATATTTGTAATTTCTAATAAAAAAATAGATTATTTAAAAAAAATTCCAGGATGAGCTATAGAAAAAACGGTGTTTTATAAGTTCTGACAAATCCAGCCCATAATTCATTTGGACACAGCAAAAGTATAGTTATGCACGTCCATTTCAGAGCAGGATTATATTTGAGGTGCTATATCTAAATATGGCAAAAATGAAAGCTCTGATTCAGTGATTCTACATCTGAATCAAGGCTTTGCACGTATGTTATAGCTGCATCCAACAGATAGAGACAATACATAGGTCCCTGTCCATCTAACTCTGCCACTTCCAGTGGCCATCAACTACACGGTGAACTGCTCAAGAAAGCCCAGTTTTTCCATGCCAATAGTGAGAAAGCAGCACATGGTCCACCAACATTTGTATGAGTTTGTCAAACTTTTTTTATTGTTTATGGTTTCGGCAGGATCTGCAAGTGAGCAAGCAAGTCAAGAAAATTGGTTGGCATGACCAGGCAAGCCACCAAATCGTCGGCATTGTCTCTTATTTTATTGCTGCTGCACTGTTCTTGATATGCTTAAATAATATTATTGATGGTTGGTTCTAACTTTAGGCCTGACGAAGGGTAAGATTACTTTCTGATTTTCGTTGGTTCTAATTTTAGGCCTGATGAAGGGTAAGATTACTTTTTGATATTTTTTTAGACTTATTTTCTGCTATTCATTCTTTTAGATGCACTATTGGGTAGCTTAGATGTATTCTAAATGAGGCCATGCAAAAGGCGAACTATTTTCCTCTAAAAAAATGAGCATATTGTGAATGATAAAACATGATGAAAAATAGCAATATGGCAGTACCTCCACTTGGGAATATTCAAGTTCACGCTTTGTCAGAATTCAGAAGCAAAAGGATATTCAAACAGCACACTTAGACCGCAGACAATAGAGAGAAAATAAGTGTGTTTCTTACCAAAAAGAAGAAATGGTCATACCGGGCAAGTAGAGCAGCGTCGGCGCGCCGGAGATGCGCCCGCCGGTGCCTCCGCACAAGAGCGGCGAGAGCCACCTCACGGACTCGCCGTCCTACTGCTGCGCCATATCCCGTACTGCCTCCACGTACTCCTTCGCCCCTTACCTTGCTGCCATCACCGGCACGTCCAACGACGACACCGGCCGCTACCGCGGCGCTCCACCCCCTGAGGCGGACGCGGTCCATCGTGGCAGCGCTATCCTGGCAGTTTCGCGAGGCTACGGGGCCAATGGATGCGCGTCCGCGCGAGCGACGCCACTGGCCACCAAACGCATCGGATTCAATTGTGCGGCCTGGAGTGGAGCGCTGCGCGATCCGACGGACGCCCTTTTTCTGGTGACGTGGCCGCTCGGGGAGGAGAGAATCTCTCCGGCTGTTAAATAGGGTAATTTCTCATCACTGCTTATTGCACACCAACCTGCATCTTGCACTTTGCTGCGAAAAGACTTTTTCTAGAAATTGCAAAGTTTCCCTGAAAGAAAATGTAGTTTGTGTGACTTTCCTTACACCACTTAGCATTCTATGTAAAAATTTCACAGCAGAAAGATGTATATGATTTTCAAGTGCTCTGTATAAACTTTTTATTGAGTCGCAGTTTCACATAAAGAAAACTCTATGATATTGTCGTATCTTAACATTTTTTGTTAACTTATTCCACATGACATGAACCAACATGCTGCGCACGGTGAACAGAGGCTTAAATACTTTGACAAGAGAAGTAAAAGCTTCACTAAAAGAATTACTAACAAAGAGCCCGTAAGAGATCACCAAGGAAAATAGTCAATTACCTGCAATCAATTACTTGTCACAGGATATGGGTGTAGCTGATGTACATCATTCGATCTTCATAACTAAATAGTGGAAACCCCAGTCCCTACTTCATTCTGATCAAGCAACCTTTATTCTTTAAGCAACGCTGCTATAGAACAAAGCCTACTGCACAGTGACGTTGCTTTCCTCAGCAATGGCATATGGGCCACCCTGCTTTGCAACTAGCTATCCTCCTGGAATCTGACATTTCAACTAAGAACATTATGATGTAACACCCCGCCCAACAGTGAGACCATAATGCCATCTACGTCATTCTCACTAAAGATTAAACTATATTTACTAATAATTCCAGCAAGCCATGCATGAAATTAAACCCCACAATGGTTATTGAATAATCCTTGATTTATTGCATTTACTGTTTTTTCAGTTTTGAGTTTGCATGGTCCGTTTCTTTGTTGCATGGCTGCAGTTTTGGTTATTAGCTTTAGTTTGCAGCATTAGTGATTCATAAGTGCTGCCGTTCCTTGCATGTGCATGTGGCAGTACTAGTGGGAGTTTATTGCCATAGTGCGTGTGTGTTTTTCTAATTGCATTGCATTGTATTAACTGTGCGTGTGTGGCTCTCTTGATGAGAATAAAAGGAGAGAAGAGAAACCAGAAAATGCTGTGATGTTTTACAGCACCAAAACAAAATTGTCTCTCGTGTTTGCTTAGCCGTTCTTTGCGTTCCAACCCGAGTGTGTGTGTTTGTCCAGAGGTTCGCGTGGGTAGACTCGACGAGTGGGCTAACAGTTGGTATCAGAGCTTTGTACTCTCCTGCCTGTGAAGATGTCGCGCGACGGTTCGAAGTCTCCATCGCATACCAGGACACACGCCGAGTCGAGGGCGGCATAGCGGCAAAGACGGCATCGTCACAAGATCGGTGGTACCGCCGGTAAGGGAGGGAGCTATGACCCTCCAATGCCCTATGCTCACGGAGAGCAATTACGGGGTGTGGGCGGTGAAGATGAAGATCATCATGCGTGCGCAAGGAGTATGGGCGGCAGTGGAGGGCGAAGAATTGGTCGATGATAGGAAAGACCAGATGGCTCTCGCCGTCATAGTCCAAGCCGTGCTGGAGGCCGTTGTAATGACCATTTCCGAGAAGGAGATGGCAAAGGAGGCCTGGGACGCGCTCAAGGAGATGCACATTGGCGAAGAACGTGTCAAGAAGGCGCACGTTCAAACTCTCAAGAGGGAGTTTGAACGCATCTACATGGGGGACTCGAAGAAAATCACTGAGTTTGCCTTGAAGCTCACTGACGAGGATTAAAACCTCTATGTATTAATTTAATACATAAAAGACCATACGTCTTCATGGTCGTAACCCCTAAGGCTAACGACCTCACTGGTCGTAAGGATTCTAGAGGTTACACGATGGGTACCCTGGTCGGACTAGGCTTCGACCAGGTAGCTGTTCGGAAAAGCTATGAACTGGCACCCTTAAACGTATGACGAATGCAACATGTGCAAAACGTTCCATACCATGCGATGATATACAAGACACCGACAATAAACCACCTTACGGTTAAATTTCTCACAAGCACCTAACCGCAAGGTAGTTAACGCATTGTTAACTACCTTAAACCTCCGACCAGTCGTAACGTTTCATCAGGGACGCCTCCTCCAGGAGTAACTGCCGCCTCTTTAGGAGTTATTTAATGGTGGAACACAGAAGACGAGGGGGACAGATGAGACAATAGCGAACAACAGAAGACACACAAAGCAAGGCAACTCAGAAGCCAAAGCAGTAGCATTCAATACATTCGGTGTAATTAGAGATAGTCCCTAGTCAAGTCTTGTAATCCCAGTTCATATTAATAAAGATCAGCCCCCATTCCTTCTAGGATACTCCACGTCATTTTCCTCTTTTTATTTTCGTAAGATCGGCGACTCGATCGTCGACAGCTGGCGCCGTCCGTGGGGAAGAAGACGTAAGTTTACTGAAGAAACTCTTCGCTCATACAAACCCTCGCCCAAGTTCCTGCAATCGCTAATGCGAATATACCCGGAGTTTGGAATGAGGAGAATTGGTTCGACTTGGCGGACTACGCTGACCTCGATATGGAAGGATGCATTCGTGCCATGGAGGAAAATGGCAGATCTTCCTCCTCCACCGGCTCGCACGTCGCCGACGATAGCGAGATCGACCGGATGGACGAGGATGCGCCACCATTATTGGTGGCGCAATCAGAGGAACCAGCCATTCCGATCAGCTCGGAATGTCAAGGGACCTCTTCAAGCCCGGTCTTTCCGACCGGCAAAACAGGTGAAGAAATTTCAGCACCACCACTCAAAAATCTCTATAACCTCGATGAAATCATGGTTGAAAGATATTCTCCTACGACTTCTGGCAATTCCAGGAGTCAACCGACATCTGGTAACGGTGTCGATGAAGCCTCCACTGGTCGTAGGCCATGTGGAGATGATCCCGCTCAGCATACGATCGGCAGTACGCCGAATCAGGCTGAGGAGACCTTAGGAGGTGCTCATTTCCGACCGCTCTCCGTCGTGGAAACTTCTGGCAGAAGCACTGACAAGCTCTCCATTGGTTACGATGGAAGCTCATCAGAAGATCGGTGCTGGAGGCACGAATTCAACGCGATCGGAGATGAGAACCAAGATACCCTGCATGGCCCTACATTCTCTACCACGCCATCACGTGCTGTTAGAGATGATCCGGGCCATCAGGCACCAACTTTCGGAGTGCACGGAACTGATCGACGTCCATCAGCTAATTCGTTTGGCGTTGCCCCACCTAGTGTAACTGATAGGACAGATCAAATCTGAGGGTCGGGGGAGGGTTCAGGTCTGCGTACACCTACGAAAGCAAGATGAACCCCTGAGACCTTCGATGAATCAGACAAAACTTGCGACGTGTTTAAGATATGTTAAATAATTCTGATCCTACTTTAGCAGGAACTCCAGGTTTTGTACAGCTTGTAGGTCAAGTATCTGAAATTCTTCAACAGACGATGTAGCGCACGGAAGCGTACCGAGAACAAAGGGTTTCAGGGAGTCAAACTATGACTTCATCCCAGCGTTCCTCCCTCAGCAGGGGACAGCATGGTCATGCTCGGGAACAGTCGATACCAAGGCCTCCTCGACGATTCCGATCAAGGGGTCACGAGGGGAGAAGGTTATTTCATGAAGCCACTCCCCCATCACGTCGAGAAGAACCACTGCTTGGACCTGACGATCTTCGACATCGTTTGAATCAAGTAGGCAGTCGAAGGCATCATACCAATGCCTACGACCGGATCGGCACACCGGAGTTCCAGCATTCCAACCTTAGGAACCGGTCTCCGACCGATTACAATCGACCTCCCGAGAAGGCGCCATGAATCAATCACAGTTGTTGTCGAGCCTTCTCTGCGGGGCTCAAAGTGTGCGTTAGCCTAACCGTTCCGACCGCCAATTTGGACAAGTTTAATGGAACTCAAAATCCATTGGAATTTCTCCAAATCTATACTACCGCCATCGTAGGCTCTTTGGAGGCGATGAAAGTGTGATGGCCAACTATCTACCCACCGTGCTCGAAGGGTGCGCCGTGGCCGTGGTTGTTGAACCAACCGGTCGGATCAATCTATACTTGGGAGCAACTATGTGATCTTCTAATTGCAAATTTCTAAGGTACGTACGATCGCCTTGGGAAGGAGGATGATCTCCACCGAATCCGGCAGGGTTCTGATGGGACTTTATGTCAATACATTAAGAGGTTCAGCCAGGTTCGTAATTCTATACCCGATGTCGCAGAGTCATCTGTTATTCAGGCTTTCAAAATAGGTCTGAGAAATCAGCGGTTTACGGAGGACATAGCAATGAACCCTCCAAGAACAACCGTTGAGCTTTTCGACATAGCCGACAAGTATGCCACCGCTAGCGAAGCAATCGAGTGGCGCGAAGCCATTGATCGGAAAGACAAGATTCCTCAGCCCGGTCTGGATAAGCCAGAGAAAAAGAATAAGAAGTCTCTCAAGAAGAAAAAGAACCGCAGGCCCGACGACAAGGAGGTCCTAGCCATTCCTGATAAATTCATGAAGAGTAAGAAGGACTACACCGGTCGGGGCAAGATGAAAGCTTCGACTGAGGGATTCCAGAAAAAAGAAGAAGTGGTGTCCACTTCACCAGCAGGCAGGGCATGATCTGCGCAGCTGTCGAGTCTGGCAAAAGAAACTGGAGGACTACTATGCAGGTGAAGGACCATTTCTCGCAATACAAGAACCCGGAGAAACGAGCTCTAAAAAGGACAAGGATGGCGACGAAGAGATGGAGTACCAGGATCCCCAACACACAGTCAACATGATTTTTGGAGGATCTTCTTCATACGAGTCCAAGCGTCATCTGAAGGCCATGGAGCGGGAGGTCAACCTCGTCGAATCTCCAACTATTATCAAGCAATCGAAGTGGTCGGACATGGTAATTTCCTTCAGCAAAGACGACTACCCCATTCCTTCGACAAAGGCACTTCTCCGGACAGCGCCAAGTCACTACCTGGGTCAGAAAACACTGGCCTACCTGCTCGCAAGGTTCTGGTCGGAGCAAGACTTGATCCTAAATAGGAAGAGTTGCTCGTCTCCTTCCTCCGGGCAAATCAGGACGTATTCGCCTGGCAGGCCTCCGATATGCCCGGGGTCCCCCGGGAGGTGATCGAGCACAGGCTAGCTCTCCAGCCTGATAAGAAACCGATCAAGCAGAAGCTACGGCGTTTTGCACCTGATCGGAAGGAGGCAATCCAGACCGAGATTGACAAGCTTCTCAAGGCTGGATTCATTCGTGAAGTCAACCACCCTTAGTGGCTCGCCAACCCTGTAATGGTTAGGAAGAATAATGGGAAATGGCGAATGTGTATCGACTTTACAGATCTTAATAAAGCTTGTCCAAAGGATAATTTTCCCTTTCCACGCATTGATTAACTGGTAGATTCTACCTCTAGGTGTGAATTACTAAGTTTTCTAGATGCGTATTCAGGGTACCACCAGATTAGTATGTGTAAAGAGGATGAGGAGAAAACTTCCTTCATCACTCCATATGGCACTTATTGTTATGTTAAGATGCATTTGGTCTCAAAAATGCTGGTGCAACTTTTCAAAGGTTGATGCAAAAAACCTTTAGTTCACAAATAGGTCGGAATCTTGAAACTTACGTTGACGATCTGGTCGTAAAGACCACCAACGCTGGCAATCACATCTTCGACTTACAAGAAACTTTCAACAACTTGAGAAGGCATAACCTCAAGTTGAATCCGGAAAAGTGTGTGTTCGGAGTTTCTGCTGAAAAATTGCTCGGTTTCCTAGTCTCGGCTAGAGGTATTGAAGCAAATCCAGTAAAGATAGCAGCCATCGACCAGATGCGTCCTCCGACCACGAAGAAGGAAGTCCAAAAACTAACCGGCTGTATGGCAGCGCTAAGTTGTTTCATAGCAAGGTTAGGGGAAAAAGGGTTACCTTTCTTTAAACTTCTTCGGAAACATGGGAGTTTCGAGTGGACTAGAGAGGCAAACGATGCCTTTGAAGAACTTAAAAAGTACCTTACAAGTGCCCCGGTCTTAGTCTCTCCGAGACCGGGCGAAACACTACTAATGTATGTGGCAAAGAACACCACAAACGATGGCGGTGTCTTCGGTCGTAGAAAGGGATAATATCGAATCGACCGATCTATTACGTAGCGAAGTCTTACATGGACCAAAGGAAAGATACCCACAGTACAAAAGTTGCTCTATGGTCTCCTTATATCTTCAAGGAAGCTAAGGCACTACTTTCGGGCCCACAAAGTGGTCGTCTGATCGGATATCCCTTGGTCAAGTCCTTGAAACAGGAATCATCGGACGAACAGACAAAATGGGCGGTTGAGCTAGGGCGTTTGACCTCCATTTCATTTCACGAACAGCAATAAAGTCCCAGGCAATAGCAGAATTCATTACCGAATGGACAAACCCTGAACCCACCCAAGGGCCCGAGTACGAACACCACGAGGAGTGGACAATGTACTTTGATGGTTCCTTGATGTTAAAAGGATCAGGGGCTGGAGTGATCATGATATCCCCTACTGGCGAACACATCAAGTACGCCATCCAGCTAAATTTTCCTGCCACAAATAATGTGGTAGAATATGAAGGTTTACTGGCAGGACTCCGAGCAGCTCGTTCGCTCGGGATTCGCTGATTACTAGTGAAAGGCGATTCTCAACTAATAGTGAATTAAGTAGGGAAAGAGTATCAATGCTTGAGTACCAAGATGTCATCTTATCTGGCGGAAGTACGGAAACTCGAAAAGCACTTCTTTGGTTTTCAGATCCAACATATTCCTAGAAAGGAAAACTTTCTGGCAGACCAATTGGCGCGAATGGCCTCCACGAGGTCAACCGTCCCGCCCGGAGTTTTTCTCGAGCAACTCGATTCACCCTCGGTAGTCGAGCCTTCCGAGAACATACATGATTCTTTACAGGTTGAACAAACCGATCAAAGAAACATGGATGCTCCACAGGTCGTTGACGGTTGGCGCTGTCGTGATCAAGGTAGAGATTGGATAACATCGATCTACAATTATCTTCAGCATGACAAAATTCCGGAAGATGATGTAGAGGTTGACCGTATAGCACGAAAAGCCAAATCATACACTCTAATCGAACGTACCTTGTACAAACGAGGATCTCATGGAGTGTTGATGAGATGCATATCTCAAACGGATGGCATTAAATTGCTGACCGAAATCCATGAAGGAGTCTGTGGAGCACATCATTCCTATAGAACACTGGTCAGTAAATCCTTCAGGCAAGGATACTTCTAGCCAACTGCCCTTCATGATGCAAATGAACTTGTGACGAAGTGCGTACAATGTCAGTTTCATAGCCGACAAGTACATCAGCCGGCACAAGCCTTACAAACAATTCATCTTTCTTGGCCTTTTGCAACCTGGGGACTGGACATTCTGGGACCTTTCCCAAGAGCATCCGGGGGCTTCGAATTCCTTTTCGTCATGATTGACACGTTTACAAAATGGATCGAGGCCGAGCCAGTTGTTAAAACAACAACTGAGGCCGCAAAGAAATTCCTCATGAAAAATGTGATCACATGATTTGGTGTACCTAGTCGTATAATCAGAAATAATGGCGCCCAGTTCTCTAGCAGTCAATTCCAAGAATTCTGCGATGAACTTGGTGTCAAAGTTCATTTTGCTTCTGCTGCTCATCCGCAGAGTAATGGAGCAGTTGAGCGAGCTAATGGTATCATTATGCAAAGGATCAAACGCCGAGTATTCGACCAGTTAATCAAACGGTCAGGAGCTTGGGCTCAAGAACTCCCGTCTGTATTATGGACCGTTCGAACCACGACCAGTCGTGCGACCGGTGAAGCACCATTCTTTTTGGTTTACGGGACTGAAGCCATGCTTCCTCCAGAACTCAAAATTGGCTCTGCTCGAACTGATCATTTTAACGAAAACGATCAAAATGAACGAAGACTCAACGATATCAATTTCCTTGAAGAACGACGAAACCAGGCTCTTGTACGATCAGCAGTCTACCAACAAGCCATGCGAAGGTACCATAGTCGTAAGGTGCAACCTCGCAGCCTTGCTGTAGGTGATCTGGTTCTCAGAAAAATTCAGAACCAAGCAAATCGCAATAAACTTTCTCCCAAGTGGGAAGGTCCTTACACTGTGGTCGAAGTCACCCGACCAGGTTCCGTACGACTAGCTATGTCTGATGGGCAAGTTTTGTCAAATTCTTGGAACAATGATCAATTGCGTAAGTTCTATGTTTAATTATTGTTTACATTCTTTCAATTTCAATAAATTTATTTATTCATTAAGAAAAGTAACCTTGCTTATATATATACCTATAGGCTGGTCGTTCATGATTATTAATTTAAACTGGTCGGAGAAGACAATTTTCTCTCCAATATCCTTTCCAAGGATCTCTGTTACTCTATAGCAACGACTTCTATGTCATACGCCGTATTGGTCCTAGTCGTGAGCATTTTTCCACGCGCGACAATACTCTTTCCTTAAGGAAATATATGAGTAATCAGAGCATCATACAAATAACTTTCCATACTGAATGATATGCGTAAGATTATGAAGGTTATATTTCATTATTTCAAGATTACGCTCTCTGCTCTTGTCAGCTCTTCGTCGACACACGGAAAGCCTCCTAGTCGAAGTCTCTCCTTTTTCGCACGTGGTCTTGCCCACTGGAAGGAGCTTCCTAGCTACGGTTCTTTTCTTACGATCCTCGCTACCAGTCGGATAGAGAGCTTGAACACATTTCACGAAATATGTTATATGGTTTCAGATCTAAGCATTCCTTCCGACCAGACTTTAGGATAATAGATATAAACAAAGTTCACTTATAATTTGTTGCATTCATTTGTTGCATTTCTTCTTATGTCAAATAACAAGGTCTTTTATCCGACAATGTATAACTTTTGATTGGTATTTCGATCATGACAAACAAAGATCTATAACTAGGCGAAGTCATAAGCTGGTTCCGACCACAATGATTTCCTAGTATTACTACGATCAGTTTTTGACATTATATCGGCACATACCTTCAAAACAATGGTTTTGACTTTCGTTCTCTTTCTTGGCTAACTGCTTGTATAGTAAAGTTCTTCTACTATAAAGCAGTCGGGGGCTAGAAAGTGTGTGAGAATTTTTTTAAAAAAAGAGAGTCAAACAGGATAAACAAAGGCATCGTTAAATGACATAAAAGGTAAGTTTTATACATATTCAATACTTTTACATTTTTTGCAGGAACCTACTCTAGAAATATTCCCAGACTAATTACTGCTTGATGGAGATCCGACCTCCATCTCCTCTACAACTTTATCTCCGAGTGGCTTGAGTTCTTCCATGAACTTGGTCGCCTCCTCAGGTGGGCAGTTGAAGTCATCTTCAACAACTTGGAGATCAATAGAGGGGTCGGAAGCTTTCAGTTTTGCCAAAGCAAAACTAACTCCACTAACAACACTTGTTTTCATGGCCTGGGCATAGTTCTTCCGAGTAGTCTTGAGCAGAGTATTAAGATTCTCTAGAAGTTGACCCAAGTAGTTCATTTTCTCTACTGGATCTCTTAAGGTAGGCAGGCTTGATCCTAATCCCATATCAAAGATCATCTTGTTCAAAAATAAAGTCTTTTCATCTAGGCTTTGAACTAGAGCCGCCTCCTTGTCTTGCTCAAATTTCAGAGTCTTCTCTACTATGCCCAAAGCTTGTTTTTGCTCTGCAAGAGTAAAACATGTGATAAGCACAAAAATAATTGGAGGAAGATAATAAGTCAAGTTTATGACATGTTACCTTCAATTTTCTTGTTAAGTTCTTCCTTGCTGGTCGTCGCTTTGGCGATCGACCGGTCCTTAGCTTTGATTTCTTTTTTAAGCAGAGCTGTCTTGGCTTTCTCAGCCAGGATCTCCTCTGTTATTTTCTCCAGATCTATCGAATACGATAAGTGAGAATAATTAGTAAAGGGTGAAGTATTGAAGAAAGAAAAAGGTTAAGGGGAAAGTCCTACTTTCTAATTCGGAGTGTTTCTGCTCCAAGTCTTTAATCCGCTGGGTCAGTCCTCCGACCACAGCAAAATTCTCGACCATGTGCTGCTCAAGTAGCATTTTTCCTCTTTAAAAAAATTCTCTATAAAAGATTTTTTAGGAGAGACTATGAAACTGGTCGTAGATACTTACCCGGATCGCCAAATCATTATATCCGCCAAATATTGAATCAGGATGCATTTTGATTTGATGATCCGATATTTTTCTCCATGCCTCGTCAAGCTCCTTATCCTCGATGAATCGGGGGTGAAAAGGGAACTTGTCAGGTTGAGGAGAATTACCAACCATGGTTGGAACCTGTTGAGGGCCTTTAGGGGCATCTACCTCCGCAGAAGGAGTTAGAACCACCAATGGTTCCAACTCGACTGTTGGCCCTGATGCCTGCTCAAGTGCTTCTCCGACCACTGTTTCCTCAGAAACTCTGTCCTAGGAATTGGTCTGCTCATGGACCTCTTCAAGTACCTGGTCCTTAGAAGGAGTCTGGTCGGAAACGACCGGAACACCAGAGGACCTTTTCAAAGCAAAGAAGGGAAGTTTAGAAAAAACATCAAATCATCAGGAAATTATTAAAGGTATGTGCTTATACGACCACTTTCATTGTGCATACCTAGTTAATTTCCGAGATTTGACTTTAAAGCGCGGAAAAGTAAAATATGTTCTGTCACCCTTCCTTTTCTTTTCTTCTGATCTTGCCGGTTCCGAACCGGCAGAATTGGCCAAATCCGTTGCATCATCCAACAGAATGTCGGAAGCAATGCCCTCGATCAGCTCATCAAAGATTACGTCCTTGACCATCCGGTGGGCGAGTGGTTTCACTCACCTCCGCACCGCTTGTTCCAAGAATAACTGTGCGGTCACAACGACCGGTCTGGTCTTAGCGGCCTCCGTAGTCGCGCACCGGTGGCCTTCAACCTTCTCCACCTAAACCAATAAATGAATTTTGTTAGGTCATGAAATCTTTTATCGAAACTACATATATATATTCCTATGAAATGTTCTGTTACCTCGGGAGATTCATCTTCTTCCAGTGCATCTGGGCACGAATCGGTCGGAACAATGGTGGGATGTTTAGCCTCACCAGTTTGTGTGATTCGCAACCAGACCAACTACAAAAATAGAGCATGATCAAAAATCTGATCGGAGAATATGTAGGCATGATAAAAAAAAATTTTGTTTACCTTAAGCCTTGTTACTCTCTCTTCAGCAGGAACTATGGCCAAGATCTCGGGGAATCCAGCCTTCTCTCCAGGCTCCCCTACACAGATCAGCCTGATCCATTCTCTAATTTCCTCAGGGGAAAGAGCTTTAAAAGAGAAGGAGAGAAAACAAAACATGAAAAGGTTTAAGGTAGTACATTAATCAAATGAAAATACTGGTCGGAGTTTATCTCAAAGACTTACCACCTCCTGAGATAGCTTCATCACGACCAATGGACCAAATCAAGGAGTGAGTCCGAAGCTTCAGTGGACTAATCTGGCGCTTGGTGAAGTCCCTCACCACGTGCCAAGAGGTCAAGCCCTTGACTCGCAGGTCGTAGATGGCATCCACCCATCGTTCGACCACTCCTATCTTCTCCACGGTCTTTCTCCACTTGGGATTTTCATTTGCTCTCATCCCGGCAAAGTAGAGGCCATCATCCCTCGTAACCGTCATGTAAAACCAGTTCTTCTTCCATAATGACCACGAGGATTTCGAGTACATATGAATGTACTCATTGGCCTTCCCGTCATGAAGGCGCAATGTACATTCTCCAGGAGTATCCGTGGTTTTCCCCATCACCATTCGGTAGAAATACCTAAAGAGCCTCAAACTCAGAGGCACTCCTAGCTATGCTTCACACAAATGTGTGAAGATGTTGATGTTGGCGATGGAATTTGGAGCCAAATTCACCAATTCCACCCCGTAGAACTCAAGAACACGAAGGAGGAATTTGTGTACCGGCAACCTCAGCCCACATTTGATGTAGGCGAGGAAAACAGGGATTTCCCCATCTTCGCGGCTTGAAAAATGCTCTCCAAACGCCGGTCTCCATCTGATCAAATTCTTGTCTAGGAGCATCCCAACCTTCTCCAACGCCTCAAGCTTTTTCTTGCTCAATTCCGAAGGCAACCACTTTATGATTTGCTCCGACATGATGAAAATCCTCAAGGATGAGTAATGTTCGTAGGAGATTTTGTGGTCGGAAGAACAAGAGAAGAGGGCTAAAGATTTTTTCTTAGCAAAGGAGATCAGAAAGGGGATCTGGAAGCATAAAGAATCCAAAAAGTCTAGCGATGGGGATTTTATAGCCTCAGATCTTTAAATTACGATCAGAGGTTATCCATAAAAGTCTGAACGGCAAAAAGCTTCTTTTTGCCCAACGGACAGAGGAACTCTTCAGTTCCCAAGGCAAGTTCTCAACTTTAAAATGAACACAAATCTCCTCAAATGTCACGGCATTAAATGGGGGCCTGCCCGATACAGTTTCATTAGAAGAAAGTGTTCACACGACCTGTTCATTTAAAGTTCGGGGGCTAGCTGACGAGGATTAAAACCTCTATGTATTAATTTAATACATAAAAGACCATACGTCTTCATGGTCGTAACCCCTAAGGCTAACAACCTCACTGGTCGTAAGGATTCCAGAGGTTACACGATGGGTACCCTGGTCGGACTAGGCTTCGACCAGGTAGCTGTTCGGAAAAGCTATGAACTGGCACCCTTAACCGTATGACGAATGGAACATGTGCAAAACGTTCCATACCATGCGATGATATACAAGACACTGACAATAAAACCACCTTACGGTTAAGTTTCTCACAAGCACCTAACCGCAAGGTAGTTAACGCATTGTTAACTACCTTAAACCTTCGACCAGTCGTAACGTTTCATCAGGGACGCCTTCTCCAGGAGTAACTGCCGCCTCTTCGGGAGTTATTTAATGGTGGAACGCAGAAGACGAGGGGGACAGATGAGACAATAGCGAACAACAGAAGACACACAAAGCAAGGCAACTCAGAAGCCAAAGCAGTAGCATTCAATACATTCGGTGTAATTGGAGATAGTCCCTAGTCAAGTCTTGTAATCCCAGTTCATATTAGTAAAGAGCAACCCCCATTCCCTTCCAGGATACTCCACGTCATTTTTCTCTTTTTATTTTCGTAAGATCGGCGACTCGATCGTCGACACTCCCCACCATGGTCAACGAGATATGTGCTCTCGGTACCAAGGTGGAGGAGAGCGTTGTCGTGGAGAAGCTCCTACGCTCCGTCCCTGACAAATTCCTACCGATTGTCGGCACCATTGAACAATGTGGTGATGTATCGGCGATGTCAGTGATGGAGGTCATCGGACGCTTGCGAGCGTACGAGGAGAGCTTGAAGGGGCGGCGACGCGACAAGGAAGAAGGAGAGCACCTGCTACTCACGTGTGCTGAGTGGGAGGCCAAAGCCACCGAAGAAAAGAGGAGCGGCGAGGACTCCGACAGTGGCACAAAGAAGAATGGCGGGCGCGGCGATGGTCGTGGTCGTGGCCAAGACGGCGACAAGAAGAAGCACTGCGGTAAGTTTGACAAATTGAAGATCAAGTGCTTCAATTGTCGGGAGTTTGGCCATTTCGCGTACGAGTGTGATGAGCCGAAGAAAGGACGGGTGTATCTCACCAACGTCCAAGAGGACGATGAGCCGACTCTCCTAATGGCTGTGGCATGCGAGCATGCTGCGGATGTCATCATGCTAAAGGAGGAGGAAGAGGAGGAGGAGTGGCTCGCATGCGCCAAGAAGAGGGACCAAGGCAGCGACTCCTCCAACGGTGACAACGATAGCGGTGGTGACAACCACCGCGTGCCGAAGCGTACCGAGTAGGCCCACCTGACGC
Source organism: Phyllostachys edulis (assembly GCA_036346405.1). NCBI lineage: Eukaryota > Viridiplantae > Streptophyta > Magnoliopsida > Poales > Poaceae > Phyllostachys > Phyllostachys edulis. Next base: position 22,401,996 of record CM070566.1, read on the forward strand.
AAGCCGATGACGACGAGCCTACGCTTCTCATGGCGCAGGTGTGCGCACTCATGGAGGCATCCGTAGGTGTGGGAACTAACATGGTGCTCAACGAGGTGCACGCACAGGTGCATCTAGGGCGCGAGGAGGATGCCCACGACGATGCGTGGTACCTGGACACCGGCGCCAGCAATCACATGTCCGGGTGCCAGGCAAGCTTCGCGGAGATGGACGAGGGTGTCACTGGCTCTGTCAAGTTCGGTGACGGCTCGGTGGTGGAAATATGCGGGCGTGGCACCATCCCGTTCACTTGTCAGAACGGGGAGCACCTGGCGCTTACGGGGGTGTACTATATCCCACGACTATGTAGCAACATAGTGAGCCTCGGGCAGCCCGATGAGAATGGCTACCAGACACTCATCCAGGATGGCGTGCTCACGATCCGTGACCGGCAGTGTCGCATATTTGTTCGGGTAAACCACACTCGCAATCGGCTCTATGTGCTTACTCTTAGCATTGCACAACGCGCGGCGACGCGGCGGAGTGCGGGCGCATGGCACGCACGACATGAGGGGCAGCCGCGGCGCACAGGCGCACGTAGGCGCAAGGCGTGGCAGTTGCACAAATGCGTGGCACGACGTCAGGCTGGTGGCCAGCGGGGCGACAGGTGGCGCGGGTGTGGCGTGGAGGGCGCGACGAGCTACGCACAAGGATCGGCATCGTCAAGAAAGTGCATCAAGGATTAGGTGGTGTTTGTTGAATAATCCTTGATTTATTGCATTCTTGTTTTTTCGGTTTTGAGTTTGCATGGTCCGCTTTTTGTTGCATGGCTGCGCTTTTGGTTATTAGCTTTAGTTTGCGGCATTAGTGAATCATAAGTCTTTGCCGTTCCTTGCATGTGCATGTGGCAAGATTAGTGGGAGTTTATTGCCATAGTGCGTGTGTGTGTTTTCTAATTGCATTGCATTGTATTAATCAGGCGTGTGTGGCTCTCTTGATGAGAATAAAAGGAGAGAAGAGAATCCAGAAAATGCTATGATGTTTTACAGCACCAAAACAAAATTGTCTCTCGTGTTTGCTTAGTCGTTCTTTGCGTTCCAACCCGAGTGTGTGTGTTTGTCCAGAGGTTCGCGTGAGTAGACTCGACGAGCGGGCTAACAATGGTCACCTGTCAACAAACATAACAATATAAGTGTATTAAGGATTAACTTTCACAACTTAGAACCACGCGCCCAAGAAGGCCCAGGTCACCCGTGCCTGAGAAACGCTCTAGTCACACGTGCCCAAGAAACGCCCGGAACCATACTCCTGGGAGCATTGGTTAGCAACAAAATAATATAAACAAATATATATTAAATAAACCAAAGTTTCAATCATTAAACTAATGATAACCCAAACCACTATTCAATTCTGAAGGAAAGTATTATGTATCTATCTTTAGTGAAAGCAAGCTAAGTAAATATGTTTGTGTGGATGATTACATGTGATGCACACACTACTACAAAAAGGCTAATACTAGACGCCCCACCACAGACGGTTGACCAAAACCGTCTGTATTATATGCAATCACATACGGTTTTGATTTAGAGACCGTCTGTGTTACTAGCAGCGCTAAAAACCGTCTGTGAAGAGGTAATATCACAGACGGTTCATAATGAAAACCGTTTGTGAAGTATCACAGACGGTTCTTAACAATAATTGTCTGTGATAATTATACATATCACAGACGGTTTTCAACAAACAATCATCTGTAATACTTCACAGACGGTTCTTAACAATAACCGTTTGTGATATTACTACATATCACAGACGTTTTTCTTTGTTAAAAACTGTCTGTGATAGTTAACTCATCATAGATGGTGCGCCATTTTGCTCGCTTACTAATCATCCGGTGCAGTAGTGTATTGTAACAGCCCAAAGTTCTGTTACCATTTTAAATTAATTAAAGTTATTATTTTATTGGTTTTTCTGAAATTTGAAAGAGTTTTATTGCTTTATTTGAATTTCTGAAGTTTTAAAAGTCAAAAATAAAATTTATCAAAGTTTTTGAAGTTTTATTTGAGTTCAAATTGAAAAATAAAAATTAAATTAATTTATAGAATTTTTCTGGAATTTATTTTATTTTTTAATTTCCCGGTTTTTCTTTCCTTCTATTTCTTTTTCTCTCTCCTTCTTCTTGCCTTGTGCGTGCATGTGCATGCCTTGTACGTGCTTGAGCATGTTGTTCGGACCATGCATGCAGCATGTTCGGACCGTGTGTGTCGGCCAAGGAAAGTACAAATAAAATTAGTATTTTATTTATTTCTTTACTGCTTATCTCTCTCCTCCATCTTTTTCTTCACGTGGCTTTCTTCTTCCCGAGTTCTTTTCTACTCGTTGTCTTCCCGTGAGCTTCATGGCTGCCTAGCCCGTGCGTTTCTTTCCCCTTGCCAACCCGGCCGTGCCTACCCTTTTGCCGTGCCGCCCCGGGCCCCGACCATCGCTGCTCGGCAAATACCGTCACCGTGCCCAACCCGAAGCGTAGTCAGGCATACTACCAAGCATCGCCGTGGCCGCTTCTCACCCTTTCTTCCTTTTCTTCGCGCACGACGCACCAAATTCAATTCCGTTTGAGGCGTTACGATCTCCTCTTCATTGCCCACATCATGCCTCCATCAATTGGCCGCCACATTCAACGCACGAAATTAATTTTGCCAGTTTCCGTTGTTTTTTTTTCTTTGCATCCGAAACTGCCTCTTTATTCCCCGGGCGTTTCCGTCGACTCAGGTGTCTCCTCCTCAGTATAAAGAGAGCACAGCGTGTCCCTCGCTCTCCTTACCAATTCGCCTCAAACCCCGCCCCCTAGCTCCCTTTCGTTTGCACGAATTTCGTCGATGACCGTGCTTCGTCGAAACTCCTTCTACAACAAACTGCGTCTCCACCAAAGGTCTTCTCCCCGAGCCACCACCACCATAAGGTTCGCTTCGTCATGTGCTACATCATGATTCCCTCGCCTTCGCCGAAACATCGCCGGGGAGCCGCGCTGCCGTGAGGCCTTGCGCTGCCGTCGCTCTGTGACGCCGCCGCCGCCTCTAGTGTCGCCGGCAGTGAATCTCCGCCACTCTCGTCACCACCACCGGCATCGCGACGTCGTCCTCTACACGGTGCTCTCCTTCCCCGCTGTCGCCGTCGCCGGAGCATCGCCCGCCCCGTGCATCACCGTGCGGCTCCATGGTCGCCGCCGCCACCACTGACCACCCCTCGCCGCGCCGCCACCTCCTACGGCCTCATTGCAAGGTGAGCAATCCATTTATGCCATTCGCCCCATCCTCCCTTTCTTTCACCGTCGGCCACCCATTTTCCTCCATGGCCAGTAGCTCACATGCTTCTTTTCGTCACCGAAAGAAGAAAGTGAATAGTACCAATTTTCTAGTCATTGCTTCCTTTTGTTCATACAAATTTTATTCATTCTAAAATTCGTTCTCACACATGCACCCACCTAGAGTCTAGCATGAACACGTTACAAGATATTTGATCTTTAACTAAGACTATCTCTAAATCTGATGCACGCGCATCTTGGATTGGTGGGGTCGGATTACAGGTGACCCCAGCCTAAATCACTTAGAGAAAGGAAATCATGTGGAGTAAAAATAGGGGCAATCAAATAACTGCATCCAGGCAGATTGGAGGCGTAGGATCATGCAATCCAGCAAGCAATTGCTTCCCATTTTCTAGCGCATGCAGATCTCCCATTCTAATCTCTAGCACTTGCATGGCATTGATTTCTTTTCTCTAAGCCATGCAACAAAATAGGATTCCTTTCTCCTCTTAATTTCTTGGACTCCATGCATGTATTTTATCTCGCGCACACACGCATGCATGCATGCATTCATCTCCTGGTTCCATGCAAAAATCTGCATGCAACCGAATAATTGATTCCGGCCTCCTGTCCCTTTCTTTGTATCGCACCGAAATTAATACTTCCTTTTTCTTGGCCACGCCATGCATGCATTCCATGCGATTGCATGTATACACCTGAGCCGCCCTTCCTTGCTTTCCATGCATGCAGTTGCATGCGTCTCATACGCTACGCGATTGTCTAAATTGTTTTGACCAACCTGTGCACACGGGCAGGTTTGGTATCCGCACGTATAGCCTCTACGCTCTCGAGTCACCTTCCCATGCATAGTATGGTTTCTTGGGCCGCATCACCCTCCTTGTCATGCCCTCAATACTTTAGCCCTTCCATGTTCTCAGAAAACCGAAACAGCCAATTCCGCATGAATAGTACAATTTTCGGAATTTTATTATTTCATGTGATTTGCAACCTTCCGGAATTTCGTTCTCCCTCATACGAACTCCGATTCCTTCGATTCAACTTCCTAAATTCATAAAAAGCAGATACCTTCCTAGTAGTATTTATTTTATAATTTTATTTTGTTTTTATTTGGATTTTATTTGATTGTTATTTGAATTCGGATCGTTTACGCGTATAGATTACGACGACTTCGGACGACCAGATTTCAACGCCGTTTGAGAATAATCCATCAAGCAAGGCAAGTTACATTCTTGACCATATTTGCACCCAGTATTTAAAATTATTTAAATTTTGTTTTAAATTATTATTGCATGCGTATTTATATTCAAGTAATTTAAATTCCTGTTTTAAGCTTTATAGTTATTCCCAATGCCTTTTTATGTCCAATTATTGTCAAGAGAGGTGGTATGGAGACTATTATCGAATGCATATATATTTTGGAGTTTGGATAATAAAAGAAGATTGTGAATGGATGTGTGAAGATAGAGGAAAATTGTTAATAGATAATGAATGATTACAGAAATAGGTGATTATTGGTATTGGATTATGGAAATAGATTATTATTAAGGATTGGATTGTGGTATTATTAGAGTTATATGATTGTTGGATATTAGATGTCAATCATAGATATAGATTATCATTGGATTATTGGATATTGGAATAAATGATGTTGGATTATTAGAAATACATGATTATTATGGTTGTATTGTAGAAATAAATGATTATTGGATACCGGATTTTAGAGGTAGATTGTTGTTGATGTTGGATTAATAAAGATTGGATGATAGATAGATACTATAGTCAAATCTTGAATTGTTGATATTGGATTCTAGAAATAGATTGTCATTGGATATCGATTATCTAAAATTTGATTATAGGATTACATAGTCATTGGATTGATAGATATCGGATTATAAAATTTGAGTATAGTTAAATATTTGGATCAATTGAAGTTGGATCATTGAAATAGACTTATACGGTGTAGATTGGACTAATGAATTTTGGATTGTCAAGGTTGGATTATCACAATCTTGATGGATTACATCTTGATCTCGTTCTTGACAAGTCTTGGACATTTAACCCTCACCTAGATAAAATCTAGTTGATACAATAGTATGAACTAGAACATTTTGAGAAAGATTATGCTTAGCAATGCTTAGACCCAAAAATGTTTGATTTGGGAAACTTTCAGCCAAAAATCAAATATTGTTTAAGAATCTGTGGCATTGGTTTGTCATGGAAGTTTTGTCGTAAATGAATTTGAGAAAAATAAAATAAAATTATGGTTTGTACTTGGGCGAAATGGTTGTTTGGATGGTGCATGTTGATGTACGGGATCGAGTCATTTCCATGATCGAGGCCCATGGGTTTTGTGGAAAGTCGCCCAAGTCAATTGAGGACCACCTCTGGCGCCTTTGCTATGCCTATAATGGGCTATGCCTCACCGTGCAACCACATGTCCTCGTAATGGGGTGTAGGACCAGCTAATTAATTTGTAAAGTTCCATCGCGGTTGACCTGTTTATGCGTGGGCGGTCTTTCATGGCCATTTCTTTTGACAAAGTCTTTTATGACTATTGTTCCCACCGGCGCAAGAGGGGCTAGGAACTCTGGATTTCTATTCCAAAGGGGGCGAAACCTTAGCGAGGGAAATCATGTGGAATGGCGCATTGTAAAGGCCTTGGCACGTGCTCTAGACTGCTTACCTAAGGTAGTGAGCGGTGGTATCGACGGATGCCAAGCAAACTAGAGAATTCGTGTCATGTGGGTAAAGTGTACAACCTCTGCAGAGTGTAAAACTATTCAATAGCAGCGTCATGATCATGGACATGCTAGCAAAGCCACTCAAAGTTAGACTTGGATTTTGATTTCAAAAGACTTTATCAACTGGTTTATTTAAATGGGAATTGGGCGGGAAGCCATGTGATAGGAGGGTATCCTTCACCATTCATGTGTGAATGTTATCTGACTATAAAATTGATTTAGAAAATGAATTTTAGTTATTGTGTAAACTGCTTTGGAACTTAGTACAAGTATTTAAAGAAATTGCTGATTTATGCAAATGTAACCAATAAGCCATCCTTTGTTACATCCATGTATGCATGTCATTCTGTTATTTGATCGTGTAACTTGCGAGCACGGTAGTTGTGCTCATACTTGCTTAATTGCAAACAAATTTCAGAGGAGAAGGACTGCATCATCGGTGTGGATCTCGACGACTAGGCCGTTTCCCCAGTCGATTGCCTGTGGCAGATTAACTGGACTCTATTACATCTTCTTCGTCTTCCGCTGTGTTTTTATTGTTGGCTTGTAAGCCCCTGTTGTAATAAACTCTGTTGATTATTAATAAAGTTATGCGATTTATGGATGTTACCATATTTGTTTAACTGTGTGAACTAGCTACTGATCATGGGACTAGTTCAGAAGTGCACAGAGGATTTGGGACGTTAATCCCGGGTCTTACAAAGTGGTATCAGAGCCATATCGACTGTAGGTCGTGACCTAGTTAGAATGGCCGTTAGTTGAAAAGTTTCAAAACTTATTTTATAACAAGAAAAAGAATAAATTGTTCTCTCCTCATCTTGGTCATCTGTCTATAGCTTCCTTATAGCAATTCTTTCTTACCTAATTCTCTCTTCACCATTTTATAATGTTAAATGGATCTTCTTTTCCTCAGAATTTCTATAGATGGTCAACACGTGCTTAACCCTTACGTTGAAGTCTGCTAGACATGAAGCTTCCAAGAGGGCATCGTCATCAAGGATCATCGAAGACCGTGAATCGAAGATTGTTTTGTCAGCCAAACCATATAGTCTCAGTTTACCAAGACTCATTCTGTGTATTGAGTCGTTTGACCATATTTTGATTTTCAATCGATAGAACGTTGTTTAAAGCTAATAAGTTTTCTTGAAGCTTTTGAGTTGGTTCTTTTGTTTGGGAGTGTTGTTTTGCTCTATCCCCTTAGTCATTCTTATTTGTCTCTTCCCTATCCTTTGTCCCCTTCCCTAAAAACTCTGGAATAACCAACAGATGGTGAACACTCGTCACTCGGGAAGTGGAACCAACCAAGACAACAATATCCCAGGAAATGCCAGTAATGAAGCCAACCAACCACTGACGGCAGAAACCCTTCGGAATTTGAATCAATTTTTCGTCACCCAGGCTCAGCTAATGCAGCAGATAATGCAACAAATGAACAACAACAATGTTTTCTCAACCATTGCTCCTACAACACAAGAACGACGTTATTGCACCAAGTGTTCCAAAAGGAAGATGGTGGATCAAGGGCAACATGATGCAAGAAACTTCAACGCTCGTGTGATTCAATCTCAACCCAACCATGTACCAACAATGACCGCACTCAAGACTTGGGATCAACACCACTTCCACCAACGCAGATATCCCTCGACAACAAGGGAGGACAATCTCAGCAGAACAAAACATCAAGGGCAGGGATACAATGCTTCAATTGTCAAGATATGGGACATTATGCCAATAAATGCCCAAAGAAGCAGCAGGCAACAAATCCAACCAACTCTGAAGTTCCAAGAATCAACACCATGCAAGCAAACAAGAAGCCTGAACAATGTCACAGCTCAGGTCCCGTCAGATGAAGAGTGGAATGTAGACGACGATAACTCCAGTTGAAAACCTTGTATTCCCAGCTTTCTTTCTACCCTCTCCGAATCTCGGGGACGAGATTCCTTTTAAGAGGGGTAGTTTGTAACAGCCCAAAGTTCTGTTACCATTTTAAATTAATTAAAGTTATTATTTTATTGGTTTTTCTGAAATTTGAAAGAGTTTTATTGCTTTATTTGAATTTCTGAAGTTTTAAAAGTCAAAAATAAAATTTATCAAAGTTTTTGAAGTTTTATTTGAGTTCAAATTGAAAAATAAAAATTAAATTAATTTATAGAATTTTTCTGGAATTTATTTTATTTTTTAATTTCCCGGTTTTTCTTTCCTTCTATTTCTTTTTCTGTCTCCTTCTTCTTGCCTTGTGCGTGCATGTGCATGCCTTGTACGTGCTTGAGCATGTTGTTCGGACCATGCATGCAGCATGTTCGGACCGTGTGTGTCGGCCAAGGAAAGTACAAATAAAATTAGTATTTTATTTATTTCTTTACTGCTTATCTCTCTCCTCCATCTTTTTCTTCACGTGGCTTTCTTCTTCCCGAGTTCTTTTCTACTCGTTGTCTTCCCGTGAGCTTCATGGCTGCCTAGCCCGTGCGTTTCTTTCCCCTTGCCAACCCGGCCGTGCCTACCCTTTTGCCGTGCCGCCGGGCCCCCGACCTTCGCTGCTCGGCAAATACCGTCACCGTGCCCAACCCGAAGCGTAGCCTGCATACTCACATCGCTGTGGCCGCTTCTCACCCTTTCTTCCTTTTCTTCGCGCACGACGCACCAAATTCAATTCCGTTTGAGGCGTTACGATCTCCTCTTCATTGCCCACATCATGCCTCCATCAATTGGCCGCCACATTCAACGCACGAAATTAATTTTGCGGTTTCGTTGTTTTTTTTTTTGCATCCAAATCGCCTCTTTATTCCCGGCGTTTCACGACTCAGTGTCTCCTCCTCAGTATAAAGAGAGCACAGCGTGTCCCTCGCTCTCCTTACCAATTCGCCTCAAACCCGGCCCCCTAGCTCCCTTTCGTTTGCACGAATTTCGTCGATGACCGTGCTTCGTCGAAACTCCTTCTACAACAAACTGCGTCTCCACCAAAGGTCTTCTCCCCGAGCCACCACCACCATAAGGTTCGCTTCGTCATGTGCTACATCATGATTCCCTCGCCTTCGCCGAAACATCGCCGGGGAGCCGCGCTGCCGTGAGGCCTTATTCTTGCGCTGTCGCTTCTGTGGACCGCCGCCGCCTCTAGTGTCGCCGGCGGTGAATCTCCGCCACTCGCCACCACCACCGCATCGCGACGTCGTCCTCTACACGGTGCTCTCCTTCCCCGCTGTCGCCGTCGCCGGAGCATCGCCCGCCCCGTGCATCACCGTGCGGCTCCATGGTCGCCGCCGCCACCACTGACCACCCCTCGCCGCGCCGCCACCTCCTACGGCCTCATTGCAAGGTGAGCAATCCATTTATGCCATTCGCCGGCCATCCCTCCCTTTCTTTCACCGTCGGCCACCCATTTTCCTCCATGGCCGTAGCTCCTGTGCTTGCTGTCGGCTGAAAGAAGAAAGTGAATAGTACCAATTTTCTAGTCATTGCTTCCTTTTGTTCATACAAATTTTATTCATTCTAAAATTCGTTCTCACACATGCACCCACCTAGAGTCTAGCATGAACACGTTACAAGATATTTGATCTTTAACTAAGACTATCTCTAAATCCTGGTACGCGCCATCTTGGATTGGTGGGGTCGGATTACAGGTGACCCCAGCCTAAATCACTTAGAGAAAGGAAATCATGTGGAGTAAAAATAGGGCAATCAAATAACGCATCCAGCAGATTGGAGGCGAGGATCATGCAATCCAAAGAGCAATTGCTTCCCATTTTCTAGCGCATGCAGATCTCCCATTCTAATCTCTAGCACTTGCATGGCATTGATTTCTTTTCTCTAAGCCATGCAACAAAATAGGATTCCTTTCTCCTCTTAATTTCTTGGACTCCATGCATGTATTTTATCTCAGACACACGCATGCATGCATGCATTCATCTCCGGTTCCATGCAAAAATCATGCATGCAACCAATAATTGATTCCGCCTCTGTCCCTTTCTTTGTATCGCACCAAATTAATACTTCCTTTTTCTTGGCCACGCCATGCATGCATTCCATGCGATTGCATGTATACACCGAGCCGCCCTTCCTTGCTTTCCATGCATGCGATTGCATCGTCTCTATACGCTACGCGATTGTCTAAATTGTTTTGACCAACTCAGTGCACACGGCAGTTTGGTATCCGCACGATAGCCTCTACGCCTCGAGTCACCTTCCCATGCATAGTATGGTTTCTTGGGCAGATCACCCTCCTTGTCATGCCCTCAATACTTTAGCCCTTCCATGTTCTCGAGAAAACCGAAACAGCCAATTCCGCATGAATAGTACAATTTTCGGAATTTTATTATTTCATGTGATTTGCAACCTTCCGAATTTCGTTCTCCTCATCTGAACTCCGATTCCTTCGATTCAACTTCCTAAATTCATAAAAAGCAGATACCTTCCTAGTAGTATTTATTTTATAATTTTATTTTGTTTTATTTGGATTTTATTTGATTGTTATTTGAATTCGGATCGCTTACGCCAGATAGATTACTTACGACTTGGACGACCAGATTTCAACGCCGCTTTGAGAATAATCCATCAAGCAAGGCAAGTTACATTCTTGACCATATTTGCACCCAGTATTTAAAATTATTTAAATTTTGTTTTAAATTATTATTGCATGCGTATTTATATTCAAGTAATTTAAATTCTGTTTTAAGCTTTATAGTTATTCCCAATGCCTTTTTATGTCCAATTATTGTCAAGAGAGGTGGTATGGAGACTATTATCGAATGCATATATATTTTGGAGTTTGGATAATAAAAGAAGATTGTGAATGGATGTGTGAAGATAGAGGAAAATTGTTAATAGATAATGAATGATTACGTAAATAGGTGATTATTGGTATTGGATTATGGAAATAGATTATTATTAAGGATTGGATTGTGGTATTATTAGAGTTATATGATTGTTGGATATTAGATGTCAATCATAGATATAGATTATCATTGGATTATTGGATATTGGAATAAATGATGTTGGATTATTAGAAATACATGATTATTATGGTTGTATTGTAGAAATAAATGATTATTGGATACCGGATTTTAGAGGTAGATTGTTGTTGATGTTGGATTAATAAAGATTGGATGATAGATAGATACTATAGTCAAATACTGAATTGTTGATATTGGATTCTAGAAATAGATTGTCATTGGATATCAGATTATCTAAAAATTTGATTATAGGATTACATAGTCATTGGATTGATAGATATCGGATTATAAAATTTGAGTATAGTTAAATATTTGGATCAATTGAAGTTGGATCATTGAAATAGACTTATACGGTGTAGATTGGACTAATGAATTTTGGATTGTCAAGGTTGGATTATCACAATGCTGATGGATTACATATCGATCTCGTTCTTGACAAGTCTTGGACATTTAACCCTCACCTAGATAAAATCTAGTTGATACAATAGTATGAACTAGAACATTTTGAGAAAGATTATGCTTAGCAATGCTTAGACCCAAAAATGTTTGATTTGGGAAACTTTCAGCCAAAAATCAAATATTGTTTAAGAATCTGTGGCATTGGTTTGTCATGGAAGTTTTGTCGTAAATGAATTTGAGAAAAATAAAATAAAACTATGGTTTGTACTTGGGCGAAATGGTTGTTTGGATGGTGCATGTTGATGTACGGGATCGAGTCATTTCCATGATCGAGGCCCATGGGTTTTGTGGAAAGTCGCCCAAGTCAATTGAGGACCGGCCTCTGAGCGTTCCTTTGCTATGCCTATAATGGGCTATGCCTCACCGTGCAACCACATGTCCTCAGAATGGGGTGTAGGACCTGGCTAATTAATTTGTAAAGTTCCATCGCGGTTGACCCTGTTTGTACGTGGGCGGTCTTTCATGGCCATTTCTTTTGACAAAGTCTTTTATGACTATTGTTCCCACTGGCGCAAGAGGGGCTAGGAACTCATGATTTCTATTCCAAAGGGGCTAAACCTTAGCGAGGGAAATCGGTGGAATGGCGCATTGTAAAGGCCTTGCACGTGCTCTAGACCGCTTACCTAAGGTAGTGAGCGGTGGTATCGACGGATGCCAAGCAAACTAGAGAATTCGTGTCATGTGGGTAAAGTGTACAACCTCTGCAGAGTGTAAAACTATTGAATAGCGCGTCATGATCATGGACATGCTAGCAAAGCCACTCAAAGTTAGACTTGGATTTTGATTTCAAAAGACTTTATCAACTGGTTTATTTAAATGGGAATTGGGCGGGAAGCCATGTGATAGGAGGGTATCCTTCACCATTCATGTGTGAATGTTATCTGACTATAAAATTGATTTAGAAAATGAATTTTAGTTATTGTGTAAACTGCTTTGGAACTTAGTACAAGTATTTAAAGAAATTGCTGATTTATGCAAATGTAACCAATAAGCCATCCTTTGTTACATCCATGTATGCATGTCATTCTGTTATTTGACGGGTGTAACTTGCGAGCACGGTAGTTGTGCTCATACTTGCTTAATTGCAAACAAATTTCAGAGGAGAAGGACTGCATCATCGGTGTGGATCTCGACGACTAGGCCGCTTCCCCAGTCGATTGCTCGTGGCGCATTAATCGGACTCTACTACATCTTCTTCGTCTTCCATTGTGTTTTTATTGTTGGCTTGTAAGCCCCTGTTGTAATAAACTCTGTTGATTATTAATAAAGTTATGCGATTTATGGATGTTACCATATTTGTTTAACTGTGTGAACTAGCTACTGATCATGGGACTAGTTCAGAAGTGCACAGAGGATTTGGGACGTTAATCCCGGGTCTTACAAAGTGGTATCAGAGCCATATCGACTGTAGGTCGTGACCTAGTTAGAATGGCCGTTAGTTGAAAAGTTTCAAAACTTATTTTATAACAAGAAAAAGAATAAATTGTTCTCTCCTCATCTTGGTCATCTGTCTATAGCTTCCTTATAGCAATTCTTTCTTACCTAATTCTCTCTTCACCATTTTATAATGTTAAATGGATCTTCTTTTCCCTGTAAATTTCTATAGATGGTCAACACGTGCTTAACCCTTACGTTGAAGTCGCTAGACATGAAGCTTCCAAGAGGCATCGTCATCAAGGATCATCGAAGACCGTGAATCAAGATTGTTTTGTCAGCCAAACCATATAGTCTCAGTTTACCAAGACTCATTCTGTGTATTGAGTCGTTTGACCATATTTCGATTTTCAATCGATAGAACGTTGTTTAAAGCTAATAAGTTTTCTTGAAGCTTTTGAGTTGGTTCTTTTGTTTGGGAGTGTTGTTTTGCTCTATCCCCTTAGTCATTCTTATTTGTCTCTTCCTATCCTTTGTCCCTTCCTAAAAACTCGAATAACCAACAGATGGTGAACACTCGTCACTCGGAAGTGGAACCAACCAAGACAACAATATCCCAGGAAATGCCAGTAATGAAGCCAACCAACCACTGACGGCAGAAACCCTTCGGAATTTGAATCAATTTTTCGTCACCCAGGCTCAGCTAATGCAGCAGATAATGCAACAAATGAACAACAACAATGTTTTCTCAACCATTGCTCCTACAACACAAGAACGACGTTATTGCACCAAGTGTTCCAAAAGGAAGATGGTGGATCAAGGGCAACATGATGCAAGAAACTTCAACGCTCGTGTGATTCAATCTCAACCCAACCATGTACCAACAATGACCGCACTCAAGACTTCAGGATCAACACCACTTCCACCAACGCAGATATCCCTCGACAACAAGGGAGGACAATCTCAAAGAGAACAAAACATCAAGGGCGGGGATACAATGCTTCAATTGTCAAGATATGGGACATTATGCCAATAAATGCCCAAAGAAGCAGCAGGCAACAAATCCAACCAACTCTGAAGTTCCAAGAATCAACACCATGCAAGCAAACAAGAAGCCTGAACAATGTCACAGCTCAGGTCCCGTCAGATGAAGAGTGGAATGTAGACGACGATAACTCCAGTTGAAAACCTTGTATTCCCAGCTTTCTTTCTACCCTCTCCGAATCTCGGGGACGAGATTCCTTTTAAGAGGGGTAGTTTGTAACAACCAAAGTTCATACCATTTTAAATTAATTAAAGTTATTATTTTATTGGTTTTTCTGAAATTTGAAAGAGTTTTATTGCTTTATTTGAATTTCGAAGTTTTAAAAGTCAAAAATAAAATTTATCAAAGTTTTTGAAGTTTTATTTGAGTTCAAATTGAAAAATAAAAATTAAATTAATTTATAGAATTTTTCTGGAATTTATTTTATTTTTTAATTTCCCGGTTTTTCTTTCCTTCTATTTCTTTTTCTCTCTCCTTCTTCTTGCCTTGTGCGTGCATGTGCATGCCTTGTACGTGCTTGAGCATGTTGTTCGGACCATGCATGCAGCATGTTTGGACCGTGTGTGTCGGCCAAGGAAAGTACAAATAAAATTAGTATTTTATTTATTTCTTTACTGCTTATCTCTCTCCTCCATCTTTTTCTTCACGTGGCTTTCTTCTTCCCGAGTTCTTTTCTACTCGTTGTCTTCCGTGAGCTTCATGGTCGCTTAGCCCGTATGCGTTTCTTTCCCTTGCCAACCCGGCCGTGCCTACCCTTTTTTGCCGTGCCGCCGGGCCCCGACCATCGCTGCTCCAGCAAATACCGTCACCGTGCCCAACCCGAAGCGTAGCCTGGCTACCTTCATCGCTGTGGCCGCTTCTCACCCTTTCTTCCTTTTCTTCAAGACGACGCACCAAATTCAATTCCGTTTGAGGCGTTACGATCTCCTCTTCATTGCCCACATCATGCCTCCATCAATTGGCCGCCACATTCAACGCACGAAATTAATTTTGCCAGTTTCCGTTGTTTTTTTCTTTGCATCCGAAACTGCCTCTTTATTCCCGGCGTTTCACGACTCAGTGTCTCCTCCTCAGTATAAAGAGAGCACAGCGTGTCCCTCGCTCTCCTTACCAATTCGCCTCAAACCCGGCCCCCTAGCTCCCTTTCGTTTGCACGAATTTCGTCGATGACCGTGCTTCGTCGAAACTCCTTCTACAACAAACTGCGTCTCCACCAAAGGTCTTCTCCCCGAGCCACCACCACCATAAGGTTCGCTTCGTCATGTGCTACATCATGATTCCTCGCCGCCAAACATCGCCGGGAGCAGCAGCTGCTGTGAGGCCTGGCGCCGCTGCCGCTCTTGGACGCCGCCGCCGCTAGTGTCGCCGGCGGTGAATCTCCGCCACTCGTCACCACCACCGCATCGCGACGTCGTCCTCTACACGGTGCTCTCCTTCCTCATTGCCGCTGCCGCCGAGCATCGCCTCGCCCGTGCATCACCGTGCGGCTCCATGGTCGCCGCCGCCACCACCGACCACCCTCGCCGCGCCGCCACCTCCTCGGCCTCATTGCAAGGTGAGCAATCCATTTATGCCATTCGCCGCCATCCTCCCTTTCTTTCACCGTCGGCCACCCATTTTCCTCCATGGTCAGTAGCTCTGTGCTTGCTTGTCACCGAAAGAAGAAAGTGAATAGTACCAATTTTCTAGTCATTGCTTCCTTTTGTTCATACAAATTTTATTCATTCTAAAATTCGTTCTCACACATGCACCCACCTAGAGTCTAGCATGAACACGTTACAAGATATTTGATCTTTAACTAAGACTATCTCTAAATCTGATGCAGCGCCATCTTGGATTGGTGGGGTCGGATTACAGTGACCCCACCTAAATCACTTAGAGAAAGGAAATCATGTGGAGTAAAAATAGGGCAATCAAATAAGCGCATCCAGCAGATTGAGGCGAGGATCATGCAATCCAGCAAGCAATTGCTTCCCATTTTCTAGCGCATGCGATCTCCCATTCTAATCTCTAGCACTTGCATGGCATTGATTTCTTTTCTCTAAGCCATGCAACAAAATAGGATTCCTTTCTCCTCTTAATTTCTTGGACTCCATGCATGTATTTTATCTCACAGACACACGCATGCATGCATGCATTCATCTCTGGTTCCATGCAAAATCTGCATGCAACCGAATAATTGATTCCGCCTCTGTCCCTTTCTTTGTATCGCACCAAATTAATACTTCCTTTTTCTTGGCCACGCCATGCATGCATTCCATGCGATTGCATGTATACACCTGAGCCGCCCTTCCTTGCTTTCCATGCATGCAGTTGCATGCGTCTCATACGCTACGCGATTGTCTAAATTGTTTTGACCAACCTGTGCACACGGGCAGGTTTGGTATCCGCACGTATAGCCTCTACGCTCTCGAGTCACCTTCCCATGCATAGTATGGTTTCTTGGGCCGCATCACCCTCCTTGTCATGCCCTCAATACTTTAGCCCTTCCATGTTCTCAGAAAACCGAAACAGCCAATTCCGCATGAATAGTACAATTTTCGGAATTTTATTATTTCATGTGATTTGCAACCTTCCGAATTTCGTTCTCCTCATACTGAACTCCGATTCCTTCGATTCAACTTCCTAAATTCATAAAAAGCAGATACCTTCCTAGTAGTATTTATTTTATAATTTTATTTTGTTTTTATTTGGATTTTATTTGATTGTTATTTGAATTCGGATCGTTTACGCCAGATAGATTACTGACGACTTTTGACGACCAGATTTCAACGCCGCTTGAGAATAATCCATCAAGCAAGGCAAGTTACATTCTTGACCATATTTGCACCCAGTATTTAAAATTATTTAAATTTTGTTTTAAATTATTATTGCATGCGTATTTATATTCAAGTAATTTAAATTCTGTTTTAAGCTTTATAGTTATTCCCAATGCCTTTTTATGTCCAATTATTGTCAAGAGAGGTGGTATGGAGACTATTATCGAATGCATATATATTTTGGAGTTTGGATAATAAAAGAAGATTGTGAATGGATGTGTGAAGATAGAGGAAAATTGTTAATAGATAATGAATGATTACGTAAATAGGTGATTATTGGTATTGGATTATGGAAATAGATTATTATTAAGGATTGGATTGTGGTATTATTAGAGTTATATGATTGTTGGATATTAGATGTCAATCATAGATATAGATTATCATTGGATTATTGGATATTGGAATAAATGATGTTGGATTATTAGAAATACATGATTATTATGGTTGTATTGTAGAAATAAATGATTATTGGATACCGGATTTTAGAGGTAGATTGTTGTTGATGTTGGATTAATAAAGATTGGATGATAGATAGATACTATAGTCAAATCTTGAATTGTTGATATTGGATTCTAGAAATAGATTGTCATTGGATATCGATTATCTAAAAATTTGATTATAGGATTACATAGTCATTGGATTGATAGATATCGGATTATAAAATTTGAGTATAGTTAAATATTTGGATCAATTGAAGTTGGATCATTGAAATAGACTTATACTGTGTAGATTGGACTAATGAATTTTGGATTGTCAAGGTTGGATTATCACAATGTTGATGGATTACATATTGATCTCGTTCTTGACAAGTCTTGGACATTTAACCTCACCCTAGATAAAATCTAGTTGATACAATAGTATGAAGTAGAACATTTTGAGAAAGATTATGCTTAGCAATGCTTAGACCCAAAATGTTTGATTTGGGAAACTTTCACCAAAAATCAAATATTGTTTAAGAATCTGTGGCATTGGTTTGTCATGGAAGTTTTGTCGTAAATGAATTTGAGAAAAATAAAATAAAATTATGGTTTGTACTTGGGCTTAAATGGTTGTTTGGATGGTGCATGTTGATGTACGGATCGAGTCATTTCCATGATCGAGGCCCATGGGTTTTGTGGAAAGTCGCCCAAGTCAATTGAGGACCGGCCTCTGAGCTGCCTTTGCTATGCCTATAATGGGCTATGCCTCACCGTGCAACCACATGTCATCGAAATGGGGTGTAGGACCAGCTAATTAATTTGTAAAGTTCCATCGCGGTTGACCTGTTTGTATGTGGGCGGTCTTTCATGGCCATTTCTTTTGACAAAGTCTTTTATGACTATTGTTCCCACTGGCGCAAGAGGGGCTAGGAACTCTGGATTTCTATTCCAAAGGGGCGAAACCTTAGCGAGGGAAATCATGTGGAATGGCGCATTGTAAAGGCCTTGGCACGTGCTCTAGACGCTTACCTAAGGTAGTGAGCGGTGGTATCGACGGATGCCAAGCAAACTAGAGAATTCGTGTCATGTGGGTAAAGTGTACAACCTCTGCAGAGTGTAAAACTATTCAATAGCAGCGTCATGATCATGGACATGCTAGCAAAGCCACTCAAAGTTAGACTTGGATTTTGATTTCAAAAGACTTTATCAACTGGTTTATTTAAATGGGAATTGGGCGGAAGCCATGTGATAGGAGGGTATCCTTCACCATTCATGTGTGAATGTTATCGACTATAAAATTGATTTAGAAAATGAATTTTAGTTATTGTGTAAACCGCTTTGGAACTTAGTACAAGTATTTAAAGAAATTGCTGATTTATGCAAATGTAACCAATAAGCCATCCTTTGTTACATCCATGTATGCATGTCATTCTGTTATTTGACGGGTGTAACTTGCGAGCACGGTAGTTGTGCTCATACTTGCTTAATTGCAAACAAATTTCAGAGGAGAAGGACTGCATCATCGGTGTGGATCTCGACGACTAGGCCGCTTCCCGGTCGATTGCCTCGTGGCGCATTAATGGACTCTATTACATCTTCTTCGCCTTCCGCCAGTGTTTTTATTGTTGGCTTGTAAGCCCTGTTGTAATAAACTCGTTGATTATTAATAAAGTTATGCGATTTATGGATGTTACCATATTTGTTTAACTGTGAACTAGCTATTGATCATGGGACTAGTTCGGCGCACAGAGGATTTGGGACGTTAATCCCGGGTCTTACAAAGTGGTATCAGAGCCATATCGACTGTAGGTCGTGACCTAGTTAGAATGGCCGTTAGTTGAAAAGTTTCAAAACTTATTTTATAACAAGAAAAAGAATAAATTGTTCTCTCCTCATCTTGGTCATCTGTCTATAGCTTCCTTATAGCAATTCTTTCTTACCTAATTCTCTCTTCACCATTTTATAATGTTAAATGGATCTTCTTTTCCCTGTAAATTTCTATAGATGGTCAACACGTGCTTAACCCTTACGTTGAAGTCTGCTAGACATGAAGCTTCCAAGAGGGCATCGTCATCAAGGATCATCGAAGACCGTGAATCAAGATTGTTTTGTCACCAAACCATATAGTCTCGGTTACCAAGACTCATTCTGTATTGAGTCGTTTGACCATATTTCGATTTTCAATCGATAGAACGTTGTTTAAAGCTAATAAGTTTTCTTGAAGCTTTTGAGTTGGTTCTTTGTTTGGGAGTGTTGTTTTGCTCTATCCCTTAGTCATTCTTATTTGTCTCTTCCTATCCTTTGTCCCTTCCTAAAAACTCGAATAACCAACAGATGGTGAACACTCGTCACTCGGGAAGTGGAACCAACCAAGACAACAATATCCCAGAAATGCCAAGAATGAAGCCAACCAACCACTGACGGCAGAAACCCTTCGGAATTTGAATCAATTTTTCGTCACCCAGGCTCAGCTAATGCAGCAGATAATGCAACAAATGAACAACAACAATGTTTTCTCAACCATTGCTCCTACAACACAAGAACGACGTTATTGCACCAAGTGTTCCAAAAGGAAGATGGTGGATCAAGGGCAACATGATGCAAGAAACTTCAACGCTCGTGTGATTCAATCTCAACCCAACCATGTACCAACAATGACCGCACTCAAGACTTCAGGATCAACACCACTTCCACCAACGCAGATATCCCTCGACAACAAGGGAGGACAATCTCAGCAGAACAAAACATCAAGGGCGGGGATACAATGCTTCAATTGTCAAGATATGGGACATTATGCCAATAAATGCCCAAAGAAGCAGCAGGCAACAAATCCAACCAACTCTGAAGTTCCAAGAATCAACACCATGCAAGCAAACAAGAAGCCTGAACAATGTCACAGCTCAGGTCCCGTCAGATGAAGAGTGGAATGTAGACGACGATAACTCCAGTTGAAAACCTTGTATTCCCAGCTTTCTTTCTACCCTCTCCGAATCTCGGGGACGAGATTCCTTTTAAGAGGGGTAGTTTGTAACAGCCCAAAGTTCTGTTACCATTTTAAATTAATTAAAGTTATTATTTTATTGGTTTTTCTGAAATTTGAAAGAGTTTTATTGCTTTATTTGAATTTCTGAAGTTTTAAAAGTCAAAAATAAAATTTATCAAAGTTTTTGAAGTTTTATTTGAGTTCAAATTGAAAAATAAAAATTAAATTAATTTATAGAATTTTTCTGGAATTTATTTTATTTTTTAATTTCCCGGTTTTTCTTTCCTTCTATTTCTTTTTTTCTCTCCTTCTTCTTGCCTTGTGCGTGCATGTGCATGCCTTGTACGTGCTTGAGCATGTTGTTCGGACCATGTTCGGACCGTGTGTGTCGGCCAAGGAAAGTACAAATAAAATTAGTATTTTATTTATTTCTTTCTCGCTTATCTCTCTCCTCCATCTTTTTCTTCACGTGGCTTTCTTCTTCCCGAGTTCTTTTCTACTCGTTGTCTTCCCGTGAGCTTCATGGTCGCTTAGCCCGTATGCTTTCTTTCCTTGCCAACCCGGCCGCCTACCCTTTTTTGCCGTGTCAGCCGCCTGGCCCCGACCATCGCCGCTCAAATACCGTCACCGTGCTCAACCCGAAGCGAGTTCACATACTTCTTCGCTGTGGCCGCTTTCACCCTTTCTTCCTTTTCACAGACGACGCACCAAATTCAATTCCGCTTTGAGGCGTTACGATCTCCTCTTCATTGCCCACATCATGCCTCCATCAATTGGCCGCCACATTCAACGCACGAAATTAATTTTGCCAGTTTCCGTTGTTTTTTTTTCTTTGCATCCGAAACTGCCTCTTTATTCCCCGGGCGTTTCCGTCGACTCAGGTGTCTCCTCCTCAGTATAAAGAGAGCACAGCGTGTCCCTCGCTCTCCTTACCAATTCGCCTCAAACCCCGCCCCCTAGCTCCTTTCGTTTGCAATTTAATTTCGCCGATGACCGTGCTTCGCCGAAACTCCTTCTACAACAAATCGCGCTCTCCACCAAAGGTCTTCTCCCGAGCCACCACCACCATAAGGTTCGCTTTATGTGCTACATCATGATTCCTCGCCGCCAAACATCGCCGGGGAGCATACGCTGCGGAGGCCTTATGCGCTGCCGCTCTGTGACGCCGCCGCCTCTAGTGTCGCCGCAGTGAATCTCCGCCACTCGCCACCACCACCGCATCGCGACGCCGTCCTCTACACGGTGCTCTCCTTCCTCATTGCCGCTGCCGCCGAGCATCGCCGCCCTGCAGCATCACCGTGCGGGCTCCATGGTCGCCGCCGCCACCATCGACCACCCTCGCCGCCGCCGCCACCTCCTACGGCCTCATTGCAAGGTGAGCAATCCATTTATGCCATTCGCCGCCATCCTCCCTTTCTTTCACCGTCGGCCACCCATTTTCCTCCATGGTCAGAGCTCTCTGCTGCTTGTTGTCTACCGAAAGAAGAAAGTGAATAGTACCAATTTTCTAGTCATTGCTTCCTTTTGTTCATACAAATTTTATTCATTCTAAAATTCGTCTCACACATGCACCCACCTAGAGTCTAGCATGAACACGTTACAAGATATTTGATCTTTAACTAAGACTATCTCTAAATCTGCACGCCATCTTGGATTGGTGGGGTCGGATTACAGTGACCCCACCTAAATCACTTAGAGAAAGGAAATCATGTGGAGTAAAAATAGGGCAATCAAATAATCGCATCCAGCAGATTGAGGCGAGGATCATGCAATCCAAAGAAGCAATTGCTTCCCATTTTCTAGCGCATGCAGATCTCCCATTCTAATCTCTAGCACTTGCATGGCATTGATTTCTTTTCTCTAAGCCATGCAACAAAATAGGATTCCTTTCTCCTCTTAATTTCTTGGACTCCATGCATGTATTTTATCTCGCGCACACACGCATGCATGCATGCATTCATCTCTGGTTCCATGCAAAAATCGCATGCAACCAATAATTGATTCCGCCTCCTGTCCCTTTCTTTGTATCGCACCGAAATTAATACTTCCTTTTTCTTGGCCACGCCATGCATGCATTCCATGCGATTGCATGTATACACCGAGCCGCCCTTCCTTGCTTTCCATGCATGCAGGTTGCATGCGTCTCATACGCTACGCGATTGTCTAAATTGTTTTGACCAACTCAGTGCACACGGCAGTTTGGTATCCGACGATAGCCTCTACGCTCTCGAGTCACCTTCCCATGCATAGTATGGTTTCTTGGGCCGCATCACCCTCCTTGTCATGCCCTCAATACTTTAGCCCTTCCATGTTCTCAGAAAACCGAAACAGCCAATTCCGCATGAATAGTACAATTTTCGGAATTTTATTATTTCATGTGATTTGCAACCTTCCGGAATTTCGTTCTCCCTCATACGAACTCCGATTCCTTCGATTCAACTTCCTAAATTCATAAAAAGCAGATACCTTCCTAGTAGTATTTATTTTATAATTTTATTTTGTTTTTATTTGGATTTTATTTGATTGTTATTTGAATTCGGATCGCTTACGCCAGATAGATTACTTACGACTTGGACGACCGATTTCAACGCCGCTTGAGAATAATCCATCAAGCAAGGCAAGTTACATTCTTGACCATATTTGCACCCAGTATTTAAAATTATTTAAATTTTGTTTTAAATTATTATTGCATGCGATTTATATTCAAGTAATTTAAATTCTGTTTTAAGCTTTATAGTTATTCCCAATGCCTTTATATGTCCAATTATTGTCAAGAGAGGTGGTATGGAGACTATTATCGAATGCATATATATTTTGGAGTTTGGATAATAAAAGAAGATTGTGAATGGATGTGTGAAGATAGAGGAAAATTGTTAATAGATAATGAATGATTACGTAAATAGGTGATTATTGGTATTGGATTATGGAAATAGATTATTATTAAGGATTGGATTGTGGTATTATTAGAGTTATATGATTGTTGGATATTAGATGTCAATCATAGATATAGATTATCATTGGATTATTGGATATTGGAATAAATGATGTTGGATTATTAGAAATACATGATTATTATGGTTGTATTGTAGAAATAAATGATTATTGGATACCGGATTTTAGAGGTAGATTGTTGTTGATGTTGGATTAATAAAGATTGGATGATAGATAGATACTATAGTCAAATAATGAATTGTTGATATTGGATTCTAGAAATAGATTGTCATTGGATATCGATTATCTAAAAATTTGATTATAGGATTGCATAGTCATTGGATTGATAGATATCGGATTATAAAATTTGAGTATAGTTAAATATTTGGATCAATTGAAGTTGGATCATTGAAATAGACTTATACGGTGTAGATTGGACTAATGAATTTTGGATTGCTGAAGGTTGGATTATCACAATGCTGATGGATTACATACTGATCTCGTTCTTGACAAGTCTTGGACATTTAACCCTCACCCTAGATAAAATCTAGTTGATACAATAGTATGAACTAGAACATTTTGAGAAAGATTATGCTTAGCAATGCTTAGACCCAAAAATGTTTGATTTGGGAAACTTTCAGCCAAAAATCAAATATTGTTTAAGAATCTGTGGCATTGGTTTGTCATGGAAGTTTTGTCGTAAATGAATTTGAGAAAAATAAAATAAAATTATGGTTTGTACTTGGGCGAAATGGTTGTTTGGATGGTGCATGTTGATGTACGGGATCGAGTCATTTCCATGATCGAGGCCCATGGGTTTTGTGGAAAGTCGCCCAAGTCAATTGAGGACCGGCCTCTGAGCGTTCCTTTGCTATGCCTATAATGGGCTATGCCTCACCGTGCAACCACATGTCCTCAGAATGGGGTGTAGGACCTGGCTAATTAATTTGTAAAGTTCCATCGCGGTTGACCCTGTTTGTACGTGGGCGGTCTTTCATGGCCATTTCTTTTGACAAAGTCTTTTATGACTATTGTTCCCACCTGGCGCAAGAGGGGGCTAGGAACTCTGCGGATTTCTATTCCAAAGGGGGCGAAACCTTAGCGAGGGAAATCATGTGGAATGGCGCATTGTAAAGGCCTTGGCACGTGCTCTAGACTGCTTACCTAAGGTAGTGAGCGGTGGTATCGACGGATGCCAAGCAAACTAGAGAATTCGTGTCATGTGGGTAAAGTGTACAACCTCTGCAGAGTGTAAAACTATTCAATAGCGCGTCATGATCATGGACATGCTAGCAAAGCCACTCAAAGTTAGACTTGGATTTTGATTTCAAAAGACTTTATCAACTCGGTTTATTTAAATGGGAATTGGGCGAAGCCATGTGATAGGAGGGTATCCTTCACCATTCATGTGTGAATGTTATCGACTATAAAATTGATTTAGAAAATGAATTTTAGTTATTGTGTAAACCGCTTTGGAACTTAGTACAAGTATTTAAAGAAATTACTGATTTATGCAAATGTAACCAATAAGCCATCCTTTGTTACATCCATGTATGCATGTCATTCTTTATTTGATGGGTGTAACTTGCGAGCACGGTAGTTGTGCTCATATTTGCTTAATTGCAAACAAATTTCGAGGAGAAGGATCGCATCATCGGTGTGGATCTCGACGACTAGGCCGCTTCCCCGATCGATTCGTGGCGATTAACCGACTCTATTACATCTTCTTCGCCTTCCGCTGTGTTTTTATTGTTGGCTTGTAAGCCCTGTTGTAATAAACTCGCTGATTATTAATAAAGTTATGCGATTTATGGATGTTACCATATTTGTTTAACTGTGTGAACTAGCTACTGATCATGGGACTAGTTCAGAAGTGCACAGAGGATTTGGGACGTTAATCCCGGGTCTTACATGTATATCCTCAACAGAGTCTTCTTCTCCATCTCCAGCGCTACGGTGAGTCCATTGCCACTCCGTGCCCGGTTTGAGTATCGCCTTACCTCACTGAGCCCGCTCGTGTGGTCCATTTCAGCTATTGTCACCCATGTTGAGCTGTCACCGTGGACTTCTCTATCACCGCCGCTACCATCAACGCTAGCTCTTCTCCGGTGAGTTCTCGACCCCACCAAGGTTGATTTACCCACCTATATGTCCCCCCTAAAGTTGTTCATGTGTTTCATTTCAGTTTATTTCCATCGAGAAGACCTGTCGCTGAGGAGCTTGCCGCTGTCGCCTCTGTTCACCAATGACCAGCCGCCTTGGACCTTACCCGACTTCATTGACACCTTTCTCGTGATCGAGGTGAGCTATTGGAGCCTAAACATCCTTTAATGTGAGTAGTTTCAGGCGTTTACGCCGAAATCGCTAGTGAAGCCCCTGAGCCCAATTTGAGCTTCAAATCCTACTGCTTTTAATCATTTAGTTAATAAACTAATGAGTCTATGACATGTGTGACCACCATAGATTTTATAAAATAAATCATGAAATAAAAAGATGAGTCACTGACAAGTAGGGCCCACATGTAAGTTAATAAAATCCGAAAAATGTAAAAATGAGAAAAGCTACCTTTTATTTATTTCCAGGGTTTTCAATATGAACCATGTGATGGACCGAAGCTAGATGTACGCTCAGAACCGTGTGAGTGAAGAGTACATTAATGGCGTGTCTGCTTTTACTGTCCATGCATTGACTGTGAGAATTTAAAAATGTTTAAGAACCAAGCGCAGATCGAAGCACACTTGATTCGAAGCACACGTTGGACCAGTCACGGTGAAGAGCAGATTATACAAGAAGGTAGTAATAATGACATCGCTGACGAAGTTAACGATATGCCGCCGGATGATGTCGATTGTGGTTCCGATTCAGATAGGCTGCACGATGACAATCTGGATCAAATGCTTCACGATGGAGAAGTGAACTATAGTAAGAGAGAGTTTGGTAAATTCGATGGCTTACTGGAGGACTCGGAGAAGCCTTTGTTCCTAGGCTGCAAGCCAAAATATACAAGGTTGTCATCCGTGCTTGAACTACTGAAGTTGAAGGAAAGCAACGGTTGATCCGACAAGAGTTTTACAGCGCTGTTAGGTCTCTTAGCGGACATGCTTCTGGATGGAAACAAGTTGCCCAAAACCACCTACAGAGCCAAGAATGTTCTTTGTCCATTGGGAATGGAAGTAGAAAAAAATACATGCATGTCTGAACGATTGTATCCTCTACCGTAAAGAGTACGCAAACATGCATGTATGTCCGGTGTGCAACGCATCCCAATATAAGTGTAAGAATCAATTAGATGACGGCGAGAGAATCGATGTGAAGAAAAGACCTCCTGCTAAGGTGGCGTGGTATATTCCTGTAATTCCCCATTTGAAGCGGTTTTTTGCGAACCCAAAGGAGGCAAAACTGCTGTGTTGGCACTCGGAGGAGCGTAAGCAGGATGAAAAGCTAAGACACCCTGCTGATTCCACCCAGTGGAGAAACATCGATAGGAGGTTTGCAGACTTCGGTGCGGAACCGAGGAATATAAGCTTTGGATTGAATACAGATGGAATGAATCCTTTCGGTAACATGAGCAGCCGACATAGCACTTGGCCCGTGACACTCTGTATCTACAACCTTCCTCCTTGGTTGTATATGAAGCGGAAGTATATTTTGCTGTCAATACTTATCCAAGGGCCGAAGCAACCTGGGAATGATATTTATGTGTACCTAACACCATTGATGGAAGATCTAAAAATACTATGGATCAAAGGGGTACAGGTATGAGATACGTACAAATGAGAGAACTTCACTGTACACTCCTTGTTGTTCTGCACCATAAATGATTATCCCGCCCTTGCTAACTTGTCGGGCCATAGTACAAAAGGGGCGAAAGCATGTACTCTCTGCTTAGATGATACCGAGAGTGCGTGGCTGAAGCATTCGTACAAAACCGTGTACAAGCGTCACCGTAGGTTCCTTCGGAGGGCTCGATGGAGAGAAGGAGGATAGTTCAGCTCCAAGGCATTTAAGCGGAAAAGAGGTCTATGATATAGTAAAGTGTTTAGATGTTGTGCTCGAAAAGGGACGTAAATCGAGGACCCGTGAGAAGAACATCTGGAAGAAGAGATCAATATTTTGGGACTTACCTTATTGGGAGCACCTAGAAGTTCGCTACTGCATCGACGTTATGCACGTAGAGAAGAATGCATGTGACAACTTGATTGATCTCTTATTGAACATTCGTGAGAAAACAAAGGATGGTGTCAATGCACAGCTTGACTTGGTTGATATGGACATCAGACCTGAGTTAGCACCGACAAAGACCGATAAAGGTCGAACGTACCTTCCTCCTGCTTGTTACACTCTGTCCAAGGCTGAGAGAACTAAACTGTGCCAATGCTTGCATGGTGTGAAAGTTCCGTCCGGTTACTTTGCCAACATGAAGAAACTTGTTTAGATGGAAGATTTGAAGTTAATTGGTATGAAGTCTCATGATTGTCATATGCTGATGACACAGATGCTCTCTATTTCAATTAGAAGTATTTTGCCGATCAAGGTCCGAGAGACAATCATGAGGCTGTGTTATATCTTTAACACAATTACTTAGAGGGTCATCGATCCCGAAGGACAAGATACACTGCAGGATAAGGTGGTGATGACTCTATGTCATCTTGAGATGTATTTTCCTCCGTCGTTTTTCGATATCATGGTCCATCTCATTGTTCACATTGTGAGGGAGATAAAGATGTGCGGGCCCGTGTTCCTACGTAGCATGTACCCGTTCGAGAGGTTCATGGGAATTGCACAATGAAGATACATCTCGAGGCATTGATTAACCCACTTCGTTTGTCCGTCGGATTATGGATGGTATGCCGTGCTGTAATGCAACTTCGTACCGATAGCCTAAAAAAGCTCGTGCCAGAAGGTATTGGTGAACACTCGATCACGGTCGGAGACAATGGACCACGGAACGCCATGCAATTTGACCACCTGATCAAGAAACACTTTGGCCACCTAAATGGCCGTAAAGGGATGGCGCAATGGGATAAAATGGGCATACTTGGTCAGGCGATCCACAATGACCAGAATCACATCATAAGTTTCGGACTTCAGTAAGCCTTCGATGAAGTCCATGCTGAGGTCCTGCCATGCACCCTCCGGGAAGCGGTTGTAGTGTGCCGGCTGGATGAGAGTGTTCATGTTTCGCCTGTTGACAGGTTTGGCACTGTTTGACAAAATCTTCAACAACTGATTTGAGGTCCGACCACTAGAACAGCTTTTTAATGCGTTGATACGTAGCTAGAATGCCAGAATGTCCCCCAAGGGCAGTGTCATGGAAGTTACTAATTAACTTTGTCCGTAACGCAAGATTGGCCCCAATCCAGGTTCGGCCCTTGTATTTGATCAAGCCATGTTCCAGGGAAAACTCTTTTGCATCAGGACTAGTAATTGCCAAGGAAGTGAGTAACCTTGGCGCCTCAGCATCTGTCGCATAGGAGTTGAAAACCTCCTGGACCCAATCCGGCCGACAATTGGAAATTGATTGAAGTTGCAGTAGATGACTAACTCGGGACAAAGCATCGGCTGCACCATTGTCCACCCCTTTCTTGTACTGAAACTTGAATTGCAATCCCACCAATTTGGACATGGCTTTTCTCTGTAAGTCAGTGCCTAGGGGTTGGTCAGCCAAAGTACAGCGGCTTTTGTGATCAGTCATGACCAGAAAGGGCCCTCTTTGCAAATATGATCGCCATTTATCAATTGCCATGATGACAGCCAAAAACTCCTTCTCATAGATCGACAATTGTTGATTCTAAAGACCTAAAGCTCGACTGAGGTAAGCCACTGGATGTCCTTGTTGCATTAAGACGGCTCCAATGCCAGTTGCACATGCGTCTGTTTCAACAGAAAATGGCATGGTAAAATCAAGAAGTGCAAGGACAGGAGTGTTTACCATGGCTTGCTTGAAGGACTCAAAAGCTGTTGTAGCTTGCACAGTCCAAATAAAGCTCTTCTTCAAGAGATTGGTGAGTGGTTTGGCAATAATACCATAGTGTTGAACGAATTTGCGATAATATCCTGTAAGGCCTAAGAATCCTTGCAATTCAGTGGTAGTGGTGGGCTGAGGCCAACACTCCATGGCTCGCCTTTTCTCAGGATTAGTGGTGACTCCACTGCGAGAAATGATATGACCCAAATACTCCATTTGATGTTTGGCAAAAGAACAGTTGGACAGTTTCGCAAATAACTGATGTTTGCGTAGAATGTCCAGGACAATCCTTAGATGTTCGAGATGATCAGTTAGATTACGAATGTACACCAAGATGTCGTCAAGAAAGACTACCATGAATTTGCGGACATGAGGGGTGAAGATGGTGTTCATCAAACACTAAAAGGTTGATGGTGCATTGGTGAGGCCAAAAGGCATCACCCGGAATTGGAATTGGCCTTCATGTGTTTTGAATGCTATCTTCTCCTCATCAGTTTCCCACATGCGAATCTGATGATAGCCCGAGCGCAAGTCCAGTTCGGAAAAAAATGGGTGCCCACCAATTCATCCAAGAGCTCATCAACAATTGGGAGAGGGAACTTACTCTTAACAGTCTATTTGTTTAGGCGACGATAGTTGACACAAAAACACCAACTTCCATCTTTTTTCTGCACAAGGAGAACCTGGGAGGCATAGGGACTCATGCTTGGGGAGATGATTCCAGATTGTAACATTTCAGTGACTTGCCGTTCAATTTCATCCTTTTGCAATGGGGAATATCTGTATGGTCGTGAATTCACAGGTGATGTGCCGGGTTCTAGGCATGATCGAACTGTCGATGTGGTGGCAATGTCTTGGGGTCCTGGAAAACATCAACATATTGTTGTAATAGAGTCCGAACTATTATAGGCAGAATTGGGTCTTGGTCCTGCTGGTATGGAGATGTGTGTTCCAACACTATGACTGACCAGATGTCATTGCCGATGCACCATTTCTGAAGTTGGTCAGAAGACAGTTCCAACAATGTGTCTTGTCTATTAGACTGAACTCCCTGGAGGCAGACACGCCGGCCGCAATATTCAAATGACAGTGTTATGTTTAGCCAATGGCAATCCATAGGACTAAGTGATTGCAGCCAGTCCATGCCCAATACGGCGTCATAGGCCCCCAAATCGAGAACTCGCATGTTAGTGCTGAAGGTGATGCCCTGAATCCACTAATTGAGTTTGGGCACGACACTGTCACATTGAAGCTGGTCACCGTTGGCCACCTTGACTGTGACTGAATATATAGGTTGAATGTTGAGTTTAGTGCGGTGGACAAATGATCGGTTGACAAAGCTGTGTGTGCTGCCCGAGTCCACCAAAATGAGCATGACCTGATCTCGGACCAGAGCACAAAGGTGGACTGAGTGCACTTCTACTGTGCCCGCAAGGGCATGAACAAACAATTGGAAACACTCATCTGGGGATGTGGTTTCAGGTGTATCAATGGCATGCAAAGTATCATCAGGAAGAATCTCCCCAAAATTGCCGAGCTCGATCGTCAGTAATTGTAGGGGCTTCTTACATTGATGTTCCTTGTTATACTTATCACCACATTTGAAGCATAGACTGTTTGCACGGCGGTAATCCCGCAATTGGCGCTCACGCTAGAAACCTTCAGTACCTTGTGTTTTAGCCTATGTGCGTACTGTAGCTGGTAATGGGAGGGATGTTTTGGCGACTGATGCGCCGCGATAGTGTGTCCGACTGGATTCCCATTCCTCTTCTTGGATGTGAGATATCACTGCTGCCTGAGTAACGCTCGATGGTGCCTGCAACCTCACTGCTCCTCTGATCTTATCTTTCAGACCCAACAGAAATTGTGTGACGAAGAAACGGCTATTCAGAGTTGCATCCAAAGATAGCAGATGGTACATGGAGGCTTCAAAAGCGAATCGGTAATTGGCCACGGTACCTATTTGCTTGAGTTGTAGCAGCTTACTCATCTGTGAATAGTATTCATCAGCTCCAAACTCGGTCTCAATGACTTTGCAGAAAGTGTCCTAACCCAACAGCTCATGTTGCCTTTTGTAAGCCTGTAACCACAAGGCCGCATGACCATCCATGTAGAGCTGTGCGGTGGCAACTCACTGCAATGCTAGCACTCCGTACATATCAAAGTCAGTGTGGCATCGATCTAACCACAGCCGGGGATGTTTGCCAAAGAATTTAGGGAAATCCAGTTTAGGGGGTTTCATGTATCCCCCTATTTCAGCCGGAGAGACAGGCAAGGTGACGCCGCCATATGACTTGGGCGGCGGAGTAAGTAGCGAGGGCCCATGGTTCGTGAGAGCACCAAGATGAATCACTGTGGTGACTTGGCTGGCCCCGACGGGTCGATTGGGCGGCGGTGGTTGTCGCAGAAGTGGTGGTGGTGGTGGGGGTGGAGGTGGCCGTGGTAGAGGTTCGGGCGGCCGACGCAGGAATTCAGATTGAGTGCGTTTGACCTCATCGATGCTTTCCTGTTGGATTTCCACCTGATGTCCCAGAGTTTGCACTTCGCGATAATCGATCCATCTTTTCCGCTATGATCAAAACGAGACAAAATTTCGCATAATGTTGTCTCGATCTACTCGCCTCGCTTCTTCGATCGCCATGAGCACCTGTCGAGTCTAGAGCGAAGCCTTCGGAGGTGCCGTGATGCTAATCTCAGTCGATCCAACCTAAGATTGGGATTACGGAGTCAACATGATCTCCAACCTTTCTAGGAATTTTACGGACCGGACAAGAACAAAAAAAAATCCAACCACCAGTCTGTGCTTTGATACCAAAGTGTTATGTCCTAGTTGGCTATACGATCACTAGCTACCCGAGTGACCTATTCCGGTGGATAACGAAGGGATAGTGGAAGGATCGGTTGAAGAACTGAGTTGAGAAAATGAGAAGAACAAGATGGGAAAAGCATAAAGCAACTGAGTTCTCTTTTCCTTTCGATAAGTTACCGTAACACAATAGCGTTCCTTTAAATAGCCCGTTAACTTACACTGGTCAATGGGCCCATTGGTCCATGCACCGGACTCACCCACACACTACTCTCCTCAGCGGTCACACTATCATTCTCCTGCTAGCCCTCCGTGTAGGCCTGCTAATGGTCTAAAAACCAATCCAAACCCACACCAACCCACTTCAATGAAGCATATGAATGAAACCCAATCCAACCCACTAATACACATTCAAAAACCAAACCAATCCAACCCACATAATCTCAACAAAAATCAACCCAAACCATTTAGCTCAACCCATTAAAACCCATGGGTTCAACCCATTTGAACCCAGTGGGCACCTGCGGCTCAACGCCTCTTCCTTCCGGAATGACCACATCTCAGACTTGTTGGCTTCACCACGCCATTCCCCTCCCTCCATGGGTCCCAATGCGTGAACTCCAGCCCCGGCCCTCGGTCCATCCTAACGATTCGGAAGTACTGCGGGTACCTGAGGCAGATGGTGTCGCGGAACTCGGGCGGGAGGCCGAGGTCGTGCTCGAGGTGCGCGATCTTTCTCGATGAGGATGCGCTTGTCCTGCTTGCGGAGCTTGGTGACTGCTTGGCCCTCGGACTCATTCTTGAGGTGGAGCTCGTCGAGGTAGAGGCGCTCCGCTTCGGGGGTGAGTCGGAACTTGAGGGAGTAGACGCCCTCCTCGACGACCTCGAAGACACCCGGGAATCGCTTGAGAAGAGCGATGAAGCGGCGCTTGCGGGTGAGGCCGAGGTCGCGGAGGCTCATGACGCGGTCGGGATGCACGACGAGGATGTTGCGGAGCTTGAGCACCAGCATGAGCTTCTTGTCGCGCTGGATCACGTTGTCGAAGGGGATCTCCTTGTGGCGCTTCACGGCGGCCTGCGCCACCACCGCGGGCTGCAGGCCGCGGGACCGGAGGCGCGGCGGCGGCGTGAGCAGTCGGAGCGGTAGGGAGGCGTCGAGGAAGAGGGATTTGGGGGGCGGCCGGTGGAGAGGGGCAGGCGGGGAGGGGAAGGGGAGCAGCAGCTTGGCGAATGGATGGACGGAGCGCAGAGAGAGAGAGAGAGAGAGAGAGATGTGGATGATCTGGAAGACTCCTGAACTTGTTGATCCCCGGATGAGATCGATCTAGAGCTCTCCAACTCCAAGTCCGGATGATCGAGATCGATCTAGAGCAGGATCTGGTCCTGCCATCAGCGTCATCGTCTTCCTTGGCGCCTTCATTTCCTCTTCCATGTCCATCGCCAAGGCTGCTGCAGGTAGCGATGTGGCACCTCTTCTGCCCCCGATGCCCTCTCCTGCCCCCGATGCCCTCTCCTGAGAGCAATTTCGTTGTCGGCAGCTAAGCTCTGTTCACTTATGCTTGAAACTAATACGATTCCCAGTTGATTTTACTTGAAGATTTGTCTATCATTTGGAATAGTTCATGGCATACTTTGCATAAAAAGGCTTTCCTCGCCTTCCACTATAGCAATGTCCTACAATACATATCCTCACCTATACTGATGGCAGCCTGTTTGTGTTTTCTTCTATATTAGGTTAGATGTGTAGATTGTTAGGCAATTAGTGATTTGGTTGCTCTCTGCCATCTCCTATCCCGGATGAACAAATTCGGATGAACTAAATCCCAATTCTTTAGCTTATTATATCATGAAACCTCCACTATAGATGGACCCACAGCCGTAATTTATTCATGTGCATAATTAGATTGTTCTGTAGTCTGTAGACCTCACCAATCCTTATTAGCTGGGTGATTACCAGTTTATCACATTTTTGTTTCGTGCAACTCCATGGAGGAATGTCATATATGATCAATAAGCAATTTCTGTACGCCTGCATTGTGCAATGCGTAGTGATGGCAATGAGTTCTCACTGCTAATCTCACTCTTGAGCTCCCATGTTTGTCTCAGTTGCATCTTTTTTATTTGTGGTGTTGTTGTTGAAGTCCAGTCTCTTGAGCACAAATGGATTCTCTCTTTGTCCCTGTCATGCTGAAGTTTGAAAGAAGGATAGATCCACCAATTCTTTTTGAAGGGTAAGGATAGGAAGCTGGTATCTCTTAACAAGTGCAGAAGCTCTTTCTACAACCCAAGAACTTGTGCTGGGTTTTGCTACAGCTACACGGATAACATGAGAGGCATCATTTGTTTCACACAGATGTGTAAACATAAGGTATTTTATACTGTTTATTAGCACATTTTCTTTCACATGTTTAGATCCTTCTGGTAGCAGATGTATGGTACAAACGATATCGATTGTTTCCGATTTTATACTTTTATGATAACACACTATAGAGTTGCTACATTGTTTTTAATCGTTTAGAACTCCAATCCTCTGCAACTTGGTTCCTTTTTTCTGTTACTTTATAGCTGTAAATCTTGCCCAAGAGTAATACTCTCAATTGTACAAGCTTTAGTTTCAGAGAATATAGAAGGTAGTAGCTCATTTAAAATTTGAATGCAAATAGTCTCCGCCCATCTTGGAATTTTTGTGTGGTGTTCAATGATTGGTACAATGGTGATATTTTTGTCCATGGTGTTCAAATCCATCCTGAGCCAATGCCTAGTTGTGGTAACTTTGCTTATATATAGTATTCATCAGATACAACTTTCACTTGTCAGTGCAAATGCTGTGTTTTTTTGCATTCGGGCGGTAGAATGTTGAGTTTAAGATTGTGTTTAGTGAAGTAAGTTGAACAACTGTAGTTTGATTTAATTTGAAAACATTAGATTGTTGTTTGATTTAATGGTGAAAATCATAGATGCAAATCTGGAAAAAGGCAGCACACACAGATAAGTAAATGCATTTTAATAAAAGTATAGAAATGGAGAACAAGTGTTTAGTTGCACAGAGAACATAGTCTGACATTGAAATCTTCCTGTCCGTTTTCTCACCTTTTTACTGCTTCTGTATTCTACTTTGATAACTAAGGGTGCATGCTGTTAATATGTATGTTTGGTCGGTCCCTTCGAAGAAGCTGGAATGTAGTGGCGGTCCTCAATACGTGATCCAAATAAAGAAGATATAGTGCCTGTTCTTGCGGTTCTGGTTGCTAGATTTTTCAATTTCCTAAATGCCAACTGTAGGAATACTACTTAGTGCTAATCACACACTACTTAGTTGCTTCTGCTGCAACTAGCTATCCCCCTTGGTGCTAACATGTTTCCTTTGCATAAATAGAAGTCAACATATTTAGTTGCTGCTGCTGCAACTAGCTATCCTCCTTGGTGCTAACTTTACTTCCTTTGCATAAATAGAAGTCGAGAATAGGAATCTTGGATTACGAGCTATTGGGAATACGGACCCAACTAGCTATCCTCCATCGTGCGACACCAAACACTACCAAATGCGTAGTTGCCTTGAAGGTCACCTTGAAATACTTGTAGGAGGCTCAAAAATTGTTTTATACACTGCGCCAGGTTGGCCCACATTGGTGACTGTTCTTGATAAAGATTTGGATGCCTTGAGATTGGGAATTGCAATTGATGGAAGATTCAAGTCCACTAATGATCTTTCAAATATTGTTGGGCAACTACTATAAGAGTCTGAAAAAACCATTTTATTGAACATTTTTTTTTTGCAATTACACAGAAGACGTACACGCATACACGCATGTGCCCTCTTAGCATACGCCTAGACAGAAAAAGACCAGGATAAATCCATGATCTCACAAAATTTCTACTCCCACTGTTCATAAATACATGACGTTTGATCAAACGTGCAGTCAAATTTATCTAACTTTGACTAATAATATATGAAAAACTATTTAGATTGATCATGAGTGAATAATATCATTAGATTTGTCATGATAAATATTTTCATAATATAATAATTTTGTAATTTTTTACTAACAAAATTATATGAAAAGTAATGGTTAAAGTTATATAAGTTTGACTGCACGCTTGGTCAAACGTCATATATTTATGAACGGAGGGAGTACTAAAGTGAACTCGGGTCTGCGTAAAGGTGTGTATCAAGATTTGAACCCATTAGTCATACATCTACAACTTCACCGCCACACTAAAAGGTAGTTAGTTTCCTTTATTGACCATGTTTGATAAGTATGAACACAAGAATGAACATCTTACTAGTACTTATGGATTTCGTTTTGCCTGCTCATATTCTGTGTACAATTTTGAAATGATTTTCACATGCTTTGCATAACCTCTGTATGTGGAGGTGCTTTTGCGCTACATACAAACATAACAGATATAGCTGGAGTTAAACAACTTTACACGACAGAAGTCTCTTTTTAACCAATCGCAAACCTACTTGCTATCACAAAAAGGACATGTTCTTACAAGACAACAGGAAGGAATCAGTGTAAACAGGGTCCAAGAGAAAGCTGTAAATGGTGAACAGAGCAGCCCCTGCATCCCGCAAATGAAGCTTAAAATAGTTTGACAAAAGAAACAAAGAAGTGAAAGCATCACTGATCGAAAGATTAAAACTGAAACACTGTAAGAGATCATACAGGTGCAAAACAGTGTCAACCGCGAGCAATGACTCTTCTTGAACGACATTTTCTTCATTACGAGGCTTGCACAATATGAAGAGTATATGACATACATCCACACATGGGTTGAATCTTCTTCTGAAAACAAGTCTTATCTTGAATTTTGCTAAATCATCCAAGAGAGTGCTGCTATTGCTCACCCAAACTGCATATGGGTGTAGTTGATGTACGTCATTCGATCTTCATAACAGGAAAACTTCGATCAAACAACCCTCTTCTAAACATTTTCTCCGCACCAATACACAATAGCTGCTTCAGATTGATGTTCCTTTCTAGGAAATTGCATATCCCAGAACGCAACATTTCAACTCAGAACAGAAGATCGCCTGGTTTCCTACTATAATCTGAGCCAGTGGTTTGCCCTAACATGGGATTCATAATTAGAATAGAATGATAAAATATTATGACTTTATTGCTCTATCAATAAAGTACTATACTTCATACAATACGTACCAAAATCATAACCTTGAAGTTACACATCGCAGTGATGAATTTGTATTGCACAAATTCTTGTCCATAAGTAGGAGTTTGCAGTTAACAGAGCATGCGGGATCATGGTTTTTGAACTCCAAGAAAATAGCTCCCCTTGAGAAGTCTTGAGGGATGGAGGAGATGGAGATCCTCTGTGGCCACCATTTTGGAATTCGAGAAGATAATTTTGGGCAGATACAGAAAACTGCAGTCCCCTCGAAAGAAGTCATGTTTACTTACGTGCACCGTAAATTTATCTTTCAGTTGTTGTGAATCTCATCTTCCACGTCTTCCTGATATTTCACACTAATCTGCGTGATCCTCACTCCCTTCCAATGTTCTGTCCGATATCTGTGGGTTTTAATTTGCAGATGCCTGCGATGGAGATTGGATAAATTCCTGGCAAATGCCTCTATTGCCTCCACCTCTTGAGCCCTCGCACCTGTACAGTCGACAACATGGAGATGTTTGAGGGAAGGGATGTGATGGAGGCCTAGAAAGCAATCACTGCATGGAGATCCAACATCTCGTGCTACTAGCCTAAAAACAAACTTTTCAAGCTTTGGCATAGCCCCAACCTCAAACACTAATGGCCCCATTGCAATATTCCAGTGCCCGAAGTTAAACTGTTTCAAACATTGGAATCCACTGCTGCAGACGACGAGACTTCCTTTGGGGGCTACTGCTTTTGTCCATAGGACGAGAGCTAGGAGAGAAGGCAAGCCACCAAGGATCCCGAGAACTTCCTCTCCCACAGGATTAATATTGATATCCACGTAGGTGATGTTAGAGAGCGAGGCCACCCACTCTGGAATTCTTGGAAAATAATAATCTGTGGTCATCCGAAAATATTGAAGGAGACAAGGAGGAGGCGGCCAAGAATCCAACAAGAAATCTAGAGAGCACCCATTTTTATCATCACAGTGAAGGCGCAGACGGCGAAGCTTGAATCTGCACAGCCTACTGATGGATGAAACAAAGCTATCCGTGTAACTTCTCTGATCATTGTATGTATCACTAACACACCAATGAATCCCAATATACCTTAGTTCAGTCAAACTGCCTAGCTCTCGCAAAGAAGTTGACCCGATGCTGTCGACTTTCATACTGTAAAGATCCTGCAAAGCTCTCATATTTCCAATTCCTTCTGGCAGACTTACGCCCCGATCAGCACGTAAGAACATCAACTTTTTCGGCCGAACAATACTCTTGGGTAATTCTTTTATCTCTAGTGTCTCCTATTTGGTCTGGAAGCTTGCTGATGCTTACATCAAGTAGCCCTAGGCATTTCAACCGGAACAATCTCCCGATATCATCAAGATAATGATTTTCCAACTTATCATTACATTGTATGTAAATCACCCGTAGTGCTTGAAAGCCTGAGAGAGGTGGCATATGTTTTGCCGACCCATAAATATGGAGTGATCGTGCTTTCGAAAAAACCATCACTACCAGAGACAGGATTTTTCCCGAGTGCCAAAAACACTCGGGAAAATGGGCGAAACACTCGGGAAACATATTTCCCGAGTGTCACACTCGGGGAAAAGCACTCGGGATATATTAGTCGGGAGAAAAACGGTTTCCCGAGTGTTACACTCGGGAAATATAAATTTACCGAGTGTATCCGTAGACACTCGGGAAACGTGGACACTCGGGGAAAAACAACGCTGAACGGCTTCTCCAGCCGTAACGGGAACTATTACCGAGTGTCAACACTCGGGAATACGCTCAAAAAACACTCGGGAATGTCCCCCCCGTTTGACCGACGAACCAGGGAAAATTGACACGTGGCGGTTTTCCCGAGTGCATGGCGAAAAAAACACTCGGGAAAGCTTCCGACGGATCCGCAGGAAATTGCCACGGGTCAATTTTTCCCGAGTGTCTACACTCGGGAAACTTTTTTGTCGTTTTCCGAAGTTTCAATTCTACCGAGTGTCGACACTCGGGAAGTTTTTTATCGGTGTCCCGAGTGTTGGCACTCGGGAAACTTTTGGTCTATTTCCCAAGTGCCAAACACTCGGAAAGAGATGAGGCACTCGAAATCGACACACTTTTTTGAATTTTGACAAATTCATTTAAAATCCATTCCACAAAGAATCAAATAATCAATCCATCCATTCCACAACAACAAATAATCAATCCATCCATTCCACAAAGAGTCAAATAATCAATCCATCCATTCCACAAAGAATCAAATAATCCATCCATCCATCCATTCCACAATATATGTATATATAAATGTATAGATCGAACAAAAGACATCATAACAGTTCCGAGCTCACAACATTCAAGATCAAGTTCAAAATGTAAGCATAAGGCATTATTATACATATGACAGCCCAAATAACAAGTATCACTACAACCATTTGCATGCATGCAATTTCGCTTCAATCTTCCGTGCATAAGAGCATCATTTTCAAAGTTCTGCAGATAGAGCAAAACTTAATATTAGTGCCATGTTACAACAAAAGTTAGGAATTGATACATGAAAAGATAATTAACCAAACTATTGACAAAGCAAAAAATTCCTTTAAATCATGATGAGCAACCTAATAACATGGCAAATCGCTTAAGGGCATGCTCAGGGTGTGGGCTAGCTAGCTTGTGGCCTAATTGATCATTTACTGCAACTCTCAAAATTTTGTCATTGTGAACTACTGATCAACATTTATGTCTCAAGCACTTATCATCAAATTCATACAAAGGAGTGTACATACAAATTATTATATGTTGACACATTTCAAAAGAATTTATGATATAGATATAGAGAATTAGTTATATATGAAGCCATTTTTTCCATTTTTAGCAATCACCGATTGTGAATGTTTTCTAATATTGGTATCCTTTTAGTAGATCATAAAAATAGCAAGCACTGGTGGTGACCTCTCGGCGATGGATGCATTCACATGATCTTCAACATGTGCACCAAAGATCTTGAGGATTAGCGATCGAAACAAGCGATCCTCGTTCCTGCATTTTCATAAGAAATCGCATTATAAGAAATTTGCGATGAGCGACCAATAAGTACATTGCATGTCATTTCAATGTATTCGAATCAAGCACTCATAAGAGACTACCAATATAATAATCAAGATGCGCACGATTAACCGGAGCGGATAAGTGAGGCGATGGTTCCCCGACGGAGAGGCATTAGGTCGAATCCGGTCCAGTACTGCATATTTGTTTACATTGTCATACATTAGCCAAGTATGAATATATATATATATATATATATATATATATATATATATATATATATATGCATATTACTTTGTTATTGTACTACCACGCTCCAACTAACTCGCATGAGCATTTGCTCTAACCATTTATCTAGCCTCAATTTCCTCTTGCAACCTCGTCTCAAGTCGAGAAAACCGAGACTCGGAAACATGTGATGGTGGTTGCTGTCGACATTGAAGGTGTACCTCATCAGTTGATGCAGCACTCGTGGATCGGACCTCGGAGAGGGTGGTCGGTGTGCTAATGTAGCGGCACCCATGAAGAAACGACCATGTTTCTTCCCTTGCCACCTTGTACACAAACACTTTCGCGTCTAGTGGCGAATTCATGACGTCGTACTCGGGCCATGAATCTCCTTAGCGACATCGATATATATGCACTGTTGGACAAAATCATCGAGGGGCGAAAATCATCAGGGACAAAATGATCAGAAATCGTACCAAGTGCTCTGTCGCACGCTGGCTGCACAAGGTGCCCTCCTGATCACCCCTCCTAGCGTCTACATATGCCTCCATATCGGAGACAGGCCTCTGCTTTTTCTTTTCCTGCACCCAAAAAAACAACGGCGGTCAATAAATATGTATCTGCAACATACAATCAATATGAACATGTTGACCTACCAGGTTCTTCTTGTAACGAGCCATGGAGGAGCTGCCTTGACGATGTGCTGTCCCGTCCATCAACAATCGCCGCTCCCTAGCAGCACGAGAGGCCTACAACCATCGTTCATTGCACCACCTGTCTCGGAGAATCTCCTGAAGGGGCCGTGGCTGCCCCTCTGCCTCCTGGAGGGGCTGTGGCTGCCGCTCTGCCTCGTCGAGTGGCCGCGGCTGGCCCTCTGCCTCCTCGAGTGGGAAACAAGCGTCTGCCTCGACTAGAGTATCTTTGCCTCGTCGGCGCCACTCATTTTTGGTGTCTGAAATGAAATAAAATAAAATAAATCAATTAATATAGCGTAATCAAGTAAGCTCATAGAAAAATGTAATATAACGTAATCAAGTAAGCTCATACAAAAAATTAAAAACATGCAGCAAATAAATGGAAGACATACAAAATCATGCTTAGAAGTAGTCGTCTACAATGGGATCCTCCGCAGATGGGCCCTCTAAAAAGTCATCGTCACTATCATGAGGTGTTGACTCAGCGTCATCCCCTTCAGTGCCATCAATGTCTAAGCGATTAAGTAGTTCCAAGTCTTCTTGGTTTACAACCTCATCGGCATCGATTTGAATATCATCCATGTGATCGTCCTCTTCCCCAATTATTATTTGAAAAGTCCCTGGTAGCCCATCTTCTTGAAAGAATAGGTCAACACCATTGTTGGTCTCCATGTTGTAGTCCTGCTCACTAGGGGTAGGTAGTTTACCATATGGTTGCACCTTATGTACTACCCACCAATCCACTAGACTACTCATAGTTTTGCATGGGTACGGGATGTAGTATACTTGGGTGGCTTGTTGAGCCACAATAAATGGGTCATTGCCTGGTAGGATTGATTGATGCGCAACTTCAACCAGCCCAAGTGATGTATCCCGTCTGACTCCCCTAAACGGATGGAACCAATGACATTTGAATAACATAAGTTTGAGAGGTTTGCTACCATGGAAATATAGTTCAATTATTTCTTCAATTACTCTATAGTATTCAACAGGTGTATCACTCTCATCTTGTCCTATAGTCACCACTCCACTGTTAATTGTTGTTGCATTAGGCCGTTCCCTCTCATGTGTCGATGTTCGGAAGCGGTACCCATTCACATCGTAGGTACTATAGGACAGCACCCGAGTGTGGCATCCTTGAGCAACTTGCTTCAATTCACTACTCATAGACTTGTCCTTGAAACTCTCTGACATAAATAGAATAGGTTTCATGTATTAGTTCCTCTTTACTTAGTAAATATTATGTGCAAGGGGAGTAGCTAATAGAGAAGTTACTTTACGATAGAACCAAGTCGGAAATTCGGTTTACAATTCGGCACCCTTCCTAAGAAGGGTCGCAACTTGTTTTTCGGATGGGTCTCGGCGT
Source organism: Phyllostachys edulis (assembly GCA_036346405.1). Lineage (NCBI taxonomy): Eukaryota > Viridiplantae > Streptophyta > Magnoliopsida > Poales > Poaceae > Phyllostachys > Phyllostachys edulis. The sequence continues at coordinate 22,444,233 of CM070566.1, forward strand.
TGCTTCCACTCGCTCCTAACAAATTCCCTATAGGCAACAACACAAGTATATTAAAACACTCATGCATCAATTATTAGGAAAAATAATTGTTGCATACCTAATGTAATCATCCACTTGAGAGGTTGGTAAAGACATACAACATCACAGTCAACCACTCATCCCGCGATAAAATTTTGGGAGTACCACCGCTTGAAGTGTCACCTCTTACGGTGAAGAGGCTAAGTTAACAATTATTTTGAGGATGCCAATATTGTATCGTGAGGTTTGATTGTGCACCGTCACGAACATTATCGACAAAGTATATTGATGTGAAATGGGAAATTTCCTCAATTATATGCGCCTCGGCTATGGATGCTTCAACACGTGATCGATTTTTTGCTTTGCCCGTAGTTCCTTTTGCTCCTCTCAATTGGATACATCCACCGGTTTTGCATCGTCCCCCATCCTAGCTTCATAGGGAAGATGGAGAATCAAATGTTGCATTGGATTGAAGAAGCGGTGGAAAGATCTTTTCCAACTTGCAAAGCAACACAGCACTTCACGCTCCATAGTTGATATTACCATGGGATCTATCTCTTTCGCACATAGTCGTCGATAAAAGAAGCTCAACTCCGCCATCACTTGCCAAACACACTCGGGGCGTAGCCACGGATCATCACGAGCAAAAGGCGTTCCATGAATATGTGGTAGTCATGGCTCTTTAGGCCATTGATGCGCATGGTAGCTAAATTCACTCCTCTTCTCAGATTTGTTTGCATACCCATCAGAAACTTTAGGGTCTGAAACCATTCCAAAATCTCCTTCCTCTGAACCCTAGTTAGGCAATAACTAGCTCTTGGCTTCTCCCACTTGCCATGGGCGGCTTATGGATCATATTCACGAGGGCTCATGCAAAGCTCCTCCCGATCAAGGCGAGCCTTCACATTGTCCTTCGTCTTATGCGGAATGTCAAAGAATGTGCTAAATATGGCCTCTGCAACATTCTTCTCATTATGCATTACATCTATATTATGGGGAAGAATGAGCTTATGAAAGTATGGCGTATACAAACTTGGAATGTGAGTCAATTGTGCTCCTCACCATATTTCTCGAACCCATCACCATCATCAAGAGGCTTCAAAGCATCTAGCCGTACGAACCTCCTCACTTTGCCAGACGACGTGGTGGTCCATGCATGACAGACAATATTGGCCCTAAATCCGGTTGTATCACTTCAATTCGTGGTCAATTGGAAGGAATTGACGATGACAATCGAAGAAGGAGTGCTTGCGACCATGCTTTAGCCAATGACCATAGCGTCTCCCTCAGATTGGGCATGGCATCTTCCGTGTGCAGACCACCCACGAGAATATCCCGTCTGGCAGAAGTCATGCATGGATGTGTGATGCGCGACCGCATAGTGAAGTTCTGTTTCAATGCCCGATCATATGTCACTATGCCTTGTTCCCAAGCATGTAACAATTCATCCACCACCGCTCCATGAATACACTCATATTCTTCCCAGGTATTCGGACCGTGGATTATCAACGAAAGGAATATGTCGCTTCGCATGCAAACGCCGGTGGAAGGTTAAGGAATGACAAACACGAATAACAATTTGTATGGCGCACCCCCATACCAAATGGGTTAAACCCATCGATTGCAATTGCAATTGAGCGTTCCGAGGCTCATGCAAACTCTACATAGTCTCGATCAAATTGCTTCAATGCTTCACCATCGATGGGTGGACCATCTTGTCATTATGGTACCGACGACCATGCTTGTGCCATACCATTTGTTTGGCGAAACCTCGGACATGTATAACCGTTGGATTAAGTGGCACAAATGGTAGATAACGAAGTATTTTTACGCCAATAGGAAGTCGCCTCTTGACCATCACCGGAGTCAACCTCAACAAACCTAGACTCACCACACTTATCACAATGATCTTTGTCCACATTCTCATTCCTAAATAGCATGCAATGATTTGGACAAACATCTATCTTCTCATTTGGCATATTTAGTGCGCTTATCAATTTCTTGGCCTCATACAAGTTAGCGGGCAGTTTGTGACCATCCGGGAGAAGAGTGCTAAACACGCTTAAGAATGCATCAAAGCAAGCAATGCTTGTCTTTGAATCGAGACTTGACAACAAGTAGTCGTGTGATGGCATCTAGTTGGGACACTGTGTGTGCCCATGAAGTGGTTGACTCATTGCAGCACAACATATCAAAAAAGCCCTTGTTGCATGCTCGGTTCTTCCTCGTGGGTGGCCCATATGCATGACGCACATCATCTAGCATGTCTTCTATCCTACTCTCATTGTGGCCGCCATCGTCCGTTTCCTCCCTTAGCACATCTGATCTGCTATGTTGTGACTCACCGTGATACACCCACACGGTATAGCCTACCCTAAATCCGTACTTGCACAGGTGTGCGATCATTGTTGCCCTCGTTTGTGGCCGTGTGTTGAACAACGAGAACAAGGGCACAACACACCCGTCCATTACGCCTAGCAAATGCTCGATCCACAAAATCATCGACTTTTCCATCCATTCTTGGGTACAGTCACCCATCACTCTCGCCCAAAGTACATCCAACTACGATCCTCGGCCATCCTAGTGTACAAAACATAATGCATATTTTAATCCAACTTTTATTTATGTCAAAATTACAACTCTGAGCTAGCTAGAAGCTACCCTATGATGCATGCCCTATATATGTACACTAAAACAGTTGACATGAAGACAATATATATGATCAGCGGAGCATAAAAACACTTTCTTTCAATATATATGAATACCTTGCTACATTAACACGTTAATGTAGCATTGTAATCTGACATATCAATCCACCATAAATGGACAACACAAAAGAAAATAAGCAAACTTTATTTCTTTTTGCACTTATCCATTACCTTCTGATTACTTCTTGGAGCCGAGGAGCCGAGGAGGCTGCGGTGGGAAGATGGTGCTGCATTGTGTGTCGATGGAGGCGATCGGTGAGGGAGGCGGCAAAGATCAGAGGCAAGTAGCATGAGCTATATTAGGACAGAATCGGCACTTAAGCATCGAAATTTAGACAAAACAAAAAAATTTATTGAAGTGAAGTGTAGATGTAAGTACTGTTGGACATACTTAATCTTATGGACCTTATACAGTACATATAATACAGTAAAAACCCTAGAGCTCATTCTCTGAAGGAACCAGTGAGGAAATTAGGAAGAAGAATATTGTTAATTCTTGTGAGGTATCAGATTAACTATATTGCACCCTTTCTATCGCTCTTTTCATATGATTACGTGGTGTGTTTCTACTTTCTACTAATAGGCAAAGTGAGAGGCCTTCTTTTGTGTTGAGTGTTGAGTTTGTCCCCATCCATCTACTGTTAATTCCCTTTAGGAGGCAGCCAAGGCGTGTAATTTTGTTCTCATTCTGATTTCGAATTATATTCATTGATCAAGTCTCCTCTGTAACATACATACATACATACATACATACATACATACATACATACATACATACATACATACATACATATATATATATATATATATATATATATATATATATATATATGCAAGAATTTGATTTCTTACAAATTATTTCTCTTTAGATATTTTCTTGCCTTGGATCAAGAATTTTCAAAATGGTTAAATGTTGTGGTGCATGCCAAAAAACAAGGGCATGGCATGGGCACACCAAAATCCACAAGAGAGGACTGAAAAAAAGAAGAGGAAGAAGAAGAAGAAGCGAAAGAAAATGAAAAGGTAGGATTCTTGCGGTATGGGAAGAATGCATAGTCGATGCAACTTGATGAGAATTGCAGGAAAGGAACAAAGATAATTTTCTTCGAATAGACTAATAATGGAGAGAAGCTACGCATGGTTGATTGGTTGGTTCCAAGATCTAAAAAGCAGGGAGTGCCTCTGAAAAGAAAGTACATACTATATACTTGTCTCTTGAAAAAGAAACAATTGGAGTATGTATACTAATCTCAAATAATAAGCGAGAAAAAACATTTGATACTTTATGGTTTGCGGAAGTTTGGAAATGAAACCACTCTGTAGTTGGCTTTTACAGAGTGGTGTAATTGGGACCGAGGAAAAGTGGAAACTTTTGCCTTTTTTCTTCTTCATCCACCGATCGATTATTCAAAGATTGTCTAGTCGTGTGAGTAATAGTTCATTATGAGAATCATAACTAGGAAGCTAGATTGGTTATAACAAAATCACCTAAGTATCTCGCTCCACCAATTTGTTATTATGTATCGAGAGAAAGATGCATGGTGATCCTCTTTTCTTCAAGCCAAGAGTTACATATCATTATCACCCTTATTCTCTTTATAAATTCAACTTAAACTTTTTAAAAGTTAAATGTAAATTGAACATGCATGATTGATCTTCTTAGAGTTTCTTCACTACAATCTCAAACAGGAACTAATTAATAGCTAAACAAACAAGCTAGACCAACAAGCCTTTTGATGGAGCATGCGTGAGTAAATAAAGCTATATATTCTTCTTTGTGACTTGAGAGTAAAAATGCCTCTTAATTTTATGTGATCGCTCAGGTAATTTTGTTACTCCTCAATGCACATATGCCAATATTTATTTTCTCATGCTTGTAGAATTGAAGCTCATGTATGCTAGCTTTTGGTGTTCTTGAGTAGACAATGCGTTGATCGATGATGATATTGCTTTTCCTGTTTGGCTATATATCCTAGTGTGGGACTTTGTGATCGGGGAAGGATATATAGTGATGTGTATGGTACCACCACTACATGCATGCATATATGGAGGAAGCGAGAGGATCAAAATTAAGAGCGCAAATTAAAGAAAATCCTTGGGCCTTGTTTTACAAGTCTTAATTACTTCTCCTTCATATGAACTGGGTAGATCCTACTCATTCGATCATTGCATCGAGACAAGAGATGACACATGACATTATGCATGCCATCTATATATAACATGTCTATATATTCGCCTTTAATTTTGCCATTCAATGCACGTGTACGATCCATGCATGGATCTGAGTTTCGATCATCTATTATGCATAACCCGACTTGCGGCGGTGTTAATTATGCGTGTCGCGCTTTGTTTCAACGAATGTATGCATATATGCAGTGAAGCACTCGTCTTGAGAACATATCTGAGCTTGCTAGCTAGGCCTATTGAGTGCAAAAGGAAGCAAGATCTCCAAGTCATTATGAGACATGTATTAAAATGAATTCGAGATCATCACTTAGTTTAGAAGCTCCACAAAATCTTTCCTCGGTTCTTACATGCTAGTGGTGGCTTTAATTAGAATAGCTCGATCCTACGGAGGAATCAAGAGGGGTTCAACCTACGAGGAGTGGCGCCAGGAGGAGGAACCGGAGGCGGACAATGGGGCAGGCCCATGGAGGAGGCGATACGGAAGCCGCCAATGAGGAGGGAGCCCGGGAGGCGGAGTCGGGGCAGACCCATGGAGGAGGGAGGCGGAGCGAGGAGCCGGGGAGGCGGAGAGTCGGCGGCGCGCCACAGAGGAGGGAGGGAGGCGACTCCAGGGCGCCCGTGAGGAGCCAGGCGGGAGGCGGCAAGGGCGGCCAAGGAGGACGGAGGAGGGGGGATTAGGGTGAGCCATAATGCGAGGGGGGGGGGTTTGGGAACAGGAGGAACAGGCAGAGGGGAGAAATGGCGCAGCCAGTTATTTTTTAGCTCCCGAGTGTCGACACTCGGGAGATAATTTTTCCCCGTTGCTCCCGTCAGAGTTTCCCGAGTGTCCTATCCGACACTCGGGAAAGTTTAATTTCCCGAGTGTTTTTGACTTTCCCGAGTGTTTAATGAGGCACTCGGAAAGTTCCCGAGTGTATTATTCAAAACACTCGGGAAACTTCCTAGCACTCGGGAACTTCGACGATTCTGGTAGTGCATTGTTGATGGCATCATAATATCTTCTTGACCACGAAAATCAAGGGACAGTCGACGAACCTTATCTTGTTGCCCCAATACGTGAATATTTTTACCAAATGTGATAAAATTTTCTTCAATTGACTTAGATACAATGAGATCAAGAATCATATCATGAACTTCGCAAGCTTCAGCTTGACCATCATATCGAATGTCTCTTGGTATGATCATGCTCCTGTTGATTAGCTCATTAAAATAGCGCTCTCCAACTTCCACTAAATTATCCCCAACTGCTGCAGTGATGAACCCTTCGGCCATCCATCTCCATACCAAATCACACTTCGCTACTCGAAAATCTTCTGGGTGTACACTGAGATATAGTAAGCATGTCTTCAAATAGTGGGGAAGGTCGTTATAACTAAGAGATAGAATCCTTTGCATGTTGGTTACACCGGGAACGTCTTCAAGTGCTGAGCCAATAGAATTCAAACACCTCCCCCAGTGCTCTTTCGTGCATGGTTTATCAGGATTTCACTGGATACCTCTTTTAATTCAGGACGGTGATCTTCAGAACCAAATATTCTTTTGAAAAATAACTTTTCGGCGTTAACGTCACTTAGTGATCCCATTTTGTAAACATTATGGTAGTCTGGAAAGCAACATGACTTCGCTACAGAAATGTTACGTGTTGTTAATATTCTGCTGCAGAGTTTATTTTCAAGCAGAGCACATCTGATTGCTGGCCATACTGATGTGCTCCAGATATCATCAACAACGATAAAATACCTATTTTATATTTCACAAAAGAAGTATGTTAGGAAATATACAAAAATTCATCGTTAGTAGATATATACATTACTCAAGGATCGAATTGATGGACATGAACATGCATTAAGGAAACAAAATACTTGATGGACATGAACAGCCCGTGTAGGCACACAAATGGAGATGCAATTCTTTCTGCAAAATTCAAGAGTCTACGGCATGGTCTCAAAATTTGGAGTAAGAATATCTCTCAACTTTCGATATTAATCTGGAACTGCAATTCGGTTATTACCCTTATGAATAATCTAGAAGAGCAAAGTTCTCTTTTAATACTCTCATGCCATCTCGGTAACTCAAATGGATTTAGAAAAGCAAATGTGTTATGAAACTTAAGGTTTTTGCATGGCTACTTTTAATGGACAGACTGAACACAAGATACATGCTACGCAGGCGACATTATAATATTGAGGATGATCAATATTGTGTCCTATGTTTAGATAGAGAGGAAGAAACTCTACACCATTTATTCATTGGCTGTCATTTCAGTCAATCATGTTGGAATATTATTGACATTAATTGGGATGATATATACGACTGATGTTCAATTTAAAGTGGAAAGACCGAGATTAATCTCCAATTCTATGTTCTATATGGAAATATGTATTTTGGCCGCATGGCTTATTTGGAAACAAAGGAATGGCAAACTGTTTGAGAATATCACGCCGAATATTATTAGTTGAAAAAAATCTTTTTAAGAGTGAATTTGTTCTGCATGTGCACTGAGTCAAAGAAGATCATAGACAATTTTTTTTTGATTAGCTGCAAACAATTGTTTGAGGTTCTTTGCCCTTAGTGGGTTGTAACTTTTTGTTTTCCTTTTACCCTGTACATAAATTTTTTTAATTTTAATTTATATATATATATACAGTAGGGCACTCCTTTACTGTTCCACGTCAAAAAAAGTTTACTTGATGCAGATAGTGCATATAAGACATGTCTAAGGTGGTAAATATTAATAGATCTCTAAACAGTAAGTAGGACTATATGTGGTAACCAAAATAGGGATATGACAGCAGAAATTATGTTGAACAAGATTATCATGGAAAGGTTTGTACTACCTTTTATCATTGAGAAATTCTCTCAGTTCGTTGATGAGCTGCACCTCGTCATATGCTTCTATGTCTGGATAGTCCTTTCTCCCTGTTACACCCCTGAGTATGTTTCTCCCTGTGACATCTTTGAGCGTATCTCTGAATATTTTCCTCATGTCAGGTTTTTGCGACACTGAAACAAATGCTTGACAATCAAATTGTCCTCCAATTTTGTTGTAAACTTGAAGGGCGAGAGTAGTCTTTCCTAACCCACCAGGTCCAACAAGAGATACCACCTTCAGTTTTTTCTCTGACATTCCCTCTCCTTCAGTTAACCACTTGATGAGCTCTTCTCTTGGTTCATCAATACCCACTAGGTTCTGTGCCTCTTCATAGAGCGCCGGTAATCTAGGGTCGATGGGCAGCACACCACTAGAACTTGTGGCAGCCCCATCGAAGTTGTACCTCTTGCGTCGCTCACTCGCATTATCAACACGAGCCTTCAGCTTCGAAATCTGGTTGGCAATCTCATTGCGAGCGCCAAGTGTCCTTGGCTTGTGAAAGCGATTCTGGAAGAAACCCTTCATGTCGTGAGGCCTACTGGGGCCACGATCGACGCGGTGTGTGAAGTCATCAATGCAATCCTCGATGTCGTAGGATAGCTCGCGGATTTGGTTCCTCCACTCCTTCACCGGGACATCAAGGTCATCTATGTCCGCGAGCTTCAGCAGCAGAGCGTTCATGCTGCTGAGCTCATCCTTCAAGGAGATGATCTCATCGTGCACTCCCTTCAGACTGTTGTACTTCTTCTCCAATAGCGTGGAGAGCTTCTCGAGGACAAGGGTTTGCACCCCTGTGGCAACGCTCACCATGGCATGCTCCATGGTCAGAGATTGATCTCGCTCCCCCAATATGATTATGCACAAATGGCAATATTGGAGGAAGGGTACTACTGTTTGTGCTAGAAGAATGGGAAAGGTGTAAACGTGTCTCGCTATGGGTGTTATTGAATACCAGATTATGGTGTTATGAGTGAAGTAAATTCAATGGAAATACTGTGAGTGACAACTTCCACACGAAGGATAAGATGTTGGAATTTTCTTTCTTTAACGCTGTCACTGCTTCTTCCAGAGAAAACGCTCGGTTTCTCCGTGAGACCCGATCAAAACAACGACGCTCGGCTCTTTTGGAATTCACGTGACGCTAACAAAGCTCATGGAGCAGCCCAGCTTCTTCCATTCGTGGAACCTGCTGGCCCTGCCTTTGATGTGATTCGCTTGTGATGGAATTAATCTTCTTTCTAACTAGTAGGTAAATGTTTTTTCTTCTCCATGAGACCGATCAAAACAGCGACGCTCAGCTCTTTTGGAATTCACGTGATGCTAGCAAAGCTCCTAGAGCAGCCCAGCTTCTTCCGACCGTGGAACCTGCTAGCCTACCCTTGATGTGACTCGTTTGTGATGGAATTAATCTTGTTTCTAGTAGGTAAACGTTTTTTTCTCCGTGAGGCCCGATCAAAACAGCGACGCTCGGCTCTTTTGGAATTCACGTGCCGCTAGCAAAGCTGTTGGAGCAGCCCAGCTTCTTCTGTCCGTGGAATCTGCTGGCCCTACCCTTGACGTGACTCGCTTGTGATGGAATTAATATTGTTTCTAGTAGGTAAACGTTTTTTCACCGTAAGACCCGATCAAAACAGCGATGCTCGGCTCTTTTGGAATTCACGTGACAGTAGCAAAGCTAATAGAGCAGCCCAGCTTCTTCCGTCTGTGGAACCTCTTGGCCCTACCCTTGATGTGACTCGTTTGTGACGGAATTAATCTTGTTTCTAGTAGGTAAACGTTTTTTCTCCGTGAGACCAGATCAAAACAGCGACGCTCAGCTCTTTTGGAATTCACGTGATGCTAGCAAAGCTCCTAGAGCAGCCTAGCTTCTTCTGTCCGTGGAACCTACTAGCCCTACCCTTGATGTGACTCGCTTGTGATGGAATTAATATTGATTCTAGTAGGTAAACGTTTTTTTTTCTCCATGAGGCCCGGTCAAAACAGCGACACTTGGCTCTTTTGGAATTCACGTGACGCTAGCAAAGCTCCTAAGTAGCCCAGCTTCTTCCGTCCGTGGAACCTGCTGGCCCTACCCTTGATGTGACTCGCTTGTGATGGAATTAATATTGTTTCTAGTAGGTAAACGTTTTTTCTCCGTAAGACCCGATCAAATCAGCGATGCTCGGCTCTTTTAGAATTCACGTGATGGTAGCAAAGCTAATAGAGTAGCCTAGCTTCTTCCGTCTGTGGAACCTCCTGGCCCTACCCTTGATGTGACTTGTTTGTGACGGAATTAATCTTGTTTCTAGTAGGTAAACGTTTTTTTTTCTCCGTGAGACCCGATGAAAACAGCGACGCTCAGCTCTTTTGGAATTCACGTGATGCTAGCAAAGCTCCTGGAGCAGCCCAGCACCTTCCTTCTGTGGAACCTGCTGGCTCTGACTCGTTTGTGATGGAATTAATCTTGTTTCTAGCTAGTAGGTAAATGTTTTTTCTCTGTGAGACCCAATCAAAACAGCGACACTCGACTCTTTTGGAATTCACGTGACGCTAGCAAAGCTCCTGGAGCAGCCCAGCTTCTTCCGTCTATGGAACCTGCTGGCCCTGCTTCCGTCTATGGAACCTGGTAACCCTGCTCTTGATGTGACTCGTTTGTGATGGAATTAATTTCATTTCTAGTAGGTATGTTTATGAGTCGGAGTAGTTTTTTTGTTTTCCAGTCCGTCTCTATTTGTAGACATCCAATTGGACGTTGAGTCTCAGCCTTTATAAGACACAGTCCAGTCTTGTAAATTGTGAGAGAAGAAATAGAAAACCAAAAAGGAGGAGCAGCGGTTTTTCGGTGTTCCCAACTAAACAAAAGTATCGATCGATTTCGTCTCCGTATTTGTTTCTTTTCTCCAGCAAGAAAGAAGGGGAGGCACTACTTTTCCAGAGCTGCTACTTTTCCAGTGCTGCGCTGCTTTCAGGGAGTCACGTCGGTGGCGGGTCCCCACGGGAAGTGTTGTCTCACGTGAATACAACCGAAGACAAGCAGAAACCAGCATCGTTGCTTCGTAGACAGAGAGTAGCAAGTCTTCGTGCAGGTCAAGTCGAAGACAGGGACTAGCGGGTCAAGTCGAAGACAGAAATGCTACGTGTTGTTGTTAATATTCTGCTGCAGAGGATATTTTCAAGCAGAGCACATCTGATTGTTGGCCATACTGATGCGCTCCAGATATCATCAACAACTATAAAATACTTATTTTATATTTCACAAAAGAAGTATGTTAGGAAATATACAAGAATTCATCGTTAGTAGATATATACATTACTCAAGGATCGAATTGATGGACATGAACATGCATTAAGGAAACAAAATACTTGATGGACATGAACAGCCCGTGACATGCAGTTTCACATAAAGAAAACTCTTAAGATATTGTCGTATCTTAACCTTTTTTGTTAACTTATTCCACATGACATGAACCAACATGCTGCGCACGGTGAACAGAGGCTTAAATACTTTGACAAGAGAAGTAAAAGCTTCACTAAAAGAATTACTAACAAACATCCCGTAAGAGAATTACTAACAAACATCCCGTAAGAGATCACCAAGGAAAAGAGTCAATTACCTGCAATCAATTACTTGTCACAGGATATGGGTGTAGCTGATGTACATCATTCGATCTTCATAACTAAATAGTGGAAGCCCCAGTCCCTACTTCATTCTGATCAAGCAACCTTTATTCTTTAAGCAGCGCGCGCTGCTATAGAACAAAGCCTACTGCACTGTGATGTTGCTTTCCTCAGCAATGGCATATGGGCCACCCTGCTTTGCAACTAGCTATCCTCCTGGAATCTGACATTTCAACTAAGAACATTATGAATGTAACGCCCGGCCTAACATTGAACCTACAATAAGAACATTATGGATGTAACACCCGGCCTAACATTGAACCTATAATGCCGTCTACATCATTCTCACTAACAATTAAACTATATTTACTAATAATTCCAGCAAGCAATGCATAGAATTAAACCCCACAACAGTCACCTGTAAACAAACATAACAATATAAGTGTATTAAGGATTAACTTTCACAACTTGGAACAACGCGCCTAAGAATGCTCAGGTCACCCAAGCCTGAGAAACGCTTTAGTCACACACGCCCAAGAAACGCTCGAAACCATGCTCCTGGGAACATTAGTTATTAACAAAATAATATAAACAAACATATATTAAATAAACCAAAGTTTCAATCACTAAACTAATGATAACCCAAACCACTATTCAAGTCTAAATGAAAGTATCAAGTATCTAGCTTTAGTGAAAGCAAGCTAAGTAAATATGTTTGTGTGGATGATTGCATGTGAATGTGATTCACTTGTGCTACACCGTCCCATGTATGTCTGTAATACTCCGTTCAATCTTTAGAACTATATTTGAATTTCAACCATTTTATCAGGAATTAAAAAAAGGATTTCAGGATTTTTCTCTTAAAGTGTATTAAATCTAGGGCCAAAGGCCCATAGCCTTGGCCCATTAGGGGCAGCCAAAACCCTAGGGCTACTATAGCATGCCTATGCTACAGTGCCACACTGCTGCTACAGTACCACCACCTCCCTTGCTGCTATCCAAGGAGGGAGGGAGAAGAACCCTTCGGGTGCCGCCGGCCAAGGAGAAAAGAAGAGTAAGAGGAAGAAGGAAGGGGAGAGGAGAACCTCGCGGAGATTTCAGCGAGCTCACATGTGTCTTCTAGGGTAATTATCATCTCCTCGCCATTTGGTTCAATTCATTTATATGGTTTGATGTCGTTTAGTGAATCGTTGTTCCTACTGCAAATAAATCAATAATTTGTAGTCTTTTTGTTCTTCAGTTTTCTTCTGGTTCAAGGCGAAATTAGAAGTTAGGGTCTCCTAGAGATTTGTGAGATATGTTATTCGGTTTCCATAGGATTTGAGTTCATGTTATTTGGAGTTGTAGTTTAGGAGATACGACAATTCCTTTACTGCTGTCCAGAAACCCTGTCATACTACAGCAGTTGTATTAACTATTAGATAATATTTTGTTAAAGGCCGAATCAGAGTTGTCCCCCATTATGATATTTGTAGGCCATGTTCTTAGATTTCCATATTGATAAATAACTCAATGTTTGGATCAACGAATTAGAAGTTATAGCTGTTCTTGTGCTGCTGTCTATTTTTGTCTGTCAGTTCTGACAGTAGGTTTTCATTTGTTTGTTATGTTTAGTTACAGGCAGAATTAGGAGTTTCCACCAACTAGGTTTATGTAGATAATTTTGTTATCTTTCCAGAGAATCTGAGTATGCCTTTTTATGATTAACAGAGAGAAAGTTATGTATTTTAGAATGCTACTATCAAGTTTTAGTTTTCTGCTAGTTGTTGTCATATTTGAGTAGACTAAATGATTAAACCATGGGTTTTGGTATTACGTTTGAGAGCGTTGCGAACACCGTTATATTACCTTGTCAAACTTGTTTTGAGAAACTTAATTGTTGTAGGAGGAGTGACTTCGGGGTTAGTGGCGCCTTCTTTACCTCCTAACGTGTCGCAACGCGAAAGGCAAGTGCATATTGAATTAACTTGTATGTTTGTGTAGTTCAAATCGTTTGTGTGGGTATGTCATGCTTGAATACTATAGATGATGAGTATTTCCGTTCTTACATGATTATATTCGTTGTTGATATCCATTCGCTTCTATAAGAGAATGCAATTATGTTATTCATTTCATTTCATTCATTCATGCCTCACCCAGGGGAGGGGGGGGGAATGAAAGTCCCATCATTCCAATATGGGCAAATGGATCCCCGCAAGAAAGATTCTTCATATGGACCTTGGATCCCCGCATTTTGATAATACGGGGCTGAGTGAACACCGATGGGTGTTCACTGGCTATACCAGAATAAGCAAAAGAGAAGTGGATGTATTTTCATACTTGCATAAGATACATAGCATTTTCTTATGTATTCGAAATATTGTGAATGACATGTATTTGATTTGATGTTTTCCATGATATTCAATTGTATTTGCTGAGTCATGGACTCACTCTTGCAAGTTTTATTTTTAGGTAACCTTTGAGGACGACATGCTTTGGGGAGGGAGTAGTTACCTGGAATAACTCACTCTCTCACTTATGTCACAATTTGGATAATAAATCTGCAACTATCTTTCAAATGAGAGTTATGAATTGTAATAATTGGTGTCATGATGTTTTCTATTGATCTTCCTTAAGTTTTGTTTGTACTAGTTGATGTTTTACATTAACCGGATACACCCATGATATTCTTCTTCTTGATTGAACGTTATAATCTGAAATTTAGAGATTACATACTTGCTGAAGTTTAGGTTGCTTAATGTAACAATACTCTTGTGAGTTGATGTTTAGCTGTCAGTAGATATTAAATTGTTGGAATAAATTCTTATTTTTAATTTGTGTTATAAGATTAGGTAGCATCTTGGCTCCCACATAGTCAGGATGTTACAGTTGGTATCAGAGCGGACTTTAGATCCATGGTGAATAGGTTAACAACTTAGGTAACTTAATTTGCTAAAATTTGTTAATGGTTAATTAACCTAAAAACTTGACACACTTGTGCACAGTAGGAGAGCATGGGTCAACCAATGCATTTCCGTTTCCGTTATGTTGCATTGTTAATCTATGAGAAGATATGATCTTCTATGCCTATGAATTTATTCAATGATTGTTATGAGATGATCTTGTATACTCATAATTGATTATATTGGTTATGTGTGATGATAGTTGATGTTGACAGGTTGAGGTAGTGGTTGTGGCCCTGGGCTTTGCCAGGTTACACCACCATTTGTGGTATGGGAATAGGAAAGTAACTACCTCGAGTACCATAGTTATGTGTTGAGGGTGAGTTACTTTAGAAAGGTTGTTCTCTTCCTTGAGTTTAAATTTGGCCAATTTTGTCCAGTTGTGTCTATTGAATTTCTCTTGGATTAGTGGTTCATTGCAGTTGATAGGTTTCAATGGTTCTCTAATTGATTCTCTAAAACAATTCTTGTTTTTTCGACTGTTGAGTTGCTTTTGCTACTCGTGAACGTTGCTAATCGGCGAGCTTGTTATTTCCATGGTTGTTCCATCTTTCCTATTGGAGAACATGACTCAATTACTCGTTTGATATTTTGGATAATGAAAGTTTCTATTGCAAATTCGTTAGCATGTGAAAGCTTTGGGTTCTATATATTTCTTTTGGATTATTTCGAGTGTTGAAGTTTCATACATTTTTTTTCTTTTTCGAAAAGAGAGTGTTAAAACTCTTTTGTGGTGTCTTGACGTGTTTCAGTGGGAGGTGGTAATCACATAGATTAATTGATAAGGTATGAAATATCAAGATGCAACTTTTGCGTAGAGCATAATTAATTTCATCTAACTGTAACACCCCGACCCACCACCTGGGTCCGGAATGCCACCACCACACATGATTATTACAAACTTTGCGCGGCCAATTTAACAATTAAACATATTACAACAACAAAAGTGAAACATCTAGAGAGAAAGGTTTGCAAGAGAACTACGTGTGACGTGGATGTTCTAATCTCCTTTTTTTCCCCTTCATCAAGGTGCTTCCTCACTTGTTGAAGCAACAAATCATGTCGTTGCACTTCTCTCACTCGCTCCGGAATCGCCCATTTCCAGCAGCAGTTGCGTCTCAGCTGGTGCTATACCAGCATAACAATAAGTTATTTCCATTCGTTCGAAGTCAGCAATAAGACAACCTAGAGTGGAGGGTGTCTCCTTACGACTAAGGGCATCCGCAACCACACTCGCCTTGCCCGGATGGTACTGGATAGTGAGACCGTAGTCCTTGATCAGTTCCAGCCACCTTCTTTGCCTCACATTCAACTCTTTCTGCGTAAAGATGTACTTGAGGCTCTTGTGATCAGTAAAAATATCACAAGACTCTCCATACAAATAGTGCCCCCAAATATTTAGAGCAAAAGCCACTACGGCTAGCTCTAAATCGTGAGTAGGGTAATACTACTCATGTTTCTTCAACTGCCGCGAGGCATACGCAATTACTTTGCTGTCTTGCATGAGCACGCAACCCAGACCCACTCGAGAAGCATCCGAGTAGACTGTGAGACGCTGCCCTGGCTTAGGGAGGATGAGAATAGGGGCAGTAACTAACTTTTCTTTCAAAGTGCAGAAACTACACTCGCATTCATTAGTCCACTGGAATTTCACACCCTTCCGCGTGAGCTGAGACATTGGCTTAGGAATAATTGAGAAGTCTTTTACAAAACGCCGGTAGTAGTCAGCTAGGCCTAGAAACTTCTCACCTCCTTGACATTAGTTGGCCTCTTCTAGTTCACTACAGTCAAAAATCTTGGATGGATCTAGTGAAATACCCTCCTGGTTAATCACATGACCCAAGCGGCCTACTTCAGAAATCCAAAACTCGCACTTCTTTAACTTAGCAAAGAACTGATTCTCCCTTAGAGTCTCAAGCATGAGCCTCAAATGCCACTTATGCTCTCCCTCAGTCTTGGAATAAAATAGGATATCGTCGATGAACATAACCACAAAGTCATCAAGGTACTTATGCAGCATATTGTTCATCATCTCCATAAAGACAGCAGGGGCATTCGTTAGTCCGAAGGACATAACCTTACACTCTTAGTGCCCATACCTTGTGGAGAAAGCGATCATTTCTATATCTTGTTCCCACACTCGAATCTGATTATACCCAAATTGCAGATCAATCTTAGAGAACACCTTGGCTCCCTTCAGTTGATCAAAAAATCCTTGATACGAGGAAAAGGGTATTTATTCTTGATGGTCACCTATTTAAGAGCACAATAGTCGACGCACATGCGCCAACTCCCACTACTACAAAAAAATGCTAATACTGGACGCTTGATCACAGACGGTTCATCGAAACCATCTGTATTAAACACAATCTCAGACGGTTTTTGTTTACCGACCGTTTGTGTTATTTTCCGCGCTAAAAACCATCTGTGAAGAGGTAATATCACAAACGGTTCATGTTTAAAACCGTCTGTGATACTTCATAGACGGTTTTAAACATGAACTGTCTATGATATTACTACATATCACAGACGGTTTTTATTGAAAACTGTCCGTGATAATTACTCATCACAGACGGTGCAGTGTAAATAGCTCCCCAATAGAGTCTTCTTGATCTCCATCTCTGGTGCTATGATAACCGCGGGAGATCTCCAAGCCTGGTGAGTCCATCGCCACTCCGTGCCCGGTTTGAGTATCGCCTCACCTCACTGAGCCCGCTCGTGTGGTCCATTTCAGCTATATATTGTCGCCGAGGAGCTTGCCGTTGTCGTCTCTATTCATCGATCAACGACCAGCCACCTTAGACCTTCCCCAACTTCATTGACGCCTTCCTCGTGATCGAGGTGAGCTACTGGAGCATAAGCATCCTTTAATTTGAGTAGTTTCAGGCATTTACGCCGAAATCGCTAGTGAAGCTTGTGGCGCCGCCATAAGACATCACCGTCGGTTCGCCTCAGGCGACCTTAGGGCCCCGAGCCATGACTATTAGCAATGCGATGTCACCCTAAGCCCAATTTGAGCTTCAAATCCTACTGTTTTTAATCATTTAGTTAATAAACTAATGAGTCTATGACATGTGGGACCGCAATAGATTTTATAAATAAAATCATGAAATAAAAAATAAGTCACTGACAAGTAGGGCCCACATGTAAGTTAATAAAATCCGAAAAAATGAAAAAATGAAAAAAAAACCACCTTTAGTTCAGAGAAAAATACTCTTTCTCTGTTGGAAAGTGTAATTAAGCCTCAGAAAATACGCTTTCGAAGTCACCCTTTTATTTATTCCAGGGTTTTCAATACGAATCGTGTGATGGACCGAAGCTGGATGTACGCTGAGAACCGTGTGAGTGAAGAGTACATTAATGGCGTGTGTACTTTTACAAGAGCTGACGAGGAGGATATGTTGAATAAGGGGGCGGAATATATGTACTGTCCATGCACTGATTGCGAGCGCAGATCGAAGCACACTTGATTCGAAGAGGTTTCAAAAAGGGTTATACACGTTGGACCAGTCACGGTGAAGAGCATATTATACAGGAAGTCAACAATATGCCGCGGATGATGTCGATTGTGGTTCCGATTCGGATAGGCCGCGATGACAATCTAGATCGAGATGCTTGCGATGCGTAAGGAACCGGGATGAGAGGAGTATGTTCAATGCAGGGCTTGATGAAGGACTCGGAGAAACCTTTGTTCCGGCGCAAGCGGAATACACAAGGTTGTCATCCATGCTTGAACTGTTGAAATTGAAGGCAAGCAGCGGTTGGTCCGACAAGAGTTTCACGGGAGAGTGTTAGGTCTCTTAGCGGACATGCTTCCGGAGAAACAAGTTGCCCAAAACCACCTACAAAGCCAAGAAGGTTCTTTGTCCATTGGGAATGGAAGTAGAAAGAATACATGCATGTCCGAACGACTGTATCCTCTACCGTAACGAGTATACAAACATGCATGTATGTCCGGTGTGCAACGCATCCCGATACAAGCGTAAGAATCAATCAGATGACGACGAGGGAATCGAGGTGAAGAAAGGACCTCCTGCTAAGGTGGTGTGGTATCTTCCTGTAATTCCCCGTTTGAAGCGGTTTTTTGCGAACCCAAAGAACAAGCACCCCCATAGACTCGGCACCGCTGGGTATGCGGGTAAACTCCCGATATGGAGGGATCAGGACCAGCAGGCAAGCCGTTTGAATGTCTCCCTGCCATTTCCCGATATCACTAATGCGCGCACCCGATAGTGGTTATTTGGGAGGTTACGTACCCTGTCTACGGGGGAAGTCTCCTTTCCAAACCCCGCAGATCAGGAAGTGTCCCAGCGCTTGGTAAGATATCGAACTACCTAGTTTGTAATTACTCCATAACTTCATAGGAAGTGAAATGACATGTTGGGCTATTGCAGGTAACACTGAGTGCACAATCTTCCCAAGGTTCATTCTAGGCAGACAGGGAGAGAGATATACTCTCCGCGGCCCTAGGAAACAATGAGCATCCGGGTCGCACGAGAGGCGCTGGTGTTTATGTTACATGGGCAGATTGGTTCCAAGCGGACTCCGGATCGTACCGGAGTAGGAAGAGAGCCAAAGCCGAGCGTGATGCAAAGCTACGAGAGGAGATTCATGAATCCCTCAAAGATGAGATCACTGAATCCGTTAGAGATGAGATCAGAGCTGAGACGCAACGATAGCTGGAGACCTTTGAGGAAAGAATTAGGGAATTGCAAATCCCAAATCTGTTGCAAGCCCCTGCCCTACTATGCTAGCCAGCCCCCCCAAACTTCTGAGTAGTTGCGTGTCCAACCCTAACCCTACCCCAATAGGCGACGGCAGATTTCCTGTCGATGACATCCAGGTAATACTTATTATCTCTGGAATGCTCGATCCATTGATAAGCCTGTTGGAGTAGTTAATTTTATATCGTTATGTAGGTGGCTATGAAGTGCAAGCTCCAAGTGAGATATGCCTTTGTTGCCCTAGATGCTGCTTGGGGCCAGGTGTATCCATCCGGTGTCGGGTCTTTGGTGCACGGTGTAAATCTAACGCTGGGTTTTGCCAAAGTGAATGTGGACGGTGTTTGTGCCAATTTCGGGGCCGTACTACTGCATATTCCCCCAAACGACGAGGTCATGACTCTAGAGCAAGCCATTGGAACATTCATCTAGTGGCCCAAGGGGGACATCTGCCTAGAGCTACCTGCTCCGGTGTCAACTTCACGAGAATGTCCTGCAACGGTATCAAGTCCACGAGAGCTGACTGTTGGGCCACGGGTAGGCTACGATAGCAACAAACAAAATTTTTCTACCACGCAATCCAGGAAGCCAAGCAAGTAGATGATCATAGATCGTTACCACCAGACATGCAGAGCAGCAGAAGAAGGGTTGGAGTAGCCTGGTCCAACGTAGAGCGTGTCGATGTAGTGGTCGTAGTCGGCATCCAGCGTCCTCACGAGTCGATCGTCTCCTCCAGCAACGTCTGCAGTTCCTTGTGAAGATCGCAGATCGTCCTCAAGCGCAACAATCACAGTAGCGCCTCTACGGTATCCACACGTCCAGGGAAGGAACAACCATACGTCGGTGTACTAGCACCAAGTCGCACGGTAGAGCTCTCAAGAAGATGGTGGCTAGGGTTTCGGTGGTGTAAAAACTTATGTCGCCCAACAGCCTCATGCATCTCCTTATATAGTGCTCGTGACGGATCCTATCCGAACACATTTAATGAATCGTATCTATACTGGTTTGTTCCAACCCGTTAAGTGTGTGACCCTGTAGGTTCATGCGTAATCGGTTGTGACTCTGAAACCCTTTCCGACCACGAGTCGTAGCGGTTCCTAGCAGAACATAGAGATTCCCGAATACACATAAATTATATCAGATGAACCTTGATGCAATATGATCTACGACCAGGTCCTCATCACTTACGACCAGGTCTTATCTCTATACGACCAGTTCGTATTTGGTCACGACCAGTTCGTAACTCCTTACGACCAGGTTATGACCATTATGTGATTACGTTCGACCAGTCTACGATCAGGTCCTCATCACTTACGACCAGGTCTTATCTCTATACGAGCAGTTCGTAACTCCTTACGACCAGGTGAAGAATCTAGACCCGCCATTATGTGTTAATGGAATTTTTTGGTGATTAATGACAAATCTATTTGTGAGACTAACACGTTTATTGATATATATATTGCTCAGTCTCAATTGGATAAAAAGGTGAAAATCAAAGAGGTATGCATTCGACATCATATTATTATATATTGTTGTATTCCTCGGATCCAAAATATAGGTTGAACTCCACCAAAAGTTTAACTTGAATATGTGCATATGTTTTTATTACACATTCGTGTATGCACACATTTAGGGGGGGGGGTTCACTCTATGTTTTGTGGTTTCATTAGTATATATTTGGGATCTCTACATTGAAACATATCCATTGAGTATAGAAAACTTGTGTAGTTCATATATACTCATATTACTTTATATTCAATTATTTGCAATTGTGTTGTTGGACTAATGTGTGTGCTAAGATGTGTTCAAGGCTTAGTCCTGGAGTTTGAATGATGACATGGAAAGGAAATGCAAAGATGATAAAAGATTGACATGGCTCAAGACAAAGGAGTCATGCATTGCATTTCGAAAAGCTTCTGGAAGAAGTTCAGTGGAAATCGGTATGACCGCCTTTGGTAAGCGGTACTACCGATGTGCGGTAGTATCGAAGTTCTTTTGGTGGAACTTCTGCAGCGCGGTACGACCGCATATTCTGAGCGGAACTACCGCACACCGGAAGTTCCGAAGATTACTTGGCGGTACATATTTTCCAGAGAGCGTATTTTGGGAGTTTTGTTCTCCCTTGAAGATCCGTATGACTGCATGTCTTAAGCGGTACTACCGCTCTGCGGTAGGACCGATATTTACATGACGGTATGTAATTGCCAGAGAAGGTGTTTTTCTTGATTCTTAAATCTCTGGAAATTGGTAGTACCGCCCATGAGAAACGGTACGACCGGAGAGCGGTATTACCGGATTCTAGTTGGCGGTCGTACCGCACCTTTCTGCAATGACTTGTTTAGAAGCATTTATTGCATGTATATCTTAGTAATTACTGTTAATTATTGTGGGACTAACATTTTTCATGAGTTGGATAAATAGGTTATGTTCCAGGGTAATGGAGACTTCGGATGACATCATGAGTTGATCGTCATCAAGTCAAGGTTCAAGAAGAGGATGCATCATGTGTTGATGCATATCAAGATCTCGAAGAGGAGATGATCATGAGTTGATCATCAAGTCAAGAGAAGACTCATCATGTGTTGATGGATTTCAAGTAAAGGATGCGTCGACGATCGAATCGCCGATCTTATGAAAATGAAAGAGGAAAATGACGTGAAATATCCTGGGATGGAATGGGGGCCGCTCTTTATTGATATGAACTAGATTTACAAGACCTGACTAGGAACTACCCTAAATACACTAAATGTGAGGAATGTTTAACTAAGTAATCAGGCTTAGACTCTAAGTCTAAGACTGACTATCTTGCTTCTAATTCCACCGCTTAGGCTTCTGTGTTTGTCTTCTCCTGTTCTGTTGTTTTTCGTCTCTTGTCCCGTCCCTTCGTCTTCTGCGCTCCACCCTTAAGTAACTCCTGAAGAGGTAGCAGTTACTCCTGAAGAAGGCGCCCCTGGTGAAACGTTACGACTGGTCGGAACGGTAAGGCAGTTAACAGTGTGCCAACTTCCTTGCGGTTGTCTGTGAGATGCTTAACCGTAGGGTAGTTAATTGTCAGTGTCTCATGATTATATCATCGTATGGTTTGGAACATATAACACGTGTTCCATTCATCATACGGTAAGAAATGCCAGTTCATAGCTTTTCCGAGCAGCTACCTGGTTGGAGCCTAGGCACAAGGCCTTGTCCGACCAGGGTACCCATCGTGTAACCTCTGGAATCCTCACGACCAGTGAGGTCGTTAGCCTTAGGGGTTACGACCATGAAGACGTATGGTCTTTTATGTATTAAATTAACACATAGAGGTCTTAATCCTCGTCAGCTAGCCCCCGAACTTTAAATGAATAGGTCGTATGTATACCTTTTTCCGATGAAGTCGTATCGGGCAGACTCCCTTTTAATGTCGTGATATACGAGGTAGTCTATGTTCACTTTAAAGTTGAGAACTTGCCTTGGGAACCGAAGAGTTTTTCTGTCCGTTTGAACAAAGAAGCTTTTGCCCGTTGGACTTTTGTGGGAAACTTCTGATCGTAATTAAAAGATTAGAAGCTATATAGAATCCCCATCGCTAGGCTTTTTAGAATTTTTATGCTTCCAGATCCCCTTCAGCTTCTTGTCAAGAGAAATCCTTTAGACCTCTTTCTTGTTCTTCCGACCACAAAGCTTCCTACGACCATACTCATCCTTAAGGATTTTCATCATGTCGGAGCAAATCACGAAGTGGTTGCCTTCGGAATTGAGCAAGAAAAAACTTGAGGCATTGGAGAGGATCTGGATGCTTCCAAACAAGAATCTGATCAAATAGAGATCGGCGATCGGAGAGCACTTTCCGAGCCGCGAAGATGGGGAAATCCCCGTTTTCCTCGCCTACATCGAATGTGGGCTGAGGTTGCCGGTACACAAATTCCTCCTCCGCGTTCTTGAGTATTACGGGGTGGAATTGGTAAATTTGGCTCCGAATTCCATCGCTAATATCAGTATTTTCACCTACTTGTGTGAGGCATATCTGGGAGTGCCACCGAATTTGAGGCTCTTCAGGTATTTCTACCGAATGGTGATGGGGAGATCCACGACGACTCCCGGAGAATGTACACTGCACCTTCACGATGGGAAGGCCGATGAGTACATCCATATGTACTCGAAATCCTTGTGCTCATCATGGAAGAAGAACTGGTTCTACATGACAGTTACGAGAGACGATGGCCTCTACTTCGCCGGAATTAGAGCGAATGAAAGCCCCAAGTGGAGGAAGACCGTGGAGAAGGCAGGGGTGGTCGGAAGATGGGTGGATGCCATCCATGACTTGCGAGTCAAGGGCTTGACCTCCTGGAATGTGGTGAGGGATTTCACCAAGCGTCAGATTAGCCCTCTGCAGCTTCGGACTCATTCCCTACTTTGGTCCATTGGTCGTGATGAAGCTATCTCAGGAGGTGGTAAGTCTTTGAGATAAACTCCGACCAGTATTTTTTTATTTGATTAATGTACTACCTTAAAACGTGTCCATGTTTTGTTTTCTCTCCTTTTCTTTTAAAGGTCTTTCCCCTAAGGAAATTAGAGAACGGATCAGGTTGATCTGTGCAGGGGAGCCTGGAGAGAAGGCTGGATTCCCTGAAATCTTGGCCATAGCTCCAGCTGAAGAGAAACTAGCAAGGCTTAAGGTAGATAATCAAAAATTCCTTTTATCATGTATATATATTCTCCGATCAAATTTTTGATCATGCTCTATTTTTGTAGTCGGACGGATTGCAAATCACACAAATTGGTGAGGATCAACATCCCACCATGGTTCCGACTGACTCGTGCCCGGATGCACTAGAAGAAGATGAATCTCCTGAGGTAATAGAACATTTCAGATGGATATATATGCAATTTAGATAAAAGATTTCATCACCTAACCAAATTCGTGTTTTGATTTAGGTGGAGAAGGCTGAAGGCCAACAGTGCGTGACTGCAGAGGCCGTAGACCCCAGACTGGTCGTTCATGACCGAACAGTTGTTACTGAAACAATTGGTCTAGAGGTTGGTGAAACCACTACGTCTGACCAGATGGTCAAGGACACAATCTTTGACCAACCCTGCCGGTTCGGAACCGGCAAAATCGGAAGAAAAGAAAAGGAAGGGTAATGGCACAGAGTTTACTCTTCCGCGCTTTAAAGTCAAATCTCAGAAACTAACTAGGTATGTACAAATGAAAGTGGTCGTATAAGCGCATACCTCTAATAATTTCTTGATGATTTGATGTTTTGAACTTCCCTTCTTTGCTTTGCATAGGTCTTTTGGTGTTCTGGTTGTTTCCGACTGGACTCCTCCTAAGTACCAGGCACTCGTGGAGGTCCATGACCAGACCACTTCCCAGGACAGAGTTCCTGAGGATAAAAGTGGTCGGAGAAGCCCCCGAGCAGGTGTCAAGGCCAACGGTCGAGTTAGAACCATTGGTGGTTCTAACTCCTTCTGCGGAGGTAGATGCCCCTAAAGGCCCTCAACAGGTTCCGACCAATGTTGGTAATCCTTCTCAACCTGAAAAGTTCCCTTTTCACCCCCGATTTATCGAGGATAAGGAGCTTGATGAGGCATGGGGAAAAATATCGGATCATCAAATCAAAATGCATCCTGATTCAATATTTGGCGGCTATATTGATTTGGCGATCCGGGTAAGTATCTACGACCAGTTTCATAGTCTCTCTTAATTTTTTTTTTATAGGGAACTTAAAGAGGAAATGCTATTTGTGCAGCATCTGGTCGAGAACTTTGCTATGGTCGGAGGACTGACCCAGCGGATTAAAGATTTGGAGCAGAAACACTCCGAATTGGAAAGTAAGAACTTTCCACTTAACCTTTTTCTTTCTTCAATACTTTGCCCTTCGCTAATTATTCTCCCTTATCGTATTCAATAGATTTGGAGAAAATAAAAAAAGAGATCGTGGCTGAGAAAGCCAGGATAGCTCTGCTTAAAGAAGAAATTAAAGCTAAGGACCGGTCGATCGCCGAAGCGACGACTAGCAATGAAACACTTAACAAAATAATTGATGGTAATATGTCGTAAACTTCACTTATTATCTTCCTTCAATTATGTTTGTGTTTATCAATCGTTTCACTCTTGTAGAGCAAACGCAAACGCTGGACAGAGTAGAGAAGACTCTGAAATTTGAGCAAGATAAGGAGGCGGCTCTTGTGCAAAGTATTGATGAAAAGATTCTATTTTTGAACAAGATGATCTTTGATATGGGATCAGGATCAAGTCGGCCTACTTTAAGAGATCCAATAGAGAAAATGAACTACTTGGGTCAACTTCTAGAGGATCTTAAAAATCTGCTCAAGACTACTCGAATAACTATGCCTGCACCATGAAAGCGGCGTTGCTAGTGGAGTTTGTTTTGCTTTGGCAAAACTAAAGGCTTCAAACCCTCTATTAATCTCCAAGCTGTTGAGGATGACTTCAATCGCCTACCGACGAGGCGACCAAATTCATGGAAGAACTCGGGCCACTCGGAGACAAAGTTGTAGAGGAGATGGAGGTCGGATCTCCATCAAGCGATAATTAGTCCGAAATATTTCTAGAGTAGGCCCTGCAAATGTAAAAATATTGAATATGTATAAAACTTACCTTTTATGTAGTTAACAATGCTTTTGTTTATCTGTTGACTTTTAAAATTCTCATATACTTCCTAATACTGGTGCTTTATAGTAGAAGAACTTTACTATACAAGCGGTAGCCAAGAAAGAGAATGAAAGTCGAAACCATTTTTGAAGGTATGTCTTGATGTTAAGACAAAAGCGATCGTTGTAAGACTAGAAAATCACGTAGTCGGAACTAGCGTATGATTTCGACTAGTTATAAATCCTTGCTTGTCATAATTGAAATATCAATCAAAAATTGTATATGGTCAGAAAAAAACCTTGTTATTTGACATAAGAAGAAATGCAAAAATGTATGCAACAAATTATAAGTGAACTTTGTTTATATCTATTATCCCAAAGTCTGGTCGGAAGGAATGCTTAGACCTGAAGTCATATAACATATTTCGTGAAACATGTTCAAGCTCTCTATCCAACTGGTAGCGAGGATCGTAAGAAAAGAACCGTCGCTAGGAAGCTCCTTCCAGTGGGCAGAACCACGTGCGAAAAAGGAGAGACTTTGACTAGGAGGCTTTCCGTGTCCCGACCAGTAGCCAGACAAGAGCAGAACAGAATCTTGAAACAATGAAATATAATCTTCATAATCTTAAGCATATCATTCAGTATATAAATTTATTTGTATGATGCTATGATTACTCATATATTTCTTTAAGAAAAGAGTGTTGTCGCGCGTGGGAATCATTTAGAAAATGCTCACGACTAGGACCAATACAGTGTATGACATAGAAGTCGTTGCCATAGAGTAACAGAGATCCTTGGAAAGGATGTCAGAGAGAAAATTGTCTTCTCCGACCAGTTTAAATTAACAATAAAGAACGACCAGAGTATAGGTATATGTATATATATAAGCAAGGTTACTTTTCTTAATAAATAAATGAATTTATTGAAATTGAAAGAATTGAAAGAATGTAAAAACAATTAAACATAGAACTTACACAATTGATCAATGTTCCAAGAATTTGACAAAATTTGCCCATCGAGGCATAGCTAGTCGATGCGGAACACAGTCGGTAACCCGACCACGATGTAAGGACCTTCCCACTTGGGAGAAAGTTTATTGCAATTTGCTTGGTTACGAATTTTTCGAGAACGGATCACCTCTGACAAATGGCGAGGTTGCACCTTACGACTATGGTACCTTCGCATGGCTTGTTGGTAGACTACTGATCGTACAAGGGCTTGGTTTCATTGTTCTTCAAGGAAATTGACGTCGTTGAGTCTTCGTTCATTCTGATCGTTTTCGTTAAAACGATCAGTTCGAGTAGAGCCAATTTTGAGTTCTGGAGGAAGCATGGCTTCAGCACCATAAACCAAAAAGAATGGTGTTTCACCAGTCGCACGACTAGTCGTGGTTCAGACGTCCCATAATACAGATGGGAGTTCTTGAACCCAAGCTCCTGACCGTTTGATTAACTGGTCGAATACTCGGTGTTTGATCCCTTGCATAATGATACCATTAGCCCGCTCAACTACTCTGTTGCTCTGCGGATGAGCAATAGAAGCAAAATGAACTTTGACACCAAGTTCATCGCAGAATTCTTGGAATTGACTGCTAGAGAACTGGGCACCATTATCTGTGATTATACGACTGGGTACACCAAATCGTGTGATCACATTTTTATGAGGAATCTCTTAGCGGCCTCAGTTGTTGTTTTAACAACTGGCTCGGCCTCGATCTATTTTATAAACGTGTCAATCATGACGAAAAGGAATTCAAAACCCCTAGGTGCTCTTGGGAAATGTCCCAGAATGTCCAGTCCCCAGGTTGCAAAAGGTCAAGAAAGAGGAATTGTTTGTAAGGCTTGTCTTTGGTGATGTACTTATCGGCTATAAATGACATTATACGCGCCGTCACAAGTTCTTTTGCATCATGAAGGCGGTTGGCGATAATATCCTTGCCTAAAGGCTTTCTGACCGAGTTACAGAGGAATGATGTGCTCCTGAGACTCCTTCATGGATTTGGTTAGCAACTTAATGCCATCCGTTTGAGATATGCATCGATCAACACTCCATGAGATCCTCGTTTATACAAGGTACGTTCGATTAGAGTGTATGATTTGGCTTTTCGTGCTATACGATCAGCCTCTACATCATCTTCTAGAATTATGTCATGCTGAAAATAATTGTAGATCGATGTCATCTAGTCTCTACCTTGATCGTGATAGCGCCAACCGTCAACGACCTGTGGAGCATCCATGTTCCTTTGATCGGTTTATGCGACACAGAAGAATCATGTATGTTCTCGGAAGGCTCGATTACGAGGGTAAATCGAGTTGCTCGAGAAAACTCGGCGGGACGATGCGACCACATGGAGGCCATCGTGCCAATTAGTGCGCGAAAGTTTTTCTTTCTAGGAATATGTTGGATCTGAAGCGAAGAAGTGCTTTTGAGTTTTCGTACTTCCGCCAGATAAGATGACATCTTGGTACTCGAGCATTGATACTCTTTCCCTACTTGATTAAGCTACTAGTTGAGAATCGCCTTTCACTAATGTCTGCGAATCTGAGCGAGCGAGCCGCTTTCGAGTCTGCCCATAAACCTTCATATTCTGCCACATTATTTGTGGTAGAAAAATTTAACTGGATGGCGTACTTGATGTGTTCGCCAGTAGGGGATATCAAGACCACTCTAGCCCCTGATCCTTTTAACATCAAGGAACCGTCAAAGTACATTGTCCACTCCTCATGGTGTTTGTACTCGGGCCCTTGGGTGGGTTCAGGGTTTGTCCATTCGGTAATGAATTCTGCTATTACCTGGGACTTTATTGCTGTTCATGAAATAAAATGGAGGTCAAACGCCCCTAGCTCAACCACCCATTTTGCTATTCGTCCTGGTGATTCACTATTTCCAAGGACTTGACCAAGGGGATATCCGGTCGGTACGACCACTTTGTGGGCCTGAAAGTAGTGCCTTAGCTGCCTTGAAGACATAAGGAGACCATAGAGCAACTTTTGTACCTGTGGGTATCTTTCCTTTGGTCTATGTAAGACTTCACTTACGTAATAAATTGGTGGTTGGATGTTATCCTTTCTCGACCAATTACTTTGCTACCATTTGTGGTGTTGCTGCCACGTAAATTAGCAATGCTTCTCCCGATCTCGGAGAGACTAAGACCGGAGTACTTGTAAGGTACTTTTTAAGTTTTTCGAAGGCATCGTTTGCCTCTTTAGTCCACTCAAAACTCCCATGTTTCCGAAGAAGTTTAAAGAAAGGTAATCCTTTTTCCCCTAACCTTGCTATGAAATGACTTAGTGCTTTGCCATACTGTAGGTTAGTTTTGGACCTCCTTCTTAGTGGTCGGAGCGCGTCAGTCGATGGCGTTATTTTCTTGGGTTTGCTTCAATACCTCTAGCGAGACTAGGAAACCGAAAGCGATTTTCGGCAAAACTCGAACACACACTTTTCTGGATTCAACTTGAGGTTATGCCTTCTCAAGTTGTTAAAAGTTTCTTCTAAGTCAGGGATGTGATTGCCAGCGTTGGTGGTCTTTACGACCAGATCGTCAACGAAAGCTTCTAGATTCCGACCTATTTGTGGACTAAAGGTTTTTTGCATCAACCTTTGAAAAGTTGCACCAGCGTTTTTGAGACCAAATAGTATCTTAACATAACAGTAAGTGCCATATGGGGTGATGAAGGAAGTTTTCTCCTCATCCTCTTTACACATATTAATCTGGTGGTACCCTGAATACGCATCTAGAAAACTTAGTAACTCACACCCAGAGGTAGAGTCAACGAGTTGGTCAATGCGTGAAAGGGGAAAATCATCCTTCGGACAAGCCTTATTAAGGTCTGTAAAGTCGATACACATTCGCCATTTCCCATTATTTTTTCTAACCATTATAGGATTAGCAAGCCACTGAGGGTAGTCGACTTCACGAATAAACCCAACCTTGAGGAGTGTGTCGATCTCTGACTGGATTGCTTCCTTCCAATCGGGTGCAAAACGTCGTAACCACGCTTGATCGGCTTTTGTCGGTTTGGAGAGCTAGCTTTGTGCCGATCACCTCGAGGACTCGAGCATATCGGCGCTTGCCGAGCAAACACATCTGATTCTCTCGGAGGAAGGAGACGGCGACTCTTCCTATTTGGGGTCGAGTCTTGCCCGACCGAATCTTCTTGGGTAAATGAGTTAGTATTTCTGACCGGTGGCGACTTATTTGTCGGAGAAGCGCCTTTGTCGAGTGGTACTTCCTTTATGCGGTCAAGGGCTTGGGTGTCATCTTCGGTCTCGAGTGTTTGCTTTGCATGGTAGATGGATTAGCCTCTCGGTCGGAAGTTCATCGACCGGTTGAAAGGATTTTCGATCACATCGTAAGCCATTTTTGATCTCCCGAATAGTCTTGACTCCTTTGGCCCGGCATTTTCGGACTCGATAACCGTAATCGTGGCTATCAAGAACTTTGCTAATGCCGGTCGACCAAGAATTACATTCTATCTTGATTCAAAGTTTACCACATCAAATGGAATTTTTTCGCTCGAAGTTATCGGGCCTTCGAGCGTAACGGTAGGGAAAATTGTCCTATTGGTTTAGCGGTGGAGCCAAGAACTATGCCATGAAAAGCATATTTCACGGTTTCACCTTTGACATGGGGACACTGCATCTCTTCTAAAGCTCCATAAATAATATATTCAAGAACTACCTCCATCTACTAAGACTCGATTAACCCTACAATTATTAATAGTTGGTTCAACTACAATAGGGAACCTACCTGGTCGAGTCGAAGGGATGGGGTAGTCGTCTTTGCTGAAAGAAATTGCCGTGTCCGACCACTTCGATTGCTTGATAATGGTTGGAGATTCGACGAGGTTGACCTCCCGTTCCATGGCCTTTAGATGACGTTCGGATTCATATGAAGAAGATCCTCCAAAAATCATGTTGACTGTGTGTTGGGGATCCTAGTACTCCATCTCTTCGTCGCCATCCTTGTCCTTTTTGGAGCTCTTTTCTCCGGGTTCCTGTATTGCGGAAAATGGTCCTTTACCTGCATAATAATCCTCCAGTTTCTTTTGCGGACTCAGCAGTGCGCTTGAGATCATGCCACTCGTCACGGTGAAGTGGACACCACTTCTTGTTTTTCTAGAACCCCTCGGTCGGAGCTTTCGTCTTGCCTCGATCGGTGTAGTTCTTCTTACCCTTTATGAACTTATCAGGAATGGCTAGGACCTTTTTGTCGTCGGGTCTGCGGTTCTTTTTCTTCTTTAGAGACTTCTTATTCTTTTTCTCTGGTTTGTCCAGGCCGGGCTGAGGAATCTTGTCTTTCTGATCAATGGCTTCGCACCACTCGATTGCTTCGCTAGCGGTGGCATACTTGTCGGCCATGTCAAAAAGCTCAACAGTTGTTCTTGGAGGGTTCATTGTTATATCCTCCGTAAACCGCCGATTTTTCAGACATATTTTAAAAGCCTGAATAACAGTTGACTCTGTGACTTCGGGTATAGAATTGCGAACCTGGCTGAACCTCTTGATGTATTGAGTAAAGTCTCATAAGAACCCTGCCGGATTCAGTGAAGATCATCCTCCTTCCCAGGGCGGTCGTATGTACCCTGGAAGTTTGCAATTAGAAGATCACAGAGTTGCTCCCAAGTATAGATTGATCCGACCGTGCGTTCAATAACCACGGCCAAGGCGGACCCTTGAGCACGGTGGGTAGATAGTTGGCCATCACATTCTCATCGCCACCAGCAGCTCTGATGGCGGTGGTATATATTTGGAGAAATTCCAATGGGTTTTGAGTCCCATTGAACTTGTCCAAGTTGGCCGGTTGGAACCGGTTAGGCCAACGCACGACTTGGAGCCTGCAGAGAGGCTCGACAACCTGTGATTGATTCATGGCGCCTTCTCGGGAAGGTGCGGTTATGTCGATCGGAGACCGTTCCTAAGATTGGAAAGCTGGAACTCCGGTGTCCGATCCGATCGTGGACATTGATGTGATGCCTCCGGCCGCCCACTTGATTCGAGCGATGTCGGAGATCGTTGAGTCCAAGTGGTGGTTCTTCTCGACATGATGGGGGAGTGGCTACCTGAAATAGCCTTCTCCTCTCGTGACTCCTTTGTCGAAAGCATCGAGGGGGTTTTGGTACCGATTGTTCCCTAGCATGACCATGTTGTCCCCTGCTGAGGGAGGAACGTTGGGATGAAGTGATAGTTTGACTCCCTGGAACCCTTTGTTCCTGCATGCGCTTAGTGCAATTGCATGGTCTGTTGGAGAATTTCGGATACTTGACCTCGAGCTGTACAAAACACAGGTTTCGCTAAAAGCAGATCGTAATTATTTAACATATCTTGAACACATCGTAAGTTTTATCTGATTCTGAAGATCTCGGGGGTTCATCTTGGTCGTGGGTGTCTGCAGAACTGAACCTTCCCCAGACCCTCGGTTTGTTACATCTTATCAGTTACTCTAGGTGGGGCAATGCCAGGCGAGTTAACTGATTGATGTCGATCAACTCCGTTGCCTCCAGAAGTTGGTGCCTGATGGCCCGGATTATCTCTAACAACACGTGATGGTGTGGTAGAGAATGTAGGACCGTGCAGGGCATCTTGATTTTCATCTCCGATCGCATTGACTTTGTGCCTCCAGCATCGATCTTCCGATGAGCTTCCATCGTAACTAATGGAGAGCTTCTCGATTATTCGCGAAGTTTCCTGACGGAGGCGGTCGAAATGAGCATCTTCTGAGGTCTCCTCAGCCTGATCCGACGAACTGCCAATCGTATGCTGAGCGTGATCATCCCCACATGGCCTACGAGCTGTGGAGGCTTCATCGACACCGTTACCAAGTGTCGGTTGACTCCTGAAATTGCCAGAAGCCGTAGGAGAGTATCTTTCAGCCATGATTTCATCAAGGGTATAAATATTTTCAAGTGGTGATGCTGAAATTTCTTCACCTATTTTGCTGGTCGGAAAGACCGGGCTTGAAGAGGTCCCTTGACATTCCGAGCTAATCAGAATGGCTGGTTCCTCTGATTGCGCCACTGGTAGTGGTGGCACATCCTCGTCCATCCGGTTGACCTCGCTAACGTTGGCGACGTACGAGCCGGGGGAGGAGAAAGAGGAGGATGACATGCCATTTTCCTCTATGGCATGGATGCATCCTTCCAAGTCGAGGTCGGCATAGTCCGCCAAGTCGAACCAATTCTCCTCATTCCAAACTCCGGGCATAGTCGCATGAGCGATTGCAGGAATTTGGGCGAGGGTTTTTATGAGCGAAGAGTTTCTCCAGGAAACTTACGTCTTCTTCCCCACAGACGGCGCCAGCTGTCGAGATCGAATCGCCGATCTTATGAAAATGAAAGAGGAAAATGACGTGAAATATCCTGGGATGGAATGGGGGCCGCTCTTTATTGATATGAACTAGATTTACAAGACCTGACTAGGAACTACCCTAAATACACTGAATGTGAGGAATGTTTAACTAAGTAATCAAGCTTAGACTCTAAGTCTAAGACTGACTATCTTGCTTCTAATTCCACCACTTAGGCTTCTGTGTTTGTCTTCTCCTGTTCTGTTGTTTTTCGTCTCTTGTCTCGTCCCTTCGTCTTCTGCGCTCCACCCTTAACTAACTCATGAAGAGGTGGCAGTTACTCCTAGAGAAGGCATTCCTGGTGAAATGTTACGACTGGTCGGAACGGTAAGGCAGTTAACAGTGTGCCAACTTCCTTGCAGTTGTCTGTGAGATGCTTAACCGTAGGGTAGTTAATTGTCAGTGTCCCAGGATTATATCATCGCACGGTTTGGAACATATAACACGTGTTCCATTCATCATACGGTAAGAAATGCCAGTTCATAGTTTTTTCGAGCAGCTACCTGGTTGGAGCCTAGGCACAAGGCCTTGTCCGACCAGGGTACCCATCGTGTAACCTCTGGAATCCTCACGACTAGTGAGGTCGTTTGCCTTAGGGGTTACGACCATGAAGACGTATAGTCTTTTATGTATTAAATTAATACATAGAGGTTTTAATCCTCATCAAAATGCATCATGGGTTGATGCATGTCAAGACGATGACCCGAACTTGAAGTGAAGATGTGTGTCATCAAGCTTCAAGAAGATGCTCAAGGCAAAGGTATGACTAGCTAGGGCTGAGGATGTGTTCCTAGTCTTTTACCGGTCTTGGTGTTTGGTTGGAAGACCGGATTACTAGTATAGGTTGCCATACTATTAAGAGGGGTCTTGTCTAGTATCTTGAGTCTCATCATGTCTTGATAACTCAATCTCACTTGCTCTAGCTCTCCGTGGCATGATGCTATTATTTGCAAATGTGTTTTGCAAATAGTCGAGGCTTATGCATTTAATCCTTGTAGCATGTGACTATACTTTACAAATGTGTTTTGTAAACGGTTGAAGTCCATGTATCTACTCCTTGTGGCATGATCTAAGTTTGCAAATGTGTTTTGCAAATTGTTGGGATTCATGTATTTTCCCTTGGCATGGTCTAAGATTGCTTGTTGCTAATACTTTGGACTTAGACCATGGTAGTGGCTCTTTGGAGTTGTGTTTTTTGATTTGATAAAATGTGTTTGAGATGAAATCAAATAGCTGGGTTGTATAGCCCTCTGAATAAGCTTTCCATAGAGTCCAAGATCACTCAATTCCGACATCGGAGTCAAAAGTTATGACCTTTTTACCGAGTGTCATCTGTGCTGATTTTGAGCTGCGGTATGACCGCCTTGAAAAGAGTGGTACGACTGCCTAGAATGGTTGTACTAGCCCTTGTGAGTGCAGTACGACCGCATCAAAGTTTAACGGCTAGTTGTTGAGCCGTTAATGCACCCATTCCGACCGTTCAGTAAAAAACGGTTGTACCGGCCCTTGTGAGTGTGGTACGACCGTATTTTGGCCGAATTTGCTGTTTTCTCCTCCAACGGATAGTTTTTGTGTGTGGACTATAAATACTCAACTTGGCCGGTTGGAGGGACACTTTTGGCATCCCATTTCACTCTCTTGAGCTAGTGTGAGCTTCTCCTCTCAATTGTGCATGTGTTGCACCTTGTGAGCAAAGGGAGAGATTCTAGTTGCATGTGTTGCAACTAGAATTGGATTGAGCGTCCATTTGTGCATGTGTTGCACTTGGCGAGAGTCAAGCAAGGGGCTTGGCTTATTACTCTTGGTGTTTGCCGACACCTAGACGGCGTGGAGGCGTTGTGGCCCGGTGATCTTCTCAAGAAGCTTGTGAGAAGGCCCGGCGTGTTGTGAACGTTGGAGCTCACCTACCCGGAGCGGGAAAGGGCTACCACTAGTGGAATTGAGGTGTTTGGCTTAATTCATGGAGCCGCTCCAATTGGTTTGGGCTTACCTCAACGTGGATTAGGGGAGACTGGCAAGTCTCCGATCACCACGGTAAAAACATCGTTGTGTCATTGTGGTTTGCATTATTGTTCTTTACTATATTGCAATTTACATTTCTTATATTAAATTGCTTACGTCTTTGTGTATGATTGTTATCTTTTATATAGTCTCATATTGTTGATGCACATAGTAAAGACTAGTTGATTTAGGCTTTAATTGTGCAAAACCGAATGGATTTACAATTCCGCATAAAACTCGGTTTTAGCCAAAAGTTTTTAAAAACCGCCTATTCACCCCCCTCTAGTCGGCCTCCTCGATCTTACACCAGGTTACGACCACTCTGTGATTACGTTCGACCAGTCTATGACCAGGTCCTTATCACTTACGACCAGGTCTTATCTCTATCTGACCGGTTAAGTATTTAGTCACGACCAGTTAGTAAGTCCTTACAACCGAGTTCGACCACTCTGTGATTACGTTCGACCAGCCTACGACCAGCTCGTATCTCCATACGACCATTAGAATCTGTTGAACTAAGCATTTCTACGTGTATACTCCTTTGCCTCACGATGTGCGGTTGAACTCCGGTGAGATGTGTCCATGGACTGTTCAATACTTTCTCGATCGAGTGTCGATATAACTTACGTGGTGAACACTTGACCACTAGTGGCATGGCCATGCACTCTCTTTATCGACCACAACGAGGGGCCCAGAGACATCTCTCCTGTTATGTTAGGAGGGGCAAATCCCATATCCGACCAGTCACATCCCTCTGCATGTTTCATAGCATACCCGAAATCTACCTTTATAACTACCCAGTTACGCTGTAGCATTTGGCAACCCCTAAGAGTGGTATTACACATGTATGAAACCATGCTGATCTCAGGTCTAAGGATTATACATCATCATTGCTTGAGACCAACTAACGACACATAGAATCATAACAATCTCAATAGTGTCTCAAGGTGGGTCTAATCCAACATCATGTTCTCTAACATGTGTCCATATTATTTTTTTGATATCTCCATATCCATGACCCGTGAAACATAGTCATCAACCAATACATATGCTAGTCTATTCATATGTGTCCTCATATGTTTCCGACCAGGGATTGTATAAGATTAATTATCGCAGAAATATAGAGTTTCACAATCAAGTCACATACTTGATAATAAATATTAACAATATTATTCTAGGAACAAGATATTATATTATCCAATATTATGAACATAATAAAATATAATCATCTCTATGATTGCCTCTAGGGCATATTTCCAACACCGATCAGACCTACTACTCAGAAGCGAGGCAAGGGCCTGGTGCATCAGATGCATCCACACCTCGTGCTCAGTCGACTCTTGTGAAGTCGACCTATACAAAGCGAGGCAGCAAGGGCAAATCGAAGATAGTCGACTCCTATTCTGATATCCCCTTCTTGCCGTTGGCCCAAAAATTCATGCTAGGCAAGCCGTTGGTCGAGAGGTTAGACAGCCCTACCCTAGGACCGGCTTGCACGACATTGCATACATGGTACACGGAACATGCCAATAAGACGGCTGAACAACAACGCTCGGGTGTCACCGTCAAGTTCAAGGAGGATCATTTTAACCACGAGCTTCAAGACTGTGTCTTCACGGTGACCTTCGAGGACTTGTTCTGTCTCTTCAACCTCAACGAGCTCGACGTCTCACTCATACGATGCTGGACACTGTAAGTGTGTACAATCACGGTTAATGTTCGTGTAATACCGATAAATGTTATATATAACTCCTTGCTTTTGTATATAGATACATGATGTCTGAAGCCGAAAGAAGGAATTCACCGGTAAGTTTCCTCGACCCACACGTGGTCTCTGAGCAAACCATCAAGGCGAATGCAATATTCGTCGGGGATTACGTTATAGAGTTTTTCCTCGCTCGCCGCAACAAGGAATACATACTTTTGCCCTACAACCAGGAGTAAGTGTTGCACTACTGGCTATACTTGTTGATTTGTACTTTATAAGCAACACAAACTTAGGTTTAATGACCATGCTGACATACCTGTGTAGCTTAAACTGGATTCTAATTGTAATTATACCAAAACGGAAATGGGTAATATACCCAGATTCCCTAAAGAGGACCACTCACAACTTCACAGTTATCCTGAATTTAATCAACAGGTAAACACATTTCCTCCATAGAAACTCTATTGTAGTCTTTCTTTCCTTTGCAATGGCTAAGGCTAGCTTCTAGGAGTCACGTAGGGCGTTCGACGTGCTATATGCTAGAAGAGGGAAATGCAGGGAAATGTCGCTGCAACACGATCTAACTTTCCCGGTACTCACTAGCTAGTACACATTAATCCTATATAACACTTCGTAGTAATGCCTCTCGAACTAACCAATTCTATTTTTGAAGTGCCAACAGCAGCCGTCAGGCCGTAACATTTGTGGATACTATGTTTGCCACAACATGGAACTACTCATCAGTTCTGCGATCACCAATGATCCTCAGGTTTGTCAATCTTGCAACAATTA
This sequence comes from Phyllostachys edulis, assembly GCA_036346405.1. NCBI lineage: Eukaryota > Viridiplantae > Streptophyta > Magnoliopsida > Poales > Poaceae > Phyllostachys > Phyllostachys edulis. Next base: position 22,481,718 of record CM070566.1, read on the forward strand.
TTTCATATATACTTATCAATTTACATAAGCATGAATTTAATCTTCATATCGACAGGTTGCGACCATCACCAAAACTGTGTTGGAACAGAGCGAGCTCATAAACGTTCGATCACACCTTGCGTCATTCCTGAATAGTTAGGTCATAAATCCATATGGGAGTTTCCACAGTGTAGATGGAACTTGATTGGGATAGATTGAACTTAATGGTACATGTGTGTAAATGTACATTAATGGTTAATTTTAGTTAATTGATTTATGAATTGGATGTGCTTGTTTCTGAAATGAATGCAAATTTGATGTGCTTCTGAAATGAATGCGAATTGGATGTGCTTGTTTCAGAGGGAATGGCTAGCATTTCCTGAGGCTAGCCAATAAGAAGAAATAGATTTAGCAATGCAAAAGAATATCACAGACGATTTGTAGATGAAAGTCTGTGATAGTCGAAAATCACAAACAGTTTGTAGATGAAACCGTCTGTGATAGTCAAAAATCACAGACGGTTTCAAGCTGAAACCGTCTGTGATAGTCGAAAATCACATAAGGTTTCATCCACAAACCGTCTGTGATAGTCGACTATCACAGACGGTTTCATCCACAAACCATCTGTGATAGTTGAAAATCACAGACGGTTTTGAGTTAATAACCATCTGTGATATTATGTATTGCAGACGGTTCAAAAACCGTCTGTGATGACCTCATGTCATTACTGACCCATAAACTCAGACGGCTCACGAAACCGTCTGTGATGGCATTTTTGAACCGTCTGTGAAGGCCTTTTCTGTACTAGTGTCCCATCCTTCTTCTCAGTGAATAGGACGGGAGCTCCCCAAGGTGATACACTACAACGAATCAACCCCTTGGACAACAAATCATTCAATTGCTTCTTCAATTCTTCCTAGAAAGGCTGTGTGCCAGGAACAAGATCAATCCTAAACTCCACATTCCTTTCGGGTGGCATACCTGAAAGCTCTTCGGGAACTACATTGGGTTACTCTCACACCCTTGGGATAACCCCAAGGTGTAGCATTTATCGATGACGTAGGTGTCGGCTCCCATTTGATAATACTAGAGGGGTTCTAACGACAAACCCGCTCCATGTGGCCCGACCGACCACAATGCCGACACTCTCCCGTCCAAGAACATTTAGCAACATGGTGCCCACCACCGCACTTGAAACACATCATGCCCTGCGCTGAAATAGGATGACAGGCTGGGATTGCTGACGACGAACGAGGCGCTGTAAAAGACGACCTCGAAGATTTGGACTTGGACGACTGCAGGGAACGCTGGCCCCACCTAGACTCTTTGGGAGTAGGTCACTGAGTTGACCCGCCCTCCACGCTAAAACTCCTCTTCTGGTCACTACCAGAAGCGCTTGGACCACCAGAGGGTTGCAGTCCTTAGTGAGTTGCATTTACATCTCCATTCCTCTGGCTTGATCTACCACTGACCTCAAGTCATGTGGCGTAGTGGCTCCCTTAACATGCCGAAACTCAGAGTTGAGCCCTCAGTGAAACCTTTTAGCCTTCTCCAGATCATTGCCCGCAACCGATGGTACGAATCGGATTAGATCGTTGAATCTCTGCTTCGTACTCGGCTACGATCATCTTCCCCTACAAGAAGGTCAACAAGACGACCTCCATACACTTCATAAAAGATTCTGGGTAGTACTTCGCCTTGAACTGCTCGACGAAGATCTCCCAGATAGCGGGACCTTGGGTAGGGGTCCTAGCTGAAAGGACTCCCTCCCACCAGATGTCCACCTAACCCTTAACTGGAATGCCACATAGCGAGCTCTCAGCTGTGAGCTCATCACTAGGGCTTCAAATTGCCTTCCCATATAACGCAACCAATCCGCAGCTTGGAGTAGTGTACCCGCCCTATCAAAAGTGTCTAGACATAACGCTAACCACTCACGAAGGCCCATCCTTGCCTCCGGCACGGTTGGAACGACAGCAGGTACCGCAACGGGTACAACCGCAGCAACGGCCTCTTCCATAAATTCTCGCAGCAAGGCCGAAGACCTTGCCTGATTCCCAGCTACAAACTACTCAGCGGAAACAACCTCTGCACTAGGTGTTTCTTGCTGAACCTCAAGCGGTGGCTCCGCTTGAGCACGGCCACGGCCACGGCCTCTACCCCTCGACATCTTCGTTAACCAAGCATTCACACAATCAATTCACAAAATGTTACCTCATAACATTGCACGCCAGCAACATAACTAGCTAAAACATATATACAACGCTGGACCCAAAACCGATCCTACTGTGCACCAGAGTGTGTCAAGTTTAATTTAATTATTTTAATTATTTGGCCTAAGTCAAGTTTTAGTAATTAATCAACCTAAGTCTAAAATTTTTCACCATGGACCTAACGCCCGCTCTGATACCAACTGTAACACCCCGACCCGCCACCTGGGTCCGAAATGCCACCACTACACATGATCATTACAAACTTTGCGCAGCCAATTTAACAATTAAATATATTACAACAACAAAAGTGAAACATTTAAAGAGAAAGGTTTGCAAGAGAACGATGTGTGACGTGGATGTCCTAATCTCCCTTCCCGAAGCATGCCACTTGCACGTTCACCTAAAAAAACATTAACAATCAAGGGTGAGTCCGAAGACTCAGCAAGCACATAATAGAGACGATAAACACTACCATACCAACAAACATAACCATGTCATTACTTGCACCATTAGCTTTCCATTAGTGCCATTCATCATCATTCTACATGCTCATTTGATCATTGCATTGCCCAAACATGCGAATACACCATCATGCTCATATGCATCTCATCAGCTGATACCAGTATCACGGAGTGTTCACCCGTCGATGACACACTCTTCCCCCATCTTCGTTAGGATGGGGTCCTTACATTGTTGGACTTTATCTAGTCCCTACAGATGTAAGAATTCATCTAGAGCTCACCGGATTAGTCATGTAACTTTCTCACCGACCTCACCAGATTAGTTACATGACTTTCTCACCGACCTGGCTCATGCATTCTTGCCATGATGCAAATGCACATGTCCATTGTCATTAACATGATTCATCATTGTCATCATTAATAAGGTAGACTCATTGCTCACCTTGTCCCATCATTGTTGCCATCAACAAGTAACCATTATCACGTAAGCACCACCATATAAACATTATCATGTACGCATCATCATGTAAACATTTTCAAGTAAGCATCATCATGTAAACATTTTTATGTAAACCTTATCAAGTAATCATCATTATCTAAACATTACCACGTGAGCGTCATTACCTAAACATTACCACGTGAGCGTCATTACCTAAACACTACCACGTAACATTACCATGTAAGCGTCATCATGTACCTATTTCCATGTAGGCATCATATCACGTAAACAACACATATTTCATAGCACCTATAGGCTATCGCTCTACCATGTATTTTGTAACAGCCTCAGCCCTAATATACAGTAATAAAGTACTGTTCATGTCATTACTGTTCATTTAGGCAATTTAGGTAACATGTTACAAACCATTTTCCCAAAATTCTATTGCAAACTCCTAATTGATCAAAATTTCCAAAGGAAAGACCATCCAATGTTGGTATTATGACTAGGGTATATTTTAGTTGAAAATCAGATGAATTATTATGGCCAAAAACCATTTTTATGAAATTTTTAGAAATTATTTTGATTTTCAGAAAAATACTTGTCTTTAAATAAACCCTAGTTGGTCTAAATAAGTTATTTATGTATTTATTAATAAGAAACTGTGATTTTAAAAATTTATCAGGGAATATATCATCCCAAAGAGTAATTACGCTAAATCTCAGGATTTTTCAAATTTATTTGATATATTTTAGAGCCCGGTCAAACCTTTTAACAATTTAAACTGATCTGGTCAAAGGTCTCGGTCTAAACTCGGACCAAACAACATGCGACTCGGCCCGTCGAGTCAAGTCCAAAGCAGTGCTTGGCGGTCACGTTCTGCCACGCACCCTCTATCGTCGATCTTTGTGAGCCGTTGATCTCTTAGCCAGCGGTTGTGATTCGCGACCTGTTCGGACCGCCTCCAACCCCCTCTCAATCTGGGCCGTTAGATCTCAATTCGACGGCATCGCATCCTTTCTCTATCTCTGAAACCCTCCTCACTTCCGACCACCGTTGGATCTGCAATGGACCGTCCTGATCCATTGGGCCGTTCGGACCGCTACAGTCCCCTATCCAATCTCAACCATCAAATCTAAATCGGAGGGCTCTGTTAGTTTGGGCACTTGGACCACCGCCATCCCCTTGATCTCGGTAGTAAAGTTAGATCCCACGGTACCGGTTGGATCACGTTAAAAACCTGGGCGCATACCTTTTCAGGAGACACCGTTGGATTTGGATCCAACGTTCCTCCTTGATTGGGCAGACTGGACCATTTCAGTGCCCACTGGATCGTAGCAGTTAACGTGTGATCGAACGACTCCTGTGAATTGGGCAGTTCCGACCACTTCAGGACCCCTTGATCGTGGCCGTCCGCTGAAGATCGCGTGGTCCAGGTTGCGAGATACCATTTCAATGTATTTTTGCCACCGCATCGCAGCCGTTCCCTTCTGATCGAACGGTAGCTGTGCGTTGAAGTTGGCTCTGTACGCTGCATGGCTTGGCTGCCCCTAGGACCCACATGTAAGTGGCGTTTCTTTGCTTCCTCCCTCACTGTGCACCGGTGCAGCCATTCTCGCCGGAGAGGAGGTGGTGTACAGTAATTTAGGGGATATTTTCTCTTCATATCTATCCATTAGTGCCACCTCATGAGCTCTAGATAATTCTCGGTTGATCTGGGCACTTCCACACTATATAAACCCTAGCTCCTGAGCTTTTACCATTGTTGACCCAGGGAGGAGCTCATTATCCTTATCTCCTTCACAGTGAAGCATCCTTGTCTTTCTTCCATTGTTCAACCGCAAGAAGACCTAACCCTCATGCTAATGTGGTGTTGGTCATTTCTTGTAGGTTGAACTGGTGGTTCTTCTCTCTGTCATCTTGACCCTGTGAAGCTTCATTTTGGAAAACCTCACCTGGGTGAGTTGAATTCCATCTTTCCTTAGCAAGAATATACCTAATGATCTTTAGAGCTTAGTACATCATTTTCTTTTGGTCAGCACAAGAAAAAGGTCTTGGACCTCTTTGTTGACCAAGAACCGATCTGTTTCTCTCTAAACCCTAGTGGTGAGTTAGCCTTTACTTACATTAGCTTAAGCCCTCTAAAATTTTAGTTATCCTCTTATAGCACTCCTTTGGTTCATATGATACTTCAAACTTCTTTTAAGCTAAAAGTTATTTTTATAACTTTTAGGTCTTTCATATCATTTTCAAGAAATAGAGTTTCTCTTGTTAGGATATTAGTTTAGTTAAATTTGAGTAAACCCTAGTATCATTTTAGACCCTTTTTGGCTAATATGATCATTAGAACATCTTTTAGTGTAAACCTATTTCTTTCATTTGCAATTGTCGGTTCAGCCGACAAAAGTCCATTTATTCTTACCTTCGTAATTGGCCGTGTTAGGGTGGTATAAGTATGTTGTGGTATTTATTACTTCCTTGTTAGTTTTAACCTCCATTTAAGTCTTTCGATTGTGTAGTTCCCAAAGTCAACCAAAAAGGGGCATAAGACTTTTCTTTGTTTTGATTCAAATTGACAAAAGCTCTGTTTGTCTTTTTCTTTTAATGAACCGAGCCATTAGGGTAGCAGTAGTGGTCCTTAGTATTAATTACTTCCTTTTAGAGTAATTATGTAGTGTAGCATTACTAGCCAGCCGAAATAGTAAAATGATTCCTTGCCGTTTCTGTGTTGGTCTAACCGACCACACAGACAACATAGTTCAAAATCTTAAATCGTTATTAATAAGTCGTAAATGACTAGTTAGCTCACAATACAAGCTTTAATACATTTAGCTACGTGTAGTATTTCATTTTCTTGAATGAGGGCTAGCTAAATAATTAAATTCTTTGCTGTCCTGTTCCAGTGTTTAAAACCTGATCCTGTAGCTTTGAACTAAATATAAAATCTGGGTAGCCACTGTCAGTAGATGATATATATGGGTTTTTACCCTTAATAAATTAGATATAGTTTAAGCATATTGCTACCCATGCCTTACCATTTTGATCATACATTCTTTTATGCATCCTGTTCTCTGTTTTTCCTGTGTTCATTGGAATTCTTTTATTCTCTTTTAGACACTGGTTCTTCTTAGTGTTTTGAGCCTTTTGTTGAACCACCAGAACCTGAACAAGAGGTTATTTACTACTATCAAGGCAAGCTTCCTCTCTGCACCATGTTGAGCCTAATCTTTTGAACTGTAGATTTACAAAATACAGCGATACTGTCCATGCAACTTTATAAAAATTTATTTGTGCTCTGTTCCTAGTTAGTTATACCCTGAACTTGTGGTTTATCTTTAATTTAATCATACACTTAACCTAAGGTAGTCTGTGATGTTATAACACTAAATTTTAACTTTTGCTTAGCCTGCAAGTCCATAGAACGGTAGTGTTTGACAAGATTATCTTGTCAAACACAGGAACAACAAATAATTTGTATTTATCTTTGATCCTTGTTCAGTTTATTTGATTTGGAAATGCTTGTAAATCCTGTTATCAATTAATTCAAATCTGGACAAGTGGATGCTAGTGATGGTGCCTTTGTGCACGAGATTTGGGAAATGTGGATGTCTTATGCGGATTGATTAAGGACCTAACTCGACAATTTAATTCAAGTCCCAGCGCACTTCCACACGCAGATGTATGGGCGCCGTTTGGTTAAGTAAAGGGTTAATATTATTGAGTTGGATCTTTGGAGAGTAAGGACATGTGTATTGATTTCATATGGCATAGATGCTTAAGTCTTGGGCCGTGTCGTATGCCATGTGGAGCTTATATTGATATCGGATGTTCTTAGAAGGGTAAGGCGTAGATGTGTTACATCGCATGTACGTTCCTTGAGGCCCCGATCATGTGTAATATGTGTGGCTAACACGAGTTTGCATTTAATTGATGGGTCGGCATTCCCGGTACAACATGTGAGCCTCGGTTGAATATATGCTATCAGTCGTTATTTAAGCGGGATCAGTCTCACATGGGTCATCCAACTCAATAATGTCAACTTGTTGAAAAATACCAAATCTTAGTTTACCCGGCCGACACACCAAAGGCAGTGTGTTATTATTCCGGAGGCTTACGGGCTAACTAAGTCATGTGGGTAAAGATGTACACCCTTGCAAGGATATAAAACTATTCGAATAGTCGTGTCCACGGTTACGGACGACACTTGAATTGATGTCATCTGTATAGATTTTATTCTAATTTTGGTCTTGGGAATTCATTTCGGCATGATGGTGTCATGCACGGTTGATATTGAAATGTGACTTAGTATTGTTACTGTTTATGTTTATATTTTCAATTCCTTACTGTTTTGGTCTAAATGGATTTATTAAAAATTGCTTTGTTAAAACTTAGTACTGTAGGTTAAGATGTATCGCTTTATGCAAAATTGAACCAATTAAGCCTTCTGTTGATAACCTTATGCATATATAAATTCTATTCCTTTGTATAGGTTCTATCAACCACTTTCTTTTATTAGTTTGTGTAAGACTTGCTGAGTACCTTTCGTACTCAGGGTTTTATGACCTCTTGTTGCAGGTGAAGATGGTTTTCTTTATGAAATGCCCGTTAGCGCCGATCTGGGTGACGCTAACGAGTAGTGCTAATTCTAGTCTCCACGCAATAGCCTGCGGGATGATGGGGCCATTGGTGGTTTTTATCGTTTATTTTGCTTCATTGTTGTTCTTTTTGTTAATGACCCAAGGTCATCTGTTCTGTTATAATTAAGGCATTTAGCAGACCTGACAACGTAGCAACCGAATTATGATGTAATTCTTGATGTATAATATTATGTGAATATGTGACTTGTATGTGATTGATGCAATGTTGATTAAGGATATATGCTAATAGTCACTAATCACAGGAACTATTGCATGGCATATATCCCGAACCTAAATGTTGGATTGTTACTTATTATGATTATGCTTCTAGTATAATTTTATTAAGGACATTACACTGTTCCTTAATTAAGAATTATGCTACCAGTATAATTTTTAATTCGGCACATTCCAATATTTGAGGGTCTCATAGCGTTGGTATCAGAGCATACGTTTGCCTGTAGGATAGAATTAGCATGGTTGTACCTTTAGTGAGTCTCTGTGACATTATTTTAACTTAAATTAATTTCTAAAGATCTAAGTCTGCTCTCTTTTATTTCTTATCTTCTTTTAGTATCAATTCTTATCCATCTTTCTATTGATTTTTCAAGATCAATTTCTTACCTACCTTGTCTTTTCTCTGTAGATGAGTGGCCGACTTGTGTATTTGGACTTAAGGTGTTAATAAAGTAGGGCCGCCTTTTGTCAGATTTGGTTCTGGTGTTATTTTGGTGTTAATTGGTTGTTAATAAAGGGAAGGCCAACTGTTGTGCATTCGGTTCTGTTGGATTATGCTAATGGGTGTGGCCGACCTATTACAAGGTATTGGAGGCTGCACTTTTTGACTGTACTGTGTGTTGTTGTTTTGATGATTAATTGACTGCATGTCATGGCATGATGCACAATTAGATTTAGTAATTATTTCTTTTCTATCTCCAAATCTTGTATGTGTTAGCCCGAGGGTATCCTTGTTATGTTGTTAACCATTATATGGCAACAGGATGACAGGACCAACCACTCGTTCGCGAACACAACAAGAGGAGAGGTTCTCCACCCCTATTCTCCAGACTCAGGGGGAGCAGACTGACCCTTCCGGATCTCATGGTCCGCAAAGTGGTCGTCAGGAAGAGGAACTTCCTCCACCACCCACCATGGCGGACGTGCTCATGCAAATTGGCGCAACCGCATGGATCGACGCAAGCATATTGGAGCAGTTATGCGTAATACCTCCGCTACTCGACACGGTGGTAGAGCAGAGTTCAACATGGGCGGGTAGTCTCGGCGATTTTCAAATAACTAACCCGCCATGTTCTCCAGCTCGAGGATCCAATGGAGGCGGAGGATCGGCTTCGAGATTGAAAAGAAGTCGACCATTGCCCAATGTTGGAAAGGAGAAGGTTACAGATGCTAGCTACCGGTGATCGGGCCACTAGTAATTGGTGGGATAATTATCAGGCCATCCAACCTACTGGACATACTCCTACCTGGCTTGAGTTCATGGGGGCTTTTCGCGAGGCCCATATTCCTGAGGGAGTAATGATGCTCAAGCAGCAGGAATTCCTCGCTCTCAAGCAAGGGCGAAAATCAGTGACCGAGTATCTTCATGAGTTCAATTTTCTTGCTCGGTACGCCCCTGACGATGTTTCGACTGACACTCGTCGTCGAAACCGTTTCATGAATGGGCTATCTGAAGAATTGCAGATGGCTTTGGCAATACAAGATTTCAGAAACTTCCAACATCTTGTGGACAAAGCTATCATTGCTGAAACCAAGAGTAAGGCTTTGGAAGATTCACGGAAGCGGCAGAAGGCCACCCAATTTACATATAGTGGCCGTTCAGTCAGACCGCGTCTATGGCAACCTCAGTCTTTCCGAGCGCCAGCTCCAGTTCCACCTAGGGCACCGGTGTTTGTTTTTCGCCCACCGCCACCATTGGGCGGTCCCGACCTAGTGGACACGAGCCACCTCTCGCTATCAATGTCGGTAGGGTGTGATATGCTATCATTGTGGGCGCCGGGACATTTTATAACCAATGTTTTGCTAAGGCAAAGGATTACCACTGCTCACCATCTCCGGCTCAAGGCCCCGTGCACCTTCCCCAAAGGCGGTTGTTAAGCTCGATCTGTTCGATCATGGCCGTGTGAACCAACCGACGGTGAAGAAGCGGTAAAGACACACGAGGTTATCCTTGGTATGCTCCTAGTTAATTTCATTCAGCTATTGTTCTATTTGACTCGAGCATCCCATTCTTTTATTAGTAGGCGGTTTGCTATTCAACATCAATTAGACATGCATCCGCTTCATCCACCTCATATTATTCACTACTTTGGGTCAAGATTTATGGTGATCAAATCGCCTTAATGTCAATATCAATATTAAAGGGGTAGATTTTTGGGCTGATCTGATTGTGATAAACTCTAAAGGGATAGATGTCATTCTGGGTATGGACTGGTTGTCCAAGAATTTCGGCCAAATTAATTGTGCCCAGCGAACTATATCCCTCACTAATAAAAATGGCCTTTCGGTCATTTTTCAGTCTAGAACAGTTCATTCTCACCTTGGTGCATTGAAAACTGATACCACTCCTACTTTGGAGTCAGTACCGGTAGTGTGTGATTATCCGGATGTCTTTCCTGAAGACCTTCCCAGATGCCACCCGATCGGGAAGTAGAGTTAAATAATTGAACTAGTTCTGCATCGCTCCCATTTCGAGAAGACCTTATCGCATGCCTTCCAATGAGCTGTTTGAGTTGAAGAAACAGCTTGGAGAATTGCTTGACAAGGGATTCATTCGACCGAGTTCCTCACCCTGGGGATGCCCGGCCATCTTTGTCAAAAAGAAAGATCAGACTTTACGGATGTGTGTAGATTACCGTCCGTTAAATGAGGTTACTATCAAGAATAAGTATCCTTTGCCCCGAATTGATGATCTGTTTGACCAGTTAACTAGAGCCCGTGTCTTTTCTAAGATTGATTTGCATTCGGGCTATCATCAGATCAAGGTTAGAACGGAGGATATTCCTAAAACAACATTTTCTACTCGTTACGGATTGTACGAGTATACTGTTATGTCCTTTGGTCTAACCAATGCTCCTACTTATTTCATGAATCTAATGAATTCAGTGTTCATGGATTTCTTAGATAAGTTTGTTGTTGTATTTATTGACGACATTCTTATCTACTCCAAGTCTAACGAAGAGCATGAGCATCATTTGAGACTTGTGCTGGATACACTTTGCAAGCATCAGCTGTATGCTAAATTTAGTAAGTGTGCTTTCTGGCTCAAGCAAGTGGCATTTCTGGGACATGTATTATCCGAAGGAGGTATTACTGTTGATCCCAGTAAAGTGCAAGATGTGCTAGACTGGAAGCAACCCAAGAATGTTCCTGAAATTCGAAGTTTCCTTGGACTTGCGGGTTATTACCGTAGGTTCATTGAAAACTTTTCCAAGATTTCCAGGCCACTGACTCAGCTTTTGAAGAAAGAGAACAAATTCTTTTGGTCAGTGGAGTGTGAAAATAGTTTTCAGCTTTTGAGAAAGCTCCTGACTGAAGCTCCTGTTCTCACTCTCCCAGATATCCATAAGAATTTTGATATCTATTGTGATGCATCTCGCCATAGACTTGGCTGTGTGCTTATGCAAGAGGGCCGAGTTGTGGCATATGCATCCAGACAATTGCGACCTCATGAGGTGAATTATCGTACCCATGATTTGGAATTGGCAGCTGTAGTCCATGCATTAAAGATTTGGCGATATTACCTTCTTGGCAATCGTTGCGAAATCTATACTGATCATAAGCGCTTGAAATACATATTCACTCAAGTTGATCTGAATATGAGACAAAGAAGATGGCTTGAATTGATCAAGGACTACGATATGGGTATTCACTACCATCCTGGCAAAGCCAATGTTGTGGCTGATGCTCTGAGCAGGAAGTCACAATGCAATTGCTTATCAACAATTCCTTCGACTAAGAGCTTATGTACTGATTTTCAGCGCTTAAGTCTCGAAATGGTCGAAATTGGATTTCTTGCTGCCTTAGAAGTAAAGTCAACACTCGAAGATCAAATTCTGGAGGCCCAGAAAGCTGATACTGAGGTAGCAGAGATCAAGGAAAATATGAAGGCAGGTAAAGCCAATGAATTTTCTGAAGATGCTCGTGGTACCATCCGATATCGCAATCGTTTAGTGGTGCCCTCTGATCCACAGTTGAGAGAGTTAATTCTTAAAGAGGCTCATAATTCCAAGTTTTCTATACATCCTAGAAGCACTAAGATGTACCAGGATTTAAAGAAAACATTTTGGTGGAGCAAGATGCAAAGGCAAATTGCTCAGTATGTTGCTGAATGTGATATTTGCCAAAGGGTTAAAGCCGAGCACTTGAAACCTGCTGGTACCCTTCAGCCTTTACCTATTCCACAATGGAAATGGGAAAAAGTCGGTATGGATTTTGTTACCGGACTTCCCAAGTCTCAGAATGGGTTTGATGCCATTTGGGTGATAATTGATCGCCTAACAAAAGTGGCTCATTTCATCCCTGTCAGAACCACTTTTAATGGCAAGCAATTGGCAGAACTCTATATTGCTAGAATTGTTTGTCTCCACGGCGTTCCTAAAGTTATTGTTTCAGACCGTGGATCTCAATTCACTTCCCATTTTTGGAATTGTCTTCATCAAGCAATGGGAACTGAACTATCCTTCAAAGATCGCTTATCATCCTCGCACCGATGGTCAAACTGAAAGGGTGAATCAAGTGATGGAGGATCTTCTTAGAGCCTGTGTTTTAGCATATGGCAAGAATTGGGAGAAATCTTTGCCGTATGTGGAGTTTTCCTACAACAATAGCTACCAAGCAAGTATTCAAATGTCACCTTTTGAAGCCTTGTATGGAAGAGCTTGTAGGACTCCATTAAATTGGTCAGAATCTGGTGAAAGACCATTCTTTGGCCCAGACTTGGTTTTGGAAGCCGAAGAGCAAGTTCGTCTGATTCGAGACCGTTTGAAAACTGCCTAGTCTCGTCAGAAGAGCTATGCCGATCATCGACGTCGTGAGCTAAGTTTTGAGATAGATGACTTTGTCTATCTTAAAGTGTCGCCGATGAAAGGTACTCATCGTTTTCAAGTGAAAGGAAAGCTAGCACCTCGTTATATCGGACCTTTCCGAATCATTGCCAAACGAGGGGCCGTGGCATATCAGTTGGAACTTCCCGACACGCTGTCGGCAGTCCATGATACCTTTCATGTTTCTCAATTAAAGAAATGCCTTCGTGTTCCAACCGAGGCTACTGCTTATGAAAATCTTGATCTGCAACCAGATCTTTCATATCAAGAACAACCAGTGCGTATCCTCGATGAAATGGAACGCAGGACAAGAAATCGCACTGTTAAGTTTTTAAAAATTCAGTGGGCTAATCATTCTGAAGATGAAGCCACCTGGGAGCGCGAAGATCTGATGAGGATCGAGCACCCCCACCTTTTTGCTGTTTAATAATTGCCTTTGAATCAAGAAAGGCAAGGTTAAACAAAGCAATGTAACATAAGTTGTAATAACAGCACTATGTTGTTATGTGAGAAATTTCTTTTCTATCTTTGAAAGAAATAAAGACAACTGATGTTATGTTTCTAAAGAATATCATTTCAACTTCATCTTTGTCCAACTTCTGAATTATAAGAAATCTCGGGACGAGATTTTCTTAAGGGAGGTAGGTTTGTAACAGCCTCAGCCCTAATATACAGTAATAAAGTACTGTTCATGTCATTACTGTTCATTTAGGCAATTTAGGTAACATGTTACAAACCATTTTCCCAAAATTCTATTGCAAACTCCTAATTGATCAAAATTTCCAAAGGAAAGACCATCCAATGTTGGTATTATGACTGGGGTATATTTTAGTTGAAAATCAGATGAATTATTATGGCCAAAAACCGTTTTTATGAAATTTTTAGAAATTATTTTGATTTTCAGAAAAATACTTGTCTTTAAATAAACCCTAGTTGGTCTAAATAAATTATTTATGTATTTATTAATAAGAAACTGTGATTTTAAAATTTATCTGTGGAATATATCATCCCAGTAGTAATTCTGCTAAATCTCAGGATTTTTCAAATTTATTTGATATATTTTAGAGCCCGGTCAAACCTTTTAACAATTTAAACTGATCTGGTCAAAGGTCTCGGTCTAAACTCGGACCAAACACTGTAGCGACTCGGCCCCGTCGAGTCAAGTCCAAACTGGTGCGGCACGGTCACGTTACGCGCACACCCTCTATCCTCCAGTGCTGTGAGCCGTTGATCTCTTAGCCAGCGGTTGTGATTCGCGACCTGTTCGGACCGCCTCCAACCCCCTCTCAATCTGGGCCGTTAGATCTCAATTCGACGGCATCGCATCCTTTCTCTATCTTTGAAACCCTCCTCACTTCCGGCCACCGTTGGATCTGCAATGGACCGTCCTGATCCATTGGGCCGTTCGACCGCTGATCCCTATCCAATCTCAACCATCAAATCTAAATCGGAGGCTCTGTTAGTCGGGCACTTTGACCACCCGCCAACCCCTTGATCTCAGCCGTAAAAGTTAGATCCCACGGTACCGGTTGGATCACGTTAAAAACCTGGGCGCATACCTTTTCAGGAGCCACCGTTGGATTTGGATCCAACGTTCCTCCTTGATTGGGCCGACTGGACCATTTCAGTGCCCACTGGATCGCAGCAGTTAACGTGTGATCGAACGACTCGTGAATTGGGCGATTCGACCACTTCAGACCCTTGATCGTGGCCGTCCGTGAAGATCGCGTGGTCCAGTTGCGAGATACCGTTTCAATGTATTTTTGCCACCGCGATCGCAGCCGCTCCTTCGATCGAATCGGTAGTCATGCGTTGAAGTTGGCTCAGACTGTTGCATGGCTTGGCGCCCTCGGGACCCACATGTAAGTGGCGTTTCTTTGCTTCCTCCTCACAGTGCACCGGCAGCCATTCTCATGGAGAGGAGGTGGTGTCTGATAATTTAGGGATATTTTCTTCATATCTATCCATTAGTGCCACCTCATGAGCTCTAGATAATTCTCGGTTGATCCGGGCACTTCCACACTATATAAACCCTAGCTCCTGAGCTTTTACCATTGTTGACCCAGGGAGGAGCTCATTATCCTTATCTCCTTCACAGTGAAGCATCCTTGTCTTTCTTCCATTGTTCAACCGCAAGAAGACCTAACCCTCATGCTAATGTGGTGTTGGTCATTTCTTGTAGGTTGAACTGGTGGTTCTTCTCTTTGTCATCTTGACCCTGTGAAGCTTCATTTTGGAAAACCTCACCTGGGTGAGTTGAATTCCATCTTTCCTTAGCAAGAATATACCTAATGATCTTTAGAGCTTAGTACATCATTTTCTTTTGGTCAAGACAAGAAAAAGGGTCTTGGACCTCTTTGTTGACCAAGAACGATCTGCTTCTCTCTAAACCCTAGCTGGTGAGTTAGCCTTTACTTCTGTTAGCTTAAGCCCTCTAAGAATTTTAGTTATCCTCTTATAGCACTCACTGGTTCATATGATACTTCAAACTTCTTTTAACTGAAAAGTTATTTTTATAACTTTTCGGTCTTTCATATCATTTTCAAGAAATAGAGTTTCTCTTGTTAGGATATTAGTTTAGTTAAGGCTGAGTAAACCCTAGTATCATTTTAGACCCTTTTTGGCTAATATGATCATTAGAACATCTTTTAGTGTAAACCTATTTCTTTCTATTGCAATTGTCGGTTCAACCGACAAAAAGTCCATTTTATTCTTACCTTTTGTAATTGGCCGTGTTAGGGTGGTATAAGTATGTTGTGGTATTTATTACTTCCTTGTTAGTTTTAACCTCCATTTAAGTCTTTCGGATTGTGTAGTTCCCAAAGTCAACCAAAAAGGGGCATAAGACTTTTGCTGTTTTTGATTCAGCCGACAAAAGCTCTGTTTGTCTTTTTCTTTTAATGAACCGAGCCATTAGGGTAGCAGTAGTGGTCCTTAGTATTAATTACTTCCTTTTAGAGTAATTATGTAGTGTAGCATTACTAGCCAGCCGAAATAGTAAAATGATTCCTTGCCGTTTCTGTGTTGGTCTAACCGACCACACGCATAAACATAGTTCAAAATCTTAAATCGTTATTAATAAGTCGTAAATGACCAGTTAGCTCACAATACAAGCTTTAATACATTTAGCTACGTGTAGTATTTCATTTTCTTGAATGAGGGCTAGCTAAATAATTAAATTCTTTGCTGTCCTGTTCCAGTGTTTAAAACCTGATCCTGTAGCTTTGAACTAAATATAAAATCTGGGTAGCCACTGTCAGTAGATGATATATGGGTTATTACCCTTAATAAATTAGATATAGTTTAAGCATATTGCTACCCATGCCTTACCATTTTGATCATACATTCTTTTATGCATCTTGTTCTCTGTTTTTCCTGTGTTCATTGGAATTCTTTTATTCTCATTTAGACACTGGTTCTTCTGAGTGTTTTGAGCCTTTTGTTGAACCACCAGAACCTGAACAAGAGGTTATTTACTACTATCAAGGCAAGCTTCCTCTCTGCACCATGTTGAGCCTAATCTTTTGAACTGTAGATTTACAAAATACAAATGATCTCTGTGCATGCAACTTTATAAAAATTTATTTGTGCTCTGTTCCTAGTTAGTTATACCCTGAACTTGTGGTTTATCTTTAATTTAATCATACACTTAACCTAAGGTTGTCTGTGATGTTATAACACTAAATTTTAACTTTTGCTTAGCCCTGCAAATCCATAGAGCAGTAGTGTTTGACAAGATTATCTTGTCAAACCTGGGAACAACAAATAATTTGTATTTATCTTTGATCCTTGTTCAGTTTATTTGATTTGGAAATGCTTGTAAATCCTGTTATCAATTAATTCAAATCTGGACAAGTGGATGCTAGTGATGGTGCCTTTGTGCACGAGATTTGGGAAATGTGGATGTCTTGTCTGGATTGATTAAGGACTGAACTCTGACAATTTAATTCAAGTCCCAACGCATTTCCACACGCAGGTATGGGCGCTGTTGGTTAAGTAAAGGGTTAATATTATTGAGTTGGATAATTGGAGAGTAAGGACATGTGTATTGATTTCATATGGCATAGATGCTTAAGTCTTGGGCGTGTCATATGCCATGTGGAGCTTATATTGATATCGATGTTCTTAGAAGGGTAAGGGCGTAGATGTGTTACATCGCATGTACGCTCCTTCAGGCCCCGATCATGTGTAATATGTGTGGCTAACACGAGTTTGCATTTAATTGATCGGGTCGGCATTCCGGTACAACATGTGAGCCTCGGTTGAATATATGCTATCGATCGTTATTTAAGCGGGATCGGTCTCACATGGGTCATCCAACTCAATAATGTCAACTTGTTGAAAAATACCAAATCTTAGTTTACTTACCGACACACCAAAGGCGGTGTGTTATTATTCCGAGGCTTACGGGCTAACTAAGTCATGTGGGTAAAGATGTACACCCTTGCAAGGATATAAAACTATTCGAATAGCCGTGTCCACGATTTTACATTTACACTTGAATTGATGTCATCTCAGATAGATTTTATTCTAATTTTGGTCTTGGGAATTCATTTCGCATGATGGTGTCATGCACGGTTGATATTGAAATGTGACTTAGTATTGTTACTGCTTATGTTTATATTTTCAATTCCTTCTTGCTTTTGGTCTAAATGGATTTATTAAAATTGCTTTGTTAAAACTTAGTAATGTAGGTTAAGATGTATCGCTTTATGCAAAATTGAACCAATTAAGCCTTCATTGATAACCTTATGCATATATAAATTCTATTCCTTTGTATAGGTTCTATCAACCACTTTCTTTTATTAGTTTGTGAAGACTTGTTTGAGTACCTTTCGTACTCGTGGTTTTATGACCTCTTGTTGCGGTGAAGATGGTTTTTTTATGAAATGCCCGTTAGCGCCGATCCGGGTGACGCTAACGAGTAGTGCTAATTCTAGTCTCCACGCAATAGCTCATGGGATGATGGGGCCATTGGTGGTTTTATCGTTTATTTTGCTTCCGCTGTTGTTCTTTTTGTTAATGACCCAAGGTCATCTGTTCCTGTTGCTAATTCGGGTACTGTAGCAGACCTGACACTGTAGCAACCGAATTATGATGTAATTACTGATGTATAATATTATGTGAATATGTGACTTGTATGTGATTGATGCAATGTTGATTAAGGATATATGCGCAATAGTCACTAATCCTGGGAACTATTGCATGGCATATATCCGGGAACCTAAATGTTGGATTGTTACTTATTATGATTATGCTTCTAGTATAATTTTATTAAGGACATTACACTGTTCCTTAATTAAGAATTATGCTACCAGTATAATTTTTAATTCGGCACATTCCAATATTTGAGGGTCTCACATATTTGCCTGTTAACCAAGCGGAGCAGAGTGACGTGTGGATGACGCTGTTCCCGAACCTCCACCTGAACAGGCATCCAACCGGACTCAATACAGTACTTCAATATAAGCACACAGACGGACGACATGATCCTACGTGCAGTCCGACACGAACGAACCCCTTCTCTCTGGGCATTATTCTGCTAACCCGGAGCCCAAAATAACAATAATAGATTAGAGTTCGAGTCGTCTAACCTTGCGAATAAAAATTTATCTACGCGTCTTCTTTTCCTCCTCCCCTTTCCTCTTCTGGCCGAAGCCCCCCGAGCTCCCAGCCTCATTCCCACCTCCCCCTTCTCTCACTCTCATTCTCTTCCTCTCCCTCAATGGTTCTCCCAGCAGGCCGCCTCCTCCCGCCGAAGCCGCCTCCCACCGGCCAAGCTCGGCGCGCCACGCCCAGCACCGCCTCATCCAGCCCCGTTCCTCTAGGTCGCTAGCCGGTTCTGGCCAGGTGCCGCCTTGCGCCTACACCTGGTGGCTCCCCCTCCAGCGCTGCCTCCCTCCGGCTCGCTCTCAACTCCTCCCGCTCGGCCTCGGTGGCTGCGCCTCCTCCTACTGCCGGCACCGACCCGGCTCACTCGGCGCCACTCACCCCCGGCTCGCTTGGGGCCTGGCTCAGCCTCCGGTCGCCATGCGCCTCACCTACACGTCGTCGCCCGAGTGCTTCGGCCCTGTTGGCGATGACTCCTCTGGTACACCCCCTTCCCTCCCCTTCTCTACCCTGTTTGCTTTGTGATGATTTGGTGCATGATGGGGGTTCGGTTTGGGCAAGAAAGACAAGGGGGGAAATGGGATGGGAAGAGAGATTGGGCTAGTTTTGGTCTTATCTTCACCCTCTCTCTCTACCGCTCTCTGTCTATCTCTGCCTCTCTCTATCTCTCTCTCTATCTCTGCCTCTCTCTATCTCTAGGGAGGTAAATTGGTAAATATTATTCTCACTGATTACTGTTACTCATTTTGGAATTTTTACTGGTATTACACTAACGTCTTTCAAAGTGTACTTGATTAATTTGATGTTGTCTTCTAGTAGTTCTTGATGAATTGTGATTATGAGTTTCGCTATACCTAATTGGAATCAATAGATGTAACCCCCTGGCTATACGGAAGCCATGATGTTACCTAAGAGACTAACATACAACAACGATACAGAATAATTTCAACCATTTTTCAAACAATAATGCTTTAACCAAATAGAACTAAGTCATTTCTCTAAAATCCGGCAGAACCTCCTTTGTATAGATGGCTATACCGGAGGTTCAAACAGTTTAATATAGCATCATTCAACAATCAATTCCTCCAATTTAACGAATCATCAAAGGACATCCAAGATAAGCTAAACAACTATAGCATAATCAAAAGGGCATCCATAAACTTCTAATCAACCCTATTACAAATTATTGAGACTCTACTGAACCAATTAATTTCAACAACTCAATAAACCATCAACCAAACGTTCTAATCTATCACGAGAATTAAATGAATTCAATCAACGAATGAATAAGAACATAAATGGGTCATCCATGACCACAATTAAAACGTCCACCACGAAGGATGGACACCAACTGAATGTAGAGCAATTATCAAGAATATGAATTGTGGATAAAAGGACTAGGTTATTCATTGTGGTTAGTGATTATGTGACGTGCACCAAGTCTACCCCGTCCCATGCATGTCGCTGCCTCGAGAGGTACCTAGCAAGCACAATACAGCAAGGTGAGTCTACGACTCAGCAAAGTGCAATAGGGAATCAAACATAGCATCATAAATAGTCAAAGGGAATAAACCATCACATCATGAACAACATCATTATATACCAAACTCATCATGAACAACAACATTATATACCACAAATCCATCTCTTATGCAGAAATGCAATGAACATGACATGAATGCACATTCTTCACTTCTTTGCAATTACCGGTAATGCCGAGTAGGGCATCCATCGATACCTACTCAAAGCCTGTGCCCTCTAGGCACAGGGAACAAAAGCCCACACTCCAAGTCATGTAACAGTTCTCACCGACCTCACTGGATTAATTACATGACTTTCCACGGGTGTGGGGAACAAAGCCCGTCCAATACATGATGAGGACCTAACGCCCATCCAATGCCTAGCGGGGACCTCAAGGAAACAACCCCTTGGCTACCACGTAGTCCAAGGTTCAGAAATGAATGACATGATGCAAAGTTTAAAGCACGATACCAACTCATCATTGTCATCATTAAAAAGGTAGTCTCATTGCTCACCTTGGCCCATCAATATTGCCATCAATCATGAAACCATTACCATGTAAACATCATCATTTAAACATTCACATGTAATCATTCTCATGTAAACACCACCATGTAAGCGTCATCACAGAAGCATTAGCATGCGTCGTCATGTAAACATTTCCATATAAGCTTCATCACATAAGCATCATCATAAAAACATCATCATTAAACTATAGCATTCATGCTCACCAACATTACCAAGCCGCAATCATCAGCAATCAACTATGGCATTCATCGAGTATGAAATATCACAACTCGTTAATAATACTTGCACTTGCCTTAACCGTGAGACGGAAGTCAAAAGGCGGAATGCTCTAGCGCCAGGGTTCACCACCACCTGGTAACCAAGAATGATACTAGGCATCAATCAACCAAGCATAACAAGTCATTAATCGTAGCGCTCTACATCGTCTCCCCAAAACCCAAGATTAAATATTTTATCTACACAAGCTAGTCAACAAGCTAACAGAAAACTATACTGGACAGTAGTATTAAAAACATCATATATTTTGCCTGTGGCAGAGCCAGGATTTGACAGAGCCTTGGGCCCGCTAACAGAGAGTAATTAACTAACAAAGCCTGAACTCTCTAAACACAATACGAATAAGTGTAGGTGCGTACTACATCATACTTCAGTATTTGCTCCTCTATCCAGTTCCCTATAAGTTCGATATTAGCTCACCACATTCTTTCCGACAAGCATCTTTAGGCTCGCCTCCCTGACAGCCTCCACCAATTCTCCTTCCCGTGAAAAGGATATGTCTCTAGCAAGAAGCCATGACATTGCCCACAAACTTCATAAATTCACCATATTCTCTATCAGCAAAGTAAAGTTAGCCCATCTATTTATCGCTAGTAACATAATCAAAGTTAGATAACCTATCTTTAAGGACAAGTACTATAGGACATTAATCTTAACCATGTTTTAGGATTTGCAGACTGGCCTAAAAATGAAATCAGCAACTATTTTCACACAAAAGACTGATTAAACACCCTTTTGTGACCAGCAACACTGTCGTGAAAGTTGGCACACAAACATCTTGAACAATTTGTTAGTCAGGATACTGTTGTCATTTTACAAAGGGGACATCTATTCTTACAGTGACTGATTTGTTCCTACCTTGGATCAAGATCTAGAAACTGTAGGATAGTACACAAGAACCAATGGTTCACAACTTGGATGGCCAAAAAAGAAAAATAAAAGTGGCATAGCAGCATGCTAATTGTGTAAGCTGTATTTTGGAACAAAAAAACCATATGATTTCTCCAGGCAACAGAAGGATGTAAGCCGTCAGTTCCTTCTGATGAATCTGTACAATGGATTGATATACAGGAGCAGACAAAATTGCTTGTATTGCCCCTTTCAGGAGGTTACTATTAACTCAATTCTTCCCAGGGATTTTCTGGTCATCACTTGGGAGATTACCACTGCATACTGTTGGGCTAATGTAGACTGATTTCTCCAACAACTACTATGAATCTAAGTTGAAGTCACCAAAACAGATCAATCAGAACCAACAACGCCCCAGGAACGCGCTAGGGGTAACCGTGACCCATCCAATCCGCCATAACAAAGATGTATCTATCTGCACAAACACAAAGGCACCGAATCTAGTAGAAACACATCTAGGCACACCGTCGCACGCCGATTCAACAACGGGATCACGCGCGTCGCACCCAAATCAACCATACCCTCGAGAGGAGCGGGGCGGGGGCTCACCTAGGGGGAACGGCAGCATCGAGACGGACCAAGAGCTCGAGCTTGAGCTCGTGGACGTCAGCGTCGCGGGTGAGGAAGCCAGGAGCGGGCGCACCAGGGGCAAGCAGAGGGAGGCGCTGGCGGCCGAGCCGGTGAGAGGCGACGGCGTAAGGAGCCGAGCGATGACGAAGGAGGCGCACACAGGCGCGCAGGAGGAGCCAAGCACCGGCGGCGGCCGTAGACGAACGCGAGCCAACAGGGAGCGTAGGCCGGACCGAGGGAGCAAGCGCCGGCTGGGGCAGTGCTGTGGGCTCAAGCTCCGATCGGGGCGGCGCTGTGAGAAGGGAAGAGGGGTTGGGGAGGTGCCGCGCAGTAGTTGGAGGAAAAAGAAATGGGGTGGCGGCTGCCCTTAGGGGAATAGGGGAGGAAAAGGCTTCGGCTAGGGTTTCACCCTTTTTTTTGTTTATGGGCAATAGAGGCCCAATCCGGCCCACTACCTCATCTCCTCCCCAAAATTTTCTTTTTAATCACATTCTGTTTCTTGTTTAACTATTTACTTTGACGGGGTATTACAATAGAGTTCTTAAGAAGTATGGAACATTGATGAACTGGTCTAGTCATTAAAATTGTTTAGTTGCTAAATTTGTTGGATTATTTGGTCCCAATGAATTAATCTAAATGTGTGGAAAGGGAAACTAGAGGAGTGCTAGGTTATTGCCTTAATTGATATTATTCGTGGGGTTATCTTTTCTGTAGATACTTGATGATCATATATGTTTGCTAGATTTACATATTCATTAGTATGATTAATTATTAGAATTGTGTACAAAAGGTTGAAGGGATTGAATATCGGTGGATCTAGAATTTATGGGATTGGTTCTGGATAGTTCTTCTATATAGAATGATGCGATGAATTTGGTTGTAGTATTGTTGAGACTTTTGATCGATGGAAGATTTCGATTCTTAAAGTTTTAGTGTGATTTTGCCGAAATCTAAACATAAGGGGGAACAGTTGAATATGTGTTTGTAAATATTCATGTGATTCGCAAAGAAAAGTAGGTAGTAACTAGACTTCATAATGAAGCTAATTGATAACAACGATGGTTTGAGTGCAATTGTTGTTTGTTAAGGTTTAGTGTTGAGCATCACTAAGAGTTGAACTGACGTGATTTAATTGGTGGCTTATGCCAAAATGATTGTGGAATCATCGAATGATAGCATGTCCTTGATGAAAGGGTTTTGCTAAAACCTTTTAATTTGTGTAGTAGATCACCTCTAGGATAAAGTGGTTGTTATAGTAAGGTTGTCAGCAGTGGATTGTGAATGTGTTGTTGATTCTTATAGAAAGAAAGTAATTTGATCGTCTTCCGTGATATCAATTAAATGAAATGTTTTGAGTTTTGAATTCGTGATCTTTTGGAGTTCAGGATTTATGTGGTGGCTGAAAATGGATTTGAGCATAGTGATGTGTTTGAAAGTTCTACTGGTTCTTAAGTGATTCATGTGATTTGGACTTATAAGCTCTTCTGGTCTGAGTTGGTAGAATGGTATTGTCATCAAAGAAAATTATTTTCTTTGTTAAAGGATAGAGTGTAGTGGAAGTATTTGAGGTTGGAGTTAAGTTTTGTAACTTGCAACTTATTAAAGTGCATTTAACTTTTCTGTCATTGCCTGTAATACCCCAGGCAAACAAAAGCCTAGAATGCTACTAAATTAAATTTAAAAACAATTTAAACACAGGGCCTAGTTATAGGGACCATTGCCCATCATCTTCATGATGGGGACCTCTATTCAATGCCCACATTCCACGAATGTGGGGACCACAAGCCCGTCATTTACATGACGAGGACCTCAACTGTATATACTTGGTCACCATGTGACCAAGTCTCAGGTATGCTTCCAATATGCATATGTACTATGACTCTATCTTTCATACATATGAATCAACAAGTACATACCAAAATCTCAGATCTCAAATAACATGTAAGGCATTAACAACATACAAAGGTAATCTTTAGCCATAAACATGCATTCACCAAGCTTTATTCATACTCATCACACAATCATCCATGTATGGCTAGTATGAGTAAAGCGCAAGCAATCACATCAAACAATCGTACTTATGCTACAATCAGGATACTTGCCTCAACCGTGCAGAAACGGTGGACGCGAGGAGGACGCTGCCCCTGGGACCACTCCCCCACCTGAACATAATTATAACCCAAGCTAAGACAAACATACTAGACCAAAGATATATTTAATAGCACAAACAAATTTGCTAAACTCTCAAACGCCTTCCAAACTTCCAACTCCTAACAATCGATCTGTACCCTCTATGGACAGCCAACTTATAAAATCCATAACTTTCACTACAGGGGTCCAAATAATGTGATCTAGGACTTTCTGGAAAGTTAATTAAATTCCCCAACTAAACCTAGTTTAGGGACCCTTCTGAATCGGCTATCTAATACCCCTACCAAGTCAAATTAAAAGACATCAATTTCACGTCGGGTTCTCTGGACAGTACGCTAAAATCACCATAACTTTTGCTACGAGTGTCCAAATCTTGCGTTCTTTAGCTTTCTGGAAAGGTATAGAAATTACCTACATTTTTAGTTAGATAAAGATGCTCCAATTTCTTCTTTAACTAATGGTTTAATTCAGATTACTAACAGCTGTCAGGATACCGACAGATTGGCAGGATAGTCTCGCTGTAAAATTCATATCTCGCAGACCGTAACTCGGAATTGGGTGTTCTTGGCGGCTACGGAAAGCTAAGAACAATTCCCAACTATCTCTAAGAGACGGAATCCACAGATTCGGAATATAGATGACCGAAAACAGCCGCTCAAGTTTCTGGACAGAACACGGTCTAGCAGTAGTTGATAATCGATCCACTAAACGAAATCATAATCGCGTCTAATACAAAACATACTGCGAGGGAGACTCTTTGTTACCCTTGAAGAACACAGGAAGATGATGAACTAGCACGCGATTCCACTTCCCCTTCTCTTCTCCCTTCTCTTCCTTTCTTCTTCTTCCTTCCTCTCCTTCCTTTCTCCTCTTGGCATAGCAGTACAGGGAAGATTGCTACAGTACCTCGGTTGCTACAGTGCGGCAACGCGCCAGTGCCAGGGCGGAGGTACTGTAGCAGTGCTAGGGTTTTGTCTCCCTCCCTCTTAAGTTGGGCTCCCCACTTGGGCTATAATGCGCCCACTACTCTCCTCAACTCACTAAATTCT
This sequence comes from Phyllostachys edulis, assembly GCA_036346405.1. Lineage (NCBI taxonomy): Eukaryota > Viridiplantae > Streptophyta > Magnoliopsida > Poales > Poaceae > Phyllostachys > Phyllostachys edulis. The sequence continues at coordinate 22,507,121 of CM070566.1, forward strand.
GAAATTTCACTCTTAAATACCTCTTCTAATCCCTCAATTATTTATTAATTAATTGGGATATTACATTCTACTCCTTAAACAGAATTCAATTCTAATTCTACTCACCGACCTACTCGAAAAGAACAACCACAACATAAATTAGTCGCAACTAACACATACCCGGCGAAAAATTTCAATATAGTTCGTATGCGTGCAAGACTCCAACTCCCAAGTCGCTTCCTCTCGGACTTATGAGACCACATCACTTTGATGGATTCCAACATATTACACCACAACGCTCGCCTTGATATTATCAGTACACTCAACGGATGAAACTTCGAACGTAAGGTTTTACTCGTGGTTCATCGTCCCTAACGAAATCCCACACCTGCACTCTCAAATACTCTCTCGACACCAGTGTCATACAAAACGCTTTTGTACCCACAAGATGGACTTGAGACGGTCCTAGCGAAATGCTAGCTTCCAAAATCACACCAATGTACCTTGGGTTAACCTTCCTGTGGTACCAATCCGGACACTCAAGACGTAATACATGGAACTCGTTCCAACTCTCAATCGACCTATTTATCTTAACAACGAGCATCTCCTTTAACCAGGACACACGAACAAACTTGTTTTAAACAAACTGCTTATAATCGTAACCCAACCAAGATAAAGAATTCACAATGCAAACCACTCATAACCAACTTCCTCCAAAAGACTCCAATCCAAAATCAAAAGATTCATCATGAAAACTTTTCCACTTTCTAAGTAGGCAATTGGAGAAAAACACCACATAAGCCAATCTGAGATCACTCGAATGACCAAAATAATCATTTTCCTTTATTCTTTCTAAACCGATAAGAACCACACATGCCAATCATAAAGTCAAACTCAATTTACGAAAGACATCCGTCATAAACACATAGCTCAAACAAGAATCAAGAGAGTCTTTCACTACTCGAGGAAACATTCTTTTCTCAATTTCTCTCTTATGAATAAAATTTCTCTCAAATTTGCAACCTCAACACTATGCTCAAACCGAATTCACCATCCACACCTTTTGTAGAGAGGCTCTAATGACTTCCACAAAAACATACTCTATCCAACTCCTATACTGATGGAATTACTTTGACAGATGACTTCCAAATGCTTCCCAAAATGGATCTTCACATGTAATCACGTCATCTCAATCCTATACGAACGAACAACTTGGAATTCACATCACACATTCTCATGTACTTTATCAAAAGAGTTCTATCATGAATATCCCACCGTTTGAAATCCACCCTTATTCTACTTCTTCTACACATTATCATTGGGCGATCAAAGTTCTAGTATATAAAAATGCAAAGCCCAAAAATTAACCTCCAAGACTCTTACACTGAATTTCCGTTATACTTGGTAAGAACTCCTCAAATTCGCTTACTAACATATCACACAGCTCAACAATAACATCGGTTATTAATATCAACAATCCTCAATAATCCAGTAACCGCCTAAAGCGATTTATTTCACAAATCTTAGATCTTCTCTAACCCACACACCAATCAAATTCAGCTACACGACCACGACATACCTATTCGCAATACTTTAACTGATTGATCAAGATTCAAACATACTCAATCACTAACATCAATAAATAAATATTTTCTTGACGAAGTTATCCTTAGAGATAATCTAACTCCCATAGGGTTACTCACTGGGGCCGAGTCATACTTGACAATATCTCACAATCCCTGTTATCCCATTAATTGACACGACTATTGGATCTCTCTACACTGCTACTCTCATTAAACTACACCATCATACTTCTTCTACATTAATCTTACCGAAAACCCCAAATGCGATACTCTAAAACTCCACCAAGATTTCCATACTTGCTAATTCTAGTGTTCTCAAAATGAACACAAGATCTTGGATCGCATCTCGCTATAGGCCCTACTAGTTGCATAACGAAATCTGTTAGCTCCACAGTCAAGCATTCAATTAAATCAAATCCTCTCCAAGGATTATTCTAATTAATCGATTTATTACTCAATGCCTCTCCAACAACCCCGACACCTAAAGGTTCACAAAACATCTACTAGACCACCTCTATCCAAGAGCCAAAACACATCCGAAAAGACTTTGCAATACAGCTTCGGTTAACTCCTTTCTTAGAAGAAGAGGCAAATAGAAATAAATTTCAAGATAATGGAAAACGTTATTACTTACAAGAGTTACCAGATCAAGAGAATTAATCAAATAGCAATGATCCCTAAAAACAAAGATGAGATCATAGATGAGGGCACACGTCCCACAAGCAGAAAATATCAAACCTCAAACGAGCATAAAACATTGCTTTTGGAATTCAAAAACTCTGCTGGCAAAACAGAAAGTTTAGGCAAGAATCAATAAACTGCAAGTTACAAAACTTGACTTTAATCTCAAATACTTCTACTTCACTCTTTACTTTAACAAAGAAAACGACTTCCGTTGGTTACAGCATCACCATGCCAACTCCAACAAAAAGAGATTTCAAGACCACAACACAGAAACCACTTAGGAACTAATAAAACCTCTCAGCACGTCACTTTGCTCAAAACACTTTCAACTACCACATTGACACGAGGTCTGAAAGATCACAAATGCGAAACTAGAAGCATTTTCATTTAATCAATATCAGGCGAGCGACCCAATCCCTTTATACAAAACATTCAATATCATCTTCATAATTCCTTACTAACAATCACACTAACAATGAGATAATACACTATTAACTAGAATCCTCATAGCCTACTATCCCATTGTAAACCTCTCCCAAGGAGACACAAAGCACAAGGTTGAAACAACCCTCTTTTATCAAAATCATGGTATCAAAAAACAATTTTGCAAGGCACACTATTCGAGACCACTTATGCATTCATCCATTCAACCATAAGTGTTGCTCAACACCCACTTCAATTATCATTAACAATTGACAGTTGTTATCACGTGAGCAAATAGAGTCCTACTGCTATTTACAGTCACATATCCATTTATAATACAGAGTCAACATTCCACTCTATACTCAGAGTTTAACTACAGATTTAATAACATCATCTCATTTAATCACCGGGTTTCACAAGATACTACCTCAACATCCATCCAATCTGATATACATGTTTCAATCTAGCAATCAAGTGTAAACATCAAGTAGCCAGCTTATGAAAATTATTGGACTAATATCCTCCAAGTCATCGCTCAAACACATCCTTAACATAATCATCACTAAAGGGTAAACAAATCCATTGAGATACTTTACTCCGAATTACCCAAATAAATCTATCGGATTCCACAATCCTAATGGTTAGACCAAATCATCAATATACCCCATCTCTTTAGTAATTATTGGATTCCTAGTATGAGTGGTCACACCATTAAACAAGTTCATCATGTAACTACTCCATGACAACATCAAATCTATCACTTCCCTTCCAAGGATCTTGGTTGAGATTGATTACGCACCAAACTGCAGACCCAACCGGATAACTCATACATTTTCAATTTATCTTCGATGCTTAAAACCTCTCACTTAACACAACAAACATCGCTAAAGGGTTTAACAACTTCTTTCATAAAAGAGAACCATTCAACTTCAACACTCAAAGTACTCAAAGAAAGCTACATTGAGTTAAAGCTTTCACATACTAAAGAACTTGCAAAAGACAACTTCCATTATCCAAAAACATCCAGCGCATAAATGGGTCGAGTTTTCTAATGAGAAAAACAAAACTCCAATACAAAGGTAAATCTTAATAATCAACCAAGTTCACCAGCCACAAGAATAACTCAACGATTGGGAAAACAATGATTGCTTTAAGGGTCAAATTAAATCAATGAAAACACGTCAACTGCATGTAACCACTAACCCAAGAGAATTCAACAACCAACAGCGAGTCATCAGTATAACCAAATGTAAACTCAAGGGAAACATCAACCTTTCTCAGAGTAATCCCATCAACCGCAACTAGACAAGAGTTGACCCGATTCTGTGGATATCATGGGGATATGCCTGAGATCTTAGGATGATGTTACAATTGGCAATGTCGTTGACGGTTTGTCGAATCACGTGTTTTCGGAAAAGTTCCAAGTCTGTCAGGCCTTTGGCGTCGGCACCGACCGCCATTTTTAAGGCCGACCGCCATACCGCTTGGTTTTCGAATGGTCATTGGCGGTCTCGACCGGCTAGGTCGGGCGGTCGACCGCCATGGAGCGGCCGATCGGCTTTGCTCGAGCGGTCGACCGCCACTTTATGAATCAGGACTTTGAGCCGGGCCAAAATAGAGGGTGTAGGCAAGTGAGAAGGTGCTTCTGCACTTGGTCTCATAATTTTTGGAGCTTCCAGGCAAAAGTTCTATTGGTTTGAAAATTCCAGTAGGTTTCAGATTTCGAGGATGGAATTTTTGGTTAAGTCATGGATCGCGCGGTCGACCGCCTTTGGTCAAGGTCGGCCGGAGCGAGCGATCGACCACCAAGGTGGCGGTCTGACCGGTTTTGATGTGTTTCGTCGTCCTTCGTGGCGGCGATGTTTGCTTGTTAGGTCAAGTTCATGGGTTTCATGGCATATGTATTGCATGATGCATGTTTTGACTAACGTGGGTCAAGTTGTGAAGAACTTGTTCCTGATTCGCTTGCTTGTCTATTGTCAGTGCAAAGTTGCTTGGTGGTCAACGACGGTCAACGGCGATTTATGATCGGACTAGGCTTGGAGAGCCGAGGTCCGTAACGATCGATTTATGTCAGGTGAGGTCAATGAACACAAGTGTGGTGCAGAATGGATAAGGGTAACCGAACAGGCGCTTCGGCGATCGGTTCGATCAAGCGGCACGGGCCTGCAAGTGCCATGGTGGTTTCGGTGGGAGCCGGATGGGAGAGACTTGCCGACATGAAGAGAGTCACGGATCAACCTACACGTGGCGAAGCATGGAGGTGCTTCACGAAGATGGGACTCAGTCTTTGCAAAAAGATCGAGAAGGGGTATTTTGGTAATTTTACAAAATACCGCCTTGGTGACCTTTTGCCAACTCACGGCGCAAAGATGGTGCAAGGTGAAGCGGATTAGGTCAAGAGATGAAGACGGCGCTTTAAAATGCGTGCGTATGTGACCCGTTTGTTTTGGGCCTTAACGGGAGCCCATTAGGGTTACTCTTCTAGAAGGTCTAAGCCTCCACTATAAATAGAGGAGGGAGGTGGCTGCACCCCCTTCAACCCTTTCATTGCTTTGTAAACCCTAGTTTTGCTTTTGTGCTTAGGGAGAGGATTAGTGGAGGTTAGGGTTCTAGAGAGTTGGATTTGATTTCGTGCTCATGTATTGAGTCTTTGTCCTCCATTGATGGAGTGGTCAGTAAATCAATACCATATCAAATCAATCCAAAGAAAGTTCTCTCAAAGATGAGTTCGCTTTGCTTTCTTTCTCTCTATTTGATGATTTTGAGTCTTTCTTTGATCCGCGAAGTTTTAGTTGGTTTCTTGTCGTGATCTAACTTTCTGCGACATGTGGGAACCCATCTAAGATCATCTTGATCATCAATCACCCACGAGCAAGTCTCTAGATCATATTTTGCATTTGGCTCGGTTTTGAACCTCCTTCGCTCAAACTGAAAAAGATAGGAACTTTGGCATGGATCTCTGAAATCTTTGATTGGAATAGGTTCATAATATCTTTAGGAAGGTGTGGTTCAAATTTCGTGAAGTTTGGCCTTACGGATCAAAAGTTAGGTCGTTGCGTTTGGATTGTCGGCTGTTTTTGCTGATTTTCCTGTTCATCGTCAGAGCGGTCGACCGCCCATTCCAGAGGTCGATCCGCTAGGCAAACCGGTCGACTGCCCCGTGAGAGGTCAGACCGCCCAACACTTTGAGATTTGAGTTTTTGGTTTTTTTTTTTGGGTGTTTTGCTTTGGGGTTTGGATTGGATTCAATACTAGTCTTCCGCTATACTGGTATATTGATCTTCATAGCTTTCATAGCTATTGGAGTGAAATTTGTGTTGAATCCATCTTTTGTGAAAAAGTGAGCGTGCTCTATTCACCCCCTCTAGTCGCTTTTCGGTCCAACAGTGGTATCGAGTCCGGTTAGTTCAATCTTGATCTTAACCGTCACCGAACTTGGCGATGGATAAGTACTCGACCAAGCCGCATATCTTTGATGGGCTCGACTATGCCTATTGGAAGAATCGCATGCGAGTCTTCCTTGAGAGCGAAGGACAAGCTATATGGGAGGTTGTTCGATCTCCGCTTGTTTTGCCCGGTTGCTTACGGCGGCAAAAGAAATTCTTGGCTAACAACAATAAGGCAAAGAACCTTCTATATGCCGGGCTTGGTAGGCAAGAGTATGATAGGATTTGCAATCTTTTATCAAGACATGAGATTTGGCACACCCTCGAAACTTACCATGAGGGATCGTCCCTGATCAAACAAGTGCGTCGAGAATGTCTACAAGCGAGAGTACAACAAATTCGAGATGCGCCCCGGTGAGAGCATCGACGACGCCTTTTACTCGCTTTTAACAAGGTGATTAATCGATGAAAGTCGTTGACATTGAGTACTCTCAATCTGAGAATGCCACCCACCTCTTGGGTGCAATCAACACCAAGGAGTGGGAGATGAAGGCAATCGCCATAGAGGAGAACGCCGATCTCTAATCTCACTTTGGAGCTGCTTTATAGCAAGCTAAAACTCATGAGATCAAGAGAGGCGGTAATCCTAAGAAGGATAACATGGCTTTGGTGGTTGATCCTCTCAAAGGGACTCCTGATGGTTTTTCTGAGTCTTCTTCTGGTTTTTCTCTTGCGGTTTATCTGCTATTCAAGAAGAAGAGTTTGAGAGTCTTCCGAGGCTGATTTAGTTCTTTTAGCCAAGAAAGTCACACGGCATATAACAATGTCGAAAATGTAAAGAGAGGTGGCCCCGTGACATGCTATGAGTGTGGAGAGCTATATCACATCCTGCTAATCGCCCCAAGCCGAAAGGTAAGGGAAATCGCAAGGATGAGAAGCCCGCTCGAAGAAGCCTAAAGGGGCAAGCCCAAGTATGATGTCGCCAAGCTCATGAAGGTCGCCACCGAGTCCTTGCCGCTTTGGAGATCAATCCATGAGCGATGTGAACTCGGGAGCGAGGAGGACAAGGAGGAGGAGATTCCTCAAGACAAGAAGGGAAGGCTAAGGATTTCACTGCATGTGCTTCATGGTCGACTCACGACGCCGATGACGACGATGAGGTACCTCCTCCTATGATGTTCTTTCGCTAGATGCGATAACATGTATGAGCAATTGCTTAGTCGATAAGGCTTTAGAGTTTACCATGGCTAGGAACAAGGATCTAGAGTCACAAGTCGAGAATTTGACATTAGAGCTTGTGAATGCTAAGAGTCTAGATGTTGATGAATGTTCATCCTGCCATGCTTTGCACTCCGAACTGTCTAAACTACAATCTGCTCATGATATTGCTTTGCATCAACTTGAAAATGCTAGAACTGAGCTAATTGATGTTAAATCTGCTCCATGTGAAAAATGCTTAGAGTCTGGCAAGTTGGATGCTTCTGGCAATGTGAAATCTAGCTTCATATGGATACTGTTGGTCCTGCTAGGGTTCGGTCAGTCGGTGGCAATTGGTACATTCTTGTCATAGTCGATGATTTTTCGAGATACTCTTGGGTGTTCTTTCTTGCTTCGAAGGATGAGGCTTTTGATCATTTTCATGACCTTGTTCTTCGTTTGGCTTCTGAACTTCCTGGTGCCTTGAAAGCGATCCGCAGTGATAATGGCACAGAGTTCAAGAATGTTTCTTTTGCCTCTTTTGTCGAGCGCAGATTGAGCATCGCTTCTCTTCTCCACACGTCCCTCAACAAAATGACGCTAGGAAAGGAAGAACAGACTCTAGTCGAGATGGCTAGAACGATGCCGATGAGTATAGCACACCGAGGAGATTTTGGGCCGAAGCTATTGCTACAGCTTGCCATATTTCAAACCGTGTCTTTTTGAGACCGTCTTTGGGCAAGACTTCATATGAGCTTCGTTTTGGTAGAAAACCCTCTGTCTCTCACTTTCGAGTCTTTGGATCAAGTGTTTTATTCTCAAGACAGGAACTTAGATAAATTTGAATCAAGGACTTGTGATGGTTTATTTCTAGGTTATCCCGCTCATTCGAGGGTTTTCGGGTTTTAATGTTGAAACTAACATTGTCCAGAGACATGCAATGTCACTTTTGATGAGACTAGCCCTGGAGCTAGATCCGATGTTTCAGGTGACTTACAGGTGACAGAGAGCATTTTTGTTGAAGAAGATGAGGATGAACTTGATTTTGCTCCTTCACCAAGGTCGATGTTCCTGTGCAAGCCGCCCAAGCTCCGTAACTCTGCTCTGTTCGCTTCACCTCCATTGAGGCTCTGCTGCGACGTCTTCATCGCTAGATCTGCGGAGGTTGAGGAGATGCTATCTCCCCAGCGCCTTTGCACATTCGAAGCAACACCTCCGGATCGATGATTGGTAATCTCCATGAGCGAGTCACTCGCCCCGGTATTATGATCCGAGTCTTTTCTCTCACTCTGATTTGTAGCTTCTTTTGAACCCAAAGATATATCACATGCTTTATCTCGATGCTAGTTGGGTCAATGCCATGCATGAGGAGTTACAAATTGGCTTGGTTCTACAAGGTTCCAAACTTTATTTCTTTCAAAATTCTCTAACTCCTCATGCATGGCATTGACCCAACTAGCATCGATAAAGCATGTGATATATCTTTGGGTTCAAAAGAAGCTACAAATGCAGAGGAGAGAAAAGACTCGGATCATATTACCTCGAGCGAGTGACTCGCCATGGAGATTACCAATCATCCGATCCGGAGGGTGTTGCTTCAATGTGCAAAGGAGCCTAGGGAGATAGCATCTCCTCAACCTCCGCAGTATCGCGATGAAGACGCCGCAGCAGAGCCTCAATTGAGGTGAAGCAACAGAAAGTGTTCTCGAGCTTGGGCAATTTTGCACAGAACATCAAGAATAAAAGTGAAGGAGCAAAATCAAGTTCATCCTCATCTTCTTCAACAAAATGCTCTCTCACCGTAAGTCACTTGAAACATCGGATCTAGCCTGTGGCTAGTCTCATCAAAAGTGACATTGCATGTCTCCCGGACAATGTTAGTTTCAACATTAAAAACCCGAAAACCCTCGAATGAGCAGATAACCTAGAAATAAACCATCACAAGTCCTTGATTCAAATTTATCTAAGTTCCTGCCTTGAGAATAAAACACTTCGATCCAAAGACTCGAAGTGAGAGAGATGAGGGTTTTCTACCAAAACGAAGCTCATATGAAGTCTTGCCCAAAGACGGTCTCAAAAAGACACGGTTTGAAATATGGCAAGTCAGAGCAATAGCTTCGCCCAAAATCTCCTTGCAGCTATACTCATCCAAAGATCGTTTAGCCATCTCGACTAGAGTCCTCGTTTTCTTTTCCACAACGCCATTTTGTTGAGGGACGTGGAGAAGAGAACTGATGCTCAATACCGCCCAAAGACAAAAGAGGCAAAAGAAACATTCTTGAACTCGTACATTATCATCATGGATCGCTTTCAAGGCACCAGAAGTTCGAAGCCAAACGAAGAACAAGGTCATGAAAATGATCAAAAGCCTCATCCTTCAAGCAAGAAAGAACACCCAAGAGTATCTCAAAAATCATCGACTATGACAAGAATGTACCAATTGCCACCGATCGATCAACCCTAGCAGACCAACAGTATCCATATGAAGCAACTAGCACGCGATTCCACTTCCCCTTCTCTTCTCCCTTCTCTTCCTTTCTTCTTCTTCCTTCCTCTCCTTCCTTTCTCCTCTTGGCATAGCAAAGACGGGAAGATTGCTACAAGACTTCTGGTTGCACAAGCGTGACGCCAGGCTGTGGTGGAGGCATCAGAGCAAAGGTAGGGTTTTGTCTCCCTCCTCTTAAGTTGGGCTCCCCACTTGGGCTATGGGCCGGCATGCCCACTACTCTCCTCAACTCACTAAATTCTGAAATTTCACTCTTAAATACCTCTTCTAATCCCTCAGTTATTTATTAATTAATTGGGATATTACATTGCCGCTGAAAGGTTTATTGAGTTTCAAAAACTGTTTTATTGTTATTCATTGAGGGTTGAAATTCTCTTCTTGTAGGACATGTGTCCTCAACTGTAGTCTTGTCTTTTGTTTTCCAAAATCATCACTATTGGACTATTTCTCTTGGTATCGTGCTCACTACGAGGAGTAACGTTTTCTGTGTGCTGAACTTGTCTTTGTTTGCCTCTTCCTTTTGAGAAGGGATCAACAGACTTATGTTATAAAGTATTGTAAAGTGTAAAATGGCAACTGGTTGGTGGTGGTCTAGTAAATGATAGTGGTGAGATTTTGGGTACCAAGCTATTTGAAGAGCAATTGAAGGTGAATTGGTTTTGACCTATAACCCTTGGAGAGAATTTGATTTAAATGGAATGATTGTCGTTGAAATAAAACTGATTAGTGTTACAACTAGTAGAACTTATAGTGAATTGTAATCCAAGAACCTTAGTTCATGTTGGAATGTTGGGATTATCAAAAGTATGGGAATCTTGATCAACTTATTAGAGTATCATGGTTGGGTACCTTACAAGGTTGTGTAGGAGAATTATGACGGTGCAGTTTAATGAGAATAGAATTGTGAAGAAATCTAATCGTTATGACAATTATTGGGATAGTAGAAAATGTTGAGTTATTGTTAGGAACGATTTGGCTTTAGTGAGTAACCCTCTGAGATTTAGAATCTTTCTAAAGATAATTTGGTCGAGAAAATATTTCCATGTTGATGTTAATGAGTGAGTATGTTTGGATTGAGAGAATTTTAGAGAATTAATCTAAGGATTTCCCTATCTTTTATATGAGAAGTTTGTTGTAGGAGTCTTAGAGGTTAAATTTGGGCTTTGCATTGTTATGCTAGACCTTTAATCGCCTAATGATTATGTGTAGAGGAACTAGAATAAGGGTGGATTGCGAACAATGGGATGACCATTGATAGAACCCTTTTGATGTAGTACATGAGAGTATGTGATGTGAATTCCGAGTTATTTATTTTTAAAGGATTGAGGTGATGTCATTGCGTGTGAGATCTATTTTGAGATGCATTGGGAGTCATCTGTCAAAGTAATTCTGTTGGTAGAGGAGTTGGCTAGAGTATGTTTTTGTGGAGTCAATAGATCCTCTCTACAAAGGTGTGGTTGATTTATTCGGTTGGAGGATGGCGTTGAGGTTGCCAATTTAAGATAAATGAGTTAGTGTGTCATGCGATGAATTGGAATTCCATAATTTGAGAGATGTTTTATTCTTAAAAGAGAAATTGAGAAAAATATTGCCTCGGGTAATGAAAGACTCTCTTAATTCTTGTTTGCGCTATGTGTTTATGACTGATGTCTTCCGCAATTTGAGTTCGCGTTGTGTTGGCATGTGTGATTCTTTCCAGTTCAGACAGAATAAAAGAAATATTTGATTTGGGCATTCGAGTGATTTCTCCTTTGGCTTTCATGGTGTTCATTCTCAAACTGCCTAATTAGAAAGTGGAATGGTTTTCGTGATGAATTTTCGATTTTGGATTTGACCCTTTTGGTGGGGAGTTGGCATTGCGTGGTTGCGATGAGAATCCTTTATTTTCAGTTGGGTTCTGTTTGTAAAAGAGTTTGTTTAAAGAAAGTTATTTTGTGTTTTTCGGGTTAAAGGAGGTGCTCCTTGTTAAGCAGAAGAGTTCGATTGAGAGATGGAACAAGAGTTCCGTGTGTTATGTGCTTGTTGTGTGGTTTGGTACCAATAGGGAAGTAGGCCCAAGGTATATTGGGTTGTTTTCAATAGTTGCAGGAATTAAGAAGTTAGTGTATCGTTAGGACCAACTCGGGTCCATACGCGAGGTATGCAATGTCTGGTATGTTCCGGTGCTGAGTGAATAATTGAGAGATCCAGAGCATGTGATCTAGTTACAACCGTTGATCATCGAACAAGATCTTACCTTCGAATCCCAGCTAGTGCAAATTCTGAGGAGTCAGAACGAGATCAAAGGAATAAAACTTTGAAGTATGTCAAGGTGCTTTGGTTTCATCAGTCCGAAAGAGAGGCCACTTGGGAGCTAGAGTCTCGCATGCGCGATCAATATCTAGATTTGTTCACGATGGTTACGTGTATTCCGTTGTTAATTTTCAGTTGTGGTTTTTCTTTTGCGTAGATCGTTGCGAGGATTTGGGGTCAAACCCTATTTAAGGGGGGTAGAACGTAATACGCCGTTCAATCTTTAGAACTATGTTTGAATTTCAACCATTTTATCAGGAATTAAAAAGAGATTTTAGGATTTCTCTTGAAGGGGATTAAATCTTGAGCCAAAGGCCCATAGCCTTGGCCCATTAGGGGTAGCCAAAACCCCTAGGGCTACTGTAGCACGCCTATGCTACAGCGCCGCATCGCCTGCTACAGTGCCATCGCCGCTACAGTAACCACCACCTCCCTTGCTACTATCCAAGAAGGAGGGAGGGAGAAGAACCCTTGAGGTGCCGCCGGCCAAAGAGAAAAGAAGAGGAAGAGGGAGAATGAAGGGGAGAGGAGAACCTCGCGGAGATTTCAGAGAGCTCACATGTGTCTTCTAGGGTAATTATCATCTCCTCACTGTTTGGTTCAATTCGTTTCTATTGTTTCATGTCGTTTAGCGAATCGTTGTTCCTGCTGCAAATAAATCAATAATTTGTAGTCTTTTTGTTCTTCTGTTTTCATCTAGTTCAAGGCGAAATTAGAAGTTAGGGTTTCCTAGAGATTTTTGGGATATGTTATTAGGTTTCTGTAGGATCTGAGTTCATGTTATTCGGAGTTGTAGTTTAGGAGATACGACAATTCCTTTACTATTGTCCAGAAAGCCTGTCATATTATAGTAGTCATATTAACTATTAGATAATATTTTGTTAAAGGCCGAATCAAAGTTGTCTCCCATTATGATATTTGTAGGCCATGTTCTTAGCTTTCCAGTTTGATAAAGAACTCAATGTTTAGATTAGCCAATTAGAAGTTATAGCTGTTCTTCTGCTGCTGTCTATTTTTTCTGTCAGTTTTGACAGTAGGTTTTTATCTGTTTGTTATGTTTAGTTACAGGCAAAATTAGGAGTTTCCACCAACTAGGTTTCTGTAGATAATTTGTTAACTTTCCATAGAATCTAAGTATGCCTTTTTATGATTAACAGAGAGAAAGTTATGTATTTTAGAAGGCTACTGTCAAGTTTTAGTTTTCTGCTAGTTGTTGTCATATTTGAGTAGACTAAATGATTAAACCAAGGGTTTTGGCATTACGTTTGAGAGCATTGCGAATACCGTTATATTACCTTGTCAAACTTGTTTTGAGAAACTTAATTGTTGTAGGAGGAGTGACTTCGGGGTTAGTGACACCTTCTTTACCTCCTAACGTGCCACAGCGCGAAAGGCAAGTGCATATTGAATTAACTAGTATGTTTGTGTGGTTCAAATGTAACACCCTGGCTATGCGAAAGCCAATATGTTACTTAAAAGACTAACATAAAACAACATTACACAATTCTTTCAACAACCTATCAACTAATAAAAGGTAACGATCGACGAACAATGGAATGATTATAAGAATTTAATCAGATGTCAACACATATCAAGAACTCTAATTATCCAAACATATTGAAACATTCAAGGTAAAACTATCAATAGTCCATACGAGGAGTGTCAAGCATTTGCTAGTTCAACCAAGGCATAAAGAATGATAGTCTCAACCATCGGAACTCCAATTATTACAATCCACTTATCAAACGAGTTATAATAACAAGTTCAACTATTTAAAATGTGATGAATGTGAAATGAATGAAGTGATCCATGTCTAATCCCTCCCAAGTATGCCATCATCAGTGTTCACCTAAAATAAATAAACACATGCAAGAATGAGTCCACGACTCAACAAGTATAGCAGAATAATATAAACAATACTGAATAAGAACATAACCATCAATTTATAGAATAAGAATGAAGAATGGCAGAAATCATATGAATGGATGATATGCACGAACTCCTCTTCTGCTTATATCGGTATAGCCAGTGAACACCCGTCGGTGTTCACTCAGGCCCGCATTATCCAAAATGAGGGGATCCAAGGCCCGTATGAAGAATGTTTCATAACGAAGATCCAGTTTGCCCACATTGGAATGGTGGGTCTTACGTGTCCATATTGGAATGATAGGTCTTTACTTCCCACTCCCGTGGGTAAATCATGAACATATAATTGAATGAATGAATATGAATATGAAAGCCATAATCTCATGAAGCATGGATTAACATATGTAGAAAAACAGGAATCATTTGAATCTATTCACCATAGAGTATAATCATAGCTTGAACAACAAGCACATCGAACAATCAACAAACAATAGAATCCACAAAGTACTTGCCTTTCACGCTGCGATGCGTTAGGAGGCAAGGATGAAACCACTAATCTCGAACCCTCTCCTGCTACACAATTGAATTACTTGAATAAGAATATCGTGATATCGAGACGCTACTTGCACACTTGTACCTCATCTTCCCAAAGACCAAAGTTCATAGATATGTTCTACTCAAATTAAACGATATTCGAGCAGAGAGCTATACTAGACAGCAATACTAAAAACTCTATAACTTTCTCTCTGGAACTCAAAACAGCGTGATTTTAGATTCTATGGAAAGTTAATGAAATCCTCTACAATAACCTAGTTGGCAAGACTTTCTAATTTGGCCAACTACTGTGTCTAATAATCAGATGAACTCTAAAACTACAATCTGTCAGATAGAAATTATAGCGATAGAAGAAAATTCATAACTTTTGATTGGCTTAACCAAACTTCAATATTTTTAACAATATGGAAAGCTTATCAAATTTTCTACAACAATAGTGTTGTGTGAAATCCCTGAATCAGCATTTAACATGATCTTAATTAATGAATAAGTCGACTGCTAAAGTTTGTCAAACTTTCTAGACAGCAGAAATTAAATCGACGTAACTTTTAGACCACAACTCTTATTAGGGTGATCTTTGAACCTATGGAAAGCTGAGAACGAGCCCCAAAATTCTCTAGCAGATGAAATACTTCAATTCGGAATCTAGCTATGCCAAAACTGACGCACATGTATTCTAATCACAGCAGGATTAACGACTCTAATTACGACATCAATTCATAAGGAATAATTGAATTAAACCACAAGAACTCGAGATTACCATTGAAGACCCTCAAGAACACGCTAAAAAAATCCACGAGGACAACCTCTCTTCTTCTCCTCCTAGCTTCTTCCCTCTCCTTGGCCGACAGCAACGGGAGAGCACCACCAAGAGGGAGGGGAAAAGCAATGGAAAGCAAGGGGGAGGATGTTTACTATAGCGAGACTGTAGCAGCGGCGCCACTACTGTACCTACAGTAGCGGACTAGGGTTTTTCCCCTCCTTTTATAGGTGGCTGGCCCCTCATGGGCCTCCTGGGCCAAGACCCGAGGCCCAGGTTGCCGAAAAACTACAGAAACCTCATTTTTTTCTATGTCTAATTTCTCTTTTGAACGTTTTCTTTCTTATAATAAATCGAAGTATTACATTCTATAAAGTTTGTTGCATTCTCTTTTGAATAATCGGATTATTACATAATCCCCTTTCAGTTCTATTCCTAAACTGAAATCAACCTTTTAAATTATCGGAAGTTTAAACGGGATATTACATTCCACCCCCCTTCAACAGAATTTGACCCCGAATTCTAAACGTCGAAATAACAAAGGAACAACTGCCACTGAAATGGAACAACAAATTACACGTACCAGTCGTGAACAAACTCGGATACTGCTCGCGCATGAGAGACTCTAGCTTCCAAGTGGCTTTCCTCTCAGACATATGGAACCACATCACAAATGATGGATACCAACGGCTTACCCTCAACACTCATCTCGCCCTTTACAGGTTCTCTCAACACACGGAACTCAAAGATAAGGTCCTACTCGTTGACTAACGGCTTTAACGAAATCCCAATCTTCGGTCTACTCAGGTACTCACTCAGCACCAGAACATACCAGACATTGCGTACCTCGCGTATGGACCCGAGATGGCCATAGTGATACGCCCTCTTCCTAATCCCCGCAACTGTCAAAAACGAACCAATGTACCTTGGGCCAACTTCCCTTTTGGTACTAAAGCACAAACTGCACAACACACATAGAACTCTTGTCCCACTTCTCATTTGGTTTCTTCATCTTAACAAGGAGCACCTTCTTTAACTAGGAACACACAACAGAATTCACTTTAAACAACTCTTTTATAACCAGAACCCTATTGAAAATAACGGACTCTCATCGCAACCACGAAATGGCAACTTTACACCAAAAAAGGTCAAACTCAAAAGCGAAGATTCATCATGAAATTCCTTCCGCTTTCCAAGTAGGCAGTTTACAATTAAACACCTTATAAGCCAAAAGAGAAACCGCTCAAACACCAAATCAAATACTTCTTTTCTTCTTTCTGAACTGATAAGGACCACACATGCCATCATAAAGCCAAACTCAATTTGTGAAAAACATCTGTCATAAACACATAGCTCAAACGAGGATCAAGAAAACGTTCCATTACTCGAGGAAACATCTTTTTCTCGGTTTCTCTTTTAGGAATAAAATTCCTCTCAAACTTTGGAATTCGAATTCATCACATACCACACAAGCTCAAATCTCTTAAATTAGCATCCTCAAAACTATGCTCAATCTAAAATACATCATCCACCTTTGTAGATAGGCTTTATTGACCCCACCGAAACACTCTAGACAACTTCGTATACTGACGAAATTAATTTGACAGATGGCACCCCAAAGCACCTCAAAATAGATCTCACGCAATCACATCACCTCAAACTTTTAAGAATAACCAACTTAGAATTCTCAGTACACACACTCATGTACTACATCAAAAGGGTTCTATCAATAATCATTCCACTATTCAGAATCCTCTCTTACTCTACTACTTTTACACATAATCATTGGCAACCAAGGTTCTAGCATAACAATACAACGCCCCAATTTCAATCTCCAAGTCTCCTACAATGATTTTCTAGGATAACTTACAAGAGTCTCTCACATTCGGTTATAAAAAATTCTCACAACCCAAACAATATCCTCAGTCATAACTTCAATCATCCTCAATAATCAATTAACTACTTGAAACGGTTAACTTCACTAATCTTGTAATATACACAATTCCAATACTTTAAACAATCGACCAAGATCCCCAACTTTTGATATTCCCGAAATCCACCAACAAAAACAAGAAGATGTTGGATCACAATTGATTATAGATTCTGATAATTGCAACCACGTAAAAAGTTTAGCTTCAAGAGAACCATTTTTTTAAATCAAACTCTCTAGAGAATGCTAGCATGAAATCAATTCATCCTATTATGCACCTTACATAAACTGGCACCCAAAGCCGGTCAAAGTAGTTTACTTGACCACCACTATTAGTCGTCTCTATACACTTTAGAAGACCCTTGAAAAACGAATCGGTTACTCTTTTCTCAAAAGAAGAGATAAATGGAAACAATTTTCAGTACTTAGAAAAACATTTACCCCTCGTAGTAAACACAAGACCAAAAGAAATAGGCAATTAGCAATGAACTCGAAAACATAGGACGAGGCCATAGATAAGGGCACAAGTCCCACAAGAAAAGAATTTCAAACCTCAACCAATAAAAATAAAGCATTGATTTTTGTAAGTTTGAGAAACTCTTGTGCGACCAACCAATATGGTTAAGCACACTTCAATAAGCTTCAATCTTCAAAACTTGAATCCAGTCTCGAATACCTCTACTACACTCTTTCCTATAACAAAAGAAATGATTTTTCTTTAATCGAAATATCACTTTGCCAACTCAAGCTAAGGAGCCTTAAGGCTCAAATCACAAGAATCACTTAAGAACCGATGGAACATTCAAATACATCATTTTGATTAAACTAATTTCAGCTACCACATAATTCAAGAGCTCTAAAATGTCACAAAAGCAAAACTTAAAATATTCTCATTTAAGAGATATCTCCAATAGCGATCAAGTTACTTTATCTCTAAAAGAATTAATACCAATCTCACATTACTATCAATATTAATAACATCAAAATCATACAGTAGTACCAAGAATCATCAAACTTTAATACCACATCCTAAACTTTCCCAAAAGAAACGCAATATGCTACTTCATTTTATTTTCCTATTATCTCCATAAAACTTCATCAACTACTTAATCTATGGAAAACCTATTGCACAAGCCACAAGGTAGAAACAAAATTTCTTTAACAAGTTCATACTGTGCAATAGCAATTTCGTAAGGCACGCTATCAAGGACCACTTATGAAATTCATCCACTCAACTGTTGGTGTTACTCAACACCAACTTCAACTCTTATTATCAAATGACAATTATATTAATCATGTAAGAAAAATATGGTGCTACTTCTATTTGCATCACATAACCAATTATAAACACAGATTCAACATTTCATCTTATGTTCAGAAATTAGGACAAAACATGATTACAGATTTACTAACGTAATTTCTATAAAGCAAGGTTTCACGAATCGATTCACCAACACCCATCTAGACCTTTATGCAGGTTTCAACAATTTTAACATGTCAGGAATAAGTAAGTCTAGCATTTATGTGAGATAATCAAGTAAACCTTTACAAGATTGTTTCATAACAATATCCACTCCCATACAATATCAATTATCTTGTATTCTTACAACTTCTCACTTAGCACAACAAAAGAATACTAAAGGAATTTGACACTTTCTTTCACAAGGAAGAGGCTCTAAACTTCAACACTCCAGCTACTCCAAAAGAAATGAGTAGAGTCAAAACTTTCTTCAATGAACTTTGTAAAAGATAATTCTCATTACCCAAAATACCAAACGGATAACCAGGTCACCCTTATCAACAAGAAAGGTATGACTCTCATGAAAAAGAACAATCTATCAATAACAATATTTACAAGTAGCAAAGAGAGCTCAATAGTCAGAAAGACAGACCTTCCCAAAGAAATCCAAGAGAAATTCATTAACCTCCACTGGACAAGAATTGGTCAAATCAAAATCAAGAAAGAGAACAACTTTTCTAAAGAAATATACGCTCAACGCTTGTAACTATGGTACTCGGGGTAACTACTCCCCTACTCCCATACCACGAACGGTGGTGTAACCTGGCAAAGCCTAGGGCCACAACCACAACCCTCAACCTCTCAACACTTCTGAACACCAGAAATATATAGCTAACTATTCAGCTAAAGAACAACAATAACAGTAGTACATAATCAAATTAGTAGTAATTCAACATAAGGAAACATACTATTAGAAACGCAGATGCAATGGATTACCCAAATCCCACCTACTGTGTACAGTGTGTCAATTTAATGTTTCAATTACCACGGACCAAAAGCCCGCTCTAATACCAACTGTAACACCTCGGCTATGCGGAAGTCAAGATATTACTTAAAAGACTAACATACAACAATAGTATGAAATTCTTTCAACAACCTATCAACTAATAACAGGTAAAGGTCAACGAACAATGGAATGATTATAAGAATTTAATCAGATGTCAGCACATATCAAGAACTCTAATTATCCAAATATATTGAAACATTCAAGGTAAAACTATCAATAGTATATACAAGGAGTGTCAAGCATTTGCTAGTTCAACAAAGGCATAAAGAATGATAGTCTCAACCATCGGAACTCCAATTATTACAATCCACTTATCAAACGAGTTATAATAACAAGTTCAACTATTTAAAATGTGATGAATGTGAAGTGAATGAAGTGATCCATGTCTAATCCCTCCCAAGAATGCCGTCATCAGTGTTCACTTAAAATAAATAAACACAGGTAAGAATGAGTCCACGACTCAGCATGTACATCAGAATAATATGAACAATACTGAATAAGAACATAACCATCAATTTATAGAATAAGAATGTGGAATGGTAGAAATCTTATGAATGAATGATATGCATGAACACCTCTTTTGCTTATACTGGTATAGCCAGTGAACACCCATCGGTGTTCACTCAGGCCCGCATTATCCAAAATGTGAGGATCCAAGGCCCGTATAAAGAATGTTTCATAACGGGGATCCAATTTGCCCACATTACAATGGTGGGTCTTACGTGCCCATATTGAAATAATTGGTCTTTACTTCCCACTCCCGTGGGTGAATCATGAACATATGATTGAATGAATGAATATGAATATGAAAGCCATAATCTCACGAAGCATGGATTAACATACGTGGAAAAATAGGAATCATTTGAATCTACTCATAGACCATAGAATATAATCATAGCTTGAACAACAAGCACATCGAACAATCAACAAACAATAGAATTCAGAAAGTACTTGCCTTTCACGCTGCGATGCGTTAGGAGGCAAGGATGAAGCCACTAATCTCTAACCCTCTCATCCTACACAATTGAATTACTTGAATAAGAACATCGTGATATCGAGACGCTACTCACACACTTCTACCTCATCTTCCCAAAGACCAAAGTTCATAGATATGTTCTACTCAAATTAAACGATATTCAAGCAGAGAGCTATATTGGATAGCAACACTAAAAACTCCATAACTTTCGCTCTGAAACTCGAAGCAGCATGATCTTAGATTCTCTAGAAAGGTAATGAAATCCTCTACAATAAACTAGTGGTCAAGACTTTCTAATTCGGCAAACTACTGTGTCTAATAATCAGATGAACTCTAGAACTACAATCTGTCAAACAGAGATTACAGCGGTAGAGAAAATTCACAACTTTTGATTGGATTAACCAAACTTCAATATTTTAAACAATCTGGAAAGCTTATCAAATTCTGTACAACAATTGTTTTGGGTGAAATCCCTGAATCAGCCTTTAACATGATCTTAATTAATGAAGAAGTCGACTGCTAACTTTCTTGACAGCAGCAATTAAATCAACGTAACTTTTAGACCACAACTCCGATTTGGGTGATCTTTGAACCTATGGAAAGTTGAGAGCGAGCCCCAAAATTCTCTAGGAGATGAAATGCTTCAATTTAGATACTTGCTATGCCAAAACTGACGCACAAGTAATGGACAAAATCTGATTATAATCATAGCAGGATTAACGACTCTAATTACGACATTGATTCATAAGGAATAATTGAATTAAACCACAAGGACTCAACATTACCCTTGAAGACCCTCAAGAACACGCTGAACAAATCCGTGGGGACAACCTCTCCTCTTCTCCTCCTCGCTTCTTCCCTCTCCTTGGCCGATAGCAATGGGAGAGCACCACCAAGAGGGAGGGGAAAAGCAATAGAATGCAAGGGGGAGGATGGTACTGTAGCGGTGGTGGTGCTACTGTAGCTATAGTAGTGCTAGGGTTTTCCCTATCCTTTTATAGGTGGCCAGCCCCTGATGGGCTTCCTGGGCCAAGGCCCGAGGCCCAGGTTGCCGAAGAACTACAAAAACCCCCTTTTCCTATGTCTAATTTCTCTTTTGAACGTTTTTTTATAATAAATCGGAGTATTACATTCTATAAACTTTGTTGCATTCTCTTTTGAATAATCGGGTTATTACATAATCCCCTTTCAGTTCTATTCCTAAACTAAAATCAACCTTTTAAATTATTGGAAGTGTAAACGGGATATTACATCAAATCATTTGTATGGGTATGTCATGCTTGAATACTATGGATGACGAGTATTTCCGTTCTTACATGATTATGTTCATTGTTGATATCCATTCGCTTCTATGAGAGAATGCAATTATGTTATTCATTTCATTTCATTCATTCATGTTGTAACATCTTGAACTTTGGTCTATGTTTCAAATATATAAAAGTATGAGAATTTCAAAAACTTTTGATGAAATTCACAAGTTTGTACTTTGTTTCAAATTTTTGTTCTAAAAATTCAAACTTTTGACTTGAAACCAAGCTTTTATTTAATTTTAGAAACATTTTTATATAAAAATCTCTGGAAACAATTTTGTAAAATACTAGATTATTTATCTCTAATTATTATATTTTTATAAAAATTTTGGAAGCTATTTTGACCTCCTCAAAATTCTAACCAAACCAAAAAGGCTGATTTGAAAAAGAATTTATTTTAGCCAAATGGAAAACCAACTTTGGTTGAATTGATTTTCCTTAGTCCTAGATGAACCTGAGATCACCCACAAAAGTTTGCATAATTTTTGGAAATTTATTTCTATTTTAAACTGCCCGGTCAAACTTTTTATTTTTCGGTCAAAATCTAAATTTAAATCTAACCCTAGCCGCTCAGTCCGATTGGATGCGCCGATTTTGGGCTGTCCGATCCATTTTCTACGGCCCAAATTCGCCGATTCGTTCGGACCGTCCAAACCCTAGTCGATCAACCTGATTGGATGCGCTAATTTTGGACCGTCCAAACACGCCTCTTCATATGAACCGTCCAATTGAATCTCAACAGTCCGAATTGATTTGGCCGTTCGGACCGTTCGAACATGTACCTCATCCTGGTCGTCCATTTTTCTTATCAAAGTCATCTGGACCGTCCATTTGAACATGACTCACTGCACCTTATTTCTTTGGGTCGCTGACGAGCAGGCCCCACTTGTCGGGACTGCCTTCGTCTTCGTTGCCGCTCAAGCCGCGTGCGCTGGCACTGTGCATGGCGGCCACGACACCCTTTCGTGCCACATAGAGCACGCGTGTCCGCGCAAGAAGCATCGTCGGCCATTATTTAACCTTTAGAGCTTGTTAATTTGCTCCCTTTTGCCCTCTCTCGTCACAATCTCACCATCTTCTCCAAACTCGGTCCTCCGCCGCCGCCGTCAATTCGGCCGCGTCCGACCTTAATTGGCAACAAGACCTTGGGTGTCTTGCTCCTAGGATCGAGGCGCACCCGACGCGCGCTTCCCCCGGGCTTTGACGTCACCGAAGCACCTTATCCACGAAGACCCCGCCTTTGTCTCCGCCTCCGGTTGCCGCCGGCCTTCTCAAGCATCCGGGTCGCCGTTATCAGGTTCGCCGAGTCCGTGCGCACCCGTGCGTGTCTTCATCGAGCCTAATTTGATTTTATCCGGGGGTTAACCCGCTGTCAGATGGGGTCCACTTCTCAGTCTCTCAAGCTTTTAAACACGTTTTATTACTGAAATAGTGAGTGGGTCCCGCATGTCAGTGACTCATTTACTAAAACACGTTTAAATTAGATTTTCAATTATCTTTTTGTCAGTCCCACATGTCATCGACTTATTCTGCTTAACCATTGTCATTAGCATTAAGCAAATCCTAATCGCGAGTGGGGCCCACTATTAGAGAGAGAAAGAGAGAAGGAGAGCGGTGCACAGTGTGTAACGTCGACTCGGTGAGCTCGCCGACGACGAACGACATTGTGACTTGGCTTGGGGATGGGCAAAATGGATTAATGGCTTGACGGTGATTCTATCGAATGGTGGCAGCGAGGCAAGTGATGGCAGAGCATCGCTGGCGACGACTTCCAAAGACAGTGCAAAGCAAAGCAAGAGATGGTGTGCATGGGCTCTAGAGGGCTATTGCGATGCTACTGGTGACGGTACGGAGACCAATGGTCACCGTAGCGGTGGCGACAACGCTTTCTACGGTGGTGCCATGATCGGCTACAGTGATTTCTATGCTACGGTAGCTAATCGTCTAATCTATCAGGCTCAATAGCTCTAGAGGACTACTAGAAGCTTACCAAGGGTGTTAACGGTGTCGGAGGATGGTCTGACAGCTTGGAGCAGCGATGGGCAGTGGTGGTGGCGGCGGCGACGGCTTCACAATGAAGATGCTCTACGGTGGTGGAGAAGCTATAAGGAGCCACACATTAGCTCACGGGGTGTGCTAAGGATGGTGAAGGTAGAAGGAATTAGCTAGGCAGTCAATGGGTGGCAGCAAACAGCAAAATTGTCTGCAGTAGCTAGAATTGGGGAAGAAGTGTGATTTCGGTGATTCTTTGCGCGTGGATCAACATCAAGCGAGGGAAAAGCGTCGATAGTGTATAGAACGCATTGTGACATGGTTGGGTGAGATTCAAGCACACCAGAGCGTCGGGAACATGAAGGCTTGGATCGAGCTACGTGCCAGAGGTGGAGAAGATGATGGTGTGATCATGATACAAAGCTCCAGGGGTTACATCAAGTAAAGGAATAGCATGAGTGAGGTATGTGGCGCACAGTGACGCTGTTGTCGAGGGTAAGGAAGCTCACCAAAGGCAATGGTAGTCGGGAGCTCGCTCACTGGCTTCGAGGATGACGCACTCATTCTCGGTGATCCAGAGAGCAAGAAGCTCAGAGGTCACATGAGATGGGACGAGGGGCGAGCTGGAGAGCAAGTGACATCCATGGATGCTTAAGTAGATGTGAGTAGAACACAAGATAAGAAGCGAGATAGCAGCAGCCGTAGTGAGAAAATGCAGGTGCACTCTGGCATCTCCACTCGTACGGGAAAAGGCAGCGATAGGACGAGTTGTTGGCCGCTATAGCGCCGGATGGGGCGCGGAGGAGTTGGTGGCGCATGGAGTTGGTGGCGCATCATTCCTGTCGGACCCCAGTTTTGGAACTTGGGATCTCCTGTGTATACTTGTACCATTCCCTGGATCAGTAGCTGACACACACAGAATACCACGCTCGCTCAAGCGTTTAACTACAGAAGCTCCACGCGGACGCATGTGTTGGTTCGTAGAAACGTCCACATTTGGTCAAAATATCATTTTAGAAGAGTCTCAAAGAGGTCCTAGTATGGTTTTATAGTGATCCCAGGGAGGTCTTGAGTGACCCTGAGAAGGTCCTGCGAGGAGGTCGAGGGAGGTCCTGAGAGGTCTTAAGGTGATCGAGGGAGGTCCTAGATAGTCCTGTATTTCATGGGGAGGTCCTGGGAGGTCTTAAAGAGATCTTGGAGGCTATAGGAGGTCCTGAGGAATACTGTAGAGTTGTCTTGAGGAGGTACTGAGGTGTACTGTAGAGACGTCCTGGGGAGGTCCTGATGAACTCACCAAAGATGTTCTGGGGAGGTCTTGGGGATACGTCAAAAGGGCATAGGAGGTCTTGAGGAGGCCCTAACACTACTACAGAAATGCTAATATCGACGCCGATCACGACGGTTCATCAAACCGCTCAGATAAACACAATCTCGACGGTTTTTGTTACCCACCGCTCATGTTATTCTCCGCGCTAAAAACCGCTGCGGAAGATGTCATATCACGCACGGTTCATGTTTGGAACCGTCAGGATACTTCACGACGGTTCCAAACATGAACCGCTCTGTGATATTACACAATATCACGACGGTTTGTTTTAGAACCGTCTCAGATACTTCACGACGGTTCCTAAACATGAACCGCTCGTGATATTGCCCAATATCACGACGGTTTTGTTAAAACCGTCCGTGATAATTAACTCACCACGACGATATATATAGCTCCGCCTCCGGCCAAACAGATATAGTCTTCTTGATCTCCATATCTCTAGGCGCCACGATAGGTCCATCGCCGCCTGCGTCTTGCTTTGAGTACATCGCCTCACCTCACCGAGCCTACCGTCCATTTCGATTGTATATTGTCGCCGAGGAGCTTGCCGTCGCCTCACATTCACCGATCGATGACCCACCGCGCTTTGACCTTCCCGACTTTCTTGACACCTTCCTCGTGATCGAGGTGAGATATCAAGCATAAGCATCCTTTAATTTGAGTAGTTTCAGCGCGTTACGCCAAATCGCTAGTTTCAGCGCCCATGGGACATCGTCATCGCGGTTCGCCTCAAAGCGAGACCTTAGGGCCGAGAGCCACGACTATATAGCAATGCGATGTCACCCTAAGCCCGCTTTGAGCTTCAAATTAATTAATCCTACGCTTTTTAATCATTTAGTTAATAAACTAACGAGTCTATGACATGTGGGATCGCCATAGATTTTATAAATAAAATCATGAAATAAAAATGAGTCACCGACAAGTAGGGCCCACATGTAAGTTAATAAAATCCAAAAATGAAAAATGAAAAATCATAATTAAGCCTCGTAAAATACGCTTTGAAAGTCATCACCCTTTATTTATTTTCGTGGTTTTCAATACGAACCGTGTGATGGACCGAAGTCGGATGTACACCGAGAACCGTGTGAGTGAAGAGTACATTAATGGCGGTCTGCTTACAAGAGCCGCCGAGGAGGATATGTTGAATAAGGGGCGGAATATATGTACTGCCCATGCATTGATCGCGAGAATCAAGATGTTTAACAACCGAGCGCAGATCGAAGCACACTTGATTCAAGGGTTTCAAAAGGGTTATACATGTTGGACCATCACGGTGAAGAGCATATTATACAGAAGTCAACGATATGCATATTATACAGAAGTCAACGATATGCCGCCAATGTCGATTGTGGTTCCGATTCGGATAGGCCGCACGATGACAATCTAGATCGAGATGCTTCATGATGCGTATGGGAACCGTGATGAGAGGGAGTATGTTCAATTCCGGCGTGATGGAGGACTCAGAGAAACCTTTGTTCCCGGCTGCAAGTCGGAATACACAAGGTTGTCATCCGTGCTTAAACCGCTGAAATTGAAGGCAAGCAACGGTTGGTCCGACAAGAGTTTCACTGAGTCATAGGTCTCTTAGCGACATGCTTCCGGAGGGAAATGAGTTGCCCAAAACCACCTACAAAGCCAAAAGGTTCTTTGTCCATTGGGAATGGAAGTAGAAAGAATACATGCATGTCCGAACGATCAGATCCTCTACCGTAACGAGTATACAAACATGCATGTATGTCCAAGCAGCAACGATCCCGATACAAGCGTAAGAAGCAATCGATGACGACGAGGAATCGAGGTGAAGAAAGGACCTCTGCTAAGGTGGCGTGGTATCTTCCTGTAATTCCCCGCTTGAAGCGGTTTTTGCGAACCCAAAGAATGCAAAAGCTAGCAGATTGGCACTCAGAGGAGCGTAAGAATGACGGAAAGTTAAGACACCTGCTGATTCCGCCCGGTGGAGAAACATCGATAGGAGGTTTGCGACTTCAAAAGCGGAACCGAGGAATATAAGGTTTGGATTGAGTACAGATGGAATGAATCCTTTCGGTAATATGAGCAAATGACATAGCACTTGGCCCGTGACGCTCAGATCTACAACCTTCCTCCTTGGTTGTGTATGAAGCGGAAGTATATTTTGTTGTCGATACTTATCCAAGGGCGAAGCAACCTCGGGAATGATATTGATGTGTACCTAGCACCATTGATGGAAGATCTAAAATATCGTGGATTGAAGGGTACAGTATGGGATGCGTATAAACGAGAGAACTTCACTTTACGCTCCTTGTTGTTCTCGCACCATAAATGATTATCCCGCCTTGCTAATCTGTCGGGCGAGTACAAAGGGCCAAAGCCCAGACTCACCGCTTAGATGATACCCAGAGTGTGTGGCTGAATCACTCGCGCAAAACGTGTACATGCGTCATCGTAGGTTCCTTCGAGGGCTCGCCCATACCGCAGATGAAGAAACAATTCGACGGAGAGAAGGAGGACAATTCACTCTAAGGCATTTAAGCGGAAAAGAGGTCTATGATATGGTTAAGGATTTAGATGTTGTGCTTGGAAAGGATGTAAATCGAGGACAAGTAAGAAGAACATGTGGAAGAAGAGATCAATATTTTGGGACTTACCTTATTGGGAGCACCTAGAAGTTCGCCATTTGCATCGACGCCATGCATGTAGAAAAGAATGTATGTGACACTTGATTGGTCTCTTCTTCAACATTCGTGACAAAACAAAAGATGGTGTCAACGCATGCGGCTTGACTTGGTTGATATGGACATCGGACTGAGTTAGCACCAACAAGGACCGATAAAGGACGAACGTATTCTTCCTCGCTTGTTACACTCTGTCCAAGGCCGAGAGAACCGAATCTGCGGTGCTTGCATGGCGTGAAAGTTCCGTCCTTACATTTCGCCAACATGAAGAAACTTGTTTCGATAAAAGATTTGAAGTTAATTGGCATGAAGACTCATGATTGTCATGTGTTGATGACACAAATGCTCCTGTTGTAATTAGAAGTATTTTGCCGATCAAGGTCCGAGAGACAATCATGAGGTCAGTGTTATTTTTTAACACAATTGCTCGAAAGGTCATCGATCTCGAAGGACTAGATGCTCGCAGACGAGGTGGTGACGACACTATGTGATCTTGAGATGTATTTCCCTCCGCGTTTTTCGATATCATGGTCCATCTCATTGTTCATATTGTGAGGGAGATAAAGATGTACGGCCCGTGTTCCTCGTAGCATGTACCCATTCGAGAGGTTCATGGAATTCTCAAGTCATATGTATGAAATCGATCTCGCCGAGAGGCAAGATCGCCGAAGGTTATGCAACGAAGAGGTCGTTGAGTTCGCCTCGATTACATGGCTCAGTCGAACCGATAGGTGTGCCTCGATCTCGCCATGAGGGAGGCTCGAGGGTATCGGACCATCGGAAGGAAAGCAATCACTCCAAATATGGATGCGTATGCTCAAGCCCATTTCACTGCCTTGCAACACATGACCGAAGTGTCCTCAGATATCGACCAAAGACAAGGACGTGCTTGCAATGTAATCCGCCGCGCCGATGTTTGGATCACAAGACAACACAATGATTTGTTCAACCAATGGTTGAAGGAGCGACTTGCTAGGAGCTCGCTAAGTGATATCTTGACATGGTTGGCAAAAGGGCCAACATTTACAGCTTGTAACACGGCGAGGATACGACATAAACTCATAGATTCTGATTTGCTCGAGAACCGTCTGTGATGACCATTAGCATTATCGACCCATAAACTCGACGGCTCACGGGCAACCGCCTCAGGATGGCGTTGAACCGTCTGTAAAGGCCTTTTCTGTAGTAGTGTAAGGATACGCCCAAAAAGGAGTACAGGAGGTCCTAAGGAAGTCCGGAGGAGGAGGTCCTGGGGTGTGACCAAAAGAGTACAGGATGTCCTGAGACATCTAGAAGTAATCTTTAGACCATATGGGGGTGGTCGTGGGTCTCCTAGTAGTGGTCCTAGACCACGTAGGGGTGGTCATGAGGTATCTGGTTATGGTCTTAAACCATCTAGGGGTGGTCCTGAGACATCTGGTGGAGGTCTTAGAATATCTAGGAGTGGTCGTGAGGCATCGGGTAGTGGTCTTAGACTATCTAGGGGTGGTCGTAAGACATCTGGTTGTGGTCTTGGATCACTTAGGGGTGGTTGTGAGACATCTATCTAGCGATTAGGCACAAACTGATCGTGAATCTTACTCAATACGAGCAATACTTGATATGAATAGTGCAAGCCCATAATATATTACATAATTATCTGGCCGTGCAGCCAATTGTTTACAAAAGCGCCACTTAGGCGTGAGTTTTACAGAAGCCAGAGTGCGGAAGCCAAACAGGTACGGATGCAAAATACATCATAGTGGATCTATTCACTTTGCCCATAGGCAAGCGACTGGGGGTCCCGGCCTAAGCTTCGTTATCTTCACCACCATCTGGTTCATCCGCCATGAAGTATACTACTAGGACTGGTAGGGGTCTTGATCATTCGGGTCTGAAAAAGAATATATTGCCAGAGCCTGAGTACACAACCGTACTCGCGAGCCAACCCACA
This sequence comes from Phyllostachys edulis, assembly GCA_036346405.1. Lineage (NCBI taxonomy): Eukaryota > Viridiplantae > Streptophyta > Magnoliopsida > Poales > Poaceae > Phyllostachys > Phyllostachys edulis. Next base: position 22,536,783 of record CM070566.1, read on the forward strand.
GTGCAGTTCTTATAGATGCAAGGCTAATCAAGGGAAGCTTTAGAGTTCTTTTATTTGCACAAAGCCAGGTTTGAAATAGATGAGTAGTAGTAAATCCTAAGGCTTAGCAATTTAACAAATCCGTTTTCATAAATGAGTTTTCTTTTGAAAAGTACTAGTGGAGGTCCCACCTCCTATACTCGGGTTATCCCGTATTTACCACTGGTCTCCGACCAGGCCTTTCTCAAATCCCTGGGGTCCCACCCCATGCTTCCCTTTTCATCACAAGTGGTTTTTGTGAAAACGAAAGCTATATCCAGCAAGTTCTCAGCACCGCTCTTGACCGTGAGCACAGCTATCATGATAGTTTTCCTTACTCTGTAGAGTTCGCACACTTTACCCACAAGAGATAATCGCCTTGATATATACACACGTTTCCTTGGACATGTGAATCAAGGGGAGATTACCACAAGGCCTTTACAATGCTCATTCTTCGATGCAACCCTACACGCTAAGGTTTCCACCGCCTGGTGCCGAGCACTTCCAAGAGGCCCCCTCTTGCGCCATGTGGTTTCTCTGTGGCTCCCTTTCCCCTTTACCCACACCACATTCCTCCAATGGTGAGGCCACGCCGAGGCGAGCAAATTAGTTGGCCAGGTCGTACCCATATTAGACTTGTGGTTGCATTATTTTTGCATGAGAGGTCATCACAAGATTCGGTCCTTACTTGACCAGGGTGGTACATCCACATATCAACATATTCTCGTGCCCCAAGCACCAGCCATTCTTTCCAGCCGCCCTAGTCGAAAAAAAGTTTTTCAGGTTTTATTGTTTTTGAAAACATTATTTACTTCAACATACCAACCAGGCTCCTGGTCTTACTGTCCAAATCATTTTTCAAAGTTTTTAAGGATTGTGGTTGGGCAACTTAATGCCCTGATGACAATGTATCTAAGCAAAGCTAAGGATGACACTTAGATTCAGACCTATCAACTAGTATGTACAGTGACGAAGCTTGGGCAAAATTGTAGGGGGGGCCAAAGATCAAAGCTCAAGCTCCATCACTGAGTCATGACTAAACAAAATACAACTTCAAGACTTTAAGAATCAAGACTCAAGGGTAAAAATACTAAAGAATTAAGAATGGCTCTTGCTTGGCTATTTGCCTGCTTCCCCATGACCACGGACCATGCCCTATGTCAGGCACAGCAACCGCCGCCCTTCTGCTTCTAGCGCAGTTGGCGCCCACCCTCGGGCTCATCGGCTCACACGGCATCGCGTCTTGGCGGCACTTCAGAGGCTCTTCACTTCTTCGCCTTGACTCGGGGCTAGGCGGGCGGTGGCGGCGGGCGCAACTTGCAAGTGTCAAGGTCAAGGGCATCAAGCCATCAACTAGCGTATAGCGTACGCTCCTACATGCCTATATCCTTGATTGATTCCCATGAGGTGATGAGGCCATGTGGGCCAAGCCGCCAAAGGCCCAAGAGTTCTAGGAGCTGAGGTGCCCGCCTCGCAGATCGTCTTAATCGCTTGTGCTAGTGCATATCTAGTGATCAAAAAATTCATAAAAGCATGGGGCCACGCCCACGTTCGCCAAATTTATGCTCCGCCCCCAGTATGTAATCCATTAAGTCTAGGGTGACAAAGGATAATGTCCAAGTTCAAGGGTTGGAAGTTTATACACAAGTATATGTTATGGCATTAACTATGATCTATACCAAGTTAGTTTGATAAAACATAGCAATGCAGTTTCATAATTTAAAGCAACATAATTTGCAAAAAAGTGGGTGCAACATGGTCAAAGGATTGACTCGCCTTGTTCAGAGTGCTACTGATCGGGATCCTGGTCGACGAACGGTTCTTCGGTCGCCTCGGCTTCTATAATCGCAAAACAACCGAAAAGGCAAATAAGAGTATATTCCAACTTAAATCGTTTCCAAATTTGCAAAGAACTCCACATAATGCAAAAGCGTAGATTTAGAAATATGAGACTAGCACAGTTGAAAACTCAGTGGTCGTTGGATCTGTGGTGGTCGTAGAAGCTATTTTATTTCAAGAAGGATACGACCGGGAGGTCGTGGAAGTACTATGGCTTGGGGTGATCCTGGGAGTATTATGACTAGGGGAGGTCCTGGAATCACTGTAACCAGGGGAGGTCCTGAAATTACTGTACTCAGGGGAGATCCTGGAATCCCTATAGCCAGGGTGGGCGTGGAGGTACTGTGACCATGCGGATGGTCTTTGCAGAAAGACCAAGAGAGAGATCTATCGAGAGGGAGGTCTGGACCTCCGGATCTAAACAAAGAGAGGTCTGGACCATTAGATCTAACGAAGAGAGGTCTGGACCCTTAGATCTAAACGAGAGGAGATCTGGACCCTTAGATCCAACGAGAGGAGGTCTGGATCCTTAGATCCATGCGAGAGGAGGTTTGGACCCTTAGATCCATACGAGAGGAGGTCTGGTCCCTTAGATCTAATGAAGAGAGGTCTGGATCCTTAGATCCATACGAGAGGAGGTGTGGTCCCTTAGATCTAACGAAGAGAGGTCTGGATCCTTATATCTAATGAGAGGAGGTTTGGACCGTTAGATCTAGACGGAAGGAGGTCTGGATCCTTAGATCCATACGAGAGGAGGTCTGGTCCCTTAGATCTAACGAAGAGAGGTTTGGATCCTTAGATCTAACGGAAGGAGGTCTGGACCGTTAGATCTAGACGGAAGGAGGTCTGGATCCTTAGATCCATACGAGTGGAGTTCTGGTCCCTTAGATCTAACGAAGAGAGGTCTGGATACTTAGATATAACGAGAGGAGGTTTGGATCGTTAGATCTAGATGGAAGGAGGTCTAGATCCTTAGATCCATACAAGAGGAGGTCTGGACCCTTAGATCCATATGAGAGGAGGTCTGGACCGTTAGATCTAGATGAATAGAGGTCTGGACCATCAGAACCTAGCGAAAGGAGGTCTGGACCGTTAGATCCAAACGAGGGGAGGTCTGGACTGTCAGATCCTAGCGAAGGGAGGTCTGGACCGTTAGATCTAGACGGAAGGACGTCTGGACCGTTAAGATGGAACCAAGGGAGGTCCCACTGGTCAAGATGAACACAAGGGAGGTCCTGGAGATACTAGGACCAAGGAAGGTCTGGTGAAGGAAGAGCTAGATCGAGGGTAGATACGGAGCGTACAGAGAGAAAGAGGGAACCCCAACAAGATCGAAAGAAACCAAACTTATTTAGTTGGGGTTGATTTAGTCATTTAAGGTTCCGTATAGAATCTCTAAATAAATTTTGAACTCTCATCAAAACCAAATGTTTCCTTTTTATTAGAGAATTCAGGGAAATGGGAATGCTATAGGGAGGTCGCGGAAGCGTACGACCTGTGGGAGGTCATGAAAATATCGTGGCCAGGGGTGGTCATGGAGGTGTACGACTAAGAGGGTGGTCTTTGTAAGAGGGGAGGTATGTGCAAGGAAGGAGGTCGTGAGAGGGTTAACCGTGCGTAGTCGATCGAGAGAAGGGATCGATTACACAGCGGTGATCAAAAGAACAAATGTTTGATTGTATTGTCACGATCGGATGAACCAGCGGAAAAGCCAAAAGAAGGACCAAATGAACATTCAAGAGAGAACAAGGCGACTCGAACTATGAAGGGTTTCTGTCTACTAGAAAATTACTAGTATGGAACTAGGAAATGGTTAGCCAGTGCCGCACTGGCGATGGTGGATCACAACAATGGAAGAAGCTTCGTGCTGCATGTATCTTGAGGAAAAGAGGGTGGTCTTCGGTCTTCAAGGGTGCTCCCTAGAAGCAGATAGATGGTCTGCTAGGGAGGTCTTGAAGTATCCTGATTGGAGGAACAAGAGTTGTATCCAAGGCAATTCCGGTGGGTGTCTGTGGCAAGGCGGTGGTGTGGGGGAGCTCGATAGAGACGAGCGCTTAAGCTTCGCTGGAGCTCAATCTTTCTTGGAGGAAGAAGAGAATGGGGTTAGCACTGGAATTGGTGAAGAAAAGCAACAAGGAGGCCACAAGGTCTTGGGCAACCATACATATATATGCACGACCTGCCCAGGGGGAGTGTTCGGAATGGTTGAGGCTGCTGATGGTATGGTCAACACAGTGTAGAGGTTGTGTCGGCTTTTGTGTGACGGGCATTAAATGTCGAATGACAATCCAAGAATAAGAAATGAGATGATGCAGTCCAAATAGGAAAACACAATAAAGTCCGATATGAATTGAAAAGGGGTGATCAAGACACGCAACAATAGTTGTTATATAAAAAGTTTTAAAAATCCCATATTTTTGCCTTTATGAAATTTTAGGCTGTTACAATTCCGTCAAAAACGGCGAGAGGCGTCACAAGCCAAGGGCGGGTGAGCAGGCGCGGGCGTGGTGCGCTGGTGAGCAGGCACAGTGAGAGGTGAAAGACAACCCCTGGCCAGTGAGGCGAGGTGCGAGGCAGGCTGGCTTGCGCGGTAGAGCTGGGCCTTGTTGGACTTTCAGCATAATAAGGCGGCGGGTAGGGTTGAAAAAATAGCTCGAGGCTCGTGAGCTAGCTCGGCTCGAATCAAGCTCAGCTCGGGCTCCTGAATTGTCAAGCTGAGCCAAGCTCAACTCTTGGCTCGCAATTTTTTTGAGCTGAGCTCGAGCTGCTTGAGAGCGGCTCGTCCGACTTGTTTAGCTCGTTTGCTTCCTCTGCTGCCCAGTCCTCCCGAGTCCCTACTGTTCCCCCAAAATCCTAAATAAAGCCCCCCAAAATCCCGAATCGCCCATCCTCCTCGCCCGACTGCCCTGTCCTCTACCCCGCCACCTCCAACCCCTCGTCGCCTTCCCTTCCGCCTCGTCGTAAATGCAGCCGCCTGGGTCCTCCGCCACCGCCTCCTCCTTCGATCACCTCCTCTAGTTCTTGTCCCATCCGCCGCCTCGTTCCCACCTCCGAACCCGACCCCCCAAGCCCGAGAAACTAATAGCTGGGGCAACAAGAGCCCTCACCTCCTCCTCCATGGTTGGGTTACGGGTAGGCTACGATAGTTACAAATCAAATTTTCTACCACGCAAACCAAGAAGCCAAACAAGTAGATGATCACAGATCGTTACCACCAGACGCGCAGAGCAGCGGAAGAAAAGTTAGAGCAGCCTGGTCCAATGAAGAACTCGTCAATGTAGTGGTCGTAGTCGATCGTCTAGCGTCGAGCACGTCGGTCCGGTGGTCATGGTCGATCGACTCCTCCAGCGACCTCCGCAGTTCCTTGTGAAGATCACAGATCGTCCTCAAGCGCAATAGCAACGGCAGTAGCGCCTCAACGGTATCCACACGTCTAGGGAAGGAACAACCATGCGCAGGTGTGCTAGCACCAAGTCGCACGGCAGAGCTCTCAGGAAGATGGCGGCTAGGGTTTCGGTGGAACAACTCAACTCACAAATTTCGTGTGTCTCGTCTATTACATTCACCCGTACCTCCCAACAGCCTCATGCATCTCCTTATATAGTGCTCGTGATGAATCCAATCCGAACACGTTTCATGAATCGTATCCATACTGGTTTGTTTCATCCCGTTAAGTGTGTGACCCGTTAGGTGTATGTGTAATCAGTTGTGACTCAAAAACCCTTTCTGATCACGAGTCGTTAGCAGTTCCTAGCAGGACATAACGATTCTCGAATACACACAAATTATATCGGACGAACCTTAATGCAATATGATCGACGACCAGGTCCCCATCACTTACGACCAGGTCCTATCTCTATACGACCAGTTCGTAACTCCTTATGACCATGTTTCGACCACTCTGTGATTACGTTCGACCAGTCTACGACCAGCTCGTATCTCCATACGACTAGTCTATAACTGATCAAACTAAGCAACCTACTCATGTATTCTCCCTTTGCCTCACGATGTCTGGTTGAACTCTAAGTGAGATGTTGTGTCATCTATGGACTGTTCAATACTTTCTCGATCACGTGTCGGATAACTTCACGTGGTCGAACACTTCAACCACTAGTGGCATGGCCTTGCACTTTCTTTATCCGATCACAACAAGGGGGCCAAAGACATCTCTCCTGTTATGTTAGGAGGGGCAAATCCCATATCCGACTAGTCACATTCTTCCGCATGTTTCATAGCAAACTCGAAAGCTACCTTCATAACTACCCAGTTACGAGTAGCGATTAGCAACCCCTAAAAGTGCTATTACACATGTAGGAAACCGTACTGATCTCAGGCCTAAGGATTATACATCATCATTGCTTGAGACCAACTAATGACATATAGAATCATAACAATCTCAATAGTGTCTCAAGGTGGGTCAATCCAACCCCATGTTCTCTAACATGTGTTCACATTATTTATTCGATATCCCTATACCCATGACTGGTGAAACATGATCATCAATCAATACAATGTGCTGGTCAATAGAGTCAATAGTGTTCCGACCATTGACATCTGACCAAGGATTCATTTAGAACGACATCATATAAGTTAAGAGTTTCACCAACAAGTCACATACTTATTAATCTTCATAACCAATGATTCATTCAAGGAACAGGATAACATATTATCCAATATTCTGAACATAACGAAATACAATAATCTCTATGATTGCCTCTTGGGCATATTTCCAACAGTCTCCCACTTGCACTAGAGTCAATCATTTAGGTATCTAATACCGATAGCTCTTATGTGCGCCTCATGCTTGGGCTGTGTGAGAGGCTTAGTCAATGGATCATCAACATTTAAATCCGTATGAACTTTGCATATCTTAACATCTCCTCTGTTCACTAACTCCCGAATAAGATGATAACGCCTGAGTATATGTTTGGACATCTAATGGGATCTAGGCTCCTTAGCCTGAGCAATGGCTCCATTGTTGTCACAATAGAGATCCATCGGGCTCGAGGCACTCGGAACCACACCCAACTCAGCAAGGAACATCCTAATCCAAACACACCCAACTCAACAAGAAACTTCCTAATCCAAACACCTTCTTTTGAACTTTAGAAGCTACAATGTACTCGGCCTCTGTCATAGAATCAGCAACCATCTCTTGCTTGGAACTTTTCCAGCTCACTGCTCCTCTATTCAAAATGAATACAAAACCAGATTGCGAATGATAATCATCTTTGTCAGTTTGAAAGCTTGCATCGGTGTAACCATTTACAACGAGCTCTTCATCACCGCCATAAACGACATCATATAAGTTAAGAGTTTCACCAACAAGTCACATACTTGTTAATCTTCATAACCAATGATTCATTCAAGGAACAGAATAACATATTATCCAATATTCTGAACATAATGAAATACAATCATCTCTATGATTGCCTCTAGGGCATATTTCCAACAGGATGCTCGATGGCCTGGAATAACAGGCAGAAGAGGCATCGAAGCTGCTGTTCATCAAGATTGGCCATGGGCGTCGGATACGACCAGCAAGGCCAGGACATCACCGCCGCCACCATTTCGTCCAATGCCGAGCCTACGCACCGCCGACCTCCTCGAGGAAACCACCAAAAGCAACGCGCCCAAGGCCCGTGCGTGGGCACCACCGCCGGATCGATTCCTCCTCGGGATCTCGGGCTCGGCGTCTTGGTTGATTCTTGCATCACGAGTTGTATTCCTCGATTTTTGCTGAATTGAGATGCTTTGGGTGTGGATTGCGTGTGAAGGGTCGATACTCGATCCCTGGGGGCTAGGGTGAACACTGAGGCGGACGGCAGGAGGAGCGCCAGTGGCCTTCTGCCCTTCTCTATGCTAATCTAGATGGGAGAGGAGGTGCGGCGGTGTGGATGTGGTCAGCGTGGATGTGCCGAGCGCAAGTGGTCTGAGGTAGTGAGGGACAGCTGTTTGGTTCGGGCTCGAGCCGCTCGCCAGCCGACTCGAGCCGTCTTCCGAGCCGAGCCGAGCCGAGCCGGACTCCTAGCTCGTGGTCGAAACAAGCTGAGCTGAGCCTACTATTGAAACGAGCTTGGCTAAGCCTGGCTCAGCTTGGCTCGTTTCCAGCCCTAGCGGCGGGAAAAGGGATTTGATTGAAATATTTTGAATAGGCTGAAGGGTTTTGGGAATTGCTAAATATAGCAATCGAGCTCTAAAAATTATGAAAACTTTTGTGGAGTCTCCTGACACAGTGTAGTTTCTTGTATAATTTTTTCAGAATTGTATCTATTTTAAATTTCTCTCGAAAATTCTTTTAAGACTACTGTTTGTACACAAATGCATTATTTGATTTGAGAAATATTTCAAAACATGCTCAAAACTATTTCCACATTTATTCTCACTACAAATATCCCAGGTTTGAATTTTTGGGATGTGACATATAGACTTAAATATTAGGTGGGGTAAATACTCGATTTAATTCTTTTTAGGTTATGTATATTTGTGCCCAGTTAGTATTAGCTACTTCGCTAAGATTCCTACATTTTTTAAAAGAGGTGTACCAAGCATACCAAAAAAATTTGTTTCTTTCGTTCTCTTCCGACGATTGCATCAGGGTATTCATTTGTCATTACGTAGGACACGCAGAGTCACAGAGCATCAACTGGCAAAAAAATTGTTTCTTTCGTTCTCTTCCGACTATTGCATCAGGATATTCATTTGTCATTACGTAGGACACGCAGAGTAACAGAGCATCAACTTGCAGCTGCCCTCAGCTGCGTCCGCCAATAAAAGAGCTTTTTTTATTAATTAACCTCTTTATAATTTTTATTTTCAAATTAATCATCGGCGAATTTTATTTTCAATTCTGATCCCTTTAATCACGCCATTACCCGTAGCGTGATAAAACAACATTGTCACGTTATATGATAAATCCGCTAAATAGCACTTTTGATCACGACATCGTGGCGTGACCAAACAACAATGTCACGCTACAGGTGGTGGCGTGACAAGAGCTTCCTCCAGATATGGGTTGACGTGACAGCGTTATTTTGTCACGCCACGGATGATGACGTGATCAAAGAAATCAGAATTGGAAATAAAGTTCGTTGGAGGTTAACTTTAAAATAAAATTAATAAAAGATTAATTAATATAAAAAATTCGCAATAAAAAGCCACCGGGACTCGCCTGCTTGTTCAGGTGCAATCAAAGTTGATCACCCAGCAGAGCAAGCAGCATGTGGAGGCTAAAGGTCGCCGAGGGAAGCCCGCTGTTCGGACGGCAACGGCTTCCTCGGCAGGTGGTCTGGGAGTTCGACCCGACGCCGCACGCACGGGAGGAGTGCGGAGGTGGAGAGGCTGCGCCATGAGTTCACCCAAGAACCGCTTCCAAAGAAGGAGTCGCAGGACCTCCTCATGCGCATGCAGCATGTATACCGTGAAAACTAATTCAGACGCCAGGTGTGCTAATTTCCCTCTTCATGCCCACTTCTGTGCATTCTTTTCTTCTCGACTATAAAAGAATGCACATATGTAGCAGCTTGCCACCGTCGACCAAACGCTAGCTTTAGTTTACATGATCGGAGTTTGGATGGTACTTAGGGCATATACAATAGTACAGACAGCTGCTGTCTATAACAATTCTCCATATCACTTATAGATAGCACTAAAGACAGCTTATACAATAAGTTATCTTTTTACTTGTCTTTATATATCATACAATCTTTTAATGCTTTCATGCACCTATGAAATGTGGTGATCACTCTAATTTTTATCTTTGTGGACTAGTTGTGTTGCTTTCATGAACCTAAGAACTGCCTGCCCGCCCGGTGAACTCCGTGTTATTTCGGAAATGTGAAATTTGTTTGGTACAAGACACTAATTCATTATTCTGACATGGAGTAGGATCACACATAAAGGAAATTAACCGAGCCTCGGAAATCAACGGATTAATCATATTAACCCTATTCCGAACCTTCCGATCATTGCCTTGATATGAGCACATAATGCGGCACACTCCGATGGCGGAATTCCGACCGGTAGGAGTGATATGCAGTATGGTCGTGGACAAGCGCAATAAACCATCTGGTTCTTATAAGCTCATACCTCCTCGTAAACCCATCTACTACCACTGAAAAACTGATCAATCTTATCGACCAGAGCCTAGATCGTTCCATCTCTATGATCCGATCTAGGTTATCAGACCCGACCAGTAATAGATCCAATCTACTATCACCACATATCAACTATATACGACTGATCTAGATCAAAAACCACGCAGGATGGCTCTGATACCACTGTTGGGTTACGGGTAGGCTACGATAGCTACAAATCAAAATTTCTAGCACGCAAACCAGGAAGCCAAACAAGTAGATGATCACAGATCGTTACCACCAGACGCGCAGAGCAACATAAGAAAGGTTGGAGCAGCCTGGTCCAACGAAGAGCACGTCAATGTAGTGGTCGTAGTCAATCGTCCAGTGTCGAGCATGTAGGTGCGGTGGTCATGGTCGATCGTCTCCTCCAGCGACCTCTGCAGTTCCTTGTGAAGATCGCGGATCGTCTTCAAGCGCAACAGCAACCGCAGTAGTACCTCTACGGTATCCACACGGCTAGGGAAGGAATAACCATGCGCAGGTGTGCTAGCACCAAGTCGCACGGCAGAGCTCTCAGGAAGATGGTGGCTAGGGATTCGGTGGAACAGCTCAACTCACGACTTTCGTGTGTCTTATCTGTTACATTCACCCGTACCTCCCAACAGCCTCATGCATCTTCTTATATAGTGCTCGTGACGGATTCAATCCGAACACATTTGACGAATCGTATCCGTACTGGTTTGTTTCATCCCGTTAAGTGTGTGACCCGTTAGGTTCATGTGTAATCGGTTGTGACTCGGAAAACCTTTCCGATCACGAGTCGTTAGCAGTTCCTAGCAGGATATAACGATTCTCGAATACACACAAATTATATCGGACGAATCTTAATGCAATATGATCTACAACCAGGTCCCCATCACTTACGACCAGGTTCTATCTCTATACGACCAGTTCGTGTTTGGTCACGACCAGATCGTAACTCCTTATAACCATGTTTCGACCACTCTGTGATTACGTTCGACCAGTCTACAACCAGCTCGTATCTCCATACGACTAGTCTGTAACTGATCGAACTAAGCGACCTACTCATGTATTCTCCCTTTGCCTCACGATGTCTAGTTGAACTCCAGGTGAGATGTTGGGTCATCTATGGACTGTTCAATACTTTCTCGATCACGTGTCGGATAACTTCACGTGGTCGAACACTTCAACCACTAGTGGCATGGCTATGCACTTTCTTTATTCGATCACAACAAGGGGCCCAGAGACATCTCTCCTGTTATGTTAGGAGGGACAAATCCCATATCTAACCAGTCACATTCCTCCGCATGTTTCATAGCAAACCCGAAAGCTACCTTTATAACTACCCAGTTACGAGTAGCGATTGGCAACCCCTAAGATTGCTATTACACATGTAGGAAACCATGCTGATCTCAGGTCTAAGGATTATACATCATCATTGCTTGAGACCAACTAATGACACATAGAATCATAACAATCTCAATAGTGTCTCAAGGTGGGTCAATCCAACCATATGTTCTCTAACATGTGTTCACATTATTGATTCGATATCCTCATACCCATGACCAATAAAACATGATCATCAATCAATACAATGTGCTGGTCGATAGAGTCAATAGTGTTCCGACCATTGACATCTGACCAAGAGTTCATTTAGAACGACATCATATAAGTTAAAAGTTTCACCAACAAGTCACATACTTGTTAATCTTCATAACCAATGATTCATTCAAGGAACATGATAACATATTATCCAATATTCTGAACATAATGAAATACAATCATCTCTATGATTGCCTCTAGGGCATATTTCCAATAGGATGCTCGACAGCCTGGAATAACAGGCAGAAGAGGCGTTGAAGCTACTGTTCATCAAGATTGGCCATGGGCATCGGATACGACCAGCAAGGCCAGGACATCACCGCCGCCACCGTTTCATCCAATGCCGAGCCTACGCACCGCCGACCTCCCCGAGGAAACCACCAAAAGCAACGCGCCCAAGGCCCGTGCGTGGGCACCACCACCGGATCGATTCCTCCTCGGGATCTCGTGCTCAACATCTCGGTGACGTCGGCGTGGGCCCCAAACTTTGCGACGCATACTCCATGGCATCGCCAAGAGCTTCTTGTTCTTGGTCTTGGCTGATTCTTGCATCACGAGTTGTATTCCTCGATTTTTGCTGAATTGAGATGCTTTGGGTGTGGATTGCGTGTGAAGGGTCGATACTCGATCCTTGGGGGCTGGGTTGAACACTAAGGCGGAGGGGAGGAGGAGCGCCAGTGGCCTTCTGCCCTTCTCTGTGCTAATCTAGATGGGGGAGGAGGTGCGGCGGTGTGGATGTGGTCAGCGTGGATATGCCGAGCGCAGGTGGTCTGAGGTAGTGAGGGACAGCTGTTTGGTTCGAGCTCAAGCCGCTCGCCAGCCGACTCGAGCCGTCTTCCGAGCCGAGCCAAGCTGGACTCCTAGCTCGTGGTCGAAACAAGCCGAGCTGAGCCTACTATTGAAACGAGCTTGGCTAAGCCTGGCTCGGCTTGGCTCGTTTCCAGCCCTAGCGGTGGGAAAAGGGATTTGATTTAAAAATTTTGAATAGGCTGAAGGGTTTTGGGAATTGCTAAATATAGCAATCGAGCTCTAAAAATTATGAAAACTTTTGTGGAGTCTCCTGACACAGTGTAGTTTTTTGTGTAATTTTTCCAGAATTGTATCTTTTATAAATTTCTCTCGAAAATTCTTTTAAGGCTACTGTTTGTACACAAACGCATTATTTGATTTGAGAAATATTTCAAAACATGCTCAAAACTATTTCCACATTTATTCTCACTACAAATATCCCAGGTTTGAATTTTTGGGATGTGACATATAGACTTAAATATTAGGTGGGGTAAATACTCGATTTAATTCTTTTTAGGTTATGTATATTTGTGCCCAGTTAGTATTAGCTACTTCGCTAAGATTCCTACATTTTTTAAAAGAGGTGTACCAAGCATACCAAAAAAAATTGTTTCTTTCGTTCTCTTCCGACGATTGCATCAGGATATTCATTTGTCATTACGTAGGACACGCAGAGTCACGGAGCATCAACTGGCAAAAAAAATTGTTTCTTTCGTTCTCTTCCGACTATTGCATCAGGATATTCATTTGTCATTACGTAGGACACGCAGAGTAACAGAGCATCAACTTGCAGCTGCCCTCAGCTGCGTCCGTCAATAAAAGAGCTTTTTTTTATTAATTAACCTCTTTGTAATTTTTATTTTCAAATTAGTCCTCGGTGAATTTTATTTTCAATTTTGATCCCTTTGGTCACGCCATTACCCGTGACGTGATAAAACAACATTGTCACGTCATAGAATAAATCCGCTAAATAGCACTTTTGGTCACGCCACTAGTCGTGGCATGACCAAACAACAATGTCACGTTACAGGTGGTGGCGTGACAAGAACTTCCTTCAGATATGGGTTGGCGTGACAGCGTTATTTTGTCACGTCACGGATGATGGCGTGACCAAAGATATTAGAATTGAAAATAAAGTTTTAAAATAAAATTAATAAAAGATTAATTAATATAAAAAATTCGCAATAAAAAGCCACCTTCGGGACTCGCCTGCTTGTTCAGGTGCAATCAAACTTGATCACCCAGCAGAGCAAGCAGCATGTGGAGGCTAAAGGTCGCCGAGGGGGGAAGCCCGTTGCTCCGGACGGGCAACGGCTTCCTCGGCAGGGTGGTCTGGGAGTTCGACCCCGACGCCGGCACGCCGGAGGAGCGCGCGGAGGTGGAGAGGCTGCGCCTCGAGTTCACCCGCAACCGCTTCCAAAGAAGGGAGTCGCAGGACCTCCTCATGCGCATGCAGGCATGTATACCGTGAAAACTAATTCAGACCCCCAGTGTGCTAATTTCCCTCTTCATGCCCACTTCTGTGCATTGTTTTCTTCTCGACTACCAAAGAATGCACATATGTAGCAGCTTGCCACCGTCGACCAAACGCTAGCTTTAGTTTACATGATCGGAGTTTGGATGGTACTTAGAGTATATACAATAGTACAGACAGTTATTGTCTATAACAACTCTTCATGTTACCTATAGACAGCACTAAAAACGGCTCATACAATGAGTTGTCTTTTTACTTATCTTTATATATCATATAATATTTTAATGCTTTTATGGACCTAAGAAATGTAGTGATCACTCTAATTTTCATCTTTATGGACTAGTTGTGTTGCTTTCATGAAGCTAAGAACTGTCTGCCCGGTGAACTCCGTGTTATTTTGGAAATGCGAAATTTGTACGGTACAAGGCACTAATTCATTATTCTGACATGGAGTAGGATCACACATAAAGGAAATTAACGGTACAACAGAGCCACTTGGCCAGCCGTTACTGCTCGCAAAATACATAGATTTAGCAAATGAGCTTGTGAACCATCGAGCATTGTAGAGAACATTTAATCATATAGAGAACTCCAAATCATTTCAAAATTCATACTCAGAAGATTAAGAGAGAACAATTATCGCGTAAGCTGTAAACCATCTAAGAGAACCTTCAGAATCAGTTCAGCTCCGAAGACAATAATGGAAGTCTTGAGTGTGATAGATTCACAACCACCTATCATTTTGAGATATCGGCTGGAACTGTGAGAGCATTTGCATCATACATGAAAATAACCAGCTACACAGCCATGTAAGACATTTAGTGAATAACACAGCAGCAGTGCTAAAAGCCAGAGATGATACTACTAAAAGCTCACAGGATCAACTACTAAAAGCGATAGTGCACAGAACCAATTCATTCTTTTAACCAACTTATTCAAACAAAGATCATAATGTGAATGGAGCATTCAACCAATTCATTCTTTCAACCAACTTATTCCAAAACAGCACAATGCATTCCAGAACAGTTACAATGGAGCATTCAACAAATTCATTCATTCATTCAAAATAGTCATTTTATTTGTGATAGCAGCTATTCACCAAAGTATATCATCCACAGCTTACGGACAATTCCACAGCCACAAAACCCCAAACCGAAAGGACGCAACACTTGCAAAAAGCATTCCACACAAGACTAACAAATGTCAAAAAAAAAGGAGCCAACCCATGACACGCATGATACATGACGTTCTTTTGATCCTTTATTTTTCCTCCTAGAAAATTAGTTTGCTGCAAATAAGATGACAAAATGTCAAATGGAAGTACTATACTCGGTGATGCAGACAAGAAGATAGTCATATCTGAAATATCCTTAAAAAACTATCTGACATATTACAATTCTGCGAAGATGATATTAGTCAATACGTATAATTTTAGGAAAACGACATTAGATTGATGTCACGTCGGCTCTAAAAATAGCAACATTAGTTATCTCAGCATGGAGAAATCCACATCTGATTCGTCCCCAGGGTGCCATCTCCAATCCCCATTCTCCACCTTCCAACCAAATCCACATTTACAAAGGAAAGCAAAGTAGCATTTGATAAATTAAATGCGTAATGAAGAGTAGTTTGCCTAACAAACCTCAATTTTGAAAGCATTTCTTCAGAGCTAAAGAATAGCTTTACTATTCAATAGAGAGGTAAAACACGGAGGCGCACGGGATCAAAAAAAAATCGCTGCAGACGGCTCTTTCATACAAAGGAGCGAGTCGTCGTCGTTTGCTTTTTGTTTCGCATGCAGTAGCCGGCTATTGCATGATAGATAGCATTTCTCTCTCTCTTGGTTCTCTTTCATCGACGTCACCAAAAATCTTACGTGGCAATGTCTATAGACAGCTTATATCAGCCTATTGTACATGGCCTTAGGGTGTAGTTAATGGTATTTTCTGAATTTATAGACTCGTTAACTTATTGCAATTTTCAACTTTGGATGGTAATCTGTTCAAATAGCACCTGAAAACCTAACCTTTTCAAATTCACTAAAACTAATGGTATTTTTTAAAAAAAAACCTTATGCCCGTTATTTTTAAAATTGTGTATCGTAATTTAGGGGTTTAACCGATGGTAAGTTTGGAACCTTTTCAAATTCACTAAAACTAATGTTATTTTAAGAAAACTTTATGCCCGTCATTTTTAAAATTGTGTATCGTAATTTAGGGGTTTAACCAATGGTAAGTTTGGAACCTTTTCAAATTAATTAAATGATGATAATTTTGATCTTAGGGTGATAATATGTTAAAACTGCAGATAGTAACTTAGGTTACAACTGATGGTAAGTTTTTAACTTTTTATAAACCAAAAAACGATGATAATTTTGAGCTTAGGGTGGTAACTTATTGAAATTGTAGATGATAAACTTATATAACTTTGTGGTGGTAATTTGTTAAAAGGTTAGTTGATAGCTTTTATTTTTTAGATGCATTTTCGAGTATGTTAAGTTACATGGCATAATTTAGTGGACAATTTTATAAATAGAAGATAACAAGTTATAAAGATTACTGTATAACGAAGGTGTACACACGTGCTGTGTAAGACTAAAGAGCACTACAAAACGAAAAGCACCGTACTCACTATTGGATCTGTTTAGAGTTTAGAGATTCATGCATCTGCCCTTGCATGGTTCACTAGCCACTACATGGCTATCCGAGCCTAACCTCCCCAGCAGCCGGTGGTCAGGCAGTGGACAGCGGTATGACATCGAAGTACTAATGAAATCACTCGTCTGTGGAGGAACTTTTTTATTAATTAATCTTTTTTAATTTTTATTTTAAAGTTAACCTCTAGCGTACTTTATTTCCAATTCTGACCTCTTTGGTCACGCCACCGTGACAGCGTTGTTTTGTCACGTCATGAGTGGTGGCGTGACCAAAGAGGTCAGAATTGGAAATAAAGTGCGCGAGGGTTAACTTTAAAATAAAAATTAAAAAATGGTTAATTAATTAAAAAAATTCCTTGTGGAGCAGCTTGGAAAAGTCACCATTGTAAACAGTGCTACCGCTTGGGATTCTAATCGCTACCGCTCCCAATTTGGCCATTTGGACGAGTTTTCAAACCGGTACAATCACTAGGGGAAACGAATCCCAAGCGGTAGTGGTGGTTCAAAATTTAGTTTTTCCCAAGTTGTAGTATAGGTCTTATATACAATTTTTAATCGGGGCATTCAAGAATTTGCCACTGTACTTTCATGCACATTTTAGCTTTTGCCACTCATGTGAGTACTCACATACAATAGCAAAAAATGAAGCTCACTCTTTTGCAGCGGCAAAAAGTTAATTATTCCTTTTTAATCTGCAGAACCACTGTTCATAAAAAAAATTACAGATTTGAAAACTAAATTGCAATTATAAAACAATTTAAAAACTCATTATTGTATATCTATTGGACCAAAACGGCGACTAGAGGGGGTGAATAGGAGCACCTACTCTTTTTTAACCGTGACGATGTTCAACTTCTTCTTTACTCCAGTAGATATGAAAACTATTAAGATCAGAGAACAAATGCAACAAAAGTGTTGCATTGAAACCGAAAATCCCCAAGGCAAATAGCCCTCACGGCCGGTTTGACCGCCTGGCTCGCCGGTCGGAACGGTGGCCAGTCTAACGCTAGTGACTAGCGGTCTAACTGCTGGCTACAAGGACTAAAGCCCGGAAAGATCACAAATCGACCTATTATTGTTCATGTCCCCCAGCCACTTTCGGGCGGTCGTGAGGATGAGACAGCCGACACAGGCAACTTCATCAAGCTTGCAACTTCAAGAAGCATGGCTGTCAGGAGAGCACATGGACATCCAATTACTTGGATGTCGTCGATAGGTAATTGGACTGGACATCAAGGAATGGTTGGTTGCTGATACATAAAGCCACTTCCCAATCGACGGCATCCAGGTAATTGGATGTCCATATGCTCTCTTGGCAGCCATGCTTCTTGAACTTGTAGGCTCGATGAGGTTGCCCGTGGCTGCTATCTCATCCTCCTCATGACCCCCCCGAAAATGGTTGGGGACTACGAACAATATATATATATATGAAGCCTTTTTCCTACTCCCGGGTGTAGTTACTCCCTATTCTGTATCTCACAACGTAGGGAGTATCTTGCGCAACCGAGAGTATGTATGTGTAGTATACGAGTATATAAAACCACCTAGGTGGTATTCACACCTTTTCAGGGGTGGTATGTACAATTTTTTAGACATACTCCTTTTTATGTGCGAATATGAAGGTATTTACAAAATATACTAAAAACTATAGACTCTCTTGCAATTTTTTCGTGTGGTTCACATTGGAGTATCTTATAATTAGTATATGAGTATACCCAAAGTGATAAAGGAGTATGTCAAGTTCTTTTAGGTGGTATATCAGAAGTGGGAGTAACTACACCCAGGAGTAGAAAGTATTTTTCATATATATATATATATATATATATATATATATATATATATATAGCCGGTTTTAAAGGCACAAACAGTCACTGCTTGGAGACTTTATAGAGAAGAGATCAGGAATAGAATGGTAGGACGTACCTGGGACGTAAGGGAGGAGAACTTGACCAGCATGAACACGGTTACATAGACAAAGGTGAAATGCATGGCGAGAGACAGGTGAAGAGGTGTTGTAGTAGTTTTTGACTCATTTGGTCTTGTTTTGGAATAGAATACACACCAATTAATAAATAATTGATGATTAGAGGCACATGCTAAGTAAAAATTCCAGAAATTTGTATGTTAATTGTAGCTATACAAATTAGCCTAACCTTTACAAATCTGAAAAGTTAATTGCAGCTTTCAAAAGCAGAATACCATATAGGAACATACCATAAGATTAGTTATGTATACAAAAAAATTTATGTGTACAGACTGATGTTTTGCCCCATCCGAACCACATCCCATGTAAGCCAACCAAACACAAAGAACCGGCATCAATTGTTGTATAGTGCGGTTTTAGCAAACAATCAAAGATAATTCCAGCATAATAAATAGCAAATAAAGCATAATTCTAGCTGCAAATAATTGACCAAAATGACATATAAAAGAAAACTACAAGGATCAATTATATAGTCTTTCGGCCACCAGAGGAACAAGATTGCTAATCAATATGATTAGATTAATCTTTATAGAAAGAATCTGAATCACTAGAGATAATATGACAACAGTAAGCAACTCTATTAGAGCTCAACACTGAACTAGATATCTTAACAAATTTCAATTCAATACTTTTATCATCATTGAGCAGATAAACTGAGCCCACTATCACCACTTTGCAATATCTCTCAGTACCAATTCCAGATATGAACCAGTACAACACATATATCCACAAAGTGATGCACAAAAGATTTTCAGGAATACTCACAGATTCAGTGGTACTCAAAACCACCAAGATGCAACCAGGCAAGGCCCCTCTTTGTATTTCGGGACCCACCAAAGAACAAAGCTAAGGGATAGAAAGAATTGCCGCACAAGATCTCCAAGATGTTGCTTCGGCCAGAGGCAACACACAGAGCATCAGAAATAAGATCAAGCCACACTTCTTCCACTGATTTCCAGATCTAGAGAGTTTCCTCGGTAGAGTATCCTCTAATTAAACTCACTCAATACTCCAGGAAACTCCAAAACCCAAAACCAATCAGAAAAGGAAGAAGATTGAATCAAGATTGGAGAGAAACTGCTTGTCGTACGAGTGTAGCCTGGGGAGGTCGGAAGAGGGGAAGGCAGCATCTTCGTAGTTGTGGCACGACACTGACACTGCACAAGACACTCTTATCGTACGAGTGTCTTGTGCAGTGTAGCATGGTGTCACAACCGGCGACGTCGAGGTTGGGGGCACTCGGGTGGGGAGGGAAACAGATGAGAGTAAGGGCGTTGAGGAGTGACGAGTTAGGGCGCAAACCCTAGCGGGCTCCTACTAATAAAGAGTGATACTTATCACTGACGGTTCCATAATAGAACCGCCTGTGATATGGAACCGTTAGTGATACTTATCACAGACGGTTCCATAATAGAACTGTTCATGCTATGGTCTCATATTACAGACTGTCCCATAATGGAGTCGTCCATGATATTAAACCATATCACGAACGGCTTTATTATAGAACTGTCTGTGATATGGTTGTTCTCAAGTTCTATGTTTTGAGCATATTATCATGTATACATTTACATGACATGAAGAAATTACATGTTTATATGTCAATTTTGTCATTTAAATACCGCTGAAAATATGCTTTAACTATGATACATATCACAGACGGATATTTGTACATTCTACTAAACCGTCTGTGATATATAGTTCAACATATAATATAGTAATTAACTTCGCCTCCAAACTAGATACCTAAACAAACAAAGTTTTTCTAGTGGCGGAGGTAGGCTGCTATCTCCGTCTTAAAATCTTTGTAGGCGACGGCGTCGGCATTGGATGGTCTGTGATCGAATGAAGCCCAAAATGCGTCCACCCGCTGACGCGCTCGTTCGAGTGTCTCTCGAAGACCCTCGGACTATTGAATCAAGAAGAATTGAGCCCATAGGATGTATTCCCTTGCTTGAGGGGTCTAGGTCTAGTCGACTCGGTTGCCCACCACCTCGATTAAGCAGTCCAAGTGACGGCAAGCCTCCTGAAGACGTGCAACGTCGTTGTGGAGGTCCACATTGATGACGCGGTAAACTTGCCGAAAGTGGGTGATCACCCGGAAGACACGACGGAGGAGGATGTCAAGATGGCGGAAGGTGGCTGTCACCTGCTCCGGTAAATCCTCGGATAGAGGAGTGAAGACACCATTGAAATAGTGTTCTTCCGCAGCATCCGCCAACGTACGGCCGGAGAGGTGCTCGTATAGTACAGCTAGGTAGGCCATCAATACCGACGACAAGGAAACAAAAGAGGGAGTCATTTCTGCCTTTTTAGAAATAGTAGAGTTATATGTGGGGATGATCATCTTCGATGGAGGATAATCCTTTTTATAAAACAAGATATAAATTCGAAGCGTGAGACGAAGAGACGCATCGGGGAGCCGAAGCGGCATTGATGCGACAAAGAGACGCATCGGCGACGAAGAAACTCAACGGGGAGCTGTAGCGATATTATCACAAATGGTTATAATTAAAAATCGTCTGTGAAGTCTGCAATTATCACAGACGGTTCGTGTTTAGAACCGTCTTTGATACTTCACAAATGCTTTTCAATGTAATCCGTCTATGATATTACCTCTTCACAGACGGTTTTTAGCGCAGCCAGTAACACATACGGTTTTCAATATGAACCGTCTGTGATTGCATGTAATACACACGGTTTTGGTCAACCGTCTGTGATGAGGCATCCGGTATTAGCCTTTTTATAGTAGGCGAGCTCCCGGAGATGAGGGAAATTGGCACCGCATAGGAGGGCCACGGTGTCCGGTAACCTCCATAAGCTAATGTGGCGGCGAGGACATGATACATCGTGGCGGTGGCGGCCAGCGAGTCGTCGCCGCGCTTGTGCCACTCCACCCGCACCGTCGTTCGAGAGGAAGTAGGCGAGGGACACCGAGTGCAAGATCCGGTGCCAACATGAGGCCACTGGCTACCTACGGACCTCCACCGCCTCCACTATCCTGGCCAATGCCGCTCCCCGTCCTCACCTTCACTGCTGCCTCCTCTCCATCCTCGGTGTCACTACCACCTCCTCATCATCGCCAAGAACGGTGCCTCCTTGCCATCCTCATCGTCATCACTGCCTACCATCCTCTCCAGCGACACCTCCCCCATCCTCACTAGAACGACGGATTCCGGTGACGGAACGGCGGCGTAGGTCCTCTTTTTCCCGAGCATGTTGATCCCATTTTTAGTAATGAGACGGGTAGAGGAGGCGCTAAGGATGCCAGCAACGACGACGGCCATGGTGGAAAGAAGGAGCTCGAGCTCGGTTGTCAATGCCAATAACCCGATCTCCTCACCTCAGCGAGCTTCCACTGTGCCATCAGCATCAAAAATATTCCCAAGCCACCTCTTTCCATCCCACACCTACACCTCTTCTTCTCCTCTCACAAGTGACCCGAATCGATGTTGTCTTTTGGCCATAATCACTAGCTCTTGTCGCTCGATTCCTCCATCCCCGTGAGTCTCCTCTCAATTGCCCGCATGTGTAGCATCACATAGACCTCTACCACCTTGTTGCACGTTTGGTTCGAGCCCTCTCCCATCGGGAGCAATGACACCATGAGTGTCTGGCCACCGACCACCGCTGCAACTCGCTGCCAGGCTGCCACGATCCACCTCCCTCTGCGCCACCACCACCATCGTGTTTCCCATGATCCCATCATTCCATTTTTTAGCTTACCCGGAGCCTCTCCCATCTCCCCACTCCATCACTGGTGAGTTTTAGCCCCACAATGCTCTGTTTCTTTTGCTTCCTCGGTTCTGTTTGTGAAGAACGAAGGAAGAAAATGAGAAGGGCATTGAGGTCATTTTGAATGTTTCTCTCTCCAAACCAACTAAATATATTATTTTAGTAGTCTGAGTGTCCCACAGTAAAGAGACATTTTTGTAGTGTCTTTCGACAAAAAAACACGAAATTTGTATGTCATGTAGCTAACACCACGAAATTGTAGCATCATGTAGCCCATTTCCCAAAAAAGAATCGTTTTTGACGCGTGGAAAGAATTCCATGACCATGTTCTTGACTCACCCCACGTACGGCACAACCGCACGCATTTATTTGCACGCACTGCCGACACCTTTGTCCCTTTATCGTCTGGATCTGGTGGTGATTAGGCACTCGATTCCGGCGACGTGATGCGAGATGACGGTCAGCGAGGATGAAGACGTGAACCATGGCAAATGATCATGAAGGACTAGTTGAGGCAGCGTGGGTGGGAGCAGGGAAAACAATTTCGGTTTGGTTTTTTTTCGTTTGTGGGCGAATTGGGCGAAATTTTGGTAAGTTCGGATGAAATTTCGGCCAAACGGTTCGAACAAATTTGAATTTTAAAAATTTAAAAATTCCAAAAAAATAAAAAGACTGCTTTTACTCTCTTTAACCCTCCAAATTCCCTCAAAATTAAAACTAAACGAAAAAATTTGAACAAAATCAATTCCTTTCGGATGGAAACAAAATGGACGAAATTTCGGATATTTCAGCGAAATTTCGCCAAAATTATGGGTGGGAGTGGGAGGGAGGCAGCGGCCAGAGAGCCAGCGGCAGTAAGGAGCAGACGGCGCACACCTATGTAGAGGGCTAGAGGCCCCATTCTCTAGCGCCTGGTAGAGCAGCCATGGCTGCCATTAACTTCTCTACCTATATTTGCTTCCTCCGCTGTGAAGGTCCTGTCGATCCCTCCTCCATCGGGCTCCAGTCTTGCCGTTGCTGCCACCTTCGTCGCCGGGCAACCCGTCGAAGCTACAACACCTAGCTAGAACTGGCGCCTTCATCGCTGCCTAGACTACCCTAATGGGCGAGGCCTAGACCAGTTAGGTTAGGTGCCCGAAAGGAACTAATGTGTCTTTTCACACTTTTCCTTTTGTTTCTTATATCAGTTTCTTGTATGATGGCCCTTCTGTTGAGTATTATGTAATTTTAGCACATGCTATAAAAATCTTAATATGTATCACTCTTTCAGTATGCAAAAGTAAACAGTCTTCAAGCAGATCTTTCGACTGTCAATCTTAAAGATAATGAAGAAGTTACAGAACAATCTCTATTAACTTCATCGCGGCGAGCTCTTAATCAATTTTCAAAGTTGCAAGCACCTGATGGGCATTGGCCTGGTGATTACAGTGGAATTATGTTCATTATGCCACTCTTGGTACGTAATAATTCTATTCGTTTTTTCTTAACTTAGCAACTTGATGGTTTGCTGTATGTTTATCCGTGTAGTTCTTTGTTTTGAAACATGACTTTTGCTATGGAATGACCAGTTCTAGACTGTGACGTATCACCAAGCATTGGAAATCTGGCTGGTTTCTTGGTTTCTCTGAACTGATCAAGACTAGTTTTCCTAACAGGGCCGGTTTAAGCTGTTAACCACACCCGTTGATCCCATTTCAGGCTAATTAAAAACAGAACTTTGCGGAACATAGCTGAACCATTTCTTTCCCCGAAAACCATCCAAAAACCGCCTGGAAAACTGGAACCACCCTAGTAGCGGATTTAGGGAACACTGGGTTTGGCTACAGAACGCAATAAGTTCATTTGAAGTGCTCTGATAATTTTTTTCGGAGGCAAATTTTACAAAGTCATTTACGAACTTTCTATTAGTTTGACAAATAAATATGGTAATTTAAACATACCACAGAGTTTACAAGATTGAGACACATATCACCTCAACTTTTGGATAGTGGCCTTTTGTAATCAACTAGTTATTGTTGGAATTAGAAACCTTGCTTTCATAATTACTGAGGTTCTTACCTATGTCCGATTTGGGTTCATCAAAATGTTATTCTTACAGCATGATGATGAGCATTGTTGTATCTCTTGCAGATATTCTCTTTACATGTTACTGGAACACTCAATGCCATCTTATCATCAGAACATAAGCGTGAGATATGTCGTTACATTTACAACCATCAGGCAGGCCAAATATTAGTTTACGTTTCCATTCAAACAAAGCATTTTCCAAGAAAACACAAACTAATGAATTTTTCATATGAAACTATAATCCTTGTAGAACGAAGATGGTGGTTGGAGCACACAGGTTTTGAGCCAGAGCACCATGTTTGGCTCATGCTTAAACTATGCTACCTTAAGGCTCCTGGGTGAGGTGCTAGATGGCAAAAATGATGCATTAGCCAAAGGGCGTGCTTGGATTTTATCTCATGGAAGTGCAACCGCGGCACCTCAATGGGCGAAGATATGGCTCTCGGTACGCACTGAAACAAAATATCTTTTTTTTGGTGCTGTCATGAACAGAACTGAATGAAACTGTCGAAGATTTTTCTAGTTAGACATCAGTCTTTTTTTTGGGTGCTTTAGCGTATCCAGCATACCGCAGGAATAACAGGCTAACCTTCTTTTTGATCGAAGGTAATCGGTGCATACGATTGGTCGGGAAATAAAGCAATCATTCCTGAATTATGGATGGCACCCCATTTTCTTCCATTTCATCCAGGTACATGCTTCATTTCTCATTGTAGCTAGGAGCAGTGTCCAGAAATTCGGCCGAAAATCGGAAATTTCGGCCATAACGATGGGGGCCGGTAGGAATACAAACCGGTCAAAAAAAATCCGTTTGGATTAATTTTGTCAAAAAAATCAATTTTGCTTGAATTTTGTTCGAATTTGATTTTTAAAATTTAAAATCCAAAAAATTCAAATCTACCAATTGGACATTTCATATAGAAAATGTTGCTAATCTGTATTTTTTTTCTTATCTATATTTCATTACGATGACTTTGCAAGGAAACTATATGTTCTAGTCCTTTGATTAGTATTTAGAGTTTAGTTAGTACTCTTGGACGAGTTGTCTGTTCCAGAGCATTTACAAAGCAGATCATATGATAGAAGCAAAAGGAAATTCTTCCTACCGAGAAAACAGAGATGACTAAAGTCAGTTCTACGGTAGTTACACATGTCTCTCCAGATAAGCCCGTCATCAGAACGAATAACGTGTCCGAATTTCTGGGAGTAATTTCCATGTCTAGAACTCAGTTTTGGCTCCAATTTTTTCACTTGCAAATTTTAGATTTGGCAGTCCATATAAAAGGAATAGGTGCAGTCCCAGATTTCATATAATTGTCTGTTGGACCGTATAATAATTAAATGGTTGGTGACCGATCGAGTACCATTCACATTTCCCAGTTAATTATACAAAAGAGGTTAATTATACATTGTGTTAACAATCTAAATTGTTTTTATATGCCAACTTAGTTGAACTTTTTATTTCTTTTTACTGAATTGAACTTTCTTGTTTCTAGCAAGATTTTGGTGCTTTGTTCGCATGATTTACATGTCAATGGCTTATCTTTATGGGAAAAAATTTGTTGGACCCATAACTCCAACTGTATTGGAAATAAGAGAGGAGATGTACAACATATCCTACAATGAGATTGATTGGAACAAGGCTCGTGATTCCTGTGCCAAGGTTTGTTACTGCCTTTATAAGTGCATAATCACAAATTATGGTTTAGCAGTTAATCCTTAAAAAATTTGGTGCATGATCTTCCTTTAATTTGTGGTGGCACGATGTAAGCAGTATTCTAGTGCTACATATATTCTGGTTTAGCCATGTTTAGACAGTTTAGTTCACTGAGCAAAAAAATAGGCCATATTAATTTTTTAGCTTAATAGTATGTCTTGATTTATTGACGTTTGTTGTATCATAATGGAAAAAGTCTGCCATTTGGTCCCTCAACTTTTCTGAGTCTAATTTTCAGACTCAATCTCAAAACCTTTTACTCTACGTCCCCTAAGTATCGAAACCAATGCAAATCACATCCTAAGACTGGTTTTGTCAGCTATTTCGGGTGACGTGGCTGCTACATCATCATTTTCCATGTTGACATGGCATCCACGTCATCAATTTCTTCTTCTTTTCCTCCTCCACCCCTCTCTGTCCTCTCTATCTTCTCACTCTCTATCTCAGCACTGGACCACCGACGTCGCCGCCCCTGCTCCAACCCACTAGGCCGTTGCACCATAGCCACAGTGCCCTGACTGAGCACCACAGCCACCCTCAGAGCAGTGCAGTCCGCCGCCTTTGACATCTCTTAACGCCGCCAATGAAATTCGCGGGCAGGGCGGAGAAAAAGGTCCCAAGAATCTTCCATAACAAATTAATTCGCAGAATACCCCGCGAAATCAGGCAGCTCCCTTGCGGATTCACCGTTAAACATTAGATATTGTGGCGGTGGAGGCAGTTCTTGTAAGAATTGTAGTGTACATTCGGTGGGCTGTGAGAGAACGGTAGCATTTGGAGCCCCCATTTTCCTCCACCTTGTGCCCTCTGGATTTCAGAATATCGAGGACAATAATTTGGAGTTGTTTGGTCCTGGAGAGATGAAAGGCGTGACCTTCCTGCTGCTACGTGTCCCGCCGGCGTCCGCCTCTCGCCACCGTAGTAGGGACCTCACGCTACCGACTACCGAGCCCAGCGAGCTGCAGCCAATGCAGAAGTAGATGGAAAAGCAGCTGTGGATGTTGAAAATTTCCTATTGACTTTCGCGCTGTCACTGCGCTTGTCCTAGGAAAGAAATCGGTCCTTGCGCTGCACGGCAATGTTCAGAGAAAACGTTCGGTTTCGGCCCGATGTAGTTTTCCTGAAGCAGCGTCTTCTCTGAGTTAAAGCCTCCTGTTGGACCGCTGGTCCTTTCCCTTCCTCTACGTGACTTGCACGGAACCTGGAAGCAGCGCCCTCCCTGCTGGTCCTTATTCCCTTGATGTCTTCACGTGATATCAAGTAGCAGCAAGAAAACAAAGACACCCAAGACAAACCGAGAGCACAATGATTTCTTCCGGGAGCACGCTTCTCTTTTTATGTTTTCTTATTTCTTCTCTCAACTCTTCTATATGCCTTTCATGGTGTTTATATACACACGAGCACGCACGCACCTCCCAGGCCGACTCGGATTTAAACTCAAAATAGAAACGGAAAAATACTTTTAAAAACGAGATTAACTCTAACAATCATCTCATTTAATCTCATTTCTTCACCTTAATCACGCTGACCTTCTCTCATCTGATCTTCCAAGTCTTTCTCTTTTACCTGCACTCACATGCGATGTTCCTTCCTAAACCGATACCGTCCTATCGCCTGTGCTTGCTCCATCATGAGTCATGCACAACCAACACTTGCCGCGTTTCGCACCTAGATTGAACTCGTCCTTCCTTACACGCCCGCCTGGGCTGGGGCACCTGCTCCCACGTCCGCCTGGGCTTCGCCATTACTTGAGCCTCTCGCTCCTCTCTCTTGGACCAAGTCTGCCCGTTTTCCCGCATATATCTCAGCTAAGACTACATCGCCTCTAACTGCTACGTCAATTTCGTATACGCCGCGCTCTTCATGTGCGTGGGACTCACCGCCCCCTGTAGCGACATGCGCACCTTGCTGCGCGTCGTCTAGACCTCTCGAGGCTCCGCATGCTGCGCTTCCTGTGCCAACTGTGTGTCGTCTCTGGGTCCCGTCATGTCCTTGTTGAATACTCCAGTTCCACTTTGGCTCCTCCATACTGTCTTTCATACAAACCGACTTACAAGTTTTCAGAGAAATTTTGTACAACCGGTTCGAGGATTTTTTTCACCTTTATCAACAGATCTCTGTTCTTGTCATAGACACGCAAGAACTCATCTTGCAGCACCATCTTGCACCCTTCTTCCGCCAACTGCCCGAGACTGAGTATGTTGATGCACAAACTCGGTATAAAATAAATTTCAGACAACATCTTTTGATCACCATTCTTGCATTTCAGTAGCATTGTTTCTTTGCCTCTTATCTACACTGTGGATCTGTCGCCAAACTTGACTTTCCCCAAAATACTTTCGTCGAGCTCATGGAACATACAGCGATCACCCATCATGTGATTGCTCGCTCCATTGTCCAAGTACTACAAATCAGTAT
This sequence comes from Phyllostachys edulis, assembly GCA_036346405.1. NCBI lineage: Eukaryota > Viridiplantae > Streptophyta > Magnoliopsida > Poales > Poaceae > Phyllostachys > Phyllostachys edulis. The sequence goes on from CM070566.1 coordinate 22,565,178, forward strand.
GATCGTGGTTGTCTCCCTCTGTGCGTAGTTTAGAAACTACATTCTCCTCGTTCAATATCACCATGACCGGCGCTTGTTTGACACATAAGGAGAGAAGTAGGGTAGGATCGTCATCGTCTTCACAGACTCAGTTGAGGTTTACCTCCTCGTTCTTCACTACTACAGAAAAGGCCTTTACAGACGGTTCAAAAACGTCATCACAGATGGTTCCGTGAGCCGTCTGAGTTTATGGGTCAGTAATGCATTAGGTCATCACGAGCGGTTTTGAACCGTCTATAATACATACTATCACGACGGTTTGTAGATGAAATAAATGCATGATAGTCGACTACCACGACGATGCAGTAGATGAAACCGTTTGTGATAGTCGACTAACACGAACGATGCGTAGATGAAACAAATGCGTGATAGTCGACTACACGAGACGATGCGTAGATGAAACCGTGCGTGATAGTGGACTATCACGAGCGGTTTCATCTCTGCATCGTCTGTGTAATCGACTATCACGACGGTTTCGCTTCTCTGACCGTCTGTGGTAGTCTTTTGCATTGCTAAATCTATTTCTGTTTATTAGCTAGCCTCAGGAAATGCTAGCCATGCCCTCTGAAACAAGCACATCCAATTCTCATTCATTTCAGAAGCACATCAAAATTGCATTCATTTCAGAAACAAGCACATCCAATTCACAAATCAATTAACTAAAATTAACCATTAATGTACATTAATTTACACACATGTACCATTATGTTCCATCTATCCCAATCAAGTTCAATCTGCTACACTGTGGAAACTCCCATTTGGATTTATGACCTGTCTGTTTAGGAATGACGCAAGGTGTGATTGAATTTTTATGAGCTCGCTCTGTTCCAACGCAGTTTCAGCGATGGTCGCAACCTGTCGATATGAAGGTTAAATTGGCTTATATAAATTGGTAAGTATATATGAAATAGTTGTTGAAAGATTGACAAACCTGAGGATCATTGGTGATCGCGGAACCGATGAGTAGTTGCATGTTGTGGCAAACATAGTATCCACAGACGTTGCGGCCGGCCATTTCTTGGTGGCACCGCAAAAATAGAATTGGTTAGTTAGAGAGGCATTGCTACTGAAGTGTTATATAGGATTAATGTGTACTAGCTAGCAAGTCACCGGAATTTTTGATCATGTCGGCGTCCTTCCTTGATATTCCATCCTCTAGCATGTAACACGTCGAACACCCTCGTGACTCCAAGAAGTTAGCCTTAGCCATTGCAAAGGAAGGAAAGACTACAATAGAGTTTCTATGGAGGAAATGTGTTTACGATGATTAAACTCCGGATAGTTGTGAAGTTGTGAGTGGCCCTCTGTAGGGAATCTAGGCATATTACGTATTTCCGTTTTGGTATAATTACAATTAGAATCAATGGTACCTACACGGTATGTCGGCATGGTCATTAAACCTAAGTTAAGTGTTGCTTATAAAGTACAAATCAACAAGTATAGCCGATGAGTGCAACACTACTTACTTACGGTTGTAGGGCAAAAGTATGAATTCCTTGTTGCGGTGAGCCATGAAAAAATCTATAACGTAATTCTCGGCGAATGTTGCATTAGCCATGATGCTTTGCTCGGAGACAATGTGTGGGTCGAGAAACCTACCGGTGATTTCCTTCTTTCGGCTTCACAGATCATGTATCTATTATACAAAAGCTAGGAGTTATATATAACATTTATCGACATTACACTAACATTGACCGTGATTGTACACACTTACGATTGTCGATGTCGTATGAGTGAGGCGTCGAGCTCGTCGAGGTTGAAGAGCGAACAAGTCGTCGAAGGTCACCGTGAAGACAACGTCTTGATACACGTGGTTAAAATGATCCTCCTTGAACTTGGCGGTGACACCGGCGTCGTTGATCAGCCGCTTGTTGGACTGCTCCATGTACCATGTATGCAATTCCGTGCAATCTAGTCCTAGGGTAGGGTCGTCTAACTTCTCAAGCAACGGCTCGCCTAGCTTGTATTTCCGAATAACAGCAAGAAGGGATATCGAGAGGACTCGATCGTCTTGATTTGCCCTTGCCCTTGCTTGCCTCGCTTTGTATAGGTCGACTTCACAAGAGGCGGTGAGCACGAGTGTAGATGCATGTGATGTGGCGGGCCCTTGCCGTGTTAGTGCGGTAGCCGGTGCGGTCGGGTCCGTGGACTTGATGCGTTCGGAGACATTCCGTGAAGTTGACACCGGGCGGTAGCTCGAGCGGATGTCCTCCTTAGGCCCTTTGGATGAATGTTCCAGCGGCTTGCCCTAGAGTCATGACCTCATCGTTTGGGGAATTTTGGCGGAGGACGGCTCGAAATTGGCACAAACACCGTCCACATTCACTTTTGCGAAACCCGGCGCTAGATTTGCACCGTGCACCAAAGCTCCGATCTGGGATGGATACACAGCCCCAGCGACATCTAGGGCAACAGAGACATATCTCACTTGGAGCTTGCGCCGTAGCCACCTACGTACATAACGGTACAAAATTAGCTACTCCAACAAGCCTATCAATGGATTGAGCATTCCAGAGATAATAATTATTACCTAGATGTCATCGACGAAAAATCTGTCATCACCTATTGTGGTAGGGTTAGGGTTGGACGCGTAGCTACTCGGATGTTTGGGGGGGGGGCTGGCTAGCGGTATAGTAGGGGCAGGGGCTTCCAACTGACTTGGCATTTGCCATCCCCTAATCCTTTCCTCAAAGGTCTCTATCTGCTTTTGCTCAAACGCACGAATCCTTTCCTAAAAGGATTGAGTGACCTCTGTGTGACTTTTCATGACCTCGCTCTGATTTTTTGGTGAGCTCATCTCGAGGATGCGAAGATCCTCTCGTAGCTTTGCATCGTGCTCGGCTTTGGCTCTCTTCCTACTCGATGCGATCCGAGTCCGCTTGGAACCATTGTTCCCATGTAACAAAAACACCGGCGCCTCTCGTGCGACCGGATGCTCACTTTGTTTCCTAGGGCCGCAGAGAGTATATCTTTCTCCCTATCTGCTGGAATGAGCCTTGGGAAGATTGTGCACTCGGCGTTATTCGCAATATAGCCCGACATGTCATTTCACTTCCTATGAAGTTATGAAGTAATTACAAACTAGGTAGTTCGATATCTTACCAGCGTTGGGACACTTCACGGTCTTGAGGTTTGGAAAGTACACTTCCCCATAGGCGAATACATAACCTCGCAAATAACCAGCTGTCGGTAGCGCATCGGTGATCTCGAAATAGCGAGGAGAGATTCAAGCCGCTTGCTTTTCTTGTTCTGATCCCTCCATATCGGGGCTTTACCCGCATACCAGTGATCTTAGAGTGCGTGGGGTGCTTGTGTTTTTACTGGAGGGCGTGTGCGCCGCACTTTCACTCTTAAATTCATCTATCGTCTTCTTCGCCACAAACTTCGGCCGGACTCTTCCAATAATAGATACTTGTGGAAGGGCGGCAGATCCTTCTCCACGTAGTTCTTGACAAGCGTGCTCTTGAAGTTCTTCCACGCTTTGCACGCTGTAACAACGCGTGTCGTCGCCGGAGTCGGGAGTTCTCTGGGATCTCGAGCGATGCGAAATTTCCGCCAAAGACCTGGCGGTTTTCGATGGTCGGGCACCACCTTCCACGAATCGTAGGTGATCTTGACCCGTTCCCCGTGCAACTATTCCGACCATTCTCCGGAATGCGGCCGCTGCGGCGAGGATTGATAGGGGTCCCAGACCTGATCGACCTCCGTGATGGTAAATCGGCCCGTGGGCCTTTTCGATATTCCTCTTCTTCTACGCGTTTGGATATTGTTCGAGAGGATGGTGCATCATCGAGACACATGGTAGGCGGCGACTCGAGAATGAGCGGAAGACATCTTCACAAGAAATAGAACATCATGTGAACAAATGAAATCGACATAAAGCTAAGATTTAACATTTTGATATTGCTATCGGATGTAGAGTAAGCATTCCAATTAGAGCTCAAGTACAAACCCGATTATCAAAACAATTTCAATACAAGACTATTATCATCACAGAGCATTCATCTCAAGCCCACCACACCACATTGCAATGTATTCGATGGCGATATCAAAACAAATACCATATGAATAATCGACTAGAACAAATACAAATTCCTAAAACAAGTACAATTATCATGAAGGACCATGACAGATTATTGATAGAAATAGTTAGGGAAAGGCGTGGGGTCGATCGATAACTTCGGCATTGGTTACCTTTAGGCGTCGAGAGAAGGACGAGCAGGAGGAAGCGATCTGAGCAAGAGGGAAGGCGTCGAAGGGGGGCAGGCGGGCTCGGGAAGGAGGAGGCGGGCTCGGGGCAGGAGGCGCTGTGGGCTCGGGGAGGCTCACGGGTCAGTAGGAGGAGGCTCGGCGGGCTCGGGGGGCGCGGCGGGCCGGGAGGAGGAGGCGGCGTCAGCCAGGATCGGGAGGAGTCGCCCGGGCTCGAGGAGGCTGCGTCGAGGACGGTGGCGGCAGGCTCGGGAGGAGGAGGCGAGAGGAGTTGAGAAACTTAATCGTTTGAGAATCTTGGCGTAGCAGTAAACCCTAGCTAGAGTCCGAATGTAAATAGGGATGGACATCACAGAGCGGTTCTAAATTAGAACCATCTGTGATACACTATCCTGAGCGGTTCTAACTTAGAACCGTCGTGATATGTGATGTATCCAGAGCGGTTTTAATAAACAACCATCTGTGATATGTTATGTATCATAGACGGTTCTCACTTAGAACCGTCTGTGATATGTGATGTATCACAGACGGTGTTAATAAACAACCGTCTGTGATATACATGTGAGACGGTTTGTAGTTCAAACCGTCTGTGATATTATTTTGTATTGGTTAATATCTAGATCGATCTGTTTATTGGCTAGCCTCAGGAAATGCTAGCCATGCCCTCTGAAACAAGCAGAAAAGACAAAAGTACATGTATATACATCCAATTCACATTCATTTGAGAAACAATCACATCCATTTCACAGTACAAATCAATTAATTAACTCAAATGAACTAAAATTAACCATTCATCAGAACGTACATATACATATACACACATTGTTCAATTAATCTTTAAAAATTAGCCCTTCATGATGATCAGCGCGTATGTAGCTAGTTTAGTCATGTTCTTCTTCCTCGACCCTTATCTTGGTTTCGAAAGGAGGCAACTCATCAAATTGATTGTATTCTTCCTCGTCCACTACATTCTCAACTCCGACAATCCTCCTTTTCCCATGAAGAATTACGTGGCGCTTCTTATTTGCCGGGTCGGTAACATAGAAGACTTGAACAACTTGGTTAGCCAATACGAATGGTTCGTCTTTGTATCCGACACGTTCGAGGTCCACGGTAGTGACGCCGTACTTGTCGACCTTCACTGTGGGAGATGGACCCATGGCGGCACCGAAATAGGGGATCTTGAAAAGCACGTAGTCGAGCTCCCATATCTCTTCTATTTGCCCATAGTAAGAGCTCCTTAGCCCATCGGTACTGAATGCATTTATGTGGACACCGCTGTTCTGGTTAGTGCTTTTTATATCCTGATCCTGCGTATAGAATGTGTACCCATTTATGTCGTATCCTCGCCATGTTACAAGCTGTAAATGTTGGCCCTTTTGCCAACCATGTCGACATATCATTGACGAGCTCCTAGCAAGTCGCTCCTTCAACCATTGGTTGAGCAAATGCATTGTGTTGTCTCGTGATCCAAACATCCGGCCGCACGGATTACATTGCCAAGCACGTCCTTGTCTTTGGTCGATATCTGAGGACACTTCACCATGTGTTGCAAGACCGTGAAATGGGCTTGAGCATACGCATCCATATTTGGAGTGATTACTTTCCTTCCGATGGTCACGATACCCTCGAGCCTCCCTCATGGCGAGATCGAGGCACACCTATCGGTTCGACTGAGCCATGTAATCGGCGAGAACTCAATGACCTCTTCGGTTGCATAACCTTCGACGATCTTGCCCTCTGGCGAGATCGATTCCGTACATATAACTTGAGAATTCCCATGAACCTCTCGAACGGGTACATGGTACGTAGGAACACGGGCCCGTACATCTTTTATCTCCCTCACAATATGAACAATGAGATGGACCATGATATTGAAAAACGACGGAGGAAATACATCTCAAGATCACATAGAGTCGTCACCACCTTGTCTGCGAGCATCTAGTCCTTCGGGATCGATGACCTTCGAGCAATTGTGTTAAAAAATAACCTGACCTCATGATTGTCTCTCGGACCTTGATCGGCAAAATACTTCTAATTGCAGCAGGAGCATTTGTGTCATCAACACATGACAATCATGAGACTTCATGCCAATTAACTTCAAATCTTTTATCGAAACAAGTTTCTTCATGTTGGCGAATGCTAACCGACGGAACTTTCACGCCATGCAAGCAAGCACGATTCGGTTCTCTCGGCCTTGGATAGAGTGTAACAAGCGGGGAAGGTACGTTCGTCCTTTATCGGTCCTTGTTGGTGCTAACTCAGTCCGATGTCCATATCAACCAAGTCAAGCCGTGCGTTGACACCATCCTTTGTTTTGTCACGAATATTCAGTAAGAGACCAATCAAGTCGTCACATACATTCTTCTCTCGTGCATGACGTCAATGCGATGGCGAACTTCTAGGTGCTCCCAATAAGGTAAGTCCCAAAATATTGATCTCTTCTTCCACATGTTCTTCTTACTTGTCCTCGATTTACATCCCTTTCCAAGCACAACATCTAAATCCTTAACCATATCATAGACCTCTTTTCGCTTAAATGCCTTAGAGTTTGAATTGTCCTCCTTCTCTCCGTCGAATTGTTTCTTCATCTGCGGTATGGGCGAGCCCTCGAAGGAACCTCGATAACGCATGTACACGGTTTTCTGCGAGTGATTCACCACACACTCTGGTATCATCTAAGCGGTGAGTCTGTGCTTTGGCCCTTTTGTACTCGGCCGACAGTTAGCAAGGGCGGGATAATCATTTATGGTGCGTAACAACAAGGAACGTAAAGTGAAGTTCTCTCGTTTATACGCATCCCATACCTGCACCCTTCAATCCACGATTTTTAGATCTTCCATCAATGGTGCTAGGTACACATCAATATCATTCCCGGTTGCTTCGGCCCTTGGATAAGTATCGACAACAAAATATACTTCGCTTCATACACAACCAAGGAGGAAGGTTGTAGATCTGAGCGTCACGGGCCAAGTGCTATGTCACGCTCATGTTACCGAAAGGATTCATTCCATCTGTACTCAATCCAAACCTTATATTCCTCGGTTCGCTTTTGTCTCGCAAACCTCCTATCGATGTTTCTCCACTAGGCGGAATCGGCGAGGTGTCTTAACTTTCCGTCATTCTTACGCTCCTCGAGTTCCAATCTGGCTTTTGCATTCTTTGGGTTACAAAAACCGCTTCAAGCGGGGAATTACAGAAGATACCACGCCACCTTAGCGGAGATCCTTTCTTCACCTCGATTCCCTCGTTGTCATCGATTGCTTCTTACGCTTGTATCGGGATCGTTGCACACGGACATACATGCATGTTTGTATACTCGTTACGGTAGAGGATACTGATCGTTCGGACATGCATGTATTCTTTCTACTTCCATTCCCAATGGACAAAGAACCTTTTGGCTTTGTAGGTGGTTTTGGGCAACTCATTTCCCTCAGGAAGCATGTCCGCTAAGAGACCTAACACTCAGTGAAACTCTTGTCGACCAACCGTTGCTTGCCTTCAATTTCAGCGGTTTAAGCACGGATGACAACCTTGTGTATTCAACTTGCAGCCGGGAACAAAGGTTTCTCTGAGTCCTCCATCACGCCCGGAATTGAACATACTCCCTCTCATCATAGTTCCCTACGCATCGCTAAGCATCTCGATCTAGATTGTCATCGTGCGGACTATCCGAATCGGAACCACAATCGACATCATTCGCGGACATATCGTTGACTTCTGTATAATATGCATATCGTTGACTTCTGTATAATATGCTCTTCACCGTGGTGGTCCAACATGTATAACCCTTTTTGAAACCCTTGAATCAAGTGTTAGCTTCGATTTGCGCTCGGTTGTTAAACATCTTGATTCTCGCAGTCAATGCATGGACGGTACATATATTCCGCCCCTTATTCAACATATCCTCCTCGGCGGCTCTTGTAAGCAGAACCGCCATTAATGTACTCTTCACTCACACGGTTCTCGGTGTACATCCAAATTCGGTCCATCACACGGTTCGTATTGAAAACCACGAAAATAAATAAAAGGGTGATGACTTTCGATAGCGTATTTTACGAGGCTTAATTACGATTTTTCATTTTTATATTTTTCCGGATTTTATTAACTTACATGTGGGCCCTACTTGTCGGTGACTCATTTTTTATTTCATGATTTTATTTATAAAATCTATGGCGATCCCACATGTCATAGACTCGTTAGTTTATTAACTAAATGATTAAAAACAGTAGGATTAATTTGAAGCTCAAACTAGGCTTAGGGGTGACATCGCATTGCTATATAGTCGTGGCTCTCGGCCCTAAGGTCTCGCCTGAGGCGAACCGACGGTGATGTCCCATGGAGGCGCCTGAAACTAGCAATTTCGGCATAAACACCTGAAACTACTCAAATTAAAGGAGGCTTATGCTTCAGTATCTCACCTCGATCACGAGGAAGGTGCCAATGAAAGTCGGGGAAGGTCCAAGGCGCGGCTGGGTCATCGATCGGTGAACAGAGAGGCGACGACGGCAAGCTCCTCGGTGACAATATATAGCTGAAATGGACCAGGCCGCCTCAGTGAGGTTAGGCGATGTACTCAAACCGGGCACGGAACGGCGACGTAGCGCCAGAGATGGAGATCAAGAAGACTATATCTGTTGGCCGAGGAGGCGGAGCTATATATACGTCTGTGATGAGTTAATTATCACGGACGGTTTTTAACAAAAACCGTCTGTGATATTGGGTAATATCACAGACGGTTCATATTTGGAACCGTTTGTGATATTGGGTAGTATCACAGACGGTTCATGTTTGGAACCGTCTGTGAAGTATCACAGACGGTTCCAAATATGAACCATCTGTGATATGACATCTTCACAGACGGTTTTTAGCGCGGAGAATAACACAGACGGTGGGTAAACAAAAACCGTCTGAGATTGTGTTTAATACAGACGGTTTCGATGAACCGTTTGTGATCAGGCGTCCAGTATTAGCATTTCTGTAGTAGTGCTTCTTCTTATTTCGGCAATCCGAGGTGTAGTGCCCATACTTGTCGTAGTTGAAGCACTTTATGTGGGTTCGACATTTCGACGCGTAGTGACTGAATTCTTTACATTTAAAACACTTGACATGTGACTTATCACGTGATCTGTCACCACCGCCTTGCCCAGCCTAGTCTCCACGTCCTCCTCTGCCATCTTGGCTATCACCAGATTTCTTGTCTTGAGTAGACATTGCCTCCTATTGAGAACGAGATAGCAACAACTGTTCACCTTCTTCTTCTTTGTGATGTTATCTCCCCTTTAAACTTTCTTCGAATGCCCGCAGATGCCCTAGTGCCTCAGTTAGGGATATAGATGACACATCTTCCTATTGTTCAATTGTGTCGATTATTGGGAGGAATTTGTCGGGAGCGGCATTAAAAAATTTCTCCACAACGACTGTGTTCTTTAGTTCTGTCCTAAGGGAACGGATTTCACCCACCATGCTAGTAAGCTTTTGGGAGAATTCAACAATACTTTCGGAATCTTGCATGATCAAACGATCAAATTGCCATTTCAACACCTGTACCCTTGCCTTCTTGACAAGATCTTCGCCAACTCGCATATCCTGCATAGCCTCCTATGCTTCCTTTGCTGATTCTTTTTTTTCAATTGCCATTATTACATCAACTGGCACAGCTTGAGATATTACAGCCAAAGCGCCCTGATCCTTTTCTTCTTCGACTAGAGTCTCTCCTTCTATTGCCGTCCATACACCAATAGCACGCAGGGTAATCTTCACTTTACAGCCCATAATCCATAATTAGTATTATTAAGTAACGGATATTGAATTGGTATAGAAACTCCTTTTGATATGAATTTTTCTTTTGATGATGACTCTATTTTAGCCGCTTCTTCTTTTAGCTATAGTCCCTTCTTCGATAATTGATCTTCCACCATAGCCGATGAAGCCTAAATTTTGATACGAATCATAGAAAAATTATTTTTGACTTTCGCGCTGTCACTGCGCTTGTCCCAGGAAAGAAATCGGTCCTTGCGCTGTCATGGCAATGTCCAGAGAAAACGCTCGGTTTTGGCCCGATGTAGTTTCCCTAGAGCTGCGTCTTCTCTGACTTGAAGCCTCCTGTTGGACCGCTGGTCCTTTCCCTTCCTCTACGTGACTTGCACGGAACCTGGATGCAACGCCCTTCCCACTGGTCCTTATTCCCTTGACGTCTTCACGTGATATCAACTAGTAGCAAGAAAACAAAGACACCCAAGACAAAACGAGAGCACAATGATTTCTTCCACGAGCACACTCCTCTTTTTGTGTTTTCTTATTTCTTCTCTCAACTCTTCTATATGGCTTTTATGGTGCTTATATACACACGCACGCACGCAACTCGCAGGCCGAATCGGATTTGAACTCAATACAGAGACGGAAAAATATTTTTAAAAACGAGATTAACAGTGGAGTACCTTGGAAATGTCTAGGGTTCAGATCGGCTGTACGCCCTCCTGTGAGCACACGACCGTAGCATTCTGTGCACCCACTCCCGCCACTCTAGCTTCTGTGTGGCGTCGGCGGACAGGAGCAGCGGAGTCGGTGGTGGAGGGGTGACTAGGGTTCAAAAACCGGCCGAAAACCGACCGATTTTTAAAAAATATCAGTTCTATCGGGTACCTCAGTAAAAGTCCAATAGGTCAAAAAAAAAATTGGGATTGTTCGAATTTTGACGAATATAGTAAAAATGCATAACCATATCTAAGGCGTAAGCACATATGTGTGTGCACCTTGGTGGTAATGTCCTTAGCCTTGTAGATTGCAGGTCATGTGTTCAATCCCTCAAAGCTGCATTTTTTCATCTTTTTTCATTTTAACTTAAATAAAAACAAATTTTGAATTGAATTTTTGGCAGAATTTGACCGAATTTTTCTAATAATCGGTACCTTCGGGTCTATCAGTGACCCTAATAAAAAAATAAAAACCGGTCTTGAAAACCCAGGGGGTGACGGCAAACAGTAAGGGGTGGTGACGGTCCAGTGCCAGACAGGGAGTGAGAGAAGAGAGAGTAGGGCAGACAGAGGAGGCGGAAGAGATAAGAAATTGATGATGTGGATGGCGTGCGCCAAGACGCCTAAATTTATGGTATGGAAACCAATCAAACCGTGACCAAAATGGACTTTTTTCTATCATAAAAGTTTGATGATATTCTTGTATCATAAGGGGGAAAAGGCACGTCCATCTTAGGGCAAGTACTTGATTCTAACTAAGAAGAAAGCTTGCGCCCGGGCTGGCCTCCTCCTCCGCGCCGCCGCTCCCAGCCGTGTCGTGCCCATATGGCCATCTCTATAACCAATCAAACCATGACACTAAAAATTAGATCCCGAGAAGAGTTGAGGGACCAAAATGGACTTTTTTTCTATCATAAAAGATTCATGATATTCTTGTGTCATAAGGGGAAATAAATGCACGTCCATTTTAGGGCAACTACTTGATTCTACCTAAGAAGAAAGCTTGCACAATACTTTCTCTAGTACACACAGAAATACAGTAAATAAGAAATGAACTGATTTCTAAAAGCAGTACTAACCTTTTTGTTTTGGCATTATAGGAAGACCTTCGGTATCCTTATTCGAGGGTACAAAATATTGTTTGGGCATGCTTAAACAAGTTCGTGGAGCCAATGTTGAATTCTTGGCCATTCAATAAGTTAAGGACGATATCGTTGAGGAACCTCATGAAACATATCTACTATGAAGATGAAAATACCAACTACATTGGTTTATGTCCTATCAACAAGGTAATGTCCGTGGATTTTGTGGTTGGATTGCTTTCTTTTTCCTGAAAGTTGTGCTTCGTCCATGCTGTTCATAGTAGACTTACCTAGCTTTCAACTATCCATCAAAGCTTGCAGAATTTACCCAGCTTTGATTCATTTCGTCTTACTGTTTGTGACTATGCCTTTGGGTCATAAGGTTGACTGAGTAGATAGTGTTCAGGCTTGGCTTGAGGCAGGTTAACAACTAATATGTTGACCATGTACGGCTTGAGGCAGGTTAACAACTAATATGTTGACCATGTACTCATCTCAACCTGGTTATGGTTGGACCCTGGCAAAGCGGACCGGAGGTTGCATAGCACGGGTGATGAGTTTAGGTACATTAAATAATTTTTAAAAATCATGTTGAATATCTTATTGACTTAATGCTGACTTTATTTCATGGCTATTTGTATTATTGAATTTTTGTTTACAGTCTGTATAATGTGTGAGCCGTGCCAATAAACTAGGAATCAGGTACCACTATGAATTAACCGGTAAACAGCCGTTTCCCATATTTCACTCTGGGTGACTCTTTTTTGGCAAGGATGTAACACCCGACCCGCCACTTGGGTCCGGAATACTACCACTACACATTAATCATTATAAACTTTGCGTAGCTAATTTAATAATTAAACATAATACAACAACAAAAGTGGAGTTTCCAAGGAGAAAGGCTTGCAATAGAAACTACATGTGACGTGGATGAGCTATTCTCCCTTCCCGATGCCAGTCATTTGCAACGATCACCTAAAAGAAAACATTAACAAGCAAGGGTGAGTCCGAAGACTCAACAAGCACATAGTAGAAACGATAATCACTGCCACACAAATATAAACATATCCATTTTATTATTTCCATCATAACTTTCCTTTAGTGCCATGCACCACCATTCTACATGCTCATTTGCTTATTGCATTGCCCATGTATGTGAATGCACCATCATGCTCATGCTCATATGCATCTTATCAGCTGATACCGGTATCGCGGAGTGTTCACCCGTCGATGACACACTCTTCCCCCATCTTCGTTAGGATGGGGTCCTTACATCGTAGGACTTTATCTAGTCCCTACATATATAAGACTTCATCTAGAGCACGCCGGACTAGTTATGTAACTGTCTCACCGACCTCACCAGATTAGTTACATGACTTTCTCACCGACCTGGCTCATGCATTTTTGCCGTGATGCAAATGCACATGTCCATTGTCATTAACATGATTCATCATTGTCATTATTAACAAGGTAGTCTCATTGCTCACCTTGTCCCATCATCATTGCCATCAATCATGAAACCATTACCATGTAAACATCATCATTTAAACATTACCATGTAAGCATCTTCATGTAAACACTACCATGTAAGCGTCATCACATAAATATTAGCATGCGTCGTCATGTAAACATTTCCATGTAAGCCTTATCATGTAAACATTTCCATATAAGCTTCATCACATAAGCATCATCATGAAAACATCATCATAACACACGAACATCACATTCTTCAAAACACTTACTGGTTATCGCTTTACCATGCACTTGCCTGTTAGCCAAGCGGAGCGGAGTAACGTGCGGATGACGCCGTTCCGGAACCTCCACCTGAATAGGCATTCAACTAGACTCAATACATTTAGCAATACATGCACACACACACGGGCGGCGTTAATCCTACGCACAAAACGACACAATTAAACCCCTCTCACCAGGCACTAATCCACTAACCCGGTGCCAACAATAACTCATATCAATAGGTTAGAGATTCGCGTCGTCCAATTTTGTGAACAGAAATTTAGGTGCACGCCCCAAATTATTTCCTTTCTCTTCTTTCTTTTCTCCTTTCTCTTCTTTCTTTTCTCCTCCCCTTTTCTCTCTTTGGCCGAAGCCTCCCGAGCCCTCTGCCTCTATTCTCACCTCCCCCTTCTCTCACCCTCATGGCTCTCCCCCCTCACGGTGGTTCTCCCCAGCGCCGCCGACGGCTCGGCCCACACACCCCTGCCCCGGCCGCGCCCTTGGCTCCCCTACGCCACTCGGCCGGCCTGCGCCCAGCCCACCGCTTCTAGCTCCTCCCCACGCGCCCTCAAGCTGGCTTGGCCGGCTCGGCCTCTGGCCGTCGGCCGCCTCCCCTTGGTGCCGCTGTAGCACCGCCTCTCCCTCGGCTCGCCTCCAGTTGCCGTGCAACTCCCCCAAGCGACGCCGCCACCCAAGCTCCACCCCATGTAAGATCTGCTCTCCCTCCCCCTTCTCACTTTGTGCTTCCTAGTGCTATGCCCTACTTGTTCGATTGGGATGGACAAAAGGTGGAGGGCTGGAGGAACCTACCTGGCTCGTTGGTTTTCCCTTACCCCGACTCCTATTGCCGCCTGTGGCTGTCGTCTTGCTTCCTCTTGGTTGCCTTCAGTGAGGAAGAAATGGGTTGGGAGAAGAGATTGGCATGGTGGGCTTGTGCTTATCACCCCCCCTCTCTCTCTCTATCTCTCCTGTTGATTTCCTTCTACTGTGGGGAGGTGAATTGGTAAATTTGTTCTCAATTTCCCTTCCCTTCCCTGTACCTTTCTACTAGCATTACATTCCAACCCCCTTAGTAGAATTTGACCCCGAATTTTGGCGTTCAACAATCCACACGAATGAACAAAATGAATAAACTATACATAAAATAACTCTAACTCGTACCCGTAGTGAACAACTCCGGGTACTTCTCGCATTCCAACTCCCAAGTCGCTTTTTGCTTAGATTGATGCGACCATAGCACCTTAACATATTTTATCGATCTGTGCCTCAGCACCTTCTCTGATTCCTACAGAATCCGAACTGGATGGGACTCGAAGGTGAGGTCTTGCTTAAGGGATAACGGTTCTAGCACAATCTCATGCTCCGGATCCCTTAAGTACTTTCTCAACATAGAAACATGAAACACATTGTGCACTCCTCGTATGGACTCAGGAAGGTCCAGACGATATGCCAACTTTTCAATTCGTGCAAGAATCGGAAATGGCCCAATGTACCGCGGGCTAAGCTTCCCTTTGGTACCAAATAGCACAACTCCTTTAGTGGGAGACACTCTCAGGAGCACCTGATCCCCCACTTTGGGCAGCTAGTAAGTTCTGTCTAATCTCTGCCACTCGTTCCACTGTTTATTGGACCCAATCCAGACTAGAACAGCCTTCTCGCCTACGGTATCCCAACAAAGTGGCGATCTACACTTTCGTCCATACAGAACCTCGAATGGCGCTGCCCGAACACTAGAGTGTTAGCTGTTGTTGTAGGCAAACTCTACGAGTGCCAAATGATCCTCCCAGCTACCTTTCTAGGACAGAACACAGGACCTTAGCATATCCTCTATTGTTTGAATGGTGCGTTCGGACTGCCCATCCGTCTGTGGGTGGAAAGCGGTACTGAACTGAAGCTTTGTACCCAGTGTATCCTGCAAACTCTTCCAAAATATGGAGACAAACTTGGCATCTCTGTCAGAAACTATCGTCTTAGGCACACCATGCAATCTTACTATCTCACGCACATAAATAGGTGCCAAGTCACTTACCGAATTCGTTGTACGAATAGGGATGAAGTGCGCGGATTTACTAAATCGATCCACTACTACCCAAATTGCGTCCTTACCTCGCTGGATACGAGGTAAGCCGACTATGAAATCCATGGTAATGTCATCCCATGGCCACTGAGGAACATCCAAAGGCTGCAATAGCCTAGCAGGACGCTTATGCTCAGCCTTCACCTACTGGCAAACCCCGCAAGATGCCACATATCGAGCGACATCCGCCTTCATTCTCTTCCACCAGAAGCTCTTTTTCAAATCCCGATACATCTTGGTCTCGCTAGGATGTACCGTGTATGGGGTACGATGAGCCTCTCTCAATATTTCATCCTTGACCTGAGCCTTTTGTGGCACACAAAGGCGGCCCTTAAACTGCAATGTGTCCGACTCATCAAGGCTAAAGTTCTCCTTTTTCCCTTCATCAAGCGCTTCCTCACTTGTTGAAGCAACCAATCATGTTGTTGCGCTTCTCTCACCCACTCTGGAATCGTCATTTCCAAAGAAGAAATTGCGTCTCGGTGGTCTTTGTACCAAAGATAACAATAGGATATTTCCATTCGATCGAAGTCAGTAATAAGACAACCTAGGGTGGAGGGTGTCTCCTTGCGACTAAGGGCATCCGCAACCACATTCGCCTTGCCCGGATTGTACTGGATAGTGAGATCATAGTCCTTGATCAGTTCCAGCCACCTTCTTTGCCTCAAATTCAACTCTTTCTGTGTAAAGATATACTTGAGGCTCTTGTAATCAGTAAAAATATCACAAGACTCTCCATACAAATAGTGCCTCCAAATCTTTAGAACAAAAACCACTACGGCTAGCTCTAAATCGTGAGTAGGGTAATTATGCTCATGCTTCTTCAACTGTCATGAGGCATACGCAATTACTTTATTGTCTTACATAAGCACGCAACCCAGACCCACTCGAGAAGCATCCGAGTAGACCGTGAAGCGCTTCCCTGGCTCAGGGAGGATGAGAACAGGGGCAGTAACTAACTTTCTTTCAAAGTGCAGAAACTGCACTCGCATTCATCGGTCCACTGGAATTTCACTCCCTTCCGTGTGAGCTGAGACATTGGCTTGGCAATAATTGAGAAGTCTTTTACGAAATGCCGGTAGTAACCAGCGAAGCTTAGAAAACTTCTCACCTCTTTGACATTAGTTGGCCTCTTCCAGTTCACTACAGTCGAAATCTTGGATAGATCTACTGAAATACCCTCCTTGTTAATCACATGACCTAGGAAGCCCACTTCAGAAATCCAAAACTCGCACTTCTTTAGCTTGGCAAATAACCGATTCTCTCTCAAAGTCTCAAGCACGAGCCTCAAATGCCGCTCATGCTCTCCCTCCGTCTAAGAATAAATCAGGATATCGTCGATGAACACAACCACAAAGTCATCAAGATATTTATGCAGCATGTTGTTCATCGTCTCGATGAAGACAGTAGGGGCATTCGTTAGTCCAAAGGACATAACCTTATACTCATAATGCCCATACCTTGTAGAGAAAGCGGTCTTTTCTATATCTTGTTCCCACACTAGAATCTAATTATACCCAGATTGCAGATCAATCTTGGAGAACACCTTGGCTCTCTTCAATTGATCAAACAAATCATCCAATTGCTTCTTCAACTCTTCCTGGAAAGGCCGTGCCAACTGGTGCGGGGATAAGGAAATAGGTCGTGTGCTAGGAACAAGATCAATCCTAAACTCCACATCCATTTCAGGTGGCATACTCAGAAGCTCTTCGAAAAATACATCGGGATACTCACATACCACTAGAATATCCCCAATGCACAAAGATGCGCTCGGCTTCTCCGCAAGTGCTAGAAGCGAACCAGACTTCACCATTAAATCGGCCAGAAGCAGTGGCCAACACGAAAAGAGAACACGAAGGTGCATTCCCCTGAAAGGTTATCTCCTCCCCGGAAGGAGCTTGCAAGGTGATTGTCCTCCAGAAGAAGGAGGTCACAGCTTGGTAGCAATGCAACTAGTCCACGCCAAGAATAACATCAAAAGGTTCTATCTGCATAACCATTAAGTTGGCAATAAAATCCTCACCATCTAATGAGACCACGCATCCAGGACATACCGTGGAACTAGCAATAATTCCTCCTGGAGAGCTAACTATAACAGACTGCGAGATCTGCTGCATACTCAACTTTGCTTTTCTAGCGAACTCGTTGGACACAAAGGAATAAGTAGCACCGGTGTAAAAAAGAACAAAGGCGTCACACGAATCTACTGACAGGGTACCTGTCATCACGTTTGGTCGTCCCGCGAACTCAGCGGCAGGCAATGCATAGACTCCATGTGGCGCTGGGGCGATGGGAGCCCCAACACTCTGCTGAGACGGTAACTAAAATGGTGGCGGTGCAGGGTGCTGAACTGGAGCAACTGGTGTAGGGTGCTAGTAATACCCGACAGGTGGTGCCCGGGAAAGAGGAGGCTATGGTGCAAGGGCAGCCACCATCATCTGGACAGACCCCCAAGGCATAGCATTTGTTGACGACATAGGTGCCAGCTCCCATTTAATGATACTAGAGGGGTTCTGACGACAGACCCGCTCCATGTGACCCGACCGGCCACAATACCGACACTCTCCCGTCCAAGAACACTCAGCAGCATGGTGCCCACCACCGCACTTGAAACACATCATGCCCTGCCCTAGGACAGGACGATAAGCCGGGGTTGCTGACAACGTACGAGCCGCCCAGAGGAGAGCCTCGAAGGTTTGGACTTGGATGACTGCGGGGGATGCTGGCCCACTTGGACTTCTTGGAAGTAGGCCGCTGAAATGACTCACCCTCCTCGCTAAAACTCCTCTTCTGGTCACTACCAGAAGCGCTTGGACCACCAGAGGATTGTAGTCCTTTAGTGAGTTGCATTTCCATCTCCATCCCTCTGGCTTGTTCTACCACTGACCTAAAGTCACGTGGCGCAGTGGCTCCCATAACATGCCGAAACTCAGAGTTGATCCCTCGATGAAACCTTTTAGCCTTCTCTAAATCATTGCTCGCGACCGATAGTACGAAACGGATCAAATCACTGAACCCTGCTTCGTACTCATCTATGGTCTTCTTCCCCTGCACGAAGGTCGACAAGACGGCCTCCATACTTTCCACAAATGATTCCGGGTAGTACTTCACCTTGAACTGCTCAACGAAGATCTCCCAAGTAGCGGGACCCTAGGCAGGGGTCCTAGCCGAAAGGACTCCCTCCCACCAGATGTCCGCCTGACCCTTTAACTGGAATGCCACTGTAATACCAGTAAAAATGCACTTTACCATATTACCTCCCCACAGTAGGAGATAGAGAGAGAGAGACAGAGAGAGAGAGGTAGAGAGAGAGATAGAGAGAGAGACAGAGGTAGAGAGAGATAGAGAGAGAGACAGAGGTAGAAAGAGAGATATATAGAGAGAGGGGAGGATAAGAACCAAACCAGCACCTCACTGCTCATCCCATTTATCCCCACCGAAGGCAACCAAGAGGAGGCAAGGCGGCAACCATGGCAAGCTTCGACAACGACGTCCAACCCAAAATCGGCAAACCCAGTAAGTACTCCAATCCCCCATTTGTTTGTCCAAACCTCACCCCTTGAGCTAGCATCACAGAGAGGGAGGGGTAAGAGATGGCATACCCGGGGTGGAGCTGGGGCGGCGGCGATGCTTGGGGGAGGCGCGGTGACCGGGGCGAGACGAGGGAGAGGAGGCCGTGGCCGAGGCCGAGCCGGCCGAGCCAGCGCAATGGGGCGCGTGGGAAGAAGCCGGATCTGGCGGGCAGCGGGGCGGTCGGCGTGGGGAGCCAAGGGCACGACCGGGCGGTGCTGGCCGGGCCGTCGGTGGCGCGGAGAGAGGCGGCGCCAGAGGGGAGGAGGCGGCGCCATGACGGAGGAAGGACCTGAGGGGGCGGCAAGACACGGGAGGCGGCCCGTGGGCGGAGCTGGGCGTGGCGTGCTGGCCGGCAGGAGGTGGGAGGTTGGGAGAGCCATGAGAGGGAGAGGGAGTATGAGTGGGAGAGGAAGGGGGAAGTGAGGAGGTAGTAACCGAATGGGGTGGCTTCGGACTAGGGTTAAGGAAAGAAGGGAAAGGAAAAAGAGAAGGGAAGAAAGAAAGGGAAGAAAATTTGGGGCGCGCACCTAAATTTGTTATTCGCAAAAATTTGACGACGCGAATCTCTGACCTATTAACATGATTTATTGTTAGCACGGGGATTAGTGGAATAATGCCTAGTGGGAGGGGTTTAATCGTGTCATTTTTGCGCGTAGGATTAACGCCGTTCGTGTGTGTGTGTGTGTGCATGTATTGCTATATATATTGAGTCAGGTTGAATGCCTATTCAGGTGGAGGTTCGGGAATGATGTCATCCGCATGTTACTTCGCTCCGCTTGGCTAACAGGCAAGTGCATAGTAAGCGATAACCTATAAGTGCTAAAAATAATGTGATGTTCGCGTGATATAATGATGTTCTCATAATGATGCTTATGTGATGATGCTTACGTGATAATGTTTGAATGGTGATGCTTACTTGGAAATGTTAAATGATGATGTTTACATGATAATGGTTTCAATGTTAAATGATGATGCTTATATGATAATGGTTTCATGTTGATGGCAATGAAGATGGGACAAGGTGAGCAATGAAACTACCTTGTTAAGGATGACAATGATGATTCATGTTAATGACAATGGACATGTGCATTTGCATCATGGCAAGAATGCATGAGCCAGGTTGGTGAGAAAGTCATGTAACTAATCCAGTGAGGTCGGTGAGAAAGTTACATGACTTGTCCGTTGTGCTCTAGATAAAGTCTTACATCTGTAGGGACTGGATAAAGTCTGACAATGTAAGGACCCCATCCTAACGAAGATGGGGGAAGAGTGTTTCATCGACGGGTGAACACTCCGCGATACCGGTATCAGCTGATGAGATGCATATGAGCATGAGCATGATGGTGCATTCGCATGTTTGGGCAATGTATTGTTCTTTTGAGCGTGTAGAATAATGATGTGTTGCACTAATGGAAAGCTAGTGGTGGAAATAATGACATGCTTATGGTTTTGTTGTTTTGGTAGTGTTTATCGTCTCTACTATGTGCTTGCTGAGTCTTCGGACTCACCCTTGCTTATCAATGCTTTTAGGTGAGCGTTGCAAATGGCATGCTTCGAGAAGGGAGATAGATCATCCACGTCACATGTAGTTCTCATGCAAACCTTTCTCCCAAGATGTTTCACTTTTGTGGTTGTAATATGGTTAATTGTTAAGTTGGTTGCGCCAAGTTTGTTATGATTCAAGTCTTTCTCCTTAGAAACTCCACTTTTGTTGTAAGATGTTTAATCATTAAATTAGCTGCGCAATATTTGTGTTAAATAATGTCTGGTGGTAGCATTCTGGACCCAGGGGGCGGGTCGGGGTGTTACAGCCACATAGCGAGCTCTCAGTTGTGAGCTCATCTCTAGGGCTTCAAACTGTCTTCCCATATAACGCAACCAATCCGCAGCTTGGACTGGTGTACCCGCCCCATCGAAAGTGTTTAGACGTAAAGCCAACCACTCACGAAGACTCATCCTTGCCTCTGGCGTGGTTGGAACAGCAGTAGGTACCGCAACGGGTACAACCGCAGCAGCGGCTGCCGGCGCTTGTTGGCGAAGCGCACGGACCTCTTCCATAAACTCTTGCAGCAAGGCCGAAGACCTTGCCTGTTTCCCAGCTATGGACTGCTCAGTGGAAACAACCTCTGCATCAGGTGCTTCTTGCTGTGCCTCAAGCGGTGGTTCCCCTTGAGCACGGCCACAGCCACGGCAGCGACCTCTACTCTACCCCTCGGAATTTCTGTTAACCAATCATTCACACAATCAATTCACAACAATTACCTCGAAACATTGCACATCAACAACTTACTAGCTAAAACATAAATGCAATGCTTGTAAAGAGAAAGTAATTGTGCAATATTCATAACAGCAGAGGGGTTACCTCCACCCATGCTTACTTTGCTCGTGGTTACATCCACCACTCGCCAACACCGGGTACGACCACCCAGGAACAACACAAGGTCTGGGTTACATCCACCCGATCAGTTTTCAACCTACCCACAAAGGTTTTTGAAATAGAACTAACACCTAGTAAGTTCTCATGTCCGCCATTGACCGTAGGCATGGCTATTTAAACAGTTTTTACACTCTGTAGAGGTTTGTACACTGTACCCATAAGAGATAATCAACCTGTAGCCCCACACGATTCCTTGGTCAAGTGGTCGAGAGATCATCACGGTAACTTTTCAAATTATCTTGCCTCTTCCATCATCTCACCCATATGGGGTTGCGCCCATAAGTTGTGCGGGATATTTACCACAACGACTAGTGTAGCTGGCCTCCACTCGCCACAACGACTAGCGCAGCTGGCGAACTTCACCTTACCACGGTGTCCCATTCAAGCTGGAACACATACGCCGCTTGCACTACCCCCAATCCTCTGCAGCGAGATGACTGTCAAGGTTCGACAACTTTATTAAGCCAAGTTGCACTTTGCAGACTTGTAGTTGCACATGTTTTATGATAGGTGGTCGTCACCGGATTAAGTCTTTAATACCATCTGGGTGGTTCTTTCCACATGCCCACCATTTTCGTGCTACATCCGCACCCACCAACATACCATCCGCCCAAATGTGGTATAGCAGTTTGGGGATTTTGAGGAGGAAAACCAATTTATCTCAAATGCAGCAGTCATGTACCTCCCACGATTGCCCCAAATCATTTCGCGTTTTAAGAGATGATGGTTGGGATATGTAGTGCCCTGGTACTTGAGCAAGACTAGCATGCTGCTTAAGTACAACCTAAAGTTAGTAATTACCACATAGCTACTAGGGGGATATGGAATAATGGATTCAAATGTCAAAGAATTGAATTATACTTAATTAACCAACAAGTGGGCATTTAACTACCTTAAGAGTTAACATACATTTGCTTAAAGAATTAAGGCTTGCAGTTTTGGTAATTTAAAGAAATATAATTTGCATAAAAAGTAGGCTCAGAATGATCAAAATATTGACTCACCTAGGTTAAAGGCAAGATAGTCTTGGTAGCCTTGAGCTTGATCAAACTGGAGGTCTCCCGCTTCTTCGAACTCTACTCAGACGAACGTATCAGAAAAGAAACAAACCAGCAAGGGGAACAAATAAATACTAAAGAAATAAAAACGAACTCCAAATTAAATAAGACTAGAGCTAAAAGCAAGATCATGGATTTAAACAAATTTAGAAACAAAGAACACCAAATTCGGAGTTAAAACGGAGGAGAACGGAGTCCTTCAAGTTTCATTTTCGAGTACTGATCATCGACTCCACGAGGTCAGAAAGGATTCGACTACTCAACGTAGTAGAAAGAAGGAAGGATTCGACTATTCAATGTGGTCGAAAGAAGGAAAGATTCAACTATTCAGCGTGGTCGAAAGAAAGAAGGATTCGACTACTCAACATGGTCGAAAGAAGGAAAGATTCCGACTACTAGCGTGGTTGAAAGAAGAAAGGGTTCGACTACTCAGCGTGGTTGAAAGAAGGAAGGATTCAACTACTCAACGTGGTCGAAAGAAGGAAAGATTCAACTACTCAGCGTGGTCGAAAGGAAGGATTCGACTACTCAACGTGGTCGAAAGAAGGAAAGATTCTGACTACTCAGCTTGGTCGAAAGAAGGAAGGATTCGACTACTCAGCGTGGTCGAAGGATGGAAAGATTCCGACTACTCAGCGTGGTCGAAACAAGGAAGGATTCGACTACTCAATGTGGTCGAAAGAAAGATCTCGGATTTAAACAAATTTAGAAACAAAGAAGACCGAATTCAGAGTTAAAACGGAGGAGAATGGAGTCCTCGAAGTTTCATTTTCGAGTACTGATCATCGACTCCACGAGGTCGGAAAGGATTTGACTGCTCAACATGGTCGAAAGAAGGAAGGATTTGACTACTCAACGTGGTTGAAAGAATGAAAGATTCGACTACTCAACGTGGTTGAAAGAAGGAAGGATTCGACTACTCAACGTGGTCGAAAGAAGGAAAGATTCCGACAACTCAGCGTGGTCGAAAGAAGGAAGGGTTGGACTACTCAATGTGGTCGAAAGAAGGAAGGATTCGACTACTCAACGTGGTCGAAAGAAGGAAAGCTTCAACTACTCAGTATGGTCGAAAGAAGAAAGGATTCCGACTACTCAATGTGGTCGAAAGAAGGAAAGATTCGACTACTCAGCGTGGTCAAAAAATGGAAAACAGGGCATGGGAACGCAATAGAACTCAGGGCACGGGAAACTTACCAAGTCCGAGAGAGAGGTCGGCGAAGGTCGGCGGATGGCGAACGGTGGCGAGGAAGCTCGCAGCCGAGGGCAAAGGCGGGCGGTGGTGAAGGGGTCAGCTGGGACTGAAGGAGAAGACGAAATGCGGTGGCTCCTGTGAAACACAACTGAAATAGAGTGAGGGAATTGCTTCAAGGAGCTCTGGGATACCAAAATGACGCAGGTAGAAGAGGGGCTGCACTGGTGCGGCGAGGATCGGGAGGAGGTGAGCGGCGTCTTGAACTCGAAGTTCGGAGCTTCGAGCAAACCATAGCAACAAAAGTGACAAACGGAGAGTTAGGCGATGGAAGGAGATGAAGGGGGCTGCTCGGCCTCTTTTATAGCCTGGAGAAGACGAGAGCTGTTGAGGGGCTCAGAGGCGCACGGTCCCGAGGCAAGGTAGGGGGCAAGTGGGGCACGCGACAAGGCGCTTGCGAGCAGGTGAGCGCACAGGGGTGCAGCAGAGCGGTGGGACAAAGCGGGGCGCTCTGGTGACTAGACTAGGCGGGGAAGAGGAGCACCTAAGTCAAAGTGGGTGGGAGAAGCAGGTGGCAGTAGAGGGCGTTGGGTGAGGACAAGGCGCATGAGGGCGCGGCACAGCAGGCACGCGGTTGAAGGAAAGTTCCGACCACATTGACGGGATGAGCCTTCTACCTTGTTGGGAGGAGGAATTCGACCAACTGGTCGAAAGAAAAGAAAAGGGGCAGGGGGAGAGGGTCAGAGGAGGTCAGGCCTAACTGAGAGGATTAAAAAAGAAGCCGAGATGCAAGCTGAAATTTGAAACCCGAGATTTGAAATATGGCAGAAAATGGAGAACTTTGCAAAAACACTACAATTTGAAATAGGTTTTGAAAACCAAGAAGACAAACGGGAGCTAAACAAACAACATCCGAAAACAGGATGTTACAGCGGTGCACCTGCGGTGGAGGTAGGAGGCGTAGGGGATGCCATCTGGCAAAGGATGTGAACAGAACCTGGTGTT
This sequence comes from Phyllostachys edulis, assembly GCA_036346405.1. Lineage (NCBI taxonomy): Eukaryota > Viridiplantae > Streptophyta > Magnoliopsida > Poales > Poaceae > Phyllostachys > Phyllostachys edulis. Next base: position 22,590,057 of record CM070566.1, read on the forward strand.
GGTGGTCTGTTGAAAACTTGAAGGTCCTGAATATCTGAAAGTTTCAATGCGAGTAACCATACATAAAAACAATAGAGAACAATCATTAAAGACAACAATTGCTTGCAAATAGATAAGTAACATATGTGACTTGTGTCAAAAATCACATAAACAATTGAAAGCTCCAAAGAGCCAATAATCATGAAAAATGTGTGTGATGATCAAAATATGGCCAAAGTTGATGAAATGACAGGAGATAGATATAAAAACAGAGTACCTAGTATTATATTTATCTTAGTATCTTCATAAATTAGAACTTATATTTTTGCCATAAATCTTCAATGATTAGGCCTTAAATATGATTTGCTGCTGGATAGAGAACCCAAATTCAGATGCATTCAAGAAACATCTTCCAAGGATTTATGATTACTTGTGGCTTTCTGAAGATGGCATGAAGGCACAGGTATTGTCTCCATTTGTTGTGCATGTGCTATATTTTAACAGGAACGTTGTGGAAACAGACTTGAGTGTTTCAAAAAGGAGACCTCATTTTACTATAGAGTTTAGAATCTCAACTTAATTGGTAAAATTAATGATAAACTTTCCATTGGTTTTCTTTGACATGTAGGAAGTACAAGGACAAACTTTGTCTACAAGTCAAATTCTAAAAAACGGACATAGCATATGTTACTATATGTGTTACTGTTGGAAGATTACACAAACAATATCTCTGTCGGATATTAATTAGGGTTGAAATCAGTAACTTACGGTTGCCATTAAAGTTTATATAATCACAACAAATGTGTGCTATAGTGTGAGAAATGACTTTTTTGTTCACATTTCCAGTTAGTCATACATGTTTTTGCAGTATATGTAAACGGCAAATCTCCTTTTGTTTACATTATTGTCTTCACTATGATGAACTAATGTATCAAGTATGTCTTAATTACAAAATAGTTCACAATAAGTTATATGCTTTTAAAGAAAAAAATAAATATTTTTATAAGGATGATATTTCAATGTTATTCTATTGAAAGTAGGTTTATGATGGGTGCCAGTGCTGGGAGACAGCATTTATAGTTCAAGCCTTCTGCTCCACAAACCTAATTGATGAGTTTGGTACAACTCTCAAGAAAGCTTATGGCTTTCTAAAAAATTCACAGGTTTGTTGTTCTTGATCCTTTGCTATTCAAATAACTTCTGCTTTCAAACAAAAAACTGAAATTCACGTTCTTACTTAAAGGTTCTTAAAGATCTTCCTTGTCACAAAAGTTATTATCGCCATAGATCTAAAGGTTCGTGGACTCTTTCTACAGCAGACAATGGTTGGTCAGTTCCTGATTGTACTGGAGAAACACTTCAGGTCAATACAAATTTGTTACAATCATTTTTCTTCTAATTCCATATAAATTATGATAATTCTTCCTGATTTTTACACAGCAGTTTTTGTTTTCGTCCTAGACTTTTTCCTCTGGCAGGACCAAAGTTTTCTTTGAGCTCTTTTGATCTCTCATGTTTCAGTTTTGATCCCCATTTTTAGGGACTTCGGATTAAAAATAAATCTCAACAAATATTTTTATTCCAGCTAGTAAGGCGCCAATTGAAAAATGATAATACCATTGCCTTAAAAGTAGTCTTTAATAATTATTTCAACGGTTCTTTTGACCTTTCATATTTTATCTTTTTAGGCACTATTGTTGTTGTCAAAGATTTCTCCTAACCAAGTTGAGGCTCCAATAAAAGAGGAAAGATTGTATGACGCTATTGATTGCCTCCTTTCTTTTGCGGTATGACTCTAAATAAAATAATCTAAAATGACTTTATATATGCTTGCAGTTTTATTCATATTACATGAAGAGTGGAGGGGTTGTCAATAATTTTTATGGCATCAACTTCCGTTGAATAAATAAAGCTTAGGATAGCAATATATTACAATATTAATTAATTTATGTGTTTTTCTGTAATTTTAATGATCGTTAGTCAATAAAAATAATATTTTCTTCTATACATAGTATTGATTTTCTTACAAGCTAGTTACTTAAAGACAAATTTTACAAGCTCATAACTTGAAATGATAATAACACAACATTTAACTGTTCTATGTTAGTAAAAGAAATATTTTAAAGAATCTATATGTAATTTAATTTCTTCCAACATATTGTGGTTTCTTCAATTGTGATCAAATAACTCTTATCATCTGGTAGAGTATGTTTCTCAATAATCGTGCAAAAGTTTCCTATTTAGGAGAAAATTATCACCAAAAATAGAATGAATATGGTGGACGCACCAGTGCTAAGTATTGGATTTGATTTTAAGCAAATGTACATAAAAGAGAATCATAATTCATAACAATGTCCTATGATTTCAAATACTTCAATCCTTATTGAGCTAGAAAGATTCAGTTTGTAGCCCACAGAGACATAACAAGTTGATAGTACCAGAGCAGATCAAATTAGCAAACAAACATGTGTAATGTTAGAAAGTTTCGTATCATACGCATTGTAATTACGGTGTCCAATTATCTAATAAAATATCTGTGAAGAATTTGTGTAAGTTATTGTAATAGCTGCAGCGAGTCATTATTTAACTTAAGTGCAACCTAATCATCTGATTGACAACTGCGCTTCCTCTTCCTCAAAGAACAAAGATGGTTCCTTCTCTTCATATGAATGTACAAGAACAGCTTCATGGATAGAGGTGAGTATCTCGAGGGTATGTTGTTAAGTAGTTGCCTAAAGTAATTATTTGATATCAACTTTACAAACTATTTCATGAGTTAAAAATGAAGATTATTTGGGGTACACAAATAGGAGATGTAAGAAATTATATTTCACTAAGATTGAGCAATTCGTAACATCTCTGGATAGTACCAATGGCCCACAAGTGCATGGATAACAAACCACTAACAATGCACAAGATCTGGTTTGGCCCTCCTTTCTTCTTGAAATTTTCAAGGACATGGATTGCATCGTCAAATGATCTATGTATGAAACTAGGGACATGTAGCATGTAGCTACCGCAGAGGTCCACAGTACATGAGCATTCGGGTTCATCTGGGTCGTCCGATTGACAACGAACGGTCCAGATCAATAGCGTGCAGCAGTGTAATACAGTAATGAACAGTAAAATCGCTACAGCACTTCACACACAGTAAAAGCAGCACTGTTTCTACGGGTGTACAGTATACTACAGAGTACTATAGCACATAGCTACATTGATTCTCTGCAGTACCGTAGAACCCGGATCTATGAAACTAGGCTTTGGCACAGTGCATGGATAACAAACCACTATCAATGCGGGTATACAGGTGAAACTGTGAAACATGTGAGCCACACCCTGTTATGAAAAAGTGTACAGACCCCATTTTATAGGTGCATGCATACATAACATAAATGCCTTTCCCAAGGTTATGATTATGTAGGACAATTTGTGATGGTCATTTCGCCTGATTAGATTAAGCCAAATATAAGTGGTTTCTCTATATAGTTACTGTGTAATCTTCATGCAGCCAAGAATAATCTGTGTGTTCGATGTAGTTTTCAATTTCAATTTAGAATCATAGAACCCAAGTGCCTAAGAGATCACTGAAAACATGAATTCAGCAACTAATAGAGATGTTCATTTCCTCATGATATGAATGCTGTAAATCTCTTAAAGCAAACTGATCGAAGACTTACACTCGAATTTACTAAACCTCATAATGTATACATGCTTGTATTTCTTAAATTAACAATTATAATATTTAGTTGTTATATTGTTTGACGGCTCCTATTATATTGGAGAAAATTAGTAATCCAGTTGGATCTAAGGTGGTCTCAAAGTTAAAACACAAAGAACATAAACTCCAGTAAATGGTCAAACGAATGTCTTACTATTAATATCTTTATTATCTTACATACCCTGATGGATCCTTGGTTTGCATATGTACTTGAGTAATTTTGTTAGAATATTTCCCTAGCAGTCCTTTCATTTCAACATCTTGTGGCTATATGTACTAACTTGGATATATTTTGTAAACTAGGTTCTCAATCCTTCTGAGAGTTTTCGGAACATTGTCGTTGATTATCCGTAAGGGATTCAAATATCTGTTTTATTTTAGATATTATCAGTAATTTCCTTTAAATTTACTGAGAAATCAAACTGAAAATATCAAACCAATATACAGACATGTAGAGTGCACATCATCGGCAATTCAAGCTCTGATATTGTTCAGAGAGTTATATCCAGGGTACCGATGTGAAGAGATAGAAAACTGCATAAAGAATGCTGCTATATTCATTGAAAACCAACAACGGAAGAATGGCTCATGGTACGGAAAAATGTATCGTCAAGTTTATGGAGATTATAAATATATAATTTAAATTCTATAGATAATAAGTATTAAACAAATTTATTTGATAGGTACGGAACATGGGGTGTATGCTTCACTTATGGTGCTTTTTTCGCCATAAGGGGATTAGTTGCTGTTGGAAGAACCTATGGTAACAGCCTATCCGTGAGAAACGGATGCAGATTCCTATTATCAAAGCAACTTAGTGCAGGTGGATGGGGTGAGAGTTATCTTTCTAGTGAGAATGAGGTAAAAATATATCAATTTTTGTTTAATCATCTACATACATGTTTATTTTTAGACTTCGGCCATTCTTAATTTTTCTGTAATCACGGCCTGGTTGTTTATTAATAGAATTGGTGTACATGCAAAATATAAGATGCTAAAACTACATGTCATTTTGTCCAGAGATCTATTTGTGGTTAGCTCAGACAGTAGAATGTATACATTGTTGACTAGCTATCAGGAACTTGCATATTTGCTAATTGCTCTATATCTCGATCTACACGTCAAAAAACTACCACCTGTTGCTCCATCAATCTGTAACTACCACCTGCCTATGGAGCGACAGCCAGAACCTTTTATGGGCTCAGGACAAAGGCAAGCGAGACATATCAATAGTTGAAGGAAGCGCCAATCCAGTAGGATTTTTCTCTCATCGAAGTGACCCACGCACAGAAAAGATTCAAACTTTTATTATATCCCAGTTTCTTGTGTTCTTTTATTACATACCCTGACGCTTTGGAAAAATCTTCAAAATTCCAAATTTCACCTGATTTTTCAAAAGTATACCAAATTAATAATTTCCAACCGATATTCGAGTCATTAGCTACCAACATTGAATGTGCTAGCTGACCATCTTAGATTATAATGGTAAAAAGGATGGTACATTTTGCTCCTGGTGTTGTTGACCCAACCCAGATACCTTATTCTTTCAAACAGTATTTCACTGGTTAGAAACTGAACCTCAAACAATCCTTACAGAATGCGGTTGATGCGGGTGTAGCATTTGTCAAGAATGCACAACTTTTGTTCAAGAATGAGCCCCTTTTGTGCGATCAAGGATGCTCTGTTTTTTACTATAGTTAACTTCTTGTAAACAAAGAACTTGTAGGTTGTATAATAATGAGCACTTATGTGCCAAAACCAGACTTTTTGGCCGTATATCTTCTTAGCTTTATTTCACAAAGTTCTCTGAAATTCTATATTTAGCTTGTTTTCAACTATGAAATTGAACAGGGCTATATCGACAGTGAGAGTCCTCATGCAGTAAACACCGCTTGGGCAATGTTAGCCTTAATTTATTCTGGGCAGGTTTGATTTGTCGACCATTGTTCCTTTGAATTGGCATACTAATGTCTGTGAATCTGTTCTCATATTTATGTGCTTTATTTCTTGATTGTTCATGTTATGAGCAGACTGAACGAGATCCAAAACCACTATATCGTGCTGCAAAACAATTGATCAACATGCAACTGGAGACAGGCGAGTTTCCCCAACAAGTAAGATATGGAATGGGTTAAGTTGATGAAAGTGCTCTTACAAAGACAAGTCCACTCTTCTAGTTAGCAGAAATTTGATCACTGAATTACAAAAATGTAGTGTATTAGTGTTCCAACTACTAGAATTTTTTTTTAAAATTTTTTTGGGGAAGGTGTACAGTTGGTTATCATAGTCTCCTGAGGGCTGGCTCAGCAAACAAAAGGTCATGGGATTAAATCCTAGAATATCCATTAATATACCTACCTCACATGTACTCTCTCAAGTCACCAAAAATGTCGTTTTGACATTGACACAATCTCCAAAATATGACTTTAACAACTAATTTCTATTGTAATATATTTATAAAATATAATAAAATTATGCTTTTATAAAAGTTTTTTTAAAGATAAATCTAAACCTATCATTTTCATATGTTCATACATCTAAGCAGCAATACGCAAGTTCGAACTGTAGGTCTTGCAAAGTCATGCACTACTGATCCTGTTGTCCATATTGACATGCACTTAAGAATTAACTTATGTTTTTTTTGCTAGTTATCTCTCTCACTTCCACTAATGTCATGCTTTTATTTGAATTTTAATTTTAGGAACATGTTGGAAGCTTCAATTCGTCCCTTTACTTCAATTACCCAAACTACCGTAACCTATTCCCCATTTGGGCATTGGGAGAGTTCCGCCGCCGACTTCTTGAAAGCAGGGCCTGAAGTGGGCACATATTTATGTGATAAAGGCATGTGCACAAATAATTTCAGTGAGGAACTTCTTCAATTTCAGAACCACCACTCTGGAATTTTCCCAAAAACAATTATCAAACCGCGGTCAGGCCAAGAATAGTAATTCATAAGCAAAAATTAAATGATAACTTAATTACAAAAACCTAAACAAGAAATTCAAATATGAATTTGAATTTATAATGCAAAAATGTTAAGGAGAAAGAATTAAGATCCCCAACTTCTACTCGGCCAAAACCCAACCCAACCCAACCCATCCCTTCTTTCGTCCTTTTCTTTTCTCTTCCTTTTTCCCCTCTTCTTTTTCCCTGTTTGGTCGGCCTGCCACCTTTCCTCCCCTCTTGGCCCGGCCGCAGTCCAATTGCTGCCCCACTCTCATCGCTGGCCCAAGGCGCGCTCCACCAACTCCTTCCCTCTCCCTCGCTCTCACGCCGACACGCCACCTCGGCTCCCTGACGCCATGCCGCAACTGGCGCCTCCTCGCCGCTATGCTCTACGTCAGCCTTGCCGCCACAGCGCTACAACGAGTTGGCTTCTAGCTCTTGTCACTCGCACCACACGTGGGTTGCGTCCACGCTACTGCTCCCCTCCCATGTTGGGGCTGCTCCGCCTACCACCGTCGCGTCCATGCCGCTGATCCCCTCCCATGTTGGCACTGCTCCGCCTACCATCGTTGCATCGCACGCCGCGCACAAACCAGCTGCTGTGACCCCCTCTTGCTCCCTCGTCTATTTAAGCTACACCCCAATTTTATTCTCCTCGCTTCGTTCTTATCTTTTGCACATCAGAAGCACAAAAAAGTCGGCGAGACCGTGAGCTCTTCTTTGGCCACCGATTCCATTCGTCAAGCCCGTTCTGCCGTCTGGGTGAGTCCCCGTCGCCCCGGATCATTGCATCGGGCCCACAACACCTTCCCCACCCCATGCCCACATCCATTTGTTTTCTTTTTCTAAGAACCGCTGGTGCCACTCCATCTTCCTCCTCTCCGTCAACCGAGCCAACCGCGCCGCCCTGCTTCTTCACGCCGCTCCAGGCTTGGCTCCTTGTCCTCTAGCATCACCTCATCCTCCTATGTCAGATGCTCACCTCCTTCTTCACTCCCTTCCACAGAGCCGCCCAGAACGATGACATCTTCCTCCTCGGCACTGACGAACCCGAGCAGTGCCACCCTTCCTCTCCACCTCCCAACTCCGCCATCCTGGTCACTTTAGTCAAGGTAACCACGTCACCTCGTGTTCTAGGATTAGCCTTTACTAGGGCATCGATTGATAAGGACTGTAGCACCGCACTACACCGCTGCACCGTTATGCCTTAATCCCTAGCGCTAGTCGCCGTGGACATCCCTGCACGGAGCACCTCACACCGTGCGGGCACGCATAGAACCCCCTTGGGGGCTAGATCATGAGGCGCGCACTCGCTGGCAGGCTGGGCCGCCAGCTAGCTGGCTCCGCAACGGGTCCAAACATCACCGCCGGCTCGCGTAGTCGCGCTGCCACTAAGGCCACCGTAACCCTCATCGTCAGCACCAGTGGATTCACCAAGGTCCCGGGGTTCCATTTTTTGCAACCCGGGATACTCTCGAAGCCCGGCTCACCGGCGTCGAGTGTGGCCAGAGCTCGCCCAGTACCTTCCTCTGTTTCGGTCGGAATTAGGGGAAGAAGACTGTAGCAATATCATTAGTCGAAATGACGTCATTAAGAAGGGTTTAATTAGGGGTTAAATAGTATGACATGTGGACCTAGATCAATTAGTAAAGCGTAATTAAAACTGGAAATTAGTTATGAGTCTATGACATGTAGCTCCTACCCCTTTTCAGGAACATTGTGGACACAGTCTATAGGCTGGGCCTCAGACCATACACTATTCCCATGAACCGAGTGTGTACAGGTCAAGCTCCACATGTCACACGATTGTAGTATTTCTTAATTAGGAAAAAAATCAAGAAAAGAAATTAAAATATTAGGGCTCCCACCTGTAAGTCACAGTAGAATTTCCTAACTAAATATAAAAATAAAATAAAATAAAATCCGGTGGACCTCAACTATCTGCGAGAGAATCCTTTCTCCTTTATTAATTTCAAGAATTATTTCAGATTTAAAACTTTGGAGAGCTCGTTCTCTCTCGCTTTTAATATAAATTCAACGATTCTTGTTTCTAAATTCATCTAAATTCAAATCCTACCCAACCAAACCTAAAACATAAAGTTTGGAGTTAATTTATAATTTTGAATGCAATTTGAATTCATTTGTGTTTATTCAAACTTGGTCGTTTTTCATGTATAGAGATACTGAAGCTCCGGAAGAGCAACATATCATTTTGCATCTACTTTTGAAATGCAATTATATTGTTTTAAATTAAGAAATTGCATTGCTATGATTTATTAACTGTCGAGGCCCAAAAATGCAATTATGGACCCTCTGTATATAATGCACTAATCTAGGATCAAGCAATATTTGCAACAGCAGAGGCTACCTCCACCTTTATGCTTATTTGATTGGAGCTACCTCCATTTATTAACACCACTGAGTTTGAAAACTCAGGAAAATCCAATCTCAATTAGGGAGGCAACATTGTTAGACTCTAAATTAAAACTGGCATGGTTTACAACTTGGTTTCGGCATGAATGGGTATTCATGCATTTTAGATTATCAAAGTGGGCTGCCACTTTGGTATTGTTTAAGCTATATATCTATCACTATTATATCTACTTCTTATACTAAAATTTTGTTTACCAAATGTCAAATTTCAAACTAGTATGTGTAGCTTGAGAATTGGTGTGTTTTATGCAAAACTAAGCCATTAATACCTCTCTTTTGGACAGCCACTAGCATATATAATTTTTACATTGTGTAAGACTTGCGAGTACGTTTTGTACTTAACCCGGTTATCTACTTGTTCAGGTGAGAAAGATTATACACTCGATCAGTTCGTTAGCACCGATTTCGGCGACGCTAACGAATGATGTTTTTCTAACCGCCAGTCGGTTGCCTTTGGGTTTTGGGCACACCTTGCTGGACTTTTGATTTATTTACTTTGCTTCCGCTGCTACTTATTGTTAATCTTTGAATTTGGCCGGTCGGCCACTTTTGTAATAGTTGTAGACTTAAGTACTATATTGTATGTCACTTGAGATATCATTGTATGACTTTTGTATGACTATGATTGACGTTGATAAGGATATGTGTGTGTTGATCACTGATCTTGGGAACCAACACGGTACACATATCCACTATTTTGAAATCCTCTTTAATTCCTCTAAGTGTGCATTCGGCTATTGGAGAACCGGTCACTATGTAGCACTCGCAGGGGAGCGCTATGCATGGTCACTGTGGCTCTAGCTCAGCCGGGTTCTCTCACTTAAATGGAGTTAAATTGGATTTCAATCCTCTGAGGCCCAGAGTTATTTTCATAAGACCGGGAAGATCTCGGTCTTATGAAAATAACCCAGGGGTCCTCACATCCTTGAGACGACCGATCGTTTCTTCCACCATCATTGTCTTCAAGTCCCCAAATTGCTCAATCGTTGAGACAATCTGTGGGTACTTGCTAGGGACGACGCAGAGAAGCTTCTTCACGACGTAGCTTTCCTCTATCTTGTCACCAAGATCGTGAATCTGGTTGACGAGAATCATCGATCTCACGGCGAAGTCGTCCACCGACTTCGTTTCCTTCATGTGCAAACCCTCGAACTCACTATGGAGGGTCTGCACACGTGCCTCCTTGATGCGGTCGATGTCAACGTAAATCGTCTTGAGCGTGTTCCACGCAGCTTTTGCTGTCTCCTTTTCGGCGAGTAGGAGGAGAGTCTCCTCTGGGACTCCTTGGAAGATGGCCGCAAGTGCCATCTGATCTTGGCGCTCATCAACGTCATCAGCCACCACAGCTTCCCAAACACCTTGGGCCTTTATGAACACCTTCATCTTGATTTCCCACGCGTCATAGTTGCTCTTGCTCAGCATAGGGTATTGAAGAGAGACGCTGCTTTCTCTTCCCGGTTCCCTCGACGAACCACCGCCGGTAACGATGGTGCGCCTCGACGTCGCCTCGTCACCGCTGACACCACTTCCCGAAGAGTGTGGCATGATCTTGGGCATGCACAAATCAAGAACTTAGGCTCTAATACGAAATGTCGGCCAGAGTTTCACTCGTGCTCATAATTTTCACGATGGACACACACACATGCTTTCACGGTGGAACATGATGAACACAGGAACAAGAACGCAGAGAGAAACTTGGTGACGGGCAACTGCTTGCGTCAAGTTTTCTATTTTCTCTCTGTTATACGGTTCTTCTGAAGACAACGATTACAAGAGGCTAAATAGCTAGTGCATGTAGGTGTTGATCCGCTTCTTGTGGCACGAATACACAAAGTGCGCCACTAGCTAATCAACATACACCATGATTATGACCCACTAATCCACTAACATAGGACTAATGCAAAACACTAATGCACCATGCACTCAATCTTGATTATTCCTAACAAACAAAACCATTCTCAAACAAATTATTCTACGGATTGCATGACATCATAAGGAACCATTATATTTTTTGTGACACAATTTATTAATTTAGATTGAGAATAGACACTAAAGCATAAACTTGCTCACTAACTAGAAAGTCGCTACCGCAACCCTTCTGCTTTAGGCAAGTAAAAGTTGTCAGATATTATTTAGACTCAGAGAAGAGCATAGCACCAAAAGTTGCAAATACCTACTGTAATTGTAGTCTATGCAGTGAGTCAAAAAGCCACTACTACACATTGAGGCCTGAGCATTGACATTCTAATATTGTTCAATTACCTTGCTTCATGAATCACCATTACATTTGATCACTTTGGATGGCCCAAGAAGGAACATGACAACCAAACGTACTGAGATGCAGGCATTATACTAGGGTTTTTAGTTCAAGGACAACAAGAACAAATAAATTAATCTGGCATTAACCAATCCCATGAACACATGAGAAGCAAGAATTTTGCACCTTGTGGATGAGTCCGTCATTGATGGTGGAGCAGTCGATCTTCTTGTAGAGCTCGAACAACACTGCCAACCCTTCTGCCTCTTTCCCTTGATGCGAGCTCCCTGGCCGGAATTCTTCTCTCCCTCTCTATCCCCAGACGGCAGGGATCTGCGAGAAAAAATGTGAGGTTGCAAACCGTAGAAATTAAAGAAGGAGGAGGAGAAAGAAGAGGAGGAGACTAATTGTCAGAACCATGAAATCCTGAGCCTGAAATGAAATCATTGAGGTTTCTGAAGAAACACTTCAAGGGTCTAGATTCAACGATGACACTTCGTAAGGATCCTACAGCCAATACATGTCCCGTTTACTCTTAATTGATTTCCCGTTTATGTTATTAGCATTGTTGCTTGTAACCCCATTAGTTTTATCGTGTTATTGGCACGGGCAGCGTACTCCATATAAGTGCCCGAGTATATCGTTTGAGATCAAGCAATGAAATATTATCTCATATCTACTTTACTTTTGTTAGAACCCTAGGAATAGAGTCAAATAGTTCTTCCTCTATCCCAAATTCTATCTCATCCAATTCTATTTCCTCCATCTTTCCCCAATTTGATCGTTCTGGGATTTATCCACACGAATTTGCTTCGGTATCTCTAATTTGTTCAGGCCTAATCTTCTCGGGTCCTGACACTAACTAGGGAGAGCACCGCCGCTGTTGCCATCACCTTCATCGTCACCGTTGCCGCTACACTGGAAGGAGGAGTCACTAGAGTCAGGGTAGAGAGAGCGAGGCGGCGCTGTCGCAAGGAGAAGGTCACGACTCGTGAGTGCACGCAATGAAAAAAAAACACGCCTCGCACGAGTCTTCTTACCCCCATGGATTGGGTTGGAACGGGTCGGGGTTTTCCCCTTCCTAGCCACATCCAAATGCACTTTTGGGCTGGCCCGGGAAAAGTTCCAAGCCGGGGATGTTCCCCGTGGATCGGGCTGAGATCCTGGCAGATCCAAACAAGGCCCCTAAGGATTTTTTTTGTGATCAAACATGAAACGCAACTCGTGGTGATTAGATGGTTTGCTCCTCACGCAGAGAGAGAGAGAGAGAGAGAGAGAGAGAGAGAGAGAGTAGATTACCTAGTTTTGAACAAAACACATTAGATCATATGTTGATTGGGCATTACAAGAGACGCGGCATTATATTTGAGGCTTGGGATATGAAGATGGCAATTCTGTCATTATCAGGTAGGAGGCGATTCAAGTAGGTTGTCAGCTCATAGTGGCCCAAATGGATGAGCGCAGCGTATGGACCAAATGGGGTAGACGGCCCAAACTTCCTCCTTTTGTTCTATTCTTTCCTTCTTTTGTGGATTTCTTTCGACGGCCTATCATTTTGTTGGTAATCGCCGTTATACCAATCAACCAATGCAAGCAAGGTTTTTTTTTTGAGACTAAGGGAGCTTTTTATTGAGCAAGGTTGTGGCTAGGAAAATGACACTAAAATATGAACATTTCCACGTGAACTAGGATTGTAATTTCCTAATCGTCTACAACATGTATTTGTTTCCTTGTCGTATGCTCCAAGGAATTGTAGACTATTTGGCAATTGTATTTGTGCTATATAAACAAGAAGCCATAGCCTTTCTTCGAGGAATTATCCGTTGTTAGACAAAACTTCTCTGGACCTTGGATGGTGATTGGTGATTTCAACATATACCGGTACACTTTTGAGAAGAACAACGACAACATAAATTGGGCAGGAATGGCTATCTTCAACTCTTGGATACAAGATCATGGATTGCTAGATATAGAAATACCTAACAAGAGATTCGCATGGACAAACAAGAGGAGAATTCCAACAATAGTCAAACTTGACAGAGTCCTAATTAATACGGAATGGAGCCAAGCATTCCTAGGCACCTCTGCAAAATCAGTAATAGCTGTTACTTCAGATCACACTCCAATTGTGGCCGATTTTACAACTAAAGCACCTATTTCAAGACTTTTCAGATTAGAAAACTATTGGCTACACATGCCGGAGTGTCAAAACTTAGTGTTATAAAGTTGGACGCGAGGGACACGAGACTTGGCTAATATATCCATTACCAACCTCAAACTATGAAGACTGCGTGCAAAGATTAGATCATGGTCCAGAAGGAAGGGTGGCCTAGCCAACCAACTTGACAATACCAAAATCACCTTGGAATACTTTGACAATATGGAAGAATGGAGAAATTTAACGACCATCGAATTCACCTTCAGGAAGAATATCCGACTACATCTTCAGGAATTAAGCTGGTTCTGGGCTCAAAAATGGAAACGTCGGGCGAAGATTAAATGGTGCAAACTAGGTGATGAAAACACACATTTCTTCCATGTTTCTTCAACCATCAACCACAGAAAGAATAGCATCAAGGTTCTGGTCAAAGATGGAATTGAACACTAAGACAGCGCTTCAAAATTAAAGATTGCTTCAGAATACTTCAGAGATTTATTTAGTACGACAACTCAAGGGTCCTCAATATTTGACCTTACAAGTCTTTACCAACAGGATCAAGATCTACAGTCTCTTTTGACTAGCTTCACTTGGGAAGAGATAGCAAATGCAATTACACACTCTCCGAACAACAAAAGTCCAGGGCCCAATGGATTTACCAACGAATTCTACAAAAAGTTCATGAATTTGTTAAAACTTGAGCTACTTCACATCTTTCAAGGCCTACATGCCACCAATCTGGATCTCTCAGGGGTGAACACTTCTTATATCACATTGATACCAAAGATTGAGACACCCGTGCAAATAAATGATTTCAGGCCTATCTCACTTCTGCATAGTATACCCAAACTCATAAGTAAAGTTTTGGCCAACAGGCTGCAACCGTGAATAGCAAATCTTATTGACCACATGCAATCCAGCTTCATCAAAAAAATATCAATCACAGAGAACTTCCTACTTTCTTCGGAACTTGTCCAGTGCGCATTGAGGAGGAAAAAAACCAATGATTGTGCTCAAATTGGACTTCCATAAAGCTTTTGACTCAATAAATTGGGGCTGCCTTATGATGCTTCTACAACACCGAGGCTTTGATAGTAAATGGATCAAATGGATGCATACTATCCTTTCATCAGGTAAAGCACAGATTCTGATAAACGGCATAGCGGGCGACCAAATTTATTACAAGCACAGAGTACGACAGGGGGATCCACTCTCTCCGTACTTATTCATACTAGTAGCAGATGTCCTGTAGAGAATTTTGCAAAAAGCTCACACAGATGGACTCATCGTACACCCCTTAGATGCACAACATGCTCCTCCAACATTGCAGTACGCAGATGACACCTGTCGGTGTTTTATAACCGAACTTACGTAAAGATTGTTTGATTCGGGGGGTCTCCTAGAATAGAATCATGCAGAGAGATTGACACGGAATTTTTATACTGAGTTCGGCCTTCTCCGGAGAGAATAACAACCCTACTCCTGTGTGTGTATGGTATTGAGTGTATCTTGAACAATCGGGGAAAACTAAGACTATTACAGATAGTGCTTGTATTCTCGATGGCTCGATCCCCTTCCCTTTCTCTAGTTGCCGCTTTTTATAGTACATGAAGGAGCGGCGGCACTCTGTAAGCGCGGCCATCACCTCCTCTATGCAGGCGCATGTTGGTAGTAATTACCGTGTATTAATTCCTCCACGCCGCTCAACACTATATACCGTAGATAATGGGGTATTACGTGCCATTATTCGTAGAATAACAACAGATGATGACTATTTGAATCCCTTAATCAATAAGACCCACTTGTCTGCGTGTTCATTTGATTATAAGGTGGTCGTGGTGACCTAGTCGTAGAGGAATCTACGACTATGAGGTAGTCGTAGTAAGACTTACGACTATGGGATAGTCGTAGCATAACTTACGACTATGGGGGTGGTCGAGAAGAACTTACGACCATCCATTTGGTTCTTCCTTCATAACATTAAGGGTACACTCGGGGTTCACATGATGTCATATTTACCTATAATAAAAATTATAGATAAAAGGTAAAATGAGGATTATTATATCCTCGCCATCTAGCCCCCACTTCAAGTGAAAGCAACTTACTTGGTAAAGGGTTCTAGATGGTCTTACGATCATGAGAGGATCGAGAAAATAATCGAAGGAAAAACTCTTCGATTGTATACTACTTTGACCGAAATGTGCTTGGTCAAGAAAATTGCTTACGACTATCAAGTGGTCGTAAAAGCATTTCTACGATCACAAGGTGGTCGAGTATAGTGATCGGAAGAAGGAACTTTCCGATTATCATTTCCTTTGGTTGAAAAGATCTAACCAAGGAAGTAATTTCGCTTGAGATGTAAACGCAAACCTGAATTTCTCGAACGGACACACTGGGAATCTCAAACGGCGCTTGGTTAGCTTTATCTGTTGAAGCGGTTCCCGAGACGGTGGTGACCCTTGAATGTCACGCCTCGGCTCAAGGTGCTGTGATTATATATACTCACCGGAGGGTAAAACCTAAGATCTTACTTTTCCCCAAATTGCTCTCGCCGTTCTTCAAGCTCTTGCCTTCTCCGCCGCCGAGTCGTTCTTGCCTTCTCCGTGCCACTCCAATTGTGCCCTCTTTTTCGACCCAAAATTTACTGTTTCCGAGAGAGATGGCCAGGAAAGTTTCTGAGTGGGAAGAGTCGGAGATGGATGCGGCGAAGATTCAAGCCCTAGTTGTCGCCGGGAAGATTCCAGAGAAGACTCTTGTGAAATGGCTTCCGCAATTGGGCAAAGATTACCGTCGAGGAGAATGGGCAAATTCCGCCTTCCGGCTTATTGTGAGTGTGGCCTTCAACGCTCGCCACCCCTTTCTCACCGTTGTGCTCGAGCATTTTGGGGTGGAGTTAGTGAACCTTGGTCCTAACTCCATCACCATCTTGGCGTTTTTATATATTTGTGCGAGGCGTGCACAGGAATTCCCATGACCTTGAGCTTTTCCAATATTTCTATGGAATGTCTCGGCAAGCGGGATTCTTTGAAGTTGTGGTCTAAAACTCCACGACGGAAGTCGAGGGAGTATATTCAGAGTTTCACCCGTCTTCGTGGCGGGATGGAGGAAGAGGTGGTTTTACCGAAAGTCACCTCGAAGATGACCTCTCTTCGTGGGAAAGGCTCTTCAAAAGAAATCTTCATGGGATTCGACTCAAAGATATCACCGGATTGCCCTTATGTTCAAGCTATCAAGGACTTGAAGAAGGAAGGGCTGACGGATGGCATGTGGTGAAAGATTTCATCACACGCCGAATTAGTCCTTTGAAGAAACGAGCATCCCCTATGTGGAGATACTCGGGGCTAACAGACCCAACCAGGGACTACAACGAGGGTAAGTGAATTTTCGACTTAGCTCTCAGTTTGGTCTTTCTGCAAAGTTGTTTAAAAGATGCCTTTATCTGTTTGAACAGATCTTTCACCAGCGGAGATTGACGTTAGAGTCAAACTCGTTTGTGAGAAGTCTCCGCCACTTAGTGTGGCGGTTCCTAAAATCCTTGCGGTCGTATCCGCAGAGGAAAGGATGGTTCGCCTAAAGGTAATCAGTAGTTGATTTTATCTTTAAGACTTTATAGTCGAGAAAGAACTTACGACTAGAGAAATGTTGTAGAAAAAACTTACAACTTAGTCGTGACCGTAGGAAATCTTACTGATCGAGGAAAGGTCGAGAAAAACTTACGACTTGATATTGGTCATAGAAAATCTTACGACCGCTTAGTAATTCTTCTCTTCTGTTTTGCTTTACGTAAAGTAGGCATGGAAAATCGTCGGGATGATGAAGAAGTCAGATGATAACCATCGGTGCAGGGTTGACAAAGGACAAAGGCTCGGCTCCTTCGTCCAAGAGACGTCGACTTTTAAGGGTGACGACAAAGGAGGGCGAGCTCGAGTTCTAGTCCTTCGACGGCATCCTCTGCAAAGCTTGTGGCGCATATAGCCGCAATCAAGCCGAGGCTAAAATAGTGAAGTGGAGGAGGTCAAGTAGTGAACCTCTAAAGCGCAAACCTCGCAAGGCCAAGGTACCCTTCTATTATGACAAAAATTCTTTCGCAGCTTACGCCACTCCCGGTTTTGTTAAGCACTTGGAAAAGAAGAACCGAAGGATTTTATGTCTTTTGTGAAGGATAATACCGCTCGAAAGAGAGCCTATGGTGATGGCAATCTTTGCTCTTGGAGTGGTCGAGACCGATCTCGGCCATCGAGAAAGTCGAGACCGAGAGATGGTCCTGTTCAAAATCCACGACGGACGTGGTCGTGGCTAAGCCCATTCTTCAACTCGAACTTCACCGAAGTGGTCGAGAGAAGAAGAAATCTTCCGCTGGGAAAGTGACTCCCAAATTCTGTTTAGGTCCAAGGTGCGAGAGGTATGTGAAATATACTAAAGTGTAAGAACAGAATTTACCTTTTTCCTTTTCACAACCTGAATTGCTTTCCTTTTCTTTGTTTTAGCCCGACTCCTTCAGTTCCGAGAATGCTTCCGTTGAGAAGCCTATTGCTATTCTCCCACCTTTGGAGAGACAACAAGGAAGTGGTCGAGGATCATCCTCGGCCAAGGTGGTAGAGGAAGTCGTGGCGCCTGAAGTGGTTACGACAACCAATGAGGTACCTGTTGTACCCAGTAAGGTAGCGGCTACAACCTCTGAAGTAGCAGCGGTGACCACAGAGATGGTCGTGGAGACTCCAGCAGCAGCTGCGACCACTGAGATGGTCGTGAAAGCTCCAACAACAGCTGCGACTACTGAGGCGGTCGCTACGACCACTGAGATGGTCGTGGATAGAACAGAGGCAGCTGAAGCCTCTGGTCAAGATGGTGGCGGTTCTGTCCACCGTGCCGGAAAGGAGATCGTTGCAGACGTTCCTCCCGGTACCCAAAGAGAAACTGAAGTTACAGAATCAGAAGAAGAAGAGTATTTCAACTTCGCTGACTTCTTTGGGCCTGCTTCCATCGTAGGGTCTTCGCTTTCAGATCTCGCGACCGAGTCCCCATCCCAACGATATTCCCAATAGAGGGATACCTTTGATAATGAACGCCTTGAGAAGGTTTGGTGGGACCAAGTCACGAGGGTAGACAAGTCAAGATCCCTGAGTGGGTTTACTCGATGTTTGCTCGATCAACTATGAATGTAAGTACTTAATCGTACTTATATATACAGTATAATCTTCTCTTGTTTCTCATCGTCTTTTCATCTTGCGAAAAGCCATAGAGCAAATCGTTGTTGTCGGTGAATATCATCGACAACTTCTAGAGTCTATGACAGAAAAGAGGAACTCGCAAGCGAGTAGAGAGGTGGTAAGTCATCGCTATTCATAGTCACCTTGGATTTGACTACTTATATAGTGCTTACGGATTTGTCATGGAAAAACTCACGACTAGGTAATGGTCGTAAAAGACTTATGACCAAAGGCTTTGTCGTAGAAGAACTTACGACTAGGTCAATGGTTGTAGAAGAACTTACAATCGATTGACCCATGCTCATGTCCACCGTTATCCTTTGCGGGTTAAGCAAAGGATGCTAAGACCTTAGCCGACTCGCCGATTATGAAAAAGAGGAGTCGAAAAAGTTTAGGAAGAGGTATTAGACCTCCTAAAAAGCTTAAAGAAGCTAACTCGCAACCATGAAGTCGCAGAAAAATTAAACAATGAAGTGCTTGAACTTAAGACCGCTTATATCTTTGATCTTTACCTAACTCTTGCTTCTTTTCGTAAAAGAAGACGAGACGAAAAAGCTCCGAATGAAGTTAGAGAGAAACTTCGATTATTCACGAGCTTACTCGTATGTCCAAAAATAAAGATCAAAACCTTGAGACGCCGAGAACTTCGAATATCAAGTAAGTAATTCTTTACCCGCATCCTTTACGAGTTATTTCCTTTTCTCACTTCCACTTCCTTTCTAGCAATGGACGTTAAATTGAGAGAACTTGAGATCAAATCGCGATAAAGCCGTGATTTATAACTGCACCGGCCCTTATTGCAAAGAAGAATGTAGAGGATATTGTATCATGGGAGAAAAAGTATCTTTGAGACCGTTGCTTCCCATAATGAAGAGGTCAAGAAGTTGGATTCTCAACTAGTGGGTAAGAAATTCTTTTACCCGTGATTATTTTTGTTTTCTTTTTCCTCTAGGAGTTTATTTTGTTTGACCAATCTTATTTCTTCAGAGCAAGTGGTGAAAACAAAAAGCTCATGAGGCTTCGACTTGTACCCAACAGAGATGGAAGCAATGAAGATTAAACTTCAAGGAAACATCACGCTCTGAACAATGTGCTTGGTGAGCTACATAGTGAGGGAAAGACTCCTCAAGATGATACAATAGCTGCTCACACAAGTACCATTGGGGATCAAGTCGATTTTGCAAGATCTGTGACCACTCAAGGCCAACCAAGTCAATCGATAAAGGAGGCGGTCGAAAGCGCAGAAGTTATGCATTAGCAAAACTTAAAGCTCATGACCCCAACCTTAATGTGCAACCACTCGGCCGACTTCAAGCGCTCAAGCGTAGGAAGACGTCGATGGAGGAGATGCAATCGGTTGGTTGGAAAGTTTCAGAGGAGATGCAATTGGGCTCTCCCTCTTGAGTAGTTTGTAATGAACTTGTGAAAAATGTCTTTTGTTGATGTAATCCATCTTGTTCCTGCAAATCATCTTGTCGAGTAGTTAGTAACTCAAAAGATAATTAACTAATTTAAAGACTAAGAAATGAAGTCAAATGTAATGACTTTATCCTAGCCCCGACTATTTGCTTAGTTTGTGAAAACTAAGTAAATAGTTTTGTCTCTACAAATCATCTTGTCGAGTAGTTAGTAACTCAAAAGATAATTAACGAAATAAAGACTAAGAATTGAAATCAAATTATCCTAGCCCCGACTATTTCTTTGAGTTTGTTTAGACAAACTAAGTAAATAGTCTGAGAAAGGGTTTCAAAAACAGAGAGGTTTGTTTAACTTGTAGTTTTGGGTCTCAATTGTCATGAATCGGTCGAAAGGGTGGTAACGAGTTGACACTAGGAAGTTCCTTCTAGTGGGCGGGACCACGTCTTGCAGAGAGAGAGGCTTCGACTAGGTAATGTTAACATCTCCGACTAGTTTAATCAAATCGAGAACGGCAACTTGAGTTAAGCAAGCGTCTAGAGGACTTTAAAATATTTACTCGTCCTTCTCCGTTGGACTCGATAAGTCATCCCCGGTAGCAAGAGTAGGAAGCCGAACAAAGCTAGAAGCTCCTTCCAATGGGCGGGACCACGTCAGAGAGAGGAGAGGCTTCGACTAGATGTGTCTCTTCCTCCCACCAGTTGAGATGAAACGAGTACACCCAAGACGGTTAAGCAAATCGAGAAAGTGCGCTCTTCTTAGAGTATTTTTCAAATTAATCAAGAAATAAACTAAGGTGAAAAGAGTTGGCCTTCAAAAATATTTCGACTAAATAAAACCCGAGTTCTTTGTGTTGGCCATAAAAGCGAGTAACGAGTCGACACTAGGAAACTCCTTCTAGTGGGCGGGACCACATGCAGAGAGAGAGGCTTCGACTAGGTGATGTTATCTTCCTTCCGACCGGTGTAAAAGAAAACGGGTGTTTAAAACATAGTCGAAAAATAATGAAAGCACTACTCAAAAGTAAGACAATAGAGATAGAAAAACCCGATTCTTTATTGTCCTAATGGTTGGTTACACATAGAACTTGCGTGGCGGGTCGATGTTCCAAGAATTGAGAGAACTCGCCGTCTTCCATTGCCAATCGTACCGACTCGACGAGTAACCCGACCATCGTGTAGGACCTTCCCACTTGGGAGAAAGTTTGTTCCGATTAGACTTGGATTGGCAAAGCCTCAATACCAAGTCACCTACAGCAAGGCTGCGAGGTTGAACCTTACGATCGTAGTATCTTCGCAGGGCTTGTTGGTAGATTGCCGAATGAATTAGGGCCTGGTTTCTCCTTTCTTCAAGTAGATTAATATCATCTGCTCGAATTTGTTCCTGGTTGGAGTCCGTGAATGTTTCGACTCATGTTGACCGTATCTTTAGTTCCGGAGGAAGCATAGCTTCAGCACCGAAGACTAAAAAGAAAGGTGTTTCTCCTGTAGCCCGACTGGTAGTTGTACGAACTGCCCATAATATAGAGGGTAATTCTTGTACCCAAGCCCCCGAGCGTTTGATGAGCTAGTCGAAGACTCGAGTTTTAATTCCTCTCATTATTTGGCCGTTTGCACGTTCGACTGCCCCATTACTCTGGGGATGGGCCACAGAAGCATAACATAACTTGGTACCCAACTTGTCGCAAAATTTCTGAAATTTTGCGCTCGAAAATTGCTTACCATTATCTGTAATTATTCGACTTGGTACTCCAAATCGAGTAATTACACATCTCATCATAAACCGTTTTGCTGCTTCTGTTGTTATCGATCCACGAGTTCGGCTTCAATCCATTTTGTGAGCGTATCAATAGCCACAAAAGGAACTCAAACCTCCGGAGCTTTAGGAAACGGTCCCGTGATATCAAGACCCCAAAGTTGCAAAAGGCCAAGATAGAGGTATTGTTTGTAATGCCCGAAATTTGGTTGGTGTATTTGCTCGCTATGAAACCGCATCGACACACTTTTAACCAACTCTTTAGCATCGTATAGGGTTGTTGGCGAAGAAAACCTTGTCGAAAAGCCTTGCCGACCAGCGTTACAGAGGAAGCATGATTTCCACAAATGCCACCATGTATGTCGTGAAGGAGTGTTAATCCTTCGCTCTGCGGAATGCATCGCATGAGCACCCCTTGAGTACCTCGTTTATAGAGAACTCCTTCGACCAAAGTATACATTTTGGCTTTTCGGGATAAGCGATCTGCCTCGAGATCGTCTTGGTCTGTAACCCTTCAAGATAATCATAGATGGGCGCCATCCATGTATCCTCGTATTCTAGAGAGGCTGTCTCAATAGGAGGTGTCTCGGCTCTTCGACCGAGAGAAGGCTTCGAGTTGTTCCAAGAAGACTCCTTTTGGTACTTCAGATCTGGAAGAAGCTATTCGAGCAAGTCGGTGCGAGGAAATTATCCTTCGAGGATGAATTGTGCCTCGAAACCTAAAAAATGCTTTTCTAGCTTACGTACTTCCGATAAGTACCGAGACATTGTCGGGTTAGAGCACTGGTACTCTTTACCGACTTGATTCACGACTAGTTGAGAGTCTCCTCTCACGAGTAGTCGGCGAATCGAGCGCTTTCATTGCTTTCGTATACCGCTAGCAAACCTTCAGATTCTCGCCACATTATTAGTGGCCCGAAAGTTTAATTGTATGGCATACTTTAAGGTCTCTTCGGTAGGAGATACCAGACCACCCCACCCGAGAGCCACTTAAAGTGGCGACCGTCAAAGTACATCGCCCATCGGTCGTGGGAATCGTCTTGGGGATCTGAACAGTTCAGATTTGTCCATTCGGCGACAAAGTCCGCCAAGATCTGGATTTAACGGCCGTTCGGGACACGAAATGGATGTCGAACTCCCAAGTTCGACCGACCATTTTGCCATGCGTCCATTGTTTCCCTAATACGGAGGATCGCTCCCAAGGGAAACTCGGGCAAGACAACTAGTTTGTGCGCTTGAAAATAATGCCGCATTTCCTCGAAGACATGAGGAGGGCATCTGAAGCTTTTGGACCTAAGGGTAACGCTCCTTAGGTCCGTAAAACTTCACTTACGTAGTAAACCGGTCGTTGTACATTTTCACGTTCTACAACCAAGATTCTTGTTGTTGCTGTGGTGGCGTGGCGCCTAGGTAAACCAAGAGTTTCTTACGCCTCGGAGAGACCGAATAGGAGCACTCGTAAGGTACCTCTTGACATCCTCAAAGGCGGCGTTTGCCTCATTCGACCACTCAAAACTTTCGTGTCTCCTTAGAAGTTTAAAGAAAGGTAGTCCCTTTTTCCCGATCGTGCGATGAAACGACTTAGAGCCGCCATGCACCCAAAGTGAGTTTGGACTTCTTTCCGTGTAGTTGAGGGCGATTTGTAAAATGGCTTTTATCTTTTAGGATTCGCTTCAATTCCTCGTATAGATACTAGGAATCCAAGCAATTTCAAGAGATTCCAAACACACACTTCTCGTGATTAAGTTTTAAGCGATGTTTTACGAGATTGTCGAATGTTTCTTGTAGGTCGGTAATATGATTAAGTTTCTTGATGCTTTTGACAACTAAGTCATCAACATAGGCTTCTAGATTTCGGCCTAATTGAGATGAAAAAGTTGCTGCATCAAGCGTTGAAAAGAAGCGCGGCATTTTTAGACCAAATGGCATTTTGACATAGCAAAATATACCAAATGGTGTAATAAATGCGGTCTTTTCTTCATCGCCTAGACACATATTAACTGGTGATATCCGAATATGCATCTAAAAACTTAACATTTCACAACCTGCAGAGAGTCAACCAACCGATCGACACGAGGTAAAGGAAAATCGTCTTTTGGACAAGCTTTATTAAGATCGAGAAAGTCTCGCATATCGCCATTTGCCGCTTGACTTTCTAACCATTACAGGTTAGCCAACCATTACGGATGGTTGACCTCTCTATAAAGCCCGCTTTAAGTAGCTTATCCAATTCGATTTAATAGCATCTCGCCGATCGGGGCAAATCTCCGCAATTTTTGTTTTACTGGTACTTTGTCGTGCCGTAAGGCTAGCTCGTGCTCGATCACCTCCCCAGGGACTCGGGCATGTCGGATGCTTGCCACGCTAATACATCTGCGTTAGCTCGGAGGAAGGTGATGAGGCGTCTTCCTATTTGGGGTCGGAAGTATCCCCGATGCGAACAATCTTCAAGGGCTCCCTGCCCGGAGGAACCTCTTTGACTTTGTCGTTCGGCTTTGGTGCAGCTTTGAAGCTTCACTTGCTAGTCGAAGGTCGACTTTCTTCTCGAGTTGGTATTTGTCCTACCATCTCAAGGGATCGACGATCGCAGTATCGCCATCTTCTTGTCACAATGGATTGTAATTACTCCTTTGGGACTGGCATCTTAATACATTGATATCCATAATGAGTAGCCATTAGGAATTTTGCCAAAGTTGGTCGTCCGAGTATGGCGTTATATGTCAGATCGAAATCGACCACATCAAAGGAGATTTTCTCGTCTGAAATTACTTGGTGAACCAAATGTTAAAGGAAGAGAAACTTGACCAATTGGTTTGGCGAAGATCCCAGACAATCCATGGAAAGAGTATCATACCGGTCTTACTTTGGTCCCGGTACTTGCATGTCATCCAGGGCACTCAGTAAATAAAATATTTAACGAGCTTCCACCATCAACCAAAACTCGATTGACCCGACAATTGTTGATGGTGGGTTCGACCACGATTAGGTATCGACTGTCGAGTCGAAGGATCGGCGATCACTCTTCTCGAAAGAAATGGTGACTTCCACCACTTCGTAATTTATTGACGAGAGGAGGATCTATGGAGTTTACCTCGCGTCAGCAGACCTTTGAGTTGCCGCTTTGATTCATATGCCGATGATCCCGTAGATGTGTTCAATGGTGTGTTGCGGATCCCGAACAGCATCTCTTCTTCTATCATCGAAGATTTATGACCACTTGTTTGACCTACCCGCCGAGGGTGGGAAGTGGTCCTTCTTGTTGTAGTAGTCTTCAAGCTTTCGTTGGAAGACCGGCGATTCTATGAAGGTCATGCCCTTCCTTTTTATGGAAAGGACACCACCTAGGCTTATCATTTTTCCGATCGTATGCTTACCTTTGCCTCTGTCGGAGTGTGGCTTGATGTGCGTGGCTCTTTATCATTCATGACCAATACCTCCTTGGAACCGCTGGGTTTTGACCCTTCATCTTATTCTTGGACTTTTTTGCTTTCTTATCCTTCTTCTTACCAACTTCGCCTGGCTCTCGAGATGGATTGTCTTCACGATCGATTGTGTTGTTCCACTCGACCGCCTCAGAGGCAGTAGCATATCGATCGGCCATTTCGAAGAGTTCGGCGACAGAAGTAGGAGGATTTAAAGCAATATCCTCTATTATCCTTCTACTACGGACTCCCTGCTTGAAAGCCCTGATGACAGATGAATCAGAAACTTCCTAATTGAGTTACTGAACTGGATCAAGCGCTTGATGAACCGGGCGCAATGTCTCGTTGTCGCTCTGTCTCATCCGTGCAAGTCGTCCTCCTTTCGTATGCGATTGTATGTGCCTTGGAAATTTACCAGTAGAAGATCGCAGAGATGTTACCAAGAATAGATCGACTCGAGTGGTTGGTTTAGTAACCACGATCGAGCAGATCCTTCGAGCACAGTTGGAAGGTAATTTGCCATCACATGCTCTCCTCCTCCTGCCGCTCGAGCAATTTGTTAGTAAATTTGAAGGAATTCGATGGGATTTTGGGAACCATCAAACTTCTCCATGTTCACCGGTCGAAAACGAGGTGGCCAAATAATGTCGGAGATCGGTGAGAATGCCCGACATCCAAGAATGACTTCTTGACGCCTCCTTTGCGTAAAAGAAGGGTTGATATCATCGGTGGTCGTACTCGACGATACCCGAGAATGAGTTGACCCGACACATAATAGGTCTCGGTCCCACGAGGGAATACTCCTCGTAGTTTATCTCGTTGCTGCAGATTTCCATGTCGGAGTGGTGAACGATCACCTTCCGAGGAGCTTGTTGATCATCACCATTTGGAAGACATTTCTTGAGTAGGAGATCAACACGACTTCTCATTGCGCCGATTTCTACGCGGTGATATGTTGGATTGACTGGTAGCCGAAGAAGTCGTATGGGTACGACTACTTGAATGATGTCGACGAGGAGCTTCCAGCTTTTTCATTGTACTCCGAAGCCTTTGTGCGATCTCTTCAACGAAGAGGTCGTAGCCTGGCGTTCGGGCTAGCTCTTGAGTTGGATTCTCGAGCAAATCATTGATGTGCTGGAGCTCTCGAGCTTCCTCTGATTGATATTGAATACGCCCAAGCAAATTCTTCTGAGCTTCAATCTTCTTCCTTCGAATTGCCTCAAGATTTTCCATGTTAGACTCTTGAGATTGCCTCAATGAAGCGCGAGAATGTCGAGGATTTCCCTGGCGTTCATGAAGGCGTTGGTCGTGTCCGCCAGTGGTGGTGTCCTGGCCATTGCCACGAGGGGGCGCAGTGTGTGACCTTCGGGAAGGGTCTCCATCTCGGTCTCTAGAAGAGTGATCTTGATCTGAGGGAAGGACGAAGACCTCCCGTTGATGATTCTCACTTGCGCTCGAGGCCTCTCCGCTTGAGGAGTTGTCGAGACACCATCTGGCGACTTGGAGTAATCCCCTCCAAGTAGGGGAAGTCCGGGTTATAACCGTCTCCGTCGGCAGGTGTGACCTGCGGAGAGATGGTCGAATTTGCAGGAAAAGCATGCTTGATCCCGCTCTCTCTGGCGTTATCCAGAGAGAGAGAATCACCAGATGCCGGTGAAGTCCCAGAATTGTGGCTTCTAGAGCTTGCCTCACCAAGTCGGACCGCCTTAGGGGAACTTGGACACTTCGAGGAAAAACTCTCGTCGTGTCGTGAGTCCACCTGGGTGTGGTCCTGGTCAGATTGACCCTTGCCCCTTGAGAGGGTAGATTCCTCTCTTGGACGTACTGTTGTGGGGGATAAGGATCCCTCCTCAACTCCACCGGCGACATTGTCTCCTGGATCTGTGGGAAGATCCCCGGAGGCAGCAATGCCATAGGATGAGTCATCACTCGGTTCGTAACCGAATCCGGCATCCATGTCGACGTCTGCGTAATCTGCCAAGTCGAACCAGTTCTCCTCGTTCCATTCTCTTGCCATGAGTGCATGAGATTTGGAAAAGCAGAGAGAATGTTTGACAAGAAATTACCGAAGATCCCCACGCCTACGCCAACCGCTTGTTTTAGAACCGAACTTACGTAAAGATTGTTTGATTCGGGGGGTCTCCTAGAATAGAATCATGCAGAGAGATTGACACGGGAATTTTTATACAGGTTCGGGCCTTCTCCGGAGAGAATAACAACCCTACTCCTGTGTGTGTATGGTATTGAGTGTATACTGAACAATCAGGGGAAAAACTAAGACTATTACAGATAGTGCTTGTATTCTGATGGCTCGATCCCCTTCCCTTTCTCTAGTTGCCGCTTTTATAGTACGTGAAGGAGCGGCGATTACTCGAGTAAAGCGGCGCCTCATCACCTCTGTAATGGGCGCATGTTGGTAGTAATTACCGTGTATTAATTCCTCCACGTCGCTCAATGACTATATACCGTAGATAATGGGGTATTACGTGCCATTATTCGTAGAGAATAACAACAGATGATGACTATTTGAATCCCTTAATCAATAAGACCCACTTGTCTCGGGTTCATTTGATTATAAGGTGGTCGTGGCTGACCTAGTCGTAGAGGAATCTACGATTATGAGGTAGTCGTAGCAAGACTTACGACTATGGGATAGTCGTAGCATAACTTACGACTATGGGGGTGGTCGTAGAAGAACTTACGACCATCCATTTGGTTCTTCCTTCATAACATTAAGGGGTACACTCAGGGTTCACATGATGTCATATTTACCTATAATAAAAATTATAGATAAAAGGTAAAATGAGGATTATTATATCCTCGTCAACACCCTAATCTTACTCAAGGGCTCTACACATCAAGCTCAAATTCTTAAAGAGCTCCTAGAGTCATTTGCTAGTTTTTCAGGTTTGAAGATTAATTATCACAAAAGTACATTTGTACCCATACACATGACACATCAAGATGCCTCCTTGGTCATGGCTACCCTGCAATACCCAATCAGCTCAATGCCATGCAATTACTTAGGGTTGCCGCTCTCCACCAACAAGATTCCTCATAGCCTGCCACAACCAATCATTGACAAAATAGATAGAAGACTGGCAGGTTGGATACCCGGGATGCTATCATGGGGAGGAAGACTACAAATGATAAACACGGTGCTATCAGCCATTCCCACTTATTACATGAGTTGCCTCCAATGCCTAGAACGTAGCATACAAGCCCTGGATAAAATCAGAAGAGCATTTCTGTGGA
Organism: Phyllostachys edulis; assembly: GCA_036346405.1. Taxonomy (NCBI): domain Eukaryota; kingdom Viridiplantae; phylum Streptophyta; class Magnoliopsida; order Poales; family Poaceae; genus Phyllostachys; species Phyllostachys edulis. The sequence continues at coordinate 22,618,609 of CM070566.1, forward strand.
AAGGTAACAGAGAAATTCATGGCAAACATTGCCTAGTCGCTTGGACCACTGTATTGATGCCCAGAGAGCAGGGTGGTCTGGGGATTCGTGACCTCAGGAATCACAACAAAGCTTTGATAATAAAAACAGCAGGGAAACTCCTATTAAACTCAACTGTGCCTTGTTTTCTGTGGTTGAGAAGTCAATACATTCGAGATAACATACCAATGCAGCCCCGCCAGGGTGACACAGCAATCTGGAAAACCTTATCGTCGGTCATTAAAATGACTATACAAATGACCACGGTCATATTGGAGAGGGGCGAACTACGTCGTTCTGGAAAGATCATTGGATACCATCAGGACGACTGTACTTATGCCTACCCACTATATTCACCTTTGCCACAAATCAAAATTGTACAGTTAGCTCGCAATTCATTGATAACAATTGGGCGGTGGCATTACACCTGGTTCTATCACAACAAGCGATCTTGGAATATCGTATCTTACTTCAAATTTTATCGGAACAACAATTGCAGCAAGGAAGCTTAGATCAACGAGTTATAATCTCGACCAAGGCCGAACCTCAGAAGTGTACAAGCTCCTCTCTTTTCATGGTATAAAATGGATGGCGACAGACTTTGTTTGGCACAGAGCAATACCACATAGATACAGGATATTCTTATGGCTGGCTTTCAGAGGAAGACTAAACACTAGGGATAATCTGACACATAAGCAATGGACAACAGATTCTCAATGTGACATCTGCCCTGCTCTAGAGACAATTAATCATATCATTCTACGTTGTAAAGCTGCAGATAATTTATGGAGAAAACTAGGACTCGCAACAGAAGCATTCTCATCCCATGATATATTGGAATTTATGCAAAAAGTATCAACAAAGGTCGCTACCTACAAGGACATTTGGCCCATCTGTTTCGTAGCATGTGCTCATTCACTATGTATTACAAGAAATAAGCGAGTATTCCAAAAAGAGGAGGATGGTGCAACTACGATAAAAAATCGGATCCAGGATTACATCAGCCACTGGTTGTACTGGACTAAACAAAATTATCGTACTTCTCTTCACCAATGGAGCCAGTTCTTACTTCAAGTTCACTAAAAGTTTATGTAGCTTTTTTTTGGTCACTTATTTTATCTATTTTCTTCCTCTTTTTTTAATTTTAATTTTATTTCTTAGTTACTTTCTAATGCTGTAACAGTTCTTGACAACCATTTTAATACAATGGTCATAAGGTAGAGAATCCTCTACCTTTCAACGTAAAAAAAAGAAGTCGTAGCCCTGTTTGGTGCACGACGTTTTCTCTGAAACCAAAGCTCTACCCTGATGTCGACTTCACCGTCCCTGAGCATCGCTACTTCCGGTGCCCTGGAGTTTGCTGCTGTAGGACCGAAAACAATTAGAGCCATGAAGATTATCCAAAATGACTATTTGAGTATTACACCAAGCCATAACGTAAATGAAAACTATCAATATCATTACAAGATATGCATAATCAAGCCAAGCCACGTAAGTAACAATATGAAGATTAGATGAATTTCTTAGCATGTCAAGCCACTCAAGAGAATAGTCTAGCTAGAGGTATCCAAGGATGATGCAAACCATGTCAATAACCTAAGTGGAACCAAGAAGCTAGAAGTGAGTCAATTTAGAGTGCTATTAGTTCAAGAATGAATCATTTGCACAAGTACTTGGTTCTTTTGGTAATTAAGCAAATTTAGCCCAAATCACATATTTTCATTTGAAATTGATAATTTTGGTGATGTGCTAGATCTCAAGCCTTATGCGACCATTCCAAGCGAGAAGCTTAAGGAGATGATCTAGGTCATCCAAAACTCCCCGAGTTCATGCCCAAAGGCAATGGCAAGGGCCTCATGAGAAAGAATTGGTGAGATCATTCTTTCGCACATAAAAGAGATCTTTTGCTTTCTTAAATAAGTGTACTCACTCATGGTTCATCATGACACTAGCATAGCTCAAACTAAAGCTCAATTAAAGATTCAAGACTCAACTTAGCCTATTTGACATGGCATGAATCATAAGAGGATAACTAAGGATAGTCTAGCCTCAAGAGCTAACATGACATGTCTTAGTTCAAGTTGTGCAATTTTAATTAACTTAACAATGACAAAGGCTTGACGACACATATGAAGCAATGATAAATCTAGCAATTAAGCATAATCATGGCAAGATGTAATGCATTGAAGCATGTCATATATGGATAATGGTCAAGGCTCCATGTAGTTATATTACAATGCACAATGCTAAAAGCAAGAAAATCCAGCTCCCCTCAACATGTGAAGCACCTTTTAGTTCAAGTTGAGTTATATCAATATTAAACTCCAGAAGCTCCCAAATGAACTCTCCCTGAACCAAAGCAATAAAACGAGAAGTCGGCAAAGAAATCAGAATGCATACCTCAAAGCATAGACAAGTTAAAGAGAATACCATGGCTCAGACTGACTCTCATCTACCCCATATGACACTAGGACTATCACCGCCCGGCTAACACACTAAGGAGCAAACACGTTCCTGCCTACCCAAGGGTGGCCCAACCCTTGCTAGAACCTATAAGAAGTGAGTAAGCTCAACCTAGTGAGAAGAGACACTAATAAGCAACATCCTAGAGCATAAGATGAGAGGAAGAAGTCTAAGCAACTAGACGAGAGAAACACTCTAATCTATGCTAGGATGACTAACCCAAAATGCATCCCTAATGCAATGCGACGATGAAGGAGCAACAAAGATAATATACAAGATAAACAAGAAAGCACAAAGCTCCCTCACTACAAATCCATAAGGACAAACCACCCCAAGCTCTCCCATAAGGCGAAAACCTAGAGCTATCCAAAGGCTTGGTAAAGATGTCACCAATGGCGGTCACTCTCCACAAACCGAGCACTATATCACCCTTCTCCACATGGTCTCTAAGGAAGTGATATCGATATCAATATGCTTGGTCCGAGAGTGCCGCACCGGGTTCTTAGCAATGTTAATAGCGTAGTGTTATCACAAAAGAGTGGAACACTTTCTATAACTAACCCAAAGTCCCGCAGGTCGGCCATCCAAAGTATCTGGTCACAAAGAATCGGCGGCAAAGAACATACTCGACCTCTGCGGTGGATCAGGCAACACCGGATCGCTTCCTAGAAGACCAAGAAAGCGAGAGAAGTGCCAATGAATTGACAGTGCGGAAGTGCTTTTCCTATCTATCCTACACCCGAGAAAGTCTGCGTCCCGAGTAGGCTCTAAGGAAAAGACAGATGAGGAAGAGTACCAGATACCATAGTCAATGGTAGCTCAAGGTATCAAGAATGCGCTTCACCACCGGGCGGTGAGATACGCGAGGAGAAGCTCGAATCGAGCACACAAACACACGGAGAAGTGTATGTCCGGTCTCGAGGCGTTGAGGTACAAGAGGGAGCCAATCATGCCGCGATACTCCTTCGATCAACTCGCTCGCCATCCTCATCTCGGGTCAAGATAGGTCAGAGAAGCCATCGGTGTGGACACCGGCTTACCATCACTCATATCAAATCGTCTCAGGAGGTCACGAGTGTACTTGCCCTGATGCAAGAAAGTACCCTCCCGAGTCTGCTTGATCTGGAAACCAAGGAAGAAACTCAACTCGCCCATCATGCTCATCTCAAACTCTGAGCTCATAACATCGGAAAACTAAGAAACAAGAGTATGAGATGAGCCACCAAAGATGATATCATCCACATAAATCTGGACGAGTAGAAAGTCACTGCCATGCCTGCGAATGAACAAGGTCTTGTCTACCTTACCCATCTCAAAACCATGACTCAACAGATAGGACTTAAGCCTCTCATACCAAGCTCTAGGGGCCTGCTTAGGTCCATACAAGGCTTTAGAGAGCTTGAAGACATGGTTAGGTATTTGGGGTTCTCGAAACTGAGGTCGTTGGACGAGACTTCCTCCTCAATAAGGCCATTGAGGAAGGCACTCTTCACGTCCATCTGGTAAAGCTTGAAACCCTTAGAAGCCGCAAAGGCAAGCGTGATTCTAATGGCTTCAAGTCGAGCTCTGAGGGCAAAGGTCTCTCAAAGTCTAGACCTCAACCAGGAAAACCCCCGAGCGACCAATCTAGCCTTGTTTCGGATGACAACCCCATCCTCACTCTGCTTGTTCTTGAACACCCACTTGGTTCCAATGATATTGTGACCTCGTGGGGGCTCAACAAGCGACCAAACCTTGTTTCTCTCAAAGTTTTCCAACTCCTCATGCATGGCATTGACCCAAGACTCATCAAAAAGAGCATGATCAACATCCTTGGGCTCGAAGGAGGCAATGAAAGCAGAATGGAGATAGAAAAGAGAAGTGCCAGATTTTGAGCGTGTGACACGCTCAAAAAGATCTCCAATGATCTGCTCTGAAGGATGCCTTCTCTGGATATGTCGGGGAGGTCCTGGATGAGAAGAAGAAGTGGCCTCTACCTCGTGTGCAGACGAGGCAGGACAGAGCCACTAGCTCCGGAGGAAACGGAAGGCAAGGGCTGATCACCTTGAGGTGCCGAGGAAGAAGGCATCTCAAGGGAAGGAAGAGGAATCGGATCGTAAACAACCATCGCCTCCTCGTCCTCATCATCCACAAAGATGGTCTCGGACGCTCTAAAGAACTCGAGATATCTGGCCTAGTCCCTGACCGCCTCGTCAAAGGTCACCTCACGTGTTTCTACCATTACGCTAGACTCGCAGCCTGCACCCGATAAGCCCGCCAAGAAGTCGAGTAGCCTAGAAAGATACCGCCACAGAACGTGACTCGAACTTATCTAGGTTCCCGGACTTCAAGATAAAGCACTTGCAACCAAACACACGAAAATGAGAGACGCTGGCTTTCGCCGTATCTCGACTCATAAGAAGTGCGGTGAAGGAGTGCCCAAGAAAACTCGATTCAAACATGGCACGCGGTCGCAATGGCCTCAAATTTCAAAACTTCCTCGGTGTAGAGTACTCATCAAGCATCGCCCGCCATCTCGACTAAGGTACGGTTCTTCCTCTCCACAACGCCATTTTGCCGAGGGACGATGGAGAAGAGAACGGTGCTCTACACTGCCTCACCGCAGAAACTCTCAAAGTAGGAATTCTTGAACTCCGTGCCATTGTCATCATGGATCGCTCGAAGGCACCCGGAGCTCAACAGAAAACCTACTAAAAGACCTCGAAATGTGTAAATGTCTCATCCTTCGAGGCTAAGAAAACACCCAAGAGTACCTCGAGAAGTCATCGACCACAACAAGAACATACCACTTCCCTCCTGCCGATCAAGACTCGAGGTCCAACTGTGTCCATGTGGAGCAATGTCTTGCATCGGTCATAGTAATCGTGGACCTGAGGATGAGAAGCGGCAACCATCTTGCCGCGTCTTGGATGGAGTGCAAACAAGATCTTTGACCATCTTGAGTTTCGCGGACCACTTAATGAGATCATGGCTGCTAACTCGGGTCAAATGGTCAAATCCAATATGACCAAGTCTCCTATGCCAGAAAGAGAGATCGCGGGACTCAGAAGCAACTAAACACTTGAGAGGATCACCAGAAGACTCAGCAAAATCAGCACGAAAGATCCTCCCATAACGAGAAATCCCGCAAACCAAACTCCCCGAAGAATCAAGAATTTTGCAAGCGTTTTTCTTGAAGCTCACCTCGAAACCGTCATCGGTAAGCTGAGAAACGGAAAGCAAATTGTACTGCAGCTTACTAACCAAGGCAACATCCTTAAGAATAAAAGAAGCATTAATACGCACAGTACCTTTGGCGATGACGCGTCCAGACGAAGCGTCTCCGAAGGTGATCGCCTCATCACCGGAGCGCGGGCTAGGAGGAGAACCAACGGAGTCTCCGGTCATATGACGAGAACAACCGAGTCTACAAGCCAAACCTTCTCCTTCCCTACCCGCTAACTGAGTCAAACAGAGTAAAGTCTCAAGATCGATAAATCAACAATGATTTTGGCACCCAATATCGAGTAACACGCCGAGCGATGAAGTAGTCAAGCCCGATCGACCTCTATCTACCCTACGCTCTCTGTCACTCACAGCAGAAGGTCTAAGAGCAGACCGGTCGTTCTTGAGTCCGATCGCTGACGGCGAGCGAGTCGAGCACCGCAACAGATCAACACGCCATGGGTAGCTATCTCGATGGGGAAAACGAGATCTACCCTCGGACGGCGGAAGTCACGATCGAAAGCAACTTTGAGGACGAAAACCGTAAAACTCGAAAAACCAAGTCCTCGATCTCGCACAAACCCATCAGAAGAAACAAGCCTAGACCTCGTGTTGGTCTTAGGTGCACTCAAGGTCTGGGGCCGACCCTGAATGCGCCTAAGAGACTCAACATGGTCTCTACGCGCGATCTTGGCGCGCCTGAAGCATCGATCGATGGTGTGTCCATCCTTCGGTAGAAGGTGCAGTGATACTTCACCTTCTGAGAGGTAGAAGCGACATGTGAAATTACCTTCTCGTCGAAATCCCTGGACATAGCCCGCTGACTTGAAATGGACTTTCTCGGTCCTAGGCTCAGTCTCGATCACACCTGGTGCTATGGGTCTGAGCACGGCAGGTGGATGCTTCCTCATGTCCTCAAAGAAGTCATATCCTAGACCCTGATTAAATCTGCAGATCTTAGATTGGTCTAGAATAAGATTGAGCTTCTTCTTGCCTCCTACAAATCTCTCGAGAGTGTTCATAAGGTACTGACACTCTCGAAAGAGAGAGGTGCAAGAAGAGCAGGGGAAGAAGAGACAATGAGAAGGTAAGGAGCAAAAGAAGAACCAAAGAAGAGAGGGAAGAATGGCTTGTGCACGCACACCGACTCAAGGGACATCCCCATCGCTAGCCGGTTGGTTCACGCCGCTAAGCGTGCCTCAACCTTACCACGGGCTTCTCCCCTTCTCCACAATCATATTACAAGCACAAGTGTGGCTTCTCTAGAAGGTCCTTAGTTAGCTTCACACATTTCTCATCCAAAGCAATCAAGTCGATTTTAGTTTGTTACACTTAATGCATGGTGAGCTAACAGGTCCTTAGAAGCAAACTTAGCCATCTTCCTTTCATGATCAATCATATCTTGAAATCTGTTTGAGACGACCTCAAGTTCAAGCAGCTTAACTTAGGACAGTTCAAGCATGAAACAATCGGCTCAAGTAAAGAAGCTTGTAGTTCAGCAATTTTATGATCTGCCCGTTTTAAGTTCATCTTCAAGTTATTGCAATTTTCACAAGACTCGGGCAGATCAAGAAGCATGGCATAAGATCCTCTAGCAGTAATGTCCTTACCCTCACATGAGGTGGGAGAAGTAGTCTCATCAGTAATAAGTAGGGTAACAGCCATCCTACTCAACTCTAACTCAGCAAGCAGACTAACATTCTCCACCTTAACACTATCAAGTTTGGAGGACATACTATCATGTGAGGTCCTTAACTTCTCCATATCAACCAGCAAAGCAGAGCATGTATCACAATCATCACTAGAAGGGGCAGATGTAAGAGCAATAATCTCTAGTGACAGTCTATCTATTTCCTTCTCTAACTCAGCACACCTAGCCTTAGCTTTAGCATGAAAACCTCCTAGCTTAAGAAAAGCATGATTGAGCTGTTCGTAGGTGGGACATACCTCGTCCGAGTCGGAGTACACCATTGTCAGCCGAAGTTCGCCCTCGAGGGCCATGAAGCACATGCCGAGAGAAGTCGTCGCCGCCATCCTTGGGCTCTTGATCACCCGTCCGTCATCGCCGCTCCATCCCTCCACCTCGCCGAGGTCGAGGTCGTCGGCGGTGAGGACGCTGTGGAAGAGCTTCTTGGCTTTGCCGGTTGCGGAACTTCTTCTTGCTTTGGGCGCCCGAGCCGGAGGCTTCTTGTTGCAGTTCTTGTCGGTGTAGTCGTTCTTGCCCGAACCGCCGTAGTCGTTCTTGCCCTTCTCAAGCTTGGGGCGGTTGCAATGTGGTTGGGGCCACCACACTCGAAGCAAATCACGTGTCCTCCCTCTTTCTCCCTCCTCCTCTTGTAAGCATGGGAAAACTTCCGAGCTAGGAGGGCTACCGCTCATCCTCGAGCCGCTCTAATCGATCATCGCTTCGTCCACAGAGAGCGACAAGGAGAAACCACAAGAAGAATCGAAGAAAGCCTTAAGAAGAAACGGATCGGTGACCAAGGCCATCGATCGTGACTTCGACCGACGAGAGACAACATCAATCTCGTGAGTCTTGAGGCGTGAGTACTGTAGCGTCAAGAGTCGTGGTCGAGAGGTCTGTCGTGTCTTTGATGGTGGTCACTTTCATCTCCCAAACACGAGATCGAGTGCCGTGAGCATCGGACGAGCGTTGTCCGAAGTCGGGTATGTGAGACCGACCGCTCGGAGGTTGCTCAAGATTTTGTGAAATCGCGAAAAGCACTCGCCCAGGACTCACCAAAGAAGCATCTCAATTTGTTGTATTCGCGCTTGAACCGATCTGCCGAACCGCCTTGATCTGGGTGGTGCCTCATGGTATCGCCGAGGGTCACCCGGATGTCGAGGCGGACGACAGTGAGATATGCGATCAAACTCGCTCGACTCAAACCTCGGATGATGATGTTCTTGCCTTTGCATTCGCCTCAACATCGCCATGTTCCCGCATTGATGTTCTCATCGGCAGAACAATGAATCGCACCTTGACCTTCCGCCAGATGGCATACCCACGGGCTCGATGTATGTCTCCATTCGCTCTTCCGAAGGGTAATCGATGCCATCGAAAACGGGCGGCTTGGTCGAGTACTTGTCCATCGCCATGGCTCTTGAGACCGTTAAGATCTATTGAAAAGAGCTAACCGCTCGATACCAATTGTAGGACCGAAATGGCGACAGAGGGGGGGTGAATGTCGTTCTCTTGAAAATCGCCCAGAAAACGTGCATCTAATTTTTCAAGAAGAAGCAAAACAAAGTAATTCACAGAGAGCTAATTCTGCTGAACCTCGAACGCATGTGACATCGAAAAATTCAGCATAAATCGAGACCACCAAGAAAAAATTCAACCGAAAATACCATCGTTTAATCTGCATGCAAAAAGGTTGAAAATCAGCCAAGAAAGAAAAGGCACTCTAGATCATCTCATGCACAGGCCGCCATGACTATGGTACTTCTGCCTTCAAGCAATGAGACATGCACGGAAGAGAAGAACTCCAAGAATAAACAAACCAGAAGATGGATTTTCACTGAGCCGACCAAAGACGCAAGAAAGAAGCTGCACCATGATCCAAACCAAAGACAATTAAAAGCGAACGTTAATTTCGAGCATTACGCCGCTAGGCGCCAAGAGATTTTTTCAGTTGGATCGCCGCCGATTAGCATATGCAGTCACAGAGCAACAAATCAGACACAGCTATTAAACAACAAAACACACAGCAAGAACAACCGACGCCCAGGGGTGCGATTTTTTCAGCGAAGTACAGCCGTTCTTCTTTTCTGTGTGAGACCGGCCGCCACAGAAACCAGATTTTACAGGCGTGATGCTCCAGGCCAATACGCCGCCGCCTCAGGCAAGAGGAAAATAAAAACGGTGATAACTGGATGCAGCGGCCGAGCAAACAATTAAAGCAGAGGCCGCCGCCCAACCTTCGAATTTTTGCCAGCAAGAAAACGGGAAAGCCAGGCAGCAATTAAACCAGTAAGGCAGCCAGAGCAATTAAATCAAAGATACAGATCGCAAGAGAGGACAGCAATCAGAACCGAACAGCAAGATGACAGGATCAAGTCATACGCAACAAAAATGGCAGTGAATAAACAAAACCAAAAGCACCATCTCATATTGATCTAGAGAAAGAGAGATACATGATTGATACAAGAGGAATGATTACAAGCTTTCATCTCATCCTCTCCCACTCTCAAACCTCAAGAACACACTCATTCTCTACATGTTTCTTGGAGAGGAGAAGACACACGCACAGGAGCTCTACTCTTCACTCTTAGCAATAAACTCTACTGCAAAAACACACACACGCACTGGAGCTCTCACTCAGCTCATCCCTTTCCCTCTACTACACAGCTTTGAACACACGCATGGGAGCAACACAGCTCATACCTTTTCCTGCTGGGAACTGCTTCCAGCCTCACCATGTGAAGGCAAGGGCTGCCTCCAAATAGCAAATCAAGAAATGTCATACATGACTCACATGCTTGCTCCACACACAAATGAGGCAAGAAGTCAACACCAGGAAAATGGAGGGAAAACCTCCCATTCTCTCATTTGCTTGAGTCAAATTACCAAAACGCCTCAAGCACCTTCCCTAAGTTTCACAGTCGACACACGATCAAGACCCAGATCTTGACCGTCTCGATCTCAACACCTCCTGTGTCTAGTCCCGGTCCACTGGTCATCGCCCGTCGTGTCCGCCACGGACAGCCGATTCCGCCGCTCGCCTCCGGCCAAGAACCACCTCAAGAGACTCGATCATCTTCAGATCTTTGACCGTCTCGACCTCGACACCTCCCCGTGCCTAGTCCCGGTCCTCCTCGCCTCACCATGACCTAGTTCAAGTCCTGCAATCATACGCATAAGCAAACCATCACATAGCACCGCACGCAAACAAGATAATCCACATTAGCACGTATAAAGGTACTCAACCCTCGAATACCCGAAACAAACTCAAACTCACTAAACCGACCGTCAATTACTCATCACAAACATGGGGACACCTCCACATGGTCTCTCAGCTGCTGCTACTGCTGTCAGACTGTCACCACCATCGGCTCAACCTCAGTCGGTCTTTTTCCTTTCTCGTTCATTGCTCATCTCATCAGTGTCAAGCTTTCTCGAGATAACTATCTTCTCTGGTGAGCATAATTCTGAAAAGATACCGGTAGGCTACACTAACTGGGAATTCAAAAATTCTACCATGTAAATCAGAAAACCATACAAGTAAGAGATCATAAATCATTACCACCAGACACGCAGTGTAACGGAAGAAGAATTGGAGCAGCTTGATTCAATGTCGAGCACGTCGATATAGTGGTCGTAGTCGATCGTCCAATGTCCTCGGCACCGATCGTCTCCTTCAGCAACCTATCATGTTCCTTGCGTAGGTCGCGGATCATCATCGATTAGCGCAACAACAATTACAGCAGCGCCTCTATGGTATCCACACATCTAGGGGTGGAACGCCGTACGCCGGTGTGCTAGCACCAGCGCACACAGTAGGGCATTCGAGGAGATGGCGCTAGGGTTTCAGTGGTGCAACTCTTACGTCCCAACAACCCCATGCATCCCCTTATGAAGAGTCCATAACATATCTTATCTTAACTAGTTTGTTCTAACCCGTTAAGTATGTGACCCTGTAGGTTCATATGTAATTGGTCGTGACTTGGAAACAACTTTCCGACTATGAGTCGGTAGCGGTTCCTAGTAGGACATAATGACTCTCAAATACACATATAGATTATATCGGACGAACCTTATGCAATATGATATGCGACCAGGTCCTTATCACTCACGACCAGTTCAAATCTCCATACAACTAGTTCATATTTAGTCACGACCAGTTCGTAACAACTTACACTAGTTCGCCGACCAGTTAGTGATCATGTATGGCAAGCTCATGACCAGTCCGTATCTCCATACAACTAGTTCGTCTCTGGTCGAACTGAACGACCTGCTTATGTTTTCTCCTTTTGCCTCACGATATCTGGATAACTTAATGTGGTCGACTCTTCGAGCAATAGTGCCATCGCCATGCACTTTCTTTATCCGACCACCTCGAGGGTCCTAGAAGTATATCTAATGTTATGTTAGGAGGGGCAAATCCTATATCCAACCAGCCATATTCCTCCGCATGTTTCATAGCATAGCCAAAGCTACCCTTATAACTAACCAGTTACAGAATAGCATTTGATAACCCCTAAGCGTTACACATGTAGGAAACTATGTTAATCTCAAGTTTAAGGATTATACATCATTATTGCTTGAGAGCAACTAATGACACATAAAATCATAACAATCTCAATAGTGTCTCAAGGTGGGTCAATCCAACACCATGTTCTCTAACATATGTTCATATTATTGATTCAATTTCCCCATATCCATGACCCGTAAAATATGGTTATCAATCAATACATGTGCTGGTCAATAAGTCACTCCCGACCAATGACATTCGACCAGGGATACAATTAGAATGACATCATATAACTTAAAGAGCTTCGCCAACAAGTCACATACTTGTTAATATTTATAAATGATAATTCATCTAAGGAACATAATGATGAGAAATTTGGGTCCCGACCTTCTGATAGGATGATACGTTGATTTGTGGAGGTACAACTTTCACGATGTAGGCTACCAACCGGTCACGACCAGATCACCAAGCAATCGCTAAACCACACTCCGAGTCAATATCAACCGTGCCAAGAACGCAATTGACCTGAACACAAGGTTCAATTCCTGCGAGCAATCGAAGAACAAGCAAGAATAAGATACACAAGCAATCTGAAATTGCAAATAGGAAATATGAATTCACACGAGTTGAGGTCTGTAAATCGTAGTTGTTGGTCTAGTCGACATAAGAACATATGACGAAGTTTTCATGGTTGAAAAACCAATCTAAACAAGCCTAAAAAACCTAAAAGTGGAGTGCACACAATATATATTGTAGGAGAGGCGGCGGCCACAAGAAGTGGAGTCGAACTCTAACTCTATCTCTTGATCTGCTATCTTGTTTTGACGATTCCGATGTGCTCTAAATGAATTTGGAGGTGGGGCAAGATCTGCTCAAAAGGTCTCAGAATAATCTTTCCAACAAGCAAAAGAACACCCGAATCGGACTCCGTTTGTAAAAGTTATGTTCTTTTTATTACGGGCCCTGTGGGCTGTCCCGAACCAAATCCAAATTGAGTTCTGAGTTGATTCTGAGTTTAAATTGGGTTGGACTTGTGGGAGCTCCGAATTGAGCTTGGAAATCTTATCCAAAACTTGGGCTTTGGATTCTTGGGCTCCTCCCCTTTTGCTCTTCACCACATGGGCCTTGTTCATAGCCGCATGAGCCTTCTTTCTCCATGCTGGCCGCATGGACCTTCTCTTGCCCTCCCATGGCTTTGGCAGTAAGTGTTACTACCCTCTCCCTTGTGCTTTTCCATTTCTTTGGCCTTGGCCTCCCTCTCGGTTCCAAGGTCTTCCATTTATCAAACATGAGAATGCACAAAGTAGTTGTAAAGAGATAGACTCGGGAGAGATTGCGCAAGCACCGCACACACCTGGGCTGCGTGTGTACTTTATATATGGCCAAGGAGGCAACAAATCAGGAATACACTAACCATACAAGGAATCCTAACAATCACCATTAGTTACTATACTTAGAAGATTGCCTAAGATACGATACTTGCTAACACCCCCCTCAGTCGAATCGGGAGGACTTGGACAAAGGAGATCGATCGAAATCCAAAACAATCGTGACAAAGAGACCTTTTGTCATGATGTCGGTGAACTGCAGGGTGGACGGAACATGCAGAACACGAACCTGACCGAGAGACACCTTTTCGTGAACGAAATGAATGTCAATCTCGTTATGCTTCGTACGCTTGTGTTGAATAGGGTTCGAAGACATATAGATGGTGCTGACGTTGTCGCAGAAAATGAGTGTGGCTGAAGTGAGCAGGTGATGAAGTTCCTGAAGAAGTTGTTGAAGCCAAGACTTTTCAAAGAACGGCATGAGCGCCGACGGTACTCGGCTTGACCTTTGGACCGAGAGACGGTTGCTTGCCATTTAGAAAACCAGGACACCAGATTATCGCCCAGGTAGATGCAGTAGCCTGAGGTCGAACGCTGGGAGTTTGGACACCCGGCCCAATCAGCATCGAGTAAGCGACAAGGCTCCGTGTCGAGTAAGCGGTGAGGTGAAAGCCGAAGGCGACGGTACCCTTGATGTAGCGAAGAATACGCTTGACAAGAGCGAGGTGAGGCTCCCGGGGTTCATGCATGTAGAGACAGGCCTGTTGTACCGCATACACGATATCCAAACGAGTCAGAGTGAGATACTGAAGAGCACCAGCCAAGCTCCTATACTCGGTAGGATCAACGACCGACTCCCCATCTGAAGCCGAGAGCTTAGCGCGTGTGTCCACAGGCGTAGGCGAAGGGTGGCAGTCGGCCATCCCGACATGATGGAGAAGGTCGGAGGCGTACTGTTTCTGAGACAAAAACAGGCCGGTGGTCGTCCGCTTGACAGAGATACCCAGGAAGAATTACAGGTCACCGAGATCAGTCATGGCAAACTCCGAGCCAAGAAAACGAGTGAGACGACCAAGGAGAGCAGCCGATGAAGCAATTAGAATGATATCGTCGACATAGAGGAGAAGGTACGCCGTGTTAGTCTCGTGGTTGAGCACAAAGAGGGACGTGTCGGAGACGAAAGCGACGAAATCGATGCTGGCGAGGTAGGAGGCGAAACGCTGGTACCACGCCCGTGGAGCCTGCTTGAGACCGTAGAGCGAGCGGTGAAGACCACAGACGTGGTCGGGGAGCGAAGGATCAACAAACCCAGACGGCTGCTAGCAGTAGACCGTCTCGGTAAGGTGTCCATGAAGGAACGCGTTCTTCACATCGAATTGCCGAATCGACCAGGAGAGAAACGTGACAATGCTCAGCACAGTACGGATCGTCGTGGGCTTGACAACCAGGCTAAAAGTCTTGTCGTAGTCGATACCTGGTTGTTGTGAGCAATCGCGAATAACCCAATGCGCTTTGTAGCGTGCAAGAGCACCATCAGCATGAAACTTGTGCTTGAACACCCATTTGCCTGTGATGATGTTGGCGTTGGCAGGTCGGGGAATGAGAGACCAAGTGCGGTTGTCTATCAAGGCTTTGTACTCATCTGCCATTGCTTGTCTCCAGTGAGGGTCCTGTAAGGCAGCACGATATGTCCGCAGGAGTGGAGACACAACCAGAGCGACAGCGGAAAGGTTGAGCCGATCACGAGGGAAGACAAGGCCGGAGCGTGCCCACGTCCGCATGTGATGTGAACCGGTAGAGGGACGCGCAGCGGGAGGTACCGAAGGAGATGAGTAGCCAGACCCAGCCGAAGGTACAACATGCACCTCTGCGATAGCCGAAATGGAGGGGGAGTCGAGCCCTGTCGGAGTTACTGTAGGCACCTCTGCGACAACCGGAGAAGGTGTGGAACTAGGACCGGCCGGAGGTGCAATAGGCACCTCTGTGACAGCCGGTGGAGAACTGGACGATGAGGTTGGGACAAAAGCCGGTGCACCGCTTGCCGATGCATGCGTAGGGCTCGCCGATGCGTGCGCACCAGAGTGTGGCGTGAGCATGATGGGGTCCCCAAATTCAAGAAGAAAATCCAGGGATCCCGTCGAGGAAGTCAACGAAGGTGTGCTGCGAGTAGCAAAAGGAAACACCAACTCGTCGAAGACGACATGACGAGAAATGATAATGTGTTGTGTGGTAATATCAAGACAACGGTATCCTTTATGCGACTGAGGGTAACCAAGAAAAACACAAGCAACCAAGCGAGGATGTAGTTTGTGAGGAGAAGTGGACGCGGTGTTCGGATAACAAAGGCACCCGGAAACACGTAAGTGGGAATATGTGGGTTGCTTCTTGTGGAGGGCTTGGTAAGGAGTAGAATTGTGTATGGCAGAACAGGGACGGTGATTCAACAAATATGTGGTAGTGGCGAGGGCCTCAGCCCAATAACCGGTAGCATGTGGGCATGAAAAAGAAGCGTGTGGACGCTATTGTTGAGGGTGTGTAGAGCACGCTCAACCTTGCCATTTTACTGCGAGGTGTAGGGGCAAGAGAGACGCAAAAGAATGACATGCTGAAGAAAATACTGGGAGAGAGCGTGGTTCACAAACTCAGTGCCATTGTCAGCCTGAATCGATTTGAGAGGAGTACCGAACTGAGTTCTGATATATGCGTGGAAATGAACCAGAGTAGAATAAACATTTGATTTGCGTTTGAGGGGAAAAGTCCAACAATAATGGGAAAAATCATCAACGATGACCAAATAATATTGAAAACCTGAGACACTAAGAACAGGAGAGGTCCAAACATCACAATGAACTAACTCAAAAGGTGAGAAAGACAAAGTAGTGGAACTGCTAAAAGGAAGACGCAAATGTTTGCCAAGTTGACAGGCATGACATAGAGTGCGATCAAGCTTATTGCATGCAATGAGCGAAGACTTGTGTAAAGTGTCAAGGGCGGCGGCGCCGGGGTGCCTGAGACATTGGTGCCAAGTAGACGATGGTTCAGTGATGGAGAGAAGCGTATGTGCCGTGGAAGAGGCATGCTGCAGCACAAAGGTGTAAAGATCGCCATTGCTATTGCACCGAAGAATCTCGCGCCGGGTCCAGAGGTCCTTAACAGAAAAAACACGGGAGTCAAATTCAATGGTACATGAATTATCTCGAGTAAACTGTCAGACGGAGATAAGATTTTTAAGAAGGGAAGGAACAAGAAGAACGTTGTTGAGAACAAAGTTTGTGGAGGATGTAGGAAGAAGAGCACTGCCGCTAACGGAGATCGGCATGCAGGCACCGTTACCAACTGTGACAGATGAGGGATAGGGCAAAGGCATGGGCGATGTGAGCATACCATCGTTGGTGGTCATGTGTGCTATGGCACCGGAGTCGAGGACCCAAGGGCTCGAGGTTTGCATGGACAGATCGTTCATGGTAGAGATGAGACTGGCTTGGTCCCAGGAGGGCTGAGTAGCCGTCTGCGAAGACACGTAGGAGGGGGCGAACATCGTGTGGTATGCCTGGGGATGCACCTGGGGGCGCGAACCAAGGAGACCGACGCCACATGTGGCAGGACGCCATTGCTGTGATGAGGGCGACAGACCCCATGGATTGACGCAAATCCACAAACCTTGCGGCTGTGGTGCAGGACCTCAAGGGTTAGACATCGGCGCCTGCTTGCCGCAGCTCTTGCCACCCTTGCCGGTGCATTTGGAGCCGAAGGAGGTGCCGTTGGAGGACTGTGAGCAACCCGCACTGCATGCCGATAGCGTTGTAGAGGCAAGAAAAGCAGTGCCACCGACGATGGTGGGAATAGCGGTGTTCGCCATGCGCAGCACGGCCATGAGCAGAGAGGAGCGAGCAGACGCGAAGGACAGAAAGGGATCCTTGGTGCTGAGGATGTCCGCTTGATTGCTGAAATGCGGGGCGAGACCGCAGATCAGATTGAGGACGAGCTATGCGTCGGAGACGGCATGGCCGACGTCACGGAGAGAGTCAGCGAGCATCTTCATGTGCTGACAGTAGGCCGAGATAGACAAATCTCCCTGGGTCAGTGTATGAAACTGATTGCTGATGTAGATGGCGCGCGGTTCTTTGTTGTTGTGGAAGAAAGCCTCCACGGAAAGCCAAAGATCGCGAGCGTGCTGATTGGGCTCCATCGTGACATCGAGGATGTCGTCGGAGATCGAACCGTAGAGCCAGGAGAGGACGGAGTAGTCAGCCTGTACCCATGCGCCGTCGGTCGAACCAGTAGCTTGAGATCCATCGAGGTGGTGAAGAAGTCCGAACTTGCCGCACATGGTGGTGAAGAACTGGCACCACTTGGTGTAGTTCGACACGGTGAGGTCGAGGACGACGGGGACATGTGCTTTGACGGAGACGACGTTGACAGAGGGGCTTGAGGAGATCACCGCCATGGAGAGGGAGGAGTTGGCGGCGAGCGTGGTGTCGACGGAGCTGGAGGACGAGCCCATGGCGCACAAGGAAGAAGGGGCAGCGGAGGGTGGATGCTGGCAGCAGGAGAGCTGGCGGTGGTTTGGGATGAAGACCGAAAATCGGGAACTAATCTGATACCATGTAAAGAGATAGACTCAGGAGAGATTGCGCAAGTGCCGCACGCACCTGGGCAGGGCGCGTGTGTACTTTATATATGGCCAAGGAGGCAACAAATCAAGAATACACCAACCATACAAGGAATCCTAACATTCACCATTAGTTACTATACTTAGGAGATTGCCTAAGATAGGATACTTGCTAACAGTAGTGACATGAGGTAGTATTCTATTTTCATGAATAACATCATTAGGAATAGATAGAAATGAGTTCATCTCAATATTATGCTTCCTTGCAAAAGTTTCATCCCTCTTTGTAAGTTAATGTTGTTCCAAAGTACAGCAAAGATTTAACACAACATATGGAACAACATAGCTAAGGATGTCCTCATCACAAAATAACATTTATTCTATAACTCATAAATATAGACGTGATACAATCATCTCTATGATTACCTCTAGGGCATATCACCAACAAATTCATGCCCTACCTGAGGAGTCAGCAGCTGTTGGACTACGTAATGGCACCATTGCTGCACCGGAAAAGCTCATCACCGTGACGACATAGTTAGGAGCAACGCTCGCTACTAACCTGGCGTATCAAGTATGGGTATAGCAGGACCAACTCGTCCTGAGTGCCCTACTATCCTCCTTATCAGAGGAGTTTTTGGCGTAGGTTCTCTTCCTCAACACCTCTCGTGAGGTTTGGTCTACGCTACAACGCAAGTTCTCCTCCAGTTCACGAAGCAAGATCATGCAAATCCTATGGTAGATGGTGAACATGCGCAAGAAAGACGAACCTGCTAGCGAGTACTTCACCAAGATGAAGAAACTTACTAACATGTTGGCTTCAATCGGCAGCCACTTCGTGAAGATGAGGTGGTCACGTACATCTTCACGGGATTGGATTTGGAGTACTAGCTTCTGTCACCACCAGACCTGATGATGTTTCCCTCAATGAGTTGTATGCGCATATGTTTAATCATGAGATGTGGCTAGCGTACAACAAGTCTGTCCTCTAGAGCGATGGCTCGGACAAACCTTGTGTCGTGTAACAACAACAGTCAAGGTGGTCGGTCGAACAACAGCAGCAGCAACAACAACCATGGCTGTGGATGCGGTAGAGGTAGAGGAGGACCTCCATGCAACAACAACAACAATAACAACAACAACAACAATTCTCGGTCATGGTTCAACAAGGTGCTAAGCGCTAGTCGGGCAGCAGACCCTCGCCTAGCACCTAGCCCACCTAGGCGCTGACTATGTGCCGACTACTCGGTCGACTCACACACAGGCAGCAAGAGGAAGAATCACCAGGCAGGCAACACACGCACACAGAAGTTGAGCAACACAAGACCACGTAACACATAAGAGAAGGCTAGAAGCAGAAGGCAACAACTTCAACACATAGGGCAGCAACACAAAGCAGAACCTGGAGGGGGAGGCCGGGGAGCCTTGGAGGTCAATGTCCAGTGGAATCAGCGGAGGGGATGCGAAATCGACAGGTAATCCAGCAGTGTACAGGGATGGAGGTGGAATCCGGCGAGGGGGAGCTCAATGTACACAACACGGAGGCGGCATGGATCCAGTCGTCTGCCGCTGCGGCCACTATGCCTAGCCATCGCTGCTTCTTGTTTGCTTTGACTTGGTCTGGTGCTAGTGTTTACTTTGTTTGGTACTTAAGTGGTCTGGTGCAGCCATGAAGCCCATACGGCCCATGTGGCCCAATCAAATGGATGCCTTCAGGACGACGCCTTCTTCAACCTTCAGTGTCCAGACTACATGCCACCACCTTCCACGTCCACGGCCAGCCAGTTCCTCCTCCTCCGCCCCCGCACCCCTTCTCTCTCTCGCCCAGCGCCAGCTAGTCGCCCACCGCCCAGGCGCCTGCGGCGCCCTCCTAGGCCACCGTGCTGAGCTCCGCCCAGACCCGGCTTGGACCGCCTAGGTGGGGAGGCTACCTAGCTCGCCAACTTTGCCAAAATCACTTCGGGCAGCCATCACCTAGCCCCTACGCTCCGTCTAGATCTGATTTTTAGAACACTGTTCTCAGCGATCGAATGAAGGAAGGCCAACTACCAAGTTTGTGGCGAAGTATGTCATAGCGCTATTAGGTGCTATCACCGATTTGATCACTCCTACCAGGAAGAAGGTCGTGTAACTACTGTCGTATCCTATGGAGTAGATACCAATTTGGTATGCTGATTCAGGAGCAATTGATCACATTATTGGTGACCTCGACAAGATGAGCATCAAGGAGAGGTATTACGGCAAGGATCAGATCTAAACCGCCAGAACTCAGTTATGACTATTCATTACGTAGGTCAATCTCGCCTTCCTACTCCTGTCCAAACCCTACATCTCAACTATATTCTTCACGTGCCCCAAGCGAAAAAAAATCTTCTCTCTGTCCATGACTTACATCTGATAGCAACATCTTTTTGAGTTTCTTCCTGGTTTCTTTGTTATTAAGGATCGGGCCACAAGGAGAACACTTCTTAGAGGTGAGAGCAAGGGCGGTCTCTACTCATATACTCCTTCCGTTTTTAAAAACATGACGTTTGACCAAGCGTGCAGTCAAACTTATCTAACTTTGACTAATAATATATGAAAAACTATTTAGATCGATCATGAGTGAATAGTATCATTAGATTTGTCATGATAAATATTTTCATAATATAATAATTTTGTAATTTTTTACTAACAAAATCATATGAAAAGTAATGGTCAAAGTTATATAAGTTTGACTACACGCTTGGTCAAACGTCATGTATTTAAAAACGAAGGGAGTATATCCAATCCAGTTCATGCTGTTAGGAGTGTCTATGCCAATGCCAATATCTCAACCGAGGATTGGCACTCACGTCTTGGCCATCTGTATTTTTCTATTATCAATCGTGTCGTCCAATCAAATAATATTTTGTGTTCAAATAAGTCCATCAATAGTGTGTGCAATGCTTGTTAACAAGCTTAGAGCCATCAATTACCTTTTTATGCTTTTAGTAGGGTTTCTTTTTCTCCCTTAGAACTTGTTCATTCCAATGTGTGGGGTCCTGCCCGTACATCACTAGGGGATACAAATACTATGTAAGCTTTATCGATGATTTTGGTAAATTCACATGAATCTATTTGTTGAAAAGCAAAGCTAATGTCTTGACAACCTTTGTTCAATTCCAGTCCCATGTTGAGAGATTGTTAAATAAAAAGATTATTTGTGTTCAGACCGATTTGGGAGGAGAATATGAAAAGCTAAATTCCTTTTTCCAGGAAATTTGAATTTATCATTGCGTGTCCTATCTAGACACACACCTACAAAACGGTTCTGCAGATTCTTGCTCATTCATTTGTTCCTCTACGCTTCTGGGATGAAGCTTTCCAATCAACATGCTTTCTAATCAGTAGATTACCGAGCAAGGTCATTTACTACAGTACACCTCTAGAGCAGCTTCCAGGGGCAAAACTAGACTATTCCATGTTTTGTGTTTTTTGTTGTGTTTGTTGGCCTGATCTTAGACCCTATCACTACGGAGAACGCAGATTTACCGAGTCTTAGCTAGCTTCTTAGAGTGCCAAAATCGGGCTCTCGTGAAGCCACTCTTTCTTAGAGTCTTGGGCCTACCGGCACTCGGCAAAGTCTAGCACTCGACAAAGAGTGGCTTTGCCGAGTGCCTCAGAGTGCCCGCACTCGGCAAGAAGGGCGACACTCGGCAAAAGCCCTCTTCTTAGAGTCTGCACACTCAAGAAAAAATGGCCCTTGACGGTCGAGCCCGCCACGCCAGTCAATTTTTGCCGTGTTTTTTGGCACTCGCAAAGAAAGTCTTTGCCGAGTGCTTTTTAGCACTCGACAAAGAAAGTCTTTGCCGAGTGTTTTTTTGGCACTTTCGGCAAGAAGGATTTACTGAGTCTGCAGGAATTGGCAAAAAAAAAAATTTTGGTTTTTTTGACCCATTTTTTGTGAGGCCTTCCCACATTATTTAAAACTCCATGTTCAAATTTGGGACAATTTTGACTTTTTTGCTATATTTAGTTAGTTTTTTGTTTCGTTGAATTTTATGGAATATTTCAAATTTGAGCTGCAGTGCATGAAATAATCGAATTTGGTCGTTCAAAAATGATATTCATGATATTTGGTGTATGTTGAGGCCGTATCCGAGGAACTCACATGAAATTTCGAGCATCTTGTTGGCGTAACATGGCGAGGTACTGCGAGAAAAGTGTATTTAAATTATATAAAATCGAGCGAAGTCGAAAATGACGAAACTTGTCGGGCGTCGTGTTATCGCATGTAGAGTCTATGGTAAAAATTGAGAAGGTTTGAGCAAGTTGCGGCGTCGGATGCCTAAAACCCGACATCTCGCATGTTATCGCATATAGAGTCATGTGAAGATGTGCAACCTTTCAAACATCTCTATATGAAACATGGAGTTTTAAATTTTAATAATTTAAATACACTTTTCCCGGCTGCAAAAAATAATGGGGCAAAAAAACCAAAAAAAAAAATTTTTGCCAGTGTTTTTTTGGCACTTTCGGCAAAAAAACTTCTTAGAGTGCTTTTTTTTATTAAGGCACTCGGCAAAAAAAGGATTCTAGAGTCTTGAGGAATTGGCAAAAAAAAAATTGGCAAAAAAAATTTTTTGGTTTTTTGACCCATTTTTTTGTGAGGCCTTCCCATTATTTAAAACTCCATGTTCAAATTTGGGACAATTTTGACTTTTTTGCTATATTTAGTTAGTTTTTTGTTTAGTTGAATTTTATGGAATATTTCAAATTTGAGCTGCGGTGCATGAAATAATCGAATTTGGTCGTTCAAAAATGATATTCATGATATTTGGTGTATGTTGAGGCCGTATCCGAGGAACTCACATGAAATTTCGAGCATCTTGTTGGCGTAACATGGCGAGGTACTGCGAGAAAAGTGTATTTAAATTATATAAAATCGAGCGAAGTCGAAAATAGCCAAATAACTTTTCCGAGGCGTCATGTTATAACAAGATGCATGTAGAGTCTATGATAAAACACCAAATATCAGGTTTAGCAAGTTTGAATGACCAAATGCCTTATTCCATGCACATCAGCTCAAATTTGAAATATTCCATAAAATTCAACGAAACAAAAAAAACTAACGAAATATAGGAAAAAAAGTCAAAATTGTCCCAAATTTGAACATGGAGTTTTAAATAATATATTAAGGCTGCAAAAAAATAATGGGGCAAAAAAAAAAAAAAAAAAATTTGCCGAGTGTTTTTTTTGGCACTCGGCAAAGAAAATCTTTGCCGAGTGCTTTTTTTTTGGCACTCGGCAAAGAAAGTCTTTGCCGAGTGCTTTTTTTTTTGGCACTCGGCAAAGAAGGATTTACCGAGTGCAGGGAATTGGCAAAAATTTGTGAACAATGTTAGAACCACCATTTCGGATGAACAAATGATCAAACAACCAAAATAAACTTTGTAGATCTTGAGAAGTTATAGAATTTTGTAGTTGGCAACTTTTTCATTTGAATTCGTTTTGTTAAGGAAAACTGCGTTTGAATTTGAAAAATTTAAAATTCGAATTTTTCAAACGACCTCGGATGGAAAAACAACCAAAATAAAAATTGTAGATCTCGAAAAGTTATGAAACTTTTTAGTTAATAACTTTTGATTTGAAATCATCTTTTCATGCAAAACTACGTTTGAATTTCTTAAATTTGAAATTCAAATTTTGTAAACGACCTCGGATGGAGAAACTCCTAAATGAAAATTGTAGATCTCGACAAGTTATGAAACTTTGTAGTTGACAACTTTTGATTTGAATTCGTTTAGGGCCTCAAACAAGCAATTTACACTCGGTTTTGTATAATATTTTGAAAACCGAAAGGAATATAGACACAAGTGACGGTGTGGTGCGGTGGTAGAGGGGTTACGACGAGGAGAGGTCGCGGTTCGAATCCCGCCGGCCGTGTAGCACGTGAATTTTGTGCGAAAAATGCCATGACTTCTGACGGCGACGCGGAGATTAAGCAAGGCTAGCCGGTGGGTCTCCCGATTTAAAAAAAAATTTGCTATTTTTTTTGGGTTTTTTTCGGTTCGAATTTTAGAGATGGCTTTGCCGAGTGCAATGACCATTGCACTCGGCAAAGAAAATAAAAAAATAAATAAAAACACGCTTTGCCGAGTGCAATGACCATTGCACTCGGCAAAGAAAATTTAAAAAAAAAATTAAAAAAATTAGGGCCGACGGCGTCAAATCTTTGCCGAGTGCCCGCACGGCACTCGGCAAAGCCTTTGCCGAGTGCCCGAAATTTGGCACTCGGCAAAGCAGCCTTTACCGGAAGGAGATTCGACGGAGGCTCTTTATCGAGAGTGTTGCACTTAACAAAGGCTTTGCCGAAAGTAAAAGCTGCTTTGCCGAAAGTGCAACAGGCACTCGGCAAAGAGCCCGCCTCCTGTAGTGTATAATCGCCCTGAACTTGAGTTTCGGTCACAAAGCTGTGTATTCCTTGGCTATAGTCCTATGCACAAGGGATACAAATGATTAAATCCTAGCACCAGTCGAGTTTATATATCTAGAGATATGGTCTTTGATTAACACGTTTTTACTTTTTTTTGCTGAAAACAACACTGTTTCAAGTCCAGTAACTCCTATTACTCCTGTGTCAATTCTCTTGCCCTCTTTTCCTTCTGATCACCATATGAATAGTGATATTCTCGCCGTGCAATCTAA
Source organism: Phyllostachys edulis (assembly GCA_036346405.1). NCBI lineage: Eukaryota > Viridiplantae > Streptophyta > Magnoliopsida > Poales > Poaceae > Phyllostachys > Phyllostachys edulis. Next base: position 22,643,097 of record CM070566.1, read on the forward strand.
CATGTCTCATGCAACCTCTCCATATATTTCAGAAGAAGCAGCTACTGCAGATGCTACCGTGGTTGCTGCCTCGCCTACAACACCTATCGCGCCTACCGTGGCAGCCGAAAGCATTGCTGAGTCTCCTGTCATGTCTACCCTGGTAACGAATTCTTCTGTCACGACAACCAATACAACAAATACTGATACGTCTACATCAGTTGAAGTTGTACCACTGGAACGACATCCCATGTGCACGGATTACAAGATGACACCAGAAGACTCAAGGAGCGCACAGATGGGACGGTACCTTATCCTAGTGATCATCAACGAGCATTAATTAGTTGCACTCTAGCAGAAGAACCTACGAGTTATCTTGAGGCAGTTGGTCATCCTGAATGGAAACGGGCTACGGATGTTGAATATGATGCTCGCTTCAAGAACAAGACATGGGGGTTAGTCCTTAAGAAGCATGGAGCCAATGTAATTGACTACTGGTGGGTGTTTCAGATCAAGAGAAAGGCTTATGTAAGCATAGATCGTTACAAAGCTAGACTGGATGCAAAAGTCTAAACAATAGTATGGTCTCGATTACGAGGATACCTTTAGCCCAGTTGTGAAACCAACAAATATTCGTCTAGTCTTGTCTATTGTTGTTTCAAGAGGTAGTCATTGACACAACTGGATGTTCAGAATGCATTTTTGCATGACTCAGTCACCTGGTTATGAAGATCACAAGAATCCAGATTATATATGTCGGCTTGAGAAAGATTTGTATGGACTCAAAACAGACGCCTCGTGTATGGTATTCTCGCTTGAGCACATAGCTTCAGGAATTAGGGTTTACACCGTCAAAAACCGGCACTTCTCTCTTTGTTTTTCATCAAGTTGGATCCACCATATATATGCTCATTCATGTTGATGACATCATAGTAGTGAGCTCGTCATCACAGAGCGCCGAACGGTTGGTGCAGTAGCTAGGGGAGGAATTTGCAGTAAAAGATCTTGGTAATCTTCACTAATTTTTGGGCATAGAGCTTGTCACAACCAGAGCATGTGTTGTCTTGAGCCAGCAGAAATATGCAACAGAGCTGATGCGGCGTGCAAACATGGAGAAGTGTAAGCCAGTTAGAACTCCTATATGGATGCTACAGAAAGGTTGTCAAAGGAAGATGGGAGTTTGTCTGCTGAAGAAGCCTCGAACTACAGAAGTATGGTTGGCGCATTGCAATACTTGATGTTGACTAGGCCAGATATTTCTTTTTCGGTCAATATGGTGTGTCAATTTCTTGTTGGGCCTAATACTTCGCATTGGAGTGCGGTCAAGAGAATCGTAGGGCATTTGAAGCTAACCATAACAACTGGCTTATCGATTCAAAAGTTCACTTCGAGTTTGCTTAATGCCTTCAATGATGCAGTTGGGCTGGATGCCCAGATGATCAGTGCTTGACCAGAGGATATGCAGTGTTTCTTGGTTCAAATTTGATCTCATGGAGTTCTGGGAAGCAAAATACAGTGTCACAATCAAGCATGGAAGCCGAATACAAGTCTCTAGCGAATACTACAGCAGAACTTGTATGGGTACAATCTCTTAGAGAATTGGGAGTATATCAAACAAGACCATCGAACTTGTGTAAAAATCTAGGAGCTACATAGTTGGCTAATCTGTTATTTCATGCATGAACAAAACACATTGAGGTGGATTTTCACTTTGTATACGAGATCAGATTTATCTCTTCTGCAAATCAAATAGCTGATATATTCACAAAGCCGCTACCAAATCCACAATTTACTAATTTGAAGTGCAATCTCAATCTTGTGTGTCAAGTTTGGATTGAGGGAGGCTGTTGAAATAGTTAGATATGCTCGGTTAAACCAGGAATGTAATTTCCTAATCGTGTACAATATGTATTTGTTTCCTTGCCGTATCCTCCAAGGAACTGTAGCCGATCTGGCAATTGTATTTGTGTTATATAAACAAAAAGTCGTATCCCTGTTTGATGTGCGACGTTTTCTCTGAAACCAATCTGCTAGTCTAGTTTTTACAGCATGAAACAAATTCTCTCCCTCCATCTGATTTGTATTTTTAACATGGTTCCTACGAAATACATTATTTTCTTTTTGATATAACTTTTTTGTATGAATGGCAGGAGAACTGCCTTCATTGCATTAAAAGAAAGGAGAATTTACACAATGTACATGGTACAGGAAAGAGAAATAGAAAGGCTACAAGGCCAGTATTGCAGCCCAGCCGGAACTCACATGTTATAGACTACTGGCTGAATAGCCGTGCTTTTCTCTCGGAGAAACAAAATCATATTACCCAAAATTTCGAGCCACTGTTGCTGGGCTCTGCCTGCACCACAGCATGACTTCGTCGAAGTGCCCGGTCTAGCTCCACCTTGGCCCGTGTCATGCCTCTACCTCGTCATCGGGCTACACCACTCCACTGCTCCCTCGTCTCCGCCGCTACATCTAGTCGAGCTCCGCTGCAGGCTGCGCCCCCTGCCACCATGCTCGACTTGCACCACCTGTCTCCTACAATTGTACAAGTTGCAGGCCAGTACCATCATCAATGGCAAAATCTCGTGGTGAGTGGATAACCTAGCACCGTTTCAACTAAACTCAAGCTCAGGCACCCTGCTACACCTGTACATTTACAGCCTGGGTCCATGATATATACAAATCATTTATGTGCAATCTTCCATCCATTCAAGAATTGACCAAAATGGTGTAATGGATATTTTAACTGAAGAAAGAACCAACCACACAAAATTCATTTGTAAAACTGCTATTGTCGCTACATTGGAACTGGCACGGTTGCATTCCACTGCCGCCAGCCCGCTACTGGCTTTTGGTCCGATCATTCGAAGCACGGATGAAAATTTAGTCATGAACAATGAGATATCAAAGATGAGAAGAAACAAGGAACCTTCTGAAGCTTGCTTTGACTCTCTGCTAATGCCCTTGCAGAAGCTGCTGATGACACCTCGCAACCTACCAATTATAATCCATCCTTCATGTAAAGGAACCAATAAAGAAGAATTGAACCAAAATAGCATTGCCATGATCCTCGATATAAGGGAACATGGACCAAATACAGAAAATGGTCACCAGGTAGGATGACGCAGTGCTACAATGCTACACCTGTTACTCTCTTTCGATTTATATATCATCAATTTGCATGGAACAGTTTGGATCTTTCAGATAATATCTAAAACAAATAACAACAACGTCAAGTAAGCTTAACAAATCTTAGTATAAAAATATATGCATGTAACAAACCACTCAGAATGGGTCGACCTTGCCATGTGCAGATGGATGGTGAACTGTACCAATTCTTTTGTTTTGATGGGAACCAGAAATGGCGCACCAATTTGGGCAGCAACCTTGTTCGGCTTGTTCCTACTTCCAAGAACTTCATACGATGAAGAATCAACCAAAAAAGGGGAAAAATAACAAACCAGGAATGGGCTAGGCATTTCGCCGAGCACGTGGCGGTAGTGAGCAATAAAGCATGTCATGCACTGATTTGGGGACAGTAGTCCGTGACGGAGAGGTCGCCCTGGACGAAGGTGCGGAACTCGGCGTCGAGGTGCAGGGCGCGCGTCTCACGGTTGCCGAGGAACTGGTGCTCGATGCCTAGCCAGGCAGACCGAGCGGTGTTCCCGCGCACTCGGATGAGGTCCATGAGCTCGGTGGAGACGGTGCCGTAGATCCAGGACAGCACGACGCAATCCATGCGGTGCCAAGCCGGAGTGTCGAGGACGTCGTCGGTCGTGACGTGGTTGGCGAGGGAGTAGCGGCCGAGGGTGAGAAGCACGAGGTCGCGCCACTTGTTGTAGTGGGACGAGGAGATGTCCAGAACAACGGGCACCAATGCACGAATGTGCTGGACGCCGGCAGCCTGGGCGTGAAGGTTGGCCACCGTGAGGGCCTCGAGAGAGGCGGCGTCGGAGTGGGCGCCATAGGAAACATCCCGGCCGTCGTCGTCGTCGAACTCGGCGTCGAGGACGGCGCGCTGCCGGGCCGAGGCAGCCTCACGCGCGAGGGCGTCGGCGGTTTGGCGCTCCTTCTCCAGGGCGGCGGCAGCGGCACGGACGCGCGCCTGGGCGTCAGAGGCAGCCTGGGCGGCGGCGGCTGCAGCGTCGGTGAGGACGACGCGCTGACGAGCGCGATCGGCAGCGGCCTCCCGTTCGCGATCGCGGGCGGCGGCGGCCTCGCGATCACTAGCGGCGGCGGCCTCGCGAGCGGCGTCGGCCGTGGCGGCCGCAGCAGCGACGGGGTTGACCAGGGGAAGGTCGGCCATGGCGGCTGGTTAGGGTTTGCGGAAGCGATAGGTCACAGGAAGGGAGAAATCTGATACCGTGAAAGCGGGGAATAATTCAAGCGTAATAGATTGATTTACTCAACGGGGTGCAGTCCAATATATAGCCCAAACCACCGGATAAACAACGAAACTAACAACTGGTGGGGGCGAGATTGACGCACACGCGTGGGAGCCCGCGACAAGCGGGCATGCATGGCACGCACAGCGGGCGGCCGATGCATGCAGGGAAGGAGAGCCCTGAGATCACGCTAACAGCAACAACTAACAACAGGAGACGACGACCACAGTGGACGATGCAGGAGGTGGGAGCTGCGCGCGGCACATCGCAGAGCATGGCCATCTTCATGATGTCGACGTCCAGGGGAGGAGCTCGAGCTCGGCAATGCCGTCAGTGCTACGGGCGCCAGCCAAGCTCGTTGCGCAGCCTGGCGAGCTTCAGCATGGCGAGGACACTGTCCACCGTTGCCGTGTACCACCATGACAATGTAACATGGCCGACCATTCGCACCGGCCTAATCCAGGACGAGTGAGGGGATTGCACCAGCCCGTAAGGCGGCAGCCGGTGCGCCGTGGCACGAGATGAGGGTAGCAGAGGTCGTCGGCGTCGGCTAGAGTGGTGGGGCATTATCTAGGACGGGGAAGGCATCGGCAACCACGGTGTGGCGGCATCCAGAGACTAGAGGGAAGAGTAGATGGCCAGGTGCGGTGGGAAGGCGGCGGTGAGCGAAGTTTGTTGGCGTTGTTAGCTGATCCCATTTTCCCTCGGTTTGTTTTCGTATCGCACGAGAGGAAGAGGAAGAGGCCCACCAGTCGCCCAGTCGGCACCGAGTTTTCTTACAGGGGAAACGATCACCACCAGCCGCAACTCCTCTTTCTTTTGGAGTTTTTGCTCACTTTGTTTTTTTTTATAAAAAAATAGAATAGCAAATCTAGTCTCCTCATGCCCCAAGTAACAAAAATAGCACTGCAGAAGGATAGACATGTGACATGTATCCCTTGTAGTGCTCCTAGATCACGCCTATAGCACATCATGCTTCAGGGTTACTGCATGCAGCCTGCTGCACACGGGAAGCGATGGAGGTCAACTGTCATGCACGAGAAGCATGGGAGGAGGCCTGCCACGCACGGGTAGTGCAGGTGAACACCTGCCACCCTTCCAGAGCGCGGCAGGGAGCATCGTGACTCAGAACAGTGATTTACTCACTATGTGCCACTGTTTACTCACTATGCGTCGAATCCCTTCTCGGCTCCTACAGCAGTTCAAGTGCACAAAAGTGCATGTCCTGCAGCTCCGGGCCACGGAAACGCATATCCTACAGTTCCAGACTGTAGCAAGCACATCCAGCAATATGGATCGGCAACAAGCGAGATCTAGCTGTTCGGATCTACGGCACGCACGTGCAGCGGACCAGGAGCACGTTAAGTTGTTGTCGCGCATCTGAAGTGCCATAAGGGACATATGTCACCTGACTAACCTGTCACGGTGCTATTTTTATCATTTCAAACATGAGAGGGCTAAATTTATTATTCGTTAAAAAAAGGGCCAGTGATCATCTAGCCGCCCATCGCCTTAGTTCATCCTGTATTCCAGAGTTTTGGACTGTTTTGGCCCTGTAGCACCATTTAATTCCAGTTTTGGCCCCTTTAGCGTGAAAATTCCCGATCTAGCCCCCTCGAGCACATTACTTTGCCGTCCAGACGGCAAAGAACCGACTTGATGCGGTAAGGGACAAGAAGACCTAGGTGTCGTTGTTCTTGCTATAAGAACAGAGGTGTCTTGGTGGGCTCAGCGAGACCTAGTTCTGCCGTCCCAAGACCGCAGCTTCTTGCTTGAGCCCGCCGTACTGCGCAATGGAATTACGGTTTGCAAAATGGAGCAATTGGAAAAGAATCTTTAGGGTTTGCAAAAATGGGGAAAAAAATTAGGGTTTCCAGTTTGGGTTAGCGCTTGTACGAATACGAAGTTTTGTTCAGTCATTTCAATAAGGGTTTCAACGAGCATTGATATTTGTTAAAAAAACATTCATCAAGAAATATGGGCACCGAGGTTTGTAAATTAGGGTTTCATTTTATGCAAAATAAGGGTTTCGTCGCGGTTTCAACGCTGTTTGTTGACGGAAATGAGTTTAAAAAATTACGAAACCCTCCCGTCACATTGTTGTTGCTTCTGTAATTTTTCTATTATTTTATTCGTTCTGAGAAAGGATGATTGTTGGAAATCGAGCGGAATGAAATTAGGGTTTCGAGCGGAATGAAATTAGGGTTTCCAGTTTCGGTTAGCGCTTGTACGAATACGAAATTTTCTTCAGTCATTTCAATTAGGGTTTGAACGGGCACTGATATTTGTAAAAAAACATTCATTAAGAAATATGGGCACCGAGGTTTGTAAATTAGGGTTTCATTTTCTGCAAAATCAGGAATTGTACAGTGGACTTGATTGTGTACTATTTGGACAATTTGATATATGTTCTGGAATTGTCTCAAAAATTTAAGATTTAGGTTGCGAAAAATTGGATTTTAGGTTTTGGACATTAGGGTTTCATGATTTCATGTGACTTGGAATGTATGGAAAAAAACTGCATTGCAACTCCATTTGAGATATCGATATACAATATGGCGAGTACACAGATAACAGCCGGATAACACCGGATATACGCGTAGAAATATAGCAAAACAAAATAAGAATACAAATATACGCAAACAAAATCGCATAACACGGGATATAACAAAGTTTAAGGTTTGCACAAATGGGGAAAAAATTACGGTTTCGAACGGACAGAAGCACGTTACACGTAGTGACATGGCATGATGGTTTGGCTAATTGCTTTAGTCATCCTTGCTACTACTACTACGGCACACTACGACACAAGCATCCGGACCATATAAGTATACATACCTTTAGGGGATGGTAAAAAACATGGGGGGTAGGACGGGGGACTACTACGTAAAGACATGACTCATCACAGAGACCGGGCCATTTTCCTTCCTTGCCACCGGTGTTGAACTCCTCGTCGGCCTTCCCGCCCCTTGTCGCGGATTGTCCACGTTAATGGGTATATCGAAGTCGCCCATATCCTGCGATTCCATGATGTAAGTGCACCGTATATTTAAAATCGTAAAAAGGATGTAAATTATGCATAACTCACGCTGTCGACACGGACCACGCCGGCGACCGGATCTGTTATGCGGCCGGGCTCAAATGCATGAGCCTTTCCCTTGCCCTTGTCGCGGACCGCCCACGCCGGGTCGGTATGTCGAAATCGCCCATGTCCCGCGATTCCATGATGTAAGTGCACCATATAGTGAAAATCGTAAAAATGATGTAAATTCTTCAGAACTCACGTCGTGGATACGGATTACGCCTGGGCGACCGGATATGCTGTGACGGCCGGGCTCACCAAGATGAGCCTTTCCTTGCCCTTGTCGCGGACCGCCCACGCCGGGCCGGTATGTCGAAGTCGCCCATGTCCTGCGATTCTATGATGTAAGTACACCGTACAGTGCAAAATGTAATAAGGATGTAAATTCTTGATAATTCATGTCGTCGATATGGATTACGCCCGGCGAAATATCGGGCTCCTTCTGCGTGCCTCTGAGCAGGTCCGATGCGTAAGGTTTCCACCGCGACAAAGTTCTCGCCCGCACCGAGTAGTTTAGCATGTACCTCACCGATGAATGCCTGTCGTACATCTCCGGCCGCCGATCCATCGGAAGAAGTGGCAGCGCATCTCGGCCGCCATTACGTGGGATGAAGTTAAAAATTTAAAGAATTCAACGTTGGGAGAGGAAAATCGATACGCGCGAAAGAAACGCTTATGAGATAGTGCCCTCATGTGTAGTACGCCCGGGCCGCGGTGTCTGGGTGTGTGGACTGAATGATCTCTGCCGGTTCGCCACACACACACTGCGGGATCGGAAAACGTGGTGGTACTGGAGCATCTTTCATTGATTTATCCGGTATTGCAAATTGCTTCTTCTTCGCTTAAGCCGCGAGCTACGCAACATCCTCGCGTAGAAGTGTCTCAAAGAGTCCATAGCTCGGTATATGTTGTGTAGTGCTGTGTAGAGTTTGGTTTGGTTCAACCCCCTTTTATAAGGCCCATGGTTGGCATGGCGTGGTTAATTTCATACAGAGCAAAGAGTCCTGTTTTTTAATTCTGAAAAGCTGAGGCGGTAGAGTGTTGTCATGTCGATCAAGAAAGTTGACGAGACATAGTGTTGTCACGTCTTACTTTGCAGTGAGAAGTCATGGCTTGCTTTGCGGAGTGTTGTCTTATCGGTCTGAAAAGCTGGCGAGGGAGAGTGTTGTCACGTCTTTCTTTGCAGAGTCTTGTCTTTTCGGTCTTAAAAGCTGGCGAGGTGGTCAGGGTTGTCAAGTCGATCTGAAAAGCCTAACCCTAAACCTAAACCCTAAACTGCACAAAGCTGTCTCCTTTGGTCTTATCACCGCGCAAAGCTGCCTCGTGTGGTCTTGTCACTGCGCAAAGCTGGCCCATGTGGTCTTGTCACTGCAGAAAGCTGTCTCCTTTGGTCTTATCACTGCGCAAAACTGCCCCATGTGGTCTTGTCACTGCGCAAAGCTGCCCCGTGTGGTCTTGTCACTGCAGAAAGCTGTCTCCTTTGGTCTTATCACTGCGCAAAACTGCCTTGTTTGGTCTTGTCATCTGCAAGCTAATATATTACCCGCTTTGTTAGTCTCCCCCGCGGGGCTATAAAATGCACGCCACACGCTCCGAAATTAGGACCACTCGACCCTTGAAACCGTAGGAAGAAGAACTTTGTCTATCTTACAGTAACATACGATGGCAGATGCCCAGGGACCAGTCCAACCGGGGTCGCCGAAGGCAGAACTTCTCCTAGAAAGGAGGGAGGACTTCGGCCCTAACTACCGGTTGATGCCGAACAAGCGTGCTCAATCGGTATGGCCAAAATGCAGACACGGGGAGGACGCTATCGTGCAGGTCATAGACTGCCTTTTCGATGGCGGACGGCGCTTCTTCCGATGCCCATACTCTGGGGTAAATAGTTTTGTTCATGTTACTGCTAATACATCCTCCATACTAACCGTCCCTTGAAGCAGATGGCGAAATGCAACTTTACCCGCTGGATCGATCCTCCCCACGCTTACTATGTTGCGAGGCACGTGGATATATTGTGGAACCGAATCTTTGATTTGGAGGCGCAAATTGACGATCTCAAGGAGCAAAATGATGACCTCCGCCAACAGATGCAGCGCGAGAGGGGCAACGAGGAGGTCGTGAACATAGGAAGTTCTTATGATCCCACATGCTGCTGCACCAACCCTAGCTGCATATGCGCGTGCCACTACAACGACGGCCAGCCACGTCCGAGGCGCCCAACTGGAGAACACTCTATGTGGGTAGCGAGAGGCACCTTCTACCATTAGGCACGGACGGAGAAGCTTGTACCTCGGTAGTCTCCCCTTTTGTACGCACTTATGTTCAATCTCCTAAAGCATGTAACTAAATGGTGGACGCGTCGTTGCGGTTGCCTTTTATCGAGTTGACATGTTGCATCGATGTGTCGCATGCTTTAAGTTATAGGCGTCGATATGCATTCAACAAACTCATTCATGGGTACATAATGTTACTAGTTTATTCTCATTCACGACGGACTGCGATGCATACATAAAGAGTGGACATTAAATCTCATTACAACTGAACTTCTACTTGGCAACAACAAGAAATAATAGAAGAAAGACCGCAAAACTAATTAACTTAACTAATTTCTTCAGCATGTTCTCAACTCTTTCCATCCTTTCATCCACTGCTTGAGTCTATTCTCTTCATTCTCAAGCATCGGTTCGAAGGTCGAGCCATCGGACAAAATGCAAAGAACACCACGAGAGTCATCTTGCAAGGCTGCAATTTGCATTGCAATATCTTGAACCATCGATAGCTTCACACCCCAACGCTGAATCCCACATGTTGTGCTCAAAAGGAATTGCAGCTTCAAGTGAAAAAAACAACATGTTGTTTCGAATGGAATTGATTAGGCACAAGTTACCGTAAGATTTGAACACTTCATGAACACTCTGAATGGATTCGTTGGTGTATGCGAGGTGAAAACATTCACCGGATCATCGAACGAGGGCAAACCCATTCTTCGCAGATGATTGCAATTGTCACCACCGAAAGTTAGATGAGGTCAAGACATCCCGCCTAAGACCGGAAGAAAGGAGAGGAGGAAATGAAGAGTGAGGTGAATGGCGCCAAAGCATCCATATATAGCATGCGGCGGTATTGCAATTGATTTAAGGAAATTCACATCCATGAGGTAGCGGCCCGAGGAGGAATCGTCTGGCGGCGTTGAAGGTAATCGCGTCCATGAGGTAGCGGGCCCGGTTGTCATTTGTACCGATTATTTCGGAGAACATTTTGTGTCCATAAATCACAATGTCATATCGCATAATCGGCACTACATAAATCACAATAGCACAATACACAATGATATTACATAACATGCATTATAATGACCATGACATTACTTATGGTACATCTCCTGCCGCTGTCTTGACGGGCGAGGTGATCCTCGTGGAAGGTAAACTGTCAAGGAGCGGCGACATCTCGTAAGCCATAGTAGGGGTGTTGCGTGGAGGCGCCGCAGTTGTAGGTGTCTGATCAAATCTGAAAGCAATTGCTGATCCACTCGTGCTCATCCCGCGGGAAGGGTACTTGGTGAGTTAGTCCTTGATTTATGCAACGGAAAATTGTTGTAATCGCTAAAGCGCACTGCAGAGGTTGTTGTGTGGACGAGAATCCTCTTGGCCGCCGCCCTCGAGTAGGTTGTTGTGTCGACGAGGATCCTCTGGCCGCCTGCCATATATCGCCGCCGCGACGGTGTACCCTTGATGCGCCTCACCGAACCATCGGTCGCGCTTCCCATACCGCAGATGAATGCCACACGCCAATGATCCGAACTCGCTGCCTCGACATCAAGGCGAGCATGGCTTGCCGCCTATAGTGGAACAAGGCCGCGCCGGGCGAGGAAGTCATATGTCGCGCTCCTCCGTGACGATGACGGCTGAAGCAGAGTGTTGTCCCCTCTCAAGTGCTGCAAGAACAAATGGTTATGTCAGATACGTTTGAAAGGAGTGCATGGACAACTATTGATGAGAACAACATGTAGCCCGAGGCGCGTCGAGGCTGAGCGACCGTAGCTCGGACGACTTCCAGAGTGCGACGAATGTGCGGAGGGTGGTGCCGAGGGAGGTGCCGACGGCGGAGGAGGTGGAGGGTGCCCTCTGCGTCCTCAATGCTGTGCGTGAACGTCACTGTGGCGACCACAAGTTATGGTCCTAATTGCAGCCCTCGCGTCCTCAGTTATGGAGCGCACCGCCTGTAGGACACGATCAATTGTGCTGTTGCGACCACGGCGTAGAACTTCTAAACCCTCACGCTCGATACGATCAAGGTGGTAGTGCTGCAAGGAAACCCATAGTAAGTTAGAAACGTGTTGTATTGATGAAATTTGTACGAAGAATATTTTACCGTCTCGTCCTGGCGTGCCGCTCGGTGACGATCGGGACCTGCTAGTACAACAGCATCTTCTATGACCTCCATTAGACGCCCGCGCCGCCCAAGAAGTTTATACCTAGTGCGCGAACGCACCATCGCAAGTACGCAGATACGCCCGATGGCGAGCCTCGAACTCGTGCACCACGCCTGCCGCCACGCTCGCCCCACAACACCGCCCACGGCCGCTGAAACCGCTTCCGCCGCCGCTCCTTCGCCTCTCTCGCTTTGTCTGCAATTGAATTTGGTTGTCGAAAATGTAAGTCGAAATGCGCTAATATGATACTAAAAACGACATACCGGTGGGCCTTCTCGGTGAGAGGTCGCCCGCCGCGGTGGCACCTCCCGGTAAAGGCCAAACTGCCTCATGACCTGCTAGGATTGTAATGGCTCGACCATGTGGGAGAAGACCGTGGCATGTCGTCAACTGCAGCGCCTCGCCCCGAGTGCACTACGAGGATAATCCATAGGGGCCGCTCGCAAGGAACTGTAGTCCAAAGGCCACTAGATGACCTCGCCCTCGTAGAGTCTCGAATAGGTTGTGGAACTCGTGGTACACATGTCTCGGTCTCTCTTTGGCCCAACCTAGGTGGCAAGTGTCCAACGCGTTCCCATTGTAGGCCCATCGACGGGGTCGTCGCCTCTAGTCTGACCATAAAGCTCGTCTATCACCTGGAAAGGGTGCACCCTTCTCCGAAAATACGGCCGGCCAACAGGAAAGTGCTCACACGACCATAGTCGCAGCGAGCAGGTAGCATACCGCGAGGATCGGCTCCTCGCCTGCATTACGCCGAGTGGCATCGCACAACCCTGTAAGTGACACAAAGCACCGCAGAGCCCCAATCAGACAGGCACCTCGGGAAGAGCATCCACCAAAGACTCGCGAGATGGATGTAGCTTGGGTACACGCAGCTTCCCCGAGTCGAGGAAACAAGATCCATCCGAACAGAACAAAAGGTACGCGAGGAAGTGTGTCCTAACCGCCGACAGCGCATGCAAGGGCAAGTCATGTACTCCCACAAGAAGGAATGGGGCACACCCGATATGTTGTCAAGAATCGAGTGACCGAATCTCTCACCATACGCATTCTTCCACCGTCGCCTCTTGGAGGTGGCACTCATCGAAGACCGCCAACCAGAGACCCGTAAGCATAGCTACGCCCTCCGTAGTTATGGTCATCTCCCCACCGAAGTGGAAGGTGTGAGTCTCGGTCTCCAACGATCCACGAAGCGCAGATAGGAGTGTCGCACAAATTGAAGCGCGCGCGGATGGTCCAACATGCGGCAAGGCGGAGGCGGCGGCCCCGCAGTGGGGACATACCGCCGTGAAGAGGCCACCTCTCTAGGGCGCCAGACTAAGCTCGAGGGTCGACGCCTGCACCACCAAAGCTCGGATCGGTGTCGCGATCCCAAATAAGCGCCGAGTAGCTCATACGGGCCATCAACTAGAGGTCGTTCCATCTCCTCGCCAACAGAGAAACAACACGTTAGTCCGATATCAAATGTAATGTATGGTACGTAAAAAGAAAGCGAAACATATCACAAATGTAATGTAAGACAAAGTGAATAACACCATATACACACCCATACAACATAACAAAGATATATGACCATAATGAGTTAACATATGACCCAGATAACATAACATTACGTCCGTACAGAAAGGCATGGTTTGACAATGATACAACTCATACAATCCATTAAACTAAGCATGCAATATCACGACTTAGTAATTATATCTTGCTCGCTACTATGGCGCCGCTTGTGCTAGATTTGTTCGGCAATGTCAGCCGGAGTGGCCAACCGCCTTGCATGTCAGATCCGGGGCAACGAACCCGCTGTCGTCGGCCGGCCGTCGTCCATGTCGCTATGCACGCGTTATGATCGGTGTCTTCCACACCGGGTGCTTCAAGGCGCTGCTTGGCACCCACTTCACCGTCCCCGCCGAGGTCCCTATAGTGCATGTCCGTGCCATACGAATACAACTCGCACTCCAAGTGCCATACAGTGGTGGATGTCGAGTACTCGGAGATGTAACGCCCGAGGCTCGGCGCCACGCCACAAGACGCCGCTGCACTCCATGGGAGCATGGTTTGTGCGTAAGCCGTGGCTTCTTGCGTGCACGACGCTTGCCGCCAATCGTGCGCACTGCTTCCGATCCCTCTAGTGTGGCCCATCACATACTTCTCCCTCAACTGGATCTCAAACTTCTGCCTGATGCCATCCATGGTACGCGCAACATGCGAACGAGCCTTGCTGATCTTCTTCTCCATGTACGCGTGCATTACTTCGGAGAATTGCTTCCCATCCTCCAAATGCTTCTTGGCCATCATGGCTCTATTAACAAAGTACCTGACGGTACGGTTCTAGCTCTCCTCCACAATCGCAGTGATCGGTAGGGATCGGACACCCTTGAGAACACCGCTGTACACCTCCGACATGTTGGTCGCCATGATCCGCACCTTGCACCGCCGGTGTCGTGCAAACAGGACCATTTCTCCAAGTCGGTGCGCGGCGAAGTTAACCCATCGTGTGAACTCCCAACTCTCGCGGACCTCCCGCCGCCCCTCGCCTCGGCCCACCGAGTTCCTTAGATGCTTCTCGGTCTCCTCATCGAGCTGTCTCCACACCGCATCGAACTTCCGCCTTTGGTTCTGCATGGAGAGCTTCTTGAACATCTTCATCAGGTCCTTGCTCTGAAACCTTGTGTGGAAGTTCACCGCGAGATGCCTCATGCACCAACGGCTCTTCACATCATTCCACTGGAACGGCGACTGCGTCCCGTTTTGCATCATAGTCAACGCGGACAGCAATCCAGCATTGCGGTCCGAGATGATACACACATCTGGGCGGTCTTGGACCACCGCCCGCTTCACATTGGACAGGAACCACAGCCAGCTATCAGTGTTCTCGCTGTCAATAATTGCGAAGGCCACGGGAGTAATCGTCGTCGCGATCGGCTGCAACGGCGATGAGGATGGTACCCTTGTACTTCCCACATAGGAAGGTACCGTCCATCGTCAGCACGGGACGACAGTGCTTGAACCCTTCGATCGCCTGACTGAAGGCCCAAAAGACCCTATCAAGAACAAAACAATTGGGCCCCTCTGTCGGGTGCACCCGATCAAACTTGTCTATGTATGTCCCAGGGTTTGATTGTGCGATTTGATGCAGCATCCTTGGGACTAAGTTGTAAGCCTCTTCGAATGTGCCAAACATTTGCTCCATGACCTTCCGTTTCGCCCACCATGCCGTCTTGTAGCTGACCGCGAACCCCACCATATTGGCAACCTCCGCCAGTAGGAGCTTTGGCGAAATGGACACATCTCCAAATGACGAGGTGGCTTATCAGCCGGCAACATACGAGGACGCTATGTCATGTGCCTTCAGAGTGGCTCAACTAGCTCGCATGTGTGGTCCTTCAAAGACCATTATCCGAAGCCTGTGGTCATGCCGTCAGGAACCGCAAGCACGGACCTTGCCAAAGACAGATTCATTAACACACCTAACGATGTAGGTGTCGGGTTGACCTCTCGCACCCGATACGTCCGACCAATGTTAATGGCGATCTAGCAATAGCATGTCGGGCGCGCTTGTTAGGGAAGCGCCGCCCTAGGAGCAGGTGTCCTCATTAAACCCCTACTCGCCCCCCCGGTGTGGCGTAACCAACGATGTCATTGCAACATCGCCCAATCTTGAGGAGACGAAAGAAATGTTGGTGGTCACAACACCACCAACTACACCTCCCTGCATTAGCTTCTCCGTCTTGGTCGCCTTCGTAACTAGCCGCTTCCACGCCCTCCTCCTCGCTTCCACCTCTTCCGTCTGGTCGCCGGTACTCGTGGCAATCAATACGGGTTGCCCACCATCGCTCTACTCCTTCGGCTCGAAGTTGTCGGCACGCCTCCTTAGGTCTCCATCACCCACTTCGCCGCCTCGCTCCTCCAACACTAGAGACCAACGCAGCTCCTCCTCACCAAGAGCTTCACCGAACCACCAACGCCAGATGTCCTCGCTCTCCACGAATCGAATATAGACCATCGGCCAAGATATATCACAAACCTTTAGGGTTGCAAACAGCCTCCATGTAATAGGCCTATGAAGGCCACTTGTCACCTTCATAAGTTGCCAAACTATCTCGCTCGCACCACCCACCACCGAGGCATACAACGCCGATGCGTAGCTTCTTCCTTGCAGTTGCACGATCGAACGCGGAATGCACGAATCGCCTTAGATCCGATAGGCTCATGTCCTTCAGACCCGGCGCCCGGATCATGGTCCGGCCATAATTTGACGGGTCCGCCTGCACGCCCGTCACAGACGAGAGCGCCCCCATGGAACACTTAATGTATCTTGAATCTCCGCCATGAAGTACCTAACACAGGTGCATATTAAACCACTCATATTTTGAAATTTTTGGTTCAAGTTCCTGACACTTCTGTAATTTGTTCATAATCTAATATACTACACATTAGGTTCAATTCTATTTCTATTTAAATATCTCTTATAAAATTACAGAATTATCTACGGAATAAATTTTCATGACCAACAAAAATTGATTATATGAATTTTCTGTGAAAAGAAAAGTAGAAACAAACTGATTTTTTTTACACATCAAACCAAAAAAAATTGGAACATGAAAAGATTTAATTACAAAATTTGAATTTAATTGAAGTTTATTTTATTATTTTAAATTATTTTTCATTTTACGAAAGACTACGAAACGAGAGAATTGAAAAAAATAATATCTTGGTAGCAATGGAGTTCTTTGCAATTGAGATTATGAACATGAACATACCCTAAAACATGGATGATTCAATGTCAGTGTGAGTGGTTCTTTCTGGGATTCCACTAGAAGAGGCATACCGACATTGAATCCTCTATGTTTTAGGGCATCTTCATAATCACAACGAGCGTTCTCAGCCTCTTCAATTGCATTCTGTAGAAGCTCCATAAAGTACTCTGTTTTAACTACACCATGGTGAAGTAACGTGATCAAGAACCGTAGCGACCAAGATATTATTTTTTTCAATTCTCCCGTTTTTCAAAGTCTTTCAGAAAAAAAAATATTTTAAATTAATAAAATAAACTTCAATTATATTCAAAAATTTTAATTAAAACTTTTCATGTCCAATTTTTTTCTTTGAATTTTTTGATTTTTTTTATAAATGGTTTTTTTCCACTTTTCTTTTCTTTCTCTCTCCTTGTACAAATTCCTAAGTCAATAATTTTACATTGCTGACTACTAAAGCTTAAAATATTTCCTAACGCCCCCGATTATTTAATTAATGTAGTGAGTTTTATTGATGATTAATTTTCTTATATATACTATGATTAATTTTACATTTTATTTATCCCGCCCTAATTATCTATCGTCGGCCTACTGTTATTTGACTTGTACGCGGCTTAATTAAATATGTTGGTCTAAAAAATACATCAGCGATATTTAATTTTACTAGTGCCTAATTAAATTTTACTAATTTGCTACTTCCTAAATTTCCCCTTCTCACCTAATCTCATCCCTAATCCTTCCCTTTACTTAATCCCCTTACTCTAATCTTCTCTTCACCTAATCCCTTCCATTTATCTCCGCCTTGTCTCCTCACCACCGAAATGTCCTAGCTGCCATCCTTCCTTCCCCATTATTCTTATGCTAACAATATTTAATTTACAACACTAACAATAATAAGTCTGCTAAGTTAACTAATTACGGGCTAATCACATTGCTAACTACTAAGTCTTCTAATTACGTGCTAATCACACTAAGTCTTCCAATTTTATGTCCGAACACTATATTAAAATACACCGACTACACAACTATAACTACCCAGTTGCTACGATAAGAAACTACAATTCATGTAATTGCATCCTAATCACATTGCTAAAACTAGCTACAACTATAGCCAGATGTGAATCACACTTACCTTTTCTAGGTGCTCACAAGACGATGCACAACTTCAGTAACTAAGCGAAATTCAACTTCTCCCTGGTTGGCTTCTTCCTTCTCTTCCTCTCTTCTGAGAACTCTCTTCCTCTCTGGCTCTCTTTCGATCTTTCTCTCTAGCTCTCTTCCTCTTTGCTTCGAACTCAAAGTAGCGCTGCGTTCACTCGTTTTATCGCTGAAATGCGCAAGAGCCCGAGCTGCTCATCGCCAGCGTGGCATGCAAAAAGGGCGGGCCAGATTCGTCTTGACGCTACTGGCAACAGCAATGGGCGCGGGATGTGGACAAGCACCAGTGGCCTTGGGCGACGCGCAGCGTGGAGCGGGCGCGCGCGCGCTGGCAAAGCCAACAAAGAAGCTACCGAGTGGGACAAAGAAGACTAGATATCGCTGAGCCCGGCCAAGAAGAATCGAGTTGTCGCCGTCCCGCTGGCAAAGATCTAGTTGCCGCCGCCCCACTCGGCATGAATTCTTGCTGCCGCCGTCCGACGGCAGCAAGTGCTCGGGGGGGGGGGGGCTAGATCGGGAATTTTCACGCTAAGGGAGCCAAAACAGGAATTAATATGAGCTACAGGGCCAAAGCAGTCCAAAATTCTGTATTCCATTTGCAAGTGCAGCAGTGGTTTTAGTTTGGCGTTCTGTTCCTTGCAGATTTCCCAGATTGTTGCCATCATGACCGAGTTTATTGCCTTGCTTTGCATGGCCTGGCTTCTAGCTTGGATGTCCTCTGTCCACTAGTGCAGGATGTGATCTTGCGACCAAGCCGAAGGTTGCAGGACTGGCAAGTGAGAGGGCCTCAAGTCCCACCCCCATACCAGATTTGTGCCACCTCCAAAGACTAATCTTAAAGCAACAAAAAAACCATCCAACTCCTCCACCCTACCTCCCTGTCTCTCAAGTCTCACCCAGAGTTCCAAATTAACATTTCGCTAGATCTCAAAATTTGGTCCTTTCTGTCAAAAAATTTCGGTTGCACATGAATTCAGACCAAATTCAAACAGCATTCAAAATTTGATCTAAATTCATCATTTTTTTTATGAAATTCAGTCAAATGTGAATGCCAATTTCGGCCATTTGCCCAAATTGAATTCGAAAATTTCAGCCCTTTCGCTCAGCCCCGAAATTTTTCCTCAAACGCAATCAAAAACCCTGCTCTCACCTCCCTAACCTCCCTGTCAAGTAGCTGCCATTGCCAAATCTACCGGTCGGCTGCTACTAAGGTGGCGTAGTGGCGAAAGCTAGACTAGTGAGCACGTGTGGTGGCGGTGTGCACCATCGATTCTCCACCACCTCCCTCTCCCTCTCTCCATGGCAATGACTGGTGAGGTGACGAGGTGGCGTAGCGGCAAAGGCCAGGACGGCCAGCGCGCGCCGCGGCGGCGTGGATCGAGGACTCTCCACCACCTCCCTCTTTCTTTCTCTCCATGAGTACGCCCGACAAGCGCGCGGCAATGGCGGCATGCATCGGAGAACACAAGCAGCTCCTGGGACAGAGAGCGCACAGCGACGATGACGATGTCAGGTGAGCTTCTCTAGGGGGCCAAGGCCTACGGCCTGCAACTCTAGAGTGCTCCATTGGACATGACCGCCTCAGCCTTGTGGTGGAGAGGGACAAGGAGGTCATGGAGAAAAGGATGGGATGGTTGCTTTGAGACTGGTATAATGGTATTCGGAATTTTTTTAAAAATATTATTATTTTAAAAGATAATTATAAAAATAAATAGCCGTCCCAAAAATTACAAAAATGGCTCCCTGTCGCCAGTTCAACTGGTGACAACTACCTGTCGCCAATTGAACACCAGTTCAACTGGCGATAGGGAGTTCAAAATCTAAATTGGTTGGTCTGTTTGTGATTTTTTTAGATTTTCAACAGTACGAAATCTGTTAGATTCGCAATAACATTTTGTGATCATCGTATGTTGTTCTAGTGCGGTGAATTTCTAAAGAATTTTGCGAGGATGATTGAGGTATCAATGATTCGTAAGTAGGAAGGTAAGTGATATTGTGATGCGCCCGGAAATTTATACACGGTGGAGAACTTTGGAGAAATGACCTCTTGTATAACATTGCTCATGTACATGCACTGCATATTATGTAAGGAAACAAATGTGAATTTGCTAGTACTATCAAAACTACGACAAATCACACTGATATTTCATAACATTCAGCAAAACGTCATAACACTTACTTTATATCAAAACTACGATAAATCACACTGATATTACATAACATTCAGCAAAACGTTATAACACTTAATTTTTTTTCAAATCAAAATGATATTTCAGAACATTGGCAATAACATATTACTATTGTATATGCTTTCTCGTGGCCGTGACCTCAATGTCCCCTATGTGGACTACCTCGAGCGACCGGTTGAGGTCCCCACGGCGACGTCCAGAGTGCTGATGTCTCCTTTGTCCTGAGGATTTCTCGTGGGGCATTTCTTGAAGGTGTGCCTAGACTCCCTACAAATGGAACACTTCTTTGTATGATGTCCACCGCTTACGCATCCATATCGCTCTCGATGCACCATATCGCTGTCACCAACCTTTCTTGAGCCTATCAATGTCCGCGCCCGGATCGGGCTTGTTCCTGTGTCGGATGGCCAGTGAAATGGCCAACCACGGCGTAACCATACATCTCTCCACTCCATGTTTGCTTCACCGCCTCCTTGGTGAAATAGTCAGAGAGGTACTAGCCGGGATGCTGCACCATCGTCGAACATGCAGCCATGACATGGGAGCAGGGCCTATGCAGAAGAGAGGGGGCTTGTTGCAAGTGCATATGCAACTACCGCGGCGTAGCGTGCACTCGTGGGTAACCCTCTCGCGGTTTGTCCCGCGGCGTTCTTTATCCCTGCACATTATCTCGAAGCGAAGCTCTCTTGTGCCCATCTTGAATGCCTGGTGCATCTCACCCTTCTTGATCTTCTCCTCCTTGTACTTGGTGACCATGGCAGAGTAGAGTACTCTATCATTTGCCATAGCGAGCAACGCGTTGTTACTTCTATCAACAAAGTAGTTCGTCGTACCGCGTAGAATTGCCTCCACAATACCAACCAAAGGGAGGCACCTTGCGCCGTGCATGACCCAGTTGTACACCTCGGCTAGATTGGTTGTCATGACACCATATCGAGCACTATCCCTGTCATGTAGCAGCGACCACTTCTCCTTAGGCTCATGCTCAATCCAGTTCAAGAAGCATTTCACCTGCGCCCCCGTCCTCCTCGTCAAGCTGGGAGTATCTGTGGATAGCTGTGACAACGCTTCGGGGGCCTGGTCAGTGCTTGGGGTGGCCCTTTTCGCTGCCTTCCTTCTGTGCGTCTTGGTACACTCATCCGGAATCTTCCAAAGTGCTTCGAACTTCTGTTGCAGGTTCTTGTTGCGCAGCCACTTGAATAAGTTCATCATGTCCTTGTTGCAGAACTATTTGTAGAAGTTTGCACCCAAGTGCCTCATGCACCACCTGCTCTGCAGATTCGCCCACGGAAGTGGTACGTTCTCTCCTTATTGTAGCTGAGTTATTGCACTGAGCAAGCCCGCATGCCGATCATGTATGAGGCATACGTTTGGACAGCCCTGTACAATAGAAATCCTCAAATTCTTCAGGAACCAGAACCAACTGTCCGTGTTCTCACTTTCAACAAAAGTGAATGCCACGGGAAGAACTTGATTGTTCCCGTCCGTCGCTATTGCAGTCAGTATCTAGCCCTTATACCTTCTAGTTAGGAATGTGTCATCGACGCACAAGATTGGACGGTAGTGCCGGAATGCATTGATGTATGGACCAAAGGTGAAGAATGCTCATTGTAGTACCTTCTTATTAGCCCACTTCCAATGTGTGGAATCTTGAATATCGACATGAGTGCTAGGATTCCTGTCGTGTATGACTCGGAGTAGCCTAGAGAGGTTGTGGTAGGCATCCTCGAACGTACCAAATCTTGATTCCAATGCCTTCTATTTTGCTCTCCACGCCTTAGTATAGCTGATTGTGCATTGGAACATTATCTCAATCGCCCGAATGATGGATTGTGGCTCAAAATCTAGATTATCCATGATCTCACCGTACATGAGGTTGGCGATGAAGCCTGATAATAGGTTCCTGTGGGATTGCACTGACTCAGCGACAATACATGTGTGAGGGACGACTATAAAGCACTTCCAGTAGGTGTCCCACTTAGGCTGAAATATGTGCACTCGCCAAGGGCACCCCTTTATGTCGCACTTCACATCGTAGGATCTTGGGCTAGACTTGACAACTCTAAATGTGCGCCGCATCGATAAGGCCCGAAATTTGACCACGTCCTACACGGCCTTCTTGTATTTGAACATAGCTCCTTGCCTAACCTCGCTCTGGTTGTAGTCCCATGGCACACGGGAGCCTTCGTTGACAATGAGGTTGTTGAACTAGTATGTGTTCCACTCAGATGGAACCGCTTGCTGGTCCACATCAACCTCGTCATCGGAACCTTCATCTTCTGACAATACCATGTAGTCTCGGTCTTCAAGATCCATCCTTTGCACTATGGCTTCCACCTCCTCACCCTCGTCAGCAAGACCACTAGCTTGCCTGATCGAAGAAGCTACTTTCGTAGGGTCTTCATCAACATCATCAGCAACTCCGGGAGCTTCAACCATTGTGTTCACCGACTTCTTCTTTGGTGTCAGAACCGCCTTCTTGTTCAGCCTCGGATGGAGGAGTGGGCTTGGCATATGCTTGGGCCAGAAGGACCAATTTCCACCCTCCCTCCCTCGCCATGCGTACATATGACTAGCTTGAATTTGTTTCCTTCAGCTGTACTAACTCCCAATATGTGGGTTGTGCTGCCCAGGGGGCACGGCAACTAAATCTTAGATCGTACACATCACGGCCCACTTAGAATGTGTGGAACAACCTCCGCATCACAACGCCCCAAGTACGTTGCTCTGGTCTTGGTAGGGGCATGGTTGGCGATTAGAAATAATACAAATCAATTCCATCGGGACCCTCCATAATAGTTCCTTGACCGTAGTAAATTTTGAAATTGGCGATGTCGACATATTTGACGCACTACACCATAAAGAACATTTTCACGACTAACCACATATCTAAAACTAGACTACCCACCGAAAAGTATTATGCAAAACATACTGCACTACGTAACCATACATCTAAAACTATGTAATCCATTCAATTCAAAAAATTACCCAATAGGTGGGCAACCGGACGGGCAGCACTTCGCTAGCTTCTATACTCCCCTCTACTCCTCTCTCTTCCCTCCTCTTTTTTCTGAATAAAAGTGGGTCTTGTGCCGAATTTTAGGGTTTGAAGGGGTTTTATAGGGTCATGCTTCCCTATCGCCATTTGAACTGGCGACTGCTACCTATCGCCATTTCAATTGACAATAGGGAGATGTCGCCAGTTGAACTAGCGATAGGGCCCTAAACCCTGGACTAGTTGGTGTGTTAGTGATTTTCGTAGATTCTGAACGGTACGAAATATGTTAGACTCGTAATAACATTTTGTGATCATCATATGTTATTGTGCTACGGTGAATTTCTAAAGAATTTTGTGAGGACAATTGAGGTATTAATGATTCGTAAGTAGGAAGGTAAGTTATATTGCGATGCGCTAGAGAATTCACACATGGTGCATAATTTTGAATAAATGGCGCAACGATAACAACACGACAGGTGATCCAACAAGAGGGGTTACATGGCACGCAGGCTAGCAAACGAAGGACAGTACACGCATGTCTATAAGGAATTAGAAATATATGGGACATATGGACGAAGAGGGTCAGACTACTGCATGGACCGGGGCCATTTGCCCTTCCTTGCGAGCTCAGCGTTGTACTCCTCGCCAGCCGCCTTGACCTCGGCCATCATTTCCCTCTTTTTCTCGCTCTCTCTCTCTCTCTTTCTCTCGCGAGCCTCGCGCTCCCTGCGCCTGCATGCCTCGAGATGGGCTTGCGTCTCCCATCGGATACGCTGGTTATGCTCTTCGGTGCGGCACTCCTCCTCCCTCCTCTCGCGGTCTTTGCGGTCGAGAGTCCATTGGTCATGTGGGTGGATTTCTAGGTCGATCCACTTGCGGTAGCCATATAACGGATCCGGGGACTACGGGTAGACATGAGAGGTTGTTAGTGCGGACTTTGAAAGAGAAATGGTAGGGGAAGATACTGCTACCTATCCTTACCGGCTGTCGATAGCGGCTTGTGTCCCAACGGCGGTCGGGATAGTCGCATGAGTAGTTCGCGCAACCCCAGTAACGCATGCCCAAGCTGAGCTAGTGCTTGGACTTAAAGAACTTGAATCTGTCCCTGCACCAACAGAGGGGCGGCGTCTCCCCCTCGGGCGGGTATTGCGGCGAACACTCGATTGGGATGTTCTGGTAGGGGTTGCTGCTAGGGGAGGTGGCGTCATTGTGGGGAGGTGGCCTCCTAGCACGCTCCCTTTGTTCCTCCTGAGCCGCATACTCCCTTTGCAGTTCGTGAATGTCCTCCATGTGCTTCTCCATCTGAGCGAGATTGTGTTGAAGTTTGGATGCAGGAGAACCCAACGTGGAAGGGGTAGTACTTATATGTCGAACCAGCGCTACGTACACGGCTGAATTGTAATTTAGTTGAAGGAAAATCACATTCATGAGGCAGTGACCCTAACTCGTCAGGTCACGTAGCTACGTAAAGTTGACTCGTCGGGTCACATCGTTGCACAAAGCTGACTCGTCGGTTCACGTCACTGGGCAAAGCTGCCTGGTGTTGTTACTCTGAAAAGTAAGCTGGAGTGAAGACGTACGAAGAGGGTGGTGTGGGGTGTCCTAATGTAGAATCCCTCACGTGATCGCGGTTTGCACGCAAAAAATAGATATCGAAACACGAGACTAGCATAATAATAGTCATACAGAAATTAATATTTACATGGCATGACTGATATTTGGAGGAATAAATATCTACTAGAGGCTCCTCTTGGGGTGCACCCCGTGTGTTGCCCCTGGCCTCGCTCAGCGATGGCCCAAGTACATCAGAGGATCATGCTGCCTCATTACCCGACCGGCTCGAGTAGCCTGAGGTGGTGTCACGAGGGGGGGGGTCCTGTGTCGGTTGGATCGGTCTCGGCGCACCGTGCAGCTGAGAAGCCTCCACGGAGAACTGGGTGGCACGCTGGTCTAAGAAGAAGTCCCCGGAGCGTGCCTCGTCGTGCGACAAGTAATCGTCCTCCCAAGGCGGTGGTTGATATGTGAAGCATTACGTTACGCATGTAATCATGGCGAAAACCATGAAAAAGGACGTTACGCAAGCAAACAAGGTGGTCATACCTGCTGCCACGAAGGCGTGCCCCAACGACTCCGCGTACTCCTACCCCACGTACCGATGGAGCTCAGGTCCTGCAAGAGAAGATTACCGTTAGTAACTAGTGAGGTTCGAAATAAAGAAGCATTACGTTACACATGTAATCATGGCGAAAACCACGAAAAAGGATGTTACACAAGCAAACAAGGTGGTCATACCGTGGCACGGCGCGCCCGACAACTCACAGATTCTCGACCAAGCATGTCGGTGGAGCACAGACCTTGCAAGAGAAGATTGTCGTTAGTAACCAAGGTAGTTAGGATCGCGATCCAAGTCTTAAAGTCTTACGACTTCATTTAACCCACGACACTGTCGATCCAAGTCTTATCACCGATCCGATCCTACTCAAGGTCGGTAGGATCGCGATCCTACTCTTAGAGTCTTACGGTTCTATTTAACCCACGACAAACTGTCGATCCAAATCTCACTTGCCGATCCTACTCGAGAGACTTAGGGCAATTTTTTTAGAGGCCGTGCTTTGCCGATATTTTGTTTTAGAGCAAAATTTGTTGATATTAATTTCGAGAATGAAACTATAAATAAATAAGGAGCATGCAAAATATTGTATCGAGGTGGTAATGCTAGTACAAATATCTATATTATGGCATGAGCAATCTTGAGCTTGATAATGATAAGCTATTTTTATTCCTGGAGTATGTCTAGCTACTTTTAAGGAACATGCAAGTGGTAAACCATATAACAATCATACAAACTTATAGAATAGATGTTAAATATGTGTATTTTTACAAATCCGTAGAATCGCCGATTCTACGATTCGATACTACGATTCGATCCTACCGGAGGCAAATCGATCCGACTCGGGATCTCGACTCTGACTACCTTGTTAGTAACTAGTGCGGTTCGAAATAAAGAAGCGGAAGTGAATGTCTCATGCTGACCTGCAAAATGTCCCATGGTGCTCCCACCACGGTGCCATGACGACACGCCCACCACGTCTGGGGCAGGAGCCTATGGCTGTGAACCACCTTGGCGGACCCCTCGTCCTTGCACTAGTTGGTCCACCGGGTCCCTTGGCGTGTGACAAGTCGCGATCTAGATGCCTCGTCTCGCCTTCTCCATGATTCGCTGCAGGATCCCTAAGGTGTCCTACCAACTTGAGAACCTCCCAGCGTAGATCTATCTGCAGAAGTAATCAACAAGTTGAAAACCTAAAGCTGGCAAATAAAATATGAATTAAGGACCGTTCAATACATACGGAGCGGTGGAATGTAGAGTCTGATTAGGTGTACATGTCGGACGTCGCAGCCTCGTGTTGTGTTGGGTCGACCACGAATTCAATGCAATAAGCCTTGTTCGATCAAGGCGACCACTCCATGTACTCCTCGACATTTCGGTTGTGGATATCATGGGATATGCCCATGATCTTAGGATGATGAAACAATTGGCAATGTGGCTTTTGGTTTGAAGTTTCACGCGTGCTGACAAAGTTTCAGATCTGTCCTGTCAACAAGGCCCGACCGCTTTTGTGCCGATTGTTGATTTAAGTGGTGATTTGATTTTGGGATAGGTCATATCCATATTTGTTAATGCATATGCGCTGCATATTGCATGTTTATTAACGGGTCAAGTTGTGAAGAACTTGTTCCTGATTCGTGTTTGCTTGTCTATTGTCAGCGGTGGCTTGCGTGTCAATGACCGTGAACGGCGAGGAGGATCGACTAAGCTTGGAGAGCCGAGGTCCGTAACGATCATGGATGCCGTGAGGTCAATCGACTCAAGCATGGCGCAGAATGGATATGATGACCGAACGAAGCGGTTCGGCGGCGATCGTTGATCTGCGGCGCGAGTCGCTTCAAGTGCTTTCGATGGTGCCGGTGGGATCCGGACGGGAGAGACTTGACGACATGAAGTCGTTGATCAACCTACACGTGGTGAAGCATGGGATTGCTTCACGATCTGTGGACTCGACTTTTGGAAAAGATCGAGAAGGGGTATTTTGGTAATTTCACCAAATATCGCCTTGGTGACCTTTTGACTAAGCCGCGGCGCGGGTCGGCGCATGGTGAAGCGGTTTAGATCAATCGACAATGAAGACGGCGCTTTAATTTGCGTGCGTGTGTGTTCCGTTGATGTTGGGCCCTAACGGAAGCCCATTAGGGTAAATCATCTAGAAGGTTTTTAGGGTTTGTTGTTGCCCTATAAAAGGAACTCTAGATGGGTCATTTGGGGTTGCTGAAAAAAAAAGGCAGCCAGGGCTGTATTGAAAAATCTGGAGTGTGAGGCGGTGGCCTCTCTGCCCTGCAAGGAAAAAGCAGAGGCTTTAGGTTAGGGATGCACTAGGCGGCGGCCTGCTCTTCTGATAGATTTTAGCACTAGTAAAAGAATCGGATCTCCAGTTTTTATCCTCCCGCAGAAATCAGAGTGGCGCAGCAGTTTTGATTTTGGATTATTCTATTGTTTTGGCCTACTTTCATTGATGCATCTGAATCTTGTTGTGACTGCCATCTGCTGCTACTTTTTTATGCGGATGAGGTGTTGATCTGACTGAGGTGTTGTGTTTATTTCTTTCGGTATGCTGTGGCGGTCATCTGATGATGTGATCGAAACTATTTTTTTTTTGCTTTGGCTGTTCCGGCTCTGGTTCTTGTGCTTGCTGTCTGCTTTGTTGATTCTCTGATCTGTTTGTTTTGGGCGCCCTATTCCCTTCCGAGAAAACTAGATCTGAGCCGACCTGTGCTGCCCGAAGAGCTCGGCGGCGGATCAGTTTTAGCTGCAGAATCATGAATCCCTGGTGGCGGCTGTAGTTTTTCTTGGCTTATCTGCCTACAAAATCCATAGCCTGTGGCTGCTTTAATGATCCGTCTGTAGTTCTATTTTTAATTGCCATTCCTGTCAGCATCTTGTGGTTTGATCGCAATTTCGGGAGCTCCTGTGGCGGTGGCCGCTGGTGAATAGGGCCGCTGGGGGTTGTTGCGCCCCCAAAAGATCAAGCGCTTGCTGATGCGCCCGTGAGAAAAAGCTTCGTGCTTGTAGAGCCCTGGGCTGCGGCAGCGCCTTGAGAGTCCCCGAGAAATCCAGATTACGGCGGCGGTTTGTCCCAATTAGACGGCGTCGGGCGCTGAGAGAAAAAAAAGAGAAGCCCTGTGGCTGTTCTTTGATGCGTCTTGGTAGCGGCAGGTGCCCTTGAAAACAGGAACCATGGAGGAGGCTTGTCCCCACAAAGACCGGACCTGGGCAGTCAGCTTGTGGTGAAGAATCCCTGTTTTGATTATTTTATTGCTTAGCAAGCAGTTGCAATTGTTTGTTGATTTGTTTATCCCGCCGCTCATTAATTCGGTGAGTCCCAAATAATGTCGTTTAGTTTATCTTTTCTCGCCGCTTGTCACCAAAGAAGGTGAGTTTTTGTCCAAAGGATTGCTTTGTTTGATTTAAAACCTTGTGCATGACATGCTGTGAGTGCGGCGACTGTAGGCTGTGCCGGTGGCTTGTAGAGCAGTCTCGGAGGTCATGCTTTTGGTGGAAAAACCAATCCGATTTGGCTTTTTATTTCTCCATTGATGCAAGTTAAGCTTTCGGTTTTTGTCTCGCCATCACGGTCGTTAGTTTAATTCTATCGCCTTGACAAATTTTGTTGGTGTGTCGCAAGGTCTCGATTATTAATCGCCAAAGAATGGCCGTTTTTTGTTGGAATTGATCCAATTGGAGTTTATAGTGTTTATAGGCGCAGCTTTTTCTTGTGCATGTTTGTCGGCTTTGTTTGCTGTGGGTGTGCGTGTCTTGATATATTTTTGGTCTTTTGCATAGGGGTTTGATCGGATTCAACACAGTCATCCGTTGTGCTCAGATATGCATCTCCATAGCTTTTATAGCTATTGGAGGAAAGTAGTGTTAAGTTCGACGAGGTGAAAATAGAGAAAGCGCCTATTCACCCCCTCTAGTCGCTTTTCTCGTCCTACAATTGGTATCAGAGCCAAGTTTGCTCTTTTGTGATCTTAACTGATCTTTGAGCATGGCGACAGATATGAGGACTTGTGAGCGTTTCCTTGTGTTTTGTCGTGGTTCTTTTACCAATGGTGTTGGCCGTAACAAAATACTTGAATGTATGATAAGTCTAATGGCGATGGAGGAGGATTTCTCCTGTGATATTTGTGGCGAATCCTTTTGTTTTGATTGTCCTAGTTTCAGGGATGAGTCACTTTTGGAGCCCAAGGAGAAGAAGCCCAATGGCATATGCACAGCAGCTTTTGAGGATGAACATGATGGAGAGGATTTTGATGATGAGTCTTTTGATGATAGTGATGACTCTTCTGAGGACGATCCCCTACTTGAGCTAAGCAAGGTGAGCAAAGAAAAACTTGTAAAAGTCTTATATTCATATGATCTTAAACTGCTTGCTCTTAGGAAGAAAGTAAAATTGTTAGAAAAAGAGAAGGGTGATTTGTCTCATGAGCTCTCTGAATTGAAAACCTCCATGAATGCTTATGATTCATTGCTTGTAGACATGGAGAACCTGAATAACTCTTTTGCATGCCTAAAAGCTGAAAATGAATTATTGAAATCAAATGCTTCTATGCCATGTGATTCTTGTATTGCCTTACACCATGAGCTTGATAATGCTAAGTTAGAAATAGGCAATCTTAGATCTATGGCTAGAAATGATTGTGATTCTTGTGTAGGCATGCTTGCTGAAATTGAGAAGCTTAAATTGACTAATTCCATGCATCTTGAGCAATTAGAAAATGCTAGGGCTGAGATTATTGAAATTGAAGCTAGGCCTTGTAGCATGTGCTTAGAACATGAAAAATTGCTTAAGGATGGTTTAGTCTCTTGCGAGAATTGTGCTTGTTTAGAAACTGAAATTGATGCTTTGAAATGCAAGCTTAATTCAAATGCATCATTAATTTCTTGCACATCTTGCATTTCATTGAAGAGCGAGGTTGAGTCTTTGCGCGATGATATGAGCGCCAAATCTTGTGACTCTTGTATTTGCCTTCACTCCGAGATTGATGTTTTTAAGATTTCTCTTGCATCTTTGCATTCGGAGTTGGAGTCTTTTTGTGCTAAACGTGAGTCACTTGATGTTGGTTTTTGTGGCATCGCTTTGGATAGCTCTTCTTTGGTGAGTTTGACTCTTTCGGACTCTTCTTGTGTTGTCCAACGGATTTCAAAAGACAAATGTGCTTTTTCTCAAATGGTACTAAATCTTCAAAAAGAAGTACCATTGCACATTTTGTAAGAAGAATGGACACACTCTTGGGTTTTGCTTTCGCCGCTTGAAACATGAGCGTGCCGAGTGCTGTCAGATTTCTAGGAACACACATAGCTTTTCTCATGGCATGTGTGGGTCTAGTGTCGATCTGAGGATGAGTCATGATGCTAGTTCTTCCAGACTTCTTCTTTGAGCCATAATGGTGCTTCGTCCTCTCGACCGTGTCTACTAGTAGACCTTTATACCATTGCTCATTTTGTGGGAAGAATGGACATCATGTGGATTTTTGCTTTCGCGCGCAAAACACTTATGCCGAGCTCATGCTTCTAAGTCTCCTAGTGGGCATAGTCTTTCTCATGACATGCACACTAAAGAGCCAAGCACGAAGACTCGATTTGTTGATGGTTTCTTTGACACCTTTTCTAGTGGTGTCGGACAGCACCGTGGACATGGTTTGCATAGTTTTGGTTTTGGTCTACGAGCTGCCCCGAGGCAGGATTTTCGCCATTTTCCAAGAGGTGGACCTCGTTTTGTTCATCGAGGTACTCACCCACGGCGAGGTTGTGTGAGTTCTTTTGATGCTTCTGTTGGTTCTCATCATAGTGCTTTCAAGCAAGGACATCGCCGCTTTTCTAGAGATGGACCTCGTTTTCCTCTTCGAGTTGTCCACTCGCGGCGTGCCTCCAAGGATGAGATTGGATCTTCTTGCATGGACCATCATTTGCAT
Source organism: Phyllostachys edulis (assembly GCA_036346405.1). Taxonomy (NCBI): domain Eukaryota; kingdom Viridiplantae; phylum Streptophyta; class Magnoliopsida; order Poales; family Poaceae; genus Phyllostachys; species Phyllostachys edulis. The sequence goes on from CM070566.1 coordinate 22,674,108, forward strand.
CATGCTAACTCACATAATGTTTTGACTGCTTCTGGTGGTGGTGTGTCCAAGGTTTGGGTTCCCAAGCATATGCTCTCTAACCCTTTGGGACCCAAGACTCGGACACCTTGCCTTTCTCATGTGTAGGTACCAAGAACGAGGGTTGGAGAACATGGACTTAAAGATTCTGATCTTTTGCTTCATCACATGATCGGGACACTTGATGGTTCTCCACCTCAACGATGGCTTCCAAGAGGCATGTGCTTTAATGATCGGCATCTACACCTGTTTTGTGAGCAATCATATACCTTCATGCCCTTATCTTCATGATTATTCATACTTGGCATGTTGTGCTTGCTTTGTGCTCACTTGTACCTTATTGGCATGTGTTAATTCTTTTGATATCCTTTATCATGCCTTTACTTTGCTTATGTATCCATGTACTATATTGGTGTTCATTATTGCCATGGTTATATAAACTTAGTTTTGTCTTCAAGAGCTTGTACTGATTTCATACATTTATCATATTGCTCTTGTTGATTTTTGTCTTATGTATCCACTTGTTCACTTGATATCCATGTTAGCATTCATTATTCATGATTTGTTCTAAAATGCTTTATGCTTAAATGGTTATTGTGCCTTACTGTTAATTGTGGATACATGAGTCTTGCCATAGCTTTCACTAGCTTGCTTTCGACTGTATATATCATGGGTGATATGCTATGTGCTTGTTTGCTTGCTCCTATGCCTTATTGTGGATTAAGGATAGTTTGAGCTTTGTTATATCTTGGATAGCATGTGTTGCAATTGATTTGTCTATATTCATGCTCATATCCTGAACTGTTGATTATATGCTTAAATGAGCTTTGGATCATCTATCGCTATCCTTGTTAGTCATGTGTCTTGGTCTTGCTTTTTAGACAATGTTTCACTAACCCAAAGACTAAGGCATAGACTTTTTCTGTCTCTTTGGTGTAGTCTTTCACCGAGAAGAAGAACATGTGGTCCAACAAGTGTTATCACCTCAAGTCGTTGGTTCTTCTTCATTTGTGCCTTCAATGATGACTATCACTTCTGGAGACGAAGAAATTTGAGATGAGGATGATGGGTGAGCGAATCGCTACCTTCTCGAAGCTTCAAAGAATGGATCTTCATCCATCATGACTACATCTCACCGCCAAGCAAAGGGGACTCGTGTTCGAGCTTCTATACCCTACATTTGTGTATGGTATCCCTAGTCTACCTTGCATTGCATCCGTTCGTGTCGTGTTGGGTTTGATGGGTTCAGGGTAGATAGGAGGCTCTATTCTAGCACGTGTCTTTTCTAGGCACTCTTCTTATCCCTTGATTTTCTAGGATGCATTCTTCTCACAGCCTAGGTCGAGCTTGTCTCCCAATCACTAGTGTTAGCAGGTTTTTAGTTGCCTGTAAGCTTTTTAGTGTTGGTGTTTTGCTCCCTAGCTTTTCGAGTTGCTTTCCTAGAGATCTTGTGGAGTTTGAAGTTTTTGTGCTAGTTTTGTGGAGTCCAAGGCTCTTTTGGCAGGTTTTTCCCCTCAAAACTTTTTAGACCCAACAAGGTTTGCCACCTTGAGAAGCAAGTAAGGGATAATCTATCCCTATAGGTTGGTTTGAGGGGGAGTTGGTTCTTTTCGGAACTTTCTTAGTTCTTTTCTGAACCTTTTCTGTTCATCTGAACTTTCCTTGTTCATTTGAACTTTTGTAGATCTTTTCTGATACCTTTTTCAAGTGGTATCTTCTTTGGATCTTTTTGATCCTTGTGATCTTTTTAGGCTTTTACATCTTTTGTGCATCTCATTGTATCATATTGCATACATATAAAAAGAAAAATCCAAAAAGATGCATTGTAATATAAGTTTTACCGCTTCTTTCTTTTAAATTGATGAAGCTTTGCTTATTACCCTATTGAGCTTTAGTATTTCAATTTTTGCTCAAGATCGTGTCTAGTTCTTTGACTTGTTAGAATTATCATGCTTTCACATGTGCAGCAATGTCTTTGCTAAATGAGCTAGAACTTTAATATAACTTGAACTGAAAATTGCAATTTGTGGATCTTTTAGCTAGTTGCACAATTAGTGATCCTTTTGTGACATTGGCCCTGTCAAAATTGCTTTGTTAGCTCTGGAATCTAGAATTGAACATCTTTGAGCTTTCAGTTCTTTAGAGAATCTAAAATAGCCCTTGTGCAAAATAAAAAATGATCTCTTTTGTGCGAAAAAACTGATCTCACCAATTCTTTCTCATGAGACGGCTTGCCATTGTACTAGGCATGAACTCAGGGGGAGTTTTGGATGACCTAGACCATTCTCTTAAGCTTTTGTTGCTTGGGATGGTCGTAGTGAGGCTTGAGATCTAGCACATGGCTAAAAAGGCAAATTGTCAAAATTGGTTGAAGCTTAGGAAGAGGTTGTGGATGGCTCCTAGTCCAGGACCTTCTTTACTAAAATAGACCTTTTATCAACTTGAATATTCATTGCAAATGAAAATAGTTGAAATTTGGGCTTTTGACAAAACTTGAGCTAAATGATTTATTTCAGGACTTTTTGTCTCTAAGATGGTCTTTGCTAGCTTCTGGATCTCACAATGACATTCTGATATGGCCATTATCACTTTAGGATACCTGTTGTTGAACTTGCTAATTTTGAGGCATTGTTTACTTTAATCCAACAATATGTGGTATCTTCAGCTCATTAGCCTAGCTTTGCTATATGTGTCTTATCATGATCTTGCTAGCTTTGTCAGGCTTGTTGTATCTTGAGTAATAGTAGAAATGCTAGCCTGTTCAATTGAGTAATCTCCAAAGCTTCTTTTACCTAAAAATTGAAAAATCAAAATAAAAATGAAGCCACCCCATTGCACTTCATGCATGCTCTTTCTTTTGCTTCTTCCTTGCTTGTGCATTTGTTATCTCTGGATGAGAGGAAGGGATGATTCCTTGATGAATCCATTGTCAAAGAGGGAGAAGATATAGCGAAAATGTAATGTTATTAAAGAGCTTTTTGGTTATGGGTGAGTAGTTTTGTAAGTGGGAGAAATGGAAAAATTGAAAATTCTCTCTTGTAAAATGATGATCATAGTGAGGGGGAGCATTCATGCATTCATATTGCATTCTTTTGGTCTTATTGCCTTTTCTGAACTTGAATTGCAAATCTTAAAGCCTCACAATGATCTAAGGTCAAATAGAACAATTGTTCTTTCATATGGACCTTAAGTGAGATTTTTGTCGATTCTTTGGAATTGGAAGCTTTCTTGCTTTCTTTTGCTGTATCTCACTTGTTTATGCTATTCTGAAGCCAGCTTGGTCATTTCCATTGCTTTTTCTTGCATTTGGACTAAGTTGTGCCTTTGTGCTTAAAATCATGAGTTTTTTACTTTTCAAACCACAAACTTACATTTTCTGAGAGATTGCCAATGTGTTCATCAAGGGGGAGATTGTGGATATCATGGGGATATGTCCATGATCTTAGGATGATGAAACAATTGGCAATATGGCTTTTGGTTTGAAGTTTCACGCGTTTTCGACAAAGTTTCAGATCTGTCCGGTCAGCGGCGGTCTGACCGGCTTTTGTGCTGATTGTTGATTTAAGTGGTGATTTGATTTTGGGATAGGTCATATCCATATTTGTTAATGCATATGAGTAGTTTTCTAGAACAGATTAAAAAGAAGAATTTATGAAACACCAAGATAAGTCACATGTGCAATGATCTATTTTATATTTCCTCCATTTATATCCATGAAGAAACGTCATCACAAAGGGTTTATTGTTTCAATTATATCAAAAGCGGATATACAAGAATCGCTACGACCAACTTGCTAGTTATTAGGATCTTCCTCTTGTCTTTTGTCTCAGTATCTAATCAACAAACATGCAGATAATCAATAATTATCCGTTGCGCCAGCTTAGAGAGGAGAAGGTTGGACTCTTGCCCCTAGCGCCTCCAACACCCGCCGCCTCCTCCCCCATTGCGCCACCTTAGAGAGGAGAAGGAAAGGAGAGGAATCGATTTTCTTCGTAAGCTCGAGGGTAACGATCTATAGCCCTTTATGTTTGCTATAAATTAATCGCTAATCAATTTTGACACTAATTTGTTACATGCGTAGTGTAGATGGATCAAACCGGATGTACAAGCAGAACCGTGTGAGTCAAGAGTACATTAATGGCGTGGTTGCTTTTAGAAGAGCCACGAAAGGTGATATGTTGAAGAAGGGATAAATTTTATGTACTCGTCCATGCATTGATTATGTAATCTAAAGATGTTTAACAACGCGCGCAAATAGAAGCGCACTTGATTCAAGGGTTTCAAAAAGGGTATACATGTTGGACCGCCACGGTGAAGAGCGATTATTACACACGGTTAGTAATGACGGCATCACCGAGGAAGTCAACGATATGCCGGATGTGGATCAGATCGCTTTTGATGAGGATAGGTCACACGATGACAACTGGATCAAATGCTACGCGATGCGTAAGAGAACTACAAGGAGAGAGAGTTTTGTAAATTCGAGGGCTTAAGGGAGGACTCGATGAGACCTTCGTTCCTCGGTTGCAAGCCGAATATACAAGGTTGTCAACCGTGCTTGAACTGCTGAAATTGAAGGCAAGCAATGGTTGGTCCGATAAGAGTTTCACGGCGTTGTTAGGTCTCCTAGCGGACATCCTTCCGAGGGAAACGTGTTGCCCAAAGACCACCTATCAAGCAAAGAAGGTTATTTGTCCATTGGGAATGAAAGTAGAAAGAATACATGCATGTCCGAACGATTGTATCCTCTACCGTAAAGAGTATGCGACATGCATGTATGTCCCATGTGCAAAGCATCCCGATACAAGCGTCGTATCATCGCTAAGGTGAAGCAAGGACCTCTGCTAAGATGTTGTGGTATCTCGCCAGTGATCCCACGCTTGAAGCGTTTATTTGCGAACCCAAAGGAGGCAAGATTGTCGCTGGTACTCAGAGGAGCGTAAGAGAGATGGAAAGCTAAGACACCCTGCTGATTCTGCCCAATGGAGAAACTTCGATCGGAGCTTCGAAGAGTTCGGTGCGGAACCGAGGAACATAAGGTTAGGGTTGAGTACAGATGGAATGAATCCTTTCGGTAACATGAGCAATGACATAGCACTGCCCGTGAATCTATGTATGTACAACCTTCCTCCTTGGCTGTGTATGAAGCGGAAGTACATTTTGATGTCACTACTTATCCAAGGGCCGAAGCAACCTGGGAATGATATTGATGTGTACCTAGCACCATTGCTGGAAGATCTTGTGACACTATGGAACGAAGGGGTACAGGTATGGGATGCGTACAAACGAGAGAACTTCACTTTACGCGCCATGTTGTTCTGCACCATCAATGATTTTCCTGCCCTTGGTAACTGCTCAAGCTTCAAAGACAAAAGGAGCCAAAGCCTCATTCAAGACCGCTAGATGCTACAGAGAGTGTATGGTCAACAACTCAAGAAAATCGTATATATCGCCACCGTAGGTTCCTTCCCAAGAGTCACCCATACCGCAAGATGAAAAACAATTCGACGGAAATAAGGAGAACGATCTAGCTCCAAGGGCTTTTAGAGGAAAGAGGTCTATGATATGGTTAAGGATATCGATGTTGTGCTTGGGAAGGACGAAATTAAGAACCCGTGAGAAGAACATCCGAAGAAGCGGCCAATTTTTGGGACTTGCCTTATTGGGAGCACTTAGAAGTTCGCCATCGCATCGACGCCATACACGAGAGAAGAATGTATGTGATAGCTTGATTGGTCTCTTTTCAACATTAGGGCAAAACAAAGGATGGTGTTAACGCACGGCGTGACTTGGTTGATATGAACATAAGGACTGAGTTAGCACCGAAGAGACCGATACAGACTTAACGTATTTTCCCCAAATTTTGCTACACTCTATCCAAGGCCGAGAGAAATGAATCGTGCTGAGCTTGCATGGAGTGAAAGTCCCATCCGTTACTCCGCTAACATTAAGAACCTTGTTTCTATGCAAGATTTGAAATTAATTGGTATGAAGTCTCATGATTGTCATGTGCCGATGACACAAATGCTTCCTGCTGTAATTAGAAGTATCTTGCCAAACAAGGTCCGAGTGGCAATCTTGAGGTCGTTATTTTTTCAACTCAATTGCATAGAAGATCATTGATCCCCAAGGACTAGATGCTCGCAGTCGAGGTGGTGACCACTCTATGTCATCTTGAGATGTATTTCCTCCGCCATTTTTCGATATCATGGTCCATCTCATTGTTCACCTTGTGAGAGAGATAAAGATATGCGCCCTGTGTTATTCCGCCATATGTACCCGCTCGAGAGGTACATGGGAATTCTCAAGTCCTCGACGAATCGATCTTGACCGAGGGCAAGATCATCGAAGGTTATGCAACCGAAGAGGTCATTGAGTTCTCGTCGACTACATGGCTCGTGGAACCGAAGGTGTGCCTCTATCTCGCCATGAGGGGAGACTGGATGGTATCGGGACCATCGGAAGGAAATCAATAACTCCCGATCCGATACGTGCGCAAGCCCATTTCATGGTCTTGCAACACATGACCCAAGTGTCCCCGTGACATCGACGAGCACAAAGACATGGTGCGCCAATGTAATCCGAGACGGTCGGAGGTTTGGATCACGAGAGAGCACAACCGCTTGCTCAACGAATGGTTAAAGGTGCGAATCACTGGGAGGTCATCAAGTGATGATACGCTGCTATGGTTGGCACGAGGGCCACTGTAATACTCCAGAGTAGAATTCGGAACAAAACAATTATTTAAAGAAAATGATTATTTAGAAATTGATCCAGGAGAAGGATCTAATGGAAAAAAAAGGTAATTAAGCAGTTGGAGAAGGGGTTAGCAAAAAGTGTTGAGCAACTTGGGCCTATGCTTTGGCCCATGTGACCTTTTGTTGGTCAGCCAAGAAGGGGAGGCTCCCCTTTTCTCCCCCTTCCCAAACCCTAACAGCTTCTTTTTTTTTTCTCCGTCTACCGCCACTCTCATCACTTTGGTTTTTTTTCTCTCCGCGCTTTCCTCCAGACAATACCGCCAAGACGTCGTCACCGCTAATCGCACCGTCATTGCCGCCCACTTCTGCCCGCGCCTCCTGCCAGGTCGCGCTGTCGCGCTTGCAGGCACGCAGTGTGCCGTCTCGAGCCGAACGAGTGAAGGTCTGTGCGATCTCTCGGCTGCGGTTGCGTTGAGGTTTCTAGTGCAAGCAATTAAATATTAGTACTGTGTTGGTGAGAGATGAGTTAATTAATAGTGTGGCTGTCACCGAAGCATAGTTTGTATGCAGTGTTTCGATTATTTAAATGGGGGTAGCTAGGTTATGGTTATTTGTTAGTGCTGCATGCTCCTACGATTATTAAATTGGGCTGGTTGCTCCTATGGTTATTTGTTAGTGCTGCATGCTCCTATGCACGGCTGGTTGTCCCTATCATTGTTTAATTGGAATGGTTAGAGAGAGGGATAAATTTAACAATGATTATTTTAATAGAGTGGCTTGTGATTAATTAATGAGAGATGCATATTTTGCATGCACCACCGTGAGAATGCATGCTATGTTTTCACTAGTTTTTTTGCATGCGGTTGTTAATAGAGCAACTAGCACTGAAAAATCAATTAGTAGTGCAAGATTTCTTTGTATGCATGCATGCGTAAGGGACAAATCGATCGTTAGATGTGGGACGTTTGGAAGACGCTTGAGAGTTTGGCTTTTTCGTTTGAGCTATTAAATATGTCTTGGGTCCAAATGGTTATCTTAGCTTAATTCATAATTATGTTCAGTGAGGGATTGGTCCTGTGGGCGCGCCTCTTCACGCCTTCACCGCTTCCGCACGGCTGAGGCAAGTATCCTGCTTTGTAGCACAATGATGATTGATTGTTATGATTGCTTATGCTTGCTTTGTACTAGTCATACATGGATGATAGTGTGATGAATATGAATAGAACATGGTGAATGCATGTTTATGGTTAAAGCTTTCCCATCTATGATGATAATGCCTTAAATGTTATTTGGGATCTGAAGTTGTGGTATGTACTTGATGATTCTTATGTATGAAAGATAGGATCATAGTACATACGCATATTGAAAGCATATCTGAGACTTGGTCACGTGGTGACCAAGTATATACAGTTGAGGTCCCCGTCATGTAAATGACGGGCTTGTGGTCCCCACATTCATGGAATGTGGGCATTGAGTAGAGGTCCCCATCATGAAGATGATGGGCAATGGTCCCTATACTCATGGAGTATAGGCTTTGGTCCTCGTGCAGAGGGCATGCAAGGGTATACATCGACGGTTGTATACCTCGCATTACCGGTAAAATGCGAAAAGAGATAAAGGTTAAAAGGTGCATTGCATGTTCGCATTACATAAGCACGAGAGTTATCTTGAGTGCAATGCTTCTTTTGGAATGTTGAGGCTATACTGTGAATTTAGTTTTTTTTTCTTTATTGATACTTGCTGAGTCTTTAGGCTCACTCTTGTTTTGTTGTGTTTTTAGGTACCACAGGCAAGAACGGCATGCATGGGAGGGAGTAGTTTTGTTGAGAAGCACCCACTACCATTCATCCTAAAGAAAGAACATCATTTAGTTTATATTCTTTAAATAAGCAATCTGATTGAGATTCATTTATAGTTTCGTTGAATGCTTTGGCTTATTTGTAATAACGAGATTAGCAAATTGGGATTATGCTTATTATTACTTTATCGGAATAGACTATCTTGCATGTTTGATTGAATTTGGATATTGGATTATTGTTAATGTTATCTTTAATCGCTAAATCCTCGGATGTTTAACTATACAAAGGAGGTTCTGCTGAAAAATTTGGTAAATGGTCTTAGTAGTATAGTTTAAATTTTATTTTAGTAGCATTCCAGGCTCAATGTTGAGCTGGGGTGTTACAGTTGGTATCAGAGCGGGCTGTAGATCCGTGGTTAATGAAACATTAATTTTGACACACTAAGCACAATAGGTGGGGTTTGGGTTTGCATTGCATCTATGTTTCTGTTGATTATTATAGTTGGATGTATGCTTAATGTTTGCATTTATGCTTGTTTGTGATGTTTAGAGATGGCAAGGGGTAGAGGCCGTGGCCGTGGTCGTGGCCGTGGTCGTGGCCGGCAGGGTGCCAGCCGAGGTCGGGCAATGCCCCCGCCCGAAGTTCAGAGCTCGATAGGTGATGAGGCTAGTACTGAGGGATCAAAAGAAGAGGTTGCTTCAGCAGTTCAGGGGAGACAGGCGCCACCAGCTACACCTGCAGCCGCTCCTTTGGCGGCTCTCATGGCGTACTGTGGTTGGTGCTATGGGTCAGATTAGTGGAACGCCTGCCTCGATACTTTTGATGGGCCGAGCACGCCGCTTGATGTCGCTAATCGGCGACACATGGAGAGACACTTCGGAGCGCTGGGTATGACTTCAGAGATGAGGGCACAGTTTGTGGCCTTCCAGCTTAAGGGGCAGGCGGATATCTGGTGGGAGGGAGTCCTAACAGCTAGGACCGCTGCCCATGGCCCAGTTACCTGGGAGCTGTTTGTGGAGCAATTCCGGAGGAGGTTTTATCCAGCTTCATTCGTGGAGAGGATGGAAGTCTCGTTGAATAGTTACAAACAGGGCAAATTGTCAGTGTCTGAGTATGAAGCGGGTTTTAACAACATAATCCGCTTCGTTCCAGCAGTGGCTACTAATGAGGCCGAGAAGGCTAAGAGGTTTCGCAGAGGGCTCAGACAGGAGTTTCGTAAGGTATTGGGAGCGTTGGAGCTGCGCGATTTTAGCTCTCTGGTAGAACAAGCCAGGGGCATGGAGTTAGAGATGCAGCTCGGGGAAGATATGCAAGGCATGGGTGGTACTGTGGTTCCTTCGATGCGGTGGCGATCAAAGAGGAGCTTTGGAGGAGGAAGTGGGTCATCCCTGAAGCCCGTTTCCAAGAAGTTCAAGGGCTCGCAGAGTTCATTCAAGTCCAAGTATGCAAAACCACAGTCTTCCAACACTTCACGGCCGTCAGGGAGTGCTCCTATGCTTCGTCTGGTTCCGGGGCAAGGTATGATTTGCTTCAAGTGCGGTAATGAACACCGTGCTTCAGAGTGTTCCTGGACTGGATCTTGTCGCCACTGTGGTCTGGCGGGTCATAAGGCGGTGGTCTGTCGGCGGAATCCAGCTAGTGTTATTAAGTGGGAGCCAACTCAGTCACCAATGCAAGTGCCAGCCGCTTCTTCACGAGGGTCAGTGCAGATGCTAGCAGCTACTCCCACACAGTCTTGGGGGCAGCCTCAGTCTTACTTCTCAGCTCCTGGAGGGATCCCACCACCAGGGTATTTTTGGCCGCCGCTCCTCAAAGACTGCTTCGCTTCAAGACTCTACAAAGACCTCCTCTACCTTTGCACCACCATACCAGTCTTTGGGGCTTCACGCCCCAAAGATCGCTTGCTTATGCCATGCCAACTGCTGAGTCGGTGGGTCGTCCTGATGTGGTGACAGGTACGCTCCTTGTGGACTCAATGGAGGCCTTTGTTTTATTTGATTCTGGAGCTACTTTCTCTTTTGCATCACTAGAATTTGCTAGCAGAGCACATTTGAGTATGCAGTCTATAGCTCAGTCGGTTCTAGTTAATTCTCCTGGAGGAATTCTTTCTAGTTCCACAGTCTGTCCTGGTTGTGTGATCTCTTTAGATGGAGAAGACTTTATTGCTAATTTGATGGTTATGAAGATGGAACCGTTTGACGTTATTTTGGGTATGGATTGGTTGCATAGTTATCGTGCTGTCATATCATGCTTTTGGAAGACGGTAACTCTGCAAGCTCCGTCTGGGCAGGAGATAGTGTTTCAGGGTAGTGCCCCTTCTTACTCACTTTGTGTGCTGGCTAGTTTGTTTCCTGGTAGTCGAGCAGCAAAGAGTGGATTTCTCTTGTCCTTGGTAGAGAAGCCGGGTTCGTGTTTGACCGCTGCAGGTATTCCAGTGGTTCGGGAGTTTTTGGACGTATTTCCAGCAGATCTACCCGGAATGCCTCCACCTCGCCCAGTGGAGTTCAGGATTGATTTAGTACCAGGCGCTCAACCGGTTTCCATGACCCCGTATCGTCTGGCACGTCCTTTTCAGGAGGAATTAAAGAAGCAGTTGGACGATCTAAAGGCGAAAGATCTTATTCGTCCCAGTGTGTCTCCGTGGGGAGCTCTGTCTTTGTTTACCAAGAAAAAGATGGTAGTTGGCGATGTGTATTGATTACCGTGCTCTCAATCACCGACCATTAAGAATAAATATCCCTTGCCACGCATTGAAGATTTATTTGACCATTGAGAGGGCAAAGGTATTTTCAAAGATTGATCTCCGCCGATACAATCGATTCTGTCCTAAAGGAGGATATTGAGAAAACGGCGTTCTCCACAAGGTATGGGCATTTTGAATTTAAAGTTATGTCTTTTGGACTAACGAATGCCCTCGCCGCTTTCATGGAGACAATGAACAGATGATCTTTGATGAGTATCTGGATGACTTTGTCGTCGTCTTTATTGATGATATTTTGATCTACTCAAAGACCGGGCGTAACATGGGCGCTCATCTAAGGTTTGGTGTTGGAGACACTAAGAGAGAATAGGTTTTATGCAAAGTCAAGAAGTCACGAGTTCGATGTCCGGCGGGATTCTTGGGGCATGTTATCAATGATAAGGGAATATCGGTTGATCCAAGTAAAATCTCCACAGTGGTAGAATGGGGAAGGCCGACCAACGTCAAAGAAGTGAGAAGCTTCCTTGGTATGGCAAGTTATTATCGGCGTTTTGTGCAAGATTTCTCCCTCATTGCGAAGCCGTTATCTAGGCTCACTCAGAAGGATGTGAAGTTTCGGTGGGATGATGATTGTGAACGCAGTTTTCAGACTTTGAAAGAAAAGTCGGTGATCGCTCCCGTTTTCTTGTTCTGAACTCGGGAAGCGTTTCACAGTCTATTCCGACGCTTCTCGTGTTGGTTTGGGTTGTGTGCTCATGCAAGATGGCAAGGTTTTGGCTTACGCATCTAGACAGCTGAAGAAGCATGAGCAGAATTACCCAACACATGATTTAGAGTTGGCGGCAGAGTGTTTGCATTGAAGCTTTGGAGGCACTATCGTATGGTGAATCTTGTGATGTCTTCATCGATCACAAAAGCCTTAAGTACATCTTTACACGTATGATTTGAATCGAGGCAACGCAGATGGTTGGGCCGATCAAGGATTACGATCTCACGATTCAATATCATCCAGGCAAGGCCAATGTGGTGGCTGATGCTCTTAGTCGCAAGGCAACGCCTGCCACTCTGGATTGTTTAATTGCTGATTTTGACCGCATGGGAATATCTTATTGCTATGCAGGCATGGCTCATGCCGAAACACAGTTGATCTTAGAGTCAGCCCTTCCAGAGCGGGTGCGGGAAGCACAACAGAGTGACCAGTTATTACAGAGGGTCAGGGAGCGTTTGGATATGGGCAAGGAAGGAGATTTCAGTTTGGATGGGTCTGGAGCATTGCGATTTAAGGGTCGCCTTTGTGTGCCGCAGAAGGCGGAGGTTAAGGATGACATCTTGAGGGAGGCACATCGCACCCCTTATACTGTTCATCCGGGTGAGACGAAGATGTACCGTGATCTGAAGCAGAACTTCTGGTGGAAAGGAATGAAAGTGGATATAGCTAATTATGTAGCCTCTTGTGGTGTTTGTCAGCAAGTGAAGGCAGAACATAAGCATCCTGCAGGGTTATTACAGCCATTAGAGGTCCCTCAATGGCCTTGGGATGATACCTCTATGGACTTTGTAGTTGCGTTACCTCGATCACCGCGAGGTAAGGATGCAGTTTGGGTGATAGTGGATCGATTCAGCAAGTCCGCACATTTTATTCCTATCTGCATGACCAACTCAGCGAGTGATTTGGCTCCTATCTATGTGCGCGAGGTTGTGAGATTGCATGGTGTGCCAAAGACCATCATTTCTGACAGAGATGCCAAGTTTGTCTCCAAGTTTTGGGAGAGTTTGCAGAGTGCACTAGGTACCCAGCTCTGTCTTAGTACAGCATTTCATCCACAGACAGATGGACAGTCAGAGCGCACCATTCAGACATTGGAGGACATGTTGCAGTCCTGTGTTTTGTCCTGGAAGGGTAGTTGGGAAGATCAGTTGCCTTTGGCGGAATTTGCTTATAATAACAGCTACCATTCAAGTATTAAAGCCGCACCATTCGAGGTGTTGTATGGGCGTAAATGCAGGTCACCCCTTTGTTGGGAAGCAGTGGGTGAGAAGGCAGTCTTGGGCCCGGATTGGGTCCAAAAGACAGTTGAACGAGTGGCCTTGGTGAGACAGAATCTGCTAGCAGCCCAGAGTAGGCAGAAAAGTTATGCAGACATGAGGAGAAGGGAGTTGGAATTTGAAGTGGGGGATCAGGTGCTCTTGAGAGTATCTCCCACTAAGGGTGTGGTGAGGTTCGGTACCAAAGGGAAGCTTAGCCCAAGGTACGTTGGGCCTTTCATGATCTTGACTCGGATTGGGAAGTTGGCGTACCGCTTGGACCTCCCAGAGTCTATGCGAGGGGTGCATAATGTATTTCACGTATCTATGTTGAGGAAGTACCTGCGAGACCCGGAGCATCTTATTCCGCTAGAGCCATTAACCATAGAGCAAGATTTATCCTTTGAATCAAAGCCGGTACAAATTCTGGAAAGATCAGAAAGAGCGCTGAGGAACAAAACATTGAAGTACGTCAAAGTGCTTTGGTCACAGCAGACAGAGAGAGAGGCCACCTGGGAATTGGAGTCTCGCATGCGCGAAAAATATCCCGAGTTGTTCACAGCAGGTATGCATTAAAGTTGGTAATTTTCAGCTGTGGTTATTCTTTGGCGTAAGCGCGGTTAGAATTCGGGGTCGAATTCAGTTTAAGGGGTAGAATGTAATACTTCAGAGTAGAATTCGGAACAAAACAATTATTTAAAGAAAATGATTATTTAGAAATTGATCCAGGAGAAGGATCTAATGGAAAAAAAAAGGTAATTAAGCAGTTGGAGAAGGGGTTAGCAAAAAGTGTTGAGCAACTTGGGCCTATGCTTTGGCCCATGTGACCTTTTGTTGGTCAGCCAAGAAGGGGAGGCTCCCCTTTTCTCCCCCTTCCCAAACCCTAACAGTTCTTTCTTTTTCTCCCGTGCGCCGCCACTCTCATCAGCTTTGGTTTTTTTCTCTCATTGCGCTTTCCTCCAGACAGTATACCACTTGTCGCCTTGCCCTAATCGCCTGGTCTTTCTTGCCCACTTCGCTCTGCCTCCTACAGCGTGGTCGCTTGCAGCGTGCACGTGTGCCGCCTCGAGCGAACGAGTGAAGGTCTCATGCGATCTCTCACGCGGATTGCGTTGAGGTTTCTAGTGCAAGCAATTAAATATTAATCTTGTGTTGGTGAGAGATGAGTTAATTAATAGTGTGGTCATCACCGGCATAGTTTGTATCTGCGTGTTTCGATTATTTAAATGGGGGTAGCTAGGTTATGGTTATTTGTTAGTCTTTGCATGCTCCTACGATTATTAAATTGAAATGGGTTGCTCCTATGGTTATTTGTTAGTCTTTGCATGCTCCTATGCACTGTTGGTTGTCCCTATCATTGTTTAATTGGAATGGTTAGAGAGGGATAAATTTAACAATGATTATTTTAATAGAGTGGCTTGTGATTAATTAATGAGAGATGCATATTTTGCATGCACCACCGTGAGAATGCATGCTATGTTTTCACTAGTTTTTTTGCATGCGGTTGTTAATAGAGCAACTAGCACTGAAAAATCAATTAGTAGTGCAAGATTTCTTTGTATGCATGCATGCGTAAGGGACAAATCGATCGTTAGATGTGGGACGTTTGGAAGGCGCTTGAGAGTTTGGCTTTTTCGTTTGAGCTATTAAATATGTCTTGGGTCCAGCATGGTTATCTTAGCTTAATTCATAATTATGTTCAGGTGAGGGATTGGTCCTGTGGCGCCCTCTTCACGTCTACCGTTTCCGCACGGTTGAGGCAAGTATCCTGTTTGTAGCACAATGATGATTGATTGTTATGATTGCTTGCGTTTGCTTTGTACTAGTCATACATGGATGATAGTGTGATGAATATGAATAGAACATGGTGAATGCATGTTTATGGTTAAAGCTTTCCCATCTATGATGATAATGCCTTAAATGTTATTTGGGATCTGAAGTTGTGGTATGTACTTGATGATTCTTATGTATGAAAGATAGGATCATAGTACATACGCATATTGAAAGCATATTTGAGACTTGGTCACGTGGTGACCAAGTATATACAGTTGAGGTCCCCGTCATGTAAATGACGGGCTTGTGGTCCCCACATTCATGGAATGTGGGCATTGAGTAGAGGTCCCCATCATGAAGATGATGGGCAATGGTCCCTATACTCATGGAGTATAGGCTCTTGGTCCCTCGTGCGGAGAGCACGTGCAAGGTATACATCGACGGTTGTATACCTCATTCACGGTAAAATGCGAAAAGAGATAAAGGTTAAAGGTGCATTGCATGTTCGCATTACATAAGCACGAGAGTTATCTTGAGTGCAATGCTTCTTTTGGAATGTTGAGGCTATACTGTGAATTTAGTTTTTTTTTTCTTTATTGATACTTGCTGAGTCTTTGGGCTCACTCTTGTTTTGTTGTGTTTTTAGGTACCACAGGCAAGAACGGCATGCATGGGAGGGAGTAGTTTTGTTGAGAAGCACCCACTACCATTCATCCTAAAGAAAGAACATCATTTAGTTTATATTCTTTAAATAAGCAATCGATTGAGATTCATTTATAGTTTAGTTGAATGCTTTGGCTTATTTGTAATAACGAGATTAGCAAATTGGGATTATGCTTATTATTGCTTTATCGGAATAGACTATCTTGCATGTTTGATTGAATTTGGATATTGGATTATTGTTAATGTTATCTTTAACTGCTAAATCCTCGGTATGTTTAACTATACAAAGGAGGTTCTGCTGAAAAATTTGGTAAATGGTCTTAGTAGTATAGTTTAAATTTTATTTTAGTAGCATTCCAGGCTCAATGTTGAGCTGGGGTGTTACAGCCACAATTTACAATTGTCACATGGCAAGGATACGACATAAATGGGTACACATTTTATCTGGCACTCAAGATAGGAAGAGCACACCCGTATCAGCGGTCCGTGCATAGATGCATTCAAGATCGATGGGATGAGGAGCTCCTACTATGGGCAAATAGAGGAGATATGGGAGCCGGACTACGTGCTTTTCAAGATCCCCTATTTCGTGCCGTTGGGTCCATCTCCCACAGGTGAAGGTCGATAAATGCGGTGTCACTACCGTGGACCTCGAACGTGTTGGATACAAAGACGAACCATTCGTCTTGGCTAACCAAGTTGTTCAAGTCTTCTATGTAACCGACCCGCAAATAAGAAGCGCCACGTAGTTCTTCATGGAAAAAGGTGGATTGTCGGAGTTGAGAATGTAGTGGGCGAGGAAGAATACAATCAATTTGACGAGTTGCCTCCTTTCAAAAACGGCATTATGCTCGAGGAAGAACCCAAAGAGGAAGCTAGCTATATGCGTCGATCATCACGAAGGCCTATATCTTAATTAAGAATTTAGTCCAATGTAATTAATTTATTCCATAACATCATGTGTTATGGACTTGTAATCTCTCATATATTTTGATGTCAACGTGAAATTGTCATGTGTTGATGTGTTATGGACTTGTCATATTTGATATTGATGTCAATGTGGACGACATTGTAATGTGGAGTATCAAAATTGGTTTCACTTGATTTGGAGTTGAGTTGAATTAGATATGAAATTTTGAAGTCAAATGTGTTATGAACTTGTTATGGACTTGTCATATTTTATATTGATGTCAATGTGTGGACGTACACTGTAATGTGGAGTATCAAAATTGGTTTCACTTGATTTGGAGTTGAGTTGAATTAGATATGAAATTATGAAGTCAAATGTGTTATGAACTTGTTATGGACTTGTCATCATACTTGTCACCATGTTAGAATTCATATATATGGACTTGTCATAATTGTCATCATACTTGTCTCACGGGTTTACTATGTTTTGTCGGGATATTTATGTCTCACGGAGTTCACTATGTTTTGTCGGGATATCATAAATTGTCAACGAGGTTTTCGGCTATCACGAGACGGTTTGTAATGAGAACCGCTCAGGATAATATATCCTGAGCGGTTGTAGAATGTAACCGCTCAGGATATAATATCACGCACGGTTACGTTCTACAACCGTCAGTGATATTATATCCTGATTTGTTCTCATTACAAACCGCTCGTGATATACTTTTTATAAGGCGAAACGCTAGGGTTTTCTCTCACTTCTCACTTCCTCTCCGCGCCCTTACGCTCTCGCTCGTTCCCCTCTAGGGTTTAGGGCTCGCCACCGCCGACCTACGACCTCGGCGCCGCCGCCGACATTGGCGCCCCGACCTCTGCGCCGCCCCCGACCTCGGCGCCCTCGTTCACCTCCTCGGCCGTAAGCCCCGACGTCACCGCCTTCGACCTCGACACCACCATCCCCCTCCCCGTGTCACCGCCCCCGACATTGGCGCCTCGACCTCGGCGCCGTCCTCCTCCTCTCAGACCGCCTTCTCCCCGCCGTCCTCCTCCCGTGTCGACCTCCTCCCCCCCTCCTCCTCCCGATCGGCCTCCTCCCCTGCACTAGCCTCCTCCTTGCACCGTGAATTCTTGTGCGGCATCCTCTCTGTGAGTATTGCTCCTCTGTGGCAGTTCGGTTGATCTTTGCATATATATATATTTGCAGTGCTAGTTGCAAATTAATCAGTGGGCTTTGTTGACATGCTCTGTGATAAACTCATCTTATACTAAGATTGAATGTGATAGTTAGTTCATACTTGAGCTCTATTGTATTACTTACTCTTGTCAATATGTACTTTTTAATTGGTTAATTTCTGTTGAGCTCATAGTTACATTGCAAATTGATCGGTGGGCTTTGTTGACATGCTCTGTGATGAACTCTGCCTTATAATGAGATTGAATGTGATAGTTAGTTCATACTTGAGCTCTATTGTATTACTTACTCTTGTCAATATGTTGTCTTCGTTAATTGGTTACTTTCGGTTGAGCTCATAGTTCTATTGCAAATTGATCGGTTGTATTGACTAGTTTGTGATTCTTCTAGTAGTCTGTATGAGCTCATTCAACTTTTCATTTGCCATCTTGATCTCTGTAGTCAACCTCTGCTTGATGGAAGTTTAATCTGTTTTCATTAATGCTTGAGATCATTTGACGCTAAGCAAAGTATTGTTTAGAGCTCATAGTTTGAATTTATATTATCATATTCATTTAATGAAGAGTATAGACAATAGGATTGAGATGGCAAAGACTTGTTCTTTAGCTACTCTCCTTCCGAGAGCACATAATATCATCAATCAATATGTTGGAATAGTGTTTGTGCAATCGTTAATCTCTAGACCTTTTATTGGTGAGAGTTTAATCCGAGACGGTTCTTATTAAGAACCGCTCGTGATTCCTTCGCATTTCCTTAGAGAAGCTGGTGGATTAAGGAGTGTTAAATTCTTTAGGAATTATGCTTTAATGCTAATTAATTTTGTTGGGATTAATTCTGAAATTTTGCTAAAGCGCATTTTTACAACAATCCAAAAGGAAGTTTTACTTGATTCTATTTTGTTTCTATGTTGGGATTAAACCTTTGCTTAGCATTTCCTTAAATCGATCATTTTACTTGATTCTAGTTCTATGTCTTCATTAAAGGCTAGTCTTACGTACATGAAGCATTAAACCTTTGCTTAGCATTTTCTTCGTCGATCCTAACACACTTGAGTGTACCTTTGCTTCATGCCAATCCTCCACGGCATGAAGCAGATGGTACACTCCAGTGTGTCGGGCTCGATGAAGTAGGCTCGGGCAAAGATAGGCTCGAACAAAAGATTTATATCACTAGTTTCTATCTATACAAAGATCACAAGAGAAGCTGGTGGATTAAGGAGTGTTAGGAGTGTTAGAATAGAAGCTCGTGGATTAAGGAATGCTAGTAGTCTGTATGAGCTCATTCAACTTTTCATTTGCCATCTTGATCTCTATAGTCAACCTCTGTATTTCTTCCCGAGATTAATTGTTTCATATTTATCTTTGGAATGTTAGTAGTCTGTATGAGCTCATTCAACTTTTCATTTGCCATCTTGATCTCTATAGTCAACCTCTGTATTTCTTCACGAGAGCAAGTAAGCGAGATGGCAGAGGCACTGTCTTCGCCGCCGCCACCGACGCCGCAGATGGAAGAGGCGCCGACGAGGCCGCCAACACCGACCCCGCAGATGGAAGAGGCGCCAACGAGGCCGCCGTCACCGTCGACGATAATGACACGGAAGCAAGATGGCAGAGGACAATCGAAAATGCCTAAGGGTCGACTGGTCATCACGGAGGTCAGTGACTTTGGGGTCCCTCTGAGTCCCAAGAGATCAGCGGCGAGATTCCGGACTATCTGCGGGATACTTGCAAGGGAACGGGTCCTCATCACCACACCAAGGTGGAAGGACTGACGAAGAAGCGAAAGGCGCTACGTGGGCGTAACTTTCGAGAAGTTCACTATTCCGAAGCACATGTGGCAGCGGCGACGGACGGCGATGCTCACGATGGGTAAATCGTGGAGGACCTTCAAGAGCATTCTTGTCACGAAGTACGTGAACACGGGTCAGACGCCCTTCGCGCAGTATAGATTCTTGACGCGGGAAGCATGGGACACCTTTGTGGCTATGAAAACGACGGCCGAATTTAAGGAGCATAGTGCGGCGCACAAAGCTCTCCAGACACGAAACACTCACCCGCACAGACTCGGCACCGCTGGGTACGCGGGTAAATACGAGGAATGGGCGGCGGAGAAGGAGAACCCGTTTCCTGATGTCACAGACCCGCGTTCCCTAAGCTGGTTAAAAGCGAGGGCACAAGTCTCGTCTTCGGGCAGCATCTCCTTCACAAACCCGGCAGACCAGGAAGTGTCCCAACGTGTGGTAAATATGTCGAACTACTAAGTTGTTAATAAGTCCATAACTTCATAGTGCCTATAATAACGTGATGACCTCTTGCAGCGTGACTTGACTGCCCAAGCTTCCCAAGGCTCCTTTCATGCGAGCGAGGGAGAAGGATATACTATCTACGGCCTTGGGAAACAAGGAGCACCAGTGTCGCCGCGAGGCCTTGGGGTTAACGTGCCTTGGAGTCATGGATTCGCGGACGACTCATCGCACATATAGGACTAGGAAGAGATCCAAGGCGAAACACGACAACCAGTTGGTACAGATGATTACTAACCAATTTCAAGTACGACGGCAAAGATTGCGAGTCAAATGGATATACTCATGAGCGGCGGTCTCAAGTCGCCCGCTAATTGGGAGGCGGTCCTCCTCGGCGTCGGAGTAGCGTCGCGTCCACGCATAATTGTGAACATGACGACGTCCGATTCCGATAGATTTACATCAAGGTAACGTACATCTATGGAATGCACCAAAGATAGACCTATAGGGCGCCTTAGCTAATTGCGTGTCGCTTTGTAGGAGCCGACGCTGTAAGCTCCAAGTGAGGATGGATGGGTCCTTTATATTGAGGTCAAGCGAGGATGGCGTATCCATACGAGGAAGGGCGGTCTGACCGCGGTGCCACCGGCGCGCGGTTATGCCAGGTCCGTGGATATGGTACATGTCAATTTCGAGCCATCCGTGAAGATTTGCCCAACGAAGAGATCACAACACTAGGGGATGCCGTCCTCTCTTTTATCCGATGGCCCAAGAAGAACATCGCCTGGACCCAAAGAAGGTCCGCGATCCGACACGACCATTCCTCTCCAACGGGACCCTCGATGACTCCACCTCATGTTTAGCCTCGAAGGCCACCTCTTGATTCCCGTGGAGAAGACGCGCGAAGGAACAAAGAAAAAGCGTGCCGACGACGTCGGTTCGAAGTCGTCTCACAAAAAACGCCGCCAATCGCTAAGGCCAAATCGAAATCAACGAACGTTAAGGCGCCTCCCAAGTCCGGGAAGTCCGCGATACCCGGGAACTACATCATCGGAAAACCGTTGTGCTCCGACGCAGTATTAATGCACGCTGGATTTGCTTGTCAGGCTTTGCATGCCTGGTACTTGGACAAGACCCAAAAGAAGGGTTGCGATACTGGAATCACCGTCGAATCACGAGGACAAGTATTTCTTCAACGGACGAGGTACTTCATCGTGGGCTTCAACGACTTATATGAACTATTCAACCTCGTTGGCCTCGGCGCCTCGCTTCTACGATGTTGGACAATCGTAAGTGCGCACAATCAAGTTCTACATTCATGTAATACCGATAAATATCACAACTCATTGCTTATGTATAGATACATGCTTGAAAAATGTCCGGAATGGAAAGAACCGGTGGGTTTCCTCGACCCACATGTGGTATCGTTGCAAACCATCCAACAAGACTAGCCCTTCAAATACTTAGCGAAGTCATTGCTTCATCGATTTAACATGAAGTACATAGTGGTGCCCTACAACCGGGGTAAGTGTCACTACTTGCTATACAAATTTTATTTGTACTTTATACGCAACCACGAACTTAGGTTTAATGACTATAGCGACATACATGAGTAGGTACCATCGATCCTTTTAGTTATTATACCCAAGAGGAACCATGTGATATACCTTGATTCCCTAAACCGCAACAAGCACAACTTGAAATTCTAAGAGGAATACTCGAGAGGTATGCTCATTTCCTCCTTACATAACTCTATTGTAGTCTTCATTCGTTTGAAATGGCCAAGGATAACTTTTTCGAATCATGTAGGTCGTTCATCAATTATATTGCCAACAAAGGAATATACGATGGAAAGAGCGCCCAACTAACACACAGGATGGATTTTCCGGTACGCGCTACAACACGATAATCCTATATCATACTTCATAATAACGCGTCTCGAACTGACTATACCTATATATGTAATTCTATTTTTGCAATGCCGCCAGCAAAAAGATGATGAGTTATGTGCAATCTACGTCTGCTATCATATGTAGCTAATCCTTAGAGCTAGGAAGAAGGATCCTGAGGTTTGTCAATCTCGAAATAATTATTTCCTAATTATAAATTTAAATATATATAGCTTACCACTTTACTCTTAATTGGTAGCGACAGGTCTTGGATTTACAATGTGATTCACTCGTTGCGGAAGAGATCAAGGACATTCGAGGGAAGCTCTGCACCTTTATCAACACGGAAATCATTAACGACAATGGAGAGTTTCACTCCGTCGCCAACCGAGAGCATCACCCACGACACCTCTCAACGTAAACAATTGTAATCCAGCTTGTAACTATAGCGACAATACTTGAACAAATGCGATCTTTTGTAATTTATTTTGAGTAATAATCACTTTGAGTTGTCAACAATTGATTATCTCTAATGATTCTGTTTTTGTGCATGCTTGAATCTGTTTTTGTGCATGCTTGTTTTCAGAGGGCATGGCTAGCAATTTCTGAGGCTAGCCAGGAAAACAGCAAAATTGTGGTCGGGGTATGAGCTATCACAGACGGTTTTTTGTTAAAACCGTCTGTGAAGGCAAGTATCACAGACGGTTATCAAAACAAACCGTCTGTGATCGGAGAATATCACAGACGGTTCTAAACAAAAGCCGTCTGTGATATTCACAAATCATAGATGGTTTTTATTTAGAACCGTCTGTGATATTCTCGGATCACGAGCGGTTTTTATCCAAACTGCTCGTGATACTAGCCTTCATGCACGGTTTTTAGTAAAACCGCTCGTGATATCGCCTTCACAGACGGTTTTTACCGCTCGTGATAATATCTGTTATCACAGCACCAACAAACATAGACGGTTCGGAAACCGTCTGTGATGACGGTTCCGAACCGTCTATGATGTGGCTTCCTGTAGTAGTGAATCCCTATGAGCAATCAAAGAACTAGCAAGAATAAGATATAGGCAATCTGATATTTCAAACAAGATTGTAGTGTAGATACTATTGAAAAACAAAGGTGGGATCCCGAAGGCTGTCTTGACAGGTGGTCGTCTGACACAACTGAAGAACAGAAGTTTGCACAATGGTTAAACCTAAACTCAAAAAAATCCGAGTTCTAGTAAAGGAGGCGGCGGCTCCTATATAGGGAGATGACCAGTGGTGGTGCCCAGGGAAGTGGACACACGTCCCTAGGGTTACAAGGCCCATGGGCCCAAGTGAAGGTGGCGCAACACCCTTTTGACTCCAGCTTAGAAATAGGCATGGACTATTTTGATGATTTGGCTGGCTCGGATGTAATTTGAAGATGAAGTTGGATCTGTTGGAAATTAGACTTGATAAGCTTTCCATGAAGTCCAAGATCGTCCCAAACGGAGTCCGTATGAAGAAGTTACGGCCATTTAAACTTAGTGTTGTCGCAACAGCCCAAATCCGAATCCAGAACGAATTCAGCTCGAACTCTTGCTTGACTCGGACCCAAGGTGATGTGGTGACCTCCATTATTCCTTCCATGCATGTCCATGACCCCACATGCCTCTCCTTGGTCCTTTCCTATATTCCTAAACACAATTAAATCATTAGCATTAGGTAGCGGTCTATTCTCAGCAATATATAAACCTAGGAACGAATTCACTTGGTAATTAAGTTGGCGAGCACGAGCTTGAGTAAGTGATCCTTGTAACACTTGCTGTGGATGAGTTGTGTGTGTAGGCGTGGTTGTATCCATGGTAGGGATGTACTCATCATCCTCCCTTTCTTGCATTTGAGTCGTCTTCGACTCAAGCTCATCCTCTTTGCCCAAGTATAGCTTCAAATCTGCAATGTTAAATGTAAGACTAATCCCAAAATATGCAGGCAGTTTAAGCTTGTATGCGTTATCATTAATCTTTTCTAACACTTTGAAAGGACCATCAGCTCTAGGCATCAATTTTGACTTTCTCAATTCAGGGAACCTATCTTTTCTCAAATGCAACCAAACAAGATCTCCTTGTTCAAAAGTTAGATGTTTTCTCCCCTGACTACCAGCAAATTGATATTTAGCATTCATACGCTCTATATTCTCCTTGTCTCATGCATTTTTAAAATCAATTCAGCACGTTGTTTAGCATCAAAATTTAATTTATCTGAAGATGGAATAGGCGTTAAATCAATAGGAGTACGAGGCACAAAACCATAAACAACCTCAAAAGGGCACATCTTTGTAGTAGAATGTAATGAACGATGATAAGCAAACTCAATATGAGGCAAGCATTCTTCCCACATTTTTAAATTCTTTTTCAACACAGCCCTAAGCATTGTAGATAAAGTTCTATTCACAACTTCAATTTGTCCATCAGTTTAGGGATGACAAGTAGTATAAAATAACAACTTAGTCCCCAATTTAGCCCATAAAGTTCTCCAAAAGTGGCTTTGATACCACTTGATGCATGCGGGGTGCCCGATCTTTTGATGAGATTGATAACTATCGATTTTGGTGGATGTGACTCTCACAATCTGATTACAATCGTACAACTATGCTTCCGCCTTAGCAATCGTTGAACCAACTCCGAGATGTTATTGACCTTGCTGAAAGCGCGATCAACCTGAACACGAGGTTCAATCCCTGTGAGCAATCGAAGAACTAGTAAGAATAAGATGTAGGCAATTTGATATTGCAAATAAGATTGTAGTGTAGATGGTAGTGAAAAATAAAGGTGGGATCCCGAAGGCTGTCTTGACAGGTGGTCGTCCGACACAACTGAAGAACAAAAGTTTGCACAATGGCTAAACCTAAACTCAACGAAATCTGAGTTCTAGTAAAGGGAGGCGGCGGCTCCTATATGGGGAGACGGCCAAGGGTGTGGCCAGGGAAGTGGACACATGCCCCTAGGGCTACAAGGCTCGTAGGCCCAAGTGGAGGTGACGTAGCACCCTTTTGACTCGGGCTCAGAAATAGACACGGACTGTTTTGATGATTGTGGTCGGCTCAGATGTAATTTGAAGATAAGGTTGGATTTGTTGGAAAGTAGACTTGATAAGCTTTCCATGAAGTCTGTATAAAGAAGTTACGGCCGTTTAAACTTAGTGCTGTCACAGCAGCCCGAATTTGAATACAAATGAGCCCAACTCGAACTCTTGCTTGACTCGGACCCAAGGTGATGTGGTGACCTCCATTATGCCTTCCATGCATATCGATGACTCCACATGTCTCTCATTGGTTCTTTCCCATGTTCCTAAGCATAATTAAATCACTGGCATTAGGTAACGGTCTATTCTCAGTAATACATAAACTTAGGAACGAATTCACCTAAATTAAGTTGGTAAGCACGAGCTCGAGCATGTGGTTCTTGTAATACTTGCTATGGATGGGTTGTATGTGTAGGTATGGTTGTATAATGGTAGAGACGTACTTATCATTGAGATTTTACTCGAGTTCCGTAAATGGCCATATCCGAACACAAAAGATACACGCAACAACAGGCTGTGCATCTTCTCGGTCATTTCTCTTCTCGGTGGTTTCCACCGACACGTATTTGAACAGGTCATATATGTCCTTTTAAGATTCACACGTCTTCCACTTGAAAATGACATATTTTTGGGGGCGTATCACAACATCTGCCAAACTCATGCACAACTCGAACAAATCACTATCATAGTAAGTAGTAACAAACACACAATAAGGGGCCGTTTGGATGAGGAAAATTACTATAAGAATTTGAACTAAACAATAAGGACTTGCATCTAAACCCCGTATCCAAACGGACCCTAAAACTGTGAAACAAGTTTCGTAGGTCCCAAAATATCACAAATACATAATTTAAAAGATAATATTATAGCATTAGATCATAATTCAATAAAAAAAACACAAACTTTCGACAAGGATAATAACCTAAAACCATTATAAAATAGTTTCACGTATTCTTACTAACAACACCTGCTGCCGACAGAAGAGATATATCACCGGAACAGCATTTCTTGAGAAAAGCATTTTTGACGTTGACCGCCACGCCAATCCATATCCATATAAGAGAGCGGCCCCAGCCTAGAAATCTCCATCCTCCGTAGCCCACACACAAGGAGTCCGGAGCCCAAGATGGCCTCCTCCCCTTGCCCCGACGTCCCCACCTGCGGCAACCTCCCCGCCGCCGTCTCCGCCTTCGCCGACGCCTTCGTCGACTTCGCCGTCTCTGGCCTCTTCTTTCCCACCTCCGCCTCCACCCCCTCAACCCCCATGCCTCCCCGCTCCACCACCCCGACCACCTTCCTCCCCTCCCCCTCCCGCCTCGTTGCCATCGGCGACCTCCACGGGGACCTCCCCAAGTCCCTCTCCGCGCTCCGCCTTGCCGGCCTCGTTCCCCCGTCCAAGAGCCCCGACTCCCCCTCCACCTCCTGGTCTGCCGGCCCCACCCTCGCCGTTCAGCTCGGCGACATCCTCGACCGCGGCGGCGACGAGCTCCGCCTGCTATACCTCCTCCGCCGCCTCTGCCTCTCCGCCGCTGCGCAGGGCGGCGCGCTCCTCCCCATCCTAGGAAACCACGAGGTGATGAACGTCTCCGGCGACTTCCGCTTCGCCACGCCGCAGGCGCTCCAGGAGTTCTCCGCCTGGGCCGCCTGGTACCGCGCCGGCCTCGCCATCAAGCACCGATGCGGCGACCTCGAGAACGCCAAGAACCCCTTCCTCGGCGTCCCCAAGGCCTTCCCCGGCGTAAAGCCCGAGTTTTGGGACGGCATCCGCTCCCGCCTTGCCGCGCTCCGCCCCGAAGGCCCCATCGCACGGCGGTTCTTGGCTGACCTCCCCACCGTCCTCGTGGTCGGCGACTCCGTGTTCGTCCACGGCGGCCTCCTCGAGGCCAACGTCGAGTACGGCCTCGAGCGGATTAATGCGGAGGTCAGCGAATGGATCCGGGGTGAGGGCGGCGACAATGCCAGGGCCCCTGAGTATGTCCGAGGTAGGGACGCAGTGGTTTGGCTCAGGAGGTTCTCCGACGGCGTCAATTGCGACTGCCAGAGGCTGGAGGGGGTTCTTGGGATGATCCCTGGGGCAAAGAGGATGGTTATGGGGCATACAATACAGACCGAGGGGATCAATGCGGTGTGCGGTGCGCAGGCGGTGAGGGTGGATGTGGGGTTGTCAAAGGGGTGCGGGAATGGGCTGCCGGAGGTGCTTGAGATTAATGGGAGTGGTGCAGAGGTGAGAGTGATCACGACAGATCCTGCGGAGGCCTGGCAGTACCGGAAGCAGGAGGCGGAGAAGGCTGCTACGGCAAAGAAGGAGAGGAAGGGGGAGGTAGAGGATGGGCTTGCATTGTTGGTAAGGGAGAGCCATGGGTTGAAAGAGGTGGAAGCTAAGGCTTAGTTTAAGGGTAACTCCAGGCTATAGGTTATTTTGGTAACTCTCAATTAGGATTGCCATGGTGAATTTGGGGTAACCGAGGCTAGGACTGGGAGGGATTGGGCTGTAAAATTGTTGGTGGATTCAATAATGGATATCCACGAAAGAAGGAAAATCAACCACAATTTGTCAATATTTATCGAGATGTACTAATCTCTGTGCTGATATATACAATTATTGGCCAATGTGTGAAATTGGTTTCTTTATCTCTACGTGTGTATGTCTCCAATGTTTCTATGGATGATTATGAACAACTTGGATTCCATTTGGGATAATGACTGTAGTGATTAGCGCCAAAAGGACTGTCTCTGAAACCGTTGTGATTAATTGACTATTGCTCAGCGTATCACCAACCCAGTGGAAAATATCAAGAATTTCATTGATCAGCCAAGTGTATACTGTACCAAGCCTAGATTGTGGATGTGGGCTATCTCAGCTTACTATTCCAAATCCTGAACTGCAACATTTGATTCTTGTTATGAAGTTGAAGGATTCATCAATTCATACATTATTTTATCTTTTTCCAACCTTGAGAGCAGTTTTTGTTTGGGCAAACAGCATAATAGACGATTGAAGGTGGTACAAACAAAACAGCCAACAGAATATTCAAATGGCCAGCAAGAGTGCCAGATCAGCTGCAACAAAGGAAAGACAACAGTAGTTAGGCAAGTATGAGAAACATCATGGAAATATTCCTCCCCTGTCTTGGCTAGTCATGACCCTGAGGACAAGTGGAAGAAGCAGTGGGAATGTGGGATTGGGGGTGGGGGTGG
Source organism: Phyllostachys edulis (assembly GCA_036346405.1). Taxonomy (NCBI): domain Eukaryota; kingdom Viridiplantae; phylum Streptophyta; class Magnoliopsida; order Poales; family Poaceae; genus Phyllostachys; species Phyllostachys edulis. The sequence goes on from CM070566.1 coordinate 22,702,268, forward strand.
GGGTGGGGGTGGGGGTGTGGGTATTGAGTTGCATGCACCAACTAATTCACTCAAACGCTTAAGCTGATGAAGAAAACGGGTAATTCATTTATACTTCAACACTCCTTCTCACGTGTAGACTCTCTCAGGTCTAAGACGTGGAATAGAAATTGGCTGCAATTATTTTCTTAATTGCGCTAGTTGGGTTTTGAACTCAAGACCTCTTGGCTCTGATACCATATTGAGTTGTATGCACCAACTAATTCACCAAAAAACTTAAGCTGATGAGGAAAAGAGGGCAATTCACTTATGCTTCAACAGTGGGGAGTTTACAACCAAAGGAAAATGAATGGCGATGGAAAGTTTGCACTGAAGGAATGGGTAATCATGGAGAGAGAACCCAGTGTCTCACGTATGTGATCCAGCTTCTTTTCTTCAAAGAAAAATGCAACCTACTTTGTTGGCTATCTAGAATTCTGAACTGAAGGTATGCCACACATATTTCCATTCTGTATATTATTATTCAGCATCATTCTAGCATTTCAGATTGACGTGTAGAGGAGGAAACTTGTGCATTGGTGGGACTGTTTTAGTGGAATAATACCGCATATCCTAGTCAGATAATGTATGATTCTACAACAAGATGTGAAATTATGCTACCATCAATTTTAGAGCATGTTACCCCTGAATTTGAATATTCTTTCGAGTACATGTGTAACATATGTTGAGGTGTCAGGCTGTATCTCATGCATATCCTACTAATTATTGAGCAAAACGTCATCCTAGTCTAGTCACAGATCTGTCGTCCTGCGATTAGAAGGAAATGGATTAGTAGACTAGTATGCCATGTCTTGGAACAGCAGGTTGACAAGGAAAAGAATTTGGAGTGTGATTTGCATTTGTAGGCTCTCCGTTTTTTCCACCAATTTTCTCCTTGCATTGGTTGTTGAATTGGCCTTCTGTTCCCACTCCTCTCTTATCTTTACCCAGTCCAGAGCAGATTGTTTTCCATGTTTTGTCCATCGATTTTCTCATGTGCTCAACACATTCTGATGCTGACACCTTCCTATTCCTCGAGGCAGTTCTCGGTGATATGGACACCATACTCTATCCACTTGTTTGCTGTCTTGTACTTCCAAATTGATGTGCACCCTTTCTTTATTTATGCGGCGTAAAAGTTGAAATGTGATTAACATGGACCAACTTGGTCTCTGTTGTCGTTTGATAGTCCAATCTGTAAGAACTAAGGAACCTTTACCAACTGGTGATTGGTGACTGTAACTTGTACCACTTGTGCAAACTTTCATCTTCGTTCCAAAATTTTTCACTCCTCTTGAGTTTTGAGCAAAGTGTTGCTGCGGTGTAGCGGTTTCTTGTTTGGCTTCGTTGCAAAAAATTTCCACTCTTCTCCCGAGTCGTTTGATAGTCAAATCACACTATTTTATACACATCACAAAACTAAGTACTACCTCCGTTCATTTTATTTTACTCCTAGAATTGTTTAACCATGACTGATTGATTTAAAACCATTTAGATTGGTTATGTGAAAATTATATCGTTAGATTTGCTGTTAAAAACATTTTCATAATATTATAATTCTATTAGCACCTCTTAATATAAAGCTGTAAAAAGTAACGGTCAAAGTCGTATCTCGGAAACCGTAAAAAAAACGTGGAGGGAGTAACTTACAATATTTATCTCCTACTAATTTATACTATAAGGGATGACCTAGAAAAGGATCTCCTACTAATTTAAGTTGTGGGTTACTATTATAAGGGCTGACCTAGAAAAGGAAGAGGTGCTATGGAGAATACATGAATATCTTTATAATAAATATATAATAAATATGATTGGTGACTTCTGTTCGGCTTTAAAGTAAAAATTGGATACCGATATTTTTATATAGAAGAAAAGAAGTAGATGACCTCTAGGAAAAATAGTGGAAGTTGTTCATAAATTCATTAGAAATTCCTTTTTTCATAGAAATATTGTGATGCCCTGTATTTAGGGATCGTCAATTAATTGATAATAAATGAAAATCTAATTTGGTAGCTAGTAAAAATGTTTTGTTTCACATAACCATATTGTAAGTTTGTAACACCCCGGCCTAACACTGAGCTCAGAATGTCACCTAAACCTTTCTCAATGTCAATTTAAATCATAATTACCAATAATTCTAGTAAACAATGCATGCAATAAAAATCCACAACTAGTCACTTTTCAACAATCATAACGATATAAATGCATAAATGATTAACTTTCATACAGCTCGGAGCCACGCGCACAAGAACGCTCGGGGCCACGCGTTCGATAATGCTCGGAGCCATGCGCCCGAGAACATTGATTAGCAATAACTAAATATCTAAACCATAATTAAATAAACTAAGTCCCAATCATTAAGCTAATGACCACCATATCTACTAATCAATTCTTAATGAAAGCATCAAGCCTCTAGATTTAGTAAAAGTAACTAAGTAAAGATGTATGAGTGATTGATAGCATGTGATGCATATGTACTACTTTCATCTCATGCATGGCGCCTCCATTGATCACCTAAAAATAACAACAAAGCAAGAGTGAGTCTAAGACGCAGTAAGTACATAATAGAATATTAAACAAACGACTTGTCATTCAAGTAAATCCTTATCATCATCATTCAATATCATCATCTTTCATGTAATCATTTAAGATCATCAATTTTTCATGTATGCAATGCTTGGCTACGTTACATGTCCATATGCACCTTTTTCAACTTATATCGGTATAGCGGAGTGTTCACCCCTTGATGACACATTCTATACTCTATCATGTGGAGTCCCAACCGAAGTAGAATTTTATCTAAAGCTCTTTGGATTAGTTATATAACTTTCTCACCTACCTCATTGGAATAGTCACATGACTTTCTCACCGTTCTACACATGCAATCATGTTATGATGAATGCAATTGATACAAGATTTTTTATTATCTATTAACATGATCTATTATCATCATTACCATATCATGACCACGGTCATGTCATCATCACTACCATACCATTATAATTATCATGACATTTAAATATGCATAAATAAATATCATGTTAATTTAACTGTAAAGACAAGTGGCAGACAAACCCATGTCTATCACAACGCGTTTTCCTTTCTAGTTTCTCCGATCTCCTTTTGAGTTTAAACTTCAAATTTTAAAGGATTATGCAACACTCCATAGATCATGTCCTTTGGTTATTTTGGGGGAAAATTTTTCATATTGATTTGGTGATCATACAAAAATGGTTTTGAAGTTTACACCGAAATAACTGTTTTTACTAGATATTTCCCTTTACACACATTAGCATTGCGCTATATTTTCGCTCTATGAATGAGCAGACAACAGGTTTGGAGCAGGTAGAGGATGAGTCTTAAGACTCCTTGTAATCGATCCTGTTGTAGCATGAGCTAGGCAGCTGTCCATCCCAAAAGAAAACAAAGGAGCTGAACCTCTCTTATCTGAAGAATGACTGCATGTACTGCATTCAGATGTTGACATTATTACAAAATGGAGCATGTGCTATGGATAAAGAAATATGTCCAGGCTCGGATGGAGATGTATGATTAGCAAATTCCCGAAGGACATTAAGTAGAACAAAAAAATTGCAAGAAAGATCCTATCTAAAAAAAAACTCTGTACAACATCTTTTTATGATAATAACGTAAACATGCTTAGTGGGAATTAGGAAAAGACGTGTGACTATTGACTAACTGGGATGATGACGACAGATGCTTGTTCCCGGCACCTTCCAATCCCACGATGAACCGTAACACCCGGCTTAACAAAAGTTTAAAATATCATTACAACTACCCCCACTACTAATTTTAATCATTAAACAAAGATCATTATCAGCTAGACTCAAATAATAATCATTCTACCAAATGACAAGACATAAATTTCAGCTATCTAAATTCCATAAGCCAAATGGAATTAATAACACATAACAACTTATCACTATCAACACTAGCAAAACTATGTAGTCAACATATAAACTTAACATCTAAGCATGTAACCAAGAGTTAAATAGGTATTTCAACCTCCATAAACAGAATCATGCGAAAATAGAAATTCCACAAGTTAACCATGTATTACATTTAAATTTGCTAACTGAACTTTAGTCAAGGGAAATAAATGTCTAGTGATATGCAGTGCCCAATATTACTATCTTTCCATGATCTATTTCCACCCGATGCATGCCGTCTTCAACGATCACCTAAAACGACAAATAACAAGAGTGAGTCCAAGACTCAGCAAGTACAAGTAAGAATAGCCATACACAACCATCATTTTATTAATAATATGTTCTCATTATAAAACAAACCCTTCCAAAACAACAAATTCTGAATTCTTTTCCTCTTTCGTTCCCTTAATTCCATCTCTAATCTTATTGCACTCACTAATGACAATTGCGATATTACATTCTACCTCCCTTAAAAGAATTTGACCCCGTATTCTACTCTTACCATTCTACTCGAAAGAACACCAAAACTGAAATAAACAACAATTAACACGTCTCCGATGTGAGCAACTCTGGACAACACTCGCATATGCGAGACTTCAACTCCTAAGTCGCCTCTCTCCCTCCGATTGACGTGAACACAATACCACGACATATGCCAACATTTTGTGCCTCAGCACTCACTCCAATCTCCCCAGAATACGCATCGGACGGGACTCAAATGTACGGTTTACTCGTTGGTCAAAGGCTCTAACGAGACATTAAGCTTCGGATATCTCAAGTACTCACTCTGCACCGGAGTACACAATATGTTGCGTACCCCGTGTATAGACCTGAGACGATCTTAGGGATACGCCAACTTCCGAATCCCCGCTACTATCGAAAACAAATCAATGTACCTTAGGCCAACTTTCCCATTGGTACCAAACCACACAACATGCACATAATACACAGAACTCTTGTTCCATCTCTAAATCGATCTCTTCACCTTAACCAGAATCATCTCCCTTAACCAGGGACACACAATAGAACTTGCTATAAACATACTCTTTTACAAATAGAGCCAACTGAAAATAAAGCGTCCTCATCGCAACCACGCAATGCCAACTCCCCACCAAAAGTGTTAAATCCAAAATCGAAGATTCATCACAAAAACATTTCTACTTTCCAATTAGGCAGTTTGCAAATAAACACCACATAAGCCAAAGGAGAAATCACTCGAATACCCAAATCAATCATTTCCTTTATTCTTTCTGAACCGGTAAGAACCACACATGCCAACATAAAGCCAAGCTCAATTTGCGAAAGACATCCGTCATAAATACATAGCTCAAACAAGAATCAAAACAGTGTTTCACTACCCAAGGAAACATTCTTTTCTCAATCCTTTCATTTAAGAATTTAACTTCTCTTAAACCATGGGATTCCAAATCATCGCATAACGCACTAACTCATTCCCTTAAATTGGCAACTTCAACGTTATGCTCAAATCGAGTATATCATCTACACCTTTGTTGAGAGACTCTGCATGCTGACTTCACAAGAGCATATTCTAGCTGACTTCTCTACCAACGGAATTACTTTGACAAATAATTCCCATTGCACCTCAAAATAGATTTTACACACAATCACATCGCCTCAATCCTTTAAGGATAGTCAACTCAGAATTCACAGCACACACACTCAATTACTACACCCAAAGGATGCTATCCACGAACATCACACTTTTCGAAATATACTTTGTTCAACTATTTCTACATGCAATATTGGGCCTCCAAGGTCCTAGCATAAAAATGCAAAGCCTAAATTCAACCTCCAAGTCTCCTACAACGAATTTCTGGTATAATTGATAGGAAATCCTCAGATTTATTTACTAAAATTTCACACAACTCAAACAATAATCTCAGTCATTAATATCAACATTCCTCACTAATCAAGTAACCGCCCAAGGCGATTCACTTCACCAATCTTGGACCTTCACTAAACCACACCATTCAAATTCACCTACATGACCACAATATACCCATTCGCAATACCCTAACTAATTGACCAAGATTCAAACATACTCAATCACTAATGTCAATAAATAAATATATTCTTGACCAAATTATCCTTAGCGATAATCTAACTCCCAGAGGGTTACTCACTGAGGCCGAGTCATACTTGACAATAACTCAACAATTCCTACTATCCCATTAATTAACACGACGATTAGATTTCTCCACAGTGCTACTCTTATTAAACTACACCACCATAATTCTTCTATACAACCTTACCAAATACCCAATTGCGATACTCTAATAAATTGATCAAGATTTTTATACTTTCTAATTCTAATGTTCCGTCAAAATGAATAAAAGATCTTAGACCACATCTCTCTATAGGTTCTACTAGTTGCAACACCGTAATCAGCTAGCTCCAAAGACAAACATTCTATTTAAATCAAATCCTCTCCATGGATTATTCTAATAAATCAATTTATTACTCAATGTCTCTCAAACAACTTGACACCTAAAGTCTCACAAAATCATCTACTAGACCACCACTATCTAGTTGCCATTACACATCCGAAAAGACTTTGAAACATAAATCGGTTAACCCTTTCTTAGAAGAAGAGGCAAATAGAAATAAATTTCAGCACATAGGAAAATGTTACCACTCACAATAGACACAAGACCAAGAAAAATAGTCAAATAGCAATGATCTCGGAAAACAAAAGATGAGATCATAGTTGAGGGCATACGTCCCACAAGAAGAGAATATCAAACGAGAATAAAACATTGCTTTTGAAATTTAGGAAACTTTTATAGGAAAAAACATAAAGTTTAGGCACATTTCAATAAACTGCATGTTACAAAACTTGACTTCAATCTCAAATACTTCTACTTCACTCTTTCCTTTAACAAAGAAAGCAATTTTCTTTTATTACAGCATCACCTTGCCAACTCCAACAAGAAGAGATTTGAAGACCACAATACATGAATCACTTAAGAACTAATAAAACATTTCAACACGTCACTTTGCTCAAAACAATTTTAGCTACCACATCATCATGAGGTCCAAAAGTTCACAAATGTAAAACTAGAAACATTTTCATTTAATCAATATCATGCAAGCGATCAAATTCTTTTATTTACAAAACATTCAACATTATCACCATTATCACCATAATCCCTTACCGACAATCATACTAACAGTAAAATAATACACTCTTAGCGAGAATCATCATAGCCTCCTATCCCATCATAAACCTCTCTAAAAGAAACACAAGCCACAAGGTTGAAACATGCCTCTTTTAACAAGATCACGCTATCAAATAATAATTTCACAAGGCACGCTATCAAAGATCACTTATTCATTCATCCACTCAACAATTAGTGTTGCTCAACACCAACCTCAACTATCATTAACAATTGATAATTGTATTTATCAAGTATGCAAATAGGGTCCTACTTCTATTTGCAGTCATATAACCATTTATAAACACAGATTCAACATTCCACTTTATGCTCAGAGTTTAGGGCAAAATATAATTAAAGATTTAATAACATCATCTCCTGTAAAACAGGGTTTCACAAAGTACTATCTCAACATTCATCTAATCCGATATATATGTTTCAACAAAAAAAATTGGCATGTTAGGAATTAGGTGAATCTAACAATTATGTAAAATCATCAAGTAGCCAATTTATGATAATTTCTGGACTAATATCCTCTAAGGCAACGTTCAAACACATCCTTAACATAACCATCACTAATGGTTAGATTAATCCATTGAGATCTATTACTCCAAATTATCCAAGAAATTTACCAAATTCCACAATCTTAATGATCAAACCAAATCATCAATATCTCACACTTCTTAATAAATCTCGGATTTCTAGTAGGTATAGACATACCATTAAACAAATTCATCATGTATTTATTCTACGACAACAACAATTTAATCACATTTACTTCCAACGATCTTGGTTAAGATAGATTATGCACCACGCTATAGACCCAACGTGATAACTCATACATTGTCCATTATCTCCCATACTTGCAACATCTCACTTAACACAACAAAATATTACAAAAGAGTTTTGACACTTTCTTTCCTAAAGAAGAAGCATTACACTTCAACACTCAATTTACTCCAAAAAGAAGTACATGGGCTAAAGATCCACATGATAAAAAACTTGCAATAGGAAAATTTTCATTATCCAAAATACCAAGTGAATAAATGAGTGATGCCTTTTCCAATAAAAAAGACAGAACTCCTAGGAAAAGATCAATCTTGCTGATTACCGACGATCACGAGAAACAACATCAGATCAACCGTCGGGAGAACAAATAATCACTTTACAGAATGAGTAAAGAATGGAAATCCTTCAAACGCATTTTAACCACAAGCCAAATAAAATTCATCAACCGCAACTGAACAAGGACAATCAATCCAAACTCAAGGAATACAACAACTTCCCCCAAAGAACTATTCTTCAACGCATGTAACTAAGTTACCCGAGGTAACCACTTCACTATCCCAAGCCATGAACGGTGGTATAACCTGGCAGTGCCCCAGGCCATAACCACGACCTCTACCTCTTGACATCCGCTATCATCACATATAACCAATATAATCAATTATAAGTATACAAGATCATCTCATAACATGAATCATCAATACAACATAATGGAAACGTAAATGCAATGCTTGACCCATCCCATCCTACTGTGCACCAGTGTGTCAAGTTTTAACACTACTACAAAAAGGCTAATACTGGACGTCTCATCACAAACGGTTGACCAAAATCGTCTGTATTACACGCAATCACAGACGGTTTTGGTTTAGAGACTGTCTGTGTTACTGGTTGCGCTTAAAACCGTATGTGAAGAGATAATATTACAGACGATTCATTATGAAAACCATCTGTGAAGTTCACAAACAGTTCTTAACAAGAATCATCTATAATATTTCTACATATCACAGACGGTTTTTAACCAAAAAAAACCGTTTGTGATACTTCACAAATAGTTCTTAAAAATAACCGTCTATGATATTACTACATATCATAGACGGTTTTTGTTGAAAACCGTCTGTGATAATAATCTCATCACAGACAATGCTTTATTTTGCTTACTTACTGATCATCTGGTGCAGTGTAGCTCCTCAATAGTCTTCTTCTCCATCTCTGGCGCTACGGTAGCCGCGGGAGATCTCCATGCCCGGTGAGTCCCTCGCCACTCCATGCCCAGTTTGAGTATTGCCTCACCTCACTAAGCCCGCTCATGTGGTCCATTTCAGCTATTGTTGCCCACGCCGAGTTGTCACCGTGGACCTCTCTGTCACCGCCGCCGCCATCGATGCCAACTCTTCTCCAGTAAGTCCTCGACCTCACCAAGATCGATTTTCCCACATATATGTCCCCCTAAAGCTGTACATGTGCTTCGTTTCAGTTTATTTCTATCGAGAATACCTGTCGCCGAGGAGCTTGCCGCCATTGCCTTTGTTCACCAACGACCAGCCGCCTTGGACCTTCCCCGACTTCATTGACACCTTCCTCGCGATCGAGATGAGCTACTGGAGCCTAAACATCATTTAATTTGAGTAGTTTTGGGTGTTTACACAGAAATCGCTAGTGAAGCCCCTGAGCCCAATTTGAGCTTCAAATCCTACTGCTTTTAATCATTTAGTTAATAAACTAATGAGTCTATGACATGTGGGACCACCATAGATTTTATAAATAAAATCATGAAATAAAAAGATGAGTCACTGATAAGTAGGGCCCACATGTAAGTTAATAAAATCCAAAAAAAAATGTAAAAATGAGAAAAGCCACCTTTAATTCAGAGAAAAATACGCTTTCTCTGTTGGAAAGTGTAAGTCTCAGAAAATACGCTTTTGAAGTCACTCTTTTATTTATTTCCAAGGGTTTCAATATGAACCGTGTGATGGACCAAAGCTGTATGTACGCTAAGAACCATGTGAGTGAAGAGTACATTAATGGCGTGTCTGCTTTTACAAGAGCTGCCGAGGAGGATATGTTGAATATGGGGGTGGAATATATGTACTGTCCATGCATTGGCTGCGAGAATCTAAAGATGTTTAAGAACCGAGCGTAGATCGAAGCACACTTGCTTCGAAGGGGTTTCAAAAAGGGGTATACATGTTGGACCAGTCACGGTGAAGAGTAGATTATACAGAAAGGTAGTAATAACGCCATCGCTGATGAAGTCAACGATATGCCGTCAGATGATGTCGATTGTGGTTCTGATTCAGATAGGCTGAATGATGATAATCTGGATCAGATGCTTCGCGATGCAGAAGTGAACTATATTGAGAGAGAGTTTGGTAAATTCGAGGGCTTGATGGAGGACTCGGAGAAGCTTTTGTTCTCAGGCTGCAAGCCGAAATACACAAGGTTGTCATCCGTGGTTGAACTGCTGAAATTGAAGGCAAGCAACAGTTGGTCCGACAAAAGTTTCACGGCGCTGTTAGGTCTCTTAGTGAACATGCTTCCGGATGGAAACGAGTTGCCCAAAACCACATACAGAGCCATGAATGTTCTTTGTCTATTGGGAATGAAAGTAGAAAAAAATACATGCATGTCCGAACGACTGTATCCTCTACCGTAAAGAGTACACAAACATGCATGTATGTCTAGTGTGCAACGCATCCCGATACAAGCGTAAGAATCAATCAGATGACGGCGAGGGAATCGAGGTGAAGAAAGGACCTCATGCTAAGGTGGTGTGGTACATTCCTGTAATTCCCCCGTTTGAAGTGGTTTTTTGCGAACCCAAAGAAGGCAAAACTGCTGCGTTGGCACTCGGAGGAGTGTAGGCAGGATGGAATGCTAAGTCACCCTCCTGATTCCACCCAATGGAGAAACATCGATAGGAGGTTTGCAGACTTCGGTGTGGAACCGAGGAATATAAGGTTTGGATTGAGTACAGATAGAGTGAATCCTTTCGGTAACATGAGCAGCCGACATAGCACTTGGCCCGTGACTCTCTGTATTTACAACCTTCCTCCTTAGTTGTGTATGAAGCGGAAGCATATTTTGCTATCGATACTTATCCAAGGGCCGAAGCAACCTAGGAATGATATTGATGTGTACCTAGCACCATTGATGGAAGATCTAAAAATACTATGGATCGAAGGGGTACAAGTATGAGATGCGTACAAACGAGAGAAATTCACTGTACGCTCCTTGTTGTTCTGCGACATAAATGATTATCCCGCCCTTGCTAACCTGTTGGGCCAGAGTACAAAATGGGCCAAAGCATGTACTCACTACTTAGATGATATTGAGAGTATGTGGCGGAAGCACTCGCGCAAAACCGTGTACATGCGTCACCGTAGGTTCCTCCAGAGGGCTCGCCCATACCGTAGGATGAAGAAACAATTCGACGGAGAGAAGGAGGACAGTTCAGCTCCAAGGCATTTAAGCAAAAAGAGGGCTATGATATGGCTAAGGATTTATATATTGTGCTCGAAAAGGGACGTAAATCGAGGACCTATGAGAAGAACATTTGGAAGAAGAGGTGAAGTTCACCACTGCATCGACGTTATGCACGTAGAGAAGAATGTATGTGATAGCTTGATTGGTCTCTTACTGAACATTCGTGACAAAACAAAGGATGGTGTCAATGCATGGCTTGACTTGGTTGATATGGACATCAGACCTGAGTTAGCACTGACAAAGACCGATAAAGGATGAACGTACCTTTCCCCAGCTTATTACACTCTGTCCAAGGCCGAGAGAACTGAACTGTGCCAGTGCTTGTATGGTGTGAAAGTTCCGTCCGGTTACTCTACCAACATGAAGAAACTTGTTTTGATGGAAGATTTGAAGTTAATTGGTATGAAGTCTCATGATTGTCATGAGCTGATGACACAGATGCTCCCTATTGCAATTAAAAGTATTTTGCCGATTAAGGTCCGAGAGACAATCATAAGGCTGTGTTATTTCTTTAACACAATTGCTTAGAAGGTCATCGATCCTGAAGGACTAGATGCTCTGCAGGATGAGGTGGTGACGACTCTATGTCATCTTGAGATGTATTTCCCTTCGTCGTTTTTCGATATCATAGTCCATCTCATTGTTCACATTGTGAGGGAGATAAAGATGTACGGGCCCATGTACCTACGTAGCATGTACCCGTTCGAGAGGTTCATAGTAATTCTTAAGTCCTATGTACAAAATCGATCTTGGTCGAAGGGCAGCATCATCGAAGTTTATGCAACCGAAGAGGTCATTGAGTTCAGCATCGATTACATGGCTCAGGTTGAACCGATAGGTGTGCCTCGATCTCGCCATGAGGGGAGGCTCGAGGGTATCGGGACCATCAGAAGGAAAGCAATCACTCCAGAGATGAGAGCGTATGCTCAAGCCCATTTCACGGTCTTGCAACACATGACTGAAGTATCCCTATATATCGACCAGCACAGGGACGTGCTTCGACAACAGAATCCGGAGCGGCTGGATGTTTGGATCACGAGACAACACAATAGTCGGTTCAACCAATGGTTGAAGGAGCGACTCACTAGGAAATCGTCAAGGGATACGTTGACATGGTTGTCTAAAGGGCCAACCTTTACAGTTGTGACATGGCAAGGATACGACATAAATGAGTACACATTCTATACGCAGACTCAGGATATGAAGAGTACTAACTAGAACAGCGGTGTCCACATAGATGCCTTTAGTACCGATGGGTTAAGGAGCTCCTACTATGGGTTCATAGAAGAGATTTGGGAGCTCGACTACGTGCTTTTCAAGATCCCCCTATTTCGGTGCCGTTGGGTCCATCTCCCATAGGTGAAGGTTGACAGGTACGGCGTCATTACTATGGACCTCGAACGTATTGGATACAAAGATGAACCATTCGTACTCGCTAACCAAGTTGTTCAAGTCTTCTATGTAACCGATCAGGCAAATAAGAAGCACCACGTAGTTTTTCATGGAAAAAGGAGGATTGTTAGAGTTGAGAATGTAGTGGACAAGGAAGAATATAATCAATTTGACTAGTTGCCATCTTTCAGAAACGGCATAAGGGTCGAGAAAGAACAACATGACGAAACTAGCTACATATGCGTCGATCATCATGAAGGGCTAATTTTTAAAGGAGATAAGCAAATGGAATGATGAATGAAATGTTTATGTGTTATATATTCTAAATTTGCATTTATGTATATGAGAATGTGTCATACCTGAATTTGTGAAATGGATGTGCTTGTTTATGAAATGAATGTGAATTGGATGTATACATGTACTTGGTGTGTTTCTGCTTGTTTCAGAGAGCATGGCTAGCATTTCCTGAGGCTAGCCAACAAACAGAAATAGATGTAGCAATATAAAAGAATATCACAGACGGTTTCATCTAAAGCACCGTTTGTGATACATCATATATCACAGACGGTTTCATCTACAAACCGTTTGTGATACATAAGATATCACATACGGTTTAATCTACAAACCGTCTGTGATGAATACATATCACAGACGGTTATTTATTGGAACCGTCTGTGATGTCCAACCCTATTTATATTCGACTCTAGGGTTTGCCATGCCTCCCACTCAAACGATTAAGTTTCTCAAACATCCCTCCTCCCCGAGCCCGTCGCCGCCTCCTCCTCGAGCCTGTCACCGTCGTCCTCGACGTCGCCTCCTCCTCGAGCCTGGTGCGCCTCCTCCCCCGAGCCCCCCACCTCCTCTCCGAGCAAGAGCCACCCCTTCCCCGAACCCGGTGCCCCTCCTCCCCTCCCCTGAGCACGCGTCGCCTCCTCCTCCCCCGAGCTCGACGCGCTTCCCCTTCGACGCCCAAAGGTAACAGATGCCAAGTTGCTGACCCCGACGCCCCTTCCCCTTACACATTGCTCTGATTGCTCAGTGGCTTTGATTGCCATCTGCTTCGTGAGTATCACAGCATTTTAATTTAATTACCCCTTTGTATTTGATATGTTCATATTGCAATGTGGTGTAGTGGGCTTGAGATGAATGCTCTGTGATGATAATAGTCTTGTACTGAAATTGTTTTGAGCTCTAATTGGAATGGAATGCTTACTACTGTTGATTGATCTTTAGCATTTAGTCTGTTACTTTCGGTTGGTTAATTGGTTGAACCTCCAGGTTTTGTGATCCAATTCATAATACATGCTATTATGTCAGTAGATCAAGTGTTGTTGGCTAATTTGGAGGATTTACTTGTTTATATGCCAATTATGTCATTTAATTGGTGTGTATACCTATACACATAGAGAATCTTATGATAATATGTTCATGTGTGTTAGAACTTCTATTTCTCATGAAGATGTCATCCGCTCATTCTTCGTCATCGTCGCCTCATGAGTCTGATGTGTTGTCCTCTAGAAAATCCAAGCATAAGGAAAGAGGAATATCGAAAAGGCATAAGGACCGATTTACCATCACAAGAGTCAATGCGTCTAAGACCCCTTTGAGTCCTCGCTGAGCAGCATCCGCATTCTGGAAAACAGTCGGAATAGTTGCACGTCAACGGATCAAGATCACTTATGATTCATGGAAGTGCAATATCACAGACGGTTCCAAACATGAACCGTCTGTGATATGACCTCTTCACAGATGGTTTTTAGCGTGGAGAATAACACAGATGGTGGGTAAACAAAAACCGTCTGAGATTGTGTTTAATACAGACGGTTTCGATGAACCGTCTGTGATCAGGCGTCCAGTATTAGCATTTCTGTAGTAGTGAAGGAGTTGACCAAAGATCAGAAAGATGAGCTGGTGACGGAAATTTTACAATTGTTCCTAATCCCAGAACAACACCAGGCCTCCGTGCAACGATACACGTTGCTAGCGGCGTGCAAAGCATAGAGGAACTTCAAGAGCGCGCTTATCAAGAATTATGTGGAGAAGGATCTGATGCCCTTCTAGAAGTATCCATTCGTGGAGGAGTACTGGGAAGACTTTGTGGCAAAGAAGATGACAGATGACCTTAGGAGTGAAAGTGAGGCGCACAGAGCCCTCTAGGCAAAAAAACACACACCCCCACAGACTCGGCACCACTGGGTATGCGGGTAAACTCTCGCAATGGAGGGATTAGGACGAGCATGCAACCTCCCCGCCATTTGCCCAGATCTCTGATGAGCGCACCAAATAGTGGCTAAGAGTGAGGTTATCTACCGCGTCTTCGGGGGCCATCTCCTTTCCAAACCTCGTAGAAAAGGAAGTGTCCCGACGCCTAGTAAGATATTGAACTACCTAGTTGGTAATTACTCGATAACTTCATAGGAAGTGAAATAACATATCAGGCTCTTACAGGAAGAGCTGAGTACTGCACAATGTTTCTAAGGCTCATTCCAGGTAGTCAGGGAGAGAGATATGCTCTGTGAAGCCCTGGAAAATAAGGAGCATCCGGGTCGCACGAGAGGCATGGGTCTTTATGTTCCATGGAAATTTGGATTCGCAGTGGACTCCAGGGCGTACCGGAGTAGGAAGAGAGCCAAAGCCGAGTACGAAGTACAGCTACGAGAGGAGATTCGTGCATCCCTTAGAGAAGAGATGCAGGATGTCGCATGAGAGGAGATTCGTGCATCCCTCACAAATCAGTTGGAAACCCCCGCCACTACTGTGCTAGCCAGCCCCCCAAACGTCTGAGTAGCTACACGTCCAACCATAACTTAGAAATCGATAATAGATTTCCTGTTGATGACATCCTAGTAATAATTATTATCCCGGGAATGCTTGATCCATTGATAGGCCTGTTGGAGTAGCTAATTTTGTATCGTTATGTAGGTGTCTACGAAGTGCAAGCTCCAAGTGAGATGTGCCTCCGTTGCCTTGGATGCTACTTGGGGCCAGGTGTATCCATCTGGTGTCGGGGCCACGCTGCATGGTGTAAATATAGCGCCGAATTTCGTAAAAGTGAATGTGGACTGTGTTTATGCCAATTTCGAGGTTGTCCAGTTGGAGATGCCCCCAAACGGCGAGGTCATGACTTTAGGGCAAGCCATTGGAGCATCATCTAGTGGCCCAAGAGAGACATCTGCCTGGAGCTACTTGCACCGGTGTCAACTTCACGGGAAGTATTTGCACTGGAGCTACCTACACCGGTGTCAACTTCACGGGAAGTATTTGCACTGGAGTTACCTGTACAGATGCGGCAAGGACCCGGTACATCAGATGCATCTACACCTCGTGCCCGGTCAACCTCTAAAAAGCGAGGCGGCAAGGGCAAATCGAAGCAGCCCGATGATATCCCCTTCTTGCCGTTGGCCCGAAAATTTGTGCATGGCGAGCCGTTGGTCGTCTCGGAAGAGGACCTCAAAACCCTAGGATTGGCTTTCCAGAGATTGCATGAATGGTATATGGAACATGGCAAAAAGACGGGTGTACAACGGTGCTGGGGTGTCACCGTCAAGTTCAAGAAAATTCATTTTAACCACGAGTTTCAAGACTATGTCTTCAAGGTGACCTTCGATGACTTGTTCTTACTCTTCAACCTCGACTCTCTCGATGTCTTAATCATGCGATGCTGGACACTGTAAGTGTGTACAATCACAGTCTACGTTCATGTAATACCGATAAATGTCATATATAACTTCTAGCTTTTGTACATATATATAGATACATGATCGTAGAAACCACATCAAGTAAACTATCGGTAGGTTTCCTCTACTCACACTTGGTCTTTGAGCAATGCATCAACGCCAATGCAACCTTGGTCGATGAGTACATGGTGATGTTTTTGCTGGATCACCGCGAGAATGATTTCATACTTTTGCCCTACAACCAAGGGTAAGTGCCACACTAGTGGCTATACTTGTTGATTTGTACTTTATAAGCAACACGAACTTAGGTTTAATGACCATAGCGACATACCTATGTAGGTTCCACTGGATTTTAATTGTAATTATACCAAAATGGAACCAGGTAAGATACCTTGATTCCCTAAAGAGGTATAATAACAACTTCACAGTTGTCAAAAACTTAATTGACAGGTAAACATATTTCCTCCATATATAACTCTATTGTAGTCTTTCCTTCCTTTGCAAGGCTAAAGCTAAGTTTTTGGAATCACATAGGTCGTTCATCACGTACTATGCAAAGGGAGGGAAATGCAAGGGAGTGAACCTCCAACACGATTTCAAATTCCTGGTATTCGCTAGTACACATTAATCTTATATAAGATTTCGTAGTAATACCCCTCGAACTAACCAATTCTATTTTTGCAATGCCACCTGCAGCTGCTGGGCAACACTTGTGGATACTATGTTTGCCACAACATGTAACTACTCCTTGGTTCCCCGATGACCAAAGACCCACAGGTTTGCTAATCTTGCAATAATTATTTCATACTTATTAATTTATATATGCACGACTTTAATCTTCCCAGCGACAGGTTGCAACCATCGCTGAAACTCCATTGGAACAGGCCCAGCTCGAACGCATTCAAAGACAGTTTGCGGCCTTCTTGATGTGTGAGGTCATAAGCCCAAATGGGAAGCTCCACAATGTAGATTGAACTTGATTGGAATAAGATTGAACTTTATGGAACATGTGTGTATATTTGTTCATGAATGGTTAATTTTAGTTCATTTGAGTTAATTGATTTATGAAATGGATGTGCTTGTTTATGAAATGAATGTGAATTGGATATGTACTTCTTGTGTTTCTGCTTATTTCAGAGAGCATGGCTAGCATTTCTTGAGGCTAGCCAATAAACAGAAATAGATTTAGCAATATAAAAAGAATATCACAGACGGTTCCTTAGGACAAACTGTCTGTAATGCATAATCTATCTCAGACGATTTCATATACAAACTGTCTGTGATGCATCATCTATCACGGATGGTTTCATCTACAAACCGTCTGTGATGAACCAGATATCACAGACAGTTTCATCTACAAACCGTCTGTGATGCATAAGATATCACAGACGGTTCCATCTATAAATCGTCTGTGATACATAAGCTATCACAGACGGTTTCATCTATAAACCGTCTGTGATAGTTAACTATCACAGACGATGCTGAGTTAATAACCCTCTGTGATAGTATGCATCACAGATGGTTCGAAAACCATCTGTGATGACATCATATCATCATTGACCTATAAACTTAGATGGCTCACGAAACCGTCTGTGATGATTTTTTTTGAACTGTTTATGAAGATCTTTTCTGTAGTAGTGTAAGTTAATTAACCATTAGCAAATTTTAGCAAATTAAGTTACCCAAGTTGTTAACCTATCAACCACGGACCTAAAGCTCACTTTGATGCCAAATGTAACACCCCGGCTTAACAAAAGCTTGAAATGTCACCTACAACTACTATTACTACTAATTTTAACCATTAAACAAGAATCGTTATATATGCTAGACTCAAATAATAATCATTCTACCAAATGACAAGACATAAATTTCAGCAACCTAAATTCCATAAGCCGAATGGAATTAATAACACATAACTACTTACCACTATCAACACTAGCAAAACTATCTAGTCAACAGATAAGCTTAACATCTAAGCATGTAACCAAGAGTTAAATAGGTATTTCAACCTCCATAAACAGAATCACGTGAAAATAAAAATTTCACAAGTTAACCATTTATTACATTTAAATTTGCTAACTGAACTTTAGCAAAGGGAAATAAATGTCTAGTAATGTGAAGTGCCCAATATTACTATCTTTCCATGATCTATTTCCACTCGATGCATGTCGTCTTCAACGATCACCTAAAACGACAAATAACAAGAGTGAGTCCAAGACTCAGCAAGTACACGTAAGAATAGCCATACACAAGCATCATTTTGTCAACAATATGTTCTCATTACAAAACATACAATTCATTTCTCATGAGTACAATGCAATACAAATCATACTCATGCCGCATCTTCTCTTCTGCATATACCGATATAACAGAGTGTTACATCTGTCGGTGTTCACTCATACCCGTATTATCAAATGCGGGGACCCATCTTTACCCAGTCCAGAGCAGATTGTTTTCCATGTTTTGTCCATCGATTTTCTCATGTGCTCAACACATTCTGATGCTGACACCTTCCTGTTCCTCGAGGCAGTTCTTGGTGATATGGACACCATACTCTATCCACTTGTTTGCTGTCTTGTACTTCCAAATTGATGTGCACCCTTTCTTTATTTATGCGGCGTAAAAGTTGAAATGTGACTAACGTGGACCAACTTGGTTTCTGTTGTCGTTTGATAGTCCAATCTGTAAGGACTAGGGAACCTTCCAAGTGGTGATTGGTGACTGTAACTTGTACCACTTGTGCAAACTTTCATCTTCGTTGCAAAAATTTTCACTCTTGTCGTGAGTTTTAAGAAAAGTATTGCTGCGTTGTAGCGGTTTCTTGTTTGGCTTCGTTGCAAAAATTTTCCACTCTTATCTGGAGTCGTTTGATAGTCAAATCACACTATTTTATACACATCACAAAACTAAGTACTACCTCTTTTCATTTTATTTTACTCCTAGAATCGTTTGACCACTGATTGATTTAAAACTATTTAGATTGGTTATGTGAAAATTATATTGTTAGATTTGCTGTTAAATTTTTTTTATAATATTATAATTCTATTAGCACCTCTTAATATAAAACTGTAAAAAGTAACGGTCAAAATCGTATCTCAAAAACCGTAAAAAAATAAAAAAACGTGGAGGGAGTAACTTACAATATTTATCTCCTACTAATTTATGTTGTGGGTTACTACTATAAGGGATGACCTAGAAAAGGATCTCCTACTAATTTAAGTTGTGGGTTACTATTATAAGGGCTGACCTAGAAAAGGAAGAGGTGCTATGGAGAATACATGAATATCTTTATAATAAATATGATTGGTGAATTCTGTTCGGCTTTAAAGTAAAAATTGGATACCGATATTTTTATATAGAAGAAAAGAAGTAGATGACCTCTAGGAAAAAGAGTGGAAGTTGTTCATAAATTCATTAGAAATTCCTTTTTTAATAGAAATCTTGTAATGCCCCGTATTTTGGGATCGTCAATTGATTGATAATAAATAAAAATCTAATTTGGTAGCTAGTAAAAATGTTTTGTTTCACATAACCATATTGTCAGTTTGTAACACCCCGGCCTAACACTGAGATCAGAATGTCACCTAAACCTTTCTCAATGTCAATTTAAATCATAATTACCAATAATTCTAGTAAACAATGCATGTAATAAAAATCCACAACTAGTCACTTTTCAACAATCATAACGATATAAATGCATAAATGATTAACTTTCATACAGCTCGGAGCCACGCGCCCAAGAACGCTCGGGGCCACGCGTTTGATAATGCTCGGAGCCATGCGCCTGGAAACATTGATTAGCAGTAACTAAATATCTAAACCATAATTAAATAAACTAAGTCCCAATCATTAAGCTAATGGTCACCATGTCTACTAATCAATTCTTAATGAAAGCATCAAGCCTCTAGATTTAGTAAAAGCAACTAAGTAAAGATGTATGCGTGATTGATAGCATGTGATGCACATGTACTACTTTCATCTCATGCATGCCGCCTCCATTGATCAACTAAAAATAACAATAAAGTAAGAGTGAGTCTAAGACGTAGTAAGTACATAATAGAATAATAAACAAATGACTTATCATTCAAGTAAATCCTTATCATCATCATTCAATATCATCGTCTTCCATGTAATCATTTAAGATCATCAATTTTTCATGTATGCAATGCTTGGCTACGTTACATGTCCATATGCACATTTTTCAGCTTATATCGGTATAGCGGAGTGTTTACCCATTGATGACACATTCTATACTCTATCCTGTGGAGTCCCAACCGAAGTAGAATTTTATCTAAAGCTCTTTGGATTAGTTATATAACTTTCTCACCTACCTCATTGGAATAGTCACATGACTTTCTCACCGTTCTACTCATGCAATCATGTTATGATGAATGCAATTGATACAAGATTTTTTATTATCTATTAACATGATCTATTATCATCATTACCATGTCGTGACCACGGTCATGTCATCATCACTACCATACCATTATTATTATCATGGTATTTAAATATGCATAAATAAATATCATGTTAATTTAACTGTAAAGACAAGTGGCAGACAAACCCATGTCTATCACAACACATTTTCCTATCTAGTTTCTCCGATCTCCTTTTGAGTTTAAACTTCAAATTTTAAAGGATTATGCAACACTCCATAGATCATGTCCTTCGTTTTTTTTTTGGGGAAAATTTTTCATATTGATTTGGTGATCATACAAAAATGGTTTTGAAGTTAACACCGAAATAACTGTTTTTACTAGATATTTCCCTTTACACACACTAGCATTGCGCTATATTTTCGCTCTATGAATGAGCAGACAACAGGCTTGGAGCAGGTAGAGGATGAGTCTTAGACTCCTTGTAATCGATCCTGTTATAGCATGAGCTAGGCAGCTGTCCATCCCAAAAGAAAACAAAGGTGCTGAATCTCTCTTATCTGAAGAATGACTGCATGTACTGCATTCAGATGTTGACATTATTAAAAAATGGAGCATGTGCTATGGATAAAGAAATATGTCCAGGCTCGGATGGAAATATATGATTAGCAAATTCCCGAAGGACATTAAGTAGAACAAAAAAAATTGCAAGAAAGATCCTATCTATAAAAAAAAAACTCTGTACAACATCTTTCTATGATAATAATGTAAACATGCTTAGTGGGAATTAGGAAAAGACGTGTGACTAACTGGGATGATGGCGGCAGATGCTTGTTCCCGGCACCTTCCCATCCCACGATGAACTGTAATACCCGGCTTAACAAAAGTTCAAAATATCATCTACAACTACTATCACTACTAATTTTGACCATTAAACAAAGATCATTATCAGCTAGACTCAAATAATAATCATTCTACCAAATGACAAGATATAAATTTCAGCAACCTAAATTCCATAAGCCGAATGGAATTAATAACACGTAACTACTTACCACTATCAACACTAGCAAAACTATCTAGTCAACAGATAAACTTAACATCTAAGCATGTAACCAAGAGTTAAATAGGTATTTCAACCTCCATAGACAGAATCATGCGAAAATAGAAATTCCATAAGTTAACCATTTATTACATTTAAATTTGCTAACTGAACTTTAGTCAAGGGAAATAAATGTCTAGTGATATGAAGTACCCAATATTACTATCTTTCCATGATCTATTTTCACCCGATGCATGCCGTCTTCAACGATAACCTAAAACGACAAATAACAAGAGTGAGTCCAGGACTCAACAAGTACAAGTAAGAATAGCTATACACAAGCATCATTTTATCAATAATATGTCCTCATTATAAAACAAATGTAACACCCTGGCCCAAAATCCGCTCAATGCCCAACCCACCGTGGGGCGGACCCGCGCACACATAGCACCCCACTTACACTTTCGTCCTCGCTTCGTGTAAAAGGGTTAACCCGAGGTGCTATGTTTGGACCCAACAGGCATTATATACTAGTACAACTCACTTTAGACAAGCAATGTGGGACTAATCCCATCACACAACTCCTCATGGGCCACATGGGCCGCATACGAGTAGGCCGAGGTATTACATTCACCCCCCCTTAAGGGCTGACGCCCTCGGCAGCACACCGCATACGCGGCAAATGCCCAGAACCACCCCTCGGTACACGTCCGTCGCCCAAAGCAAGACATATGCCATGCCGTGTGTCCACTCCAGACCACATGCGCCATGCGCCATATGCCCGCCCCATCCCGCACACGCGTGCAAATAAGGTTGATGCTCGATACCATCTGTAACACCACAGCCCAAAATCCGCTCAATGCCCAAATTTCACCGTGGGGCGGACCAGCACACATAGCACCCCACTTACACTTTCGTCCTCGCTTCGTGTAAAAGGGTTAACCCGGAGGTGCTATGTTTGGACCCAACAGGCATTATATACTAGTACAACTCACTTTAGACAAGCAATGTGGGACTAATCCCATCACACAACTCCTCATGGGCCACATGGGCCGCATACGAGTAGGCCGAGGTATTACAACAAACCCTTCCAAAACCTCAAATTCTGAATTCTTTTCCTCTTTTGTTCCCTTAATTCCATCTCTAATCTTATTGCACTCACTAATGATAATCCCGATATTACATTCTACATCCCTTAAAAGAATTTGACCCCAAATTCTACTCTCACCATTCTACTCGAAAGAACACCAAAACTGAAATAAACAACAGTTAACACGTCTCCGATGTGAACAACTCTGGACAACGCTCGCGTATGCGAGACTTCAACTCCTAAGTCGCATATCTCTCCGATTGACGTGAACACAATACCACGACATATGCCAACATTTTGTGCCTCAGCACTCACTCCAATCTCCCCATAATACGCATCGGACGAGACTCGAATGTACAGTTTACTCGTTGGTCAAAGGCTCTAACGAGACATCAAGCTTCGGATATCTCAAGTACTCACTCAGTATCGGAGTAGACAAGACGTTGCGTACTCCGCGTATAGACCTAAGACGGTCTTAGGGATACGCCAACTTCTGAATCCCCGCAACTATCGAAAACAAAGCAATGTACCTTAGGCCAACTTTCCCATTGGTACCAAACCACACAACATGCACATAACACACAGAACTCTTGTTCCATATCTAAATCGATGTCTTCACCTTAACCAGAATCATCTCCCTTAACCAGGGACACACAATAGAACTTGCTATAAACATACTCTTTTACAAACAGAGCCAACTAAAAATAAAGCGTCCTCATCGCAACAACGCAATGCCAACTCCCCACCAAAAGAGTCAAATCCAAAATTGAAGATTCATCACAAAAATATTTCCATTTTCCAATTAGGCAGTTTGCAAATAAATACCACATAAGCCAAAGGAGAAATCACTCGAATACCCAAATCAATCATTTCCTTTATTCTTTCTGAACCGGTAAGAACCACACATGCTAACATAAAGCCAAGCTCAATTTGCGAAACAGTGTTTCACTACCCAAGGAAACATTCTTTTCTCAATCCTTTCTTTTAAGAATTTAACTTCCCTTAAACCATGGGATTCCAAATCGTCGCATAACGCACTAACTCATTCTCTTAAACTGGCAACTTCAACGTTATGCTCAAACTGAGTATATTATCCACACCTTTGTAGAGAGACTGCTGACTTCACAAGAGCATATTCTAGCTGACTCCTCTACCAACGGAATTACTTTGACAAATAACTCCCATTGCACCTCAAAATAGATTTCACACACAATCACATCACCTCGATTCTTTAAGGATAATCAACTCGGAATTCACAGCACACACACACTCTCAATTACTAAACCCAAAGGATGCTATCCACGAACATCACACTTTTCAAAACCCACTTTGTTTTACTATTTCTACACGCAATATTGGGCCTCCAAGGTCCTATCATAAAAATGCAAAGCCCAAATTCAACCTCCAAGTCTCCTATAATGAATTTATGGTATAATTGATAGGAAATCCTCATATTCATTTACTAAAATTTCACACAACTCAAAAAATAACCTCAGTCATTAATATCAACACTCCTCGCTAATCAAGTAACCGCCCAAGGCGATTCACTTCACCAATCTTGGACCTTCACTAAACCACACCATTCAAATTCACCTACATGACCACAATATACCCATTCGCAATACCCTAACTAATTGACCAAGATTCAAACATACTCAATCACTAACGTCAATAAATAAATATATTCTTGACCAAATTATCCTTAGAGATAATCTAACTCCCAGAGGGTTACTCACTGAGGCCGAGTCATACTTGACAATAACTCAACAATTCCTGCTATCCCATTAATTAACACGACGATTAGATTTCTCCACAGTGCTACTCTTATTAAACTACACCACCATAATTCTTCTCTACAACCTTACCAAGTACCCAATTGCGATATTCTAATAAATTGATCAAGATTTCTATACTTTCTAATTCTAATGTTCCGTCAAAATGAACAAAAGATCTTAGACCACATCTCTCTATAGGTTCTACTAGTTGCAACAACATAATCAGTTAGCTCCAAAGACAAACATTCTATTTAAATCAAATCCTCTCCAAGGATTATTCTAATAAATCAATTTATCACTTAATGCCTCTGAAACAACTTGACACCTAAAGTCTCACAAAATCATATACTAGACCACCACTATCTAGTTGCCATTACACATCCGAAAAGACTTTGAAACATAAATTTGTTAACCCTTTCTTAGAAGAAGAGGCAAATAGAAATAAATTTCAGCACATAGGAAAACGTTACCACTCACAATAGACACAAGACCAAGGAAAATAGTCAAATAGCAATGATCTCGGAAAACAAAAGATGATATCATAGTTGAGGGCACACGTCCCACAAGAAGAGAATATCAAACGAGAATAAAATATTGCTTTTGAAATTCAGGAAACTTTTATAGGCAAAAACAGAAAGTTTAGGCACATTTCAATAAACTGCATATTACAAAACTTGACTTCAATCTCAAATACTTCTACTTCACTCTTTCCTTTAACAAAGAAAGCAACTTTCTTTTATTACAGCATCACCCTGCCAACTCCAACAAGAAGAGATTTGAAGACCACAACACATGAATCACTTAAGAACTAATAAAACCTTTCAACACTTCACTTTGCTCAAAAGAATTTTAGCTACCACATCATCATGAGGTCCAAAAGTTCACAAACGTAAAACTAGAAACATTTTCATTTAATCAATATCACGCAAGCGATCAAATTCTTTTATTTACAAAACATTCAACATTATCACCATAATCCCTTACTGACAATCATACTAACAATAAAATAATACACTCTTAGTGAGAATCATCATAGCCTCCTATCCCATCATAAACCTCTCTAAAAGAAATACAAGCCATAAGGTTGAAACAAACCTCTTTTAACAAGATCACGCTATCAAATAATAATTTCACAAGGCACGCTATCAAAGACCACTTATTCATTCATCCACTCAACGATTAGTGTTGCTCAACACTAACTTCAACTATCATTAACAATTGATAATTGCATTTATTACGTATGAAAATAGGGTCCTACTTCTATTTGCAGTCACATAACCATTTATAAACACAGATTCAACATTCCACTTTATGCTCAGAGCTTAGGGAAAAATATAATTAAAGATTTAATAACATCATCTCCTGTAAAACAGGGTTTCACAAAGTACTACCTCAACATTTATCTAATCTGATATATATGTTTCAAAAAAAAATTGGCATGTCAAGAATTAGGTGAATCTAGCAATTATGTAAGATCATCAAGTATCCAATTTATGATAATTTCCGGATTAATATCCCCTAAGGCAACGTTCAAACACATCCTTAACATAACCATCACTAATGGTTAGATTAATCCATTGGGACCTATTACTCCAAATTATCCAAGAAATTTACCAAATTCCACAATCTTAATGATCAGACCAAATCATCAATATCTCACACTTCTTAATAAATCTCGGATTTCTAGTAGGTATAGACATACCATTAAACAAGTTCATCATGTAATTAGTATGCGACAACAACAATTTAATCACATTTACTTCCAAGGATCTTGGTTAAGATCGATTATGCACCACACTATAGACCCAACTTGATAACTCATACATTGTCCATTATCTTCCATACTTGCAACATCTCACTTAACACAACAAAACATTACAAAAGAGTTTTGACACTTTCTTTCCTAAAGAAAAAGTATTAAACTTCAACACTCAATTTACTCCAAAAAGAAGTATATGGGCTAAAGATCCACATGATAAAAAACTTACAACAGGAAAATTTTCATTATCCAAAATACCGATAAGAAAGACAGAACTCCTAGGAAAAGATCAATCTTGCTGATTACCGATGATCACGAGAAACAACATCGGATCAATCGTCGGGAGAACAAATAATCACTTTACAGAATGAGTAAAGAATGGAAATCCTTCAAACACATTTTAACCACTAGCCAAATAAATTTCATCAACCGCAATGAACAAGGACAATCAATCCAAACTCAAGGAAGACAACAACTTCCCCAAAGAACTATTCTTCAATGCATGTAACTAAGTTACCCGAGGTAACAACTTCACTATCCCAAAACATGAACGGTGGTATAACCTGGCAATGCCCCAGGACATAACCACGAGCTCTACCTCTCGACATCCGCTACCATCACATATAACCAATATAATCAATTATAACTATACAAGATCATCTCATAACATGAATCATCAATACAACATAACGGAAACGTAAATGCAATGCTTGACCCATCTCATCCTACTGTGCACCAATGTGTTAAGTTTTAACACTACTACAAAAAGGCTAATACTGGACGTCTCATCACAGACAGTTGACCAAAATCGTCTGTATTACATACAATCATAGACGGTTTTGGTTTAGAGACTGTCTGTGTTACTGGATGCACTTAAAACCGTCTGTGAAGAGATAATATCACAGGAGGTTCATTATGAAAACCGTCTGTGAAGTATCACAGACGGTTCTTAACAAGAACCATCTGTGATATTTCTGCATATCACAGACGGTTTTCAACAAAAAAAACCGTTTGTGATACTTCACAGATAGTTCTTAAAAATAAACGTCTATGATATTGCTACATATCACAGACGGTTTTTGTTGAAAATCGTCTACGATAATAATCTCATCACAGACGATGCTTTATTTTGCTCGCTTACTGATCATCCGGTGCGGTGTAGCTCCTCAATAGTCTTCTTCTCCATCTCTAGCGCTACGGTAGCCACGGGAGATCTCCATGCCCGGTGAGTCCCTCGCCACTCCGTGCCCGGTTTGAGTATCGCCTCACCTCACTGAGCCCACTCATGTGGTCCATTTCAGCTATTGTTGCCCACGCCGAGCTGTCACCGTGGACCTCTTTGTCATCGCCGCTGCCATCGACGCCAACTCTTCTCCGGTGAGCCCTCGACCCCACCAAGATTGATTTCCCTACATATATGTCCCCCTAAAGCTGTGCATGTGCTTCGTTTCAGTTTATTTCCACCGAGAAGACCTGTCGCTGAGGAGCTTGCCGCCATCGCCTCTGTTCACCGACGACCAGCCGTCTTGGACCTTCCCTAACTTCATTGACACCTTCCTCGTGATCGAGGTGAGCTACTAGAGCCTAAACATCCTTTAATTTGAGTAGTTTCGGGCGTTTACGCCGAAATTGATAGTGAAGCCCCTAAGCCCAATTTGAGCTTCAAATCCTACTGCTTTTAATCATTTAGTTAATAAACTAATGAGTCTATGACATGTGGGACCGCCATAGATTTTATAAATAAAATCATGAAATAAAAAGATGAGTCACTGACAAGTAGGGCCCACATGTAAGTTAATAAAATTCAAAAAAATGTAAAAATGAGGAAAGCCACCTTTACTTCAGAGAAAAATACACTTTCGAAGTCACCCTTTTATTTATTTCCAGGGGTTTCAATACGAACCGTGTGATAGACCGAAGCTGGATGTACGCTAAGAACCGTGTGAGTGAAGAGTACATTAAAGGCGTGTCTGCTTTTACAAGAGCTACCGAGGAGGATATGTTGAATATGGGGGTGAAATATATGTACTGTCTATGCATTGACTGTGAGAATCTGAAGATGTTTAAGAACCGAGTGCAGATCGAAGCACACTTGATTCGAATGGGTTTCAAAAAGGGGTATACATGTTGGACTAGTCACGTTGAAGAGTAGATTATACAGGAAGGTAGTAATAATGACATCGCTGATGAAGTCAACGATATGCCGTCGGATGATGTCGATTGTGGTTCTGATTCAGATAGGCTAAACAATGACAATCTAGATCAGATGCTACGCGATGCAGAAGTGAACTATAGTGAGAGAGAGTTTGGTGAATTCGAGGGCTTGATGGAGGACTCAGAGTAGCCTTTGTTCTTGGGTTGCAAGCCTAAATACACAAGGTTGTCATCCGTGGTTGAACTGCTGAAATTGAAGGCAAGCAACAGTTGGTCCGACAAAAGTTTCACGGCGCTGTTAGGTCTGTTAGCGAACATGCTTTCGGATGGAAATGAGTTGCCCAAAACCACCTACAGAGCCAAGAATGTTCTTTGTCCATTGAGAATGAAAGTAGAAAAAAATACATGCATGTCCGAACGACTGTATCCTCTACCGTAAAGAGTACGCAAACATGCATGTATGTCCGGTGTGCAACGCATCCCGATACAAGCGTAAGAATCAATCAAATGACGGTGAGGGGATCGAGGTGAAGAAAGGACCTCCTACTAAGGTGGTGTGGTACCTTCCTGTAATTCCCTGTTTGAAGAGGTTTTTTGCGAACCCAACGAAGGCAAAACTGCTGCGTTGGCACTCGGATTAGCATAAGCAGGATGGAAAGCTAAGTGACCCTGTTGATTCCACCCAGTGGAGAAACATCGATAGGAGGTTTGCAGACTTCGGTGCAGAACCGAGGAATATAAGGTTTGGATTGAGTACAGATAGAATGAATCCTTTCGGTAACATGAGCAGTCGACATAGCACTTGTCCCGTGACTCTCTGTATTGACAACCTTCCTCCTTGGTTGTGTATGAAGCGAAAGTATATTTTTCCATCGATACTTATCCAATGGCCGAAGCAACCTAGGAATGATATTGATGTGTACCTAGCACCATTGATGGAAGATTTAAAAATACAATGGATCGAAGGGGTAGAAGTATGGGATGCGTACAAACGAGAGAAATTCACTATACGCTCCTTGTTGTTCTACACCATAAATGATTATCCCGCCCTTGCTAACCTGTTGGGCCAGAGTACAAAAGGGGCCAAAGCATGTACTCACTGCTTAGATGATACCGATAGTGTGTGGATAAAGCACTCACGCAAAACTGTGTACATACATCACCGTAGGTTCCTCCGGAGGGCTCACCCATACCGCAGGATGAAGAAACAAATCGACGGAGAGAAGGAGGACAGTTCAGCTCCAAGGCATTTAAGCAAAAAAGAGGGCTATGATATGTTCAAGGATTTAGATATTGTGCTCGTAAAGGGACGTAAATTGAGGACCTGTGAGAAGAACATCTGGAAGAAGAGATCAATATTTTGGAACTTACCTTATTGGGAGCACCTAGAAGTTCACCACTGCATCGACGTTATGCATGTAAAGAAGAATGTATGTGATAGCTTGGTTGGTCTCTTACTGAACATTCGTGACAAAACAAAGGATGGTGTCAATGCACGGCTTGACTTGGTTGATATGGACATCAGACCTGAGTTAGCACTGACAAAGATCGATAAAGGACAAACGTACCTTCCCCCGGCTTGTTACACTCTGTCCAAGGCCGAGAGAACTGAATTGTGCCAGTGCTTGCATGGTGTGAAAGTTCCGTCTGGTTACTCTGCCAACATGGAGAAACTTGTTTCGATGGAAGATTTGAAGTTAATTGGTATGAATTCTCATGATTGTTATGTGCTGATGACACAGATGCTCCTTGTTGCAATTAGAAGTATTTTGCCGATCAAGGTCCAAGAGACAATCAAGAGGCTGTGTTATTTTTTTAACACAATTGCTCAGAAGGTCATCGACCCCGAAGGACTAGATGCTCTGCAGGATGAGGCGGTGCGACTCTATGTCATCTTGAGATGTATTTCCCTCTGTCGTTTTTCGATATCATAGTCCATCTCATTGTTCACATTGTGAGGGAGATAAAGATGTGCGGGCCCATGTTCCTACGTAGCATGTACCCGTTCGAGAGGTTCATGAGAATTCTCAAGTCCTATGTACGAAATCGATCTTGGCCGGAGGGTAGCATCATCGAAGGTTATGCAACCAAAGAGGTCATTGAGTTCAGCGTCGATTACATGGCTCAGGTCAAACCAATAGGTGTGCCTCGATCTCGCCATGAGGGGAGGCTCGAGGGTATCGGGACCATCGGAAGGAAAGCAGTCACTCAAGAGATGAGAGCGTATGCTCAAGTCCATTTCACGGTCTTGCAACACATGACTGAAGTGTACCCATATATCGACCTACACAGGGATGTGCTTCGACAACAGAATCCAGAGCGGCTGGATGTTTGGATCATGAGACAACATGACAGTCGGTTCAGCCAATGGTTGAAGGAGCGACTCGCTAGGAAATCTTCAAGGGATACGTTGACATGGTTGGCAAAAGGGCCAACCTTTACAGTTGTGACATGGCAAGGATGCGACATAAATGAGTACACATTCTATACGCAGGATCAGGATATAAAGAGTACTAACCAGAACAGCGGTGTCCGCATAGATGCCTTTAGTACCGATGGGTTGAGGAGCTCCTACTATGGGTTCATGGAAGAGATTTGGGAGCTCGACTACGTGCTTTTCAAGATCCGCCTATTTCAGTGCCATTGGGTCCATCTCCCACAGGTGAAGGATGATAGGTACGGCATCATTACCATGGACCTCGAACGTATCGGATACAAAGACGAACCATTCGTACTCGCTAACCAAGTTGTTCAAGTCTTCTATGTAACCGATCAGGCAAATAAGAAGCACCACGTAGTTTTTCATGGAAAAAGGAGGATTGTCGGAGTTGAGAATGTATTGGACGAGGAAGAATACTATCAATTTGACGAGTTGCCACCTTTCAGAAACGACATAAGGGTCGAGAAAGAATAACGTGATGAAACTAGCTACATACGCGTCGATCATCATGAAGGGCTAATTTTTAAAGGAGATAAGCAAGTGGAATGATGAATGAAATGTTTATGTGTTATATGGTCTGAATTTGTATTTATGTATATGAGAATGTGTCATATGTGAACTTACATTTATATATATGAGAATGTGTCATAGCTGAATTTGTGAAATGGGTGTGCTTGTTTTTTAAATGAATGTGAATTGGATGTATACATGTACTAGGTGTGTTTCTGCTTGTTTCAGAGGGCATGGTTGGCATTTCCTGAGGCTACCAAATAAACAGAAATAGATGTAGCAATACAAAAGAATATCACAGACGGTTCCTTAGGGCAAACCGTCTGTGATTGTCTATCACAAACGGTTTCATCTAAAGCACCGTTTGTGATACATCATATATCACAGACGGTTTCATCTACAAACCGTCTGTGATACATAAGATATCACAGACGGTTTAATCTATAAACCGTCTGTGATGCATACATATCACATACGATTATTTATTGGAATCGTCTGTGATGTCCAACCCTATTTATATTCGACTCTAGGGTTTGCCGCGCCAACCACTCAAACGATTAAGTTTCTCAAACATCCCTCCTCCCCGAGCCTGTCGCCTCCTCCTTCTCGAGCCCATCATCGCCGTCCTCGACGTCGCCTCCTCCTCGAGCTCGGCACGCCTCCTCCCCCGAGCCTTCCACCTCCTTCCCGAGCAAGAGCCACCCCTTCCCCGAACCCGGCGCCCCTCCTCCCCTCCCCTGAGCACGCGTTGCCTCCTCCTTCCCCGAGCCTGGCATGCTTCCCCTTCGACGCCCAAAGGTAACAGATGCTGAGTTACCGACCCCAACGCCCCTTCCCCTCACACATTGCTCTGATTGCTCAGTGGCTTTGATTGCTATCTGCTTCATGAGTATCACGATATTTCAATTTAATTACCCCTTTGCATTTGATATGTTCATATTGCAATGTGGTGTAGTGGGCTTGAGATGAATGCTCTGTGATGACAATAGTCTTGTACTGAAATTGTTTTGAGCTCTAATTGAAATGGAATGCTTACTACTGTTGATTGATCTTTAGCATTTAGTCTGTTACTTTCGGTTGGTTAATTGGTTGAACCTCTAGGTTCTGTGATCCAATTCATAATACATGTTATTCTGTCAGTAGATCAAGTGTTGTTGGCTAATTTGGAGGATTTACATGCTTATATGCCAATTATGTCATTTAATTGGTGTGTATACCCTTATACATAGAGAATCTTATGACAATATGTTCATATGTGTTAGAACTTCTATTTCTCATTAAAATGTTGTCCGCTCATTCTTCGTCATCGTCGCCTCATGAGTCTGATGTGTTGTCCTCTAGAAAATCCAAGCGCAAGGAAAGAGGAATATCGAAAAGGCCTAAGGGCCGATTTACCATCACAAGAGTTGATGCGTCTGGGACCCCTCTGAGTCCTTGCTGAGTAGCATCTGCATTATGGACAACAGTCGAAATAGTTGCACGCCAACGGGTTAAGATCACCTACGATTCATGGAAGGAGTTGACCAAAGATCAGAAAGATGTGCCAGTGACGGAAATTTTACAATCGTTCCTGATCTCGGAACAACACCAGGCCTCCGTGCAACGATACACATTGCTAGCGGCATGCAAAGCGTGGAGGAATTTCAAGCGCACGCTTATCAAGAATTATGTGGAGAAGGATCTGATGCCCTTCCAGAAGAATCCGTTCGTGGAGGAGTACTGGGAAGACTTTGTGGCAAAGAAGATGTCATATGACTTTAGGAGTGAAAGTGAGGTGCACAGGGCCCTCTAGGTAAAAAACACGCACCCCCACAGACTCGGGACCACTGGGTATGCAGGTAAACTCCCGCAATGGAGGGATCAGGACGAGCATGCAAGACGGTTGGAAGCCTCCCCGCCATTTGCCCAGATCTCTGATGAGTGCGCCAAATAGTAGCTAAGAGCGAGGTTATCTATCATGTCTTCGCGGGCCATCTCCTTTCCAAACCTCGTAGACGAGAAAGTGTCCCGGCGCTTGGTAAGATATCGAACTGCCTAGTTTGTAATTACCCGATAACTTCATAGGAAGTGAAATAACATGTCAGGCTCTTACAGAAAGAGCTGAGTACTGCACAATCTTTCCAAGGCTCGTTCTAGGCAGTCAGGGACAGAAATATGCTCTCTGAAGCCCTGGAAAACAAAGAGCATCTGGGTCGCACGAGAGGCATGGGTCTTTATGTTCTATGGAAATTTGGATTCGCAGCGGACTCCGGGGCATACCGGTGTAGGAAGAGAGCCAAAGCCGAGTGCGAAGTACAGCTACGAGAGGAGATTCGTGCATCACTCACAAATCAGTTGGAAGCCCCAGCCGCTACTGTGCTAGCCAGACCCCCCAAACATCCGAGTAGCTGCATGTCCAACCATAACTTAGAAATCGATAACAGATTTCATGTTGATGACATCCTGGTAATAATTATTATCCCTGGAATGCTCGATCCATTGATAGACCCGTTGGAGTAGCTAAATTTGTATCGTTATGTAGGTGTCTACGAAGTGCAAGCTCCAAGTGAGATGTGCCTCCGTTGCCTTGGATGCTGCTTGGGGCCAGGTGTATCCATCCGGTGTAAGGGCCTTGCTGCACGGTGTAAATATAGCGCCGAATTTCGCAAAAGTGAATGTGGGCAGTTTTTAGGCAAATTTCGAGGTTGTTCAGCTGGAGATGCCCCCAAATGATGAGGTCGTGACTTTAGGGCAAGCCATTGGAGCATCATCCAGTGGCCCAAGAGAGACATCTGCCTAGAGCTACTTGCACTGGTGTCAACTTCACGGGAAGTATCTGCACTGGAGCTACCTGCACCGGTGTCAACTTCACGTGAAGTATCTGCACTAGAGTTACCTGTACCGATGCGGCAAGGACCCGGTACATCAGATGCATCTACACCTCGTGCCCGGTCGACCTCTAAAAAGCGAGGCGGTAAGGGCAAATCGAAGGAGCCCGTTGATATCCTCTTCGTGCTGTTGGCCCGAAAATTTGTGCATGGTGAGCCGTTGGTCGTCTCGGAAGAGGACCTCAAAACCCTAGGATTGGTTTCCCAGAGATTGCATGAATGGTACATGGAACATGCCAAAAATACGAGTGTACAACGGTGCTCGGGTGTCACTGTCAAGTTCAAGAAAATTCATTTTAACCATGAGTTTCAAGACTATGTCTTCACGGTGACCTTCGATGACTTGTTCTAACTCTTCAACCTTGACTCCCTCCACGTCTCAATCATGCGATGCTAGACACTGTAAGTGTGTACAATCACAGTCTATGTTCGTGTAATACCGATAAATGTCATATATAACTTCTAGCTTTTGTACATATATATAGATACATGATTGTAGAAACCACATCAAGTAAACTATCAGTAGGTTTCCTCGACCCACAATTGGTCTCTGAGCAATGCATCAACGCCAATGCAACCTTCGTCGATGAGTACATGGTGACGTTTTTGCTGGATCACCACGAGAATGATTTCATACTTTTGCCCTACAACCAGGGGTAAGTGCCACACTAGTGGCTATACTTGTTGATTTGTACTTTATATGCAACACGAACTTAGGTTTAATGACCATGGCGACATACCTATGTAGGTTCCACTGGATTCTAATTGTAATTATATCAAAATGGAACCATGTAAGATACCTTGATTCCCTAAAGAGGTCTAATAACAACTTCACAGTTGTCAAAAACTTAATCGACAGGTAAACATATTTCCTCTATATATAACTCTATTGTAGTCTTTCCTTCCTTTGCAGTGGCTAAGGCTAAGTTTTTGGAATCACGTAGGTCGTTCATCACGTACTATGCAAAGGGAGGGAAATGCAAGGGAGTGAACCTTCGACACGATTTCAAATTCCCGGTATTCGCTAGTACACATTAATCTTATATAACACTTTGTAGTAATACCTCTCGAACTAACCAATTCTATTTTTGCAGTGCCACCAGCAGCCGCTAGGCAACACCTGTGGATACTATGTTTGCCACAACATGGAACTACTCCTTGGTTCCCCGATGACCAAAGACCCAAAGGTTTGCTAATCTTTCAACAATTATTTCATACTTATCAATTTATATATGCACGACTTTAATCTTCCTAGCGACAGGTTGCAACCATCGCTGAAACTCCGTTGGAACAGGCCCACCTCGAATGCATTCGAAGACAGTTTGCGGCCTTCTTGACGCGTGAGGTCATAAGCCCAAACGGGAAGTTCCACAATGTAGATTGAACTTTATGGAACATGTGTGTATATTTGTTCATGAATGGTTAATTTTAGTTCATTTGAGTTAATTGATTTATGAAATGGATGTGCTTGTTTCTGAAATAAATGTGAATTTGATGTGCTTGTTTCTGAAATGAATGTGAATTGGATATGTATTTGTTGTGTTTCTGCTTATTTCAGAGGGCATGGCTAGTATTTCCTGAGACTAGCCAATAAACGGAAATAGATTTAGCAATATAAAAAGAATACCACAGACGGTTCCTTAGGACAAACCGTCTGTGATGCATCATCTATCACGGACGATTTCATATACAAACTGTCTGTGATGCATCATCTATCATGGACGGTTTCATCTACAAACCGTCTGTGATGAACCAGATATCACAAACGGTTCTATCTATAAATCGTCTGTTATACATAAGCTATCACAGATGGTTTCATCTATAAACCGCCTGTGATAGTCAACTATTACAGACGATTCTGAGTTAATAACCGTCTGTGATGCAACCGTCTGTGATAGTATGCATCACAGACGGTTCGAAAACCATCTGTGATAACCTCATATCATCACTAACCCATAAACTCATATGTCTCATGAAACCGTCTGTGATGACTTTTTTGAACTGTTTATGAAGACCTTTTCTGTAGTAGTGTAAGTTAATTAACCATTAGCAAATTTTAGCAAATTAAGTTACCCAAGTTGTTAACCTATCAACCACGGACCTAAAGCCCGCTTTGATACCAACTGTAACACCCCGGCTTAACAAAAGCCCGAAATATCACCTAAAACTACTATCACTACTAATTTTAACCATTAAACAAGGATCATTATCTGCTAGACTCAAATAATAATCATTCTACCAAATGACAAGACATAAATTTCAGCAACCTAAATTCCATAAGCCGAATGGAATTAATAACACATAACTACTTACCACTATCAACGCTAGCAAAACTATCAGTCAACAGATAAGCTTAACATCTAAGCATGTAACCAAGAGTTAAATAGGTATTTCAACCTCCATAAACAGAATCATGCGAAAATAAAAATTTCACAAGTTAACCATTTATTACATTTAAATTTTCTAAATGAACTTTAGCGAAGGGAAATAAATGTCTAGTAATGTGAAGTGCCCAATATTACTATCTTTCCATGATCTATTTCCACCCGATGCATGTCGTCTTCAACGATCACCTAAAACGACAAATAACAAGAGTGAGTCCAAGATCAGCAAGTACAAGTAAGAATAGTCATACACAAGCATCATTTCGTCAATAATATGTTCTCATTATAAAACATACAATTCATTTCTCATTAGTGCAATGCAATGCAAATCATGCTCATGCCACATCTTCTCTTCTGCATATTCAGATATAGTAGAGTGTTACATCCGTCGTTGTTTACTCATGTTCGTATTATCAAATGCGGGGACCCATCTTTACCCAGTCCAGAGCAGATTGTTTTCCATGTTTTGTCCATCGATTTTCTCATGTGCTCTACACATTCTGATGCTGACACCTTCCTGTTCCTCAAATCAGTTCTTGGTGATATGGACACCTTACTCCATCCACTTGTTTGCTGTATTGTACTTCCAAATTGATGTGCACCCTTTCTTTATTTAGGCGGCGTAAAAGTTGAAATGTGATTAACATGGACCAACTTGGTCTCTGTTGTCGTTTGATAGTCCAATCTGTAAGGCCTAGGGAACCTTTACCAAGTGGTGATTGGTGACTGTAACTTGTACCACTTGTTAAACTTTCATCTTCGTTGCAAAAATTTTCACTCTTCTCTTGAGTTTTGAGAAAAGTATTGCTGCCTTGTAGCGGTTTCTTGTTTGGCTTCGTTGCAAAAATTTTCCACTCTTCTCTGGAGTCGTTTGGTAGTCAAATCACACTATTTTATACACATCACAAAACTAAGTACTACCTCCGTTCATTTTATTTTACTCCTAGAATCGTTTGACCACTGATTGATTTAAAACCATTTAGATTGGTCATGTGAAAATTATATCATTAGATTTGCCATTAAAAATATTTTCATCATAATTATAATTCTATTAGCGCCTCTTAATATAAAGTTATAAAAAGTAACGGTCAAAGTTGCATCTTGAAGACCGTAAAAAATAAAACACGTCGAGAACGGAGGGAGTAACTTACAATATTTATCTCCTACTAATTTAAGTTGTGGGTTACTACTATAAGGGCTGACCTAGAAAAGGAAGAGGTGCTATATATGGACAATACATGAATATCTTTATAATAAATATGATTGGTGAATTCTGTTCGGCTTTAAAGTAAAAATTGGATACCGATATTTTTATATAGAAGAAAAGAAGTAGATGACCTCTAGGAAAAATAGTTGTTCATAAATTCATTAGAAATTCCTTTTTTTCATAGAAATCTTGTAATGCCCCGTATTTTGGGATCGTCAATTAATTGATAATAAATGAAAATGTAATCTGGTAGCTAGTAAAAATGTTTTGTTTCACATAACCTTATTGTAAGTTCGTAACACCCCGGCCTAACACTGAGCTTAGAATGTCACCTAAACCTTTCTCAATGTCAATTTAAATCATAATTAGCAATAATTCCAGCAAACAATGCATGTAATAAAAATCCACAACTAGTCACTTATCAACAATCATAACGATATAAATACATAAAGGATTAACTTTCATACAGCTCGGGGCCACACGACCGATAATGCTCCATGCATCCAGGAATATTGATTAGCAATAACTAAATATCTAAACCATAATTAAATAAACTAAGTCCCAATCATTAAACTAATGATCACCATGTCTACTAATCAATTCTTAATGAAAGCATCAAGTCTCTAGATTTAGTAAAAGCAACTAAGTAAAGATGTATACATGATTGATAGCATGTGATGCACATGTACTACTTTCATCTCATGCATGCCGCCTCTATTGATCAACTAAAAATAACAACAAAGCAAGAGTGAGTTCAAGACGCAGTAAGTACATAATAGAATGATAAATAAACAACTTATCATTTAAGTAAATCCTTATCATCATCATTCAGTATCATCATCTTTCATGTAATCATTTAAGATAATCAATTTTTCTTGTATGCAATGCTTGGCTATGTTACATGTCCATATGCACCTTTTTCAGCTTATATCGGTATAGCGGAGTGTTCACCCGTTGATGACACATTCTATACTCTATCCTGTGGAGTCCCAACCGAAGTAGAATTTTATCTAGAGCTCTTTGGACTAGTTATATAACTTTCTTACTCACCTCATTGGAATAGTTACATGACTTTCTCACCGTTCTACTCATGCAGTCATGTCAGGATGAATGCAATTGATACACGATTTTTTATTATCTATTAACATGATCCATTATCATCATTACCATGTCATGGCCATGATCATGTCATCATCATTACCATACCATTATCATTATCATGACATTTAAATATGCATAAATAAATATCATGTCAATTTAACTGTAAAGACAAGTGGCAGACAAACCCATGTCTATCACAACACATTTTCCTTTCTCGTTTCTCCGATCTACTTTTGAGTTTAAACTTCAAATTTTAAAGGATTATGCAATACTCCATAGATCATGTCCTTCGGTTTTTTTTTTGGGAAAATTTTTCATATTGATTTGGTGATCATACAAAAATGGTTTTGAAGTTTACACCGAAATAACTGTTTTTACTAGATATTTCCCTTTACACACATTAGCATTGCGCTATATTTTCGCTCTATGAATGAGCAGACAACATGTTTGGAGAAGGTAGAGGATGAGTCTTAGACTCCTTGTAATCGATCCTGTTAGCATGAGCTGGGCAGCTGTCCATCCCAAAAGAAAACAAAGGAGCTGAACCTCTCTTATCTGAAGAATGACTGCATGTACTGCATTGAGATGTTGACATTATTAAAAAATGGAGCATGTGCTATGGATAAAGAAATTTGTCCAAACTGGGATGGAAATATATGGTTAACAAATTCCCCAAGGACATTAAGTAGAACAAAAAAATTGCAAGAAAGATCCTATCTAAAAAAACTCTGTACAACATCTTTTTTATGATAATAATGTAAACATGCTTAGTGGGGATTAGGAAAAGACGTGTGACTAACTGGGATGACGACGACAGATGCATGTTCCCGGCACCTTCCAATCCCACGATGAACATTGCAAAAATTATTCCCAACGTTTTGGCTTTTGCTTCTGCTTCACCCCCTTCCAATTGCATTTGGCAAAAATTTCAAGATAGTAGTCTCAATGCACATGCCGCATTTTATGGCATGGTTTGGTGAACTTTTTTTTTTATATTAATTAATCATTTTTTAAATTTTATTTTAAAGTTAACCTCAGCGAAGTTTATTTCCAATTCTGTCCCCTTTGGTCACGCCACCATCCATGTCGTGACTAAATAATACTGTCACGCTATAGGATAAATCCGCTAAATAGCATTTTTTTGTCACGCTACTGGCCGTGGCGTGACCAAACGACACTGTCACGCCACTGGTCGTGGCGTGACAAAAGCTTGCCCAGATATAGGCTGACGTGATAGTATTATTTTGTCATGTTACGGGTAGTGGCGTGACCAAAGAAGTCAGAATTACAAATAAAGTTTGCTGGAGGTTAACTTTAGAATAAAATTAAAAAGAGGTTAATTGATAAAAAAAATTCTAGTTTGGTTGGACGAACTTATACAACGCATTAATGGAATTATGTTGCCAACACATGGTTGATTCACTACAGTCTACATGTAGACGCACATGAATATTTCTCCTTTTTATGT
Organism: Phyllostachys edulis; assembly: GCA_036346405.1. Taxonomy (NCBI): domain Eukaryota; kingdom Viridiplantae; phylum Streptophyta; class Magnoliopsida; order Poales; family Poaceae; genus Phyllostachys; species Phyllostachys edulis. Next base: position 22,742,923 of record CM070566.1, read on the forward strand.
ACACATGTGAATATTTCTAGTCCGCATCAGTCTGTCCTGCAGAGTAATTATGTGTGCGCGTGCACATGAAGCGTGGGGTGGGTGGTGGGGAGGGGACTACAAGAGCACATACAATGGGTATTGATCACTTTTGTCTATAGGTGTGTTTGGTTGCATGTATATTTTTAGCCTAACCTGTATGGGTTATTTAGGATAAACCTAGCCAAGCGGGATGCATGCAATGGTTGGTTGTTTAGTTGTATATTTATGTTGGGTCAGACTGTGTTGAGATGTTATTTGGTTGGCTGTATCAGGAGAGTGGATGCATGTCTGGATGCAATGTTATGTTGTTTGGTTGTCTGCATGTGACATAGAATACCTCGTTGATATGATGTTTGAGTTGGATGGAAAAATGACTAATAATATGACTTCACTTCCGAACTATTGAGCAATCAATAGAGTTAACTATAAGGATTGACAATCAAGCCGTAGTTCGTAAAATAACATGAATGCACAGAGAAATCGCTTTGACTGTTTGGAGTCACTAAGATTAGGCTAATTAATGTCAATCTACAACTATCAGAAATTCTTGATTCTATCACTAAGAAAATTTAACCGTAGCACAACGAACTTGTATAGTGTATATTCGAATAGCCAATCAAGTAAATTCTCAATTCTCTTACTAAGAAAGTTCAAACTAAATATAAGTAAATAATTTATAGAAAAATCTAAATAAATAAAGACCATGAGGTAATCGGAAAAGGTAAACACATTACCAACTAGTTTTATGATATGTGGGCCCAACACAACATCAAATATTTTACTCTATTGAAACATAGTCAATATTGATCTCTTTTTGTTAATCTTGTCGCGTAGAACATGATTCAAACCATTTATAAATCGGATACTCGATTTGAAAGTCATGTCCATTAGAAGTTTCCAAATCAAAATGAAAAGACCCTATCATAGGCGAACATAACCCACATCCACATGCACCCTTCATCTTGATGCACCTAGCCTCTATTCACTCTTTCCCTGACCTAGGGACCCTACTTGCATTGACCGTAGTGGAAGCCTCGTTTTGCGACTTAGGCCAAAGCCATAGGTGCACCGTTTTCAACGAAAAAAAGGAAGAAGGTAAGCGGAATCCACACATTGCACCTGCACCTGCATGCGCTGAGTCTGACTGAGGAGTGAACCTCGATTCGAGCGTTTCCCTCGGGCCAGGCCCTAGAGGGTATCTTGCATTCGCTGAGCCTGGCTCACTCACCCGGCTAGGAAACCAAACACCCTAAAACTTGCATCCACTCATGCGAGCCAAACATGATACATGCAACCAAACACACCCTATAGTACCCCTCTATGTTATCTATAGACAATACTAGAGAGCTCCTATAATGAGTTTCCTTTTTACATGTCTCTATAGATAGCTCATCTATATACAATGTGTCTTGTTTCTCATGTAGAATCGACTACTGTATAAGAGACAACCCAATTCTCTATGTTCCCCCCCCTCTCATCCATATCATCTTGTGTTCTACGTCTCAAGACTTACAGATAACTGGCGTCACACTATTATACATGATGTAAGTAGTTTAGCAGTGGTAGTACAAATTCTGACAGTGTGCCAACCAGAAACATAGTTTTAACGTATGGTATTAACAGAAAAATAGTAGGAACAAGGAATTAATAGATTTGTGAACCAGTGATACGAAGATATATTTGAATTCCCAACCCCTCTCAACCCCAGGATGAATGCTAGAGACAACTCTCTGACATTTTGGGGCCCATCCAAAGTTTTATGATATTGTTCGGATTGATGCAATTATGCAATACTTCACTGAATGAGCTTTGAACAATTTCCTAGTCTGGCGATGGTAAGGGAGCATGTGGTTTCTGAAAAGACCCAAAATTTCAAGCTGTCAAAAACTTGTTTGGAGTTTGGTTCAAATTCGGATTTCTTGCCAAATTCGGAAAGTTTCCTCCAAAATTTGCTTCCTCTTTTGGTTTTCTGCTTCCTCTAGCCCCAAGGAACCTTTCTCCCATGCGCTTATCCCCTGTTCTTCTTCCTCGTCGTGTTACCCCATCGTTCGCCCGCGCCGCACCGCCTTCGTCCTCGTCGACTTCTTCCACCACTTTCACCCACGCTAGTACTCACCACCTCACCTCACCACCTCACGCACCAGTATCGCCCTCCACTCCCGTGAAAACTGCACAGTCGCACACATCGTCGTCCATGCGTCGAGCGCGTTCTCGCTCTCCTACTAGCACCACTACCCTCCATCGGCTATAAAAGCCCGAGCCACCACACCATCTTCATCCACAGCCTCAACCCAACACCAACACCACATCCCTTCTTCCCCAAAGCCAGCCATCGCCACTAATCGTTGCCGCACTAGAGAAATGCCTGGAAAGTCCCCTTCTTCAATTCGCCGCCACCATCCACGCATTCATCAAATTGACCCCACCATGAGCTTCACCTCACCACCACGAACTCATCACCTAGCTCCAAGCCCATCCCCGCTGACCCTAGCTCACTATCGCCGTGCGCCATGGCTGCGCTGCCCACGGCTCACGCCGCCATAAAGCTCCCCTAGCCTAGCCACCGCCACCGTCGTGACCCCCTTGGTCCACTGGTGCTCAAGCACCGACCGCCTTGGCTGGAGCATGGCTGCAATGCCGCCGTCCCATTCCCCGGTTTTGGTCATGTGTCGCCATCGTCGTCCACCTCTCCTCGAGCCACCTCGACCCAAGCAAAACTCAAAAATGGGTTGCTCGGGCCGCGGTGATACTCACCGCACTTCTCGGCACCGCCGCCATCTTCGTCGGCGCCGTCGCCCTCCACTCGGCTGCCCTAGGAGCGTGCTTGGCTCTTGAGCCACATGCGGCTCAAGCTGCACTAGGCTGGGCCGAAAGCCTGGACCAGTTAAGCCAGAGCCCAGCAGGCCAAATGGGCTAAGCCCATTACTATGTAGCCTGCTATTATTCACAGCACAGCCATAGTTAGCCCAACACTATTCATCCAAACCCATTTACTGCGCAGCTTGTTAATCCTTAGCCCAAACCATTACTATGGAGCCTGGGCTTTGAATACCAGAAGCCCTCGTGTGTGTACCATACTAGTCCCATGATCAGTGGCTAGTATACACATCCACAACATTGATAATCACATCCATATATATTTCATATATACAATAAGATTACAAAGGACTTAACCTTAAACGATACATAACAAATTTTATTTACAAAGGTCGATCGGCCAAATAAAACTCAAGTAACAACAGAGTACAGCAAAAAGCATAGTAAATAAACCAAAATGGTCCAGCGGTATGCCCCATCCAATCCCACAGGCAATCGACAAGAGACAAGTCCTAAAAAGACCCATCACCGAACCCTTCGGCAATGGGTGCAAAGAAAGCATCGTACAACATATGCTCATCCTCTAAGTATGAACAATAATTTAAGCAAGATTGAGTACATTGCGTACTCAACAAGACTTATAGTGTATCGCAACATATTATAAATGCAAGGCTTATCAAAGAATGTGGCTCTATGCTACAAGTTGTTTTCAGCATTAAGCAAATTTATTTGCAATATCAATACATAGTACTTTGCAACGGAAATTTCAAGAGCAATTAAATAGATAAAGGACAACAAGTAAGTAATTGAATAAATAACTACTCGTAACCCTCCTCAGCTATGAGCAACATCTTATTTTCAGCCATAGACATGGCACTCAACTCAAATATAAGCCAACAAACTATTTCCGACGTTTTCTAACAAAATTGTTTTTTATAAAACACAAACTATACCCGACAATACTACACTTAGCATGCTCATCACCGCAAGCACGACTATTTAAATATATTTATACTCTGTAGATGTGTACAACTTTACCCACAACACATGAATTCTCTAGTTTGTTCGGCATCCGTCAATACCACCGCTCAGCAACCTTTGGTAAATAGTCTAGAGCACGCATCGAAGCCTATACGTCACCTAGTGCTAACCTTGCACTAGCCCGACGAATGAACACCCTCACTTCACCTAGGTACACCCCCGTCTCAAAGAGGCATTCATCGTTGTGTCGGAAGGCTTTTTTTCCCGATGTCTTAGTGAAGGGAGCCCTTTTGAACATGCCTGCACCGGTCATGCTCACTCTATCACGGTCTACCAATGTGCAAGGCTAGTTTTTGATGATTTAATTAGCTAAGGTTGTACCATACCGGCACATGTGGTTGTGTGCTTATGGTTAGGTTGGATATACTGGTGCTCGGTCCTTAATTGACCTGGGTGAGGATCTCCCCCTATGTACTTGTGAGATACACCTCTCACAATTCTCAAAATATTATATAACTTGCCACGTCACAAACTAAGTTTTTCATTTTTATTTTTATTTACAAAGTAACAGAGGTAAACCCCTCTGGACCATCATTTCAAAATCTCCTGAATTCATATACAATATCTCATCCATTTTCAAATTTTAGCAATTCTAGAGCCTCGCTAGGCATTTATGCAATATTCGCACATGAAATACCCAAATCGACATCATCTATTGCCTAACCCATAACCTATTGTCTACAATAGTAAGGATAATAATATTTTAAGGATGAACATGCATTGAATAGGAATATAACTACCGTTATCCCCAAATATAATAATTTTAAGCAAACATACACGCATGCATAATAGATTTTGCAAAAAAAAAGTGCAATAATTAAAATAGTAGGATGAACATGGTCAAAGGAGGTGCTTGCCTTGTTCTGGTTGCTCTGAATAAGAGGATGGACGATCGTTGTAAAATTCGCTTGTACAATTGATGTCTAATCAAAAGAGCCAAAAGCAAATTAAATAAAGCAAAATAATTTCAACAGTAACAAAATCCAAATATTTTTGCATATTCAGGTAGATCATGATTTTATATGAATTTATAAAAACATTCATTCAATTTGGAGTTTGTATGCAAAAGTTATTAACATTTTAATTTGCATCGGCTTGAAAATTCCAGAAATTTAAAAAGTGCTGACGTCGAAAGTGTCTTTTCTGAGGTTTATGCTTTCCAACAGATAAAGTGCATTTCCTTCTGAGTTCTACTTAGATTTATGCTTTCTAGTAGAGAAAGCATATTTTCCTCTAAACTAAAGCGGTTTTTCTCATTTTTTTTGATTTTTATTAACTAATGGATGGGGCCCAGATGTCAGCCCCTCGGTTTTTAAACTGTGTTTTAAAACCGGGAATTGTACATGGTCCCACATGTTAGTGACACATTTACTAAAAATGTTTGAAATTATATTTCTGTTAATCTTTTTGGTTGGTCCCACTTTTCTTTGGCTTAATACATTTTAAGCTTGGTTAATTAGTGCTAAACATCTCCTAATCACCCGGTCCCACTGGCAGAGAGAGAAGGAGAAGAGTAGTGGAGCTGCGCGCGGCCGAGTGCCATGGCAAGCTCGCTAGCGTCGAGGCAGGCACGAAGAGGTTCGGGCAAAGGGAAAATGGGTTCATCTCTCGACGGCGATGCCACCGGGTGGTGTTGGAGGCCAGAGAGATGGCTGAGAGCGGTGCTACACTGGAGATCAGTGGCGGAGCTCCTCGGGTCCCAAGTGGATTTCGCAATTTGAGCCAATCGGCTGAGAAAGGTGGCGCGCACTAGCTCTAGAGGACATCTAAGATGCTATTGGCAGCGGCTCAGGGACCAATGGTAGCAGGAGCGGTGGCGACAAAGCTTCCCGCAGCGATGCCATGACAGACTATGACGAAGTCTATGCTACACTCACTAATCATCCGATCTAATGCGCAAAAGCTTTAGAGGACTACTATAAGCTCACCAAGGTCCTTGAAGGCATCAGGGGATGACTAGAGTGGCTTGGCGATGCTGAGCAACGACGGTACAAAGGAGGCTTTCGGTGACAGCGTGACGTGGTGATGGAGATGCTACAAGGAGGTGTACATTAGCTTGCATGCACACTGAGAATGGTAGGGATAGAAGGAATAGACCAGAGACTCACTGAGGTGGCGGCTAACTAGAAAAAGGTTGCGGTGGCCGGAAAAGGGGAAGAAGTTCGATTTGGGGGATTCCCTACGTGTGGATCGTCATCAACCTAGGGAGAATCATCAGTGAAGTATAGGACATGAAATGCCATGGTCAGGTGAGGTCCAAGCTCACGAGAACATTAGGAACACAAAGGTCCAAAGTGGAGTGTGCGCCAGAGGTGAAGAAGATGATAGCGTGTTCATGCTACAGGGTTACCGCAGCTACATCAAGTAAAGAAAGAGCATTAGTGAGGTAAGGGGCACACTGTGATGCAGGTGGCGAAGGCAAGGAAGCTCACTAGAGCTAATGGCGGTGAGAAGCTTGCTCACTAGCGTCGAGAACAACGCACTCATTCTCAGCAATTCAAAGAGCTAGAAGCTCGGAGAAAGCGCGAGATAGAACAAGGGGCAAGCAAGAGAGATGGTGATGCGCTCGGAGGCTTAAATACCAGTGATCAACGTGTGAGATTTGCAGCGAGAAAACGTGGCCGCAGCGAGAATCTCACAGGCTCGCTTCGGAGTCTCTGCTAGGGCGAGGGTTGAGCGCTGTTAAGAGGTAGGCTGCATGGGCGGAGCCATGCAGAGGTGACGGTGGTAGGTGAGGTGCAAAATAGGGGCGGTGTGGAAAACAATGGCGAGCGGCGTGAGCGCCGAGGCGCGCAGGGCACGCCAAGCGAGCGAAGGCGAATGCGAGGTGGACGATTGGTTCTAATGAGTGGGGTCCACACATCAATGAGAGCAAGCTCGTGCGTTGGCACAGGGTTGAGCTGGTGAGCGAATTTTGGGCCGCTTGGATTCGGCCCAAAAGGGCGAGCAACAATTCAAAAACAATTTTTGAATTTCCAAAACTTGCTGAGTCTTTGCCGAATTTTTGAACCTTTCAAATAGGGTCCAAAATTTATTTTGTGGGTTCTTCTCACATTGTATAGTTTTTCTTGTAAATGTTTTAGGATTTTATATGCTGTATGATTTTCTCATCAATTCTTACAAGTTGCTACTTGTATGAAAATTTATTATTTGCTTTATACAAAAAGTTCAAAAATCATGCATAAATAGTTTCCCACATAGAATATGCTCAAAAACTATTTCCCCATTTATTTTTATTATATCTTCCCAAAAATGAAGACTCCGGGCTAGCGGAGGATGAAGGGCCAAGGTACTCGACCTCCTCATGCCCGTCGCAGAGAAGACGGTGTCACTGCACCACTTGCGAGGGCTCCTCCACCTCCGAGTAGATGGCCATCACATGACGGCAGTGACCGATAGCCGACCTACAGGGATATCGGGCACCTAATCGGATGCGGATCATGGGCTCTTGCAGCTCCTCAGTGGGTACTAGTACGACATCCTCCCCGTATAGCAGCTCTCGTGAGAAGAGCCCTTGGGCCACCTGTAACACCCTGGAAATTCGGAAGCCAAAATGTTACCTAAAAACTAACATATAACCAAATTGCGGAAGAATTTAAACAATAACTCATCTAATAGTATAAAGAGGTCAACATATAATAGAGCAAATGCAGAAATATAATCTAAATCCAAATAATTATATCAAAGGAGTAATCAAGAATCACAAGTAGTTATTTAATCAACAATAACATAGAGAAAGTTATCATCCGAGGTAACATTCTTTTCTCAATTTATCTTTTAGGAATAAAATTTCTCTCAACTTATGGAATTCAATTCATCGTATATTACACTAACTCATCTCTCTTAACTTGGCATTCTCAACGCTATGCTCAAATCGAAATATATCATCCACACCTCTGTAGAGAGGCTCTATCGACCCCACAGAAACATACTCTCGACAACTCTTCTGCCGACAGAACTAATTTTACAGATGACTCTTAATGCATCTCAAATTAGATCTCACACACAATCACATCACCTCAATCTTTTAAGAATAAACAACTCGGAGTTCTCAGCACACACACTCATATACTTCATCAGAAGGGTTCTATCAATGATCATCCCACTGTTCGGAATCCACCCTTATTCTTCTTCCTCTACACACAATCATTGGGCAACCAAAGTTCTAACATAAAAAATGCAAAGCCCAAATTTAACCTCTAAGACCCCTACAACGAACTTCTCATATAGAAGATAGGGAAAAACCTCCGATTAAACTCTAAAATTCTCATAATCCAAACATACTCGTGCATTAACATCAACATGGAAACATTTTCTCGACCCAACTATCTTTGGAAAAATTCTAATTCAAAGAGGGTTACTCACTGACGCCAAGTCATACTTGACAATAAACCGACAATCTATACTATCTCATTAATTGCTTAAATGATTAGATTTCTTCGCAAATCTTACTCTTATTACACTACACCATCATATTTCACCTACACAATCTTGTGAATTACTCAACCGCGATAATCTAGTAAACTGATCAAGATTTCCTTTTTTTTTCGAAAATTCTAAAGTTCCACCCGAAATGAACAAAAGAATTTGGATCACAAATCACTATATGTTCTATTAGTTGCAACCATGCAATTAGCTTAGCCTCACAGACAAACATTCTGCATAAATAAAATTCTATCCAAGAATTGTACACGAAATCAATTCATCCTCCAATGCTCCTCAAATAACTTACAACCCAAGGTCTCACAACAACAATTAATAAACACTTCGAAAGACCCCTGAGAAACGAATCGGTGAATCCTTCCTCAAAAGAAAAGGCAAATGAAAACAATTTTCACCACTTAGAAAAACATTTACCACTCGAAGTAAACACAGAACCAAGGGAAATAGTCACTTAGGCAAGGAACTCGAAAAACATAAGGGAAATGTAACATCCCAACTGTATAAACAGGGTTTGTTCAAATATAATTATATGTGTAGAAATTAAAACTTTTTCTCACATCTTGAAAACCCCTAAACTCTCATGTAATTCTTGTCCAAGAGTTGTGTAATCCAAAAACACAAAGCTCTTGTTGACCAAAAGTCAAACTTATTTCCCATTTGTCACAAATCATGTGCCAAACCCTTGGAAATATTTTTCCTTGGTCCTAGAAATGTTGTGGAGCCCCTTTGAAAAATATCATGGGTTATAAACTTGTTTGATAATTTTTGGAGGTAGAACAAATCCTTGAACAGCCTTCATAAATTTCCTGAGAAAAATTCATGGCATAATAACCTCTGGAAATTTTATGTAAGGTTAGTCATGATGTCAGCAAGCTTCTGTTAAAATTTCAGGAAATTTGGAGTTCATTTGCTATCTCAAATAATTCTGCTAAGTCTCAGTTGTTAAAAACTAAATTTAAAAGCTTACACTGTTCCTCGGGCTGAGCCTCTGTCATTTCTGGGTTGAACCCAACCCCATCTGACCTCCTTTCCACCTTGTTGAGGTCGCAGCCGTTGGATTTACATCCAACCGCCACGACCTCCTCCGCGGTCCACACCGCAAAGACCTCCCCACCTCATCTGGTCATTGCCGTTGGATCAAGGATCCATGGCCATGACCTCCCCTGTGTTTTAAAACCTCAAAGACCTCCCCTCACTGTCAAAACCTTCAGACATCCCACCTACATGAGGTCGCAATGCTGATTCAGATCCAAAGGCCACGACCTCCGCCGCAAATCATCGCAGCCAGGACCTCCTCTTTAATTGTTGTGCGCCGCTGATTTATATCCAACACCCCACAACCTCTCAAATTATCAAGCGCCACAACCTCCCCATCTCACGTTGTGCACCGTTGATTAAAAATCCACGGTCACAACCTCCTCATTGCCTCGCATGATCGATCCTCTCACAAGACGTGAGGTCGTGAGTCCTTAGATCTAAATCTAAAGGCCATGACCTCCTTATGCGCTATGCAAGCTCAGACCTCCCTCCTATTCTTAAGGTCGTAAGCGGTTAAGTCCTCCCAGGAGGTCCGCACCGTTGGATGGAGATCCAACGCCTTGGACCTCCTGTCCCTTTTTCCACGTGCGCATTCGCATTAAGGAAATCGGAGGGCCACGACCTCCCTTTCCAAATCATGTGGCTGGGACCTCCTCCCGGTCACTTAAAACATAACGGTTCTAAAAGAGCATCCGATGGCTAGGACCTCCCCTTAGTCTTATCCAACGGTCAAAATGATCTCCCCTGTTTTTCTCCTTCCTCGGTCACGCATGCGTTCTCACAGGCAGGAGAAAAGGGCGGCTCGTCATTGTGTACCTTCAACGACTCTTTGTCGACCAAGATTAAATGCCGGGTCACCTTCCGCCTCCACCGCATGCACTGCCACCATGTCAACCTCGCGCCTTGTCCAAACCTCGATCGAGCCATGGGCTAAGCTCACCATGAGCTTAACCCCACTGTGTGCCCTACTTCTCCCAGCTTATAAAATCCCCATTGGGTTCCTCCTTAGCTTCTTTGGCACACTTCCAAGCTTTAGCTTGCACCTGTGTCTTTTGAGCTTTCCCCCTCCACTGACCTTCCCTTTTGGCCGCCATTGTTGAAGCAGCTTGGAGCCCTTGGTGAAGGCTTGCTCCAGTGGCTCCCTCTCAACCTTTTTCTCATTTTAAGCTCCCCCAAACCTCCTGGAGTTGAACCTAACTCATTGTTAGGTTGACATTTTCAGGAGTGAGCTAGTGGAGCTTGGAGCTTGGAGCTTGGAGTTTGGACTTGAGCAGTGGAGCTTCTCATCTTCTCCAGCTCCGGCCATCATCGTCCTCGACCTCCCCAGCATCTCCGCGACCTCCAGGTAACCCTCCTGGTAGTCCCATAGATGCTGGCACCCGCATGTATGTTGTTGCGGAGCTTTCCTTGGGCACACGCTTGAATGGACGTCATGAGCTTTATTTTTGTGTTTTGGTCTTTGGTCTGTGCTTGTTCGCGTGCTCCTCTCGGCTCGCGGCGCTTAAGGCCGCCGCCGTTGAGAGGAGGTCCACCGGTGCGCAAGGCTATTGCACACTCAAGGGTACCATTGATGTCGCCGGCGAGGTCTACATCGCCGGCGAGGACCATCCCTTTGCTCTCGGGATTTTGTCGGACGAAAACGGCGGCACCGTTGTCGTTTTCGGACAAAGATCCTATACTTAATGCGCTAATCATTTGCTCAACCTCGTAACTATTGGCGTGTCTTAACCGCTTTTAAATCCCGCCCGTGCGCGCATTCAAGACCTCTCGCGCGCGGACCTCCTTGTGTCCCGCGCGCATTAACTTCGTGTCCGTGCGCGTGCGTGCGCGCAAGTTTTGGCGCTGGTCTGGGCGCCCATGACCTCCTCCGAGGAGATCCTGAACGCCCAAGACCTCCCTTTGCGTGATCATGGCCGCCTGCACCTCCCCGGAGGTCTCAGGACGCTTGGACCTCCGCTAGGACCTCCCGAGGTCATCTCACTGCTCATGACCTCCCGGATAGATCTTGACCGTCAAGGTCCTCCCTCGACGATCTGGACCATTAAGATCCTCCTTGGAAAATCTGGACCGCCCAGACCTCCCCAGAAGGTCCTAACGATGTAGATCTTCCTTGGGGAGATCTTGATAGTTCGATCTTCCTTCGAAGATCTCAACCGCTGAGGACCTCCTCGCTTGATCTGAGCCGCCATGTCCTCCCAATTAGATCTAGTCCTTAGGACCTCCCGTGAGGTCTTGATTGTGAACTGAAAAAGGGTATGAACTTTAAAATTGCATATCTTTTTCATTTTAAATCCAAATGAGGTCTTTCAAATTTTGTTAGCTCTGGCTTGACCTGGGCTCCAATCTAAAAATGGTTAAGAGCCCAGTTCAGCTCCAGAACATGGTTTTGCAAATAGGTTTCAAAACTAGCTTTAAATGTACACTCAAAATAATGTTTAACTTGTAAAATACATAACTAATGCTCTGTAGATTATTTTTGAGTGAATCCAACTTTGTTGGTTTCCTCTATTAACGAACTTACTGTGAAAATTAGTTTTGATCATGTTGCTGTTGTCAAAAAGAGTCCTTGTGCATTATAATTTTGTTCAAGTTCTTGTTTTTGGAAAATTATAGAAAATGCAATATAGCTCCAAATGAGGTGAACTCAATTGTGTTATTCATCTCATGAGGTGCTTGTTCTACTGTAAAGATCTCAGTATCACCACCCTCCTAGAAAATGTTGCCTCATAATTAAATTAGTGAATAGTGGCAGTTTGGTATTTTAGGGCTGAGCAGATTTGTTTTGCTCATAACTTTTGCATTGAGAATCCAAATCAATTGGTTCTTGTTGCTAAATTCCCTAAAAATCATCCTCTTACTTCTGTAGAAATTTCAGAGTATTTGGAGTTTGTTTGCTGTGCTGTCTTTGTCGTTTTCGTCGTTCTTATCGATTCTTTTCGTCTTTTCGATTAGGTGTTGACGAATGTGTTGAGCCCGTGAGAGATCCTCAGCAACAAATTGACCAGCAACAGCAAGGCAAGCAGTTTGATCATACCCCCTCTAGCGTCCCATTACTTTAAAGGTTAATATATTGTTTTACTTGTATGTATGCATGCTATCTTGTGTTAAAATATCGCTAGCAGTCCTATAGTTGCATAATCTGTAGGAATTGATTATCCTCTACTACCAATGAGCCTAGGTTATTTGCTGTGGTGGGAGCTCGTTGGATGAGCTCTTATCCCTTAGTAGTTTCGATTTAAATTGCTTAGACATGCTTAGTTTTCGGTAGTTATGGGCGATCATCGACTTAGTCGATGGTCTTGATCACACAAATCTAATTATTACTCCTATATGTCCAGCACTTGTGCTTTGTTAATTTGTAAAGTCAAAATCTGAAAAAAAAAAGTGGAATTGGACTTGGGCATATTGGATGGATGGTGTGGTTTTTGGAATGTGGTGGTATGCCTGAGTCAATAAGGACCGAGTTACTTGCGCCACCATCTCGAAAGCAATTTTATGTGCTAACCACACGAGGGGATATGGGACCTCTCTTGACTAAGTACTTTGGAAGGTGTTAATTATGAGCTGGTCGGTGGGTATGTTTAAATAAAATGTGTGTGTGTGGTGTTGGGAGGAGCATTAGCAGACCGGCTAGGGCTGCCTAATGTGTCCTTATCCCGTGGGTTGCGGCTCTTAATTAGCATCGTCCATTGAAATGTCTCAGAGGACTTAGCCGTGCTTGCATACCAAAGGAAGTGTGCTAAATCATGTGGCTAAAAGGCGGTCCGACGTGTGGGTACATTGGTACACCCCTCGCAGGTTAAAACTATTCAATAGCCTCGCCCTAGGTTATGGACACGCCAGACACGCCTGTGAGAACTAGACTACAACCTTTAATTAAAACTTGACATGGGTGGTATGAATGGGTAATTCATGCTATTGTTGTGGTGGCTATTGGGTTAGTCACTTCCAGGTTGTTCATGTTGTTGTTATTATGTATTATCTCGTTGTTATTTCGACAATTAAAAATGCTTTGTCAAATTGCTTTCAATCTATTACATTATTGCAAATGAAATCTTGCTTTACGCTAAAAATGAGTCCAAAGCCTCATCCACTTAAATAAAGCTTGCATGTAGTTAAACTATAGTTCTGTTATCCTACAAGTCAGTCTTGTGAGTACATTTTTGTACTCATTTGCTTTGCTTAATAACTTTGTTGCAGAGGAGGTAGAGCCCAAAGGGCTTTACTTTTGTGAGCTGTGCGGTGGTTGGGAAAGCGACTAGCTTGGCGGTCCGGCGATTGCCTTGTGGGTGAAGGCACACCGTTGGTTTCTTATTTTGGGCCATCTCTATGGCACTTTTGCTTCACTGTTATCTTAGTAGTCTTGTTGTTATTTGGCCGGTCGGCCTCTCTTTGTAATAACTATCCTTTATGTATATTAACTTCGGTTTGTTGCTTGTTCTGGTTCTATGTGTTTGAATGGAATTGATGCAATCTTTTGTAATGAGTTGTGTGTACTGCATTCTTGGGAAGTACATATATCTCGAGGCACGGTTTATTTAGTTGATAATACTAGGGTCAATTGGATGACTAAGTATTATGAGCCTAATAAATCGGGGTCTCACAGGAAAGTCAACAGATGAGGGCATAAGTCCCACAAGAAGAGAATTCCAAACCTCAACCAATAAGAATAGACCATTGCTCTCTGAAACTGGAATAACTCTTATGCGGCCAAACAACAAGGTTAAGCACGCTTCAAATAAATTGCGAGTTACAAAATTTGAGTCCACACTCAAATACTTCTACTACACTCTTTCATTTAACAAAGAAACAATTTTCTTTGATTACAACCTTACTTGCCAACTCAAATAAACGAGTCTTTAAGATCAAATCACTTGAATAACTTAAGAACCAATAGAACTCTACAATACGTCACTTTACTCAACAAATTTCAACTACTACATACTCTTGAACTCCAAAAGATTACGAATTCAAAACTTGAATTATTTTCATTTAAGAGACATCACGAAAGGCGATCACATTTCTTTATATATAAAAGGATCAATATCACCCTCACATTTCTGAACATTTTATTAACATCAAAATCATACATTCTTGGCAAAATTCAACATACCTTACTATCCCATCAATAAATTTTCCAAAAGAAACACAACAATCGTGACATAATATTTCTATCATCACAATAGGATTGCACTAACTACTTGCTCTGGAAAAACAAACCTAGTGCTCAAGCCACAATGTTGAAACAAAACTTTGTTAACAAGATCATACTAGTACATGACAATCTCACAAATGTACATCAATATAAATCTCTTATTAGATTTCATCCATTTAACTTTTACTGACGCTCAACGCCAATATAGCACACACTAAATGCACTCTAGCCATTATCATAACAATTGATGATTATTTTAATCACGGAAGCATTCATGGTCTTACCAATCGCTTGCAATCACAAAACAGCTATGAGTATAGACTCACTATTCTACCTTAAGTTCGAAATTAGAACGAAATACCTTTAATCTTCAATAATATAGGATACATAAGACAAGGTTTCACAAGTCAATACATTCACCTTCATTCATTTCTTAATACATATAACATTAGTTTAGCATGGCAAAATTAGGTGAATCAAGCATTTGAATGAGTTCGTCAAGTATCTCAATAGAAGACATATTTAAGATTAATATTTACCAAGGCAATATTCGAACGCATCCTTAACTTAACCATCACTAGCGGTTAGAATAACCAAAAAAAGGACCTAGATTCCAAATCATCTAACAAAATAAGTAGATTACTCAAACTTAATGATCAAACCGGTTCATTAACATTCCACGCTTCTTAAGAACCATAGGTTCTGAACATGTATGGACAGACTCCTATTTACCCTTTATCATGTATCAAATACAATGACATTTCAAATTAATCAATTTCACCTTCATGGATATTAGTTAAGAATAAATGGTTTGCACCATGCTAACAACCTAACCTGGTAACTCATACCATAACAATTTATTCGTTCGGATATAATCTCTCACTTAAACAAGATAAGACAAACACAAAAGGATTTTAACACCTTCATTCAGCAAAAGAGAGACATTAAACTTCAACCCTCGGGGTAATCCAAAAGAAATACATAAGGCCAAAGCTTTTCACAGGTTAAAGAACTCGCAACAGAAAAACTTTCAGTACCTAGAATACCAAGCGAGTAAATGAATCAAGTTTTCCAATTAGAAGGGCAGAACTCCCATGAAAATATCAATCTTGCTGATAACCGACGTTCACACAAAACAACAATAGACCAGCAATCAGGAGAACAAGTAATCGCTTTATGGAACCAAGAAAGACCAATGAAAGCTCACCAGCTGCATTGCAAATACTAACTCAAGAAAACTTCATCAACCGCAACTATAACCAGAATTGACCAAAATTCAAGCTCAAGGAAGAGAACAACTTTTCTAAAGAAACTCACCCTCAACACCTTTAACTACGATAATCGGAGTAACTACTTCTCTATTCTTATACCACGAATAGTGGTATAACCTGGCAAAGCCCAGAGCTACAACCACGACCTCAACCTCTCAAGATCAACTATCATCACAGATAACCAATAATATACTCACATAGGAGTATACAAGATCATCTCATAATAATCATAGAATAAATTCATAGATATAGAAGATCATATCATATCATCGAGTAATAATGCAACATAAGGGAAACAGAAATGTATTGCTTGAACCATCCCATCCTACTATGCACCAGTGTGTTAAGTTTTAGGTTAATTAACCATTAACAAATTTTAACAAATTAGTCTTACGTAAGTTGTCAACCTATTCACCACGGACCTAAAGCCCGCTCTGATACCAATCTGAACACCTCGCTATTCGAAGCCAAAATGTTACCTAAAACTAACATACAACCAAATTGTCAAGAATTTAAACAATAACTCATCTAATAGTATAAAGAGGTCAACATATAATAGAACAAATGCAGAAATATAATCTGAATCCAAATAATTATATCAAAGGAGTAATCAAGAATCACAAGAAGTTATTTAATCAACCATAACATAGAGAAAGTTATCATCCGCCATTAACCTCTATTTATTACAATTCCTCACTTAACGAATGAAAGACAGGAATAAAATCATATTATTGAAACTGAAATGAATGAAATATGTGTGTCTACTCCCTCCCATGAATGTCATCAACAGCGATCACCTAGAATAAACAAACAAAAGCAAGAATGAGTCCAAGACTCAGCAAGTACAAAGAATAAATGGAACTACACCGAATATGAATAATACAGTATCATTAAGAACATGATCATAGAATTGAAAGAAACATATGAATGAATGAAATGAATGAACTACACCTCTGCTTATACCGGTATAGCCAGTGACACACCCTTCAGTGTTCACTTAGGCCCGCATTTAACAAAATGCGGGGATCCAAGGCCCGTATGAAGAGCGTTTCATACGGGGATCCAAATCTTCCCACATTAGAATGGTGGGTCTTACGTGCCCATACTAGAATTGATGGGTCTTTATTTTCCACTCCCGTGGAACAAACATGAACAAATGAATGGATGGAATGAAACATGAATAATGAAGGACATCCTCTCTTTCAACATGGATTAACGGATATGAAAGAAACATGAATCATGGTTCATAGAAATAACATTATTAATACATATACACAACATTCATCGACATTAAGAATTACAATGTACTTGCCTTCCACGTTGCGACGCGTTAGTAGGCAATGAAGATTCCCCTAAACCCGAAGCCTCTCCGTCTACATAAGTAAGTACTCAAAATAAGAACAACATGGTACAAGACGCTACCCGCAATGTTCTACAACACCTTTCCGACAACCCAAGAATTAACTATTTGATCTACTCTGAAAACAGACCACACAATCACAGAAAACGAATCTGGACAGGATCCTTAAAACCTACATAACTTTCACTCCGAGAATCTTAAAAATGCAAACTCAGATTGGCTGGAAAGATAACGAAAATATCTAAAATAACCTATTTGGTGGACATCCCGAATTCTGTCTGTAAATAACTTTAATAGATAGATGAACATCTTCTATCAGAAACTAACCGACGAATCTAGACAGCGGCACGGTATCAGACATAATTTCTAATTGGCTGAACCAAACTTAGTGTTCTTTATCAATATGGAAAGATAAGACAAAGGCCTACAATTTTCATAATGGGGAGAAATTCTGATTCGGAGTTAACAACATTCAATCTGTTAATTAAAATGACTACGGTAAACTAACCGGGTTTCTGGACAGCAGTAAATAAATTGCCGTAACTCCTAAACTACAACTCCGATTCAGGTGATCTCAGATTCTGTGGAAACTTGACGAAAAACCCCACAACTCTCTAGGAGATCACAAACTCTAATTCGGCCTTTAACTACAAGAAAACTGGCGTACAATAGAGAGCAGAAATCTGCTTCTAATCAAAGTCATAGCGACGAATCAATAAACGACATCTACCAAGAACGAATTGAACTAAAACAGTGAGGAAGTGAATTGATACCCTAGAAGACACGTGCCCGCTGAGATCCCTGCGAGGTGCTCCTCTCCTCTTCTTCTCCTCTCTTCCTTCCCCTCATTCTTCTTCCCACGGCCGGCCACAAGCAACAGGGAAGATGGCGTCGGGGAGAGGAGGAGCTGTAGGCGGCGGAGGCACTGTAGAATGGCCACTACTGTAGCACGGCGGCTTCTGTAGCAAAGGGTGGCTAGGGTTTGGTCCCCCCCCCTTGCCTTCTAATGGGCTGACAACCCACTCATGGGCCTTGGGCCATTATGGTCGGCTCCCCTCCTCTCGAATATGGGTTGGCGGCCCATTCCTCTCCTAAAATTCTGAATTTTCTATTTTATTTCCCTTAATTCTCTCTCAATTTTTGTTGCATTCAATAACGAATAATCGGGGTATTACACCACCATTGGCGTGATGCTGTCCTCGAGAGTGGAGATCCTCCGGCGTGCCTCCAGCAGCTCCTGGGTCACACGACAGAGGTATCCGTCGAGTGATCTCACAAGTCCAGCGAGGTGCAGGTGGGGAGTAAGGAACGACCTTCCCTCCACCTGATATGTGTGCTCCTCTCTATTCACTGTCTGCATGAGGAAGTGGAAGAACGGGTCCTCCAACTACGGTAGCTCATGTCGCAGGTGTACGATGGTGACGTAGGCCGCATCGTACAGCGGCATCAGGACGCAAGAGCTCTGCCCATAGTAACAGAAAGTGGGGTCTCCAAAGTGACACCCCTGGATGAGCACCTGGGTAAGGTACTCAGTGGACGCCGCACTGGTGGACGTGCTGAAGGCCGTGTACTAAGGCGGGTACGACTAGTCGATATGCTGTAGCATCACCCGCAAGGTGTGCTGCAGCGTACCCACCTCTAAGGCGCTAGTGCGGTACTGTAGCTCCCAGTAGGTCGGCATCTACATTTTAAGAAAAGGGAAAGTTAGTGATCATTTCTACACATAACAAGAGACATAGATAAGAAATGATACTAAAACAAGAAAAGAATTGTAGCACAAATTTTTATTCGTTCTCTACATTATTTAACCAACACATATGGTTTATGTTCAGGTAATACTACCCCTTGGTATTTATGGATAAATACACCTTTATAATATCCAATCAATTTAACACCAAATGAAGGTAGGAGGGGTTAAAATATTAGTGCACCACATCATTTTCAGAATATAACTAGGTTCTGAAATTTTCGTAAAAGCCATCCAGGGTGACATTTTTGCCAGGTTAAGAGTGGGTTTTCAAAATATCTTTATTTAGGATGTTATAGGGACTCCTCCAAAACATTTTGGATCTGTTTTAATGCCTTAAATATGGTTAAAAGCATTTATTTTCAGAGAGCATATCTTCTCCCAAAACTAGGATTATTTTTAAGGAAGAAGACAGGATATAGCAAAATAATGACTTAGGTGAGAGGAGAATGCTAAGAGGGGAAAGGTTAGCAAAAACTCCAAAATTTTCACAACTATTTTTGTGGTTAAAATAGGATACACTTTGAAAACCAATTCCTAATCTAGCGGCCATTCTAACTAGGGCTTGTCCTACAGTCAGTATGGCTTTGATACCAACACTATCGGACCCCGGGCTTTGAATACCTGAAGCGCTCGTGTGTGTGTACCGTACTAGTCCCATGATCAGTGACTAGTACACACATCCACAAAATTGATAATCACATCCATACAAATTTCATACATGCAATAAGATTGCAAAAGGACTTAACTTTAAACGATACATAATGAATTTTCATTACAAAGGCCAACCGGCCAAATAAAACTCAAGTAACAACAGAGTGTAGCGGAAAACATAGTAAATAAACCAAAAGGATCCAACAGTATGCCCCATCCAATCCCATAGGCAACTGACAAGAGACAAGTCCTAAAAAGACCCATCACCGAACCCTCCGACGCTAGGTGCAAAGAAAGCATCGTCTAGTGTAGGCTCATCCTCTAAGTCTGAACAACAATTTAAGCAAGATTGAGTACATTGCGTACTCAGCAAGATTTATAATCTATCATAACATATTATAAATGCAAGGCTTATCCAAGAATATGGCTCTATGCTACAAGTTATTTTCAGCATTAAGCAAATTTTATTTTCAATATCAATACGTAGTACTTTGCAACATAAATTTAAAGAGTGGTTAAATAGATAAAGGACAAGATGTATGTAATTGAATAAATAACAACTCGCAACCCTCCTCAGCTGCGAGAAACATCTTATTTTCAGCCATAGACATGGCACTCAACTCCAATATAAGCCTCCCACGTTTTCCAACGAAACTATTTTGGTATAACATAGACTATACCCGGCAATACTACACTTAGCACACTCATCACCGTGAGCACGAATATTTAAATAGATTTATACTCTGCAAAGGTGTACAACTTTACCCACAGCACACAAATTCTCTAGTTTGTTCGGCATCCGTCGGTACCACCACTCACTAACCTTTGGTAAGCAGTCTACAACACACATCGAAGCCTTTACATCATATAGTCCTAACCTTGCACTAGTTCGACGAATGAACACCCTCACTTCACCTGGGTACACCCCCGTCTCTGCGAGGCATTCACCGTTGTGTCGAAAGTCTTTGTTCCCAATGCCTCGGTGAAGGGAGCCCCTTCGAACATGCCTACACCGATCATGCTCACACTACCACGGCCTACCAATGTGCAAAGCTAGTTTTCGATGACTTAATTAGCTAAGGCCATCCTATACCGGCACATGTGGTTGTACGCTTACGCTTAGGTTGGATATACCGGTGTTTGGTCCTTAATTGACCTAGGCGAGGATCTTCTCCATTCTACTTGTGAGATACACCCCCTCACAATTCTTAGAATATAATATAACTCGCCCGTGTCATAAACTAAGTTTTTTATTTTTATTTTTATACAAAATAATAGAGATAAACCCCTCTGGACCAGCATTTCAAACTCTCCCAAATTCATATCCAATATCTCATTCATTTTCAAATGTTAGCAACTCTATAGCATGGCTAAGCATTTGTGCAATATTTGCACGCAAAATACCTAAATCGACATCATCTATTGCCTAACCCATAACCTATTGGCTACAACAGTGAGGATACCAATATTTAATGGATGATCATGCATTGAATAGAATTATAACTACCGTCATCCCCAAATGTAGCAATTTTAAGCAAACATGCACACATGCATAATATATTTTTTTTCCTCTAAACCAATGCGGTTTTTCTCATTTTTCTAATTTTTATTAATTGATGCACTATTACAAAACAGGCAATAGTAAACGCCTCATCATAGACGGTTCAAAAGGAACCGCTCAGTTGGGTCCGTCAGACCAGATATTTGCGAAGTTAGTTTATCACAGATGGTTCGTAATAAGAACCGTCTGTGATACGTACCTATCACATACAGTTTTTTAATAGAACCATTTGTGATAATTCACAGACAGTTCTATTAACGAACCGTCTGTGATAATGATGGTGTCGGTGTTTTAGAACCGAACTTACGTAAAGATTGTTTGATTCGGGGGGTCTCCTAGAATGGAATCACGCAGAGAGATTGACACGGAAATTTTTATACAGGTTCAGGCCTTCTCCGGAGAGAATAACAACCCTACTCCTGTGTGTGTATGGTATTGTGTGTATTCTGAACAATCAGGAGAAAAACTAAGACTATTACAGATGATAGTGCTTGTCTTCTTGATGGCCCGATTCGATCTCCTCTCCTTCTCTGATTGCCGCCTTTATATAGTACGTGAAGGAGTGGCAGTTTCTCCAGGTGAAGCGGCGCCTCATCACATCTTGTAACGGGCGCATGTTGGCAGTAATCACCGGCGTATTAACTCCTCCACGTCACCTAACAGCTATATATCAGAGATAATGGAGCATTACGTGTTATTACTTCGCAGAGTAACAGCGTATGATGACTGTTTGAATCCCTTAATCAATTGGACCCACTCGCCTGTAGGTTTTATTGATCCTAAGGTGGTCATAGCTGACCTGGTCGTAGAAGAACTTATGACTATGGGGTAGTCGTAGCATAACTTACGACTATGGGGGTGGTCGTAGAAGAACTTACGACCACCCAGTAGGCTCCTCTCTTATAACATTAAGGGGTATACTCAGGGATCATATGACGTCATATTTACCTATAATAAGAATTATAGATAAAAGATAAAATGAGGATTATTATATCCTCGTCATCTAGCCCCCACTTCAAGTGAAAGCAACTTACTTGGTAAAGGAGTTATAGATGGTCTTACGACCACGAGAGGGTCGTAGAAAGATAGTCGAAGGAAAAACTCTTCGACATTTGTGTACTACTTTGACCAGAAATATGCTTGGTCAAGAAGATTGCTTACGACTATCAAATAGTCGTAAAACACTCCTACGATTACGAGGTGGTCGTAGTATGGTGATCGGAAGAAAAACCTTTCCGATTAACATTCCCTTTGGTCAAAAAGAATCTAACCAAGGAAGTAATTTCGCTTGAGGTGTAAAAGCAAACCTGATTTTCTTGAACGAACACGTTAGGGAATTTCAAACGACACCTGTTAGCCTGTCCGTCGGAGCGGTTCCCGAAACGGTGGCAACCTTTGGAATGCCATGCCTTCGGCCCAAGGTACATAGTTATAAATACTTACCGGGGGTAAGACTTAAGTTCATACATTTCCCCAAATCGTTTCACTGTTCATCAAGTTCTTGTCTTCTCCGCCACCAACTCAATCGAAAATCTCCCCCTTCTGAGAGAAATAGCCGGGAGAGTCTCCGAGTGGGCCGAGTCTGAGATGGATACGGTGAAGATGCAAGCCCTTGTCAACGCCGAAGATTCCAGAGAGTTCTCGTGGAGTGGTTCACGGCGATAAGCAAAGAATGGCCGCCGTGGGAGGATGAGCAAATTCCGCCTTCCAAAGCGACAGAGTGTGGTCTTCGATTGCTCGCTCACCCCTTTCTCACACTCATACTGAAAGATTTTGGGGTGGAATTGGTAAATCTTGGTCCCAATTCCATCACAATGTTAAGCGATTTGTGTATCTATGTGAGGCGACTGGAATTCCAAATGACCTTGAGCTCTTTCAATATTTCTACGGAATGGCTCGACAAACCGATAGCCGGAAGTTATGGTCAAGCTCCATGACGGAAGTCGAAGGAGTACATTCAGATGTTCACTAGGTCTTCGTGTTCGGATGGAGGAAGAGGTGGTTTTATCGAAAGTCACTCGAAGACAGCCTTACCTTCGAGGAAGGTCATTAAAAGAAAGCTTCAGGATTCGATCCCCAGATATCACGGATTGCCCCTATATTCAAGCCATTAAGGATTTGAAAGTAGAGGGATTAACCGGATGGCATGTGGTGAAGGATTTCATCACACGTCGAATTAGCCCTTTGAAGAAACGAGTACCTCCTATGTGGAGGTACACGGGGCCAAAAGACCCGACCAGGGACTACGAGGAGGGTAAGTAGTTTTTCGACTTAACTCTCAGTTTGGTCTCTTAGTTTGGTCTTCTTCAAAATTTTCTAATGAATGTCTTTATCTATTTTACGCAGATCTTTCATAGGCAGAGATTGACGCTCGAGTCAAACTCGTTTGTGAGAAGCCTCCGACACTCGGAATGGCGGTTCCTCAAATCCTTGCGGTTTTATCTGTAGAGGAAAAGACGGTGCGCCTGAAGGTAATCAAAAGTTGATTTTATCCTTAGGACTTCATAGTCGAGAAAGAACTTACGATTAGGTAGTGATTGTAGAAAATCTTACAATCGTGGAGATGTCGAGAAGAGCTTACGATTAGGTAATCGGTCGAGAAAAACTTACGATCGGGTCATTGATTCTTCTTTTTTTTTTTTTTACGTAAAGTAGGTATGGAAACCGCTTGGACGACGAAGAGGTCAAACTGGTAACCATTGGCGTAGGGGTGACAGTGGACAAGGGCTCATCTCCTCCGATGAAAAAGCGTCGACTTACAAGAGTCGCCGACAAGGGAGGACCAAGCTCAAGTTCCTTCATTTCAACCAGGTCCTCGGCAAGGTCTGCGGCATGCACGGTCGCAGTAGAAGCCGAGGTCGAAACAGCTGAAGTCGAGGAGGATGAAGAACCTCTTTGATACGGGGGTTCCCGATCTTCTCAACATAGGATCGAAGATAACTTGCACGTTTGACTTGACAAATCGTAGTTGCTCTCCCGATGCCAATGCATGAACTTGCAACTCTTTAATCCGCCCAATCTCACGTGTACTCCACCGACCACCAAGTGGAGTTTTAATGATCCTCAATTCCCAACGGAAAGACGAACGGTCTTTGGAAGAAAACGCCTATTCCCTTCAAGTCGCTGGCCTTCACCAAACTTCTTGAAGAATCAGCGTTGATGCAAAAAGCAATCAAAATCTTTAATCGTGGTCTGAAGATACAATGGGGGTCTACCCCTCAATATATAGTGCCCTTCTCCACCTTATGGCTGGCCAAGAGGCCCTACTCCTATTCTATTTCAGAATTAGAACTCCTACTCTAATTCGACACAATCTAAAACAAAAGGAAACTATGAGTTTACAACCGTCACATTGTTTCGGTCATATCTTTTGATATGTGATGAATCTAAGGCTAAGCGAGTATCCATTGGATCGGGCTTGAAGTTAGCTTTCCAACAAGTATAAGAACACCCAAATCGGACTCCGTTTGTGATAGTTATGACCTTTTTAATCCGGACTGTACTGCTGATTCGGAATCCGATTTTGATGCTGATTCCGAATCCGAATTGAATCCAAACCTTCCTAACTTCAATTTCATTAATTGAAACGACTTGAATCCGTATGAAACTTGAGAAAGGGACTCTTGTAAGCCTTTGGAAAGTCATGGCAAAGTTGGATATCTTCCCAAGATGTCGTACATGCAGCGGAATCATCAACCTTGTCAACTCTCGTGCGTTGGTCGGTCTGAATGTGCAGCATGTACTCGAATAGCCGTAACTTTTTATAGAAAGCTCCAAATCATATGACGTTTGATCCGTTGGAAAGTAGACTTGATAAGCTTTCCAAATATATATATTGTTCATGTTGGATCCTTTCGAGTTGCTGCAGAGATCGTCATGAACCCATACCTTCCATGTGTCCCATAGGCTGCATGCTATTTTTGTGAGCATCAAAACACCCCGAGAAGCATCGTGTTCTTGATATTCACATAAAACATCTCCTTCAAACCTAACAATAAGCGATGACCCACTATTAGGTAGTATAATATTCTCAATTAAACTTAAAGGAAATTCATAGAACAGATTCACCTGTTGGTTCAGCTTCTTTGCACAAGCTTCACCTAGAAGCTTCTCTTGTTCTTCAACTCTTTTAGTAAGCTCATGTTGTTCTGAGGTACTTGTTGAACTGAAAACACTATATGGAACAACATAGCTAAGGATATCCGCATCATCCTCCCTTTCTTCAAGAAAAGCCGTCCTCGGCTTTTGATAGCCTGAAAATGTGCTTGACAAAGAAAACAACGTATATGCATGGTATATATATGAATCAATTATTGTGTTCTTCTTGTTGTTTTGCACAATCGATAGCTCGAAATCATATTTCAAATTACACAACTGACTCATATGATCAAATTTCACCTTCCCAACATGAAATTCAAGTAAAGTGGTTGAAAACCAATTGATACCTTTCCATTCTTCAACCGTGTATACTCGATTAGTTATACATATAAGAGATAAACAAGTAGGCATTATGTTGTGTTCTAAACAATAGGCACTTGTATTTAAACCCTTCTCAAAGTGACCATGACATTGCGCAATAGATGGTTTGCGCAAAATATGCAATTTTAAATCAGCAAGATTATCACAAGTAATGCATATTCGATAAACTTGAAACATGTTGTCTACACCAACATTTCCAATCAAATTGAATTTATATGTGTATATGTAGCTATTTACTAGTGATCTTAAGCATGAAATTTCAGAAACCTTCTTAATCACACTAGATAGCTCTTTAGGTTTATTGAATATAATATAACACAAAGAATCATTAAGGAATATTCTACTAAGAACTTTTTTTGAGTAATCAATTCCACATTATGCAAATTAAGCATATCAAATTTAGAACGTGGAATCAAGAAAGAAATAACGGAGTTCTCGCTTTACGACCTTGTCTTGATGAACTATCAATTCAGCACCAATAGTGTTACCTTGATCGCCCTCCTCAATTAATGTAGGTGTCGGGTATCGTAATGTCATCATGTAACCCCAGGCAGCAGCATTCCTCTCCAACCATGCTTATCGCTTCATCTTTCTCTTCTAATGGTGATGGCTCTTGAATGTTTAACTCCATATTTGCTTGTTCAACTCGCACAATGTGAGATACAACACTAGAAATAGAGGGTAAGTTGTTAGGTTCAAAAATAATCTTACTTGGCCTATCATCTATCTCTCTTTTCTTTTGGTGTATCTCTCACATACTCAATTGGGATGCTCTCAACCTCAAGATATGGTGGAATCACACAGCTCACTCATTTTATCACTCTCACTCAATTTGGCTAAGTGGCTCTCATCCTCACATGGGTTTTGATACATCTCATCCTTGCAAGACCGTGGGCAAGCAATGACACAGTTACCACCAACCACGACCTCGCCCGAAGAAAAATTCTGAAGCTCGACCTTTTTCTCAAGTGACACACCATTGGATGAATAAGAACTAAAGAGTCGACGTAGATTTAATTGATGTGCTTGCATGTCTTTAAGTCTCTTTTCCACCTTCGTAGCATATTTCACAAGATCTTGTAGACTACGAAAATATTCATCTTGAAGTGCAGTAACGATCTGAAAATTCAAGCCTACTTTGAAGTATGCCTTTTCTTGATATGCACTAGTGATATTGGCCCGTCGCATTGCATGATTCAACTCAATATAGTAATCTTGGACAACGTTGCATCCTTGTGTAATGCTCTCCACATGGTGTAGTAGTTCCCGCTCATAATAGGATGGAACAAATTCTCTTCTCATGGCCCTTTTTAAATAGACCCAAGACGTAATGAATCGTTTCCCACTTAGTTGTTGCCACCAACTAGAGGCATAGTCCTTAAAAAACATAGTGGCCACTCTCACTTTCTTGGCTTCTGATTCAAACTTCGATTCAAGCTCTAACTCCATGTCTTGTACCCACTCAAGATACTCCTCCTGATCATTACTACCATAGAAGGGAAGATATGTATATTCACGATCCGCCATTGTTAGTAGCAAAGCAAAGAATATGTATGTAGGTGTATGTGTATCTCTCAAACTCACTGCCTTACCAAATCACGTTCTACCTTTCCAAGTAACTTGAGGTCAAAAACTCACACTTGATATTCTAGGTGAAAACAACATGATAATTGAGCGAATTCAAGAGCAAGTCAAAACACGACAACGGATGTTTATGTGGAGCTTGGTATGGATACCTACTTAATCTGAAAATTCTAGGTATTGTGAAGCTAAGTAAATATACAGACTAGAATTCAATGCCTAGTTGCCGATCACAAAGATATAAGTGAAAAACAAAGCAACTCACACGCAAAGATATTGGAACTTAGTGCAATCAAGGAATGAGCTATGTAAGATATAAGTGAGGAACAAAATAGCTCGTATTGCACAAGTTATAGAAAGATGCTAGCTAGTTGCAAATAATGAAAACTAGGACACAAGATTGCACAAAATATTGATATTCTAACAATTGAATCAAGAATGAGTGGGGATTTTTGCTCAAGTTTACGGTTCGGCTTTGCACTTTCTTTTTCCTTTTCTTTTTTTCCCTTTTCTCTTTTTTTCCTCTTTTTTTTCTCTTTTTTTTTCTTCTCTTTTTCCTTCTTTTTTTTTGAACTATGGCCGAAATTCTTGTTCTACCAAAATTAGCAAAATTTCTTTCCCACCTTTTGATCTCTGAACAATTGCACGAACACAAATATTAATATGCAGCCCTAAGCAACTATTTAGCTAGTCTTAAATAGGTTCAAAGTATTCACAAAGGATTGAAAGGTTCACAAAGGATAAATTGATGTCTCGCTTTTTTTGTGTCTTTTTTTTTAATATAAACACGACGAAAAAATAAGATCAAACTAGGCTCAAATAAAAAGCAACGCAAAAGAATTCAAGATCAGCAATCTAAACTTGATTCTAATGGACAAAAACTTAACAAAACTCACTAGAATAACAAACTAAATACTAGGGCTGAAAGAAAAAAAAATTGTATGGCTTTTTCGTGTATAGGAAAAAAAATTAAAATCTAGATAACTGGATAAAGATCCTACCGAGTCAACGGAGCTCTGATACCAAGATGGTACGGGGGTTCCCGATCTTCTCGACGTAGGATCGAAGATAACTTGCACGTTTGACTTGACAAATCGTAGTTGCTCTCCCGATGCCAATGCATGAACTTGCAACTCTTTAATCCGCCTAATCTCACGTACTCCAATTCGACCACCAAGTGGAGTTTTACCGATCCCTCAATTCCCAACGGAAAGACAGAACGGTCTTTGGAAGAAAACGCCCTATTCCCCTTCAAGTCGTTGGCCTTCACCAAACTTCTTGGAAGAATCAAGCGTTGATGCAAAAAATAATCAAAATCTTTAATCGTGGTCTGAAGATACAATGGGGGTCTACCCCTCAATATATAGTGCCCTTCTCCACCTTATGGCTGGCCAAGAGGCCCTACTCCTATTCTATTTCAGAATTAGAACTCCTACTCTAATTCGGACACAATCTAAAACAAAAAGGAAACTATGAGTTTACAACCGTCACATTGTTTCGGTCATATCTTTTGATATGTGATGAATCTAAGGCTAAGCGAGTATCCATTGGATCGGGCTTGAAGTTAGCTTTCCAACAAGTATAAGAACACCCAAATCGGACTCCGTTTGTGATAGTTATGACCTTTTTAATCCGGACTGTACTGCTGATTCGGAATCCGATTTTGATGCTGATTCCGAATCCGAATTGAATCCAAACCTTCCTAACTTCAATTTCATTAATTGAAACGACTTGAATCCGTATGAAACTTGAGAAAGGGACTCTTGTAAGCCTTTGGAAAGTCATGGCAAAGTTGGATATCTTCCCAAGATGTCGTACATGCAGCGGAATCATCAACCTTGTCAACTCTCGTGCGTTGGTCGGTCTGAATGTGCAGCATGTACTCGAATAGCCGTAACTTTTTATAGAAAGCTCCAAATCATATGACGTTTGATCCGTTGGAAAGTAGACTTGATAAGCTTTCGTGTTCTTGATATTCACATAAAACATCTCCTTCAAACCTAACAATAAGCGATGACCCGCTATTAGGTAGTATAATATTCTCAATTAAACTTAAAGGAAATTCATGGAACAGATTCACCTGTTGGTTCAACTTCTTTGCACAAGCTTCACCTAGAAGCTTCTCTTGTTCTTCAACTCTTTTAGTAAGCTCATGTTGTTCTGAGGTACTTGTTGAACTGAAAATACTATATGGAACAATATAGCTAAGGATATCCGCATCACTCTTAGACGCAAGGCCCGCAAGGCCAAGGACACGGCCACAGCAGAAGCCGAGAATGAAGCAGCTGTAGCTGAGGAGGCCGAGGAGGTCGAAGAACCTCTTAGGCGTAAAACCCACAAGGCCAAGGTACCTTTTTATTATGACATGAAAGCTTTCACAGTTTCTACCACTTCTAGTTTTGTCAAGCAACTAGAAAAGGAGAACTGGAAGGAATTTATGTCTTTTGTGAAGGACAACGCTGATCCAAATTGAGCCTACCGCTGAGGGTAGTGCTGCTTTGGAGTGGTCGAGACCGATCTCGACCTCCGAAAAGTCGAGGACCGAGAGATGGTCCTCGTTCAAGATCCACGACCAGACGTGGTCGTGGCTTGCCTATTCTCCATCTCTGAGCTACGCACTGACGTGGTCGAGAAAAGAAGTCAAGAAATCTTCTGCCGGAAGATAGCTCCTAAATTTCTCGATCAAGTCCAGATGCGAGGTATGTGAAACAGACTAAAGTGTAAGAACAGATTTACCGCTTGCTTTTCACAATTTGACTTGCTATCCTTTTATTTGTTTTAGCCCGAATCCTTCAGCTCTCAAGTGGCTTCTATCGAGAAGCCCATTGCCGCCTCCAAAGGATTGGAGAGATGGCGCGTAAGTGGTCGGGCGATCGCCCATGCCCGGATTGTGGAAGAAGTCGTGGCTCCTGAAGCGGCTATCACAACCGCCGAAGTCGTAGCCATGGCCACTGAGGTAGCAGCTACAACCACCGAGGTGGCGGCTACAACCACTGAGGTAGCGGCTACAACTACTGAGGTAGCCGCCATGACCACCGAGGTTGCAGCCACGACTCATCGAATGGTCAGGAACCAAAGCAGAGGCAACACAAGAGCCTCGCCCAAGGTGGTGATGTACCGACCACCGTAGGGAAAGGAAATCGCTGCAGACCTCCTTCCTGGTACCCAAAGAGAAACTAAAATTTCAGAATCGGAAGATGAGGAATACTTCAACTTCTGTTCTGATTTCTTTGGCCCTACTTCCATAGTGGGGTCTTCTGCTTTTAGATCTCGCCATCGAGCCCCTCATCCCAAAGACATTCCCAATAGAGGGGATACTTTTGACAACGAGCGTCTTGAGAAGGTTTGGTGGGATCAGGTCGAGAGAGTGGACAAGCTGAAGAATCCAGAGCTAATTTACTCGATATTTGCTCGATCAACCATGAGTGTAAGTTTTTAATGATACTTATACATGTAATCTTCCTTGTTTTCATCGCTTTTCCTTTTGCGTAAAGCTCTAGAGTAATTGCGCTTGTCGGTGAATATCACCGACAACTTCTAGAGCTACGACAGAAAAGAGGAACTCGCAAACAGCAGAGAGGTGGTAAGTCACTATCTTCGTAGTTGTTCTCGACTTGACTACTTATATAGTGCTTACGGGTTTGTCGGAAAAAACTCACGATTAGGTACTAGTCGTAAAAGGCTTACGACTAGATGCTTTGTCGTAGGAGAACTTACGACTAGATCCATGGTCGAGAAGAACGCATTTAATCGGATTAATGGTTGTAGAAGAACTTACGACCAATTTAATAATGTTTATGTACACTTTTGACCTTTACAGGTTAAATAGCTTACTTAAAAGACCTTGGCCGACTCGCCGATCGTGAAAAAGAGGAGTCGAGAAAGCTATGGGAAAAAGTAGAATTCTCTTGAGGAAGCTTAAAGAAGCTAACTCAAGAATCAAAAAGCGCAGAAAAGATAAGCAAGAAGTGCTGAACTTAAGACCGCTTATGTTGTTGATTTTACTCGATCAAGTTGCTTCTTTTAGAAAAAGAAGATGATATGAGAAAGCTCCGAATGAAGTCCAAGATAAAACTTTGGTCATTCGCGAGATTTCTCGATTCCAAAGATAAAGATCAAGAAATTACGAGGTTAAAATCCCAACTATCGTAAGCAATTCTTTACCTACATGCCCTTACGAAGTTCTTTCCTTTTCTTACTCCCATTTTTTTAAGAAATGGACCTTGAACCGGAAGGCTCAAATCAAGTCGTGATAAAACCTTGATCTATCACGAGACCGTCCGCATTGCTAAGAAAAATGCAGAGGACATCATATCATGGGAGAAGAGGCATGCTGAGACCATTGCTTCCCATGATGAAGAAATCAAGAAGTTGGATTCTCGACTAGCAAGTAAGGAAATCTTTTACCTGTGATTATTTTTGTTTTCTTTTCCTCTAGGAGTTTTATTTTTGTTTGACCAGTCTTATTCTTTTCAGAGCAAGCGGTCGAAAACAAACAACTCCATGAGGCTTCACTGCACTCCAACAGAGATGGAGGCGATGAAGATTAATCTTCAAGGCAAGATCACGCCTCGAACAATGTACTTGGTGAGCTACGATTGAGGGAAAAGCTCCTCAAGATGATACGATAGTCGCTCACATAAGTACCATTGGGGAACAAGTCGACTTTGCAAGAACTGATGACCACTCTGAAGGCCAACCAAGCTGAGTCGATAAAGGAGGCGGTCGAATTTGCAATAAGTTATGCATTGGCAAAACTTAAAGCTCATGACCCCAGCCTTAATGTGCAACCAATCGGGTTTACTTCGATCATCATGAAGGTATAAGTCGTCTGATGGAAGAAATGCAATCAGTTGGTCGGAAAGTTTCGGAGGAGATGCGACTGGGCTCTCCCTCTTTAGAGTAGTTTGTAACAAACCTGTGAAAAAACAAGCTTTTGTCGATGTATTATATAATCCATCTTTTTTCCTGCAAATCATCTTGTCGAGTAGTTAGTAACTCAAAAGATAATCAACGAATGAAAGACTAAGAATTGAAGTCAAATTAATAACTTTATCCTAGCCCCCGACTATTTGCTTAGTTTGCTTATACAAACTAAGTAAATAGTGTTAAAAAGGGTTTCTAAAAACAAAGAGGTTTGGTTAACTTGTAGTTTTTGGTCACGACTGTCATGCACTGGTCGAAAAAGTGGGAATGAATCGACACTAGGAAGTTCCTTCTAGTGGGCAGGACCACGTGCAGAGAGGAAAGTCTTCGACTAGGCAATGTTACCATCTCCGACTAGGTTAATTAAATCGAGAACCGCAACTTGAGTTAAACAAACATCTAGAGGACTTCAAAAAATTCGTTCGCCCTTCTTTGGAGGACTCGATAAGTCTATCCTAGTAGTAAGAGTAGGAAACTGAACGATGCTAGGAAGTTCCTTCTAGTGGGCAGGACCACGTGCAGAGAGGAGAGACTTCGACTAACACGAAATGGATGTCGAACTCCCCAAGTTCGACTGACCATTTTGCCATGCGTCCCGCTGTTTCCCTATTCTGGAGGATCGCTCCCAAGGGAAACTCAGACGGCACAACTATTTTGTGCGCTCAAAATAATGCCGCAGCTTCTCAAGACATGAGGAGGGCATATAGAAGCTTTTGGACCTGAGGGTAACGCTCCTTAGGTCCGTGTAAAACTTCACTTACGTAGTAAATCGGTCGTTGTACGTTTTCACGTTCTACGACTAGTACTGCGCTTACTGCCTGTGGCGTGGCAGCTAGGTTAATTAAGAGCGTTTCTTCTAGCCTCGGAGAGACCAGAATAGGAGCACTCGTAAGGTACCTCTTAACATCCTCAAAGGCATCATTTGCCTCTTTCGACCACTCAAAACCTTCGTGTTTCCTTAGAAGTTTAAAGAAAGGTAGCCCCTTTTCTCCTAGTCGTGCGATGAAACGACTTAAAGCCGCCATGCACCCAGTGAGTTTCTAGACTTCTTTCCTTATGGTTGGAGAGCGCATTGGAAGAATGGCCTTTATCTTTTCAGGATTTGCTTCGATTCCTCGTATAGATACTAGGAATCCAAGTCACTTTCCCGAAGAGATTCCAACACACACTTCTCGTGATTGAGTTTTAAGCGATGTTTTCTCGAGGTTGTCAATGTTTCTCAGAGGTCGCTGATATGGTTAAGTCTCTTGATGCTTTTAACGACTAGATCATCAACATAGGCCTCTAGATTTCGCCTAATTGAGATGAAAAGTTGCTTGCATCAAGCGCTGAAAAGAAGCTACCGCATTTTTTAGACCAATTGGCATTTTGACATAGCAAAATATACCAAATGGTGTAATAAACGCGGTCTTTTCTTCATCGACTAGACACATATTGATCCGGTGGTATCCGTAATATGCATCTAAAAACTTAACATTTCACAACTCGCAGAGAATCGACTAACCGATCGATGCGAGGTAAAGGAAAATCATCTTTTGGACAAGCTTTATTAAGATCAAGAAAGTTCACGCACATACGCCATTTGCCGCTTGACTTTCTAACCATTACAGATTAACCAACCACTGGTGGTTGACCTCTTATAAAGCCTCGCTTTAAGTAGCTTATCTAATTTCGATTTGATAGCATCTTGTCGATCAGAGCAAATCAGTAATTTTTGTTTTACGGGTACTTTGTCGCACCGCAAAGCTAGCTCGCGGCTCGATCACCTCCCCGGGACTCCGGCATGTCGGATGCTTGCCACGCCAAGACATCTCAAGTAGCTCTGAGGAAGGCGATGAGGGCGCCTTCCTACTTGGGGTCGGAAGTATCCCCACGCGAACAGCCTTCGAGGGCTCCCTCAGGCCCGAGGAACCTCTTTGACCTTGTCGCTCGCTTTGGTGCAGCTTTTAGGCTTCAATTTCTAGTCGAAGGTCGACTTTCTTCTCGAGTTGGTATTTGTCTAACCATCTCGAGGGATCGACGGTCGCAGGTATGCGCCATCTTCTTGTCACAATGAATTGTGATTACTCCTTTGGGACCTGGCATCTTAATACATTGATATCCATAATGAGTATCCATTAGGAATTTTGCTAAAGTTGGTCGTCCGGGTATGGCGTTATATGTCGTATCGAAATCGACCACATCAAAGGAGATTTTCTCTGTCCTGAAATTACTTGGTGAACCAAATGTTAAAGGAAGAGAAACTTGGCCAATTGGCTTAGCTGATGATCCCGGTACGATCCCATGGAAAGAGTATCGTACCGGTCTTACCTTGGTCCTGGGTACTTGCATGTCATCCAGGGCACTCGTAAACAAAATGTTTAACGAGCTGCCACCATCAACCAAAACTCGATTGACATGACAATTGTTGATGGTGGGTTCGACCACCATTGATACCGCCCCGTCGAGTCGAAGGAACTGTGCAAATCACCCTTCTCAAAAGAGATGGTGACTTCCACCACTTCGTAATTTATTGACGAGAGGAGGATCTATGGAGTTTACCTCATGTTCAAGAGCCTTAAGTCGCCGCTTTGATTCATATGCCGATGATCCCCGTGAGATGTGCTCGACGGTGTGTTGTGGATCCCGAACCAGCATCTCCTCCTCGTCATCCGAGGACTTATGACCACTGCTTGTCCTACCTACTCGAGAGTAGGAAGTGGTCCTTGTCGCTGTACTAGTCTTCAAGCTGCTGAAGACCCTAGCGATTCTATGAAGGTCATGTCCTTCCTTTTATGGAAAGGAGACCTAGGCTTATCATTTTTCAGATCGGGGCGCTTACCTTTGCCTCGGTCAGAGTGCGGCTTGGAGATGCGTGGCTTTTTATCATTCACAGCCAAAACCTCCTTGGAATCGCTGGCTTGGAGTTTTGGACCCTTCGCCTTGTTCTTGGACTTTTTTGCTTTCTTATCTTTCTTCTTACCAATGTCACCTAGCTCTCGAGAGGTATTGCCTTCTCGATCTATTGTGTTGTTCCACTCGACCGCCTCAGAGGCAGTCGCATATCGATCAGCCATCTCAAAGAGTTTAGCAACAGTGGTAGGTGGATTTAAAGCAATATCTTCTGTTATCCTTCTACTACGGACTCCTTGCTTGAAAGCCCGATGACAGATGAATCGAAACTTCCTAATTGAATTACTTAACCCGACTAAAGCGCTTGATGAATTGGCGCAAGGTCTCGCTTGTCGCTCGTCTCATCTGGTGCAAGTCGCCCTCCTTCCTGTATGCATTGTAGGTGCCTTGGAAATTCGCTAGTAGAAGGTCGCAGAGGTGTTGCCAAGAATAGATCGACTCGAGTGGTTGGTTCAATAACCACGATCGAGCAAATCCTTCGAGCACAGTTGGAAGGTAATTCGCCATCACATGCTCTCCTCCTCCTGCTGCTCGGATAGCTGTTGTATAGATTTGAAGGAATTCGATGGGATTTTGGGAGCCATCGAACTTTTCCATGTTCACTGGTTGAAAACGAGGTGGCCAGCGAACAGCTCGGAGATCGGACGAGAATGCCTAACATCCAGTAATAACTTCTTGATGCCTCCTTTGTAGGAAAGAAGGGTTGATATCATCAGGTGGTCGTACTCGACGATACCCAGTAACAGGTTGACCCAACCTATGATAGGTCTCGTCCCACGAGGAATACTCGAGTTTATTCGTCCGCCGCAGATTCCCATGTCGTAATGGTGAGCGATCACCTCCGAGGGGTTTGTTGATCATCACCGCTCAAAGACATGTCTCGAGTAGGAGATCGATGCGACTTACTATTGCGCCGATTCCTTCGTGGTGATATGTTCGATCGACCGTAGTCAAGAAGTCGTAGACATATGTCTTCCCGAATGATGCCGGAGGTGCTTCCACTTTGCCATCGTGGACCGAAGCTCAGTGCGATCTCCTCGACGAAGAGGTCGAGTTCAAGGCTTCGCGAGCTCTCGAGTTGGATTCTCGAGCAAGTCATTGATGTACCGGAGTTCTTGAGCCTTTGATTGATATCGATGCGCCCAGCAAATTCTTCTGGGCTTCAATCTTCTTTCGTCGAATAGCCTCAAGATCTTCCATGTCAGATTCTTGAGACTGCCTCAATAGAGCGCGAGTATGTCGAGGATTTCCCTCGCGTTCATGAAGGTGTTGGTCGTGTCCGCCATCGGTGGTGTCCTTGCCATCACCACGAGGGAGCGCAGTGCGTGATCTTGGGGAGCGTCTCCAGCTCGGTCTCTAGGAGAGTGACCTTGATCCGACGGAAGGACGAAGACCTCCCGTTGATGATTCTCACTTACGCTCGAGGCCTCCCCGCTTGAGGAGTAGTCGAGAGACACCATCTGGTGACTTGGAGTAATCCCCTCCAGGTAGGGGAACTTTGGGTTATAACCGTCTCCGTCGACAGATGTGATCCACGGAGAGATGGTCGAATTTGTAGGAAAAGCATGCTTGATCCCGCTCTCTCTGGTGTCATTCGGAGAGAGAGGATCACCAGATGCTAGTGAAGTCCTGGAATTGTGGCTTCCAGAACTTGCCTCACCAAGTTGGACCGCCTTAGGGGGACTTGGACACTTCGAGGAAAAACTCGCCGTGTTGTGAGTCCACTGGGAGTAGTCCCGGTCGATTGACCTTGTCCTTTGAGAGAGTAGATTCTCTCTTGACGACTGCTGGGGGATATGGATCCTCCTCAACTCCATCATCGGCATTGTCTCCTCGGATTCATGGAAGATCACCGGAGGCAAGCAGCATTCATCGATGAGTCAATACTGCTCAGAATCGAAAACCAAAGATCCATGTCGACGCTTCACGACCGCCAAGTCGAACCAGCTTCTCCTCGCTCCATTCTCCGCCATGAGTGCATGAGATTGGAAAAAAGAGAGTATGTTGACAAGAGATTACCGAAGATCCCCACGGTCACGCCTAACCGCTGGTGTTTTAGAACCGAACTTACGAAAGATTGTTTGATTCGGGGTCTCCTAGAATGGAATCACGCAGAGATTGACACGGAATTTTTATACAGTGTTCAAGCCTTCTCCGAGAGAATAACAACCCTACTCCCTGTGTGTGTATGGTATTGAGTGTATTCTCAACAATCGAGAAAACTAAGACTATTACAGATGATAGTGCTTGTCTTCCGATGGCCCGATTCGATCTCCTCTCCTTCTCGATTGCCGCTTTTATATAGTACGTGAAGGAGTGGCGCTCCAGTGAAGCGGCGCCATCACATCCTCGTAACGGGCGATGTTGGCAGAATCATCGGCGATAATCCTCCACGCCGCCTAACAGCTATATATCAGAGATAATGGAGCATTACGTGCTATTACTTCGCAGAGTAATAGCGTATGATGACTGTTTGAATCCCTTAATCAATTGGACCCACTCGCCTGTAGGTTTTATTGATCCTAAGGTGGTCGTAGCTGACCTGGTCGTAGAAGAACTTACGACTATGGGGTAGTCATAGCATAACTTACGACTATGGGGGTGGTCGTAGAAGAACTTACGACCACCCAGTAGGCTCCTCCCTTATAACATTAAGGGGTATACTCAAGGATCATATGACGTCATATTTACCTATAATAAGAATTATAGATAAAAGATAAAATGAGGATTATTATATCCTCGTCAGATGGTATGACCGATGGTTCTCAACAAAGACTGTCTGTGAATTATCATAGACGGTTCTATTAAAGAACCATCTGTGATACGTTCCACTGCTCATTTTATAGAGCCCGGGCTGTTCGGACCATCCGATCGAAATCGGACGGTCTCGACGGAGGAGACGCTCGACTGCTCAAACGCTCTCCTCCGATCGGGACCGTCTCGATTTCGATCGAATCTATCCAATGCACTCCAAGATCTATAAAATAGCAAAAAATAGCAAAAAATTTAGAAAATCATGAAATAATTCAAGGAGGTTCCTGGGATGTGCTAATACTCAAATAAAATTTGAAACATCACTTTTCAAGTGTTATTTGTTTAACTAAATTCAAACCTAGCATAGGCTGTTGAATAGAGTTTGAATGGAGGTCCAATTTGTTTTACACTAGAAAATGCTTATAATTTTGGTATTATAATTTTATTTGAGTATTAGCACATCCCAGAACCTCCTTGAATTATTTCAGATTTTATGATTTTTTGTTATTTTATAGATCCCGGTCTGCTCAGACTGCTCGATCGAATCGATGGTCCCGATCGGAGGAGACGTTCAGACCGTCCGAACGTCTCCTCCGATCGGTACCGTTCGATTCCGATCGAATAATCCGAACAGCCCGGGCTCTATAAAATGAGCAGTGGAATGTATCACAGACGGTTCCATAATAGAATCGTCTGTGATATGGTCCACATCACAGACGGTTCTTTAATATAATGCTCAGCTCTCGCTCCTTCGCCTCCTCTAGGGCTCACCCGTTCACCTTCCCATAAGCCCTGACACCGCCGCCTCCGACCTCGACGCCGCCGCCCCCGACATTGACGACGCTGCTGCTGCCTCTGCCGTCCTCCTCCCCGTGGCGCCATCCTCCTCCCCATGTCGGCCTCCTCCCCTTTACCGACCTCCTCCCCGCGTCGGCCTACTCCTCTACACCGGCCTCCTCCCCTGCACCGGCCTCCTCCTTGCACTGTGAAGGTTAATCCTCGACTGTGAATGTTGTATTTGAGATTAATGTGTGATATGAGATGAATAGGGAGAACCTATCCTCTGCTCCCTCCACTGTGGATTGATGATATTGTGCTAGGTCAGTCAGATGCATGGTTAGGGTTTGGTCCCTGGACATGGTTAGAAGGGTGTGTTTTTTATTCATGCTCCGTGAGATATATCAAAGTGAATTTTGTGGGCTTAATATTGCTCTGTGATTGGAATGGTCTAATTCTGAAATTGGTAGAATTACTAGTTCAATTTTGAGCTCTACAAGATTGCTTGCTACTATCATAGTAATCACCAGTTTGCCTGCTACTGTCAATTTGTATTTAGAAGTTCTAGTACTTCTGTAGTGCTTTACCTGATCACTTAATTTGCTGTCCTATCCTTTTAACAGAAGAAAGTTTTACTTGATTCTGTTTTGTTTCTATGTCTTCATTAAAGGCTAGTCTTCTGTGGACTTCAGTAGTAGATATTGATGGTTCTTGATGATCTGTGGTTGATAGATAGTATTATTTTGAACTTCTTATACATGTGATTGCTATGTCAGTCTAGTTAAGCTTTGGATAGAGCTCAAAATCTGAATTTTAGTGTTCTTATCCAGTTTATGAAGAGAATAGACCTTAGTGCTGAGATGGCCAAGTTTGTTTCTTGTACAACTCGCCATATGAGAGCTCACATTAATTTCAAATTTTTGTGCTCTGTGCTAATTTCATTCATATACATGTGCTAATTTAAATGACTTGAATGATTTACATTTGATTATGTTAATTTGGTCATTTAAATGCTATTGGATTAATGTTTTATTGTTTCATATTTATGCTAGAATTAATTATGATTATTTGCTAATATCGCACATATTACAACAATCCAATAGGAAAGTTTTAGGTTCAGCTCAAGATCTGTTTGATGATTGTCAAATTTGATTAGTGAAGATATATTGACTGATGTACTAAGAGCACTTGTTAACATCAATACTGTGAGCTTTATGCTGAGTTCTTTAATATACATCTGGTATATGTTGAGCATATTATTCATTTTAAATGACATGGAGATACTTCATATATATATGTTGATTTGGTCATTTAAATGCTTGCAACAATCTTTTGGGCGTATATAACTTATATAGATAGCAACTAAGTGAGATGGCAGAGGCACTGCTTCGCCACCACCGACGTCGCCGAATGCGCCTCGATGTTTGACGATAGCGATACGTAGTTTAGATGGCGAGGGAAATCGAAATTGCTCGGGGTCGATCGATCATCACCGAGGTCGCTGACGTTGGGATCCATCTCGAGTCCCCGAGATCGGGCGAGATTCCGCACCATCTGCGGATACTTGCAAGGAACGGGTCCCCATCACCACACCAAGTTGGAAGTCTCGATGGTCAGAGAGAGAGGCACACCGGACGTAACTTTCAATTTCGCTCACTATCCTGTATAAACCAGCAAGCGTGGAACGGACGCGCTGCTCGTGATGTGTCACGTAGGAGGACCTTCAAGAATAAATTTGTCACGGCACGCCAACACGTGCCTGACGCCTTCATGAAGTATCCATTCTGACGCGGAAATATGGGACGCTTTTGTGGCTATGAAGACGACAAATAATTTTAGGAGCAAAGTGCGCCGCACAAAGCTCTCCGCACATGAAACACTCACCCCATAGACTCGCACCGCTTGGTACGCAGTAAATCCGCGAATGGGCAATGAGGACGAGAACACAACCAAAGCCATTTCTCGACATCACAGAATCTGCCCTAAGTCGTTAAAAGCAAGGGCAAAAGTACCGCCTTCAGCAAAGATTCTTTCACAAACCCAGCAGACCAGGAAGTGTCCTAATGTTTGGTAAATATGTCG
The DNA here is from genome assembly GCA_036346405.1 of Phyllostachys edulis. NCBI lineage: Eukaryota > Viridiplantae > Streptophyta > Magnoliopsida > Poales > Poaceae > Phyllostachys > Phyllostachys edulis. The sequence continues at coordinate 22,783,522 of CM070566.1, forward strand.
AACTACCTAGTTGTTAATAAGTCGATAACATCACAGTGTCTATAATAACATGATGACCTATTACAAAGATGAATTGATCGCCGAACTTCCCGTAATGCCCAAAGTTCTGTTACCAAATTAAAATAAATAAAGTTATTAATTTATTGGATTTTCTAAAATTTGAAAGAGTTAAATTGCTTTATTTGAATTTCTGAAGTTTTAAAAGTCAAAAGTAAAATTTATTAAAGTTTTTAAACTTTATTTGAGTTAAAATTTAAAAATAAAAATTAAATTAATTTCTCGAATTTTTAAAAGCTTTTTCCTAAATATTTTAAAGCCAAAATAATTTATTTGCAAAATTAAAAGCCAAATTTAAGTTGGAAATAATTTTATTAAGTCCAAAATAACTCTAGGAATTTCTGTGAATTTTTCTAGAAATTTTGGATTTTATTTGCTATTTTCTAAGCCTCTATTTAATTAATCAAATTAAAATAGAAAATCAAAAGAAATCCTTCTTTAGCCTTTTGGGCCGAAACCCTAGCTCGGCCTGTTTTCCTCTCCCGTGCGCGCGGCCCATTTTGGCCTACTCTCCTGCACACCACCTCACCCATCGCCACCGTCAGATTTAAATCCGACGGCCCAGCCAACGCCCCCACTTTCCATTTTTTTTTCTGTCACCGACGCGTGGGCCCGCCATCTTCTTCTTCTCCACGCCTTCTTCTTTCTCAAACCGCACCTGATGCTGCCGTCATTTTTAGCCGCGTGAGCTCCAATCACGCCGCCGTTTCCTCCCCTCCTCCCACGCACGCGTGCGCAACGGCTCCCTCATCTCCCGCCGCCTTTCCCTTGACCTTTTCCCCCATCATTTGCGCACGCTGTCACGAATCACGCCGTGATCACGCTTATTGCGGTGCGATCTTCGTGGCGCCTAATCTCCGCCTCCGCCCCTCGCCTCTATAAAGGGAGCATGAGGTGCCCCTTGAGTCCCTGATCCCTTCCCCCCAACCTACTCTCCCTCCCTCGCTCTCTAGTCGCCGAATTCGGTGATTTTCTTTCGCCGACCGAGCTTCTCCTCGTCGCCGTTAGTGGCCTCATCGACAACACTCCGCCATCGCTGACCTCTTCTTTGGCTTCGCCACGGCTTCGCCAACCCCGTGCGCACGCAAGCTCCACCGGGGACTCGCCGAATAGCTATCGCCAGAGGAGACCCGACCTCGTCGCCGCCTTTTCCTTCGCCACCGCCGTTCCCTTCGCGCCCGACCGCCGGCAAGGTAATCACCGAGGTCCACGCGTTCCCCTCTCCCTCTTGCCGCCCTCGCCGGAGCTCGCCGTGGCGCCCCGTGCCGGTGAGCCCAAGCACATCGTCGCCGGCCATGTGCCAACGTGGCTCGCCCACGTAGGCGCCACCCGTGCGCCACCTCGGCACAAACGCCCGCGTGGCAGCCCCGTGTCTGCACAATCATTGCTGACGTGGCACCACATGTGCCACATCACCCACACCTCCCCTCACGTGCACTATTTTGTACACCGGGTTCACCGTGAACCTTTGACCGCCGTGGACCAAGTCCATTGACCCGCGGTCCCACCTGTCATAGACTCCAAGTTTTTTTATTAAAAATAAATCGGCCGAAAATTCAATTTCTGAGGGATGACGTCATATATCGGAATTTCCTTTAGGAAAATAATTCGTTAAATTCTATAAAATCCAATTTAGGGTTTTATTGAGTTTAAAACTTCCCGGGGTTCGTTCTCCTTCATACGAACTCCGATTTCATCGATTCAAATTCCTAAATTCATATAAATTCAAGATCTAACTATCTAAACTAAAGTTATTTAATTTGGAGTTCATTTAAATTTTGTTTGAATTTGGCTTATTTTCGCGTATAGAATTCGACGACTTCGGAGAGTCAGATTTCGACGCCGTTTGAACCCAATCCATTGAGCAAGGTAAGTTATACCCTTGACCATATTGCCCCCAGTATTTTAAAAGTTATTTAATTCAGTTTTTAAAATTATTATTGCATGCATATTTTTAATCAATTATTTTAATGCCCTGTTTAAATGCTTAGTTATTCCAATTGTTATTGTATGGCCAATTTTGAATATTGAAATGTCATTCCTTTGTCACCATAGATAAATTGGTTTGGAAATTATTCATGCTTAGCAAATGCTTAGACCATGATTTTGATTTTGGGAGGATTTAGCCAAATCATTACAAAATTGGTTTAAACTTGAATCTATGGTATTGTTTTACCATAGAGAATTTGTAAAGGTGGTTTTACTTAAAATAAAATCAAGATGGTTTGGACTTGGGCGAAACGGATGAATGGTGGGTGCAGGTTTATGCACGGGTTTAATCTGGTTAAGATTAAAACCCAGGGTTTGATTTTGAAAGACGCCCAAATCAGTTAAGGACCGGCCTTCGAGTGTATTTTGCTAAGCCATACCGTACTACCACATGTCCTCAGATGAGCAGGACTGCTTAATAATTTGGGATACCTCATTGTTATTTGTGCCATGTTGTTGGTGTGGGTGTCGGTCGACAAGAGTCCCACTGGCGCAAGAGGGGCTCCTGAGGACTGGTCACCAATGGAAGCTAAACCTTAGCGAGCATAAATACTTTAAGGTAGAACTTTGTAAAGGCCTTGCCACGTGCTCTAGACTGCTTACCTAATGTAGTGAGCGGTGGCATAGATATATGCCGGATAAACTAGAGAATTCGTGTCTTGTGGGTAAAGCTGTACAACCTCTGCAGAGTGTTAAGAACTATTCGAATAGCCGTGTCCACGGCCATGGACATGCCTAGCAAAGCTGCTCCAAGTAAGATCTTTGGTTTTGATTTCAAAAGACTTCATCAAATGGATTATGCAAATGGGAATTGGGCGAGAAGCCATGTGATAGGAGGGTATCCTTCACCATTCATGTGTGAATGTTATCTGACTATAAAATTGAGAATTTATAAAATGAATTTTAGTTATGTAATAACTGCTTTGGAACTTAGTACAAGTATTTAAAGAAAATGCTACTTTATGCAAATCAACCATATTAAGCCTTCCTTTAAGATATCCATGTATGCATGTCATCCTGTTATTTGATGGGTGTAAATTGCGAGCACAGTAGTTGTGCTCATACTTGCTTTATGCAAACAAATTTCAGAAGAGAAGAACTTTGCTACGCAAGCGGATCTCGATGACTAGGTCGCTACCCCACCGATTGTTCGATTAATCGGACTCTACTACATCTTCTTCGCCTTCCATTGTTATTTATTGTTGGCTTGTAAGCCTCTTTTGTAATAAACTCGTTGATTATTAATATAATTGTGCGATTTATGGATGTTACCATATCTGCCATCGTGTGAAGTAGCTACTGATCATGGGACTAGTTCAGAAATGCATAGAGGATTTGGGGTGTTAATCCCGGGTCCGACAGAAATGGTATCAGAGCCATATCGACTGTGGGTCGTGACCTAGTTAGAATGGCCGTTAGTTGAAATCTTCAAAACTTATTTTATAACAAGAAAAATAATTTTTTCTCTCCTTATCTTGGTCATCTATCTATCTTTAGATTCTTCATAGCAATTCTTCTGACCTAATTCTCTTTTCACCATTTTATAATGTTAAATTGATCCTCTCTCCCTTGAAAATTTCTATAGTTGGTTAACACGATTATTAACCCTTACGTTGAAGACCGCAAGGCATGAAGCTGTCAAGAAGGCATCGTCATTGAACACCGTGAATCGAAGATCGCGATGTTAGACCAGCCATATAGTTTAAATTTGCCAAAACTCATTCTGTGTATTGAGTCATTCCACCAATTTATGATTATCGATCGAGTAGAATGCTGTATTGTTCCTTTATTTGTATAGTATATTTTCTTTTGGTACGTCATACGTAGATCTTTTGATCTTGTGTACAACGTTTTCTTTAAATTTGTAGACTTCTCTCCTCATAGCTTTCTCTCTCATCCTTTGCTTTTTGCTCCTGCTCTAACAATCCATTTGGACTTCTAACCTATCGGTGCACCAAGGACTTGAAGGGCGAATTGGTACTTCAAAACTTCGAATAACTCAAGACCTTAGATAGGAAGCCAACTTAAAGATAGACTCTCTCTATCTCTCAAATCATTTGTCCTTTGACCTGCCTTTCTTTCTTTCTAGTTAATTCAATCTCTGGGACGAGATTCCTTTATAGGGGTAGTTTGTAACATCCCAAAGTTCTCATACTAAATTAAAATAAATAAAGTTATTAATTTATTGGTTTTCTAAAATTTGAAAGGGTTAAATTGCTTTATTTGAATTTCTCAAGTTTTAAAAGTCAAAAGTAAAATTTATTAAAGTTTTTGAAGTTTATTTGAGTTAAATTTAAAAATAAAAATTAAATTAATTTCTGAATTTTTAAAAGCTTTTTCCTAAATATTTTAAAGCCAAAATAATTTATTTGCAAAATTAAAAGCCAAATTTAAGTTGGAAATAATTTTATTAAGTCCAAAATAACTCTAGGAATTTCTGTGAATTTTTCTAGAAATTTTGGATTTTATTTGCTATTTTCTAAGCCTCTATTTAATTAATCAAATTAAAATAGAAAATCAAAAGAAATCCTTCTTTAGCCTTTTGGGCCGAAACACTAGCTCGGCCTGTTTTCCTCTCCCGTCCGCGTGGCCCATTTTGGCCTACTCTCCCAAGACACCACCACTCCATCGCCACCGCCGATGAATCGACGCCCACCAACGCCCCACTTTCCATTTTTTTTTCTGTCACCGACGCGTGGGCCTGCCATCTTCTTCTTCTCCACACCTTCTTCTTTCTCAAACCACACCTGACGCTGCCGCCATTTTCGGCCGTGTGAGCTCCAATCACGCCGCCGTTTCCTCCCCTCCTCCCACGCACGCGTGCGCAACGGCTCCCTCATCTCCCGCCGCCTTCCCCTTGACCTTTGCCCCCATCATTTGCGCACGCGTTCACCGAAATCACGCTGTGACCGCGCCATTGCCACCGCGACCTTCGTGCGCCCGATCTCCCGTCTCCGGCCCCCTCCACCCTTATTAAAGGGAGCATGAGGTGCCCCTTGAGTCCCTCATCCCTTCCCCCTAACCCACTCTCCCTCCCTCGCTCTCTAGTCGCCGAATTCGGTGATTTTCTTTCGCCAGCCGAGCTTCTCCTCATCGCCGTTAGCGGCCTCATCGATGACACTCTGCCATCGCCGACCTCTTATTTGGCTTCGCTGTGGCTTCACCAACCCCGTGCACACACAAGCTCCACCGGGGACTCGCCGAATTGCTATCGCCACCGGAGACCCGACCTTGTCGCCGCCTTTTCCTTCGCCATTGCCTTTTCATACCAACCGCCGAAGGTAATCACCGAGGTCCACGCGCTCTCTCCTCTTGCCGCCTCGCCGAGCTCGCCGTAGGCGCGCCACGCATGAGCCCAAGCACATCGTCACCGCCATGTGCCGATGTGGCTCGCCACGAGGCGCCACCGCGGCGCCACCTCGCTACAAACGCCCGCGTGGCAGCCCCGTGTTTGCACAATCATTGCTGACGTGGCACCACATGTGCCACATCACCCACACCTCCCCTCACGTGCACTATTTTGTACACCGGGTTCACCGTGAACCTTCGACCGCCGTGGACCAAGTCCATTGACCCGCGGTCCCACCTGTCATAGACTCCAAGATTTTTCGATTAAAAATAAATCGGCCGGAAATTCAATTTCTGAGGGATGACGTCATATATCGGAATTTCCTTTAGGAAAGTAATTCATTAAATTCTATAAAATCCAATTTAGGGTTTTATTGAGTTTAAAACTTCCCGGGGTTCGTTCTCCTTCATACGAACTCCGATTTCATCGATTCAAATTCCTAAATTCATATAAATTCAAGCTCTAGCTATCTAAACTAAAGTTATTTAATTGGGAGTTCATTTGAATTTTTTTTGAATTTGGCTTATTTTCGCGTATAGAATTCGACGACTTCGAAGAGTCAAATTTCGACGCCGTTTGAACCCAATCGATTGAGCAAGGCAAGTTATACCCTTGACCATATGGCCCCTAGTATTTTAAAAGTTATTTAATTCAATTTTTAAAATTATTATTGCATGCATATTTTTAATCAATTATTTTAATGCCCTGTTTAAATGCTTAGTTTTTCCAATTGTTATTTTATGGCCAATTTTGAATTTTGAAATGTCATTCCTTTGTCACCATAGATAAATTGGTTTGGAAATTATTCATGCTTAGCAAATGCTTAGACCATGATTTTGATTTTGGGAGGATTTAGCCAAATCATTACAAAATTGGTTTAAACTTGAATCTATGGTATTGTTTTACCATAGAGAATTTGTAAAGGTGGTTTTACTTAAAATAAAATCAAGATGGTTTGGACTTGGGCGAAACGGATGAATGGTGGGTGCAGGTTTATGCACGGGTTTAATCTGGTTAAGACCCAGGGTTTGATTTTGAAAGACGCCCAAGTCAGTTAAGGACTGGCCTTCGAGTGTATTTTGCTAAGCCATACCGTACTACTACATGTCCTGTATGGGTAGGACCTGGCTTAATAATTTGGGATACCTCATTTTTATTTGTGCCATGTTGTTGGTGTGGGTGTCGGTCAGACAGTAGTCCCACCTGGCGCAAGAGGGGGCTCCCGGAGGACGGTCAGTCCAATGGAAGAGAAACCTTAGCGGGCTTAAATACTTTAAGGTAGAACTTTGTAAAGGCCTTGTCACGTGCTCTAGACTGCTTACCTAATGTAGTGAGCGGTGGTATAGATATATGCCGGATAAACTAGAGAATTTGTGTCTTGTGGGTAAAGCTGTACAACCTCTGCAGAGTGTTAAGAACTATTCGAATAGCCGTGTCCACGGTCATGGACATGACTAGCAAAGCTGCTCCAAGTTAGATCTTTGGTTTTGATTTCAAAGGACTTCATCAAATGGATTATGCAAATGGGAATTGGGCGGGAAGCCATGTGATAGGAGGGTATCCTTCACCATTCATGTGTGAATGTTATCTGACTATAAAATTGAGAATTTATAAAATAAATTTTAGTTATGTAATAACTGCTTTGGAACTTAGTACAAGTATTTAAAGAAAATGCTACTTTATGCAAATCAACCATATTAAGCCTTCCTTTGAGATATCCTTGTATGCATGTCATCCTGTTATTTGATGTGTGTAACTTGCGAGCACGGTAGTTGTGCTCATACTTGCTTTATGCAAACAAAATTCAGAGGAGAAGAACTTTGCTACCGGTGCGGATCTCGACGACTAGGCCGCTACCCCAGTCGATTGCGTGTGGCAGATTAACTGGGGTCTACTACATCTTCTTCGTCTTTCGCTGTGTTCTTTATTGTTGGCTTGTAAGCCTCTTTTGTAATAAACTTTGTTGATTATTAATATATTTATGCGATTTATGGATGTTACCATATCTGTTTACTGTGTGAACTAGCTACTGATCATGGAACTAGTTCAGAAATACACAGAGGATTTGGGGTGTTAATCCCAGGTCCGACACTTCCCAAGGCTCCTTCCAAGCAGACAGGGAGAAGGATATACTATCTACGACCCTGGGAAACAAGGAGCACCCAGGTCGCACACGAGGCCTTAGGGTTAACGTACCTTGGAGTTATGGATTCTGAGGTGACTATGACACATATAGGAGTTGGAAGAGATCCAAGGCCGAGCATGAGGACCAGTTGGTACAGATGCTTACTGCAAAATTAAAAGGACAGATAACAAAATTGCAGGATCAAATGAATCAACTCCTGAACCAGTCGCAAGCCACCCCCATTAATTTGGGAGCCAATCCTCCTTGACATCTGAGTAGCGTCGCGTCCACGCATAATTCTGAACATGATGATGTCCAATTACCTATTGACGACATCAAGGTAATGTACATCTCTGGAATACTCCAAAGATAGACCTATAGGACACCTTAGCTAATTGTGTATCGTTTTGTAGGAACCGACGCCCTGCAAGCTCCAACTGAGGATGGTTGGGCCTAATTCTATTGAGGCTAGGCGGGGGATGGCGTATCCTTGCCAGGAAGGGACAGTGCAGCACGGTGCCCAACTAGCGTAGGGTTACGCCAGGGTCCAGGTGGACATGGTACGTGACAATTTCATGGCCGTCCCGTTGGAGATTCGCCCGAATGAAGACATTAGAACACTAGGGGGATGCCATGCACACTTTTATCCAATGGCCCAAGAAGGACATCACCCTGGACCCAGCAGTGCCGCGATCTCAACACGACCATTCCTCACCAATGGGACCCTCGATGACTCCACCTCATCTTTCGCCTTAAAAGGCCACCTCATCGGTTCTCGTGAAGAAGACGCTGAAGGAACAAGAAAAGCATGCCGCCGTATCGGTTCCTGAGTCATCTCGCAGGAAGACTTGTAGCGGGCAAGTCGTTAAGGCCAAATCGAAATCGATGAACATTAAGGTGCTTCCCAAGCCCTCGGACATGCGGAAGATCAAAAAGAAGGGGTGTGATACTAGAACCACCGTCAGATACAAGGATGAGCATTTCTTCAACGGGACGGGCCACTTTGTCGTGGGCTTCAACGAATTATACGACCTATTCAACCTCATTGCCCTCAACGCCTCGCTTCTACGATGTTGGACACTGGAAGTGTGTACAATCAAGTTCTACATTCATATAATACCAATAAATATCACAACTCATTGCTTATGTACAGATACATGATGAAAAAATCCCAGGAATGGTTCGAACCGATGGGTTTCCTCGACCCACACGTGGTCTCTGTGCAAACCATCGAAACAGATGCATCCTTCGTCGAGAAATACATAACGGCAGGATTGCTTCATCAGAACAACAAGGACTACATACTGGTGCCCTACAACCAGGGGTAAGTGCTTCACTACTTGCTATATAAATTTCATTTGTACTTTATACGCATCATGAACTTAGGTTTAATGACTATAGTGAAATACATGAGTAGGTACCACTGGATCCTTTTAGTCATTATACCAAAGAGGAACAAGGTAATATACCTTGATTCCCTAATCAGCAAAGAGTACGACTTCAGCATTCTGACAGAAATACTCGACAGGTATGCTCATTTCCTCCATACATAACTCTATTGTAGTCTTCCTTTGTTTGAAATGGCCGAGGATAACTTTTTGGAATCATGTAGGTCGTTCACTGCCTATGTTCACGAGGGAGGACTATACAAGGGGGGATCGAACGACACACTGACACACAGGACGTGATTTCCGGTACGCGCTACAACACAATAATGCTATATCATACTTCCTAATAATGCATCTCGAACTGGCTATACCTATATATGCAATTCTATTTTTGCAGTGCCGCCAGCAAAAAAATGATGAGCTATGTGCATTCTACATTTGCCATCATATGCAGCAAATCATTACTTCTAAGACGAAGGATATCGAGGTTTGTCAATCTCGAAATAATTATTTCCAAATTATAAATTTAAATATATATGCATACCACTTTACTCTTGCTAGTGACAAGGCTTGATCATAGATTTAGATGCACTCATTGCGAAAGAGATCGTGGATATTCGAGGGAAGCTCTGCGTCTTCATCAAGACATATATCATTAACCCCAACGGAGACTTTCACTCCGTCGCCAATGCAAAGTTACACCCCGTCGACACCTCTCAACCACGTGTAAACAAATGATTCAATTGTAATCCAATTGTAACTATAGCGTGAACACTTGAACAAATTCTTTTGTAATTTATTTTGAGTAATGATCACTTTGAGTTGTCAACAATTGATTACTGTGATGTATCTGTTTTCTGCATACTTGTTTTCAGAGGGCATGGCTAGCAATTCCTAAGGCTAACCAAAAATTTAAAAAAAAAGTAGTTAGGGTAATGAACTATCACAGATGGTTTTTTGTTGAAACCGTCTGTGATACGTAGAATATCACAAACAGTTCTATTTAAAACCGTCTGTGATATTCTACGTATCATAGACGGTTTGTAAACAGAACCGTCTGTGATATTCTATGTATCACAGATGGTTTTTAATAGAAACCGTCTGTAATACTTACCTTCACAAACGGTTTCAACAAAAAACCATCTGCGTTATTCCGTATCACAGACGGTTTTTGCACCGTTTGTGATAATCGCCTGTTATCATAGACATACAAATTCAGACGGTTCAGAAACCGTTTGTGATGACGATTCCGAACCGTCTGTGATGAGGTTTTCTGTAGTAGTGATGGTTGGGTCCCACATGTCAGCCTCTCAGTTTTTCAACCGTGTTTTAAAACCAGGAATAGTACGTGGTGCCACATGTGAGTGACACATTTTCTAAAAATATTTGAAATTAGATTTTTGTTAATCTTATCGGCTGGTCCCACTTGTCATAGGCTTAACACCTTTTAAGCTCTATTAATTAGTGCCAAACATCTCCTAATCACCTAGGCCCACTGGTAGAGAGAGAGAGAGAAGGAGAAGAGCAGCAGAGTTGCATGTGGCCGAGTGCCATGGCAAGCTCGCTAGCGGCGAGGTAGACACGGAGAGGTTCGGGCAAAGGGAAAAATGGGTTCCTCTCTCAATGGCGATGCCACCAGGTGGTGGAGGAGGTCGGAGAGATAGCCGGAGGTGGTGCTACATCGGAGATGAGTGGTAGAGCTCCTCGGGTCCGAAGTGGATTTCACAATTTGAGCCAATCGGCAGCAAAAGGTGGCACCCACTGGCTCTATGGGACGTCTACGATGGTATTGGCAGTGGCTCAGGGACCAATGGTCACCAGAGCGGTGGCGACAAAGCTTCTCGCGGTGGCGCCATGACCGGCTATGACGAACTCTATGCTACACTAGCTAATCATCCAATCTAATGCGCGAAAAAGCTCTAGGGGACTACTAGAAGCTCAACAAGGTCCTTGAAGGCATCGGGGGATGACCGAAATGGCTTGGCGACGTTGAGCAGCGGTGGTGCAAAGGAGGCTCTCGATGGCGACGTGCTGTGGTGATGGAGATGCTACAAGGAGGTATGCATTAGCTTGCATTCACACTGAGGATGGCAGGGACAGAAGGAATTGACCAGAGACTCACCGAGGTGGCGACTAACTGAAAAAGGGTTGTGGTGGTCGAAAATGGGGAAGAAGTTCGATTCGGGGTATTCCCAGCATGTGGATCATCGTCAACTGAGGGAGAAGCATCAATGAAGTAGGACACGAAATGACGCGGTCAAGTGAGGTCGAAGCTCACCAGAACATTGGGAACACGAAGGTCTGAAGTGGACTGTACGCTGGAGGTGAAGTAGACGATGACGCGTTCATGCTATGAGGCAGAGCTGGGCATTGGGCTGGTCGTACACGGCACGCACGACGGCTCGTCGTGGCCGGGCGCATCGTGCCTTGCCGGCTCGGCTCAGCCACCTGTCAATGTGCCGTGCGGCTCGGTCCGCCACCCTGTCAGTGCTGCGGCTGGCCCACCTCGCCTTCACCAGCCTAAGCACGCCCAAAGCCCATCGTGTGGGGTCAGGCTGGTCGCCAAGCCCAGCCCTAAGTAACTATAGACGATGGAGGTGTCGGCGACGATGGCGGTGGCGACCGCTATTTTCATTCGTATCATGCTCGCCTCATTAAAAACCTAGTTAAAATTGAATTAATTGCGCAAAAACATGGGCACGTAAATATTTCGGGGAAAAAGCGAAGTTTTCTTGATATTTTACAGATACAATGTTACTGCCTCATTAAAAATCTTACGCCCCAGAGTGGAGTTTCCCAAGGAAAAGAGTATAGTAACAACATGCGTACATACTAACTACTCATCAATGTTGAGATAGTTCATGCGTTCGTGGTCAACATACGCCTACACGATCTCAAGATCCTCCAGTTGATGCTGTTGCCGCTCTTTAGTCAATTGCCAGTCCTTGGCGCATGTGATTGACTCCACCATCCTAGGCGTGAGGGATGATCTTCTTTCTTCAATTATTGTCTCAACCATGCTGAACGTTGCTTATAAAGAGATAGTGGACACTGGCACTAGCAGAACATCTCATGCGAAATGTGATAGCATGGGAAATATCCGCTTGTTGTTTTTTCACCACTCGAGCAAGTCTATCTTTCCACCAGAAAGATCAGGATTGATGTTTGCAAAATCATGCTCCAGGTAGTGGTTTAGCTCTGAGACAGAATTCTACTTGGGAGCTGCCTGAGATTGAGAGGACGAAGAACTGGACTTGCCCTTTAGCTTCTTCCACAAGTGGGATGTCAAGCTTGTCTTTCCTTGTTGTGTCTGCTGTGAGGCATCCGATCTTGCGCTACTGCCAAATTTATCATGATACATGTGAAAAACACGAAAAAGCTTCTCTTTGACATGTGCGAAGGCTTTCGAGTAATCAAGACCGTGGCATTCACCTATTCCATCCATACCGATCTGCAAACCTGGCAACTTTTTCATAGGATCGAAAATGATAGCAAAGCAATACACGTGTGAAATAGAACTAAAATATTTAATAAATTTTTCCTCCATTAGTGCGACAGCATGACCTAAAAGGGGATCCTCCCTAGATTTGGCAATCTTGTCTGTAATTAACCAAATAAATTCTATAACTAAGGAAGAGGTAGGGTAATAAACACCAGATAGAATCTTTGTTGCTTTATAAAAAGGTCTTAAAAACTCTCGAAAATGACTAGCAATCTGCCAATCTGAACTAGTTACCAATTCATTGTTTTGAGAGTTAGCATTGACAAAAACGGATATGACATGTTCGTACCCTTGTAACTTGTTTAACATGATGTAGGTCGAGTTCCACCTCACCTTCATGTCAAGGCTGAATTTTCCTGGCTCCTTCTCATTGGTCACAAGAAGACTCCACTTAACCTCGGCCGCCACTTGTGGGGAATTTGTGAGGTAGCGAACGGCGCTATGACATCGCTCAAATATCCGCCAATCGCTTGCATACCGTCTTGAGCAACAAGGTTCAAGATATGGCATACACATCTCTGGTGGAGAACATAACCACCAATATACGTTTGCAATCTTGAGGTGAGGATGTTCATAGCAGTCGTGTTCGCTGATGCGTTATCAAGAGTTATAGAAGCAATCTTATTATCTATCTTAAAATCATCAAGTACGTGTAGTATACGCTTGGCAAGGGCCTCTCCCGTGTATGATTCGTTAATTACCTTAAACCCTATAACTCTCTTGTTTAGCTTGTAATTATTGTCTAAATAATGGGCTACAACATTAAGGTAGGCACTTCTCTTGTGTGATGATATCCAAATGTCTGAAGTTACAGCAAAAGAGAACTGAACTTGAAGGAATAGTTTTTTTAGCGCTGCTAGTTCCTTATGATACATCCGTAAAATATCAGATGTAGTAGTTCTCCTACTAACATGTTGGTACTGTTGGCAAAAGCCGCGTTGGACCATTCTTTCGAACGCACGACTTTCAGCCATCCTAATCGGTTGATCTTCCGCAACAATATATCTAGCAATTTCCTCACGGGTAGAAAGTGGGTTCTATACCCAAGTACTTATAGAGGAATCGGCCTCGAAGTTTAGCTGCGTTTGTACTCCTCCCCCTTGGCTCTGCGCCCCGATCTTGCGCAAGCATGCTTTGTAATGCCAGTTCAAGTGCCATGTCCCTGCAGCTGTACGAGCAGTTAATTTAGCTTGGCAATAATTACAGGTTGCGATATCTACCGTTTGACCATCTTGGATTTCCTGGCTCTAGGTCATGTGCTTCCAGCAATTTGCCCTTCGTCTAGACCCGCCAATGTTGCCGTCCGTGGACGCGGGAGAGAACTCTGGAGTCCCCATTGGCTTCGGACTGCCCTGGTACTCCTCGTAGCCCTCCATACCATCCATATGACAGTCATCCATGCCATAGTCTCCCATGCTTGGCGAGAACTAGCGAGCATCAACGGGAGTCAGAGCTAGAGGAGGACTAGGGGAGCGGCGATGAGAGCTTACACTAAGTCACCCTGCTGCCCTTTTCGTGCTACGACTCCTCAACAGCATACCACTCGGGAGCTCCTTGGTGCTCTAACTCCTTGGTAGCATAATGGATAGATGGATGATGAATAAATGAGAGTGGATGGATGGTGAATAAATGAGAGTGTATGTATGGTGAAGAAATGAGGACAGTGAGTTGATTTTTATAGCCACAGTGAGCACGTTGAATTCTTAGTGCGAGTTGATTTTTATAGGCACGGTGAGTTGCTCCCGAACGTTGCTTTCGAACGTTGTCTGCAGCTCCCGAACATTGCAAGCACTCAGTCACTCCCTATCTCCCTCTATCTTTTTCCCCCAATTTCGTCTCCCTGTCTCTCTTGATTTGAATGAAAGTCATGGTTGCGGATGTTGCTAATGACCCGTACACCGGTCACTCATTGTCTCCCTCTATCTTTTTCCCCTGATTCCCTCTCCTTGTCTCCCTTGATTTGAATGAAACCCAAACAATTGAGTCTCCTCAGTCCTCACCACCACCTAATCTATTCTATTACCCTAATCCCTCATCTCCTCTCTCTCCCTTATCTCCCCCACCACCGAAAATTTAGCTCCTTCCTCCCCATTCTTCTTACTCCCAACTCCTCATCTCCCCCCATCTCCTCAGTCCTCACTTCCCACCTTCCTCCCTCCTGCCTCAACTCGGCCCGACTCCCTGGCGTTGCCACTTTTGGTCGCAGGCTCCTCCTCCCGCCTCCCCTCTCTGACCTTGCGCCACTGGCGTCGCCCCACCAGATGCGCCCGCCGCAGGCTCGGTCCCTGGTGCTGCCGGCCTGGGGTGTCCTAGTGCCCTCTGCTCCTCCCTGCCCCCTACTCGGCTCTTTGCAGATGGCCTTGCGGCTTGGCCATGACGACGACGACGCTGCGCTGCCCACGCCGCTAAGTTGCGCTTCTACCGACGCCGCCCCACCCCGCCCCTAGCTTCTCCCCTCCCTCTCGGCCATTGCATTGCCGGCGCCACCCCTTGCGGCCTAGTCGCCAGCGCCTCCTCGCCGCTCCTCTGCCCGTGTGAGCTCGGCCTGGCTCGGCTTGGTCCTCCCATCTGCTCGCTTCCCCTATGCGGCTGTGCGCAGGCCTGGCTCGTGAATGGCCTCATCGACTGTGGCACATGCGTTCCCTGGGCTGAACTGGTGAAGGAGGCATCACGGGGCGGCAAGAGGCGAGGTGGCTACCGGGCGCCTGCGTGCTGGCCATGCCGAGCGTGCTTGGCATGCCGGGCCGGCCCAAGCACGACACGCCACACTGGGTCGTGCCGTGCCGCCCACCGTGCCGTCTTTCTAGGCCCAACCCAGCCCGCCGTCTGTGCCATGCCAGCCTGGCCAACCACGTGGCGTGCTTGGGACTTCAGGCGGGCACGGAATGGCCCAGCCCTACTCCCACCTCTACTACGCTATTACCGAAGCTAGATCAGGCAAAGAAAGAGCATCAGTGAGGTAAGGTGTAACACCCTGGCCCAAAATTCGCTCAATGTCTGGCCCACCGTGGGGCGAACCCGTGCACACATAACACCCCACTTACACTTTCGTCCTCGCTTCGTGTAAAAGGGTTAACCCGGAGGTGCTAAGTTTGGACCCAACAGGCATTATATACTACTACAACTCACTTTAGACAAGTAATATAGGACTAATCCCACCACATAACTCCTCATGGGCCACATGGGCCACACTACGAGTAGGCCGAGGTATTACATTCAACCCCCCTCAAGGGCTAATGCCCTCGGCAGCACACCGCATACGCGGCAAATGCCTAGAACCACCCCTCGACACGCCTCAGCATCCAAAGGTTTAGGACATATGCCATGCCGTGTGTCCACTCCGAGACCACACGCGCCATGCGCCATATGCCGCTTCGTCCCCGCACGCCGCCGCCGGCAAATAAGGTTGATGCTCGATACCATCTGTAACACCTCGCCCAAAATCCGCCAATGCCCAAATTTCACCGTAAGCGACCACGCACAAATAACACCCCACTTACACTTTCGCCCTCGCCAGGTAAAAGGGTTAACCCGAAGGTGCTAAATTTAGGCCCAATAGGCATTGTATACTTCTACAACTCACTTTAGACAAGCAATATGGGACTAATCCCACCACATAACTCCTCATGGGCCGCACTACGAGTAGGCCGGACGTAGGTGGCAAAGGCAAGGAAGCTCACTAGAGCAAATGGCGGTGACAAGCTTGCTCACTAGCGTCGAGAATGACGCACTCATTCTTGGCGATTCAAAGAACTAGAAGCTCAGAGAAAGCGCGAGATAGAATGAGGTGTGATCTAGAGAGATGGTGACGCCCTCGGAGGCTTAAATAGCAGCAAGCAGCGCTTGAGATTTATGGCGAGAAAACGTGGCACTCCAATTCATTGTTCCACAATTTATGCATTAACCATCGAAATCGCTTGCTCTGATGTAATCTTCCAAACCACCATAAATCCCTAGGTTTGGTTTGATTTCCAATAAGGACACTAACTTACCTCTAAATTTTAACAATACATAAACGAGCACAAACATCTATTAATCCATTCTCATAATATAAATCGTCGTTTAACTCCAAATTTCGATCACGTTCTTGGGAACAATAATAATCCTAAGTGAAACCACTATATTGCTCACATATTCCATTACATTTGTTTTATAAATTTCTTTTATAGGGTATCTCCAATATAACTCTCAAATCATGAGCACTAAAGAACCGTATTTCAATGCCTATAACCATCCATAAATTATTTGTTGATTTCTAGCAATTTTCCTCACAACACTTTCAATTCCTAAAAGAGGGTAAATCTATGCAAGATCAAATCACATCTTCAAGCAAGGTCTCTATATTTATCAATCCACTTGCAATAACCAATCCACCAAATACACCAATCAATCTATTAAGGTCTAATCCATTCATCCCTACTCTAGGATCTAATCAACCTCAAAATCAATACAATTAACCTAAGTTAAAGATATACCTCCTTTATTCACAGTCAATTCCAACCTAAGTAAATTAATTCATCAAGAAGATCATTCATCCATGGTGAATTTGTAATCCAACTATAATCCAAATAATTCGAGTTACTAACTTTGTCCAGATCAAGTTATCCACAAAAATATCTTAGTTCTATTCTACAATATTAACTCGATGCCTTCCAAATTCTACTTATCCTCGGGTATTATCTAAATCCACCCGCCACATTTAATCATCCCTAATTAATCTAATTATATCATCCTGGGGACAACTATTCCCTTAAAGATAAATCCCATATTCAATCCTCGTTGCCATCCACTATATAGCCATTCAATCACCTAATCATTCTCTATCTCTATAATTGTGACGATCCGGTCATATACTCAAATACAACTTCACAAATCTCAAATAATCATCATAAGCATCCATCAAAATTTATAATATCATCATAGTTTTAAATTCTAACTTTATCACACTAAACCAAAATATGACTAACAATCTTATTGCCATATTGACTAAGACATATCTTTAATCTAAATCTCCAAGTGAACCCATAAATTAATTATTCAAGCCTACTTCATGTGTTCTATGAGTTCTACCTGTATATTTCTCTGATATAAATCCAACATCATCTGCAGGCAAGCTTACACCTCACTCATATCGTAACCTCTGATGGTAACGCCTACCATAATCCACAATTAATCTCACAAAGGTCAATATCTCACGATTCGAAAAATCTAATTAACTCTTCTAAGATCATATTCAGGGATCATGAGTAATAATTCAATTTCTCAATTATCAAATATCACTCTGACAATGCAAAACCACCAATATGAATGAAACATAAAAGATCTAGTTAAAGATAAAATAGCAGTTATTCAATCAAATCCTTCCCTTTACCAATTCTACTATCAATCTCTTAATCAACATGTGACTTCCATTAAAGAGATGAGAGGGAAAAGCACAAGGTAGGGGAAAACAACAGGGGTAAGGTCCTTAATTTAATTTAGGGATTTTAAGCTTTAAAAACATAAGAACCAACTCAAAATAAATGAAAAAGAATACAGTAGGGACAGCACACAATTTATTTTTAACATAAGGCTAGGTTTTAGTATGTTTGCGAAATACAACACCTGAAGGCAAACCAGCAAACACACCATACATGAATAGCAACTACTTGGAACAAAAGAGAGCAAATAATCGTATGGCAAAATCCAATGTCTATAAGCTAATGAATATAATTAGGGGGTATATAATCTAAGAATAATCCCTAACTTAACCCTAATATCGCAGCAAGGCATCGTCTTCTTGTCCTTTTGCCGATGCTCTTCACCGGTGACTACTTAGCTTTTCTATTGTTGGAAAAGAGAGATGAGCAATGGAAAAAAATATTTTGCACAATTCAAATGAATAGTGAGGTAAGAATTAGATGCTAGGATGGGTAAGGAATAAAAGATTTTCATAACTTACTTTCTAAAATTATTTTGTTAATTTGAAAATAATTTAATTGAAGACTTGCTAACACTAATGCCAGTGCCATTTCTAACCTACAGTTAGTGTGGCTCTGATACCAAATGCTGTGAGGACCCTCAGATTATTTCCGTAAGACTGAGGCCTTCCTAGTCTTATAGAAATAACTCTGGGCCTCAAGTAAATGGATTCCACATTAACTCCATCTAAATGAGAGGTCCTGTCCGAACTAGAGCTCCGATGATCATGCGTACTGCTCCCATGCAAGCACTACATGATAGCCGGTTCTCCAAATAGTCCAAGACCACACTTAATGAGTTAATAGGGAATTCATCAATAGCGAGTATGAGACCATGTTGGCTCCCAAGATCAGCGACCAACATGCTCATATTCTCATTCAACATCAAGCACATCCATACAACATTCATATATTGGTAATCAAAAGACATACATCAATAATAGTCAAGTCTACAACTATTACAGGTGGCCGACTGGCCAAATTCAAATAAGAACAATAAGTAGCAGCGGAAACAATATCAATAAACCAAAAGTCCAGTATGGTGTTCCCCCATAACCCTTGGCAACTGACTGGGAGTTAAATAATAGCACTACTTGTCAGCGTTGCCTAAATCGACACTAACGAGCTCATCGGGCTCGAAATCTTCCTCACCTGAATCGCAGCAACCAGGTTAAGTACAAATGTACTCGCAAGTCTTACACAAAGTAAAAATATTTATGCTAGAGGTTGTTCCAAAGGATGGCAATAGTGGCTTAGTTTTGCAGAAAACACAATAATTTTCAACGTACACATACTAGTTTTTCAATTTGCCATTTCAAAATCAGATTTGAAGTAGAAGTAAAACATGTGATAAAGTAATACATTGATAAACAAATGAATCAAACAAAAACCAAAGTGGCAGCCCACTTTGATACACTAACATGCATGAATACCTGTTCAGGCCGGATACCAAGTTGTACCCACAAATTTTAATTCACGGTCTAACAATAGTGACCGAATTCAAGCGGTCGTCCATAACCGTGGACACGGCTATTCGAATAGATTTATCTCTGCAGAGGTGTACTACTTTACCACACGACTTGACTAGCCCGTAAGCCTACGGATGCCTCCGAATAATGACACACTTCCTTAGGTATCCCGGCCGGGGAGAATCGAGATACGGTCGTTTTTAGCAAGAAAATCCTATTGAGATAAGTCCCCCTTGCAAGATGTTCCCTTGCTTAGTACAAGCGATGGATAGCTGTGGATATCATGGGGATATGCCCATGATCTTAGGATGATGAAATAATTGGCAATGTTGCTTTTGGTTTGAAGTTTCACGTGTTTTCGGCAAAGTTAAAAGGCTGATCTTTAGCCATTTTGGGAATTTGGCTTTGGGATAGATTGAGTTCATAGGCTATAGTGCATATGTGTTGCATGATGCATGTTTTCACTAACGTGGGTCAAGTTGTGAAGAACTTGTTCACAGATTCGTGTTTGCTTGTCTGTTGCTGTGCAGGTGGCTTGTAGGTCAATGATGGTCAATGGCGAGGAGGATCGGGACTAAGCTTGGAGAGCTGAGGTCCAGAACGATCATAGATGCCGGGTGAGGTCAAGTGACTCAAGCGTGGCGCAGAATGGACAAGGATGACCGAACGGGCAGTTCGGTGCGACTGGTTTGATCAAGCGGTGCGGGGGTCGGTGCAAGTGCCAAGGTGGTCCGGTGGGAACCGGATGAGAGAGACTTGTCGATACGATGAGAGCCGCTGGATCAACCTACATGTGGCGGCAGCGCCCTGTGACTACTAAAAACTTCATGCTTGGCGGCGCCCTAAGTGAAAAAATCTGAGCGCCTATCAATCAGAAGCCCTGTGCGGCAAGAACACTTCTTGGCGACCTGCAGCCTTGTTTGCAGAGAGGAAATAAATTCCTTTGTGGCTTTTATTGCTTTGTCTGTTCATTGATGTGACTTCTCTTTGCTGTTTGAGTCTTGTTGATTTCTTGGGGCTGTGATTTTTGTTTGGTCGCGAGGTGTAGCAGCTGCTCGTCGCCCTGGGAAGTCTCGGAAAAACTAGAGCCTCTCGGCAGCGCCCATAAAATCAGGATCTGGGAGGCGGCCTGTTTGCCCGTGAGACACGGCGGCCTGCTCTCTCCCCGGCGGCTGCAGTGTGCACCTGGAGAGCGTCCCAGACAAATTGTGTGGCGCCGTGTGAACTCAGGAAAAAGAGAGAGAGAGACTGAGGTTTCGTTTTTTTTATTGGCAGCAGCTTGCGTAGTACTGTTGAGTGGAAATCTGATTCGATGGAATCATTGTTTGCTGTGTGTTTTGGATTTCCTTCTAATGCTTGGGCTGTTCGGATTTATGGCGGCGGTTAGCTGTGCTTGCAAAAATCGGGAGTCACAGAAAAAAAATCTGGGTGGCTGTTTTTTTTATTCGGTTTGATTTAGCTTTTTATTACTTGTCCCATCGTTTTGGGCTGTGTAATTTGTTGTGTTGACTTGTTGCTGCCAGCAGAAATCAGTAGAAAATTCAAGCCCTTGGGGCGGCTGCTTGTAGGTAGGGCTCCAGAAGAATCCAATCAGCTTTGCTCTCGTCGGTTTGTGGAAACACAAAGTTTTTATTTGTTTATCTTGGCTATCATCATTGATGTGACTAAGATTTTGTACTTAAATCGCTGTCTGTGCTGAACTTGTGAGCGGGCCGAACTTGCGCCTGGAGTGCCCGTAGAAATCAGTTCCTTGTCAGCTCTGTTTTCTGTGTGTTTTGATGCGGCTGTAATGATCACCACATGAACTGAAATCCCAGGCTGTTCGCTGTCTTCTCTTGCATTCTCTTCTTGCGTGCTCGTTTTTGTGTGGTGTGTTGTAGTATGTGACCACTGCTACTGTTATTTGATGGGAGAGATGTCTGCTAGCAATTCACTGTTTGAGATTTGGTTATTTTATTGTTGTTTGCTTGTCTGCTCTGTTGGTTGTTGCGGCATATCCTGTGCGTGTGCGTGCAGTCTTGAGTAGTTTGTAGTCTTTTACTTAGGGGTTTGATCAAATTCAACACAGGTCATCCACTGTGCCTGTATACAGATCTTCTCAGCTTTTCTAGCTTTTGAAGTGAAAGTAGTGTTGAGTTAGATCGAGGTGAAAATAGAGAAAGCGTCTATTCACCCCCCCTCTAGTCGCCTTTCCGATCCTACAATTGGTATCAGAGCCCAGTTAGTTCTTCTCATAGATCTTAACCGGTCTTTGGAGCCATGGCGACTGACAAGTATTCGACCAAACCACCTGTTTTCGATGGAGTTGATTTTGCTTACTGGAAGGCACGCATGCATGCCTACATCGAGGCTCAAGGGCATGCTATTTGGCTTAAGGTCAAAAATCCATATGTTGTGCTAGCCAATGACGATGTGATCAATCCAGATGTTGAGGCTAATAGCAAGGCTCGGAACTTTCTGATCCAAGGTCTTAGTCGATCTGAGTTTGAGCGCGTGGCTCATTTGAGGTCTCGCTCACGAGATCCGGAGGACCCTTTGTGACTACCACGAGGGTTCGATCGCGATCAAGGAAGTGAGATGAACCAGCTCAAGAAAGAATACTCAAAGATTGAGAAAAGACCTGGTGAGTCTTTAGATGAGCTGTGGGGGAGATTTTCCAAGATTCTTCATGATCTTCGTGCTGTTGATCTTGTTTTCACTGAGTCTGAGAATGCACGTCAGCTTTTGGGTGTGCTTGATGTGAAGGTCGGGGATGAAGATCACATCCATCAATGACAACATCGTCATGAGTGAGCTTACCATGGATAAGCTTTACTCCAAGTTGAAGACGCATGAGATTGACTTTATCTCGCCTCCCCAAGACAGTAGTCGATGGCTTTGGTGGTCGACCCATCTAAGGGTAGCTCGTCGATTCATTTGATTTTGGCTCATCTGGCTTTTCCTTGTCAGCTTTACATTCTTTGACCGATGAGCAGCTAGAGAGGCTACCTGAGGATGATTTAGCCCTCCTATCCACAAATTTGTCTAGAGTGTACAACAAAGTGAGGAACAGGAGGAGAGGTGCCCCTATCACGTGCTTTGAGTGTGGTGAGCCTAACCACATTCGTTCCAGATGCCCCAAGCTGAAGGGCAAGGAGGAGAGGGACACTCGGAGGCGTCCTCAAACTAAGGATGCGAAACCCAAGAAGACCAACTATCGCAAGTTCGTCAGCCAGGTCCTTGCCGCTCTAGAGACTGTTGACATGAGCGATGTGGACTCGGAGACGGAGGACGACGAGGATGACACCCATGGCAAGAAGAAGGCCCAGGACTTTACCGGCATGTGCTTCATGGCTAGCGACAGCCATGACGTCGACTCCTCCAATGACGACGACCCTTTCAGTGATCCAGATGAGGTATGTCCCTCACTTGATGACATGAAACGTGCATTGGTCATTTCTGAACAAAAACTGAAAAAGCAAGCTAAAATGATTAAGAGACAGGACACCATGATTGATAATCTGAATTTAGAGGTTGTTAGGCTTAAATCTGTTGATGTGTGCGATTCTTGCTCTAGCTTGCAAAATGAATTGATCAATCTAAAATCTGCTCATTCCTCTCATAGAATCAATTGAAAGATGCTCTTGATGAACTAGAAACTCTCAAGTCTAGTCCTGCTTGTATGAATGCCATTGCTTTAGATGTGACTACTATTGATGCTATTCCATTATCTTGCTCAAACTGTGCTTTGCTTGAATCAAAATTGGATAGTGCTACAAAAGAATTGATGAAATTTGATGCTAGTCACACATGCTCTCATTGTGAGAAAAATAATATTAAAATGAAGGAGATGTCTGAAATGATTCTTTACTCTAAAACTGCTTCATGTGAAAACTGTGTTAAACTCACACTTGAGAATGATGCTTTAAACAAGACACTAGAAGAAAAGGCTAAAATTGAACAATCCATGTCCATGAATGCTTCCAAGAAAGTTGTTGACTCTAATTCTTGTGATCTTTGCATTGAGATTGGGCATAATGTAGATAAGATACAAGAAGCATTTAGAGTTAAGTTCAAAGAGCAGTTGGATAGGATTAGAGATAATTATTGTGTGTCTTGTGAGGCTTTGAAAGCCGAGGTAGCTCATTATAAGGAAAAATGTGATAGGGCTAGTATGTCAAATAAGTGTGCGTCTTGTTATGAACTAGCCAAACAAAATGACTACCTTAAAGAGACTCTTGAGAGATTTATTTGTGGGAAGAAGAACCTCAACATGATTCTTGACAAGTCTAAGGTGAGTGTGAATAATAGAGGCCTAGGATTTGATTCTCTAGAGCATACCAAGAACCATCCACCTAAGATTGTTAGAGCTGTTGAGAGTGGTCTGTTTGAGGTAGAACCCCCTAAGCCATCCAAGATAGTCTTCAAATCAGCTGGTTTTGTCCAAACCACTTCTAGCAAGATAGGTGCTTCTACTTCATCAGTCGCACCCTTCAAAAGGTCAAGTACCATTGCACCTTCTCGCAAGAAGAATGGCCACATTGTTGAGTTCTTCAGAGAGCCAAGATTGAGAGGAAGGAGATGATGAGTAACTTGAGAACCATTAGAGGAGTCCTTCACCTGTTGTAGTCTCTAGAGCCAGCACTGCTTTTTCCTGCTAGACATAGGCCTAGGTTCAGAGAGGACTTCTTTGACTCCTTTGGTGGTTCTAGGCGCGCTTTGGGTTAGGACATCGTGAGGAGAGACCACGGTAGCATCTAGACAGGGGAGTACCGACCTTTTGGTAGGTCGATTCGAGAGGTCTAGGTGGTTCTCGTGTGCATTCTTATGATTTTGCTCCTAACCATTTTACTATCGCTTCTACTTGCTTTGCCCAAGCATCGTGTGACTCAAGATCGATTCCCAAGTCTTTTATCACTAACCCCAAGATCGAGGCACGATGTTTCTGCTCGTGCTTTGTAGGTCCGTCATGCGAGGAAGGAGGACATATGGCTCGTTGACTCGATGTTCTCGACACATGACCGGAGATTCTAGATGGTTCTCCTCCTCACACGTGCATCCGCAATGAATTGATCACATTTGGGGATGCTTCTATTGGGACCGTGATGCCAAGGGCACGCAGTCTTGCCAACAACAAGTTCATGCTCAAGGACGCCGCTTTGGTAAGTAAGCCGAGGTATAATCGCTTCGCTTCTCAACTGCTTGATGAGGGTCTAGAGGTGAGATTTAAGAGTGGTGAGTGCAGGGTTTTAGATTCCTCTGGTGAGCTTGTCTTTAAGATATCTAGGTTTGAGAGGATCTTTTGTGCTAATTTCTGTATCTCTTCTGCTTCTAGCCCTAGGTGTCTTGTTGCTTCTGATTCCCATGATCTAGTACGGTGGCATCGTAGGCTTGGACACATAGGCTTCGATCACTTGACTAGAGTCAGTAGCAAGGATTTGATTAGAGGTTTACCTAGGCTGAAGGCTGTTAGAGACCTTGTTTGCTCACCCTGTAGACATGGTAAGATGGTTTCTGCTTCTCATCCACCTCTTACCTTAGTGATGACAGATGGACCTGGTCAGCTCTTGCACTTAGACACTGTTGGTCCTTCTAGAGTTCAGTCAGCCGGTGGGAAATGGTATGTGCTTGTGGTTGTGGATGATTACTCCAGGTATTCATGGGTTTATTTTCTGGTTTCTAAGGACGAGGCATTTGGCTTCTTTAGAGAGTTGGTCCTTAGACTTGCTGTTGAGCTTCTTGGAGCGTTGAGAGCCATTAGGAGTGACAATGGGATAGAATTCAAGAATTCTTCCTTTGCCACTTTCTTTTCTGATAGGGGGCTAGAGCATCAGTTTTCATCACCTAGAGTTCCCCAGCAGAATGGAGTAGTGGAGAGGAAGAACAGGACCCTTGTAGAGATGGCGAGGACCATGCTAGATGAGCATTCCACACCTAGGAGGTTTTAATGAGGCGATCTCTCTTGCATGTTATATTTCTAATAGGGTTTTCTTGAGATCTGTGATTGGTAAGACTTCTTATGAGCTCAGATTTGGTCATAAGCCCAAAGTTTCTCATTTCAAGATTTTTGGTTGCAAATGCTTCATTCTTAAACATGGCAACCTTGATAAATTTGAATCTAGATGTTCTAATGGCATATTTCTTGGATATCCTGCTCATTCTCGCGGCTATCGTGTATTTAATTTTGACACTAACAAAGTTGTTGAGACTTGCGGTCACTTTTGATGAGGCTAGTCCCGTATTAGACCCGATGATGCAGGTACACAAGTTTCTGAGAGCATCTTCGTCGATGATGACTCTGAGGATGAGGACCCAATCCATCCTCAAGTCCCTTCTGACTTGGTTGGAGAGCCTGCTTCCACTACATCAGCTTCAGATGAGCAGCCTCATCCTACCTTCACCGATGATCGAGTGGCTCGCTCCTACCTCCACACCCATGAGGTAGAGGCCACTTCAGACCAGAGCTCCTCTTCAGATTCAGCGACAAAGATCCACCGAGCAGATGATTGGGGATCTTCATGAGCGAGTCACTCGCCTCGTGTTCATTTCTCCTGATTCCCATGCACATTCTGCTTTTGTTGCTTCTTTTGAACCCCGAGATGTCACCCATGCTCTTTCTAATGCCTCTTGGGTCAATGCCATGCATGAAGAACTTGAAAATTTTGAAAGAAACAAAGTCTGGACCTTAGTTGAACCTCCACCTAATCATAATGTAATTGGAACAAAATGGGTTTTCAAAAATAAGCAAAGTGAAGATGGGTTGGTAGTTCGCAATAAGGCTAGACTTGTAGCTCAAGGGTATTCCCAGGTAGAGGGCTTAGACTTTGAGGAGACCTTTGCTCAGAGCTAGATTGGAAGCCATTCGCATTTTGCTAGCATTTATGCATCCAAGGGCTTCAAGCTATTTCAAATGGATGTTAAAAGTGCTTTTCTGAATGGCTTCATAGAAGAAGAGGTCTATGTCAAGCAACCACCTGGTTTTGAAAATCCTAAGTTCCCAAACCATGTTTTTAAACTCTCCAAAGCCTTGTATGGATTGAAGCAAGCCCCTAGAGCTTGGTATGATAGGCTTAAGAGTTTCTTGCTCAAAAATAATTTTAAAATGGGAATGGTTGATAAAACTTTGTTCACTCTCAGGCATGGCAATGACTTTTTGATGGTTCAGATTTATGTGGATGACATTATATTCGGTGGTTCCTCTCATGCTTTGGTGTCCAGATTTTCAGATTCTATGAGCAGGGAGTTCGAGATGAGCATGATGGGCGAATTGACCTTCTTCCTTGGTCTTCAAGTGAAGCAACTGAAAGAAGGCACTTTCATTCATCAAAGTAAGTATACAAAGGACCTTCTTCGGTGCTTTGACATGGGAAGTAGTAGACCAATGTCTACTCCCATTGCCACGACCACCGTGCTGGACCCAGATGAGTATGGAGAGCCTGTGGACCAGAAGGAGTACCGCAGCATGATCGGCTCCCTCCTCTACCTCACAGTATCGAGGCCGGACATACAATTTGCTGTGTCCGTGGTGCTCGATTTCGAGCTTCCTCGAGCTTCTCATCGTCAAGCAAAGGCGTCGATCTTCGTGTATCTCCAGGGCACTCTTGACTTTGGACTTTGGTATTCTTCTTCTTCTGCTCTCTCTATTCGAGCATTTTCTGATGCTGATTTTGCTGGGTGTAGAGTGGATAGGAAGAGTACTTCTGGCACTTGTCATTTCTTAGGCACATCTCTTATCTCATGGTCATCTAGGAAACAGTCCTCTGTTGCACAGTCCATTGCTGAGGCCGAGTATGTAGTCAGCACCAAGAGTTGCTCTCGTGTTCTCTCGGATCTTGTCTACTCATGAACTATGGGTTGTCTTTGGGTAGTGTTCTCTTTTCTCGTGATAACACTAGTGCTATTAATATTGCCAAAACCCAAAGGCAACATTCTAGGACTAAGCACATTGACGTTAGATATCATTTCCTTAGAGACCATGTAGAGAAGGGTGATGTTGTGCTTCACTATGTTGAGTCCGAGCGGCAGTTGCGGATATCTTCACTAAGGCTCTTGATTCTTCTCGCTTTTGCTTCTTTTATGGGAGAGTTGGGGTTTTAGTCCTCTTGGCCTGTTTTGAGGGGAGTTTGCTCTTTTGCATTCATTTGTATCATAATGCATTTTTCATTTCAGCACCTTGCATTGTAATATAATCTTGTGGAGCTTTGATTATTATCCTTGTATGACTTGAATTCATACTTTATACCCTGCCATGTCTTGTGCTAGGTTGCTAAACTTCTTTTATGGCATTTTATGTATAGCTTAGCTTTTGCCATGATAGCTTTATTATCTGTGAGCAAACTGAATTGTAATATGACTTGTTGGATCTTGTGACTAGTTTTGCTTTAGTGATCCTCTCATGATTCATGTCATGTCATATAGGCTTAATTGAGTCTTGAACTTATTTTGAGTTTTAAATTGAGCTATGATAATTCTTAAGTCAAGCAAATGAAAAATGAGCTTTTTCTGTGCGAAAAAATTGATCTCACCAATTCTCTCTTATGAGACGGCTTGCCATTGCACTAGGCATGAACTCAGGGGGAGTTTTGGATGACTCAGACTATTCTCTTAAGCTTTTGTTGCTTGGGATGGTCGCAGTGAGGCTTGAGATCTAGCACAATGCTAAGAAAACAAATTGGCAATTGGTTGAAGCTTAGAAGGCAGTTGTGGATGGCTCCTAGTCCAGGACTTGCTTTACTAAGATAAAACCAATCATTTCAGCAAAGTGCTCAATGTGCTAAATTCTAAATGCTTGATCAAATTGTTTCAAATCTGAATGCTCAAACTAGACTCTTTTTCTAGGTTCTGGCTCAATCTCGCTTATAGACATGACCTGACTCATTTTTGGATACCTTTAGTTAAACTATGATCTTGAGCACCTTGTCATGTTGTCGATTCATTTAATCTCAGATTAGTGCTATTTTGGCTTTAGCTTTGCTGTACATGGTTTGCCATGATTGAATATAGCTTCTTCACATAATATGGCTTGGTGTAATACTTGTACAGTCTTCATGGATAATCTTCATGGCTCCTTTTGCTCAAGTTAAAAACAAAACAAAAAAAATGATGAAAAAATGAAAAATTAGAAATTTACAGCCATTCCATTACATTGATGCTCTATCTTCTTCCATGCACTTTGATGAATCCATTGTCAAAGGGGGAGAAAGATTGGTCAAAAATGTTGTTTTAGAGCTTTCCATCTCAATGATCAAAGGTCAAATAGAACAATTGTTCTTTCATATGGACCTTAAGTCAGATTTTGTCGTTTCTTTGGAAATTGAAGCTTTTGTGTTTTCTTTTGCTTTATCTCACTTGCTTATGCTATTCTGAAGCCAGCTTGGTCATTTCCTTTGCTTTTTCTTGCATTTGGACCAAGTTGTGCCTTTGCGCTTGTACCGCAAGTTTTTACTTTTCAAACCACAAAACTACATTTTCTGAGAAATTGCCAATGTGTTCATCAAGGGGGAGATTGTGGATATCATGGGGATATGCCCATGATCTTAGGATGATGAAACAATTGGCAATGTTGCTTTTGGTTTGAAGTTTCACATGCTTTCGGCAAAGTTAAAAGGCTGATCTTTAGCCATTTTGGGAATTTGGCTTTGGGATAGATTGAGTTCATAGGCTATAGTGCATATGTGTTGCATGATGCATGTTTTCACTAACGTGGGTCAAGTTGTGAAGAACTTGTTCCCGGATTCGTGTTTGCTTGTCTGTTGTTGTGCAGGTGGCTTGCAGGTCAATGACGGTCAACGGCGAGGAGGATCGGGACTAAGCTTGGAGAGCTGAGGTCCAAAACGATCATGGATGCTCGGGTGAGGTCAAGTGACTCAAGCGTGGCGCAGAATGGACAAGGATGACCGAACAGGCGCCGGTCGGCGATCGGTTTGATCAAGCGGTGCGGGGTCGGTGCAAGTGTTAAGGTGGTCCGGTGGGAACCGGATGGGAGAGACTTGCCGACACGATGAGAGCCGCCGGATCAACCTACACGCATGGCGGCGCCTGTGGATCGCTAAAACTTCATGCTTGGCGGCGCCCCAAGTGAAAAAATCGAGCGCTTATCAATCGGGCCATGTGCGGCAAGAACACTTCTTTGCGACCTGCAAATTTCTTTGCAGAGAGGAAATAAATTTCTTTGTGGCTTTTATTGCTTTGTCTGCTCATTGATGTGACTTCTCTTTCTCGTTTTAGTCTTGTTGATTTCTTGGGGCTGTGATTTTTGTTTGGTCGCGAGGTGTAGCACCGCCGTCGCCTCGAAGTCTCTTTAAAACTGGAGTTTCTCGGCGTATCCATAAAATCAGATCTGGAGGCGGCCTGTTTGCCCGTGAGACACGGCTGCTCTCTTCTCCCGGCGGCCGCAAGTGGCGCTGGAGAGCGCCCTGCATAAATTGTGTGGCGCGTGTGAACTCGTGAAAAAGAGAGAGAGACCGAGGTTTCGTTTTTTTTTATTGGCAGCTTATGTAAGTATCGTTGAGTGGAAATCGATTCGATGGAATCATTGTTTGTCGTGTGTTTTGGATTTCCTTCTAATGCTTGGGCTATTCGGATTTATGGCGGCGCTTAGTCAGTGCTTGCAAAAATCGGAGTCACTGAAAAAAAAAATCTGGGTGGCTGTTTTTTTATTCGGTTTGATTTAGCTTTTATTGCTTGTCCCATCGTTTTGGGCTATGTAATTTGTTGTGTTGACTTGTTGTCGCTAGCGTAACTCAAGAGAAAATTCAAGCCCTTGGGGCACTGCTTGTAGGTAGGGCTCCGAAGAATCCAATCAGCTTTGCTCTCGCCGGTTTGTGGAAACACAAAGTTTTTATTTGTTTATCTTGGCTATCATCATTAATGTGACTAAGATTTTGTACTTAAATCGCTGTCAGGTTGAACTTGTGAGCGGGCGAACTTGCGCTCGAGTGCCCGCAAAATCAGTTCCTTGTCACTCTGTTTTCGTGTGTTTTGATGCGGTTGTAATGATCACCACATGAACTGAAATCCCAGGCTGTTCGCTGTCTTCTCTTGCATTCTCTTCTTGCGTGCTTGTTTTTGTGTGGTGTGTTGTAGTACATGACCACTACTGCTGTTATTTGATGCGAGAGATGTCTGCTAGCAATTCACTGTTTGAGATTTGGTTATTTTATTGTTGTTTGCTTGTCTGGTCTGTTGGTTGTTGCGGCACATCCTGTGCGTGTGCGTGCGGTCTTGAGTAGTTTGTAGTCTTTTACTTAGGGGTTTAATCAAATTCAACACAGGTCATCCACTGTGCCTGTATACAGATCTTCTTAGGTTTTCTAGCTATTGAAGTGAAAGTAGTGTTGAGTTAGATCGAGGTGAAAATAGAGAAAGCGTCTATTCACCCCCCCCTCTAGTCGCCTTTCCGATCCTACAATAGCACTTGCTAAGCGGCTCACAAGTTGTATTGGGTATACCGATGCAATGTAAATAAACAAAAAATGGTGCTCCCATGCACACTATAGGAAATTACATCAGCTCCTACAGACAAATGATTAACACAAGTGTCCTCACACCACCTGAGGCTTAACACAATAACACCTTCCCGTTACTTAATCATACGGTACCCATATCCCACGTGTGATAGGACGAGTTTTACTTGAATCAACGACGTCACCAAAGTTCGGTCCTTGTTGGTCCGGACCCGATCTCGTACACGAAGGCACCCTCACTAGCAACCACTTATCTAGACCCAAAACTCTTTTAAAATAACAAAGTTTAACTTAAGAACACAGATATGAAGATCTGGAATAAAAAGAAGATAAGAAAGCTTGTGTCTCCCATAATTGTCGGGTTATTCCTGACAATCAATCTACCGTATCTAGACTTGCATGGCTAAGCAATCATATACAATATATTTCACACAACCTAACTTAAGCATGTAGGTACTCGAATAACTCAAGGATAACCTCATGAATAGGATATAACTAACTACACATCACAAAAATAGCGACATAACAAAATTAGCATGCAAGCAATTATCATTGCACTTAACTAATCAAAATATGAGATCAATATGATGCAAAAGGAAGCTCAAATGATGCTTCCCTTGCTGGGAGTTCACTTGCTCGCTCTCAGTTACGTACTCGCTTACTTCCGGCAACTCGGAATCTATAGAAAGATGATATCGAATAAATATCAAGAAAAGCCGAAAAATTCAAATTGTTCAAAAATGCATAAATTTTATACAGTAGATATATAATGATTTTATATGAATTTAGGTGAAATAATTATTTCATTTGGAGTTAGTATGTGAAAGTTATAGCAATTTGAAAATCAGTTTTTCAGAAAATGCTGAAAACAGTGTTTTCGGTTACTATTCGTCCGAAATTAATTATTTGGTAAAAATTTGTAGAGTAGTGGTATAGAAAAGGATTACATATATAAGTAGAGAATAAAATTATAAGACCAAAATAACTTGGTTCAACTCATTTGGAGTTCAGAAACATTTTTTATGAATTTTCGAAGTTAAAAGCATGTTTAGTGCAAAAATAATTCTGTTTTTGGATCAATTTCCAAGAATAATATTTTCTGTGACAGAAATATATTTCAATGCTATTTCAAATTAAAATACATTTTAAAAATAAAATTAACAAACTTGGTTTCACTTGATTTGGAGTCGGTTTGCACTAGTTATGAATTTTTGAAGTTAAATGACTTTGCAGTGCACAAATAATTGTATTCCGAATTTTTCCAAATCATTTAATACTTTTTGCATGCATGCTAACCTAGCCTCTGTCATGACAAATGGGGCCTATGTATATTCTTTCTTTTCCATTTAATTCCTAAAGGAAAACATCTACCAACAAATCTAATCTTCTCATAATCATTGACTTAACCGATTCTCCAGCGTTGAATCCACTCACATGCATAACACTCTCTGATCATAATCACATATCTTGATCTAAATCCTATACTAACCTCCACTAAGGCATTATCAAGGTAGTCAATCCATCGAGTGATGCCCGAACTCACGATCTTCCAACTATAGAACCTATCCGACAATTATACGAAATCCACCGACTTATGGGCATATGACTATGACTAAATCCATCAATCATTCTCCGATATACTATTTAAGCTAATATTAACTATCTAGCTATACTAGTCTTGCCTTGGCAAATCACATTCATATACACCAAAATTTCCACCGATCGGGGTTTAATTGACCAATCGACACCTAATGAGCTTAACAATTTTAATAACACATCCAACATCTAATAGTTCACTAATAAATCAACTTACATCCATTTCACCAGACTAGTCGTGTACGACAACTACTAATCCAATCACATATGCGCCTCTACGATCGACTAATAATCATTTAGCTCTTAATAAAAAAGAGAGTACAATTGCATCGACTCGGCACATGGGAATTACCTACTAATTACATAGCAATCCAAATATTTATCTGCAATCAAATAATCCAGTGCGACCTTCTCCAAAATTCTAGCATCTATGACTTCCATGACTATTACTTGAGACTTTCGATCAATTTACTCATTATTCAATAAACCATCCGATTTAACCTCCATATCTCATTAAACATCAACACATAAGTTATCCATCAAGTAATAAATTATAAAATCGTTATGCATCCTAACTCCTAAAATTTCTAATCCAACGTGAGGGAAAATCTCCAATCAATTTCATCATCCAAAGACCACCACAAATTTCCATGCAACTTCAAAATAATATCTTCCGATCAATAATCAACTCATATTTAATCTAGCATCTACCAATCAACAATACACATATCCTACCACAATAAACTAATTATTCACATGACCAATATATCTACACATATCAAACACAAGCACAAATATGACCTAACCAGAGATTTACATTGGTTTAAGCTACCAAATCATTTTTACAATTAAAAATGCATGAATAGTGCAATGCCATGCTCATGACTAATATGCAACATGCACAACTAAAATTGTAACGTGGTAACAAAAATAACACTAAGGATTTTACCGTGGCACTAGGTGTGCGTAATCTCACCGGACAACATCTTCTTGGCTCCACGTCCACATCCACCGTAGTCATCACCGTTTCTGCATCAGCTCAGCCTCCCATCCGCGTCCGCCATAGTTGTCGCCGAGCTCGTCCGTGTCCGCGTCCACGTCCCGTGCCGTATCGTCATCGTCGCTCTTGGCCACGCCCACGGAGCTGCCTTATCGACGCCGTCCTCAAGCGCGACATGCCATACTGCTTTGCCTCGCTCGGGCTGCCATGCCGCGACATGCATGGGCGTCGCATGCATGCGCCGCGTTCTAGGCCGACTCCTCCACGACATCGTCTTCGCACCGCTGCTCCACCATCCATGCCTCCTCACCTCGGCCGCCCTGGGCTCGACCACCACCGGGTCGATGCCACCGGTCATTGCAAGTTGTGCCACCACCGGGGCACCGCGCCGCCAAGCCACTAGACAGTGCAGCCCATATGCATGTGTCGCATGCATGCGTGGGCTCGGCCTCACTATCCCTGTTCGCTCACCACCGGTGAACCGCTGTCGACGCCATCAAGGCCGGCCGCATGCATGCACCCGCCGAGCCAGCTGCCTCTGCATGCATGTGTCGTGCCACCTATGCCTTCCACACCGTCGGCCACCTGCTAGCACCGTCTCCTCCATGCGATGTCTCCTTCTCCCTCTCACAGGCCATGCATGCCATCTTGTCATTGTCTTTCATTGTCTTGTTCTTTGCATTATGCCTCGAGTCTTTGGTCGTCATTTGGTCTTTACCGCTAGCTTCTACCATTACTGCTCCTTTCGTGTGCATGCTCCTGCTCATGTTCTTCTCTAGAGCTCTCCCCAGGAGCTCTCTCTCTTCTCTCCCTCCAGAACAGCCAATCTGGGGCCTTCCCTGCCGACCGCACCGCCTGTGCCCAGCTCCCTCGGCCACGCCACGTTGCGCATCGCCACTGGGTGCCGCTGTAGCACCTCGGCACTGCCACTCCTCTCTTGCCTCGACTACATGCATGCATGCTTGCTGCAGCATGGCCATGGCCACAAAAGCCCCATGCATGAAAGCTTCTACTACTTCTTCCTCCCCTCTCCTCAAGATCGCTCAAATGTCAATGCATGTGAAATCTAATGGGAGGAATGGAATGCTCATGAGATGAACCCTATGATGTAACATGCATTGAGAGTTTTCAGTTTTTGAGTTGGGATTTAGAGGAGAGAAGTGGATAAATGGACTTGTGTTCATGGAGAAAGGGCAAGGGAGGTGCTGCTATTAGGTTAGGGAAGTAGCGTGTAGAGGAAGAGTTGATAGTGTGAGCTCCCTTGGGAAATGCCTTGGCTGTGTGTTGGGAGAAAATATGGCAGGGGAGAGGAGCTGAGTTCGGCTGTTATTAAAGAATGGGCAGTGGTTTGGCTGTGTAGATGAAAAGAATGGGTTGATGAGTGGTTGTGGTGGTCTGTTGGTGGATAGGAAATGGCAGTGGCAGTGAGGTGGTGTGTTGGTTCAACTGGGCAGAAAAATGCATGGTAGTGAAAGGTGGTCTGTTCGGCTAGGGGTTGGGGGGGAAGAAAACAAAATGACAGTGGGCTGGACAGGGTTCGTGTCGGGACCCAAAAATGCAATTCTGGACCCTCTGTGTATACTGCACTAGTCCAGGATCATGCTAGTGCACATAGTGGCAACATCAGTGAAATATCATTTCCATATACAAAGGTGACTAATAAATAGGCAAATAACAACAAACATCATAGTAAAGCCCTTAAGGTCAAAGCTTACAATTAATGCTTCAAAAAGCGAATAGCTTAATGAAGCTGCAGCAGAACATAACGAAATAACTTCAGTGAAGCCCATCCATATGCCCACAGGCAATCGGTTGGGGTAGCGCGACCTAGTTCTCCATGATCCTTGAAGTAGACCTTGTTGACTGACGATTCCTTCACCTCTGCTTGATTTATTAAAGCAAACATGAGTACATAACCGTACTCGCAAGTCATACCACAGAAATGCAATTATACATGATGGCTTATTCCAAAGGAATGGCTTCTGTGGTTATTTTGTAGAAATGCAACATTTGCAATTGAATACAAATAATAGATCGAAAGCATAATTCAAATCAAATAAACAATATTAAGTTTTATCATTTGATTTCAGAAAGACACATAGCCTAGTCAAGTTATTCACACAGCCATATGACTTATGTCACACAGCTCCCTTCCCAAGTTTTTTATGAAAATCTAGCCCTCGTGTGAAATCCCCGAGCATGTCCATGACCACGGACGCGGCTATTCGAATAGATTGTTTAACACTCTACAGGGTTTGTACGCTTTACCCACAAGATGCAATCAACTGGATCAGAGCTGATCACAACAAAACCTTTCAGAAACTTCATCTTAAACATTGACACTCCCAGTGTGCTTTATTGTAACATCCCTATTTTCCTGAGTTTTTGAAAGTTTTGAAAACTTTAAAAATTAACCATTTGGTTTTATTAATTCGCTAAAGCTTAATTTGTAATTTAGAATTTTAAAAGCAGTTTAACTTGACTTAATTAAAACTTGAACTAATTAAAGTTGGTTTAAGTTGAGTTTTGTTGGATTTTAAGTTGGTTTTTCCTTTTGCCTTATGTTAAAAATAATTAGTTGCAAAAACTAAAAGCGATAGTTAAGCTAAAAATATTTTTACTAAGTTCTAAATAATTCAAGGGATTTCTGTGAATTTTCCTAGAATTTTTGGATAGCTTAAGCTATTTTCTAAAAATGCTTTTGCTTTTCCGTATTTTCAAAACATCAAAATCCTTGAAAATCCCCTAGCCTCCTCTTGGGCCGATTTCCTCCTACCATTCTCTATTCACCCACACGGCCCGCTCCTCCAGCCCACGCGCCGACGCCCGCTTCTTGCCTCACACAAGGCGTGTGGGCCTCGCCCGCGCCTCCCCGCTCTCGCCATCACACAAGCGTGTGGGCCCGGCTTTGTCACCACCCCGGTCGTCTCCTACCTCCGGCCGAGCCGTGCAGGTCCGCTTTGCCGCGATTCCCGCCGAGCCGCCCGCTCCTCGCTGCCCCTAGCCCCGCTTGTCCCACTTCGGTCGCCGCCGCCCGTCCCGCCTCGCTACCAGGCGCCTTTTTGCCACCTTCTCCGCGGATCTCGCCGCTTCTCGTCGCCCGCCATCAAAGCCGGCACGGCAAGCTTCTCCCTCCTCCTACTCCGGGGCCCCCATCGCCAATTTAAGAGAGCCCCTGATGCACCTCCTCCTCCTCTCTCTTTCCCCTCTCCTCCCCTTCTCTCCCCCACTCTCTTTCGGTCGCAATTGGAGTTTTCGCCGCCGCCGAAGCTTCACTCTGCCGCACCCACCGCCGCCAAGCCCTCTCCGCCTCTGCCGACCTCACCCAGACCGCCAAGACGAGGGCCACCCGTGCGCACCTCCCGTCCCCGAGCCCCACCGAATCAAGGCTGTCGCTGCCGAGCCGCCGCCTCCGCCGCTCTTCGCTTTCATCGCCGACCTCCCGTGCCGCCACGCCCTCGCCATCGCACACATCAGCCTCCCGTGAGCTCTTCTTCGCGTTGGTGCCTCGCCGGTCGCCGAGCGCTGCTCACGGCGACCATTGGGCCGAGCGCCACCGGCTGGGTCGACGTGGCAAGTCACGTGGCTGCCACCGTGGTGCCCAGTCAGCGGCCACGTCGGCCCTCCACTGACGTGTCTGCCCAGTCAGTAGCCCGGTGGCATTTCTCTGATTTTCTTTAGAAAATTAATTCAGGAAAATCAGGAAATCCCTAAATTCATCATTTTATGTGTTTTTCCAACTTCCTTTGGCCATAACTTTCTCATTCGAACTCTGATTCGAGTGATTCAAATTTCTAAATTCATCTAAATTCCTTGTATTCCTGTTAGTATTTACTTGGTATTTATTTGAATTTTATTTGGAGTTGTTTTATTTATTTAGCTTTGTTCGCACGTATAGATTCCGGCGTTTCGGAAGATTTCGCAGACCCGACGACCGAAGTACCTCTACTCTTCAACGAAGGAAAGTTGTAGACCTTTGATCATATTGAACCCATCTTTATAAAAGTATATTGTTTCATATAAACATGCATTGCTAATTTTATAATAAATGGTTTTGGGATTAGTTAATTACCTAATTGCCATTATACCTCCTTGATAAATTGTGAACGACATGTATCCTTGAATGACATAAATCCTTGGACACCTTAGGAGGGTTAATTATTAGTTGGACATTATTGAAATACCAACATGGGTACCGTTTTATGCTTAGCCAATGCTTTAGTTATGCGATAGACTCACGATCACATACTCAAAGAATGATTGAACTTGACTAAAGGAACTATGGAACCGTGGCGGAACCACTTTTGTTAAAAGATGTTGAGCCATGACTAGGGTGGTCATTTGGCCGGGTTGAACGAAAATGATTTTTGCTTGGACGAGTGGGTGGTGGTAAAAGGTGGGTGCTGTAACGCACACTTGGAATGCGGAAACGTCTCATCTGAGCAACCAACTAAGGACTTA
The DNA here is from genome assembly GCA_036346405.1 of Phyllostachys edulis. Classification (NCBI taxonomy): domain Eukaryota; kingdom Viridiplantae; phylum Streptophyta; class Magnoliopsida; order Poales; family Poaceae; genus Phyllostachys; species Phyllostachys edulis. The sequence goes on from CM070566.1 coordinate 22,821,361, forward strand.
ACCTCGAACCATTGATCTGGGCCTGAACCGTACAACCACATGTCTAGATTGGGATAGACCTGGCTGACTAATTAGCAATGTCTTGGTTCGGTTCTGTTTTGGTTGGGAACGGCGCAAGAGGGGGCCAGATAGAGGCAAAACCTTAGCGAACAGAATGGAGTCAAAACAGAACTTTGTAAAAGCCTTGTCACGTGCTCTAGATTGCTTACCTAAGGTAGTGAGCGGTGGCATAGATATATGCCGAACAAACTAGAGAATTCGTGTCTTGTGAGTCAAGCTGTACAACCTCTGCAGAGTGTAAAACTATTCGAATAGCCGTGTCTCCGGTTATGGACATGCCTGGTGATTTCACGCAAGGGGTAGAACTTTTGTTGAAAATGTTGGAATGGTTTGGTCGAATCTTGTAGATGGTTGATGGTTGGAAAGTGAGCAGGGTGTTCACTAGTTGTTTCAAAGAAAATTGATTACTTATGTATTAATCTTTTAAATTGTGCTTTGCAATCTACTTCTCAGATTTATCGTCAAATATTGCTTTACGCAAAATAGCCATAAAGCTATCCTTGTCAAACCTTGCATGAATATTACTTGCATACATTTCTTCGTGGACTTGTCGAGTACATTCAAAGTACTCACGGCTTTGTGCCCTCGGTTAATCAACAAGAAGAACCTGGAAGCAACGAGTTCTACGAGGAAGACTTCTTTGAAGACTATGCGAATTAGGTCGCGTCCTTCACTCAATTGCCGGTGGGCATATTGGGTGACCTCCACCAGATGTTTTGTTCTCCGCTGCAAGTTTACTCTATTTTCTTTAGCCCTGCATGGCAACCGTTGTAAGACTTGACCATAAGGTCTCTTTTGCTGAATATTATTAATTTGTCTGCTTCATCTTTTCTTTGGTTGTGTGGTTATGATTACACCAATGTTGCAACTGTGTGAGCTAGCTACTGATCATGGGACTAGTTCAGAATACACAGAGGGTCCTGGGGTTGCATACCCCGGGTCTCGACAGCGGTGGTATCAGAGCCATATCGACTGTAGGACGTAACCATAGCTAGCCTGGTCGTTTAGTCAAGACTTCAAAATTTTATTTTATAAATCAAACCAACAATTAACATGAATAGTATTCTCCTCTCATCTTACTCTATTCTTCCTCATCTTATGCTAATCTTTCCTTATTCCATTCTCAAAGTCTGACTTCTTATCTTTTCTGAACTTTGTTTCTGAATGTGAAGTGACCCTCTTATCTCGCTAATCTCTATAGAATCGAGCTTTGCTTGAAGTCGCCCACCCACATAAGATAGATTAGTAGTGTTGTTACCCTTTTCAATTTCAGTTTTGTTTAGGATCTGTGGCTTGAGTGTTGTTGCCTCTTGTAGCTTTCCGGCTATTGTTCGTTGGGTTAAACCGACTTTCCCCAATTAGGTTGTCCCGTCTTTCTTCCCTTTTCTTACTCATCTTTGTGCTTTTCCCACTTTCCTATTGTGCTTCCTTCCTCTCGTCTATTAAACCTGGGAAGATCTGTGCAAATGGTTCAGACCCGCAGGATGAACCAGTTGACCCCGTTACGCCACCAACCCCAGCCGCAACAACAGATCAGGGTTTGGGATAGTTCATGGTAGCACAGGCACAGTTGATGAATGCAATGATGCAGAACATGAACCAAATGATGACTCAACAGAATCAGACAGCTGTCGCTCTGCTCACCGTGCTGAACCAGAACAACCAAGCAACTGTAGTGCCACCCCCTCCCCCACCAGCGTTCCCTCAGTCAAAGCTGGCAGAATTTATGAGGACCCATCCATCTACCTTCTCTAGCTCCTCCGATCCTTTGGATGCAGATGACTGGCTGTGCTCTACTAAAAAGAAGCTTGCCATTACCCAGTGTGATGACCGTGAGAAAGTTCTGTATGCCACACACCAGCTGGAAGGCACCGCTGTAGAATGGTGGGAGAACTATTGTGCCGCCCATGAAAACCACCAGAACATCACTTGGACTGAATTCTCAAAAGCCTTCCACCTCTCTCATATTCCCGACGGAAAGTTAGAAATGAAGAAAAATGAGTTTCGTGAGCTAAAACAAGGGAACCTATCAGTGAGTGAATACCTCAACAAGTTCACTCAACTCTCTCGTTATGCCCAAGAGCATGTTGCCACCGATGATGCTCGTCAGAAGTGTTTTAAGAGAGGACTCAACCCTAGCTTGAAGGTTCAGGTCGTTGGCAACGACTATGCCAATTTCCAGCAGCTAGTCAACAAGGCCATGCTCATAGAAGAGTCACATCGCGAACTGGCGGAATCTCATAAAAGGAAGTCGATGCAGCATAATGCTCATCAAGGCCACCCACAGAGAGCTAGAATGAATGTGCAGCCCCCAGGCCGCTTCGTTCCTCCTGTCACCTTTAGGACCCCTGCAACAGCACCTCGCTCGGCTACCCCAGGATTCCGCAGCTTCAACAACAACACCAACAACCAGCAGCCAAGAAACAATAATCCTGCCACAGGAATCACCTGTTTCAACTGTCAGCAACTGGGACACTATGCCAGCAACTGCCCGCAAAAGCAAGGTCCATCACCAGTCAGATTCAACCTGGGAGCTACCCTGACCAGAACTCCCATGCCAGGAGCAGGACGTGGAGAACCTCAGACTCCAACTGCACCAGCCAAGACCCTTCAGACTTTCGAGAGAGGCTGTGTGAACCATGTAACGGTGGAGGAAGCCCAGATAGCCCCGGACGTCGTGTTGGGTAAGTTCCTAGTAAATCCAGCACCTGCTACAGTTTTGTTTGATTATGGAGCTACCCATTCTTTTGTTTCTCGGAGTTTTGTTGCAAAGCATCAGCTAAAGGTTCTGACTCTTAAAAATGCTATGTTGATTCGTTCACCTGGTTCGGAGTTGAGTACGAACCAAGGCTGCCCTAAGGTTAAAGTAACCATAGAAGGGGTAAAATTTCTAGCCAACCTCATAATCATCAATGCCAAATCCCTAGATGTGATTTTGGGTATGGATTGGCTTGCTGATCACCAAGCAATTTTAGATTGTGGTGGTAGAAGCGTCACTCTGGTCAGCCCAGATGGAACCAAAGTAAAGTTTGAAGCCTCTACGGAAAAGTATGATGGAGCCTTAGTCTACAGTGTCAGTGCTTTATCTGTGGAAGATGTGCCAGTAGTCAGAGAGTTTCCAGATGTCTTTCCTGATGACCTACTTGGAATGCCACCGGACAGGGACCTAGAGTTTGTCATTAACCTGGTTCCGGGAACCGCACCTATTTCCAAGAGACCCTACCATTTGCCGGTCGATGACTTAGTCGAGCTGAAGAAGCAGATCGAAGAAATGCAAGATAAAGGATTTGTCCGACCAAGTTCTTCGCCTTGGGGAGCCCCAGTGATCTTTGTCCCTAAGAAGGATGGTACCCAGTGGATGTGTGTGGATTACCGCTCTCTCAATGAAGTCACCACCAAGAACAAGTACCCTCTGCCCAGGATCGATGATTTGTTTGACCAGTTAAAGGGAGCCGGAGTGTTCTCCAAGATAGATTTAAGGTCAGGTTACCATCAGTTGAAGATTCGTAAGGAAGATATACCAAAGACAGCTTTCTCAACCCGATATGGACTGTATGAGTATACGGTCATGTCTTTTGGATTAACAAATGCCCCGGCTTACTTTATGAACTTGATGAATAAAGTATTCATGGAGTATCTGGATAAGTTTGTCATTGTCTTTATTGACGATATCCTAGTTTACTCTAAAAGTGAAGAAGAGCTTGAAGAGCATCTTTGCTTGGTTCTGAATAAGCTTAGAGATCATCAACTCTATGCTAAATTCAACAAGTGTGAGTTCTGAATGAAAGAAGTTACCTTTTTGGGACATGTCATGTCTACGGAAGGAGTCGCCGTCAACCCTAGCAAAGTCAAGGATGTGCTCAACTGGGAGTCACCCAAGTCAGTACCTCATATCAGAAGTTTCCTTGGAATGGCAGGTTACTACCGCCGGTTTATAGAAGGATTCTCAAGAATAGAAAGACCCCTTACCCAATTGCTGAAGAAGGAAAAGAAATTTACTTCGACGCCAGAATGTGAGCAAAGTTTTCAAGAATTAAAGAAGTGTTTGACCACCACCCCAGTGCTGATTCTGCCTGATGTTCGGAAGGATTTTGAGATTTTCTGTGATGCATCTCGTCAAGGTCTCGGTTGTGTTTTGATGCAAGAAAGGAAAGTGGTAGCATATGCTTCACGCCAATTGAAGCCTCATGAAGCCAATTACCCCACTCATGACTTAGAATTGGCTGCCGTAGTGCATGCTTTGAAGATTTGGCGCCATTACCTCATCGGTAATCGCTGTGAAGTTTACACGGATCATAAGAGTTTGAAGTACATCTTCACTCAAGCTGACCTGAACATGAGACAAAGAAGATGGTTGGAATTGATCAAGGATTACAACATGGGAATTCATTATCACCCAGGCAAAGCAAATGTTGTAGCAGATGCTTTAAGTAGAAAGACCTACTGCAATACTCTAATGATCAAGGAAAGTTAGCCAGCACTGCACGAAGAATTTCAAAAGCTCAAGCTCGAGTTAGTCGAAGAAGGTTGCTTAGCTGCCCTGGAAGTACAACTAACTCTTCAAGATTAGATCAAGGAATCTCAAGAAGAAGATACAGATATCAAGGAGATCAAGAGAAACATGAAGCAGGGTAAATCCTTAAGATTTTCAGAAGATGAGCAAGGTGTCCTATGGTTCGATAAGCGTATTTGTATACCAGATCAGAAGGAGTTGAAACAGTTAATACTCAAGGAAGCTCATGAAACCTTGTACTCCATTCACCCCGGAAGCACTAAGATGTATCAAGATCTCAAGGAATTTTATTGGTGGCCTAGCATGAAGTGTGAAATTGCTGAGTATACTGCACAATGCGATGTTTGCCAGCGAGTTAAAGCTGAGCATCAGAGACCTGCTGGACTTTTGCAACCTTTGAGCATACCCAAATGGAAATGGGAAGAAATTGGTATGGATTTTATCACCGGTCTGCCAAGAACTAAAGCTGGATATGATTCTATTTGGGTAATTGTAGATCGCCTAACAAAAGTGGCTCACTTCCTCCCAGTCAAGACTACTTACTCAGGAGACAAGCTTGCAGAATTGTATATGGCAAAGATAGTATGTCAGCATGGAGTACCAAAGAAGATCGTGTCAGATCGAGGAACCCAATTCACCTCAAGATTCAGCGAAGCTACAATATTTTTGGCACTAATTTGAATTTCAAGACCTACCACCCTCAGACAGATGGTCAAACCGAAAGAGTAAATCAAATCTTAGAAGATATGTTGAGAGCCTGCGCTCTAGAGAACTAGACCAACTGGGACCAAATGCTACCTTATGCAGAGTTTTCTTACAACAACAGTCATCAATCAAGTCTGCAAATGTCCCCGTTTGAGGCCCTTTACGGAAGAAAGTGCAGAACACCTTTGTATTGGACTAAGTCAGGCAAAGGGCAAGTACTTGGACCAGACATCCTAAAGGAGGCCGAAGAACAAGTTAAGTCAATCAGAGAAAAGCTGAGAATAGCCCAAACTAGATAGAAAAGTTATGCTGATAACCGTCGTCGAGATTTAGCTTTTGTACCTGGAGATCATGTGTACCTGAAGGTCTCACGTCTCAAAGGGATGCGTCGCTTCAGAGTCAGTGGAAAGCTCGCACCAAGATACATTGGACCTTTTCCAGTTCTAGTCAGAAGAGGAGAAGTTGTTTACAAGTTAGAGCTCCCGCCTCAGTTGTCAGATGTGCATGACGTCTTTCATGTGTCTCAATTGAAGAAGTGCCTGCGTGTGCCAGAAGAGCAGATGCCGTTAGAAGCAGTTGACTTGCAAGAAGACCTAACCTACAAGGAGCAGCCCATCAAAATCTTGGAAGTGTCTGAGCGTGTGACAAGAAGCAAGATCCTCCATTTCTACAAAGTTCAGTGGAGCAATCACACTGAAGAAGAAGCCACTTGGGAGCGTGAAGAGGATCTGAAGGCCGAGTTCCCGCACCTATTCTCTAGTCAGCCTGAATCTCGGGGTCGAGATTCCCTTTAAGGGGTATAGGTTTGATCATATTGAACCCATCTTTATAAAAGTATATTGTTTGATATAAACATGCATTGCTAATTTTATAATAAATGGTTTCAGGATTAGTTAATTACCTAATTGCCATTATACCTCCTTGATAAATTGTGAACGACATGTATCCTTGAATGACATAAATCCTTGGACACCTTAGGAGGGTTAATTATTAGTTGGAAATTATTGAAATACCAACATGGGTACCGTTTTATGCTTAGCCAATGCTTTAGTTATGCGATAGACGCACGATCACATACTCAAAGAATGATTGAACTTGACTAAAGGAACTATGGAACCGTGGCGGAGCCACTTTTGTTAAAAGATGTTGAGCCATGACTAGGGTGGTCATTTGGCCGGGTTGAACGAAAATGATTTTTGCTTGGACGAGTGGGTGGTGGTAAAAGGTTGGTGCCGTGAACGCACACTTGGAATGCTTGAACGCGTCTCGTCGAGCAACCAACTAAGGACTTAACCTTGAACCATTGATCTGGGCTGAACTGCACAACCACATGTCTAGATTGGGATAGACTGGCTGAATAATTAGCAATGTCTTGGTTCGGTTACATTTTTGGTTGGGAACAGCGCAAGAGGGGGCCGATAGAGGCGTAAACCTTAGCGAACGTAATCGAAGTCAAAAGCAGAACTTTGTAAAAGCCTTGTCACGTGCTCTAGACTGCTTACCTAAGGTAGTGAGCAGTGGCATAGATATATGCCGAACAAACTAGAGAATTCGTGTCTTGTGGGTCAAGCTGTACAACCTCTACAGAGTGTAAAACTATTCGAATAGTTGTGTCCCCGGTTATGGACATGCCTGGTGATTTCACGCAAGGGGTAGAACTTTTGTCGAAAATGTTGGAATGGTTTGGTCAAACCTTGTAGATGGTTGATGGTTGGAAAGTGAGTAGGGTGTTCACTAGTTGTTTCAAAGAAAATTGATTACTTATGTATTAATCTTTTACATTGTGCTTTGCACTCTACTTAATGTGTTTACTGTCAAATATTGCTTTCTACAAAATAGCCATAAAGCTATCCTTGTCAAACCTTGCATGAATATTACTTGCATACATTTCTCTGCGACTTGCTGAGTACATTCAAAGTACTCACGGCTTTGTGCCCCTGGTTAATCGATCGTTGAAGAAGAACACGAAGCAACGAAGTTCTATGAGGAAGACTTCTTTGAAGACTATGCGACTAGGTCGCGTCCTTCACTCGATTGCCGGTGGGCATATTGGGTGACCTCCACCAGATGTTTTGTTCTCCGCTGCAAGTTTACTTTGTTTTCTTTAGCCCTGCATGGCAACCGTTGTAAGACTTGACCATAAGGTCTCTTTTGCTTAATATTATTAATTTGTCTGCTTCATCTTTTGTTTGGTTGTGTGGTTATGATTACACCAATGTTGCAACTATGTGAGCTAGCTACTGATCATGGGACTAGTTCAGAATACACAGAGGGTCCTAGGGTTGCATACCCCGGGTCCCGACATTTATGCTATACCAATCCTTCCACAGCGCTTGGCATAACACACACTGTTGGACAGGGACACGGCGAACCGCCCCGTGATGTGCACCCAACCAGAACGGTAACACACCTCCACCCATACAACACAGTCTAACCTACTACCTGAGTAGTCAATGTCAAGAATCTATAACTTACTAAGTTAGGCATGTCCCATCAGGCATGTGGTTGTACGAGAGGCTCAGTTCAATGGCGCACAAAGTTAAGTCCTTAAGTGACCAAGGCAAGACTTCCAATGTATTACGAATCCCTATGCACACAGATTTTTAAGCCCGTGCACATAGATCCACCAAAAGTAGCACACAGTATTCACCACTTGCCATAGTCTAAATCCTTTCCCACCCTGTTGGTTAAGTGCAACATATGCCATCAATGAGTAATAGCACATAGTACACACAGTTTTTATCACATAGTTCCATAGTCACTTAGTCAACTTTATATTTGCAACTTACATAAGATGATGACTCATAGCATGGCTAAGCAATCTAATCGTATCTAACCATAGCACCAACTAAATATGAACCTATCTAGGGTGACAAAATATTATGACATACAATTAGACAAGGAGGTCATAACAAATTGGATATTAACTAATACCAAAAACATTGAAATAAATAATTAAAGCAAATGCAATACTTTGAATCAAGGTATTTTGAAAACTGGGTTCAATATGATCAAAGGTATAACTTGCCTTGCTATAGCAATGATGATCTTATTTATCTTTAATCTTCTACTTCTTTGATCGTCAGCTCCTTCTTGATCAGAACTTCCCGAAGCATCAACGTCTACTCGTAAACAAGCAAATAAACCAAATAAATAAAGAAAAAAGAGCAAAAAAAACTCCAAAAATTAAATAATAATCTCAGATAAATAGATCTGGAATTTAGATGAATTTAGGAATTTGAATGGACTCAATCGGAGTTCGGATGCAAAAGATATGACTCTCGGGAGAATCACATGAAATGATGAAATCAGAATTTCAGAATTTAGGGAATTGTTTCTCTGAAGGAAAAACAATTAATTGAGTCATGCTGACATCATCAATGATTTTCAGCTAAAAAATAAATAGGAAAATAAAATTGACAAGTGGGGCCCACCGTCAATGACTTGGTGCATGGTGGACTAGGTTTAGGGACTTTGGTTCAGGTGGAGCTTTTGGTGTGCCACATGGCATTGACCTGGACGACACACGGATGCCACATGGGCCAAGACACCGAGGTGGCAGCTGAGATGGCACAAGGTGGAAGGGTGACGTAGTAGGGAAGGAAACCAACAGAGGAGAAGAGCTTCTGGAGCAGATACCATGGCCGGCGGCTTGATGGTGGCTTCGGTCGATTGGATGACATTCGAAGTAGATAGAGGGGAGCACCACGACGGCGACAAAGACAAGGATCACCACCAAAGCTCAATAGCCGAAGATGACCGGCGGCGACAATAAGGACCTGACCGACAAAGAAGAAGAAGACCTGTGATGGCGTCTCGGTGAGGGAAGGAACACAAGGGGATGGAAAATCAGATGAGGAGGGGTTGGGGCATATCATGACGCGCAAAGGAAGGCACAAGGGCTCACCGGTTAATAGATTGGCAAGGGTGGCCGGCGGCCGGTTGTCGGACATAAATGAAAACAACGAAGGAAGGATCCTCGGGGACCACGATGATGCGAACCCGCCGGCGGTGGCAGCTTGGGCAAAGAGGGACCAACGATGAAGATCTTCCGAAAAGAAGCATGCGGCGGCGTCTCTGATCTTTGGTGAAATCCGACAAAACGCAGCACGAACCCGAGGCGGTGCCTTAGGGTTTTGAGGGAGGAGCACAAGGCGATCAAATTGACGCGAAGGGATTGGTTTATAAAGCACCGGAGAGGGAGGATTAGAATTAGGGCCGGCGCTGCCATGGCGTGAAGGAACTGGACTCAAGAGTCCCGGTTGGAAACGACCGAAGAAGACGATGCACAGGCACAAGGGGGCCATACGCCAGTGAAACGCCAAAAAGGGAAGGCTGCCACTCGTGATGGGCTTTGGCGCCGGAAAAAGGCTAGTTTCGGTTAATAAGCTTCGTCGCGCAAGGAAAACGCAATAGCCTTTGAGTTGAGAAAATTTGCCGGGCCGCTTTCGGAAGAAAAAGAAAGTGGCGGCCCAAGCTGGATGGCTTCACCCGTGTGCTGGGGAAAAAGGAGGTGGGCTAGCTTTGGCGCGGCTGGCCTTGTTCCCGCGTGAAGAAAAGAAGCGAGCGGGAAGGGCTTCGGTTATACTTGGTGGCGATCACACAGCAAGAGCGAAATGGGTTGGTTTTCGAACTTCCCATGTGAGGAAACGCCAAGGCGGGTGGGCCTCGCGCGCACACGGGAAGGAAGGGTAGCGGCTGGTGGTTGAAACAAGGGAAAGGGCAAGGTGGGCTTCGGCCGAAGCAAAACAAATGGCGAAGCGGGCCAAGGAAATAGGAATGGGCCTGAAGCTAGGAACAGGAGTTGGGTTTCGGCCCAAGAGAGATTAAATTAGTTTTTCTTTTTAGAAAATAGCAAATGCACTCGGAAAAATTCTAGAAAAATCTAGAAAGTATATCCAAGCACATGAAATCCAAATAAAATAGTTTTGATAATAGTTGATGGTGAGATTAATCATATTAAATTGTTTTTGTTTTATGAAAGTCCCAATTAAGCTATATTAATTCAAATAAAATTGGTGAAATTTTCCAGGGACCTAATCTACTCAAAAGATTTTTGAAAAGCCAAATTTTGGGATGTTACAGTTCGGCTGGGCAAGTAGAAAGGAAATGGCATGGAGACTTTGGTGGTTGGGGAAAGAGGAAATGGCAATGCATAAAGCTTTGCACTTGTTCTTGACTTGGGAAGAAATGGCAGAGGAGAGAGATGAAGTGTGGCTGTGTAGAGAGGGGATTGAATGGCTATGGTGAATCGGCTGGGAGCAAAACAATGGCAGTGTATGGGGCTTTGTGGGTTGCATGGAGTTGGCAGTGGGGAGTGAGAAAAGGAAATGGTAGTGGCCAGTGAGAGATACTAAAAAAATGGAAAGATGGTAGTGTGAGGAAAGAAGCATAGGGCTTTGGACTGTTGGGGAAGATGGTAGTGAAAAAGGGTGGTTTGCGTAGGCATTTCGTCTGTAGTCGGTCGGACCGGAAAAGAGAGCGATACTAATGTATGCATGACGACATGATTTTTGAAATGCATGCGAAAACAAGAAATCAATACAATTAAATTTTTAAATGCAGTCTTTCAAACAAATTGATTTAATAAAATGCAACCTTTTAAATAATTCAAATTGATTTTCAAAGCAACATTTTAATTAAACACTGGAAAAATTTTAAAACACAGTCAAAAATTTAATAGATTGCCAAATTAAATATTAACATCTCGATTCTGAAAATCAAGGTGTTACATATTTTGAGATGTTAAGATAGCAATCACAATTGTTGAGTAAACGCCTTATGTTATATTAATATGATTTTGTTGTTTTAAAGATAAACTGCTTTAACTCAAATGATGCATCCACATATACCTGATATGGTAAACCCTAAATAATCCATTGAACTCCTAGCATGTAGTTAATTAGCTTTTCTATGTGGCTTGCTGAGTACGGTTGTGTACTCATACTTGCTAAATCAACTACAGAAGAAACCTGTAGGGAGAACTAGGATCTTAATGAGGAAGGTTTTGATGGACCTCTGGATGGCAATGATTATTGGCGTTAGGTCTCGATCGCGCTCAAGCATACCTGTGGTTTGGAAGTTCTTTTATCTTGTAATATATTAACTTTGGGCTTGGATGCCCATGCCTGTGTCAAAACTGGATGTTAAGCCTAATCCTTGTGTAATAAAAGTTTGGCTCTTATTGTGATCGAAAGCCTGCTTGTGATGCTATTTCTTTCTTCACGAATGCATATTCTAGACATTTGTAAAAAGTTTGACGGTCCCAGAAATAGGGTCATTTCAGTTTCTATTCATAATCACTTTTCTCCTACAATGTTCTGATGATGGTATATTGGACCTTCAATGCAACTGATCCATGGGGTTAAAACTCAAAAAACATGTTTCCCTTTCACTTCTCTTTGTTCTGGCATTTTAGCTTAAAAAACGTTTGCAGACAGTCTCGGTAATGGAGTGTTTAGGAAAAAAAACTCAGGAATGTTTTCTTCAGGAAGTAGGTATAATGTGAGATTTTAAAACACTAGGTCACTATGTTCTTGGAGCTTCTCTTAGGGCCCAATTTTAGTAGGATGATTGGTGCAGCTGCAGTGCTGAATTAATAATCATGCTTGGGTCTTCAAGTTGCCACAAATGCTATTGCTAGCCCAGTTGACTCAGGAGAGGCTATCTAGTCACAAACCTCTTCGGCTAACCAATGCATAAGTACATAACCTAGAATTTATGAGGTTTACTAGCTGGTGAATATATGCAAGTTTATCTAATTAGTGCATGGTCCACATTACATAAATGAGCAATCTGTTGCGTTTTCACCCTGGTTCACAAATTACTTGCATTGACTAGAAACAAGAAATTGCAAGCGGATTGCAAATGGGCAGACAAGACAGGTTTAGTGCTGCTTGACGAAGTCATTTAGACTTTGATTGACCTGGTTAATTGGCTTGGGCGAGAGAAGAAGGAGCTGAAGTTCTCTTGCCTGAAGAACAACTGGACAATGTAAACCTTACATCATTTAGATGCTGACATTAGAGATTGATCTGTTATATGGTACTAAAAAGAAAACAATGTGTGCTATGGAAGAAGAAATATGTCCAAGCTAGCAAATATCTAAGAACAACCGAGATTCCTAAGGAAAAATGAAATATAACAAATAATTGCCATGAATATCAACGGCCTTCTCCGCCGGCGGCGGCGTGGCTTTGTCGATGGCATGACAACGGAGGTGGCATGGTGCAGATCCAGATTTGGCGTAGTTGGTAGAGATCGTGACAGTTCGGTGGCGGTGGCTTCTACGGTGCTTGACTCCTCCCCGGTGCACGGCTTTTAACCGGCCAACGCGTGGGCTGCGGTGGACGTCGTCTTCCTTTGGTGCTGGCGACAGTTGGTTATTGGAGATATTACGGACGTCGTCTTGGAGATCTGACCTGCATTGCTTGGATCCAGTGACGAGGTCGTGCTGTGGCGTGGTCTTAGGGCGCTGGTACCTTCGATCCGGGGTGAAAACTCTTGATCTGGCCTTTGCTGGATGGATCTGGCAACAACGTCGACCTGAGCGGTGTTACCTTTGCTTTGGAGAACTGGTACCTAAGCTCTGGAGTGAAAACACCTGATCTGACCTTCGCTGGTTGGATCTGACGACGACGACGTGAGTCGTATCCTTTCTTGGAGGCGTCGCTACAGAGATTGGCCCATCATTACCTCTTTGCTGCGCAGCTGCTGTTCGCGTGTGGACGATCTCCTGGTTGGTCCCGGAGCTGGGGCTAGGTGGTCTTTTTTTTAGGCTAGCCTTTACATGACAATTTGTTTTTCATTGTTGGCTTTTGGCCGTTTTTTGTTTTAAGCTTTTAGCTGATGGTGGTGTAATGGCTGTGTGCATTCCTAGTTAGTGCAGAGGCCGAGAGTTGTACTTATATTATCTAAAAAAAATCATAGCTAGCAAGAAAGCTACCAGAAAGAAACACTATCTAAAACATCCTTTAATGGTGGGAACTGGGAAAAGTTGCATGACGAACCTGGAGGAGCACTACATGTTGGTATCTGTAAGGGCTGTATCGTAATTTCTCAATTTTGGGAAAAGATCTAACAGGAAAGGTAGTTTGCCTGTGGGCCCCACATCTCCTGGTGACCTCGGTCTTATCTTCTTTGGCCGATTGGGATTCCGAAGGTTTAGTTGGTTCTTTAGTTTTGCTCTCCCGAGCGTATCGGCTGAAATGGCGAGAAGGTGGAGAAGCTGGTGGCCCAATCTCCCTGTGCGCTTCGGGCGCCGGTGCTGGGGGTCAACCACTTCTCCATCTACTGGCCATATTTTGGGGCAGCAGCACTTCCTTTCGGGTATGAGAAGAACCCTGGAATAGATAGAAATTCCGATTATTTTTTGGTTTTGATGATTCTTCTTCCGATCTAATTTGGGGCTTTTTCCCTCTCATTCCTGAAACGCGGAGAATCCCAGCTGTTTGGTGGTGGTTCGGTGGTGAAGATCATCTGGTTTGATTCACTGGTGCTGGTTAGTGCTTTTGGCCGAAGCACTTCATTGAGTGAGCTTGTGCGGCATCCACCCAGTTCCTCGGCTTCATTCTTTGGTCAGTTCCAAAGGAGGAAGTGTGGTAATGTATCTCCGATTGCTTCGTCTTTTGCTCGGGTTTGCAGGGCGATAGTTTTTCTGGGTGAGTGTCTTTGACACGCTTTGCCAATTACATCACGGTGATTTTGAATATCACCGGCTCTGTGAGTATCTCTTCTATCTAATTGTGACTCACTTTGTTCTTATATAGGTGAATGCTGTTCTGTTTTGATTCATTCACTGTGAGTTAAAGCAAAGTGATTGTTGTGGGCTTAATTCTGCTCTGTGATGATTGTCAAGATCTGAAGTTGAATAGATAACTGTAAACAGACTTGAGCCAAGTTATTTTGCTTTCTTTTGTCAATATTATTAAGTAGTTGTTAATCTCTCTGTTGCTAAGTTTCAGTTGGAACAAGGCTGATCTAAGGACTTGTTGATCCTGTGTGATTTGTTAGCACTGTTATATTCAGTTTGTCTGATAGGATTAAAGCTGAAATTCTTGTGAGTTATCTTGTGAGCATCTGATCTGTTATTTTGATTTTGTATCAGTCTGTGTACTGCTTTGTGATTTCATACTCTCTGATGGTCAAATGATACTCCGTTATTGGAAGGTTAATCTACTGCTTTGAGATAAAACTGATATATTAGTAAAGCTTTATTTTGTGCTCAAGATCTGTTTTATAGTTGTCATATTTAACCGGTGAAGAGTTTTTGACTGATGTGCTGAGATTGCAAAGGTTAAGTCTTTTGCAACTAACTTTCTGAGAGCACTCAATTTCATCCAATATCTGAGCTTCATGCTGGTATCTTACATATACATGTGGTATATGTTTAGCTTTTCATTCAGCTTAAATGCCATGGAGGTTTTACTTTTGCTTGTGTTGGCTTGGTGATTTATATGCTGGTGGATTAAGGCTTTATTATCTTATGATCTTGATAGAATTAATTTTGAGTATTTGCTAAAACTGCACTATTTACAACAATCCAGAAAAACTATATTTGAAGAAATGGCTTCATTGTCAGATGTCGTTAAGCCAGAAGTGTTTGATGGTGCTAACTTCAAGCGTTGGCAAGTTAAAACCAAATTATGGCTGACCGACCTTAGAATTTTCTGGGTCGTTTCAAATCCTCCGATGTTCCCTTTGGAAATAGCGGAGATGACATGGTGGGAGGATGCCTAACAATTCAGCCCTAGTTAGGTTGTTAGCACTCTTATCCAACCGGTTGTTCGATGTGTATGTCAATTTCACTAATGCCAAACAACTCTGGGACGAGTTAGATGAGAAGTATTCCGAAGGGGATAATGGTAACGAGTCATTTATTACTGCTGCATACTTGGACTACAAGATGGTAGAGGAACGATCGGTGATGGAGCAGCTCCATGAGCTTCAACTCTATGTACGTGATCTTAATCAGTACGACTGTCTCCTACCTAAGAGTTTTCAAGTTAATATCATCTTGGCTAAGTTACCGCCCTCATGGCATGACTTTGTGACCGCCCGACGACATATAAAGGAGTGCTTGACACTCCATGATTTGTCAGCAGCTATCAGTGTCGAGGAGCAGGCAAGAGCTGGTGACAGCAAAGGTAAGGCTCAACTCCAATCTCATCTAGTGGAGGTCAAGAGTGTTGGTGGCTCTGGGAATCAGAAAGTCAAGTATCAGCCCAAGATCAAGCTGCAAGGAAAGAATATGAAGAAGAAGAAGGAGGAGGACATTGTCTGTTTTGTGTGCGGAGTGGCTGGCCATAAAGCCAACCATTGTCGCAATCGTAAAGACAAGGGTCCTTCTCCAGCTCAGTATAAGGGCCGCAAGGCCTAGGTGAATATCGTTCTGGATAATACCAATTCTGAAGGGTATGTACCTAAGGCCTTTATGGCAAGTCCATCTATTGATTGGTGGATTGATACATGTGCTACTAGACATATTTATGCTGATCGATCATATTTCTCTTCTTTTCAGGGTGAAGGTGGTGGATCCGTCCTGATGGGCAACGGAGCCACTGCTACAGTCCGTGGGACTGGACAGGTTTTCTTGAAGCTTACTTTAGGCAAAACACTCATTCTGAGAGACGTAATGTATGTGCCTGCAATGACTCACAATCTCATTAGCGGGTCGATGCTTTGTAGGCAAGGAATAAAGCTTGTTTTTTAGTCTAATAAGGTCGTGTTGACCAAATTTAGTACTTTTGTGGGCAAAGGCTATGATAGCAGAGGCATGTTCCAATTATCTATTCTTGATTCGAATAATGTAAACATTTTCAATGTTTCCCAGTGCAATAAATTACATGATGTTTGGCATTCACGTTTGTGTCATGTTAACTTTAAAGCTATTGTGTGGTTAAGCAAAATGGATTTAATTCCCAGCTATAATTATGAGAAGCGTTCAAAGTGCGAAGTATGTGTGCAAGTTAAGTAACCCCGAAAACCTTTTCATAGCGTTAAAGGGCGAAAAACCTCTCCACTTGAGCTAATCCATTATGATTTTTGTGAGATGAATGGAATATTAACTAAAGGTGGCAAAAGATATTTCTTAACTCTCATAGATGATGCGACTAAGTATTGTTATATCTACTTACTTAAGTCGAAAGATGAAGCACTAGATCACTTTAAAATCTTTAAAGCCGAAGTAGAAAATCAACTAGAAAAGAAAATCAAACGGTTAAGGTCGGACCGAGGCGATGAATACGTCTCTTATGATTTCTCTCAATTTTGTGAAGAAAGTGGAATAATTCATGAAGTTACTCCACCATACTCACCCCAATTGAATGGAATAGCCAAAAGGAAGAACCGAACTCTATGTGACCTGGTTAAGGCCATGTTACAAAGTTCAGGTATGATGGACTATTGGTGGGGTGAAGCAGTTCTCATAGCTAATTATGTCCTCAATAGGATGCCATCTCGCAATCAGGAGGAAACACCTTATGAAGGATGGAAGGGGGGAAAACCTAACTTGTCATTTCTTCGAACTTGGGGATGCCTTGCAAAAGTGCATGTACCGTTACCGAAGAAAAGAAAGCTTGGTCCTAAGACTGTTCATTGTGTCTTTCTAGGGTATGCTAAAAATAGCACAGCTTATAGATTTTTACTGATCAAATCCGAGGTTAGTGACATCGCTACGAATGTAATGATGGAATCTCGAGATGCGACATTCTTTAATCATGTGTTTCCTATGAGATCATGTGAAGTCATTGATCCAAATGGTCCAAATGAATACTCTATTCTTCCTAGTGTGGACAACACCGCTCCAGAATTGGAGTTGAGGAGTAAGAGGCAGAGGACTGAAAAGTTCTTAAGCGATGACTTTGTCACCTATGTCATGGATGATGAACCACGAACCCTTTCAGAGGCATACGCATCCCTAGATGTGGATTACTGGAAGGAAGTAGTCCGTAGAGAGATGGATTCCATCATAGCTAACGGAACGTGGGAGGTTATGGATCTCCCATGTGGATTAAAGCCAGTGGGCTGCAAATAGATCTTTAAAAGAAAGTGTAGACCTGATGGTACTATTGAAAAGTACAAGGCCCGTTTAGTGGCTAAGGGTTTCACGCAAAAAGAGGGTGAAGACTATTTTGATACATACTCTCCTGTGGCTCGCTTACCCACAATTCGAGTACTTTTAGTACTAGCTACTGCGTATAAACTCCAAGTACATCAAATGGATGTAAAGACCGCTTTCCTAAATGGAGAGTTGGATGAGGAGATTTATATGCAACAACCAGATGGTTTTGTGGTTGAAGGGCAAGAGAAGAAAGTATGTCGATTGATTAAATCCTTGTATGGCCTAAAGCAAGCTCCCAAGCAATGGCACAAGAAATTTGATAGTACAATGACCTCGGTTGGCTTTTGTGTGAACGAAGCTGATAAATTTGTCTACTATCAGTTTAGTAGGGGCAAAGGTGTCATTCTATGTCTTTATGTAGACGACATATTGCTTTTTGAGACCAACATAGATGCAATCAATAGAACAAAGTCTTTCCTCTCTCAGAATTTTGATATGAAAGATCTAGGTGAAGCTGATGTGATCTTAAACATCAAGCTTATAAAGGGTGAGATTGGGATTACTCTTTCACAATCCCATTATGTGGACAAGGTCCTATCCAGATTTGGATTCATGGACTGTAAATCAATAGCCATACCCTATGATCCAATTGCTAAGCTTCATAAAAACACTGGATATGGAAAAGACCAGCTTAAATATTCTCAAATTATAGGATCCTTAATGTATTTAACTAGTGCAACGAGGCCTGACATCTCATATGCTGTAAGCAGATTGAATCATTATATGTCGAATCTAGGAGATGCCCATTGGATAGCACTAGAGAGGGTACTTAGGTACCTAAAGGGGACCTCTAACTTGGGAATACATTATTCTGGCCATCCGACAGTCTTGGAAGGATTCAATGATTCTAACTAGATCAGTGACTCGGATGACGTGAAGGCTACGAGTGGCTATGTATTCACTCTAGTAGGTGGGGCTGTTTCGTGGAAGTCTTCCAAACAGACTATCCTTACACGGTCCACCATGGAGGCTAAGTTAGTAGCTCCAGACTCAGTGGCTGTAGAGGCAGAATGGATCAGAGAGCTCCTTTCTAACCTACCTGTGTTGGAAAAGCCAATTCCAGCCGTTTTGACCTACTGCAATAACCAAACCATACAAGTTAAGATGAAGAGTAGGAAGGACAATATGAACTCATCAAAACATATTAAAAGGCGAGTTAAGTCAGTAAGACATGCTAGAGAGACAGGTGTTATTACTGTAGAATACATCCAGTCTAAAAGGAACTTAGCAAATCCTTTCACTAAAGGATTGACGCAGAAGGCCATCCTTGCAGCATCAAAGGGAATGGGACTCATAGCCGTGTAAAGGCTCACATCGGTGGCAACCTATCCTAGGAGATCAGAGATCCCGTGAACTAGGCTCTAGGGCAACAAACTGTGTGAGATGATAGAGCACACCTAAAGAGTCCCATTAGCTACAGTGCACTTGACTGTATGGAAGGTTGAGCAATAGCTCTTAATGAAGTCGAGACCTAAATGGTATCGGGAATCATCCTACAGGATTCCCTGAAGAATTCACCTACTTGAGTATGATCGTGAGTTCGCGATCAAAGGAAGATAAGGCTATACTTCTTGAGTACTCATAAGCTAGATACGAGGACATGACCGTAACGTCCCAACCCAAGAGGGATTTGGGAAAGCCGCCCCGTACAGATTGTAACTTAGGTGAAAATTCTCACACCAAGGCATTGGATCAAGGCGTAGTCCTCCTTTGTCTGTGAAGAGTCGTAATCCTTGTTGCTAGGCTTTGGGTTCAAACTCGCAAAGTACCCATCGTCGAACAGCTGTATATTAAACAAGTCTTTGCGCATCTTTTATCAAATTGATAAATTGATGGGGATTGTTGGTATCTGTAAGGGTTGTACTGTAATTTCTCAGTTTTCGGAAAATATCTAATAGGAATTGCAGTTTGCCTGTGGGCCCCACATCTCCTGGTGAATTCGGTCTTATTTTTGGTGAATTCGGTCTTATTTTCTTTGGCCGATTGGGATTCCGAAGGCTTGGTTGGTTCTTTGGTTTTGCTCTCCCGAGCGTATCGGCTGAAATGGCGAGAAGCTGGAGGCCCAATCTCCACGTGCGCTTCAGGCACCGGTGGTGGGGGTCAACCGCTTCTCCATCTACTAGCTATATTTTGGGGTAGCAGCACTTCCTTTCGGGTATGAGAAGAACCCTGGAACAGATAGAAATTCCCATTATTTTCGGTTTTAGTTATTCTTCTTCTGATTTGATTTGGGGCTTTTTCCCTCTCACTCCTGAAACGCGGAGAATCCTAGCTGTCTGGTGGTGGTTCGGTGGTGAAGATCATCTGGTTTGATTCATTGGTGCTGCTTAGTGCTTGTGGCCGAAGCACTTCGTTGAGTGAGCTTGTGCGGCATCTGCCCAGTTCGTTGGCTTCATTCTTTGGTCGGTTCCAAAGGAGGAAGTGTGGTATTGTATCTCCGATTGCTTCGTCTTTTGCTCGGGTTTGCAAGGCGATAGTTTTTCTGGGTGAGTGTCTTTGACACGCCTTGCCAATTACATCACAGTGATTTTGAATATTGCCGGCTCTGTATCTCATCTATCTAATTGCGACTCACTTTGTTCTTATATATGTGAATGCTGTTCTGTTTTGATTCATTCACTGTGAGTTAAAGCAAAGTGATTGTTGTAGGCTTACTTCTGCTCTGTGATGATTGTCAAGATCTGAAGTTGAATAGATAACTGTAAACATACTTGAGCCAAGTTATTTTTCTTTCTTTTGTCAGTATTATTAAGTAGTTGTTAATCTCTTTGTTGCTAAGTTTCGGCTGGAACAAGGCTGATCTTTTCTGATCTGAGGACTTGTTGATCCTCTGTGATTTGTTAGCACTATTATATTCAGTTTGTCTGATAGGATTAAGCTGAAATTCTTGTGAGTTATCTTGTGAGAATCTGATCTGTTATTTTGATTTCATATCAGTCTGTGTACTGCTTTGTGATTTCATACTCTCTGATGGGCAAATGATACTCTATTATTGAAAGGTTAATCTGCTGTTTTGAGATAAAACTGATATATCGGTAAAGCTTTAGTTTGTACTCAAGATCTGTTTTATAGTTGTCATATTTAACTAGTGAAGAGTTCTTGATTGATGTTCTGAGATTGCAAAGGTTAATTCTTTTGCAACTAACTTTCTGAGAGCACTCAATTTCATCCAATATCTGAGCTTTATGCTAATATCTTACATATACATGTGGTATATGTTTACTTTTCATTCAGCTTAAATGCTATGGAGGTTTTACTTTTGCTTATGCTGGCTTGGTCATTTATATGCTGATGGATTAAGTCTTTATTGTCTTATGATCTTGATGGAATTATTTTTAAGTATTTGCTAAAACTGCGCTGTTTACAACACTACAAATATGAGTTCCCGACACCTAAGCCCACGACGAATGCTAAAAGGACTATTGTTAACTTTTAGCTATTGCCTCCTATCCAAAGTTCCAAACCATGGCATTTCACTCCTGCCTCACCTCTTTCCTTTCACTCCATGCCACCTTTTTATGGGAAGGCCTGGATATATATATATATATATATATATATATATATATATATATATATATATATATATATATATATATATATATATATATATATATATATATATATATCAGTTTACCGAATGAAGTCATGAGCACACTTTACTGGTTGATTCACTAGTACAGCAGTGGTTCGGGAGCACACGGAAATTTCTGATTAAAATAATTTCTCCCTGCGATGTTTACAAAGTTTTGACGCTCGTCTCTTGGACCTTCAATACAACTGATCCGTAGGATGCAGAATGCATGTTCGGGCGGGGGCGCGTGTATGTGTGTGTGAGAGAGATGTGAGATTGTGACAAAACCACAATCGGTGGCAATTGTATTGATCTCATATATATATATACATATATATATATATATATATATATATATATATATATATATATATATATATTACAACTGTACATATAAGTTTCCATTTATCACTACGAAAACAGCTTATTTCCCGAGTACCTATATATTTACCGAGTGTCCAGACGGAAACACTGGGAAAGTAAGGCACTCGGGATGGGAAGCCAACACTCGGTAGAAATAACTTTCTCGAGTGTTTGTCATAACACTCGGGAGATCAAGATGGGAGGCAGCAGTCATACACATGAAAACGGAATCTCAACACTGTCTAGATGGGGTGAAATATAATTCCGAGTGTATATGTATTACACTCGGGAGAGAAAGGGCAATTAGGAGCGTGCCGCGTCCTTTTTTTCCCGTGTTGCGCCCTATTTTTCGCTGCTAAGTGCTAACCCTACGCGATCCCTAATCCCTGCAGCCGCCTCCCCATCCTCCTCTTCCTTCACCCTCGCCACCGGCGCCGCCTCCCCGTCCTTCTCCCTCGTCGATCCACCGCCTCCCTCTCCTCCTCCACCTCCACAGCAGCCACCCCGTCCTCCTCCTTCTCACCCGCCACAGGCGCCGCCTCCCCATCCTCCTCCTCCTTCCCCCTCGCTGATCCACTGCCTCCGCCATCTCCCCCCTCCTCCACTGCCTCCTCCTCCTCCTAGTCTCCCGCTGCCAGACTCAACCCCGTCGTCCCCCTCCTCATTTGCGTCTTCCCCATTCTATTTCTTCCTGTTGGAAGAATAGTTCATCTCACCTAAATTTGGGGCACCGCCTTGCAGTGAGACGCGTCTGAGTCAAGGAATCTTTGTTATACTCATGAAAGACTGTAATACCCCTCGCTTGTATTCTTAGAGCAGCCAACCCCCAAGGGGTATTTTAGTCATTTGTACAGGCTTGGGAGCCTATAAATACCCCATGTATCCCTCCTTTCAAAGGGAGCTCTCTTGAGCAATAAAGCAACCTATTAAAACTGGTGAGCCCTCGAGGGCTCCCTCTCTGGAGGTAACCTCCCGTTGGCTCACCGATAGGAGTAGGGCGGTCCTCTCGGACCCTCGAACCTGTATAAATCCTCGTGTCATTTATACTCTCGTGAACGATGGCCCGTCAGACGGCCAACGTCCACCCCCTCACTCGTGTTTGGTTTTTACACCTACAACACTTCCTCTCCTCACCCTTTTTCCTTCTTCCATTCTTGCTCTCCCCTCGAGCTTTTTGCTTTGGCCCAAAATTCTCCTGGTGCCACCTCCCGCCGGCTCCCCTCATGCTTCTGTCGGCGCGCCGCCCATGCTCCTCCTCGCGCCCGGCTCTCTTAGCCCTCCATGATGCCGCCACCTCTGGCCTGATTCGCTCTGCTCGGCCCCAGGGTTGTGCTGGTCACGGCTCGTCTGGCAAATCGGCCGCTCGCCTCCCCTGCGCCTCCACTATGCTCAGCCATTGGATGCGTGGATATACATGGCTTTCATGTCATTGGTTGAATATTTTCCATATGGATTCTAGCTCTAGTTGGTACCTTTCTTGTAGGTTTAGCTGAAGGCATCTATGCTTGGGTTACGGTGAACTATGCTAGCTCTTGGCACACTTGGAGGGGATCCTCACAAAACCATTGGAATAATTGAACTTGGGGGTGCTTCTGCTTAGGTTCTCTGGTGAACACAGACATAGTCTTGGTTTTCCTTTGCTTTCGTGTCTTGGATCTTTTTTAACCATAATGCATGCTAGTAAGATACTAATAATGTAGTTATACATCAGAAAAGACTCACATACCTAATGTGGTGATTGCTAGCAGCCCTGTAAATTGCTTCGGTGATGAGGAATAGCCAAATTCCAGTTATACTTTCTCAATGTCAATACACACACAATAGCTTAATGTCCTGGTTATATCCCAGGTAATCCTATTTTTTGCTAATGTAATTGCTGCTTTTTTGTTTCAGTTGACATTTGTTTCTGATGAAGTACTTCCTCCAGAATTGTCAAGTAATTTTACTTGTGGTGAAACAACATACATTCTCTACAGCAACAACTTTATAAACTTTGGACAAGTGAGTTATTTGTATCCGTTGAACCCACTATTTTATGGATAATCATGTAAAATTCTATAGTACATTAACCATATGATTTAATCATTTACATTCGCAGAACGTAGCACAAGTCTCGTTCCATGAAATACTAAGGTCAAGAAGTATCTTTTTACTTTTTTATTCTATCAATGCTAAAATATAGCCATTCTAGATTTTGCCATCCCTTGCGATGATAACTAAGGAATTCAGTATATGATGGATGAAGGGAACATTGAGACCCTGAAAATATACCCCGTAAATGGGAATATTATAAACAGAACCCCACTTAGCTGTCCTTATGTTACTTAGTCAATGTAATGTCAATAAGTAATACTTACTATAACTATTTTGGTGTGCTACAAAAGTACAAATGTCCCAGGACTGCACTTCAAAGCAGTAGGTGTCATATTTCTGGTGGCCCCAAACTCGAAGAACACACACGTGAACACACGCAACGCGAACACACACGTGAACACACGCACACGCACACATTTCGAAAACACTCACGAGCACATGTGCTGGAGACAAGAGACTAGAAATCAATCTAAGCTCTCATGCAACATATGCACATGCAAGAAAAGCTAATGGAAAACTCCCGTACTCAAGAGCTATACGCACACACGTTAGAAGCAAGACGCGCGTGTGCTATCACGCTAGAAGCCAATAGAAGATGAAAACATCACGCTGGAACTCACAAACACAAGAGGCGAGACAAGAGATTTTGGTGTTGCATGCGTCGGCATGCATGGCAGCATTTTTTTCTTTCTCTATTGCTTCAATCAGAACACATATGATTACATGTCCTTTTAAAGACTACGAAACTTACTAACCAAGCCAAAACTAAATATGGAAAGCTAAATATGGAAAGCTAAACATGGAAGGCCTAACAAAGGAAACAAACTAAATTGATCCGATGCTGATTGCATCAGGATCCTAACACCCTATTACTTGGTAAGTCTAGATTAATTTCCAACAATTTCAAGTTTGATGAATGCTGGGTTAAATTTTGTTGAAGTTGTTATATCGATTTTATGATACGCTTGGTAACTGAACAGAGTGCAAAGCGTGTATGAAACTAGTGGGAACAAAGAAATTATTTTAATAATTCCATTGATTAGCTTACAGAACAACTTGCCTGCAAGTACCAAGTACCTACCAGTGTCTCATCATGACTTATGTGATTGCAGACTCTTTCAAAAATGGTACACTTGTTGATCCTTGTGCTCCCAAAGGATACTCTCGCAACGAAGAAGTAATGGTGAGGACAAGCGGTGTTTCAAGATCAAAATTGTAGAATCAATATGTTGATAATGGGAATGGAAACTTTACGTAATGCAGATCTTCTTCACTGATGCTACAGAAAGGAAAAGGTAAGAAATAGATGTGAACACTTTGTTCCCTTTTTATTTATTCCTGAAGGTGTTGTTGCCATTGCCACGTCGCACTGAGGTAACAACTTTACTCGTTCTATCCCGCTCCCTCCCCTTGCTCTGTGATGAATTGATTGGATGATGATATGGCTGTGGGTATGGGATGAGCTCTCTGTGATGGACTTGGATGAATTACCAAACTTGCTTGTGGAAACATGCTTTAGGATGGACCAAATCTTTGTTAATCTGGCGCATATTTCTTGTCGTGGCCGATTTCTGGTTCCGCCTTAGTTACCTTGGTGCCTAATGCCGTTGTTGTTTCATCTAGTGAGTGAGACCAAAGAACAGAAAGGAGAAGCATCCAGTTTCATGTATACTTACAAGCATCATTATGACAAGGGACCTGATATCCATGAGATCTTTATTAAGAAGAGCAGAACCCGGGTTCTGTTGTCATACGTCGGTGTCATTTTCCTTTCTTGCAAATGTCTGCCAATCATTGCTGGCAACGATATGTTTCTCTTTTAAATCACTACCAGATATTATTAGGAGGCTGTGTTAATGAGGAATTTTTTATCTGCTATTTTAAGAGCAGTCTAGTTAACATTCCCTGGTTGCTGCTTATCCAAGGGTTAGGTTCATCCAATTGTAGACAAAGCTGGAAGACGTCTATTATGTTTTTTTGTAGAACCATACATGTTCACATGTTTTGGTCATTCAGATAGAGAAATTAGATGGCTAGGGAGCAGCAATCGGCAGAGCAGAGGTTTAATTCTTGTTTGCCTCAAAGAGATTACACGGCTACTCTTTTAAAGAGCTAGAACCTGGCCAACTTTGCCCTTTCCTAATTTACTTGGATTCCTACTACTTACGTACTCTAACTCAACTCCGATACAAACTCTTCAACTGAGTTGTAAACCAATTAAACCGACTTTACAGACGTATACGGCTGCTGCTGTAGCCTCTGATTCCTTGAATCTCTGCCGAATTTTCCTCTCCGAGCATGCTCTGATCTTCACAAACTCTTCTCCTTCTCTGATGTTGCCTCTCCTAATATGAGTCCACAACATTACCACATCCAATCCCATCTCTCCAACCAAACAATAAAAGGGATCATTTCATTCCATCCCATCCCATCCCCCCATCCAAACAAAATCCGGTACCATGCCATTCTCTTAACCAAACACCTAATTGGAATCATCACATCCTATCCCATCCCACCAACCAAACACACTCTAACATATCTTCTAGATTACTTAGCCAAATTTTACGCATGAGAACTCTACGAAAAGATAGAAGAGTGATCTACAAGTTTACTATCATGTTTCACGATCAGGCTCAGAAAGCCCTCAAAATAATGAAAAGATCTACTGCTATGCAATTAATCTGTTAAAAACATGCCTTTTGACCTCCCAATGGCGATCTTTCGCATCTACCAATACCAATCTAATCTATGAAACCAATCTTCAGGGTTTCATTGAGAGAAAACTAGATTTGGGTCGTTACCCTATATGCGAGCCACGAGTTCTTCTCTCCTTCCTTCCTTCTCTCTTCTCTTCCTCTCCTCCTACTTTTCCTACACTCTGTTGAAGACATAAGCATTTTTCGAATTACTTTAATCCAAAAATATGCTAGATAAAATATGGAAAATACTCTAGCTATTTTCACAAAGCGGATAACCAAAAACATTATAGCCATACCAGATTCTAGAAGAACAGAAGCTAGCATACCTATCTCAGTGTTCAAGACAACAACAGATAGTAAAGCAAATCAAGTAACAAGAGAGAGATAGCCATACCCAAATTTAGTGGAAGAAGAAGCTGCAGCAGAGTTCTTGATGAGGACGTCGTTCGTCATGATGTAGTGGACGTCATGGTAGTAGGTGTGCAGTTGATGTAGAACGTAGTAGAGGAATAGCGAGTAGTCGCGCGAACGCTCCCTAAAAACCTTATTCGTCCTCGCTAGTGCAAGCCTTCAAGGACGAAGGTTCTGGAGGCCTGCTCTCCCGGTGCGGCCATACACGCGCCTCGCCGGGATGGAGATAGCCAGAGACAACAACAAAAACTGTGGGATTCTGTATTGTGGAAGCAACCAGTAGAAGCAGAACTATGTTCCTTTTATAGCCAAAAACTGAGAGTCTAAAGGTCAACAGTTGCCATTAATTCGAGAGTCCAAAGGCCAACAGTTGCCATCAAGAAGCAGAATTCAAATGCCAACAGTTGTCATTAATTCGCCATCAAGAATCGCCATCAATTACGAGTCAGTGTGTTTCGATTTTCGAATAGATAAAGAAAAATGTGCAGGCACCGACACGCCTGCGCACCGCACCACTTGGCTTGGCTCGGCACGGCCCAGCTTAGCGAGCGAGCGAGCACGCGCGTGTGATGGCTCTCTCCAATTCTACAAGAGGGGCTACCACGTTCCACCTTATAAAGTGGTGTAACTCCCCTTCATCCCTCCATATGAGACTAAACAGTTTTAGCACGTGCACATGGGCCTTTGAGATTTTCCAGGAATTAATTAGAATTAAACATGGGCCCAGCCCATATTAATTCCAACAATCCCCCACCAGATCCCAAAGGCACATGCCTTGATCAATAGTATTGTTTCAATATACCAGTGTTTTAATGGAGACCGGTTAAGGCTGAACATCCACCTAGAACAGAAGCTACACTTATCCACAACTGCACAATGGACTAAGCCTTAAATTGACAGTTTTGTGTGAATAAGTTTCACTTAAGTCCTTAACTGATACTAGGCTACCAGGCATCCCCGCGGGTTGGAGCATATAAGTCATACTCCTGGCCTATTCATGAGCTTCCTAGAAATTACTCTATTTCATAGACTGTGACTAGCAGTCGGGCTCATATAGGTGTGTTCTTTCAAGACCGCTCTGAGGGGCAAATCTTTGCTTTAACAAGCCACAAAAGACATTAAGATAAAAATCAACCTGCCATACAGATTTAGGAGAGAATTGCATCTCCAATGGAGTGGGTCTATAAAGGTACTCTCCTCCCAGTTAACCAATAGTTTGTTTCGCCAATCCTACTTGACGGGATCTCCGATCATATAGGATGGGTTACCACTATGGTATAACTCACGTGGGTCTCAAACCCATCTCCCTCGATGCATTGTCTATCACATTCCGTGATAAACCCTTTGTGAAGGGATTTGCCAGATTCTTAGCTGTTTAGATATAATCCAAAGCTATTACTCCGGAGTTTCTCATTTTTCTGACTGATTTCAATCTTCTCTTCACATGTCTTGATGACTTCATATTATCCTTAAAACTGTTCACCTTGACAATCACAGTTTGATTGTCACAGTTCATCAGAATAGCCGTGCGGTTTTTCAACCACCGCAAATCCATCAAGAGCTCACGAAGCCATTAGGCTTCAACGATGGCGATATCTAATTACGTGAGTTACGCTTCCATTGTTGACCTCGTTAAGATGGTGCGCTTGCAAGACTTCCATGAAACAATGCCACCTCCAAGTATGAAGACATATCCACTTGTGGCCTTAATCTCATCAACATCGATATCGGTTTGAATCGCTATAACCCTCCGAACCTAGGGTACCCGAGATAATGAATGCCATAGCTCATAGTACCCTTTAGATAGCGCATTACCCTCTCAAGAGCATGCCAATGATCATCTCCCGGATTCAAACAAAATGCCTTAGTTTGCTCACAAAGAAAGCGAGATGTCGAACCTAGTACCGCTAGCTAAATACATGAGTGAACCAATTATCGAGAATATCTCAATTGGTCTCTGGCTATTCTCAATTCTTCCTAAGCAACACGATAGGATCATAAGGTGTTGGAGAGGCTTTGTAGTCGCTATAACCAAAACGACTCAGAACCTTTTCCACATAATGGGATTGCAACAATGTAATCCCACCATCATCACCTCTCAATAGCTTGATGTTCAAGATAACATCAGCTACTCCCAGATCTTTCATCTCAAAATTCTGAGACAAGAAATCCTTGACCTCCTTAATCACATTAAGGTTGGTCCCAAAGATCGATATGTCATCGACATCTGAGACATAGAATGACTCCCTCGCCCCCACCATGGCGATAATACACACATCTGTCAGCTTCATTCACAATAAAGCTTGCAAATGTTAAAGTTCTGTCGAACTTTTCATGCCACTGCTTAGGTGCTTGTTTAAGACCATACAAAGATTTCAACAACTTGCACACCTTTCCTTCTTGACCATCTACTACAAATCCATCTGGTTGTTCCATGTAAATTTTCTCGTCCAACTCTCCGTTTAGGAAAACCGTCTTAACGCCCATCTGATGAACGAGAAGACCGTGTGAGGTAGCCAAAGATAGTAGTACTAGAATAGTGGTCAATCTAGCCACAGGTGAATAAGTATCAAATAAATCTTCGCCTTCCTTTTGGGTATAACCCTTGGCCACAAGTTGTGCCTTGTACTTCTCGATAGTACCATCAGGCCTAAGCTTCTTTTTGAACACCCACTTACATCCTACAGGTTTGCAACTATAAGGACGCTCAGTGATCTCCCAAGTTCCATTAAAGATAATGGAATCCATTTCATTATGGACTGCTTTTTTTTCTAGTATTCTGCATCTGGAGAAGCATATGCTTCAGAAATGGTACTTGGAGTATCATCCACAAGGTACACAATGAAATCAGGACCAAAAGACTTTGTAGTCCTTTGTCTTTTACTCTTCCTCAGAGTTTCATTGTCTTCCTTAGAGTTTCATTGTCTTCTTCCTCAGGAATTTGCTCTGGGGTTTGCTCAAAATATTCCATTAGAATGGCAGGTTCAGGAATTGTATCAGGTTCCTGATTTGATGAACTAGGCATATCTTTCATCGAAAAAATATCCTCAAAGAATGTAGCATCTCTGGACTCCATAATTGTACCGACATGCACGTCAGGTACTCCAGATTTCACCACTAGAAAGCTATATCCAACGCTATGATGAGCATAGCCTAGAAAGACGCAATTAACAGTTTTTGGTCCAAGCTTACACTTTTTAGGAATTGGCACATTGACTTTCGCCAAACAACCCCAAGTGCGCAAGTATGAATGTGATAGTCTTTTCTTCTCCCATTGTTCATATGGGGTTATCTCTTTATTCTTCGTGGAAATCATGTTTAGAACATGATATGAAGTCAATATAGCCTCCCCCCACCATGCTTTGGAAAGACCCGCTGTGTCTAACATGGCGTTAACCAAATCAGTTAGAGTGTGGTTCTTTCTTTCAGCCACCCCGTTTGACTGGGGTGAATAGGGAGGTGTCCTCTCATGGATTATACCATGTTCCTCACAGAATAAATTGAATTCATTAAAAAATACCTGCTGCCATGATCAAACCTAATTCTTTTGATTTTTCTTTCAAGTTGGTTCTCAGCTTCTGTCTTATAGATTTTAAAGTAGTGAAAAGCTTCATCTTTAGTTTTCAAAAGATACACATAGCAGAACCTAGTGGAGTCATCTATCAAAGTCATGAAATATCTCTTACCACCTTTTGTCAACACACCATTCATCTCACACAGATCTGAATGTATGAGTTCTAATGGTGTCAAGTTTCTTACCTCTGCGGCCTTATGAGGCTTACGAGCACTACAACAAGACCAATCTATTCCAACACACACTAACAACACATATAGCATATGTTGCAGGAAAACTCAACCGCAACACATATTCTCATGTTGCTACGGCCCAAGTGTAGAAAGCTCCAAACATACTCAGCGCCTAGTATGTTACCACACTTTATAGTGTAAGTTACAACACTTAATAGACTTGTTGCTAGGTCAATGAACAAAGTTTATGACCCATTTAATTACCACCTAATGTTATAGTAGTAATAAAAATAAATTGGTAATTATAGTAGTAGGAACTATTGGCTAAGATACTTGTTGTTCTAATTCGACTAATCTGCTTATTTGTTTTTATAAGGAATATACATGCCATCATAATATGGTTGTTGATTATCTCACCATGGCAGTTGCATCCAATGTAGAGTGACTATATAATTTATTACATTGGAAAATGTATTATTTTTTTATAATATTATAGGCAAACTAGTGTAAGATCAATGACATCTGATAAACAATAGTTCAATATTGAAGAAGCATATTTGTTTGGCTTATGTACCGCTCCATTGTTTATCTTGTGTTTTTCAATTTATTTATTATTATTAATAATAAACCATCATTTTTAAAAAATCGTGAATGACTTTATTTTTTATCTTGTGGTTTTCAATTTATTTTTTTACTATTAATAATAATCCATAGCTTTTTATAACTCTAAAACGATTTTTTTTTAAAAAAAAAACTGTTCCTCGCCGGGGCAATTGTTCGAACCCAGGACATCCCCGTTCGCCTTAGACTAAACAACCATCCGAACAGCTAGCTCTTTCGTTCGAGGTAACGACATAAAATCTAATATTACAAGAGAGGAGCACCTCACGTATTATCCCTTCCAGCGAATTTCCTCGGCCCAAATTCCCTTCCCAAGTTCCCCATCTCGAGCAGACGCGCCGCCCCGTAGTCATCTCCCTCCCTCCGCCGATTCCTCCCTCTCCGTTCATCTGCTGCCGTCGGAGCCAGCAGTCGCGCTGTAATACCCCAAGTTTAATTAAGTAAGAAGAAAAGAATTCGGGGAGGAGAATCAATTAGAAAAGTGATTTAACAGAAGATTCAGGTGGATTCTTGCGTAATTTAGAAAACCTGGGCTGTGGGCCAAAAGCCCACAACACCTTGGCCCATTAGGGCAATCATCCAAGTGGAGGGGGAGGCCATGCTACTGTAACATGCACTGTAGCGCCACCACTGTAGCAGCCCCTCCCCTCCCCATTGTGCCTCTGCCTGCTTTCTCCTCCCTTGCGCCTCCACCTCCCCTCCCCTTCGTGGCCGGCCAAGTAGAAGGAAGGGGGAGAAGGGAGATGGGTCTTGTGGTTGATCTCGCAACCTTCAGCGTAATCTCCAAGGGTAACTCTCAATTCCATTCAATAAGTCTTGTAGTTTTGTTATTTGGCAATATCGGGTATTAGATCGATTTCTGGTAGTCTGTAATGCTCGGCAGTTTTTGGGTTTTTAAATACAAAATTCGATCTGGCCATCTCCTGGAGAATTGTAGATAACGTCAGTATCTTTCCGTAGGTTTTTGGATCATGTTGTTTCGATGAACGGATTAGGAGTTATGATTTTCGTAGCTTTGCTGTTCTGCAGATCTGTCATAATTCTGACAGATTATGTTAATCGATCGTTAGCAAATAGTTAGTGAATTTTATAGAAGATCGCACCAAAATGAAAGTTCTAGGTGATTTTCTAAGGTTTCCAGAAAGGTAAAGATCATAATTTTTCTATGTATAGACTGAAAGTTACGTTAGTTTTAGTCTCGCTGTCCAGAATCTCTGACGAGATTTTGTTATTATTTTGATCTGCTTGGTAAGGATAGAATATGGCCGAATCTGGGAAGCTCACCAAATAGGTTTATGTAGGAAATGTTACAAGATTTTCAGAAAGTCAGAGATCACCCCTTTTGGATCTCTGTACAAAAAGTTATGAATTTTAGAAGATGACTGTCTGTTTTGGAGACAGATCGATATTTTGGGATATGGAGTTTTGGGTTGCGCTAGGGAGCGTAGTGAGTTATATATGTTCGTTTCTAGCAATGTTTGGTCCAGAATTGTTATCTTAGAATGTTTATTAAAATTATTCAGGTGGTGTTCCGGGGGCAGCGCCCTCTTCGCGTCTTCCATCTACGCACGGTTGAGGCAAGTACTTTGATTGATAGATTAAAAGTGAATGCATGATCATGATTGCGAGTATTTGATACATATTAGCTATACATGATTGTTGGATTGATATATGTGTTGATATTGGTGAATGCTCAAAGTATGATTAAGTTCTATTCATGTATGATGTTACTACTATTACATGTTAATGATGAATAGAGTAACTGTTCATGTGCATATTGAGATCATGTTTGAGGCTTGGTCACGTGGTGACCAAGCATATATGTTTTTGAGGTCCCCGTCATGTATATGACGGGCTTGAGGTCCCCACACTTGTGGAGTGTGGGCTTGTGGTCCCCATTACTTGCGGAGTATTGGGCTCTTGGTCCCTGTGCTTGCGAGCACAGGCATGGGTATGCATCGACGGTTGCATACCTTGCATTACCGGTAAAATGCAAAAAGAGTTAAAGAGAAAGGCTGCATTAAGCATTGCATAAGCATATGACATGATGTATGGTAAAGATTTGATAATTGATGCTAATGTTATACTGGTGTGTTATAATATCTTATTATTTGTACTTTGCTGAGTCTGTGGACTCACTCTTGCTTTGTTTGTGGTTTTTAGGTACCCCTTACAAGAACGGCATGCATGGGAGGGGGTAGTCATATTTTCGGACACACACTGCCACGAATCTTTTATAGTTGATTAAATTTTAGATCACGCCTTAAGAAATGAGCAAACTGCTTAAAGGATTTGTTATGGTTATGCTTTACTTGTTGGATTATTTGTAATAGTGATGAGTAGCATATTTTGGATACCTTTAGTTATGCTTTAGACGATTAGCATAACTTGAATACCTATCGATTATGCTGGATGTTGGATTGTTTAATTATGATATTTGTTTTTAACTGTTGGAACCTCCGGTATAGTTAGCTATACAAAATAGGTTCTGCCGAAATTTAGTAAAATGTCTTAGTTTTGATTGGTTATATTGTTAGTTTAGTAGCATTTCAGGCTCATGTTGGGCTGGGGTGTTACACGCGCCTCCCCCCTCCGCCGGTGCCTCCCTCCGCCAGTGCCTCCCTCCCTCCGCTGGTTCCTCCCTCCACCGGTGCCTCCCTCCCTCCGTCGGTTCCTCCCTCCCTTTGCCAGTTCCTCCCTCCTTGATCCCTCCTCTCCTCCTCCTCATGGCGCCTCAAGGAGTCCAAAGATCCCACCCACCACTGCGTCGCCCCCGCAGCCTCCTTGCCGCGCTCCCCCTCCAGGTATTTGAGTTGTCATTTTTGGTTGTGCCGTAATATCTGTGTGTTAAGCTTCAATTATGGATGTGCATATTGGAAAATAAGATTCAGCTTTTGAGTATCTGTAGTTACATCTTAGTCTGTTATCCCGATGTCAACACTTGGGATTTGGTAAGATTTGCTCTTATTTGAACTAGTTAGATTGAGCTAGAGGAAACCTTGTCAAGTGACCTGAGGTATTTTGGTTTTGTTAGCTCTGTTTGGGTGAGGTTGTTTCAAATCCAAAAGAGATCATAACCAAGGCCCATTTGGTTGTCATCATCAAGACCCAACATGAGGATCATCATTGAGACCTAACCTGTATAAACTTATTATAAAAAATTAGGTTGTTAAGCCAATAAAGGTTATTATCAAAATATAATTTGGCTCTTTTATGCATCTTATCTATAGCTAACATAGAAAAAGTAGTACACTTGGATTTGCTATATTTTTTGCGGACCATGGTTTGCAATACATTAGTTCCTCATTTGTTTATACTGTTGTTAGAACAAACTCCTTTAATGATAGGTTTATTACACATAGTTTGGTATTTGAATAACTTGTTTAATAATATTTCATATTTTTAACACAGTTTTTTGATGGATTTGAAAGCTATCAAGAAATTATTGTGCTCCCGTAGACCAAGTGATAATTACGTGAAAGGGATAGAGGGTTTTCTTGAATTTGCATACAAGGATAAAAGTCCTAATGCGAAGATCACATGTCCATGTTTGAAATGTGTAAATAGACGGTTGAAGAAGCGAAATGAAGTATATGATGACTTAGTTTGTCATGGAATGCTACGAGGATACACTATTTGGGGTAGTCATGGTGAAATCTAGCAAGATACATCTGTGCTAACCAAGAGTCACAATCACGACATGATATGGCAAATAATGATATGCACCACTAGTCCAAGATGCTTTAGGATATGCGAGACAATGGACATGAAATGAATGAACTGATGCCCCAAATTTTTCAAAAAGCTGGATCGATCTTTGAAGTCAAGCCTTTTATAACTTGCTTAGAGACGATTTACGAACCTTTATGGGAAGGGTGTGAACTATCAAAGCTTTCTTTTCTTGTACTTTTGTTTCACACAAAATCCATTAACATGTGGAGTAATAAATCTTTAAATGATTTGCTAGCAATTTTGCAATTGGCAATTCCTAATGGTAAGAACATACCTAGAACATTTCTTTGAGGCTAAGAAGATAATTGCAAAACTTGGTCTTAGTTATCAAAAAATTCTTGTTTGTCCAAACAATTGCCAACTTTATCGTAAAGACAAGGCAAATGATGATTTCTGTTTGAAATGTGGAACTTCAAGGTGGGAAAACCAATCAAATAAAACCACTTTGACTAAGAAGGAAAGAAAGAAGGCAACCCCAAGGAAAGTGTTACGATACTTTTCAATTAAACCAAGGCTGAAGAGGTTGTTTATGCACAAAGAAACAGCTACTTCCGCAAGATGGCATGATGAGGAACGTACCAAGGATGGAGCATTGTGTCATCCAGCTGATTCACAGGCTTGGAAGGCGATTGATTCTAGGTATCCAGACTTCGCATCAGATTCTCGGAACATTAGATTCGGAATTGCTAGTGATGGGTTCAATCCATTTGGGATGATGAGTTCAACTTATAGCTGTTGGCCTATTGTCTTAGTACCCTACAACCTTCCTCCATGGTTATGCATGAAATCTTCTTCTCTTATGCTTGCTCTGATAATTCCTGGACCATCTTATCCTAGAAAGAATTTCCACATACTTATGGAGCCACTTTATGAAGAATTAACTGAGTTATTTATGGTCGGTACACCTACGTATGATGCATCTCGAGATGAAATGTTTCAACTTCGTGTTGTTGTATTGTCAACTGTGAGTGACTACCCTGGGCTTGGGATATTTTCTGGGTATAGTGTGAATGGTCAATTTTCTTGTCTGGCTTGTCGCGAAGAAACATGTTCTAAACGCTTGACATTTGGGTGCAAGTTTTGTTTCCTAGGACATCGGCGGTTTCTACCTGTTGGTCATGAGTTTCGATATGATGTCAATTCTTTCGATGGAACTGAAGAACATAGGTCAGAGCCTATTGCTTATTCTGAAATTTCAATTCTACATAAGATCAAATTAATTGATGATTTTGGGAAGTCAAAAACTTGGAAGTGTGTTAGTGGCCTATTTTCTTTGCCTTATTGGGACTTCAATTTACTTGGCATAACCTTGATGTTATGCATATAGAGAAAACGTTTGTGAGAATATATATGGGGCGCTTCTAGGATTGGAGGGCAAATCAAAGGACAATCTACAAGCACGGCAAGACCTGCAAGAAATGGAGATTAGATCAGAGTTTCATCCACACATAAGAGCTTCTAATAAGTTTTACTTGCCTCCAGCTGCTTACACCATGTCAAAAAAGAAAAGCAGTTTTGTAAAGTCCTTCATGATATAAAAGTTCACGATGGCTATCAGGAAACATCTCAAGATGTGTAAATGTTGCTCAAGGGAGAATCCCAGGTCTGAAAAGTCATGACTGTCATATTCTAATGCAGCAACTACTTCCTGTTGCTTTGCGGGGTGTACTTCCAGATAATGTTGCATCTATCTTATTTGATTTATCTGCATATTTTAGAGAATTGTGTGCAAAAGTCCTCTATGTAGATGAGCTTGAGAAGTTGGAGGAGCGAATTAGAATGACATTATGTCGTATGGAGATGATATTCCCACCTGGTTTTTTTACAATTATGGTGCATTTGGTTATTCATTTAGCAACCGAGGCAAAAATTGGAGGGCCTATGTGTTATCGATCAATGTACTTTGTGGAAAGGTATGCTTCTTTAAGAAACATCCATATAACTACTCAATTATTTTGCTATTTATTGCAATACATGGTTGTTAACAATTTATTTGGTTCTCTTTTATTTAGGTACCTTCGTGTGTTGAAGTCATATGTGCGTAATAAAGCTCATACGAGGATGTATTCTTTGAAGCATATCGGCAAACGAGTGCATGACATTTTGTTCGCGATATCTACAAGGTTTTGAGACCAAGCATAATCGACCTTCAAGAAATGATGACCATGATGAGTCATTTGAACATTCTACTCATGAACAAGATCCACCTATGTTTCCTCTAGTTGGAAAACCACTTGGAAAGCCCGGAAACTATATTCTAACGAGTTTGGCCAAAGCACAAGCACATAGATATGTGTTGTTCAATTGTTCTGATGTCAATGTGTACCTTAGGTAATCTTTATTGTTTGTTCAATTGTTCTAATGTCAATGTGTACCTCAGGTAATCTTTATTGCTTTAAAACAATTTTAAAAATCGCTTTGCACACTTGATGGATTGTTAATTTGATTTGCAGGGAACATGTTGATGAGATTAGGAGTAAATATCCACGTAACGTCATTAAAAATTATAGAGAGAGAGCAAAACAAAAGTTCCACGAATGGTTTAGAGCTCATGTGAGTACCACATTTAGCATCCATTTGAAGTACCACATAAGTCATCAACTAAATTAGTCCTTACTACGCAGATAATGGCTTTGGAGAGGAAAGTGGCATCAACGATAAAGAAGAGATTAGATGGCTAGCTCGTGGCCCCGTTCAAGTAGCAAAAAAATATCGTGCTTTCAACACCCGAGGCTTTCGGTTTAGGCCTAAACGTCTGGATAGAGTTACACAAAATAGTGGAGTAATAGTAACTGCAAAAACTTCAAGTTATGCTACAGCTGGTGATGCAAATCCTATTTTAGGTGATGTGACGTATTATGGGAGGGTGATCAAAATTATTGAGCTGAACTATGTTAAATTTTCATTACTACTGTTTAAATGTGAATGGGTAGATGTTCTCACTAGAAAAGGGATTAAAAAGGACAAATATGGCTACACACTCGTCAACTTCTCGCATTTAATACATACAGGGGAAAAGATAGAGCATGAGCCATTTATTTTCGCTAATCAAGCTGATCAAGTATTTTATATCGAGGACCAAATAAACCCAGGGTGGTCTGTGGTTATGAAGATGAAACCTAGAGATATATATGACACTGGCAATGAGGAATGGATAGATGACATAGAGAGTGAGCCATTCCATGTTTCACACCTTGGGAGGATGTTCGATAACATAAAGAATGATCAACATTGGGTCAAGACAGATGTTGAGGGCATAACTGTGGATGCTAATAATAATGAATCCAACAATGAAGCTTAGCAGAGGGGAAAAATATTTCATAAAGGTATGTATGATTCATTAAGACAAGCCTGTCTTGATTGGTGTTTGGAGTACATGCATAATGAATTCGTTATGTGCATATATTACAGGTTAGCATGTTGGCTGCAACCTGAAAAACTTGCAAAATCCATTTGTTTATCAATTCTGGATCACAAGTCACTGTTGGTGCTTCATTTGAGATCTAACCTTATGCTTGATTTTGTTACGTAGTTGAGCTCAAGCCCTTGTTGGTTCCAACATGTAGATGAGTAGAGAATTTTTTTTTGTATCCCGTGACTTTATGCTTCAGTGTGACAAAAAATGCTTTGAAGTTTGCCTTGACTTGATGCTTCAGTTTGACGAGCTGCAAGATCTTCAGTTTGAAGCCCTTGATGAGATTGAGATTGCAACCAAGCTTCTGGAGGGTGATTGAAGTGATCAGGTATGACATTCATGTGTGGAATCGCTGCCCAGGACATTCATGTGTGGATTTCTTCCACCTCAACATCCATGGCACGCACTGCGACATGCCAGGGACCCTGCTCATGCTGGTGTTTAGCATATTCATTCGTGGGTATTGGGGCTCTTTGTTGTGGAAAGGGTGTCTCGTGGTGGTGACCTTGGAGGAAGAATAGAAAGTGCTACTGTGGCATCTTCAAGCAAGAAGATGTGGAACGTGCTTCTTGCATTGGGCAACATTGCTTTTGCTTACATTCGAGATCCAGGTATGAATATTGGATGATTCATCATACACAATGCAATCAATCTTGCTCTCAATGAATTCACAATAACTCTGAGAAGAGGATATTTTGTTCAGGACATTTGTCCAAGTAGCATTGTTATTGTCAGTAAGATGCCTTTTTTGATTTGTTTTGATTCTAGGATAACATTGTTCTTGTCAGTAAAATGCCCTTTTGATTTGTTTTGATTATAGGGTATAGAGAACAAGATGATGAAGAAGGTAATAAAAAGATCAACTTCTTGCCTTTCCCCTTATTTTATTTGCAAAGCTAAAGTTCATGTATCAATACTGTTGTCACTAATCTACCCAATGCCTTCAAGCAATCCCCCCTGTTTTATTACTTAGGTTTTAGTTTTCTTTCCATGGGGATGATAGCCTACTTTAACTTCCATAGTTCAGCACTTCAGCTAAGTTAAAATCTTTCTATTTTAACTTCCATAGTTCAGCTCTATATATATATATATATATATATATATATATATATGATTGGTATTTTGCTGGTTATGCAGCCTAATACCAGAGTTTTTATTTTGACTGCTGGATATCTCTACTCTCTATTGCATTTTAACATCCGTTTTGTTCAAACTAAACTCAACTTATCAAATTTCTTTTTTGTAGGGTGGTGATTTTTCAAGAGGAGATGGTATCACTTCATTAGCCCAGGCTTCTTCTTTCAACTGACTTCTTCTGTAGTGTACTTTATAAGCTCGCATGCTATTTCCGGGATGTGGTGGAGAGAGCATATATGGTGGAAAATTTCGAGTTAATGGCTATATTGAAATTTGCAGCTTTTATAGAATTTGTTTGTTAGCCATTTAAGGTCCACATCCCTTGATAAGCGTGGCTCTGTGCTATTAAGCCTTTCTTTGAAGTTTTCATGCGTACTATCTTGTGTTCTCTGAGATGAAAATTTCAAATCAAAGCATGATCAACTCAGTGTTACATCCATGGCAAATCTTTGGAGCGGATAGCAATGGATCCCAATTTTTTATAACATTCAAGCCTTTAGCACATCTTGATGGGTATTGCTCTTGCCTTTAGTCAGTTGACATTATTATAGTTTGAGTTCTTTCTTTCTTTTGGTTCTTTATGTATAAGGATATAGGGATACCTTTTGTTACTTGCCCATATATGGATATACCACAACTAAAACTAATATTTTGTGGAGAAATTAATGGTTGAGAGTATGTGATGGCTTCAACCGAAGTGGTATATTATCCACAGTAGTAATTGGTGCCATTAATTCCTACGACGTCTTCCCCTTCAGAAGAAGAAGTCTTTTTTTTTTTTACCGATGCCCCCATGGTCTGTCAACTTTTAATGAGTTCAAATTGTAATTTTTGTAGCAGACATGTGGTCTTTGGGAAGGTGGTCAGTGGAATAGCTTTGCTTAAGAAGCTTGAAGTAGTAGGTTCTGATAGTGGAAAGCCTACTTGTTCAGTGAAAATCGTAGACTGTGGTGAAGTCTCTGATATAAGTACTCAGACTCAGGGAAATAAATTCTATGTGGCACCGCCTCGTGAGGCCCTCCTCCTTAGTTGGATCTCCCCTCGCGTTTGATGCAGTGTTGCTCTGATGCACATGAGCGGTGAGATCGAAGGGCCTCCTCACAGGCGGGCCTCGAGAATTTGCTTCCTAGACTTCACCTACTGGGAGAGAAAGGTAAGCGATGAACATGGAGATCTCCAAACATTTCATGTGTGCATGTCATTACTGTCATGATTAACCGTATTTCTTTTTTGAATTTTTTTACTGATCTTTGAACTATTTTTTCTTGTATAGCCTCATACCAGCAGTTCAGCTGTTGGAGTAGAGAATCCGGATGATACATTGAATAGGATTGCTCGAGGAATGTTTAAGGGTTATGTTAACGCATCTGTCAGTGCTGATGGGAACTACTCTTCTCCGCTGGATGATCTTGCACTATTTTAATACCAGCCATGGTCCAATTACATGTGGAAGCATACTTTTGTTGCAAGTGGTGCATGTTGTCTTCTTTTATGGAATGACTGACATGTAAATGTTGTATTTTGATGTTTGAAACCTTGCTGGTCATTTGTACTTCAGTATGCATGTGTGTTGTGCACTTGTGGTGCAAGCGTGGGTGTTGTTTTTTAGACTTTCTGGTAGTGTGATGTTTACATTTGGATATGTTAGTGCAAATGTGCCTCAAATAGTATTGATGGTCTATTGGAAATACAAGATATTGTTATGTTTATCTTCAGCATAAACTTTGCTTTGAGTGATAATGTGAAATTAGTGTTTTTGAATATAAATAAGTATTTGAATAATGTATGTATATTTAGAAAAAATAATAAATTCAGTACCCCTAGTGTTCATGCCAAACAGTAGGAGATGAATTTCGAATTAGCAATAGGAAAATAATGTTTATATAAAAATGTTCCCTAGGGTATACAAGAAATAACGTAGGGAATTTGTTGAATTCTTTCCCTAGGCTAGCAGAAAGGTAACGTAGGGAAATAAACTTTCCACGTGAGATGGCAATGCCATGTGGACAAGATTTCCCTACCATTTAAAATCCTAGGGAACGATTCTTTCCCTAGGGTTTTCCAAAAAAACCACAGGGAACGTTTTCTTTCCCCACATTCTTTCCCCTAGTAGCCGTTCCCTACGAATGCCACTAGGGAAACCAATTCCCTATAGTTTTTTGGATGTTCCCTAGTATATTTCTCACTAGGGAAAACGGGGATTTCTAGTAGTGAGGGATGATACAAGAAGGTGAATGAAAACTTAAGGAGCAACTAGCGCCCAAAAGTCTCAAGCCAAAATAATAATTATTTGTTGTAATAAATGTTTATTGTAATAATTGTCGTTAAATATCGTCAAATGTTCTAAATTATCGTCAAATGTCATCAAATGTTCTCAATTATCGTCAAATGTCGTTAAATATCGTCAAATGTCATCAAATATCGTTAAATATCTTCAAATGTTCTCAATTATCGTCAGATGTCATCAAATATCGTTAAATATCGTCAAATGTTGTCAAATATCGTCAAATATCGTTAAATATCATCAAATGTCGTCAAATGTCGTTAAATATCGTCAAATCTCGTAAAATATTATCAAATCTCGTTACATGTCGTCAATTATCGTCAAATGTCGTCAAATATCGTTAAATGTCGTCAAATGTCGTTAAATATCGTCAAATCTCGTCAAATATTGTCAAATCTCATTACATGTCGTCAATTATCGTCAAATGTCGTCAAATATCGTTAAATATCGTCAAATGTTGTCAAATGTCGTTAAATATCGTCAAATCTCATCAAATATTGTCAAATCTCGTTACATGTCGTCAATTATCGTCAAATGTCGTCAAATATTGTTAAATGTCGTCAAATATCGTCAACTATCGCGAAATATCGTCAAATGTTGTTAAATATCGTTAAATTTTGTCAATTATCGTCAAATGTCGTTAAATATCGTCAAATATCGTCAAATATTGTCAAATCTCGTTACATGTCGTCAATTATCGTCAAATGTCGTCAAATATCGTTAAATGTCGTCAAATATCGTCAACTACCGCGAAATATCGTCAAATGTTGTTAAATATCGTTAAATTTTGTCAATTATCGTCAAATGTCGTTAAATATCGTTAAATGTTGTGTGCGAAACAATTTCCAAACTTGAATTTAAATTCAAATCAATTTCTAAACTCAATTCTCACAATTGTGAACAGTAAACTCACCACCTATAGTTAGAGGGTTATCATATCCAACTTCATCCACCAAATCAAACAACAGCTTGAACCATCCAGAACCATCCTATACAACCAACCAAAAAAAAATCCTGTATCATCCCATACAGGACGATCCCATCCTTTCCCATCTCATTCAACCTCGTCCCACCAACCAAACACACCCTCAGTGGCGGACCCAGAATTACATTTTAGGTATGGCGGTGTTGCTTTCTCGTCGGACACCGTCTTGCCACGCACCACTAGGGTCTCGTCGCTTGGTCCTCGCTCGATGGCTCGATGCATTGTGTCGCTCAACGAACTAATAATACGTTCAAGTTCTCACGTTTTAATTGCTCGATTAACTAATAAAATGAATCATTTTAGAATATATAAACATTCCTAGAGACCTAGAACATCTCTACGAAGCCCTAGGCAACAGATTATTTTCCTAATTTATTGGGTTCTATCAGTGATTTATTTATTTAAAAAAGTCTCAGATTGCTATCTTACGCTTTTTTTATTTTTATTTTAGACCGGTCTATCTACTGTTATTTAAAAAAGTCTCAAATTATTTAACTCACATAGTGACGATTTTATTAGATTTATTTTTCCTTATTTTCCCATCCCATTTTTTTATCTTGGAATTGGTCTCATTGTTAAACCTTAAGACATGGTTTTAAGAATTCATACTTTTTGCGATTCATTCGAAAATCACAGGTATTATGCGTATGCATTCTCTCTACCTATATTTATTTTTCTAAAATTTTTATTTTGAAATTTCTTATGAATTTCTTTTCCTTTCCTCTCTTTTTTCTTTTTTACCCTCACTTTCTCTAATGCCATACGGTTGAAAATTCATTGACCACTCATTTACAACCCAATCTCTCTCTCCTCACTACCACTCAGCACTCACGGTGGGCTGGCTGATAGCCTCATTCCTTCCCCAATCTCATCCTTCCTCTCATGGCTGTCTCTCTATTTCTTCTTCTCTGGTTCACACGGTGCCATGCTCCTTTGGCTCGGCTCCCTCCTAGCGCTTGCCGCCTCATTCTTTGATCTGCTTGCCGCCACGCCTCCTCTGGTCGCTTCTCCTTCTGGCGCCGCCTCTCTCTCTCACTCGACCGGCTCTCTCTCTCTATCTCTCCCCTCTCTCCATGGTACCTCCTCACCCGACGCCATTGCCGTTGCCGCCGGTGCCTCTCCCTCCCTCTATCCCGTCTGGAATCTCACCCACCGTTACGCCTGCCCCCGCGGCCTCAATGCTCATTCCCAGTCCAGGTATTTCAGTTGTGGTTTTTTCATATTATTGTTGAAAAAATAATATGTGAGGCCCTATGTGACTCCCTATATGACTGCCTGAATTGTATGTCAAAACAGGCTAATTATTTCCATGTTTTCCGCCATCAGAAAACATTTCCCTCCATTAGTCCAGCAAGAAAATCTCTAATAACTACCCTCTCCGCCTCAACCTCGCCTCACGTCATACACATCTTGACCCATCACCTCCTTCCCCACCTCGTCCCCAATCATTCCTCCTAGGCTCTCAGCCATCCACAGCCACGAAACTCCTTCCCACATCATGTAGGTTAAGCCCCTCAGTACCTATTCCTTGCCACTTGGGGGTTCAGCAAA
Source organism: Phyllostachys edulis (assembly GCA_036346405.1). Taxonomy (NCBI): domain Eukaryota; kingdom Viridiplantae; phylum Streptophyta; class Magnoliopsida; order Poales; family Poaceae; genus Phyllostachys; species Phyllostachys edulis. Next base: position 22,865,370 of record CM070566.1, read on the forward strand.
CTCAAGGCCAAGGTGTTCCCGCTTGGGGGTTCAGTAGGTGAAATTTGCTTTGTCCAACTTTCTGAATTTGCAATTGATCTGATTGCACAGTTGACCAATAGCATATCACGTCACATAATGCATGATCCTCAGCGTGTGTATGAAGGGATACGGGGTAGGCTACAACAGCTACAAACAAAAATCTACCATGCAAACCAGGAAGCCAAGCAAGTAGATGATCATAGATCGTTACCGCCAGACACGCAGAGCAGCGGAAGAAGGGTTGGAGCAGCCTGGTCCAACGAAGACGCGCCGATGTAGAGGTCGTAGTCGATCGTCCACGTCCAGCAAGTCGATGCGGTGGTCGTAGTCGATCGTCCTCCTCGTGAAGATCGCGGATCGTCCTCAAGCGTGACAATCGTAGTAGCGCCTCTATGGTATCCACACGTCCAGGGCAGGAACAACCGTACGCCGATGTGCTAGCACCAAATCGCACGGCAAGGCTCTCAAGAAGATGGTGGCTAGGGTTTCAGTAGGGCAACTCGCGTCAACCACCCTTACCAACAGCCTCATGCATCTCCTTATATAGGCCCGTGACGGATCCTATCCATACACGCTTTACGAATCGTATTCGCACTGGTTTGTTCCAACCCGTTAAGTGTGTGACCCGTTAGGTTCATGTGTAGTTCGGTTGTGACTCGGAAACCCTTTCCGACCACGAGTCATAGCGGTTCCTAGCAGGACATAACGATTCCCGAATACACACAAATTATATCGGACGAACCTTAATGCAATATGATCTACGACCAGGTCCTCATCACTTAAGACCGTGTCCTATCTCTATCGACCAGTTCAGATTTGATCACGACCAACTCGTAACTCCTTACGACTTGGTTTCACCACTCTGTGATTACGTTCGACCGGTCTCGACTTGCTTGTATCTCCATACGACTAGTCCGTAACTGGTCGAACTAAGCGACCTACTCATGTATTCTCCTTTTGCCTCACGATATCTGGTTAAACTCCAGGTGAGATGTTGTGTCATCCATAGACTGTTCAATGCTTTCTCGATCGAGTATCGGATAACCTTATGTGGTCGAACTCTTGACCATCGATGGCATGGCTATGCACTTTCTTTATCCGACCACTTGAGGGCCCAGATATCTCTCTGTTATGTTAGGAGGGCAAATCTCATATCCCACCAGTCACATCCCTCTGCATGTTTCATAGCATACCCGAAAGCTACCTTTATAACTACCCGATTCTTAGTAGCGTTTGGCAACCCCTAAGAGTGCTATTACACATGTAGGAAACCATCTTGATCTCGTGTCTAAGGATTATACATCATCATTACTTGAGACCAACTAACGACACATAGAATCATAACAATCTCAATAGTGTCTCAAGGTGGGTCTTATCCAACACCATGTTCTCTAACACGTGTCCACATTATCGATTCGATATCCCTATATCCATGACCGGTGAAACATGGTCATCAATCAATACATGTGCTGGTCGTAGAGTCACTAGTGTTCCGACCAGTGACTTTCGACCATGGATACTTTTAGAATGACATCATCATAAGTTAAAAAGAGCTTCACCAACAAGTTACATACTCGTTAATCTTCATGGTGATGATTCATTCAAGGAACAAGATAACATATTATCAAATATTGTGAACAGAATGAAATATAAGCATCTCTATGATTGCCTCTAGGGCATATTTCCAACATCTCCCACTTGCACTAGAGTCAATCATTTAAGTATCTATCTTGATAGCTCTTGTGTGCGCCTCATGCTTTGGTCAGTGAGAGGCTTTGTCAGCGGATCGGCAACATTTAAATCCGTATGAATTTTGCATATCTTAACATCTCCTCTATCCACCAATTCGCGAATGAGATGATAACGTCTGAGTATGTGCTTGGACTTGATGGGATCTAGGCTCCTTAGCTCACAAGAATGGCTCCATTATTGTCACAATAGAGATCCATTGGACTAGAGGCACTCGGAACCACACCCAACTCAAAGAATAAAATTTCTTATCCAAACACCTTCTTTTGCGACTTAGAAGCGCAATGTACTCGACCTCTGTTGTGGAATCACCACCGTCTCTTGCTTGGAACTTTTCCAGCTCACCGCACCTCCATTCAAAATGAATACAAAACCAGATTGCGAACGATAATCATCTTTGTTGGTTTGGAAGCTTGTATCGGTGTAACCATTTACAACCAGCTCTTCATCACCGCCATAAACTAGGAACGATCTTTAGTCCTTCTCAAGTATTTAGGAATGTTTTTCACAATGTCCAAAGGACCTTCACGGGATCGACTTGGTATCTACTCGTAACACTTAGAGCATATGATACATCCGGTCGAGTACATATCATGGCGTATATGATAGATCCAATAGTCAAGCATATGGAATACCATTCATGCGGTCTCGCTCATCGATGGTCGAAGGACACCGACTCTTGCTAAGACTTATGCCATGTGACATAGGCAAGAACCCTTTCTTGGCATTTTGCATGTTGAACCGAATCAACACCTTGTCAATATAAGTACTTTGGCTTAATCCAATTTTCCTTCTCGATCTATCTCTATAGATCTTTATTCCCAAGATATATGCTGCATCTTCTAGGTCTTTCATAGAAAAACTATTTTTCAATGATGCCTTAACAGATTCGACAAAGATAGGAATGTCATTCCCAATCAATAATATGTCATCCACATATAAGATTAGAATTACAAGTGCGCTCCCACTAACCTTCATGTAAACACAAGGTTCTTCTTTGTTTTTGATTTAAACCAAACCTTTTGATCTCCTCATCAAAACGTATATTCCAACTCCGAGATGCTTGCTTAAATCCATAAATAGACTTCTGAAGTTTGCACACTTTACTAGCATTATTTGGATCAACAAAACCTTCAGGTTGTGTCATGTACACATCCTCACTTAGGTTTCCATTAAGGAAAGCCATTTTGACGTCCATTTACCATATCTCATAGTCGAAATATGCAAAGAATAGCTAGAATGATCCGTATAGATTTAAGCATCGCTACGGTGAGAATGTCTCATCGTAGTCAACTCCTTGAACTTGTCGAAAACCTTTTGCGACTAGTCGAGCTTTATGAATGTGAACATTTCCATCCATATCAATCTTTTCTTATAGATCCATTTGCACTCAATGGTTTTAACGCCATCAAGTGGATCGACTGTGTTCCAAACTTGGTTGTCTCTCATGGAGTCTATCTCGGATTTTATGGCTCCAAGCCATTTCTCGAGTCTGGGTCCATCATCGCTTCCTTATAAGTGTTAGGCTCATCATTATCCAATAATAATCGTCATGCCCATACCTTATAGGCATTTGACGTGGCCTTTTAGATCTCGTGGGGTGATGCCTCATCTATAGGTTCAACAACATTTTGTTCATCCTGTAGAGGTTCAATAGGAGTTGAAACACTTTCGGATGTTTCCGAATTTCTTCGAGTTGCACCTTTCTCCCATCGGCGCTTTTGGAAAGAAACTCTTTTTCCAAAAAGACACCATTTCGGGCAACAAACACTTTGCTCTCCTCTTGGTTGTAGAAATAATATCCTTTGGTTTCCCTAGGATATCCTATAAAGAAGCATTTTTCCGACTTAGGTGTGAGTTTATTAGACGTCAAACGTTTAACATAGACATCACATCCCCAAATCTTTAGAAAAGACAAGCTAGGACTCTTCCCAGTCCATATCTCATATGGTGTCTTATCTACTGATTTAGATAGTACCCTATTTAAAGTGAAAGCGGCAGTTTCTAGAGCGTAACCCCAAAAATACAATGGCAGATCAGATTGGCTCATCATCGATCGAACCATGTCCAACAAGGTCCTATTACGCCGCTCGGACACCCCATTCCATTGTGGAGTACCCGGTGGCATAAGCTGTGGAACAATTCCACATTGTTTTAAATGATTGCCAAATTCCTAGCTCAAAAATTCACCTCCACGATCAGATCGTAATAATTTGATTGTCTTGCCAAGTTGATTCTGTACCTCATTCTGGAACTCTTTGAACTTTTCAAAGGATTCTGACTTGTGCCTCATTAAATAGATATATCCATATCTACTATAGTCATCGGTGAAAGTATTGAAGTACTGAAAACCACCTCTAGCTGTCGTGCTCATTGACCCACACACATTAGTATGTATGAGTGCCAACAAGTCGGACGCCCTCTCATTCCGACCAGTGAAAGGTGTCTTGGTCATTTTCCTGAGTAGGCAAGACTCGCACGTTTCAAATGATTCCAAATCAAATGAGTTTAGAATTCCATCATCATGGAGCTTCTTCATGCGTTTCTCACTTATGTGACCCAACCGACAATGCCAGATAAAAGTGGAATTCATATTATTAGGCCGAAGCCTCTTTGCATTAATATTAAAGATGGGTGCATCATCAAGATTTAAAATAAACAACCTGCTCAAAACAGAGCATAGCCATAAAACATATCATTCAAAAATATAGAACAACCATTGTCCTCAATAATGAATTTATAACCCTCGCCATCAAACATGAGGTTTGAGATAATGTTTCTACTCATGGTCGGAACGTAATAGCAATTATTCAATTCCATAATAAATCTCGAAGGCAAAACCAATGGTAAAGTCCCGACGGATAGTGCAAAGAACCTTTGCTTTATTCCCGACGCGAAGATCCATCTCCCTCTTGCAACTCTCCTATTCTTTGTTAGACTCGCATCGAATTGCAAATATGAGCAACCAATCGGTATCAAATACCCATGAGTTAACGTAAGAATCGCAAGAAGAACATCTATAACATTAATACCGAAGTGGAAGGTTTAGTCCCACCATTCTTTTTCAGATCGGCCTGTATTTCTTGCGCCCTCTTCCAATGGCCTAGCTCTTTGCAAGAAAAGCATTCATTCTCTTGAGTTGGGCGGACTTAGTCTTGGGTTTAGGTTTGTTGGTTTGGATCTCATCCGAAACTTTAGCCTTGCCCTTTTTCTTGACCCAAGTCTTAGCCTTCTTCTTGAAACTTGTACTCTTTTGCACTATCATCACATGATTGTTGCTTTTCTTAATGCTGTCCTCTGCAGTCTTAAGCATCATATGTAGTTCGGTGAGATTCTTGTCTAAGCCATTCATATGGAAGTTCAGAATAACTAACCATAGCTTGTAGGAAGCGAAGCAATAATCAAATCTGTAGCCAACTCTTGACTCAGTGGAAAACCAAGTTTTTCCAAGCTCTGTGTGTAACCAACCATTTTGATTACATGTGGGCTCACCGGACTACCCTCAGCTAGCTTACATCCAAACAAGTTCTTTGAGATCTCAAATCTCTCAGTTCTTGCTTGTGTCTCAAACATGCCTTTAAGCGCTACGATCATATCGTAGGCCTTTATGTTCTCAAACTGTTTTTGAAGGTCTGAGTTCATAGCAGTAAGCATGAGACAGCTAACATCAAGGGATTCATCACATGCCTTTTTATAGGCGGATTTAAGAGCAAAGCGACATTATCAAGAAGCGATCTCGAATTGGTTCCTCTAGAACATGTTCCTTTTTATCTTGCCTAAGAACAATTCTTAGGTTGCGGTACCAATCCGCAAAATTTGTTCCATTCAGTTTTTCCTTTTCAAGTATCGAACGTAAAGCAAAACTGGATGTTGGTACAGCGATTGGTGCCATGATCTACAACATAAAATACGCAAAACTAAGACATATGTTCAAGAAAAGTAACTTCTATTAAACAATTTAATAAAGATACTCCCACTAAATACCATATCCCTCTTATGACATTTAGTGATTCAAGATCCACAATTAGGTAATCTACTAGTGAGCTTTGGCATCACTGCTAGAAGATTAGTGAATTTGGTAAGCAATCCTTTGCTAATCATATCTCTATATGACTCTTGTTGTTGGGCAGCATCTCTATGCTTCGGCACCCAACCCTATGCCCCAAGGTCCATAACCGTTATGATGACCTTGTCAAGTTAAACCAATGCAACGCGTGTAAGTGTCGACACAAACCCATCTAGTCAAGGAAAGTTAATGGCATTCCGCTTTGCAAGACCTACCATTAAAATACAAGACTTTTGATGGTGCGACTTATTGGAGGGGCATCAATTTTAACTTAACATTATGTGAGGGAATTTTAATTTTATCGTGTTAAAAGCATCTAATGAAAAACATGACTTAATATCATGACAGGAATAAACACAAAACATTCACAGATAATCATATCACTGTGAAATAGTATGGCCCTTAATCATGATGATCTCCATCAGCATGCTTCCTGTCCTCCGACCACCATGCTTGAAGTCTCCGACCGCATTTATCTACTAAGCAATTACTCCTAAGAGCTAGTAATGAATTACATAGGATATTATCAAGCATCACATGTCGACGCAGTGATCAGTTATATAATAATATATAGCTCGATGGCTATCTCACAACATGACACGCAGGTCATGAAAATCCATACATGCATCACATGCACAATGGGCCATACTATTCACATCAATCCCTGCAAAAACAAGTTACGCATAGAATCCAATTCTATCGGACGACACGAACACATACTACCTATAACTCGCGGTACGATTAGCCAGCACGGCGGTCCCGCTAGCCGGTTAGCGGGCGGGGTTCGATGGAGCCAATCTGATTACTACCTTGATACGACCACATAATGCTGCATACTCCGATGGCGGAATTCCGACCGGTAGGAGTATCATGCAAGGTAGTCGAAAAACAAGTCGAGTGAATCATCTGGTGCTCTTAACTTGTACCTCCTCGTATACCCATCTACTACCACCAAAAACTGATCGATCTAATTGACCAGGGCCTAGGTTTCCAGATACGACCAGTAATAGATCCAATCTACTACTACCACATATCAAGTATATGCGACCGATCCAGATAAAAAACTACGCAGGATGGCTCTGATACCACTGAAGGGATACGGGGTAGGCTACGATAGCTACAAACAAAAATCTACCACGCAAACCAGGAAGCCAAGCAAGTAGATGATCATAGATCGTTACCGCCAGACGCGCAGAGCAGCGGAAAAAGGGTTGGAGCAGCCTGGTCCAATGAAGAGCGCGCCGATGTAGAGGTCGTAGTCGATCGTCCACGTCCAACAAGTCGATGCGGTGGTCGTAGTCGATCGTCCTCCTCGTGAAGATCGCGGATCGTCCTCAAGCGCGACAATCGTAGTAGCGCCTCTATGGTATCCACACGTCCAGGGCAAGAACAACCATACGCCGATGTGCTAGCACCAAATCGCACAGCAAGGCTCTCAAGAAGATGGCGGCTAGGGTTTCAGTAGGGCAACTCGCGTCAACCACCCTTACCAACAGCCTCATGCATCTCCTTATATAGGCCCGTGACGGATCCTATCCATACACGCTTTACGAATCGTATTCGCACTGGTTTGTTCCAACCCGTTAAGTGTGTGACCCGTTAGGTTCATGTGTAGTTCGGTTGTGACTCGGAAACCCTTTCCGACCACGAGTCGTAGCGGTTCCTAGCAGGACATAACAATTCCCGAATACACACAAATTATATCGGACGAACCTTAATGCAAAATGATCTATGACCAGGTCCTCATCACTTACGACCAGTGTCCTATCTCTATACTGACAGTTCAGATTTGATCACAACCAACTCGTAACTCCTTACGACTTGGTTTCACCACTCTGTGATTACGCTCGACCGCCCACGACTTGCTTGTATCTCCATACGACCATCCAGAATCGGTCGAACTAAGCGACCTACTCATGTATTCTCCTTTTGCCTCACGATATCTGGTTGAACTCTGTGAGATGTTGTGTCATCCATGGACTATTCAATGCTTTCTCGATCGAGTATCGGATAACCTTATGTGGTCGAACTCTTCGACCATCGATTAACATGGCCATGCACTTTCTTTATCCGACCACTTGAGGGGCCCAGATATCTCTCTTGTTATGTTAGGAGGGCAAATCCATATCCCACCAAATCACATCCTCTCGCATGTTTCATAGCATACCCAAAGCTACCTTTATAACTACCCGATTCTGAGTAGCGTTTGGCAACCCCTAAGAGTGCTATTACACATGTAGGAAACCATGCCGATCTCGGTCTAAGGATTATACATCATCATTGCTTGAGACCAACTAACGACACATAGAATCATAACAATCTCAATAGTGTCTCAAGGTGGGTCTTATCCAACACCATGTTCTCTAACACGTGTCCACATTATCGATTCGATATCCCTATATCCATGACCGGTGAAACATGGTCATCAATCAATACATGTGCTGGTCGTAGAGTCACTAGTGTTCCGACTAGTGACTTTCGACCAGGGATACTTTTAGAACGACATCATCATAAGTTAAAAAGAGCTTCACCAACAAGTCACATACTCGTTAATCTTCATGACTGATGATTCATTCAAGGAACAAGATAACATATTATCAAATATTGTGAACATAATGAAATATAAGCATCTCTATGATTGCCTCTAGGGCATATTTCCAACAGTGTACTTGATATATTTTGACAAATTTGGTAGCTTGCCACATTTTGATTAGACACAATTTGTGCCAAAAAAATGTGGAAGCCATAATATTTAAGGATGGCTTGCCTAAGCTCGGTCTTAACTGAGCCAAGCCTCCTCCTTTTGAGCCTGATCTATTATGATTTGTTCATTCCAATACATGGCAGTTCAATTAATTTGCTCTTCAGCTGCATGTTGGTGTGTGGTTATTGGCAATAACTAGTAGTACATTTGTAAAACATAGTCCACTGTTGTCTTTTTGTCCTATTCTGTTTTGGTAGGCCACTTCCCAACAAAAAAGTCTGGTATGGATCTATCAAATAGCACACACCCAATATCGGTGTATTAATTTAATAAGGTCGGATGCTTAATCTAGGCAAAAGGATTGAATCAAATTAATAGCAAAGATGTATATGTGCCCTCATCCTTGTTCCCGTGAAGAATTTCGCTTATTAACCAAGAATTATTTGTCTTTATCTTCCGCCTTTTCCTTGATTTGTTGATTGATTTGTTGATCAAGATCTTTGGGTGGTGCCGACTTAGTTACATCTCCTTGGCACGCCTTTGCGCCCCTAATATTGTCCTTGACTCGCTATGGACACCACCACTAGTGAGTTTTCTTAATTTATGTATTTCTTCAATCAAGAAATAAGGAAATGATGAATGTATGTTGTATAGAGTGCAATAGTGTTAATTTCTATATTTTTCAATGTTGTATGGAGGAAAATTACCCATTTTATGCAGATGTACATTCGCATTTGTTCAAATTAGGCCATGTTCAAACATAGTAAGGTTATGAAATTACTTTGTGTTGTACCCTGATTCCATTAATCCTAAATCCATTATAGCAGAACATTAACAGGACAGGAAGTTCTTAAATACCACCTCCATCTTATTAGAAAAGTGACTAATTCCTAAACCACTAACAGGACAGGAAGTTCTTAAACAGAAGTATGATATGAAATCAAACAATTTATCAAATTGCCAAAGGTTACTAAGCATCTACCCTCTTGCTTAGTGGTGCGTATGAGTGCCAAAGTCACATAGTATATCAGACTTACCTTGCAACATGGTGGTCCATGGCAGAATGCTTACATAAAAACCTTTCATGTAACAATGTTATTATCGGCAATTGACTTAAGGGCATAAAGATTGTATTTTGCGAATATTTTTGGTACAAACCTTTTGCATGGAACCAAATTGGACCAAATTTATTGACTTCAAAACCAATGGTAAGTACATATACACACGCTTTCTAGATAAAATGATAGTAAAATCAAATTAAGTAAATAAGATACGATCATGTTTAGCTTTGGCATAAAAGCATCTTAGATTCTCACCACTCCTTTTTTACAACAAATAGAATCTCATCTAGTCACTTGTAGTATGAACTCATTTAAGTGTTTTTTACAACATATACACACAGAAGTTTTTGTCTAGTTTTAGACCTGCTCAACTAGATGTTTTGTTCAACATTGTTAAAAAACACTTAAATAGGAACCATGGCAAATGGTAAACAGTTGATTAGATTTTATCTACTGAAACCAACAAATCCTATTAAGGGTTCAAGACTCCCATCAGGAAAGCACATATCCTATAAAGACTGAAGGTAACATTGAACGCCCATATATCATCAGTATATCAAGATAAAATGACCAAACATGATCCAGCTGAAGCTGTCATACCCTTCCCCAACAATATGGACTTGATTAAGCATATCCTCACCCACTTTTCTAGCCTCGTCTTCACAGTAGTACTCCCCCAATGTAAGCTACCTGGCATCAAACATAGCACTTGTCATGTCAGTATGCTCATACAGATAGGAGCTGCTGTAGTGCCTACATTGCATACTTAATTTCCTTTGCCACTGAATAGACTTTGAAACACTTTAATATCTATTGTGAAACATTTAATTGAAAGAGTTCATAGCGCAAGACATTGCGTTAATGTCTTCTATTAGGAAGAAAGAATATGATTCCTATATTCTGTTCCAGCCTTATATATTGATTAATCAACTTCCTTTGAATAAAGAGTAATATGACAAATACAACCAGTTCTACTTATTTCAGTTCCCCCATTTCATTCTTTCTTGTGTACGTGTTCTTAATCCATGAGTTAGCCACTGTTACCTCTTTCAATGTGCAATAGCCACTGTTACCTCGTGTATCCTTCAAAAAATGTGCTTTATGTTATATATCTATGCATGTCCTAAAATATTTTGCCTACATTCTTGTGATATTTGGAATTCAACTAGCTAAGAGGCTAGTTGCCAACATTTCTATCTCAACTACCTAAGTGATGGTAACATCAATTAAATTTGTAGAAAAAATCCGTACAAGCAAACGGTTTAATGTAGTACAAAGCAGTGAACCTTATGCCAATGGAAACCACAATAGCGATGAACAAGTTTTACCACAATGTGAGCCGGTGCTTCAAGATCAAGCATTAGGAGATGATGACATCCAAGTTGAACAGCAACATGATGATGACCTTAACTTGTCAGGTACAATTGTAATGAGATATAGCAAAAACTAGCTGACAAAATCAAATGTATTTACGATGATCGTAAATTTGATCTCAGACTTTTATATACTGTGTCAAGAAGATGGAGTAAAGAAACGTGGGAGACGTTGTTACCATATGTTTGGAATCTTCAAGAGGGGAAACGCATAGTAGTACAATGCAACAAGCTCGGACAACCCATTGGGAGAGAAGGTGGAGTGTTAGGCCAGTTTTTGGGCACACTTGCAAGAAATGGTGGTTATTGCCCACTTAGCATGAATGACTGGAGATTAATAAGAAAGGACAGTGGAGACAAAACAATACTTCAATTTGTATAGGTCTGTCAACTACGGCAAGATATATATAGTAAATAGTTAGATCTTATTTTCATATCAATGTATTGATATGATTCTACATCTTACCCATTATTACATCTAGTTTGTAAACAATTGCAAATTAAAATAGTAGTTTAACCTTAACTCGATATTTCTAACTGATTTTAGACAAAGTTCTTATATCCTCGTTCATGCGATAAATGGATACTTAAATCAATTGGCCGAGATTGGAGGCAATACAAGGCAACACTAAAGAAAACTCTGTATAATGTGAAGAAGAAAAGATCTGTGTTGTATAGGCGGTGCCCAAAAGATGTGGATGAGAATCAATGGGTTGCACTTGTCAACCATTGGAAGTCCAAAAAAGGGAAGGTACTAAAAATGCTACTTTGTATACACTGTTGCTTCATCTATATTTGTAACAATATGCCATAGATGAGTAGAATGCATGTTGTAATGACATAACTGGTACTTTGCTTTATAAAAGGTACTTAGTGAGAGAAACAAAAAAAGTCGGGCAATGAGGAAGACGAACCATACGGCAAGGGCAATGAGTTATGCTCGTTGGGCTGAGGACTTGGTGTGTCATCTTATTTTGTTTCATACTCTAATCTATTTTTTAATATTGTTGTAACTCCTATTGTTTATAGAGACAAAAATATCTTGAAAAAAAACAGCCACATAGAGCGAAGGTTTACATAGCGACACACAAAGAGAAGAGCAAACATGGAGATGATCATGTGGTATGCTACATACAGACAATGCTTTTACATGTATCCGGTTATAATCTGATCTCACTACTACATTATCGTGCATTCTTCACTTACAGCGAGTTGAAAAATCTCATAGATGATCAACCGAGTTGGGAGAAAATAACCAGGAAGAGTTGCATGGGAAGGTGATGCGTTACATAAAGTTTTAGGGAAGAAAAACTCGACAAGTGCATGGCATGGGATTGCTTCGGACCCAAAACTATTTTATGGTCGGACGTCATATCATCTCAAGCAAGTAAATGTTACTACAATAGATGGGTCCTCATCGGACGAGACACACACGCTTTTGGAAAAAGTGGAAAGCTAGAGGAACATGTCAAAAGCAAGATAAATTGATTCAAGACTTGGTAAAGAAGTTGGCATGCCGTGAGAACATAGAACCAAAGAGAGGTAAAAAATAATAATTTGTCATTCATATTGAAATTCAACTCAACTCCTGTATCTTTATTGTAGGTGAATACCCAAACAAATTACTGTGACAATTTTCAGTCACATCCGATACTTTCTAAAAGAAAGGTATTATCAAAATGTTGATCAAGTGTTAGAGTTTTGGTATTTTGTTTTATCATTGTTTAAATTTTCAGACAGTTGAGTGCAATGTATCGGACCTAAACAACTCTTTCACTGAACAAGATACATTACGGGTAAATTTCTTATTACTACAACTATTTCATTTCTATATTCTACCATTATTAGTTGATTTACATGACTATATGATGCAACTAGCAACATGAGGATTTAAATATCAAGGAAGTAACACATCGAGAAGCATCATCATGTTCTACTCATGATTTTCCACGTGAACAGGTATTTATTTTGTGTTGAATCTACAATGCGAAATTTGCCACTCCATTTTCAGTTGGATGTAATTAGATCATGTTACATATAAAGCATTACTACATTTCCTTCACATAAAACCTATTTCTTCTAGCTTGTTCATAATGCATGATGTAGCTAAACTTATCTCCTCATTTCAGTTTCATATACGAGAAGAAACTCTATTGAGCATAGCAAAAATATGGCGGTCACGGTAAGAATATGAATATTAACATTTTTGTTGATTGGGAAATATGGAATATGAATTTTATATCCTTAATCATATTTGGGTCTCATAACATTTGTTTTGTCTAACTGTAGCAAAATAAGAAGCATAAACAATTACAAGACACTGTGAAAAAGAGACAAGAAAATTTGACTCATAAGAAGATCCGTCTTTCTGCAATGAAGGTACATAAGAATCATAGAAATGTTCCTTCTTAACTGTGATAGATCTAATTCAAGTATTTCCTTTAATGACTATTAAATTCCATTAGTGACTATTAAATTTCAATACAGTTTGGTACCACCGTGCTACTCAAGTCTGCCAACAGATATCCAAACAAAGACCCTGTGGCATATGCTACTTTCTTGAGTAGTGATCCAGATGCACAAGTTGGTGGTTTCAAACTTAGTAACCAATTTTGGAAAGTGCGTGTTAATTATCCTATTGAAGAACATGAGGTGCTGGTAAGACCATGGGAGAACTACAAGACAATTGGCCAAACCAAAGGAAAAGCGATTGCCTGGCCTTCAATTTGTGTATGTTAATTTTAGCTAGATTCAATTTGTGTCAGATTCACTTGTCCTACATCATATTTACATCCTTGCAATTTATTGTTATCCATGCAGGTTGAAAAGATCAATAGTTGAATTACTACATTTGGATGTTTATCTCTTTGATCGACGGATCAAGAAGCAAGGAACTTCACGAAGAAAAGAAAGTAGTAGTTAGATTTTATATTTTTAGACTAAAATTTTACTCCAGTTCAAAGCTCTTGTGTTGACAACATATCAGTTGTTTTTGTAATGTGGAATGATGTTAACAATACTTATATTTATTTCCTTAATGCAATGCAATCTACCTTTTGAACATTGATCATGTTGAGTTGTGTTATATATTCTGCAATATGACATGCTTAATTAGCAAATAAAAATTCTTTGTAGCAATTATAATTTCTACGTACGTAGCACAAAAATGAATCGTATTTTAATTTCCTGTATACTAATTTGTGTTGCAAAGTAACAATTATATGTTGCTAACAGGTGTTAGCTATGTTTCGAAAATATGTGTTGTTACTAATACAAAATTGTGTTGCAACTAATAAAAAAATTGTGTTACAACTTTGCAACACCTTTTCTTTTATATAACAACACCTAATTTGTATTGCGGTAGACCTACTTGCAACACCTTTTCTTTTGTATAACAACACCTAATTTGTGTTGCGTTAGACCTACCTTATAGCAACACGACCAACAACATCACTTATCACATGTGTTGCCATCCATCATAGCAACACATATTTGTAGATATAGCAGCATATACACGTGTTGCTATAACTGAAGGGCTACGGGTAGGCTACACTAGCGCAAATAATAAAAATTCTACCCGTAAACCAAGATCACTGCAGTTATAGATCACAGTCTTACCACTAGACGCGCAGGTGCGGAAATTGATGCAGCACGTCGGGGCAGAGTAGTAGTATTACTTCCTCGTCCTCATCGCGGCGTCCCACGTACAGCTCCTCTCTTGCGGTTCGTCCAAACGCTACAGATGCAGCGCCTCCAAAGGTATCCACACGTACGGGAGGAAGCGACGCACGCCGGACTACTAGATCCGCGCGAGCGACTAGGGCGTGGGAGGGTGGCGCCGTGGTTTGAGGAGGTCACGAAAAACTCATCACCAATCCTGTGCGCCCTTGCCCTCCTTTTATAGACGTCCTTACAATGGGCTTCTACTAATAGAGGCCCATTAGGACCCAATGCCCAGTCTAATTCGGATCCAATCCGAATTAGGCTTCAGCCCCTTAAGTGTGTGACCCTATAGGTTCACGTATGTTTAGACATGACGCGAGTATACATACTTGGTCAATAGTTGGTAGCGGCCTCTAGCAAGACGTGCCAACTCCTAAACGTACACAAAGATCATATCGGACGAACCATCACAACGTTATGTACATGCCAATCCCTTTGCCTCACGATATTCGGCCGAGCTCCAAGTGACCACTCTATCTCGATCCTGATCCTAATCCCTTACTAGGTTAACTCTTAACCTTAAGTAGCATGGCCATGCATTTCTGGATCCGATCACTCGAGGGGCCCAGAGATATCTCTCTCAGGTAGAGAGGGGCAAATCCCATCTCGACTGACCATGCCTCGCAGCATGCTTCATGACAAACCCGAAAGCTACCTTTATAACTACCCGATTCACGAGTAGCGTTTGATAGCCCCTAAGTAGGTCGATTCACATCTCAAGTACATGCACAATCTCGTGTCTAAGGACAAGGCGTACACATTGTGTAGAGAGAACCATAAGTATAATTGTTATGTCTCATGTTGGGTCGGTCCAACCCCATGTTCTAAACATGTGTCCATATTATTGGTTTGACATCTCCATGTCTATGACCTGTGAAACATGGTCATCAACCGATACATGTGCTAATCCATCATTCACGTGTGTCCTCACATGAACTCCGACTAGGGACAACTTTAGAATAACCATATAAGTAAAGAGTTTCACAAACAAGTCACATACTTGTTAATCAACACAAAGGTAATATTCAAGGAACATTTATTAAATCATGGATACAACGAAATATCATCATCTCTATGATTGCCTCTAGGGCATATCTCCAACAGTCTCCCACTTGCACTAGAGTCAATCTAGAAGATATCTAATACCCATAGCTCTTGTGTGTGCCTCATGCTTAGGCTGTGGGAGAGGCTTTCACAAAGGATCTGAAATATTCAAACCGTGTGTATTTTGCATATCTTTAAATCTCCTCGATTGAGGATCTCTCGAATGAGATGAAACCGCCGCAAAGATGTGTTTGTTCTTTTGGTGATTCCTCGGCTCCTTGGCTTGCGAATGGCCCCACTTGTTATCACAAAGAAAGATCCAAAGGATCGCACGCACTAGGAACCACACCTAGTTCAGCTTATGAACTTCCTTATCCAAACACCTTCCTTTGTTTGCTTGAAGCGCAATGTACTCGACCTCCGTTGTAGAGTCAACAATAGCCTCTGCTTGGAACTCTTCCAATCGACCGCACCACCGCTCAAAATGAACACAAAACCCGATTGCGATTTGTATCGTCTTTGTCGGTTTGGAAGCTTGCATCGGTGTAACCATTTACAACGAGCTCTTCCTCACCTCCGTAGACTAGGAACACATCCTTAGTTCTTCTCAAATACTTGAGGATGTTTTTAACCGTCGATGGACTCTCACCGGATCACTGGTATCTGCTTTCGAACACTTAGAGCATAGGAAACATCTGGCGAGTACATATCATAGCATACATGATAGATCCAATGGCCGAAGCATATGGAATCTTACTCATGCGATCTCGCTCATCAGTTGTCGAAGGACACTGAGTCTTGCCAAGATTTATGCCATGAGACATGGGCAAGAACCCTTTCTTTGCCTCCTCCATGTTGAACCGTTTCAACACTTTGTCAATGTAAGTACTCTGGCTTAATCCTATTAGCCTTTTGATCTATCTCTATAGATCTTAATACCCAAAATATATGCCGCTTCCCTAAGTCCTTCATTGAAAAACTATTTTTTAGTGAGGTCTTAACGGACTCGAGCATAGGAATATCATTTCCAATCAGTAATATGTCATCTACATATAAGATTAGAAATACGAGCGAGCTCCCACTTGCCTTCTTGTAAACGCAAGATTCTTCTTCGTTTTTTATGAACCCAAACCCTTTGACCACTTCATCAAAACGAATGTTCCAACTCGAGATGCTTGCTTCAATCCATAAATGGATTTTTGAAGTTTGCATACTTTTCTAGCATTGATTGATCGACAAAACCCTTGGGTCAGATCATATACACATCCTCGGTTAAATTTCCATTAAGGAAAGCCATTTTGACATCCATCCGCCATATCTCATAGTCGAAATATGCAAAGAATAGCTAGAATGATCCGTATAGATTTAAGCATCGCTTCTGAAGTAGAAGGTCTCATCGTAGTCAACTCCTTGAACTTGCCGAAAACCTTTTGCGATAAGTCGAGCTTTATGGATATGAACATTTCCATCCATATCAATCTTCCTTTTATAGATCCATTTGCACTCTATGGTTTTAACACCATCAAAGGGTCAACCAAGTTCCAAACTTGATTGTCTCCCATGGATGCTATCTCGGATCTCATGGCACTATGCCATTTCTCGAGTCTGGGTCCATCATTGCTTCCGCATAGGTCGAGGCTCATCATTGTCTAACAATAACATATCTCGCGATTGCGGAGCCTTCCGACCTTCGTGGTGGTGGTGCTTCCTTTGCCATGGGTTCCTCAACTTGTTCGCCATGTGGGCATCATTCGTCGAAGTCTTCCCGATTGGTTCATCTTGAACCTCTTCAAGCCGCACTGCTTCTTCCACTTGTCTCCTGTTGAGAAACTCTTTCTCTAGGAAAACACCACTTGAGCGACAAACACTTTGCCCTCTAGTCGGTTGTAGAAGTAATATCCAAAGGTTTCCTTTGGATATCCCACTTAAAATGCATTTATCCGACTTGGGTGTGAGCTTGTCCGATCGTAGTCGCTTGACAAAAGCCTCACATCCCCAAATCTTTAGAAAAGACAAACGTGACTCTTCCCACCCATATCTCATATGGTGTCTTAACTACGGATTTAGACGGTACCTATTAAGTGTGAAAGCTGCCGCTTTCTAGATCGTAACCCCAAAATGATAATGGTAATCTGATGGCTCATCATCGATCGAACCATGTCCAACAAGGTCCGATTCGCCTCGGATACCCGTTTTTTGAGGCGTTCCGGCGGTGTTAGTTAGGAACAATTCGCAACTCTTCGATGATTGCTAAATTCATGACTCAAATACTCGCCACCACGATCGATCGCAGAGCCTTAATTTTCTTGGCACGTTGATTTTCAACTTCATTACGGAACTCTTTGAACTTTTCAAAAGTTTCAGACTTATGCTTCATTAAGTAGACATAGCCATATCTACTAAAATCATCGATGAAAGTTATGAAGTAATGAAATCCTCCTCTAGCGATCGTGCTCATTGGTCCACATACATCAAGATGTATGATTTCCAACAAGTCCGACGCCTCTCAAAAGAACCTTTGAAAGGTGACTTGGTCATCTTACCAAGCAAACAAGCTTCACATGTCTCAGATGATTCAAAATCAAACGGTTAGAAGACCATCATCATGGAGCTTCTTCATGCGCTTTTCACTTATGTGACCCAAACGACAATGCCAAACATAGGTGGGATTCAAATCATTAGGGCGAAGTATTTTAGCATTTATGTTAAAGATGGGTGCATCATCAAGATTTAAAATAAATAACCCATTCACAATGGGCAAAAAGCCACAAACATTTCATTTTAGAGATCAAACAACCATTGTCTTTACTTGCAAATGAATAACCATCTCTCATCAAACATGAGGGGATAAAATGTTTCGACTCATACTAGGAACATAATAACAATTATTCAATTCCATAATAAATCTTGAAGGAAGCTGAAGTTGCATGGTGCCGACGGTCAACGCAAAGAACCCTTGCTTTATTTCCGACGCGAAAATCAACTTCACCTCTTGCGACTCCTCTACTTTTATTAGCCCTCATCGAGTTGCAAATGTGAGCAAGCGATCCCAGATCAAATACCCAAGAGTTAATAGGAGAATCAGCGAGAAAATGTCTAAAACATTTATGACAAGTGTACCTTGGGTGGAAGTCTTACTTCGAATTTCTTCTTGCATTCCTCGTAATCCGTGTACTTCTTGCGCTTTCTTCCAAAGGCCGCTTTTTTACAATAGAAGCATACTGTCTCGGCTCGTGTCCAAAGATTAGGCTTAGGCGTTGGCTTTTAGAGATCATATCTTTAACCTTGCCCTTATTCTTTGCCCATGGCTTCCTACCCTTTTTCTTGAAGCTAGACTTGTTCTCAAGACAACCATCACATGGCTAGGCCCTACACACTTCTTAATGTCACTCTCTGCTTTTTGAGCATCCCACAAAGCTCATTAAGGCCCTTTTCCACCCCATGCATATGGTAGTTCAAATGAAATGTCCATAGCTAGGTGGAAGAGACGCCAAATGAAATCGATTGCCAACTCTTGGCTAATTGGAAAACCAAGTTTATCCAAAGTCCGATCAGAACCAACCATTTTGATCACATGTGGGCCTACGGTGCACCTTCGTTAACTTGCATTCCGTAAAAGCCTTAGAGACATTGAATCGCTCACCTGGCACAGTATCGGAACATGTACTTAAGCGCCATGATCATATCATACGCTTCCTGATCCTCAAACCGCTTTTGAAGGTCAGTTCCATGCATGCAAGCATAAGACACTAATCTCAAGAGAGTCATCACATGCTTTCTTGTAGGCGCTTTTAACGGCAGCAACGCATTGTTAGCGTGCTCTTCGGGATTGGGGTGTCCGAACGTTTTCTTTTTATCCGCCACGAGAACAATTCTCGTGTTACGGACCAAAGTCCGAATAGTTTGTTCCATTTAATTTTTCTTTCTCAAGAATCGATCGCAAAGCAAAAGGGTGTCTTGCGTTGCTAGATGCCATTGATCTACAATAGGAAATGCAAAATACTAAGACAAATAAAACCATGATAGAGTAAAGCAGATTAAACAAATTTAATAGAATATACTCCCACTAAAATCAACATCCTCTATTGATTCTTAGTGATTCAAGATCCGCAATTAACGAGTCTACTAGTGAGCTTTTGCATCACCACTAGGAGACTAGGTAATTCGGTAAGCAACACCTTACTAATCATATCTCTATATGACTCTTGTTGTTGGGTGGCATCTCTATGCCCCGGCGCCCAACCTTATGCCCCAAGGCCCATAACCTTTATGATAACCTTGTTAAGTTCACCAATCCTTATGCATGTAGGTATCCGATACAAACCCATCTAGTCAAGGAAAGTCGATGGTGCCCTAATTTTATATACCCACCATCAATTTACAAGACATGGGATGGTGCAAAGTTTAGTTGGGAGGGCATATGTTTAACTTAACATTTTGTGAGGGATCGCTATACTTCTACCATTTAAACATGCATAGGAGTAAAACAACCAGAATAGCATTCACACAGCCAGACTCAAGATGGCCCATTTTCTCATGGTGATCTCCATCGCCATAGAATCATCCACCATGATGATCTCCATCTCCATGGTTAATGTGTGCCATCCTCCAAGTGATGTGTCCTCCGAGTACTAATATAAGCTATTACTCATAACACTAGTAATAAAATACATGGATACGAGGAATCATCACAAGTCGGCACGCAGTAGTTAATACAATACTTTGACAACACAATGGCTCCAAATTGTTGTTTAACCCATGACACGCAGTCATGAAAATATTACAAACATGCATCACATACACATTAGGCCATATTGGTCACATACATCCTGCAAAAACAAGTTATGCATAGAATCGCAATCTCTGGATAAGGGTCGAGGGGTTTCCCCATCAGGGTTCGAAGGCGGCGCCCTATCGACATTCGTAAAAAAAGAGATCCAATCTATGCAATTTTTACTTAGGATTTTGATCGGCAAATCATATTTACCACAAATCGACTATTGTTCCGATTCGACCAATTTGTATTGATCTTTGCGCAAGATGCCGTGGTTTGAGAACCGAGACAATCTTTCGCTCATGGAGCCCGATCGCACGATCACGGTACATCGATTATCAATCTAGGTTCCGATTCGACCAATCATATTGATCTTCGCATTCCGTAGCCGGTTTTACGTGTCACTGTCTACCCCGATGGCGAATCCGACCGGTAGGGGTATGTTGTTTCACGACCTTAGCGAGATGATCACGTAACATCGATTATCAATCTAGGTTCCGATTCGACCAATCATATTGATCTTCTCATTCCGCACCGGTTTTACGTGTCACCGCTTACCCGATGGCGAATCCGACCGTAGGGGTATGTTGTTTCACGACCTTAGCAGCATGATCACGGAAACCAGATCAATCCATTACCAGAACTATACAATCGATCACATCGATCATACCGACTTACATATCGCCATATGCAAATCACCCGAACCTATAACATGACAGCAACCGCTCTAATACCACTGAAGGGCTACGGGTAGGCTACACTAGCGCAAATAATAAAAATTCTACCCGTAAACCAAGATCACTGCGGTTATAGATCACGGTCTTACCACTAGACGCGCAGGTGCGGAAATTGATGCAGCACGTCGGGGCAAAGTAGTCGTATTACTTCCTCGTCCTCGTCGCAGCATCCCACGTACAGCTCCTCTCTTGCGGTTCGTCCAAACGCTACAGATGCAGCGCCTCCAAAGGTATCCACATGTACGGGAGGAAGCGACGCACGCCGGACTACTAGATCCGCGCGAGCGACTAGGGCGTGGGAGGGGTGGCGGCCAGGGTTTGAGGAGGTCACGAAAAACTCATCACCAATCTCATGCGCCTTGCCCTCCTTTTATAGACGCCCTTACAATGGGCTTCTACTAATAGAGGCCCATTAGGACCCAATGCCCGATCTAATTCGAATCCAATCCGAATTAGGCTTCACCTTAAGTGTGTGACCCTATAGGTTCACGTATGTTTAGACATGACGCGAGTATACATACTTGGTCAATAGTTGGTAGCGCCTCTAGCAAGACATGCCAACTCCTAAACGCACACAAAGATCATATCGGACGAACCATCACAACGTTATGTACATGCCAATCCCTTTGCCTCACGATATTCGGCCGAGCTCCAAGTCGACCACTCTATCTCGATCCTGTGATCCTAATCCCTTACTAGGTTAACTCTTAACCTTAAGTAGCATGGCCATGCATTTACGGATCCGATCACTCGAGGGCCCAGAGATATCTCTCGGTAGAGAGGGCAAATCCCATCTCGACCGACCATGCCTCGCAAAGATGCTTCATGACAAACCCGAAGCTACCTTTATAACTACCCGATTCACGGAGTAGCGTTTGATAGCCCCTAAGTAGGTCGATTCACATCTCAAGTACATGCACAATCTCGGGTCTAAGGACAAGGCGTACACATTGTGTAGAGAGAACCATAAGTATAATTGTTATGTCTCATGTTGGGTCGGTCCAACCCCATGTTCTAAACATGTGTCCACATTATTGGTTTGACATCTCCATGTCTATGACCTGTGAAACATGGTCATCAACCGATACATGTGCTAATCCATCATTCACGTGTGTCCTCACATGAACTCCGACTAGGGACAACTTTAGAATAACCATATAAGTAAAGAGTTTCACAAACAAGTCACATACTTGTTAATCAACACAAAGGTAATATTCAAGGAACATTTATTAAATCATGGATACAACGAAATATCATCATCTCTATGATTGCCTCTAGGGCATATCTCCAACAATAACCTAGTCCTGTTGTAGTGGAGGCTGCTTTGATTGCACACAAACTTGACACTTAGAACCTTTGGCAAGGGTGAATTTCGGGATTAACTCTAGACTGGCTAACCACGTTATGCAACCAAAATTTATGTGACAAAGTCATGAATGCCAAATATTAGTCTCATTACCACTGCAAACAAGGTTCACAACATTATTACACAAATCTGAAAGAGATGGGCGGAACAAGCCTCCGCACATATAGCCTTTACCAACAAATTGTCCATACTTGGAGACTACAAATTTATTAGACTCAAATACCAGTCCAAAGCCGTCTTTACACAGAAGAGATCCGCTAACGAGATTCTTATTGATAGATGGCACATGATGCACGTTCTTTAGTTGCACAATCTTCCCCGAAGTAAACTTCAGATCAATCGTGCCAACACCATGAACAGTGGCATGTGACCCGTTCCCCATTAGAACGGCTGAATCCTGAGTGACCTGGTAAGAAGAAAACAATGAATTATCAATACACACATGTATATTAGCACTAGTATCTATCCACCAATCGGTAGATTGACATACGGAAAGAACAGTAGGTAAATTACCATACCCTGATGTTCCCGTCTCAGTAGTACCAATAACAATATTAGTAGACTTGGAATTCTGCCCTTGATGATTCTTCCCACCCTTGCGTTGGCTGCAATCCTTGGCCCAATGACCAGGTTCGCCACACACAAAGCAAATGACATCTTTTGTGTTCTTCTTCTTCTTCTTGAAGCTTGTTGTTTGTGCACTCTTGTTCTTGCCTTTGAACTTTTGAGTTTATCCATTCTTCTTCTGCACCACATTGGCACTAGAATGTCCCTCATTACCTCTAGTGTGTGTATCTTTTGCCCTCGCCTTCTCTTCAACATCAAGAGACCCAATGAGATTTTCAACAGAAAACTCTTGTCTCTTGTGTTTCAGAGAAGTAACAAAATTCCTCTAAGGAGGAAGTTTGGCAATAATGCCTCCCGCAACAAATTTGTCTGGTAACACACACTTGAAGTACTCAAGTTCTATGGCCATCGATTGTATCTCATGAGCCTGTTCAACTACAGAATGGTTATCAACCATTCTATAGTCAATGTATTTGCTCCATGAGATACAATTCACTGCTTGTATCCGAAACTCCAAACTTGGCCTCGAGTGCATCCCATATCTCTTTCCCAGTTTTAATCACCATGTATGCATCAACTAACTTCTCACCAAGAATACTAACCACAGCACCTTTAAAAAGGTTATCAGCAGCCTCAAACGCTTGCTCCTGTTCAGGAGTAAGTGTTCCTTTAGGCTTGCCATTTGCCACATGGAAAACGTTCATGGTAGTTAGCCAAAGCACCATCCTGGTCCGCCACCTCTTGTAATTCGCACCATCGAATTTAGAGGGTTTGAGCACAGCAGCAAAGCCAGTTGACGAAAAATGCCTATGCCAAGAATAAGGTTTTTGGATTGTTGAAGATATAAGCATTTTTCGAATTACTTTAATCCAGAAATATGCTAGATAAAACATGAAAAATACTCTAGCTATTTTCACAAAGAAGATAACCAAGAACATTATAGCCATACCAGATTCTAGAAGGACAGAAGCTAGCATACCTATCTTAGTGTTCAAGACAACAACAGATAGTAAAGCAAACCAAGTAACAAGAGAGAGATAGCCATACCCAGATTCAGTGGAAGAAGAAGCTGCAGCAGAGTTCTTGATGAGGATGTCGTTCGTCATGGCATAGTGGACGTCGTGGTAGTAGGCGTGCAGTTGATGTAGATAGAACGTAGCAGAGGAACAGCGAGTAGTCGCGCGAACGCTCCCCAAAAACCTTATTCGTCCTCGCTCTTGCAAGCCTTCAAGGACGAAGGTTCCGGAGGCCTGCTCTTCCGATGCGGCCGTACACGCCTATTGTGGAAGCAACTAGAAGAAGCAGAACTCTGTGCATTTCTATTTTCGAATAGATAAAGAAAAATGCGCCCGCACCCGGCACGCACTCACGGCACGGCTCGGCTCGGCGAGCGAGCGAGCGAGTGCACGTGTGTGATGGCTCTCTCCAATTCCACAAGAGGGGCTACCACGTTCCACCTTATAAAGTGGTGTAACTCCCCTTCATCCCTCCATGTGGGACTAAACAGTTTTAGCATGTGCATATGGGTCTTTGAGATTTTCCAGGAATTAATTAAAATTAAACATGGGCCCAGCCCGTATTAATTCCAACACACTCCATGCGTCCCTACTACCAGTGCAGCCACACAGGTCGTTACTACACAAGCCACAAACCCTGTGCGCTAGGGCAAATCAACATTTATTGAATCATGAGATCGAGACCAACGTCTACTAGAGCATGACTAAGCAATAAAGCGTGCCCATGTTGGTATTACAATAATGTCCAACTAGTAATTAACCATCCTAAGGTGTCCAAGGAGTTATGTCATTCAAGGATACATGTCGATTGCAATTTATCAAGGAGGCATACGGCAATTAGGTAATTAACTAAACCCGAAACTATTTATTATAAAATTAGCCATGCATTTTTATATAAAACAATATACTTTTATAAATATGGGTTCAACATGATCAAAGGTCTATGACTTGCCTTCATTGAAGAGTAGTGGTGCTTCGGTCGTCGGGTCTGCGAAAACTTCCGAAACGCTGGAACCTATACGCGCAAACAAAGCTAAATAAATAAAACAACTCCAAATAAAATCCAAATAAATACCAAATAAATACTAATAGGAAGACAAGGAATTTAGATGAATTTAGAAATTTGAATCACTCGAATCGGAGTTCGAATGAGAAAGTTATGGCCAAAAGAAGATAGGAAAACACATAAAATCAAGAAAAAGGATTTTCCTGATTTCTGGAATTATTTTCCTAAAGGAAAATCGATTTACTGCGCAAGCTAACGTCAGCGGAGGATTTTCCGGCCGAAAATAAAAAGAAAAAGAATTCTGACAAGCGGGGCCCACTTGTCATAGGGAGGGGTGTATGGTGGACTGGGTCCACCCGTTTTGAAAGGAGTGCCACGCGGCGGCCGACGGGCGACACGCGGCAA
The DNA here is from genome assembly GCA_036346405.1 of Phyllostachys edulis. Classification (NCBI taxonomy): domain Eukaryota; kingdom Viridiplantae; phylum Streptophyta; class Magnoliopsida; order Poales; family Poaceae; genus Phyllostachys; species Phyllostachys edulis. Next base: position 22,890,982 of record CM070566.1, read on the forward strand.
CCGAGGCCGAGTGGCGCTACGTGGCGCCGACGTGGCTCGTGGTGGCGGCCACGTCACGCCAAATGAGGAGGCGCGCACGGGTGCTCAACATCGCCGGCCTACGTGCCACGGCGACGAGCGGGGAAGGTGCCAAACGAACGAGGGAGGGGAGGGGGTTCTGGTGCGCACGTTCTCGTGGATGCGGCGGCACGGGGAGGCCGGCGGCGAACAAGAAAGGCGAAGGCGGCGGCGGTTGATGGCGGCGACGGCGTCCGGTTCTCGGAAGTGGGCGCGACGGTGCGCCTCGGCTCGGAATGCTTGGGAGGGGTCGTGATGGCCGGAGGAGCTCTACGGCGGCGGCGGGTGCGGGGAAACGAAGCTCGGCGGCGGCGAGGAAAGCTTCAATCGGAGCCGAACAAGAGCGGGAGAGAGAGAGTGGGTGGGGGGAGAAGCTAGAGGAGGGGGAGGCGCGTCCGGGGCGCTCCTTAAATAGGCATGGGGAGGGTCCGGGAGAGGAGGACGGCATGGAGGTCGCGCGGCCATTAATGGCGGCTTGACCCGCGCGGCATGGGGAGGGGGCGTGGGCGGTGCCAGGGCGTGGGCGAGGGTGGCGGCGGATGCGGCGGGTGCGGGAGATGATGCCGCGGCAGGGAGTGGGAGAGGAGTGGTTACACAGGGCATGGCGAGGACGGCGTCGGCGCGATTCACGCGGCATGGGCGAGCGGCATGGGTGCTGACCGCGCGGGGAAGATGACCAGGCGGGCGCCGACAAAGTGGCTCAGTGGCAGAGAGAGGGAGAGAGAGAGGGGCGACGCGGCGGACGAGATCCGTCCGATCTGATCGACGACGGTGGCGAGGGGGCCCAGGCAGAGCCGGGCTGGCATGAACGAAGAACGGGTCAAGAAATTCGCCCAACTGCTGGAGGAGGAAAACCTAAGCCTTTTCTTTTTAGAAAGTACTGTAAAAGCAAAAGCAATTTTAGAAAATAGCTTAAGCATTCAAAAATTCTAGGAAAATTCACGTAAATCCTTGAATTATTTAGGACTTAGTAAAAATAATTTTAGCTTCACTATTGCTTTTGGTTTTTGCAATTAATTACTTTTAACATAAGGCCAAAGGAAAAACCAAATTAAAATCCAACTAAACTCACTAAACCAACTTTAATTAATTCAAGTTTTAATTAATTCAAATTAGACCACTTTTGAAATTCTAAATTACAATTTAAGCTTTGGCAAATTAATAAACCCGAATGGTTCCTTTTTAAGGTTTTTAAAAAATTTCAAAAAGGCCGGAAAATAGGGATGTTACAAACCTATACCCCTTAAAGGGAATCTCGACCCCGAGATTCAGGCTGACTAGAGAATAGGTGCGGGAACTCGGCCTTCAGATCTTCTTCACGTTCCCAGGTGGCTTCTTCTTCAGTGTGATTGCTCCACTGAACTTTGCAGAAACGGAGGATCTTGCTTCTTGTCACACGCTCAGACACTTCCAAGATTTGATGGGCTGCTCCTTGTAGGTTAGATCTTCTTGCAAGGCAACTGCTTCTAATGGCATCTGCTCTTTTGGCACTCGCAAGCACTTCTTCAACTGAGACACATGAAAAACATCATGTACGTCTGACAACTGAGGCGGGAGCTCTAACTTGTAAGCAACTTCTCCTCTTCTGGCTAGAACTGGAAAAGGTCCAATATATCTTGGTACGAGTTTTCCACTGACTCTGAAGCGACGCATCCCTTTGAGAGGTGAGACCTTTAGGTACACATGCTCTCCAGGTGCAAAAGCTAATTCTCGGCGACGGTTATCAGCATAACTCTTCTCATGCAGTGCTGGCCGTTCTCGGCTTTTCCTCGATCGATCAACTTGATCTTCGGCCTCCTTTAGGATGTCTGGTCCAAGTACTTGCCCTTCGCCTGACTCAGTCCAATACAAAGGTGTTCTGCACTTTCTTCCGTAAAGGGCCTCAAACGGGGACATCTGTAGACTTGATTGATGACTATTGTTGTAAGAAAACTCTGCATAAGGTAGTATTAGGTCCCAACTAGTCTGGTTCTCTAGAGCGCAGGCTCTTAACATATCTTCTAGGATTTGATTTACTCTTTCGGTCTGACCATCTGTCTGAGGGTGGTAGGCTGTGCTGAAATTCAAATTAGTGCCCAAAATGCTGTGTAGCTTCTGCCAGAATCTTGAGGTGAACTAGGTTCCTCGATCTGACACAATCTTCTTTGGTACACCATGCTGACATACTATCTTGGCCATATACAATTCTGCAAGTCTGTCTCCTGAGTAGGTGGTCTTGACTGGGATGAAGTGAGCCACTTTTGTTAGGCGATCGACAATTACCCAGATAGAATCATATCCAGCTTTAGTTCTTGGCAGACCGGTGATAAAATCCATTCCGATTTCTTCCCATTTCCATTCGGGTATGCTCAAAGGTTGCAAAAGTCCAGCAGGTCTCTGATGCTCAGCTTTAACTCGTTGGCAAACATCACATTGTGCAATATACTCAGCAACTTCACGCTTCATGCTAGGCCACCAATAGAATTCCTTGAGGTCTTGATACATTTTAGTGCTTCTGGGGTGAATGGAGTACAAAGTTTCATGAGCTTCCTTGAGTATTAACTGTTTCAGTTCCTTCTGATCCGGTACACAAATACGCTTGTCGAACCATAGGACACCTTGCTCATCTTCTGAAAATCTTAAGGATTTACCCTGCTTCATGTTTCTCTTGATTTCCTTGATATCCATATCTTCTTCTTGGGCTTTCTTGATCGATCTCAAGAGTCGGTTGCACTCTCAGGCAGCTAAATAACCTTCTTCGATTAACTCGAGCTTGAGCTTTTGAAATTCTTCGTGCAATCTTTGGTGACCTTCTTTGATCATCGAGTATTGCAAGAGGTCTTTCTACTTAAAGCATCTGCTACAACATTTGCTTTGCTCGGTGATAATGAATTCCCATGTTGTAATCCTTGATCAATTCCAACCATCTTCTTTGTCTCATATTCAGATCCGCTGGGTGAAAATGTACTTCAAACTCTTATGATCCGTGAAAACTTCACGGTGATTACCGATGAGGTAATGGCGCCATATCTTTAAAGCATGCACTACTACACCAATTCTAAGTCATGAGTGGGGTAATTGACTTCATGAGGCTTCAATTGGCGTGAAGCATATGCTACCACTTTCCTTTCTTGCATCAAAACACAACCGAGACCTTGACGAGATGCATCACGAAAAATCTCAAAATCTTTCCTAACATCGAGGCGAGAATCGGCCTTTGGGCGGTGGTCAAACGCTTCTTTAATTCTTGAAAACTTTGCTCACATTCTCAAGCGTCCAAGCAAATTTCTTTTCCTTTTTCAAAGAATTGGGTAAGGGTCTTGCTATTCTTGAGAATCCTTCTATGAACCGACGGTAGTAACTCGCCATTCCGAAAAACTTCGACTGAGGCAATCGACTTGGGGACTCGATTGAGCACATCCTCGACTTTACTAGGGTTGTGGCGACTCATTCTGCAGACATGACGTGTCCCAAAAGGTAACTTCCTTCATCCAAAACTCACACTTGTCGAATTTAGCATAGAGTTGATGATCTCTAAACTTATTCAGAACCAAGCGAAGGTGCTCTTCATGCTCTTCTTCACTCTTAGAGTAAACTAGGATATCGTCAATAAAGACAATAACAAACTTATCCAGATACTCCATGAATACTTTATTCATCAAGTTCATAAAGTAAGCCGGTGCATTGGTTAATCCAAAAGACATGACCGTATACTCATACAGTCCATATCGGGTTGAGAAAGCTGTCTTCGGTATATCTTCCTTACGAATCTTCAGCTGATGGTAACCTGACCTCAAATCTATCTTGGAGAACACTCCGGCTCCTTTTAACTGGTCAAACAAATCATCAATCCTAGGCAGAGGGTACTTGTTCTTGATGGTGACTTCATTAAGAGAGCGGTAATCCACACACATCCGCTGGGTACCATCCTTCTTAGGGACGAAGATCACTGGGGCTCCCCAAGGCGAAGAACTTGGTCGGACAAATCCTTTATCTTGCATTTCTTCAATCTGCTTCTTCAACTCGACTAAGTCATCAACCGGCAAGCGGTAGGGTCTCTTGGAAATAGGGGTAGTTCCCGGAACTAGGTTAATGACAAACTCTAGGTCCCTGTCCGGTGGCATTCCAGGTAACTCATCCGGAAAGACATCTGGAAATTCTCTGACTACTGGCACATCTTCCACAGATAAGGCACTAACACTGCAGACTAAGGTTCCATCATACTTTTTCGTAGCGGCTTCGAACTTTACTTTGGTTCCATCTGGTCGACCAACGTGATGCTTCTATCACCACAATCCAAAAGCGCTTGGTGATCGAGAAGCCAATCCATACCCAAAATCACATCTAGGGATTTGGCATTGATAATTATAAGGTTGGCTAAGAATTCTACCCCTTCTATGGTTACTTTAACCTTAGGGCAGCCTTGGTTCGTACTCAACTCCGAACCAGGTGTACGAATCAACATAGCATTTTTAAGAGTCGAACCTTGTCGATGCTTTGCAACAAAACTCCGAGAGACAAGCGAATGGGTAGCTCGAAATCAAACAAAAGCATGGCAGTGCTGAATTTACTAGGAACTTACCCAGCACGACGTCCGGGGCTATCTGGGCTTCCTCCACCGTGACATGGTTCACACGGCCTCTTCCGAAAGTCTGAGGGGTCTTGGCTGGTGCTGCTGGAGTCTGAGGGGCTCCACGTCCTGCTCCTGGCGTAGGGGTTCTGGTCGGGGTAGCTCCAAGGTTGAATCTGACGGGTGATGGTCCTTGCTTTTATGCGATTCTTGGCATAATGTCGATTCTTGACAATTGAAACAGTGATCCTCGCGGGGTTGTTGTTTCTTAGGCTGCTTGGTTGTTGGTGTTGTTGTTGAAGCCGCGGAATCTCGGGTAGGTGAGCGAGGTGTTATTCTGGCGTTCAATGTGACCGAGGAAACGTAATGAGCCGGGTATTGTGCATTCGTTCTGGCCCTCTGCGAATGACCTTGATGAGTACCATGCTGCATCGACTTCCTTTTATGAGATTCTGCCAGTTCGCGACGCGACTCTTCTACGAGCATGGCCTTGTTGATTAGCTACTGGAAATTGGCATAGTCGTTGCCAACGACCTGAACCTTCAAGCTAGGGTTGAGTCCTCGCTTGAAACGCTTCTAACGAGCATCATCGGTGGCAACATCCTCTGGGGCATAACGAGAGAGTTGAGTGAACTTGTTGAGATATTCACTCACTGATAGGTTCCCTTATTTCAGCTCTCAAAACTCATTCTTCTTCATTTCTACCTTTCCGTCAGGGATATGAGAGAGGCAGAAAGCTTCTGAAAATTCAGTCCAAGTGATGTTACGTGGTTTTCATGGGCGTGATAGTTCTCCCACCATTCTGCGGCGGGGTGCCTTCTAGCCGGTGTGTAGCATACAAAACTTTCTCACGGTCATCACACCGTAATGGCAAGCTTCTTTTCAAGAGAGCGCAGACCGGTCATCTCAGATCCAAAGGCTCGGAGGAGCCGGAGAAGGTAGGTGGATGGGTCCTCATAAATTCTCGCCACTTTGGATGATGATAAGTGGTGGGGGTGGAGGTGGCATGGCAACCGCTTGGTTGTTCAGTTCAAGACGGTGAAGCGAGCGGCGTGCGTCCGATCTGTTGAGTCATCATCTGGTTCATGTTCGCATCATTGCATTCATCAAGCTGCGCTTGTCTTTGCCATGAATATCCCCAAACCCCGATCCGTTGTTGCGGCCGGGTTGGTGGCGAACGGGGTCCACTTGTTCTTCCTGACTCGCCGAGTTGCGGGTTTGAACCATCTGCACAGGTCTTCTCGGGTTTAATAGACGAGGAGAAGAAAGCATGATAGGAAAGAGGGAAAAGCACAAAGACGAGCCAAACAAGGGAGAAAGACAGGCCAACCTAATTGGGGAAAGTCGGTTTAACCCAACGAACAATAGCTGGAAAGCTACAAGAGGCAACAAGACTCAAGCCACCAATTCTATCGATACTGAAATTAAAAGGGCAACTGCACTACAAATCTATCTTATTTTGGCGGGCGACTCTAAGCAAAGCTCGATTCTATAGAGATTATCAAGATGAGAGGGTCACTTTACATTCCGAAACAAAGTTCAGAAAAGATAAGAAGTCAGACTTTAAGAATGGAATAAGGAGAGATTAGCATAAGATGAGGAAGAATAGAGTAAGGTGAGAGGAGAATACTATTTAAGTTAATGGTTGGTTAGATTTATAAAATAAAATTTTGAAGTTTTGACTAAACGACCATGCTAACTATGGTTACGCCCTCTGATCGAAATGGCTCGATACCATCATTGTCGGGACCCGGGTATGCAACCCAGACCCTCTGTGTATTCTCAACTAGTCCCATGATCAGTAGCTAGCTCACACAGTTACAACATTGGTGTAATCATAACCACACAACCAAACTATAGATGAAGCAGACAAATTAATAATATTAAGCAAAAGGGACCTTATGGTCGAGTCTTACAACGGTTGCCACGCAGGCTAAAGACAACAGAGTAAACCGGCGTGAGAATAAAACATCTGGTGGAGGTCACCCAATATGCCCACCGCAATCGAGTGAGGGACGCGACCTAGTTCGCATAGTCTTCAAAGAAGTCTTCTTCATAGAACTCGAGTTCATTTGGTTCACCCTCCTCTGCCGATTTAAGCAGAGGGCGCAAGGCCATGAGTACTTTGAATGTACTCGAGAAGTCATAGAGAAATGTATGCAAGTAATATTCATGCAAGGCTTAGCAAGGATAGCTTTATGGCTATTTTGCAGAAAGCAATATTTGACGGTAAATACAATAAGTAGATTGCAAAGCACAATTTAAAAGACTAATACATAAGTAAGCAATTTTCTTTGAAACAACTAGTGAACACCCTGTTCACTTTCCCACCATCAACCATCAACAAGATTCGACCAACCATTCCAACAATTTGACAAAAGTTCTACCCCTTGCGTGAAATCACCAGGCATGTCCATAACCGGGGACACGGCTATTCGAATAGTTTTACACTCTGCAGAGGTTGTACAGCTTGACCCACAAGACACGAATTCTCTAGTTTGTCCTAAGATATATCTATGCCACCGCCACTACCTTAGGTAAGCAGTCTAGAGCACGTGACAAGGCTTTTACAAAGTTCTGTTTTGACTCAGTTCTGTTCGCTAAGGTTTCGCCTCTATCTGGCCCCCTCTTGCGCCGTTCCCAACCAAAACAGAACCGAACCAAGACATTGCTAATTAGTCAGCCAGGTCTATCCCAATCTAGACATGTGGTTGTATGGTTGAGGCCCAGATCAATGGTTCAAGGTTAAGTCCTTATTTGGTTGCTTAGACGAGACGGTTCCACATACCAAGTGTGCGTTACGGCACCCACCCTTTCCACCACCCACTCGTCCGAGCATAAATCATTTTCGTTCAACCTGGCCAAATGACCACCCTAGTCATGGCACAACATCTTTTAACAAAAGTGGCTCCGCCACGGTTCCATAATTTCCTTTAGTCAAATTCATCATGTTGGGTTCAACCCAAATTCGAGGACCACCCTAGTCCGGCACCACAAATTTTAGTAAGGTGACAACAAATGTCGAGTCTCACAAAGGACCACACTTCGCATTATTAGCAACACAGGTCGTTACTACACAAGCCACAAACCCTGTGCGCTAGGGCAAATCAACATTTATTGAATCATGAGATCGAGACCAACGTCTACTAGAGCATGACTAAGCAATAAAGCGTGCCCATGTTGGTATTACAATAATTTCCAACTAGTAATTAACCATCCTAAGGTGTCCAAGGAGTTATGTCATTCAAGGATACATGTCGATTGCAATTTATCAAGGAGGCATACGGCAATTAGGTAATTAACTAAACCCGAAACTATTTATTATAAAATTAGCCATGCATTTTTATATAAAACAATATACTTTTATAAAGATGGGTTCAACATGATCAAAGGTCTATGACTTGCCTTCGTTGAAGAGTAGCGATTAGCCGATTAAATCGAGTCTGCGAAAACTTCCAAACGCCGAACCTATAATGCATAAACAAAGCTAAATAAATAAAACAACTCCAAATAAAATCCAAATAAATACCAAATAAATACTAATAGGAAGACAAGGAATTTAGATGAATTTAGAAATTTGAATCACTCTAATCGGAGTTCGAATGAGAAAGTTATGGCCAAAAGAAGATAGGAAAACACATAAAATCAAGAAAAAGGATTTTCCTGATTTCTGGAATTATTTTCCTAAAGGAAAATCGATTTACTGCGCAAGCTGACGTCAGTGGAGGATTTTCCGGCCGAAAATAAAAAGAAAAAGAATTCTGACAAGCGGGGCCCACTTGTCATAGGGAGGGGTGTATGGTGAACTGGGTCCACCCGGTTTTGGAAAGGGAGTGCCACGCGGGCGGCTGACGGGGCGGACACGCGGGCAACCGAGGCCGAGGTGGCGCTACGTGGTGCCGACGTGGCTCCGGGGTGGCGCCACGCCACGCGGCGCGAGGCGGCGCGACGGTGCTCAACGTCGCCGGCGCTACGCGCCACGGCGACGAGCGGGGAAGGTGCCAAACGAACGAGGAGGAGGGGGGTTCGTGCGCGACGTTTCGTGGATGCGGCAAGACGGAGGCCGGCGGCGAACAAGAAAGGCGAAGGCGGCGGCGGTTGATGGCGGCAACGGCGGTCCGGCGGGTTCCCGGGGAAGTGGAGGCGCGCACCGGGTGCGCCTCGGCTCGGCAATGCCGGAGGAGGGGTCGGCGGTGACCGGAGGAGCTCTACGGCGGCGGAAAGGGGAAACGGCTTCGGGCGAGGAAAGTTTAATCGGGCTTAACGAGAGCGGCAGAGAGAGAGGGTGGGGGAGAAGCTAGAGGAGGGGAGGCGCGTCCGGGCGCCTTAAATAGGCGTGGGGAGGGTCCGGGAGAGGAGGACGGCATGGAGGTCGCGACGGCCATTAATGGCGGCTTGACCCGCGCGGCATGGGGAGGGGGTGGGGGCGGTGCAGGCGTCGGCGAGGTGGCGGCAGATCTGGCGGGTCGGGGAGATGATGCCGCAGGAGAGGGCGAGAGTGGCTACAGGCATGGCGAGGACGGCGTCGGCGCGATTCATTCGCAAGATGGGCGAAGGCATGGTGACCGCTGGGAAGATGACTGTATGGGCATCGACAGTCAGCCTCAAATGCAACAACGAGAGGAGAGAGAGGGGCGACGCGGAGAACGAGATCCGTCCCGATCTGACGGACGGTGGCGAGGGGAGGCCAAGGCAGAGGCCGGGCCATGCAAGTGAATAATAACGTCAAGAAATTCGCCCAACTGTTGGAGGAGGAAAACCTAAGCCTTTTTTCTTTTAGAAAGTACTGTAAAAGCAAAAGCAATTTTAGAAAATAGCTTAAGTCCAAAAATTCTAGGAAAATTCACGTAAATCCCTTGAATTATTTAGGACTTAGTAAAATAATTTTAGCTTCACTATTGCTTTTAGTTTTTGCAATTAATTACTTTTAACATAAGGCCAAAGGAAAAACCAAATTAAAATCCAACTAAACTCACTAAGCCAACTTTAATTAATTCAAGTTTCAATTAATTCAAATTAAACAACTTTTGAAATTCTAAATTACAATTTAAGCTTTGGCAAATTAATAAATCCGAATGGTTCCTTTTAAGGTTTTTAAAAAATTTCAAAAAGGCCGGAAAATAGGGATGTTACACCTATAATATCCCGTATGTAAATGAGTAATTAATGAATTCATAATAATATTAATAATCTGAATCTAGTAGGAAATGGAGAATAGTGGTGGGCCTTTCAGCCCAAGGCCCTAGAGGGCGTCGGCCTCACACCTAATTACGAGGGAGAGAGGCTAACCAAAACCCTAATCTAGCTTTTCCCAACCACCGCTGCACTTGAGCATTTATTCCTCCTGCGCTATTTCCTTCCTGCCGCCGCCGCTGCACTTGAGCATTTCCTGCGGTATTTCTTTCCTGCCGCAAATGAGCTGTGCTTGTCCTGGTGAAAGTGCTAGCTTGCTGCCGCGATGCTGTGTTCTGGCCTTGCTGCGTTTTGCTTCATGTGCTGTAGTGTTTTGCATGCATGTTTCCTGTTGCATGTGGTTGCTATAATCAAGAGATAGAAGGTATCGGAAGATATCATGTGCACCCACATTCTGCATGTTGGCTGCACGTGATTTTCTAAGCATATGGTGTGCTGCGGCTGCTGCTGACCAAGGAATAAAAAGGAAGCAAAGAAGAGGAGAAAGGAAGGAGAGAGAGGGAGAGAGGAGAAGAAGAGGAGAGGAGCGTCTTGCAAGAAAATTCAGCGGGCACATGCGTCTCCAAGGGTAACCCCTGATCTCATTCGAATAGTAGCGTAATTCTTGTACTTACGCAATGTCGATAATAAATTGGTTTAGAGCAGTCTGTAGTGGCCAATAGTTTTGAGGATGTTAATTGTAAAATCTGGTATTTTCATCTCCTAGAGAGTTGTATATAACGTCAGTACCTTTCCGTAGGTTCTTGGATCACGTCGATTGGACGAGCGGTTTAGGAGTTATGAATTTCGTAGCGCTGCTATTCGGTAGTTCTGTTATAATTCTGTCAGTTATTAGTAATCAGACTTAAGCGGATTGTTAAAGGAGTATTTAGAAGATCTCACTATAACGAAAGATGTAGATAATTGACTTAGCTTTCCATAAAGCTAAAGAACATGAAATTTGGATAAATGTACTGAAAGATATGATAATTTGATTGTCGCTGTCCAGAAACCCTGACGTGAAATAGCTGTTATGTTAATCCTCTTGTTAAGGGCAGTAGATGGCCGAATCTGGAAGGCTCACCAACTAGGTTTAGTTGGATAATTTTATGAGCTTTCCATAAAGTCCAAAAACACTCCATTTGGATCTCTTTACTAAAAGATATCAATTTTTTATTATGACTATCTGTCGAGGGGACAGATCGATATTTAGGAGTTTGGAGCTGGGATTGTGCTAGAGAGTATAGCGAGTTCGTATCTACTTCTAGTTTTGTTGTTGGTCCAGAATTACTATCTTAGGGTGCTTGCTAAATTAATTCCGGTGGGGGAGTGATCCCGAGGGTAGCACCCACTTCGCATTCTCCTTTTTGGCACGGTTGAGGCAAGTACTTTGATTGATAGATTAATTATGAGTGTTTGATCGTGACTGCAAGTATTTGGTACATATTAGCTATGCATGGTTGCTAGTATGAAATGTATGTTAATGATTATGAATGCTAGAGGTATGAGTAAGATTATTCATGTTTGATGCTGCTGTTAATACATGTTAAAGATGGATAGTGTAATTGCTCATGTGCATGTTGCTATCATATTTGAGGCTTGGTCACGTGGTGACCAAGCATTTCTTTGAGGTCCCTGTCATGTATATGACGGGCTTGTGGTCCCCACACTTGTGGAGTGTGGGCTTATGGTCCCCATTACTTGCGGAGTATTGAGCTCTTGGTCCCTGTGCTTGCGAGCACAAGCATGGGTATGCATCGACGGTTGCATACCCTGCATTACCGGTAAAATGCAAAGAGAATTAAAGAGAAAGTATGCATTGTGCATGGCATAAGCATGTAATATGTTTTAATGCAAAGTTTTGGGAGTAGATGCTGATGTTATAATTGTGTATTATAATATCTTTTATTTGTACTTTGCTGAGTCTGTGGACTCACTCTTGCTGTTGTATGTTGTTTTAGGTACCCATCACAAGAACGACATGCATAGGAGGGAATAGTCATAAGTTCGGACACACACTGCCACGAATCTTTTATAGTTGATTAAATTTTAGATCGTGCCTTAATAAATGAGCAAGCTGCTTAAAGGATTTGTTATGGTTATGCTTCATGCATTGGATTATTTGTAATAGTGATGAGTAGCATATTTTTTGGATGTCTTTGATTATGCTTTAGTTGTTTAGCATATTTTAGATGCCTATTGTTTATGCTGGATGTTGGATTATTTAATTATGATATATTTAACTGTTGGAACCTCCGGTATAATTAGCTATACAAAGGAGGTTCTGCCGAAATTTAGTAAAAATGTCTTAGTTTTAAATTGTTATATTGTTAGTTTAGTAGCATTCCAGGCTCATGTTGGGTTGGAGTGTTACAATACCGGTGGGGCCGGTAGGAATACAAACCATCCCGAAAAAATCAATTTGGATGAATTTTGTCAAAAAATTTTGAATTTGTTTGAATTTTACTCGAATTGGATTTTTTAATTTAAAATCCAAAAAATTCAAAAATTTTTATTTGGAAATTTCGGTTTTTCCGATTTTTGGCCTTACCGGCCTCCTCTGGTAAAAAAAATGTTTTCGTTATCCAAAACCCTACCTGAAGGTACCAATAGGCTGCAGCATGCAGCGGTAGCAGCTAGATAAGCAAACAGAGGAAGCCCATGGCCCTCCTTGCCATGAGGCCGCTGCGGCAGCAAACAACGGCTGCCAGTGCATAGCCTGGCAAGAACTGACAAGGATGTGGGCAAGGCTTGAGGCGACACTGGTTTCTTCCGTGCGCGCGTGGGCTCGCGCGACGAGGAACGAAGGGAGGCTAGCTAGGTTTAAGGTTAAAGGTAATTAGACTACTAAAGGCCCATCAGGCCTAATTAGCATTAAATAATTATTAGATTGACTAGTAATTCACTATTAAAATTTGGGATGTTAAATATCAGTGAAAATTATCTGAGCTAGAGCATATATAGCAATACTACATGAAGTGATTGAGTGTGCACTGAATTTCATTATTTCAACAATCTCTGTTATGCTAGTTTTCCCCACTCTTCGGGTGAAAAAAAAGCCCTGGGAATCCTGTAACAATTCTAGTGGATTTTCAAAATTTATTGCAAAATGTTGGAATTAAGTGGGCTTTGGCCCATCCTTTATCAATAATTCCTAGAAAAATCCCAAAGGCCTACTCATGAATGGTGGCATGTGGGACACTTTAGTCTCATATTGCTAGCCAAGGTGGACAGACACCACCTTACAAGGTGGGGCATGTCTAGCCTTGGTAAAAAAGAGAAAGGAGGACTACAAGCACGCGCTCGCCTCGCCTCGCCGCGCCAGGCCAGGTTTCGTGGGTGCACGACGTGCGCATGAATGGTGCGGTCATTCCGGGTTCGACCGTGGGTCCAGACGCAACTTTCTTTTACAACTTTATTTTGCCACGCAATCCTATCAAGATGGAAAGAAACGCTATGATTACACGGTGAATTAATTGCGATTAATGAGCGTGATTTTTGATTGCCTTTTCCTAATATGAGGGTTGTTTCCTTCTGTAGTGATATGGATCAACGTGTAGTTGATGCGCAATGTGGCCCAATCTTTCACGATACTTGTATTTCAATCTTGATCGATGCAAAACCCTAGCTTTCCTCCTTCTTGGTTCAGCAAAAAGGAATAACAAGTGTATCTCTAAAGCAAATAATACTTGGTTGATATTGAATTAATCTGAAGAGAGAAACAAAATCAAACCCAAAGAACAACACTAACTGTGAGCAATTGAGGATGCTACGAATTGGTGAGATGCTCCACAAGGAATCACGAATCTTGGAAGAACAATCTCCCTCCAATATTCACGTAATCACAAAACCCTAGATAGGAATTTTTGAAACACAAGTATTCATTATGCGCCACATAAACATGTGACTTTCTGTATTTTTTTCAACTCTAACTTGCTTACAATGGGGGTCTTCCCCTAAATATATAGTCCTAATGAATAGTATGTACGGATGAACAGTAATCCGAGTTGGAATAGTGTATGTGAACAGTGATCCAAACCCAAAACTCCTACATTAATTAGATATTTAAGCTACTCTAATTGCTAAAAATAGATTAAACTATCCTATTACAAGTAATTCAAAATTAACTTCTTTTAAAGAACGATCTAAATTGGAAATGCTCCAATCCAAATCCATTTAGGATTCTTAGGCTGAAAATGCATCGAATTCGGAATTAAGTTTGAATTTGGATTCTTTATCTTTTCTTGGTGAGATTCTCTTGCAAACATTCCAACATGCAAAGCCCTCAGTCCTTATGCCTCCCCATGCCCGCTCAAGCTCCCCCTTTGGCCTACCTCCCTCTCCTTGCTCTTGGCCGAACCTTGTTCTTGTTTCTTTCTCCATTGATGCATAATAGGTTCAACTTGAGGTTTAGCACATACTTGTAACTTAGAGATGTTGACCACCATAGTAGATGCACCTAGGGCCTCATCATCCTCCCCTTCTTGAAGCAAAACTATCCTCGGTTTTAGTGTAGTCTTTACGGCCTTCTTCTTGCTAACCACAACCAAATCACTCTTGATTTCTTCATCGGTCTTTGACAGCAAAGCATAGAATTCTCTCTTGTGCATGAAAGTATATCGGTTGGACTGTCCTTGATGTGTAGCATTCAAATCAAATTACCATAGACATCCCAATAAAATATGACCGGCATGCATAGGTACCACATCACACTCCACATTATCGACATAGCCATCAATTGTAAGTGGCACTCTCACCTTGTGTGTGATCTTGACTTTGCCGACGTTGTTGAGCCATTGGATGTAATATGGTTTAGGATGCCTCCATGTGGACAATGAGAGTGATTCCACCACATCCTTACCAATCATGTTGCTCGAACTCTCATTATCAATAATCAGCTTACATACCTTCTCTTTGATCTTGCAATCGGTTTGAAAGATATGATGTCGTTGTCCCTTCCGCACAATAACGGTGTTATCACGTTGCACCGTTTGAGCCATCAAGCTAACACCTTGTTCTGAATAATAAATGATTGGCTCTAGCTTTTCAGATTCATCAGAAGGTTCAGATTCATCGATGTCGCTCTCCGTTGCATAGCCATCATGTGTAAGCAACACCATCTTCATGTTTGGACAATCCTTCTTCATATGACCTTGGCCCTTGTACTTGAAGCATTCAATGTTGCTAGTTCTGGCCGTACAGAATACACTAGAATCAGCATGTGAGGCTTCTAGTTCTGGCCGTACAGAATGCACTAGAATCAGCATGTGAGGCTTCTTTGCCCGTAGTACTTATAGGCTTCGAAGCTTCCTTGAATGTACTCCGAACTGGTGTAGTGGATGCAACCGGTTTGGGAGTTGATCCTGCATCTCTGTCTTGCAAAGTTGCACGCCTCCAAGTGCTATGACTGGTTTGGTCACCCCTTGCTTGAGTGTCCTTCACCCATTGTTCAGCACGCTCTGCTTGATGAAGTAATTCTTGCACAGTGTTGTATTGCATTAAATTAACATGGTTTCATACATCTTCATTCAGCCCCTCAAAGAAACGTGTCATTGTCGCCTCCACCGACTCATGCACACTTGTACGGATCATGAGCACTTGCATCTCTTGATAGTACTCGCTCACCGTCTTAGCACACTGAGTAAGTCGTCGTAGCTTTGTATGCAGTGTCCTTGTATAGTATACCGGCACGAATTGTTCCCACATAGCTTGTTTCATTGATGCCCAAGTGTTAGGACGTTCCCCTACACGATTCAATTGATCTCACCAAATAATAGTGTATTCGGTGAAATCAATCGAGGCAACATGAACCTTCTTCTCTTCGGAGTAGTGGTGGTTGCCAAAAATTTGATTGACATGCATCTCCCACTCCAAATAAGCCTTCGGATCAGATCTGCCCTTGAAGTCCAATATGGTGATCTTGATTCTCCCGATACTGTCATGTTCACATTCACCACCTCCATTATGATGTCCACCATGTCCAGCACCTCGACGATCAAAGTAATCACGTCGTGGACGTCGTTGATGTCTTACACGATCATCGGAAATAGCCTCCTCCATATCAGCAGCATAGAAGTCATCTCCCTCTCGGCATACAACACGTTATGCACATCCATGTTGTGGTTGGGGCAGCACTGGTACATTAGCTCCTCGTGGTGGTGGTAGCCTCTCTTCCAAGCAACGGATAGCAAGGTTCAGATTGTCGAAACCTTCCATCATGCGTCGTTCATTCGCGTTGAGACGATCGTTCAGCGTGTCTTGCACCCCTTGGATTTGAGCTTCAAATTGATGGCATAACACCTTCTCGCGACGAAGAAAATAGCCAGTAGTAACATCAAATTGAGCACGCACGTCTGGTAATAGTGTATCACTGTACATAGGCTCCTCATTCGATCCACCATTAGAACCATGCTGGCTAGTTCTTGACATGATGATCAACCTCAAAGTACCAAGAAGAAAAATTCCACGTACCGTGATCAACCACGCTCTAATACCAAAATGATACAGATCAACGTGTAGTTGATGCACAATGTGGCCCAATCTTTCACGGTACTTGTATTTCAATCTTGATCGACGAAAAACCCTAGCTTTCCTCCTTCTTGGTTCAGCAAAAAGGAAGAACAAGTGTATCTCCAAAGCAAGTAATACTTGGTTGATGTTGAATCAATCCGAAGAGAGAAACAAAATAAAACTCGAAGAAAAACACCAAACCGTGAGCAATTGAGGATGCTACGAATTGGTGAGATGATCCACAAAGAATCATGGATCTTGGAAGAACAACCTCCCTCCAATATTCACGTAATCACAAAACCCTAGAAGGGAATTTCCAAAACACAAGTATTCATTATGCGCCACATAAACCTATGACTTTTCTGTATTTTCTTCAACTCTAACTTGCTTACAATGGGGGTCTTCCCCTAAATATGTAGTCCTGATGAACAGTATGTATGAATGAATAGTAATCTAAGCCGAAATAGTGTATGTGAAAAGTAATCCGAACCCAAAACTCCTACTTTAATTAGATATTTAAGCTACTCTAATTGCTAAAAATAGATTAAACTATCCTATTACAAGTAATTTCAAAATTAACTTCTTTTAAAGAACGATCCGAATTGGAATTGCTCCAATCAAAATCCATTTAGGATTCTTAGGCTGAAAATGCATTGAATTCAGAATTAAGTTTGAATTTGGATCCTTTGTCTTTTCTTGGTGAGATTCCCTTACAAACTTTCCAATATGCAAAGCCATCGGTCCTTGTGCCTTCCCATGCCCGCTCAAGCTCCCCCTTCGGCCTACCTCCCTCTCCTTGCTCTTGGCAGAACCTTGTTCTTGTTTCTTTCTCCATTGATGCATAATAGGCTCAACTTTAGGTTTAGCACACAGTTGCAACTTAGAGATGTTAACCACCGTAGTAGATGCACCTAGGGCCTCATCATGCGGTCTTTTTAACTGGAAGACTCTGCCTATCTTCTCTCGCATCACGAAACACTTTTGTACAAGAGAACTATTCTCGAGAACGCTATGCTGCTAAGTGCTACTCCGTCCCTGCACCCGGCATGCACCAGTGGTGGGGAGAGCAAGTCTACGGAACCATCGTCCTTGCGATCCTATACGGGAAAGGGTGAATCAGGTTTTTGGGAAGCGACTCCACGACCGCTCACCATTCCTTGCATCGTCTACATCGGCATCTTCATCATCGGCGATGTCCTCTCCTTCATCTCTGCAACACTCTTCGCTTTGCATCGATAACATCTAGTACTCCGCATTTATGTTCTGTTGTTCATATTGCTTATCATCATATATGCTCTGTTGTTCATATTGCTTATTGTCATAGTTCATCTTCTGGACATGTTTAATTGTCATGTTTTTTCTGTAGTCATAATTTATTTGTGGAATCATGTAATCATTAAAGTGCTAAATATTATAACAATCCAAAAACCTGATGATGAATTTGATAGACACTCTGTGATGAAAATGGCTGGTTTTGCCGAGGCAATAGAACCAGAGAAGTTTAGTGGAGTGAACTTCAAAAGATGGCAGACAAGAGTCACTTTGTGGCTTATGACTCTGAATGTATTTTGGGTTACCTCCAGGAGACCTGAGGGAGAATTTACTCCCGAACAGGAAAAAGAGTTTAAAGCAGCCACCATAATTTTTGTGGGATGCATTCTTAGCATTCTTTCCGATCGTCTGTGCGATGTGTATATGCACATGAAAGACACAAAGGAACTGTGAGAGGCACTCGAACATAAGTTCGCTGCCTCAGATGCTAGTAGTGAGTTATATACCATTGAGCAATATCATGACTACAAGATGGTTGAGAATTGTTCTGTAATTGAGTAGGCTCATGAAATACAATTCATTGCAAGGTAACTCGACCACCTCAAATGCACATTACCTAATTAATTTGTGGCTGGTGGCATCATTGCCAAACTACCCTCTTCATAGAGGAATTTTGCCACATATCTGAAACACAAGAGACAAAATATTTCCGTCGAGGATCTGATTGCGCCCCTTGATGTTGAAGAGAAAGCTCGGGCGAAGATGTGCACCCTAAGGTGGCCAAAGGACAGTCCAACGCCAATGTCGTACAGCACCATGGTAATGGAAAGTTCAAGGGAAAGACCAAGGTTGTACAGACCACCAACTTTAAGAAAAATAAGAAGCCAAACAAAGGAAAAGATGTCTGCTATGTTTGCAGTAAGGACAGACACTGGGCCAACAAATGTCCTGATTGTAAAGGCAAAAAGAATGAGCATGGCCAGACCAAGTCTGCGAATGTGACTATAGGCAATATCGGAGCAGGGACATTTGGGTATGGTAATTTACCTACTATTCTTTCGGTCTGTCATTCCACCGACTGGTGGATTGACACAAGGGCTAATATTCACGTATGTACTGATGTGTCGTTGTTTTCTTCTTATCAGGTCGCTCGGGCTTCCTCCGTGTTGATAGGAAATGGTTCGCATACCTCTGTTCTTGGTGTTGGCACGGTAGATCTGAAGTTTACTTCGAGAAAGATCGTGGAGCTGAAGAAGGTGCAGCATGTCCCCTCAATAAATAAGAATCTCGTCAGCAGCTCCCTTCTGTGTAGAGATGGGTATAAGTTGATTTTTGAGTCAAATAAAGTAGTCATTTCTAAATTTGGACACTTTATTGGAAAAGGCTATGATTGCGAAGACTTGTTCCGTTTTTCCCTTTCAGATTTCTGTAATAAGGTTGTGAACCATATTTGTGATCTAATAATTGGGATGAGGCCAACGTTTGGCACTCACGTTTCTGTCACATAAATTTTGGTTGTATGTCTCGGCTATCCAGTCTGAATTTAATTCTAAAACTCTCTATAGTCAAAGGTTCTAAATGCCAAACTTGTGTGCAAGCAAAGCAACCTCGCTATGGGGACCCTCGGGTTATTTTCGTAAGACTGAGGCCTTCCCAGTCTTAAGGAAATAACTCTGGGTCTCCAGTAAATGGATTCCAATTTAACTCCATCTAAGCGAGAGCTCTTGCCCGAATTAGAGCGCCGACGATCATGCGTACTGCTCCTCTGCAAGTAGTACATGATGATCAGTTCTCTAAACAGTTCAAGACTACACTTAGTGAGTTAAAAAGGAATGCATCACAGCGAGTATGAGATCATGTTGGCTCCCAAGATCAGTGACCAACACGCTCATACTCTTATTCAACGTTGATTACATCCATACAACATTCATACAAAGACATAAAGAAAGACATACATCATAATAGTTCAAGTCTACATCGATTACAAAAGGGCCGACTGGCCAAATTCAATTTAATACTTAGAGTGGCAGCGGAAACAATATAATAAACCAAAAGTCCAGCAAGGTATGCCCATAACCCATGGCAACCGACTGTGAGTCAAATAATAGCACTACGCGTCAGTGTCACCTAAATCGACACTAACGAGCTCATCAGGCTCGAAGTCTTCTTCACTTGAATCATTGCAGCTAGGTTAAGTACAAAATCTACTCGCAAGTCTTACACAAAGATAAAATTAGTTATGCATAATGGACATTCAAAGGATAGCATTAGTGGCTTTAGTTTTGCGAAGCACGCAACAATTTTCAACCTACACATACTAGTTTTTCAAATGCCATTTCAAAATTAGATTTGAAGTAGAAGTAAATCATGTGATAAAATAATACATTGATAAACAAATGAATCAAACAAAAACCAAAGTGGCAGCCCACTTTGATACACTAAAATGCATGAACACCCGTTCATACCGAATACCAAGTTATAACCACCAATTTTAATTCAAAGTCTAACGATAGTGACTCCCGAACTCAAGCGATTGTCCATAACTGTGGACACATCTATTCAAATAGATTTATCTCTATAGAGGTGTACTACTTTACCCACATGACTCGACTAGCCTGTAAGCCTCCGGATAATGACACACTTCCTTAGGTATGCCGGCTAGGGAGAATCGAGATACGGTCATTTTTAGCAAGAAGATCCTATTAAGATAAATTCCCCTTGCAAGATGTTCCGTTACTTAGTACAAGCGACGGATAGCACTTGCTAAGCAGTTCACAAGTTTTATTGGAAATACCGATGCAATGTAAATAATGAAAAATGGTGCTCCCATGCACACTATAGAAAATTACATCGGCTCCTACGGACAAATGATCGAACACAAGTGTCCTCACACCGCCTTGGGACTTAACACAATAAAACCTTCCCCTTACTTAACCGTACGACACCCATATACCGCATGTGATAGCATGAGTTTTACTTGAATCAACAACGTCACCAAAGTTCGGTCCTTGTTGGTCCGAACAAGTCAACCACATACCCGATCTCGTGCACGAAAGCACCATCACTAGCAACCACTTGTCCAGACCCCAAAAATCTTTTAAAATGACAAAGTTTAACTTAAGAAACAGATATGAAGATCTAGATTAAAAAGAAGGTAAGAAGATTTGCGTCTCCCATAATTGTCAGGTTATTCCCAACAATCAATCTACAGTATCTAGACTTGCATGGCTAAGCAATCCCGTACAATATATATTACTCACAACCTATCTTAAGCATGTAGGTACTGTAATAATTCAAGGATAATCTCAAGAATAGGATACAACTAACTACTCATCACAAAAATAGCGACATAGTAAAAATAGCATGCAAGCAATTATCATTGCACTTATCTAATCAAAATGTGGGATCAATATGATGCAAAAGAAAGTTCAAATATTTCTTGCCTTGCTGGTAGATTAATTGCTCGCTTTCGGTGGTGTATGAGTCAATGTCAATAGCTTCGGAATCTATAGAATTAACGGCATTGATAAACACTGAGAAAATACCTCAAAAATCAAATTACCCAAAAATGAATGATTTTTCTACAGTGGCTAGTTCATGATTTTAGATGAATTTAGGTGAAGGAATTATTTCATTTGGAGTTAATATGTGAAAGTTATAAAGGTTTGAATCTCAGATTTCAGAAAAATCCAAATTAATTCCAACCGGTTACTGTTCATTCAATTTAATTATTAGGTCAAAATTTGCAGAGAAGTGGGAGGCAAAGGATTACATAGATAAATATGGGATATTAATATAAACCAAAATAACTTGGTTCAACTCATTTGGAGTTTTTATGCATTAGTTATGAATTTTCAAAGTTATCAGCTTTTTCTATTGTAAAAATAATAGAGTTAAGGATCATTTTCCAACATTATATTCTCTGTTGCAGAGACATGTTTGAAACCTATTTTAAAATAGATTTCACTTAAAATAAAAATTATTAAAATTGGTTTCACTCATTCTGGAGTTAAGATGAATTAGTTATAAATTTTTGAAGTTAATCAAATTCTCAGTGTACAAATAATTCATTTCCAGATTTTATAATTGCATTTATACTTTTCTTACCGGGCGCTGCGCTAACCACAGGTGCTGATGGGTGGGACCTAGTGAACAATGCATTTTTCATTTAACTCCGGATTTATTCGCGCCCTGATATGTGGGGCCCGCTCGTTAGTGACTCGTCCACAGCACAGCGCATGGACCATGAGTCTACGGCCGGTTCATAGGGTCTATGACTGTGCACTTAAGCCCATGGGACCTACATGTCATACACTCACTTAAACCGTTAAATGTTTGTGTTTTCTGTTCACGGGGCCCACATGTAATACACTCATTACTTCTTTAAGGCAACCTTAACTTCAGTAAACAATCATCAGCCATTAAATGACTAGATCAACGCCCTAATGACGTTGCTACAGTGCATGTCCGCGTACGACAACGGGAACTTCTGTCCCGCGTGATTGCCCGGTGGCTCGCTGGCGCTACGCGCCACGGCGGAGCTAGCCAAGGCTTGGGATAGCTGTGCAATAGCCTTGCGCTCACTTGGGTGGTGGTGGCGATGTCTAAGATGGCCCGTACCGGCGGGTAGTCGGAGAAGGGCGGTGGTGTCTTTCCAGTAAACAGGCATGCAGCAAGTAAAGCTCCGCAGCGTCATCCAAGCGGGTGCCCGAGTGTCTAGGGACTACATGGAAGCTACCTGAGCGAAGAAGGGGGCTCGGGGAAGCTTGGAGTAGCTCGATGGCAGCAATGGCCACGGCGGCGCTTGCGGTTCACGCGGAGGGAAAATCTTGAGCAAAACAAAGAGGAGTGGATGGTCGGAATAGCTTAAGGATAATAGGAGGAAGCTATAGAAGCAAAGAATCGACAAATGCGTTACCGAAACAAGGATTGAGACGAAGGGTTAGTTCTTCGGCCGAAAACGCAATTCCTTCAAATCCACAAAAACCTATCGTGCATTGTTGAAATAGATTGAGGGGTTTTCAATCTCATACCCTAAGACATGATATGACGCGAAAGACTTAGGACAATACTTACCGAGCAATAAAATGGCACGGTGATGTCACTCAGGTGCATGCTCTAGAGCTGCTGAGAGCACGAAGATGAAACGAGAGCTACAAGCCAAATCAGAGGCTGGCATTAGCAAAAATGGAAACGGCATAGGAGATAGATACGGGAGGAACCAAAAGCTTGAAGCTTACCCAACAATGGAGCTGGCTGGAATGAGCTTCCCACTCCTCGGTCAACAGGAGGAGAAGTGAGGGAGAAAGAGGTGCGGGGGGGGGTATTATCCTTAGGCGAAAATGGAGATGGGAGCGGCGTGAAGCAGAGAAGCCCTGGGAGTGGTCGGGAGAGGCGGTGGATTGACGCCGTCGACGAAGCATCGCAGGGCTCGACGGCCGCGTGGAGCTCAACTCCTGCGCGTGCGCCAGCGAGAGGAGGAAGGCGAATCTGACGAGTGGGGCCCAGCAGTCAATGAGAGCGAGAGCGGTGTAGTACGATGTGGCTTGGTCGGTACAGCTAAGAGGTTTGGCTCAGTCAAGTCGCTCGGGTCGGTTTCGTTTGGATCGTTCGATCTTGACTAGACGACTCAAATCAAGTGGGGCGTTCGGACTGCCCGATCAGTCCGCTCGTGTGGGTCGCACGATTTGGATCGGACAGTCGGTGCGTTAAGTTGGTCTAGCCAAGTCAGCTCGCCTGGGTCGGACTCGAGTCGGGGTTGGGTTCGGGCCCAAGGAACAATACCAGGGTTTGATCGATTTGAACTAAGCTGATTCTACTTTGACTTGAGTGCTAAAAATAGAAATAAAATTCCTAAAAATCTTAAATAAATCAGAGGGGTTCCTGGAAAGGTCTAGTATTCATAAAAATTCTTAAACCTTACTGTTCATGAAATATTTTGTATAGTTTATATTCAAACTTAAAATAGGCCATTGAATTATGTTTGAATTTTATGTGGGTTGAAACTAATCCCAAAAATTTGGCAAAAATTATAATTATTCATTATAATTATTATAGTATTTGAATAAACTATTTTTAGATGATAATCAAAAGTTTTTGTTCCTGTTTTCATTTGGGAGTTCGAATTTGAAGTGTAGGTTTAACTTGAATAAGATTTTCCAAGTGCAATAAATTATACAAATGTTTTTAAAACATGATGCATGCTAATGAGATGTACACTAATCATTGTTAATTAACTTGGGGATGTGACACTCGCAAACCTTATAAAGTTGTGGAGGAAAGAAATTTGGCACTGTTAGAACTCATACATTAGATCTCTGTGAAATGAATGGTGCGTTGACAAGAGGAGGGAAAATATATTTCATGACTCTAATTGATGATGTTTCTTGATATTATTATATGTATATGTTGAAAACAAAATATGAGGCTCTAGACTTCTTTAAAACTTATAAAGCTGAAGTTGAGAATCAACTAGAAAGAAAAAAACTTCAGTCGAATTGTGGTGGAGAGTATTTCTCAAATGAGTTCTCCCTATTCTGTGTAGAGCACAGAATTATTCATGAGAGGAGACCTCCCTATTCACCTCAATCCAATGGGATTCCTGAAAGAAAGAACCGCACATTGAGTGACTTGGTTAACGCCATATTAGACATTGTGGATTTATTTAAGGCATGGTGGGGGGAGGCTGTACTAACCTCGAATCATGTCCTGAACAGAGTTCCCACTAAGAATAGTGAGATTACTCTGTATGAAGGATGGAAAGGGAGAAAACATTCACTATCCTACTTGCGCACTTGGGGGTGCTTAGCAAAAGTCAATGTACCGATAACTAAAAAGCGCAAACTTGGACTGAAAACTATGGATTGTGTCTTTCTAGGATATGATCATTGCAGTACTGCCTATAGGTTTCTAATAGTTAAATCTGAGGTATCTGATATACATGTCGATACAATAATGGAGTCTCGAGATGCTACATTATTTGAGAATATATTCCCCATGAAGGATATGCATAACTCTACTAGTCCAGCAAATGATTTAACTCATGAATCCATAACTCCCATTGAGCATTTCGAGCACACACACGAACAAATCCTTGAGAAGGATGATAGTATTGTTCCTAGAAGGAGCAAAAGACAAATGATTGAAAAATCCTTTGGAGATGATTTTACTGTGTACCTTGTGGATGATGTTCTCAAATCCATTTCAGAGGCATATGCAACCCCTGATGCAGAGTACTAGAAGGATGCGGTCCATAGCGAAATGGATTCCATTCTCGCTAATGGGACTTGGGAAATCACTGATCGTCCATGTGGTTGCAAGCCAGTTGGATGTAAGTGGGTGTTCAAGAAAAAGCTTAGGCTTGATGGTACTATTGAAAAGTACAAGGCAAGACTTGTGGCAAAGGGCTATACTCAAAAAAAAAAGGTGAAGATTTCTTTGATACGTACTCACCCGTTGCTAGATTGACCACTATATGGGTACTACTATCATTGGCTGCCTCACATGGTCTTATTGTCCATCAAATGGATATTAAGATAGCTTTCCTCAATGGAGAGCTAGATGAGAAAATCTACATGGAACAACCTGATGGTTTTGAGGTAGCAGGTCAAGAGGGCAAGGTTTGTAAGTTACTGAAATCTCTATATAGCCTCAAGCAAGAACCTAAACAATGGCATGAAAAGTTCGATGGAACTTTAACATCTGCAGGATTTGCAGTAAACGAAGCCGATAGGTGTATTTACTACCGCTATTGTGGGGGTGAAGGAGTTATACTGTGTTTGTATGTTAATGATATACTTATCTTTGGAACAAGTCTTAACGTGATTAACAAGGTTAAGTCTTTTCTGTCCTAAAGCTTTGACATAAAAGATTTGGGAGAAGCTGATGTAATTCTAAACATCAAGCTGATCAAGGGTGACGATGAGATCACACTTCTGCAATCCCATTATGTGGAAAAGGTCTTGAGTCGTTTTGGCTATATGGATAGCAAGTCTTCTCCAACACCTTATGATTCGAAAGAATAAAAGACTAGGAAAGGATCAGCTGAGATATTCCCAGATTATTGGTTCACTCATGTACTTAGCTAGTGCTACCCAGCCTAACATCTCACTTGTTTTAAGCAAGTTAAGCCGATTTACCTCTAATCCGGAAGATGATCATTGGCGTGCACTCGAGCGAGTTATGCGCTACTTGAGAGGTACGATGAGTTATGTAATTCATTATACCAGGTACCCTAGCATACTCGAAGGGTGTAGTGATTCCAATTAGATATCTGATACTGATGAGATTAAGGCTACGAGTGGATATGTTTTCACTCTAGGTGGTGCTGCTGTTTCATGGAGGTCTTGCAAACAGACCATTTTGATGAGGTCAACCATGGAAGCAAAACTCACAGTATTGGATACAGCCACTATTGCAGAATGGCTGCGTGAACTCCTAATGGACTTGCTGGTGGTTGAAAAACTGGTTCTGGCCATCCTGATGTACTGTGATAATCAAACGGCTCTCGTTAAAGTGAACAGTGCAAAGGATAACATGAAGTCCTCCAGGTATGTAAAAAGACGATTGAAATCTATCAGAAAATTAAGAAATTCTGGAATAATAGCTGTGGATCATATCCCAACAACTAAGAATCTGGCAGATCCCTTTACAAAGGGTTTATCACGAAATGTGATAAATAACGCATCGAAGGGGATGGGAATGAGACCTATGTGAGTTACACCACAGTGGCAACCCAACCTATATGATCGAAGATCCTATGAAGTAGGACATGAGAAAAACAAACTATTTGGTTAACTGAAGGAAAGTACATTCTATAAACCACTCCACTGAAGATGATGTACTCTCAAATCTGTATGGTATGATGACTATGTCTTAATGTGTTCTGTGGTTTTAAATAGCAAAAATGCTATCCTACAGAGCATTCTTGAACGAACACACTTATGTGAGCCCGATTGCTAGTCACAGTCTGTGAGAAATGGGTACTCTCTAAGAAGCTCATGAAGAGACACCAGAGTGTGACTTATATGCTCCACCTGAGGGGTAGCCTATTGGTAGCCTAGTATCAGTCAAGGTTTTAGGTGAAACTCATTCACGCAAAACTGCCAATTCAAGGCTTAGTCCATTGTGTAGTTGTGAATGAATGTAGCTTAAAGCTCTAGGTGGATGTTCAACCCTAACAGGTCTCCACTGAAAAACTGGTATATTAACAGTGCTTTGGAACAATGGAAAAACTTTATGAGCCTCTGGAATCTAGTGGGGATTATTGGAATTAAGTGGGCTTTGGCCCATCCTTTATCAATAATTTCTAGGAAAATCCCAAGGGCCCACTCATGCATGGTGGCATGTGGGACACTTTAGTCCCATATTGCTAGCCAAAGTGGAGAGACACCACCTTATAAGGTGGAGCATGTCTAGCCTTGGTAAAGAAAGAGAAAGGAGGACTACACGCACGCGCTCGCTCGCCTCGCCATGCCAGGCCAGGCCAGGCTTCATGAGCACGTGACGTGCGCGTGAATGGTGTGGTCGTTCTAGGTTCGGCCCTGGGTCCAGACGCAGCTTTCTTTGGCAACTTTGTTTTGCCATGCAATCCAGTCAAGATGGAAAGAAATGCTTTGATTACGCGACAAATTAATTGCGATTAATGAGCGCGATTTCTGATTGTTGTTATCCTGTCAGGATGGAAACAAACGCTCTGATTACGTGGTGAATTAATTGCGATTAATGAGCGCGATTTGTGATTGTCGTTTCCTAATCTGAGGGCAGTTTCCTTCTGTGATCTTTTTAACTGGAAGACTCTGCCTATCTTCTCTCATATCGCGAAACACTTCTGTGCGAGAGAACTGTTCTCAAGAACACTGTGCTACAGAGTGCTACTCTGTCGCTGCACCTGGCATGCACCGGTGGTGGGGATAGCAGGTCTCCAGAACCATCGTCTTTGCGATCCTGTACAGGAAAGAGCGAATCAGGTTTTTGGGAAGCGACTCCGCGACTGCTTGTCATTCCCTGCATCATCTACATCGGCGTCTTCATCATCAGCGATGTCCTCTCCTTTGTCTCTGTGACAATCTTCGCTTTGCATTGGTAGTATCCAGTACTCTGCATTTACGTTCTGTTGTTCATATTGCTTATCGTCATATACATTCTATTGTTCATTTTGCTTATCGTCATAGTTCATCTTCTGGACATGTTTAATTCTCATGTGTTTTCTGTAGTCATGATTTATTTGTGGAATCATGTAATCTCTAAAGTGCTAAATATTCTAACACAAAATTCATGCGTTCCAAATAATCGAAAAAACAAAGCGAAGAAGTGAAGACTAGAGGCCTCCCTGTTTTGGCCTGAGTTGTATTAGCTGTTGTAGTAGCCGCAAAAGGTCAACTTGAGCGGTTGAGTTTTGTAGCATGGATAGCACAATGTAGATGATCCAGATTGATCAAGCGTCGCCCAAAAATAATTTGAGCCAATGTGACATTCTGTGACTAGGTGTTTAGTGTTGAGGAACCATCTCTGGTGAGTCCAGTCCAAGCGATTACCTCGTAGACAAGTATAGAATCATAAGAACAATGCAAGAACACAAGAATAGAATAGTAGATTGAACACAGAGATATAAGAGGCTTCTTACTTCTCTTTATTCCTTCATCAATTGATCAATCATTTACAATGAATAACACCCCCTATTTATAGGCTAGAGACCCTACTAGGGTTTAGGATGGGGAGCCCATACATGGGCCTGCTTCTGGGCCAAGCCTATAGTTTCCCAACACTCCCCCTTGGGCACCCATCCTCACATGTTCATGTCTTGTCAAAACTCCATAAAAACCCAGTGGAAAAATTTGAAGAAAGAGCACACGATACAAGTTCTGCTGCGTTGCACGAATTGCCTCATTAAAACCTTAGCCGATAAACTTCAGGAAAAACTCATCAAGGAAAAAACAGTACAATCCACCCAATTTCATTTAATCTCCAGGATTTACTCTTTGGGTACTCGATCTTTGTAATCAAGTTTCGATAATGAGTTCGTGAAGATTCTCCCCCTAAATTTTGCACTTCTCTAAGTCTCATCATTCCAATTCCACGTAGGCACCTTTCAAAGCTTCATGCTGGAAGTGACTTAGTGAATAAATCTACAAGATTTTCACATTACTTAGTATGCAGTTTTTTTATTCTGTCCATCTTTTGCAATTCATGAGCAAAGAAGAACTTGGGGTTGATATGCTTTGTGAGATGACTCTTTACATAACCCATCTGCACTTGTGCAACACAAGCTGCATTATCTTCATGGATAATAATGGGGGTTTGTGTGGTATTCAATCCACACGACTGTTTGATGTGGTGAATCATCCGGCGAAGCCAAGCACATTATCGTGTGGCTTCATACAGTGCCATTATTTCCGAGTGGTTTGTCAAAGTCAATACAAGACTCTGCTTAGACGATTTCTATGGAATTGCAGTTCCACCACATAGGAATACATAGCCTGTTTGCGACTTAGTTGTATGTGGGTCCGACAGGTACCCAGCATCTATATAGCCAGTCATATTCAAGTCTTAGTTCTTTCTGTAGAATAGTTCTTTACTTCCTTGGAGGTATGGGAAGATGTTCTTTATCCCTGCCAATGCCTTTAGTAGGTTCTGTACTATACCTTGCTAGTAGGTTTACGACAAATGCAATGCCCAATCTAGTACAGTTTGCTAAATACATAAGTGTTCCTATTGCACTTAAGTATGAGAATTCCAGTCTTAGGACCCCCCCCCCTCTCCCTCTTTAGGTCTGTATGGGTCTTTGTCTTGCTGCAAAGATCTCCCGACCATCGGCACTTTCGAAGGATATGCCTTTCAAAGCCGAACATTTCTAACACCTTCCAAGTATAAGTTGACTGATGCACTCAAATCCCTTCAAGAGCATGCTCAAGCTGCAAGCCTAGGCAATATTTGATTTTACCCAAATCTTTTATTTCGTACTCCGACTCCAGGTAAGAGCTTGCTTTCTTAATATCTTATAGGGTTCCAATGATATTCAGATCATCTTCATACACTGAGATTATACAAAATCCATCCTGGGATCATCGTATAAATACACAGAGATAATTCTCATTGTTCGTGTAGTCTTTCTTGCATAGAAAGTCGCTTCAAGCGATTATACCACATCCTACCTGATTGCTTAAGTCCGTATAGTGACTTTCTGAGTTTCACACTGTACAGATTTCTATTTGCTCTGCCTTAGTTTGGGATAGGGATACATTCAGGTATCTTCATATAAATGTTCGAATCCAAAATTCCATAAAGGTATGCAGTTACCACATCCATCAATTTCACTTTTAACTTCAAGTTTACTGCCAATGAGATTAAATATCTAAAGGGTGGTTCCGCCCATGACCAGGGAATAGATTTCTTCATAATCATCTCTTGGACGTTTAAGTGAAATCTTGTGCAACGAGCCTTGCTTATTTTTATTTCTCTTTCGAACAAATACCCACTTATGCCCTACGGGGTGCACATGGGGAGGCGTGCGGCTTACAGGTCCAAGCACCTCTATTTTATTTAGAGATAATAATTCAGTTTCTATTGCCTCCTTTCAATCTTCCCAATCTGATCTTTTCTTACATTCAACGAGCGATACATGCTTTGGATCAAGATCAGTGATTGTGACAATTTTCTTTGCAAAATCAATGTCGACATTGGCTGTTGTCCTATTCATGGATTCTCCCGCGGTCACAAAATTTATAGCTATTTCTTCAAGGAGTGATTCTTCTAATGCTTCTACTTGCTCACCGCTGCTTCCAATTAAGGGGGCAAGTCCCTTTAGTTTTCAGCTCCGATGTGTGTGCTCACATCCATGCTGATGTCTCCCTTCATGGGGATGTTCAATTCTGGTATGCCTTTCCTGAAGGTTCTATACTAGTACCAGGTCTCAACTGGTTTCCCTTCTGGTTCTGGGGAACTTTGGTGATCGGTTGTGTCAAGTCCTTCTTATCATTTT
Source organism: Phyllostachys edulis (assembly GCA_036346405.1). NCBI lineage: Eukaryota > Viridiplantae > Streptophyta > Magnoliopsida > Poales > Poaceae > Phyllostachys > Phyllostachys edulis. The sequence goes on from CM070566.1 coordinate 22,921,521, forward strand.
TCACCAGGCTCCCCCGGTTACTTCAGATTTGAGGGGCTAGAGTTCTCGTCCTTTCAGAGGCCTTAGGACAGGATTAAAGATACCTTCATCGGTATTTCAACCCTCTCCAGTGCATTGCGTATAGATACATGCGACTTTGTCACGCTCTTCAAATCACTAAAATGGTCAGGCAATTGATTCGCTAATACTTGCAAATCAATTATCTTCTGGACTTCTCTATTTGCTTCACTAGTGTGCAAGTCATGTGTATGGATTTCAATTATCTTCCGGACTTCTCTATTTTCTGATATTTTCATCAAGGGGTTGATTTCCTCCCCCTAATGATGGGAAACTAGCCTCATCTAATATACTATCAGCGAATTGGATAATATGCAAATCTCTCTTTATAGGGTCTAAATACCTGATTATGGATGCTGTCTCATAACCAACGTATATTTCAGACTTTCGGAGAAGACCCATTGCAGTTCGTTGTGGTGGTGGTATAGGTATATAAACCTTGCAACCAAATCTTCAAAGATGAGAAATTTTCGATGCTAACCCCTGCACTAGTTGTATAGGTGAATGGATGTTTTATGCCGATGGTCTAAAATTGATGAGAGTTGCTGCGAGCAGGACTGCGTGTCCCCAACATGTAGTTGGCAAATTACAATTCTTCAAAGGTGATCGGGCAATAAATTTAATCATTTTAATTAATGCCTCTACTAGTCCATGCTGGGTGTGGACATACGGTATGGAATGCTCAACTTTAATTCCCATTGCCATACAATAATCATCAAATGTCTTTGAAATAAATTCTCCGGCATTGTCCATTCTGGTGGACTTCATATGATGATTAGGGAAATTATTCTTAATTTTAATTATCTTCGAGATTAGCTCTGCAAAAGCATAGTTTCTCGTAGACAATAAACATTCATGTGACCATTTCGAGGAAGCATCGATGAGCACCATAAAATAACTAAATGACCCTGACAGGGGCTGTATAGGACCACAAATGTCTCCCTGGATACGTTCCAGGAATACAGGGACTGCATCCTTCTCTGTCAGAGCAGAAGGTTTAGTAATTAATTTTCCAGAGGCACATGCGGGGCATACAAAATCTTCCTGATTCGAGAAATTTATTACATTGACATTATGTTCCTGTGAATTGTTAATTATATTTCTCGTCTTCCTAAGACCTAGGCGGCATAATCTATCATGCTAGAGATAGAAAAGTTCAGAACTTCTAAATACGATATTCAGGGCAGCATAGGTTGCAGGTGCCTTTATATTAGTGTAGTATAGCCCAGTTTCATATGAAGGAAGTCGTTCTAATTCTCTTTTCTTCTTTCTCCACGCTTTGTAATGAGCAAGTATTCATTACCATACTCTTCTTCAATCTCTACATGGAAACCATTAGCGCGAATATCTTTGAGAGTTCTAGTCGATTCTGGGTACAACAAGGTTGTGCCCATCGGGAGTATAATTGTGGCCCTTCCTGAGCCTATTATACAAGTATCGCTGCCTGCGATTGTCGTAAGACTACCAGCATTCTTGCTGATCGGCTGAAAGATTTTCGTCTCTCAAGATGGTATTCGTTGTGCCGCTATCCTGCTAAGCACACTTCCTCCATAGGGTGCCACACGTGTTCTAATGTAATGTACTTTATTAATATGCAGCAGAAATCAAGCAACACATAAATAAAATACTTCAGATATTAGAACATAACTTGCTATTATAAATACGGGAAAAAGTCTTGTAGGACTCATCATAAGAATTTAATGATTTGCTCTCCTAGAGCTTACAACCATTATTCAATAATTTAATGTTCCAACTCGACCACAAACTGCAAGTTATTATAAAAGATCCAAGCGCAATGCGTGCACTAGATCGAATCAGCGAAGTATTCAGAAACTTCTATCTTAATCTGCTACATGGTGATCTTTTTCTCTTGGGCAACTACGGTTGTGGCCACTACGATGTCCAAAGGAGGGATGATGGGGGGCTGCTACTAGGTTGTCCACATCCATGAGTGCAACTAATGGATGTGGATCCTTCGTGCCTGCAATGGCGAGGTGTGCTTCATGTTGTTCTATGTCCTTCTTCTTAGACTGGAAAGCATCAATAATGTGCGACCCACGACCTTACCGTCTTGTCCCTCTTCTTCGTGAGGGGCTTCTTCACCTTGTAGCTGCTAGCATTGGCTTCATGGCCAATATTACTACTAGGTGGCTGTGAGATGTAGTTCTTCCTTAGAACATCATCTTAAGCTTTTGTAACTTGCATGGTATCAATTAATGCGGCATACTCCTTGTAGCCGTCTTGACGATAGTTGTGTGCGGATTGCACCGCATTTGGGTAAAAGGTAGAGAGAGTCTTCTCAATCTTCTGCTCATCTGTGATTACATTATCACAGAGTTAAAGATTTGTACAAATTCTATACAAATTACTAGCAATAATCTTATGAACTCTTTGTATAAATATAGAAATGGCGCTGAGCGGTGGCCAGCGTCTTGGGCAGCGGCAGCCAGTGGTGGCGTGGGCTCTGAGGGCGATCTGAGCCTGAAGCTCTATGGGAGGGCCGATGGTTTCAAGCCCGACAATGGTGGGGGCACCGTGCGGTGGCGCGGGAGATGCCATGCGGCGGCGCGTGGTTGCCCATACGGGGAGGTGGCCGTGGTCTTGCCGCCATGAGCGAGGTCACGGGATGCGTGGTGGTCATGCGAGGCCGTTCGGGAGGCGGGCGAGGCCGGTGGGCCTGCGAACACGACCGGCGCCGGCGCTAACCCACCTCCTTCCCCTTCTCTCGGGCGATGTCGTGGCCGTGCGACGAGCCAACGCCGTGCGAGGCGGTCGGCGGTGTGGCTCCAAGCCATCGATGGCGCAGCTCTAGGCCAGGCGCGGCACCATGGTACGACGCGGCTCCAGGCCTTCAAACTAGCGGCAGTGTGGGGGGAAGCCCGTGCGGGGGTGCTGGCAGGCCGTACATGCAATTACCCCGATCGGCTTGGTCGGCAACTTCATCCAATTACCCCGATCGGCTTGGTCGGCAACTTCAAGTCGGCTCGCGGTAGATTTAGAACGAATTTGCGATTTCCAATCTAGATTACAATCGACATCCACATTTTCATGCAATCCACCGATCGACATTGTGTCGGCGACTTTAAGTCGGCTCACAGTAGATTAGAGCGGATTTGCACTGTAGGTTACAATCTAAAAAGCCAAATTTGCAGAATTGAAAGCAATCTAGAAAAAATGATTCGATCTACGAGTGTCGTTCATCGACGGTTATCTTTCGATCCAAGGAGAGTAGATCGTGTTGATAACGTGTTGAGGAACCACCGCTGGTGAGTCCAGTCCGAACGATTATCTTGTAGACAAGTATAGAATCGTAAGAACAATGCAAGAACACAAGAACAAAATAGTATATTGAACACAGAGATATAGAGGGTTTCTTGCTTCTCTTTATTCCTTCATCAATCGATCAATCGTTTACAATGAATAACACTATCTATTTATAGACTAAAAACCCTGCTAGGATTTAGGATGAGAAGCCCATACATGAACCAGTTTCTGGGCTAAGTCCATAGTTTTCCAACATTTTGCGGTCCTTACTGCAGTAGTACCAGTACGTTGGCAGATGGTAACAGCCGTTTCTGACTTTTGATTGAATCTGCCTACAATTGCTCGTTTCTAAGCCAGAATGAAGCATTTTTTTCCTCTTGACGCAGAGCAAACCAGAACGAAGTTGATTTTACTGATCCACTAATACCGAGTTAGGTTTTATTTGTGCTGAGATATAATTTGTAAATATCATTATTACTAGTATGATCAGGATTTTGCAGATTCTGGCCCCTGATAGCTGTCTTGTTGTGTGTTCTCCAAGATTATTACTACATTGGCAATCCTCGAGTATTGTGGTCAGATTCACATCCTAATTGCTCCCAGACTCAGATTCACCGATTTCATTTCAGTCAAATTGCGTCATTCGCATAAACTGGACGCGAGATGGTCCCATCGCAACAATTTCTCGCTAAGTGTAGTATCCCACTCAGACAAGGATCGAATTAGCACCAACAATCATCGAGTATATGTAATTCATAACCAAACCAGAGAGTATGAGGAAGAACTGGGGATGAGAATGGGGAAAAACGGGGAAAAGGAACAACAAGTTCTGTTTTGCTTCGATGCCCTCTCCCAACGACACAGCAATCCTTTTATACTAAATCTATTACACACCGACTAGTGGGTCCCAGCACATGCGCTTTGGACCACTCCCGCCCTGCTGGACAATGCTTGTCTTGAGCGTCTCCTATTGTTTAGCAAACATGACTCATCGTTGTCTTTCTTCTCTGAACTTGCACAGCTTATCTTTCTCTGAACCTTCTGCATTCCTTTCTCTTCATTCCATCTCATGCCTGTGTTCACCGCCATGACAGTATTGCTGTCTGGTGGTGTGACACTCGCCCCGCCTTGAGAAACAGCCGAATTCCAAAGCGGAGCGGACGGAAATCGGTGTTGAAGAACAGTATAATCTTCCCAGGTCGCACACTCCAGTGGCAATGTGGACCATTTCACCAAAATCTGCAGCTTACCGGAATGCCCTTTCTTCACCAACCGGCATTCGATAATCTCGACCGGTTCTGGAGTTCCCACAGTCAAATCTGAAATTGGCGACAGATCTTGAAAAACCGGCGAGTAATCAGGTGTAAATGGTTTTAGCTGGGAAACATGAAACACGGGATGGACTAAACAATCTGGTGGTAACTTGAATTTGTAAGCCACTGCTCCAATACATGCCAAGACTTCGAATGGTCCAAAGTATTTGAAAGCCAATTTCGGAAATGGGCGGCTAACAACCGAATCTTTGGGCGTATGGTCAGAATTTGAGCGAACACGCCCCAATCTGGCTATCGTTCTTTTCGGTTTACGTAAACTGCGATTTCATACGGTTTTGGGCCCGTGCCAGATTGGTTTTCAACATCTCAGTATAAGCTTGGTGATCAGTTGTGAATGTTGCCGCATCTGGTGAACTTGCAATAGCCAGGTTCGGCATCCCACCGAAATTGGGCTCAACCCCATATAAGGCTTTAAATGGAGAACACCCCAACGCAGTATGAAAACTTGAATTGTACCAAAACTCGGCCATTGACAACCATGCCTTCCATTTCTTTGGACAATTGTGGACCGCACAACGAAGATACATTTCGACACATTGATTGACCCGCTCCGTTTGTCCATCCGATTGTGGATGATACACCGTACTATAGTTCAACTTGGTGCCCACTGCGTGAAAGAGTGCACGCCAGAAATTACTTGTGAAAACTTTATCCCGGTCAGAGACAATAGATTTGGGGACACCATGCAATTTGACAACATTGTCTAGAAATGCTTGCGCGACCTACGTGGCCGTAAACGGGTGACGAAGTGGCAAGATATGGGCATACTTCGTGAGTCTGTCGACGATCACTAAGATCACATCATATGTTTCGGACTTGGGCAAACCCTCAATGAAGTCCATGGTTAGATCCTACCAAGCCCCTTCCGGAATCGGTAATGGCTGAAGTGTGCCGGCTGGATGAGAGTGCTCATGCTTTGCTTGCTGACAAATGGAACATTGTTTAACAAAATCTTCAACTCCTTGTTTCAGACCCGGCCAATAAAACAGCTTTTTAATGCGTTGATACGTTGCCAGAATACCGGAGTGTCCTCCAATTGCGGTGGCATGAAAATTACTAATCAATTTAGTGCGTAATGCCAAATTAGACCCAATCCACATGCGGCCTTGATACTTGATGAGACCATGTTCCAGCGCATACCCTTGGCTGTTCGGGCTAGAGACAGCCAGTGAAGTAAGCAGTTGTTGAACATCCAAATCCATTTCATATGAGTTCAAGACTTCTTCTATCCAATCAGGACGGCAACTGGAAATAGTCTGCAGCTGAAATAAATGACCCACCCAGGACAGTGCATCCGCCGCCCCATTGTCAATACCCTTCTTATACTGGAATTTGAATTGGAGCCCCACAAGTTTTGCCATTGCCTTTCGCTGCAATTCGGTGCCTAATGGTTGCTCCTCCAATGCACACAAACTCTTGTGATCTGTTAATATAAAAAATGGTCCACGCTGCAGATACGATCTCCATTTATCCACCGCCATAATAACCGCCAAGAACTCTTTTTCGTAAATGGACAAACGTTGATTCTGTGGTCTGAGTGCTTTACTCAAATATGCTATGGGATGTCCTTGTTGCATAAGAATTGCGCCAATGCCCGTTGCACAAGCATCGGTTTCAACCACAAAAGGTAATTGGAAATTAGGTAATGCGAGGACCGGTGTGTTTACCATTGCCTGTTTGAGGGTAATGAATGCTGTGTCAGCTGCTGAATCCCAAAAGAAACTCTTCTTCTTAAGGAGATTGGTCAAGGGCTTAGCTATTAGACTATAATGCTGAACAAACTTTCGGTAATAGCCCGTAAGTCCCAAAAATCCCCGCAGTTCAGTCACTGTTGTTGGTTTCGGCCAATTATCCATTGCCAAGGTTTTGTCGGGGTCAGTGGAGACGCCTTCTTGCGAAACAATGTGCCCCAAGTACTCAATTCGCTGCTGGGCAAACGAGCACTTTGACCTTTTTGCATAGAGCTGATGCTTGCGCAAAACATCCAATACAGTTTGCAAATGCACCAAATGAGCAGATAATGTGGGACTGTAGACCAGAATATCGTCCAAGAATACTATCAAGAATTTGCGAACATATGGAGCGAAAACAGTATTCATCAAGCACTGAAATGTTGCCGGGGCATTTGTTAACCCAAACGGCATAACCCGAAATTGAAAATAGCCCTGATGCGTCTTAAATGCCGTCTTCTCTTCGTCAGCTTCGCGCATGCGAATTTGATGATACCCCGAACGAAGATCCAGCTTTGAAAAGAATTGAGAGCCTGCTAACTCATCCAAGAGTTCATCGACAATTGGCAAGGGAAATTTGTTCTTCACCGTGTATTTGTTTAGTCGACGATAATCAATACAAAAATGCCAACTATTATCCTTCTTCTGCACCAAGAGAACGGGTGAAGCATATGGACTCATACTTTGAGTGATAATACCGGACTACAACATTTCGGACACTTGCCATTCAATCTCGTCTTTCTGAAGAGGAGAATAGCGATATGGTCTGGAATTGACCGGAGGTGCTCCCGGCTCAAGAGTAATTGCGTGATCATACTGTCGGTGAGGAGGTAATGTATTGGGTTCAGCAAAAACGTTCTGATATTGCCGCAGTAATGCCTGAACAGGTTCTGGTGGAGGTATGTTGTTTTTAGAAATATCCTCCCGTTGTCGCTCCAATACAGCCACTGACCAAATTTCGTTGCCCTTACTCCAGTTCTGTAATTGGGCAGATGATAGTTCTGACAACTCAGCCGATTGTTCATTTCGTACCCCTTAAAGAGAAACAAGTCTGCCTTCATAGACAAAGGATAAGGTTTTCTGCATCCAATGACAAGTCATAGGGCTAAATGATTGTAGCCAATCCATGCCCAGCACGCCATCATAAGCCCCCAAAGCCAACACTCTCACATCTGTTGTAAAGGATATACCCTGAATCCACCAGCGAAAATCAGGTATTGTGCTATCACAGTGTAAGACTGCTCCATTAGCCACTTTAACCAGCACCAACTGCAATGCCCATGTCTGAAGATTGGTCCGCAGCACAAATTGTTGGTTGATGAAACTATGAGTACTGCCAGAGTCGACCAAGATCATCATAACTTGATTATCGACCAGTGTGCGCAATCGAATGGTTTCTCCTTCCTGTGTTCCATTCACAGCCTGAACTGATAGTTTAAAGCATTCTTCAGTATTTGGTGGGTCTGTCAGATCCAGAGCCTGCAGAGTATCTTCAGGTAACACTTCCCCGAAGTTGCCCATCTGAATGGTAAGGAGTTGCATTGTTTTCTTACAGGTATGCTCCTTAGTGTACTTGTCCCCACACTTAAAACACAAGCCATTAGCGTGTCTGTAATCCTTAAGTTGCTGTTCACGCCAGAACTCATCGCCCGTTTGTTTTCTAAAATCTGAACACGCGGTTCGGTGTCGACCGCCCTCAGTAGTCGTAAGGCGTTGGTGTCTGGATCGTAAGACCGATTATGGGACGAACCACTTCCAACTCCTCCTCCTGAATGCGCGCTAATACTGCGGCGCGAGTAATACTTGTTGGAGCTTGCATACGGACTTGACCGCGAATCTCATCCTTTAAACCAAGCAGAAATTGAGTCACGAAAAATTTGCTGTTGAGGGTAGCATCCAGTGCAAGCAAATGGTACATGCTAGCTTCGAAAGCCACTCGATAATCCATCACTGTGCCCGTTTGCTTGAGTTGCAGCAACCTACTCATCTGAGCATCATATTCATCGGATCTGAACTCATCTTCCACCACTTGACAGAACGAATCCCAACCTGCCATAACGTGCTGTCGTTTGTACGCCTGTAGCCAAAGAGCGGCGTGTCCCTCCATGAACAGTGTGGTAGTCGCCACCCATTGCTTGACAGGCACCCGATATATGTCAAAATATGTGCAACTGCGATCCAGCCACAATCGAGGATTCTCACCAAAGAACTTCGAAAAATCCAGTTTCGGTGGTTTAATGTCGCCCGCTGTCTCGGCCGGTGATGTAGGTGAAGGGATGATGCCGGAAGACACGGGAAACCCCGGGGGGTTATTGAGTAAGGGCGGCCGGTGATTCGTGAATGTACCAAGAGGAATGATGGTGGTGACCTGCCCATGTTCTTGCGGCAAGTTTAATATGGGTGGTGGTGGTGGTGGTGGTGGTGGTGGTGGTAAGTGGGGTTGCCGCAGCGGCTCCGTCTGCGTCCTCTTCACATCATCCAAACTTCCCTGTTGCATTTCGACTTGTTGTCCCAAATTCCTCACCTCCGATGATAATCGGTCGATTCTCTCTGCCTGAGAGTCAAATCGCAAGAGAATCTCCCCCAATGTGGATTGGATCCGCTCAGTGTTTTCTTCCATCGCAGCTATCACCTTACGAGACTGCAACGAAGTCTTCGGAGGTGCCGTGGTGATTCCTTTCGCGTTGATCCAACCTTAGATTGGATTTATGGGATCAGGGTGATCTCTAACCTTTCAAAGGAATTTTACAGATCAACTCAAAAGAAAAAATGAGGCTCTGATACCAAGTTGTAGTATCCCACTCAGACAAGGATCGAATGAGCACCAACAATCATCGAGTATATGTAATTCATAACCAAACCAGAGAGTTTGAGGAAGAACTGGGGATGAGAATGGGGAAAAACGGGGAAAAGGAACAACAAGTTCTGTTTTGCTTCGATGCTCTCTCCCAACGACACAGCAATCCTTTTATACTAAATCTATTACACACCGACTAGTGGGTCCCAGCACATGCGCTTTGGACCACTCCCGCCCTGCTGGACAACGCTTGTCTTGACGTCTCCTATTGTTTAACCGGCAACAACTCATCGTTGTCTTTCTTCTCTGAACTTGCACAGCTTATCTTTCTCTAAACCTTCTGCATTCCTTTCTCTTCGTTCCATCTCATGCCTGTGTTCACCGCCATGACAGTATTGCTGTCTGGTGGTGTGACACTAAGTCGGCAAGTTTCTGTTCCTTCTGAGCGTAACTCTGTTAATGAAAAAAAGCGCTTGAAAAAAAACGCCGAGATTGCAAGAAATCAGTGACAATAAATAGACAGTGTAGCAGCTAGTTCGAGGCACTCACAAAACAGAGGAAGTGAAATCTGAGCGGCACGGAGAAGTGCAAAGATGTGGCCAACCTTCAATCCAGGTTGAACCACTAATCTAGGCCCCTTTTCTCTGAAAATTGGCATCTCAACCAACAACTCACCAAACAACAAGCAGATGAAATCCGATGTCAAACCAACTGAAACAAATCGGCGACAAACGAAATCGATAACGAATCTATCTAGCAGACGAAAACTCGAGACGAAATCGGCGTCGAAAATTCAAAGAGATCGAAGGGACGTCCCAAAGGTGTAAGATAAAGCGAAATCTTGGGAGGCGAATCGGGGAGAAGAACCGAAGAAGCGGGTGGAGGCGCAGCGCGAGCACGAGGGGTGCGCTGTGTTTCATCGGGCTGGGCATTTCGCATTTGTAGGGAGGCGGGAGGGTTTTCTCGGAGCAAAAACCCTAGGTAAGGTTCTATGTTCGGATGGGCCTATTGGTGTCCATATGGGCGGCACCGCCTGGCCTGGAATGGACCAGGGCACGGGTCCGATTAGACACAACACGGTCAGCCCGGCTAGGTAATCGGATCGTGCCATGCTGACCTGTGGGCTTGGCCATCAGCCTAGGTACTACATGTCGAGCGCACGGCCGTACCAGGTCGTTTCGGCTACAGCGTCGGGCACGGTTAATCCGGTCGCTGTCGTGCCCTGCGCGATCACTCCCTACCTTCTCCGAGCGCTCGCGCCCGGCCTCCTCTGCACTGGTCGCCGCCGTGCACAGCGTAGCATGTCGGGCCAACAGTCTAGTGCTTCGGACCGGCCAGACGGCCATCTCTATATGGGCCCACGGTGCAATTGGGCTTGTTTGGATGGGCTAGGGCTAAGTTAAACGGGCCGGGCAACTTCTGTGGTTAACTATTAGAGAAGGAGATTGCTTGTTTGCAGAGTAAAGGCTACACTCCTAGTTGAAAATAAAATTCATGCAAAGCTGCTAGGTACTACTATCATTCAACATGCAACTTGGGCTGACACTGAATCTAAGAATGGTGATGCCCCCATCCTCGTCTCCCAGTAGCTTCATGATATGAGGCATCTGCCGCAAACAACATCTAGAGTGGGGCAATATGAACTCATGAGCCTAATTGTGTAACCAATATATGCATAAGTTACATTAGTTAGATATAAAATTCTGGTCGTTGGTACGCCTTCTTATGAGATGCTTGCAACCTGCAAGTGAACTTAAAGATGGCATATGCAGTAGTTCTTCGATAGGCAGGCAATCACATGTTTGCAAGTCTGGTTCACAACATCTACTTGCAAGAGTTGTTTACCTACACCAACGGAATTAAAAGAAGAACTTTTGCACACATCGATTTATGTCGAACGGAAACGGGAAACAATAGTCAACGGCCAGCCGAGTCATAAACACGTCCGTCCGTACCCAAGCTGCCAAGATTGCCGAATCATCCCCCCAATTCCTTTCCCCTTCCCTCCTCCGCTCCCCTCCCTGCGAACAAAAACCATGGCCGTCTCCTGCTCCTGACACCAATCCATGAGAATTCCCGCGCCAGAACCCCATCCTGCTGCCGCCCGAGGATGTCCCAATCTGACGTCGTCTACAGGTGATTGCCCTCGATTTCGCCGCTAATTCCGTGTTCTTTGCCCAATCTGTCGGATTTGGCGCGGTGGGAAGTTGGGGGGATTCGGGACGGGTTCTTGTAGCCCCGGGCGAATTGGGGGTGTGTTATGCTCTCAGATGCGCTGGGCTGCTATGCTATGTAGGTGGCTTTCCTAGGATTCTTGGCTTTTGGAGTGGGAATCGTGCTGTCATGTTAGTTTCGGAATCAAGAACCTAGAATATAGAATTTGTAACCTTTATGGTTGATTGTAGGATTGGTTTATCCGGTTAATTTATTTTGCATATGTTGAATTATAAATATGCGTGCAACTGATTCATAGTGAAAGAATTCATAGTTTACATGCGCTTGTTCTACAAATTGGGGTGCTTTGGTGATACAAGTTGATAGGGTGATGTACAACGTTTGTAAGTAGAATGTCTAGTGGATAGCTTGATAGTCAACTTTGCGGTATGAAGAACATTCGTGGTGCCGGAGTTGTGGGAGCACAATTAATTTCTAGAGGGGGTATAATTAGCTCTCCGTGCATCGCTTTAGGGCATTATCGGACTTCTTTGGGATTCTCCTTGCAAGATTCTGTTTCATGGACACTCATATGAACATGTCACACGTGGACTTGCTGACGTGAACATATGAAACTGGAAATTTTGTGTTGTCGCAGACTTAATTCTTTTAAGCACCAAAAGTGAGCTAGAACTGCAATGTAGCTACCATCCATGATTGGATCTCACACCACTACACGTGCTACATGTATTACAGTCTTATGATTAGCCAATGGAAAGTTTGCCACGTTGTAAAAGTAGAGCGTAAGAGGCATCACCCGAGATTCTTGTGTAGTTTTCTGAATTCTGACTTTTGCTTTGACGTGACATGTTTTGGTTTTAATGTTCTTCAATAATAACAGTAATATAGGTAGGTTTACGTTGTTGATCCAACACATATATATCTGCTACAGTGGACAGTCAGTCTATTGACTAATTCTACCAGTAATGCTGTGCATCGGTTGAATTGTGTTTTATTGATGTTGCAATACAAATATTGTGGTAAAATAAATCTTGGCCAGGCTTAAGAGTTGATACAAGTTGTATGAATATAAATTGTTATCCATTACTTCCATTTTGTATGTAACTGTATCATAATTTTTTACTCTACTTGGTAAAGATGCATTAATACAAATCTTATTTGTGTTAGCATTTTTGTTTTGGCAAGTGCTGAGATGGGATGGATTGTCTGGTTATGCGAAGGAGCAATTGCTCCATCTGTCCCATGATTTGCTGGTGGTCTTGAATTTATTGCATGTTCTATCTCACAATTCTGATACCGTACTTCTACACAACCTATTAAATTACAGCCATTGGAAATGTTTGAAGCCATAGATGCATATTAAATTTTTAATTATATTATAAAGTCCAAACTAGTCATTCTTAATTGCTGGGTTGCTTTGCTTATATTATCTAATACAACAACTTTATTTCTTTATCAACAGCAAGACAGAACCTGTAAGTGGAATCAAATTGGACTAAAAAATAAATGTTAAGACTATTATTGTTAAAGTCTTTTACATATATGCCATTAATGGAATTATATTCTCTCATTGGCTGATTGCTTCATCTGCCAAATCCACTAAGTTTTTATTTGCTGGGTTTATTACTAATAGTAAGATGGGTACAATAAATTATTTAATTGCATTTTGTTTTTGTAATTTTACTGACCAGAACTTGTTAACTAATAATGGAAGCCTTTCAGCCATCTGTATTGTGTTTAACCTTTGGTTACTAACATCATGATTTCTTAGAAATGAAAAAACAAACCAGGAGTTTTCCTTCATTTTGTATGCTATTTTCTTAGGTCACAGTCATATATCTTCAAGATACTATAAAAAAGCAGACTTTATTGTTTGATTAGTGGGGAGGCTGGTAACTCCAATATCCTTATTCTATGTAATCAAAATTGCACGATATCCTCTATTTGATTTACGATACATGTGATGGATTGAACTGTGCTCTTAATGCAATAGTACGCACAATTATCACTTTGCATAAGCATAACATAAGCTTATTCTCAAATCTATGTGTATTGTTGAATGACTAGCTTTCTTACTGTTCTGATGACTTAATGTTGCATAGTTCTTATTATTAACAGCTAAGTAACAGCTTGATTGTTCCACCATTTTTTCAACCTAATACTTTCTTTTGAATGCTATATCCCTTCTATATGAAATTTTTTGGGTATTTTTGTAAGTCTTTTCTATTTTGTCTGCATGAGTTTATGACAATAATTACATGTCTATTGGCAGCTGTGGATCTTGTGGATACCCTCTAAACCTTTCATCTTCTAACCGAAGCACATCTGACGTAGGATCCTCGTACCAAAAGTCTCTGAAGAAAGGTTTGATTTCGTTCATTTCTGTTGATCTCAGCCGATTTACTCAGGTAGACGAGATATCTTGCTTTCCCCTGACCTGGCGTAGCTACCGGCCAAAAACTAAGCTTCTCTGCCGAAAGTGTGGAGCATCTATTGGCTATGGATATGGTGAGCCAGCTGTTTTGTGTAGCTTTGATGCAGCAAGTTCATCCTCTGGTAAATCCCAAAAGTATTTAATAAAGATTCGGGCTCTCCAACCTTCCGACGGAACTCAGTAGTCTGTCAATTTTAGTGAAAATTTGGAAAGAGGTACAATGGATGGCAGTTTAGGAAACTATATCAGTTGCCTATCTGATGATTGCTTGCTTTCTATATTTAACAAGCTTGAAAGTGAATCAGACAGGGATGCTTTTGGGTTAACTTGTAAGAATTGGTTCAAGGTTCGAAACATTGCTCGCAAATCACTAATATTCCACGGTTCTTTTAACCCTAAAGTATATAAGGAGCATTCTCAGTGCCTTCCAAAGATATTGGTTCGTTCTCCTTATCTTAACTTGATATCCATTGCCGGGCTCAGAGAGCTACCTGACTCAGCTTTGTATGAACTGAGAATTTCTGGATCATCTTTGCAGTCCCTTTCATTGTACTGTTGTTCTGGTATAACGGATGATGGCCTAGCACATGTGTCGATCGGATGTCCTAATTTGGTTATTGTTGAACTTTATCGCTGCTTTAATATCACAGATCTCGGTTTGGAAAGTCTTTCCAAGGGCTGTCATGCTTTGAAGAGTTGTAACTTTGGTTACTGCATGTCCATTTCAGATCGAGGGATTGGTGCAATGTTTAGGAATTGCCCAATCATTTGCACACTTATCATAACAGGTTGCAGAGGCTTTTCTGGTGTTGGATTCAGAGGTTGTACAAATACACTTTCTTATCTAGAAGCTGAGTCTTGCATGCTTTCTCCAGAGGGATTGTTGGATGCATTGAGTGGTGGCGGACTTGAGTACCTAAATTTGTACAATTTAAGAAGCTTAGCTGGGCTGGATAGCCTGGGTGGAGTTCGTTATGTGAAAAAGCTCAGGTTTCTAAATCTCAGGATGTGTTGCTATCTTACTGACGATTCCGTGGTGGCAATAGCTAGCGGTTGTCCATTGATTGAGGAGTGGAGCCTTGCTGTCTGCCATGGTGTCCACTTACGTGGTTGGTCTGCAATTGGATTGTACTGCAACAAGCTGAGAGTTCTGCATGTGAACCGTTGCCGAAACATATGTGACCAAGGATTGCAGGCACTGACAGATGGATGTGCGCGCCTTGAAGTTCTGCATATACTTGGCTGTGGCAAGATTACTCTTTATGGCCTGGCATTATTTAGCATTGCTAGGCCCAATGTGAAGCAAAGGGTGGATGAAGTTATTACCATTGGCCCCGCAATTCAGGATTTATTCCGATTGCAATGATCAGAAATCTCAGACAGTTTAGTTAGAATTTCGAAGTTTGGGCTTGACAAGGTGCTAGCCCTTGTGACCAGAGTGATTGATTCAGTGGTCATTATGCTGTGCATTCTATTTGTTCCAGTGCATACTTATTTCGTCATTGTAAAGGATGTTGCAGACAACCATAAATATACAAATGAACTGTAAGAAGTCAGTTTGGTGCTGTGGTTATTTGCATGTCCTGACTCTCGTTTATGGGTGAAACAGATTATGGTTGTGAAGTGTTCTCATGTATTTTATTAGCTAATCTATTTTCTCAATTAGTAAATTATCATGTTCAAAATTGTCTTGTCACCAGGCTGTTACACTGCCGATTTCTAACGTTTTTACATCGGGCCAGGTCTCATGAAACTCAGATGTAGGAATATCACCAGACTATCTACGTAAAGTGAAATTGATATCAGATTTGATGGACAAATATAAATAATAAAAAAAACTCCAAAAATTCCGGACGAATATAGAAAGTCACACGTTTATCTTGGAGGGGATTGCATGGGTTTGCACCAAACTGGATTAACAATTGTATTCAGGGAAATAAGTCGATCACTTCAACTCAAACACCATGAGCAAGCAATCTCAGATGTCAAAATAATTATATCTTAGAAACCTAATTTAAACATTCTTTTCCTCTCAAAGAAAAATGAACATTCTTCAACCCTGTTGCAAGGTTTACATGAATATGTTATAGACCATAATATGTTCTTTTTTTAGAGTGACCATAACATGTTCTGAGTCCGCCTAAAGCCATAATTTGTTATAGACCAGCGCCAAGCTTTCTTCTGCTCTAACAGAATACCTACGTACTTTGTACAATAATAACTACAGGATTAGTTTTGCATCATGTTGGAACCAGCAACAACCCTTTGCATAAGAGAATAATCACAACAAACACACAAAAGATACGAGAACTTGTTTATGAGGTTCAGCAAAGTCTACGTCCCTGGGAGCCGAAGCGCGGCTGCTCTGTCCGTACGAGGAGTTTCTAGAGGTCGTCGGTTTATATTTATACCCTGATTATATGTTCGACTCAGACTCAGTCTGTACCACGGGGGCGATTTCATAACCCCACGCAACTACGTCTCCCTTGTAGGGTTGTGCCAGAAAGCGTATGCTGTGTAAGATCCCAAATTTAGAGTTCATTTGGAACCTTTAAAAATAAAAATAACCATTTGATTTTCTTGTCTAAGTCAAAACTTAATTTTAATTTTTAGAAATCAAAACAATTTAATGTGATTAATCTAAACTTCAATTAATTTTAAATATATTTTATTTGGGTTCCTTGAGTTCCAGAGCATTTTATGGAATGTTCTAAGAATTTTTGGAGTTTATTTGCTATTTCTTTGAGCTCGGTTTTATTTAATCTCTTTTCTAAAATTCGGAAATCTTTCTTTTTCCAAATTTTCCTTTTGGGTTGAATTCCTTTTCTTTCGCCTTTTTTCTTTTCTTTTTCGGCCCAGCCGCCTTGGCCCATTTTCTTCTTTTCTCCCATGCGCCAGCCACCTTTTTCCTCCTCCTCCTCCCTCTCTCTGACCCACGGGCCCCGCCTATCAGCCGCCTCCTCCTTCCTCCTTTCTTTCTTCCTCTCGTTTGCCAGCTCGTGTCTGAGCCGGACACGTCTCGCCGCCTGCCTCATCTCAATCCTCCCATCCCTAGCCTATTTAAGTCATGCCGCCCGCGTAAAAAATCTTGCACGATCCTCCTCTTCTAAAGCCCCAAGACGACGTCGCTGGTCTCACCTTCGTCTTGCTGGATTTCGCCGAAGAAGTCGGTGAACTACCAAAGGACTCCATCGCCCATTCCGTAGCCGTCTGTCGTCCTCTAGTCATGCCTCCACCACCACTGAGCTCTCCTCGCCGTGTTCTATGTGATGCTCGCCTTCCTTTCACCCGTGCGTCCCCAAGTCGCCGTCACCTTCGTCATCTCCAAGTCCAGCCGAGCCGCCTGTTCCCGATCTCTCTCCTCGGTGAATCCCTCGCCTCCCCAAGCGCGTCATCGCATGTTCCATGTCATCCTCCTCCGAGCCCCTCTGAAATGGACATCACGATTCTACGGCAGGGGATGGGGTGCCACGACAGGGGATGGCAGAGGATGGGGTGCCACGGCAGGGGCGCGGCAGAGGATAGGGTGCCACGTTAGGGGCGCGGCAAAGGATTGGGTGCCATGGCAGGGGCACGACAGAGGATTGGCTGCCACGACAGGGACGCGGCAGAGGATTGGGATTTCAAGTCATGGTAAAATCAGAGAGTAAGGAAAATTTCAAGCCGTGGTAAAATCGCAGAGTAAGGAAAATTCCAAGTCACAGATGGTTTTTAATACAAACCGTCTGTGATGAGATACTTATCAAAGACGGTTCATATTAAGAACCATCTGTGATATGTTATCACAGACGGTTTTTGTATGAAACCGTCTGTGATTTGCAGCGCGGGAGTTCAAAAATTTTTGAACACGTGCGTAGGAGGCAAAATATTTTGGCATTTTTCTTATATATTATAGCCACCCCAGCCTTGTCTTCCATCAGTCCCTCCCTCTCCCCTCCCCACGCCAAGCTCCGGTGACCACCCTCGATTCCCCGTCACGATTCAGCGAGAAGACACAGCCGACGACAACGAGGAAAAGGGATGCGGAGGAGCTCCTTGTCTACCGTAGGAGGTAGACTGCCGGAAGGTACGTGTACATCCCCAAAACATACACAATTTGTTGGTTGTTTTTTTGTAAAAAAAATGATCTTAATTTTGTGTTACCTAAGGTCAGAGCGCCGTCGGAGGTTTTCAGTCGTCTCTCCTTGTCGACGAGCTTGAGTCGAACTCGGACGACATGTAAGAATAGCTTTTGATTTGCTGGTGAGGTACAGTGAGGAGCTCAAAAGACCAATCCAAGAAGCCGATGAATTCTTCAGGAGCTTGGAGGCACAAATGGTTTCTAGCTAGTTTAACTTTGTAACTTTATTCTTTTTCCCCATTCGGAGGGGACGTTGTGAAACTTTTGGTTTCCCTTTTCTATAATGTGTTTGCCATTAGAATTTTAATTAGATTTTAGTTATCTTGCTAGAGGTTGCATATGGAAGCTATTGTCCAACAATTGATGGTTTGGCTCAAAATTTGATTTTTTTTACAATAGAAGAAGAACTATCACAGACGGTTCTTGTTCAGAATCGCCTGTGAAAATAGACTATCACAGACGGTTCCGAATAAGAACCGTCATGTGATAGCTTTTTTCACAAACGGTTCAAAAACCGTCTGTGATGACCTCATGTCATTACTGGCCCATAAACTCAGATGGCTCACGAAACCATCTGTGATGACGTTTTTGAACCGTCTGTGAAGACCTTTTCTGTAGTAGTGTCCAAACAGGCGAATGAAAGCTAGTAGATTCTAACCCATCAGAGAACGGTTGGGAAAGTGTAATACCCCAAAAGTATTCGAAAGGAATTAACTGGGAGAGAATAAA
This sequence comes from Phyllostachys edulis, assembly GCA_036346405.1. NCBI lineage: Eukaryota > Viridiplantae > Streptophyta > Magnoliopsida > Poales > Poaceae > Phyllostachys > Phyllostachys edulis. Next base: position 22,940,161 of record CM070566.1, read on the forward strand.
TAATCGGGAGAGAATATTTAATCGGGAGAGGGTTTCTTTCAGAAAAACGTTTAATCGGGAGTTTAAAGGGGGTTTTCTATGATTTGTCGGCAACCTGGGCCTGGGCCTTGGCCCATTTGGCCTTGTAGTGGCCGGCCAAAAGGAGGGGAGGCACCACCCTCCCCAAACCCTAGCCGCCCCTCCCTCCTTCCCCTCCTCCCCACTTGTGGCCGCCACCCCTTGCTCCCTCTCCCCCTTGGCCGCCTCCCCTGCCCCTTGCGCCTCCTCCCCTGGTGCTCTTCCCTCTGCCGCCAAGGAAGGAGCCCCTCTGCTGCCGGTGATTTAACTCCGCTTCTTGCTGCCAGCAGATTGGAGAGAAGAGAAGTCCGCGGGTGGTGTTCGCCAAAGGAAAAGAAGAATGGAGAAGGGAAAGGAGAAGGATCACCAGCAGGTGTTGGTGTTCTTCGTCGTTTCGTCGAGGGTAACCTTCGTCCCCGTCGATTAGATGTTTAATTGTTGTTTTAGCGGTACCGATTATGTAAAGGTCATTCTGTCCAGTAGATTGATCTGCGGTTTTCATGTCTTTACAAGCAGAATCTGGGGATCCAATCTCTTAGAGATAGTTGGGTTATGTCCTTAGCTTTCCGTGGCTGCCAAGAACACCCAGATCCGATTAACGGTTAGAAAGTTATGAATTGTTTAGTGCCGCTGTCCTATTAATCTGTCAACATCCTGACAGTCTGTAGAAATCTGAGTTAATCTATTAGTTAAAGACGAAATCAGAGGATCTCGTTATAATGAAAAAGATGGGTAATTTCCTCACCTTTCCAGAAAGCTAAAGAACGTAAGAATTGGACTTTCGTAGCAAAAGTTATGATAATTTTAGTGTACTGTCCAGAGAACCCGACGTGATAATTGATGTTCTGTAGATTGGCTTGGTAGGGGCAGTTAATAGCAGAATCAGAAGGGCTCCCCAACTAAGTTTATTTAGGTAATTTAATTATATTTCCAGAAAGTATTAAAACATATTATTTGGACTCCTGAGCAGAAAGTTATGTATTTTAGAAGTTGACTGTCCGCAGTGAACACCAAATCGATCGATAGAAATTGGAAGATTGGAAATGCTTGGGAGTTTAGCGAGTTCAATTGTGTTCTTATTTATGCTTTTGGTCCAGTATGCTTGTCTTAGTTTGGGTTATAATTATGTTCAGGTGGGAGCGTGATCCCAGGGGCAGCACCCTCTTCGCGTCCACCGTTCTCGCACGGTTGAGGCAAGTATAATGATGGTTATAATATATATGGTTGAATGGCAAAGTTTGATATATATTATGAGAATTTGTATGTTCATGAATTGTGATGATGGCATAGTTGGTAATGTTCATGGTTGCTAGAGATTTGTGTTATGTGTTAAGCATGGATGTTTGATAGTTGTGAAGTCGATGTTTATGAGCTTTTGTAGTATGAATAGAATATTCATATACAATGTTGTTGCGGGTGCATGTTTGTGTTAATTTGAGAATTTATACATATGCACCATGTTAGCTTATTGAAGTCTTGGTCATGTGATGACCAAGCAACTCTTGAGGTCCCCGTCATGTTGATGACGGGCTAAAGGTCCCCATGCTTGTAAAGCATGGGCTTTGGTCCCCATACTTGTGGAGTATGGGCAATGGTCCCCGTGCCGATGGCATAGTATGGGTGTGCATCGACGGATGCACACTTTGCATTACCAAGAAAATGCAAAAGGGAAAGAGAAGGCAAAGGATCATTTTGAGCATATTGCATAGCATGTGTGTGTAAGGTGATTGATGTGTGGTTTTGTAAAGTATAGTTGATGATTTACGTGCTTGGATGTTGTTGATGCCATTTATTATATTTGCTGAGTCTTGGACTCACCCCTTGTTGTTTGTTGTGTTTTAGGTACCTTTACGAGATCGGCATGCATGGGGGAAAGGAAGAATTAGACTTCTTGCACTTTTGCACGAACTAACGAACTACCCACCATAGAATGAAAGAGAAAAATTAACTAGGAGATGAATGAACTGTTTAAAATACTCTTCTTGATTATTGCTTGCTTGGAGTAATCTGTAATAAATGAATAGTCGTTTAGGATGCTTATGGTCTATTCATTAGATGTTTAGTTGCTATGGATGTCATAGTAACGAATAGCCAGTTTTGATTATATCTTGTTTATTATGCAATCTGGATTATCTTTATTTGTTATAACTGCCTATTGGAACCTCCGGTATAGGTAACTAAACAAAGGAGGTTCTGCCGAAATTTTGTAGGGTGTTCTAGTTTAATTACATTTAATTTTTTAATTTAGTAGCATTCCAGGCCTTTGTTTGGCTGGGGTGTTACAGAAAGCGCTTATCAAGTTGGAGGGAGAAGTTCTTATCTTTGGGGGGTAAAGCAACCCTGATAAAATATGTCACCCGGGCAATTCCTACTTGTATTATGAGTGTTTTCCATCTTTCTGCTGGAACCTGTGATGAGATGACAAGGAGTATTCGTAATTTCTGGTGGGGTTCGGAAGAGGGTAATCGGAAAGTTCATTGGATGGCTTGGGATCAGTTCACTAAATCCATGTCTTGTGAAGGGCTTGGCTTTCAGGATTTTCGTCTATTTAATCAAGATCTTCTAGCTTGTCAAGCTTGGCGAATGTTAGCTTTTCCGAACAGCCTCTGTACGCAGGTCTTGAAGATGAAGTATTTTCCGGATGGTGATTTCCTAGACACAACTTTTCTATAGGCCGGCTCAGTCACATGGAAGGCCATTTTGCATGGTCTCAATTTACTAAAGAAGGGTATTGTTTGGCGTATCGAAAATGGGGAGAATGTGAAAATCTGGAGGCACTCGTGGATACCAAGAGCTTTTAATTTGAAAGTCACTGGAAAGAAACAATCTTGTAGACTGAATTGGGTTTCTCAACTAATTAATTCAAACAGGAGAATTTGGAAGGAGAGGGTCATCAGGTCGGTTTTCTTTGAACACAACGCTTTAGAAATTCTAAAAATTAAATTATCTAGCCAACCTGCGGAAGATGTTATTACCTGGCACTATGAGAAGTCTGGTATGTTCACTGTGAAAAGTGCGTACAAGCTAGCGTTTGACCTGCAGGGAGTTGCTCAAGGAAGGCCAAGTTCAAGTGTACTTGTTGATGGCAGAAGACCAATCTGGAATTCTGTATGGCAATCTAGTTTACCTGAGAAAATCAAGACCTTTATTTGGGGCCTAGCGAAAGAAGGGTTGACGACAAAAGCCAATTGTTGGAGGCGAAAAATGGTACATAATCCTATCTGTGATTTATGCGGGCAAGAGGAGGAATCGGGCTTTCATGCTGTGATCCGATGTTCGCATGCGAGAGACCTGTGTGAGGCTTTGAAGAACTGTTTGTGGCTGTTGCTGAAGGATCATATGATTTGGTATTCGGAGATAGACTGGCTTATCCTTTTGTTGAATAGACTGCCGCGAGAGGAGAGTGATAAATTGATGCTGATTTTATGGCGTTGTTGGCAAGTCCGTAATGACTCGATGTTTGCTTCTAAAACAATATCGATTATTGGCTCTGTCAAGTTTCTTGAGGACTATTGGAATACTCTGTATAATATCCAACAAGATGATCTGGTAGTATGTGAAAAAGGGAAGGTTCGGTTGGATACCAAGAAGGCTAGACAGGTTCTTGTTTCAGAAGCTAGACGTCCAGAGAGATGGAAACCACCAGACACAGGATGGGTGAAAATTAATGTTAATGGAGCGTTCTCACACCATTCCGATGAAGCTGGCGTGGGAATAATTATTCAAGATGAAAAGGGTATGGTGCTTCTGTCTTCATGGCGGGCAATTCTCCGTGGAGGTGATCCGGAGGAAGTACAAGCTTGGGCTTGCCATGAAGGTGTAAAGCTGGTTGTAGAGTGGATCCACAAGGCGGCAGTTCTTGAGACTAACTGTGCTTCCCTTGTCCATCTGCTGGCGCATCCAAAGGAGCATCGTTCTAAGCTAATGTTTATTTTGTCTGAAGTACTAGATATGGCTAGTCAGTTGCCGAACTTCAGGATTTGTCACACATGAAAAGAGAGCAAAATGGTATAGCTTATGAGCTGGTGCAACTTGCGAAACGGCTGAACCATTGTGCGGTTTGGCGTGAGCAAGTTCCTTTTTGTATCGAGCACTTGGTAGCTCAAGAGTGTTTTAAACCTTCTGAGTAATCTACAAAACTCTCTTTTCTTCGGGAAAAAAAACTATCAAAAGTTTGATTGCTGTGCATACGAAAGCGATGCTCTTCAATTTTCAGGAAGTATGCATAATCTTTTAATTTCAAGTTTGTCATGTTTTTCGTATAATTTTTTTGTTGTGAAGAAAAGATGGATTTTAATGTCTGTGTGCTTTAGAGAATTTTCAAAATGATACTAAAAATGAAATAAACAATTGTGTGTGCTTAGAACAATGGAGAAACTAGGCCGACTAATCCAAAGATTACCACGCTTCCTTTTGGATCAAAAGGTTTAGGATGCTTAAAAGAGGGAGTGTGTGACGGCAATTGTAACATCCCAAATGTATAAACAGGTGTGTGTTTCAAATGTAAGAAAATGTGTAGAAATTAAAACTTTTTCTCACATCTTGAAACTCTTGAACTCACCTTTAATTCTTGTCCAAGAGTTGTGGATTCCAAAAACACAAAGCTCTTGATGGCTAAAGTCCAACCCTCATTCAACTTGTCACAAATCGTGTGCCAAACTTGGGAAAACATTTTCCCTTGGTTTTAGAGTTGATGTGGGACCCCTCTGAAAAATATCATAAGTTTTAAAACTTGTTTGCTAATTTTTGGAGGTAAATCAAACCCTAGAACAGCCTTGAGGAATTTCCTGAGAAAAATGCAGTACACAAAAACCTCTGGAAATTTTATGAAAGGTTAATCCTGAAGTCAGCAAGCTCCAGTTAAAATTTCATAAATTTTGGAGTTGATTTGCTATCTCAAATAAATCCCTAAAGTTTCAGCTGTTAAATTCAAACTCAAAGGGTCTGCCCTGTTCCTTGGGCTTGAGCCACTTTCCAAAGTGGGTTGAACCCAACCACATCCCCAGCTCAGCCCAGACCTCCTTTGCACCCGCGTGAGGTCGTAGCCGTTGGATTCAGATCCAGTGGCCACGACCTCCTCCACAACCATCGCGGCCCAGTCCTTCCATCCCTCGCGAGGTCTTGCGCCATTGGATCAAAATCAACGGCCATGACGTCCCCTCGTTATCTATCGCACAAGTCCTCCCCGCGCGGTGTGTTGTGCGCCGTTAGATCAAAATCCACAGCCACGACCTCCCCGTGGTGTCATGCGATCGACCTCCCGGCACTGCCGAGGTCGTGAGCCGTTAGATGGAAATCTAATAGCCATGACCTCCCTTCTCATCTCGTGAATCAGTTGGATAAAGATCCAACACTCACGACCTCCCTTCCTTTTTAGGTCCGGCCTAATGGCCTGACCTCCTGCACCTCGATTAGAATCAGTTAGATCCAGATCTAAAGGCCACGACCTCCACTCTCTTTTCGTTGCCGTCAGATCAACATCTCACGGCCACGACCTCCTTTGTGCCGTGATTAATGGCCATGACCTCCCTCATTTGATCAGCGCCTTTGGATGTAAATCCAACGATCCTGACCTCCCCATCTGTTGTGTGCCCTTGGATTAAGATCTAGTGGCCATGACCTCCTTCTCTGTCGTGCGCACCAGCTCAAGACCTCCCTCCATGTTGTGTGCCCTTGGATGTAGATCCAAAGGCCACGACCTCCTCGCTCCATTGTGTGCCATTGGATGTAGATCCAAAGGCCACGACCTCCGCATCCCTTGGCTGTATCGTGTGCATCGTTAAGTCCTCCCCATCAGGTCCACGCCTTTGGATTCAGATCCAACGGCCAGGACCTCCTATTCCCTTATTGCGCGCACGACCTCCCTGTTCTTTTCGCAACCGTGCGATGGAGATCGTATGGCTGTGACCTCCTCCTTTTCCATTTAAAACTTACCGTTTCAGATCTAGGGTTGCGACCTCCCAGCCTTTCTCATCCAACGGTTGGGGGCAGGTCCTGTTCTTCTCCTAGCTCTGGCCAAGGCGCCATGGCGATGGAGGAGGTCAAGACTGTCTTGTCCCCAACGGCTCTGTGCCTGTGCGCATTTAATGCGTGTCAGTGCTTTCCGCCCCGGGGTCTGGCTCTGACCTACCCCCATCACCTCCATGTCCTGTCCAAGCCATGGACCGAGCCATGGGCTAAGCTCACCATGAGCTTAACCCTAGCTCATGACCTCCATTTCCCTGGCTATAAGACCTCCCCCTTGTCTTCCTTGGTTTCTTTTCCACACTTCACCTTTTGCTCTCGGTTTTGTGGAGCTCAAACCACCCAGACCTCCTTGGCCACCATTGTTGAAGCTTGGAGCTCCTTGGTGGCTCAGTGTTCCAGTGGCTTTTCTCTCCCTCTCTTTACTTCAATTTGAGCATCTCCCTCTGTGGTCAAAACCTCTAACCCAGCTGGTTTGGACATTTGCAGAGGCAGCTTAAATTGGAGGACTTCCCCTTTTAGCCGTGGAGCACCCCTTCTTCACCATCACCGGTCCTCCTCTCCTCCGACCTCCTCTTCGATTCCTCAGCATCCAGGTAAGCCTCAAGTAGTCCCTAGATGCTTGGGCACGTGCTGTATGAATCGCTGCGGAGCTCTTTTGCTTTTTCGAATTTTGGGCCGTAGAGGTCAAATCCACTCTTCTCCGGTTCGCTGGCGTTCTAGGCCGCCGCCGCCTTCGAGAGTGGACCCATTAGGTGCGCAAGGCTATTGCACACTCAGTGGTGTCCTTGGATGTCGCCGGCGAGGTTTGTATCATCGGCGATGACCACTTCTTTGCGTCGGGATTTTGTCGGACGAGTTCGTCCCGCGCGTTGTCGTTAGGACATAGATTTGGTCAGGAATGCTCAATCATTGGGAGCAATTATCGCTGTCTTAGCGCTGGATCTCCTCGTTGTCCCACGATTAACTCCTTGCTCGCTGCATCGCTGCAAGCGTTAATGGCTTAGGATCTGACCATCCAGACCACCCCCAAGTGGATCTGAACCGTCCAGGACCTCTTCGTTTTTGTCTTGACAGTCCAAGACCTCCCTTGAGTAATCTGGACCGTCCAAGACCTCCCTCTTAGAATCTTAGCCGTTCAGGACCTCCTCGAGGTCATCTCAGTCGTTGAGGTCCTCCCGAGTCAATCTCAACAATTTAGGTCCTCCCTGTGTTGATCTCAACCGTGTAGGACCTCCCCGAGTTGATCTCAGCAATTGAGGACCTTCCCGTATAAATCTTGACCGTTAAGGTCCTCCCTCGCTAGATCTGGACCGTCCCGGTCCTCCCTCGTTGGTTTTGGTCCGTTGGATGCAGCATCAACGGCCACGACTTCCTTCCCCGTTAGCACGCGTTGCCGGGAGGACATGGACCGTTGGATCCAAGATCAACGGCCCATGTTCTCTGAACCTGCGCAGTCACGAATGCGCAATTTCGTCAGGAGGTCTTGGGCCGTCCGATCCAGGATCAACGGCTCTTGTCCTCCCCTGTCATTTTGGTTTTTAGAAATCCCGAGAGCCCTTATTTGTGAACTGAAAAAGGTATGAACTTGTAAAATGCATAACTATTTCATTTTAAATCCAAATGAGTTGATTCAAATTTTAGTAGCTCTGGTTTGAACTAAACTTTAATCTAAAAATGGTTGTAAGTTGAGTTCAGCTCCAGAAAAGTGATTTGGTAACTAGGTTTCAAAATCAACTTTAAATATTGCTCCAAAACTTGTAAAATGCATAAGTAATTCTCTGTAGTTTATTTTTGAGTGAATCCGACTTTGTTGGCTTCCTCTATTAGTGCACTAATTGTTAGATTAGGATTTAGGCATGTCACTATTTTCAAAAGAATTGTGGGAGCATTTTATTTGTGCTCTTTTGCATACCTTTGAAAAAATCATAAAACATGCATCATAGCTCCAAATGAGATGAATCCAATTGGGTTGTTCATCTTATGAGATTCTTGTTTTACTGTAAAAATTTTAATTGCACCACCTTTCTAGAAATTTTTGCTAAACAATTTAATTAGGTGAATAGTAGCAGTTTGCATTTTTAGAGGCTGAGCAGAATTGTTTTGCTCATATCTTTTGCATTGAGAATCCAAATCAATTGGTTCTTGTTGCTAAATTCTCTAAAAATCATCCTATTGCTGCTGTAAAAATTTCAGGGCTTTTGGAGAGAGTTTGCTGTGCTGTCTTCTTGGTTTTCGTCGTTCTTATCGATTCTTTTCGCCTTTTCGATTAGGTGTCGACGAGTGTGTTGATCCTGTGAGCGATACTCTGCAGTAAACTGAGCATACCCAGCAAGGCAAGCAGTTTGATCATGTTCCATTATTGTCCCATTACTTTAAAGTTTAATACTTTGTTTCACTTGTATGTATGCATGCTACTTTGTGTTAAAATATCGATTAGTTGAGCCTATAGATGCATATCCTGTAGGTAAATGTTCATTCTCTACTACTAAGCCTAGGATTATCTTGCTGTGATTTAGAGTTCGATGGATGGACTCTTATCACTTAGTAGTTTACGTTGATAATGCTTAGAAATGCTTAGATAACGGTAGAAATGGGCGGTTGTCGACATTATGTCGATGACCTTGATCACACAAAAACTATTATTCTATTATGTCCATCTTGTGCTTGTTACTTTTTAAATAAACAAAATTGTTATTGACTTGGACACAATGGATGTTGGTGTGATTTGTTGGGTGTGAACGGAATGGTGCCTAAGTCCCCAAGGACCGAGTTACTTGTGCCATTGATCCAAGCACTTTTGCGTGCTAACCACGCGAGAGGGATATGGGACCTCTCTTGACTAAGTACTTTGGGAGGTGTTAATTATGAGCTTGGTCGGTGGGTGTTTTAATAAAATGTGTGGTGTTGGGAGGGGAGCATTAACAGATCGGCCATAGGCTGGTTAATGTATCCTTATCCCCGTGGGAGGCGGCTCGTAATTAGCATCATCCATTGGAAATGTCTCGTAGGACTTAGCCGTGCCGGCATACCAAAGGAAGTGTGCTTAATCTAGTGGCGAAAAGGCGGTCTGGCGTGTGGGTACATTGGTACACCCCTGCAGGGTTAAAACTATTCGAATAGCCTCGTCCTAGGTTATGGACATGCTTGGTGATTTCCCGCAAGAACTAGACTAAACACTTAATTAAAACTTGATGGGTGGTATGAATTGGGTAATTCATGCTATTGTTGTGGTGACTTGGGTGAGTCACTTCCAGGTTGTTCTTGTTGTTATTATTATTATTGTATCGTTGTTACTTCAACAATTAAAAATGCTTTGTCAAATTGCTTTCAATCTATTACATTATTGCAAATGAAAACTTGCTTTATGCTAAAATGAGTCCAAAGCCTCATCCACTTAAATAAAGCTTGCATGTAGCTATTTATAGTTCTGTTATACTACACATCAGTCTTGCGAGTACATTTTTGTACTCATTTGCTTTGCTTAATGACTTTGTTGCAGAGGAGGTAGAGCCCCAAAGGCTTTACTTTTGTGAGATGTGCTGTGATTGGGAAGACTAGTTTGGCGGTCCGGTTGGTTGCCTTGTGGGTTAAGGCACACTGATTGGCTTTTGTTATGGCCATCTTTATGGCACTTTTGCTTCCGCTGTTTACTTAGTACTTCTGCTTTGTTATTTGGCCGGTCGACCCCTCTTTTGTAATAACTCTATCTTTATTATATTAACTTCTGGTTTGTTGCTTTGCTTATGTTCTATGTGTTTGAATGGAATTGATGCATGCTTTTGTAAAGAGGTGTATGTACTGCATCTTGGGAAGTACATATATCTCGAGGCTCGGTTTATTTGTTTTGTGATGCTAGAACCAAGTGGATGGTTAAGCATTACAAGCCTAATAAATCGGGGTCCTCACAGCAATCTCTTTCCATTATATATCCACGCACAGTATGCAAATTGTGGCTAACGCGATTCGTTTTTACAAAGCACACTACAAAATACAAATGTATGCCCAAATATATTAATATTATAGATACAGAGAAAGCGACATGCTATGTTCTTTCGAAGAAGACATTGGTTGGAAATATGACATGTTTTTGAATGGGTAACTATTACTCTTTCCATTCTTTTTTACTTGACATTTTTGACTTTTTGCGGTCTTCGAGATGTGGCTTTGACCGTTACTTTTTATAACTTTACATTAAGATGTAGTAATAAAATTATAATAGTATGATAGTATTTTTAACGACAAATCTAATGATATAATTTTTTATGTAGTCAATCTAGATAGTTTTAAATCTATTGGTAGCCAAACTTTAGAAAGTTTGACCGTACAGATTCTAGGAAGTCAAGTAAAAAAGAACAGAGGGAGTATTTGTTTTTCCACTCATTCTCAAGGGACAAAATCTTAGTTATATATACCCTTTTTTCTCTCTCTAGTGGGTATGAACGGTTAGGTTGCTACCCAAATGTATCTCTTTGGAAGAAGACGTCTGTGCATGGGAAATAATATTACATGTTCTCCATAGATAATAGGGGTATCTACACTACTCTTTCATTCCACACATTCTCAAGGGACAATATCTCTGTTTTTTTTTATGTTCGGGATTTTTTCCCCATCCAGTCCATATTATAGAAGAAGAAGCACCCTACCTCGCGAGGCGACCACGGGAGCCAGCGCTCGAACCGTGGTAGGCTGAGAGCCTATAGCTCTCCTCTCGCCGGTGAGCCCAGCTCGACCATCAACCCCCCCCCCACACACACACACACACCCACACCCACACGCACACGGGTAAGACACCCAAGCGCCGAGTCTAGGACTCGACCCTGGGCGGGTTGCTTGGCCACTGCCGTAGCTAACCAAGTGAGCAAGCTCACTTCCTCAAGGGACAATATCTCATCTTAGCACATTCTTTTTCATCCTTCCCTTGAGTGTATTTTTTCGCGATTACAAGAAAAACATACACGCACACGCACACCACCACACACACGTGTACACATGAGTGTGTCTCCTTAGCACACACCTTGACAGATGAAGCCCGGACATAAATCCGCGATCTCACAAATTCATACTTTTTTGAATGAAACCGGCAGGAGGGTTGCCCATTATATTAATAGAGAAGAAGCAGAACGAATCCGCACAGAACCAGAGTTAAAGGAAACAAGGCCTAATTACAAAGGATTAAAACACTCCAAAGATTTAGCCCCCGCCAGGTACCAAGCTCTTCCCTCCTCCTTAATCTTAGCTAGGAGATCTAGAGGCGATGTTGCTCTGTTGTTGAATATTCTTGCATTACGCTCCTTCCAGAGCTCCTAAGAGATTAAGATCATGATCGTCGTCTTGGTCTTCCTTTGGAGACCTGACGCTTGTGTCGCGTTAGCCCACCAGTCTAGGATGTTCGTACAAGAGGACCAGGTGGAGGGTTGTAGGCTTTCAGTACCTGTCCAGTCCGCCATAAGCTTCCAGATACAACCAGAAAAGCGACATTGTGCAAAAAAGTGCAAGGTTGATTCCGGAGTGTGTCTGCAATGGGAACAATAGCGTTGATTTGGCCACCCCCTTGCTTCAAGCCTGTCAGAGGTCCAAAGCCTGCTTTGAATTGCTAACCAGGCAAAAGTTTTCCCTTTGGAGGGGCTTGGGATTGCCAGATTAAATATTTGTAGTTGGTCGCGATGGAACCCAAAAAATGTAAAGCGTAGGCAGATCTTGAAGAATAGGTTCTGCTCTGACTTTGTTTCCAGAGAATCTCATTGGGGGTGCCTTGAATCAATTGAATTTGGTCGATTTTGATCCACAGTCGAACGAATTGATCAATGTGTGTGACTAAGAATCATGTCGTGAGATTGATGTCCTGCACCCACCGCCCATTCTGTAAAGCCGAGAACACAGTCTGTTTTTTATGAAGAGAAGATGCAAAGATACTAGGGGCTATGTCTTTGGGGGCCTCTCCAAATAACCATGCCGAGAACCAGAATTTGGCCATTTTTCCATCCCCGAGGGTGATCCTTGTTGCCGCCGCAAAAAGATTTCAATCTGAGTCATGACAGGGAATTTCCATACCGACCCAGGGTTTAGAAGAGTTCTTCCATTCTTGCCAGAGCCAGCGCAGTCTGATCGCCGAGGAGAATTGCGGTAGACTAATAATGCCTAAACCGCCAAGATGGGTTGGATGACACACTCTATCCCAGTTGATTTTGCACTTTGCACCCGAGAGATTGTTGTGACCGGCCCAGAGGAAACGTCGCCTTAATTTGTCTATGGAGAGAATAATCGCTTTGGGGATATTGAAGACTGTTAGGTAGTAAATTGGGATCAAGGTGAGAACCGATTTTACTAGAGTAGCCCGCCCTGCTGGAGATAAGAGATGCCCCTGCCAACCTGCTAACCTGCCCGCCACCTTGTCGAGAAGAGGTTGAAAGTCCACTCTGCGGAGCCTTCTGTAGGTGAGCGGTAGTCCCAGATACTTGATCGGGAAAGCTGAATGGATTGTCGGACAGTCTTGGAGAATTGAGGTAAGGTCTAAGTGGTCACAACTGATTGGAAGAATTGTGCTTTTCTGGAAGTTGGTATGAAGGCTGGTGGCCTTCCCGAAGTTGAGGATGATCTGAGTGGTTATGCTTATTTCGCTTGGGTTAGGGTTGATGAATATAGCCGCATCATCCGCATAAATGGAGGTTCTAATTCTGGCGAGACGATCACCCATGGGGGTGAGGTATCCCAAATTTGTAGCCACCTCTAGGAGGCTTTGGATGGGGTCAATGGCCAAAATGAAGAGTAAAGGAGAAATGGGGTCTCCCTGCCGTAGTCCCCGCCCGTGAGTTATCGCATTACCAGGGATGCCGTTGAGAAGAACTCTCGATGAGGCAGACCTTAGAAGGGCTGCCACCCAATTTGTCCATCTAAGGGGGAAACCTCTTTTGTTAAGCAGATCTAGAAGATAGTCCCAGTGGACCGAATCGAAGGCCTTGGCTATGTCAAGCTTGAAAAAGAGCGATGGGGTTTTAGAGCGGTGAAGTCTTGTGATCAGGTTGCGGACGTAGAGGAAATTGTCATGAATGATTCTTGTTTTGATGAAGGCACTCTGAGCTCGCAAAATCAAGCTATTGAGGAACGGCGCCAGCCGCCGCGCATGTGTTTTAGCAATCCACTTGCCGATCCCATGAATAAGGCTGATAGTCTGTAGTCTTGTACTTTGTCGGCTCCCTCCTTTTTTGGGATCAGCGCAATCCACGTGCGCAGGGAGTGAAAGCTATCGAAAACTGTCATGATATCTGCTTTAATGATTAACCAGCAAGATTTGAAGAAGTTAGTAGAGAAACCGTCCGGTCTCAGGGCTTTGTCTCCCGGGAGTTGGTCTAGAGCAAGGCGAACTTCAATTTCCGTGAAGGCATCTTGTAGAAAGTGCAATTCTTGCGTCGGGGGGGGGGGTGCAAAGTCTCCCAGTTGAGGTCCGTGTCGTGCGGAGCAGGCCTGGCCAACATTTCCTAGAAGTGCTTGTGAATTATGTCTTCTTTCTCTAAGTGCGAGATCACCCAGCCCAGGCCATTTTGAAGCTTTTGGATGTAGTTTTTCCTTTTGCGGCCGTTTGCTTTGATATGGAAGAATTTTGTGTTTGCGTCATATTCTCTAAGATTGGTGATCCGGAAGCACTGTCGTTTCCTGGTTCGCTCAATCACAGCCAACCCCAGAACTCTCTTCTTAAGGTTGGCCCTCAAGATCAATTCTGAGGATGACAAGGCCCTGCATTCTTGAGCCATGTCGAACCGGAGAATAAGCTCTAAGGCCATGTGGAGAAAGAGCTTAGGCCGAGGGAAGAGGGAAGAGCTCCACGATTTGAGAGCGGAGGCCGTGGACGCTAGCTTGTGATGCAGCCTATGCATGGGTTCTGTGTGCATGCAGGGTGCTAGCCATGCCTTTTGGACCGTCTCGAAGAACTCTGGCATCTTGATCCAAAAATTTTCAAAGCAAAAAGTTTTGGGGCGAGCAAGTCCAAAAAAATTGGAAAGAAGAAGAGGGCAGTGATTGGAGATCGAAGAAGACAGCGCCTGAAGAACGTGGTTCTCGAAGAGAGTGTCCCAGCCTTCGTTAGAGAAGATTCTGTCCAGTCTGACCAGAGTGGGTCTTTGACGTTCACTGCTCCAAGTGAACTTTCTGTTTTGGAGGTGTATTTCTTTTAGCTCACAAGTGTTGAGAGTGTTGCGGAAAAGTGCCATGCGACGAGGGTTAATGTTGGAGTTGTTTTTGTCTTGAGCACGGTAGATGAGGTTGAAATCACCTAAAACCAGCCAGTTGGTGTCGGTGGTAGGTTTTAAGGAAGCAATTTCTTGGAGGAAAGCCGCCTTGTTTCTACTTTGGGATGGCCCATAGACTATTGTGAGCCGAAAAGACGAGTTGCCCTCTTTTAAGATCACTGTCGCCGTCAGGCTGAAGACCGAGTTAAGAACGTCTTCAACCTCAATGTACTTATTATTCCAAAGCAGGAGAATTCTGCCCCTCGTACCCTCCGCCGGTTTATGTGCGAAGTTCCATAGGTTGTATCCCCAAAGGGAGCAAGCAAGATTCTAGTCCACCGAGGTAAGTTTGGTTTCCTGAAGGCAGACAAGGTGGCACGTTGTGGAAAAGAGAGTCTCCTGGATGAGCGATTTCCTGGCCTGGTTGTTAAGACCCCACACATTCCAGCAAAGAATGTTGATGCTTGGTCTAACCATTATTGGAGACGGCAGCCGCTAGGAAGGAGGTGGCCTGGGCGGCCTGGCTAGCCTGGGCAGTTGGAAGGAAATGGAGTTCAATCGTTCTGGTTGGTTGGGGCTTGCCGTGAGGCAACAAAGGAATTCTACTTGTGAGCTTTGTCAAGGAGTAGGCTGCCATCCTAAGCCACCATGAACTTTCATGATGACACAGCCCACTGGGTCTTCCTTCCTTGCTACGGGAGCCTAGAAGCAAACATGAGTCACCAAGCAGCCGTGGCAGCCATGAGGAGGCCGACTGGACGGAAAGGCTTCCAAGCAGCCGTGACAGCCAAGAAGAGGCCGACTGGACTAGGGGACCTGGCGTAAGGCAAGCAAAATGGGGGGCATCTTAGTCGGCAGGGCAGCGCCAGGAGTGCAGAAGGTTCGGTTGAGGCTGATGTAACATCCCAAATGTATAATCAGGGTTATTCAAGTATAATTATATGTGTAGAAATTAAAACTTTTTCTCACAACTTGAAAACCCTTACAATCTCATGTAATTCTTGTCCAAGAGTTGTGTAAACCAAGAACACAAAGCTCTTGTTGACCAAAAGTCAATTTCGTTTTCCAATTCTCTCAAATCTTGTGCCAAACAATTGGAAAGTATCTTCCTTGGTCCTAAAACTGAGGTGGGACCCCTCTGAAAAATATCACAAGTTGTAAAACTAGTTTGATAATTTTTGGAGGTAAAATGAATCATTGAACAACCTTAATGAAATTCCTGAGAAAAATGCATTGCATAATAACCTCTGGAAAATTTATGTAAGGTTAATCATGTTGTCACTAGCTCCAGTTAAAATCTTATGAATTTTGGAGTTCATTTGCTATCTCAAACAATTTTGCCAAGTCTTAGTCATTAGAAAATTAAATTTAAAACAGAGCCTTTGTTCCTTGGCCGAGCCAGTACTCAAACTGGTCCAAATTTCAACCCCATCGACCTCCTTTCCCACCTTGATGAGGTCGTAGCCGTTGGATCCAATCCAACCGCCACGACCTCCCCCTCAACCAAGGCCCCGAGGACCTCCCCATTCGAGGTCCTCTTGACCTCGTGGACCTCCTCGGGTCAACGTGGGCGTCAGACCTCCCGCCTCATCAGTCACGGCCGGCTGGATCAAAGATCCACGGTCATGACCTCCCCAGTGCGTTAAATCCCAAAGACCTCCCGCCTTGTTGAGGTCTTGGCCCTTGGATTAAGATC
This sequence comes from Phyllostachys edulis, assembly GCA_036346405.1. Classification (NCBI taxonomy): domain Eukaryota; kingdom Viridiplantae; phylum Streptophyta; class Magnoliopsida; order Poales; family Poaceae; genus Phyllostachys; species Phyllostachys edulis. Next base: position 22,956,103 of record CM070566.1, read on the forward strand.
CAACCGGCCCTGACCTCCCATGGTTATCCAACCTCAAAAACCACCTTCCACCTTGGCGAGGTCATCGCTGTTGGATTTACATCCAACCGCCTCGACCTCCTTTGTACTCACTTGAGGTCGTGGCCGCTTGGATTTACATCCAAAGGCCACGACCTCCTCTCAAAAATATTACAAAGGTCCTCCCGCTTGATGAGGTCCATGCCCTGGATTTGCATCCAAAGGCCATGACCTCCCCTCGATCTCTTATGTTCGCTGCAAGTTAAGTCCCAACCGGAGGTCCGCACCGCTGGATGGAGATCCAACGCTTTGGACCTCCCTGTCCATTTCTCACGTATGCGTTTTCACGTTAAGGAGATCGGAGGCCACGACCTCCTCGCCCTTGATCGTGTGGTGGGACCTCCTCCCGGCCACTTAAAACATAACTTGGTTCAAAATAGGATCCGATGGTTAGGACCTCTCCCGTGTCTTATCCAACTACCGTAAAATCCTCCCTGTTCTTCTCCTTCCTCTGGCGGGCAAGCTCGAAAGCAAAGCGCATTAATGCGTGTCGACCTTGGGGTACACTTCATCACTTTTGTCTTTCTTGACCGCATTTAATGCAGGTCGACTTTTAGCTCTCGAGTCAAGCCCGAGCCCGCCTTGTCGGCCCCATGTCTTGTCCACCTCATGGACCCGGCCGTGGGCTAAGCTCACCATGGAGCTTAGCCCCACTCATCACCTTCAATCAGGTTATAAAGTACCCTTGGAAGCCTCCCTTGGCTTCCTTTGCACAATTGACCTCGGCCTTGCACTTTGTGCGTGGTGAGCTCCTCCTCCACTAACACTCACTCACCTCACTAGTGGCCGCCATTGTTGATGTCCTTGAGCTTCTCGGTAGCTCAAGGGTTCGATGGCTCCCTCTTCCACCCTCGTTCATTTGTGCTCCCCAAACCTCCGAAGTTAACCCTAACTTAGTTTGTTTGGGCGCTTTTGAGAGGAGGACAAAGTCGGGCTTGAAGTGGAGCTTTGGCCGTGGAGCCCTGTCTTCCCAACTCCGGCCACCACCTCCACGACCTCCCGGACCTTAGGACCACCTGTAAACCCCGTTAGTCCTTTAGATCTTGGCACCATATGAATGATCTCGCAGAGCTTTTCTTGGCACAAGCTTGATTGTCGCGTGAGCTCGTTTTTGCATTTTCAGACATTGTGGCCGTGCAGGGCGTATTGGTCCTCTCGGCTCGCCCGGCGTTCAAGGCCGTCTTCTTGCTTGAGAGGAGGTCCGTTAGTGCGCATGGTTATTGCGAACCGCGGTATTATTGATCTCGCCGCGAGCTCTACATCGCCGGCGAGATCACTTCTTCACGCCGGGATTTTGTCGGATGTCCCGAGCGTGTCATTGTCGTTTTAGGACATAACCGCCGTGTTAAATGCCCAATCATCGCAATCATTGGCGTCTTAACCGCCATTAACCCCGCCCCTTTGCGCGCATTAAAACCCTCGCGCGACCTCCTCGTGGTCCCGCGCATTAATGCCTGTCCCAAACATGTGCGTCGCTGAGCTCAGGATGTCGGACCTCCTCCGAGGAGATCTGGAGCGTCCAAGACCTCCTTGGCGCAATCTTAGCCGTCCAGACCTCCCTGGAGGTCTGTGACGTTGAGGACCTCCTCTGGGACCTCCTCGAGGTCATCTCCCCGTTGAGGACCTCCCCTTTAGATCTGGTCCGTTCCGGACCTCCCTTCCCTGTTGTGGTCCGTTGGATCTCCCATCTACGGCCACGACCTCCCCCTCACCTCGCGCATGTGCGTGGTTAGGAGGTCCAGGACCTCTGGACCTCCCATGTGCGTGTGTGTTGTTCTCTTGGGAGGTCTGAGCCGTTAGATCTGTGATCTGTGGCTCACGACCTCCCATGTCTTTGTGAGTGTTGAAATGCCAGTAAAGTCTTAATAATAAATGTAATAAGGTATAAACTTTAAAATTTCATATCTTTTTCTTCTTAAATCCAAATGAGGTCATTCAAGTTGTGTTAGCTCTATCTTGAACTTGACTTTAATCTAAAAATGATTATAAGTTGAGTTCAGCTCCAGAGCACAGTTAGCCACTAGATTTTAAAACTCCCTTTTAAATATACATTCAAATTAATGCTTAGCTTGTAAAATTCATAACTACTGCTCTGTAGGTTGTTTTTGAGTGAGACCAACTTTGTTGGTTTCCTCTATTAATGAACTCACTAAGAAAATTAGTTTTGAGCATGTTACTGTTAGAAAAATGAGGACTTGTGCATTATAATTTTGTTCAAGTTCTTGTTTTTGAAAAATTATAGAAAGTGCATAATAGCTCCAAATGAGATGAACTCAATTGTGTTATTCATCTCATGAGGTGCTGGTTTTGCAGTAAAAATTTCAGCCTCACCACTGTTCTAGAAAATGTTGCCTCATAATTAAATTAGTGAATAGTGCAGTTTGGTATTTTTAGGGCTGAGCAGAATTGTTTTGCTCATATCTTTTGCATTAAGAATCCAAATCCATTGGTTCTTGTTGCAAAATCTCCTAAAATCACCCTCTTGCTGCTGTAGAAATTTCATAGTATTTGGAGTTCTTTTGCTGTGTTGTCTTTGTTGTCTTTCGTCGTTTTATCGGTTCTTTATCGCTTTTCCGTTAGGTTTCGACATTTGTGGTGATCCATAAGCGACCCTCCGCAACAAAGTGACCAGCAGCAAGGCAAGCAGTTTGACCATCTCCCATCATGTCCCTTTACTTTAAAGCTTACTACTTTGTTTTACTTCTATGTATGCATGCTACTTTGTGTTAAATATCGCTAGCTTTCCTATAGTTGCATAATCTGTAGGAATTGTTATCCTCTACTACCAATGAGCCTAGGTTATTCGCTGTGGTTTGAGCTCGTTGGATGAGCTCTTATCACTTAGTAGTTGCGTTTAAAACTGCTTAGACATGCTTAGCTATCGGTAGTAATGGGCGATCATCGACATAGTCGATGGTCTTGATCACACAAGTATAATTATTCCTCCTATATGTCCAGCACTTGTGCTTTGATTAATTTGTAAAATCAAAACTGAAAATAAAATGTCGATTTAGACTTGGGCATATTGGATGGATGGTGCGGTTCTTGGAATGTGGTGGTATGCTGGTCCCTAAGGACCGAGTACTTGGGTCACTAAGCCAAGCGCTTTTTATGCTAACCACACGAGGGGATATGGGACCTCTCTTGACTAAGTACTTTGGGAGGTGTTAATTATGAGCTGGTTGGTGGGTATGTTTTAATAAAATCTGTGTGTGTGGTGTTGGGAGGGAGCATTGGCGCACCGGTTAGGGCTGCCTAATGTGTCTTGTCCCGTGGGTTGCGTGCTCGTAATTAGCATCGCCCATTGGAAATGTCTCGTAGGACTTAGCGTCTTGAGACACCAAAGGTCGTGTGCCTAAAGGAAAGGCGGTCGACGTGTGGGTACATTGGTACACCCTACGCAGGATAAAACTATTCAATAGCCTCGCCCTAGGTTATGGACATGCTTGGTAAGGTCGTTCAAGACTAGTCTCAACCTTTTAATTAAAACTTGATGGGTTGGTATGAACGGGAGTTCATGCTATTGTTGTGGTGACTAAGGGTTAGTCACTTCCGTGATTGTTCTTGTTGTTGTTATTATGTTATTATCGCGTTGTATTTCAACAATTAAAAATGCTTTATCAAATTGCCTTCAATCTATTATGTTATTGCAAATGAAACTTGCTTTGTGCTAAAATGTAAGTCCAAAGCTCCATCCACTTAATTAAAGCTTGCATGTAGCTAAATTATAGTTCTCGTTATCTTACACGTCGTTTTTGCAGTACAATAAACAAGTTATTGTACTCATTTGCTTTTGTCAACAAATTTGTTGCAGAGGACTGAGGTGAGCTCCAAGAGCCTTACTTACGTGCCACGTGTTGCGCTTTCTTGACGACTAGCTTGGCGGTCGGTCGAGATGCCTAGGGGTTAAGGCACAATTGATTGGCTTTGTGTTATAGCCATCTTTATGGCACTTTTGCTTCATTGTTATCTTTTTATTTGTTGCTATTTGGCCTAAGGGCCTCTCTTTGTAATAGCTATTCCATTTTAATATTAACTTCGGTTTGTTGCTTATGTACTATGTGTTGTATGGAATTGATATACTCTTTTGTTGTGAGGTATGTATACTGCATTCTGGGGAGTATACATTTCTCGAGACCGGGTTTATTTGGTTGATAATACTAGGGTCAATTGGGTGACTAAGTATTATGAGCCTAATAAACACCGGGGTCTCACAGCTGAGTGAAAGAAAAATCAGCAGCTGACTTAACTTCTGTAGATGACAAAACTTCAGCGGAAAACAAGCAGAGACCGACGAAGACTTCATCAGATCACAAGGCATCAGCATTTGACAAACAATAAACAGCAAGGACTGCATCAGATCACAAACCAGCAACAGTTGACAAGCGTGAAACAACAGAGACTTCATCTGTTCACATAGCATCAACAGTTGTTCACTTAGCATCAGCAGTTGACAAGCAATAAACAGTTGTTGGCCATCAATAAAGAGCGAAGACTTCATCAGTTCACATAGCAACAGCAGTAGACAAGCATGAAGCGACAGAAGCTTCATCTGTTCACGTGGCATCAGCAGTTGATCACATTGCAGCAGCAGTTGACAAACAATTAACAACGAAGACTTCAACAGATCGCATAACATCAGCAGTTGGCAAGCAAGAAACAACGAAGACTTCATCATCAGTAGTTGGCAAGCAAGAAACAGCGAAGACTTCATCAGTTCACATAGCAACAGCAGTTGACAAACAGGAGACGACCTAGACGTAGACAGCGACACAGAAGCAAAAGCCGTAGGAGAACCATCTTCAAAGAAAGAAATCTGCATGGTCCGGAGAAAGTCTAGTCTTCAACTAAGGTGTTCCAGCTTCTAGGCCGCCCCGACTTGGGCACCCATCGCAGCTGGAGGAGCTTGAGTAGACGAAGCCGTGACCACTTGGTTGTTTGGGAGGAAGTGACCTCCTAACTTGACGAGTGTGTCGTTCGCTCGCTGAATAAGCTGACAGTCCACCTTAAAGAGCTGCGCCAGAGCTGATATAGTATCTTTCTATAGGGGGGCTTCGAATGATGCGATGTACTCGTTGAGCGTTGTCTCCGTGAGAGGACGGTCCTTGGGGAGGGTGCCCAACTTGTGGCCAAGGGCTTCCTGGGCACGAACCAACATAGTGCCCGGCCTTTTCTTGGCCGCCAGGCCAACGCTGCGGCAGAGGTTGACCTGTCCGGTTGTGCGCTTGGCTTGTGGGGGGCGGTGTTGCGATTATCGAAGTAGGCGGGCTGGAGAACAGGGCCACCTTGAGGACATGCCACTATGCTGGCCCCTGTTCCTCCTCCCGAGCAGCTAGGGCCGTTTGGTGAAGTGGGCTGAGATCGACACTCTCCTGGTGAGCATGTGGAGACTCGCCAGACTGGAGCTGCCCAGTTAGCTTGTGAGGGGACACAGGCGAAGCCGGGGCGTAGCCTTCCAAGGCAGGATCAACGGAGGAGGCCAGCTCCAGGAGGGTCGGCAAACCGGCCAGGGGAGACCCTTGGAGCTCGCCTGAACCCGTCACTGCCCTATCCACCGATCTGGAACCCATGCAGATGTCGGAGGAGGGGGGTACCAGATCCAGTGGATGCTTCGGCACATGTGATTGGAGCTGAAGAGGGGGCAGAGGGGAGACCAAGGCCAATGAACTGAGAAGGAGAGGGATTAGCCAGAACTTGGAGAGCTGCTGTTGGCCCCTGTGCCAAGGTCCCGCCCTTCAGCTCCTGGGGAGACGCTGTTGGCACCGAGTCGTGGCTTCCCAAGGTGGAGTCGACGGAGAAGGCCGTCTTCAAGTGGGTCAGCGGACCGAGCTGAAGCGGCCCTTGGTGCTCACCAATGGCCGTCGTGGCCCTGCCATCAGGGCTGATCTCCAAGCTGCGCTCCTGGCCAGGAACTGCTAAGGAGGGCGATGGGGCAACAAGGTGGCCCGCCGCCTGGAGAAAGGATGACCAACTTGGCATGGGTTGCATGGCAGTCGAACTGCTTGGGATGAGGCCAAGTTGCACAGCTGCCGCCGATGCAGTCTTGACGTATTCTTCTGCTTTGCGCAGCCAGTCTCCTCGTAGCTCCTCCTGTAAGGGGGATTGAGGCTGGTTGTTGTCATGAAGCTCCTGAATTGCTTCGCGCATGGACTTGGCATAGGACGCAAAAAGGTCCTGCAGCCTTCGATCCATTGAAACCTTGATTTGCTCTGGAGGGCTGATGGGAGGGCCGAAGAGAGGCTGGGAAGGGACCCCAACCTCCCCAGCCCTGCGATGCCCTTCATTGTTGCTGCCGTGATGGTGACCCCGCGGGGATCTATCGCGGTCCTGGCCGGAACCAAGGTGAAGATTGGCCGAGAAGCCAGGGAGCCTGACGCTACAATGGCTGGTGTGGCGGCCATTGCCACCGTTGCTGTTGTCGTAGTCCTTATGCCTCCAGTGTGAGGAGGAGGGATGGTCGTCACTGGCCGAACGGCGGGAGGGACGACACTGGTCACGAGGATTGCGACGGTCGTCCACTGGGTTTGCACCCGCCTCCTCGGCCTGCCTCGAGGGGTGAGAAGGGACATGACTCGGCCCCCCCTTGGACTCCGGTGTGCCATCGACAACCCCCAGGTTCCAAGGAAGCTGGGTTGTGATGGGCTCATACGGGACAATGTCAGCAGCCGAGAGGAAGTCATCAAGGGGGGCAGCCGTGTGATCCTCGATGAAGTCCAGGTGGAGGATCACCCGATGGGTGAGCCCACACCTCCATTTGTCCGGGAGGCGGGAGTTCGCGTCTAGCCGGTTTGGGTCTTTCCCTCCGTGCATGAAGGAGATCCAAGCCACCTTTGGGATGGAGCTCAGGTTGGCAGTCCAAGCCCAAAGGTTGAGAGTCCTTGTGTCCTCCCGGCTCGCCAAGATACCTTCCAAGGACAGCAGCGAGCACTTCCTGCCAATGAGGCATTCTGCGACTTCCGGCGTCCAGGCGAACACCGGAAGCCCTTCCAAGCAAAGCCTGACACAAAAGAACATAGCAAAGGCATGGCTGACAGCCCTCCAAGGCCGAGCATGGATCTCCAAGTCTTTGCGATTGAACTTCTTGGCTTCCCGCACTCTGTCCCTAGAGTGCTTGGAGTTGAATTTGAGGAGATAGGACTCCGGGTGGTGGAGGGAGACGGAGAGGTCTTCGCGGCGAAGGCGGAAGCGAAGACGGACCGCTTCCACCACCGCATTGTCATTAGTGTTGATGTCGCCCCGGAGCACCCAAGCTACAAGGGCAGTGTCTTCCCAATCTTGTCGGGCGCAGTCGAGCTGGGGGTAGGCGTTGACAATGCAGTAGTCTTTGTCTGGACGGGTGTCAGGAGCGCCTAAGAATGCCATGTCCGTGGCACTCTTGGGTGAGGGGGCCGGGCGTCGAGGAGCCGAATGCCGAGGGGCCTGCAAGGTGATTTGGCGTGGCGAAGGGAGAGGTCAGTGGAGCTTGGACTTGCGCCGGCACTCCCTTGCGCGGTGACCTGAATGGAAGTAGAGGATGCAGCGTAAAGGGTCACGGCAGCTGGCGATTTGGTGGTCTCTGGAGAGGCAACGGTAGCACCTTCCTGCAGTTTTACGGAGGAAAGGAGCTGAGGCTGAGCTGTGCTGGGAGAAGGAGTTGCGCCGAGCAGCACGCCACCACCGAGGCCGCCGAACCTCCTGCCACCCCTCTGCTGCGCCAGGCTGAACGGCCTTGGGAGGGGGCGAGAGAGAGCCATCGCTGACCTGAGGATTCGCCAAATCCTCGAGGTTGCTTCGATTGGACGTGCCGCGCCGAGCTAGAGCCGTAGCTCTAGGGAGACCCTGAGCCACTTGAATGTGCTTTTCTTGAATGTGCGTCAGTGGGCAGTGGGTGTAGCGAGAGCCAGGCGCAATGAATGAGGCGATGGAGTTAGCTGGAGGCTTTCTCTAAAGGATGTGGGGAGGCGTACTTTGAAGGATCTGGGCGAAGGAGGGGGCTTGGGCCAGAGACCGGATGCTTGGAGGGGGGCCTAAGGACCTGGAGGGCCGCTGCTAGGGGGACTCCGCCTAAGGAAGCCTGCACAGACTAGGGGGCGGTCAATGACCCCAAGAGGAGGGCGACCAGTGGCAGGCTAGAATCTGGATCTGGCGACGGAGGCGGCTTGGGATGGGGAGGAGGCGCCAAGGGCTAAGGGAGGAGGAAGGTGGAGGAGGCGGAGGAAAGGGAAGGGGAGGAGGCACCGGCCTTGAGGAGGGGGCGGAGGGGCGAGGAAAGGGAAAGGGGCATGTGGTCAGGGAGGATTGAGGCCATCACACGACCCAAGGAGGAGGAAGGGTTTGGGGGTGGCCACGGGAGAGGCACCAATGAGGAGGAGGGAGCTCAGTCGCTGGGCGCCGCCAGAGAAGCGAGGGCATTCGTGGCAATAACTAAAGGTTACCGCTAATGGAGTAATTGTGTTCACAAATTCATACTGAAGCACACTTACGTGTGCGTAAAGGTGAACACCAATATTTGAACTCTGGTGGGTGGAGTCGTACACCGACCACTCCACCACCACACCAAGAGACAGTTCCCCCTCGAATGTATATATGAATAGCCTAGGGCATTTTATATTGAAAGAAACCAAATAGTTCAATGTGGTAAAAGATAAATATGTATATGTAGCTATCGAATTTAGACATGCCAAGGCCGAGCTTCAGCGCAACACTGGTTGAAGTAGAATTAGCATGTAGAGCACAAATGACAAATCTCAACTACTCGCACACATCAGAGTCGCGACACGATGATTCGTCTTGCTCGGAGGGATGACTTAGCTAGTTCAAGGTTTTTTTTGGGGGGGAGGGGGGGTGAATTAGCCTATCTACACAATCGAAGACCATAGCACAGAAAGACAGACCGGTGATCGAACCGGGGGGCAATCGGTTCATCGGTCCAACCGTTGGTTCATCGGTTCAATAGGCAGTTTCCAAAATATTAATATTATATTAGTTATACTAGTTTTTTAATTTCAGAATATGGTGGGCAAAAGTACCAAAATAGAAAAATATAATGGTAAAATTAATATATCTAAATTATAAACACGGCTATCTTTGAAGATTAATTAATAAAATACCATTGCATAATTAATGGGGGATAAATGACGGAGGAGAGGACACTTGCACGAACCCATGGCATTAGGCCCAGACAACTAGAAAACGCAAAACCAAAATTTCAGACCCATTCCTGCCGATAACCCAAGGCCAATTGGACTAGTAGCCTCAGCCGAAACTTATCCAAGCTACTTCCGGTCGTCAATTTGCGCGCTCGAAACCAAAGTCACCTGGCTCGTCTACAACCACTCCAGTTCGACGGTTTCCTCAAAAACCGTCCGGTTTGTCCGGTCCAATTGCATGGACAGCCTTTGAAGTGAACCGAGCCGACGGTTCCGGATTTTTCCGGTTAACCGGCCCGACTTTTCGTGCTATGCCGAATACAAGAACCAAAGAAGGAAAAAAAGTCTAGTCGGCAAGTTTGACGTCTGATGCGCGCACTCGCTGTCCCTTTCGAGGAATTTAGGTGGTCACGAATGGTGTCCATCCGGTGGAACAAAGTCTAACGAGAAATCGGAAAGGGGCGTCGCTGGATTATCACTCACCTACATTGCGCGAACCTACCTTGTCGCGCGCGACTGCAATAAAGCGCCGGTCAAAATCAATCACTGTCGCGTCGCCGTCGGTGCAAGATGGATCTGTTTGGTTTAGAGCCCTGCTTAGCCAAATAAAGTTTTGGTATTGTCCATATATTTTGTGTGAGAGCCATCGGATGATTTAATTTGTAATGTTTAATCTTTCCATCGGTCCTAGCATCACAAATCAAATTTCTTCACCCTCGGTGTATTATGTACTTCCCAGAACAGCAGTACACATACACCTTACAAAAATAAGCATCAACTCTATACACAAGTTATTACATTACCGAAATCTTCATAATTTACACATATTCAACATACACTTAGACTTCATACAAAAACTGACTGGCCCAACAACAAAAGATTGAGTTTGCAGCGAAAAACATAAACCATAAGATGGCAGTAAATAAAAAACAACGGTTGCCCTTACCCACAAGGCAACCGATCGAAAACACCGAGCTAGTCGTCGAGAGCAAAGTTAGCCTCACAATCGTTAACCTCTTGGGGGGGGGGGTCAACCTCCTCTGCAGCAAATAGACACTGCAGTTGAGTACAAAATTGTACTCGTAAGACTTACGATTAACAAACTTATACATAGCTACATGCAAGATTGATTCAATGGAGATGGCTATAGAGCTCATGTTCAGCATAAAACGACATTTCATTTGTAATAGTGTAATAGATTGGAAGGCAATTTATCAAAACAATTTTTAATTGATCAAATAACAGTGAGACAACAATTATAAACATAATTCACATCCTAGAGGTGACTTCCCAACAGCCACCATAACAATAGCACGAATTACCCATTCATACCACCCGATCTCAAGTTTTATCAAAATGTTATAGTCTAACTCTCGAAAGATCTCACCAAGCGTGTCCATAACCAAGGATGTGGCTATTCGAATAGTTTAAAACCCTATAGGGGTGTACAACTTTACCCACATGTCAGACCATCTTTTTGCCAAGCTATAGAGCACACTTCCTTAGGTATGCCGACAAGGCTAAGTCCTACAAGACGCTTCCAATGTTATGTATTAACTACAAGTCGCCCGTATGGATAGAAACACATACGTTGTGTCGGAGTCATTGTAAAGTGTGGATATCATAGGGATATGTGCACGATCTTAGGATGATGTTACAGTTGGCCATGTCGTTAAATGTTTGTCAAATCATGAGTTTTCGTCGAAGTTTGTAATGCTCTTGCTGATCATCGGCCAATCGGTGGCAATGAGTGTTGGGTTAGGTCAAGTTCATGGGTTTCATGGCATATGTCTTGCATGATACATGTTTTGACTAACGTGGGTCAAGTTGTGAAGAACTTGTTCCCGGATTCGATTTCTTTGTCTATTGATGTGCAGGTTGCTTCGAGGTCAACGACGGTCAACGGTGAGGATGATCGGACTAGGCTTAGAGAGTCGAGGTCCGTAACGATCGTGATGCCGCGAGGTCAATGGAGTCAAGCATGGCGCATAAGGGACAAAGGTGACCGAACAGGCGCTTCGGCAGAATCTGTTGGATCAAGCGGCACGGGTCGATGCAAGTGCCATGGTGGTTTCGATGGGCCGGATGGGAGATACTTGCCGACATGATGAGAGCCGCCGATCAACCTACACGCGGGCGGCATGGGAGGTGCTTCACTTAATATGAGACTCGGTCTTTGCAAAAAGATCGAGAAGGGGTATTTTGGTAATTTTACCAAATACCGCCTTGGTGACCTTTTGCTAACTCACGGCGCGAGATGGCGCAAGGTGAAGTGGATTAGGTCAAGAGATGAAGACGGCGCTTTAAAATGCGTGCGTGTGTGACCCGTTTGTGTGTGGGCCTTAACGGGAACCTATTAGGATTAAATCTTCTAGAAGGTCTAAACCTCCACTATAAATAGAGGAAGGAGGTGGCTGCACCCCCTCAACCCTTTCATTGTGTTTGAAACCCTAGTTTGCTTAGGGAGAGGATTAGTGGAGGTTAGGGTTCTAGAGAGTTGGATTTGATTTCGTGCTCATGTATTGAGTCTTTGTCCTCCATTGATGGAGTGGTTGTAAACCAATACCATATCAAATCAATCCAAAGAAAGTTCTCTCAAAGATGAGTCTATTTACTTTCTTTCTCTCTATTTGGTGATTTAGGGCCTTTCTTTGATCCGTGAGTTTTTATTTGGTTTCTTGCCTTGATCTAACTTGCTGTGACATGTGGGAACCCATCTAGGATCATCTTGATCATTAATCACCCACAAGCAAGCCTCTAGATCATATTTCGATTTGACTCGGTTTTTGACCCACTTTCATTCAAACTGAAAAAGATAGGAACTTTAGCATGGATCTTCACGATCCTTGATTGGAACAGGTTCCTAATATCTTTAAGAAGGTGTGTGTCAAGTTTTATGAAGTTTGCCCTCACGAATCAAAAGTTAGACCAATTTTTATTTTGGTTTTCGGACTGTCTGCCCTGTTCATCGTGAGGCCGGTCAGTCCGAGTTTCTGCCGCCGGTTAGTCCGCACCCCTTTTGCTTTGGGGATTTTGGATTGGATTCAATACTAGTCTTCTGCTGTACTGGTATATTGATCTTCGTAGCTTCCATAGCTATTGGAGTGAAATTTGCGTTGAATCCACCCTTTATGAAAAAGTGAGCGTGCTCCTATTCACCCCCCCTCTAGTCGCCTTTTCGGTCCAACATAAAGCCTCAGTCAACTACCCCTTGGGGTAAAGCCTCGGACAACTACATTGCCCCTCGGTGTGGAGAACCTAGACAAGAACCCACTCCCACACACCTAACAACAACAACACATCACTTTTTAAACACAACACACAACCATCGCCTGCGACTCAGATCTAACACACGCCAAAGTACTAAGTCAAGAGGGGTTCCTAATACCCTCATGTGGATGTACGTAAAAGTGCTTGGATCAGTGTAACAAGATATTCGATCCTTGTTGACTCGGGCATACAACCACACACCCGATAACCACACCTTCATCCATATACCCAAGTCCAAATCTTTTTGTTTTCAGTTTTAGTTTTTCCAAATACAATACATACATGAATGCCCTGGCTCAAGTATTTAAAGTGTTGATATAATGACCATCCCTGAAGCGATGATCCCTATGCTACTGTTCTAAGCATTGCGAAGCGACATCAACTCGCATACTACAATTAAAGTGACTAGAGCCCATCCATCGAGCTCTAAATCACAGCGGATATAAATCTAGGCTCAGTGGTAAAGGATGGATATTTACCTATAGTTCATGTATCTATTCAGGTAAAATATCATGAACTAAGAAATTACTTGTCAACATACACTACTACAAAAAAGGTCTTCACAGACGGCTCAAAAACGTCATCAAGACGGTTTCTGGAGCCGTCTGAGTTTATGGGTCAGTGATGACATGAGGTCATCACAGATGGTTTTCGAACCGTCTATGATGCATGCTAGACGGTTATTAACTCAGAACAGAACCGTCTGTGATATATAACCATCACAGACGGTTCATGTTTAGAACTGTCTATGATATATATTCTCTATAAAGCCTCCAAGTGGTGGCAGCTTGTGTCTTTAAATCCGACTTCATATATATATTATATATATTGTTCGTAGTCCCCAGCCACTTTTGGGGGGTCGTGAGGAGGATGAGACAGCAGCCACAGGCAATCTCATCGAGCCTGCAAGTTCAAGAAGCATGACTGCTAGGAGAGCGCGTGGACATAAAATTACCTGGATGTCGTCGATAGGTAATTAGACTTGACATCAAGAAATGGTTGGTTGCTGATACATGAAATCACTTCCTAGTCGGATATCAAGAAGTGGTTTCATGTATCAGCAACCAACCATTTCTTGATGTCAAGTTCAATTACCTATCGACGACATCCAGGTAATTTTGTGTTCACGTGCTCTCTTGGCAGCCATGCTTCTTGAACTTGCAGGCTCGATGAGGTTGCCCGTGGTCGCTGCCTCATCCTCGCCACGACCTCGAAGTGGTCAGACTACAAACAATATATATAATATATATATATGAAGCCAGTTTTAAAGGAACAAGCAGCCACTACTTGGAGACTTTATAAAGAAGAGATCCGGAATAGAATAGTAGGACATATACGTACCTAGAACGCAAGGGAGGAGAACTTTACCAGCATGAATACGATTACACAAACAAAGGTGAAATGAATGACGAGAGACAGGTGAAGAGGTGTTGTAGTAGTTTTTAACTCATTTGGTCTTGTTTTGAATAGAATACACACCAATTAATAAATAATTTGTAAGTTAATTGCAGCTTTGCAAATTAGCCTAACATTTACAAAGCTGAAATGTTAATTGCAGCCAAGCCCCATCCGAACCACATCTCATGTAAGCCAACCAAGCACAAAGAACTAGCATCAATAACCCTCAGTATCCATCAGAGAGCATTAACCAAACCCACCATTTTGCCCCATTCATTTTTATCAATCTGAACCCACAGCATGAACTAAGCAAGATACACAGAATGCACATACACCAATAGCCCTCTGTTTACATCACAGAGCAAGGGGGCTTTTAATATGAACTAATTATCAATTCAATTTGAGCATAAGACTATTAACATCATTACATCACAGAGCAAGGGGACTATTAATATGAACTAATTATCAATTCAATTTCAACATAAGACTATTAACATCATTACATCACGAGCAAGGGACTATTAATATGAACTAATTATCAATTCAATTTCAAAGATAAAACTATTAACATCATTGAGCGCTTCAACAACAAGACAAAGAAGACCAAGGGTGTCCAAACCCACAACACCATGGTAGCCCTCGGCATCCATCACAGAGCATTAGCCATTTTCATCACAGAGCGGGGTAGAGATAGAGAGGAGTAAGGAGGGTGATACCTCAAGATAAAGACAACCACTGCGGCGACCCCACCACCAAAGACAACCTCATCCATCTCCTTCACCTTGCATAAATCACACAAACATCGAGACACAACTTAAGGCTCAAGCATAAAAATCAAACTCAACAAAAGACATTAAGCTAACAAAGAGGAGAATAGAGGAGGATGGGGAAAGCAAAGCTAGGGGCCAGGCCTAAGCGCAGAGGTCGAAAGCAGGCGGGCGTCTTTGAGAACCAAGCCATGGACGCGGGTAGGCAGTAGGTGCAGGTGGCGGCGCATGTGACACGTGCGGCCAAGCCTAGTGGCCTGGGTGGCGGCGTCAGCGACGAGGTCGAGCGGCAACGTCGAGGTGGGGAGGGGAACGGACGAGTGTAAGTGCGCTAGAGAGTGACGAGTTAGGTTGGGAGCAAACCCTAGCGGCCGGGTGCAAACCCTAGCGGCCAGCTCCTACTAATAAAGAGACTTATCATAGACCGTTCTATTATGGAACCGTCAGTGATATTTATCATAGACGGTTCCATAATAGAACCTGCTGTGCTATGAGACATATCACAGATGGTTCTATTATGGAACCGTCCGTGCTATGAGACATATCACAAACGGTTCTATTATGGAACCGTCTGTGATATGCTTCTTTTCGAGTTCTATGTTTTGAGCATATTATCATGTATATACACTTACATGACATGAAGAAATTACATGTATATACACTTACTAAACCGCTCTATATATATATATATATATATATATATATATATATATATATATATATATATATATAATTCAACATATAATTAATATAATAACTTCACCTCCAAACTAGATTTTTTTCATTTAGGAATTTTCATACGGCCAAACAAATGGCGCTACCGCTTCTTACAAAGATTAAAAAAAAGTACAAACCTATAAATAAACAAAGTTTTTTTAGTGGCGGAGGTAGGCTGCTATCTCCGTTTTCAAAACTTCGTAGGTGGCGGCGTCGGCGTTAGACGGTTCATATTCGAACGAAGCCTGAAATGCGTTCACCCGCTGACGTGCTAGTTCGAGTGTCTCCCGAAGACCCTCGGACCATTGAATCAAGAAGAATTGAGCCCATAGGCTCTCTTCCCTTACTTGAGGGGTCTCGGCCTGGTCGACTCGGTCGTCTGTCGCCTCGATTAAGCAGTCCAAGTGACGGCAAGCCTCCTGGAGACGTGCAACATCGTTGTGGAGAACCACGTCGATGACACGGTAAACTCGCCGAAAGTGGGAGATCACCCGAAAGACACGGCGGAGGAGGATGTCAAGACGGTAGAAGGTGGTCGTCACCTGCTCCAGCAAATCCTCGGACAGAGGAGTGAAGACAATGTTGAAACAGTGTTCTTCAGCAGCATCCACCAACATACGGGCGGAGAGGTGCTCGTACAGTACGGCCAGGTAGGCCATCAATGCCGGTGACAAGGAAACAGAAGAGGGAGCCATTTCTACTTTTTTTAGAAGTAGTAGAGTTATATGTGGGGATGATCATCTTCGATGGCGGATGATCATCCTTTTTATAAAACAAGGAATAAATTCGGAGCGTGAGACGAAGAGACGCATCGGGGGAGCCGAAGCGGTATTGATGCGACGAAGAGATGCATCGGCGACGAAGAAACTCATCGAGCTTCAATGGGGAGCTGTAGCGATATTATCAAATACAGTTATAATTAAAAACCATCTATGAAGTCTGCAATTATCACAGACGGTTCATATTTAGAACCGTCTATGAAGTCTGCAATTATCACAGACGGTTCATGTTTAGAACCGTCTGTGATACTTCACAGATGGTTTTCAATGTGAACCGTCTGTGATATTACCTCTTCACATACGGTTTTTAGCGTAGCCAGTAACATAGATGGTTTTTAATATGAATTGTCTGTGATTGCACCTAATACAGACAGTTTTGGTCAACCGTCTGTGATGAGGCGTCTAGTATTAGCCTTTTTGTAGTAGTGATAGCATGCATACATACATTTGAAATTAAAATATTAGCATGCAAACATAATAGGATCAACGTGCATCAAAGGAGGGACTACTTGCCTTGCTGGAGACAGTCTTCATGCTGCTGCGGATCACTCTCGTAAGTACTTGATTCGTTTAAATCTATCGATCGAGCAAAAGAACGAATAACACCAAAAATAACCAAAATTCAATTTCATATAACATGCATACATAGCAGGTAGATTATGATTTGAAAATAACTTAGGTGAAAATTTTATTCCAATAGGAATTCATATGGAATTTCTAAGAATTTAACAAGTAAAATACATAATTGCACAAATAAATCAATTATCAAAATTTTATAAAATAGGAACAGATTTCAAACTCAATCCAAGTTAAATTATAGTAAAAATTAAAATTAACAAAATTAAGTTCACTCAATTTGGAGTTAAGATGAATTACTTATGAATTTTTTAAGTTTAAACAATTTTCTAGTGTAAAAACAATTCCTTTTAAACATTAACTCAACTCCAATATTTTCTGAATAGAAACATACTGAAAATATATTCCAATTAAAATTATACTAAAAATTAAAACCAACAAAATTGGTTTCATCCAATTTGGAGTTAATTTGAATTAATTATGAATTTTCTAAGTTATTTGAATTTTCAGTGCAAAAGTAATTCATTTCGGAATTTCTAAAAGAATTAAATACTTTTTATACCGGCACTCAGCTAGCCACAACGTATGATCGGTGGGACCCAAGGTAAAGGTTTGACCTGGTTAGCCTTGATCGGTCTCGGCTGTTGTGACGTCGACGACGTATTCTAAGAATACGTCTTCTACTTACATAAACATAAACTAAAACTAAGCATATAAGAAATACGTTTTTCATAAGAGAAAACGTACTCCAGCAATTTGTGCAATTACTTAACCGGCCCTACGGGCCCACATGTCAATGACTCCGAGATTTTAAATGGTGCTAATTAGATTTCTGTTGGACCGAAAAAGCGACTAGAGGGAGCGTGAATAGGAGCACGAACTCTTTTTCACTTTGATTGGAATCAACAAGATTATCACTCCAATAGTTATGAAAGCTATGAAGATCAATATACAAGTAAAGCAGAAGACCTGTATTGAATCCAATCCAAAACCCCAAAGCAAACAGACCAAATAAGCAAAAGCTCAAAACCTAATTCATATGTGCAGTCTGACCGACGTCCAAGATGCGGTCTGACCGCTCAGGCCGGTCTGATCGGCGGCAACAAGGCGGTCTGATCGGAGGGCGGTCTGACCGGCGGCCAAAGTGCAGACTGACCGGATGCACGATGAACAGGGCAGACAGCCCGAAAACCAAAACACAAATTGGTCTATCTTTTGATTCTTGACTCCAAACCTTACCAAACTTGAGATACACCTTCTCTAGAATATTAGGAACCTATTCCAATCAAGGATCGTGAAGATCCATGCCAAATTTTCTATCTTTTTCAGTTTGAACAAAGGTTGCTCCAAACCGAATCAAAACTAAAATAGGATCTAAAGACTTGCTCGTTGGTGATTGATGATCAAGATGATCTTAGATGTATTCCCACATGTCACAGCAAGCTAGATGAAGGCAAGAAACCAAGAGAAAACTCACGGATAAAAAAAAGACCCAAAATCAAGAAATAGAGAGTAAGAACACAAAAGAACTCATCTTGAGCAATCTTTCCTTGGATTGATTTGTTATGATGTTGGTATACAGCCACTCCATCAAGGAGGACAAAGACTTAACACATGAGCACGAAATCAAATCCAACTCTATAGAAGCCTAACCTCCCACTAATCTCCCTAAACCCTAAGAACACAAAACTAGGGTTTCACCAAATGAAAGGGTTGAGAGGTGCTGGCCAGCAACCTCTCCTATTTATAGTGGAGGCTAAACCTTCTAGAAGAGTAAACCCTAATGGGCACCCGTTAAGCCCACACACAAACGGGTTCACTTACGCATGTATTTTAAAGCACAGTCTTCATCTCCTTTTGACCTAATCCGCTTCACCTTGCGCCGTCTTGCGCCGCGGGTTGGCAAAAGGTCATCAAGACGGTATTTAGGTGAAATTACCAAAATACCCCTTCTCGATCTTTTTGCAAAGACCGAGTCTCATCTTCGTAAAGCACTCCTCATGCTTCGCCATGTGTAGGTTGATCAACGGCTCTCTTCATATTAGCAAGTCTCTCCCATTCGACTCCCAACGAAACCACCATGGCACTTGCACCGATCCCCACGCCGCTTGATCCAACCCGTCACACCGAACTGCCCGTTCGGTCACCTTTGTCCAATCTGCGCCATTCTTGACTCCATTGACCTCACCCGGCATCCCTGATCATTCTGGACCTCAGCTCTCTAAGCCTAGTCCCGATCATCCTCGCCGTTGACCGTCATTGACCTCCAAGCAACCTGCACATCAGTAGACAAAGAAATCGATTCCGGGAACAAGTTCTTCACAACTTGACCCACGTTAGTCAAAACATGCATCATGCAACACATATGCACTGAAACCCACGAACTTGACCTAACGAAAAACTCATCACCTCAAGATTGCCCAACGAACAATTGAGCCCGTCCGATCGCCATCGTTGGCCGGTCCGATCAAGGCTTTGAACGCCGGCCGGACCGAGCGCGCTGTCTGACAAAGAATTTGAACTTCAGCAAAACGCTGCTTCGACAAGCCTTCAACGTCATTGCCAATTGTAACATCATCCTAAGATCATAAGCATATCCCCATGATATCCACAATCTCCCCCTTGATGAACACATTGGCAATTTCCTAAAAATGTAAAATTTGAGGTTTGAGAAAGTAAAATAATCACGTTTTTGCGCAAAGGCACAACTTGGTCCAAATACAAGAGAAAGCAATGGAAATGGCCAAGCTGGCTTCAGAATAACATAGGCAAGTGAGATTGAGCAAAAGAAACCAAAAAAGCTTCAAATTTCAGTAAAGAGTCAAAAATCTCACTTAAGGTCCATGAGAAAGAACAATTATTCAAATTGACATTTGATCATTGTGAGGATCCAAGAATTGTAATTCAAGT
This sequence comes from Phyllostachys edulis, assembly GCA_036346405.1. Taxonomy (NCBI): domain Eukaryota; kingdom Viridiplantae; phylum Streptophyta; class Magnoliopsida; order Poales; family Poaceae; genus Phyllostachys; species Phyllostachys edulis. The sequence goes on from CM070566.1 coordinate 22,975,705, forward strand.
TCAGAAATGGCAATACGACCATAAGAATACAACTAAAAAGATCCCCCTCACTATGATCGCCATCTTTTCAAGAAAATTTTAATTTCTCCATTTTCTCCAAAAGGCTCCCCTTTTAACATTTTTGTTACTTCTTCTCCCCCTTTGACAATGGATTCATCAAGGAATCACGCCTTCCTCTCGTCCAGAGATGACAAATGTAGAATTGAGGAAAAAGCATAAGAAGGAGCATGCATGAAATGCAATGGAGTGACTTCATTTCTTTTGAATTTTCTAAATTTTTGAGTACAAGAAGCTTTGGAGATTACCCAAAATAACAAGTTAGCATTTCTAATATTACTCAATACCTATCAAGCTTGAAGGCTTAGCAAGATCATGTTAAGATATATATATATATATATATATATATATATATATATATATATATATATATATATATATATATATATATATATATATATATCAAAGCTAAGCTAGAAGGCTTAATATAAAGCAATGAATATTTATCAATTTAAGTAAAGCTTCAAATTTAGCAAGTTCATCAACAGGATCCTAAAGTGATAATGACCATGTCAGAATGTCAATGTGAGATCAAAAAGCTAACAATGACCACTTTAAGAGACAAATAGGTCCTGAATTGAATCATTTTGCTCAAATTTTCTCAAACGCCCATTTTTCAAGAGTTTTTTTTCATTTGCAATGAATATTGAAGTTGACTAAAGGTCTCACTTAGTGAAGAAGATCCTGAACTAGGAGTCATCCACAAACTCTTCCTAAGCTTCGACTAAAAGTTGATTAAAGGTATATCTTAGTGAAGAAGATCCTGGACTAGGAGTCATCCACAAACTCTTCCTAAGCTTCTACCAGGGCGACAAATCTTGAGGTTCATGTCAGGTTTGACAAGCAGTCCCCATGAGATCGTTTGGATCATCAAACTATCTCTAAGTTCATGTCTTTGACATGCAGTCTCGTGAGAGTAGTTTGGCACATTTTAACCACATGACAATCTTAAAATTTGATTTTTCATTTTGCACAAGAGCAGTTTTAGATTCTTAGAAGAACAAGAAGCTCAAGTCATGATCAATTCTAGATTCAAGAGCTAACAAGGCAATTCTGACAGGGCCAATGTCACAAAAGGAGCACTAATTGCGCAACTGGCTAAACAATCTACAAATTGCAGTTTATAGTTCAAGTTGTCTTAAAGTTCTAGCTCATTTAGCAAAGACTTAGCTACACATGTGAGGGCATGATAATTCTAGTAAGTCAAAGAACTAGACATGGCAATGAGCAAGAATTGAAATACTAAAGCTCAAAAGGGTGATAAGCAAAGCTTCATCAATTTTAAAAGACAAGTAGTAAAGCTTATATTACAATGCATCTTTTTGTGATTTTTATATGAATGCAATATGGTACAATGAGATGCAAGAAAAGATCAAAAAGCCTAAAAAGATCAAAAAAGATCAAAAAGTTCAAAACAGATCAAGGAAGGATCAGATGAACAAGGAAAGTTCAGAAAAGAACCAACTCCCCCTCAAACCAACCCATAGGGATAAATTACCCCTAACTCACTCCTCAAGGTGGCAAACCTTGTTGGGTCTAAAGGCTTGGTGAGGATATCAGCTAACTGAGCCTCGGGCTTCACAAAATGTAGCATAATATCACCCTTCTCTACATGGTCTCTAAGAAAGTGATAGCGAATGTCTATGTGCTTGGTCCTAGAATGTTACACTGGTTCTTAACAATATTAATAGCAGAAGTGTTATCACAGAAAAGAGGAACACTAGCAAAATTTAACCGAAAGTCCGTAAGGGTAGACACCATCCACAAAATCGACTCAAAGAACTAGCAAAGCTGACTACATATTCAAATTTTCAAAGAAGGAGTGTGCAATGAATCATCGCTTCCTAGAAGACTAAGAGACAAGAGAAGTGCCTAAGAAATGACATGTGCTAGAGGTACTCTTCCTATCTAGCCGACAGCCCGCAAAATCAGAATCAGAAAACCCCCGAATGGACAACAAAGAAGATCAAGAATACCAAATGCCATACTGGAAGGTAGAATGGAGGTACCTGAAGATGCGCTTGACGGCTTGGCGATGTGAAGTCCTCGGAGACGCTTGAAACCTCGCATAGAGGCAGACCACGAAGTGGATGTCTGGTCTTGAGGCCGTCAGGTACAGAAAGCAGCCGATCATGCTGCAGTACTCGCATTGATCCACGGCTTCTCCTTCCTCATCTGGATCCAAAGTAGTCGAAGTTGCCATGGGAGTGGCAATCGGCTTGAAGTCACCCATCTCAAAGCGCTTGAGCAGATCCTTAGTGTACTTTGTCTGATGGATGAAGATCCCTTCCTTTCATTGCTTGATTTGAAGCCCATCTCGAAGCGCTTGAGTAGATCCTTAGTGTACTTTGTCTGATGGATGAAGATCCCTTCCTTTCATTGCTTGATTTGAAGCCCCAGAAAGTAGTTGAGCTCTTCCATCATACTTATCTCAAATTCTCTGGACATGGTCTCAGAAAAACTAGAAACAAGAGCATGAGAAGAACCACCAAAGATAATATCATCTACATAAATCTGAACAAGCAGGAAGTCATTGCCATGCCTAAGAATGAACAGGGTCTTGTCTACCTTACCCATCTCAAAATCATTCTTAAGCAAGAAGGTTTTAAGTCTATCATACCAGGCTCTAGGGGCTTGCTTAAGACCATACAAGGATTTGGAAAGCTTGAAAACATGATGTGGGTGCTTGGGATTCTCAAAACTTGGGGGTTGCCTAACATATACTTCCTCCTCTATAAAACCATTCAAAAAGGCACTCTTGACATCCATTTGATATAGTCTAAAGCTCTTAGAAGCAGCAAATGCAAGCAGAATGCGAATAGCTTCTAATCTAGCAACAGGAGCGAAGGTTTTATCAAAATCTAACCCCTCAACTTGGCTAAAGCCCTGAGCTACCAACCTAGCCTTGTTTCTAACCACAGAACCATCCTCATTTTGTTTACTTTTGAACACCCAACAGGTTCCTATAATATTATGACCAATAGGAGGTTCTACTAGGTTCCAGATCTTATTCCTCTCAAAGTTATCTAACTCCTCATGCATGGTATTGACCCAGCTAGAATGAGATAACACATGTGATATATCGCAGGGTTCAAAAGAGGCAACAAAATCAGAATGGGAGTAGAGACTCGGATCGTGATACCTGGAGCGAGTGACTCGCTTATGAAGATTACCAATCATCTGATCCGGATGGTGCTGCTTCTAAATGTGCAGTGGAGCGCTTGGGGGAGATAGCAACTCTTTGACCTCCGTAGGTACTGCTGATGAAGAAGTCGTAGCAGGAGCCTCAATTGGAGGTGAAGTAGTCGAAACAGGTTCTTGGGCTGAAGTAGGAGCGTCAGCAGCAGGTGGAAGAGCATCATCAATTTCATCCTCATCTTCCTCAACAAAAATACTCTCTGTCACCTGTAAGTAACCTGAAACATCTAATCTAGCTCCAGGACTAGTCTCATCAAAAGTAACATTGCATGTCTCCTGGACAATGTTAGTTTTAACATTAAAAACCCGAAAACCCTTCGAATGTGCAGGATAACCCAGAAATAACCCATCAAAAGTCCTTGATTCAAATTTATCCAGGTTTCCTGACTTAAGAATGAAGCACTTGGCTCCAAAAACTCAAAAATGAGAAATAGAGGGTTTTCTACCAAATCGAAGCTCATATGAAGTCTTGCCCAAAGACGGTCTTAAGAAGACACGATTTGAAATATGGCAAGCTGTAGCAATAGCTTCGGCCCAAAACCTCCTCAGAGTGCTATACTCATCTAGCATCATCCTAGCGATCTCGACTAAGGTTCTGTTCTTCCTTTCCACCACGCCATTCTGTTGAGGGACGTGTGGAGAAGAGAACTGATGCTCAATTCCACGCTTAGCACAAAAAGAGGCAAAAGAAGCATTCTTGAACTCCATGCCATTGTCACTGCGGATCGCTCTCAAGGCACCAGGAAGTTCAAAAGCCAAATGAAGAACAAGATCATGATAATAATCAAAAGTCTCATCCTTCGAAGCAAGAAAAACAACACCCAAGAATATCTCGAAAAATCATCGACTATGACAAGAATATACCAATTGCCACCGACTGACCGAACCCTAGAAGGACCAACAGTATCCATATGAAGCAACCGTCCTGGTCCGTCAGTCATGACCATAGTAAATGAGGGGTGTGAGGCGACAACTTGCTTACCATGTCTACAAGGTGCACATATAGCATCCTTGACGGCTTTGAATTTAGGCAAACCTCTCATGAGATCAAGGTTGCTAACTCGCGTCAGATGATCAAAACCAATGTGCCCCAAACATCGGTGCCAAAGCCAGAGATCAAAAGAAGATGTAATCAAACATTTAAGAGATCCGGCAAGAGATTCAGAAAAATTAGCTCCAAAAATTCTACCAACTCTAGAAATCCCCAAAACGTGCTCACCAACTGAATCAAGCACACGACAGACATTTTTCTTAAATCTAGTCTCATAGCCATCATCAAGAAGCTGTGAGACAGAAAGCAAGTTATACCTTAACTTGGACACAAGAGCGACGTCCTTGAGAATGAACTTGTCGTTTACCCTAATCGATCCAGTTCCTTCAATCCACCCATGTGTATCATCTCCGAAGGTGATGAAGTCATCATCCGTCGACCGTGTAAAGGAGGTGAACCATCTTGAGTCTCCGGTCATGTGGCGTGAACACCCGGAGTCGACGACCCAAGCGTTCTTCCTCCTTCCGTGGTAATCCTGAAAATCAAGGAACAGAAGAACGATGTGTCTTAATACTGGGGTTAGTTAAACATGACTTGGGAACCCAGTACTGAGATACACGTCTGCGTGTAGTAGACAAAACAGAAGTACTATCCTTGATCTTAGTTGAGTTTTTATTTTGAGTAATGGTTACACGAATATGAGAAGCATCCTGTCTAGGAACATGATGAGCATGTGAAAAAAATCCTAATCCAGGTTTCTTATTTTCCAAATGACCATGTCTCATAAAAACTCTAGGTTGATGCGATGAAATTCTAGCATGATTTTTCTTAACATTTTTCAACCTACGCCAACAAAACTCAACCAAATATCCACTCTTCTTGTAATAGGTGCAATGGTACTTGATACCACTGGGAGAAGCACATTTTGACTCAAAAGAAGGTTGGACAAACCCTGCAGATTTGAAAATGGTTTTTGCAGGTTGGGTTTTGAATTCAACTAAGCTATTTTCCAAGACCTGAATGACATTAGGCTTGGATTTGTCCTGGGCGGAGTTGTATCCTAACCATTGCTTCTTAGAAGGAGATTTAGATATGTCAAGAATCATGTTTAACTATTTCTTACCTTTAGAAATTTTTCTAATGTGTCCTTAAGGTAAGCATTTTCTTTTCCAAAGTTAACACATGAATCACAAGTTTTAGCCTTAATGGCTCTAGCATGCTTCTCCTTATAAACAACAACCTCAAGCTTAAGAGCTTCACATGAAGCACATGTAGAAGAATTGATTCTGTCCTTAAGCTTGGCATATTTAGCTCTAATTACTTCTAATATATCTTTCACTTCATGTTCATGTTCTAAGCAGAAAGAGCACAAACTAGATTCAACATTACCAGAAGCGACCAACTTGCTAGACTCTAAGCATTTTTCACAGGGAGCAGATTTAACATCAATTAGCTCAGTCCTAGCATTTTCAAGTTGGTGCAAAGCAATATCATGAGCAGATTGTAGTTTAACAAATTCAGAGTGTAGAGCATGGCAAGATGAACATTCATCAGATTCAAGAGTCTTAGCATTTACAAGTTCTAAAGTCAAGTTATCTACTTGTGACTCTAAGTCCTTGTTCCTAACCATGGTAAACTCTAATGCCTTATTCTGACTCATGAGTTGCTCAAAAATGGTGTCGCATCTAACAGAAATGACATCATAGGATGGAGGTACCTCATCGTTGTCATCGGCGTCGATGGAGTCGGTCATGAAGCACATGCCAGTGAAGTCCTTTTCCTTCCCTTTCTTGTCTTGAGGGAGTTCCTCCTCCTTGTCCTCCTCGCTCCCAGAGTCCACATCGCTCATGGATTGATCTCCAAAAGCGGTAAGGACCTGGTGAGTGGCCTTCATCAGCTTGGCAGTATCATACTTAGATTTGTTCCCTTGAGGCTTCTTCCAAACTGGCTTTCCCTCCTTGTGGTTGCTCTTCCCTTTCAGTTTGGGGCAGTTTGCCTGGATGTGATAGAGCTCTCCACACTCATAGCAAGTCACAGGACCTCCTCTCTTCTTGTTTCTCACATTGTTATATGCCCATGTGAACTTTTAAGCTAAGAGGGCCAACTTGGCCTCAGGGATAGTATCAAGATCTTCTTCATGGATTGCAGCTAAACATGCAAAGGAAAATCCAGAAGAAGACTCAAATGAGCCATCAGAAGCTCTCTTGAGAGGGTCAGTGACTAAAGCCATATTCTCCTTCTTGGGATGATCAACCCTCTTAATCTCATGAGTCTTGAGCTTGCTATAAAGCAGCTCCAAAGTAAGATCAGGGAGGTTGACATTCTCCTCAATGGCAGTAGCCTTCATCTCCCACTCCTTGGTGTTGATTGTAGCCAAGAGGTGGGTGGCATTCTCAAACAAAGAGTACTCAATATTGACAGCTCTCATCTGATTGATCACCTTGTTAAAGTGACTGAATACGTCATCGATGCTCTCTCCAAGACGCATCTCAAATTTGTTGTATTCACACTTAAAGACTGTCTAACGCACTTGCTTGATTTGGGACGATCCCTCATGGTAAGTTTCGAGGGTGCGCCAAATCTCGTGTGCGGTCTTAAGGTTGCAAATCCTGTCGTACTCCAGTCTACCAAGCCCAGCATATAGGAGATTTTTTGCCTTATGGTTGTATGCCAAGAGGGCTGCTGAAGCTGGCAAAGCAACCTCGGGCAAAACGAGCAGAGCTCGAATAACCTCCCATATAGCTTGTCCTTCGCTCTGAAGGAAGACTCGCATACGATTCTTCTAATAGGCATAGTCGAGCCCATCGAAGATATGCGGCTTGGTCGAGTACTTATCCATCGCCAAGTTCAGTGACCGGTTAAGATCAAGATTGAACTAACCGGGCTCTAATACCCCTTGTTGGACCGAAAAGGCGACTAGAGGGGGGGTGAATAGGAGCACAAACTCTTTTTCACTTTGATTGGATTCAACAAGATTATCACTGCAATAGCTATGAGAGCTATGAAGATCAATATACAAGTACAACGAAAGACTTGTATTGAATCCAATCCAAAACCCCAAAGCAAACAGACCAAATAAGCAAAAGCTCCAAACCTAATTCATATGCGCGGTCTGACTGACGTCCAAGATGCGGTCTGACCGCTCGGCCCGGTCTGACCTGCGGCAACAAGGTGGTCTCGACCGAGGACACCGACCGGCCGGCCAAAGTCTTGGTGGCCGGATGCACGATGAACAGGCATGTACCAAAACCAAAACACAAATTGGTCTATCTTTTGATTCTTGACTCCAAACCTTACCAAACTTGAGACACACCTTCTCTAGGATATTAGGAACCTATTCCAATCAAGGATTTTTAAGATCCATACCAAAGTTTCTATCTTTTTTAGTTTGAACGAAGGTTGCTCCAAACCGAGTCAAAACCAAAATAGGATCTAAAGACTTGCTCGTGGATGATTGATGATCAAGATGATCTTAGATGTATTCCCACATGTCACAGCAAGTTAGATGAAGGCAAGAAACCAAGGGAAAACTCGTGGATCAAAGAAAGACCTAAAATCAAGAAATAGAGAGTAAGAACACAAAAGAACTCATCTTGTGCAATCTTTTCTTGGATTGATTTGATATGATGTTGGTTTACAGCCACTCCAACAAGGAGGACAAAGACTCAACATATGAGCACGAAATGAAATCCAATTCTCTAGAACCCTAATTTCCCACTAATCTCCCCAAACCCTAAGAACACAAAACTAGGGTTTCACCAAATGAAAGGGTTGAGAGGTCCTGGCCAGCACCCTCTCCTATTTATAGTGGAGTCTAAACCTTCTAGAAGAGTAAACCCTAATGGGAACCCGTTAGGCCCATACACAAACGTGTTCACTTACGCACGCATTTTAAAGCGTCGTCTTCATCTCCTCTTGACCTAATTCGCTTCACCTTGCGTCGTCGCCGCGGGTTGGCAAAAGGTCACCAAGGCAGTATTTAGGTAAAATTACCAAAATACCCCTTCTCGATCTTTTTGCAAAGATCGAGTCCCATCTTCGTGAAGCACTCCTCATGCTTCGCCACGTGTAGGTTGATCAACGGCTCTCTTTATGTAGGCAAGTCTCTTCCATCCGGCTCCCACCGAAACCACCGTGGCACTTGCACCGACCCCTGCGCCGCTTGATCCAACCCGTCGCACCGAACTGCCCGTTCGGTCACCTTTGTCCAATCCGCGCCATGCTTGACTCCATTGACCTCACCCGGCATCCCCGGTCGTTCTGGACCTCAACTCTCTAAGCCTAGTACCGATCATCCTTGCCGTTGACCGTTGTTGACCTCCAAGCAACCTGCACATCAATAGATAAAGAAATCGATTCCGGGAACAAGTTCTTCACAACTTGACCCACGTTAGTCAAAACATGCATCATGCAACACATATGCACTGAAACCTATGAACTTGACCTAACGAAAAACTCATCGCCGCAAGATTGGCCGATGAATAGTTGAGCCCGGTCAGACCGCCACTGGTTGGTCGGTCGACCGCCTCGTTTACCGACCGCTGCCCTAAACGCCGGTCCGATCAAGACTGTCGTGACAACAATTTGAACTTCGCCGAAAACGCGCGTTTCGACAAACCTTCAACGCCATTGCCAATTGTAACATCATCCTAAGATCGTGAGCATATCCCCATGATATCCACAATGTGCTCAATTTCTAATCGTGATTATTACGAGAGGGGCCTACTAGTCATACATACAATAAGAACTTGATTAACACTAATGACTAGGTTATCACCTAAGTGCACCGGTGGCTCGTCAGAGTTCCCAAATACGAGTGCGGCAGTGAGGTAGAGGATCTGGCGAACGAGTAGATCTCCGGGCTCGGGGTTGGTCGCACCGGGTGCACAGTAGCCTCACGAAGTCGACGGTGACAATGCGGAGTCCAAAAGCTGCCGGCGGCGAGCTCGCAATGACCGGAGGCGGAGCTAAACAAGCGGTGTTTGCAAAGAAGAAGCTACGGGCTTCTAGAATACTCTGGGAGGTGCGCCTCGGGATCGCCTTGGCCCCAGGAGCACAACACCCATGATCTAGATGTCGATGGAGGATGGTGGCGGCCGGAATCGAGGAGGCGGCGGTTGACCGAGGGTGAGGAAGAAGGGCTCGCTCTCCCTCAGCAATACACCAAAAGATGATTAACTTCGCTAGAAGAATCAGTGAGGTGTTGCGGTCTTAATGGACAAGACGGTGAAGAGAATAACTCACCGAGACGCTCGCGATCTTACGGGGTCATGGCTGCTGGAGATGGGAACGACGAAGTTGTTCCCAATGATTCCGTGGACGCCAAGGACTGGGACTAGCAAAAATGGGCACAGGGTCACAAGTGGACTCTGGTGGTGGGGTCGCGGGTGCTCGAGCGGCACTAGGGTGAGCTCAAGCTCCACTCCTTCCTTCACGGTCGGAACAAAGAATTGAGTGGAGAGGAAGAAAAAGAATGAGAGGGACGGAAAGGATAGGCTCGGGAGGTTCATGAAGTCCCAGCGATACTTCGTAGTCAGTACTGAAAACATGAGGTGCCGAGGTGTGCCTTAGTGGCGAGCATGCGCGATCGCCAGCGCCGCTCGACTTAAGCGACACGAGGAAGACGATAGTGCTGACAGGCGGGGCCTGCTCGTCAGCGGCCCAAGGAAAGTGGCGTGGTGGACTGATTGAGTCAGACTCGGGTCTAGTTAGGTGACGCAGTTGAGTCAAGTCTGTTAGGGTGGTCCGGTCGGAACAGGGTTTGGGTTAGGGTTTTGATTAGGTTTTGGCCGAAACTCAACTAGTTTGACTTGGCAGTTTAAAATAGCAAATAATTTCTAAAAATTCTTAAAAAATTTATGAGTGTTCTCAGATTCAAATAGGACTTAGTAAAAATGGTTTCAGCTACTGTTCATGCACAAACTACCATATTTAAATCATTTTTCAAAACTGCATTAGAGAAGTGGTTTGGATTTTTAAGAAGTCAGATTAACTTCTAAAAATTTGGTAAAATTTACATTAATTCAAGATAATTAATCTACTATTTAAATAAAATATTTCTAGAAAATTTATATACACATTTTTCTGAAATCAAATAGAAACTTGAATTCAAGTCCAAAGTTTGAAAGTTCAAACCAAACTTTAGAAAACCAAGTGCAAACTCATGAGATTCATCAAAAGTTTTAAAAAGCTCATACTTTTATACATTTGAAATACAAACCTAAGTTTGGGTTGTGAAATTTTGGCTCCCATTTGGTTTGCTGCCAATTGTTGGTATTACCCTAGAAAAATCGGTGGCCTTGGCCGATGCAAATTTCCACCTTGTGAATTCCGGGCGATGTTTTTCGCTGCCCGCGTTTTCGCGATTCCCAGCCGAGCGTGTCGTCACACCCCCATAGGGTTAGGGTTTCCCCTTTTTTTCCTCTTCTCCTCTCGCAGCGCGCAGCTCCTCCGTCTTCTCCCCATCCCGAACAGCTCTCTGCTCCCTGCTCACCTCACAGCTCGTGTGCTCCTCCTTTCCTCCTAGCTTGCTTACTCCTCCTCTCCCATTCTCTCCATAGCCGCACCTCTGTTCGCCTCCCCCTGGTTCAAGCACAACTCCTGTGGATCTGGGGTTGAGATTTATGTGGAATCGGGTGGGGATCGGTGATTTCTAGGTGGATTTGGGGGAAATCAGTAGGGAATCTGGGATTAGTCTATGGATTTGGGTGAAATCGGTTGTTTATTTGTGCGTTTTCTCGGCTAATTTCGGCACGTGAGGTTAGTTCATTTCATCCCTTCCATCTGACTTGTATCTGTCGACCGATTTCTTTGTTGATTGTTCTGCCTCTCATGTTAATTATGGTCTTGTTGCATGATCTTCCTGGAGCTGCACCTCCCTACTTATCCTCTCCCGCTGTATCGGCAGACATCCCTTGGTCGTAGACGCCACTGCTTGGGTGGAATCGGTTCGGGATTTCGGATTTCTCAACGGATTTTAGCACGTCCGGTACATCAGGTAAGTCCACCATTGGTCCACTCCTGTGATACTCTTTCTCTGGTTTCCTGGCTTGTAATGTTATTGATCGAGTGTCTGATCAATTAGACTGTTCTTCTTCTTGTCGTCTGATTTGGAGCATTAGCTTTGTAAGCATGTTCGTTGGGTGGTATACACCAACATGATGTCGATTATGCCTTTGCCGATTGTTGTCAAGTCATATTACCTGATGTAGTGACAGCCGACATATGTGTTCGCCGAATGCTGTAATGTCATTTGACCTGATGTCGTCGCTTTGCATTTTTTCTTCCTTGTCAGTTCAACTAATGCATGTCATCCATATACCATATACAGATGGACAACAATCAACTACAATACCTTTATTACTACATGTGGAGGTAGAAGGCACTAGTGGTTCTTGTTCTTATGTTGGTTCTTTGGTGACGGGACAAAGATGGTAGGAGGCGTAGAGGCAGAGGAGCGAAGTACGGGCCACTAGTCAATAGGGATGTTTGGAGGACCAGCAAACTAATTAGGTTGATCGACACCTCAGATAGGACATGTATTCATCAATTGAGGATGTGTCGAGCTGTGTTCTACAAGCTATGTGCTCGCTTGAGAGACAATGGACTACTAGCTGCCACATTTCATGTTTCGGTAGAGGAGCAAGTTGCAATGTTTCTTAATATGGTTGGACAACATCATACAAAATCTTCTGTAGGATTTTCCTTGTGGTGATCCAGTACGATAGTGAGTAGGTACTTTAATGTCGGGTTGCGTGTCATGGGTGAGTTAGCTCGTGAACTGATCTATGTGAGATCTATCGACACACATGTTAAGATCACTAGCAACCCAAACAGATTTTATCCAATCTATGTGAGATCTATCGACACACATGTTAAGATCACTAGCAACTCGAACAGATTTTATCCATACTTTGAGGTAACAGTCATCAGTACATTACAATAGTGCAGATTCTAGTGGAGTTAACTATATGTAATATTTGGCATGTGCTCTATTTTTGTACATAGGGGCACTAGATGGCACCCACATTAGGGCATGTGTGCCTACTACAATGGTGGATAGGATTAGAGGCCGCAAGTCATACCCTGCACAAAATGTATTAGTAGTTGTTGACTTTGACCTTTGGTTCACTTACATCCTAGCAGGTTGGGAGGGATCTGCTCATGATTCTCTTGTGTTGCACGATGCCCTCTCTCATCCAAATGGCCTTAAAATACCTGAAGGTATTTTGATATATCCCGACATATCCCTACAATTCATAGCTAGTCTTACGACAATAAGTTTACATTAGGGCCTACCTTAACATGGTTGTAGGGAAATTTTATTTGGCTGATACTGGGCATGCTACAAGGCCGGGCATACTGCCGCCCTATTGTGGTGTTCGCTATCACCTACAAGAGTTCCTCGGCCCCCAAGACCCGAAATGTCCAAAAGAGCTATTCAACCATCGGCATTCCTCACTTCGGACAATACACTACTACAAAAAGGCTAATACTGGACGCCTCATAACAGACGGTTGCCCAAAACCGCTCAGATATATGCAATCACGCACGGTTTTGGTTTTGCTATCGCTCGGTTATCGCTCGCGCTTAAAACCGCTGCGTGAAGAGGTAATATCAAAGACGGTTCATGTTGAAAACCGTCTGTGAACTATCATAGACGGTTCTGAACAAGAACAATCTGTGATATTACTAAGTATCACAGACGGTTTCAACTGCCAAGGCAAACGAGGATTAACTTTTCTGAGCATGTGATAGTTCCATCCTATGTAATCTATGGATTTATACGTCTAAGTAATAGTACTTCATTTATATTGCATTTATATTGTCGTACTGTCAGGTTGTGGATGACCCTTGGAATGATGTACTGTATAATTTTCTGATTTTTTGAATTCTCTGTGGACTATTGTTATGGCTGTTACTTGTTAGTGCTATGTAATTACATTAGACTATCTAGTATTATTCTTTATGAATTGTCATACTTTCTTGTTGAACTCTTTGTTTGTTATTTGAACTTTATTATTTTTGTGATTTTTTGAATTGTTTTCGGAAATTTCTCGTTATATTAGAATTTTCTAGACTAATTTTCGAATTTTTCTATATTTTTTCACAATTTATTGATTTTATTTTGAGTTTTTGGAATATTTTATGATCTTTTCGAATTTTATGGGTTTTTAAATTCATTATATTGATTTTATTTCAAATTTTCTGACCACTTTTAAATTCAAAAAATTAAATAGGTGTTATCCCCTCCAATCCAACCATGATCCAAACAATCAATGTTTGCTCCAATCCCATCTTAGATAGGTGGACAAGGATTAGGTAGGAATTTGGTGATGGGAGGGGGATTAATCCAATTCCATGTTAGATTGTCTTCCATATGGATTACTAGTAGGGTGCCCGTGCGTTGCAACGGAACCTCAAAAGAGAGTGATATAAATCAGCAGACGGATCATAAAACCGCATAATTTGGCAATCTCATACAGGCTATTAATCTGTCGGCTGCATTGATGACGATTTACCAAGCCATTACTGCATTTATTCAGCTATCATTTCACCCATTTCTAATAGAGTGAATATGATCAATTGAAGTAGGCAGGAGGAGCACCAAGGAGACCAAATGGCAATAGCTATACCATATTCACTATATATTAGTAATCAAAAAGATGATCTCAAGGTCAGTTTGATGTACAATAGGTTACTCTTATAGACATAGGAAGCTATAGAATACGAGAGGTATGAAAGCATTATCGAGCTGTGCCGTATATGCCTCCAATAATCCGCTCAACGTCATAGCTATTAAAAGTGATAGCCAGTGTTGTGTCAACATGAGAACAATGGTTAGTACCAATTTATGCTTACTTTGTATGTTCTAGCATACAGTTTCGGTCACTTCCATGCAAGAAAGGGATAGAACCTATGAAAGAACATATCCACTTGAAGCTAAGAGTGACACGAGATTGAGCAGTCGCCAAAGACCTGAAGTTATGCCCATAGTCAGTGCCTTCAATTGTTTTCTCAGAACATTTCGAAATACAAGCATAAGAGATCGGATAACAAGTGTGCAAGGACCAAACAATAATGAAAGTTGAACTCACTTCTGCCTTGCTCCATCTTAGGACACCATACTTGTACCCTATCATTGATGCCCGGGTAAAAATAGGAGAATTCATTAGAGAACCCACATAACAAGAGGAGATATTAATGCATCAAACATGTGGACATATAACTTACCATGGTATCACCTATCCCCAAACCGAGAATTCCAAAGAAAAGGGCAAGCGGTCGGTCATTGAATCCAGATGACATCCACTTAGGAAGTGCACACCCAAAGAAGAGTGAGAAATGACCGACAAACCAATAAAAGATTATGTTTATTCTACAACGGAACAAAAAAAAGAGGTATACAATCTGAAAAGGAAGTCCGACGATGCACACTAAGAATCTCGTAATCACGATGATCGATGAAGCGTTCATGAATTGATGCGGTATGCCCAAGAGGGTATACTTCCCAAACCCGAGGGCATGGTTAAACATTTTATGGGAGTAATGAGCACAAGTTGGCATATTAGATATTTCAGAAATGAAAAGGGAAAGAACGTGGGAAATCAAAAGATTCTTACACTAATCATTCTCCAATATTAAGAAAATCGCAAGTGCCGCACCAAATGCCAAGTCCAAGAAAGCGGTACGCAAAACATAAACAAATTGACCGTAATAAACTTTGAATGTTCTCGACGGGAATTAAATTAAGAAAACTTATACATTACCTAAAATATAACAGCAGGAGAGAAAACAAGGACAGCATCAAGATGATAGCACTTGCGCAAAAGAATCCTCTCCGTTTTGCTTTGCTTTGATATACTGTAGAACCTTCTAATTGATGCATATATCACACATATCCAGTATGCACATAAAGCAAGTCGTTCATGTGAGTCGGTGAACATATAGTTAATAACTCTGTGAAATAATGAACCATTAAGCAAACAACAAATCAGTATCCACCAAAAATATATTTAATTGAAGGGTGTCAAATTCAATATATTGATGGTGAAGGGCATGCTGTTATGCTCTTCCCGTGAAAGGCAAACTGTGATGCTTACCAAACAAATGGATGCACTTCAAGACCTTGAACAAGGTGCGTCCATGATGGCACTAACAACAGCAATACCACCAACAATGAGACATAAAATACAATAGACCCAATTCCCTTTACCGTCCATTCCTCAACTGCTTGTGTTCTTCGCTTCCCCAGTGTTCGACAGTAAACCCAAACTTGAAGAGAACTTTTGTACAACAAGGGAAGTAGAAAAAGACCAAGCAAAATCCCCTGCAATAAAAAGGAAGAAATATAAACACACTAAAAAGCTCATGGCAGACAAATCAAAATAAACTCTACCTGAACAACTGTGGCTATCTCGCTTCGAGTTCCAGGTGTGTGAATGAATGCTTCTGATGATAGAGAGAACTCCATCTGCCAGCACAATCACAATGTGGGTGGGTGGGTCAGATTTGCTACTATTTTACTTGCAAACATATAGTTAGGAATAAATCACACCTTCAAAAGAATATGAGCCAGCATATCACCAAAGTAAAGAACGAGACCACTTGACACCAAAAGTGCCACCCCTGAAATTTACAAAAGAGTGCAAGTAAATAAGGAAAAAACAACACCTCCAAGTCACGATGAAAGGGAAATATGCTTACAGATTGCACCGCTAAACAAGAACAACACAAAATAAATTTGGACTTAAATGCGAAAGATACTAAGCAATGTAGGGCAATTGCATTCATTTTTATATGCATATGTATTTACGCATGGGAACTTATCTATACAATATCTAAGAAATGTATGAATTTACATTAACATATGTAATCGATATGAACAAAAATAAGAGAAATAAAGCTTTAATTACATCTTAGACTTCGTGTACAAACCAAAAGATGAACATAAGGAACTTCGCATATATGCCGGATTAAGATCACAATGACCACTCCATGACAGAGCAAATACACCTTATTGGTAATCACCAATGCACCTACAATAAAATGCAACCTACATTAGTTTGTCAAATTCCTTGTTTTTGTGAACTGAATTAGATTTTAAAAAGGAGTGTAATTATCTTTGAATGCGAGATAAAACATGTATGTTACCTCCATCGGTCTTGATAGAAAGGACAAGAAGTATGCCATGAGATATAAAACAACCAACAACAAGCCGCATTTCAAAGCTTTAGAGATTCCATTGCTAGCAGATCGCCAGAGATGCCAAAGGAAGAAAGCTAGCACATCGAGGCGACTAATAGATGCCGCCTAATCATCGTGATTTCAAGGTACGCAAATTCTGGCCACGTAAACAGAATGATATATAGTCAGCAAACTATATGCATCACAGCAAATTGAGAGGAGAACACAAAGTTAATGTACCATGATAAACTAAAGAAACTGCGGTGATTGCCTCAGTGATACCTTTGTACAGTTGAATCATCAAAAGTTCACATCCTAACGAATCTAAGACCAAGCAATTGGAATTTCATCTGTTGGAAACCTATGTATTCTCTGTTCTAGCTGCATGACAAGCAAACATTCCCTCGGTTTGAAGCCACTGAAGCAAGGAACCAAAATCTTTGCCTCATTTCCAAAAATCCTTGTATTGTAAAAATTTGCGTGGCCAACCATGTGACCAATACCACAAGAACTGCCTACCTGTTGTGCCTGCCTTTTCTTTTTTCCTCTGGATGACCTAAGAGGCATTTAGTAGCAGCGTGTTCGTGTCCAGAAGCTTCTTCCATGTTGATATGTCTGGGAACACGAGCATAAATAAGGGAATATGCAAAATTCTCACGAATAGGTGAAGGTGGAAGGCATCTACCTAAAAAAAATCAGGATGTTTTATGTAACTATACACAACAAAGGGAAGCAACTATAGGCCCATAATGTAGTCTGGATCTTGTCTAAAATGTATACTAAAATAGTGGGGAGATGTATTTAGTGTTGTGTCCAGTCCTGCATACTCATAGATAAACAACGTTTGGATCCAACTTGTTTGGTTAAGTTGTTTTCATTGTTTGGATTCCTCCCTACCCTGACGATCATCTCCCCACTGTTTCAGTATGCATTTTAGATAAGATCCAGACTACATTATGGGCCTATAGTTGCTTCCCTTTGTTGTGTATAGTTACATAAAACATCTTGATTTTTTTTGGGGGATTTGATCATATGCCACTACCAAAGATTGGTAATTGATTATTTGCACTCATGTGTCTATGACATGTGGACCCGGGACCCAGATGTCATAGACACATGCAGTGGCAAATCATCAAATCCACTCTTTTGGAGTGGCAAATAATCAATTATCCCAAATACATTTGGTAGCAAAGCTAATCGATTGACAAAACACACCCGAGCAGCTGGTAAGAATCCATTAGCATATAAAAAAAAATCTATATAGCAAATTGTGCTAAAGTTAAGGAAAGCAACAGGAAAAGAGCAAACAGAACTCACTCTCATGGAGAAGGATTGATGTTCTTATCATGTGGGTGGGAGGGCGCAAGGTCTGTAGGTGGTGGCGACGCAGGGAGAGGGAGAGGTGGGGCGGCCGACTTGGCTGGGCGGGTGGGGGAGCTAGGTCGTGGGCGGCGGCAGCTATGGCAAGGAGGAAGGGGAGAAGGTGAGGCTGAGGCCGAGTCAACACGCGGGGACGAGCCGCGGTGGAGACGGCGAGTGCGAGGGCGAAGGAGTCTGTCGAATCCAGCTGAGCAGCGCTCACACGGAGGTGGGCGGCACCAAGAACTGGCGATGGGCGTCACTGCAGCCCACCTCCGCACTCTGGTGGTGGGGAGTGGGAAGCCATGTGGGAGGCGAAGACGGCCAAGAGAGAGGCAAAGGAGAGGCGGGAGGAGGAGGAGGGGGCGGGGCAGGGCACGTAGTTGTGGAGCTTGCGTGGGTCGCGGCGGATCTCGGCGTGGCCGAGCGAGCGGACGTGGAAGGAAGAGGAGGAGAGGGAAGCAGGCGTGGTTCCCCGCGGCAACGGCGGTGGCGAGGATGAGGATGGCCCGGGCGAGGCGGGTTGGAGGGGAGGAGGCGAGTGGAGGTTTCTGTGAGAGATTGGGGGAGCACAGAAGACACGAGGAGAAAATGTGGATGCGGTGGGTGCGATACGGTGCAACGTAATCTGGTCTCTCCGTAACTCGCTGATCGGACGGATGACAATGATCGTATTTTTAAGTAGTCGAGATACGGGTTAGTTCCAAACTTGCCAAACACGCCCCGAAGTGTCTCTTCCGCTGCGAAACCATGGCCACGCCGCGTCGCCCTATGCTCCTCCTCCTCCTCCCCGCCCTCTCCCTCGCCGCCGCCTTCCAGTCCGACGAGCTGCTCCTCCACGACGACGGCGAGTTCGAGGGGGTCCGCACCTCCTCCCCCTCCCCGCCCCCGCCACCGCCGGCGGTCTCCTCCCGCCGCCGATCCGCCGACGTCTCGCCGGCAGCGGGTGCCACCGAGTCCAACGCCGTGCACTTCACCCTCGAGCACGACCTCGGCGCCGGCGCCGGGTTCGCCCCCGCGGGGTCCTTCTCCGCCCGCCTCAAGTCCTCCTCGCACGGCTCACAGGTCTGCCTTTGCTCGCTGGCTTCCCTGGTTTACCTGTCTGATCTCGTTGTCGTTGCTCTTGTTGCTTGCTGATCTGTTCGCTGTGCTTCCTAGTCCTGTGATCCGTGGGACGGGTGGTATGCTGTTCTGATTCGTGATTAGGGCGTGGTTAGCAGTAGATTGATTGGTTGATGTCTTGCTCCGTGCAACTGCGCTAGCTTTTTGGGTGGGATAGTTGGTGAATTGTGTGATTCGACTTTGTAGGAGAAGTGAATTGGAGTTGGAGATTGGATCTGTGGTGGTGGTTGTTTTCCTCTCTCATCTGTGTCATCTGTTTGTTGTTTGACTGCTTCGGGTATATGTAGGCACAGGGGTAGTAGAAAGGTGATTTGAGATTGGCTGTGGCGAAACTAAGTACAGTTTGTTGTTTGGTTCGCCTAGTGGAATTATTGCTGATGCCCTCGCCGTTGAATTTTGGTTAGTGTTTTTAGTACTTTTGGTTTAGCTAGCCCTATGAAGGTAATTTGCGGGCAAAGTCAAGAAAGATTATGAGTGGGGTGTCGGGGTATAATTCTTGCCATTTTGGGCCAGAACGTTTTGGTTTGGTGCATTACAAATACAATGTAAATTTGCATTAGCTTATCAGGCGTCCTAATTATTCTAACGCGTTCCATGACCCCTTTTTATTTCTGATTGCGATGGAAACCAAGCAAACGAATGTTATGTTTCCGGTCATACTCATACCTTGGATGTTAACGATCCAGTACGATAAGATCTGTTATTTACTTATTTTATTTAGTACTTCTTTTGTTTATCACGATCTTTAGTTGTGAACTGCTGTTCTAAAAGCATTTAAATGGTAAGCTTAAGCTAGTGCTTATGTGGCCATTTAGGCAGATCTTACATTTACAAATACCAAACATATATCCATTATCTTGAAGATCACATCCCGTGCAATTTCATAAGATAACACAATATCAATGACTGTTACAAAGAAAATGAGGTCATTTTGGTTTACCAAAATTAGAAAAAGAGAAAAAAGATTGAAGGAAATTCGTATGTAATCCTGCCTCCAAATTCATAATTAGAGCCTGTAGAGTGGAGTTCAGTCACTATATATGACATGCAAAGTTCTGTTCCATTTTGCATACAGTTTTGCTGCTGGGAGCCTAGGCTGATGTTATTTAGCTTGGAAGTTATCAACCAATGTCTCATTTATACAACTGCTTATTCCTTTGAAAAACATGAAACGGAAATCATTAGGAAGCCACTTCGTATGAGAAGCTAGGCCATCAGAATGGCTTTTTTTGTTATAAGGAGAGTATCCTAGGGATATGTTGTGGACTCGTATTGGGGGAATCAGTATCAGAGAAGGCAGAGAGGGCAGCAGCATCAGCTTGAGTCGCACTCGGCGCAGGAAGAGGAAGCACTTTCCATCTGAAGACTCAGAGTTGTAGTCAAGCGCGGCAGTTAGAATTGGAATCAGTCAGGAGTCTACGTATAGAGTTTTAGAGTTGTATTCAAAATATTAGTTCAGGCCTTAGGCCATAGCAGGTCCTATATAAGAGACCTAGTGTGTAATAGTTTGATCAAGCAATAAACTATCTAGTCTTTCCCGTGCTCTTCTTCTAACCTCTAATCTCTTCCGGCTATCCATCTACTGTTATCACGGTGCCCTCGCGCCGACAACCATCATGTCCAGCGAGCAATCCTCCCTACAACCTTCGTAGCCGACGCCAGTTACAATATTTGGTATCAGAGCCGACCACCATGGCTACCGATGCGGACAAGGCAAAGACGACGGCGTACACCATCGACGGCATCATGGCAGTGGTGCTGGATCTGCGCAATAGCAATACCGACATCATGGCAACCAACACGGCCATCCAGGCCACCAACACAACAATTCAGGAAAGCGTAGCAACACTAGAACTTCACGTCAAGGCTCTGGAATTGAAGCTAGGAGGCCATGCTGGCCTGTTCACCGCCCCCAAAGACTTGCCACCATCGACGTCGCTCCTGTCACCTTCATCCTCGCAGGCTGCTACGGATCTTGTGGCGAGCCTCACCACCACCTCCCCGGTGACAACCCTGCCTGACACCGGACTGCCAAAGACGTCGCTGCCCTTCGCGCTGCAGAGCATGCTGCCCCTTGTGCAGTATGGCACGCTGCAAGGATAGCCTAAATTTGTTCCGCCATAGGCTCCCTCGGCTGTCCCGCATCTCGCCGACACCGCCGGAGTACCGCGCTACCACAAGCTTGATTTTCCTACATACGACGGCAAAAATGATCCACTTGGATGGTTGAGCCAATGTGAGCAATTTTTTTGGGGACAAAGGACACCTCAAGCTTACAAAGTCTGGTTGGCCGTGTACCACATGACTGGTACTGCACAACAATGGTACATGCAATTGGAACGCAATGAGGGTATTCCCACTTGGTCTCGCTTAAGGGATCGTTGTCATCTCCGATTTGGTCCTCCCGTCCGATCTAATCACTTGGGTGAGTTGACACGCCTACGGTTGATGGACACAGTGGCAGAATACCAAGAGAAGTTTCTTGCCTTGCTAGGGCACATTGATTCTCTGTCTATGCTACAACAAGTGTCCATCTTCACCTTCGGGCTGACTGATCTTCTCAAATTGATGTTGAACTCATAACCCGCAGGATCTGGACATAGCAATGAGCTTAGCTCGCGCACATGAGCTGCGCGCCAATGTGGTGGCTCTTGCTGTTGGGGGCGCCAACAGGGGGCTTTCCAACAGCCTGCAACCCAAGTCGAGGAATCCTAAGACGCCGGTTCGCCCTTTCTTCCGCTTGACTCCCGCTGAGATGGCCGCCAAACGTGAGAAGGGACTTTGTTTTAATTGCGACGAAAAATTTGTTCGCGGGCATCGCTGTCTCTACATGCCTGAGGTGATCGAGGATGAGGAAGATGCTTTCCAAGCTGCTTCAGGAGAAGCCGAGGAGGATGAGGTACCACAAGTATCGCTGCACACTCTCACCGGTATTTGTGCTGGCTGGACAATGCAGCTGCTAGTTGAAGTTGACGCAACACAACTCTTGGCCTTGGTAGACTCCGGTTCCACGCATAACTTCATCCTCGACAAATTGATATCCCAACTCGGCATTGAGGTGCAACCAAGAAAAGATCTTAAAGTGACGGTGGCCAACGGGGAGAAAGTCGCCAGCACAGGGGTCACCCGAGCCTTGAAGATGCGCATTGATCAAGAGTTCACTCCGAATCTTTATGCACTGCCACTGGATGGATTTGACATTGCCCTTGGTGTTCAATGGCTTTGCACCCTAGGACCAATTCTATGGGACTTTGACTCTTTGTGCATGTTCTTCTGAAGGAACTAGCAGCTGGTCACATGGTGAGGCAAGGCAGGACTGGTGAATTCTAGGGCGCTCTGCATGGAGGGATCGAAAATGACGACAGCCTTGCTTGAAGAATTTTTGGCGGTTTTTGCTGAACAACAGGGTCTGCCTCCCCCTCGCAAGTATGTCCATCGCATTCACTTACTACCTGGTTTGGCTCCAACAGCAGTCCGGCCTTACAGGTATTCGGTGACGCGGAAGGAAGAGATAGAGCGGCAGTGTGCTCATCAAGAAACACGGCAGCTCTTGGTGCTTTTGCGTGGATTACCGGGTACTCAACTCCCAGACGGTGAAGGACAAGTTTCCTGTTCCAGTGATTGATGAGCTTCTTGATGAACTTAAGGGGGCTCGCTACTTCACCAAGTTGGATCTTCGCTCTGGGTACCACCAAATCCGTTTGTTTTCCTAGGATGTGGAGAAGACGGCATTCTGTACTCATGAGGGTCTATTTGAATTTTTGGTGATGCCTTTCGGATTGTCCAACGCACCTGCGACGTTCCAAGCTTTGATGAATGAGGTTCTTCGCCCTTTCCTCTGGCATTTTGTCCTTGTTTTCTTTGACGATGTCCTTATTTTCAGTCGTTCTTGGTTCGACCACTTGCAGCATGTCCGCGCCATGCTCCGTCTTTTGCAAGCAAATCAGCTATTCCTCAAACGATCCAAGTGCTCGTTTGGCACTGAGTCGGTGGCATATTTGGGACATGTGATTTCTTCAGCTGGCGTCGCCATGGATGTTGACAAGGTGCGTGCAATTACCGAGTGGCCACAGCCCTGTTCAGTCCGCTCACTGCGGGGTTTCCTCGGCCTCGCAGGTTACTATCGGAAGTTTGTCAAAGACTTCGGGATTATTGCAGCTCCTCTGACTCGACTCTTGAAGAAAGAATCCTTTGTATGGACAGATGGCTACCAAGGCTTTTCATAAATTGAAGCTTGCTCTCTCCACTGGGTCGGTTCTGTAGCTGCTAGATTTTTCAGCACCCTTATTGATTGCGATGCATCTGGTTCCGGTTTTGGGGCTGTCCTCCATCAAGGGGATCAACCTCTTGCCTTCTTCAGTAGACCGATCGCTCCAAGCTATTCAAAATTGGTAGCTTATGAGCGTGAACTCATTGGATTGGTCAAGGCGGTGTGCCACTGGCGTCCTTACCTATGGGGACGAGCTTTTGTCGTTTGCAAAGACCACTATAGTCTGAAATTCCTTTTGGATCAACGGTTATCAACTATTCCACAACATCAATGGGCCAACAAGTTATTGGGGTTCGATTTCTCGGTTGAGTACAAGCCTGGACATCAGAATCGGGTAGCAGATGCTCTCTACCACTAACAATGCCTACATTTTTTTCCTGTAACTCATGCTCATGTGAAGAATGGATCATCTTTCCCCATTCTTCTGTGAACTCATGCTCATGTGAAGAATGGATCATCTTTCCCCATTCTTCTGTGACTCACCTGTGCACCAGCTTGAGTTATGCTTTGCCGCATCTAGGTAGCTGAAATTATTAATGACAACAGCAGCACATGCTTGCATGGCTTCTTGAAATTTTATATTTCAGAAATCAATATAGTAGAGCAACATCACAACAATTTTGCATTTTTAAACATCTTTCAGATCCTCTGCATTAGCTTCCATTTAGTTTGTCCCTGTTTAGCATGTGACAACCAAAGTTACATATCCTCTATGTTGTTGTCATTACCTTGCGACAATGCCTACTTTGGTGCTTTGTATTTCATGGGGTTGCGATCTATTTCTGATCTGTCCCAAATCCCAGCACTCCAGGAAATAATTCCATCACTTACTTGCTCATTTATGTACAGCACCTAATAGAGTAGCTTTGTGTTTCTTTTCTCTGGATTTTGGATTATATGCCAATTTCCAAATAGCCTAAATCCCAGCAGCTTCTAGCTAGAAGCTTGAGCTACAGCTTAGTTAATTAAGCACCCAAACAATAAAATAGAGTAGCTCCTGATATATCTGTTGACTGGGAATGTACAATATGATAATTACAAATTTTATAAAGCAAACCCAATTGGCTAGCTTTCTAGCCAAATACAATGCTCCCCATCTCTACCTTCAGCGACTTTTCCATTTTTTATTAGGGGGCTGTAGTATGTCTAAGTGTGTAACATCCTAATTTTCTGAGCTTTAAAAATCCTTTTGTTTAGTTAGTAGTTGAAAATTCACTCTTGAGTTTTATTTGAGTTTAATTTCAAAGCTTAACTTGGACTTTTAGTATCAAAACAAGTTAATATGATTAAAGCCAACATCAACAATTGTCAAAACTATTTTTTTTTGGATTCTATGTGCTTGGATATATTTTCTAGATTTTTCTATAATTTTTCCAAGTTCATTTGCTATTTTCTAATTGCCATTTGGATTTTCCGGTATTTTAAAAATAGAAACCCTAAACTAAATCTTAGATAATACCTTGGGCCGAAACCTAGCCCTATTTCGATTCTGGCCCATCACTATGCGGCCCAAAGATCTTGCATATGCCTCCGCTGCGACGACATGCGGGCCCGCGATGTCGACCTCTCACTTCCTCTCTCCGTGCGCAACCGCCTTGGTCCCATCTGTTAGTGTGTCCGTGCCGTGTGCGACGCGGACTCGCGCGAGCACGGCATGGACTCGCGCGAGCCACCGTCGTTGATGTGTGTGCCCCACCAAATCTCCTGTGCTTCGTTCCCGAATCCGTTGAGGATTCTGTTGTGCCGCCGCTCGGCCGATTTGGGCGTCCGTGCCCTAGACTCTTCCGAGCCGCCGGGTATTAGAGAGGTAGCCCTTGGCGTCTACACCTCAACCCTAGCCGCTTCAGCGCCACAGCCAAACCCTAGCCACCGTAGGAGCTCGAGGAAGCATCTGCGCCACCGCTAACTCCGACGAGCAAAATCGTCGCCGTCAGAGTCGCCCGAGCCTCGTGGTCTGTACCGTCGGCATCGCGGAGCTGTGCTTCATCGTGGACGCCTTGGTTCCGCAGGAGCGTCACTGGAGAGTAGGTCCCGACAGAGGTGGTATCAAAGCCATACTGACTGTAGGTCTTGACTTTAGTTAGATCTTAGAGTGTCCAAATTATTTTCTAAAGCAAAATTAACTTACAAGATTAATTGAATTGCTTAACTCGTCTCATGTCTTTCTTGACTCAACTATTGCTGGAATTTTTCCTCTCCCTGCTGTTTTAAGTTGTTCTTACCCCCTTGTCTGTCTTATAAGATGCCTCGTCTTCAGAACTATGGTGAGTGCAAGGGAGGACTTGCCGCTGAGCTCTGGAAACTGTTGCAAGTGCTTGGACGCTTCGACCGTCTGATGTACCGTGGTAGCAACTAGGTAGTGAACGGCTGAGACCGTGGAGTAATCTGTCGTTTAACCATCTACGCCAGGAGGGACACCAAAGCAAGCCAACCCCTAAACATCTCAGTTCAGAGGATTGTCTGGACTGAAGCAATTCAAGTATCTTCGCGCCTCGCCATCTTAAGGATCCGCAATATCTATGCTCGCGAGCTGCAAGACACCGTCTTCCGCTACCACCCTCATGCCTCCGCAGTGGACCTTCCGGTACGTTACCCGTCTACAGATGGAGAGAGCAATGCCACTATGGTGCACCTAGCCCAGTTCGCCGCTGCTCAGGAGGAGTCACTGGAGTTGGCCGTCGCAGAGCTGGAGTGCGTCTACGAGACCTTGCAGATGGCAGAAGAAAGGATCGCCGTGCTAGAAGAAGCCCTCTATGGTCAGCACGAGCATGAGGAGCAAGAAGAGGAAGTCCCTGAAGAAGAAGAGCCAGAGGAAGATCCAGAAGAAGTTGAGGAGCCAACAGAGGCCGCAGAGCCGGAGGAGCACCAGGCTCAAGATTAGGGATGCCTGCCTCGCCAGATCAATCTCGGGCACCGTGATCGCTTTGCAAGGATGCCACCACTTCGAGTCACAAGAAAGTGAGCACCGCCATGGTTGTGGAGGTTACCTCAGTGGCTGAGTTTGCTAAGGTTTAAGTTTAGTCAGGCTTAGCCAGTTTAAAGTTAGGAGAGTCGCCCTTTAGGTGGTAGATTGTGTGTTTAGATTCGTTCTTATTTCTTGTGTGTGAGTATGAGTTGCAAAGGCTCTTAGGCATTTATTGTAGCCGTGCTAAGACCCTATTAATATAAGTATTTCAGTTGGTTTCTTGAATTTGTGTTTGTTGGGTTTAATCTACCCCCTCAATTAGTTCTTAACTCATCTTGTGCTTGCTATCTCATCTAACCCATGGAGCTTCACTAGATGGTTCAGACCGTCATGTCTTTGCAAGTGGTTACGCACCCATGTCGAAGGCAATGAGCAGACTCCAGTAGGAAGCGATCTGCCGCAAGTACCCCCAATCGACCTGCAGAATTTTGGAGCTTTCGTGACAGCTTAGACCCAAATGATGTACACAATGATGAACTAGATTCAGAATATGAACAATCAGAACAACAACAACAATCACCACAATGGAGCCCCAGTCGCTTATGGTCACCATGGACCATATAAGCTAGCCGAGTTCATGAGAACTCGTCTAGCAACATTTTTTGGGCATGTCTCACTGGTTGAAGCCGATGATTGATTTCGTGTCATAGAACGAAAGTTACTGATCACCCAATGCAGTGACCATGAGAAGGTTCTATATGCCACTCACCAGATGGAAGGCGTAGCCGCCAAATGGTGGGAAAACTTCTGTGCCGCGCATGAGACGCTAGAAAAACATTACTTGGGAAGAGTTTTCCAAGCCTTCCGTCAGTACCATGTGCTGGAAGGAATAATTGATTTGAAGAAGGATGAATTCCGTGCCCTCAAACAAGGAGGCATGTTAGTGACTGACTATCTCAATAAATTTTCTCAGCTTGCTAGTGTTCTATTTTGACTAGTTTTGTCAATGAAAAATCAACAATGTCAGGACTGCCCTCTACTTTTACTCAATTTAACCATATGTTAGGTTTCTATGTTCTTTGTTTGACTGTATATGTTAGAGAAAATTCCTTATTTGTCATCGAAAGTTTGCAACTTTCCTGACATGCCACTGAGAAAGTCAAGTTTCCTTCTATGTCATCGGACTAAAATTTGGTGTCCTTTCATGCCAATTCCGTCACTTCTCTGTTACTTTACTGTTGAGTAGCATATGAATTGTCATTTTTGCCCTTCTTCCTTCTCCATACTCTATCTATCCCCATTCTCCTTGCCACTGGCCACCTCTAGCTTCACCTTGCCCCCTTCTCTTCCTCTCTCTTCACCCCCAAACCACCCCAGCCAGCCACGCCCCAACCCTTCCACTCCCCCTCCCTCTTCCCCCTTGCCCCACACCTCCTCACATCTAGCCGAAGTCTGCTTGGATCTGCCCTTCTCGTAGGAGAGGGAGAGAGAGAGATGAAGGTGGTCTTCTTCCTCGCACCGGAACAGAAGAGGGCAACAGAGGATGGTGGCTAGGCTACACTCAAGGATGGGAAAAATGAATTGTAAGGAGCGTGGAGAAGATGGCTGACATGTGGGGCCGATAGACTGACAAATGATGGGGGCAATCTGGCATGGAAGGACACCAAAAAACAGAAGTGGCATGGAAGGACACCAAATTTCAGTCCGATGGCACAAAAGGAAACTTGATTTTCTCAGTGGCAGATTAGGAAACTTGCAAACTTTAGATGGCATATAAGGAATTTTCTCTAAATGTTAGTATGTAAGTAAGGAGAGTTATGTTTCTAATTTGATTCCTGATATGGATCAGACTCTCACTAAGCTTCGCTTTACGAGGAATGAGTTCACTGAGGATGAACAAGACGCATTTAAGGTAACTTATTGTCGCCCATTCTTTTTTTCCTAAAATCATTATTTTTTGTTTTTTTTGTCACCTTGTTTGGTGCTTCTGCATTTGTTTGTGATTGCAGAAATTACTGAAGGAAGATAGTTTTTATACGATTAGGCTTCCGTCTAATGTGTTGGACCCTACAAGAAAAGATTATGTTGTTTCCTCGATCAAAGCTGTAAGTTGACTAACATCAGGGTGTTTCTCTTCACCTTATTGTTTCTAAATGCTGGATCCTAAGATCAGTCCAATGGCTGAATATTCAAAGTTTCGAATCGTTGCTTAACAACTCAAGCTTGTAATCAAAGTTTCGAATCGTTGCTTAACAACTCAAGCTTGTAATCTGCCCAGCATGTTTTTTAGTTTATTATGGAGTACAAGATACTTGTACAATTTATTAGAACAGAATTAACAAATATGATGATTAAATTAGCTAGAAACAAAAGCCACTGCAACACGCATAGCATATCAAAGAAGCATCAATTTTTGTTGAATTGGGGTGTTTTTCTAATTTGGGAATTATTGTGATTCTAGAATTGTGTTTCAGTTCCTGAACTGTGTTGGCCTTTCTCCCCATATTTTTCAGAGATGCATTCCACGTGACAGCTTGGATGAACATATTGTTATCCACATGGTAATTCTCCCCTTTGGTTAATTTCTACTCATATATGCTCCTGTGGAGTGTTGATTATTTCATGATGAAAATTTTTCATATAGCTCAACAAATTATGGGTAATGTTTGTTGATAATAATTACATGTCCTGTACGATTTACAGAATTATATGAATGATTTTGTTGCTGTTTGATTGTTTGCTACTGCTACTTGTGGTACATTAGGCCCTATTGTATATTCCATAGGTTAGGTTCAGCCTGAATATTTCCCCATATTGTCATATTTAGAACAACAGACGGTCTCTTTGGCCTTTGCTCTCTCATTTATTAGAAAACCCGCATCTGTACTTAGCATGTAGGATGGCTGTTCCATGAAGCTTTTAAAGATCTTTAATCTTGGTGACAAATCGGTGGTGCAATTGAATGGTACATCTTTTACATGAGAACAGTGTTCTAAATAACGGCCGTTAAGGCCTTGTAAACAAGCATTAAAACGGTAAAGGTCCCCTTCCTGTTATGTTTATGGACATTTCAAGGTTTGTCCGTTTTATCGGGCCATTTATTCGGTTTAACGGCTGTTAACATTTAACAGGCTCGTTTATTGGGTAAAGTTGCAAGATTGCCATATGACATGGAACAATATGACAGACATGAGATGAATGCTAGCTTTGCTTTTCATTGCCACTTGAGCTGTTCATTCATTCAATTATGATTCTTTAATTACATTCACATTGTGTCATCTTTTTTCTTCATGTCACCGCTGTGGACAATTGTTGATAGCCTGGTATATAGTTCCATTCTATATGCACGAAAGAAGATGAATTAGATGCTTATTTTGTTAATACAAACACATGTATATATTTCTCTGAATTTTTAATTGTAAAACCGTTTACAAGGTGGCTTACCGTATAAACACTAAAAGGTGGGGTGAGCATTCGTTAACCGTTTACCGTTATTTAGAACATTGCATGAGAAAATGCCTGATGGAACAATTATTATTTTTTAAAGATGAATATCAATAGAAGTTCCCTTGGGTGTTTGACTCACATTAAGCTTTGCTTATGCCCTATTTGCAGGATGGTGTAAATATATTGGCAGTTAATTATGGTTCTGTTGGTGGATGCCAATATCCCCGACCAGAAAACGTAGTAAGTTATCTTGCTTGAACTCATATTTATGGAAGTTACATGTAGTTAATAATTGACAGTAAGAACCTGTAACCTTTTGACTATAAATTCCCAGCAAAGCACAGTTAGGTTCTTTCACATTATGAACAGGACTTATAATCTTTTTCTTGTTTCCACATGGCATTTCATTTGTGCAAAGAAGCAAG
This sequence comes from Phyllostachys edulis, assembly GCA_036346405.1. Taxonomy (NCBI): domain Eukaryota; kingdom Viridiplantae; phylum Streptophyta; class Magnoliopsida; order Poales; family Poaceae; genus Phyllostachys; species Phyllostachys edulis. Next base: position 23,005,665 of record CM070566.1, read on the forward strand.
ATATGATCTAGTTACGGAAGGAATTTTAAGGCGTGTTCTCTGCACTAATTACAAGTACAGAAAAGAGATTATGTTTTGTTAGTGAGCTTAGAGAAACCTCAAATGTATAAATGTTCAGAGCTGTGCCATCTAGTTATAACTTTCACCAAATTATGGTATATTTGAAATAACATTGCAGAAGCATATACCTGTAGCCTTTTTTACCCTCTTGTATACTGTGTTCACTAATGAATAACACCAAGTTATATTTACATGCTTAAATTCGTGTTTCAGCCATCAAAATGGACATTCAATTCATACACTGTTCTGAAGACTGCTGAACAAGCACCAAGGTAAATCACTGCTTTCTTGAGGTTAAGAAAATAATAAATACACACAGCACCATAAAGCTGTTAATTCACATTTATCTAAGGCATCATTGCACATGAGCAACAAATCTTTTGCTACTCGAACAATCTCAAAGCCAGTCTCAAAGCCATCCTGGCTCAAATGACACCTGTTTCCAAGTTCTAACAAAGTTGTGCACCTGCAGGACTCCATCGTTTGTTGATCAGTTAGTGGAAGCTGAAAATGGACTTGGTGAAGTGGTGAAACCACCTGAGAAGTCTTTCTGGGCTAAATATGTGAGTAACAGTTGTAAATATCATGTGTATTATTGTTCAACTTTCCCTTGGTGCCTACATATCATAAGAAATTGTTTTCCGCCTGACTTCTGCTTCCCGCTGTGCAGTGGATGTACATCATTCCTCTTGGTCTCATTGTCATGAATGCTGTCACGGCAGCAGCAAACATGCCGGAGGAGCAAGCTGGAGGGCAGGGCCAACCTGGAGCGCAAAGGGCACCAGCTCCAAGGAGAAGATGATGGCTGCCTATATGTTTACCATATCATAGGTATTTTATGTGACTAACTATCTCAGTATCACATTATCGTTCTGTGCTATCATATGATGATGCTGTCATAAACTTGCCTTCCTCTCTCCCTGTTGCCTCAACTTTGGGCTGGAGCTTCTCCAGTAGCAGCTCCTGGCCGGCTGCCCGGAGAAGCAGCTGGGTTGAGAAGCCAAGCTTTACCTGTCTGGGAGTCTGGCTTTTCGTTGGACTGGATGACTGCTTGAGCTTTTCCCACTCGCAGAAGCCACAAAACCATGTCTCGAGAGGCTTTGGGCTTTCAGTTGTAAGGGAGCGTGGGCTTCTCCGGGAAGCAGCCCCAAAAACTGACTGGCCCATGGCAAGACCTTGTGTGTTTTCCCATAAGGAATTTGCACATATATCCCAAAGCAATTGACTGGTCAGAATACACATTACTTTTAGTAAGCAGTTGACATCAAGCGCTTTAGGATCCAGCCCCCCTGTGCAGTGCAAAAGCATTCCTTAATTCCACGCTTCTCATGTTACTCCTGAGAATGCACACATGTATTCCATGAACTTCTTGTTTGATTCTATAGCAATAAATTATAATTTTGTTATGGAATGCTCCTGTTGTCTAGCTTCTGTCATATTTACTCAAAATATGCATTTCTTAGTTCTTACTGGATAATTTTATTTCTTGCCAATTATCTTATGCCTAAAATCATTTGAATTTCAGATTAACGAAGCATGGACAGGGCATGGACCTGTTTGACCTCGCCAGAACAGGAGCTGTACCTGCGGTGATAGACCCCCTTTCTTTTAGCTTTTTTTTTTTTTGCATTGGGTAACTCCCCTTCTAGCAGAATCACCACAGAAAAGTGGCATCTAAACACACATTTGCTGTTGGATAGAAACAGCAACGAATCTTTAACCCAGTGCAAATTATGTCTTATTCTTGAGATCTAGCTTACTCTTATCGATTTTGAATCCTGGATGTTTCGTTTATATATCCTCTTGTACTAATTCTGATGGAATTTTAATGTTAGTGCTTGTACAAGATACCGAGAGGTTCCCCGTGGAATTGGACAGAATTTTTGGTCGTATTCATGCATTTTCGACCAATATTTACAAGAATGACTATCTTCGATTTTTTTTTTCAAAAATGATCCCCTGCTGCACGCCACTGTGTGGCAGGCCCTTCCTACCCGCCACCTACCCTTATGCCATACGGCCACGGTGCGGTGGGTCCTCTGCCCCGCCACGTGCCATCCTCTCCCCCTTTCGCATCCACAGCCCCTCCCCCCTCTCGCTAGCCCTCTCCTCCCTCCTCTTACACGGCCACCCTGCGGTGGTCTATGCAACAGCCTAAAATACCCTTGAAAACACCGGTCCGGTTCTGTGGAGAAACAAAAAATCGAGTGGTGGCTATCTTTCCCACCGCCTATCCTTCCTCTTCCGTATATCTGTCGACTCCTTGCGGCTGCCCCCCTTGCTTGCAATGCTGCGTGTAGATAACACATTCGAAATTCCCTGCGTCAATGCAATGGCTCCTCCTTCACTTGGCTATAAATACCGAACTCTCATAGTCGCTCTGCATTCATCCAAATTGCATTTCGCTTCTCGTTTTGGCACTCCTCGCCAAGAACTCAGAGAACTTAACTTTTTTTGGAGATTAAGTATTTGTTTGCTGCTCGTCGCTCAGCCTTTTTTGATAGCTTTCCCCTAAAGGGCAGATAATTTGTCGGATGCTTTTGTCGTTATTACCGTAGTCATAGTCTTAGTCAGATAGTCATAATTAAATAGTTTAGTGGTAATTAATTAGTTTAACGATAATTAATTAGTCGTAATTAGTTAGTTTACTGGTAATTAATTAGTTGTGGTAAGTAATTAGTTTAGTAGTTACCAGTACGACATATTAAATTAGTGGAAATGAACTACTTGTAATTTATTTAGTAGTAATTAATCAGTCGTAATTAGTTAATTTAGTGGTAATTACTCAGTCATTATTAGTTAGTTTAGTCGTAGTTAATTAGTTTAGTGATGAATAATTAGTCGTAATTAGTTTAGTGGTTATCGATTCGGCATATTAAATTAATGCAAATTAACTACTCGTAAATTATTTAGTGGTAATTAGTCAGTTGTAATTAGTTAGTTTATTCGTAATTAATTAGTTTAGTGGTAAATAATTAGTTGTTATTAGTTTAGTGGTTATCACTCCGACATATTAAATTAGTAGAAATTAACTACTAGCAATTAGTTTAGTGGTAAATAATTACTCGTAATTAATTTTTAGAAATTGTTGGTAATTAATTAGTTATTCATATTTAATTACATATATGTAATCCATCACTTGTATGTAATTTGTCGTATTTAATTACACATATATACCGCAGATGGGGTTATTGTAGCTTTAGGTAATTTTGAACATACAAGACTTGTTAGTGTTTTATGGCGATGATCTCGTAAGGGCCGAACCCGATGGGTTGGATCTGTCGAGATGCCAGTACAAGGTGGTTCGAACGGAGGGGCTCGGCGCGATGAGTATTCACGAGTTTCGAAGCTGCGTCCGAAGGGATTCGTCACGGAGGCAATGGCGAAGAAATTTGTGATCGAGGAGATCACCTACACGAATGCTATGTGGGAGCTCGTCAAGATGAATGGAAGCATAGCATGGAGCCAGTACATGCAGATTGCCTTCCAGCCCAAGGCGGCCATTTACGGGAAGCCGATGGTGTACGTGATTTTCGTACATAGGGCGTCGGGAAATCTTGATTATGCCAGGGCCTCTACAAGCAGGTAAACGCAGCCCGAGCCTGAAGAAGGTAGCATGGAATGTGCTGCCTCGGAGGGAAGACCCGTGCATAATTTTGTGCGAAATGAGAGGGCGGAATTGTGGTGGTCGGCCCGCATTGACTGCCACGAGTATCTACTGGACCAGTCTCTCAGGTTGGAATTCGACGAGGACGTCAACCCAAGCTTAGATGGTAGCGACGAGGACGCACACCAAGCTGGTGGTCCAACCGGGGGAATTGTGTCATCGGAGGTGCCTTACGTGACATCAAGACTTGATGATATCGTAGTGCGTTCGCTTGTACTGTCGCAAGAAGAAGGCTCCCACTAGGGGGGTTTGATGCCAACACCCTCTTAGTTGGGCAGCGCTTCCCTAGAAAGGTGGCCGTGTAACAAGCTATAGCATGGTACGTCTTGTCCATCAGCCATGTGTACTGAGTGCACCGATCCAATCCAGGACAGTACGCAGCGAAGTGCGTAGTGGAAGGCTACACTGGCAATATCAGTGCTCAACGAGCAAAGATCTTCGGCTCGGTCTTCGGGGTCAAGGCGCTGATCGACCACACTTGCGAGCATAGCGAGCCCCTGCGGCAACATCGGAATGTGACTTATGCATATGTGGCAAGCCTCATCAGGCACCTAGTTACAGTGGACATGTTCGTCTCCCCCAAGATGCTGATGTCGGAAGTCGCCAATCTGGTTGGTTATCCAGTCAGCTATAACAAGTTCCGACGAGCCAAGCAGAAGGTCATCGAGTCCATATGCGGGACAATATGAAGAGGCGTATAACCTTGTGCCGAGATTACTTGACCAGATTGCCGAATCAAACCTCGACACGTACATAAACAAGCTTGAGAGTGAAGATGTTGACGGAGGTCCCAATGCTTCATACTGGACCGTGTTCTGGGCTTACGCCCAAGCTGTTTGGGGCTTCAAGTTCTGTCATCCTGTACTCACGATAGATGGCACTTTCCTCACGGAGAGGTACAAGGGCACCATTCTTATCATGGTGGTGGCCGACGCGAATAACCAGCTTCTCTCGGTGGCATTTGCCATTGTGAAGAGTGAGGACACATCCAGTTGGATGTGGTTCCTAGCGAACATGAAGCAGGCGGTCATGGGAGACCGGCACAATGTATGCCTTATCACAGACCGTAATGCTGGCTTCTTGGCGGCCCTCAACACCATGCAGCATGGGACAGAATCCCCTCACCAGTGGAACGATGTGCAAACTAGGTGGTGTATGAGACATCTTGCATCTAACTTGTTCACATGGTTCCATAGTCAGGTAGTTATGAAGACGTTCAAGGCATTGTGTCTGCAGAACCAGAGGCGAAAGTTTGAGACCATCTCGAGAAACCTCGAACACCGGACTATGAGGCATACAAGGGAGTCCACTCCAGAGGGAGAGCAACCCAGTAGTGCCATAAGTTTCTCGGAGTGGATTCAACGCCACGCTCTTGAATTGGAGAAATTGTCCCTTCTCTATGACACAGACGGTGCGAGGTACGAATTATGACGACCAACATGTCCGAGGTGTACAACAACGTCCTCAAATGTGTGCGGTGCCTCCCTATCACCACGATCGTTGAGGAGACATAGACTCACACTGTTGGTTATTTCGTCAATAGAGCCACCGCAGCCAACCGACAGATGGAGAAAGGCAAGCAGTGGTCTGAGAACATGCAAAGGCAAATGGACCAGAAGATGGAGAAGGCTCGAATGCACGACATCAGGGTGATCGATGGCCTCAAGAGGAAGTACGAGATCACGTTTCAACAGAAATATGTTAACAGTCATGCCAGGGGGAAAGAAAACAGGCATGCACCCTGAGTGATGTGGCGACATGCACCTGCAATAAGCCAAAGCTCCTACACAAGCCATGCTTGTATGTGTACAAGGCGTGTGCGCAAATAAGGCAGATGTCTACGTCGTACATTTCTAAGTACTACGACATGCAGCACCTATTCAGTACATAGAGTGCAGAGTTTCACTCGTACGACTTAGACATGAACTACAAGGATCTTTGACCAGACAAGGTGCAATGGGGCCCAAACAAGGCCTTGAAGACAATAAGGAAGGGACGACGACATACACGGCGCTTCCAGAACGATATAGATGCCAACTAACGTACTAGTATTAGCCTCACAATCAAGTGCAGGATATGCAAAACCCCTAGGCACTTAATGAAGGATTACCCCAACAGACCCAGCTCGTTTGGTCGTCATTCAATGTCGTAATGTAATGTTTTCTCTGCCTTGTTTTGTTATCTACATCGAAACTTCTATGATACCTAGATATGGACTCATCGGCAGACTACCCAAATATGGACTCATCGGCAGACTACTCAGATATGGACTCATCGGCAAACTTCTACGTGAGGGTGTTGCGGAAGCACAAGTGGCTTGCACAGAAGAGGAAACATCTACAATACCCAGATTTCTCAATGAAAGATGCATGAGTACCACCACGGTTTTCAGTCCCACAGTGTGTGTGTGGTGAGCCGACGAAGATCATTCAGTCCACACACCCAAACACCTCTGCCCGGGCGTACTACACGTGCAGGCACCACCTCATAAACGTTTCTTTCACACACATCGATTTTCCTCTCTCTACGTTGATTTCCATAAATTTTTAATTTCATCCTCATGTAATGGCAGCCCGAGATGCTCTGTCACTTCTTCCAATGGATCGATGGTCCGGAGATGTACGACAGGGCGTTCATCCAGTAGAAGTACATGCTGAACTACTCGGTGCGGGCCGAGACCTTCGAGCGGTGGAAACCTTATGTACCTGACTCTGTTGAGGAGGCACCAGAGGAGCCCAGGACTCGCCCGACGGAGACCGGCGATCGTCGTAGCTTCTCCTGTCGCTCAGGAGCACTCCATATCCAAGAGGTGAGTTACGTACAATTCGTGTCCTGATTTTGTATTTGTCCTTTCGTTCTTCTAACAACATGCAATCGTCCAACCCGTATCGCAGAACATGGGGGACTTCGACACACAACACTGGCGTAGGGAGTCCTGAGACAAGCGGAAGGGGAAGGCTCTTGCGACTGAGCTCGATCGCCATAGCTTATCCAGTCATTCGGGCGCACTCCATATCGACGACGTGAGTTATGCAAAATTTACATTCTTCTTATGTTTTTCATTGTACGATACACTTACATCATGGAATCATATGACATGGACGGCTTCGACTTACGACACCGACGTAGGGAGTCCCGCAACAAGGGGAAGTGGAAGGCTCCTCCGACCGAGACCGGCCGACGTCGTAGCGTATCTGGCCGCCCGGGGGCCCTCCATATCGAAGATATGAGTTATATACAATTTACATCATTGTTACGTTTATTAATGTACGATCCACTTACATCATGGAATCGCGGGACATGGACGACTTCGACACTCACCGCCACCGTGGGCAGCCCTGAGAGAAGGGGCAGTGGCTATGGCTTCGCGGAGGCTAGTTGCAGACATCATTGCATAGATGATACATAGGATATTCTTTGTTAATTTATCGGTTCAATGTGGATGATATTCTTTAACATTGAATTGTATCACAGGTTAGATAGGCTTGTACATGACCGAGGGAAATATGTGCCATGCAGATCATATAACAACATACCATAACCTTCGAAACACACACGAGTCAGAGGCTACGGACATTGTTATATGATCAGCATGGCACACATTTCCCTCGATTGGTTCATGTACAAGCTTATCTAGCATGTGATACAATACAATGTTAAAGAATATCATCCACATTGAACTGATAAATTGACAAATAGTGCCCTATTTAATCGGGGTACATATGATAATACCTCCTCCTCCTTCACCCCGTTTGCAATAAACCCGCGCGTGTATCATGTAATGCTTATAACGCTTTAGATGTTGTCAATTCTATGTATGAAAACGTACATTGCAACTCCATTGGAAACCCTAATTTCCGAAACGTTAATTATGTTACGAGTACTTTCGGTGGGAATTCATGAAACCCTAATTTCCGAAACCTAAAATCCAAAATTTCTACATTTACAAAATTTGTACAAACAATACACTTATATGAAATTCACAATTTTTTGAGCTCATTTTCTACATTTACAAATTCGTACAAACAATATACTTAAATGAAATTGCGAGAAAAAATCCGAACGAATAAAATTATGAAAAATTTACACAAGCAAGTACACTGTGTCGGGAGGCTCCACATAAAATTTCATAATTTTTTAAAACTTATTTGCTATATTTTAAAATTCCTACAAATAGCGATGAAACCGTAATTTTGGGAGGAAACCCTAATTTGTCGGGAGGGGGAGGGGACAGCACATGGCGGGGCAGAGGACCCACCGCATGGTGGTCATGCGACAGGAGGGCAGGTGGCGGGCGGGGAGGGCGTGGCTATGCGGCAGGGGTCATTTTTGAAAGAAAAAAAATCCGAAGACAGACATTCTTGTAAATACGGAGCAAAAAGGCGTAAATAGGGCCAAAAATTCGAACTGGACATACATACATACCAAGAGGTATTGTATTTGACCAGGAAGGGATGTTTTTGTGCTGATTCTTATGGAATGTTAATGTTAGTGCTTATTCAAGATGAAACAAACACAGTGCTTTTAATGAAAAGAATACAAAAACGAAAAGAGAGAGAGAGAAATGGCAGATCGGAGCCAGACCGGAAGTTTTGCAATCCACTCGAGTCCTGAGTTCTGAATGAACGTAAACTCTCGATGCGTAAGCATAACTGCATCATGCATGTTACACCAAACATAAACTACAGCTAGCAACCTAGCGACTGAACCGAAAGAAACCAGTAGGCCTTTCTGGAGATCACACTAACAACGGTATCACTGACTCGTCTGCCAGACGATCTTGTCGCCTGCCGCCCCACGAGCGGTCGGATCCCTCCTGTCACGCCCCCATGGCCCCATGTGCCTGGCACCTGCTGCGCGCCAGCGGCCGGACCTGCCTCGTCCGCGCGTCGTGGCCCGGATGCCCCCCTCTGCCTGCGCCGTCCCAGCAAAGAATCAAACCAGAGCACTAACATACTGATCCAACCCGAGACAGAGAGCATTAATTGCGTTAAAAAAAGGAAAGAAAAGCAGAGCACCGAACCAAGTCGCGTCAAAGGAAAAGAAAAAAAAAACCAAACGTCACATAAAGGCAGCTGTAGCGTGTACAGTGTACGACCTATATGCCCAATTCAATATTTCCTTTTTGGCAAAACAAATTTCCATTTTTTTTCTTCTAATTTCCATTTTTTTTCTTTTCACGTCGTTGGCTGTTCTTGACTGCCGATGCTGATGTCAATTATGTTTTCGATGGTTAAAAACTCCGGACGCGAATTGGATTAATGGAGATGAAATGCTTGAAGCATCATTGGCTTTGCTGCTCATGTTCAAGCTTGAAGCAAAGCACAGAGCCGGTGTAGTGTAAAGTGTAAACTGTAACTAAGTGTGCCTGATACTATGATACAAATAACATAAAAAAACTAGTGGCTGCGGGGGCAGTTTATGGGAGCACCTGCAAATCTGGAGCATTTCTTTGTGCAACAGCTTCTCTTCTGTTAAATTTATGTCTTAAGAAAAATTCAAGAGCTGTTAAAGTGTCCGGACCTTTTAAAACAATTAAAAATTCCCGCAATTACTCTTCCATCAAAGTACTTGTGACATTTTTTACGTTGCAATGCATATATGGTATCGTATACGGTATACATTTTGTAATGTTTTTAGTAACGTAATGTTTCTGTTCAATTTTCATTATCATGAGAATGCATTAAATATTTGCGGTTCCCAATTCCCGCCACTTTGTAGAGATTTGTTTTGCCAAAAAGGAAATACTGAATTGGGCATGGAGGTCGTACACTGTACACACGCAATTAATTCTCACTGCCTCGGGTTGGATCAGTATGTTGTTCGGAGGAGAGATGTGTTTGCACATGCAATGTTCTGCCTATTTTTTTTTAGTGAACGCAGTTAATGCTCGCTGTCTCCGGTTTGATTATTCGCCGGGACGGCGCGGCACAGGGGGCATCCGGGCGCTGGCGCGCGGCAGCTGCGGGTCCCGGCGCCCACGGCGCGGTAGGGGATCGATGCCGGCAAGTCCGCGATTATTTTTTGGGTCTGTTCCAAACTTGTCAATTATATTCCGGAGACTATTCCGGTTTCTCTCTTGGAATGGAATGTGTCGGTATCGATCTATTCCAGTGTACCGTTTCGAAGCTTAGTATAGTAATATATGTATATTTATAAATATATAATATGGAATTTTAATCTAACCTACCAAGCATGAAACTAGAAGAACTGATGTACATTGGGCCCATAATTCAGCCCAGTGTAGTTTTGTTTACTGAGCCCAACTACCAAGCGTGACCCAACTACAAAACGCGACCCCAGCGGATAGTTACACGTGACGTTTCGTCTCGTACCAATATTTTCTGTGCAATTTTGCCCTGGTACCAGAATCAGTGGAACTCTAAATTCCGGTCGGAATAATCGAATTGGCCTAAGATATTTTAATCGGCCGGAATTGTGACCGTGCGAATGAAGCCCACCATGCCTTTTTACTCATCGAACGGAATCTTCCACCATTAGGTTGGAGCGAACGGAATTTACAAGCCTGGTCTGATCTTCGAGATAGGCTAAATTTGCTATTTCAGACGCAAAGTGTCATTTAAATAAGAAAACCCAAGTAAAGCTATATGCCGGCCGGCATGCTTACGCCTCATGGAGTTTGACTTGAGGGCATCGGTTGGAAATATGGATTATATCCAGATTTTAATCCATATTTTACTATGAGACAAATATCGTATAAAACTAGAGATGCAAAAGACAATACTAATAACAGACAACTTATTGTACTTCTACACATACACAATAACAGAGTTATAACAGAATAGATTGGTTACACAACCAACTTACAGTCGGGCTTAATGAAGAACAACAAGTAGCGCAGACTCGAAACAGTGCAGAACGTAGATGAAGGAGTGAAGCGAGCGACTGCACAGATGCGCTGCCTAGAAACCTTATTGCCTTCCCGTGCAGGTGAACTCTGTGACAATAGTTCGGAGATACCCGCTCACCCTCCTTCCCGATGCACGCCGAGGAGAAGAAATGACTTAGTTTAATAGCTTAACTCTCCAGCATACTAGAACAGAGAAGAAGTAGAAGAACATAGAAGTGAATCGATTCGTTTCAGGTATGGACGTTTCTGGATCTTTTTAAGGTCGAGACAATTACTCTCTAGTAACTACATAATAAAGCACATATTAAACCACTGGTAACTACTAATTCAAAACTAATTAAGCAGTGTTATTAGTTCCTGATTACACACAGGTCTACAGTTTTGACCACTGGTATACAGCTTCGACCAATGCGACCAATGTATTTCGACCGCATTATTTCAACCACACTGGTTTATAGATCCGATCACTATTTTTCGACCATCATGTTTCGACAACTTTATTTCGATCAGTGTTTCGACCACACTGGTCTATGGATTTGGCCAGTGTTTTTTGACCACTGTGTTTCAACCACATTATTTCGACCACAGTGTTTCAAGCACTTTATTTCGACCACACTAGTCTATAGACCCGACCAGTTTTTTTCTACCACTTTATTTCAACCACACTGGTTTGACCAGTCTAAAAGGAGAAAGAGATATACACAGTTAGGAAAAGAAAGATGGACTAGGTTCATGACACGTTCACGGTCGCGCGTCGCAAGTCACGTGAATATACACGTACACGTGCGTATGTGCGTGTGTGTGATTTTAGCTATAGTTCTCATCATATCACCACATGTCATGTGACACATATTTCAAGAGTTGGCAAGGACTCCACCTTATGAATTGCTCTCCCGCTACTTGGCTAGGCAATATAGGATTAAATCATGCATACTTTGGAATGTTAGGAATGAATGGACATTTACACTTATGGGTCCAATTCTAACAATCCCCCACCAATTCCAAGGCAAACAACCAAAAATATGATAAGGACTATTGTGCTGAAGTGTTGTTAATATACTAGTATTTTAGTGTAAGTCCTGTACGGGTTGAACTTGCACATAAAATAACAAGATTCATCTTCTCACAGTTGATGAATGGACTATGCCTTGAATTCACACTTTTTCGTGATTATATTTCACTTGAAATCTCAACTGATACTAGGCTGTAAACAGAGCATTATTTGGTCATACTCTCTTATCTTCTCATGAGCTTTCTAGAAAACACCCCATTCTCGTGAATTGCGATGTAACATCCCAATTTTCAGGGCTTTTTGAAAATTTTTTGACCACCCTCTTAGTTTTCAACCAGTGCCACTCGGTTTCGACCAGACCCTCCGACCAGTCCCGCTTGTTAGCCCCCCTGCTCACCATCGCCTCCCTCTTATTGCTCGCCCATGCCGCCAGCGCTCGTGTGCGTCACTACCGCGATGAAAGTTGTCGCCTCAGCGCGAATCCAGCCCCTTTTTCCTCGGCAACGTGCGCATTTAATTGCCCGTCTTTCACCGCACCCACCATCTCTGTTCTTTCTTCTCCCCACCTGCTCCCGTCTCATCCCCGTTGCGACTTCCATGTCCCGGCCGAGCTGACCCCACGCCCTTGCCGCAAAGTTTCTCCCGTACTCCTCCTCGTGCCCTATAAAGAGGAGCACTAGGGAGCCCTCGCCTGAAAGCATCTAGGCCTCTAAAAATGGTTTTAGTAATTAATATCAACATTGTATTAAAGGACTAACATGTGTGCTAAGATGTTTTAAGGATTAGTCCCAAAGAATGAATGATGACATGGTAATGGCAATGCAAAGATGATAAAGATCGACTTGGCTCAAGCAAAGGTATCACTTTATCTAAGGATCCTTTTGTAGTATTTTACTGGTCTCGGTGTTTGGATAAAAGACCGGATGAATAGGAGTCATGCATTGCTAGTAACTTGAGGATCTAATTCTTATGCCATTTTGATCAACTAGGAGTCATGCATTGTATTTGTTTCTGCTTCTGGAAAACTGTTTAGAAAAATCAGTAAGACCACAAGTATTAAGCGATATTACCACAGGTCGATAATACCAAAATATTCATGGTGGTATGTATTTTTCAGAGAGCATGTTTCGAATGATTTTCTTGAAACCCTAAATTCGGTACGACCGCAGTGTATGAGTGGTATTACCGCAAGTCGATAATATCGAAATATGTGGCCGTATGTTTTTTACCGAGAACATGTTTTTGGGAGCTTTTCTTGAAATCTTGAAATCGGTAAGACCGTAAGTGTAAAGCGGTATTACCTCTGGTCCGGTGAACGTTCGGACCGTCCGAACGTATGATCTGATCGTGCGGTCATAACAAGTGGGTCGAACGTTCAAATAAATCTGAGCGGACCACATGTCAGTCCGATCGTGTGGTCCGATCGGAAGAGCTAGTCGGGCTGGACCAAGTGCCCAGGTAAAATCGGTATGACCGGACTTCTTGAGCGATATTACCGATGTGCGGTAATACCGAGTTTTAAGCGGCGATACGTTATTTCCAGAGAAGGTGTTTTTTTTTGTGATTATTAAGTCTCTCAAGTCGAAGGTTTGGATTTCAGTGAAACTTTTGCTCCCGTAGCTAGACTTGAATTAATTCGAATATTACTTGCTTTTGCATCATGCTTTGATATTAAATTATTTCAAATGGATGTTAAAAGTGTTTTTCTAAATGAAAAAAATATCCGAACTTATATTTATTGAGCAACCTCCCGGTTTTGAAGATCCTAAAAATCCTAATCATGTCTATAAATTCTCCAAGACACTCTATGGTCTTAAATAAGCTCCTAGAGCATGGTATGAACGCCTTAGAGATTTTTTAGTTTCTAAATGAATCAAAATTAGGAAAATTGATTCAACCTTGTTCACTAAAGTTTTAAATGATGATTTATTTGTATGTCAAATTTATGCTAATGATATCATTTTTGGTCTATTAATCAAGATTTTTGCAAAGAGTTTGGTGATATGATGTCTAGGGAATTTGAAATATCAATGATCGGAGAACTTAGCTATTTCCTTAGACTTCAAATCAAGCAATTCAAACATGGAACCTTTGTGAGCCAAACAAAGTATGCAAAAGATTTGATCAAAAGGTTTGGCAGGGAAGATGCAAAACTGTAACACCCCAAAATTTTAATTTTGGTTAAAAATAAAATTTAATTATTTTCCTTAAATTTTCTATTTTTTTTGGAATTTTAAAAGCTTTTTCCTATTTATGTTAAAGCCAAAAGAAATTATCTAATCTTGAGTTGTAAATATTTTAATTAGGTCCAGAATGTCTTAGGGAATTTATGTGGATTTTTCCAATATTTTTGGACCTTATTTACTATTTTCTAAATGCTAATATTAATTTAACCAATTTTTGAAATCATTAAACCAAAAGAAAACTGAAAAATCTCCTTGGGCCGAAACTCCATCGGCCCATTTCCTTTTCCACGCACTAGGCCCATTCTGCGGCCCACTTAGCTGCCCGCTCCTTCTCCCGTCCCACTCACTGACGGGTGGGCCCACCCCGTCAGTGTCTTCCTTCTTCTTCCTCGGCTCGCCGTGCGCCACGCCCTCTCTCCCGCACGCCACGTCTCTGGCCGCCGCGCCACTGTCGGAACCCAACAATGCAATTCTGGACCCTCTGTGTATAATGCACTAGTCCAGGATCACGCTAGTGCACACAGTGTCAACATAGATGAATATCGCTCCACACAAGACGATTAATAGCATAAACGAGTAATTTGATTAACAAATAATGGTTTTAACATTATGGTCGAGTTTACACTTATTAAGTCACGCAGGGCTAATAGAGAATTAAATAGCAGCGGAATAGAAGTTCAGCGGAATCCCATCAATTCACCACAGACAACCGACTGGGATCATGACCCTACGATTAGGCACATTCGTAGAATTCCTCCTCGTAAGCAGGCGATAACTCCTCCACTTCTATTGATTGATTTTAGCAAGCATGAGTACACAACCGTACTCGCAAGTCATACCACAGAATGCAATTATACATGATGGCTTATTCCAAAGGAATGGCTTCTGTGGTTCTTTTGCAGAAATACAACTTTTGCAATTTGAATACAAATAATAGATTGAAAGCATAAAGTAAAACAAATAGACAATAATAATTTAACAGTTTGATTTCACAAAGACACACGAACTAAACAAGTTATTCACACAGCCATATGACCGAGATCACACAGTTCCCTTCCCAAGGTTTTTTTTAATGAAAATCTACCCCTCGTGTGGAATCCCTGAGCATGTCCATGACCGCAGACGTGGCTATTCGAATAGATTGATTTAACACTCTGCAGAGTTTGTACACTTTACCCACACGATACAACTAGTGTTGCAAGCACTAATCATAACCAAACGTTTTAGAAACTTCATCTCAAGCATTGATACTCCCAGTGAGCTTACGAACCGTCATACCAAACTATACATAGTGAATGGTATGACACACACCATTGGACAGGGACACGGCGAACCACCCTATCATGTGACTACTTGGTAGAGCACACCTCCACCTATGCAACACAGTCTAACCTACTTCCTGAGTAACAATGACGTCGAGAATCCATAACTTACTAAGTTAGGCCCGTCCCATTAGGCATGTGGTCGTACAGTAAGGCTCAGTTCAATGGCGCACAAAGTTAAGTTCTTAATTGACTAAGGCAAGACTTCCAATTTATAACTACAAACCCTATGCACATAGTTTATTATTTCCATGCACACAGATCCACCAAAAGTAGCACACAATACCACTTGCCTCCGTCTAAATCCTTTCCCACCCTGTTGGTTAAGTGCAACCCATGCCATCAAGGAGTAATAGCACATAGTACACACAGTTTCATCACTTAGTCAAGTTTATAATTGCAACTTACATGAAATGATGACTCGTGGCATGGCTAAGCAGACTAATCGTATCTAACCAACCCACATTGGTGCTATGATAATACCAACTAAATAAACCAATCTAGGGTGACAAAAGATTATTACATAACAAATAGACAAGGTGGATATAACCAATTGGATTAATAACTAAACCCAAAAAGCATTTAAATAAATACTTAAAGTAAATACAATAATTTGAATCAATATAACTTTTGAAAACTGGGTTCAATATGATCAAATGTATAACTTGCCTTGAAATAGGTCTAGGTACTGATCTTGCTCTTGAGATGCTCCTTCTTTTTCAAATCTTCCCGAAGTATCGACGTCTACTCGCAAACGAAGCAAACAAACAAAACAAATAAATAACAGAGGCAAAATAAACTCAAAAAATTAAATAAAAATCCTAGATAAATATATCTTGAATTTAGATGAATTTATAAATTTGAATGGGCTCAATCAGAGTTCGGATGCAAAAGATATGGGCTTTGGAAGTTTGAATCTAAAGAAAAACCCTAAAAAGGATTATTTCGAATTATCCAAATTATTTCTCTAAAGAAAAATCAGATTATTGCCCAATGCTGATGTCAGCAAAGGAATTTCCGGAATAAGAAAAATAAAAAGAAAAATACTGATGTGTGGGGCCCGCACATCAGCCTCACGGCTCACGGTGAACTCGGTTCACCGAGCCAATGGATTTGGACCGCCACGTGTGCATTGATGTGGTGGCTGACTCGGCGACGCAAGGCTACCACGCACGCATGGAGGCTGAGGTGGCGCTGGCATGGCTCGACGGCGAGGGTGGTGGCGCTCGGGTCCCAATGGCAATGGCGAAGCGGCGGTGCTACACCGGCGGCGGATGGTACTAGGATGAAGCCCAGGTTATTGCGAACCTGGTGAACCTGCTGTGGGTGGTTGAGGTGCACTGTGGGGGTCGGCGGCGAGCTCGAAGCGGCGGTGGTGATACGGCTGTTGTCGGACGAGGGCTCTGGTGGCGCTTCAACGACGTGGGTGGGTGCTTATCGGGACCCAAAAATGCATCTCAAGAACCCTCTGTGTATTCTGAACTAGTTCCAGATCAGTAACTAGCTCACACAAGAAACAGTGATGTAATACCATCTATTTATTTGATTTAACTAAAAAGATCTTAGAGTAGCGAATAATAGTAATAACTGGACCTTATGGTCAACGTTTACTTAACTTGCCACACGTGGCTAAAAAAACAAATAAACTCTTGCAGCGGAACGAAACTCTTGAAAAGGCCAATCAACATGCCCATAGACAATCGAGTGGAGAACACATTCTAATCCGCAAAACCTTCATAGTTCTCCTTCTGAAAGAACTCCTGAGCAACTTGATATTCTTCAACTGATTCAACAAAGGCATAAGCCGTGAGTACATAAAGCACTCAGCAAGCCGTAGGAAAATGTATGCAAATAGTATTCATGCACGGCTTGACAAGGTTAGCTGTATGGTTCTTTTGTAGAAGGCAGTATTTACGATAAATACAATAAATAGATTGAAATGCATAGTTAAAAATAATAATAAATAATTAAAAAATTTCTTTGAAGCAACCAGTGAACTTCCCATTCACTTCCCAACCAAACCAATGATAAGTGAATCCACTATTCACCAATCGACACAACCCACCAAGTGAAATCCCTGTTCACCAACAAACATTATATTCATCAAGTGAACATCTCATTCACACTCTGACTCATTTTAGAAGAAACTCTATCTCTCGTGTGAAATCCCCGGACATGTCCATAACCGAGGACGTGGCTATTCGAATAGATCAATTGACACTCTGCAGAGGTTGTACACTTTACCCACAAGATGAAATCAACTAGATCAGAGTTGATCCCAACAAAACCTTTCAGAAATTTCATCTAAAAAATTGACTCTCCCGTTGTACCTACAGCCACCCAAAACCTCATCGTGGTTGACATACAACGTTGGACCTGGAGACGATCAAAATGCTGCCCATATACGTGACCTTAGAAAAGGATACACACCTCCACCCACAAACTACCTGAGATGCCAAAAGCCAAAACTCCATAACCTAGTAGGTTAGGCCCGTCCCATACCAAGCATGTGGTTGTACAAAAGGCCCAGTTCAATGACGCACAAGATTAAGTCCTTGACAAGTCACTCAGGCGAGAATACCACAAATCCACAGCGTGTAGAAACACCACCACTATCCACCAACCACTTGCCTGAGTGAAAACCATTTTGTTTAACCAAGATCAATGACATACCCATCATGGTACACAAATTTTAACAGCTGTGGCTTACCACCACGATTTCATATTTCATTAAATCAAGATTATTCATTAAAACACATGTGATGATGAACCCATCGTAACTAAGCATAGCTAAGCATATGTACAATACCCATGTTGGTGATACAAATATGTCCAACTAAAGTTATCCAAGCTATGGTGACAAAGGATTTGTGACATTCAAATAATCAAAGGAGGCATAATGATAACAGGTAATAACTAATTCCAAAACAATTTAAATAAAGATAGCATGCAATTGTATAAAACAATATACTTTTGAAATCATAGGTTCAATATGATCAAAGGACTATAGCTTGCCTTGGAATAAATCCTAGGATTGATCTTGATCTTGGTAGACTCCTCCTTGTTCAAAGCTTCCCAAAGAATCAATGTCTACTCGCAAACAGGCAAATAAACCAAATAAATAAATAATAGAGATAAAACAAACTCTAAAAATAAAAAAAAATCTCAGATAAATAGATCTTAAATTTATATGAATTTATGAATTTGAATGGACTCAATAGGAGTTCGGATGCAAAAGATATGGGCTTCGGAAGATTGAAACCCTAGGAAATCCTATTTTTGGAATTACTTTGAATTTTCTTTCAAAAGAAAATCCAAATTATGACGTAGCGCTGATGTCAGTGAGGGATGTTCAGACGGGACGAAATCGATCTAACAGGCGGGTCCCACTTGGAAGTGAGATGGCTCACGGGTTCATAGCACATTACTCCTGACACGTGGGGACCACATGATAAAGGCATGGCTCACGTGGACTAGGTTTACTGAGCCAGGCGTTGGGTTTTGGATTGGGTCTAACGTGCCAGCGCTGACGTGGCTCCACGCGGATGATACGGGGGCTCTGGTGCTGAGGTGGCGGTGACGTGGCGCTGTGCTAGCCGGCAGCGGCGGTGGCGCTCGGTCTGATGAAAACCAAAGGCGGCGGTGGCTCAACGGCGGGTGATCTGAGGAGGTAGAAGAGGTGATGGGGATCTCAACAGTGGGCTTACGGGTGCTTGGAGACCAACGCAGTGACCGGCGGCGACGATTAGGTGGAGGCGAGATCTCAGGCTCGGCAGATCTGGGGCTTCGATGAGCTTCTGGCGAAACCAAGGCCACTGGGAGGTAGCCCTCGTCCTTGCGAACTCAAAGAAGGCGGAGGCGAGGCTTCAGCGGCTCCAGTGGTGATGAATGAGCTCTTTGGAGTCGAAGGCGGCGGAGAGCTTCAAAGGCTTGATTTGTCGCAACGGCGGTGCGGAACAAGGGGCAGCCTAGGGTTTTGGAGGAGGCAGGTTTGTGCGAACGTTTTCGACGAGGGCACGGCCTTAAGTAGCCACGGGGAGGGCGAGCTCGCATGCGAGACGGCGAGGCGGTAGTCCGGCTCTAACACGGCTGAGGAGTCCCTGAGGTTGACAACGACGACGTGGCAGGAGGTCCCACACGACAGCGATAGCGGCTAGGAAGCGGACGAGTAGCGGCAAGCAGCGCTGCGGCTGATGGGTGGGTCCATGCATGCGCAGCCAAGCGGCAAAGAGAGGCGAAGCTGCTTGGGGAGTGGGCTGAACATAGAAAATAGCAAATGAACTCGAAAAAATTCTAGAAAATTCTAAAAAATATATCCAAGCTCATAGAATCCAAATAAAATAGTTTTGATAATAGTTGATGTTGACATTATTCATATTAAATTGTTTTTGAACTCAATAATTCCAATTAAGCTTTTAACTTTACAAGAAAAATTCAAATGGTTATTTTTCTTTTTAAAACATTAAAACAGACCAAAATTTTGGGATGTTATAGTGCTCCGGGAAGCTCTGGTGACGAGGAACCTGGCGGTGCAAACCAGCAGGGTAGGGCGACACCGGCGGCGGCGCAATTGGCAAAATACGAGTCTCGGCCAAAAACCCTAATTCTCAAATTGTGGCGGCGCTAGGGCTCTTCAGTCGCAATTTGTCGAGGGTTCTTGGTGCGGGCAACAATGCGATGCTGAGGGTGCCTTTTATAGGCCCCGGGCGTGGACGAGGTGGCATGTAGGCAGTGGAGTTCAAAAGAGTCCGAAACGAACTCGCGAAAGATTTGGAGATAGAAAGAGATTCGGGATTTGATTTCGATCCGAAAAGATGCGGAAGGGATAGAGGTTGAGTCTGGCACGATTTCCCGAGATAAGTTTGTTGGAGATTGGATTGTCAGACGGAGCTCAACAAGCCAACAATGGCGGACGCGGGTGCTGCCTCGTGCGAGGAAGAAGACGCGAGGAGGAGAACGCTGAGGCGGGTCCACCTGGCAGCGAGACACACACGCGACCCACACGTTAGACGGACGGAGCGAGCGCGCGTGCGCGGTGAGTTCTGGACCACACAGTGCTGGGCCGGGAGGAATAGTGAATGGATTTCGGCCCGAGAGAAGATTTGAGATTTTTAATTAGTTTTTCTTTTTAATAAATAGCAGAAATTCCAAATAGCAAATAAACTTGGAAAAATTCTAGAAAATATATCAAGCACATAGAATCCAAATAAAATAGTTTTGACCATTGTTGATGTTGACTTTAATTATATTAAATTGTTTTGATGCACAAAGTTCAATATTAAGCTTTTAAATTAAATTCAAATAAATCCAAATGGTGAATTTTCTCCCTACTAACTATTTAAAGATTTTTAAAGCTCAGAAAATTGGGATGTTACAAACCTCCCCCCATAAAGGAATCTCGACCCCGAGATTCAAGTTAGCTAGAGAAAAGGCTAGGGAACTCGGCTTTCAGCTCTTCTTCACGCTCCCACATTGCTTCTCCTTCTGAGTGGTTGCTCCACTGGACTTTGCAAAAATGAACGGTCTTGCTTCTGGTCTGATGCTCTGCGACATCCAAAATCTTGATTGGCTGCTCTTTGTAAGTGAGATCTTCTTTCAACTCAATTGATTCCAGCGGGGCTTGCTCTTCTTGCACACGAAGACACTTCTTCAACTAAGAGACATGAAAGATATCATGTACTCCTGCTAACGACTGAGGCAGCTCCAACTGATAAGCTACTTCTCCACGGCGATCCAAAATCTTGAACGGACCAATATACCGAGGGGCAAGCTTCCCTTTGGTATAAAACCTTTTTACACCTCTGAGGGGAGTAACTCGAAGATAAAATAAATCTTATGGTTCAAAGCTGAGATCACGACGACGGTTATTAGCATAACTCTTCTGCCTCGACTGAGCTATCTTTAATCTTTCTCTGATTATAGACACTTGTTCTTCTGCTTCTTGAATAATATCTGGCTCAAAAACCAAACGTTTAGCTGTTTTTGACCAATTCAACGGAGTTCTGTAGGCATAATCACACAAAGCTTCAAACGGTGATATTTGTAAACTGGCTTGAAAACTGTTGTTGTACAAAAATTTCTGCATACGGCAAACTCTTATCCCAACTGGTAGCATTAGCTAGAGCATAGGCTCTCAACATATCTTCCAATGTTTGATTAACTCTTTCGGTCTATCCATCTGTCTGAGGATGATAAGCAGTACTGAAATTCAGATGAGTCCCTAAAGCTTCATGCAAACTCTGCAAAAAAAATGAGAGGTGAACTAAGATCCTCGATTTAACACTATCTTCTTAGGCACACCATGCAAACTGACAATCCTTGACATGTACAGCTCTGCAAGGTGATCTCCTGAGTAAGTGGTTTTGACTGGCAAGAAATGGGCAACTTTAGTCAAACGATCCACTATTACCCAAATCGAATCGTAACCCGATTGAGTCCTGGGTAAACCGGTAATGAAATCCATTCCGATCTCTTCCCACTTCCACTCTGGAATCTTCAGAGGTTGCAACAGACCTGCTGGTCTCTGATGTTCTGCTTTTATCTTTTGACACATGTCGCACAAGGCAACGAACTCTGCGACTTCTCGCTTCAAATTTGGCCACCAAAACTTATTCTTAACATCCTGATACATCTTAGTACTATCAGGGTGAATCGAATACTTTGAGTCATGGGCTTCCTTCAAAATTAGCTATCTCAAACCATCAACATCTGGTACGCAGATACGTCCATTGATCCACATTATACCTTGATCATCTTTAGTGAAGTCTTTAAACTTTCCTTCTGCCATTTTGAGCTTGATGTCTGAAAATACAGGATCCTTTGGTCGAGCTTCACGAATATGTTTCTCCAAAGTAGACTGCACCTCTAGACTGGCTACAAATCCTTTAGATACAACTTCTAACTTCAGCTTCTGAAATTCCTCTTGAAGTTCTGAACAAACCTCTTTCACTTCCACAGCGTTGCAGTAGCTCTTACGGTTTAAGGCATCTGCAACTACATTGGCTTTACCGGGGTGGTAATGGATTCCAAGATTATAATCCTTTATTAACTCCAATCACCTTCTCTATCTCATGTTCAAATCAGACAGAGTGAAGATATACTACATGCTCTTATGATCTGTATACACTTCACAGCGATTACCGATGAGGTAATGATGCCAAATATTTAAAGCATGCACTATGGTAGCTAATTCCAGATCATAGGTAGGATAATTCTTTTCATGAGGCCTTAATTGTCTATACGCATAAGCGATAGCTCTTCTTTCTTATGTCAGGACACGTCCTAATCCTTGATGCGAAGCATCACAATAGATATCAAAATCCTTGCGAATATATGACAAAATCAGCACTAGGGCTGAAGTCAAATGCTTATTCAATTCTTGAAAACTTTCTTCACAAGCTGGAGTCCAAGCAAACGTTTTCTCCACAACAACTATGTAAGGGACTTAGCAATTGTTGAGAATCCTTCAATGAAATGGCGATAATATCCTGCCATTCCCAAGAAACTGCGAATCTGAGTGACAGTCTTGGGCTGTTCCCAATGTAATACTGCTTTAACTTTGACGGGGTCAACTGCTACTCCCGCGGCTGTCATCACATGACCAAGGAAATCCACTTCCTTTTTCCAGAAATCACACTTACTGAACTTAGCATACAACTGATGCTCTTCGAGTTTCTCTAGGATCAATCTCAAATGCTCAGCATGTTCTTCTTCTGACTTGGAGTAAACCAAAATATCATCAACGAACACAACCACAAATTTGTCCAAATATTCCATGAATACTTTATTCATCATATTCATGAAATAGGTAGGGGCATTAGTCAGATCAAAAGACATGACTAAGAACTCATAATGTCCGTACCGTGTTGAGAAAGTGGTCTTAGGTATGTCCTTAGAACAAATCTTCAACTGATGGTAACTTGATCGCAGGTCGATCTTTGAGAACACTCCGACTCCTTTCATTTGATCAAACAAATCATCAATTTGGGGCAATGGATACTTGTTCTTGATGATGACTTCATTGAGAGATCGATAATCGATGCACATTCTCATACTTCCATCCTTCTTTCTGATGAACAAAACTGGTGCTCCTCATGGCGACGAACTAGGTCTCACAAAACCTTTCTCCAGAAGTTTTTCTATCTGCTTCTTTATTTCTACTAACTCATCGGCTGGCATCCGATAGGGTCTCTTAGAAATCGGTGCTGTTTCCAGCACTAGATCGATGGCAAACTCAATGTCACGGTCTGGTGGCATTCCTGGTAATTCTTCTAGAAACATATCTGGATATTATCTGACAATAGGCACATCTTCCAAAGCAACTGTCTTCAGGCTATTGACTAACAGATGTCCATCACACACTGAGGTAGCTAGAAACTCTACATTGTTTCCCTTGGTATCCTCAATTATAATGGCTCTTCGGCCACAATCTAGCACAGCTTTGTGCTTTGATAACCAAGCCATGCCAAGAATGACATCTAAGGTCTGGGTGTCTAGAACAATAAGGTTGGCTAGAAACTCAACTCCAGCTATGAGTAACTTAGCCCCTAAACAACCCACTTTAGAATTTAGCTTTGCTCCAGGGAACTGGACTAACAGAGTATGCTTAAGTCGCATAACCTCCAAGTTATTCTTAGTTGCAAAAGCTCCAGAAACAAACGAATGCAAAGCTCTAGAATCAAACAAAACTGATGCAGGTACTGAGTTTACCAGAAACTTACCCAGTACGACGTCCGGTGCTTCCTAAGCTCCTTCCAAAGTGACGTGGTTGACACGACCTCTGACCATAGACTGCGGTGCTCCTCCTGGTTGACTGGTACCTTGAGAAACTCCTTCATTGCTCTGCGCTGGTGTCTTGGCGGGTGTAGCTCTAAATTGAAGCGGATTGGAGTAATTGTTCCCTTCTACGGATACTGATTGGTGAAGTGACCTGGCTGGCGGCAAGAATAACAAACTCTTGGTCCATTCTACTGGTTGTTCCCTGGATTGGGGTTGGTTGGCGCTGGGTTGCGAAAGTTCTAAACAACTAGACGAGGTGCTGATGCTGGTGCAGGTGTTCTGAAAGAATTCTGTGGCGAAAATCGATTAAAACGCTGTGGAACCATTCTCGCCTTCTGTTGTGACTGGTGACTTCCTTGCTGAGCCATCCTGCGTTTACGATTATCTTCCAATTCTTTGCGTTTGTCTTCAAGAACCAACGCCTTGTTGAACAGCTCCTGAAAATCTGGAAAGGTTTGGGCAAGTAGACTGACTTGCAGTCCAGTGTTCAGTCCCTTTAAGAAGCAACTCTGGCGAGCCTTGTCGGTGGTGGCATCTTCTGCAGCATAGCGAGCTAGCTGAGAAAACTTATTGAGATAGTCAGTCACTGACATAGTTCCTTGCTTGAGAGCACGGAACTCATCCTTCTTAAGCTCAATTATCCCTTCCGGCACATGGTACTGACGGAAGGCTGCGGAAAACTCTTCCTAGGTGATATTTTGCGGCGTCTCATGCGCTGCACAGAAGTTCTCCCACCATTCGGCGGCTATGCCCTCCATATGATGAGTGGTATATAGGACCTTCTCATGGTCGCTGCATTGAGTGATCAGTAGCTTTCTCTCAATAACTCAAAACCAATCATCAGCTTCCACTGGTGAGACATGTCCAAAAAAAGTTGGTGGACGAGTCCTCATGAATTCAACAAGTTTGGATGGTCCATGGTGACCATGAGCGACTGGGGCTCTATTGTGATGATTATTGTTGTTGTTGTTCTGATTGCTCATGTTCTGAAGTTGATTCATCGTGATGTACATCATATGCATCTGTGCTGCCACGAAAGCTCCAAAATTCTGCAAGTCAAATGGGGGTGCTTGTGACGGTACTGCTCCTGTGGGAGTCTATTCATTATCTTTTGATCCCTGAGTTCCTGATCCACTTGTAGTAGCATGACAAGTCTAAACCATCTGGTGAAGCTCCATGGGTTAGATAAGGTAGCAAGCACAAGATGAGTTAAGAACTACTCTAGGGGGCAGGTTAAACCTAATAAACACAGCTTCAAGAAAACCAACTGAAATACTTTATTAATAAGGTCTTAGCATGACTGCAACAAATGCCTAAGGGCCTTTGCAGCTCACACTTGCACACAAGAAAATAAGACGAACCTAAGCACACAATCTACAGCTTAAAGGGCGACTCTCCTAAACTTAGACTGACAAGCCTGGCAAAACTAAGACTCTAGAGAACTTAGTCGCTAAGGTAGCCTCCACCACCACGGCGGTGCTCCCTTTCTTTGTGAACTCGAAGTGGTGGCATCTTAAGAATCGATCATGATGCCCGTGGTCGTGCAAAGCGAACAAGGCGTGCTTGGAGCAGGCACAGTTGGCTCCTCTGGCTCTTCTGGGCCATCTTTTGGATCTTCTTCGGGATCCTCCTCTGGTTCTTCTGGCTCTTCAGGATCTTCTTCTTCTTGTTCTTCTTCAGGCTTGTGCTGACCGTAGAGAGCTTTCTCTAGCACGGCGATCCTTTCTTCTGCCATATGTCAAGATTGACAAGAGGGAAAGAACAACTTAAAACAGCGGGGAGAGGAAAAAATTCCAGCAATAGTTGAGTCAAGAAAGATATGAGAGGAGTTAAGCAGTTCAATTAATTTTGCAAGTTAATTTTGCTTTGGAATATAATTTGGACACTCTAAGACGGCTGATCTAACTAAGGTCAAGACCTACAGTCAGTATGGCTTTGATACCACCTCTGTTGGGACCCAAAAATGCAATTATCGACCCTCTGTGTATAATGCACTAGTCCAGGATAACGCTAGTGCACACAGTGCCATTATAGATGAATATTGCTCCACACAAGACGATTAATAGCATAAACGAATAATTTGATTAACAAATAATGGTTTTGACCAGATGGTCGAGTTAACATTTATTAAGCCACGCAGGGCTAATAGAGAATTAAATAGCAGCGGAACATAACTTCAGCGGAATCCCATCAATTCGCCACAAGCAACCGACTGGGATCAAGACCCTACGATCAGGCACATTCATAGAACTCCTCCTT
This sequence comes from Phyllostachys edulis, assembly GCA_036346405.1. Lineage (NCBI taxonomy): Eukaryota > Viridiplantae > Streptophyta > Magnoliopsida > Poales > Poaceae > Phyllostachys > Phyllostachys edulis. Next base: position 23,031,820 of record CM070566.1, read on the forward strand.
GTAAGCAGGCGACTCCTCCTCCACTTCTGTTGATTGATTTTAGCAAGCATGAGTACACAACCGTACTCGCAAGTCATACCATAGAATGCAATTATACATGATGGCTTATTCCAAAGGAATGTCTTATGTGGTTCTTTTGCAGAAATGCAACATTTGCAATTTGAAAACGAATAATAGATTGAAAGCATAAAGTAAAATAAATAGACAATAATAATTTAATAGTTTGATTTCACAATGACACTGTAACATCCTGATTTTCCAAATCCTTTTAAATTTGTAAAATAAAATAAAGCTATTTTATTTTGATGAGAATTCATAGTTGGTTCGTTGGAAAGGTTTAAGTTTCATGTTGTCACCCCTTCTGTATGTTGGCCAGTACTCCCCTCCGTCTCTCTTTTGTGTTATGTTCGGGTTAGACCTTCTCTGTGGCCTGCACCTTCCCAGTGGTCCTTGAAGTTGGACCTCCGCTGGGGGCTCAGACCTTTTCTCAATTGGACGTGACCTTATGTCCAGATCTTTCTCTCTGAGCTAGATCTCTTTGGATCTCTTTGTTGGTTCGAATCTCTTTGGTTCAGACCTCCTCCTTAGGTCTAGACCTCCTCTTGGTTAAACCGTGCCTATATGTTTAGGCCTCCCTTCGAATTCAGGTCCTTTGGACCTCCCCATCCATTGGACCTCCTTACTCGCTTATCTTAGGAACCCTGACCTCCAAAGATTTCCTCCCGAACCATTAGGACCTCCTATGTTGAGATCCTCACCGCCAGACCTCCCATTGTGGAGATCCTAGCGATCAGACCTCCCCAGTCCTTCAGTTCTTTAGACCTCCTCTCAAGACCTCCTCGAGCCCGTGGACCTCCTTTCATGAGAGCCTAACTGATAGGACCTCCCCCTTGGTGAGATCCTACCAGTCAGGACCTCCTTTTTACAAGGATCCTCACCAGGACCTCCTTGATGGGATCTTGGTTGTTAGAACCTCTTGTCGCGTGACCTCCTCCATGTATGTCTGGACCTCCCCAAGTCCAGACATCCTCTCAGAATCTGGACCGTTAAGACCTCCCCTTGACATCTTAACGGCCCTGACCTCCTCTTTGAACATCTCGGACCGTTAAGACCTCCCCGAGATCTTAACCGTCGCATTCTCCTTCGTTAGCGCTTCGATCGTTAGGACCTCCCTTGAAATCCTAACCGTTCGCACCTCTGTCTCGAGTTGATCCTTGGCTCTAGACCTCCCTTGCGTGTGAGGTTCTCTCTTACCACGCGGACCTCCCGCTAGCATTCAATCTTGGCCGTTGGACCTCCTCTTTGGAGATCCAAGCTGTCAGACCTTCCCTTGACCCAACTGTCTCTAGATTTGACTAGTCCCACCGCCAGCTTACCTATTTTATGTTCCCCGCCACATTAGTACCATGAGCATTTAATGCATGTATTGTCGCATTAAATGCAGCCAAGTAAGTGGCTGTTTCTATTGTATGGGGTCATTCTGGGGCACTATTGGTGTCTTTTCTAGTCTCCTCCGTAACGATACACTATGTCATTTATTATTTTCTTTGACACCCGTACATCTTTTGCCCATCTCACATGCTCACCAAATCATGTACGCATTGAGTGGTCTTTTCACTTCCTTTGACTATAACTAGTCCCGGGAGCCCTCCATTGCCACCTTTTTCACACACTCAACATTATTGTTCACACTCGGTGGCTTCTGGAGAGTCCTTCTTTGCCAAGAACATCGCCAGAGCATCTCTTCATCGTATTATCACCATTGGAGGCTTGTTAGGAGCTTGGGCGTTGTCCTCAACCGCCCATATTGCCTTCGACCTCCCTTCAACTCGTCACCTCCTCCCTATTGTTTGGCAAGCCTCCTTGTGCAATGATCGTTTGTTCTTATTACCACAATAAGAGATTATACCTCTTCCAGGGACCTCTTCTTACGGCTTCTCCTTGAACTCTATGATTTTTGTCTAGAGATCACCTCCTTGGACTCTGCAAGTATCATCCTCTTGATGCTGCTGCTAAAGCCGCCTTTGGTCTTCCATGAAGACCTTCCTCATTGAGCTTCTCCCGAAGAAGTTGGGACCTCTCCCAAAGAACCCATTTTGAATATGTGATGCTTCTATCAATTAAGTTTCAGAGTTTCTTTTAAAGTTCTTTTGGCTCTTTATTTGGAATGTGGTTTGAGTTGTCTTCTTTTCTCTCGATAGAGCGTGAAGGCACCGAGGAGCGTGAGAGCACTGAAGAAGAAGACTCTCAAGACAGTGAGCAAGGCAAGTCATGCTCTTGATCATATTGCACCCAATATTTCAATTTACTTATGTTATGTTTCAAAGTATATGCATGCTTATTTCTACCAAGATATTTTAATGCCTGTCTTTAAACACTTAGTTATGCCTAATTCCTTCATATGGCCAACTTTGACAATGAACCCAATCTGTTGCCACCTTAGACAAAAACCCGGTTGATGCATTAGTGTGAACCAGAGCAATTGAAAACCAAATGCTTAGTATTGCTTAGACCAAAAGTAATTGTTTTGGGAAACCTTTACCTTCATGACCAAATCTTGTTTAAAATGTTTTGACCATGGCATTGGGATGTCATGGGAGTGTGAAAATATTGTCAGAAGCAAGGAAAATGAAAATTGATTTAGGCTTGGGCGAATCGGTTGCTTGGTTGGTGCAAGGTTTATGCACGGACTCTATCTGGATAAGGTGGAGGTCCAAGGGTTTGTGATTGTCGCCCAAGTCGGGCTTGAGGACCGTCTTTGAGCCGCCAATGCTAGGCCTATGATGGGCTATGCCAAAACCGTGCAACCACATGTCTCCAGTATGGGGTGTGGGACCTAGCTAAGTAATTTGCAGAACTTCCACCGCAGTTGATCCAGTTGGAGGAGTGGGAGGTCTTCTATGGCCGGTTGTATTTTATGACCTATGTTCCCACTGGTGCAAGAGGGGGCCCAGATCCTGCGGAGCTGAATCCAAAGGGGGCGAAACCTTAGCAAGGAGAGGCTGTGGTGGGACAATGCATTTCAAAGGCTTTGTCATGAACTCTAGACCTCTTACCTTTGGTAGTGAGAGGTGGCATCGACGGATGCCGGATAAACTAGAGGGATCATGTCATGTGGGTAAAGTGCACATCCTCGATCGAGTGTAAATCTATTCGAATAGCCGTGTCCATGGTCATGGACATGCTGGCAGCGGCCACTCAGAGTTAGATGTTGAATTTGGGTTCCTAAAAATGTTTAATAAATTGATTTGGGATTTCTATCCCATGGGCTTTGGGCAGGGAGCCTTGTGACAGGAGGGTATCCTTCACCAACTTGTTGATGAATGCTATCCAACTGAAAATCAAATGTTTGAAAAGGATTTTATCTATTAAAAACCTGCCTTGGAACTTAGTAATTGTAATTGAAAGAAACTTGGCTTTATGCAAAGCAACCATAGTATGCCTTCTGTTGTATATCCATGTATGCATGTTATTTTGTTACCCCACGGGTGTGACTTGTGAGCACAGTGGGAGTGCTCACTCTTGCTCAATGCAAAATCTTATCAGGAGAAGACAACAATGGAGAAGAGGAGGACCAGATTTGTAGGTTGTGCCTCCACCATTTTGCACTGTGGTATAGTGGATGGATGTCTGTTTCCGCTCTTTTGTAAGCTTGCTTTTGGCCCAAGGCCACCTTTTGTAAACAACTCCTTTGTTATGTTGTAAATAAAGTTATGTCGTGGATGTTACCATTCTTGTATCTTTGTGAAGAGCTAGCTTGAGATCCTTGGGACTAGCTCACCACGCTAGGAATCGTGAAGGTGATCCTCAAGCCTCACGACCTCCTCGGGTCAGTCCTATGACCTCTCCCGAGTTGGCCGTGGCGAGAGAGGATCTCCCCGTGACTCCTGCTCCCCACGGTGGTACCCTCGAGTGGCCTGCGAGACTCGATTGGTACCCCAGGCAGATCCTACCCGAGCCTCGGGAGGTGCTCTGACCTCTTGGGAGGTCCTAAGGGGCGCCCTAGGAGATCCCGGAGGACCTCTCGGGTGCCCTAGGGTTGGGTCGCCACAAGAGTGGTATCAGAGCCATTTGACTACAGGTCGCAACCTAATAGAATTGCCATAGAACTTCAAAGCTTATTTTATAAAAACAAGAAGAATAAAATGTTCTTTCTTGCCTGGGTCATCTCTCTACTCTTACCCCCTTAATGGTACTCATCCGTACCCTAATTCTGATCTTATCTGGTCTCCTTTACATTGATTTGCAATACCAAATGGACCTCCTTACCTTCGAAAAATTCTACTAGAGGTCTTTCGGGTTAGGCTTGGTGCTTAAAGACTCCCTCAAAGTGGTAAGACACGAGTAGAACGATGGTTATTCATAACAGTTTCTGAAAAAGTTCTTTCTGTTGCTTTCTGTGCATGGGATCTCCTTGTTGAGTTGGTTGTTTTGGTTAGTCTTACTTAGCCTTTGCTTTTCTTTCCTCAGACTCTGGAGTCTAGCAAAATGGTGACCACCAGGAATGGTAGTGGAAGTTCAAGCAACCAAAATAGACAAGTCAGCAGGAGAACCCGAGAACCCAAAGATTGTGGAGTAACCAAAATAGAGGTGTCGAGGGCGCAAGCAGACCCAACCTCACAACCGCCACCTCCTCCAGCTTGATGGTCTTAGTTGGGCCCAAATAATGGCCAATCAAGCTCAGCTTATAAGCTTGTCTGTCTCAATCCATTGCCAACACTCGGTCTTTGCAAGCCGCAAGAAGAGCTCCACCTCAAGCTCAAGTTCCACCTCCTCCAAGGTCGGCATTGCGAGTTTATGAGGTCAGCACCTCCAACATTTTCAGCAAAGACTGAGCCAATAGAAGGCGATGATTGGCTCGGACAAGGTGGGCGAGAAATTGGACATGGTGCAATGCATGATCATGAGAGAGTTCTTTTGCTTCTCACCACTTAGTGGACCAAAGATCCGAGTGGTGGGATAACTTTAGTCAATCTCATGTCGATGCCTGTGCCATCACATGGGATGAGTTTATCTGAGCTTTTAAATCGTGCCCATATTCCCTCTGGTGTGATGTCTTTAAAAAGGACAGAATTCCGCACCTTAAAGCAAGGCAACCGTGCTGTGAATGAGTATTTGCATAAGTTTAATCAATTGGCAAGATATGCTCCAGGAGATGTTGCCACGGATGAAAGTAAGCAAGAGCACTTTTTGGAAGGGCTTAATGATGAAATTTCAGTCCACCTTGTTTCTCAAGAGCATTCTGATTTTCATCAACTTGTAAGCAAGGCCATTCGGCAGGAGAGTAAACTCCAACAGATGGAAGGCCGAAAAAGAAAGAAGTCGGCACAGAGGTTTGGCTCTGGAGGTTTTCCTAAGACTAAGACCTCCCAGCCTCAGTCCTCCCATCATAAGGTCTCACGGACCTCTTCTGCAAAGACCTCCAGCACAGTGCAGCACCCAAGCAAATCAAGCCATCATAAGACCTCCTTTGGAAGTCAGTCTCACAAGAAGCCATCTACGACTTTTACTGCTGGAGTGACTTGTTTCTTTTGTAATGAGGTGGGGCACTATGCTAGTAGGTGCCCAAAAAGCGAAGAAGCGCACCGCCTCACCTCGATCTGGTCAAGGTGTCTCAGTCCAGGGCAGCGCCTCAAGTGTGAAGCCAAAGGCGCATCTCACAAAGGGCCGGGTCACTCATGTCACGGCTGAAGAAGCTCAAGCAGCACCCGATGTAGTACTGGGTATGTTCCTTGTCAACTCCATACCAGCATTGGTTTTATTTGATTCGGGAGCTTCCCATTCTTTTGTTTCAAGCAAGTTTGTGGGGAAGTATGGGTTATCTATAATCCCTCTAGTTAACCCTATGATAATTCATGCTCCGGGCCTGGATATGAGGACTAATACCCTCTGCCCAAACCTCACCTTAGAGATTTCTGGAGTACCTTTCCAGGCAGATTTAATAGTTTTGCAATCTCAAGGTTTGGATGTGATTCTTGGAATGGATTGATTAGCCAAGAATAAAGTGCAGATAGATTGTGCTACCCAGTCCATATCACTTATTAATGACCAGGGAGTACAAGTGGAATATAAGTCCAGGACCTCCCCTAGAACAAACCCTATTCTGACCAGTGTGAAAGAAGTGAAGATGGAAGACCTCCCAAAGGGTCGAGAGTACATAGATGTGTTCTCAAGAGCTACCCGGTATGCCACCGATAGGGATATATCTTTCCTAATTGACTTAGTCCTCGATCGCACTCCATCTCAAAAAGGCCTTATAGGATGCCCGTGAATGAATTGGTAGAGTTAAAGAAGCAGATCAAAGAACTCAAGAACAAAGGATTTATTAGACCAAGTTCTTCACCATGGGGAGCACTGTGCTATTTGTCAAAAAGAAAGACAATAGCACGAGGATGTGTGTAGACTATAGATCACTCAATGAGGTCACCATTAAAAACAAATATCCTCTGCCAAGGATAGATGACCTCTTTGACCAACTAAAAGGAGCAAGTATGTTCTCTAAAATTGACCTAAGGTCTGGGTATCATCAATTGAAGATTAGGCGTAAGACATTCCCAAAACGCCTTTACCACAAGGTATGGACTATATGAGTTCACTGTGATGTCATTTGGGTTGACAAATGCACCACCTTATTTCATGAGTATGATGAACAAAGTATTCATGGACTTCCTAGACAAGTTTGTGGTGGCGTTTATTGATGACATCCTTGTCTACTCCAAGAATGAAAAAGAACATGAAGACCATCTCAGAACTGTTTTGGGAAGACTTAGAGAGCAGCAGCTCTATGCTAAGTTTAGCAAGTGTGAATTACGTTAAAGCAAGTAGCCTTTCTTGGCCACATCATTTCGGCCAAGGGAGTGGCTGTAGACTCTTCAAAAGTGGAAGCTGTGCTAGATTGGAGACCCCCCAAGATAGTGACTGAAATAAGAAGTTTCCTTGGTCTAGCCGGCTATTATAGGAGATTTATTGAAGGTTTTTCCAAGATTGCTAGACCTCTCACCCAGCTCTTGAAAAAGGAGCAGAAATTTGAATGGACTAAAGTCTGTGAGCAAAGCTTTCAAGAGTTGAAGAAAAGGCTTGTCACAGCCCCAGTCCTAGTCTTGCCTGACATCCATAGAGACTTTGAGGTATTTTGTGATGCATCTCATCAAGGTCTTGGGTGTGTGCTTATGCAAGATGGAAGGGTAGTAGCATATGCATCTCGACAGCTGAGACCTCATGAAGAGAACTACCCAACACATGATCTAGAATTGGCAGCTATTGTGCATGCTTTGAAAATCTGGCGTCACTACCTTATTGGTAATCGCTGTGAGATATACACAGACCACAAAAGTTTGAAATACATCTTTACACAACCAGAGCTCAATTTGAGACAAAGGAGATGGTTGGAATTAATTAAAGATTATGACCTTGGGATTCATTATCACCCAGGCAAAGCCAATGTAGTGGCGAGATGCCTTGAGCCGAAAAGGTTATTGCAATACCTTGTTGGTTCAAGAACAACAACCAAGTCGTATGAAGAGTTAAAGTACCTCAACTTGGAAATTGTAAAGCAAGGATGTGTAAACACCTTAGAGTTGCATCCAACCATTACGACCAAATTAAAGAACATCAAGGAGAAGATGTAGATATCCAGGAAATTAAGAAGAACATGAGGAGAGGTAAAGCCCCAGGTTTTTCTGAAGATGAACAAGGGGTAGTGTGGTTTGGCAACCGAATTTGTGTGCCCAATCACCAAGAAATCAAGCAACTCATCTTGGTGGAAGCCCACGGGTCACCATACTCTATACACCCGGGCAGCACCAAGATGTATCACGACCTCAAGGAAAGGTATTGGTGGGTCAGTATGAAGCAAGATATTGCTAAATGTGTCTCTCAATGTGATGTATGTCAGAGGGTTAAAGCCGAGCACCAACGACCAGCAGGGTTGTTGCAGCCATTGCCGATCCCTGAATGGAAATGGGAACAAGTAGGCATGGACTTCATTACTGGATTGCCGAGCACCCAAACGGGCTTTGATTCCATTTGGGTGGTAGTTGACCGACTGACCAAGGTAGCCCATTTTATACCGGTCAAGACCACCTATAGGAGTGATAAGCTAGCAGAATTGTATATGGCAAGAATTGTCTGTCTACATGGAGTACCCAAAAGAATAGTTTCAGACCGAGGGTCGCAGTTCACTTCGAGGTTTTGGAAAAGCTTACATGAAGCTCTCGGTACTAAGCTCAACTTTAGTACCGCCTATCACCCTCAAACCGATGGGCAAACCGAGAGAGTGAACCAAATACTTGAAGACATGCTCAGGGCTTGTGCTTTGGATTTTAGGAAGAGTTGGGACAAGAACTTACCCTATGCTGAATTTTCTTACAACAATAGCTATCAAACTAGTCTACAGATGTCCCCTTTCGAAGCTCTATATGGTAGACCTTGTAGAACACCCCTCCTTTGGGATGAGGTTGGAGAGCATCAACTTCATGGTCCAGACCTGGTTAAAGAAGCTGAAGACAAGGTGAAGCTGATAAAGGAGCGATTGAGAGTAGCTCAATCTCGACAAAAGAGCTACGCTGATACCCGTCGAAGAGATTTGTCCTTTGAGGTTGGAGATTTTGTATACCTTAGAGTGATACCACTTAGGGGAGTTAGAAGATTTCGGACCAAAGGGAAGCTGGCACCAAGATTTATCGGCCCATACAGGATTATGGACAGAATTGGTGAAGTCGCCTATCAACTAGAGCTCCCAGAGTCCCTCTCGGCTGTACACAATGTCTTTCATGTATCCCAATTAAGGAAATGTCTTCGGGTGCCAGAAGACCACACATCACTAGAGAATTTCGATCTTCAAGAAGACCTTACCTATGTGGAGCAGCCAATTAAAATTCTGGATGTTGCAGAAAGGGTTACCGTGAGTCGGATTATCAGATCCTACAAGGTGCAATGGAGTCATCATCCAGAAAGTGAAGCTACATGGGAGAAGGAAGAAGACCTCAAGGCTAATTATCCCTACCTCTTTACTGATCCTGCTTGAATCTCGGGTCGAGATTCCTTTAAGAGGGGTAGGTTTGTAACATCCTGATTTTCCAAATCCTTTTAAATTTGTAAAATAAAATAAAGCTATTTTGCTTTGATGAGAATTCATAGTTGGTTCGTTGGAAAGGTTTAAGTTTCATGTTGTCACCCCTTCTGTATGTTGGCCAGTTCTCCCCTCCGTCTCTCTTTTGTGTTATGTTCGGGTTAGACCTTCTCTGTGGCCTGGACCTTCCCAGTGGTCCTTGAAGTTGGACCTCCACTGGGGGCTCAGACCTTTTCTCAATTGGACGTGCCCTTATGTCCAGATCTTTCTCTCTGAACTAGATCTCTTTGGATCTCTTTGTTGGTTCGAATCTCTTTGGTTCAAACCTCCTCCTTAGGTCTAGACCTCCTCTTGGTTAAACCGTGCCTATATGTTTAGGCCTCCCTTCGAATTCAAGTCCTTTGGACCTCCCCATCCATTGGACCTCCTTACTCGCTTATCTTAGGAACCCTGACCTCCAAAGATTTCCTCCCGAACCTTTAGGACCTCCTATGTTGAGATCCTCACCGCCAGGACCTCCCATTGTGGAGATCCTAGCGATCAGGACCTCCCCTGGTCAACTCAGTTCTTTAGACCTCCTCTCAAGACCTCCTCGAGCAGTGGAACCTCCTTTCATGAGAGCCTAACGATAGGACCTCCCCTTGGTGAGATCCTACCAACGGGACCTCCTTTTACAAGGATCCCCACGGCAGGGACCTCCCTTGATGGGATCTTGGTTGTTAGAACCTCTTGTCGCAGAGACCTCCTCCATGTATGTCTGGACCTCCCATGTCCGCACCTCCTCTGTAATCTGGACCGTTAAGACCTCCCCTTGAGATCTTAACGGCCTGCACCTCCTCTTTGAACATCTGGATTAAGACCTCCCCACGAGATCTTAACCGTCAGCACCTCCTAGATTAGCGCTTACGATCGTTAGGACCTCCCCTTGGAAATCCTAACCGTTTAGACCTCCTGTCTGGAGTTGATCCTTCGGCTCTAGACCTCCCTTGCGGGTGAGGTTCTCTTCTTACCACGCGGACCTCCCTGTTAGCATTCAATCTTGGCCGTTGGACCTCCTCTTTGGAGATCCAACTGTCAGGACCTTCCCCTTTGACCCAACTGTCTCTAGATTTGACTAGTCCCACCTGCCAGGCTTACCTATTTTATGTTCCCCGCCACACTAGTACCATGAGCATTTAATGCATGTATTGTCGCATTAAATGCAGCCAAGCAAGTGGCTGTTTCTATTGTATGGGGTCATTCTGGGCACTATTGGTGTCTTTTCTAGTCTCCTCCCGTAACAGTACACTATGTCATTTATTATTTTTCTTTGACACCCCCGTACCTTTTGCCCATCTCACATGCTCACCAAATCATGTACGCATTGAGTGGTCTTTTCACTTCCTTTGACTATAACTAGTCCCGGGAGCCCTCCATTGCCACCTTTTTCACACACTCAACATTATTGTTCACACCCAGTGGCTTCCTGGAGAGTCCTTGCTGCCAAGAACATCGCCAGGAGCATCTCTTCATCGATATCACCATTGAGGCTTGTTAGGAGCTTGGGCGTTGTCCTCAACCGCCCATATTGCCTTCGACCTCCCTTCAACTCGTCACCTCCTCCCTATTGTTTGGCAAGCCTCCTTGTGCATCGACCGTTTTTGTTCTTATTACCACAATAAGAGATTATACCTCTTCCAGACCTCTTCTTCCGGCTTCTCCTTGAACTCTATGATTTTTGTCTAAAGATCACCTCCTTGGACTCTCAAGCAAGTATCATCCTCTTGGTCTGTTGCTAAAGCCGCCCCTTTGGTCTTCCATGAAGACCTTCCTCATTGAGCTTCTCCCCAGTAAGTTGGGACCTCTCCCAAAGAACCCATTTTGAATATGTGATGCTTCTATCAATTAAGTTTCAGAGTTTCTTTTAAAGTTCTTTTGGCTCTTTATTTGGAATGTGGTTTGAGTTGTCTTCTTTTCTCTCGTATAGAGCGTGAAGGCACTGAGGAGCGTGAGAGCACTGAAGAAGAAGACTCTCAAGACAGTGAGCAAGGCAAGTCATGCTCTTGATCATATTGCACCCAATATTTCAATTTACTTATGTTCTGTTTCAAAGTATATGCATGCTTATTTCTACCAAGATATTTTAATGCCTGTCTTTAAACACTTAGTTATGCCTAATTCCTTCATATGGCCAACTTTGACAATGAACCCAATCTGTTGCCACCTTAGACAAAAACCTGGTTGATGCATTAGTGTGAACCAGGAGCAATTGAGAAACCAAATGCTTAGTATTGCTTAGACCAAAAGTAATTGTTTTGGGAAACCTTTACCTTCATGACCAAATACTGTTTAAAATGTTTTGACCATGGCTTTGGGATGTCATGGGAGTGTGAAAATATTGCTGGGGAAGCAAGGAAAATGAAAATTGATTTAGGCTTGGGCGAATCGGTTGCTTGGTTGGTGCAGGTTTATGCACGGACTCTATCTGGATAAGGTGGAGGTCCAAGGGTTTGTGATTGTCGCCAAGTCGAGCTTGAGGACCGGTCTTTGAGCCGCCAATGCTAGGCCTATGATGGGCTATGCCAAAACCGTGCAACCATATGTCTCTAGTATGGGGTGTGGGACCTAGCTAAGTAATTTGCGAACTTCCACCACAGCTTGATCCAGCTTGGAGGAGGGAGGTCTTGTATGGCCTGGTGGTCTTTATGACCTATGTTCCCACTTGGTGCAAGAGGGGCCCAGATCATGAGTCAATCCAAAGGGGCCAAACCTTAGCAAGGAGAGGCGTGGTGGGACAATGCATTTCAAAGGCTTTGTCATGAACTCTAGACCTCTTACCTTTGGTAGTGAGAGGTGGCATCGACGGATGCCTGGATAAACTAGAGGATCATGTCATGTGGGTAAAGTGCACATCCTCGATCGAGTGTAAATCTATTCAATAGCCGTGTCCACGGTCATGGACATCTTTGGCGCAGCCCACTCGAGTTAGATGTTGAATTTGGGTTCCTAAAATGTTTAATAAATTGATTTGGGATTTCTATCCCATGGGCTTTAGGCGAGGAGCCTTGTGACAGAGGGTATCCTTCACCAACTTGTTGATGAATGCTATCCAACCTGAAAATCAAATGTTTGAAAAGGATTTTATCTATTAAAAACCTGCCTTGGAACTTAGTAATTGTAATCGAAAGAAACTTGGCTTTATGCAAAGCAACCATAGTATGCCTTCATTTGTATATCCATGTATGCATGTCATTTTGTTACCCCACTGTGTGACTTGCGAAACACAAGTGGTAGTGCTCACTCTTGCTCAATGTAAAATCTTATCGAGAAGACAACAATGGAGAAGAGGAGGACCAGATTTAGTAGGTTGTGCCCTCCACCATTTTGCCTGTGGTATAGTGGATGGACGTCTGTTTCTGCTCTTTTGTAAGCTTGCTTTTGGCCCAAGGCCACCTTTTGTAAACAACTCCTTTGTTATGTTGTAAATAAAGTTATGTCGTGGATGTTACCATTCTTGTATGTTTGTGAAGAGCTAGCTTGAGATCCTTGGGACTAGCTCGAGTTCACGCTAGGAATCGAGGGTGATCCTCAAGCCTCACGACCTCCTCAGTCAGTCCTATGACCTCTCTGAGTTGGCCGTGGCGAGAGGATCTCCTCGTGACTCTGCTCCCCACGGTGGTACCCTCGAGTGGCCCTGCGGGAGACTCGATTGGTACCCCTGGGGGCAGATCCTACCCGAGCCTCGGGAGGTGCTACCGGACCTCCTGGGAGGTCCTAAGGGACGTCCTAGGAGATCCTGGGAGGACCTCTTGGGTGCCCTAGGGTTGGGTCGCCACAGACACATAGTCTAAACAAGTTATTCACACAACCATATGACTTAGATCACACAACTCCCTTCCCAAGGTTTTTATGAAAATGTACCCCTCGTGTGAAATCCCCGAGCATGTCTATGACTGCGGACGTGGCTATTCAAATAGATTGATTTAACACTCTGCAGAGTTTGTACAGTTTACCCACACGATACAACTAGTGTTGCAAGCACTAATCATAACAAAACATTTCAGAACCTTCATCTCAAGCATTGATACTCCCAGTGTGCTTACGAACCGTCATACCAAACTATACACAGTGAATGGTACGACACACACCGTTGGACAGGGACACGGCGAACCACCCTGTGATGTGACTACTTGGTAGAACACACCTCCACCCATGCAACACAACCTAACCTACTTCCTGAGTAACAATGTCAAGAATCCATAACTTACTAAGTTAGGACCGTCCCAACAGGCATGTGATCGTATAGTAAGGCTCAGTTCAATGGTGCCAAAGTTAAGTCCTTAATTGACCAGGGCAAGACTTCCAATTTATAACTACAAATCCTATGCACACAGTTTATTATTCTCATGCACACAGATCCACCAAAAGTAGCACACAGTACCACTTGCCTCCATCTAAATCCTTTCTCACCCTGTTGGTTAAGTGCAACCCATGCCATCAACGAGTAATAGCACATAGTACACACAGTTTCATCAATTAGTTCTAAATTCACTTAGTCAAGTTTATAATTGCAACTTACATGAAATCCTATGCACATAGTTTATTATTTCCATGCACACAGATCCACCAAAAGTAGCACACAGTACCACTTGCCTCCGTCTAAATCCTTTCCCACCCTGTTAGTTAAGTGCAACCCATGCCATCAACGAGTAATAGCACATGGTACACACAGTTTCATCAATTAGGTCCAAATTCACTTAGTCAAGTTTATAATTGCAACTTACATGAAATGATGACTCGTGGCATGGCTAAGCAGACTAATCGTATCTAACCAACCCACGTTGGTGCTATGATAATACCAACTAAATAAACCAATCTAGGGTGACCAAAGATTATGACATAACAAATAGACAAGGTGGATATAACCAATTGGATTAATAACTAAACCCAAAAGCATTTAAATAAATACTTAAAGTAAATACAATAATTTGAATCAATATAACTTTTGAAAACTGGGTGCAATATGATCAAATGTCCTTGAAATAGGACTAGGTACTGATCTTGCTCTTGAGATGCTCCTTCTTCAAATCTTCCCGAAGTATCGACGTCTACTCGCAAACGAAGCAAACAAACAAGATAAATAAAATAACAGAGGCAAAACAAACTCCAAAAATTAAATAAAAATCCTAGATAAATAGATCTTGAATTTAGAAATTTGAATGGGCTCAATCGGAGTTCGGATGCAAAAGATATGGGCTTTGGAAGTTTGAATCTAAAGAAAAACCCTAAAAAGGATTATTCTGAATTATTTCTCTAAAGAAAAATTGGATTATTGCGCAATGCTGACGTCAACAAAGGAATTTTCGGAATAAGAAAAATAAAAAGAAAATACTGACGTGTGGGGCCCACACGTCAGTCTTTGGCTCACGGTGAACTTGGTTCACCGAGCCAATGGATCTGGACCACCACGTGTGCGCTGATGTGGCGGCTGACTCGACGACACATGGCTGCCACGGACGCACGGATGGCGAGGGCGGCAGCGCTCGGGTCCTAACGGCAACGGCGAACAGTGGTGCTACACCAGCGGCGGCTGGTACTAGGATGAAGCCCAGGTTATTGTGAACCTAGTGAACCTGCTCCAGGTGGTCAGTGGCGAGCTCGAAGCGGCGGCGGTGATACGGCTGTTGTCAGACGAGGGCTCTGGTGACGCTTCAACGACGTGGGTGGGTGCTCTGTGAAGCTCTGGTGACGAGGAACCCGGCGGTGTAGACCACAAGGGCAGTGCGACACCGGCGGCGGCACAATTGGCAAAAGACGAAGCTCAGCCAAAAACCCTAATTCTCGAATTGTGGCGGCGCTAGGGCTCTTGAGTCGCAATTTGTAGGGGGTTCTTGGTGCGGACGACAATGCGATGCCGAGGGTGCCTTTTATAGGCCCCGGGCATGCACGAGGTGGCGTGTAGGCGACAGAGTTCAAAAGAGTCCGAAACGAACTTGCGAAAGATCTGGAGATAAAAAGAGATTCAGGATTTGATTTCGATCCGAAAAGATGCGGAAGGGATAGAGGTTGAGTCTGGCACGATTTCCCGAGATAAGTTTGTTGGAGATTGGATTGTCGGACGGAGCTCAACAAGCCGACAATGGTGGACATGGGCGCTGCCTCGTGCGAGGAAGAAGACGCGAGGAGGATGACGCTGAGGCGGGCCCACCTGGCAACAAGACGCACACGCGGCCCACGCGTTATAGGGATGGAGCGAGCGCGCGTAGTGAGTTCTGGACCGTACAGTGCTCGGCCGGGAGGAATAGTGAATGGATTTCGGCCCGAGAGAAGATTTGAGATTTTTAATTAGTTTTTCTTTTTAATAAATAGCAGAAATTCCAAATAGCAATAGAAAATAGCAAATGAACTTGGAAAAATTCTAGAAAAATCTAAAAAAATATAACCAAGCACATAGAATCCAAATAAAATAGTTTTGACCACTATTGATGTTTACTTTAATCATATTAAATTGTTTTGATGCACAAAGTTCAATATTAAGCTTTTAAATTAAATTCAAATAAATCCAACTGGTGAATTTTCTCTCTACTAACTATTTAAAAGATTTTTAAAGCTTGGAAAATTGGGATGTTACAGCCACCTTGCTTCTTCTCCACTTGCCACCTCAGCCCTCCCGCTCGCCACGCATCACCAAACCGCCTCCATCCCCGGCGCGCCCGGAGCACCCCACTCCGCCTACCCGTACGCCACCGCTCCTCGCCTGCTCCGCCCAAGCCTATAAGAGCCGGCCATCACCTCTCCCCTTCTCCTTTCTTCGCTCCACCTCCCCCTTTTCTTCTTTTCCACGCCCGGAGCTCACCGTCACGTCCCTCCCTCTTTCTTCTTCAGCGTCGGCCGCTGTAAGATCGAGGTGGCCGACTAGAGGGGGGTGAATAGGCGGTTTTAAAAATTCTTTGGCTAAAACCAAGTTTTATGTGAAATTGTAAATCAATTCGGTTTTGCACAATTAAAGCCTAAATCAACTAGTCTTTACTAAGTGCACCAACAATATGAGACTATGTAAAGAATAACAATCACACACATACAAGTAAGCAATTTAATATGAGGAATGTAAATTGCAATAAAGTAAAGCACAAGAAATCAAATCACAATGACATAATGTTGTTTTACCGTGGTGATCGGAGACTTGCTGGTCTCCCCTAATCCATGTTGAGGTAAGCCCAAAATCAATTGGACCGGCTCCACGAATTAAGCCAAATCCTCCGAGGTAAGTCCAACCACTTGGATCGGTTCCAAACCGAACCAACACCTCGATCCACTAGAGTTGCTCTTCCTCCACTCCGGAGATGGCGAGCACCAAGCCACTCACAAACGCCTGGGTCTTCTCACAACCTTCTTTGAGAAGATCACCGAACCACGACGCCTCCACACCGTTTAGGTGTCGGCAAACACCAAGAGTAATAAGTCGAAGACTCTCACTTGAACTAATCAAGTGTCTAAGCTCAAGTGGATACTCAATGCACTACCTAATGCAACACATGCAATTAGGGTTTGCCTCTCAAAGCTCACTAAGTGCAACACATGCACAAAACAGTGTAGAGGGCTTGCTCTTAGCTCAATGGAAATGAATATGGCACCAGCAGTACTCCCACAACTAGCCAAGGTGGGTATTTATAGCCCACACACAAAAACTAGCCATTTTGGAAAGATTCCAGAGAATCTGAGGGAAATCGGTCTGACCGCCAACTAATGGCCGGTCTGATCGCCCTACCTCCAACGACTATAAAACTAGCCGTTGACCTCACTACCGGTCTGACCGCCAACTAATGGCCCGTCAAACCACTCAAACCGGTCAGATCGCCCATGTGCCGGCGGTCAGACCGCTCCACAAAGAGTGGCCAAGGACCAGAAAAGCACCTATTTGGAATAAACGTACCGCCAAGGAAAATATCGGAACTACCGCACAACGGTAGTATCATAAACAAGCACGGTACTACCGCACAATCTTTGCGGTGAAAGGCGGCTGGTCAGACCGCTCCAACCACATCGGTCAGACCGATACACAACCGGTCAGACCACCCACTGCAATCAAAGCTGAAAACAGATTTTGATCATTGCATCAACTTAATTTGCAAAACGCATTTGCCAATAGATGCAAGATACACACAAGGTCAAAGGCAAGATTCTCAACAAGTTGCAAAACACATTTGCCAACTTTTAGAATCAATGGCACAAGGAACAAGGTACATGGACTAAACCCATTTGCAAAACATATTCGCAAACTAAAGTCACATGCTACAAGGATTATACATGAGCCTCAACTATTTGCAAAACACATTCGCAAATATAGGCATCATGCTAATGAGAGCTAGAGCAAACACAATAAGCTATCAACATATGACTAACTCAAGCTACTAATCAAGACCTCTCTTAATAGTACGGCAACCTATACTAGCAATCCGGTCTTCCAACCAAACACCAAGACCGGTAAAAGACTAGGAACAAATCCTTAGCCCCAGCTAGTCATACCTTTGCCTTGCACAACCACTTGAAGCTTGATGATGCACATCTTTACTTCAAGTCTGGGTCATCGTCTTGACATGCATCAACCCATGATGCACTCTTTTGACTTGATGATCAACTCATGATCATCTCCTCTTCTTGAACATCATCAACACACGATGATTTCCTTTTCTTCAAGATCTTGATACACATCAACACATGATGCATCCTTTACTCTTGAACCTTGACTTGATGACGATCTACTCATGTTGTCATCCAAAGTCTCTTTCACCATGGGTCATAACCTATTCATCCAACTCATGGAAAACATTAGTCCCACAACATGATTGTCATTAATTACCAAAACATATCATTATCTCATAATGGTGGGACAAGATATTCCAATCTTTTATTTTTGGTAATTTATAACAACCATCACAATTACAAGTAATTGATTATAGATAAATATGAGTATGTATAAACTACACAAGTTTTGTATACTCATATGATATGTTTCAAAGTAAAGATCCTTAATATTTGTGGATAAAGGAATATGGATCAATGCTAATGAAACCACAAAACATAGAGTGAACTCCCCCTAGATGTGTGTATACATGAATGTAAAATGAGAACATATGCACATATTCAAGTTAGACTATTTGTGGAGTTCAACCTATATTTTGGATTTGAGGAATGCACCAAGATATAAGATTATGATGTCGAATGCATACCTCTTTGATATTCACCTTTTTATCCATTTGAGACTAAACAATAGGTATATCAATAAACGTGTTAGTCTTACTAATGGATTTGTCATTAATCACCAAAATACTCCATTAACATATAATGGTGGGTCTAGATTCTTCAGCCACACTGCCTCCTCGCCAAACTACTGCTCCGGTAACGCCCTCGCCGCGTCGTGTGAGTCACCACACGCCTCTCATCCTCCTCTAACCACCCCCCACTCTCCTATCCCCACCCCTCTGTGCTCGCCGTGTTTGGCGTTTGAAGTCCGTCGGCCGAGCAAGCTTCACCCGGCGATTGCGCCACCCTCGTTGGTCCGCCGCCGCTCCTGTTGCCTCCCTCGGCACCGCGCCTTCGAGTTCTACCCTGCGCCTCTCTCCTCCTCGCCGGAGCTCCATCGGAATCACTGCGCCGCTTCACCCACACCTCGCCGTCGGCCAAGCCTTCGCGCCCTAGCGTCAATAAGGGAGCCCTGGACTCCTCATGGTCTCCTCTCATGGATGGTGTCCTCACCGGCCGCCACCGCACTTCCAAACGCTAGCGACCCTTAATTCTCGAGCGTCGCCGTCCTCAGGCCGATGTGGCACTGCCACGTATGCGCCAACTCACGGCCATGTCAGCATCGAAAGCCCATGTGGCAGCCTCATCACGCCCATGTGGCTGCATATGTGGTTGCGTGGGTAGCGAAGCACTGTTGCCATGCACCCGGTCCACCGCGGACTTGGGTGTTCTCGTGGACCAGTCCACGATTGCGGGCCCACATGTCAGTGGCTCAAGCCAAATTTTCAATTGAAAATAATTCCGACAAAATGAAATTTGTCCGCTGACGTCATCATGACGCGTTAAAAGCATTCCCTTTAGAAAAATAAATCCGAAAAATCTAAAAAATTCCCTTTTCTTCATTTCATGTGATTTTCAACTTCCGAGAGCCCGTTCTCCTTCATACGAGTTCCAATTTCAGTGATTCAAATTTCTAAATTCATCTAAAATCAAGATCTAACTATCTGTACTAGAATTATTCAATTTGGAGTTCATTTGAATTTATTTGAATTTGGCTCGTTTTCGTGTGTAGATTTCGATGACTCCGGGGAAACTGATCTTTTTGAAGAGTTAGATCCTCAAGCATACGAGCAAGGCAAGTTACATCCTTTGATCATATTTGATTCTAGTATTTAAAATTATTTAAATTCTATTTTAAACTATTATTGAATTCTTATTTGTACTCCAGTAATTTAAATTCCTATTTTAAATTACTAGTTAATCCCGTTACCATTGTACAACCTATGTCGAAATTGAAGTTGTCATTTCCTTGTCACCTTAGTGTAAAATCTGGTCGATACACTAGTATGACTAGAACATGTTGAAAAAACTTTATGCTTAGACATGCTTAGACAAAAAAATATTGAATTTGGGGAATTTTAGCCAAATGTTCAAATATGATTTAATTGAGCCTATGGTATTGTGTTACCATAGGACCTTTGCAAATGATTTTTGAAAAGCAAAACAAAATGAAAATTGGTTTAGACTTGGGTGAAATGGATGTTTGGATGGGTGCATGTTTATGCACGGGATCGACTCATTTCTATGATCGAGGCCTAGGGTTTTATTGAAAAGTCATCCAAGTGAATTTAGAACCAGTCTCCGAGCCGTATCTTGCTAAACCCCATCATACTACCACATGTCCTAAGTGGGCGGGACTTGGCTAAATAATTTGTAACATTTTCACCGTGGTTGTGCCATCCGGTTGCGTGGGTGTCATTATGGCCTATTTTTATATATTCCCATATGGCACAAGAGGGGGCTTAAATCTGGCGGATGGTTCAATCCAAAGGAAGAAAAACCTTAGCGAGGCGGGACTACGGTGGGATGGTGCATTGTAAAAGTCTTGTGATAATGACTTAGTCACACACCTTCAGTAGTGTGTCAAACGGACATTATAAGTCAATTATGTCTTATGGGTAAAGTTGTACAACCTCTGTAGATTGTAAAAATATTCGAATAGCCGTGTCCATGGTCAAGGATATGCTAGCAAAGCCACTCAAAGTTAGACTTTAATTTTATTTTCAAAAAACTTTATCAAACGATTTATCCAAATGGGAAATTGGACGGGTAGCCATGTGATAGGAGGGTATCCTTCACCACTCTTGTGTGAATGCTATCTGACTATAAAACTTAGGATTTAGAAAATAAATTTTAGTTATGGAATAAACTGCTTTAGAAATTAGTACAAGTATT
Organism: Phyllostachys edulis; assembly: GCA_036346405.1. Classification (NCBI taxonomy): domain Eukaryota; kingdom Viridiplantae; phylum Streptophyta; class Magnoliopsida; order Poales; family Poaceae; genus Phyllostachys; species Phyllostachys edulis. The sequence goes on from CM070566.1 coordinate 23,052,347, forward strand.
GAAAAAGAAAAACCTTGCTTTATGCAAAATCAACCCTATAAGCCATCCTTTGTTATACCCTCATGCATTATAATCTGTTATTGGGTGTAACTTGTTGAGTATATTTATTTGTACTCACCTTGCTTAATAAATTGTTGATAGGAGAGGACTACTTTGAGGAGAATGAGAACGTGGATGTCTAGGCTACGCCCCCAGACGATTGCATGTGGCGAATCGTGTGGTCTACCTTAATACTTTTGCTTCCGCTGTATTTTACCTTTGGACTTATGCTCCTTTTGTAATAAACTTGAACTTTTGTGAATGTATCGCATATTATGGTTATGCTATCACCTTTTGTTTAAACTGTGCACACTAGCTACTAATCATGGGACTAGTATGGAATACACAGAGGGTCCGGGATCCTTCCCTCCCGGGTCCGACAAAAACCCATCAAGACTCCCATGGCGACCAACAGTCATCTCGACCTTAATGAGGAAGATAAACCGGTAGATTTAAAGCTTTTATAGATCCATGATTGGTAGTTTACTTTATCTTACCGCATCTAGGCCCGATATAATATTTAGTGTTTGCATGTGTGCACGATTTCAAGTAACACCAAAAGAGTACCATTTGGTGGCCGTGAAAAGAATTCTTAGATATTTAAAGCATTCCTCTAGCATTGGCTTATGGTATCCTAAAGGTACAAAATTTGATTTAATTGGATATTCGGATTCCGATTATACGGGTTGCAAAGTGGGTAGAAAAAGCACCTCAGGTAGTTGTCAATTCTTAGGAAGATCTTTAGTATCATGGTCATCCAAGAAACAAAATTCCGTAGCACTATCCACCGCCGAAGCCGAATATGTTTTCCGGGTAGTTGTTGTGCTCAATTATTATGGATAAGGCAAACTTTGATGGATTATGGAATAAAATTTGAAAATATGCCTTTTTTATGTGACAATGATAGTGCCATGAAGATTATAAATAACCCGGTTCAACACTTAAGAACCAAGCATATAGATATCCGACACCATTTCTTGAGAGATCATGTGGGCAAAGAAGATATCAAAATTAGCCACATAAGGACCGATGACCAATTAGCCGATATCTTCACCAAACCATTAGATGAGGGCTGCTTTTGCAAGTTGAGGAATGAGCTAAATGTTATAGACCATTATAATGTTGCTTTAAACTCATGCCTCATGTCCTTATGCTCTCATTTGGTTTTCTTAACGTATTTATGAAAATAATTTCAAAATATGTCTAAAACTCTCTATTTTCATAAAAGTTATATTCATTGTAGTTTCAATTATCAATCTCATGCATAATGATCCTAGAAATATTTATTTGAGTGTTTAAATCAAGGATCATTTGCATTTTCTATTCAGATTCAGCTTTACCAGGCAAAACGGTAATATCGTGGTTTACTGGCGGTACTACTGCAGCCCGGTAATACCGCTCCTCAACAATGGTATTACCGCATATGGCTGGCAGTTTCAAGGCGATTACGACCGAAGCTTTATCCTTTGGCCTCCTCTCTCTTGCGGTGTAACCGTCCCCTTTCGGTCTCTAGAACTGCAACCCTTCTCACTCTCTCCTCTCCTCACTTCTCCACAAAACTTCATCTCAAATCTCTTGATTTTGTGGATTTCTGTTGGATCTTTTGATTGGGATTGATTCTCCAAGTGATATCCCCTCCAATTCCTGAGGTATTTGCTCAAATTTGTTCTTCCTTCTCATATTTTTATCATCTACCTGATTTTCAAGGGTTTTAGTAAAATGTGGATGATTTAGTCAATTTCTTTAGGGCAAATTGCTTAGAACCAGTATTTGGTGACATATAAAGTCTATTCCATGAGTTGATTAATGCCAAATGCTTGTTTAATGCAAAATTGATCTTAGCCATAAAACAGTTCTGCAAATTGCGGTAATACCGATCGTGATCCGCGGTACTACCGTTCATCGGTAATACTGGCATTCAACTACGGTACTACCACCTTTACAGAACAAAATTGATTAAATCATACTATTTTGCTTCAATCTTATCCTTTCGCGCCCTAATTGCTTCCTCTTGCCTTAGCAACCATGTCAAGGGTGAAAACTACTCTTCGCAAGGGTGCTACCCCTGATGCAGATCCAGAAGAGAGATATGATCCTCCATCTAAACCATCTCATCCTAGAACAACCACTTGAAAGGTGGCTTCACATAAATCAACATTAGTAACTTCCCCTGCGTCTTAGAGGGAGGTTAGCAATCCAGAGACAGACGCTCTTGTACGAGCCATGAAAGCAAAAGACCAAGGTCGATTATCAAAGCAACCTCAAGTGGCTGAGGATGAAGAAGAAAGCGAATCAAGTGCAAATGATGAAGAAGATGAGGAGTATACTGATAAAGAGGGCAGTGATGAGGATATGGCAGAGGCAGAAGAGCCTGATGTTGATTTCGCACAGATTTCAAGTGACGATTATGCAATTCTTCGTCATGCAAATCAATTTGAAAAACCAGCTAACTCAACAGACTCAAGATTCCATACCAGATTCTAGCAACAAGTTTTTGCTCAACTCTATAGCCATCATCGTCAATTTGCTGATCACAGATATATAGATTGGGCTCATCTGGAGAAGATTGATCATTTTGCTGGAGCCTACCATTTTTTTCAAAGAGCCGGTCTGGAAGAGATAGTGGGATTAAAGTGTGACTACAATGAAGAAGTAATTCGACAGTTCTATGCTATTGTCTTTGTATCCCCAGACTTTTATATTTTAATATGGATGACGGGGACTCAGCGTTTGCAAGCTACCAAAGCTGAGTTTGAACGAGCTTCGGGGACATACTCAGGTACTCAAGAGAAGATCCTTGATTAACCAGCACTTAGAATTTAGGCTTGGCATCAGTTCTATGATGAAACTGTAAACTTTGTGCCTGGAAGAATTGGAGGATTGAGACCGTTACCAAGTTTGATCAACCAGATCATCAATCACACCTTCTTTCCTAAAAGTGGCAACTTCGATGCAATTCGAGGACATGCCTTGTCGACGATCGAGTCGCCGATCTTACGAAATAAAAAGAGGAAAATGACGTGGAGTATCCTAGAAGAGAATGGGGGCTGCTCTTTATTAATATGAACTGGGATTACAAGACCTGACTTGGGACTATCTCTAATTACACCAAAAATATTGAATGCTACTGCTTTGGCTTCTGAGTTGTCTTGCTTTGTGTGTCTTTCGTTGTTCATTGTCTGTCCCCTCGTCTTCTGCGTTCCACCATTAAATAACTCCCGAAGAGGCGGCAGTTATTCCCGGAGAAAGGCATCCCTGATGAAACGTTACGACTGGTCGGAGGTTTAAGGTAGTTAATAACATGTTAACTATCTTGCTGTTAAGTGTTTGTGATAAACTTAACCGTAAGGTGGTTTATTGTCAGCGTCTTGTATATCATCATATGGTATAGAATGTTTTGCACGTGTTCCATTCATCATACGGTTAAGGGCGCCTGTTCATAGCTTTTCCGAGCAGCTACCTGATCGAAGCCTAGTCCGACCAGGGTACCCATCGTGTAACCTCTGAAATCCTTACGACTAGTGAGGTCGTTAGCCTTAGGGGTTACGACCATGAAGACGTATGGTCTTTTATGTATTAAATTAATACATAGAGGTTTTATTCCTCGTTAGCTAGCCCCCGAACTTTAAATGAACAGGTCATGTGAACACCTTCTTCCGATGAATTTGTATCGGGCAGACCCCCATTAAATGCCGTTACATTCGAGGAGGTTTGTGTTCATTTTAAAGTTGTGGACTAGCTTTGGGAACTGAAGAGTTCCTCTGTCCGTTTGGCGAAAAAGAAGTTTTTTGCCGTTTAGACTTTTGTGGGTAATCTCCGATCGCGATTTAAAGATTTGAGGCTATAAAATCCCCATCGCTAGACCTTTTGGAGTTTTTATGCTTCCAGATCCCTTTTCTGATCTCCTTTGCCGAGAGAAAATCTTTATCCCTCTTTTCTTGTTCTTCTGACCACAAAATCTCCTACGAACTCTACTCATCCTTGAGGATTTTCATCATGTCGGAGCAAATCACAAAGTGGTTGCCTTCGAAATTGAGCAAGAAAAAGCTTGAGGCTTTGGAGAAGGTTGGGATGCTCCCGGACAAGAATTTGATCAGATGGAGACCGGCGTTTGGAGAGCACTTTCCAAGCCGCGAAGATGGGGAAATCCTTGTTTTTCTCGCCTACATCGAATGCGGGCTGAGGTTGCCGGTACACAAATTCCTTCTCCGTGTTCTTGAGTTTTACGGGGTGGAATCGGTGAATTTGGCCCCAAATTCCATCGCCAATATTAGCATCTTCACATATTTGTGTGAAGCATACCTGGGAGTGCCTCCAAGTTTGAAGCTCTTCAGGTATTTCTATCGAATGGTGATGGGGAGAACCACGGAGACTCCCAGAGAATGTACATTGCGCCTTCATGACAGGAAGGCCGATGAGTACATTCATATGTACTCGAAATCCTCGTGGTCGTCATGGAAGAAGAATTGGTTCTATATGACGGTTACGAGAGACGATGGCCTCTACTTCGCCGGGATGAGAGCGAATGAAAATCTCAAGTGGAGGAAGATCGTGGAGAAAACAGGAGTGGTCGGACGATGGGTAGATGCCATCTACGACCCGCGAGTCAAGGGCTTGACCTCTTGGCATGTGGTGAGGGACTTCACCAAGCGCCAGATTAGTCCATCAAGCTTCTGACCCACTCCTGATTTGGTCCATTGGTCGTGATGAAGCTATCTCAGGAGGTGGTAAGTCTTTGAGATAAACTCCGACCAGTATTTTTATTTGATTAATGTAATACCTTAAAACCTGTTCATGTTTTGTTTTCTCTCCTTTCCTTTTAAAGTTCTTTCCCCTGAGGAAATTAGAGAGTGGATCAGGCTGATCTGTGCAGGGGAGCCTGGAGAAAAGGCTGGATTCCCCGAGATCTTGGCCATAGTTCCTACTGAAGAGAGACTAACAAGGCTTAAGGTAAACAATCAAAATTTCTTTTATCATGTATACATATTCTCCGATCAGATTGTTGATCATGTTCTATTTTTGTAGTTGGTCGGGTTGTGAATCGCACAAACTGGTGAGGCTAAACATCCCACCGTTGTTCCGACCGATTCGTGCCCAAATGCATTGGAAGAAGATGAATCTTCCGAGGTAACAGAACATTTCGGAGAAATATATATGTAGTTTAGATAAAAAATTTCATCACCTAACCAAATTCATTTATTGGTTCAGGTGGAGAAGGTTGAAGGCCATCGGTGCGCAACCACGGAGGCCGCCAACCCCAGACCGGTCGTTGACGACCGGACAGTCGTTTCTGAAACAACTGGTCTGGAGGCTGGTGAAACCACTCCGCCCGACCAGATGGTCAAGGACGTAATCTTTGACGAGCTGATCGAGGGCATTGCTTCCGACATCCTGTTGGATGATGCAACAGATTTGGCTAATTCTGCCGGTTCGGAACCGGCAAGATCAGAAGAAAAGAAAAGGAAGGGTGACGGTACAGATTTTACTCTTCCGCATTTTAAAGTCAAATCTCGGAAATTAACTAGGTATGCTCAAATGAAAGTGGTCGTATAAGTGCATACCTTTAATAATTTCTTGATGACTTGATGTTTTTTTTTGAACTTCCCTTCTTTGCTTTGTATAGGTCCTCTGGTGTTCCGGTTGTTTCCGACCAGACTCCTTCTGAGGACCAGGTACTTGTGGAGGTCCATGAGCAGACCATTTCTCAGGACAGAATTCCTGAGAAAAAAGTGGTCGAAAAATCTCCCGAGCAGGCGTCAGGGCCAACGGTTGAGTTAGAACCATTGGTGGTTCTAACTCCTTCTGCGGAGGTAGATGCCCCTAAAGACCCTCAACAGGTTTCGACCATTGTTGGTAATTCTCCTCAACCTGACAAGTTCCCTTTTCACCCCCGATTTATCGAGGATAAGGAGCTTGACGAGGTATGGGGAAAAATATCGGATCATCAAATCAAAATGCATCCTGATTCAATATTTGGCAGATATAATGATTTGGCGATCCGGGTAAGTATCTACGACCAGTTTCATAGTCTCTCCTAAAAAATCTTTTATAGAAAAAAAATTTTAAAGAGGAAAATGCTATTTGAACAACACATGGTCGAGAATTTTGCTGTGGTCAGAGGACTGACCCAGCGAATTAAAGACTTGGAGCAGAAACACTCCGAATTAGAAAGTAAGAACTTTTCCCTTAACCTTTTTCTTTCTTCAATGCTTCACCCTTTACTAATTATTCTCCCTTATTCGTATTTGATAGATTTGGAGAAAATAAAAGAAGAGATCCTGGTTGAGAAAGCCAAGACAGCTCTGCTTGAATAAGAAATCAAAGCTAAGGACGATTCGATCGCGGCGGCGACGACAAGGAAGAACTTAACAGAAAATTGAAGGTAATAGGTCGTAAACTTGACTTATTATTTTCCTCCAATTATTTTTGTGATTATCACCTGTTTCACTCTTGTAGAGCAAAAACAAGTTTTGGACAGAGTAGAAAAAAACTCTACAATTTGAGCAAGACAAGGAGGCGGCTCTCGTTCAAAGTCTAGATGAAAAGACTCTATTTTTGAACAAGATGATCTTTGATATGGGATCAGGATCAAGCCTGTCTGTTTTAAGAGATCCAGTAGAGAAAATGAACTACTTGGGTCAACTTCTAGAGGATCTTAATACTCTGCTCAAGACTACTCGAAAGAACTATGCCCAGGCCATGAAAATAGGCGTTGCTAGTGGAGTTAGTTTTGCTTTGGCAAACCTGAAGCTCAAACTCCTCCATTGATCTCCAAGTTGCTGAAGATGACTTCAATCGCCCACCTGAGGAGGCGACCAAGTTCATGGAAGAACTCAAGCCACTCGGAGATAAAGTTGTAGAGGAAATGGAGGTCGGATCTCCAACAAGCAGTAATTAGTCCGAGAATATTTCTAGAGTAGGTCAGGGACCTAAAGGCGACTAGAGGGGGGGGGGTTGAATAGACGCTTTCTCTATTTTTCACCTCGATCGAACTCAACACTACTTTCACTCCAATAGCTATAAAAGCTATGAAGATCTGCATACAGGCACAGCGGATGACCTGTGTTGAATTTGATCTAACCCGGAAGTAAAATACCAAAAACATCTCACACCCGCATGCACAAAATCCAAAGCATCCTCTCACGGCAGAGCACAAGCAAAAACCAAAGAGGTACTAACTAGTAAAAAACTAATGGCTAGACCAAAAACTAGTGGATGAAATAGAATGCATCTAGATTATGTATTCTCTCTGATCTCATCTCATGAGTCATGACATCAAGCTCAAGGTCCCCAGAACATATGTCTATTCACTGGTTAACGCTGGTAGCCAAAAATCTCATCAGCTTTTGGAGATCAGACTTAAGACTAAAATGGCATTCATGACACTTTCAAACTACAGGGCAAAAATAAATAAAAGATCTTGCCTTGTCTCCCTTGCAACTCTACTTAGTCGGTCAAGGCTTGTTCCAACCAAGCGCATAGAACGAGGACCAAAAACCAACACAGAGACGACAAGGATCTGTAGCAGAGCAATAATCTAAACTAAAAATTCAATGCAAATCTGTTGCCCAAGACGCACGTCTTTGAAATCATACCACTAGCAATAAACAAATGTGGCCACAGAAGCTATCAAAATCAAACCAATAGTCGACATCATTGATGGCATAGCAATCAAAACTACAAAAGACATTACAACTGCTTGCTTTTACAGAACCGCACGCACACGCACAGGATGTGCCGCAACAAACCATACAGAGTAGACAAGCAAACAGCAACAAGCTATAGCCACCGCCGAACGTGACACCCACGCAGCCACGGATCCAAACCAGCGAAACCCACTAGCAAATTAAAAACTAAACTTCAGTCGCATCATGAAGGCAGCCACAACAAGAGTAATAACGGAAGCTTCCTTCAGTAGCTATGCGCTGCAAGGCGTCCAACCAACCGTGAACAAAGAAGAGTCCACTCACACGCAGGAAGCAAACACAGCTATCAACTAAAAGATCAACTCAATGAAAAGATTTGTGTTTCACAAACCGAAGAGACAAGTAAAAGCAGCAGCTGCCACCAAGACCTCCTGATGTTGCGGGCGCACAGGCCGCCGCCACAAGCTCCTAATTTTTCCGTCTGCCCATCACCCTACAAGCCGCCGGCCCCTCCTTTTTTTTGTCTACAGAATAGAGCATGAACAGCCGCAGCCACAGGCTCCTGTTTTTCCGGGTGGGCAACGCTCACAGATGTCCCATCTCCTCTTTTTATATGATAGCCACCAACCCTAAAACCCTTTTAGAATTGGAGCTTCTAGAAGATTAAACCTAATGGGCTTCCGTTAAGGCCCAACAACAACAGAACACACACGCACGTATTTTAAAGCGCCGTCTTCACTTCTCTTGACCTAATCCACTTCTTGATGCACCGTCTTGTGCCGCGGGTTGGCATTAGGTCACCAAGGCGGTATTTGGTAAAATTACCAAAATACCCCTTCTCGATCTTTTCCGAAGACCGAGTCCAATCCTGTTGAAGCAATCGCCTGCTTCGCCACGTGTAGGTTGATCCAGCGGCTCTCATCGTGTCGGCAAGTCTATCCCATCCGGTTCCCACTGGACCACCTTGGCACTTGCATCGACCCTGCACCACTTGATCAAACCAATCGCCAATCGCCTGCTCGGTCATCCTTATCCATTCTGCGCCACGCTTGAGTCACTTGACCTCACCCGGCATCCATGATCGTTCTCGACCTCAGCTCTCCAAGCTTAGTCCTGATCCTCCTCGCCGTTGACCGTCGTTGACCTGCAAGCCACCTGCACAGCAATAGACCAAGAAATCGTCTCCGGGAATAAGTTCTTCACAACTTGACCCACGTTAGCTCAAAACATGCAATATGCAACACATATGCACTATAGCCTATGAACTCAACCTATCCCAAAGCCAAATTCCCAAAATGGCCGAAGACCAACCTTTTAACTTTGCCGAAAACGCGTGAAACTTCAAACCAAAAGCAACATTGCCAATTGTTTCATCATCCTAAGATCATGGGCATATTGTTGGAAATATGCCCTAGAGGCAATCATAGAGATGATTATATTTCATTATGTTCACAATATTTGATAATATGTTATCTTGTTCCTTGAATGAATCATTAGTCATGAAGATTAACGAGTATGTGACTTGTTGGTGAAGCTCTTTTTAACTTATGATGATGTCGTTCTAAAAATATCCTCGTCGAAAGTCCTTTGGTCTAACACTAGTGACTCTCGACCAAAGACATGTATTGATTGATGACCACGTTTCACCGATCATGGATATAGGGATATCGAATCAATAATGTGGACATGTGTTAGAGAACATGGTGTTGGATAAGACCCACCTTGAGACACTATTGAGATTGTTATGATTCTATGTGTCGTTAGTTGGTCTCAAGCAATGATGATGTATAATCCTTAGACCGAGATCGAGATGGTTTCCTACATGTGTAATAGCACTCTTAGGGTTGCCAAACGCCGCTAGAATCGGGTGGTTATAAAGGTAGCTTTTGGGTATGCTATGAAACATGCAGAGGGATGTGACTGGTGGGATATGGGATTTGCCCTCCTAACATAACAGAGAGATATCTCGGGCCCTTGAAGTGGTCGGATAAAGAAAGTGCATGGCCATACCCTCGGTGGTCGAAGAGTTCGACCACATGAGGTTATCCGATACTCGATCGAAAAGCATTGAATAGTCCATGGATGACACAACATCTCACAGGAGTTCAACCAGATATCGTGAGGCAAAGGAGAATACATGAGTAGAAATCGCCTAGTTCGACTAGCTACGATTTGTCGTATGGAGATACAAGCAAGTCGATATCTTGGTCGAGCGTAATCACAGAGTGGTCGAAACCAAGTCGTAAGGAGTTACAAGTTGGTCGTGATCGAATCTGAACCGGTCAGATAGAGATAGGACACAGTCGTAAGTGATGAGGACCTGTTAAGTAGATCATATTGCATTAAGGTTTGTCCCATATAATTTGTGTGTGTTAGGAATCGTTATGTCCTCGCTAGGAACCGCTTCGACTCGTGGCGGAAAGGGTTTCCGAGTCACAACCGAACTACACATGAACCTAACGGGTTACACACTTAACGGTTGGAACAAACCCGATGCGAATCTGATTAAATGGCGTGTTTGGATAGGATCCGTCACGGGCACTATATAAGGAGATGCATGAAATTTGTTGGGAGAAGTGAGTTGACACGAGTTGCCCTCATCAAACCCTAGCCGCCATCTTCTTGAGAGCCTTGTCGTGCGATTTGGTGCTAGCACACCGGGCGTATGGTTGTTCCTTCCCCGGGCGTGTGGATACCATAGAGGCGCTTCTCGTTGTTGCGCTTAGGGCGATCCGCGATCTTCGCAAGGAACCGCAGAGGTCTTTGGAGGAGACGATCAACTCACGAGGACGCTAGACGATCGACTACGATCGATGCCGACGCTCTTCGTCGGACCGGCCGCTCAGACACTTCTTCCATTGCTCTGCAAGGCGTCCAAAGGGTAACGATCTGTGATCATCTTCTTGCTTGGCTTCCTGGTTTACGTGGTAGAAATTTTGAATTGTTGCTATCGTAGCCTACCCGTATCCCTTCACATATCCCCATGATATCCACATAGGCTCTTGCAAAAAATGTAAAAATATTGAATATGTATAAAACTTATCTTTTATGTCATTAACAATGCCTTTGTTTATCCGGCTTGACTCTCTCTTTTTTTAAAAAAATTCTCATACACTTCCTAGCCCCCGACTGCTTTATAGTAGAAGAACTTTACTATACAAGCAGGTAGCCAAGAAAGAGAATGAAAGTCGAAATCATTGTTTTGAAGGTATGTGCCGATATGAAGTCAAAACTGATCGTAGCAATACTAGGAAATCACTGTGGTCGGAACCAGCTTATGACTTCGTCTAGTTATAGATCTTTGTTTGTCATGATCGAAATACCAATCAAAAGTTATACATGGTCGGATAAAAGACCTTGTTATTTGACATAAGAAGAAATGCAAAAATGAATGCAACAAACTATAAGTGAACTTTGTTTATATCTATTATCCTAAAGTCTGGTCGGAAGGAATGCTTAGATCTAAAATCATATAACATATTTCGTGAAACATGTTCAAGCTCTCTATCCGACTGGTAGCGAGGATCGTAAGAAAAAAACGTCGCTAGGAAGCTCCTTCCATGGGCGAGACCATGTCTAAAAAGGAGAGACTTGACTAGGAGGCTTTCCGTGTCCCACCAAGAGCGAGACAAGAGCAGAAAGCGAAATCTTGAAATAATGAAATATAACCTTCATAATCTTAGGCATATCATTCAAGATAGAAAGTTATTTGTATGATGCTCGATTACTCATATATTTCCTTAAGGAAAGAGTGTTGTCGCGCGTGGAAAAAAAATACTCACGACTAGGACCAATACGGTGTATGACATAGAAGTCGTTGCCATAGAGTAACAGAGATCCTTGGAAAGGATATCGGAGAGAAAATTGTCTTCTCCGACCAGTTTAAATTAACAATCATGAACGACCAGCCTATAGGTATATATATATATAAGCAAGGTTACTTTTCTTAATGAATAAATGAATATATTGAAATTTAAAGAATTGAAAGAATGTAAACAATAATTAAACATAGAACTTACGCAATTGATCAATGTTCCAAGAATTTGACAAAATTTGCTCGTCAGACATAGCTAGTCATACGGAACCTGGTCGGGTGACTTCGACCACAGTGTAAGGACCTTCCCACTTATTAGAAAGTTTATTGCGATTTGCTTGGTTCTGAATTTTTCTGAGAACCAGATCACCTCTGACAAAGAAGGCGAGAGGTTGCACCTTACGACTATGGTACCTTCGCATAGCTTGTTGGTAGACTGCTGATCGTACAAGGGCTTGGTTTCGTCGTTCTTCAAAGAAATTGATATCGTTGAGTCTTCGTTCATTCTGATCATTTTCATTAAAACGATCAGTTCGAGCAGAGCCAATTTTGAGTTCTGGAGGAAGCATGGCTTCAGCCCCGTAAACCAAAAAGAATGGTGTTTCACCGGTCGCACAACTGGTCATGGTTCGAACGGCCCATAATACAGACGGGAGTTCTTGAGCCCAAGCTCCTGACCGTTTGATTAACTGGTCGAATACTCGGCGTTTGATCCCTTGCATAATGATACCATTAGCTCGCTCAACTGCTCCATTGCTCTGCGGATGAGCAACAGAAGCAAAATGAACTTTGACACCAAGTTCATCGCAGAATTCTTGGAATTGACTACTAGAGAACTGGGCGCCATTATCTGTGATTATACAACTAGGTACACCAAATCGTGTGATCACATTTTTCATGAGGAATCTCTTAGCGGCCTCAGTTGTTGTTTTAACAACCGGCTCGGCCTCGATCCATTTTGTAAACGTGTCAATCATGACGAAGAGGAATTCGAAGCCCCCGGATGCTCTTGGGAAAGGTCCCAGAATGTCCAGTCCCCAGGATGCAAAAGGCCAAGAAAGAGGAATTGTTTGTAAGGCTTGTGCCGGCTGATGTACTTGTCGGCTATGAACCTGACACTGCACACACTTCGTCACAAGTCCTTTTGCATCATGAAGGGCGATTGGCGATAGTATCCTTGCTCAAGGCTTTACCGACCAAAGTTTCTCAGGGAATGATGTGCTCCACAGAGACTCCTTCATGGATTTGATTGACAACTTAATGCCATCCGCTTGAGATATTCATCTCATCAACACTCCATGAGATCCTCGTTTATACAAGGTACGTTCGATTAAAGTGTATGATTTGGCTTTTCGTGCTATACGATCAGCCTCTACATCATCTTCCGGAATTATGTCATCTTTGAAGATAATTGTAGATCGATGTCATCAATCTCTACCTTGATCGTGATAAAGACCAACCGTCAACGACACATGGAGCATCCATGTTCCTTTGATCGGTTTGTTCGACCAGAAATAATCATGTATGTTCTCGGAAGGCTCGACTACCGAGGGTGAATTGAGTTACTCGAGAAAAACTCTGGGCGGGACGGTTGACCTCGTGGTGGCCATCCGTGCCAACTGGTCTGCCAGAAAGTTTTCCTTTCTAGGAATATGTTGGATCTGAAAACCGAAGAAGTGCTTTTCGAAGTTTCGTACTTCCGCCGAGATAAGATGACATCTTGGTACTCGAGCATTGATACTCTTTCCCTACTTGATTCGCTACTAGTTGAGAATCGCCTTTCACTAGTAATCTGCGAATCCCGAGCGAACGAGCTGCTCGGAGTCCTGCCAGTAAACCTTCATATTCTGCCATATTATTTGTGGCAGGAAAATTTAACTGGATGGCGTACTTGATGTGTTTGCCATTAGGGGATATTAGGATCACTCCAGCCCCCGATCCTTTTAACATCAAGGAACCGTCAAAGTACATTGTCCACTCCTCGTGGTGTTCGTACTCGAGCCCTTGGGTGGGTTCACGGTTTGTCCATTCGGCAATGAATTACGCTATTGCACGACTTTATTGCTGTTAAGTGAAATGAAATGGAGGTCAAACGCCCTAGCTCAACCGCCCATTTTGCTATTCATCCCGATGATTCCTGTTTCCAAGGACTTGACCAAGGGATATCCGATCGATGCGACCACTTTGTGGGCTGAAAGTAGTGCCTTGGCTTCCTTGAAGACATAAGGAGACCATAGAGCAACTTTTGTACCGTGGGTATCTTTCCTTTGGTCCATGTAAGACTTAAACTACGTAATAAAGCGGTCGTTGGATGTTATCCTTTCTCGACCAATTACACCGCTTCTTGTTTGTGGTGTTGCTACCACGTACATTAGCAGTGTTTCTCCCGGTCTCGAAGAGACTAAGACCGGGGCACTTGTAAGGTATTGTTTAAGTTTTTCAAAGGCATCGTTTGCCTCTCTAGTCCACTCGAAACTCTCATGTTTCCGAAGAAGTTTAAAGAAAGGTAACCCTTTTCCCCCTAACCTTGCTATGAAGCGACTTAGCGCTGCCATACAGCCGGTTAGTTTTTGGACTTCCTTCTTCGAGGTCGGAGGACGCATCTGGTTGATGGCTGCTATTTTTACTAGGTTTGCTTCAATACCTCTAGCTGAAACTAGGAAACTGAGCAATTTTCCAGCAGAAACTCCGAACACACACTTTTCCGGATTCAACTTGAGGTTATGCCTTCTCAAGTTGTTGAAAGTTTCTTGTAAGTCAGAGATGTGATTGCCAGCGTTGGTGGTCTTTACAACCAGATCGTCAACGTAAGCTTCTAGATTCCGACCTATTTGTGGACTAACGGTTTTTTGCATCAACCTTTGAAAAGTTGCACCAGCGTTTTTGAAACCAAATGGCATCTTAACATAACAATAAGTGCCATATGGAGTGATGAAGGAAGTTTTCTCCTCATCCTTTTTACACATACTAATCTGGTGGTACCCTGAATACGCATCTAGAAAACTTAGTAATTCGCACCCAGAGGTAGAATCTACCAGTTGATCAATGCGTGGAAGGGGAAAATCATCCTTCGGACAAGCTTTATTAAGATTTGTAAAGTCGATACACATTCACCATTTCCCATTATTCTTCCTAACCATTACAGGGTTGGCGAGCCACTGAGGGTGGTTGACTTCACGGATGAATCCAGCCTTGAGAAGCTTGTCAATCTCTGACTGGATTGCCTCCTTCCGATCAGGTGCAAAACACCGTAGCTTCTGCTTGATCGGTTTCTTATTAGGCTGGAGAGCTAGCCTGTGCTCGATCACCTCCCGGGGGACTCCGGGCATATCGGACGCCTGCCAGGCGAATACGTCCTGATTTGCTCGGAGGAAGGAGACGAGCAACTCTTCCTATTTAGGATCGAGTCTTGCTCAGGCCGTAACCTTGCGGACGGTGGGCGGCATTTTTGGCCTGTAGTGACTGGCCGTCGTCGGAGAAGCACCTTTGTCGAGTGATACCTCTTTTGACTGGTCAGAGGGTTTGGGTGTCACCTTTGGTCTCGAGTGTTTGGCTTGCATGGTAGATGGATTAGCCTCTCTGGTCGGAAGTTCATCGACCAGTTCAAAGGATTTTCGATCACATACGTAAGCCATTTTTCGATCTCCCCGAATAGTGATGACTCCCTTTGGCCCTGGCATTTTCAAGCTTTGATAACCGTAATGCGTGGCTATCAAGAACTTTGCTAATGCCGGTCGACCAAGAATTCTGTTGTATGCGGATTCAAAGTTTACCACATTAAACGAAATTTTTTCCGTTCGAAAGTTATTAGGCCTTCCGAACGTAACTGGTAGGGAAACTTGTCCTATCGGTTTAGCGGTGGAGCCAGGAACTATGCCATGAAAAGCATATTTCACTGGTTTCACCTTTGACATGGGGACCTGCATTTCTTCTAAAGCTCCCAAAAATAATATATTCAAAGAACTACCTCCATCTACTAAGACTCGATTAACCCTACAATTATTAATGGTTGGTTCAACAACAATAGGGAACCTACCTGGTCGAGTCGAAGGAATGGGGCAGTCGTCTTTGCTGAAGGAAATTACGATGTCCGACCACTTCGATTGCTTGATAATGGTTGGAGATTCGACGAGGTTGACCTCCCGCTCCATGGCCTTCAGATGACGTTTGGATTCGTATGAAGAAGATCCTCCAAAAATCATGTTGACTGTGTGTTGGGGATCCTGGTACTCCATCTCTTCGTCACCATCCTTCGTGTGGAGACTTCTTATTCTTTTTCTCTGGTTTGTCCAGGCCAGGCTGAGGAATCTTGTCTTTCCAATCAATGGCTTCGCACCACTCGATTGCTTCGCTAGCGGTGGCATATTTGTCGGCCATGTCAAAAAGCTCAACGGTTGTTCTTGGAGGGTTCATTGCTATGTCCTCCGTAAAACCGCCGATTTCTCAAACTGTTTTGAAAGCTTTGAATAATGATGACTCTGCGACCTCGGTATAGAATTGCGAACTGGTGAACCTCTTGATGTATTAACGTAAAGTCTCATCGAAACCTGCGGATTCAAGTGGAGATCATCCTCCTTCCTGTGGCGGTCGACGTACCTCGAAATTTGCAATTAGAAGATCACAGAGTTGCTCCTAAGTATAGATTGATCCGACCGGTTGGTTCAACAACCACGGCCAAGGCGCACCCTTCGAGCACGCAGTGGGTAGATAGTTGGCCATCACATTTTCATCGCCTAGCTAGCGACTCGATGGCGGTGGTATATATTTGGAGGAATTCCAATGGATTTTTAGTTCCATTGAACTTGTCCAAGTTGGCCGGTCGGAACCGGTTAGGCCAACGCACAGCTTGGAGCCCTGCAGAGAAGACTCGACAACTTGTGATTGATTCATGGTGCCTTCTCTGGGAGGGTGCCGGATTGTAATCGATCGGAGACCGGTTCCTAAGATTGGAACACTGGAACCCCGGTGTGCCGATCCGGTTGTAGACATTGGTATGATGCTGTAACGTCCCAAATTTTGGCTTTTCAAAAATCTTTTAAGTAGTTTAGGTCCCTGGAAAATTTCACCAATTTTATTTGATTTAATAAAGCTTAATTGGGAATTTTCTAAATTAAAAATATTTAATTTGTCTAATCTAAACATAAATTAAATAAAAACTAGTGTTAATGGCTTCCTTGTGTTTCAAGAAATTTTCTGGTATTTTCTGAGATTTTTCTGGATTTGTTTGCTATTTATTTGGATCTCCTTGATTTTTGGGATTTTCTTTAATTCTGAAAAATCCTCTTTTCTCTCTCCTGCCGCACTGCCACAGTACCCATCGGGTCCTGTTCATCCGGATCCCATGCTACAGTAATCGTGATATTACGTTCATCACAGTAACCCAAATTAACTATGAGGCATCAGTAGCCGAAGTCTCCGTATCTGTTCAGATCCAAACTTAAATTTCAGATTTTCATATCTTCCTCTACGGTATATATAAAAGCGAACTGTTTGCGCTCACTCGTCCGTCTTGATATTCTCTTCCAATCCCCTGATTTGGTTTCTTTCAAACCAATCTATTTTAAATCGCCATTTGCATAATACCGAGCTCTCCCAAAGTCTTCGCCGGCGAAGTTGCGCTTCATCCGACGTCCGGCCGGCGAACCGCTCTGCGGCGTTAACCTTCGCGTCGTCGTCCTCACGTCATGGTACCATCCACTTCGCTGAAGATTGCCGGAGCTATGTCAAGCCGTAAGCGAACCACGTTAAATCGCGTTGCTCGCTTCCTCGGTGAGTTTTTTAAATCAATCGCACCATCGCGTCCGGTTAAATCGTTTCCTTTCCGCTTTCCCCTTTGCCACCGCGCGTCGCCTCCGCCGTCGGCCACCCGTCGCCCTTGTTCATTGCATGGTCTGTAGCGATTCATGTGTTCATAGCCGTATCCTTTTGGTCCGTTGGTTACGCTTAGTCGAACCGATCTTTGCTTTTCTTTAGCCAACCGAAAGCGAGCCGTGCGTCTTGGGCGTGCTCTTTTCCCATTGCGCATGTGAGCACCCGGCGGGCGCTTCCATCTTTCGGCCGAGCCAGCCCCTGGTTTTCGTTGGCGGCGAACGGCCGAACAAACCGAGTCGTGCCTATGTCCTTTTCTTGGTCTCCATCTGCGGGTGGTCTCGTGGTTAACGACCGCCGACGTGCTCTTCGTCCCAATCGGTCTCGAGCTGGACTCCCTGGTCTCCTGGTCTTGCACGCCATAGCCGCCACCCCCAATCCAAGCTCTCCCTCTCCGGTGCTTTATAAACCGAACCAACCGCGTCGATTTGTTCACATCCCTCATCTCCACCAAAACCCTAAAAGCCCGGTTCTAATCTCGTCTCGTTTTGTCGGATTTTGCTGGAAGAACCGAGCGCCGCCGCCATCCTTCATCGTCGGATTTCGCCGTCGTCAGTCCATCTCCGCCTGTGTCGTCTTTGCCTGCGAGTTCACATCGACGAGGTCTACACGGTGCTCTCATCCGTTGTCTTTGGGCGCCCCTTCCTTGCCGTTTTTGCCGTCTTGGACCGTGCCGCTCCGCCGCCGACTTTGAGCGCCGCCGTGCTTTTGGTCACCGCTGGGAGCATCTAACCCCATCACCAGGTCGCGTGGTCGCAAGGAGTCCAACACGCCCATCCGCTACCGCCGACGAGCTCTGTAGTGTCGTTGCCAGACGAACCGAAGCCCTCTCCGCCCAAGTCGTTGCCGTCGGTGAGACACTGCCGCCTTTGCCGAACCATCACCTCCAGAGACTACTACAGAAATGCTAATACTAGACGCTGATCACGCATTTGGTTCGCCGAAACCGTCAGATAAACACAATCTCGAGCGGTTTTTGTTACCCACCGTCGTGTTATTCTCCGCGCTAAAAACCGCATGAAGATGTCATATCACGAGACGGTTCATGTTTGGAACCGTCGTGATACTTCACGACGGTTCCAAGCATGAACCGTCGTGATATTACCCAATATCACGAGCGGTTTTTAGAACCGTCTGTGATACTTCACGAGCGGTTCCAAATATGAACCGTCGTGATATTGCCCAATATCACGAGGCGGGTTTATTAAAACCGTCCGTGATAATTAACTCATCACGAGCGTATATATATAGCTCCGCCTCCCGGCCAAAAGCAGATATAGTCTTCTTGATCTCCATATCTCTGGCGCTTCGATAGGTCCATCGCCGTTCTGCGTCTTGGTTTGAGTACATCGCCTCACCTCTCACCTTTGAGCGGCTGGTCCATTTCACCAGTATATTGTCGCCGAGGAGCTTGCCCGTCGCCTCTGCTCACCGATCGGCGACCCAGCCGCGCCTTGGACCTTCCCCGACTTTCATTGACACCTTCCTCGTGATCGAGGTGAGATACTGAAGCATAAGCATCCTTTAATTTGAGTAGTTTCAGGCGTTTACGCCGAAATCGCTAGTTTCAGGTGCCTCCATGTGGGACATCACCGTCGGTTCGCCTCAGGCGAGACCTTAGGGCCGAGAGCCACGACTATATAGCAATGCGATGTCACCCCTAAGCCCAGTTTGAGCTTCAAATTAATCCTACTGTTTTTAATCATTTAGTTAATAAACTAACGAGTCTATGACATGTGGGACCGCCATAGATTTTATAAATAAAATCATGAAATAAAAAATGAGTCACTGACAAGTAGGGCCCACATGTAAGTTAATAAAATCCAAAAAATGAAAAAATAAAAAATCGTAATTAAGCCTCGGAAAATACGCTTTGAAAAAGTCATCACCATTTTATTTATTTTCGGGGTTTTCAATCTGAACCGTGTGATGGACCGGTTGGATGTACACCGAGAACCGTGTGAGTGAAGAGTACATTAATGGTGTGTCTGCTTTTACAAGAGCCGCCGAGGAGGATATGTTGAATAAGGGGCGGAATATATGTCTTGTCCATGCATTGATTGCGAGAATCAAGATGTTTAACAACCGAGCGCAGATCGAAGCACACTTGATTCAAGGGGTTTCAAAAGGGTTATACATGTTGGACCAATCACGGTGAAGAGCATATTATCTGAAGTCAACGATATGCATATTATCTGGTGTGCCTCGATCTCGCCATGAGGGGAGGCTCGAGGGTATCGGGACCATCGGAAGAAAGCAATCACTCCAAATATGGATCGTATGCTCAAGCCCATTTCACGGTCTTGCAACACATGACCAAGTGTCCCGTATATCGACCAAAGACAAGGACGTGCTTGAATGCGAATCCGCCGCGGCGGATGTTTGGATCACGAGACAACACAATGAGCGGTTCAACCAATGGTTGAAGGAGCGACTTGCTAGGAGCTCGTCAAGTGATATCTTGACATGGTTGGCAAAGGGCCAACATTTACAGCTTGTAACATGGCGAGGATCGACATAAATGGGTACATATTCTATCTGCAGAGCTCGGGATATAAAAAGCACTAACGAGCAAATGGTGTCCGTGATAGATGCATTCAAGATCGATGGGCCGAGGAGCTCCTACTATGGGCAAATAGAGGAGATATGGGAGCTCGACTCGTGCTTTTCAAGATCCCCTATTTCGTGCCGTTGGGTCCATCTCCCACGGTGAAGGTTGACAAATGCGGGCGTCACTACCGTGGACCTCGAGCGTGTTGGATACAAAGACGAACCATTCGTCTTAGCTAACCAAGTTGTTCAAGTCTTCTATGTTACCGACCCGCAAATAAGAAGCGCCACGTAGTTCTTCATGGAAAAAGGAGGATTGTCGGAGTTGAGAATGTAGTGGGCGAGGAAGAATACAATCAATTTGACGAGTTGCCTCCTTTGGAAGCGGCATAAGGGTCGAGGAAGAAGAACATGACGAAACTAGCTACATACTGCGTCGATCATCATGAAGGGCTAATTTTTAAAGATTAATTGAACAATGTGTGTATATGTATATACATTACGATGAATGGTTAATTTTAGTTCATTTGAGTTAATTAATTGATTTGTCTTGTGAAATGGATGTGATTGTTTCTCAAATGAATGTGAATTGGATGTATATACATGTACTTGTTGTCTTTTACGCTTGTTTGAGAGGGCATGGCTAGCATTTCTGAGGCTAGCCAATAAGCAGATCGATCTAGATATTAACCAATACAAAATAATATCACGAGCGGTTTGAACTACGCATCGTCTCACATGTATATCACGACGCGGTTGTTTATCAAAACCGCTGCATGCTATATATATATCACGACGATTGTTTATTAACACCGTGCATGATATCATATATCACGAGCGGTTCTAAGTTAGAACCGCTCGTGATATCATATATCACGCATTTGTTTATTAAAACCGCGTGATTCATCACATATCACGACGGTTGTTTATTAAAACCGCTCATGATACATCGATATCACGCGAGCGGTTCTAAGTTAGAACCGTTTGTGATAGTATCATCTGACGGTTCTAATTTAGAACCGTGCGTGATGTCCATCTATTTACATTCGGACTCTAGCTAGGGTTTGCCGCGCCACCACTCTCAAGCGATTAAGTTTCTCAACTCCTCTCGCTCCCTCCGCCCCGAGCCTGTCGCCACCGTCCTCGACGCCGCCTCCTCGAGCAGGCGCTTCTCCTCCCGATCCTGCGACGCCGCCTCCTCCTCCAGGCCAGCCACGCCTCCCCGAGCCCGCTGAGCCTCCTCCTCTGACCCGCGTGCCTCCCCAGCCCACCGCCCTCCTGCCCGAGCCCGCCGCCTCCTCCCCTCCCGAGCCTCCTCCTCCTTCTTCGCCGCCCTGCTTGCTCTGTCTCGCTCCCTGCTCTCGTCCGTCTCGTCGGCGCCTAAAGGTAACCAATGCCGAGTTACCGATCGACCCCCACGCCCCTTTTCCTAACTATTTCTATCAATAATCTGTCATGGTCCTTCATGATAATTGTACATGTTTTAGGAATTTGTATTTGTTCTAGTCAGTTATTCATATGGTATTTGTTTTGATACTGCTACTGGAATACATTGCAATGATAATTCTATTTCTTGTGAAGATGTCTTCCGCTCATTCTGAGTCATCGCCGCCTCATGTGTCTGATGATGCACCATCCTCTGGAACAATATCCAACCGCGGTAGAAGAAGAGGAATATCGAAAAGGCCCACGGGCCGATTTACCATCACGGAGTCGATCGATCAGGGACCCTATCAATCCTCGCCGAGCAGCGTCCGCATTCCGGAGAATGGTCGGAATAGTTGCACGGGAACGGGTCAAGATCACCTATGATTCGTGGAAGGTGGTGCCCGGACCACTGAAAACTGCTGTGCTGGCGGAAATTCTCGCATCGTTCGAGATCCCGGAAGAACTCCTGGACTCCGTGCGACGACACGCGTTGCTATAGGCGTGCAAAGCGTGGAAGAACTTCAAGAGCACGCTTGTCAAGAACTATGTGGAGAAGGATCTGAAGACGCCCTTCCACAAGTATCTATTGTTGGAAGAGTCCTGGGCCGAGTTTGTGGCGAAGAAGACGACAGATGAATTTAAGAGTGAAAGTGCGGCGCACACGGCCCTCGAGCAAAAACAAGCACCCCACGCACTCGGCACTGGGTATGCGGGTAAAGCCCCGATATGGAGGATCAGAACAGCGATGAGCAAGCGGTTTGAATCTCTCCTGCTATTTCGAGATCACTAATGTGCACGCCCGAAGCGGTGGTTATTTGCGAGGTTATGTATTCGCCCTCTGGAAGTGTACTTTCCAAACCCCGAAGACCAGGAAGTGTCCCAACGCCTGGTAAGATATCGAACTACCTAGTTTGTAATTACTCCATAACTTCATAGGAAGTGAAATGACATGTCGGGCTATATTGCGATAACGTTGAGTGCACAATCTTCCCAAGGCTCATTCGGCAGAGATAGGAGAAAGATATACTCTCTGCGGCCCTAGGAAACAGTGAGCATCCGGGTCGCACGAGAGGCGCTGGTGTTTTTGTTACATGGGAACAATGGTTCCAAGCGGACTCCGGATCGTACCGGAGTAGGAAGAGAGCCAAAGCCGAGCACGATGCAAAGCTATGAGAGGATCTTCGTGCATCCCTCAGAGATGAGCTCACTGAAAAATTCAATCAATCCTTTGAGGAAAGGATTCGTGCGTTCGAGCAAAAGCAGATAGAGACCTTTGAGGAAAGAATTAAGGGATTGCAAATGCCAAGTCAGTTGGAAGCCCCTACCCCTACTATACCGCTAGCCAGCCCCCCCAAACATCCGAGTAGCTGCGCGTCCAACCCTAACCCTACCACAATAGGTGATGACAGATTTTCCGTCGATGACATCTAGGTAATAATTATTATCTCTGGAATGCTCAATCCATTGATAGGCCTGTTGGAGTAGCTAATTTTGTATCGTTATGTACATAGGTGGCTACGAAGTGCAAGCTCCAAGTGAGATATGTCTCTGTTGCCCTAGATGCTGCTTGGGGCCAGGTGTATCCATCCGGTATCGGAGCTTTGGTGCACGGTGCAAATCTAGCGCCGGGTTTCGCAAAAGTGAATGTGGACGGTGTTTGTGCCAATTTCGAGGCCGTCCCGCTGAAAATTCCCCCAAACGATGAGGTCATGACTCTAGGGCAAGCCGTTGGAACATTCATCCAGTGGCCCAAGGAGGACATCTGCCTGGAGCTACCTGCTCCGGTGTCAACTTCACGGAATGTCTGCTGCGAACGCATCAAGTCCACGGACTGACCGCACCGGCTTACCTGACCGACATGGCAAGGGCCCGCCGCATCACATGCATCTACACCTCGTGCTCATCGACTCTTGTGAAGTCGACCTATACAAAGCGAGGCAAGAAGGGCAAGGGCAAATCGAAGACGATCGAGTCCTCTCCTAATATCCCTTCTTGCCGCTGGCGGAAATACAAGCCAGCGAGCCGCTGCTCGAGAAGTTAGACAGCCCTACCCTAGGATTTGGATTGCACGGAATTGCATGCATGGTACATGGAGCAGATCCAACAAGCGGTTGATCAACGATGCTCGGGTGTCACCGTCAAGTTCAAGGAGCATCATTTTAACCACGTGTATCAAGAAGCTGTCTTCACGGTGACCTTCGACGACTTGTTCTGCTCTTCAACCTCGACGAGCTCGACGCCTCAATCATACGATCTTTGGACAATCGTAAGTGTGTACAATCACGGTCAATGTTCGTAATATCGATAAATGTTATATATAACTCCTAGCTTTTGTATAATAGATACATGATCTGTGAAGCCGAAAGAAGGAAATCACCGGTAGGTTTCCTCGACCCACACGTTGTCTCCGAGCAAAGCATCACGGCGAATGCAACATTCGTCGAGAATTACGTTATAGATTTTTTCATGGCTCACCGCAACAAGGAATTCATACTTTTGCCCTACAACCAGAAGTAAGTAGTGTTGCACTACTGGCTATACTTGTTGATTTGTACTTTATAAGCAACACGAACTTAGGTTTAATGACCATGCTGACATACCTGTGTAGGTTCCATTGGATTCTAATTGTAATTATACCAAAAGCAAATACGTAATATACCTAGATTCCCTCTGAGGGCCACTCACAACTTCACCACTATCCGGAGTTTAATCATCGTAAACACATTTCCTCCATAGAAACTCTATTGTAGTCTTTCCTTCCTTTGCAATGGCTAAGGCTAACTTCTTGGAGTCACGTGGGTGTTCGGCGTGTTACATGCTAGAGGATGGAATATCAAGGGAAGGACGCCGCACATGATCAAAAATCCGGTACTTGCTAGCTAGTACACATTAATCCTATATAACACTTCGTAGCAATGCCTCTCGAACTAACCAATTCTATTTTTGCGATGCCAAAGAAATACGTAAGCCGCAACGTCTGTGGATACTATGTTTGCCACAACATGCAACTACTCATCGGTTCGCGATCACCAATGATCCTCGTGTTTGTCAATCTTTCAACAATTATTTCATATATACTTACCAATTTATATAAGCCCTAATTTAACCTTCATATCGACAAAGTTGCGAACATCATTGAAATCGTTGGAACAGAGCGAGCTCATAAAAATTCGATCACACCTTGCGTCATTCTGAGCAGACGGTCATAAATCCAAATGGGAGTTTCCACAAGTAGCAGATTGAACTTGATTGAGATAGATTGAACATAATGGTACATGTGTATAAATTAATGTACATTAATGGTTAAATTTAGTTAATTGATTTGTGAATTGGATGTGTGCTTGTTTACAAAATGAATGCAATTTTGATGTGCTTCAAATGAATGAGAATTGGATGTGCTTGTTTCAGAGGGCATGGCTAGCATTTCTGAGGCTAGCCAATAAACGAAATAGATTTAGCAATGCAAAGACTACAGACGGTGCAGTAGATGAAACCGCTCGTGATAGTCGACTTACCAGAGCGATGCGTATATGAAACCGCTCGTGATAGTGATCATCACGCACGGTTTCATATACGTATCGTCTCGTGGTAGTCGACTATCACGCACGGTTTCATCTACGCATCGCTCGCATGGTAGTCGATCATCACGACGGTTTTATCTACGGACCGCCCGTGGTAGTCGAATATCGCAGACGGTTTTATCTACTGCATCGCTCGTGGTAGTCGATTATCACGCACGGTTGCATCTACGCACCGCCGTGCGTGATAGTATGTATGCACGGTTCGAAACCGCCTGTGATGACCATTAGCATTATCGACCCATAAACTCGCATTTCGCTCACTAACCGCTCTATGATGGCGTTTTTGAACCGTTTGTAAAGGCCTTTTCTGTAGTAGTGGTCCCCCGCATCCTCGTGTGTTGTTCACCGGAGCTATCTCGCCGTGGTTCGCCCTCACCGCTGCAAGCTTTGGTCGCCGACCATGGCTGCCTCGGCCTCCTCTGTGCTTTGCCTCCTTGCTGGTGTGGCACTCCACCTCAGCGTGCTAGTCAACCGCCACATCACCACTTTGATCCCATGTGGCGCCCTCGTCATCATCTGTATCAGCGCCATATGGCAGATCCAAATACTCAACCTGAGCCCTCTTCCATGAACTTAGTCCGTGGTGCACCAAGCCTATGATTAGTGGGTCCCAGTTGTCATCCTCTCTCTTTAATTCTTTTTCTCTCCAGCACCTTGACCCCACATGTCATCCATTGATTCTGTCTCTCTCTCACTTACCAGTGGACCCCACTTGTAAGTCTCCATTTCATTTTATTCTAATCTGAAGGAATATTCTCTGAATATTCTTTTCTGTCTAATTTCATCATTTCATGTGATCTTCCAAAGCTCATATTTTTTGAATCTGAACTCCGATTGAGTCCATTCAAATCCCTAAATTCATCTAAATTCCATATCTAATTATCTGATATTTTTATTTATTTTTGGAGTTTATTTACTCTCTGTTATTTATTTGTTTTGGTTTATTTGCTTGTTTGCGAGTAGACATTGATACTGCGAGAAGTGTTTATGAAGGAGCTGAAGATCAAGACAGTAGAAGATTGAAGATAAATAAAGATTATCATTGCTATAGCAAGGCAAGTTATACATTTGATCATATTGAACCCAGTTTTCTAAAATTATTTCGATTCAAATTATTGCATTTACTTTAATTATTTATTTCAATGCTTTTGGGATTAGTTAATATCCAATTTGTTATGACCTCCTTGTCTAATTGTATGCCATAATATTTTGTCACCCTAGTTTGGTTAATTTAGTTGGTGCTATGGTATTACCAACATGGGTTGGTTAGATGCGATTAGTTTGCTTAGCCATGCTACGAGTCATCATCTCATGTAGTTGCAAATATAAACTTGACTAAGTGACTATGGAACTATGTGATAGAAACTGTGTGCGCTATGTGCTATTACTCGTTGATGGCATATGTTGCACTTAACCAACAGGGTGGGAAAGGATTTAGACGGAGACAAGTGGACTGTGTGATATTTTGGTGGAACTATGTGCGTGGGCTTAATAACCTGTGTGC
The DNA here is from genome assembly GCA_036346405.1 of Phyllostachys edulis. Classification (NCBI taxonomy): domain Eukaryota; kingdom Viridiplantae; phylum Streptophyta; class Magnoliopsida; order Poales; family Poaceae; genus Phyllostachys; species Phyllostachys edulis. Next base: position 23,078,777 of record CM070566.1, read on the forward strand.
ATAGGGACTTGTAGTTTAATTGGAAGTCTTGCCTTGGTCAATTAAGGACTTAACTTTGTGCGCCATTGAACTGAGCCTCTCGTACAACCACATGCCTGGTATGGGACGGGCCTAACTTAGTAAGTTATGGATTCTTGACAATGGTACTCAGGAAGTAGGTTATGCTATGTTGCATGGGTGGAGGTGTGCTATCAAGTAGTCACATCACGGGGCGGTTCGCTGTGTCCTTGTCCAACGGTGGGTGTCGGACTGACTTCCTGTGTGGGGTTGTCTGGCGGTTTGTAAGCACACTGGGAGTATCAATACTTGAGATGAAGTTTCTGAAAGGTTTTGTTGTGATCAGCTCTGATCCAGTTGATTGCATCTTGTGGGTAAAGTGTACAAACTCTGCAGAGTGTTAAACAATCTATTCGAATAGCCGCGTCCACGGTCATGGACATGCTCGGGGATTTCACATGAGGGGTAGGTTTTTATAAAACTTGGGATGGGGCAGCTGTGTGAGATAACTTATGCAGCTGTGTGAATAACTTGATTAGGCTATGTGTCTTTGTGAAAACAAATGATAAAACTTATTATTATCTATTTGTTTTGAATTATGCTTTCAATCTATTATTTGTATTCAAATTGCAAATGTTGCATTTCTGCAAAAGAACCACAGAAGCCATTCCTTTGGAATAAGCCTGCATCTATAATTGCATTTCTGTGGTATGACTTGCGAGTACGGTGTGTACTCATGCTTGCTTTATTAAAACAAGCAGAAGTGAAGGGATCGCCAATCAACAAGGTCTACTTCAAGGATCGTGAAGAACTAGGCCGCGCACCCCAGCCGATTGCCTGTGGGCATATGGATGGGCTTCACTGAAGTTATTCTGTTTCATTCCGCTGTAGCTTCATTGAGCTATCTGCCCTCTGAAGTATTAATTGTAAGCTTTGACCTTAAGGTCTTTACTTTGATGTTTATTGTTATTTGCCTATTTATTAGTTATCTTTGTATATGGAAATGGTATTTCACTGATGTTGCCACTGTGTGCACTAGCGTGATCCTGGACTAGTGCAGTATACACAGAGGGTCTAGAATTGCATATTTTGGGTCCCGACACAGGGTGTGCCCCAAGAGGGGCCGTGAGTAGATATTTGTTCTTGTAAATATCAGTCATGCCATATAAATATTAATTTATGTACTACTTATATTATGCTAGTCTCGTGTTTCGATATTTATTTTACGTGCACACTATGGCCATATGAGGGAGTCAGCATCGTGACACCCCACACTACCCTACTTGTAGCCTTTACACCACCACACACCTTTCTAGACCGAAAAGACCACACCTTGTCACGCCACAGGCTGCCACTTTTGCAGATCGATATGACAATACACTACGATGCTAACTTTTCGGACCGACGACCACACACTTTTTTCAAACCAGAAAGACCACGCCCTGTCACACCACACGCTACTACTTTTGCAGATCAATATGACAACACACTACGACTCTAACTTTTCAGAACGATAAGGCCACAATCCACCATGCCACCTTTCTAAATCGAAAAGACTGCACCCTATCACGCCACACGCTGCCACTTTTACAGACTGAGATGACAACACACTACGACACCACCTTTTCAGACCGAATAGACCACACTAGGCCACACCTCCTTTTCATGCCGAATAGACCACACTAGGCCACACTAGGCCACACATGTACGATAGAGCATTCATCCAGCAGAAGTACATACCGAACTATGCAATATGAGCTGAGACCTTCAAACGCTAGACCTTACGCATCCAATTCTCGACCCTACTAAAAGGCATCAAGGATCCCGAGCATGCGGCGCACAAGGGGAAGGCTCGTGCTAATGAGACCGACAGACGTCCTAGCTCTCCCCATCGTCTAGGTGCAGTCCTGATCGAAGAGATAAGTTATGCTCGGTTTGCATCATGATTATTAATTTGGCCCTATGTTGTGCTATGCTAGTAGCATTCAATCGTCCATCCCATCTCGCAGAACATGACTGACTTCGAGACTGACCACACTCGCTGGTAGAATAGAGACAAGGGGAAGGGACCGATGGGCCACCACGATTGATCGATTTCATTCCAATCAATCTTTTCTGGCTTCCAAAAAGGCGCACATGTGTCTTTCGGTTTGTTAATTCATGTATGTTGGCGTTTCTAATGTACATATGTTGGCGTTTCTAATGTACGTAACCAAACCATGCTCGCTATGTATTTCACAATTAAATTATGAACTCTTTTGAACTTAAATCTCTTTTTCCCAAATATTTGGACTATTAAATATTATGTAATCTTTTCCCGAAGGAATTGGTTTCCGAACAATGCAATCGGGACAACATTGCGCATGGCCACCCTAAACCCAAATTTTTTTTTCCATTTCACTCCGAAGGGGGTTGTTTTTGTCATTGCACTGCCAAACTCGCATTCTCTACTTCACGTTACATTGTCTTCTCCGATTTTGCATTCCGAACTACGCGGACACTTCAACATATTACCAAAAAACTTTTAAAAAATACAAAAATTTAAAACTTTCTCTAGACATAAAAAAAAATATAGCCATCCTGTCGCTAGTTCAATTGCTGACAGGAAATTGGTGACAGGAACTAGCGATAGGGCCCTCCCCCACTGTTCCAATTAACGACAAAGTCCCTATCACCAATTGGAATAGCGACAGGAGCCTGTGGCCATTCCAAATGGCAACAAACACATACTTTTGTAAAAAAAAATCCTACTATTTAATTTTGTAATTATATTCTAAAATAATATTATTTTAAAAAATTCATAAATCACATACCTCTTTGACACCGTTTGATCCATCCACTTACTGTGTATATGGATACTCTTTTCCTAGATGTAGGCCATCGTTATAAAGTGTTTTTTCAATTTTTTTAAAGAATAATTATTTTATACCGAAATACATTAATGTATCTGTCTTTTTTATTTTACAGAAATAATCCTCTGTCGCTCCACCGTTGGACAACTTGGATCTAGTCGCTCAACCATTGGACGACTGATCCAAGTCGCCCAACGGTAGAGCGCCAAGTGGACTAGTCGCCTATGGTTGAGTGACTTGGATCATTCGCTTAGCTATTGGGCGACTAATCCACTTGTCGCTTCCTCGATGGGTGATTTAAAATAATAACATTATTATTTTAATAGCCATGCAAAAAAAAATGACGAAAAGACGTAAAGTTTCCCTCCGTGGTTCGGTGACCTCAACCACCGCCCACCGGTGGCAAAAATAAAATCAATGATCAAGGGCAAATACATCAAATGAGCAAGGTGATGACTAAGGGCAAATGGCCACATTTCACGCAATAGTTCAACCTCTTTGTCCATATGTCTCATGTATTTCTAATTCCCTAAAGGCATGTATGTATTGTCCTTGGTTTGTTAACCTGCATGGCATGTAACCCCCTTATCGGATCAACTATCGTGTTGTTATCATTGCGTTATTTCTCCGAAGTTCTCCACTGTGTATGAATTCCCTAGCGCATCGCAATATCACTTACCTTTTTACTTATGGATCATTGCTACCTCAAACGTCCTCACAAAATTCTTTAGAAATATACCGCACTACAATAACATACGACGATCATAAAATGTTATTGCGAGTATAACAGATTTTGTACCTTTGAGAATCTACGAAAATCACAAACGAACCAACCAACCTTGTCACCACACTTTTATTTCCAAAAAAAATTAACAACCTACAAACAAGATTTGCTAAATGTATTACCTACAAAAATTGCCATTTATTCCTCCACAATTATTTCCATCAGATTATTAAAATAATAATATTATTATTTTAAATCGTCCATCGGGGGAGCGACAAACAGAGCAGTTGTCCAACCGTTAAGCAACCGATCCAAGTCACTCAAGCACTGGGCAACTAGTCCACTTGGTGCTCCACCGTTGGGCGGCTTGGATCAGTCGCCCAATGGTTGAGCGAGTTGAATCAGTTGCTTAACGGTGGAGCGACAGATGATTATTTTTCTAAAATAAAAAAAGACTGGTATATTAATGTATTTTGGAATAAAATAATGATTATTTAAAAAATCGTGTTTTCTCTCCTCTCTTTCTTCTTTTAGCGTCCCCTAGAGAACCAGAATATTATCTGCGTATAATCCTTACTAGAACATGCACTCTCTCAATTATGCTCGCTAATTTCCTCTCATATGCCTTTGATGGAGAGAGAATGGAAGCAACTGCATGTGCAACGTTGTGCTACTAACTTGTGTTCTTTCCGTTAACGTATTTCTTTCATGCTATGCTCTACTCCGGACACTCTCTAAGAACTAGCCTCTATGGCTTTATATAATCATGAGTTGGTGCAACGTAACGTCATGGCGTTTCGTACTACTCCCTCCAGTCATAAATACATGCAATTTTGGATATGGATGAGGTCCAGAAGATACAATTTTGGCCACTAATTTATTTTATAATCTTAACTACTAAGATTAGAGTTTAGCCTAGACAATCGTCCCACCCACACCTCACGCATAAAGCTTCTTGGTAAAAAAATTGTCACCCAACCACCCTCACCTCACTGCCTCAGCCAAACCGCCACCTGACCCTTGCCCCTGCCCTTCTTCCTCACGACAACCCACCGCCTTATCTCCTCCTCCCCACCCTCATTCGGTTCGACAATGTCGCCCCTTCTCCCCAACCTCTCCCTCCTCCTCCCTTCTCCCCGCCACCACCACCGCCTCCTCTCGACCGCCTCGCCCGCCCCCCCCCACGCTTTGTCGGCTCGACCGCCTAATCCCTCCCCACCGACGCCATCACCGAGATCGGTCTCAGCACCGGCGCCAGCGGGCTGCTCGTCGCCGCCATCGAGCACCTCGAGCGGAAGCCCACTAAAGACGATGCCCCGCTCGCCGCACTCTCCCCACGGGAGCTCCAGCTCATGCTCATCTACTTTGTGCAGGAGTACCGCCCCACGGAGTTGGAGTTCGTTGACCCCATCGCCTTCCCCTCCCACGTGGAACTAGAGGCAGTCGCCTACGGCATCTGTAAGGTCATCTCGCCCTACCCCCGCCCCTCCTATCATTTCGTGTTCGCCCACCTCAACCGCTCCCTCGTCACCTCCTCCGACAGCCCAATCCCCTGGTCGCCTCTGCTCTTCCACCCCGACTCAAAGTCCAAACAAAATCCCTCTCTTCTCTTCTCCTCTCCCTTTCCCAAATCAAAGTAGCAAATGAAGACGCCAAGAAGAGGAAGAACTCGGATTCGAGGATTCTCCTCGATTCACCACCAATGTCACAATCATCGTATGTATGATCGCTCCCCCCCCCATTTCTTTATTTCCTAAAATTTTCAATCGAATTAGGGTTCTTGGTTTTTGCATTTTGGCAATTCCACGTGATTGCATCGAGATGTGCGCCTTGTTCTGCGGGTGATCACCATGAAAACCTAAGGAGGGTCGCTTGTCCTGGCTCCCATGCCCTAGCCAGTCTGTCACCGTTGTTGTTGTTGGTGCCGATTGTTTTGCACTCGGGCTTGCGATGTCGTGGGGGGCGCTTCCACCACGCGGTAGATCCACCTTTTACTAGCAACTGTGGCTGCTTGAGACAACCTGGTGAAAACTATGCACATGTACAAGCTAACTCTTGTGCATGTGCTGCTGCCTCTAATAAGAATGCTTCTGCAAATGCCATATCGTGGAATTGCTCTTTGCCTCATTCCGCTGTAGCTTCATTGAGCTATCTGCCCTCTGAAGTATTAATTGTAAGCTTTGACCTTAAGGTCTTTACTCTGATGTTTATTGTTATTTGCCTATTTATTAGTTATCTTTGTATATGGAAATGGTATTTCACTGATGTTGCCACTGTGTGCACTAGCGTGATCCTGGACTAGTGCAGTATACACAGAGGGTCCAGAATTGCATATTTTGGGTCCCAACAGATGCCTTCGACCGTCTACTTGGTTCAGACGATGTCGGAGATCGTTAGGTCCAAGCGGTGGTTCTTCTCAACGTGATGGGGGAGTGGCTTCCTGAAATAACATTCTCCCCTCGTGACTCCTTGGTCGGAATCGTCGAGGAGGCCTTGGTATCGATTGTTCCCGAGCATGACCATGTTGTCCCCTGCTGAGGGAGGAACGCTGGGATGAAGTCATAGTTTGACTCCCTGAAACCCTTTGCTCCCGATACGCTTCCGTGCGCTGCATGGTCTGTTGGAGAATTTCGGATACTTGACCTACAAGCGGCCTACAAAACCAGAGTCTCGCTAAAGTAGGATCGAATTATTTAACATATCTTGAACACGTCGAAGTTTGATATAGCTATCAAGGTCTCGGGGGTTCATATCGGTCGAGGTGTACGCAGACTGAACCTTCCCGACCTTCGGATTTGATCTGCCCTATCAATTACTCTAAGTGGGCAACGCCAAAGTAGTTAACCGATGGACGCCGATCGCCTCGTGGACTCCTGGTTGGTGCTCGATGGTCTGGATCATCTCTAACAACATGTGATGGCATGGTAGAGAATGTAGGACCGCAGGTATCTTGATTTTCATCTCCGATCGCGTTGACTTCGTGTCTCCAAAGACCGATCTTCCGATGAGCTTCCATCGTAATTAATAGAGAGCTTCTCGAGTTTACGCGAAGTTTCCACGACGGAGAGCGGTTGGAAATGAGCACCTCTCGAGGTCTCTCACCGATTCGCGATCGCCGATCGTATGTCGAAGCGTGATCATTCCCACATGGCCTACGACGCTGGAGGCTTCATCGACACCGCTACAGATGTCGGTTGACTCTGGAATTGCGGTGCCGAGGAGAATATCTTTCACCATGATTTCATCGAGTGTAGAGATTTTCGAGTGGTGGCGCTGAAATTTCTTCACTGCTTTTGCTTGGCCGGAAAGACCGGCTTGAAGAGGTCCTCCGACATTCCGAAGCTGATCGGAATGGTCGGTTCTTCCGATTGCGCCACCGTAATGGTGGCGATCTCGCCCATCCGGCCGACCTCGCTATCGCTCGGCGACGCGGCGAGCCGGCGGAGGAGGAAGAGGAGGATGATCTGCCATTTTCCTCCATGGCACGGATGCATCCTTCCATATCGAGGTCGGCGTAGTCCGCTAAGTTGAACCAATTCTCCTCGTTCCAAACTCCGGGCATATTCGCATTAGCGATTGCAGGAATTTGGGCGAGGGTTTGTATGAGCGAAGAGTTTCTCCAGGAAACTTACGTCTTCTTCCCCACGGACGGTACGTCTTCTTCCCCACGGACGGCGCCAGCTGTCGACGATCGAGTCGCCGATCTTACGAAATAAAAAGAGGAAAATGACGTGGAGTATCCTGGAAGAGAATGGGGGCTGCTCTTTATTAATATGAACTGGGGTTACAAGACCTAACTTGGGACTATCTGTAATTACACCAAAAATATTGAATGCTACTGCTTTGGCTTCTGAGTTGCCTTACTTTGTGTGTCTTCTGTTGTTCGTTGTCTGTCCCCTCGTCTTCTGCGTTCCACCATTAAATAACTCTCGAAGAGGCGGCAGTTATTCCCAGAGAAAGGCGTCCCTGATGAAACGTTACGACTGGTCGGAGGTTTAAGGTAGTTAACAACATGTTAACTATCTTGCGGTTAAGTGTTTGTGATAAACTTAACCGTAAGGTGGTTTATTGTCAGCGTCTTGTATATCATCATATGGTGTAGAACGTTTTGCACGTGTTCTATTCATCATACGGTTAAGGGCGCCTGTTCATAGCTTTTCCGAGCAGCTACCTGGTTGAAGCCTAGTCCGACCAGGGTACCCATCGTGTAACCTCTGAAATCCTTACGACCAATGAGGTCGTTAGCCTTAGGGGTTACGACCATGAAGACGTATGGTCTTTTATGTATTAAATTAATACATAGAGGTTTTATTCCTCGTCATGCCTGGAACATCATAGAGAATGTCATGAATGGAAAGAAGTTCGATGTTGTTGATCTCATCATCAGGGAAATTGGAGCTTCCAAGAATGATAGGATCAAAAGAATTTATTTTGCTCCTTACATTATAGCTCTAATCATGATGAAGATTAAGTTCAGAGATAGACGTCTAGGAGTCCATAAGGCATATAAGCCATGGGATGGGTGTCCAATTCATGCAGCAATTCCCCCACAGGTGCAAGAAAATGCTCCTGCTAAAGATCCAATCACTCTCTCTCATATTTATTCAGCTATTTGGGAGATTCGAAATTCTCAGCAAGAGTTTCAATCTGAGATCAACAATAGGCTGGCCGCATTGACAGAAAGTGTGAGCGCCCTTGAGCAAGCCATAACTACTCCAATTCGTTATGGACGCCGTCGCCTCAACACACCTCCTACGCTTGAGGGAAGAAAGTCGGTTGGCCCACTTGAAGCCTTCCCGTGGGGTTTAGATGCCAGAGCTCAATGTCATCGGGCTTGGCGCGGACGTCAGCACTAATGAGGATGGTGGTGACCATACGGCCACGTCAGACTCGCCTCTCCTCCCTCGGCCAGTGTGGTATAAATGTCAGCACTACCACGTGTGGCGCTGAGATGTTATACCTCAGTCAGTGCCAGCTCTAACAGCACTGAGAAAAGGGGTCGTTTTCTGAAGTAGTTTGTGGCTAGGACCATTTTTGGTAGTAGAGCTAAAAATATCAAAATAGGAAAAAAAAATAGTCCATCGAAGAACCGCTGACAGGAGTTGCAAGTTGGCATGAAAGCAACAGACTATGAGATGACAGTCGTCAGTTTTGTGACACTTGTGTTTGAATCATGATAGTGCAATGTCCACTGTCCAGGACTCACATATTTGTTAAAAATTCCCTAAAAGTTAGGAGTATATATAGAAGCCAATAACTGCATAATTTACACGATGTTCTAGATTAAAGGAGAAGATAAACGTGAGAGGAAACAAAACAGGCATGTGCCATATTTGCTACGGTCACCGCAAATGACACTATACTGTGTGCATAATAACAATTCTGCCCGAGTCTTCAGCATGAGCTAAGGAAAGCAATCCAGCATCTGCAAATGCTCTGCTGGCCAAGAAGGATGGACAAAGTTCTAGGAAGCAAATGGATTTCTGCCAAATGTAAGTACTCCTCAGGTAGCTTTCCAATTGGACCTAGCAACACATCGTAGAACAACATATGAATTGCATTTTTGTGATAGTGATAGTGTATAAGTATTAACAGTGCCTTCGAACCCTATACTCGCATAATGCACAATCAAAGGATTCCTTTTTGAATGGCTAGAGGCTAGCGTCTTTAGATGCTTGCTTGCAGCTGGAATAAGGGGGGAAAGGGAAGGACTAGTGGTACATATAGCAGAGTGTTTTCTCATGTGAATGCCCTGAGAAGCTCACTGCACTTGAAGTGGTCAGTAGATGACTGCAAGTATGCAACTGAGTGCCACAAGTTTTATAACATGGATACAGTGTTCAACCTGGTTCCTGTATGTGCATCTACTGCACTTGTATTTGGTACTAATGCCATAACTGCCACATTACTTCATATGATAGGAAGTGTTTGTAGCTGATTCAACAACTCTACTTCTTTTTATAAGTTTACACGGTCAGCGCTTGCAAAACAAGTGCAGTTGCTAACTGCTACGAACAGATATACACATCCAGTGCACTGGACTTGCTAATTCTTACCTAGATCAGGGTAAACAGGAAATGGTATAGTTATCTATTTGTCATAAGTCCAGAAAAAAACTATTGATCATAGAAGCAGCATTGGATCTGAATGGTCATGATCCGTGCTATAGTTATTTTGCTTCCAAAAGAATGATGTGATTTGCATTGTTACTGAAACCAGATGGATTAGCATGACCTTTTTTGTTGTTAGTCTGAATTTACAGAACTAAAGAACACCCTCACTAAACAGAACTTGAAGTTCACATATCAGTACTGGCGCTCCAATAAGTGTGAACGGTTGGGAGTTACTCTAAACTTTATGCATTCCGGACCTTCATCGCTTGTGCGGCTGACCGGCTGTGCCTTGTCTGCAGATACATGGTCATTCCTATATTTTCCCATTGCAGTTGGACCCTATCTTTTGTTCAAGGATCACAGTGGTCCAAATCCAATAGATCACCCAACTGAACAAGCACAAAACCACAGCTTGAAATGATTTGAAGGTTCTTGCAAAATGAACTTCAGTGAGAAAAATAGAAATTGAACATGGGGTAAAATGGTAGGATGGATGTTTGTTTTTTATTTTATACTGGTGTCCACTAGTCATTGGCACATCCATCAAAGAATAGATCGATGATCATAATGAAACATCTAATATATATTGGTTGTTAGAAGTAGGAACATTGTTCAATGTGTTCTTACCGAAATGGAAATACTCAAAATAGGGGAATTCTTGATGCATCCCACGCCTACTCTGAAACATTTGGGATGCAGGGAGCGGTCCTTGTAAAGCAAAACATTATCGTTGTTCAATGGAAGCTGCCTAGACATGGAACAGGAAGTGTTGCAAGAAGAGATGTATATATATGGTGAGTATTATCATCATGATGTCATGTAAGGAAAAAAAAAAGGAAAGCAATCCTGCCCGAGTCTTCAGCATGAGCTAAGGAAAGCAATCCAGCATCTGCATATGCTCTGCCACATTACTTCATATGATAGGAAGTGTGTGTAGCTGATTCAACAACTCTAGTTCTTTTTACAAGTTTACATGGTCAGCGCTTGCAAAACAAGTACAGTTACTAACTGCTACGAACAGATATACACATCCAGTGCACTGGACTCGCTAATTCTTACCTAGATCAGGGTAAACAGGAAATGGTATAGTTATCTATTTGTCATAATTCCAGGAAAAAAAACTATTGATCATAGAAGCAGCATTGGATCTGAATGGTCATGATCCGTACTATAGTTATTTTGCTACCAAAAGAATGATGTGATTTGCATTGTTACTGAAACCAGAAGGATTAGCATGACCTTTTTTTGTCAGTCTGAATTTACAGAACTAAAGAACACCCTCACTATACAGAACTTGAAATTCACATATCAGTACTGGCGCTCCAATAAGTGTGAACGGTTGGGAATTACTCTAAACTTTACGCATTCCGGACCTTCATCGCTTGTGCGGCTGTGCCTTCTCTGCGGATACATGGTCATTCCTATATTTTCCCATTGCAGTTGGACCCTATCTTTTGTTGAAGGATCACAGTGGTCCAATAGATCACCCACCTGAACAAGCACAAAACCACAGCTTGAAATGATTTGAAGGTTCTTGCAAAATGAACTTCAGTGAGAAAAATAGAAATTGTACATGGGGTAAAATGGTAGGATGGATGTTTGTTTTTGTTTTTATATTGGTGTCCCCTGAAGCCGTATCCGTCTTGGACACCGTGTCCGACACGGACATGCTGCGGACAGATGGTGGTGGCATGTCAGTCAATTAAACATCGAATTTTAATTTTTAAAATTCTCGATACTTGTCGAACACGGCTTGGACATGTATTCGACATGGCCCAGTTGGGCCACCTATGCGCATAATCCTAGCTCTCATCCTCTCCTCTCGATCCCAATCCACCCGACCCCTGTTGATATAAAGATAGCATGCAATTTAATATAAAACAAGATACTTTTGAAAATATAGGTTCAACATGATCAATGGATTACAAATTGCTTTGGTTTTGCTCAGTCACTACATTTGGATCTTCAAAACTTGCTTCTAGTCCTGCTCCTTGAAGCAGATCTTCTAAATGAGAGAGAAAACAACAAGCGACGCACAAATAAATTCAAATAAAATCCAAAAACAGAAAAACCAACTATAAAAAAGTGCTCTATTTGTACTACCGCATTTTTGCTCAACGGTCGGAAAGGGTGTATTAAATGCTCAAAAACAAGCCGTTGAAAGTTTGGTGCGGTACTACCGCACTCACAGGGGCCAGTACTACCGTTTTGCAGTAGTACCTCTATTCTCGGGTGGTATTACAGTAGCCCAATTTCAGCACAGACGACACTAGGTAAAAAGGTCATAACGTTTGACTCTGATGTTAGAATTGAGTAATCTTGGACTCTATGGAAAGCTTATTCAGAGAGCTACACAACCCACCTATTTGATTGATCTCAAACATATTTGATCAAATCAAAAGCACAAGTCAAAAGAGCCACTACTATAGTCTAAGTTCAAAGAAATAGCAAAAAACAATCTTAGACCATGCCAAGGGAAAAATGCATGAATCCCAACAATTTACAAAATATATTTGCAAACTTAGATCATGCCACAAGGAGTAGGTACATGGACTTCAACCATTTGCAAAATACATTTGCAAAGTATAGTCGCATGCTACAAGGATTAAATGTATGAACCTCAACTATTTGCAAAACACATTTGCAAATAATAGCATCATGCCACAGAGAGCTAGAGCAAATGAGATTGAGCTATCAACACATGATGAGATTCAAGCTACTAGACAAGACCCCTCTTAATAATATGGCAAACCTATACTAGTAATCCGGTCTTCCAACCAAACGCCAAGGCCGGTAAAAGACTAGGAACACATCCTTAGCTCTAGCTAGTCATACCTTTGCCTTTTGCATAAACACTTAAAGCTTAATGACGTACATCTTCACTTCAAGTTTGGATCATTGTCTTGACATGCATCAACCCATGATGCATCCTTTACTTAACCTCCATCAACACATGATGAGTCTTCTCTTGACTTGATGATCAACTTATGATCATCTCATCTTCGAGATCTTGATATGTATCAACACATGATGCATCCTCTTCTTGAACCTTGACTTGATGACGATCAACTCATGATGCCATCCGAAATCTCCATTACCATGGAACATAACCTATTCATCCAACTCATAGAAAATGTTAGTACCATAATAATTAACATTAATTACCAAGATATACCTGCATCAAATACTTCTTAACAAGCCATTATTGCCAGGTGCGGTACTACCGCCGTTGATCATGCGGTAGTTCCGCTCTCCGGTAGTTCCGTTCACATAGGGCGGTACTATCGCTTCCCTTAGAGGTCCAAAACTGGCCCTCTCTGGAGATAACGTACCACTAACTAAAATTCGGAACTTCTGATGTGCGGTAGTTCCGCCAAAGGATTTACGACCATACCGCTACGCAGTAGATAGTTCCGCCAAATAAACTCCGGTACTACCGCACATCGGTAGTACCACTTACCAAATGCGGTCATACCGATTTCCACTGAAATCCTTCCAGAAGCTTTTCGAAATGCAATGCATGACTCCTTTGTCTTGAGTCATGTCGAACTTTTATCATCTTTGAATTTCCTTTTCATGTCATCATTCAAACTCCAGGACTAAGCCTTGAAAACATCTTAGCACACACATTAGTCCTACAAAATGATTGTCATTAATTACCACAACATACCATTAACTCATAATGGTGGGTCAAGATACTCCAATCTTTCACTTTTTGGTAATTGATGACAACCATCACAATTGCAAATAATTGAATATAAAGTGATATGAGTATATATGAACTACACAAGTTTTATATACTCAAAGGATATGTTTCAAAGTAGAGATCCCCAATATTTGTAGATAAAGAAATATGGATCAATACTAATAAAACCACAAAACATAGAGTGAACTCCCCCTAGATGTGTGTATACACGAATGTGTAATAAAAACATATGCACATATTCAAGTTAGACTTTTAGTAGAGTTCAACCTATATTTTGGATCTGATGAATGCAACAAGAAATAGAAATATGATGTCAAATGCATACCTCTTTGATTTTTCACCTTTTTATCCAAATAAGACTACACAATAGATATATCAATAAAAGTGTTAGTCTCACAAATAGATTTGTCATTAATCACCAAAATACTCTATTAACTCATAATGGCGGGTCTAGATTCTTCAGAGAAATTTAGGAACTTGAACGGACTGAATCGAAGTTTGGACAAAGGAGAACGGACTCTCGAAAGATTAGGAAAGAATATTCTCAGGAATATTCCTTCCGCCGAAAAGAAAAAGGAACAACAAGTGGGGCCCACTAGAAAGTGAAAGAGAGATAGAAAAAGGGATTGACAGGTGAGACCGGGCTGGAAGAGAGAAAGAGAAACAGAGAGAGGCTACCATATGGGACCCACATGGAAGAGAGAGAAAGAGAGAGCAATGGGAGAAGCAGAGGAGGTGGTGGCGGCTTCGGGCAAGCGATGGTGATGGAGAATGGCGGTGAGGGAGAGGCGATCGGTAGAAAAAACAAGACACCGGGGAGGAGACGAAGCTTTGGACGGCGACTGTGTGGTGAGGCGGCAACGACGGCGACGGAAGAGCTTCACGGGTGTGTGCGGCAGCGAAGTAATGACGCCCGAGGGAAACTGAGAGGGGCACGGGGTTGGTAGTGACCGGAGAAACTCTTCGGGACAACCGGGGCAGTCGAAGGACATCAGAGACGGCAGCGCGACGAAGACCGACGACGGAGAAGAACGGCGACAACGGTGGCTCAGCACGGCGATAGAGAGACCAAAAGAAGGAAGGAGATTGAAAGATGAGGATGGGGAACACGAGATGACGCACACGGGATGGATAGGAATGCACCAGAGAAGGAGATCGGCAATGGCTGAGCGGCCAGAGACGAGGAAGACAAAGCCAACAACGATTCGATGATCTTCCGGGGACGGTGAGGTGCGCGCCATGTTGAACGCGACGAGGCGAACCTAGGGGTGAAGTCAACAACAGCGGAGGCTCACGGGCGGTGGTGGAATCTGACAAGGAAGAGCTCCAGTGGCGGCAGCTTTCTGAGCTCGATTCGGTGAGACGACGCTAATTCTGGTGATGGCACATCGAGGATTCAGGAGTAGAGGTTGAGGTGAGGGAAAGGACGTGGACAATGCGATTACAAAGGCACCGGAGAGGAGGATTTGGGTGGAGCACAGCGGTGGCATCGTGACTAACACGAACATGGAAACATAGCCATGTTCGAGTGGAAGAAGGAGACAAGGGTGCTGACAAGTGGGTCCATCAAGCGAGAGAGGAAGGAGGAGGCTACCGGATCAATCAAGGCGAGGAAGGAATGGGAAGTGGGCCGACTGACGGCTGGGCTAGGAAAAGAAAGGAACGGGTCGATGTCAAAGGAAAACGGGCTGGAGGAAAAAAAAAGGAAAAGCCCGGGAAGGAAAAAGAAACGACCCAAAGGGATAATCCGAAAAAGAAGGAATTTCCGAATTTCAGAAAAAAGGAATAAAGAAAACCAAGCTAAAAAATAGCAAATAAACTCTAAAAATTCCCAGAAAATACTCTCGAACTCAAGGAACCCAAATAAAATGGTTTTGAATTTAATTAAAATTTAGATTAATCACATTAAATGATGTTAATTTCTAAAAATTCAAATTAAGCTTTGACTTAACCAAGAAAATTCAAATTGTTATTTTTATTTTTAAAGGCTTCAAAAGCACTCCAAATTTGGGATGTTACAATCTTCTAGATTTTTAATTGGCATTTCTATTTTAGAAAATACAGGAAAAGGAAAAGAGCCCAAATAAAACAAAAATGCACTCGAAAAAATCCCAAAAATATCTGGAAAATTCTTCCAAGAATGAGGAACTCGAATAAAATAGTTTTGGAATCAATTGAGATTGAGATTAATCATATTAAATAATTTTAATTTAGGGATTTACATTTAAGCTTTATTAATTCAAGAAAAGTGGTGGAAAATTTTTAGGGGACCTAATCTACACAGGAAATTTTGAAACTCAAAAATTGGGATGTTACAAAGGCCAAGGGTGAGTCCGTGGCAACTGAGAATGATTAAGAGGATGATGACGACAATTACTCTGACGATTCTGCATTTCTCATGAGGAAGACAAGATGCCTTCTCAAGAAGTTGAGTGACAAGGGGGTTAACTTTCACAGGAGGATAAGATCTTCATCAAGCAAGAAGAACCCCTTTGTCAACAACATTTGATATAGGTGCAATGAGAACGGTCATGTCGCCTCAAGATGTGAGAACTAGAAAAAGAAGGCCAAGGACACTTACAAAAGGAATAAGAAGTATGATGGGAAGAAGATCAAGCTCAAGAAGCTCACAAAAGATGGAAAATAGAAAACCTACATTGGAGAGTGGATTACAGATGATGAGATCTTCGATGAATAATCAAATGATTATGAAGATGATGGACCTACTCTATCAAGAGGTCTAGCCATGCTTGCTTTCACTGAATCTACTCCACTACCTCCTACTTCACCTTTTTATCTTATGGCAAAACAAGTTGAGAAGGTAAAAGACCCTACTCCTTCCTATGATGACCTCGTTAAGATGATAGAGGAACTAGATACGACACTTGGTAAGGAGAAGCAAAAGTTCAAGGTGCTTAAGAAAATGCACACTACATTTAGTACCGAGTTTGAGAAACATAGTGCTAAGTATGATGAGTTTGAAATTGAACATGACTCCCTCCATAACAAGCAAATCGAAGCAATTCAATCTTTTCCGTCCGATTTCGCCATCGCCGGTGAGTCTCTACCGTAACCGACCATACCGTTGCGTGTGTCTACCATGTGCGCACCTTCTTTCCGCCGATGTGTCATCCCTCATTGTCACTGCCACATAGCCCATAGCCGTCGCTGCTTTGTTGTGCCGTCGCTCACCGTCAGTCACCGCTTGCCTCGACATTCTGGTCATCGTCTTCACCACATCACCCTCATCCGAACGACCCCCTTCGCAAAGCCAAGCCGCACCTCTCGCCATCGCCCCGTGTGTTGGTGCCGACGTTGTCGCCACGTCAGCATCACGTCAACCGCCGTGTCCGTGAGCCCGATCTATAGACCGTGGACCCCACTTGTCAGCCTCTCAGCCTTTTCCAAAGTTCCAGAAAATAAAGGTTCTTAGACTATTCCCTTGGTCACACCTGTCAATCTTTGAACCCTCTCTCCTCTGTTATTTTCCCAAATTAATCCACCCGAGCCACTTCCAAGAGCTCGTTCTCCCTCATACGAATTCCAATTGAGCTCTTTCAAGTTTCTAAATTCATATAAAATCAAAACCTACCTTAAGGAAACTATTGAAACGTTTGGATCTAGGAATCGATGGCAGTGTCCATTTATTAGTCTATTCTGGTCCTGCTATTGCTAGCATAAGTATTTCATAATTGTACCAAGGAGGCATGCGTGGATATTGACCGAACTACGTTTGTTAAAATACTCTAAAAGATTGTATGTTGTTTTACTATATCATAAGGCATGACCCTCTGTTTTAGACAAACCCAAGCGACAAAAATTTCTTTTCTTATTGCCCACTATAAAAAAACATATGCATATCAAATTATTCAAGGATTGAATAACTGATTAGAAACCTTGCATATAAAGGACAACCGATTTTATGTTGGTGACTTGGCAGCTGTGTTCAGTGTTCCTTCATTGGGAACAAATAAGTAAGGTTGATGTCCTGGAGAGGCACTATTGAGTGGATTTGGATTTTTTGCCTTAGGTTGGTGGCAGCCAGGAGGGACAAACCAGGATAGCAGAATCGGTGCTCACTGAAGATGAGGTTGATGTCCCTGTTTCTGATAATATAGTTCTGCAGAATTATCGCTCAGTGACTTGGGTATGTCCATTCATGCCCTTGATGAGCTCATTGTATTTGGTCACAAGGCAAAAGATTGCCCTGAAAAAGCACAAGAGGAATACCCAGCAATCCACCATATTGTGTTTAAGATGCGGAGAAATAGGTCATGATATGTTTGTATGCGCCAATGATTATCCACTGGATGATGTTAAGGTCAGTTATTTTTTTGCCTTATTGTTTTCTCCAATTTGTGATATTGCTATCACGTCTGTATGTTGGGTTGCTTGCCTGGTTATAAGTACAAAGAAACTAAGTTCTGCTCTTTTGGAAATGTGTTGTCTTAATATGGTTGTGAAACGTATTGTTTCCCCCAGCTTTGATCTGATGAAAAGGGCCTATAAATGAATTGTGCTCTGAGCTGGTTGATTAGGTTGTAGGATATATTTTGTTGATCCAGCTTTGTCTGTTATTCATAAGTTAGGCTAAGTTTCATGAACCAGGTCAGTTTTATGTTAGATCTTTCCTATCATTCTATGCTAATTCAGTCCCTGAATCCACATATACATTTTTTTTCCACTTAGTAACATGCAATACAAGATAAGGGAATCTCTATGTAGTGCAACGGTCTCCTTCAAGATGCTAGTTTACATTCACCGAAGTCCTAGTCATGAATTGTACAAAGTTGCTTTCTCCCTTAATATCCGTCTTATTGGACTATGCAGGAAATAAAATGCTACGTGTGTAAGCAGAATGGCCATGTATGTTGTGCTGACTTCTCTGATAATTATCCAAAAGAAGTTACTTGTTATAATTGTGCCCAATCTAGTCATATTGGTTTGGTAAGTTTTAATCTTTATAGCTTCCTATGTTTCTATCCGTTGCTTCTCATGGCAGCTGTTTAATGGCGAACTTTCTACTACAGGGATGTGCTAAGCAACATAGGGAAAATAGTTCTACCATAGCTCCAACTTTGTGCTACAATTTTAATAATCTCTTTTCGCACTTGATGGATTGTTAATTTGATTTGCAAGGCACATGTTGATGAGATCAGGAGTAAATATCCACATAATGTCAGCCCAAAATTTATAGATAGAGCAAAACAAAAGGTTCCATGAATGGTTTAGAGCTCATGTAAGTACCACATTTCACATCCATTTGAAATTGATAGGTCAAAATTTTGGATAGCCAGCGATCACCTGGCCTTCAATTTGTGTATGTCAATTTTAGCTATATACAATTTTAGCGAGTTACACATGTCCTACATTATATTTACATCCTTGCAATTTATTGTTATCCCTGTAGGTTAACAATTGAATTATTATATTTGGATGTTGGTCTCGTCAACGGATCAAGAAGCAAGGAACTTCATGAAGAAAACAAAGTAGTAGTTAGATTTTATATTTTAGGACTCAAATTTTACTCTTGTTCTCAGCTCTTGTGTTGACAACAAATCAGTTGTTTTTGTAATTAATGTGGAAAGATGTTAACAATACCTATATTTATTTCCTTAATGCAATGCAATCTACCTTTTGAACATTGCTCATGTTGAGTTGTGTTATACATTCTGTAATATGACATGCTTAATTACCAAATAAAAATTCTTTGTAGCAACTATAATTTGTACATATGTAGCACATAAATAAATTGTATTTTCCATGTATACTAAATTGTGTTGTAATATATCAATTATATGTTGCTAACAGGTGTTAACTATGTTTCAAAAACATATGTTGCTACAAATAAAAAAGGGTGTTGCAACTTTGCAACACCTTTTGTTTTGCATAACAACACCTAATTTGTATTGCAATAGACTTACCTTAAATCAACACCACTAATAACATCACTTATCATATGTGTTGCTATCCATTATAGCAACACATATTTGTAGATATAGCAGCATATACACATGTTGCTATAACCAAGTCCTGTTGTAGTGCTTCCAGTACTTTTATTATAATTTTTTGAGTTATTTTTCGCCTCTTTTGTGCTTTAGATGCTTTCCGCCACTTATTTTTATGTATACGTTGAAGCTTCGGGAGCCTGCGAAGGAAAGGAGCTAGCTCAAGTACAAGACCATGACCTATTCCAAGACAAGTTGTGCTTTGATCATGTTACACCAAGTTTACAAAATTATTTTGTCTTTACTATTTTATGCTAAATTATCAAATGTTTATTATTTCTGGGATTAGCTATGCAACCCAATTGTCATTTATTCGACCTTATTGATTGTAAGCCATGATCAATTGTCACCCTAGGATGGTTAAGTACTAGTTAGTAACTATTGTAGCACCATTGTGGGATGGTTAGTGTATTTTGATGCTTAACCATGATGGGTTATTGACATCGTTTTGAGATGGCAACATTACACCTAACTAAATAATTGTG
The DNA here is from genome assembly GCA_036346405.1 of Phyllostachys edulis. Taxonomy (NCBI): domain Eukaryota; kingdom Viridiplantae; phylum Streptophyta; class Magnoliopsida; order Poales; family Poaceae; genus Phyllostachys; species Phyllostachys edulis. Next base: position 23,098,662 of record CM070566.1, read on the forward strand.
GAATTGCTTTGTGATTAACTATGTGCCATGTGAAGATAAATGGGATGGATAAAATGATTTGGACTGGTGCAAGTGACAAGACTTAGTGTTAGACTATGTGTGGTGGACTATATGTTGGCCAATATGTTTCTATGTGTAGGCTTAGTGTATTGAGTAGTCTTGCCCTGGATAATTAAGGACTTAATTTTGTGCGTCATTGAACTGAGTCACAATCGTACAACCACATGTTGTAATGGGAAGAGCCTAGCATAGTAAGTTATCGAGTTTCAACGTTGGCTACCTCAGGAAGTAGGTTTGCTATGTGTAGGCTGGAGGGTGTGGTACATTATGTATGAACCACATCATGGATGGTTTATGTTCCCAAATCCAACGGTGTACCCTATGCATGTTTACTATGTTTGGATATTCTTTGTGTATGGAATATGGGTGTAGGTAGGTTATCGGGAGGGCCAATTGTTGGTGCGAAGTCTCTTAAATGCTTTGTTATGATCCTCTAGGTCGCACATCCATGGAAATGTGTAAGAATCATGTTGTTGGCCATATCTTGTGGGGAAAGATGTACAACATCTGCAGAGTATTAATCAAATCTATTCGAATAGTTGTGTCCATGGTCATGTATATTTTCGGGGATTTCATAAAGGGGGGGGTGTTATAAAACAAAACTGGGAAGGATGGCTATGTGAACAAATGGTTTAGGCTATGTGGAACTTTGTGTAAACTGTTGTTTCTTAATAGTTTTATTTTTGTTTCAACTTACGCTTTCAACTTATTTATAGTATTCAATAGGGAATATTGTATTAGACTAAATAAAGCTAGAAGCCATATCCTTTGGAATAAGCCATCATATATACTTGCATTCTGTGTGCACAACTTGTTGAGTACTCTATGTGCTCACCTTGCAATAATCATCATTCAGTTGATGAAGTGGAAGAATATACACCTGCGTTGGAGGAGGAGTACTATGAGGAGGTCGATCGTTAGGTCTTGTGCCTAGTCGGTTGCTTGTGGCAAGTCGATGGATTCCGCTGGAGTTTCTTTCATTTCGCTTCAGTTACCTTTTTTTAGTGCTTAAGCACTGTGTGGCTAATAAAATATAAACTTGACCATAAGGTCACAACTTCTATTTGCTTATCAATTTTAGTATGTTTATCCTTAATTCACTGTGTATGGATGATATTGCATCGATGTTGACATTGTGTGCACTAGCGTGATCCTCGACTAGTACAGTATATACGAAGTGTACAGATTTGCACATTCGGGTCCTACCAGCCTTGAAATCAATGTTCTTCTTGCTTGATGGTGACTCAGCATACTCCTTTAAGAAGAGCTCATGTACGGTGAGCTTTTCGATAGTGCGGTTAGAGTCAATTGCTTCAAGTCATCTTCAGCGAGCATCGCCACAAGCATCTTGTACTCCTTTGGCAAGACCCTAAACATTATTTTAACAATTTCAAGGTTATACATTTTTATAGAGGAGAACGTCTAACCGTTCAACCATTGGATTACTCATACTTAGACATAAACCAAGGCTCTTCAACTCATTCATGATGCTTCTCATGCGAGGGAACATGTTATTTGCCATACATTTTGGCTTCTCGCACATTAGAGGTTCCCTTGTGAATCTCACGGAGTGTGGTCCAAATCTCATGAGTAGAAGAAAGGTTTCTCACTCAATTGAGGATAGGGGTGGATAACGAGCCATCTCGGCTCGGCTTGGCTCAGCTAGGTCAAACTCATTAGTGAACACGGCTCGGCTTGTTAAGCAAACGAGCAAAAATGCCTGCTTGGCTCGGCTCGATCAAACTCGTTAGTGAACATAGCTCGACTCATTAAGCAAACGAGCAAAAATGAATGCTCGGCTCGGCTCAGCCTAGAAGCTCGAACTGGCTCGTTTGGCTCGGGACCACGGGAGGAGGCTGGAGTTGGAGTCAGTGGGCATCGGGTGGAGGCAGGACGCGGTGACTAGATACAGAGGGGGCGGGACCATGGGAGGAGGCTAGAGTCAGAGTGGGTGGGTGCCATGCGGAGACCAGAGACAGGGGGTGGGACCGCGGGAGGAGGCCAAAGTTGGAGTGGGCGGAGGCCGGACATGGAGGCCGGAGACGCAGTGGGATGGACCATGGGGCGAGGCTGGAATTAGAATGTGTGGGGGCCAAGCGGAGGCCGAACGTGGAGGGGGAGGGCGGAGGTCGAACGCAGAGGGGGAGGGTAGCGCGACGCGGTGCTGTGGTCTGTGGGTTAGCATTGTGGGTGGTTGCGGCAGTGTGGTCTTGGATAGGGTTGCAGTGTGGTCTTAGTCTCTTGGAGCACTGGCCGTTGGGTTGGCATAGTTGGGCTGGGCTAGAGCCAGCCTAGAGCACTTGTTGGCTTGTTGGCTTGGGTTATAATTTAATCGAGCTAAATGAGCTACTAACGAGCTGGCTCGAACTAGGCTCGCTAACTTAACAAGTAGAAATGCCAGCCCAACTCGACTCGCTTATGGCATGAGTTCGACCCAAGTCCTTAACAAGCTGAGCTGGCTCGCGAGTTTTGAGCTTTTTTTTTCCACCCCTAATTGAGGGCATCCACACTAAAGGAGCCAAAAAAGTGTGTTCTTTGCTTGGGCATTGTAGTGAAGGTTTTTCAACACCACATCCGTGGGTGCAAGTGGGTTGAGAGGAGCCGATAAACTATACTAAACTACGTGCCAAACGTCCAAGCTCATGGCCTCAAGAACATAACTCATGCTAACTTTCCAATAAGAGTAATTAGTTTAATTGAAACTAGGTGTCCTACCAACATTCACGTCGTCTACCCCAAGGCGGTTAAGCCCTAGTTTGAGCACCAAGCTCTAATACTAATTGAAGTGGATTAGGTGCTCAAGTGGGGAGAGACAAAATGAGAATATTTTAAAATTATGTCCAAATTAAAAATCTAACCTTCTAGCTCAACCCAATGTTCCTAAGATTTTCTAGTGTGATCAATCAACTCCTACACAACCCACAGGCAATTGACTAGGGAGCTCGACCTAGGTTCTCCACGATCCTCGAGGTAATAGTCTGCAATGACCATCGCGATATTGATGTGATCTTCAACTGGGCATCATTTTATATAGCAAGAATGAGTACATAGAATACTCAACAAGCTATTCACACATAATGCAATATATAGATGAAGGCTTATTACAAAGGAAGTGGCTATCCTGGCTTGTTTTGCGTAAAGAAGACATTTGCATTTAAATACAATAAATAGATTGAAAGCATAATTTAAAACAATAATCACATATAAACAATAGTAAAACATTGTTTTCACATATCCCAATTCATTTAACTCACACAGACCACCATCTAGCCGGGGTTGAAACGGGATGGCCCGCAAAGGAGTGGGCCAAGGCCTGGTGGGAAAGAGAGGTAGAAATGGGCCGAGCTGATTTGGCCCACGGAGATAAAGGATTTAGATTTGATTTACCAAATTTTAGAAATGGCTGGAAATTCAAATAAGCCAAGATAAAAACCAAACGAACTCGGAACATTCCAAAAACAGTAACAGGGGAATATTTGAATATGCTAAACTTAAATAAAAACTTTTTGGATTTAATTGAAGTTCAATTTATTCCGAATTAAGCTTTATTAATTCAAGGGAAATTGGTTAATTTTTTTGGACCTATTCTACACAAAAAGATTTTTATTTTTGGAAGATAAAAAATTGGGATGGTATACTACTTTCACCCACACCTGTTTAGCAAACCTACAAAGAACTATGAGATGCTTTGCTGTTTCTGTTTATTGCACACAAAGAGGACAAGATGAGCTATTAGGTCAGCCCCGAAGAATCAACTTATCCGCAGTTAAACATTCAAAATATAAAAACTTATCCGCAGTTAAAGTTTCAAAAAAGAAAACCTTATCCGCATCTAAAATCTTTTGTTGTAGCAATAACCAAGAAAACAAATCAGATAACAATGAATCAGTTTTGCTTGCCGTGTTCTATCCAGTGGATTGGTTAGAAGCAAGGCAAGCCTTTTATCCACCAGCTTTACAGTGAAAGGATTTGATTATGATGACGATCAACTGCCCGTATGCTCCATTTCCGCACTCTGTAGCTACTGGTGATTAGCTTTCTGATCAGTAAAGTCAGTGAAGGTTTTATCTTCAGGGATCAAGTCTCTCAAACCGAGGTTGGCAAGAAAACTTTGTTTCTGAAATACGAAGATGAATTTTTCTTCAGTTGTTTACTGTGATGCCTTTTGTTCGGACAGTTCTTTTGTCTTCTCTTTTTGCTGTTTGCAGTTAATTTTCTGAACAAAGATCGATGTTGAATCGGATGGATTTCAGATCAAATATTTGTTTTTTGGAACCCGTGATGTGGGCATTTTGTGTTGGATGCTGATTTGATTTCAGAATGCATAGTTCATTGTGAACTACTGTGATTTCTCCAGTTTCTGCATTCCCAGAAATGGCTTGTTTCTCCAGTTTCTGCATTCCCAGAAATGGCTTGTTCCTGCAATTTCTCTGTTATGTCAAAATAAGTCCCTGTCTGTACGAAAATCTTCCTTTGTTATACTGAATGGTTTCAAGTTCAGATAACAATACTGATCCATTTTGCAGTTGTAGTTTATTTCATGCACAAAGTTACATGGACGGGAATTTCAATAACGGTTCCTTTGTCATATTAACAGTGCTCCTTTTTGTGTGAAGTCATAACAATGATTGAATGTTACTAATCATAAGTATGCTAAGAGCATCTTTAGTGTATTGAACTGATGTCGATTCAAAGTCATGCCACATAAGCATTTTAGGAATTAAGTTTGTTTTTCTCTAATGTATTAAACCGATTCCTACTAATAACTCGGACCCACGTTATATTAAAAAAACTATAAAATAATAATATCATCTCTCAACCGCACTCTCTGAGTTGTTTAATGCTCATATGAGTTGTTTAATACTTTGAAACGATTCCTAAGTAGAATCTGGTTTCATACATTTTTTTTTGTTAGAATCGACCCCTCCAATGTATTGAATCGATTTAATATCTTCTCTCTCCTCATTTGAACCAACTAAAACACAACATTAGAGATAGTCTAAGTAGGAAGTGTCTATCTGTAATGGGAAGATGAAAGTTTGTTACTGGAATACTCTGGTTACGATTTGATTAGTTTCAAGTCTGAAAGTGTTTGAAGAACCACTGAAAATTGCAGCCTCTGATGAAAGCTTTCTTCAGTTCTGTACTGTAAATGCTACTACTAGGACAATTCTTTTGGTTTCCTTTCTCTTCTAGCCTGTAGTTACTTGCTATGGGCCAAGAGGATACAGACAGATTCCAAATCACCATCACAACACAATTGAACAAATAAGTTCAATCTCCTGTAGTAGATCAAACAGAAACGGTCTCTCTATATCCCTCGATACACACGCAAGGACGGACAGAAAGAGGCACAGCACAAGTGCCATAATTTACATTACTTCGACAAGATCCTTCACCTTGCTACATCAAGCAAGCACTAGAGGGAATTTTAAATGAGATGCCCATTATGAGCTACAATCCTTAGAAGATGTACTCTGGCGTTTCCAGAGGGAACGGAGCCACCGTGACCTCGAATGGTATTCCTTCTGGCCTGCTCAATCTTACCAAAGGAAAAACAGTATCAGATCCCACATCAACAGAAAAGGAAGGAAATGATTCATATGTAACATACAAATACCTCCAACACATTAAAGAACAGAATACAGCCACTAAATTCGTACACAAGTTCATGTCAAGTTAAACTTTATGGGTAACTTAATTTTATCTAGTTAATTCAAACATACCTCCCTGGAACAAATGTAAAAGAGCCCTCCACAGATCCAGGACTGCCGGGCAGTGGCGTGCAACTCTCGTAGACAAATTCTTCCTGGCCTGGTAATAGTAAAGGATACTGCAGTGCAGAGGACATGCGAAAGAGCAACATTAACTTCTTTTTTTGAAAAGTATCTGTACATTTAAAAACACATAATTTAGTTTTCTTTTCTGCTTCCAAAATACCTTCCCAATAACACCATCTCCATGCACATCAGAAACAACTCTGTCTCTCCATCGGATGATCCAATGGCGTGAGTAAAGCTGGCAGGAGGAATAGTACACACCACCTAGCATGCATGCCTCTGGAACTGACAGACGAATGGAATAAGTGAACATATATCTGCTCCCAGGCCCGTCACTCTCATGTTCTGGCACAAAGACAGCAGACGCGCATACCTATAAATATCAGACATGTTAGCCCAAATCTCCAATGGGATCAACAACGAGAATGGTTAATGAGATGTCTACTGCTATCATGAAAAAAATAGCTCATAGAAAGCAGTGGAGTGGGGGATGCAATGTTGCAAGTGAAGAATAAGAACAGTCAACACACACAGAGTTTCAAATTCATCTAGGTAGTTGATAGAAAGCAGTGGAGTGGGGGATGCAATGTTGCAAGTGAAGAATAAGAACAGTCAACACACACAGAGTTCCAAATTCATCTAGGTAGTTGAATGAAAATAAACCTAATCTGATACAACTACCTTTCTTGTATGAAGTACGAATAAGAGCAAGTTATGCTGCCATGTAAGCTTTCAAGCCTAAATAAATGATGAGGCAATCTGTAGGATGTCAAGATTTATCACCTTTACACCATTTGTCGTTGCTGAAGTACACAATGGGGGTGCTTCTGGATATAAGCTGATATACCTCGATGTTTTGAATTTACGGGTGTTTATCATGCCATTCTGTAAGCGCCTAAGATGCTCTTCCAACCACAAAAGTAATCCATCTTGGGGCATATCATTATTAGTTGGCCTTATCAATGATTTAGGTACGCATGGCATCATTTCTCCATCTGGTAAGTTGGCGGTGCCAACATAAAGTTCACCATTTGAACAATTAAGGAGAAATGTTTTTGGGCGATACCATGAAGTTGCCACTATGACGAGCTTGGACCCATTAAAAATACCTTCCTCATTGAACTCATCATAAAATTCTTTTGTGTCCTCAACAATTTGCTCAAGTGGTGATAAGTGCACATTTACAAAGTGGTCATAAAACAGATAGCCTCCTATTATGCCAAGAGGAGCCATCTGTACATTCTCATAATCGTTTTCACTCAAAGGCAGCTGACCATTGCAAAAGCGGTACAATAGCTTTGTGGGCACAGGGAGGTGGAAACCAAGATCATCCTCTGCTGATTTTATCTGAGCTTCGGAAACACCTTTACTCAAAGTTTTGAGTGCTTCAGGAAAGTTTTCAGACAACCAGCTTTTCAATGAACACCAGAAATTTTTCACTCTCTTTACCAGAGGTAAAGGGTACATGCCAAAAGACTCGAACCAAACTTTGTATGCATCCTGAAAGACTAATTACAGTTTGTTATCATGGAACCTATTAAGTTAAAGTTCAGACAATATGTAGATTCGTAAAAATGAGTTCAAACAGCATAATGAATAATAATCCCACAAAAAAAAGAACAGTGACAAACAATGACCAAATTTGGGGGTTAATAAGGGAACAATAGCAAGCACAATGGTTAACACAATAACAAGTGTTGTACTCCATATGATTTTTCTCTGACTCCTATTTTTGCAGTTTCTACCAAGTACGAAGTAGAACAAATATTAGGGGTACAACTAAACCAAATATTCAGAACAGAATAACAAGTGTAGTATGGAGGTCACGCATTTCTAAAAGATCATGCATAAAAAGCTGACAAGTGACAACTACTTGTTCAGCATGCTTGATTGAGTGACGAAAGCGCATTCTGATGTTTGGCAAAAATATGCTGCTGCGAAGCATTTCTCATGCATGAGAAAGAAGTACATCAAACAACATGGGGCCTTGAGTTCTGGTGCTGAACAGGATGCTTTTGAAACATCTATTTCACGTAACGCCACAAGAAAAGGCTTATTACTTCATGCATGTGTCATGGGCGTGGATTTTTGTGTTGCAACGAGTCTGCGGTTTCATCTTCTTTAAGCCGTTCTCCTATGGAAACAGTGAGATAATAAATAACAGTTCAACAGTGTCATCCTTCACTCCTTTCCACACCTCTGCCTCCATTTCTCTAAAACATTCATATAATTCCTTGCTCTGTAATCTTGATTTATCATCTATTTGACCATAACTATGAACTAAGCTATAAATTTTAAGAATTAGCCCTCGGTAACTATACAAGTAAGAGAATCAAGAGCCATTTTGACCCACAAACAAGACAATAAGCAAATCATAGAAAGTTCCAAACACAAGGAACCAAATCACTAAGCAACCACATGAATCAAGAAGCGACCCATGAGGATCGATCGCTTCTTGATTCTTGTGTCTGTGCAAGGGGTATAAGGAAAGGAATGGGGAGATCAAGCCAACACTAGACCTTGAAGGAGGGGAGCGGGCGGTACTCGGGGTCGAGGGGCGCGTCGAGGCCGAGGTCGTCGGCGCAGAAGCGGCGCCAGAGCGCGTCCTCGGCGACGGCGGCGCGGAGGCGGCTGCTGGCGCAGGCGAGCGCGGCGGCGGGGCGCGCGCCGGCCTTGGCGATGACGGTGTCCAGGACGAGGCCCTCCAGGCTCTCCAGCCCCGCCGCGCCCGCGGGCTCAGGCGGCGGCGACGCCATCAGCGTGGCGCTCCGGCGCGGTGGGAATGGGAGATGTTGCGGTGTCAGAGTGGTGAGAAAAGAGAGAGGCAGCTAGAGAGAGAAAAAGAATATCTGGCCATATATTTGGAGTTTTTTTTCCGGAACGGCACCGTTCTGGGCGTTTTCGACCAAACTAGCTAGAGAGAGAAAAAGAATATCTGGCCATATATTTGGTTTTTTTTTTTTCTGAAACGGCACCGTTGTGGGCGTTTCCGACCAAACTACCATGTCTTCTTGCAACAAATTGGCTGGTAGTCCGTGTTGAGGACCAACGCTGGTGAGTTCAGTCTAAACGATTATCTTGTAGATAAGTATAAAATCGTTTAGAACAATACAAGAACAGAATAGTAGATTGAATATAGAGATATATGGGGCTTCTTGTTTCTCTTTATTCCTTCATCAATCGATCAATCGTTTACAGTGAATAGCACCCCTTATTTATAGGCTAGAGACCCTGCTAGAGTTTGGGATGGGGAGCTCATACATGGGCCGGCTTCTGGACCGAGCCCATAGTTTTTTAACACTCCCCCTTGGGCACCCATCCTCACATGTTCATACCTCGTCAAAACTCCATAAAAACCCAGTGGGAAAAATTTGGAGAAAGAACACATGATACAAGTTCTGCTACGTTGCACGAATTGCCTCATTAAAAACCTTAGCCAAGAAACTTCAGGAAAACTCGTCAAGGGAAAAAGAGTACAATCCATCCAATTTCATTTAATCTCCAGGATTTACTCTTTGGGTACTCGATCTTCGTAATCAGGTTTCAATAATGAGTTTGTGAAGATTCTCCCCCTGAATTCTGCACTTCTCTAAGTCTCTTCATTACAATTCCAAGTATGCACATTTCAAAACTAGATGCTGGAAGTAACTTAGTGAATAAATCTGCAAGATTTTCACATGACTTAGTGTGCAATACTTTAATTTCATCCATCTTTTGCAATTCATGAGCATAGAAGAACTTGGGGTTGATATGCTTTATAAGATGATTCTTCACATAACCCATCTGTACTTGTGCAACACAAGGTGTGTTATCTTCATAGATAATAGTGGAGGTTTGCACGGTATTCAATCCACACGACTGCTAGATGTGGTGAATCATCCGCTGAAGCCAAGCATATTCTTGTGAGGTCTCGTACAGTGCTATAATTTCCGAGTGGTTCGCCGAAGTCGATACAAGACTTTGCTTAGACGATTTCTATGAAATTACAGTTCCACCACATAGGAGTTCATAGCCTGTTTGCGATTTGGCCGTATGTGGGTTCTACAGGTACCCGACATCTGCATAGCCATTCATATTCAGGTCTTAGTTCTTTCTGTAGAACAGACCAAGTTCTTTGCTTCATTAGAGGTATCGGAAGATGTTCTTCGTTCCCTACCAATGCCTTTGGTAGGTTTTGCACTATACCTTACTAATAGGTTAATGGCAAATGCAATGGCTGATCTAGTACAATTTACTAAATACATGAGTGCTTCTATCGCACTTAAGTATGGGAATTCCGGTCCCAGGACTTCCTCCCCCTCTTCTTTAGGTCTGTACAGGTATTTGTCTTGCAGCAAAAGATCCCCGACCATTGACACTTTCGAAGGGTATGCCTTTTAAAATCAAACATTTCTAACACCTTCTAAGTGTAGGTTGACTAATGCATTAAAATCCCTTCAGGGGTATGCTCAAGCTGCAAACCTAGACAATATTTGGTTTTACCCAAACCTTTCATTTCGAGCTCTGACTCCAAGTAAGAGCTTGCTTTCTTAATACCTTTTAGGGTTCCAATGATATTCAGATCATCTTCATACACTGAGATTATACAAAATCCATCCTAGGATCATCGTATAAATACACAGGATTATTCTCATTGTTCGTGTAGCCTTTCTTGCATAGTAAGTGGCTTCAAGCGATTATACCACATCCTGCCTGATTGCTTAACTACGTAAAGTGACTTTCTGAGTTTCACGCTATACAGATTTCTATTTGCTTTGTCTAGGTTCGGGACAAGGATACATTTAGGTATCTTCATACAAATGTCCGAATCCAATATTCCATAAAGGTATGCTGTTACCACATCTATCCATTTCACTTTTAACTTCAAGTTTACTACCATTAAGATTAAATACCTAAAGGGTAGTTCCTCCCATGACCGGGGAATAGGTTTCTTCATAAACAACTCCTGGATGTTGAGTGAAATCTTGTGCAACAAGCCTTTCTTTACTTCATTATTTTCATTTCTCTTTCGAACAAATACCCTCTTATACCCTACGGGGTGCACATGGGGAGGTGAATGGCTTACAGGCCCAAACACCTTTCTTTTATTCAGAGATAATAATTCTGCTTCTATTACCTTCTTCCAATCTTCCTAATCTGATCTTTTCTTTCAACGAGCGATACGGGCTCTAGATCAAGATCAATGATTGTGGCAATTTTCTTTGCAAAATCAATGTCGACATTGGCTGTTGTCTTATTCATAGATTCTCCCGAGGTCACAAAGTTTATAGCTATTTCTTCAAGGGGCGGTTATTCTAATGCTTCTACTTGCTCACCGCTGCTTTCATTTACAGGGGCAAGTCCCTTTAGTTTTTCAGCTCCGATGTGTGCGCACACATCCATGCTGATGTCTCCCTTCATGGGGATGTTCAATTCTAGTATGCCTTTTCTAAAGGTTCCATACTGATGCTAAGTCTCAACTGACTTCTCTTCTGGTTCTGGGGAACTTCGGTGATCGGCTGTGTCAAGTCCTTCTTATCATTTTTCACCAGGCGTCCCTGGTTATTTCGGATTCGAGGGGCCGGAGTTCTCATCCTTTCAGAGGCCTTAGGACGGGATTAGGAATACCTTCATTGGTATTTCAACCCTCTCCGGTGCATTGCGTACATGCATATGCGACTTGGTCACGCTCTTTAAATAACTAAAGTGGTTAGGCAGTTGATTCGCTAATGCTTGCAAATCAATTATCTTCTAGACTTCAATTATCTTCTGGACTTCTCTATTTGCTTCACTAGTGCACGGGTCATGTGCATGGATTTTAATTATCTTCTGAACTTCTCTATTTCCCGATATTTTCATCAAGGGGTTGATTTCCTCCCCCTAATGACGGGAACTAGCCTCATCTAATACTATCAGCAAATTGGGCAGTATGTAAATCTCTCATCATAGGTTCCAAATACCTGATTATGGATGCTGTTACATAACCAGCGTATATCCCAGACTTTCGGAAAAGGCCTATTGCAGTTCGCTGTGGTAATGGTATAGGTATATAAACCTTGCAACCAAACCTTCAAAGATGAGAAGTTTTACTGTCTTTGACCCTTGCGCTAGTTGCATAGGTGAATGGATGTTATACTGTAGTCTAAAATTGATGAGAGTTCTCATGCGGCAGATCAAGTGTCCCCAACATGCGCTTGGTAAATTACAATTCTTCAAAGGTGGTCGGGCAATAAATTTACTCCTTGTAATTAATGCCTCTGCTAGTCCATTCTAGGTGTGGACATGCGGTACAGAATGCTCAACTTTTAATTCCCATTACCATACAATAATCATCAAATACCTTTGAGGTAAATTCTCCGGCGTTGTCCATTCTGGTGGACTTCACATGATGATCAGGGAAATTATTTCTAATTTTAATTATCTGCGAGATTTAGCTTTGCAAAAGCCTGGTTTCTCGTAAACAATAAACATACATGTGACCATTTCGAGGAAGCATTGATGAGCACCATAAAATACCTAAATGGCCCTTACAGGGGTTGTATAGGACCACAAAAAAGTCTCCCTGGATACGGTCCAGGAATATAGGGACTTCATCCTTCGCTTTCAGAGCAGAAGGTTTAGTAATTAAATTCTCGGTGGCACCTGTAGGGCACACAAAATCTTCCTGATTCGGGAAAATCTTTACATTGACATTATGTCCCTGTGAATTGTTAATTATATTTCTCACTATTCTAAGACCTGGTTGGCATTATCTATCATGGTAGAGATAGAAAAGGTTCAGTGCTTCTAAATACGGTTTTCAGGGCAGTATAGGCTGCAGGTGCCTTAATATTAGTGTAGTATAGCCTAGTTTCAAATGAAGGAAGTCAGTCTGATACCATTTTTCTACTTTCTTCACTCTTTGTAGTGAGTAGGTATTTCTTACCGTACTCTTCTTCAGTCTCTACGTGGAAACCGATTGCGCGAATATCCTTGAGAGTTCTAGTCGATTCTGGGTACAACGAGGCTTCTTTAATGACCAAAGTTGTGCCCATTATGGGTATAATTGAGGCCCTTCCTGAGCCTATTATACAAGTATCGCTGCCTACGATTGTCGTAAGACTACCAGCATTCTTGCTGATCGACTGAAAGATTTTCATCTCTCAAGATGGTATTTGTTTTGCTGCTACCGGCTAAGCACACTTCCTCCAATAGGGCGCCACACGCATTCTAATATAATGTACTTTATTAATATGTAGCAGAAAGCAAGCAACACATAAATAAAATACTTCAGATATCAGAACATAACTTGTTATTATAAATACGGGAATAAGTCTTGCAGAACTCGTCATAAGAATTTAATGCTTTGCTCTACTAAAGCTTACAACCATTATTCAAAAATAATTCAATGTTCTGCTTCAATTACAAACTGCAAGTTACTATAAAAGATCTAAGTGCAATGTGTGCACTAGATCGAATCAGCGAAGTATTTAGAAACTTCTACCTCAATCTGCTCCATGGAGATCTTCTCCTTTTGGGCAACTACGGCTGCGGCCGCTGCGATGTCCAGATGAGGGATAATGGGGCTGCTGCTAGGCTGTCCACATCCATGAGTGCAACTAATGGGTGTGGATCTTCCGCGCCTGCAATGGCGAGGTGTGCCTCATGCTGTCCTATGCCCTTCTTCTTAGACTGGAAAACATCAATAACGTGCGACTCACGACCTTACCCTTCTTACTCCTCTCCTTCGTGAGAGGCTTTATCACCTTGTAGCTGCTAGCATTGGCTTCATGGCCAACATTGCTACTAGGTGGCTATGAGATGTAGTTCTTCCTTAGAACATTATCTTAAGCTTCTGCAACTTGCATAGTGTCAATTAATGCGGCATACTCTGTGTAGCCATCTTGACGATAGTTGCGTGCGGATTGCACCACATTTGGGTGAAAGGTAGAGAGAGTCTTCTCAATCTTCTGCTTATCCGTGATTACATTATCACAGAGTTGAAGACTTGTACAAATTCAGCCATCTTTGGGTCGAGTTCTTGAAATCTGGTTCGTGATGCCACTCATCTTTATATTCATGCAAGGAGTTCATAATATTACTGCTAGTAATTTACATAAAATGGTTGCAAAATTCTCATAATGCTCTTCGAACTCCCGGTTCGTGTTCCCGTACTTTTCTATGCATTTTTCATGATTTACTGCTATTTTCAGTGATTAAAAGTAATATAAACAATCACAGATAATCAAAACAGTAAATACAATAAATAAATTGCATAGAAATAATAATAACAAAGTTAAACATGCTTCAAATGCAAAAATTGGTACAAAATTTGAATTCCCGATGCCCTTTTCTACTGGAAAAGGACTTTTTGGCGAATTCTGCAATTTCCAGGGGTTAAAACACAAAATTTCAGTTTAGAGAAACTTTTCGCGTAAATTTCAACTTTCCGGAGGGCCTTTTTGCAAAATTCAGAATTTCTATTTCTTTCCGATTTTTTTTCTTTTTTGTTGGGCCTTTCAAGGCCCATTAACCTCCGACCCAGCTGGCTCAAAAAGGGGAGGTGGCCTACCTCGCCGTTTCAAAGGAGCCAGGGGTAGGGTTTCCCCTACCCCTATGCAAGGCTGGCGGCGCCGATTTGTGCCGTGTGGCCTTGCAATCTTGATGGTAGCCTTCGTGGCAGCCCCACAGTGACGGGAGGTGGCCGTGACTCAAGCCGCCAGCAGTCCCGTGGCAGTGTGCATGGTGGTCATGGTTGGCTCCAAGCATGCAAGCAGGCAACAGGCAGGCGGGCGGCAGTGATGTGGCGACAAGCGGCACAGCGGCTCTGGCGAAGGCAGCGGCAGCGGCCGTCGGCTTGCCGGTGCTTCAAGCGCGACATGCGGGTCGAGGCGAGCGCCACGGCGGCTGGCGGCGAGCGGCTGGAGCCGTGGCGGCGGCGGCGGTCACGGTTTGTCTTCACGTGTCACGCGGCGAGTGGCGGCGGCTCCAGTGCGACAGCTGTTTGGCGCGCAGGCGGCGTGCTCAAGCACTGGCATGGCGGCGGCCCCATCTGGCGCTGGTTGCTCCGGCCTGGCGAGGCATGCTCAAGCATGGCGCGGCGCAACCTCTATGGCGCGAGGCAGCAGGGCACCGGCGTGGCTCGAGCCAACACCGTTGGCCAGCGGTTTGCCGTCGACCTTTTTTTCATGCAATTATTGTTCATACATGCATACTATTCATACGATGCAATACGATGTAGTGCAATCGACATCAGTTCTTTCGTACAACCACCGATCGGCTTGGCCGGCGACTTCAAGTCAGCTCGCGGTAGATTTAGAACGAATTTGCGATGTCTAAGCTATGGTATAATTGACATCCAATCTTTCATGCAATCTACCGATCGACATTGTGTCGGCGACTTCAAGTCATTTCATGATAGATTAGAACGGTTTGCAAGTGAAAACCAATCTAGAAAGCAAATTTGCAGAATTGAAAGCAATCTAGAAAACAATTCAATCTACGAGCGTCGTTCATCGACGGTTACCTTTTTGATCAAAGTAAAGTAGGCATAGAAGTAGGCCAGATTCGATCGTGCTGATAACGTGTTGAGGAACCATTGCTGGCGAGTCTAGTCCGAACGATTACCTCGTAGACAAGCGTAGAATCACTTAGAACAATACAAGAACAAAGTAGTAGATTGAACACAGAGATATAGGGGGCTTCTTGCTTCTCTTTATTCCTTCATCAATCGATCAATCGTTTACAGTGAATAGCACCCCCTATTTATAGGCTAGAGACCCTGCTAGGGTTTGGGATGGGGAGCCCATACATGGGCTGGCTTCTGGGCCGAGCCCATAGTTTCTTAACAGTCCGCATGAGCCTTATGCGGGTACGTGTGCAATTCACGGTTATCACCCGGACACGGTACGTTCGCACAGCCATCATCTAGACTTGAGATCCATACGACCATCGCCCAGTTGCCGCCTCGTCTGCACAGCTATCGTGCGGACTTCACCTCGTCTGCATGGTGAGCGGACACTGTGCGGACTTCAGCTCCTCCGCACGGCCACCGACTGGAGCTCACCCAGCTGGGCTAGTGGGGACGGTAGCGATCGAACGACACTTGTGCAGAGGAGGTTTGTCCGGGCGGTGGCTGTGCGGATTTGGCATCGTCCGGCTGATGGCTGTGCGGATTCGGTCTCGTCCGACCGGTGGCCGTATTGACTCGGCCTTGTCTAGATGGTGGCCGTAAGTGTGTGGGTACATATCGGCACACCGCGCGTCCGGGCTATGGGTGTGCAGCTGAGCTGATATTTTTGCAATTGCAGCACGAGAAGAGCCAATTTCACGATTACGACGCGGAACAATGTCATTTAGGCCAAAGCCTGATATATTTGGACCACCGCGGGGCCACGAGAGAGAGGGAAAAGCACTAAAGAAATGCCAGATCGTTGGTTTTACGGAAAACAAGGGGTTTTCTCTCTCCAAAATCCGATTCCATCGACTAGCAGACTGTGGCGACCCGAAATTGAACTCGTTTCAAGTCAAATGATTGCACCGGAGGGACAACACTTACAAGAAACAAGATTAATTTCGAGTGCCCGGATATGTGTTTTATGTTAGCTCCTGTCGGTGTTTTAGAACCGATCTTACGTATAATTGTTTGATTCAGGGGGTCTCCATGATTGATCATGCAGAGAGAACGACATAGAGATTTTATATAGGTTCAGGCCTTCTCCGGAGAGAATAACAACCCTACTCTTGTATGGATATATATATTGAGTATATATGCTAGTTACAGATCAAGAGAAAGACTAAAGTCTAATGTATTGTGCTCCTGATTGCGTCTATTTCCCCTCCTGTCAACTGACTGTAGCCTTTATATAGTATACAAAGATGTGTTCATTTCTCCAGGTTAAGAGGCGCCTCATTATTTCATATAATGAGTATGTTGATGGTAGTTACTATTGGAGTAGTAACCCCCCACACCGCCTGGCAGTTATCATTAGAGACAGAGGAGTATTGCGTGCAGTTATTTTAAATAATAACTGTATATACTAACTTCTTAGATTCCCTAATCAATTGGGCCTACTTGTCTACAAGCTCCATCGATTATAGGGTAGTCCCAGCTGACCTAGTCGTAGAAGGACTTACGACCACATAGTGGTCGTAGAAAGCTTACGACCACGAGGTAGTCGTAGAAGGACTTACGACTATGGGGGTGGTCGTAGAAGAACTTACGACCATAAGGTAGTTGTAGAAGGACTTACGACTATGTGGTTGTTGTAGAAAAACTTACGATTATGAGGTGGTCGTAGAAGAACTTATGACTACGGTAGTGGTCGTAGAAGAACTTATGACCACGAGGTAGTCATAGAAGGACTTACGACTCCAGCTTCTCCCTTATGAACATTAAGGGGTATACTCAAAAACCATATGATGGTATTATTATCTATAATAAGAATTATAGATAAATAATTAAATGAGGATTATTAGATCCTCGTAATCTAGCCCCCTAGCTTCAAGTGAAAGTAACTTACTTGGAAAAGGAGCTGTAGATGATCTTACGACCAGAAGGTGGCCGTAGAACTGTGGTCGGAGGAAAGGCTTTTCGACCAGTATTTCATTAAATAGACTTGGCCAAGAAGGTAATTTCACTTGAGATGTAAAGACAGACTCGGTTTTCTCAAACAAACAAATTAAAGAATCTCTATCGACTCTCATAGACCTGTCTGTTGGAGTGGTTCCCGAAGATGTGGTAACTGTTGGGTTGCCACGTCTTTAACTCAAGTGTACGGTTATAAAAACTTACCGTGTGTATGATTCTAGGGTTCTTACTTTTCCCCAATCACTCCAACTGTTCATCGAGCTTTTGCATTCTCCGTCGCCAACCAAATCGTACGCCCTCTAGAGACCTTTCCAAATCCAAATCTCCCTTTCTTGAGAAAAATGGCCGGAACCGCTTTCTAGTGGGTTGAATCGACGATGGATGCGGCCAAGATGAAGGCTTTGGTCGCCGCTGAGAAGATCCTGAAGAAAGAGTTCGTGAACTGGTTTGAAGCTTTGGGACAACATTGGCCATCAGGGGAGATTGGCCAAATTCCCGTCTTCTAGACGTACTGTTAGTGTGGCCTTCGATTGCCTGCTCACCCTTTTCTCACACTCGTACTCAAGCACTTTGGGGTGGAATTGGTGAACCTTGTTCCCAATTCCATCACGATGTTGAGCGTGTTCGTATACTCGTGTAAGGCCTACGTGGGAATTCCGGTTGACTTGGAGCTACTCCAATATTTCTACGGGATGACTAGAATAGTGGGAGTCATTGTAGCTGTGGTCTGAAGCTCCACGACAGGAAGTCGAAGGAATACATTCATATGTTCACCCCGGTCGTCATGGCCGAGGTGGAAGAAGAAGTGGTTCTACTGGGAGACAACCAGTGAAGATAGCCTTTCTTTCGTTGGGAACGCCGCCGAGAAGATTTCTTCCTAGGATTCGACTCCCAAGGATCTTGGTCAGATCGCCCCCTATATTCATGTCATCAAAGACTTGAAGGAAGAGGGGCTCACCAGATGGCACGTGGTGAAGGATTTCATCACGCGCCGCATTAGCCCTCTAAAGAAATGAGCATATCCCATGTGGAGGTATTCGGGACCAAAAGACTTGACCAGAGATTACGAGAGGGGTAAATAAAATTTTCATCTTAATTAGCACCCTTTTGGTTAATCTCAAGCCTATCAACTAAGTGTCTTATTTGCTTGCGTAGATCTCTTACAAACGGAGATTGACATCCAAGTCAAGCTCATTTGTGAGAAAGTTCCGCCACCTAGTGTGGTGGTTTCTCAAATCCTAGCGGTCTTGTCCGCGGAAGACAAGATGGAACGCCTAAAGGTAATCAAAGACTGATTTCATCTTTAGGATTTCATAGTCATAGAAGAACTTATGACCAGGGGATTACCATAGAAAAACTTACGACTAGGTACTAGCTGTAGAAGGACTTATGACCAGGGGATTACCATAGAAAAACTTACGACTAGGTACTGATTGTAGAAGGACTTACAACCAGGGGATGATCGCAGAAAATGACCACTTAATAATATTTCTTTTTCTGACTCCTGTAGAAAGTAGGCATGGAAGACCGTCGGGATGACCAAGAGGTTGGACTGATGGTCATTGGCATGGAGGTAGAGCAAGCCAAAGCTCCTCCAGCTAAAAAGCATCGACTTGTGAGGGTCGCTGATAAGGGAGGCGCAGGCTCAAACTCTGCTGCTTCGACCAGGCCTTTTGAGAAATTTACTGCAGATATGGCTGCTGCAGAGAAAGCCAAGATGGTCGAAGTGACTGAAGCTCTCAAACACAAAGCTCCCAAGACCAAGATACCCTTCTACTATGACAATAAGACTTTCGCAGTTTCTGCCTCTCGTGGCTTTGTTAAGCAACTAGAAAAGGAGAACTGGAAAAACTTTATATTTTTTGTGAAGAAAACCACTGCACCAGTAGGGCCCATAGTCGAGGAAAGTGCTGCTCTTGGGGTGGTCGAGACAGGTCTCAGCCATTCGGACAGTCAGGAGGCTTAAGGAGCGGCAGTTCTCGCTCAAGACCGACGACCAGACATGGTCATGGCTGACCCCATCCCTCAACTCGAATTTTGACTAGACGTGGTCGAAGAGAAGAAGTCGAAGAAATTTTCTTTAGGGAAGGTTTCTTCTAGATTCAAGATCAAGTCCAATAAACGAAGGTATGCAAAAAAGACAAAAGTATAAGAACAACATTTACCTTTTGCTTTCTATAATTTGACGTGTTTTCCTTTTTGTAATCTTAGCCCAACTCCGCCAGCCCTCAAGGACGCTTTTGTAGATCAGCTCGCTGCTACTTCTTCAGCAGTTGAAGGAATGACAGCGAAAGTGGTTGAAGGATCAGTTACTATCCTTGTGGTGGAAGAAGTCATTGTCGCTGAAGCGATTACGATCACTGAGGTGGTCGTGGAGCCAGAAGCAAAGACGGCGGAGGTAGCGGTGGAAGCATCCGGCCATGGCGGTGAAGCCTTCAGTCACCGCGCCAGGAAGGAAATCGTTGTAGACGTTCTCCCCAGCCCCCAAGGTCAAGCCATTGATGCTGCCCTCACTGAGGAAGAAGAAGGGTCTGACTTTTTCGACCGTTCCTTCAGGTTTTTCGGCCTCACATCTGTTGTGAGATCTCGTGCATTCAGATCTTGTGACCGGGTTCCTCACCCTAAGGACATTCCTAACAAGGGGAATGTTTTCGACAATGAGCGTCTAAAAGGTGTGGTGGAACCGAGTTTAGGAGATTGATGAGCTGAAGGATTCCATGAGAGTATTCTCCACCTTTGCTCGAACGAGCATTAATGTAAGTATCTGATGACATTCACATATGTGGTTTTTTTCTCATTTTTCACTGTCTTTCTTTTTACAGAAAGCTTTGGAAGAAATTGTTACTGTTGGTGAATACCACCGACAACTCGAGCTGCTACGACAGCAGAAAGCGGAACTCTACGAGCAAGCGGACAGATGGTAAGTCACTGCTTGTAGGTTTAAGAGCGACGAAAATTCTTTGGCTAATTCGCTCGACTACGAGAAGGTCGAAATGAAAAAGCTAAGGGAAGAGAAAGTGGACCTTCTGAAGAAGCTTCATGATGCAAACTTTGCAACTCAAAAGTTGCATGGACGAATAAATGGTAAGTTCTAAACTTAAGACTGCTTATGATTATGACCTTCTTTTCTTTTTCCAACTCTTATTCCTTTTCCGAAAAAGTGGTCGAAATGGGCAAGCTCGAAACAAGGACAAAGAAAAGATATTGATTGTTCACGAGATTTCCCATATCAACAAAGAAAATGATCGGGAGATAAAGTCGTGGGAAGAGTGATATGCAAAGAGCACTGCTTCCTATGACGATGAAGTCAAGAAGTTAAACTCTCGACTAGCAGGTAAGCAACTCTTTACCTGTGACCAGTTTTCCAGTCCTTTAAGGGTTATTTTGTCTAACTGGTCTTACTCTTTTCAGAGCAAGTAGTTGAAATAAAACAACTTCGTGAGGCTTCGACTTATGACCAGGAGGAGATGAATTCGATGAAGATTAGCCTTCAGGACAACATTTCCCTCTTGAACAATGTACTTAGTGGGCTACGTACTGAGGAGGTCACTCCTCGTGAAGACACAATAATTGCTCACATGAGTACCATTGGAGAACAAGTCGGGACTTTGCAAGAGTTGGTGATCACTCTGAAGACCAACCAAGCTGATTCGATAAAAAAAGGCAGTCGAAGGCGCAGTAAGTTATCTTCTGGAAAAACTTAAAGCTCATGACCCCAATCTTAGTCTGCAGCCAATTGAAGCTGACTTCGACTGCTCTGAAGCAGAAGCGGAGCGGTTGATTCAAGAAATGCAGTCGGACAGCAAGAAGGTCATAGAGGAGATGCAAATAGGATCTCCCTCGTCAGAGTAGTTTGTAATAGAAACTTGTAAAGACATGTTTTTGTTGATGTATATAATCCTTTCTTTTTCCTGCAAATTGTCTCATCGAGTAGTTAGTAACTCATAAGACAAAGAAAAGAAAAAGGAAATTAAGACTAAGAATTGAAGTCATATTAATAACTTTATCCTAGCCCTTGATTATTTGCTTAGTTTATTTAGATAAACTAAGTAAATAGTGTTAAAAAGAGGTTTCTCTTAAAAAAAGAGAGGTTTAACTAACTTATAGTTTTCGATCACAATTATCATGCACTGGCCGTAAGAGTTGGAACGAGTCGACACTAGAAAATTCCTTCTAGTGGGCAGGACCACATGTAAAAAGGAAAGCCTTCGACTAGGTGATGTTACCCTCTTCGACTAGATAAATCAAATCAAGAGTGGCAACTTGAGTTAGACAAACGTCTAGAGTACCTTAGAAATTCGTTTGACCTTTTCCAATGGACTCGGTAGGTTTGGTCTGGTAGCAAGAGTTAGAAACATGACGACGCTAGGAAGTTCCTTCTAGTGGGCAGGACCACATGCAGAGAGGAAATACTTCGACTAGGTGTTGTGTCTTTCTCCAACCAGTTGTAACGAACCGAGTTTACCAAAAGTAGTCGAACAAATTACAAAAGTGTACTATACTTAGAGTATTTTTCAAAATGAATGAAGAAATAAACTAAGGTGAAAAGAGTTGGCTTGAAAATATTTCAACCATATTTGTTGAACCTGAGCTCTTCGTGTTGGCAGTAAAAGTGAGGAACGAGTCGACACTAGGAAGTTCCTTCTACTAGGCAGGACCACATGCAGAGAGGAAAGACCTCGACTAGGTGATGTTACCGTCCTTTTGACCAGTGTAAAGAAAGACTGGATGTTTTAAAAAAATGATCGAAAGATTATCAAAGCGCTACTCAAAATAAGACAATAAAGATAGAAAGAACCTGATACTTTATTGTAGGGATGGTTTGTCACACATAAAATTTGCGTAACTGGTCGATATTCCAAGAATTAGAGAGAACTTGGCCATCTTCCATTGCTAGTCATACCGAACCTGGTCGCAGAACTTCGACCACCGTGTAAGGACCTTCTCACTTGGGGGAAAATTTATTCCGATTATATTGGGATTGAATTTTCTTCAAAACCAAGTCACCTACAGCAAGGCTGCGAGGTTGGACCTTACGATCATAGTATTTGCACAGGGCTTGTTGGTAAACTGCTGAACGGATTAAGGCTTGGTTTCTCTTCTCTTCGAGTAGGTTGATGTCATCTGCTCGATGTTGTTCTTGGTTAGAGTCGTTGAAAGTTTCAACCCTTGTCGACCTGATCTTTAGTTCTGGTAGAAGCATGGCCTCAGCACCAAAAACTCTAGGAAAAAAGCTGTTTCACCTGTAGCCCGACTTGCAGTCGTACGAACTACCCATAATCCTGAGGGTAATTCTTGTACCCAAGCCCCGAGCGTTTGATAAGATGGTCGAAAACTCGGGTTTTGATGCCCTGCATTATTTGGCTATTCACTCTTTTGACTGTCCCATTGCTTTGAGGGTAGGCAACAGATCATAACACAATTTGGTACCCAACTCGTCGCAAAATTTCTAGAATTTTGCGCTAGAAAATTGCTTACCATTATCTGTGATTATTCGACTTGGGACTCCAAACCGAGTAATCACGCTTCTCATCATGAACCTTTTTGCTGCTTCCATTGTTATCCTAGTCACAGGTTCATCTTCAATCCACTTTGTGAACGTATAAATAGCCACAAAAAGGAACTCGAAGCCACCTGGAGCTTTTGGGAACGGTCATAGGATATCGAGACCCTAGGTCGCAAAAGGCCAAGATAGAGGGATTATTTGTAATGCCTGAGCCGGTTGGTGCATTTGCCTACTATGAAATTTGCTTTGTACACACTTCTTAACCAGCTCTTTGGCATCATAAAGGGCTGTTGGCCAGTAGAAACCTTGTTTTAAGGCCTTTTCGACCAGCGTTCTGTAGGAAGCATGAGTTCCACAGATTCTCCAGTGTATGTCGTGAAGGAGGTTTAATCCTTCTCTCTACGATATGCATCATATGAGTACTCCTTGAGTGCCTCATTTATAGAGGACTCCTTCGACCAAAGTATACATTTTGGTCTTTTGGGATAAGCGATCTACCTCGAGATCATCATCGGGTATTGTACCCGTCTGAAGATACTCGTAGATGGGATTCATCCAGGTATCCTTGTATTCTATGGAGGCTGTCTCAATAGGAGTTGTCTCAGTGTTTCGACCGAGAGCGACCTGAGCAGACTCAAAAGACTCATTTTGGTACTTGTGATCGGGAAGAAGCCATACGAGCAAGCTGGTCTGTGAGAAAATTATCCTTTCGAGGGATAAATTGTACCTCAAAATCGAAAAAATAATTTTCAAGCTTTCTAACTTCTGATAAGTACCGAGACATGGTCGGGTTAGAGCACTGGTACTCTTTTCCGACTTGATTCATGACTAGTTGACAATCTCCTCTCACGAGTAGTTGTCGAATCCTGCGTGCTTTCGCAGCTTATGTGCCAGCCAATAAACCTTCGTATTAGGCCACGTTATTAGTGGTAGGAAAGTCGAATTGAATGGCATACTTTAAGGTCTCTCTTGTAGGAGATTCTAGGACCACCCTAGCCCCCGAGCCACTTAACGTAAGTGACCCGTCAGAGTACATCGTCCACTAGTCATGGGTATCGTACTGGATTGGTCCATTTGGTGACAAAGTCTGCCAAGATCTGGAATTTAATGGCCATTCGGGATATGAAATGGAGGTCAAACTTTCCAAGTTCTACTAGCCATTTTTCTATTTTTCCATGCATTCCGCTACTTCCCTGTTCTGGAGGGCCACTCCTAAGGGAAACTCAGACGGTACAATTATCTTGTACGCCTAAAAATAATGCCGCAGTTTCCTCGAAGACATGAGGAGGGCATATAGAAGTTTTTGAACCTGAGGGTAGTGCTCCTTAGGCCAATGTAAAACTTCACTTACGTAGTAAATTGGTTGTTGGATGTTTTCACGTTCTACAACCAGTACTGCGCTCACTGCCTATGCGCGTGGCAGCTAGATAAATCAAGAGTGTCTCTTCTAGTTTTGGAGAAACCAAAATAGGAGCACTCGTAAGATACCTCTTGACATCCTTAAAGGCAGTGTTTGCCTCTTCTAACTACTTGAAACCCTAGTGCTTCCTTAGACATTTGAAGAAAGGTAATCCTTTTTCTCTCAGTCATGCAATGAATCGACTTAAAGTCACTATGCACCCTGTGAGTTTCTGGACTTCTTGCTTCATGGCCGGAGGGCGCATTTGTAGAATGGCCTTATCTTTTTGGGATGTACTTTGATTCCTCGTGCAGAGATAAGGAATGCAAGCAATTTTCCTAAAGAGACTCCAAACACACACTTCTCAGGATTGAGTTTAAGACGGTGTTTTCTGAGATTGTTGAATGTTTTCTTGCAAGTTGAAACATGATTAGGTCGCTTGATGCTTTTTACGACTAGATCGTCAACATAGGCTTCCAAATTGTGTCCTAGTTCTGGTGAAAAAGTCGATTGCATCAAGCGTTGAAAAGAAACGTGTAACATCCCGAACAATGGTGTATGTTTCAAATGTATAAAAGTGAGGATAAATTAAAACTTTTGTTGCCTCATGATGTCATTTGGAATTTTCTAGAAATTTCCCCCTAGGGTTTCCTATTTTCAAGGATCAATGTTTCATTTGATGGAAGCATAATCTTTGAAAACCATTTAAGAAAATCTTGTGATCATCCTCTGGAAATATTTTTTCTAAGTTCTAGATCATCTTAGTAACCTCTCTGAAAAATCTCATAATTTTTAGAAATCTTTTGCTATTTCAAAAGGGCTGGTCAACCCAATTAGTTCCCTGGTCAAACCCCTAGACCAGCAGCTTGTGAATTTTATAGAAAGAAATTCATTGCATGCGAATTTCTGGAAAAATTACACACGGCTAATCTTGGGGTTAGGAACACTCAGTAAAAATTTCAGAATTTTTCGAGCTTTTAAACTCTCTCTAAAAATTCGCAAACCCTCTCAGCCTTTTAGATCAAAATCAGAAGTCACTATTCCTCCGACCGGACCATACTCGGACTCGAGCCGCACCACTCATCTAGTTGACTCGACCCAACCCACTCGGGTCCAGTCCATGTTTGCGGATGTTTTGAGCCGTCCGATTTAGGATCGACGGTCCGGAATCATCCCGCGCTGCGCCATCCCGCTCTCGCTGACACTGGGCCCGGGCTATCAGTCCCGTCTCCTTGCTCGAACTGGCGGGCGGGCAGAGTTCGTGCGCCATGCACCCACGCCACTCTGCCACGCCTCCGTCTTCGCCAGGTTACGCCGTGAGCCACCGCCCTCTTCCACCTATCCTCGAGCATCACTGGCTAACGCCGCCTCCTTCTCCGTCCATTGCCCCGCTCAAAACCCCCTCTTCCCCCTCCATTCTGCTCACTTCTCCTCACAATCGAGAGGAGGAGGACGCCATTGTCGGCTCCTTGCGTAAGTGAGCTACAGTACATTGGTTCCTCTTAACTCTATCTTCGATGCTGGTTCCATTTTTGCTAATGCGAGCCCCTCATTTTGCTTGTAGCTCTTGGTTCCATTTCATGTTCTAGAGCACGTCCAGAGCGCGCCCACGACTACCCCCGGTTGCCATCTTCCCCTCCAGTGAGTTCCTCCCTATCCTTTGTGCGTCACATTGTGTCTTAGGACACCATCAAGTTTTCCCCTCATCTAATTCCAACAATGCGTTCACGGGGAACTTGTGAATTTGATTTTCCCTTTTGGCCAACGCCACTGTTCATCGTCCCGTTGTCGATCTGGTGAGTTAGCTTCCAATCCCGTGCATTCACACCATCTACCCCATCTTCTCAAGCTTACCCTACCACCATTTCTCGGATTTGTTGCCCAGGGAGCTCTCCCCTCGTGAAGCCCTCCGCCGCCGCGGCCATTATCGGCGTTGAGCCACATCAGAGCTTCTCCGGCCTCTCCTTAACCTTGGTGAGCTTCCTAGGACTGTCTAGTAGCGTAAGCACGCTTTGGTTGGCTCAATTTGGCATCGGGTTAGCACATGTATGGTTGGCCAAAACTCACCGCCGCCCTAATCTGGTGCGCCGCCGCTACAGGCCGCCGTGGAGCTCTCCACCGGAACCATTAGCTGCGCTGGGTTATTAGGATCCCATCCCGGGTCTTAGACCCCGCGGCCATGGACCGTCGCGCCGGCAAGCCACCGTGCAAGCTAGCGGAGCGGGAGCTCCGTTTGTCGGATTTCCCGACAGGTACTGTAGCGGCTTAATTAGGAGTTAATGATGATGATTAG
Organism: Phyllostachys edulis; assembly: GCA_036346405.1. Lineage (NCBI taxonomy): Eukaryota > Viridiplantae > Streptophyta > Magnoliopsida > Poales > Poaceae > Phyllostachys > Phyllostachys edulis. The sequence continues at coordinate 23,125,248 of CM070566.1, forward strand.
TAGTTAATGGCGTATCTTTGTCGGAAATCAATTGATTAGCTGATTCTTTGAATCACTTACAGGTGGGCCATAGGCCGGTTAAGTGGTAGTTAAAGTGGAGTTCTACGCTTTCCCTTAAGGAAAATGTATTTCTATTACGCCTTAGAGTTGGAGTACGTTTCCAGTTTTGTAAAGCGTATTTCCGGCTGGGGTCTGGGTCAAATTTGACCAGGTCAGACTTTGACCGTAGCCCCACTGGTCAGTGAGTATGTCTAGGTTAGCTGAGTATGAAAAGTATTGTATGTTTATATAAAATCCGAGATGCTTTATTTATGTACTGTTAATTGCTTTAAACTTCAAAATGGCATAACTAATTCATTTTAGCTCCAAAATTGATGATTCAAATTTTTGGTAGTTCCCTTTTTAAATGTAATTTAATATAAAAATGGGTTGAATCATGTTGCTATTACAGAAAACACTTTTGGCAAAATTACTTTAGGATTAGTAATATTGTTGCATTACAAATTGCTTTAACTTCAAAAATGCATAAGTATTTCTCTGTAACTCCAAATTAGTTAAACTCAATTTTGTTGGATTCCTATGTTACTGTACTTTAGTATAAAATAGGTTTTGAGCATGTTGCTATCTCTAAAAATCTGATTTTACTTATGTCATGTGCACTACTTTCATAACTTTGAAAAATCATAGGAAATTCATCTTAGCTCCAAATGAGGTGAATCAAATTCCATTGTTCATCTCATGTGGTGCTCTGCCTACCATAAAAATTTCAAGTACGCCACTGCTCTGGAAATTTTCACCAAAATAATTATTTTGGATGAACAGTAACCAGTAGCAATTTATTTGGATTTTCTGGAAAACTGACTTTCAAACTGTCATAACTTTTGCATAGAAAATCCAAATCAATTGATTCCTATTGCTAAATTCACCTAAAATCATGCTCTACCTTCTGTGAATTTTTCATGATTTTTGGTTGAATTTGAATTTTTGGGTCTTTTCGATATTATTCGTTCTTATTGTGCTTTCGACTTCTTTCGGTAGGTTTCGACGATCCTGTTGTATATGAGAGTGATCCTCTGCAGCAAGAGAGTAATCCCCAGCAAGGCAAGCAGTTTGATCATCAATGTCCCATTACTTTCAAAGTCTAATACTTTGTTTACAAATTGTATGTATGCCTGCTTTTGTGTCAAAGTTTATTTTCCCGATTAGAGGTAGTTATTCCTATTGCATGGTTGCCCTTAAATTGTCATCCCCTGCCACAAAACATAAGTTATTAATATCGCTGGTGAATTAGAGCCCGGTGATTTAATTATGCTCTTTTATTGTCTTTACGGTGTCATGCTTAGAAATGCTTAGCTACCAGTAGAACTTGGGCGGTTGTCGACTTATGTCGATGACCTTGATCACACAAAATCTTATTATTATTCCATTATGTTCAGCACTTTGTGCTTTGTTAACTTTGTAAAGTCAAAAACTGAAAATAAAATTATTTCATGACTTGGGCACAATGGATGTTGGTGTGATCTGTTAGGTGTGAATGGAATGGTGCCTAAGTCCCCAAGGACCGAGTTACTTGTGTCACTAAGCCAAGCGCTTATTGTGTGCTAACCACATGACAGGGATATGGGACCTCTCTTGACTTAGTACTTTGGCATGTGTTAGCTCTGAGTTGCATGGTGGGCTTTTGGGTGAGCAGTAGTGGAGTTTTATCCACTGCAAGGAGCACCATCCTTTATAAGGAGGTGAGCATCCTTGATGACTCCGCATCAATGTATGGGGCTTTTTCCCATATGGGCGACTCGTAGTTAATGCACAATATTGGAAATATCTCGTAGGACTTAGCCGTGCTGGCATACCGAAGGTAGTGTGCTTAATCTAGTGGCAAAAAGGCGGTCTGACGTGTGGGTACATTGCTACACCCCTGCAGGGTTCAAACTATTCGAATAGCCTCGTCCTAGGTTATGGACATGCTTGGTAAGGTCGTGTAAGAACTAGACTATAACATTTAATTAAAACTTGATGTGGGTGGTATGAATGGGGAATTCATGCTATGGTTGTGGTGGCTATTGGGTTAGTCACTTCCAGGATGTCTTTTATTATTGTTACTTGTTTTTCGTTGTTTTTGTCACATAAAAATGGATTGTAAAACTGCTTTAAATCTATTACATTATTGCAAATGAAAACTTGCTTTATGCTGAAAATGAGTCTAGAGCCTCCTCCACTTAAATAAGCTTGCATGTAGCTATGTATAGGCCTGTTACCCTACATGTAAGTCTTGCGAGTACATTTTTGTACTCATTTTCTATGCTTAATTAATTGTTGCAGAGGAGGTTGATCCCCTAAGGGATCGACTATTGTGAGACCGTCTACGACTTTGACTTCGACGACTAGCTTGGCGGCCCGGTCGGTTGCCTTGTGGGTAATGGAAAACCATTTGGCTTTTATTTATCACCATCTTATGGCTTATGTTTCCGCTGCTACTTTGGTTATTTACCTTGTTATTTGGCCGGTCGGCCCTACTTTTGTAATATGTACTTGTATGGCCTTTTTGTTGTAAGCTCGTAGACTTGGCAATGTAATGACTTGTGTATGGAATGGATGCTTAATTTTTGTATGGGGTATGTGTACCGCAATTCTGGGAAGTACATATACGCCGCGAATCGGGATATTTTATTTGTAATGCTAGGACCAATTTGATGGTTAAGTATTACAAGTTTAATACCCCGGGTTCTCACAAAAATTGGTATCAGAGCCATGCTGACCGTAGAAACCCTTAGCTTGGTCGTCTTTAGGATATTTTGAAAAACTTAGTTTCAGAAATATCAAATGATTTATGAAAACTTAAGTAAGTTCTCAAATTTTACTCCTTACCTATCTTAGCTTGCTCATCTTACCTTGTTCTTGATTGAGATTTGAAAAGTTGTTTCCTCTCATCTTTATTTCAAAAGATAGTTGTTACCGTTTAAATTCGGTTTTGGGATTCAATGAATGTTGAGAATATGAAGTGTTGGCTGTCTTTTAGTGAAGATTAGAAGCATTTGGAGTTGGAAAATTTCAGCTTGGAGCTTAGATACAAAATCTGAACAGCAAGCACCTAGTTCTTCGTTAGGGCTAAAAATGAGAGGATAATTCAACTAAAACTTGTGGGAATAAAAGGGTAAGATGTGATATTAGTTAGCTAGTTCCTAATACACCCCTGGATGATTTTTACCATGATCCTTAGATGCGATGAGACTTGAGTTGTGTTCTGAAATTTTCTTCTCAAACCAATTACTCGTTTATTCAATACGAGTTAGTCGTACCGAGAAGTTGAATCTTGCGTCTTATGAGTTTTGCATTGGATCTTATGCCTTATTGAAAATGTTTGGAGTTCATTTCTTGCTGGTTATATGTTTGTAATTGGGTTAGGGTAATATCTCATTTCCCTAGTCGATAGCTTTTCTTTTGCTACCTTTCGCCTCTAGTTTTCGGGTTTTTGTTGCTAACCCACTTCAATGAAACAGGATGGCTGGAAGAACTTCGCAGACCTGAGGTCGACCACCTGGTTGGGATGAGGCTCCCACCTCCTCAGACCATGGCCTCGATTCTTGCTCAGATTGAGCGAAATCGATTGGATCAGACAAGGATCTTGGGGGGGGGGGGTATCGCTCGCATTACCTCCACTCTTTCTGGTGCCTGCAGATTAGGGGGAGGAGGTGGGCTAAGTCGGCAAGCTGGCTGGGATGGAAATCTCCCTGGCTCCAACTGTCCAGACGAGGCCCGTAAACGCCTCCGCTTTGGCAAGTGTTACGGATCTTGGTCCCGCTGCACTGTGAAGCAGCAAATACTTCCTATTTGCTATCGCTATGGTGAAGAGGGGCACTTCGCCAAAGGTTGCAAACTAGGGAGGGTCAAGGTCTGTCGGCGTCGTGGTGAGGAAGGACACTACCGCGACCAGTGTACCATAGCTTGTGCAAACTGCGACCGAGACCACCTACCTGGAAACTGTCCGACTGCCAAAGTCACTTGTTTCCTCTGCGAGGGGAACGATCACTATCCCAAGGAGTGTGGTGCGAGCAGGGTGATCACCAAGTCGATAGAAGCGCAGCGATGGATTCTTCGTGCATCTGTAAGCTTCGCAACCATCGATGCCACCAAACGGGAGAAGTTCCTGGATGGTTTGTCTGAGGAGCTGCGGGACAATTTAGCAGTCTATGGCTTCCCCGACTTTCAAACTTTGGTCGACGATATCATTGTTGCTGGGAGCAAGGAGAGAGTGCTAGAGGATTTTCGCAAGCATTAGAAGAAGGCTCAGGGTGACTTCCACAATCCGGTAGTAGACTCAATCAACTAATTGATACGACGTAAAGGAAAATCATCTTTTGGACAAGCTTTATTGAGATCAGTGAAGTCTACACACATACGCCACTTGCCATTAGACCTCCTAACCATTATAGGGTTGGCCAACCACTTTGGGTGGTCGACTTCTCTTATAAAACCTGCTTTAAGTAGCTTGTCCAATTCTGATCTGATAGCATCTCGTCGATCAGGTGCAAATCTCGATAATTTTTATTTTACAGGTTTCTTGTCAGGCTGTAAAGCTAACCTATGCTCGATCACCTCCCTAGGGACTCCGGGTATGTCAGATGCTTGCCACGTGAAGACATCTGCGTTAGCTTGGAGGAAAGTGACGAGAGCGTCTTCCTATTTGCGGTCGGAAGTTTCCCCGATGTGAACAGTCTTCGAGGGCTCCTCTAGATCTAGAGGAACATCTTTGACTTGGTCATCCGGCTTTGGTGCAGCTTTAGGCTTCGATTGCTTGGTCGAAGGTTGTTCCCTGTTTTCTTCTCGAGTTGGTATCTAGCCAACCATCTTGAGGGATCGACGGTCACATGTATGTGACATCTTTTTATCACAGTGAATTGTGATTACTCCTTTGGGACCTAGCATCTTAAGACATTGATACCCATAATGAGCAGTCATTAAGAATTTTGCCAAAGTTGGTCGTCCGAGTATGACATTATATGCCGTATCGAAATCGACCACATCAAAAGAGATTTTCTCTGTCCCAAAATTGCTTGGAGAACCAAATGTTAAAGGAAGAGAAACTTGGCTAATAGGTTTGGCCGAAGACCCTAGTACAATCCCATAAAAAGAGTATCGTACCGGTCTTACCTTGGTCCTAGGTACTTGCATCTCGTCCAGGGTACTCATGAACAAGATGTTTAACGAGCTGCCACCATCAACTAACACTCGATTTACTTGACAGTTGTTGATGGTGGGCTCGACCACAATCGGAAACCGACCTGGTTGAGTAGAAGGGATTGGGCAGTCACCTTTCTTGAAAGAGATGGTGTCTTCCAACCGATGGTGACTTCCAACCATTTCGGCAATTTATTGACAAGAGGAGGGTCAATGAAGTTTACCTCACGTTCGACAGCCTTAAGCTGTCATTTTGACTCATATGCCGATGACCCTCTATAGATATGCTCGATGGTATGCTCCGGATCTTGGAATGGCATCTCCTCGTCGTCGTCTGATTGCTTTTGACCACTCACTCGGCCTACCTCCTCGAGAGTAGGGATAGGTCCTTTGCCAGTGTAATAGTCCTCGAGTTTTCGTTGGAAAACCCAGCAATTGCGAAGGTCGTATCCTTCCTTTTTATGGAAACGACACCACCTAGGCTTGTCGTTCTTCCGTTCGGGGCACTTACCTTTGCCTCGGTCCAGATATGGCTTGGAACTTCGTGGCTCCTTATCGCTTACAGCCAAGACCTCCTTAGAACTGTTGGCTTGAGGTTTTTGGCCCTTTGCCTTGTTCTTGGATTTTTTTTTGGCCTTTTTGTCCTTCTTCTTGCTACTTTCGCTTGCTTCTTGAGGATTCTTGCCATCTTGATTGATAGTTTTGTTCTGCTCGACTGCTTCAGCAACAGTCGCATATCGATCGGCCATCTCAAAGAGTTCGGCAACAGTTTCAGGAGGATTCAAAGTGATGTCTTTTGTAATCCTTCTGATGCGGACTCTCTGTTTAAAGGCTCTGATAACAGATGAGTCAGAAACCTCTGGAATTGAATTTTGAACTTGACTGAAATGCCTGATGAATTGGCGTAAGGTCTCGTGGTCGTTTTATCTTATCCTGTGCAGGTTGTCCTCCTTTCTAGGGCAATTGTAGGTGCACTGGAAGTTGGCCAGCAGAAAGTCATAGAGGTGTTGCCATGAATAGATCGACTCGAGTGGTTGATTTAGCAACCACGATCGAGTAGACCCTTTGAGTATAGTGGGAAGGTAATTCACCATGACGTGCTCTCCTCCTCCTGCTGGTCGGACAGCGGTCGTGTAGATTTGAAGGAATTCGATGGGATTCTGAGACTCGGAGATCAAGCGAGAATGCCCTACATTCGGTAATCACATCGTAACGCCTCCTTTACAGGAAAGAAGAGTTGATGTCGCTAGGTGATCGTACACGACGATACCCGGCTGTGGGTGAACCCGACTTATGATAAGTCTCTGCCCTACAAGGGTAGTACTTCTTGTATTTCATCTATTGTTGTAGGTTTCTAGGTCGGAGTGGTGAACGATCACATCTTCTGGGAGCTTGTTGATCATTAGGCGTTTGAAGAACTCTTCTCCGACTGGAGTTAAGGTTAGGGGAACGACGTAACCTGTTGTCGAGCCGATCTCCATGTGGTGAGTTATTCGAACGACTGGTAGCTGATGGAGTCGTACCACTATGACTTCTGGAATAAGGCCGACGAGGATGCTCGAGTCTGGCCATCGTGCTTCGAAGCCTTCATGCGATCTTTTCGGCGAAGAGGTCGTAGCCGGACGTTCGGGCGAGTTCTCGAGTTGGGTTTTCAAGCAGATCATTGATGTGTTAGAGTTCCTGAGCTTCCTCCGAATGATACTAAATGCGCCCAGGAAGATTTCTCTGAGCCGCAATTCTTCTGTGTCGGGTTGTCTCAGGATCATCCATATCCGATCCTTGAGTTTGCCTCAATGGAGTGTGTTCATTTTGAGGATTTCCCCCACGCTCATTAGAGTGTTGACCCCGTTCATCACCGGATGTGTCCTCGCCATTGCCACGAGGGGTTGTAGAGTGTGATCAGTAGAGAGCATCCTCAGTCCTGTCTTTAGGAGAGTGATCATTATCTGAGGAAAGGATGAAGACCTCTCATTGATGATCTCCACATGCACTTGAGACCTCCTCGCTTGAGGAGTAGTCGAAAGACACCGTTTGACTACTTGGAGCAAGCCCCTCCAGGAAGGGGAATTCTAGGTTATAACCATCTCCGTCCGCAGGTGAGCCCTACGAGGGTATGGTCAAACTTGCAGGAAAAGAATGCTCGACCCCATCCTCTATGGGGCTAACTGGAGAGAGATGACCACCAGATGCTAATGAAGCTCCAGGATGATGGCTTCCAGAACTTGTCTCGCTAGGTCGGACTGCCTTAGATGGATTTGAACATTTGGAGGGAGAGCCCTCGTCATGGTGTGAGCCTGCCTTGGTACAGTCCTGATCGTGGTCAAACAGACCTTTGCCCTCTAAGGAAACTAGTCCCTCAGTTGGACATACTGTTGTGGGGGGATAAGGATCCCTCCTCAACTCCATCGGTGGTATGGTCTCCTGGATCTGGCGAATGATCTCTGGAGGCGACATTACCATCGAATAAAGTGATACTCGGCTCGTAGTCGAAGCCAACATCCATGTCGATATCTATGTAATCAGCCAAGTTGAACCAGTTCTCCTCATTCCACTCTCCTGCCATGGAAGCATTAGAGTTGAGAAAAATGAAGAAAACATGTTGACGAGAAGATCCCCATGGTCGGCGCCAACTGCCGGTGTTTTAGAACCGATCTTACGTATGATTGTTTGATTCGGGGGGTTTCCAGGATTGATCATGCAGAGAGAATGACACAGTGATTTTATACAGGTTCAGGCCTTCTCCAGAGAGAATGACAACCCTACTCCTGTGTGGCTATATTGAGTATGCTGGTTACAGATCAAGGAAAAGACTAAAGCCTAATGTCTTGTGATCCTGATTGCATCTCTTTCCCCTCCTGTCAACTGATTGTAGCCTTTATATTTACAATGTTATTGAGCCTAGAATACATCTCGGTGATCTTTTCATGAGACAACATTGTAAATATCTCATATTTAATCTAAAGCCTATGCAATTTGGCTTCTTTGACCGTGGATGTGCCCTCATGAATTTCCAAGAGCGTGGTCCATATCTGATGAGTGGTTTCAAGGCTGTTCACTCGATTGAACTCATCCGCTTTCAAAGCTCCAAAAAGAGCGTTCATTGCTTGAGCATTGAGGTGGGAGTTTCGTTCCCCACGATCCGTGGGGTGTGTAGGATCAAGTGTCATAACGAAACCCTCACTAACAATTCTCTATATGTCTGGGCTCATGGCCTTTAAATAAATAGACATTCTAATTTTCTAATAAGCATAATTTGATCCATTAAATAGAGGTGCCTTGCCTATTAACATACCCTCACTAGCCATCCTTTCTCTCCTAGACGGTTAAGCCTAAATAAAAGAGAGACCAAGTTCAGATACCACTTGTAGGATCAAGGATGACTGACTAGAGGGGGTGAATATGAGGTTTATAAAATTCTTGTGCTCTAATTGACAATTTTAGCAAGTATGTTCTAATTAAAGAATTCTAGCACAATTCAAGAGATATACTCCAAGCTTTCACTAAGACACGTCAAAGCTATGTCAATACTAAATACAATTCTGGCTAAGAAATTTTACACAAATAAATTGCTAGAAATGTAAATGTAGAAATAGTGAAAACAAGAGAGAAAACAACAATGAAGACAAGTGTTGTTTTTTCTGTGGTATCGAAGACTTGCTGGTCTTCACTAATCCATGTTGAGGAAACTTGAACAAATCAAGCTGGCTCCACATGACCACGTCCCTCGATCACTAGAGTTGCTCTTCCTCCTCTCTAGAGATGGTGAGCACAAGACCACTCACAAGCGATGTTGGGTCACTTCGCAATCTTCTTTGAAGAGATCACCGTGCAAACTCTTCTCCAAGCCATCTAAATACTGGCAAGCACCAAGAGTAACAAACCACAGCTTTGCTTGAAGAAAAACAAGTGCCAAAAGGATCAACCAATGATGCAATGCACTTGAATGCTCTCAACTACTTCCAAATGAGAAAATATGAGCAAGTGGGTAGTAGAGAGTGCACTAGAGGCTCAAATGTATTCAATGAAGTCCAAGTGACTGAGCTTGGTGCAGGTGAGGGGGTATTTATAGGCCCCAACCACAAAACTAGTCGTTTGAAGCCGACCTCAGAAAAATACAGCATATGTAGTAGTACCGCTGTAGAAAACTAGTACTACTGCACTCACTGTTTTACGGTCGAAACGAATGCATTAAATGCTTCTAAACTAGCCATTACAGAGAGGTGTGGTACTATACCACACACAAGGTCCGGTACTACTACAGAGCGATAGCATCGCTCGGCTAAAACAGAACTACTGATTTTCAGAGGATAAAATAATCTTGAAAACACGCTCTCTGGAAATTATGTACTGCCATGTAAACATCGGTCTTACTGCACTGTGGTAGTACTGCTCAAAAGATGCAGTCATACCATTTTTGAGAGGAGAACAAAACTCCCAAAAATATGCTCTTTGGAAATTACGTACCACCAACTAGAATTCGGTCCTACCGCACTGCAGTAGTACCGCTCATCAATTGCAGTCATACCGATTTTACTAAAACTATTTCCAGATACAATTCTAAATGCAATGCATGACATTTGGTTGATCAAAATGGTACAAAATAAATCCTCAAGCTACTAGCCATGATCCCTCTTTATAGTATGACATTTAGCCTACAAATCTGGTCTTTTCTCCAAACACCGAGACTGGAAAAAACTATAAAAAGATCCTTAGACTATTTATTACCTTTACCTTGAGCCACATCAATCCTTTGTTATCTTTGCATTGCCATCTCCATACTGTCATTCATATTTTTGTACTAAACCTTCTTAAAACATCTTTAGCACATATGTTAGTTCGTTAACACATTGTTGTCATTAAATACCAACATCATTTATAGGGGCCTAGATGATTTCAATGAGGTAGTCTCGCCTAAGTAACTTGTCAAGGACTTAATCTTGTGCACCATTGAACTAGGCCATATTGTACAATCACATGTCCAGTATGGGATGGACCTGACTAATAATTAGCAATGTTTCAATTTTAGTTCTATTTTTTTGAAGCGCGAGTTCCGGGATGGATACTCACAATGGTGCAAGAGGAGGCCATGTCTGGTCACGATGACATTCAGTGTTGAAACCTTAGTGGACAGAACTGGATTGGGAAGGAGCTTTGTAAAGGCCTTGTCATAATCACTTAGTCGTGCACCTTCGAAAGTGTGTGTACAAACTTTATAAGTTGATTTATCTCTTGTGGCTAAAGCCGTACAGCCTCTACAGAGTTAAAACTATTTAAACATATGTGTCCGCAGCCATAGACATGCTCGGGGATTTCACACAAGAGGTAGATTTTCTTTATAAAAACGTATCGTTTGGTGAATGGGAGATTCACTGGTGAATGTGATGTTCACATGGTGGATGGGATATTCACTTGATGCTTTGGTTGGAAAGTGAGTGGGACGTTCACTGTTTACTTCAAACCAAATTGTCTATTTATTCATTATTCTTTTCAATTACGTATTTCAATTTATATACTGTATTTACTGTCAATAGTGCTTTCTGCAAAAGAACCATACAACTATTCTTTTGTTCAAGCCATGCATGAATATTAATTGTATATTGTTCTCTACAACTTGTTGAGTACTTTATGTACTCACGGCTTTAAAGTTTGCTGCTCAGTTGAAGAGTATCAAGCTGCTCAAGAATTCTATGAAGAGGAGTCCTTTGAAGGCTTTGCGAATTAGGATGCGTTCTCCATTCGATTGGCTATGGGCATGTTAATTGACCTTTCCAAGTTTTTCCGTTCCACTGTAAGAGTTTATTTGTTTCTTTAGCCCTGCATGGCAAGTTAAGTAAACGTTGACCATAAGGTCCAGTTATTATTACTATGTGTTATTTTGAGATCTTTTTAGTTAAATCTATAAATGGATGGTATTTCATCGATGTTTCCTATGTGAGCTAGCTACTGATCTGGGACTAGATCAAAATACACAGAGGGTTTCGGATATGAAAATCCGAGTCCCGACAAAGTTCCTCTCCTCTACCTTTAAAACACTATAAAGTGTAAGCATCTCATTGCTGTTAGAGCCTTTTAGATCACATTGGTGTTGCCATGTGAAACTGATGCATTAAAGGTGTGTTTGGGTTGCCTGCATGCCCTAGCCTGGCCCGTATGGGTCATCCAGGCTGAACCTAGCCAGGTTGAGGGGATGCAATAGTGGGTTGTTTGGTTGCTTGTTTCTGTTGGGCCAGACTATGCTGAGATGTTGTTTGGTTGGTTACATCAAGAGAGTGGATGCATGCCTGGATGCAATGTTGGGTTGTTTGGTTGCCTACACGTGGCAGAGTGTGCTCACCTCTTCTAGTGGGTAGTGAGAATACCCCTTGGTAGAATGCCCATTTAACTAATTATCCTGCTAACTAACTTGATTCAAATGATGTATTTCAATTAATTACTAATTGGTATAAGGATTCAATTTGATAAGGAATTTATTAATTAATTATCACCTTATTGTAGATTTTATTCAACTGATATATTGCAAAATTGTGGAAATGCTCCTATCTAAACACCAAATATCCCATTTCTACCATTTTTAATAGGCCCACTGTCAGTTGCATACTAACAATCCTACTTGACGAGGATCTAATAAACCTCATTTTATTATTTATCTATAATTCTTATTATGGATGAATATGACGTCATACAGTTCTTGAGTCATAAGGGAGAAGCCAACCAGCTGGTCGTAAGCTCTTCTACGACCATCCTCATAGTTGTAAGTCTTTCTACGACTGTTTCATAATCGTAAGTGCTGCTACGATTACCATCTAGTCGTAAGTTCTTCTACGACCAGCCCCAAGTCGTAAGTTATTCCACGACTACTTCATGGTCGTAAGCCCTTTTACAACTAAGTCAGCTACGACCACCCTATGATCAATAAAGCCTGTGGACAAGTAGGCCCAATTGATTAGGGAATGTAAGCAGACAATATACGCTGTTATTCTCTGGAATAACTGCATGTTACACACCATTATCTCTGACTAGAAACTGCCAGGCGACGTGGAGGAGTTAATACCCCAGCGATTACTACCAACAATACGCCCATTACTTGGAATGATGAGGCGCCTCTTGGCCTGGAGAAATGGCTACCTCTACGAACACTATAAAGGGCTATGGCCAGAGATAATGAGGAGGGGGGATTAGAGACATACAATCGGACATACATACTAAGTAGCAGGTAAAATCGTAGCATTTTCTACTGATTGTAACCAGTATACTCAATACATACACACAGGAGTAGGGTTGTTATTCTCTCCGGAGAAGGCCCGAACCTGTATAAAAATCCCCGTGTCAATCTCTCTGCGTGATTTCAGTCTTGGAGACCCCCGAATCAAACAATCTTTACGTAAGATTGGTTCTAAAACACGGACAGTTGGCGCCGTCTGTGGGGGTACTCTCCGGTAATCTCTTGTCAACACATTCTCTTTTTCCAATTCTCATGCACTCATGGCAGGAGAATGGAACGAGGAGAACTGGTTCGACTTGGCGGTCTGTGAGACATCGACATGGATGCCGGTTTCAACTACGAGCCGAGTGATGCATCATCCGATGGTGATGCCGTCTCCAGAGATCATTCTCCAGGAGATCATCCCACCGATGGAGTTGAGGAGGGATCCTTCTCCCCCACAACAGCAATACGTCCGACCGAGGAACTAGTTTTCTCCGAGGACAAGGGTCAATCCGACCACAAACAGGACTGCACCCAGGCAGACTCACAACACGACAAGAGTTTTTCCTCCAAGTGTTCGAGTCCCTCCAAGACAGTCCGATCTGGCAAGGCAAGTTCTGGAAGCCATTATTCTAGAGCTTTATCAGTATCTGGTGATCCTATCTCTCTAGTTAACCCCGCAGAGAATGGGATCAAGTAAGCTTTTCCTACAAATTTGACCATCCCTCCGCAGGACACACCTGCGGATGGAGACGGTTATTACCCAGAATTCTCCTTCCTGGAGGGGTTTACTCCAAGTCGCCAGATGATGTCTCTTGACTGCTCCTCAACCGGGGAGGCCTCTAGTGAATGTGGGGATCATCAACGGGAGGTCTTCGTCCTTCCCTCGGATAAAGATCACTCTCCTAGAGACCGAGGTAGAGACGCTCCCCGAAGATCACACACTGCGCCCACTCGTGGCAATGGCAAGAGCACCGCCGATGATGGACAGGACCAACACTCTGATGAGCGTGAGGAAGATTCTCGACATAATCGCGCTTCATTGAGATAGTCTCAAGAATCTGATTCTGAGACAGCTCGACAGAGGAAGATTGCCGCCCAGAAAAATCTGCCTAGGCGCGCTCAGTACCAGTCAAAGGAAGCTCAAAAACTCCAACACATCAACGACTTGCTTGAGAATCCAACTCAAGAGCTTGCTCGAGCACCGAACTCGATCTCTTATTTGAAGAGATCACACAAAACTTCGAGTACGATGGCAAGACCGAGTCCTCAAGAACATCATTCAGGAAGTCGTAGCAATACAACTTCCTCAGCTACCAGTCGTTTGAACAATTCACCGCATAGAAATCGGCTCAACAACAAGTCACATCGTTCTCCTGCCCGGAGAAGAGTCCCTCAAATGACCGACAATCAACAAGCTTCCAGGAGTGGTGATCGATCACCACTCCGATACAAAAATCTGCAGCAGTAGATGGAATACGAGGAGTATTTCCCTCGTAAGACCGAGGCCTACTATAGGTCGGGTCCACCCGCCACAGGGTATTGTCGAGTACGATCACCTGGTGACATCAACCCTTCTTTCCTGCAAAGAAGGCATTCAGAAGTTATTACCGGATGTCGGACATTCTCACCTGACCTCTAGGAAGTTCACTGGCCACCTCGTTTTCGATCAGTAAACATGGAGAAATTCGATGGGTCTCAAAATCCTATCGAATTCCTTCAGATCTACACAACAGCTATCCGAGCAGCAGGTGGAGGAGAGCATGTAATAGCGAATTACCTTCCAACTGTGCTCGAAGGATCTGCTTGGTCGTGGCTATTAAATCAACCACTCGAGTCGATCTACTCATGGCAACACCTCTACGACCTTCTGTTGGCGAATTTCCAAGGCACTTACAACTGCCTTGGAAAGGAGGACGATCTGCACCGGATGAGACAGAACGACCATGAGACCCTGTGTCAATTCATCAAGTGTTTTAGTCAGGTTCGTAATTCCATTCCGGATGTTTCTGACTCATCTGTTATCAAAGCCTTCAAACAGAGAGTCCGCAGCAGAAGGATAATGGAGGACATCGCTTTGAACCCTTCTGCCACCATTGCTGAACTCTTCGAGATAGCCAATCGATATGCGACTGCTTCTGAGGCAGTCGAATGGAACAACACCATCGATCGAGAAGACAATATTCCTTGAGAGCCAGGCGAAGGTAGCAAGAAGAAAGAGAAGAAGGACAAAAAGTTCAAGAGCGAGGCAAAGGGTCAAAAACCTCAAGCCGACAGTTCCAAGGAGGTCTTGGCCACAAGCGATAAGGAGCCACGCGGTTCGAAACCATACTCCGACCGAGGCAGAGGTAAGCGCCCTGATCAGAAGAATGACAAGCCTAGGTGGTGTCCCTTCCACAAAAGGAAGGACATGATCTTCGCAATTGCCGAGTTTTCCAACAGAAACTCGAGGACTACTACAACGGCAAAGGACCACTTTCTACTCTCGAGCAGGTAGGGCAAACGAATGGTCGTAAGACATCAGATGACAACGAGGAGATGCCATTTCAAGATCCGCAGCATACCGTGGAGCACATCTATGGAGGATCATTGGCATACGAGTCAAAGCGATAGCTTAAAGCTGTCGAACGCGAGGTAAACTCCATTGACTCTCCTATCGTCAATAAATTACCGAAGTGGTCGGAAGTCACCATCTCCTTCGAGAAAGGTGACTGCCCGATTCCTTCGACTCGACCTGGTCGATATCCAATCGTGGTCGAACCCACCATCAACAACTGTCGGGTCAATCAAGTGTTAGTTGATGGTGGTAGCTTGTTAAACATCCTGTTTACGAGTGCCCTGGACGAGATGCAGGTACCCAGGACTAAGGTAAGACCGGTAAGATACTCTTTTCAAGGTATTGTACCAGGGTCTTCGGCCAATCCTATTGGTCAAGTTTATCTTCCTTTAACATTTGGTTCACCAAGTAATTTCAGGACAAAGTAGATCTCCTTTGATGTGGTCGATTTCGATATGGCATATAACGCCATACTCGGACGACCAACATTGGCAAAATTCTTGATGTCAACTCATTATGGGTATCAATGTCTTAAGATGCCAGGTCCCAAAGGAGTGATCACAATCCATTGTGATAAGAACATGGTGCATACTGCGATCACGATCCTCGAGATGGTGGGCGGATGATACCAACTCGAGAAGAAAGCCAGCCTTCGACTACCAAGTCGAAGCCTAAAGCTGCACCAAAGCCGAACGACCTAGTCAAAGAGGTTCCTCTGGACGCAGAGGAACCTTCAAAGACTGGTCGCATCGGGATACTTCCGACCCCAAGTAGGAAGACACCCTCATCACCTTCCTCCGAGCTAACACAGATGTCTTCGCGTGGTAAGCATCCGATATGCCCGGAGTCCCCAGGGAGGTGATCGAGCACAGGCTAGCTTTACAGCCTGACAAAGTACCCATAAAATAAAAATTACAGAGATTTGCCCCTGATCGACAAGATGCTATCAAATCAGAATTGGACAAGCTACTTAAAGCAGGCTTTATAAGAGAAGTTGACCACCCAGAGTGGTTGGCTAACCCTGTAATGGTCAGGAAGTCGAATGGCAAGTGGAGTATGTGTGTCGACTTTACTGATCTAAATAAATCTTGTCCAAAAGATAATTTTCCTTTACCTCGCATCGATCAGTTGATTGATTCTACTGCTGGTTGTGAAATATTAAGTTTTCTAGATGCATATTCTGGTTATCACCAGATCAATATGTGCCTAGACGATGAAGAAAAGACCGCATTCATTACACCATTTGGTATCTTTTGCTATGTCAAAATACCATTTGGTCTAAAAAATGCTGGTGCTTCTTTTCAACGCTTGATGCAATCGACTTTTTTTTACCTCAACTAGGCCGAAATCTTGAAGCCTATGTTGACGATCTAGTCGTAAAAAGCATCAAGAAACTTAATCATATTTCAAACTTGCAAGAAACATTTGACAACCTCAGAAAGCACCGCTTAAAACTCAATTATGAGAAGTGTGTGTTCGGGGTCTCTTCAGAAAAATTGCTTAGATTCTTGGTCTCTGTACGGGGAATCGAAGCAAATCCTGAAAAGATAAAGAACATTGTACAAATGCGCCCTCCGACCACGAAGAAAGAAGTCCAAAAACTCACAGGGTGCTTGACAGCTCTAAGTCGTTTCATCGCACGGCTGGGAGAAAAATGACTACCTTTTTTCAAACTTCTAAGGAAACATGAGGGTTTCGAGTGGTCAAAAGAGGCTAACGCAGCCTTTGAGGATGTCAAGAGATATCTTACGAGTGCTCCTATTCTGGTTTCTCCGAAGCCAGAAGAGACGCTTTTAGTTTATCTAGCTGCCACGCCACATGCAGTGAGCGCAGTACTGGTCGTAGAACGTGAAAACGCACAACAACCAGTTTACTACGTAAGTGAAGTTTTACACGGGCCTAAGGAGCGTTACCCACAGATCCAAAAAACTTCTATATGCCCTCCTCATGTCTTTGAGGAAACTGCGGCATTATTTTCAGGCGCACAAACTAGCTGTACCGTCTGAGTTTCCTTTGGAAGCGATCCTCCAGAATAGGGAAACAGCGGGACACATGACAAAATGGTCAGTCGAACTTGGGGAGTTCGACCTCCATTTCGTGTCCCGAACGGCCATTAAATCCCAGATCTTGGCAGACTTTGTCACCGAATGGACAAATCCTCAACCTGTTCAGGATCCCCAGTACGATACCCACGACTAGTGGATGATGTACTTTGACGGGTCACTTACTTTAAGTGGCTCGCGGGTTGGGGTTGTCTTGGTATCTCCTACCGGAGAAACCTTAAAGTATGCTATACGATTAAACTTTCAGGCCACTAACAACGTAGCCGAGTACGAAGGTTTGCTAGCTAGCATACGAGCCGCGAAAGCGCTCTCGATTGCCGACTACTCGTGAGAGGAGACTCTCAACTGGTCGTGAATCACGTCGGAAAAGAGTACCAGTGCTCTAATCCGACAATGTATCGATACTTATCGGAAGTCCGTAAGCTTGAAAAGCATTTTTTCGGTTTCAAGGCACAATTCATCCGTCGAAAGGATAATTTTCTCGCAGACCAGCTTGCTCGAATAGCTTCTTCACGATCTATAGTACCAAAAGGAATCTTCCTAGAAGAACTCCAGCAGTCGTCCCTGGTCGAAGAACTAGAAACACCTCCTATTGAGATAGCCTCTCTAGAATACAAAGATACCTGGATGGCTTTCATCTACGAGTATCTTCAGAAGGGTTCCGTACCCGACAATGATCTCGAGGCAGATCGCTTATCCCAAAAGGCCAGAATGTATACTTTGGTCGAAGGAGTCCTCTATAAACAAGGTACTCACGGGTACTCATGCGATGCATTCCGCAGGGCGAAGGATTAACACTCCTTCATGACATACAAGGAGGCATCTGTTGAACTCATGCTTCCTACAGAACACTGGTCGGTAAAAATTCCCGTGTCAATCTCTCTGCGTGATTTCAGTCTTGGAGACCCCCGAATCAAACAATCTTTACGTAAGATCGGTTCTAAAACACTAACACTACTCATTAGACATTACACTGTGAGCACTCGATTGTGGGCACTATCATTGGGCCACTTACAGGTGAGCCCATGGTCATCCATCACATCTAAACACACAGAGAGAGGGAGCACAAAGCAGAGGAGATATAGGGGAGGGTAACTGAGGCATGGAGGTGGGCTCGGCGCCTGCGATGGAGGCGACGACGATGGCCAGTGAGGGTGAAAATGGAATGCCCAGGGGGAGGCAGTCCCATTGGAGGTGGTATCGCGGCCAAGGTGAACGGTGGCAGTAGGGTGGTAGTGTGCGGCAGCCGGAACAGGGGGAGTAAGATGTAACACCCCAACTCAAATCTGAGCCTAGGATGCTACTAAACTAACTCAACAATTCAAGTTTCTTCTATCCACTATCAATTAACAGCAAGCTTTTTAACAACTACTAAGCTAGCATTAAACAAAACTACTCTGAATAACAAGACTCTAGATATAAACCTTGTTCTAAACATCAATTAGCAGAACCATATGAATAAATGAGGTTTATCCAAGATTCTATTTGGAAGAAAGACTAAGCAAGACACTTGAAATCAACTAGCATGAAAGAGTAAGTAAATCAAGATCTAAAATGTTAACGCATAACAATAACGTCCACGAGACATACTTGACTACACCAAATACAAAACTCAATCATCACGAAGGATGAACACAGTCTGAGAATAAAAGTAATAGCGGGAACTTGAGAATTTAGCTAAACGAGCTATTTTATTTGCCATGGGTGTTCATGAGTGAAGTGCACCAAAACTACCCCTTCCCATGCATGTCGCTGCCTTGAGAAGTACCTAAAAGAAAACATGAACAACAAGCGTGAGTCCACGACTCAGTAAAGTACAACAGTGCAAAAGACAAAGCATCATGAAGAGAAAATGAAGATAACAAATCCTCATAAAAACATCAGCAAGGAATTCATAACTGAATCTCTTATACTTTCATGCAATGCATATGACAAGAATGCAACTTTCTTCCTTCTTTGCAAATACCAGTAATGCGGAGTAGTGCATCCGTCGATGCATACTCAAGCCTGTGCCCTCGAGCACAAGGACCTCAAGCCCACACTCCACGAGTGTGGTGACCTCATGCCCGTCCAATACATGACGGGGATCTCATGCCCATCCAATGCATGATGGGGACCTCAAAAGAAACAATTCTTAGCTACCACGTAGTCCAAGATTCAAGAATGAATGCCATAATGCAAATGAACTTAATATTCTCAACCCATCATGAGAGAATAACATTCAGCGGAAAAATCATAGATAAAATTCCATACAAATTAAACCATGGCAATAATCATGAATTTAGCACCACAATTACTCTACACTATTTGCACTTGCCTCAACTGCGAGACGGATGACGACGAAAAGAGGACTCTATCCCCGGGTTCTCACCACCACCTGGCATTCATAAAGCATACTAAGAAAATAATTCAATTGCACATAGCATAGCAATAAAACTAAATGAACTCATTCGCTCCTATTCGCGACCCGAAACAATACCATTACGTTGATAAGTCCCAATCTGTCCAAAACAGACAGCCACCATAGGACAATCATAACTTTTGACTCATAGCTCCAAAAATAATGAACTCAAATTCTCTGGAATCTACACACACATACCCACAAATTCTCAGGTGACCGGAAGTTCAGATTAATCCATCTAAACCCTTGTTTTTATCTTCGAAGACAATTCTATCATCTTCAGTACTATCGACTTGGAAATTACATATCTTTTAATTGGTACAACCAAACACAATGATCTAAGTCATTTTGAAATCTACAGAGAACTAGCGTCCATAATAAATTTATTATAATTTTTCTATTGTGCAAAAAAAGTTGCTAACAGAGCAATCTTTCCCAACTATCCCCAACAGAGGGACAGAACTGCAATGAACAATTGAAAATTCCATAACTTTCGTTCTACTTGTCAAAAAATATGAACTTAGACTCTATGGAATCATTATTAAGTTATCTATCTAAGTCATCTATACCAAAAGTCCAGATTCATCCGTTTCCAAGCCTTAATATGCAAAACCATGTTCGTTGCCCGAATCCCAGCGACTGAACAGGCACTCAGATTGCAAAAATCGTAACTAAATATCTATCCATCCAAAAATTGCGATCCAAGACTTTCTAGAAAGCTATTGCAATTACCCAGATAACTCTAAGAGACCCTAATCCCTGATTTCGCTTGGAACTAATTCAAACTTACGGATCATCAGAACTGCAGAAATACCAATCTACAACAGTAGGGTACTAATCTAACTTTCGGCGACAAATCACATATAAAGGAATTGCAATAAATAATGGAGAACACGAATTTACTAACGAATTCTCCACTGGACCTCGCTGAAGTCCTCGCGAAGATCCCTCTTCTTCTTCCTTCCTCTCCTTTCTTTATCCTCCTCTTGGCAGAGCAGCAGGGAAGGGGGCTCACATAAGACTGTGTGCTACAAAGGCGGCACAAGATCAGAATGCAGTGCTAGGGTTTTGGGGAAGGGGCACCCCCTCTTGACTCCACTAAATGGCCGCCCCGCTTGGCTAGGACGCCTTGGGCCGAAAGCCCAAGATCCAATCCTCCCACAAATCCTGAATTTTTCTTTTAATTTCCCTCTCTAAATAATATTGTACTCACTAATGAATGATCAGGATATTACATAAGAAGCGGCGGCGGCGCTAGATGGGGATAGGGGGATGAAGGAGGCAAGCATGGGCACCAAGGAGAAAAAGGGAAGCTCACTGGACCGGTTGGTGGAGGCAGGGAGCGGCCGAGGAAGGTCCCAGCGTGAGCCCGAGGTGGCACGACGGATTCGTCATGGCAACAGCGCTACGGGGAGGGGGAGCTGGAGCGGGTGGTGGGGGAAGGAAGAGGGAGGTGAGGCGATACTTCCATAGAGAGTAATTGAAGAATGGCTCACTAGGGAGAGGATGGCTGTGGTGGAGGCAGTTTCGGGCCGAAGTTGGAGAAGAAGACCGTAGCATGAGCTCCCGTTGATAGAAACTGAAATTGGTCGGGGGGTTTGATCATGACAATTCGAAACATGATGTGACGTGCAAGGGAGTGGGTGGAGCTTGTCGGATGGACAAGAATAGCGAGGTGGGCGCGGCGGCCGGTGCGAGGCCGGCACAATCATGGGCTCAAATTGAGCTTCAGGGAGGGGAATGTGGTAGAGAAGATGATGAGGAAGACGAGAGGAGGAAGAGGAACGAGGGGGAGGAGCAAGTGGTGAGGGGAGGCGAGAGCAAGGTCGAGGTAGAGAGCGGTGAGAGCAGCGAAAATGAGGAATGTGGCGTGGATGGAATGAGGGTGGCTAGGGGTAACCCTAACGCTAGGGTCCTGCACGTGCAGGTGCATCATCTGTGCCTTGGTGCCACGTCTTTGCATCAGATTCGGCTGGCTGCTGTGGGCTCGGTCGGGGCATTTCCTGCCAAGCCGGAGGGATATTTGCAGGAGATGAGCCCAGCCCGACATAGCATGCAGGCAACCAAACACCCAAAATGTCGCATCTGGTGGTACGAGCCAAGTCCATGTGGGCAACCAAACACACCCTAAGGTGCTGTTTTAGGCCACCATGTTGAGCATGCATGATAATAACTTAAAAGGTTTGTGTGTAATGGTAATGGTAATTAAATATTATGGCTTAAGAGTCCCTCTAGTCACAAATACATGTCATTTCAGGATGTGTATAATCAAACTTTCGAAACTTTAACTATCGATATCTTTTTAAATATTTATATTAGATACATGGAAATCATACGTATAGATTTGTCTTGAAAAGTAATTTCATGATATTATAATTTTATTGGGTTTTATAAATATACTAGTAGGGTGTCTGTATGTTGCAATGAAAATGTAACACCCCAACCCAGCCTGAGCTTGGAATGCTACTAAAAATAACATAACAGAATACTAAGCTAAGAATTTTCTCCATATTTTGATAGAGTTTCCTTTGAAATTTTGACCGTTAAAGGGATTCCAAGCATCTAACAGGTATTCGAGCAAGATAATAATGTATCAAACTTTAAAACATAATCATAAAGTTTACTATAGAATCACCATTCGACTCTATTACAAGAAAACAAATGATCGCTTTATGGAACCAATAAAACCAAGGGAGAATGTCCAACTGCATTGTAACCACTAACCCAAGAAAATTCATTAACTGCAACCGTAACAAGAATAATCAATCTAAACTCAAGGAAGACAATAACCTTCCCAAAAAACCCATGCTCAACACCTGGAATTAGTTTACCCAAGGTAAACACTCCACTATTCTCATACCCCAACCAGTGGTATAACCTGGCCATGCCCATAGCCACAACCAAACTTTACCTCTCGACATCGACTATCCCCACACATAACAATCATATAATCAAATCATAAGCATTCATAATCAATTCATATCAGCAATCATCAATGCAACATAACAGAAACATAAATGAAATGCTTTGCCCAGTCCTATCCTACTGTGCACTAGTGTGTCAAATTTTAAGTTGATTAGCCATTAGCAAATTTTAATTAACCTATTCACCATGGTCCTAAATCCCACTCTGATACCAACCGTAACACCCAAGCCCAACCTGAGCCTAGAATGCTACTAAAAATAACATAACATAATACTAAACTAAGAATTTTCTCCATATTTTAACAGAGTCTCCTTTGAAATTTTGACCATTAAAGGGATTCCAAGCATCTAATAGGTATTCGAGCAAGATAATAATGTATCAAACTTTAAAACATAAACATAAAGTTTATCATAGAATCACCATTTGACTCTATTACAAGAAAACAAATACACCTCAAAGGGTGAACACGATCATAATGAAAAAATTGTAATATCCCGAATTTAATTTAGAGAGAATTAAGTCGGGAAAAGGTTTTTAGTGTAATTTTCAGTTTTGGAGGGGGGTTTAAAGAGGTGGGCCTCTGGCCCAGGATACCTTGGCCTTGTGGCTGGCCAAGCAGCCCATGAGGGGAGGCGCCATGGGCCTAAAGCCCATGCGCCCCCACCCCTTTAACCCTAGGCAAGGGCACCCTTCTCCCCTAGCTCCCTTGGCTGCCTCCAAGTCCTGAAGCCGCTGCCCTCTCCCTCCTGGCAGCCACCCCTGTGCTCCATCTCCTTCCTGCGCCCCTGCCACTTCCCTCCTTGTGCCCCATCTGCACTTCTTGGTGGCAGCCATCTCCTCCCTCCTCCATTGGTGCCGCCGGTCCTCCCTCCTCCATTGGTGCCGCCGGCCAAGCCAAGGAAGGATAGCCGGGAGGCCGTCGTCCATTGGTGATTCATGCAAGGATCAGTGTCTCATGTGTCTCCTAGAGTATCATCTCATGGCCCTGCTGTTTTGTTTCAATTTGTTCTTGGTTATTGTCGCTATTTTATTTGTCTTTAGGACTGATGGTTAGAAACAGATTGCTATTCCCTGTTGTACGTTGTTTTTCATTTACATCAAGGCCGAATTAGGATTTGTGATCTCTTAGAGAGTTGTAGATTATTTTGTCAGGTTTCCATAGCCCTTAAGTTCACCTGAATCCGAGCTATGGTTTGAGAGTTACGGCCATTTGTTTACTGCTGTCCAGAACCTCGATTAATTCTCAGCAGTCACTTTGTGTAGCAAGTTGAATGTTGTTAAGTTCCGAATCAGGATTCCTCCCTATTATTAAAATTGGATTTTATTATCTTAGCTTTCCATAGCCGCCAAGATCACCTAATTCTGACATACGGATCAAAAGTTATGTTAGTTTCATTCTTGCTGTCCAGAATTCTGATGAGATTAATCTGTTGATTTGTCTTTTAAAATATGTTTATGTTAGAGGCAAATTCAGGGTTTCCACACAACTAAATTGTTTTATAAAATTTCGTAACCTTTCCAGAATGTCAAATAACGCACTAATCGGAGTTGTAGATCAAGAGTTATGCTATGTTCTTTACTGTTGTTGGTTTCGTTTGGGCAGAATCTGTCTTCTGAGTTCAACTGCCTGTTAGCATTTTATTTTGGCCGAATTGGGTTATCTTGCCAACTAGAATGTTGTAGAGTTGTTCGTTAAGTTTCTTTAGGGACTAGGCTCACCTCGTTTCGAGTCCCAGGTCAATAGTTATGGTTATTTTCATTTTGCTGTCCAAAATCGATCCCGTGGCTGTGTTGCCTGTTTTCAGATTAGGGATTGTGGCTACTTCTTGGGTGTTCGGGAGGGTATTGTAGAATGTTAATGGTAGTGTCCTGTACCATGTTGTTCTTATTTCGAGTACTTACTTGTGTAGGCGGAGAGGCTTCAGGTTTAGGGGCATCTTCATTGCCTACTAACGCGTCGCGCACGAAAGGCAAGTACCTTGACGTTCTTATGTTTAGTGAATGATGAATGCTTGATGTTTGTATTGTGATTTTCTGTGATCCATGAGAATATTCAGAGTTTATGTCCCTTTCCTATGTATTATATCCATGTGTATATATGATGCCTTTCATAGTTCATATTTCACTACATGCATCCATTTTCATGTTCCTTCCACGGGAGTGGATTATAAGACCCATCAATTCCAGTATGGGCGCGTAAGACCCACCATTCCAATATGGACAGATTTGGGCACCCGTATGAAACGTTCTTCATACGGGATTTGGATCCCCGCATTTTGTTAAATGCGGGCTTAGGTGAACAACGACGGGTGTGTCACTAGCTATACCGGTATAAGCACGTGTGCAGTCCATTCCTTTCATTCAATCCATTCATTCATATATTCATTCGGTGTGATGTTCATGTTCTTAAAAGATGTTGCCTTGTTCATAATGGTTGTATGTTCAATTACTCACTGTACTTGCTGAGTCTCAGACTCATTCTTGCTTTGTTTGTTTATTTTAGGTGATCGTTGAAGATGGCTCTATTGGGAGGGAGTAGACACGCACTATTCATTCTGTGGATATCATGGGGATATGCTTACGATCTTAATGTGATGGTACAATTGGCAATAGCTTCTTTGGTTTGTCGAAACGATCGTTTTCGGTTTTGTTGAAATCCTGTTTTCAGCAAGTGTCAGGATCATCGGTAGTACCGGCGTGTAATGCGCGGCACTACCGCGATGCGGTAGTACCGGCTTGTGTTTGGCGGTAGTACCGCTGGGCGGTATTACCGCAAGCAAAGCGGTATGGTTTTTCCAGAACGAGTGTAATTTGTGTTTTGGATCTCTCGAGGAGCGGTAGTACCGCGCTATGGTTACCGGTAGTACCGCATGACGGAACGACCGCGTGTGAGCGGTATGGTTTTTCCAGAACAAGTGTATTTTGGGAAGTTTTGGATTTCCTTTGGTAACGGTAGTACCACCGTTGTTGGAGCGGTACGACCGCATGGCGGTAGTACCGGTCCTAACACGGCGGTAGTACCTATTTTGTGCTGAATCTCTTTTCAATTGGAGAATTGCTTTTGGGTTAGGTCAAGTTCATGGGTTTCATGGCATATGTGTTGCGTGATGCATGTTTTGACTAACGTGGGTCAAGTTGTGAAGAACCTGTTCCCGGATTCGATTTCTTTGTCTATTGATGTGCAGGTTGCTTGGAGGTCAATGACGGTCAACGGCGAAGATGATCGGGACTAAGCTTGGAGAGCTGAGGTCCAGAACGATCGGGGATGCCGGGTGAGGTCAATGGAGTCAAGCATTGCACAAGAGGGACAAAGGTGACCGAACGGGCAGTTCGGTGCGACGGGTTCGATCAAGCGACGTGGGGGTCGGTGCAAATGCCATGGTGGTTTCGGTGGGAGCCGGATGGGAGAGACTTACCGACATGAAGAGAGTCGCTGGATCAACCTACACGTGGCGAAGCATGGAGGTGCTTCACGAAGATGGGACTCGGTCTTTGCAAAAAGATCGAGAAGGGGTATTTTGGTAATTTCACCAAATACCGCCTTGGTGACCTAATGCCAACCCGCGGCGCAAGTCGGTGCGTCAAGAAGTGGATTAGGTCAAGAGAATTGAAGACGGCGCTTTAAAATACGTGCGTGTGTGACCCGTTTGTTTTGGGCCTTAATGGGAGCCCATTAGGGTTACTCATCTAGAAGGTCTAAGCCTCCACTATAAATAGGAGAGGGTGCTGGCCAGCACCTCTCAACCCTTTCATTATTGGTAAACCCTAGTTTTGCTTTTGTGCTTAGGGAGTTGATAGTTAGAGGTTAGGGTTCTAGAGAGTTTGATTTGATTTCGTGCTCATGTATTGAGTCTTTGTCCTCCATTGATGGAGTGGCTGTAAACCAACACCATATCAAATCAATCCAGAGAAAGTTCTATCAAAGATGAGTTCATTTGCTTTCTTTCTCTCTATTTGATGATTTTGAGTCTTTCTTTCATCCGCGAGTTTTTGGTTGGTTTCTTGCCGTGATCTAACTTGCTGTGACATGTGGGAACCCATCTAGGGTCATCTAGATCATCAATCACCCACGAGCAAGTCTCTAGATCATATTTTGATTTTTGCTCGTTTTTGAAGCACACTTCGTTCAAACTGAAAAAGATAGGAACTTTGGCTTGGATCTCTGCGATCCTTGATTGGAATAGGTTCCTCATATCCTTAGGAAGGTGTGTTCCAAATTTGGTGGAGTTTGGCTTTACGGTTTAAAAGTTTCGACGATTTTCGATTTCATTTTCAGGCTGTTCTGTTCATCGTCAGGATAAAAGGTAGTACCTTTCTTTTGTCTGCGGTAGTACCGCGATGAGGTAGTACCGCACTTACAATGGTGGTAGTACCGATTCCTGAGATTTCAGCACAACTTTTTGTTCTTTGCTCCTGTGCTTTGGGGGTTTGATTAGGATTCAATACAAGGCTTCCGCTATACTTGTAAATTGATCTTCATAGCTTTTATAGCTATTGGAGTGACATCATTATTGGATCCAATCTAATTCGAAAAATATTTTGAGCTCCTATTTACCCCCCTCTAGTCGCCTTTTCGGTCCAACAAGTGGTATCAGAGCCCGATTAGTTCAATCTTGATCTTAACCGGTCACTGAACTTGGCGATGGATAAGTACTCGACCAAGCCGCATGTCTTCGATGGGCTCGACTATGCCTATTGGAAGAATCGCATGCGAGTCTTCCTTGAGAGCGAAGGACAAGCTATATGGGAGGTTGTTCGATCTCCGCTCGTTTTGCCCGAAGTTGCTACGCCAGCTTCAGCAGCCCTCTTGGCTAACAACAACAAGGCAAAGAACCTTCTATATGCTGGTCTTGGTAGGCAAGAGTACGATAGGATTTGCAACCTTGCGACCGCACATGAGATTTGGCACACTCTCGAAACTTACCATGAGGGATCGTCCCAGATCAAGCAAGTGCGTCAGAATGTCTTCAAGCGAGAGTACAACAAATTCGAGATGCGTCCTGGCGAGAGCATCGATGACGTCTTTACTCGTTTTAACAAGGTGATCAATCAGATGAGAGCTGTTGACATTGAGTACTCTCATTCTGAGAATGCCACCCACCTCTTGGCTGCAATGAACACCAAGGAGTGGGAGATGAAGGCAAGCGCCATAGAGGAGAATGTCGATCTCTAATCTCACTTTGGAGCTGCTTTATAGCAAGCTAAAACTCATGAGATCAAGAGAGGCGGTAATCCTAAGAAGGATAACATGGCTTTGGTGGTGATCCTCTCAAAGGACTCGATGGTTCTTCCGAGTCATCTTCGGTTTTTCTCTTGCGTGTTTATCGCTATTCAAGAAGAAGAGTTTGAGAGCCTTCCCGAGGCTGATTTAGCTCTTTAGCCAAGAAAGTCACACGGGCATATAGCAATGTCAAAAACAGAAAGAGAGGTGGCCCTGTGACATGCTATGAGTGTGGAGAGCTATATCACATCCGACCAACCGCCCCAAGTGAAAGGTAAGGGCAACCACAAGAATGAGAAGCTTGCCCGAAGAAGCCTAAAGGGGCAAGCCCAAGTATGATGTTTGCCAAGCTCATGAAGGTCGCCACCGAGTCCTTGCCGCTTTTGGAGATCAATCCATGAGCGATGTGGACTCGAGAGTGAGGAGGACAAGGAGGAGGAGATTCCTCAAGACAAGAAAGGGAAGGCCAAGGACTTCACCCATGATAAGCTTCATGGCCGACTCACGACGCCGATGACAATGATGAGGTACTCCCATCCTATGATGTCCTTTACGCTAGATGCGATAACATGTATGAGCAATTGCTTAGTCAGATAAGGCTTTAGAGTTTACCATGGCTAGGAACAAGGATCTAGAGTCACAAGTCGAGAATTTGACATTAGAACTTGTGAATGCTAAGAGTCTAGATGTTGATGAATGTTCATCCTGCCATGCTTTGCACTCCGAACTGTCTAAGCTACAATCTGCTCATGATATTGCTTTGCATCAACTTGAAAATGCTAGAACTGAGCTAATTGATGTTAAATCTACTCCATGTGAAAAATGCTTAGAGTCTAGCAATTTGGATGCTTTTGGCAATGTGAAATCTAGCTTTTGCTCTTTCTGCTTAGAACGTGAACATGAAGTTAAGGATATTCTAGAAGCAGTTAGAGCTAAATTTGCCAAGCTTAAGAATACAATTGATTCTACATCTTATGCTTCTTGTGCTGCCTATAAGCTTGAAGTTGCTCATCTTAAGGAGAAACATGCTAGAGCCATTAAGGGCAAGACTTGTGAATCATGTGCTAATGTTGAAAAAGAGAATGCATATCTCAAGGATATTTTAGAAAGATTCTCTAATGGTGAAAAACAGTTAAACATGATTCTGGATAAATCTAAAACTCCTTTTAAGAAGCAAGGTTTAGGATACAACTCTTCCCAGGACATGTCCAAGCATAATGTCATTCAGGTCTTGGAAAATGGCTTAGTTGAATTTAAAACCCAACCTGCAAAAACTGTTTTTAAATCTGCAGGGTTTGTCCAACCTTCTTTTAAGGCAAAAGGTGCTTCTCCCAGTGGTACAAAATACCATTGCACCTATTGCAAGAAGAGTGGACATTTGGTTGAGTTCTGTTGGCGTAGGTTGAAGAACGCTAAGAAAAATATTGCTAGAATGTCATCTAATCAACCTAGAGCTTTTATGAGACATGGTCACATACAAAAGAAGAACCCCAGTCTAGGATTTGTTGCACATGTTCATCACCATGTTCCTAGACAAGATGCACCTCATGTTCGTGTTACCATTGCTCATAATAGAACTATGAATAATGTCAAGGATAGCACATCTGCTTTGCATACTACTCGCAGACGTGTGTCTCAGTACTGGGTTCCCAAGTCGCTTTTAACTAACCCTAGTATTGAGACACATCGCTCTTTTGTTCCTTGATTTTCAGGATTAGCGCGGAAGGGGGAAGAACATATGGTTCGTCGACTCCGGGTGTTCACGCCACATGACCGGAGACTCAAGATGGTTCACCTCCTTCACGCGATCAACCGGTGATGACTTCATCACCTTTGGAGATGATACACAAGGGCGCATTGAAGGAACTGGAATGATTAGGGTGAACGACAAGTTCATTCTCAAGGACGCCGCGCTTGTGTCTAAGCTAAGGTACAATCTCCTTTACGTCTCCTGACTTCTCGATGATGGCTATGAGACTCGTTTTAAGAAGAAAGCCTGTCGTGTGCTTGATTCTTTTGGTGAGCTCGTTTTTGGGATTTCTAGAGTTGGTAGAATTTTTGGAGCTGATTTTTCCGAGTCTCTTCTTTGGATCCCTTAAGTGCTTAATTGCTTCTTCTTCGATATCGGCTTTGGCACCGACGGTTGGGGCACATTGGTTTTGATCATCGACACGAGTTAGCGGCCTTGATCTCATGAGAGGTTTGCCTAAACTCAAAGTCATCAAGGATGTCAGATGTGCGCTTTGTAGGCATGGCAAACAAGTTGCCGCCTCACCCGTCATTGACTATGGTTATGACCGACTAACCGGAGACGCTTGCTTCATATGGATACTTGTTGGTCCTGCTAGGGTTCGGTCAGTCGGTGGCAATTGGTACATTCTTGTCATAGTCGATGATTTTTCGAGATACTCTTGGGTGTTCTTTCTTGCTTCGAAGGATGAGGCTTTTGATCATTATCATGACCTTGTTCTTCGTTTGGCTTCTGAACTTCCTGGTGCCTTGAGAGCGATCCGTAGTGACAATGGCACGGAGTTCAAGAACGCTTCTTTTGCCTCTTTTTGTGCTGAGCGCGGTATTGAGCATCAGTTCTCTTCTCCACACGTCCCTCAACAAAATGGCGTTGTGGAAAGGAAGAACAGGACTCTAGTCGAGATGGCTAGAACGATGCTGGATGAGTATAGCACACCGAGGAGGTTTTGGGCCGAAGCTATTGCTACAGCTTGCCATATTTCAAACCGTGTCTTTTTGAGACCGTCTTTGGGCAAGACTTCATATGAGCTTTGTTTTGGTAGAAAACCCTCTGTCTCTCACTTTCGAGTCTTTGGATCGAAGTGTTTTATTCTCAAGACAGAAACCTAGATAAATTTGAATCAAGGACTTGTGATGGTTTATTTCGGGTTATCCCGCTCATTCGAGGGTTTTCGGGTTTTAATGTTGAAACTAACATCGCCCAGAGACATGCAATGTCACTTTTGATGAGACTAGCCACGAGCTAGATCCGATGTTTCGTGACTTACAGTGACAGAGAGCATTTTTGTTGAAGAAGATGAGGATGAACTTGATATCGCTCCTCCACATTCTTCGATGTTCTGTTCAAGCCGCCAAGCTCTGAACCCGTGATGACCGCTTTACCTCCAATTGAGGCTCTCGCCGCATCTTCGCTCGTCGCAAGATACTGCGGAGGTCGAGGAGACATTATCTCCCCCAGGCGCTCCTTTGCACATTCAGAAGCAACACCCTCCGGATCAGATGATTGGTAGTCTCCATGAGCGAGTCACTCGCTCCAGGTGTCATGATCCGAGTCTTTTCTCTCACTCTGCATTTGTAGCTTCTTTTGAACCCAAAGATATATCACATGCTTTATCTGATGCTAGTTGGGTCAATGCCATGCATGAGGAGTTAGAGAATTTTGAAAGAAATAAAGTTTGGAACCTTGTAGATCCTCCTAGTGGTCATAATGTTATAGGAACCCGTTGGGTGTTCAAAAATAAACAAAATGAGGATGGTTCTGTGGTTAGAAACAAGGCTAGGTTGGTAGCTCAAGGTTTTAGCCAAGTTGAGGGGTTAGATTTTGATGAGACCTTCGCTCCTGTTGCTAGATTAGAAGCCATTCAAGATCTTGCTTGCATTTGTTGCATCTAAAGGTTTTAGGTTGCATCAAATGGATGTTAAGAGTGCCTTTCTGAATGGTTTTATAGAGGAGAAAGTGTATGTTAGGCAACCCCCTGGCTTTGAGGATCCCAAGCACCCTGATCGTGTTTTTAAGCTATCCAAAGCCTTGTATGGTCTTAAGCAAGCCCCTAGAGCCTGGTATGATAGACTTAAGACCTTCTTTCTTAAGAATGATTTTGAAATAGGAAAAGTAGATAAGACTCTTTTCATTCTTAGGCATGGCAATGACTTCCTGCTTGTTCAGATATATGTTGATGATATTATCTTTGGTGGTTCCTCTAATGCTCTTGTTTCCAGTTTTTCTGAGACCATGTCCAGGGAATTTGAGATGAGCATGATGGGAGAACTCAATTACTTTCTGGGGCTACAAATCAAGCAATGCAAGAAAGGATCTTCATCCATCAAACAAAGTACACCAAGGATTTGCTCAAGCGTTTTGATATGGGTGATCGCAAGTCGATCGCCACTCCCATGGCGACTTTCGATCGCTGGATCCAGATGAGGAAGGAGAAGCCGTGGATCAACGCGAGTACCACAAATGATCGGCTCCCTTCAGACTGACGGCCTCAAGACCGGACATCCACTTCATGATCCGCCTCATGCGAGGTTTCAGCGCCACCGAGGACTTCACATCGCCAAGCCGTTAAGCGCATTTTCGGTATTTACACTCTACCCTTCAAGATGGCATTTGGTATTCTTGTTCTTCTTATTTGTCCATTCGGGGTTTTGATTCGATTTTATGGGTCAGAGGCTAGATAGGAAGAGCACATCCGCACATGTCATTTCTTAGGCACTTCTCTTGTCTCTTGGTCTTCTAGGAAGCGGTCTTACATTGCACAATCCATCTTTGGTTTTTGAATATGTAGTCTTTGCTAGTTGTCAGAGTCGATTTTGTGGATGGTCTCCACTCTTAAGGATTTTGGGTTAACTTTTACTAGTGTTCCTCTCTTCTGTGACAACACTTCTGCTATTAACATTGCTAAAAACCCAGTGCAACATTCTAGGACCAAACATATAGACATTCGCTATCACTTCCTTAGAGATCACGTTGAGAAGGGTGATATTGTATTGCATTTTGTGGAGTCTGAAGCTCAGTTAGCCGATATCCTCACCAAGCCTTTAGACCCAACAAGGTTTGCCACCTTGAGGAGTGAGTTAGAGGTAATTTATCCCTATGGGTTGGTTTGTGGGGGAGTTGGATCTTTTCTGATCTTTCCTTGTTCATTTGATCTTTTCTTGTTTTCTTTTGAACTTGTTGATCTTTTTGATCTTTTAGGCTTTTTGAGCTTTTCTTGCATCTCATTGTATTATATTGCATTCATATGAAAAATCCAAAAAGATGCATTGTAATATAAGCTTTTCTGCTTATCTTTTAAAATTGATGAAGCTTTGCTTATTACCCTTTGGAGCTTTAGTAT
This sequence comes from Phyllostachys edulis, assembly GCA_036346405.1. Taxonomy (NCBI): domain Eukaryota; kingdom Viridiplantae; phylum Streptophyta; class Magnoliopsida; order Poales; family Poaceae; genus Phyllostachys; species Phyllostachys edulis. The sequence goes on from CM070566.1 coordinate 23,157,887, forward strand.
TTCAAATTCTTGCTCAATGCCATGACTTGCTAGAATTACCATGCTTTCACATGTGTAGCTAAGTCTTTGTTGTATGAGCTAGAACTTGAAAAACAACTTGAACTAAGAAATTAGCAATTTGTGAATTGTTTAGCCAGTTGCGCAATTAGTGCTCCTTTTATAATATTGGCCCTGTCAAAATTGCTTTGTTAGCTCTTGAATCTAGCTTTGATCATTACTTGAGTTTCTTGTACTTCTGAGAATCTAAAACTGCTCCTGTGCAAAATAAAAAATGATCTCTTTTGTGCGAAAAAAACTGATCTCACCAATTCTTTCTCATGAGACAGCTCGCCATTGTACTAGGCATGAACTCAGGGGGAGTTTTGGATGACCTAGACCACTCTCTTAAGCTTTTGTTGCTTGGGATGGTCGTAGTGAGGCTTGAGATCTAGCACAATGCTAAAAATACAAATTGTCAATTTGGTTAAAGCTTAGGAAGAGATTGTGGATAGCTCCTAGTCCAGGATCCTCTTTACTAAGATAGACCTTTTATCAACTTGAATATTCATTGCAATTGAGGAACAGTTGAAAAATGGGCGTTTGAGAAAATTGAGCAAAATGATTCAATTCAGGACCTATTTGTCTCTTAATGTGGTCTTTGTTAGCTTTTTTATCTAACTTTGACATTTTGACATGGCCAGTATCATTTTATGATCCCTGTTGATGAACTTGCTAGATTTGAAGCTTTGCTTAAAATGCTAAAATTCATTGCTTTATATTGAGCCTTCTTGCTTAGCTTTGTTATATATGTTTTATCATGATCTTGCTAGCACTGTTAGGCTTGATATGTTGTTTGTGCAACTTTAGAAATGCTAACTTGTTCTTTTGGGTAATCTCCAAAGCTTCTTGTACTCAACAATTGAAAAAAAAAATTGAAGCCACTCCATTGCATTTCATGCATGCTCCTTCTTATGCTTTTTTTCCTCATTCTGCATTTGTCATCTCTGGACGAGAGGAAGGCGTGATTCCTTGATGACTCCATTGTCAAAGGGGGAGAAGATGGTTGTAAAAGAAGAGAAAAGGGGGAGTTATGAAAAAGGGGGAGTTACTTGGAGAAAAATGGAAATTTTGAAATTTTCTGAAATTTGAGGATCATAGTGAGGGGGAGTTCCTTATTTGTTTGCATTCTTATGGTTTTATTGCAATTCTTGATCCTCACAATGATCAAAGGTCATATCGAACAATTGTTCTTTCATTTGGACCTTAAGTGAGATTTTGACCCGTTTCTGGAAAATGAAGCTTTCTCGCCTTCTTTTGCCGTATCTCACTTGCTGATTCTATTCTGGAGCCAACTTGGTCATTCCCTCTGCTTGTTCTTGCATTTGGACCAAGTTGTGCCTTTGAGCGAAAACGCCGAGTTTTTACTTTTTCAAACCTCAAAATTTGCATTTGTGGGAAATTGCCAATGTGTTCATCAAGGGGGAGATTGTGGATATCATGGGGATATGCTTACGATCTTAATGTGATGGTACAATTGGCAATAGCTTCTTTGGTTTGTTGAAACGATCGTTTTCGGTTTTGTTGAAATCATGTTTTCAGCAAGTGTCAAGATCATCGGTAGTACCGGCGTGTAATGCACGGTACTCTGCGATCTTGATAATCTAGTACCGCTTGTGTTTACAGTAGTACCGCTGGTGGTATTACCGCAAGCAAAGCGGTATGGTTTTTCCAGAACGAGTGTAATTTGTGTTTTGGATCTCTCGAGGAGCGGTAGTACCGCGCTATGGTTGCCGGTAGTACCGCATGACGGAATGACCGCGTGTGAGCGGTATGGTTTTTCCAGAACAAGTGTATTTTGGAAAGTTTTGGATTTCCTTTGGTAACAGTAGTACCGTCGTTGTTGGAGCGGTACGACCGCATGGCGGTAGTACCAGCCCTAACACGGCGGTAGTACCTATTTTGTGCTGAATCTCTTTTCAATTGGAGAATTGCTTTTGGGTTAGGTCAAGTTCATGGGTTTCATGGCATATGTGTTGCGTGATGCATGTTTTGACTAACGTGGGTCAAGTTGTGAAGAACTTGTTCCCGGATTCGATTTCTTTGTCTATTGATGTGCAGGTTGCTTGGAGGTCAATGACGGTCAACGGCGAAGATGATCGGGACTAAGCTTGGAGAGCTGAGGTCCAGAACGATCGGGGATGCCGGGTGAGGTCAATGGCGTCAAGCATTGCACAAGAGGGACAAAGGTGACCGAACGGGCAGTTCGGTGCGATGGGTTCGATCAAGCGATGTGGGGGTCGGTGCAAGTGCCATGGTGGTTCGGTGGGAGCCGGATGGGAGAGACTTGCCGACATGAAGAGAGTCGCTGGATCAACCTACATGTGGCGAAGCATGGAGGTGCTTCACGAAGATGGGACTCGGTCTTTGCAAAAAGATCGAGAAGGGGTATTTTGGTAATTTCACCAAATACCGCCTTGGTGACCTAATGCCAACCCGCGGCGCAAGTCGGTGCGTCAAGAAGTGGATTAGGTCAAGAGAATTGAAGACGGCGCTTTAAAATGCGTGCGTGTGTGACCCGTTTGTTTTGGGCCTTAACGGGAGCCCATTAGGGTTACTCATCTAGAAGGTCTAAGCCTCCACTATAAATAGGAGAGGGTGCTGGCCAGCACCTCTCAACCCTTTCATTATTGGTAAACCCTAGTTTTGCTTTTGTGCTTAGGGAGTTGATAGTTGGAGGTTAGGGTTCTAGAGAGTTTGATTTGATTTCGTGCTGATGTATTGAGCCTTTGTCCTCCATTGATGGAGTGGCTGTAAACCAATACCATATCAAATCAATCCAAAGAAAGTTCTATCAAAGATGAGTTCATTTGCTTTCTTTCTCTCTATTTGATGATTTTGAGTCTTTCTTTGATCCGCGAGTTTTTGGTTGGTTTCTTGCCGTGATCTAACTTGCTGTGACATGTGGGAACCCATCTAGGGTCATCTTGATCATCAATCACCCACGAGCAAGTCTCTAGATCATATTTCGATTTTTGCTCGTTTTTGAAGCACACTTCGTTCAAACTGAAAAAGATAGGAACTTTGGCTTGGATCTCTACGATCCTTGATTGGAATAGGTTCCTAATATCCTTAGGAAGGTGTGTTCCAAATTTGGTGGAGTTTGGCCTTACGGTTTAAAAGTTTCGACGATTTTCGATTTCGTTTTCAGGCTGTTCTGTTCATCGTCAGGATAAAAGGTAGTACCTTTCTTTTGCCTGCGGTAGTACCGCGATGAGGTAGTACCGCACTTACAATGGTGGTAGTACCGATTCCTGAGATTTCAGCACAACTTTTTGTTCTTTGCTCCTGTGCTTTGGGCGTTTGATTAGGATTCAATACAAGGCTTCCGCTATACTTGTAAATTGATCTTCATAGCTTTCATAGCTATTGGAGTGACATCATTATTGGATCCAATCTAATTCGAAAAAGATTTTGAGCTCCTATTCACCCCCCCTCTAGTCGCCTTTTCGGTCCAACACATTCATTTCACCATACTCCAATTTCAATAATAGGATTTGATTCAATCTTTCATTAGTTAATTGATGAACTGTAATAAATAAAGTTAGCTATGGTTGATAACCTCTTCCAAGTTATGGTTGATTAAGTACTGCTTGTGATCTTCGATCATCCTTTTGATATAATTGCTTGAATTCAGACTATATTCCTGTTATGGTTCTGTTAATTATTGATTCCTTTATTGTCTTGATATATGTGACTGTTGGAACCTCCAGTATAGTTAACTATAGAAAGGAGTTTTTGCCGAAATTTAGAACTATGTCTTATGTTTTAATTTTGTTATCATGTTAGTTTAGTAACATTCCAGACCTTTGTCGGGCTGGGGTGTTACAAAAATAACGTTCTCTGGTAGGTTCCTTCAATTTAAACTTAAGTTACTGAATTATCAAGCATAGTGTTTAATGTGGTGGAGTGCATCAAACTTTTCTCGCCCTACCCATGCATGTCACCTTCATAGGATGTACCTAAAAATAAAACATAACAACAAGCGTGAGTCCATGACTCAGCAAAGTACAATAAAAAAATTAAACCAAACCTCAGAAGCATACTTTGATTCACAAGGTTAATGTTGTTGATTCGTAAGGTTGATATTTCATTGGGAAGGTTTGCCTTTCTTGTTGGGAAAACATGATTCGCTTATTCGCTTGGTAATTTGGATAATGTGAATTATCTTTTGCGAGTTCTTTAGCATGTGGAAGCTTTGATTCTACGTATTTCTTTTGGAATAGTTGGAGTGTTGATGTTTAATGCTTCTCTTTTACGAAAGAAAGTGTCAAAAACCTTTTGCAATGTCTTGTTAAGTTTAAGCGAGAGGTGGTAAACATAAAAGTTCATTATTTAGATATGAGTTATCAAGTTGGGTCTGTAGCGTGGTGCATAAAAGATCCTAACCAAGATCCTTCGAAGTAAAGATGATTCATTTAAGGATTTAATTGATATATGCCACTGCTTAGTTGATGTTTCACAAATGTGCCACTAAAAAGTTTTTTCTGCCAAACACATATTTGGGAGAAAAAACTTTTTAGTGGCACATTTGTAACACACGCACTAAGTAGTGGCATATTAGAAAATTTCCCTTAATTTAATGTTGTCTTAGAATAATTACATGATGAACTGTGATTAAAGGTATGTCTATACCTACTAGGAATCTGAGATTTAACAAGAAGTGTGAGATATTGATGAATTGGTCTGATCATTAATATTGTTTAGTTTGCTAAACTTGCTGGATTATTTGGTCTCAATGGATTAATCTAATTGTGTGGGAAGAGAAAGATAAGAATGTGTTCGATTGTTGCCTTAGTGAATAATAATCTAGAAATTTTCTTTAATTGGTTACTTGCTGATCTTATATATGCTCGTGGGAATGCAAATCAAAGTAGGATCATAATTTCTTATATGATTAATACAATTGTCAATTACTTTTTATAGCTAAAGTTTGGTGTTGAGCAACACTAATAGTTGAGTGGATGAATTTATTAAGTGATCTTTAACAGCGTGCCTTGCGAAATTGTATATGATAGTGTGATCTTGTTAAAAGAGTGTTGCTTCAACATTGTGGCTTTTGCATTAGGTTTTCCCTAGATTTAGTGGTTGTTATAGTCTTAATGAGATAATAGAAAATTATGAAGCAACATATTCTGTTTCTTTTGGAAAATTTTAGGATGGGAATTAATAGGTGATCTATGTTTACATGATGGTGGAATTGTTGGATAATAGTATGACTTTGATGAGAGGGTTTTGGAAGAACCTTTTAAATTGTGTAGTAGATCCCTTCTAAAATAAAGTGGTTGTTGTAGTGAGGTTGTAAAGTTTTAGTGGACTCTCAATTGTGAGGATGGGATGATAACGTAGTATGGAACAATTTGGTGAGACTTTGGGGACTTTATAATGGAAGAGTTGATGATAACGATTCTTGTTAACAGTGTATTATTCTTGATGTTAGTAAGAGGGTCTGCGAAGGTTTGTGACTTGTGGGAGTGGTGATGATTCTTTTAGAAATAAAGTAATTTGATCGCCTTTCGTAATATCGGTTAAATGAAAAGTTTGGAGTTTTGCATTCGTGAACTTTTGGTAGTTCATGATTTATGTAGTAACTGAAATTTGGTTTAAGCAAGTGATGTGTTAGAAAGCTTTATTGGTTCTTATGTGATTTGATCTTAAAAGCCCTTTGTTTGAGTTGGCAAAGTGATGTTGCAATCAAAGAAAGTTGTTTCCTTTGTTAAAGGAAAACAAGTGTACTATAAGTAGTTGAGGTTGGAGTTAAGTATTGTAACCTGCAACTTTTCTGTCGTTGCCACTTAAGAGTTTCTTGAGTTTCAATAGCAATGTTTTATTCTGATTCGTTGAGGTTTGAAATTCTCTTCTTGCGAGACATGTGCCTGCAACTACGGCCTCATCTTTTGTTTTCCGAGATCATTACTATTTGACTATTTTCCTTAGTCCTATGTTTACTGCAAGTGGTAAACATTTTTTTATGTGCTGAAAATTGCTTCATTTGCCTCTTCTTTTGAGAAAGGAATAATAGATTTATTTTACAAAACCTTATAGGGTGTATAGTGGTCACTAGTTGGTGGTGGTCAAGAGAACGATTTTTGTGAGACCTTGGATGTCAAGTTGTTTGAGATGCATTGTGTAATAAATTGAATTCTTGGAATAATTCTTGGAGAGAATTTGATTTAAATAGAATGTTTGTCTTTGGAGTTAACTGATTACATTGTTGCAACTAGTGGAACCTATAGTGATTTTTGGTCCAAGATCTTTTGTTCATTTTGATGGAACATTAGAATTATCAAAAGTATGGGAATCATGATCGATTTATTAGAATACTGCGAGTGGGTAATTTGCCAGGTTGTGTAGGTGAAATATGACGATATAGTTTAATGAGAGTAGGGTTAGCGAAGTAATCTAATCGTAATGGCAATTAATGAGATAGTAGGGATTGTTGAATTATTGTTAGATATGCCTCGGCTTCAATGAGTAACCATCTGGGAGTTAGAATCTTTCTAAAGATAATTTGGTTGAGAATATGTTTACATGTTGATGTTAATGATTAAGTTTAGATTGTGGGAATTTTAGTCATGGAATCTGAGAATTTTCCTATCATTCACACCAGAAGTTCATTGTAGGAATCTCGGAGGTTGAAATTGAGTTTGTGTTTTATGTTAGAACTTTGGAGGCCCAATGATGTTGTGTAAAAATAGTGGAAGAAAAGTGGATTCCAAATAATGTGTTGATCATTGATAGAATACTTTGGGTGTAGTAAATGAGTGTGTGTGCTGAGAATTTTAAATTGATTGTCCTTAATGGATGGAGGTGATGTGATTGTGGGTGAAATCTATGTTGAGGTGCATTGGGAATTATTTGTCAAAGTAATTCCGTTGGTAGAGGAGTTGGCTTGAGTATGTTTTTTGTGAGGATAGTAGTCTCTCTCTGCAAAGGTGTGGATGATGTACTTGGCTTGAGCATAAAGTTGAGGTTGCCAATTTAAGAAAAACGAGTTCGAGTGTTAGGTGATGATTTGGAATTCCACGGTTTAAGGGAAGTTATATTCTTAAAAGGAATGATTGAGAAAAGAATATTTTGTCGGATAGTGAAATGTTTTCTTGATTATTGTTTGAGTTGTGTGTTTATGACAGAGGTCATTTGTAATTTGAGCTGGCCTTATGTCGGCATGTGTGGATCTTTGCGGTTCAGAAAGAATAAAGGCAATGATTGATTTGGGCATTCGAGTGATTTCTCCTTTGGCTTACGTGGTGTTTGTTTACAAACTGCCTACTTGAAAAGCGGAAAAGTTTTCATGATGAATCTTTTGATTTTGGATTGGAATATTTGAAGGGAAGTTGGTTATGAGTGGGTTGCATTGTGAATCCTTTGTTTTCAGTTGGGTTCTAGTTATAAAGAGTTTGTTTTAAAACAGGTTCGTTTGTGCGTCCCCGGTTAAAGGAGATGCTCCTTGTTAAGATGAAGAGGTCGAGACAAGTGTTGAGGTGCAAGACGTTGGAATCCATCAAAGTGATGTGGTGCCATAAGTCTAAGATGGAAGCGACTTGGGAATTGGAGTCTCACACGTGCGAGCAATATTCAGAATTTTTTTTCACATCGGGTACATATTATTTGCGATTAATTTCTGTTGTGGTTGTTCTTTCAAGTAGAGTAGTGAGTAGAATTCGGGGTCGAATTCTGTTTAAAGGGGTAGAATGTAATATCCCAAATATATTTAAGAGAGAAAAGTGTTTTAGAAAGGAGGATGGATTTAGAAAATGGTTTTAGCAGTTGTTTCGGGGGGAATTTTGCGTAAGCGACAAAATCTGGACTGTCGGCTTTCAGCCCACGGTGTCTAGCCCAAGTGGGCAGCCGACCATATGGGAGGGGGCAGCCAACCCTAATCCCTCCCCTCCCATGCGCCAACCCCCTTCTTCCCCCCATTCCAGTCGCCACAGCCCTACTCCTCTCCCTGTCCAGCGCCTACCCTCCTGCACAGTCTTCATCAAGTCATCGATCGGAGCATCAAATGTCATCTGATCAGGCTCAAACTTGGTCAGTACGTTCCTGACTTTTTTCTCTTCTATTTCTACGTTTGGATTGACAATTAGTTGAGAGGAGCGCCTATTTTGAGAGGGGTTTTGTCAGCATGGACTACAGCAGTTTTAGCACAAAGTAGTTTTGGTAGATGATCTGTTTGAGTAGTGAAACGATCACGGATTGGGCTGAAAATTTTACATGTTGTATATAGCACGTATATCTACATTCCTGCCAATTTTCATGCAATACTTAGCTGTGGTTTGTGAGATCTGAGCTAATAACCGAAGGGAACATAACTATAGTTTCGGGTAGCAGATTGGTTTTTTGCTGGTCATTTTGCACTGTAGTTTTGGGTTCTATAATGGTGAAATTTGGATTTGTCATCTCCTCGAGAATTGTGGATCTATATTTGTTATTTCCGTACAGTGCTCGATCATAAAATTTGGATGAACCGTTAGAAAGTTACAATTTTTGCAATGCTGCGATCGAGAGTTTCTATCAGGTTCTGGCAGTTGTAGTAATCGATTGATTAAAAATAGTGAACGATCTAATTAGGGAATGTGACCAATATGACTATTGTAGATAATTACTTAAGGTCTCTAGAGAGACCAACAATGCCATTTTTTGGATAAACCGAATGGATGTTATGGTTTTTGTAAGTTTGCTGTCCAGACAGGCGTCATCTTTTGGCAGTAGTTCGGTAAAATGCAGTTTAAAATTACTAAATGAATTAATTAGGGTTATTAATCTGCATGAAAAAGATAGACAATGTCTTGAGGATTCCAGAATGTATAAGTTCATAATTTTTGGTTGGGTAGATTAAGAGTTATGATTTTTTTTTGTAAGGTGGTTGTTTTGTTTTGGACAGAACGGGTTCAGGAAGGAAAACGGGGCTGTTTTGGAGTTGCAATTAGGAGCTATGTTGGTTATTTATTTTGGTAATATGGAAATGCTTTTGGATTGTTTTCTTAGTATGTTTATGAATGCTCAGGCGGTGGTGTGAATCAAGGGGCAGTGTCCTCTACTCGACATCATTCGGCACACGGTTGAGGCAAGTGTAAGTAGTTGGTAACATAGGCGGAGAATGTTCATAAAGTGTTTATGTTTTACATATTTGAATGTTTGTTTATCTTCTAGCTAATGAGTAGATTAAGTATTAATGTTGTTTAATCAAAGAGATGAAGGTTCATGAATTATTACCATCATTTGCATCATTCTTTGATCCTTGAGGCTTGGTCTAAGTTGTAGCCAAGTAATAAGAAATTTTGAGGTCCTCGTCATGTATTAGATGGTCATGAGGTCCCCACACTCGTGGAGTGTGGGCTTGAGGTCCCTGTGCTTAAAGGCATAGGCATGGGTATGGATCGACAGATGCATACTCCGTATTACCGGTAAATACAAAGAGAAAAGAAATGTGCATTTGTGGCATTTGCATTGCATGGCAATAAAAGTTGAACGGTTATGATATTGTTGTTGATGACTGTATGTGAGCATTTTTACTATTAGAATCAAAGTCTGCTTCTGATGTTTGGTTTAATTTTTTTATTGTACTTTGCTGAGTCATGGACTTACGCTTGTTGTTATGTTTTGTTTTTAGGTACATCTTATGAAGGCAACATGCATGGGTAGGGTTAGAAAAGTTTGATGCACTCCACCACGTTAGATACTATGCTTAATAATTCAGTAACTTAAGTTTAAATTGTAGGAACCTACCAGAGAACGTTATTTTTTCATTATGATCATGTTCACTTTTCAAGGTGTATTTGTTTTCTTGTAATAGAGTTGGACGGTGATTCTATGGTAAACTTTATGATTATGTTTTAAAGTTTGATACATTATTATCCTACTCGAATACTTGTTAGATGCTTGGAATCCCTTTCATGGTCAAAATTTCAAAGGAGACTATGTCAAAATATAGAGAAAATTCTTAGTTTAGTATTCTGTTATGTTATTTTTAGCATTCCAGGCTCAGGATGGGCTGGGGTGTTATAGAAAACACAAACTTTGCCACGAGGTAATATGAAGCATGTGCCATGACTGCTGCTCACCTTGATATTGTTAGTGATTTTTCTAGATTGGTCAAATGTGCATGTTCACAGCACTTTTTGAGATTCTATAAAATTAGAAATGTTGAGAGTTCAAATCAAATCACAAAAAGGTGGTGCTTCATCGTAGCTCCTCGGGTCTTAAACATGAGAGAGAGATCAATTATGTTGTGCTTCATTATAGTTTACCATTCCAAAAGAATTTCAGTGAACGATGTTTGTTCTCTTTATTCAAATAACTGGACATACAAAATACTCGAATTTGAAACCATGCATCTACATGCACATACATAATCTCCATTGTATCAACCAAAACACTCACAAAGAGATAAAATTTTAGTTTTCTGACATTCATGCAAACAAAAACGGCAGATTTCTGTTGCATCCATTGAAGCTTTCGTTGCATATTACAAGCATCCCTTTGCAAAAAAAAGCACCTTTATACCACTATGATGAATCAGGAATGCTCACGAAACCTTTATCATGAGTACATATATCCAAAGCGTTGTTTCCATGGAGTTAATAATATAGATTTATGAGACAGACTTGCCATTCTGCAGAAGAGAAACAGAAACAGAAACAGGTTGGTTGGTAAACCATATCACAGGAGGGGACAAAGTGACAAACAACAGTTGCCGAGGCATGTACCTTTCCAGTCAGCAAGCACATTGAGCTTTGTTAGCTCCGCTCCTCATTGATGTGATGTGGAGATTACAACCCTAAAATATCAGCAGGCATGGCGTAATAATGGAAACAAAGAGAAGTTCCAAAAATTGGATGAGGACAGTGTATTTGATTTTAGGAGATGACCAGATTGTGCATAAAAACAACAACAATGCATAAGGGTCTGCCGAACCTAGCTTGAGAGAAAAAGATATATCTTGCAGCCTTTTCAAAGAACCAGGGACCAAGCTAAAGCTAAACTACCCAGTATTTACAAGCCAGACATGACAATAGATGAAACTTCAAATTTGCGTGCTACTATGGGAATGTAAGCATGTTAATGAAGGAATTTATGGGCATGTCCAATCAACGAATACTAAGCAAGCATAAATAGCTAGATCTAGAAGCATGACACTCTGAAACTACGCCACCTACCAATTGATGCAAGAACGCTAGCACAGTTACCTAGTGAATAATATAGATTTATGCTTAATGTGAAAAAAATAAAATGACCACAAAACTTGACATATGCCTATAATAAAGCATGTTTATTATTTCATGAAAATAAGCCACTACTCAAGAATTCAAATAAAGCCTCTACCCTACTGCTTGTTGTCAATAGATAAATAATGTTCTCATTAGATTCTCCATTTCACTGTATCCAAAACATATACTGCTTCTGCCTTCAAGGATACAATTCCATATAAGGATGATACAGCCTCTATACATCTGGGAGGCCTTGTGTGGGAGTAGTACTAACCATAATGAGGATCCAAAGTACAAGTTCCAACTCTAGACTCACATTGCTCAATGGATCAATTTGCTTACAAACATCAAATATGGAGAGTTTTCTGATAATATTCTCTATCCGTTAACGATGCCTTGGAGCATCTAACAGTAGAAGACTTAATTTGCATGTCCCAAGAGTAGTGCTAATTGGTTCCAGTATTCATAACTGCTATATTTTTATAGTGCCCAAGAGATAATAATAATCAAAGTGCCTAACAACCAAAAGGAGTCAATACAACGAGGATTTTAACCAAAAGGAGCCAAAAGGATATAATAATCAAAGTGCCTAACAACCAAACCTTACAGAAGTAATGTTGCTGATCCCTCCAAAAGTTGGAAAAATTATACGTGGAAGTAAGGATGCCTAAGCCTTTTTAGATAAATGGCAAATGTTTACAAATTTTACTCCGAACTATGCATCTACTGATTTGAATCTAAAAAATACGCATCCCTTGATCAGTCAGTTGCGTATTCATGTCCATCTATGCTCGCTTAACAGAATCACAACTTCAGAAACCAAAATAGAGAAACTATACACTTGTTTGCCTCATAACTTGCTAAGCCAAAACACATGGATGATGGACATGCTAGCTGTGTCGTAAATGACCTCCAAAATAATGAAAAAAAGGTTGCGTACTGAAGCTCAACACTAATGTGTTAACAATTAGCACATAAGGATGAATTAAATGCAATAACAAGCATCATAGGTTCCAAACGCTGGATAATTGAACTCACCATGGCTAAACCCGGCATGGTAGGCCCTTGGGAATGTCACCACAAACTCACCAGGATACTGTACCAATTCCAGGACCCTCTGTGTATATCTGCACTAGTTCCTAGATCAGTAGCTAGTGCACACAGTTGCAACATTGGTGTAATCATAACCGTACAACAAACTATAGATGAAGTAGACAAATTAATATTTAATAGCAAAAGGACCTTACGGTCAAGTCTTACCAAGCTTGCCACGCAGGGTTAAAGATAACAGAGTAAACTTGCAGTGGCGAATAAACAAACTCGTGGAAGCCATCCGAGATGCCCATAGGCAATCGAGTGGAGAACGCAACCTAGTTCGCATGGTCTTCAAGGTATTCATCCAAAAATCTCCGTAATCCCCTGGTTCTTCTTCTGAGACTGTTCAACAATGGCGCAAAGCTGTGAGTACTTTAAAGTACTCAGCAAGTCATAGGAAAATGTATACAAATAGTATTCATGCAAGTCTTGACAAGGATAGCTTTATGGCTATTTTGCAGAAAGCAATATTGACAGTAAATACAATAATTAGATTGAAAAGCATAATTTGAAAGATTAATACATAAGTAAACAAGTTTCTTTGAAACAACTAGTGAACACCCTGTTCACATCCTAACCATCAACCAACACCAACTACTCAGATCCATCCAACCCATTGCAACATTTTTATGAAAATCTACCCCTTGTGTGAAATCACTAGGCATTGTTCATAACCGGGGACACGGCTATTCGAATAGTTTTACACTCTGCAGAGGTTGTACAGCTTGACCCACAAGACACGATTTCTCTAGTTTGTTTGAAGCAGTCTAGAGCACGTGACAAGGCCTTTACGAAGTCCTGTTTTGACCTGGTTCTGCCCGCTAAGGTTTTGCCATTCCGGGCCCCCTCTTGCACCAAGTGTGAATGTCTAACCCAAGTTTCACACTTCCACCAAAACAGAACTGAATCAAAGCATTGCTAATTAGTTGGCCAGGTCCACCCCATAAATGGATTTCTGGTTGCACGGTATGACCCAGATCAATAACGCACAAAGTTAAGTTCTTAGTGGTTACTCAGGCGAGGCAACCTCATCCCAAAATCATCCCCTTTACTGCACGATCACTCGCCCAAGTATAAATCATTTTTGGTTCACCCGGCTAGATGGCAACCCTTGCCATGGCACAACAACTTTTAATAACAGTGGCTACGCCACAATTCCATATTTCATTTAGTCAAATTCAATCATTCTTTGAGTATATGATCATGAATCCCATCGTGACTAAGCATGGCTAAGCATAATACGGTACCCATGTTGGTATTACAATAATGTCCAACTAATAATTAACCATCCTATGGTGTCCAAGGATTTATGTCATTCAAGGATACATGTCATTCACAATTTATCAAGAAGGCATAATGGCAATTAGGTAATTAACTATTCCCGAAACCATTTATTATAAAATTAGCAATGCATGTTTATATCAAACAATATACTTTTATAAATTAGGTTCAACATGATCAAAGGTCTACGACTTGCCTTCATTGAAGAGTTAAGATGCTTCGGTCGTCGAATCCAAGAATTCTTTTGAAACGCCAGAATCTATACGTGCGAAAAAAACCAAATAAATAAAATAATTCCAAATAAAGATCCAAAAATAACAAAATAAATACCAAAAGGAAGATATCATCTTTAGATGAATTTAGGAACGAGAATCGACGGAATCGGACTTCGTATGAAGGAGAACGGACATCCGGAAGTTCGTAAACCACATGAAATGATAGAAATAGAAATTGAATAGAATATTTGGACACTACTACAGAAAAGGCAATCACAGACGGTTCAAAATCGTTATCACAGACGGTTTTTTGAACCGTCTGAGTTTATGGGTCAGTGATACTACGATTATCACAGATGGTTTTTGAACCGCTCGTGAAAAAGATCCGCAGCGGTTCTAAACAAGAACCGCTCAGTGATAGTCTATTCCTGCGGTTGCGAACAAGAACTATCTGTGATAATTGTTTAGAACCGTCTGTGATAGTATTTTCTATCGCAAAAAAAATTGAATTCTGACGAGCCAAAGAACGCTGCAATCCGAGTTCGTATGCAAAAGTTATGGCTGTTTTACCGAACAGTGCGCGAAAACGAGTCCGGGACGAAGAGGCGGACGATGGCCTAGTACTCGGAGTCAGGGATGCCGAGGTGCTCACTGTCGATGTCCGCAATCTTATCTTGATCTATTCATTCACAAGAAAACCACGGTCACAATTGAGAGCCACCAAAAGCAACAAGGCAGGGGGAGGCGACAAGCGATTGATCACTTACTGGATATCAACCAGGAAGAGAGGGGAGGGGATCAAATGGGCGATATCACCGGCAATGAAGGAGAGGCAGTGGCGCATCACCTGTAACTCCCCAGCCCAACTTGAGCCTGGAATGCTACTAATCTAACACTGTAACCATTTAAAACTAGGATATCTTACGAATTTTGTGAGAACCTCCTTTGTATAGTTAACTATACCGAGGTCCCAACTGCTAATTATAACATAATTAAACAATCCAAAGATCCAAACTTAATCAAGAGACATCCAAAATTATGCTAATCATCACTATATCATCCATAGCATGCTAAACAGCTAAAGTATAATCCAAAGAGCATCCATAATCATCTAATCAACTCTATTACAATTTAACCCAAGCAAAGGGAGTAATCATAAATAGTTTGTTAAACAGATTACTCAAAAATTAAATCAATAATCGATTCAACTCAATGTGATTGATTTGTGCCATTGTGCAACCACTCTAAGTTTTATTCCCTCCCATGCATGCCGTTCTTGCAAAGGGTACCTAAAAACCACAACAACAGTAAGAGTGAGTCACAAGACTCAGCAAGTACAATAACTGGCAACAATAACATAAACAGTTATAATCACCACAAATCTTCATATCAAACATGTCATATGCTCATGCCATGCAAGATGCTCAAATGCACTTTCTCTTTCTCTTTCTCTTTCTCTTTTGCATTTTACCGGTAATGCAAAGCATGCATCCGTCGATGCATGCCCATGCCTGTGCCATCTAGCACAGGGACCAATTACCCATACTCCACAAGTATGGGGACCTAAGCCCACACTCCACGAGTGTGGGGACCATAAGCCCGTTATATTCATGACGAGGACCTCAACAAAAAGAATGCTTGGTCACCACGTGACCAAGTCTTCAATATATCAGCATGATGCATATGAACAAATCTTAAATCATCATAATCATGCATTCTCAACATCATCACATATGAATGAACTTATTCGTACTTCTGGCATTCATGCTCATAGTCATTCATAGCTTTAATAAACATGACCATTGACATCCATAACACTCTAGCATCCATGAATATCACATATACTCACCATACAAGCAAACAAGTTCATTCACTCAAAATAAATCTAGCAAACAAGTACTTGCCTTAACCGTGTGAGAACGGAGGACGTGAAGAGGGTGCTGCCCATGAAACAATCCCCACCTGAACATATTTAATAAGCAAGCTAAGACAATAATACTAGACAAAACAAAACTAGAAGCAATTACGAAATCGCTACGCTCTAATGCAACCCAACTCCCAAAATCTTAATCGGTCGACTATTCCCTTAACGGACAGTCACATTCTAAAATCCATAACTTTTTGATCCGAGATCCAAATGACATGTTCTTAGACTTTCTAGAAATATTATCAAATTACCCACCTAAACCTATTTGGTGAGCCGTCCAGATTCGGCCATCTAATACACTTACAAACTGATTAACAGAGCAACTATTTCATGTTAGGGTTTCTGGACAGTGGCCTTAAAACCATCATAACTTTCAGTATATAAATCCAAATTTCATGATATTTAGCTTTCTGGAAAGCTAAGACAATTATCTAAATTTTTCGTTATAGTGATATCTCCTAAAAATTCAATTAACTATTTGCTACAGTTCAATTACCATTATCTGTCAGAAATACAACAGAATTACAGAACAGCAGCGCTAAACAATTCATAACTTTTGAACCGCTCGTCCAAATGACGTGATCTTGCCCTCTACGGAAAGGTATCGATGTTGCCTACAATTCTCTAGGAGACGTCAAGGATAGATTCTGCTCTTAACCCTATCAAAAACGTCGGCCAACCCTCTCTGCCCTAACAGATCAAAATACCGACATTGAAATAAAACGCGAATTCGCTACTAACCAGTGGGGATCGAGTTTACCCTTGACGAACCACTGCTGAACGTGATGAACACCAACTCCCGGCCACGATCTCTCCCTTCCCTCTCTTCTATTCCTTTCTTCCTCTTGTTCTTCTTCTTCTTCTTTCCTCTCTTTTCTCCTCTTGGCATAGCAGTGGGGAAGATTGCTACAGCACCCTGGCTGCTACAGTGCGGTGGCGCTACAGTACCAGGGCGGAGGTACTGTAGCAGTGCTAGGGTTTTATCTCCCCCTCCCTCTTAAGTTGGGCTCCCCCACTTGGGCTATTTGCCGACGGCCCACTACTCTCCTCAACTCACTAAATTCTGAAATTTCACTCTTAAATACCTCGTCGAGCCCCTCAATTATTTATTTAATTAAACGGGGTATTACATTCTATCCCCCTTAAATAGAATTCAATTCTAATTCTACTCACCGCCTACTCGAAAAGAACAACCACAACAGAAATTAGTCGCAAGTAACATGCACCCGACGCAAAAAATTCTGAATATAGCTCGTGCGTGCGAGACTCCAACTCCCAAGTCGCTTCCCTCTCGGACTTATGAGACCACATCACTTTGATGGATTCCAACATCTTACACCACAACGCTCGTCTTGATCTTATCAGGTACACTCAACGGACGGAACTCGAACGTAAGGTTATACTCGTGGTTCATCATCCCTAACGAAATCTCACACTCTAGACTCTCAAATACTCTCTCGACACCAGGTCATACAAAACGTTGTGTACCCCGTGCATGGACTCGAGACGGTCCTAGCGAAATGCTAGCTTCCAAGATCAAACCAATGTACCTTGGACTAACTTTCCCTGTGGTAACAATCCAGACACTCTGCATATGACACATGGAACTCTGGTTCCAACTCTCAATCGACCTATTTATCTTAACAACGAGCATCTCCTTTAACTAGGGACATACGAACGAACTTATTTTAAACAAACTGTTTATCATCAGAACCCCACTGAAAATAAAGGGTTCACAATGCAACCCACTCATAACCAACTTCCCTCCAAAAGACTCCAATCCAAAATCAAAAGATTCATCGTGAAAACTTTTCCACTTTCCAAGTAGGAAATTGGAGAAAAACACCATATAAGACCAAAACAATCATTTTCCTTTATTCTTTCTAAACCGATAAGAACCACACATGCCAATCATCAAGCCAAACTCAATTTGTGAAAGACATCCATCATAATCACATAGCTCAAACAAGAATCAAGAGAGTGTTTCACTACTCGAGGAAACATTCTTTTCTCAATTTCTCTTTTAGGAATAAAATTTCTCTCAAGTTATGGAATTCTAATTCATTGCATATCATACTGACTCATTTCTCTTAAATTAGAAACCTCAACGCTATGCTCAAACCGAATTCACCATCCACACCTTTGTAGAGAGACTCTAATGACTTCCACAAAAACATACTCTATCCAACTCCTATACTGATGGAATTACTTTGACAGATAAGTTCCAAATGCTTCCCAAAATGGATCTTCACATGTAATCACGTCACCTCAATCCTATAAGAATGAACAACTTGGAATTCATATCACACATTCTCATGTACTTCATCAAAAGAGTTCTATCAATGAATATCCCACTGTTCGAAATCCATCCTTATTGTACTTCTTTTACACATTATCATTGGGCGATCAAAATTCTAGCATAAAAAATGCAAAGCCCAAAAATTAACCTCCAAGACTCCTACATCGAACGTCTTATATAAAAGACAGGGAAATCCTTAGATTAAATCCCTTATATAAAAGACAGGGAAATCCTTAGATTAAATCCCTAAAATTCCCACAATCCAAACATACTCACTCCTTAACATCAACATGGAAACATTTTTAGGACCAAATTACCTTTAGAGAGATTTTAACTCTCAGAGGGTTACTCATTAAGGCCAAGTTATACCTGACATTAACTCAACATTTTGTACCATCCCAATAGTTGTCTTAACGATTAGATTTCTTCACAATTCTTCTACACAACCGTGTAAGGTACCCAATCGTGGTACTCTAATAAACTAACCAAGATTTTTCATACTTTCAATAATTCTAATGTTCCATCCAATATGAACAAAAGATCTTTGACCACAAATCACTGTAGGTTCTACTAGTTGTATCAATGCAATCAGTTTAGCTATAGAGAACGACATTCTATTTAAATCAAATCCTCTCCAAGGAGTATTCCACGCAATTAGTTTATCACCCAATGCGTCTCAAACAACTCGACACCCCAAGTCTCACAAAGTCATTCACTTGATCACCACCAACTAGTTGCCTTTAAACACTCTATAAGGTTTTATAAAACAAATCGATTATCCCTTTCTCAAAAGAAGAGGCGATAACAATAATTTTCAGCACACAAGAAACGTTTACCATTTGCAGTACACAAGACCAAGAGAGATGGTCAAATAGTAATGATCTCGAAAGGCAAAAGATGGCACCACAGTTAAGGGCACAAGTCCTACAAGAAGAGAATACCAAACCTCAATCAATAAGAATAAAATATCGCATTTGAATCTTAAGAAGCTCTTATGCAGCCAAACAACCAGGTTAAGCACGCTTCAACAAGCCGCAAACTACAAAACTTGAGTCCACCATCAAATACTTCTACTGCACTCTTTCTTTTAACAAAGAAAACAATCTCTTTGATTATAACTTCACTTTGCCATCTCAAACAAAAGAGCCTTTAAGATCAAATCACATGAATCACTCAAGAACCAAATAGAACTTTCCAACACGTCTCTTTGCTCAACAAATTTCAGCTACCACATAATTCATGAACTACCAAAGGTCATGAATGCAAAACTCCAAACTTTCATGTCACCG
Organism: Phyllostachys edulis; assembly: GCA_036346405.1. Classification (NCBI taxonomy): domain Eukaryota; kingdom Viridiplantae; phylum Streptophyta; class Magnoliopsida; order Poales; family Poaceae; genus Phyllostachys; species Phyllostachys edulis. Next base: position 23,177,242 of record CM070566.1, read on the forward strand.
ATATAATGAAAGGCAACCAAATTACTTTATTTCTAAAAGAATCATCACCATACCCACAAGTCATAATCCCTTGCAGACAATCTTACTAACTTCAAGAATAATACCCTCTTAACACGAATCTTTATCGTCAACTCTTCCATATAAAGCCCCCAAGGTTCACCAAAGTGTTCCATACTACTTATTTTTTTATCCCATCTTCAAATTGAGAGTATACCAAACCATACAACCTCGCTACAACAACCACTTTATTTTAGAAGGAATCTACTACACAATTGAAAAGGTCCTACCAAAATCATTTCATCCAGGACACGATATCATCCGACGATTCCACAATCATGTGGGCATAAGCCACCTATTAAATCATATTAGTTCAACTCTTAGTGATGCTCAACATCGAAATTCAACACACAACAATTGTACTCCAACCAGGTTGTTATCAACTGGCCTCATTATGAAGTCTAGTTGCTACTTACTTTCATTTCCATGTCACATGGATATTTACAAACACATATTCAACTGTTTCTCCTCATGTTTAGATTTGAGCAAAATCACACTAAAACTTCAAGAATCGAAATATTCCATCGATCAAAAGTCTCAATAACCTTACAACCAAATTCATCCCATCATTCTATATAGAACAACTATCCAGTACTCCTCCCATAAATTCTAGATCCACCGATATTCAATCCCTTCAACCTTTTGTGCACAATTCCAATAATTAATCATACTAAGGATTATGTAAATCTAGCAACCATAAATGATCATCTAGTATCTACAGAAAAGATAGCCCCACGAATAATATCTATTAAGGCAACAACTTAGCATCTCCTCCAGTTTCCCTTTCCACACATTTAGACTAATCTATTGGGACCAATTAATCCAACAAGTTTAGCAAACTAAGCAATTTTAATGACCAGACTAGTTCATCAATGTTCCATACTTCTTAATAACTCTATTGATTCCAATTAGGTATAACCATACTCATAAACATAATTCATCAAGAACTACTAGAAGACAACATCAAATTAATCAACTACACTTCCAAAGATGTCAGTTAAAATTAATTATGCACCACGCAAAAGTCTCATTTTGATATTTCATACCTTTTCAATGAATCTATATGATCACCATCTCCCACTTAAACAAGTCAAGACACCACAAAGAGTTTTAATACTCTCTTTTAGAAAAGAGATGGATGAAACTTCAACACTCGAAATAATCCAAAAGGAATACATAGAACCCAAAGCTTTGACATGCTAACTAATTTGCAATAGAAACATTCATTATCCAAAATATCAAACGAGTAATTGAGTCATGTTCTCCAATAGGAAAGATGGAACAACCTTTCTAAAGAAACTCACCCTCAATACATAAAAATGGTACTCGGGGTAGCTACTTCCCTATTTCCATACCACGTATGGTGGTGTAACCTGGCAAAGCCTAGGGCCACAACCACGACCTCAACCTCTCAATATCAACTATCATCACATATAACCAATATAATCAATTATGAGTATACAAGATCATATCGTATCATAGATTAACAATACAACATAATGAAAACGGAAATGCAATGCTTAGCCCATTCCCATCCCATCACGGCACCAAGGTGTCAAATTTGAAGTTGATTAGCCATTAGCAAATTTTAACTAATCTATTCGCCACGGACCTAACGCCCGCTCGATACCAATCGTAACACCCCAAATTTCAACTTGAGCACGAATGCTACTAATCTAACATCAGAACCATTTAAAACTAGGATATCTTACTGAAATTTGGCAGAACCTCCTTTGTATAGTTAACTATACCGAGGTCCCAACTGCTAATTATAACATAATTAAACAATCCAAAGATCCAAATTAATCAAGAGACATCCAAAATTATGCTAATCATCACTATATCATCCATAGCATGCTAAACAAACTAAAGTAATCTTGAACGTGATGAACACCAACTCCCGACCACGATCTCTCCCTTCCCTCTCTTCTATTCCTTTCTTCCTCTTCTTCTTCTTCTTCTTCTTCTTTCCTCTCTTTTCTCCTCTTGGCATAGCAAAGGGGGAAGATTGCTCAACACCACAGCTTCTACAGGGCTTGGGCGCTCACAAGATGCAGCGGAGAGGCATCAGCAATGCTAGGGTTTTATCTCCCCTCCTCTTAAGTTGGGCTCCCCACTTGGGCTATGGGCCGACGGCCCACTACTCTCCTCAACTCACTAAATTCTGAAATTTCACTCTTAAATACCTCTTCGAGCCCCTCAATTATTTATTTAATTAAACGGGGTATTACATCACCGTGGCGTCACAACCGGAGGCGGAGGAGCTCACGACGGTAGTCGTGAGTCGGAGCTCGGCGTGGGAGGCGAGAGGAGAGACTAGTGGAAGACAAGGCAGGGGTGGCTATAATATATAAGGACAGTACCAAAACATTTTGCCTCCCACGCATGCGTCCAAAATATTTCGTCTCCCACGCACGCGTCTAAAAATTTTTGCCATTCGGCACTGCGAATCACAGACGGTTTCAAACAAAAACCGTGTGTGTTGACCATAATATCACAGAGCAGTTTTATAAGAACCGCTCGTGAAGTATCACAGACGGTTCTTAACAAAAACCGCTCAGTGATATTTAGTATCACAAACGGTTCTTGTTCGTAACCGCCTCGTGATACTTCATAAACGATTTTCAACATGAACCGCTTTGTGATATTACTTCTTCACGAGCGGTTTTAGCGTAGCGATGAATACGCATTTGCCGCTAAACCAAAACCGCTCGTGATTGTATTTATCTGAGATGGTTTTGGTCAACCGTCTGTAATGAGGCGTCCAATATTAGCCTTTTTGTAGTAGTGGGAATTTGATTTTTCGAATGGATCGCAATAAAGTTGCTGATTTGTGGACCCCACATGGAGGTGAGAGAGTTGAAAGGAGAGAGGATGGGTGGTGGTGTATGACAAGTGGGCCCAAAGGTCTTGGAATCAAAACAAAATAGCTAAACAAATAATAAATTAAAAAAGGCAAAAGGCGGGGGGGCTTTCTTCTTCTTGGGAACAAAAGCGACGCTGGGGGAGGCTCAAGAGAGCAGCCCCACGGCCGTGGGCGGCGGGCGGGAGGCGCAATGATGAGGAAAATGATTTGCCCCAAAGTTGAGGAAGGGAGGGGAAGTGGCGGCGGCAGCTCAGGCGGCCAGAGGCGGTGCGCGCAAGGAAGGAGGCGCACTGGCGGCGGTGGGTGCAAGGGGCGACAACATTTGGTCTACGCGAGCACGAGGATCGGCAGATCACGGGGAAGCCGGAGAAGCGGTCGGGGAGGCCGGAGATGGAGCGAGGAGGCGGTGTGACGACAGCCATGGCCGGCGGGGAGGAGCTCGCGGCGGCGTGGCTCTACGGCGAGCAAGGGGGTGAATGGTGGTGGGGGAATGAGAGAGGAGGCGCCAGGGCGCGAGATGATGTGGTCGGGAGGGCCAAAGAGTGGCTGGAGGGGGAGATGGCTAGAGGCGGCGCACCAGCCGGCGGTTGGAGCTAGAGCTCGGTTGGGGGGGGGCTTTGGCGCAACTCCAAGGGAGGGGAGGAGAGGAGAGGAGGGGGAGGAAGCAGGGGGGCTGCGGCTCCATTTTATAGTAGAGGAGGGGGAGGGGAGAGGGGAGGAGCTGGCATGGGGGAGGATGGGCGTAGCGGCCATGGCCGACATGGGTGCGGCATGGCCGACTCGAGTGGTAGGGAATGGGCGAGGTAGCAGGGTAGGTGAGGGCGGCGTGCGGAGGCAGTCAAGGGGGTGGCAGGGCGACCAGGGCATGGACGCCCAACGGTCGGGAGGAAAATGGCACCCAAGCCTCCAACGGGAAGAAGGCACGGCTGGTCAAGGGGAGGAAGAAGAATAGGAAAAGAAAGAGAGGAGAGAGAAAAAAGAAAAGGGAAAAAGAAAAGAATTTCGGAAACTCCAAAAATCCAAGAAAATTTTATAAAATACTTTGGAAATTGAATAGATCAAATAAAATAGTTTTGGAATTTTTTGAAGTTTATTTTGGCCAATTAAAATATTTTTCCTTTAGAAATTAAATTTTAAGCTTTAAATTAGATCGAATAAAATCCAAATGATTATTTTTATTTTTAAAGCTTCAAAAGGCTCTGGAAATAGAATAATTTTTTTTAATTGAAGTTTATTTTACTCATGTTTAAATTTTTTTTATTTTTGAAATCTCAAATTAAGCTTTAACAAATTAGGAAAAATTAAATGGTGATTTTTATTTGGTAAACTTCGAACAGGCCTGAAAATCAAATAGATTAGCTTTGAAATAACAAAATTACTTCCAACTAAAAGTTAGCTTTTTATTTTGCGCATAGCTATTTTTAGTTTTTGAAAGACAGGAAAAACCATTTTTTTTTTAAATCCAGAAAATCAAGAAATTAATTTAGTTTATCTTTTTAACTTTAAATCCAAGAAAATCTCATAAACTCAATAAATTTTATTTTTGACTTTTTAAAACTTGGGAAAACCAATAAAATACTTAAAATAATATTTTTGATTTTAAATTCAAATAAAATCCAGAAAACTTAAATAAACCAACTTTTGAATTAATTGAAGTATAATTAATTCAAATTAAGTTGTTCATTAATTCCAAAATTTCAAGTTAAGCTTTAGCAAATTAATAAAATCAAATGGTTACTTTTAAATTTTGAAAATTTTCAAATAGCCCAGAAAATTGAGATGTTACAACCTACACCCCCTAAAGGGAATCTCTACCCTGAGATTCGGAGAGACTAGAAGGAAAGGTCGGGAAACTCGGCTCCTGGTTTTGCATGTTGCTTCCTTCTCCGATCGATTGCTTCATGGTTCTTCGCAGAATCGCAAAGTCTTGTTCTCGGTAGGACTTCCAACTTCTTCGAAATCTTCAACAATTCTTCACATGTTTCATAGATGAGAAGGAGAAAGCACAATAGGTGAGAGGGAAAAGCACACTAGACGAGAGAGAACAAGGAAGGAAGACAGAAGCATCCTAACTAGAGAAAGTCGGTTAAACCCAAAGAACAAATAGCTGGAAAGCTATTAAGAAGCAATAAAACGCGACACTCTAGCAAAATATCCAATTACGCGGACTAAACGAGATTGAAGCTGAAAAAGGGCAACTTTCCTAAAGCATTTCTAATCTAATTGTAGGACCGGAACAGCGAGTAGAGGGGGGGGGTGAATAGGAGCACGATCCCTTTTTCACCTAGTTTGAATTCAATACTAATTTCACTCCAATAGCTATGGAAGCTATGAAGATTAATATACAAGCACAGTGGAAGACTTATATTGAACCCAAACAAAACCCCGAAGAGAGAAGACCAAAATCACCAAAAACAGGAAACCAATAAAGTTGGACGGTCAGACCTCTCAAATTGGAGAGTCGACTTTTTGGCCTAGCGGTCAGACCTCTCAATTTGGTGGTCTGACCGGCAGCATAATGAACAATGAAATCAGCCCGAAAACCAAAACACAAATTCTATCTTTTGATTTACGACTCTAAACTTGACCAAACTTGAGACACACCTTCCTAAGGATGTCAGGAACCTATTCCAATCAAGGATCGTGTAGATACATGTTAAAGTTCCGACCTTTTTCCATTTGAGTGAAGGATGCTCCAAAACCGAGCAAAAACGAAAACTTGATCCAAACACTTGCTCATGGGTGATTGATGATCAAGATGATCCTAGATGTATTCCCACATATCACAACAAGCTAGATAGGGGCAAGAACCCAACAGAAAATCAAAGGATAAAAAAAACCTCAAAATCACGAAATAGAGAGCAAGAACACAAAGAGACTCATCTTTGAGGAATCATGCATAGATTGATATGAGATTGTTGAGGGTTTACAGCCACTCCATCAGGAGGACAAGAGCTCAAACCAAGAGCACACCATCAACTCATAGCCTAGAAATCTAACCTCTCTACCGTTCTCTCTAAAACCCTAAAACACACTAGGGTTTCTCCAAATGAAGTGTTTGGGGGCTGCTGGACAGCACCCTCTCTTATTTATAGCTTCTAGAAGACTATACCCATTGGGCAGTCGTTAAGCCCACTAAGAAACGGGTTTAACTCACGCACGTATTTTAAAGCGCCGTCTTCATCTTCACTTGACCTAAACCGCTTCTCCTTGCGTCGTCTTGCACCGCGGTTTAGCCCAAGGTCACCAAGGTGGTATTTGGTGAAATTACCAAAATACCCCTTCTTGATCTTTCTCCGAAGACCAAGTCCAATCTTGGTGAAACAATCGCTTGCTTCGCCACGTGTAGGTTGATCAACGGCTCTCATCATGTCGACAAGACTCTCCCGTCCGGCTCCCGCCGAAACTACCAAGGCACTTGCACCGACCCCCGCACCGCTTGATCCAACCTGTCGCACCAAACTGCCCGTTCGGTCATCCTTGTCCAATCTGCGCCATGCTTGAGTCCATTGACCTTACCCTGCATCCTCGATCATCCTCGCCGTTGACCGTTATTAACCTCCAAGCGTCCTGCATATCAATAGACAAAGAAATCGATTCCGGGAACAAGTTCTTCACAACTTGACCCACATTAGTCAAAACATGCATCATGCAACACATGTGCACTCAAACCCATGAACTTGACCTATTCCAAAGCCAAAACTCCAAAATGGCCGATAAACAGCACAAAATCGGTCAGACCGCCATTCAATAGCCGGTCGACCACGAGCCGCTTTGACTGCGTTTTGAACGCCGGCTCGACCGCCACCGGTCTCGACTGTGCCTTGAACGCCGTCTCGATCAAGACTTGACTCGACAAACCTTTCAACCTTTGAATTTGACAAACCGAAAATGCCATTGCCAATTGTAACGTCATCCTAAGATCATGAGCATATCCCCATGATATCCACAATCTCCTCCTTGATGAACACATTGGCAATCTCCTCAAAAATGCAAATTGGAGGCTTGAAAAGTAAAGAAACTCTCGTTTTCGCTCAAAGGCACAACTTGGTCCAAAAGCAAGAGAAAGGAATGAAAACGACCAAGCTAGCTTCAAAATAGCATAGGCAAGTGAGATCGAGAAAAAGAAAACAAGAAAGCTTGAAATTCCAGAAAGGAGTCAAAAATCTCACTTAAGGTCCATATGAAAGAACAATTGTTCAATTTGACCTTTGATCATTGTGAGGAACCAAGAAATGCAAATGAGATGCTCCCCCTCATTATGATCATCCTGAAAATTTCATTTTCTCCCTATTTCTATTATGATCATCCTCAAAATTTCATTTTCTCCCTATTTCTTCATTTTTGCCATTTCTCCCCCTTTGATAATAGATTCATCAAGATGCATAGAGGAAGATAGAGCATGAATGACATGGAATAGCTGTAATTAACTCATTTTTAGCAAAGGGAGCCATGAAAATTATCCAAGAGGACCCTACAAGTATTACACCAAGCCATATTATGTGAAGAAGCTATTGTAAATCATGGCAAATCATATATAGCAAAGCGAAAGCTAGATGGACAATAATCTAAGATTAAATGATCGTTTAGTATGACTAGGTGTTCAAGATCATAGTTTAGCCAAAGGTATCCAAAAATGAGTCAAGCCATGCAAGGTAGTCAGAGTCGAGATCCCTAGTCGGATCGATTTGCCTCGGTAGGATCGAATCAGAGATCGAATCGTAGAATCGGCGATTCTACTGATTTGTAAAAATACACATATTTAACATCTATACTATAAGTTTGTATGATTGTTATATGGTTTACCACTTGCATGTTCCTTAAAAGTAGCTAGACATACTCCAGGAATAAAAAGAGCTTATCATTATCAAGCTCAAGATTGCTCATGCCATAATATAGATATTTGTACTAGCATTACCACACTGATACAATATTTTGCATGCTCCTTGTTTATTTATAGTTTCATTCTCAGAAATTAATATCAACAAATTTTGCTCTAAAACAAAATATCAACAAACCCTGGCCTCTAAAAAAAATTGCCCTAAGTCTCTACGAGTAGGATCGATAGTGAGATTTGGATCGACAGGCTGTCGTGGGTTCGTAGAACTGTAAGACTCTAAGAGTAGGATCGCGATCCTACCGACCTTGAGTAGGATCGGATCGGCAGTAAGACTTGGATCGACAGGCTGTCGTGGGTTCGTAGAGTCGTAAGACTTTAAGACTTGAATCGCGATCCTAACTACCTTGAAGCCATGTCAATAAACTAAATGGAACCAAGAAGCTATAAAAGAGTCAATTTAGAGCGCTATGAGTTAAATGTTGAATCAATTTGTTCAAGCACTTTTAAAATTTAGCACATTAAGCACTTGCTAAAAATTTTATTGGTTTTATCTTAGCAAAGCAAGTTCTGGATTAGGAGCCATCCACAACTGCCTCCTAAGCTTCAACCAATTTTCACAATTTGCTTTGTTTTTAGCCATGTGCTAGATCTCAAGCCTTGCCCCGACCATCTCAAGCAAGAAGCTTAAAAGAGTGATCTAGGTCATCCAAAACTCCCCCTGAGTTCATGCCTAGTGCAATGGCAAGCCGTCTCATGAGAAAGAATTGGTGAGATCAGTGTTTTCGCACAGAAAAGATCATTTTTCATTTGCTTGACTTAGGAAATAGTATAGCTCAATCTAAAACTCAAATTAGATTCAAGACTCAACTTAGCCTATTTGACATGGCATGAATCATGAGAGGATCACTATGGCAAAACTAGTCACAAGATCCAACAAGTCATGTTTTAATTCAATTTTTTCACATTTAATAGAGCTAGCATGGCAAAAGCTAAGCTACATATGGAAAGTCATGATAAATCTAACAAACTAGCACAAGACATGGCAAGGTATAAAGCATGAAAGCATGTCACACAAGGATAATAATCAAGGCTCCGTGAAATTATATTACAATGCAAGTTGCTGATTTAAAATGTAATATGGTACAATGAATGCAAAAGAGCCAACTCCCCCTCAAAACAGGCCAAGAGGACTAATAACCCTCAACTCTCCCCGCAAAGAAGCAAAACGAGAAGAATCAAGAGACTTAATGAAAATATCTGCAACCTGATGCTCGGACTTTACAAAGTGAAGCACAACATCACCCTTCTCTACATGGTCTCTAAGGAAACGATACCGAATGTCAATGTGCTTGGTCCTAGAGTGTTGCACTGGGTTTTTGGCAATGTTTATGGCACTAGTGTTGTCACAGAAAAGATGAACACTATCCAAGAACAACCCATAGTCCCGGAGAGTAGATAAGATCCAGAGAACCTAAGAGCAACTACTGGCTGCAGCTACATACTCAGCCTCGGCGGTGGACTGTGCAACAGAAGACTACTTCCTAGATGACCAAGAGATAAGAGATGTGCCTAAAAGTGACAAGTGCTAGAAGTACTCATCCTATCCACTCTACACCCCCCGCAAAATCAGCATTAGAAATGGCCCGAATGGAGAGAGCAGAATTAGAAGAAAACCAGAGTCCAAAGTCAAGAGTGTCCTGAAGGTACCTGAAGATGCGACGCACTGCTTGACGATATGAGGCATGAGGGGAAGCCTGAAATTGAGCGCACATACACACATCAAACTGTATGTCCGGCCTTGATGCCGTGAGGTAGAGGAGGGAGCCAATCATACTGCGGTACTCCTTCTGGTCCACGGGCTCTCCATCCTCATCAAGATCCAGCACGGTAGAAGTGGCAATGGGAGTAGACATTGGCTTGCTGCTTCCCATGTCAAAGCGTCGAAGAAGGTCTTTTGTGTACTTGCTTTGATGAATGAAGGTACCTTCTTTTAGTTGCTTGACTTGAAGACCAAGGAAGAAAGTCAGCTCGCCCATCATACTCATTTCGAATTCCCTGCTCATAAAATCTGAAAATCTGGATACCAAAGCATGAGAAGAACCACCGAATATGATGTCATCCACATAAATCTGAACCAGTAAAAAGCCATTGCCATGCCTGAGAGTAAACAAGGTTTTATCTACCATTCCCATTTTGAACTCATTATTAAGCAAGAAACTCTTAAGCCTATCATACCAAGCTCTAGGGGCTTGCTTCAATCCATACAAGGCTTTAGAGAGCTTAAACATATGGTTTGGAAACTTGTGATTTTCAAAACCAGGGGGTTGCTTGATATAGACCTCTTCTTCTATGAAACCATTAAGGAAAGCACTCTTGACATCCATTTGAAAAAGCTTAAAGCCCTTAGATGTCGCAAAAGCTAGCAATATGCGAATGGCTTCTAATCTAGCTACAGGAGCAAAGGTCTCTTTAAAGTCTAAGCCTTCTACTTGGGAATATCCTTGAGCTACAAGCCTAGCCTTGTTGCGAACTACCAACCCATCCTCACTTTGCTTATTTTTGAAAATCCATTTTGTTCCAATTACATTGTGATTAGGTGGAGGTTCAACTAAGGTCCAGACTTGATTTCTTTCAAAATTTTCAAGCTCTTCATGCATGGCATTGACCCAAGAGGAATCAGATAAAGCATGGGTGACATCTCGGGGTTCAAAAGACGCAACAAAAGCAGAATGAGCATGAGAATCTGGAGAGATAAACCTGGAGCGAGTAACTTGCTCATGGAGATCCCCAATCATCTGCTCAGGTGGGTGTTGTCGCAGAATATGAAGAGGAGGTCCTGGTGCAGATGTGGCCTCTAGCTCATGGGCTGTGGAGGTAGGAGCAGAGCCACTCGAATCGCTAGTGAAAATAGGAGGAGGCTGCTCAGCTGAAGTTGGAGAAGTAGAAGCAGGCTCTCCACCCATCTTAGAGATGACTGGAGGATGGATTGGACCTTCATCCTCTATGTTAGAGTCATCGTCGACAAAAATGCTTTCGCGAATATCAGGAACCTATGTACCTGCAGCATCGGGTCTAGTACCAGGACTAGCCTCATCAAAAGTCACTTCACAAGTCTCAACAATTTTGTTAGTATCTAAATTAAATACAAGATAGCCACGAGAATGAGCAGGATATCCAAGAAAAATACCATCATAACATCTAGATTCAAATTTATCCAAGTTGCCATGTTTAAGAATGAAGCATTTGCAACCAAAAATCTTGAAATGAGAGACTCTAGGCCTATGACCAAATCTAAGCTCAAAAGAAGTCTTTCCTATGATAGATCTCAAGAACACCCTGTTGGATACATAACAAGCAGTAGAAATCGCCTCAGCCCAAAACCTCCTAGGTGTGCTATGCTCATCTAGCATGGTCCTAGCCATCTCTACAAGGGTCCTGTTCTTCCTCTCTACAACCCCATTCTGCTGGGGGAACTCTAGGTGAAGAGAACTAGTGCTCAAGTCCTCTCTCAGTGCAGAAAGTGGGAAAGGAAGAGTTCTTAAATTCTGTGCCATTGTCACTTCTAATGGTCCTCAAAGCTCCAGGAAGGTCAACAGCTAGTCTAAGGGCCAACTCTCTCAAACAGCCAAAAGCCTCATCCTTAGAAACCAAAATTGTCTAGAATTTTTTCCGAGTGCATCTGCTATTTTCTATTTGCTCTTCGTGTGTTTTGCTATTTTCTAAAAAGAAAAGCTAATTAAATCTCAGATTTTCTTTTGGGCTGAAACCCCTTTCTTCAGCCCAATTTCTATTTCTTTCCTTGGCCCACTCCCGCTCACGTCATTTCTTCACGTGGGAACAAGCCGACCCACCCGCTTTCCCTTTGTGCGTGTGTGAGGCCGGCCGAAACCCAACACAGCCAAACCTGCTCACTCCTTTCTTGTGCGTGAAACCACCACCTTGACTTTCTTCTTGGCGTGGGACGCTGTTCAACCCAAATTTCACCGCCGTTTTCTTTCTTATGTGCCTTGATCCAAAGAGCCATCAAAGCCCAGCCACTTCCGTCCTTTGTTCCCTCGGACCGCACTGCTTCCTTGCGCGTGTGTGAGCCCACTTGCGTTGGCTTTCCTTGCGTGAGCACGCAGTCCACCTGAGCCCTTTCCTTCTTCTTTGGTGTCACTGCCGAGTGGGACCGCTTGGTCTGCACATGGTCATCTTCTCCACTTGTATCTCCTCTCCCATAACCCTAACTCGGTTGTCCCGGTTGTGCCTTCGTTGCGCCGCCATCGCCACAAGACCGAAGGCGCCCGAAGCTTCTTCCTCGTTGAAATTCATCACCGTCCAACCTCCTCAGCTCGCATCGTCTTCGCCGTTGGGTGCGCATTAGCGTGGGCTACGCCGTGCTCGCACCATCTTTTCCCGAGGACCAATCCTTCGCCATTGTCATCTTCGTCATCAAAACCGATAGCGGCATCCGTTGTCGATCTACAATTCCGGTGAGCTTCTTTGCCTCCTAAGCGCGTCATGTTGCATCCCGAACTCTCCTCATCTAATCCCCACCTTTAATTTGATTTCTTTGCCACCGAGCCGCCGCCACCGTGGTTCTTCCCCATCTCCGGTCATCTCGCCATTGCCGCCACTCCGGTCATCTTTTAGCCGTTCTGAGCTTTGCTCTAAGTTCCTGATGCTTCCACCAATCTCGTGCTCACCTTCGTTTGCCTCGGATGCCATCCAATCGCCAAATCCGCTGCACCCGAAGTCTCCCCACCGCCATTGTCGCCGCCGCCGACAACCCGCTGCTGCCCTTGCTGCGCCATCGCCTCCCAGAGCATCGTCATCTTCTCGGGGTCTTGTTTTGCTAGCTTGCCGTAGTTCCCTCGCCTCCGTTCACCTTCGCCATCGTCGGCAATGTCATCGGCCAAAGCTCCACGACCTCCATGTCTCTCTCTGTCTTTCTCTTCTTGCCACTTCAACAACCAAGTCACCATCCATCTCAGCAGTTTGGTCCATGTGGCATCCTAGTGTCAATCCAGATATGTGCCATGTGGCATGTCCAAACATCCCAACCGATCCAATCTGCATAGAGCTAGTCCTTGTGCACCCTGTCTTTGACCAGTGGGCCCCACATTTAAATTAATTTCCTTTCATTTGTTTTTTCAACCGAATTCCTTTGATGACGTCAGCCCTACATCATAATTTGGATTTTCTTTTGAAAGATAATTCAGATAATTCCTTTTTAGGGTTTTCTTTAGATTTGCAACTTCCCAAGCTCATATCTTTTGCATCCGAACTCCGACTGAGCCCATTCAAATTCCTAAATTCATCTAAATTCGAGATCTATTTATCTGAGATTTTTATTTAAATTTTGGAGTTGTTTTGCCTCTATTATTTATTTGTTTTGTTTATTTGCTTTCGTTTGCGAGTAGACGTCGATACTTCGGGAAGATTTGAAGAAGAAACACCTCAAGAGCAAGATCAGTACTTAGTCCTATTTCAAGGCAAGTCATACCTTTGATCATATTGAACCCAGTTTTCAAAAGTTATTTTGATTCAAAGTATTGCATTTACTTTAATTATTTATTTCAATGTTTTTGGGATTAGTTAATATCCAATTTGTTATGACCTCCTTGTCTAATTGTATGCCATAATCTTTTGTCATCCTAGTTTGGTTTATTTAGTTGGTGCTATTGTACTACCAACGTGGGTTGGTTAGATACGATTAGTTTGCTTAGCCATGCTACAAGTCATCATTTCATGTGAGTCGCAATAATAAACTTGACTAAGTGACTATGGAACCATTTGATAAAACTATGTGTACTATGTGTCATTACTTGTTGATGGCATGTGTTACACTTAACCAACAGGGTGGGAAAAGGTTTTGGATGGAGGCAAGTGGTATGGTATACTTTTATGGTGGATTTATGTTGGCGGGAATGATAGGTTAAAATTTGGAAGTCTTGCCTCGGTCAATTAAGGACTTAACCTTGTGCGCCATTGAACTGGGCCTTTCGTACAACCACATGCCTGGTATGGGACGGGCCTAACTTAGTAAGTTATGGAGTCTTGACATTGATTACTCAGGTTGTAGGTTAGTCAGGTCGGATTGGGTGGAGGTGTGTACTACCAAGTAGTCGCATCACGGGACGGTTCGCCGCTTCCACGCCCAACAAGCAGCGCGTCTGTGGCGGCTAAGCATACCGGAGTGTCAATGTTGAGATGAAGTTTCTGAAAGGTTTTGTTGTGATCAGCTCTGATCAAGTTGATTGTATCTTGTGGGTAAAGTGTACAACCTCTGCAGAGTGTTAATCAATCTATTCGAATAGCCGCGTCTGCGGTCATGGACATGCTTGGGGATTTCACACGAGGGGTAGATTTTCATAAAAAACTTTGGGAAGGGAGCTGTGTGACCTAAGTTATATGGCTATGTGAATAATTTGATTAGGCTATGTGTCTTTATGAAATCAAACTGATAAATTATTATTGTCTATTGTTTCACTTATGCTTTCAATCTATTATTCATATTTAAATTGCAATTGTTGCATTTCTGCAAAAGAACCACAGAAGCCATTCCTTTGGAATAAGCCTGCATCTATAATTGTATTTCTGTGGTATGACTTGCGAGTACGGTTGTATACTCATGCTTGCTTTATTAAATCAAGCAGAAGTGAAGGAATCGTCAGTCAACAAGGTCTACTTCAAGGATTGTGGAGAACTAGGTCGCACACCCCAGTCGATTGCCTGTGGGCATATGCAATGATACTTGACCTTTTGAGAGGTATGATCTACTGACTTAGAAACATCTGTCTTGCTAGAAGGGGTTTGGGCAAAACCTGTAGATCTAAAGACTAGCTTAGATGGCTCAGGGGATTCTACCTCAAACTTGCCACTCTCAACAACTCTCACAACCTTAGGTAGGTGGTTCTTGGAATACTCTAGGGAATTAAATCCTAGGCCACTCTTCTTTACACTCACCTTAGATTGATCGAGGATCATGTTAAGGTTCTTCTTCCCACTAGAAAATCTCTCAAGAGTCTTTTTGAGGTAATTATTTTCTTTGGCTAGGTCCTTACAGGTGACACACCTATTTGACTTGATTGTCCTAGCAAGCTTTTCTTTAATAAGAGCTACCTCAACCTTTAAAGCCTCACAAGACACACAAGAAGCATTCTCAATCCTACTCACTTGCTCTTTGAATTTGACTCTAAACGCCTCTTGTATCTCATCTAAATTTGTCCCAACTTCAGTACAAAAAGCACAAGAAGCAGAATCAACAACTTTCTTGGAAGCAGTCATGGACATGGATTGTTCAATTTTAGATTTCTCCTCTAGAGTCTTATTCAAAGCATCATTCTCAACTGTGCGTTTATAACAATTTTCACACGAAGCAGTCTTAGAATAAAGAATCATTTCAGTCATTTCTTTCATTTTAATTTTATTATCCTCACAATGAGAACAAGTGTGACTAGCATCAAATTTCAGCAATTCTTTTGTAGCACTATCTAACTTCAATTCAAGCAAAGCACAATTTGAGAAAGGTGGAGGAATAGCATCTACAGCAGTCACATCTAGAGCAATAGCATCCATGCAAGCAGGACTAGATTTGAGAGATTCTAGTTCACCTAGAGCATCTTTGAGTTGATTTGCAATAAAGGAATGAGTAGATTTCAGTTTGGTTAATTCATCATGCAAGCTAGAGCAAGAATCACAATCATCAGCAGGATTAATGGATTTGAGCCTAACCACTTCTAGGTTCAAGTTGTCAATCATGATATCATGTTTCTTAATCATTTTAGCTTGCCTTTTCAAATTTTGTTCAGCAACAACCAAAGCACGTTTCATTTCATTTGGTGAGGGGCATACCTCGTCGGGATCGCTGAAGAGCTTGTCGTTGTTGGAGGAGTCGATGTCGTGGCTGTCCTTGGCCATGAAGCACATGCCAGTGAAGTCCTGTGCCTTCTTCTTGCCATGGGAATCATCGTCGCCGTCCTTCGTCCCTGAGTCCACATCGCTCATATCAACATTCTCAAGAGCGGCAAGGACCCGGTTGATGAACTTCCTGTAGTTGGTCTTCTTGGCTTTCGCATCCCTAGCTTGAGGACGCCTCCGGAAGTCCTTCTCCTCCTTGCCCTTCAGCTTGGGGCATTTAGCCCGAATGTGATTTGGTTCACCACACTCAAAGCAGGTGACAGGGTCACCTCTCCTTTTACTCCTCACCTTGTTGTAGGCTCTCGTGAATTTTGTGGATAGGAGGGCTAAGTCATCCTCAGGTAGCTTCTCTAGCTGCTCATTGCTTAAAGAGTGTAAAGCGGACAATGAAAACCCAGATGAGCCAAAATCCAAAGAATCAGAAGAACTACCCTTAGATGGGTCAACCACTAAAGCCATCGACTCTGTCTTGGGGAGACGTGAGATGAAGTCAATCTCATGCGTCTTCAACCTCGAGTAGAGCTTATCCATGGTAAGCTCACTCATGACAGTGTTGTCATTGATGGAAGTGATTTTCATCCCCCAAACTTTCACATCAAGAGCACCCAAGAGCTTATGTGCATTTTCAGATTCAGTGAACACAAGATTCACAGTATATAAGTCATGAAGGATTTTTGAGAATCTTCCCCACAACTCATCCAAAGATTCACCGGGCCTTTGTTCGATCTTTTAGTATTCTTTCTTGAGTTGGTTCTGTCTCACTTCCTTGATCGTAGTAGAGCCCTCATGGTAATCATAGAGGGTCTTCCAGATCTCATGAGCAGACCTCGAATGAGCGACACGCCCAACTCAGATCGACTAAACCCTTGAATCAAGAAGTTTCGAGCCTTGCTATTTGCCTCCACATCTGGAGTGATCACATCGTCATTGGCTAGCACAACATAAGGATTTTTGACCTTAAGCCAAATTGTGTGCCCTTGAGCCTCGATGTAGGCATGCATACGAGCCTTCTAGTAAGCAAAATCGACTCCATCTAACACAGGTGGTTTGGTGGAATACTTGTCAGTCGCCATGGCTCCAAAGACCGGTTAAGATCTATGAGAAGAGCTAACCGTGCTCTGATACCAATTGTAGGACCGGAACGACGACTAGAGGGGGGTGAATAGGAGCACGATCCCTTTTTCACCTAGTTTGAATTCAATCCTAATTTCACTCCAATAGCTATGGGAGCTATGAAGATTAATATACAAGCACAGTGGAAGACTTGTATTGAACCCAAACAAAACCCCGAAGAGAGAAGACCAAAATCACCAAAAACTAGAAACCGATAAAGTTGGGCGGTCAGACCTCTCAAATTGGTGGGTCGACTTTTTGGCCTAGTGGTCAGACCTCTCAAATTGGCGGTCTGACCGGCAGCACAATAAACAGTGAAATCAGCCCGAAAACCAAAACACAAATCGGTCTATCTTTTGATCTACGACTCTAAACTTGACCAAACTTGAGACACACCTTCCTAAGGATGTCAGGAACCTATTCCAATCAAGGATCGTGTAGATCCATATCAAAGTTCTGACCTTTTTCCATTTGAGTGAAGGATGCTCCAAAACCAAGCAAAAACGAAAACTTGATCCAAACACTTGCTCGTGGGTGATTGATGATCAAGATAATCCTAGATGTATTACCACATGTCACAACAAGCTAGATAAAGGCAAGAACCCAACAGAAAATCAAAAGATCAAAGAAAACCTAAAAATCACGAAATAGAGAGCAAGAACACAAAGAGACTCATCTTTAAGGAATCATGCATAAATTGATCTGATATTGTTGAGGGTTTACAGCCACTCCATCATGAGGACAAGAGCTCAAACCAAGAGCACACCATCAACTCATAGCCTAGAAACCTAACCTCTCCTCCTTTCTCTCTAAAACCCTAAAACACACTAGGGTTTCTCCAAATGAAGTGCTTGGGGGCGGCTGGACGGCACCCTCTCCTATTTATAGTGGAGGCTAGCTTCTAGAAGATTATACCCATTGGGCACCCGTTAAGCCCACTAACAAACGGGTTTAACTCACGCACGTATTTTAAAACATCGTCTTCATCTTCACTTGACCTAAACCGCTTCTCCTTACGTCGTCTTGCACCGCGGTTTAACCCAAGGTCACCGAGGCGGTATTTGGTGAAATTACCAAAATACCCATTCTTGATCTTTCTCCGAAGACCAAGTCCAATCTTGGTGAAACAATCGTCTGCTTCGCCACGTGTAGGTTCATCAATGACTCTCATCATGTCAGCAAGTCTCTCCTATCTGACTCCCGCCGAAACCACCAAGGCACTTGCGCCGATCCCTGCACCGCTTGATCCAACCTGTCACACTGAACTGCCCGTTCGGTCATCCTTGTCCAATCTGCGCCATGCTTGAGTCCATTGACCTCACCCGGCATCCTCGATCGTTCTGAACCTTAGCTCTCCAAGCTTAATTAGTCCCGATCATCCTCGCCGTTGACCGTCGTTGACCTCCAAGTGTCCTGCACATCAATAGACAAAGAAATCGATTCTGGGAACAAGCTCTTCACAACTTGACCCACGTTAGTCAAAACATGCATCATGCAACACATACAATAGATGAAGTAGTCATAACCGTACAACAAACTATAGATGAAGTAGACAAATTAATATTTAATAGCAAAAGGACCTTATGGTCAAGTCTTACAAAGGTTGCCACGCAGGGCTAAAGATAACAGAGTAAACTTGCAGTGGAAAATAAACAAACTCGTGGAATCCATCCGACATGCCCACAGGCAATCGAGTGGAGAACGCATCCTAGTTCGCATGGTCTTCAAGGTATTCATCCAAAAATCTTCGTAATCCCCTGGTTCTTCTTCTGAGACTGTTCAATAATGGCGCAAAGCCATGAGTACTTTAAAGTACTCAGCAAGTCATAGGGAAATGTATGCAAATAGTATTCATGCAAGGCTTGACCAGGATAGCTTTATGGCTATTTTGCATAAAGCAATATTGACAGTAAATACAATAATTAGATTCAAAAGTATAATTTGAAAGATTAATACATAAGTAAACAAGTTATGGATATCATGGGGATATGTGCACGATCTTAGGATGATGTTACAATTGACAATGGCGTTGACGATTTGTCAAAACACATGTTTTCGTCAAAGTTTGAAATGCTGTCAGGTTAGGAGCGGTCAGACCAGCGTTGTGGACGCGGTCAGACCGGCCTGCGGTCAGACCGGCCATTCAATGGCGGTCTGACCGGGTTCTTGCTATTCATCAGCCAAAAGTGGCGATGAGTGTTGGGTTAGGTCAAGTTCATGGGTTTTAGTGCATATGTGTTGCATGATGCATGTTTTGATTAACGTAGGTCAAGTTGTGAAGAACTTGTTCCCGGAATCGATTTCTTTGTCTATTGTTGTGCAGGTTGCTTGGAGGTCAAAGATGGTCAACGGCGAGGATGATCGGGACTAAGCTTGGAGAGCTGAGGTCCAGAACGATCGGGGATGCCAGGTGAGGTCAATGGAGTCAAGCATGGCGCAAAAGGGACAAAGGTGACCGAACGGGCAGTTCCGTGTGACGGGTTGGATCAAGCGGCGCGGGCTCGGTGCAAGTGCCATGGTGGTTTCAGTGGGAGCCAGATGGGAGAGACTTGCCAACATGATGAGAGCCACTTGATCAACCTACACGTGGCGAAGCATGGAAGTGCTTCACGCGGTTTGGACTCGGTCTTTGGAAAAAGATCGAGAAGGGGTATTTTGGTAATTTTACCAAATACCGCCTTGGTGACCTTTTGCCAACCCGTGGCGTAATATGGCACAAGGAGAAGCGGATTAGGTCAAGAAGAGATGAAGACGGTGCTTTAAAATATGTGCGTGAGTGAACCCGTTTGTGTGTGGGCCTAACGGGTGCCTATTAGGGTTTTCCTTCTAGAAGGTCTAGCCTCCACTATAAATAGAGAAGTGTGGTGGCTACACCCCCTTAACCCTTTCATTATTTTGAAACCCTAGTTTGCTTTTGTGCTTAGGGAGAGGACAGTTGGAGGTTAGGGTTCTAGAGAGTTGGATTTGATTTCGTGCTCATGTATTGAGTCTTTGTCCTCCTTGATGGAGTGGTTGTAAACCAATACCTTATCAAAATCAATCCAAGGAAAGATTCCTCAAGATGAGTCTATTTGCTTTCCTTCTCTCTGTTTGGTGATTTTGAGTCCTTCTTTGATTTGCGAGTTTTCTCTTGGTTTCTTGCCCTCATCTAGCTTGCTGTGACATATGAGAATACATCTAGGATATATTGATCATCATTCACCCGCGAGCAAGTCTCTAGATCATATTTCGATTTTGACTCGTTTTGGAGAAACCTTCGTTCAAACTGAAAAAGATAGGAACTTTGGCATGGATCTACGTGATCCTTGATTGTAATGGGTTCCCAATATCTTAGAGAAGGTGTGTCTCAAGTTTGGTAAGGTTTGGAGTCACGGATCAAAAATTAGACCGATTTGTGTTTTGGTTTTCGGGCTGTCTGTTCTGTTCATCGTGCAGCCGGTCAGACCGCACTTAAGTCGCCGGTTAGACCGCGCTTTGGCCGCTGATCAGACCACACCCCGGTCAGACCGCAGTTAGGGTTTGAGCTTTTTGTTTTGGTTTTTTTGTTTTGGGGATTTTGGATTGGATTCAATACTAGTCTTCCACTGTACTGGTATATTGATCTTCATAGCTTCCATAACTACTGGAGTGAAATTGTTGTTGAATCCGATCAAAGTGAAAAAGTGAGCGTGCTCCTATTCACCCCCCTCTAGTCGCTTTTTCGGTCCAACACAAGTTTCTTTGAAACAACTAGTGAACATCCTGTTCACTTCCCAACCTTCAACCAACACCAACTACTCATATCCATCCAACCCATTCCAACATTTTTATGAAAATCTACCCCTCGTGTGAAATCACCATGCATTGTCCATAACCAGGGACACGGCTATTCGAATAGTTTTGCACTCTGCAGAGGTTGTACAACTTGACCCACAAGACACGATTTCTCTAGTTTGTTTGGTATCCGTCGATACCACTGCTCACTACCTTAGGTAAACAGTCTAGAGCACGTGACAAGGCCCTTACAAAGTTCTATTTTGACCCGGTTTTGCCCGTTAAGGTTTCGTCATTCCGGGCCCCCTCTTGCGCTAAGTGTGAATGTCTAACCCAGGTTTCACACTTCCACCAAAACAGAACCAAATCAAAGCATTGCTAATTAGTTGGCCAAGTCCACCCCATAAATGGATTTGTGGTTGCACGGTATAGCCCAGATCAATAGCGCACAAGGTTAACTTCTTAGTGGTTACTCAAGCGAGGCAACCTCATCCCAAAATCATCCCGTTTACTGTACGATCACTCGCCCGAGTATAAATCATTTTTGGTTCACCCGGCTAGATGGCAACCCTTGCCATGGCACAACAACTTTTAATAACAGTGGCCGTGCCACAATTCCATATTTCATTTAGTCAAATTCAATCATTCTTTGAGTATATGATCATGAATTCCATCATGACTAAGCATGGCTAAGCATAATACGGTACCCATGTTGGTATTACAGTAATGTCCAACTAATAATTAACCATCGTATGGTGTCCAATGATTTATGTCATTCAAGGATACATGTCATTCACAATTTATCAAGGAGTCATAATGGCAATTAGGTAATTAACTATTCCCGAAACCATATATTATAAAATTAGCAATGCATGTTTATATCAAACAATATACTTTTATAAATTGGGTTCAACATGATCAAAAGTCTACACCTTGCCTTCATTGAAGAGTTGAGATGCTTTGGTCGTCGAATCCAAGAATTCTTCCGAAATGCTAGAATCTACACGTGCGAACAAAGCCAATAAATAAAGCAATTCCAAATAAAGATCCAAAAATAACAAAATAAAGACCAAAAGGAAGATACCGCCTTTAGATGAATTTAGGAATGAGCATCGACGGAATCGGACTTCGTATGAAGGAGAACAGACGTCCGGAAGTTCGAAAACCACATGAAATGATAGAAATAGAAATTGAATAGAATATTTGGAATTTGATTTTTCTGGAATGGATTGCAATAAAGTGGATAATTTGTGGACCCCACATGGAGGTGAGAGAGTTAAATAAAAAAAAGAAAAAGGGGGGAGGGCTTTCTTCTTCCTGGGAACAAAAGCAATGGGGAGGGGTGGCTCAAGGAGCGGCTCTGCACCCATGAGGGCAGGGGAGGTGCAACCAAGGAGGAAAATGGGTTGCCCCGGAGTTGAGGAAGGGAGGGGAAGTGGCGGTGGTGGCTCAAGCGGCCGGAGGCGGCACGCGCACGGAAGGAGGCGCACTAGCGGCGGCGGGTGCAAGGGGCGGCGGCGTTTGGGCGACGGCCAGACTAGGGTGGCGCGAGCACGAGGACCGACAGGTCATGGGGAAGCTGGAGAAGTGGTCGGGGAGGCTGGAGATGTAGCGAGGAGGTGGAGCGACGATAGCCATGGCTGACGGGGAGGAGCTCGCGGCGGCGCGGCTCTATGGCGAGCAAGGGGGTGAATGGTGGTGGGGGAGTGAGAGAGGAGGCACCAGGGCACGAGATGACGCGGTCGGGAGGGCCAAAGAGCGACCGGAGAGGGAGATGGCTGGAGGCGACGCACTGGCCGCCGGTTGGAGCTGGAGCTCGGTTGGGGGGCTTTGGCACGGCTCCAAGGGAGAGGAGGAGAGGAGAGGAGGGGGAGGAAGGAGGGGGCTGCAGCACCGTTTTATAGTAGAGGCGGGGGAGGGGAGAGGGGAGGAGCTAGCATGGGGGAGGATGGGCACAACGGCCATGGCCGGCATGGGTGCGGCATGGCCGACTCGGGTGTGTGGAATGGGGAGGCAAGACAAGGCGGTGAGGCGGCGTGGGGAGGCAACAAGGGGTGGCAAGGCGGCACATGGGCGCCCAACGGTCGGGAGCAAAATGGCACCCAAGCCTCCGACGGGAAGAAGGCATGGTCAGTCAAGGGGAGGAAGAAGAATAGGAAAAGAAAGAGAGGAGAGAGAAAAAGAAAAGGGAAAAAGAAAAGAATTTCGAAAAATCGGAAAATCAAAAAATTCAAGAAAATTTTATAAAATAATTTGGAAATTTAATAGATCAAATGAAATAGTTTTGGATTTTTTTGAAGTTTATTTTGGCCAATTAAAATATTTTTCCTTCGAAATTAAATTTTAAACTTTAAATTAAATCGATTAAAATCAAAATGATTATTTTTATTTTTAAAGCTTTAAAAAGGCTTTGGAAAGAGAATAAAATAATTTTTATTTAATTGAATTTTATTTTACTCATGTTTAAATTATTTTTATTTTTGAAATCTCAAATTAAGCTTTAACAAATTGGGGAAAATCAAATGCTGATTTTTATTTGGAAAACTTTGAAGATGCCTGAAAATCAAATAAATTAGCTTTGAAATAATCAAAATTACTTCCAACTTAAAGTTGCCTTTTTATTTTGCACATAACTATTTTTAGTTTTTGAAAGACAGAAAAACCATTTTTAAAAAATCCAGAAAATCAAGAAATTAATTTAGTTTTTCTTTTTAACTTTAAATCCAAGAAAATCTCATAAACTCCATAAATTTTATTTTTGACTTTTTAAAACTCAGGAATACCAATAAAATACTTAAAATAATATTTTTGATTTTAAATTGAAATAAAATCCGAAAAACTTGAATAAACCAACTTTTGAATTAATTAAAGTTTAATTAATTAAAATTAAATTGCTTTTAATTCCAAAATTTCAAGTTAAGCTTTGGCAAATTAATAAAATCAAATGGTTACTTTTAAATATTGAAAATTTTTAAAAAGCCCAGAAAATTAGCATGTTACAACAATCTGAAGCATAATGCGTATTAACACAAAAACTAATTAAAAACTATTAACACAAAAATAGCTCAATGAAGCTACAGCGGAATGAGGCAAAGAGCAATTCCACGATATGGCATTTGCAGAAGCATTCTTATTAGAGGCAGCAGCACATGCACAAGAGTTAGCTTGTACATGTGCATAGTTTTCACCAGGTTGTCTCAAGCAGCCACAGTTGCTAGTAAAAGGTGGATCTACCGCGTGGTGGAAGCGCCCCCCACGACATCGCAAGCCCGAGTGCAAAACAATCGGCACCAACAACAACAACGGTGACAGACTGGCTAGGGCATGGGAGCCAGGACAAGCGACCCTCCTTAGGTTTTCACGGTGATCCTGCACAGAACAAGGCGCACATCTCGATGCAATCACGTGGAATTGCCAAAATGCAAAAAATCAAGAACCCTAATTCTGATTGAAAATTTTAGGGAAATAAAGAAATGGGGGGCAGGGGAACGATCATACATACGATGATTGTGACACTGGTGGTGAGATTCGAGGGAGAATCCTCGAATCCGAGTTCTTTTCCTCTTCTTGGCGTCTTCGCTGCTCGCCTGATTTGGGAAAGGGGAGAGGAGAAGAGAAGAGAGGGGATTTTGTTTGGACTTTGAGTCGGGGTGGAAGAGACGAGACGACCGAGGGGATTGGGCCTGTCGGAGGAGGTGACGAGGGAGCGGTTGAGGTGGGCGAACACGAAATGATAGGAGGGGCGGGGGTAGGGCGAGATGACCTTGCAGATGCCGTAGGCGACTGCCTCTAGTTCCACGTGGGAGGGGAAGGCGATGGGGTCAACGAACTCCAACTCCGTGGGGCGGTACTCCTACACAAAGTAGATGAGCATGAGCTGGAGCTGCCGTGGGGAGAGTGCGGCGAGCGGGGCATCGTCTGTAGTGGGCTTCCGCTCGAGGTGCTCGATGGCGGCGGCGAGCAGCCCGCTGGTGCCGGTGCTGAGACCGATCTCGGTGATGGCGTCGGTAGGGGAGGGGATTAGGCAGTCGAGCCGCCCAGAGCGTGGGGGCGGGGGCGGGGGCGGTCAGAGGGAGACGGTGGCTGGGCGCTGGCAGGGAGAAGGGGAGGGGAGGGGAGGGAGAGGTTGGGGAGAAGGGGCGACATTGTCGAACCGAATGAGGGTGGGGAGGAGGAGATAAGGCGGTGGGTTGTCATGAGGAAGAAGGGCAGGGGCGAGGGTCAGGTGGCGGTTTGGCTGAGGCAGTGAGGTGAGGGTGGTTGGGCGACAATTTTTTTACCAAGAAGCTTTATGCGTGAGGTGTGGGTGGGACGATTGTCCAGGCTAAACTCTAATCTTAGTAGTTAAGATTATAAAATAAATTAGTGGCCAAAATTGTATCTTCCGGACCTCATCCATATCCAAAATTGCATGTATTTATGACTGGAGGGAGTAGTACGAAACGCCATGATGTTACGTTGCACCAACTCATGATTATATAAAGCCATAGAGGCTAGTTCTTAGAGAGTGTCCGGAGTAGAGCATAGCATGAAAGAAATACGTTAACGGAAAGAACACAAGTTAGTAGCACAACGTTGCACATGCGGTTGCTTCCATTCTCTCTCCATCAAAGGCATATGAGAGGAAATTAGCGAGCATAATTGAGAGAGTGCATGTTCTAGTAAGGATTATACGCAGATAATATTCTGGTTCTCTAGGGGACGCTAAAAGAAGAAAGAGAGGAGAGAAAACACGATTTTTTAAATAATCATTATTTTATTCCGAAATACATTAATATACCAGTCTTTTTTTTATTTTAGAAAAATAATTATCTGTCGCTCCACCGTTAAGCAACTGATTCAACTCGCTCAACCATTGGGCGACTGATCCAAGCCGCCCAACGGTGGAGCACCAAGTGGACTAGTTGCCCAGTGCTTGAGTGACTTGGATCGGTTGCTTAACGGTTGGACAACTGCTCTGTTTGTCGCTCCCCCGATGGACGATTTAAAATAATAATATTATTATTTTAATAATCTGATGGAAATAATTGTGGAGGAATAAATGGCAATTTTTGTAGGTAATACATTTAGCAAATCTTGTTTGTAGGTTGTTAATTTTTTTTGGAAATAAAAGTGTGGTGACAAGGTTGGTCGGTTCGTTTGTGATTTTCGTAGATTCTCAAAGGTACAAAATCTGTTAGACTCGCAATAACATTTTATGATCGTCGTATGTTATTGTAGTGCGGTATATTTCTAAAGAAATTTGTGAGGACGTTTGAGGTAGCAATGATCCATAAGTAAAAAGGTAAGTGATATTGCGATGCGCTAGGGAATTCATACACAGTGGAGAACTTCGGAGAAATAACGCAATGATAACAACACGACAGTTGATCCGATAAGGGGGTTACATGCCATGCAGGTTAACAAACCAAGGACAATACATACATGCCTTTAGGGAATTAGAAATACATGAGACATATGGACAAAGAGGGTCGAACTATTGCGTGAAATGTGGCCATTTGCCCTTAGCTGTCACCTTGCTCATTTGATGTATTTGCCCTTGATCATTGATTTTATTTTTGCCACCGGTGGACGGTGGTTGAGGTCACAGAACTTCTGGAGGGAAACTTTCTGTCTTTTGCGTCATTTTTTTGCTGCCACTGGCTATTAAAATAATAATGTTATTATTTTAAATCACCCATCGGGGAAGCGACAAGTGGATTAGTCGCCCAACAGCTAAGCGACTGATCCAAGTCACTCAACCACCGGGCGACTAGTCCACTTGGCGCTCTACCGTTGGGCGACTTGGATCAGTCGTCCAATGGTTGAGCGACTAGATCCAAGTTGTCCAACGGTGGAGCGACAGAGGATTATTTCTGTAAAATAAAAAAGACACATACATTAATGTATTTCGGAATAAAATAATTATTCTTTAAAAAAATTGAAAAAACACTCTATAACGATGGCCTACATCTAGGAAAAGAGTATCCATATACACAGTAAGTGGATGGATCAAACGGTGTCAAAGAGGTATGTGATTTATGAATTTTTTAAAATAATATTATTTTAGAATATAATTACAAAATTAAATAGTAGGATTTTTTTTTACAAAAGTATGTGTTTGTTGCCATTTGGAATGGCAACAGGCTCCTGTCGCCATTCCAATTGGTGATAGGGACTCTGTCGTTAATTGGAACAGTGGGGGAGGGCCCTGTCGCTAGTTCAATTGCTGATAGGAAATTGGTGATGTGAGTCTGTCAAAGAATTGAACTAGCGACAGGATGGCTATATTTTTTTATGTCTAGAGAAAGTTTTAAATTTTTGTATTTTTTAAAAGTTTTTTGGTAATATGTTGAAGTGTCCGCGTAGTTCGGAATGCAAAATCGGAGAAGACAATGTAACGTGAAGTAGAGAATGCGAGTTTGGCAGTGCAATGACAAAAACAGCCCCCTTCGGAGTGAAATGGAAAAAAAAATATTTGGGTTTAGGGTGGCCATGCGCAATGTTGTCCCGATTGCATTGTTCGGAAACCAATTCCTTCGGGAAAAGATTACATAATATTTAATAGTCCAAATATTTGGGAAAAAGAGATTTAAGTTCAAAAGAGTTCATAATTTAATTGTGAAATACATGGCGAGCAGGGTTTGGTTACGTACATTAGAAACGCCAACATATGTACATTAGAAACGCCAACATACACGAATTAACAAACCGAAAGACACATGTGCGCCTTTTTGGAAGCCAGAAAAGATTGATTGGAATGAAATCGATCAATCGTGGTGGCCCATCGGTCCCTTCCCCTTGTCTCTATTCTACCAACGAGTGTGGTCAGTCTCGAAGTCAGTTATGTTCTGCGAGACGGGATGGACGATTGAATGCTACTAGCATAGCACAACATAGGGCCAAATTAATAATCATGATGCAAACCGAGCATAACTTATCTCTTCGATCAGGACTGCACCTAGACGATGGGGAGAGCTAGGACGTCTGTCGGTCTCATTAGCACGAGCCTTCCCCTTGTGCGCCGCATGCTCGGGATCCTTCAGTGCCTTTTTAGTAGGGTCAGGGTCGGGTACGTAAGGTCTAGCGTTTGAAGGTCTTGGCTCATATTGCATAGTTCGGTATGTACTTCTGCTGGATGAATGCTCTATCGTACATGTGTGGCCTAATGTGGCCTAGTGTGGTCTATTCGGCATGAAAAGGAGGTGTGGCCTAGTGTGGTCTATTCGGTCTGAAAAGGTGGTGTCGTAGTGTGTTGTCATCTCAGTCTGTAAAAGTGGCGTGATAGGGTGCAGTCTTTTCAATTTAGAAAGGTGGCATGGTGGATTGTGGCCTTATCGTTCTGAAAAGTTAGAGTCGTAGTGTGTTGTCATATTGATCTGCAAAAGTAGTAGCGTGTGGTGTGACAGGGTGCGGTCTTTCTGGTTTGAAAAAAGTGTGTGGTCGTCGGTCCAAAAAGTTAGCATCGTAGTGTATTGTCATATCGATCTGCAAAAGTGGCAGCATGTGGCGTGACAAGGTGTGGTCTTTTCGGTCTAAAAAGGTGTGTGGTGGTGTAAAGGCTACAAGTAGGGTAGTGTGGGGTGTCACGATGCTGACTCCTTCATATGGCCATAGTGTGCACGTAAAAAAAATATCGAAACACGAGACTAGCATAATATAAGTAGTACATAAATTAATATTTATATGGCATGACTGATATTTACAAGAACAAATATCTACTCACGGTCCCTCTTGGGGCACACCCTGTGTCGGGACCCAAAATATGCAATTCTGGACCCTCTGTGTATACTGCACTAGTCCAGGATCACGCTAGTGCACACAGTGGCAACATCAGTGAAATATCATTTCCATATACAAAGATAACTAATAAATAGGCAAATAACAATAAACATCAAAGTAAAGATCTTAAGGTCAAAGCTTACAATTAATGCTTTAGAGGGGCAAATAGCTCAATGAAGTCTGCGGCCAGGCAAAATGTAATAACTTCAATGATGCCTATCCATATGCCCACAGCAATCGGGTCTGCGCGACCTAGTTCTCCACGATCCTTGAAGTAGACCTTGTTGACTGGCGATTCCTTCACCTCTGCTTGATTTATTAAAGCAAGCATGAGTACACACCGTACTCGCAAGTCATACCACCGAAATGCAATTATAGATGTAGGCTTATTCCAAAGGAATGGCTTCTGTGGTTATTTTGCAGAAATGCAACATTTGCAGTTTGAATACAAATAATAGATTGAAAGAATAATTCAAAACAAATAGACAATAATAAGTTTTATCATTTGTTTTCACAAAGACACATAGCCTAATCAAGTTATTCACACAACCGCATAAGTTATCTCACACACCGCCCCATCCCAAGTTTTATGAAAATCTACCCTCGTGTGAAATCCCGAGCATACCCATGATCATGACGCGCTATTCAATAGATTGTTTAACACTCTGCAGAGTTTGTACACTTTACCCACAAGATGCAATCAACTGGATCAGAGCTGATCACAACAAAACCTTTCAGCAACTTCATCTCAACATTGACACTCCCGATATGTTTACAAGCCGCCAAACAACCCCACACAGGAAACCAGTCTGACACACATCGTTGAACAGGGACACGGCGAACCGCCCCATGATGTGACTACTTGGTAGCACACCTCCACCCATGCACACAGCCTAACCTACTACCTAAGTAATCAATGTCAAGACTCCATAACTTACTAAGTTAGGCCTGTCCCATACCAGGCATGTGGTTGTACGAGAGACTCAGTTCAATGGCGCACAAAGTTAAGTCCTTAATTGACCAAGGCAAGACTTCCTATTAAACTACAAATCCCTATGCACACAGGTTATTAAGCCCACGCACATAGCTCCACCAAAATATCACACAGTATCCACCACTTGCCCCAGTCTAAATCCTTTCCCACCCTATTGGTTAAGTGCAACATATGCCATCAACGAGTAATAGCACACAAGGCACACGCTTTTATCACATAGTTCCATAGTCACTTAGTCAAGTTTATATTTGCAACTTACATGAGATGATGACTCGTAGCATGGCTAAGCAATCTAATCGCATCTAACCAACCCACGTTGGTAATACAATAGCACCAACTGAATATGAACCAAACTAGGGTGACAAAAGATTATGGCATACAATTAAACAAGGAGGTCATAACAATATGGATATTAACTAATCCCAAAAACATTGAAATAAATAATTAAAGTAAATGCAATACTTTGAATCAATATAACTTTTGAAAACTGGGTTCAATCTGATCAAAGGTATAACTTGTCTTGCTATAGCAATTATAATCTTTATTTAATCTTTACTTCCTTGATCCTCAGCTCCTTTTTGATCAGCACTTCTCGAGGTATCGATGTCTACTCGCAAACAAGCAAATAAACTAAATAAATAAATAATAGAGAGGAAACAAACTCCAAAAATTAAATAAAAATCTCAGATAAATAGATATTGAATTGAGATAAATTTAGGAATTTGAATGGACTCAATCGGAGTTCGGATTCAAAAGATATGAGCTCTGGAAGAATCACATGGAATGATGAAATTGAGAGAGAAAAGAATATTCAGAGAATATTCCTTCGGATTAAATAAAATAAATTGGAGACTTACAAGTGGGGTCCACTGATAGGTGAGAGAGAACAAAGGTAGTGAATGACATATGAGACCAACTGGATAAACGGATTTCAGAAATTAGATGAATTTCCGAAAATAGGATTAGGGGTTGATATGTGGGCCATTGGTCTATGGACCAGGTCCACAGAGATATGCTAGTCCAAGGTGGACCAAGCTCATGGCTAGGGTTTGACCAACGGTTGACTGACATGCGGGACCCGCATGTAAGAGAGAAATAATTAGGGTTTCTAATTGAGAGGATGACCTGTAGGGTCCACATGCAAGTAAGAGAAATAGATATGGATGTGTGGCTTGGATTGATTTGATGACAAAGGGCCAATTCCCAGAGAAGGAAAGGAAAGAGAGGGAGAGAGACTTACATTAGCAAACGGCTTCAATGTAAAACAGAACAAAGAAGATAAGGAAACAGAGGCATAGTCGGTAGGCCACCCATGGTGCAGTGACTTGACTTGACACCGAGATGGGAAAGCAATGAGAGAAAGAATTAATTAGAGAGCAACAATTGGGAACACCAACCTAACATACATTCTAATCAAGAGAAGAATCAATCGACAAAAGACAGGCGTAAGCTCCTGCAGCTTGTTCCCGTGCAAGGGCGCAACAGATGGCAATGGAAGGAATAAAGAGGAATAGACAGCAGAGATAATCAACAGAGAATAGGAGGAAGCCGAACAAATCCTAGAGACAACACACCAAGAATGAAAAGTGGCGCCTACTGCTCATGCGCATGGTGGTGGGCTTGGCATTGAGTTGGAATTTGCATGGCAAGAAGTGATACAGAGCTAAAGATGTTGGCCTCCATGCAAGGAGATTAGAGAAAGACAAAGCATCAGGAAGGGTCACGTAGCAACCACAGAGACAAAAGCTATAGAGATGAAAAGCTACAGCGGATGGAGGGCTGCTGCTTCCTGCGCAAAGCACATACACGAACAGAGAACAAAAGGCTAAGCTACAGGACACATGAAACTACAGGTCCATGCATGAAACGAAACAGTGCACCGCTGGTTCCTGCGCACGGTGTGGCCGACGGCCAGAGGCGACGCAGCGGCGGTGAAGGGGCAAAATGGAAAGGAAACAACGAGCCGAACGCGATGGCGCGATCGGATTTTGAAAAAACTCACCGAGGAAGCGAGCAACGCGATGAACACGTTTGGGCTTTAATGGCCGATGGTGCTCCGGTGATCTTTGGGGGAAGTGGATGGTACCATGACATAGAGGACGACGACGTGAAGCCAACACCGCAGACGGTTCGGCCGGCGGACGTCGGATGAAGGCGCAGTTCGCCGGAGAAGAACTTCGGTTGAAGCTCGGTTTTCTGCAGATTGCGATGAAACGAGAACGATTCGGAGGAAACCAATTTAGGGGATTGAGAGAGGAGATCAAGATGGATGCGTGAGCTCAAACGGCTCGCTTTTATATGCATCGTAGAGAAAGATATGATTTTTGAAAGATTTTAAGTTGGAAACGGATACGTGCTGGACACGTCCCAGGGAAAATGGTGAACAGTGTTTCACGATTACTGTAGCACGTACGATTTGGATGAATAGTACACGATGGGTACTGTAGCAACCGAGAGGAGAGAGAGAGAGAGAAAAGGAAGCTTTTCGGAATTAAAGAAAATCCCAAAAATCAAGGAGATCAAATAAAATAGCAAACAAATCCAGAAAAATCTCATAAAATTCCTTGGAATACAAGGAAACCAAATAACATAGGTTTTTATTTAATTGATGTTTAGATTACTCAAATTAAATATTTTTAATTTAGGAAATTTCCAATTAAGCTTTATTAACTCAAATAAAATTAGTGAAATTTTCCACGGACCTAAACTATTTAAAAGATTTTTTTTGAAAAGCCAAATTTTGGGACGTTACACCCTGCGTGTCGCCCCTGGCCTCGTCCGGGGTGGCTGTGGGCACTGGTGCGAGTACGTCAAAGGCTCAGATGGCCGACATACCCAACTAGCGTGAGTGGCTTGAGGGGGTGTCGCGAGGGGGTCCTGCGTCGGTTGACTCGGTCCTAGCGCATCGTGTAGCTGTGAAGCCCCCACAGAGACCTAGCTACCACGCTGGTCGAAGTCAAAGTCCTCAGAGCGTGACTCCTCGTGCGACATCACCGACTCGTCTCAAAGCGGTGTAAGACCTGTGAAACATTACGTTATACATGTAAACATGACGAAAACCCTGAAATAGTACATTATGTATGCAAGCAAGATAGTCATACATCGTCGCACAAAGCCAGAGGATGGCTCCGCATACACCTGCCCCATGTACGGGTGGAACTTAGGACTTGTTAGGAAAAATTGTCATTAGTAACTAGTGGAGTTCGAAATAAAGAATCGGACGTTAGTGTTTCATACTGACCTGCAAACTGTGTCGGGATACTCCCAGCAAGGTGCCACGAGGACCCGCTCGCCACGTCTAGGTGAGGAGTTCTAGGGCGTGACACACAGTGGCTCACCCCCCATCCACGCACAGGTGGGTCCACCAGGTCCCTCGGTGTACGACAAGTTGTGATCTAGATCCATCGTCTCGCCTTCTCGAGGAACTGCTCCATGACCGCTCTGATGTCATGTGCCGTCATGCTGAAGCGTTCCTCGAGCGTAAACTGATGCACGAAGACCGCCAACTCATGCACCTCCTGGTGCAGATCGACCTGTAGATGCAAATAAGAAGTACAGACCGTTCAATACGTACCACACGATGGAATGCGGAGTCTGACTAGGTGGAGTACGTGTCAAACGTTGCAACCTCATGTCGTCGTGGGTCGTCTACGACCCTAACGCAATGAACTTGACGAGTGGGTCCTCATCGCACCATGATGGGAGCATGATGGTTTTCGACCGCTTATAACCAACACTGGACGTAGGATGGTTGACAGCGAGCAGGGGATAGCCGTCAGTGAGGTCAAACATGACAAATGACACTTGGTTGTATATCCCTTGTTTTTTAAAGTGCAAAAAAGACATTTCATCTCGTTCAACATGGTACAACTTTGTTGGAGTGGTATTTTGAGTAAATACTTTATATTTTCTTTGAGTAAATGTCACTTTGGGCCATGTATTTTTACTATGGTTTCACTTTGCACCATCCTTAGCAAATCTTTTTACTTTGCACCACCTCTTCTGACCATATCTTACACTTTGCACCAAAGTAAGGATTTGGCCATATTCTTTGGTGCTCGTCAATGGTGAACGGTGGCGCGTAACAGTGGCAGACCCAGGATTTATCAGATGGGTGTTCAGAGTTAATAAAATATTATTTAATGGAAAAAAATTAAAGGTCCACGATAGCAAAAGAAACAAAGTTGAATTTGTAGTTTGCATATTTGATTGGCCATATGAATTTGTATAACTTGAGAAGTTGAGATCAATAAATTATATAGGCATGTTTGGATGAATTTATATTCATATTGCTGAAGTATGCCACCATCATTTGCTACAGTCTGGTAATTTAACTTAAATCTAGAGTTATCTATTAGGCTCATGCTCTCAGCTAAGCTAAAAGTTTAGTTGCTTTGGCTGGAAATGGTCTAGATATTCTATTATCTGCTACAATTAGCTTGTTATTACTTAGAATCTTCCTATCCAATGAGAACTCTACATAGATACTTGAACGTTTTCAAAGTATACTATGTTTATACAAGATTAAATTTCATGAGGGCAATCTAATACTTCATTTTGGTGTCAGCTAATAATGTAATAATATGAACTACCATGTACATTTTTCAAAGCTCAAAGATCTACAATTCACATAAATACAAGATTCATCAACCACAATTCATTTTTCAAACCGGTTTGGCCGTTTGGGAGTTAGGGATTTGGGATTGGATACCTCACCTAAGTGGATCAGTCCTCACACCTCAGGACCTGTGCTCGGGGGTCAGGGCTCATCGGCTCGATCATTCGGTTGCCCAGATGGCCACACCCACACGTTTGCCCCGCCACCGTCGTCGGCCAGCCCCGCTCACGGCTCACCCTAGTCACTAGCTCCGGTCCATCGCCAGACCGCCTCCGTCGTACCACCCGCTCAGAGTTGGAGCCTCGGTCCTCGGAGCAACGCGCGGCGCACCTCGCCTCACCCCGCTGACTGTCTCACCTCGCTGGCTGTGAGCACCCGGATTTATTAAGCTCATAATACTTAGTCATCCAATTGACCCTAGTATTATCAACCAAATAAACCCAGTCTCGAGAGATGTATACTCCCGAATGCAAGATACATACCTCACAACAAAAGAATGTATCAATTCCATACAACACATAGTACATAAGCAACAAACCGAAGTTAATATTAATAAGGATAGGTTATTACAAAAGAGGGCCTTCGCCAAATAACAACAAGTACTACTAAGATAACAATGAAGCAAAAGTGCCATAAAGATGGCTATAACACAAAGCCAATCAAGGTGTGCCTTAACCCCTAGGCATCTCGACCGACCGCCAAGCTAGTCGTCAAGAAGCGCAACACATAGCACAAAAGTGAGGCTCTTGGAGCTCACCTCCATCCTCTGCAACAAAAGCCACACAAATGCCACAACCACGGGCGATGAGTACATAAAGTACTCCATAAGACTTACGTGTAAGATAACAGCCTATAACATATGCTACATGCAAGCTTTATGTAAGTGGAGGTTGTATGTCTCATTTAGCATAAAGCAACATTTATTTGCAATAAGGTAATACATTTAAAGGCAAGTTATCAAATCTGTTTTTAACATTCAAAACCAAGTTTAACAACAATAATAACAATAAGTAGATGACAACAACGATCCCGAAGTGACTAACCCAATAGTCACCACAACAATAGCATGAACTCCCGCTCATACCAACCATGTCAAGTTTTAATTAAAGGTTGTAGTCTAGTTCTCACGGGCGATCCGAGCGTGTCCATAACCTAGGGCGAGGCTATTCAATAGTTTTAACCTGCAGGGTGTACCAATGTACCCACACGCCGATCGCCTTTCCTTTAAGCACACTACCTTTGGTATGCCGCACGGCTAAGTCCTACGAGACATTTCCAATGGACGATGCTAATTAAGAGTCAAGATCCCACGGGATAAGAACACATTAGACAGCCTAGCCGGTCTGCTAATGCTCCTTTCCCACACCACACACACACATTTTATTTTTAAACACCCACCGACCAGCTCATAATTAACACCTCCCAAAGTACTTAGTCAAGAGAGGTCCCATATCCCCCTCGTGTGGTTAGCACGCAAAAATTGCTCAGAACGGTGGCGCAAGTAACTCGGTCCTTAATGACTTAGGCATACTACCACATTCCAAAAACCGCACCATCCATCCAATATGCCCAAGTCTAAATCAGTCTTTTATTTTCAGTTTTTGATTTCACAAATTAATCAAAGCACAAGTGCTGGACACATAGGAGTAATAATCAGTTTTGAGTGATCAAGACCATCGACTAAGCCGATGATCGCCCATTACTACCGATAACTAAGCATGGCTAAGCAGTAGAAAACGCAACTACTAAGTGATAAGAGCTCATCCAACGAGCTCAAACCACAGCAAATAACCTAGGCTTATGGGTAGTAGAGGATAAACAATTCCTACAGATTATGCAACTATAGGATTGCTAGCGATATTTTAACACAAAGTAGCATGCATACATATAAGTGAACCAAAATATTAAGCTTTAAAGTAATGGGACAATGATGGAAATGATCAAACTGCTTGCCTTGCTGTTGCTGGTCAATTTGTTGCTGAGGATCGCCACGGGTTCAAAGTACTCAATGACACCTAACGGAAAGGCGAAAAGAGACGATAAGAACGATTTAAAAACAACAAAGACAGCACAGCAAACGAACTCCAATTACTCTGAATTTTCTACAGCAGCAAGAGGATGATTTTTAGGAAATTTTGCAATAAGAACCAATTGATTTGGATTCTCAATGCAAAAGTTATGAGCAAAACAATTCTGCTTAGCCCCTAAAAATACCAAACTGCACTATTCACTAATCTAATTATGAGGCAACATTTTCTAGAAAAGTGGTGACACTGAAACTTTTACTGTAAAACCAGCACCTCATGAGATGAATAACACAATTGAGTTCATCTCATTTGGAGCTAGATTGCATTTTCTATAATTTTTCAAAAATAAGAACTTGAACAAAATTATGATGCACAAGAACTCTTTTCTACAATAGCAACAAGATCAAAGCTAATTTTCACAGTAAGTTCGCTAATAGAGGAAGCCAACAAAGTTGGATTCACTCAAAAATAATCTACAGAGCATTAGTTATGTATTTTACAAGTTAGATATTATTTTGAGTGTACTTTTAAAGTTAGTTTTAAAACCTAAAGGCAAAACTGTGCTCTGGAGCTGAACTTAACTTACAATGATTTTTAGATTAAAGTCAAGTCCAAGACAGAGCTAACACAATTTGAATGACCTCAATTGGATTTAAAATGAAAAAGATATGGAATTCTAAAGTTTATACCTTATTTCAGTTTATAATTAAGAGTTCACTGGAATTTCTAAAACCCACAAGGACATGGGAGGACGTGAGCCACAAATATCAGATCTAATGGCTCAAGACCTCCCAGAGAACAACGCACCACAAGACTCGAGGTCCAGAGGTCCCGGACCTCCTAGCAACGCACATGCGCGAGAGTGAGGCGTGTCGTGGCCGTAGATGGGGAATCCAATGGACCACAACGATGGGGGGAGGTCCGGGACGGACCAGATCTAATGAGGGAGGTCCTCAACGGTCGGGATGACCTCGAGGAGGTCCCAGCGGAGGTCCTAACGTCACAGACCTCTAGGGAGGTCTGGACGGCCACGATAGCGCAAGGGGGAGGTCTTGGACGCTCCAGATCTCCTCGGAGGAGGTCATGGACGTCCCAGAGCTCACGACCACGTGCTTGCGCGCACGCACGTGCTTGGACAAGAGATTAATGCGCGCGGGACAACGAGGAGGTCCGCGCGCGGGAGGTCTTAAATGCGCAACACGGGAGGATTAAATGCAGTTAAGACACGCCAAGGATTTCGATGATTTGAGCACTTGATAAGTGCATTAACTCGGCGGATCTCGCCCTAAAACGACAATGACGCCGCCGCTTTTTGTCCGATATGACCCGGTTCAAAGACATGGTCATTGCGGCGATGCGCCTCGCCGACGACAACCAAAGACATCCCGTGCAGCGCAATAGTGTTGCGCACACCATGGGCTCACTCTCGGCGGCGACGACGGCCTTAAACGCCGTGAGCCGGAGAGGACAAAGATAACCAAAGACGCCAAAATCCAAAATGCAAAAGGAAGCTCACGCGACATTCAAGCGCAAGGCCAATGAAAGCTCCGCAACAAAGATACATGCGGTGCCAAGATCTAAGGGACTATCGGGAGGAGTACCGGAGGTCCCGAGGTGCCGAGGAAGTGGAGGAAGGTTAAGACCGGAGTTGGAGAAGATTGGGCCGCCCACGGCCAAAGCTCCAACTCCAAGCTTCCCTTTGTCCTCCTCTGAAAAATGCCCAACAAAATAAGTTAGGGTTGACTTCGGGAGGTTTTGGGAGCACAATTGGAGAAGAGGTTGAGCGAGAGAGCCACTGAGCGCCAGGCCACCGAGGGCTCCAAGCTTCCAACAATGGCGGCCAAGAGTGGAGATCTGAGGAGAGGAAAGCTCAAATGACACGCAAGCCTAAGCTTAGAAGTGTGCCAAAGAAGCCAAGGGAGGAACCCAAGGGGGGTTTTATACTTAGGGCACAGGAGGTCATGGACCCCGGGTTAGGCTCACGGTGAGCTTGGCCCAAGGCACGGTCTAGGGTTTGGACACGATGTAAAGTTGACAGGGGGACAGCCTTGTGCAGACTGGAGGGGCGGAAAGTCGAGCGAAAGAATTAATGCGGGTCAGCAAGGGAGTGGTTGAAGGTACACAGTGACAGGCTGGGCATTAACTCCCCGCTCAGGAGCTCGCAGGCGCGCCCGAGGAAGGAGAAGAACAGGGGAGGTCCTGATGACCGTTGGATAAGACTTCGGGGAGGTCCTGGCCCTCCGATGTGGTTTTTGAACCGTTACGCCTAAATGACTGGGAGGAGGTCCCAGCCACACGATCAAGGATGGGGAGGTCATGGCCTCACGATTTCCTTAATGCGTGTGCGCACATGGGAAAATGAGACAGGAGGTCCAAAGCGTTGGATCTCCATCCAACAGTCTTGACCTCTGTGAGGTCTTAACCGCACATGAACTTAAGAACATGAGGGGGAGGTCATGGCCTTTGGATTTAAATCCAAGGGCTACGACCTCACGTGCGCGGGGAGGTCGGATGCGCATGAGGAAAGGAGGAGGTCGTGACCGTAGATTTTAATCTAACGGTGCACAACACGAGATGGGGGAGGTTGTGAGCGCTTAAAAACGCAGGGAGGTTGTGGGCTGTTGGATGTAAATCCAATGGCGCACAACAATTAAAGCGGGAGGTCCTAAGTCATGATGATTTGCGCGGAGGTCGTGGCCTTTGGATCTGAATCAACGGCTCGACCTCAACCGCGGCAAAAAAGGAGGTCGATAGTTAGGTTGAGAGGAGGAGGTCGCGACCATGGATTTTTGATCCAATGGCTGTGACCTCATGTAGGTGGGATGTGGACTTTGAGGTTTGATAACAAGGGAGGTCGAGCCGTGATTTGATCCAAATGCCAAGACCTAATGAGGTGGGAGGTCTTGGCGGTGTTAATCATGAGGAGGTCGTGGCGGTTGGATGTTAATCCAACAAATGCGACTTGACCAAGGTGGAGAGGAGGTCTGTGAAGTGCAGACATGGTTGGGCTGGACCACTTTGCAAAGTGGCTAGCCCAAGGAACAGTGTAAGCTTTTAAGTTTAGTTTTCAACTGCTGAGACTTAGCAGAATTGTTTGGGATAGCAATCCAACTCCAAAATTCATGAAATTTTAACAGGAGCTTGTTGACAATGAGATTAACCTTACCTAAAATTTCTAGAGGTTATTATGCAATGCATTTTTCTCAGGAAATTCATTAAGGCTGTTCAAGGGTTTGTTTTACCTCCACAATTTATCAAACAAGTTTTATAACTCATGATGTTTTTCAGAGGGGTCCCACATCAACTTTAGGACCAAGGAAAAATATTTCCAAATGTTTGGCACAAGATTTAGACAATTGGAAAATGAGTTTGACTTTTGGTCAACAAGAGCTTTGTGTTTTTGGATTACACAACTCTTGGACAAGAATTACATGAGTGTTTAGGGGTTTTCAAGGTGTGATAAAAAGTTTTAATTTCTACACCTTAATTATATTTGAACAAACCCTGTTTATACATTTGGGATGTTACACTGGCCGCTGCGCTCGGAGCTCGATCGCTTGGAGTAGGCGAACAAGCCGCCAAGCACCACAACGCCTCCCTTCTCCCAGTCGTCAGAGCCACGGCCGCCACCACCACCACTCACCACTCGCCGCCATCTCGCCACCGCCAAGAAGCCCACAAGGCGCAAGGGCAAGGCTATGTGCGTGTGTGTTAGATGGAGAGAGAGATCGAGTTAGGGTTTGCCAATAAATGAGCCTTGAGATATTGGGGCGAGTCATTGTGGGGGGCGGTTAGTATAGTGGCCGAATGTGGAATGCCTTGGCTTTGGTCGGCCGTGCGAGTGCCGAGTAGGCTACCAGTGATGTGCCGACGGAATGGGTTTTTGAGGACATTACATGTTTATTTAACTTAATTTCTAGTATATACATGTATTATACCTTACATATACTAAATTTTTGCCCAAAATTTTTGGGTGTTCGGCCGAACACCCTTGACCTCAGCCAGGTTCGCCCTTGGCGCGTAAGGCGGCGATGAGGCACGCGATGGAGAGAGGGGAGGTAGATGGAGCTAATAAATGGGTCGAGTAGATGGAGAGGTAAGATAAGGTGGTGCAAAGTGGAAATATTTGCTAAGAATACTGTAAAGTGAAACCATGATAAGATTATATGGTCCAAAGTGAAATTTATACATTTTCTTGCAAAATTACGCAAAAAGAGCCGTGTCTCATTTCATTAAGATGAAGGAGAGTACAAATTTGGCATATTCCGAGTGACATATTCAGAATTATGCAAAGTCCAGTGGCATTTCTGTTTAAAAAAGTTGGCCTGTTTTGAAGGGAGGGATTTGGATCCAAATCCTTCCTAGAGCAATCTCCACTTCTAAACAGATCCTTAATTTCTATTTATAAGAACTCTGTCCTCAATTAGCCCGTTTTTACATCACTCTAATAAATATAGCTTTTCTATCCCTCTTAAAAATGTCCTTGTCCACCCAATTTGATGCAAACTGAAAGTGCATTAACATCTAGGTGTTCCATTGACACGATTACTGCATCGTTTTACTCAGTACACTGGACTATTTTCTTCGTCTGGGAGTAATGCCGCCGTTGAGCGCGACCACCGCCGACTCGACATGATCCAGCAGGTACCCGAAGATTTTCTTCCTCAGCCGCTCGACGCCCTCCGACCGCGGCCCCACGGTGTCCAGCCAGTCGTTCACCCTCTTGAGCTGCCCTAGCGTCCCGGCCACGTCGGCATCAAGCAGCCGCTCCACGTACCCAAGAAACCACGCGCACATCTCCTCCCCGAGCTCCCTCGCCGCCGTCTCCAGCCACTTCTCCTCCGCGGCACCCTCTCCGGCCGTCTCCGGCCGCTGCGTCGCTGGCGGTGACGGGGAGACGGTTGGTGATGCGGTGCTGGACTTCCTGGGGGACGGAGCGGAGTAGAGGTGGAAGTGGGCAAGGTCGGCGACCACGGCGCCCAGGCCCAGCCAGTCCTCGGCGTGGCTGCCATGGTGGTCGCCGAGAACGGCGGTTGAGCGGGTGAGCGTCGCGTGGAGAGCCAGGAACTCGTCGACGGCCTGATGTGGCGATTGCTCGGCGGCCGCCGAGGTCAAGTCGGCAAATGCACTGTATACAGAAAGTCTCGTCAGTACGTTATATATGATTGATGAAACTCAGCTCCGTTTGGACATTGTGCACGGTATTAGGATCAAGTGCAATGTTTACACATCTGGGACGAGTCTCCTTTATTTCGAATAGTGAGATTAAGATACGACTTAGTGAGGCTTCTGACGATAAGCATGAGTGCAGAGCACATCCATCACCTCAGACATCGGAGCAAAACCTCTGCAGCAGAAACTTCTTGCAAGGCCTCAACAGCAGCCACCTCTGCAGCTTCCCTGTACCTCATGACTTCCTGAACATCACGAACAGCATTTTGAGACTAAGTTTAACGCCGTGCGGCGGCATCACAATGCGCAAGTAGAACAATGTTTCTGAACGAACTTTACCAATCCGAGGCTTTGGAGATCTGATGGAAGTGACTCCCAGGAGGCGCCCATCGTCTTCATGGATGTACTGGGAGGAGAAATCTTGACCATGTTGTTCTGTGACCTACTGTTGGGAGTCTTCTCACTAGTCTTCCTTGCTATGCTGGGGCTTATTTGCATGCCTGACTTGTGGAGAACATCTGATTTTGGCGGTGAGTTTGAGTTTGCCTTTGTCCTAGAGGTGATCTTGACTTTGCTCTCTCTCTTCTGCAACGGTTTATCCTCTGTTGGCGACCTTCTCGGAACCTGAATGCAGTGTTACATAGAAAGTGTTATTTCTGCTGTAAATGCGATCAGGAATGTAGCAATCATAATTTTGTCCTTATATGAATTGTACGAGTCATTGCTTTTCAACATGACCATCAGCAAATTCAGTAGATTGGCATGTCCTACTAGCAGGACACATAGATCTTGAATTCTGAATTTTGACACATGGTGAAGAAGGGCACAGTACACAATGCAGTCTCTGAAGAAGATCATAATGCATCACAACATTTTACCTGGAAGAGTAACTATACCTTGGTTTCTACGCAATCTTCGACAGAGATCATATCACAAAAAAATTGATTCACCGACAGGTGAAACCAGGCAGGAACAAATTTGCTGTTGTGGCCTAACGATCATACGAAAGTCAGAGATATGGCGCAGAACCATGAATCTTATTAGGTGCACCTAATTCATTTTATGTTTCACTCAAAGGGGGGCACTCAACCAAGTAAAGGTGAACCACTCGATTATAAGAATCATAAAAAATTGCTGTTAGAAACTTTTGAGACTGCCCTGGTTAGAGAAATTAGTCGTGATGTCCATCTCAAGGAAAGTTACATGCGTCACCACAAGCCAATGCATGCTAATTGAGACATGGAAAAGAGAATGTTTGATGTGAAATTACCAACAGTAGTATCATTCGTAAGTTTATAGCACTGAAGAAAGAAAAGGGCAGTAGCACACTGTAGCAGTGCAAATGTAATTTCACCAACATGATTTCTTAAGGACAACTACCAAATACTATAGTTCAGAACATTAATGAAGTAAAAGTGTAAAACACAAATTTGTATGGCTTGTCATGTGAACTGATGACTGACGAGTGCTTGAATCCATGGAACTACAATTAGTTGACTCACCACTCTTCAGTTCAATTGAACTGCGTTTCAAATCGATGAAATGTGTCATGACTCACGAATGCAAGTTTACATTGAGCAAAACAAGGTTTGCACAGACCCAAATGATGTTCAATTGTTCATGCAGTCATGCTTAGCAGTCATCAAGCAAACACTGCATACAAAGATACTCCATCACTGTTCTAAAGTCTAGACTCGCACCGAACAGGCAAACACCGAATAACTCACCGAGTAACTCCGCACTTGAGTCTTCGCCTCGCTCCTCGCCGCTGGCTGATCACCGTTCTCCTTCTCCTTCGCGTCCACGGCCCCTGTCCACCCCCAGCTCCTCCTCATCGCCTTCCGCCCCGACTCCGGCAAACCTCCCAACAAGCTCCCCGCAAACGACCTGGCTTTCGGCCCTGAAGCAGAAGCCCGGCGTGCAGTTGAAGGCCTCGCCATTACCTGATGAGACACCAAATGCGAACTCTTCGTCGTCGACGACGACGGTGGAGGAGGAGAAAACCTCACGGTGGTCAACCTCCTGCCCGCACGGACAGTTCTCTCCCTGTCCTCATTGATGCTCCTCAGCGACGATGTGGACATGTTAAGCGAAGACGATGACATCGTGGCGTCCAGTGACTCATGTCGTCTGTGCGATGGTAAGCTTGGTTTCTTAGGTTTCTCCATGTCAATTGCCGGTTGTTGAAGCCGGAGTAGACTAGATAGCTATGGTGTCTATTTTTCTTAGATGTTTAGAGACAGGCAGACAGCTTTGTTAGACTCTTGGGGTAATTGGATGGTGCAGGAGTTGGTGGTCACTGGGCCATTAGTGATCTGCCGGCGGTGTCGAAACAATGCTTATAGCCAAGTGGCAATATATATAGCATTGTTAGCAATGACAGGTATGGTAATCATTAATCAAATGCGGCTGCTGATTGGTTGTGACATCCAAAATTTCGTAACCAAAATTCTCGAGCATGAAATTGTGGATTTTTTAAAACTTTTTGTGCATCTTGTTGGTATTGGAATTTTCTGTGGTCCATTTGACTTTTTGTCAATTTAAAAACTTTGGAGAAAGCAATTAAATGGAATAAACTCATAATAAAAAAATTAATTTCAAAGTAAAAACGAATTTTAATTCAAATTATTTCACCAAAGTTCAATTGAAGCTTGAATTAGAAACTGCAAAAAGGGAAAATCAAATGAAAACCTCCAAAATCTATTTTTGTCGGACGCCGGCCGTGGAATACCTGAAGCTCTCATGTGTGTACCGTACTAGTTTCATGATCAATGGCTGGTACACACATCCACAACATTAATATCAACATCCATACATTATACATACAACATGAAACAAATATAGGATATAAACTTAACTGTTTACATGACAAGCATTTATTACACGGCTGACCGGCCAAATTAAAACATAAGTAGCAAGTTAAACAACGGAAGCACAGCAAATATCATACCCTCAGGCAACCGA
The DNA here is from genome assembly GCA_036346405.1 of Phyllostachys edulis. NCBI lineage: Eukaryota > Viridiplantae > Streptophyta > Magnoliopsida > Poales > Poaceae > Phyllostachys > Phyllostachys edulis. Next base: position 23,221,312 of record CM070566.1, read on the forward strand.
CAAGGACAAGATCTAGCAAGACCCATTACTTAACCCTTCGGTACCAGATGCAAAGAACATGTCGTCCAACGTAGGCTCATCTTCATACTCTGATTAACAATTTAAACAATAATAACTAAAAAGGAGAAGGCGCTGGATTTCAGGGGGAAAGAAGAAGGCAGGAGTAGAATGCGGTGACGGGGAAACGAATGGGATTTGATTTGTGAGGGAATAAGAACGAAAGAGGCTGCTAGCTTTGCATGATGTGGTGGCTTCTTGGACTCGAGAGCTTGAGATGCGTTACATGCTTAGAATACGTCCGCGGATCAGACGCTGAGAAGAGACGCATGCTGGATGTCACGCCTACATCCGGAAGGCAATAGGCTACAGTGATACGCTGTGCTCAATTTACAGGTCCTAATCTGTACACAGCCCAATTGCCCAAATGAGCGAACTGTTGTTAATGACTAATTCTGAGCAAACTCTGATATTCTCGTGTACTATTCCCATTTAAGCAAGATACTCAGCAAGACTTGTAGTGTATCGTAAGATAATTATAATTGTAAGGCTAACAAAGGATGAGGTACTATTCTACAAGTTATTTTTAACATTAAGCAAGTTTAATTTGTAATATCGATATGTAAAAATTTGTAACGGAAATTTTAAAGATCGGTTGATAGATATTGAAATAACAAGTATGTAACTCAATAATAACAAAACTACAACTCTCGTCGTCTGCAATCAATATTTTATTCTCAGCTATAGACATGGCATTCACACAAATCAACCATCCCAACATTTTCCAACAAACCATTTTTACAAAAGTATAGACTATGCCCGGTGTGACCGCACTTATCACGCTCATGACCGCGAGCATGGCTATTTAAATAGATTTATACTCTGTAGAGGTGTACAATTTTACAGTACATGAGGTCTCTAGTTTATCCGGCATCCGTCGATACCACCACACATAACATGATATTATGTAGTCTAAAGTTCATAACGAAGTCTTTACATCACCTAGACCTAACCTTGCACTAGCCCGATGGATGGAAACCCTCACTTCACCTGGGTACACCCTCGTCTCAGTAAGGCATTCACCGTTATGTCGGCAAGCTTCATCCCCGACATTGTGGTGAAGGAAGCCCCTTCGAGCAAACCTACCCGGATATGCTCTCACTACCGCGGCCTACCAATATGCAATGCTAGTCCCAAATGACTTAATTAGTTAAGGTCATCTTATACCGGCACATGTGGTTGTACTCTTAGGCTTAGATTAGATACAACGGCGTTCGGTCCTTAATCGACCCGGGCAAGGATCCCCCCCTATATACTTGTGAGATACACCTCTCACGCTTCTCAGTTTATAATATAACTCACCCACGTCAAAGACTAAGTTTCCCTTTTTTTATTTTTATACAAATTACCAGAGGTAAACCCCTCTGGTCCAACATTTCAAAATCTCCCTAATCCAAACTCACATTTTCATCAATTATTCAATTTTAGCGAAACTAGAGCCTGACTAAGCATCTATTAGATATTCCTAGTCGAAATACCCAAATTGACATCATTCATAGTCTAAACCAGGCTACAATAGTAAGAATATCAACATATGAAGGAGGATCATGCATTCAATAGGAATTTAACTACCGTTAATCCCAAATATAGCAATTTTAGCCAAACATACATGCATACATCATAGATTTTGCAAAATGAAATACAAAAATTGAAATAATGGGATCAACATGGTCAAAGGAGGTACTTGCCTTGCTCTGGTATCTCTAGGTATGAGGATGGAGGGTCGTCGAATATTTCGTTCGCATTTCTGACGTTTATTCAAAAGAGCCAATAACAAATCACAAATAGTAAAATAATTTCAATAGCAACAAAATCTAAATATTTTTACATATTTAGATAGGGCATGATTTTATATGAATTTAGAAAAAGATTCATTCCATTTAGAGTTCATATGCAAAAGTTATTTACATTCCAATTTTGCTCAGTTTGAAAAGTCCTGAAATTAAATAAAAGGGTGATGTCGAAAGCGTATTTTCTCATATCTTGCGCTTTCCAATAGAGAAAGCGTATTTCCTTATACTAAAGAAGGATTTTCCATTTTTTTTACATATTTATGACAATCATTAACTTACAATTGGGGTATACATGTGAACCTCTCGGGTTTTTGATTTTTGATTTTATTTACGAAAACAGTGATGGTCACACATGTCAAAGATTCATTAAATATTAACTAAATGATTAACCTAATTTGATTTTTAATCCTCTAACACGTGGGGTCCACTTGTCAGCCTCTCGGTTTTAATACACGTTTTAAAACCGAAAATAGTACGTGGGGTCCCGCATGTCAGTGACTCATTTACTAAACATGTTTTAAATTAGATTTTTATTATCTTTTTAGTTGTTCCCACATGTCATAGACTTATTACATTTAACTGCTGTCATTTATCTCTAATCAACTCCTAATCATGTGGGGCCCACTATCAGTGAGTGAGTGAGATGGAGAACATAGCAGCACACACCGTGCTGGCTTAGCGAGCTCATCAACAGTGAACAGCGCAATGGCTTGGCTCGGGAATGGGAAAAATGGACTCCTATCTCAACGGCGATCCTACCGGGTGGTGGCGGTGGCTGGAGAGATAGACGAAGGCGGCACTACACCGGCGAGGAGGGATGGAGGTGGCACTACGCTGATAACGAGCGACGGAGGCTCTCGGGTGTGCGGTGGCTTAAGCAAATGGAGCATATTCACGGCGAAAGATGGTGTGCATTGGCTCCAAAGGAGTACTACAATGCTACCGGTGGTGGCACGGAGACCAATGGTCACCAGAGCAGCGACGACAATGCTTCCCTCGGCGGTGCCATGATCGACTATGAGGAACACTACGCTACGCTAGCTAATCGTCCAATCTAATATGCGCATTAGCTCTAGAGGACTACTAGAAGCTCACCAAGGGCATTGATGGCGTCGTGGGATGGACAGAGAGCTTGGAGCAGCGACGGACAGTGGCGTCGGTGGTAGGTTCATGGCGAGTTGGCTCCTCGGAGAAGGATTGCTAAAATAGAGCTGCGCATAAGCTCACGGACACGCTAAGGATGATGAGGGTAGAAGGAATTAGCTAGGCACTAACCAGGGTGGTAGCCAACAGAAAAAAGAGTCTGTGCGAATTTGGGGAAGAAGCTCGATTCTAGTGATTCCATGTGCGTGGGTCAACATCAAGCGAGGAAGAAGCATTAGTGGAGTATGGAACGCATTGTGACATGGTTGGGTGAGGTTCAAGCTCACCAGAGTGCTAGGAATGCATAGGTCTGGATCGGGGTGCACACCAGAGACGAAGAAGATGACAACGCGATCATGCTTTGGAGTTCCCAGGGCTACATCAAGCAGAGAAACAGTATGACTGAGGTAAGAGGCGCATGGTAACGTGGTGGCGAGGGCAAGAAAGCTCACCAGATGAAATGGCAGTCAAGGGCTCGCTCACCGGCGTTGAGGATCACACAATTGTTCTCGCCGATCTAGAGAGCCAAAAGAAAGATTGCACAAGATGGAACGAGGGGCGAGCTGGAGAGATACTAACGCAAATGGATGCTTAAGTAGCAGCGAGTAGAGCGTGATATGGGTGGCGAGATAATGGCAAGCATGACAAGAAACTCACGGCTCGCTCCGGTCTCTCCGTTTGCACGGAAAAGAGCGCTGTCAGTGGGTTGCTAGCATGGGCGTGGTGCAAGCAGAGGCGACGGGAGTAGGTGAAGCTCGAAAATGGTGGGTGCGGCATCGCAACCCACGGGCGAAGCAGGCACGGTCGCGATGCGCTAGCACACGGGGACGAAGGTAAGGTGGACGAAGACCTCTGTCTAGGGGTGAAAACAGATCGGATAGTTTTCGACTGATCCGGAAGGAAACGGATTCAGATTATCTCGGATCGGATTTTTCTCGGATAATTTTCGAATCGGAAACGAATTTGGATTTGTTTTTCAAAAACGGAAACGAATACGGTAAGCATGCTATCCGACGGATACGAATACGGATTATCCGAATAAGACGAAGTCCAGATATTCGTATTTCGGCCCGAAAGAGGATTTCGGCCCAAAAGAGAAAAGGAGATTTTAATTGATTTCCAAATTTCAAAAAATGCAACAAATCAAATAACCTTTTAGAAAATAGCAAATAGAGTTAAAAAAATTCGAGAAAAAATCACAGAAATTCCTTGAATTATTTTGAACTTAATAAAATTAATTCCAACTTAAAGTTACTTTTTATTTTTGCACATAAATTAATTTAAATTTCTAAAAATAGGAAAAACCTTTTAAAATCCGAAAATTCAAGAAATTAATTAAAATTTCCTTTTTCACTTTAAATCCAATAAAATACCGTAAAACTAAATAAATTTTATTTTTGACATTAAAAACTAGGAAATTAAATAATTGACTTTATTTTATTATTTTTCTTTTTAACCAAGAAAACTCTTTTAAATCTCGGAAAATCCAAAAAATAATAATTTTATTAATTTTATTTTTGGTAACATACTTTGGGATGTTACAGTCATTTGCGTATAGTTTAACCATCCAGCCTGATCAGTGTTAGTGTAAACTAGGTTTTGTGTATGTGATGAACTAAGTGTGAATGTGTGATAACTTGTGACTTTATGAGTTATGACTTATGAGCTAAATATGGTAAACTAATTGTTATATTTGTGATGAACTAGTTAATACAGCTTGCCAGTGCCAATATTATGTGTGGTTACTGAAAATATGAACAATTTATGAATGTTTGCATTAAATAAACTAGTTATATGTTTCGTTAATTTCTGGCATACAATTTAAGGGGTTTTCATGTTCCGAAAAACATCCGCGGCTGTATTCGTTTTAATTCGTATTCGCTCCGTATTCGTATTCGATATTATTCATATCTGTATTTGTATCCGAGGTATTCGTATTCGTATCCGGATCTGGGAAAAAATATGAAAACAAATATGGCAAAGCCATTATCCGTCTGTATCCGATCCATTTTCACCCCTACCTCTAACGCGTGGGGTGTCGGGACCCGGATTTACACATCCAAAACCCTCTGTGTATTTTGAAACGTGTTCGTTCTCAAGTTTCGACTGGCAGCGAAGATCATAAGAAAATGACTATCGCTAGGAAACTCCTTCCAGTGGGCAAGATCATATGTAGAGAGGAGAGATTTCGACTAGGAGGCTTTCCGTGTCTCGACCAGTAGCCAGACAAGAGTAGAACAAAATGTTGAAATGAAGAAAGTTAGTCTTCGAAGTCTTAAGCATGTAAGTAACTATATGTAGTTGTTTGTGTTATGCTCCTTTACTTGTTTGCTTCTTTAAGAAAAAAAATGTATAGTCATGCGTGAGAACCATAGCTGTGATGGTCACGACTAGGACCTTTATGGCTCATGATGATGATGTCAAAGCCAAAAAAGCAAAAGAGATCATTTTGGAAGGATACCGAAGAGAATTGGTTCTTCTCCGACCAGTTAAACAACAATAGTATATGACCAGATAATGGATAACAAACATAAAAACAATATCACTCATCGGAAAAAATGAAGAAAGAAAATGAATCTTTATTGAAATTGAAATAATATAAAATACATTTATACAAAGAACTTACACAATTGATCAATGTTCCAAGAATTTGACCAAACACGCCAGTCTGACATGGCTAGTTGTACCGAGCCAGGTTTGGTGACTTTGACCACAGTGTATGGACCTTCCCATTTGAGAGAAAGTTTGTTGTGATTTGCCTGGTTTTGAATTTCTCTGAGAACCAAGTCACCTACAGCTAGGCTACGAGGTTGCACCTTACGACTGTGGTACCCTCGCATGGCTTGTTGGTAAACTGTTGATCGTATCAAGGCTTGGTTTCATTGTTCTTTAATGAAATTGATGTCATTGAGTCTTCGCTGTGTTTGATCGTTCTCATTGAAACAATCAGTTCGAGCGGAGCCAATTTTTAGTTCCGGAGGAAGCATGGTTTCAACACCGTAAACCAGAAAAAATAGTGTTTCATTGGTCACACGACTGGTCATGGTTCGAACGGCCTATAACATAGAAGAAAGTTCTTCAACCCAAGCTCCTAACCATTTTTTTAACTAGTCGAACACTCGGTGTTTCACTCCTTACATTATTATACCATTAGCTTGCTCGACTACTCCGTTGCTCTACGGATGAGTGACAGAAGCAAAATGTATCTTGATACCTAGATCTTTGCAGAACTCCTGAAAATTTCCACTAGAGAACTAGGTTCCGTTATCCCTGATTATACGACTAGGTATGCCAAATCGTGCGATCATATTTTTTTTTGTGAGAAACCTCTTAGCAGCCTTAGTTATTGTTTTAACAATTAGCTCAGTTTCTATGTATTCTGTGAATGTGTCAATCATTACAAAGAGGAATTTAAAGCACCTCGGTGCTCTTGGGAAAGGTCCCAGAATGTCTGATCCCTAGGTTGCAAAAGGCCAAGTAAGAGGTATTGTTTGCAAAGCTTGTGCTGGCTGATGTACTTGTCGACTATAAAATTAACATTGTACACACTTGGTCACAAGCTCTTTTGCATCATGAAGGGCAGTTGGCCTACAGTATCCTTGCCTGAAGGCTTTACTAACTAGTGTTCTGTAGGAATGATGTGCTCTACAGACTCCATGTATGTCGAATAACAACTTAATGCTATCCGTTTGAGATATACATCTCATCAACACTCCGTGAGATCCCCATTTGTAAAGGGTACTTTCTATCGGAGTGTATGATTTGGCTTTTTGAGCTATACGATCAGCCTCTACATCATCCTAGGAATAATGACATACTAAATATAATTGTAGATCGACATCATCCAATTGCTACTGGGGTTGATTTGCATGACCTCTAGTGGAGCATGTAAGTCCTCAGAATGCTCGATCACCGAGGGTGAATCGAGTTGCTCGAGAAAAACTCTGAGCGGGATAGGTGACCTTGTGGAGGCCATCCACGCCAACTGGTCTACCAGAAAGTTTTCCTTTCTAGTAATATGTTGGATCTAGAAACCGAAGAAGTGCTTTTCGAGTTTCCATACTTCTACCAAATAAGATGACATCTTGGTATTTGAGCATTGATACTCTTTTCTGGCTTGATTCGCTACTAGTTGAGAATCACCTTTCACTAGTAATCTGCAAATCCCGAGCGCTCTGGCTGCTCAGAGTCCTACCAGCAAACTTTCGTATTTTGCCGCATTGTTTGTAGGAGGAAAGCTTAATTGAATGGCGTATTTGATGTGTTCTCCAGTAGGGGATATCAAGATAGCTCCAACCCCTGAGCCTTTGAGCATCAAGAAACTGTCAAAGTACGTTGTCCACTTGTCGTGGTGTTCATACTCGGGCCCTTGAGTGGGTTCAGGTTCGTCTATTCAGCAATAAATTCTGCTAAAGCCTAGGACTTGATTGTTGTTCGTGAGATGAAATGGAGGTCGAACGCCCCAAGCTCGACCATCCATTTTTTTATTCGTCCTGATGACTCCCTATTTCCGAGAACTTGACCAAGGGAATATCCAGTAGGTACGACCACCTTGTGGGCCTAAAAGTAATGCCTTAGTTTTCTCGAAGCCATTGGAGACCATATAGCAACTTTTGTACTTGTGGATATGATTCCTTTGGTCCATGTAAGACTTCGCTTACGTAATATACTGGTCGTTGGATGTTGTCACGCTCAACGACCAATACAGCACTGACCGCTTGTGGCATTGCAGCCACGTATATCAGTAATGTTTCTTCCGATCTTGGAGACACTAAGATCGGGGCACTCGTAAGGTACTTCTTAAGCTCTTCAAAGGCAATGTTTGCCTCTTTAGTCCATTCGAAACTCCCATGTTTCTGAAGAAGCTTAAAGAAAGGTAATTATTTTTCACCTAACTGTGCTATGAAACGACTTAACGCTGCCATCCAGCCTGTTAGCTTTTGGATTTCTTTCTTCGTGGTCGAAGGGCACATTTGGTCGAAAGGAGGTTTGGAGTACTATTCATAGGTTCAACTACACATGGTAGTAGGAGGGTTCGACTACATGTGGTCGAAAGGAGGTTTGGACTACATGTGGTCGTAGGGGTTTAGACTACATATGGTCATAGGATGTTTGTACTACATGTGGCTGTAGGGGTTTAGGCTACATGTGGTCGTAGGGGTTTAGACTACATGGTCTGAAGGAGCTTCGACCACCTGGTCGAAAGAAGCTTGACTGTGCACTTAAACTGTGGGGCCTGCATGTCAATGAAACCTTAGAGCTAAAACAACAACTAAACATTGATTTGATGCTAATGACCATGATTAGACACACTGATGATGAGCTACAGTGCTCATCACCGTTGTGCCATGCGGTGGCGCTAGCGCCTGCGCGTCTCGTCGGTGTTGTGGTGCTCGGGGAGGTCGAAGAATGATCAAAATGGCATCCCTAGGCTAATGCGCAACCGCCGGTACTAATGGCAAGGCCGAAGATGGTCTGACGCGGTGGTGCACCGGTGTTGAGCGGCGGAGCTGCTACGGCAATGAGCAGGAGCTTAATTGAGCTACGTCCTTGCCAAACTAATGCACACATGAGCTCCTATGGGCTACTAGGAGCATACCAGAAGTGAGAAGGAGGTCACAGATGGTCGGAGACGACGGGTCGATGGCGTGCCGAGGCGGCGAGGCTGGTCGTACGCGGAGAAGTAGCTCAGGTGAAGGAGATCATAGTCCAATGGTCGAAGAAGTTTAGTGATGGCTCTGTGATGCTCTTGACGAGAGGAATCGACTTGGGATGCCTTCTTGCTCCGGCGGTCCTCGAAGCGGCTGTTCTAGTCGGAGATGAGGAAGAAGAAGCGATCCGGGAGCTTGTCGAACCCAGGAACAAAGGATCCCGAATTCTCTGTGTTCATACACTAGTCTAGGATAGCTAGTGTACACAGTCGTACAAAAGTGACATCACAATCATATCACATATTTATTTAATATAAATCAGAGTTTATTACAAAATGGGGCCAGAGGACGAATAAAATAACACAGCAGAAAATAAAATAGTAGGTGAGCCACACGATGCGCCACAGGCAATCGTCTAGGACGTAGGCCTAGTCATCAAGATCCTCACCGTCCTAATAAAGCTCTTCACCTGAATAAAAGAATATGATGCATGCATAAGTAAACAAGTGAGGCTAATAGGGTCTATTTTGCATAAAGCAGCATTTTCAGTTTAAATATTCATAATAATTTCCAAGGCTATTTTTATTCTATTACTAAAATCAGATTTTAAATTGACAGTTTTATAGTGGATAACCTCCATGAATGAATGGTGAAGGATACCCTCCTATCACATGGCTAACCGCCCAATTTTCCACAAGGATTTACCATCCTAAAATTATTTACTAAAATCATTTTAAAACCAAAAACAAAGTCTAACTTAGAGTGGCTTTGCTCAGCATGTCCATGACCGTGGACACGGCTATTCGAATAGTTTTACACTCTACAGACGTGGTACAACTTTACTCACAAGAGATAATTTGCTTTTAATGTCGGCCAATACATGCTTTCGAAGGCGTGTGACTAAGCAATTATCACAAGGCCTTTACAATGTTCTACCCTACAGTATTTGTACCCGCTAAGGTTTCACTTCCATTGGATTAACCATCCTCCGGAAGCCCCCTCTTGTGCCCAATGGGATTACTGTCTAAGCGACACCATACAACAACATGGCACAAATAACAGTAAGGTATTACAAATTATTAAGCCTAGTTCTGCCCATACAAAATATGTGGTGGTACGGTGGAGCTTAGTAAGATGCGGCTCCAAGACCGGTGTTTAACTAACTTGGGCGACTTCCCAAAATAACCCCTAGGCCTCAACCCAACCCGGATTGAGCCTATGCATAAACCTGCATCCACTAACTATCCATTTCACCCAAGTCCAAACCAATTTTGATTTTATTTTTCAAGTAAAACCATTTTATAAGCTTTCTATGGTAAAACAATACCATAGACTCAATTTAAATCAAGTTTAAGTATTTTGGCTAAAACTTCCCAAATACAAAATTCTGATCTAAGCCTTGGCTAAGCAAATAATTATTTTCAAATTTTATTTTGACTATGGTGACATGGAAATGATAATTCAATAATCAAAATTGGCCATACAAAGGAATTGGAATAACTAAGAATTTAAACAAGAATTTAAAATAGCTGAATAGAATTATGCATGCAATAATAATTTAAAACATAATTAAATAAATTTAAAAATAGTGGGATCAACATGATCAATGGTATAACTTTCCTTGCTCAAAGTCCTGATACTCTAATTCTTTAGAAGGGTCGAGCTCTCCGGAATCGTCGAAATCTATATGTGAAAATACGACAAATTTAAATAAAACTCAAAAAAATTCAAATGAACATTCAAATTAACTCCAAATCAAATAATTTTAGTTTAGTTAGCTAGATCTTGAATTTATATAAATTTAGAAATTTGAATCACCTAAATCGGAGTTCGTATGAAGAAATACGAGCTCCTGGAAGTTTACATCTAAGAAAAACCCTAAATTCTGATTTTATTGAATTTATTGAATTATTTTTCTAAAGGATAATCGGTTTATTGCGCGTGATGACATCATCGACTGGAAAAATGGATTTTTGGCTGGAATAATTTTTCTATTGGAAATGATTTCTTTCTATGACGTGTGGGCCCGAAAGTCAAAAAGACTCGGTCCACGGGTTGGTCAACGTCCACAGTGGACGCGGCCACGAAACAATACGAAGGGTGTGGGTGCTGGCACAGTAGCTGACGCGGCAGCCACGTGGCGATGATGTGGGACGCACGCGTTGGCATGGTGCCGATGTGGCGCTGAAGTGGACATGCCACGTAAGCTTGATGAGCGGCGGTGCTCCGGTGACACCCTCGCCGGCGCTACGTGCCACGGCAAGGTGTGTGAGTGCACGCAAAATGTAGGGAGGCTGATGCCAGACCTAGTGCTTACCACGATTTCTCGGGGATGCGAGGATTTGGCTGGCGGTGAGCTCAAAAGGCGGCGGCGGTTCTAGGTCTTCGACGAAGATGGCGTTCCTGTGCCTCTCCGGTGAAAAGGATGCACGCACGGGGTGCCTTGCAATGAGGCGATGTCGATGGGGTGGTCGGGGCGGTTGAAACGGCGTCAACGATGAGGAATTTAGCGACAGAAGGAGCTTCAAGCTTCGCAGTTCAACTCCAAAATCCGGCGAGCACGAAGGGGTAGAGGTGAGGTGAGTGGTGGCACTGGGTTCAGGGCGAAGAGGCGGTGCCAAGGCGCTCTCAAATAGGGTGAGGGCGGCGACGGGGCTTCGTGCGGCTCAAGTTGGCTGAGAGAGAGCAGCGGTGCAAATTAGGGGATTAGGGCCAGAAATGGAAGGGAGAGACCAGGTCGGGCGCAGAATTGATATGCGGTTTAAATGCACGCGAAATCACAAAGGATTCGACCGATTCAAACGAGTTTGGAAGGTCCCTGGAATCGCGATAATGGTAGACGGCGAAAGAAGGAAAGGTGCGGTGAAGAAGAAAGGAAAGAGGGAGATGGTGACGTGGTTGCTGGCGGGCCCACCTAGCGGTGAAAGAGAAACGGGCGATGGAAAACGAGCGGCTGAAACGCGGGTCCCGCTGTCAATGAGCACGTGAGGGAGAGAGCATGAGATGTGCGGGTGAGACTGGCTGGATGGGTCGTCTTGTGAAGGAACAGGTTTGAAATTTGAGGTTTTGACCCAAAGCCAATTTTGCGATTTTAAATGCTTTAGCAATTTAAATAATCTTGTTAATCCAACATAGATTTAGAAAATAGCAAATAAAATCCAAAAAATATGAGAAAATTCACATAAATTCTCAAAGACATTTTGGATTTAAATAAAATATTTCCAACTTATATTTGGAAATAGATTTTGCAAATAAATTTATTTTGGCTTTGAAATGCATAGGGAAAAGATTTTAAAATTTTAGAAAATTCCACAAAAATAATTAAATTTTATTTTCAACTGAAATTTGAAATTTTGGCTATTACAGAGCTTCTGTGAAACAAAGGTGAAATTGAATGAGAGAGAAGGTTCAGAGCATGCTGGAACACGAAATGACGCGGTAAGGGTGATACAAAACCCTTCATGGTGTTAGGGACGAAGGCGACGGCGGACGGCCGAATTAGGGCTCACACTCTTGAGCTCTAGAGCTTGATTCATTGGAGGAGAAGAGGAGAGGAGGTGCGCACTGGCTTGGAAAGGAAGAGACGCATCTTGGGGTGGCCTTTATATAGGCAGAGGGGCGGAGATCAACGAGGAAGAACTTGGGCAGGTCAGTGGTGCTCTCAAAGGACTTGGCAGTGTACGGGTAGGAGCAGGTGTGGCTAGGCAGGGGAATGGGCGCGGCGTTGTGGCGACACGACGCGGCAAGTGTGGTCGGTGGCAAAAACCGAGGGCAGTGAGGGAAAACCACGAGCACAATGGAGCTCTTATGGTGCCACGCTGGCGTGCTCGGCGTGAGGTGGACGAAGGTCCCTGCACTCGGGAACCACCGATCAGCGAGGGTGAGGGGGAGTTAAGATTTTTTATTTTTGATTCATCTAGTGATTTTTTTGCCAATTTTATTTACTAGTCGTATAAAGTCCAAAATTAATGAAAATATTTGGGTCGCTTCTGACCTAACGTAGTTTCTCCTGTACAATTTCAAAGGTTTAGACCTTCTGTGAATGTCTACAAAATTCACATGAATTTCTGTTCTGTGCTTTTGTAATTATTTTTCTAAACAAGATTTCATATAAAATCTTTGGTGAATTATATCTGCGATAATATGCCCGAAATAATTCAATCCTTTGAATTTATTTGCTTTGTTTTATCTATTTCCTTTTTAGCACCTTTTTTGTATGTAGCTCAAGTTTTCCTTTTAAATTCAAAACCATTCAACATATTATATTCCATATGCAAGTGATCAAAGTGATTTTTCCTAATGCATTTATATTACATAATCCCATAATTAGGATTTTGGGATGTTACAGGCGTGTTTGAGAGGAAGCCGACAACGACAGTCATGGCCGATTGGGACACGAGGAAGAAACCAGAGTGGGAGGAAAGGCACAGAGTCGACATCTTAAGCCCACGCCGAGAAAAAGAAAGAGAAGGGAAAGGGGTGGCTTTCGGGCTATCTTGGAGAAAAGAAGGAAAGAAGCGGGCCAGGAAAAAGAAAGGCCGAAAAGAGAAAAGAAGGAAAAAAGAAAAACAAGTCGACGAGAAAGAAAAGAGAAATGGGCGGAAGAAAAGAAATGTAGCCCAAAAGGAAAATCTAGATTTAAATGATTTTCGAAATTAGGAGATTGAATTAAATAAAATCGAGCTCAATTAAATAGCAAATAAATCACTAAAAAAATCCAAGAAATTTCCTAGAACTCAAGGAACCCAAATAAAATAGATTTGAATTTAATTGAAATTTATATTATTCACATGAAATCATTTTTATTTCTGAAAATTCAAATTAAGCTTCGACTTAAACAAGAAAAATCAAATGGTTATTTTTATTTTTTTTAATGCTTCAAAAAACAAACCAAATTTGGGATGTTAGAAATCTACTAGTACCACCACCCCCCCCCCCTTTAATAGGAATCTTGTCCCTGAGATTTGGGCTGGCTAAAGAATAGGTTCAAAACTCAACCTTGCTCACTCTTCCAAACGGATTTCTCTTATGAGTGAAACAAAGCTGCAACTGACGTGAAACTAACTAGAGACTTACCTGGAACAACTTTCTGAACAGATTGAACTTCTTCTGTAGTGACGTGATTCAGTCATCCTCTTGCTAAAGTTGACGGGCTTGACTTGGAGTCTGAGGCATTCCTCTTCCCCCTCCTGGCAAAGAAGTCCTGGCTGGCGTAAATCCCAATATAAAAGGAATTGGTGTTGTCCCTTGCTTTTGCGAACACTTGTTGGCATAATGACATGTCTCATGATAGTTGAAACATGTAACTTCTGGAGTTGGATTGTTGGTCCTATGAGGTTGATGAGTGTTACTGTTATTGACACCACTAAATCTTGAGTTTACTGAATAAGACACTAGTGCAGGGGTTTTGAATATAGTAGATGAATTATTGGAACAAACTAGCTGTTGTACATTGGTTCTGGCTCTCTGCAGATAATTCTGATGAACTCCATGTTGTATCATCTTCCTTTTACTCACGACGAGAATCCTCTATGAGTACGGCTTTATCCACCATATGCTAAAAATCCACATAATCATTTCCGATAACTTGCAACTTTAGACCAGGATTAAGTCCACGCTTGAATCGCTTCTCACAAGCATTACTCATAGCAACATCTTCTAGAGCATACCGAGAAAGTTGAGTCAAGTTGTTGGGATACCCACTCAAAGACATATATCCTTGCTGTATGTACTAGCTTAATTTTCAATTTCCAGTTAAAATTAAAATTTAATTATTTTTCTGGCATTTTCTGGAATTTTAAAAGCTTTTTCTCTATTTAGATCAAAGAAAAAATAAATTAATTGCAAATTAATTACCAATTATAAGTTGGAAATATTTTACTTAAGTCCAAAATGGTCCTAGGAATTTCTGTGAATTTTTCTAGAATTTTTGGACTTTATTTGCTATTTTCTAAAGACAAAATGAATTAACTTAATTATTTAAATCGCAAAATCATTTAAATTCGAGAAAACCCCTTTGGGCCAAATCCTCCTCGGCCCAACCCACCTTTCCCATGCCTCCAGCCTACTTGGCCCGCTCCACCTGCACCCCTCTCTCCCTCTCTCGCTGACACGCAGGGCCCGCGTGTCAGCCTCTCTCTCTCTCTCTCACCCTCTCTCCGCCTCACTTACACGTAGGACCCACCGAGTCACATCACCCTTCTCCTTCCTTTCCCTTCTTCCCCGTGCGGCTTCGCCATTAACACCTTTCAAAACCTTCCAAGCCCAGGGCAATCCGGCCGTAATCAATGTGATTTCGTTAGCCTTAAAGGCCCGAGGCAATCTCGCACCCGTTTTGGCCTCCCTCTTTCCATCTCCGCCTTGATTTCCCCCATTCCCCACCGGTGTCCGCTTCAGCCTTCTTGCGCCGCATGAAGCTCCGCCCTCGTCCTCGACCTATTTAAGCACACCCCAGCACCCCCTTGACGTTCTCACCTCAGCGCCGCCAGCCATCGCCCCCCCTATCTCTCGCGCCCGAAATTCGAGGTTCTTCACTGCCACCCAAAGCTTCTTCGACCGACAATTTCATCGCCACCGATGATGCTCCGACGACTTCTTCTACACCTTCGGCACCACCTCGTCATCATCGATCTCGTGCGCACGTCATCTCCGCTCGAGGATCCGCGGAGCTCCTTCACACCTGCCGCCGCCAACCTTCGTCGCCACTGGCCAAATCGTCACCCCCGTTAGCAACTAAGGTGAGCATCTAGCTCAGTGAATCATGCTGATCATTTTGGTACCCCGCTCGTGCCTCACCGTGGCGCGTAGCGCAGTCGAGGATGTTGCCAGAGCATCGCTGACCATAGGCCTATGTGGCATCTCCACGTTAGCGCTACCTCAGCGCCATGTCCGCCCTAGTGCCCGTGTCAGCGCCACGTGGCTGCCCGCGTCAGCCTTTGTGTCATCGCACGCGTAGCCCTTTACTATTCCGTGAGCCAAGTCCACCGTGGACGTTGACCAATTTGTGGACCTAGTCTTTTGACCAAGGGCCCACTTGTCATAGATACAAAGATTTTCCTTTAGAAAATAATTTCGGCCGAAAATCAATTATCCCAGCCACTGACGTGAGCATGTGCAATAAAGAGAATTTCCTTTAGAAAAATTAATCGGTAATTCGATAAAATCTGAATTTTAGAATTTCTTTAGAGTTTAAACTTCCAGGGGTTCGTTCTTCTTCAGACGAACTCCGATTTCGATGATTCAAATTTCTAATTTCATATAAATTCAAGATCTAGCCAACTAAACCAAAATTGTTCCATTTGGAGTTAATTTGAATTTTCATTTAAATTTATTTGTGTCTATTTTAATTTGGCTTGATTTCACGTATAGATTTCGACAATTCCGAGGAATTTGAGGTAGTTGGAGAAGAACAATTTGAGCAAGGCAAGTTATACCTTTGACCATGTTGAACCTATTATTTTAAATTATTTAATTTTGTTTGAAATTTTTATTGCATGCATAATTCTATTTAGTTATTTTAAATTCCTAGTTACTCTATTTCCTTTGTATGGCCAATGTTGATGTTTAGATTATCATTCCCTTGTCACCATAGTAAAAATAAAATAAAATTTGAAAGATTGTATGCTTAGACAATGCTTAGACCAAAATCTTGAATTTGGGGGAGTTTAGCCAAAGTATTCAAATTTGATTCAAATTGAGTCTATGGTATTGCCGTACCATGGAAAGTATAGAAAATGCTTTTACTTGTGAAATAAATTAAAATAGTTTAGACTTGGGCATAATGGATGTTGGTGTGGTGCACATCAATGCACATGATCAATTCATTTCAATGATCGGGTCCAGGGTAGTGGAATGTTGCCCAAGTCTGTTAGGGACCGATCTTCGAGTGTATTTTGCTACGCCCCATCGTACCACCACATGTCTGGAATGGGACAGATTAGGCTTATTAATTTGTAATGCCTCATTGTTGTTTATGCCATGTTGATGTGCGGGTGTCGGTTAGACAATAGTCCCACTTGGCGTAAGAGGGGACATCTAGTGTGTGGTTAGCCCAATAGAAGTGAAACCTTAGCTGGCATACTAACTTTGGGGTAGAACATTGTAAAAGCCTTATGATAATCACTTAGTCGCACGCCTTCGAAAGCATGTCATGTCTGACATATAAGATGATTATCACTTGTGGGTAAAGCTGTACACACTCTGTATAGTAGAAACCATTAGAGTAGCCGTGTACATGGTCATGGACATGCTCAGTAAAGCCACTCCAAGTTAGAAATTGGTTTTGATTGTTAAATAGTTTTAGCAAATAATTTTAGGATGGTTAATCCTTGTGGTAAAATTGGGCGGTTAGCCATGTGATAGGAGGGCATCCTTCACCATTCATTTATGGAGGTTATCCACTATAAAACTATCAATTTAAAATTTGATTTTAGTTATAGATTAAAAATTGTCTTAAAACTTAGTATGAGTATTTAAAACTGAAAATGCTGCTTTTATTTAAAATAAACCCTGTTAGCCTCACTTGATTACACTTTCATGCATTATGTTCTGTTATTAGGTGTAACTTGTGTGCACGGAAGTTGTGCTTACTCTTGTTGAATAAAATTTATTCAGGTGAAGTTTATTATCAAGACGGTGAGGATTAGGATGACTAGGCTATGCCCCCAGACGATTACCTGTGGCGAATCGTGTGACCTACCTATTTATTTTACTTCCGTTGTATCTTTCTATTTGGCCTCAGGCCCAAATGTAATAAACTCTTATTATCAATTAATAAATGTGTGATATGATTTTTCTATCACTTCTGTTTGACTGTGTATACTAGCTATTCCTAGACTAGTGTATGAAACACAGAGAATCTGGGATCCTTCACTCCCGGGTTCGACGCTGTAGATCACGAAATTCATTCTTCTTCATTTCAACTATGCAATCTGGAACATGCGCTTGATGAAAAGCTGCTAAAAACTCTTCCCAAGTAATAGCCTATGAATTCTCACAGGCTGTAGTATAGTTCTCCCATCACTGTTTGCCTGTACCTTCCAACTGATGCGAGGCATAAAAAAACTTTCTCACGATCATTGGATTGGACAATGGCGAGGTTTTTCTCCACAGATCGAAGCCAATCTTCTGCTTCCAAAGGTTCTGACAAATGAGAAAACGTAGGCGGACAAGTCCTCATATACTCTAATAACTTGGAATTTTGATGAACTAAGGTGGAACAACTACTGCTTGATTATTCTGATTCAACAAACTGACTAAGGTTGCGGTTGTCTGATTTTGCTGAGTCATCTTATTGTTCATGTTCTACATCATTGCATTCGTGAGTTCAGTCTGAGCTGCTAGAAATTGTCCCATGTTTGGATCTGTGACTCCAAGTACTAGTGATTGTCCACTAGCATTGACATTGGCACCCCCCAACAGAGAACGACTTGATGTGTTGAGAGTGTCAACCATCAGCGATGATCTCGACAGGTTTAATTGGTAACATAGAAAAGCACGATAGATGAGAGGGAATAGTACAAATAGACGAGATAGAACAAGAGAGACAAGATAGGGACAACTTAATTACAGAAATTAGATTATACCCAAGGACAAAAGACAAAGGAAACGTAACTGAAACACTATGAAAGACAAATAAACTCTTCAAATTAAAGCCTAAGTGTGATTACAACATAATGCTTGACAGCAAAATTGCAGCTCTCACTTACACACAACACAAATAAAAACTACTGTACAACGATCTGACAACGCTACTAAAGACTCCAATCTAACGACTCGCACTTCGAATCGTTGTAGAACACCCACGAATTGCGAATTGCTGGTGGAAACTCCGGACGAACAGCTAGAACAAAGTGACAAAAATACTCCTAGCGATTGCCGGTGATTCGATGCCTTTCTTCTAGACTCGATGGAGCAGGTGACGGCAATGGAACTAGCGACGGAACTGAAAATTCTCCTAACTCTTCTTCTGGTTTAGGAACAACTGGCACAGACGCTACTTGCATCACATACTTTTGAATCAACTTGGACAAACTGATCTTGTGCAACTTGCAAAACCTTCGAATAGCTTTGCGGGCAACTCTGATCACTGACAAGTCCTCAAGCTCATTGTGACACTTCATACCATGAAGATGAATGTGACTTCCAATCCTCACGATGAAATACACACTCATCTCAAATCCAATTTTTTGCCCCTTCACTTTCTTTTCCTTAGTGAAATAAGTTGCACACCTGCTTATTCCCAAACTCTAAACAAGCATTGAAAAACTCCAAGCCAATCTCCCCTTTGACCATGAAACACTTGAGCCATCTAAAGAATTTAACAAGGCAAGACGGTCAAATTAAGATTACAAAGCAAAATTCAGCAAAGATAAGAGACAAGATCTCCAAAACAAGATGAGAAAAGAATAGAAAAGGATAAAAATAGAATAGATGAGAAAGAACACTACTCAAGCCAAATTAAGTTGGTTTGATTTAGAAGATAAGTTTTGAAGCTTTTGGCTATAGCGACCATGCTAGCTAGGGTTGTGTTCTATAGTCGATATGGCTCTGATACCACCTCTGTTAGGACCCGAATTTACACATCCAAAACCCTTTGTGTATTCTGAACAAGTCCCAGATCAGTAGCTAGCTCACACAGGAAACATCGATAAAATACCACCCATTTATTGAATTAACTAAAAAGATCGCAAAATAACAAATAGTAATAAAAATTGGACCTTATGGTCAACGTTTACTTAACTAGCCACTCAGGGCTAAAGAAACAAATAAACTCTTGCAGCAGAATGGGAAAACTTGGAAAGGCCAATCAACATGCCCACGGGCAATCGAGTGAAGAACGCATCCTAATCCGCAAAGCCTTCACAAAACTCTTCTTCGTAGAACTCTTGAGCAGCTTGATATTCTTCAACTGAGCAACAAAGTTTGAAGCCGTGAGTACAAAAAGTACTCAACAAGTCGTAGAGAACAGTATACAATTAATATTCTTGCCAGGCTTGAACAGAGGATTAGATGTATGGTTCTTTTGCAGAAAGCAGTATTGACAGTAAATATGGTAAATATATTGCAATGCGTAATTTAAAAGACAATAAGAAAATAAAGTAAACAGTTTCTTTGAAATCAATCAGTGAACTTACCGTTCACTACCCAACCAAACCACCAAGTGAACTCCCCATTCACCTTCCGACACAAACCACCAAGTGAATTCCCTATTAGCCCAGCGAACATCATATTCACCAAGTGAACTTCCCATTCACACTACGACACATTTATATAAAGAAACTCTACCACTCGTGTGGAATCCCTAAGCATGTCCATGACCGTGGACACGACTATTTAAACAGTTTTAACTCTGCACAGGTTGTACAGCTCTACCCACAAGAGATAAATCAACTTATAATGTCGGCCAAGACACGCTTTCGAAGGTGTGCAACTAAGTGATTATCACCAGGCCTTTATAAAGCTCCTTCTTAACCTAGTTCTACCCGCTAAGGTTTCAACATTGAAAGTCTCACTGACCAGATAGGCCCCCTTCTTGCACCATTGTGAGTATGCGTCCATCCTGTAACACACGTTTCTAAGACATGACTGAAATTAAGATATTGCTAATTAGTTGGCCAGGTCCATTCCATACTAGACACGATAAAGCCTAGTTCAATGGTGCATAAGATTAACTCCTTGACAAATTACTCAGACAAGTCTACCACAAACCACAATGTGCTACCTTCACCACCCCCCCCCCTTACTTCACAATCGCTCGCCTGAGAGCAGAAATCATTTTGTTCAACCAAGAGCAATGACATACCCTGTCATGGTACACAAATTTTAATAATAGTGGCTACCCGCCACAATTCCATATCACATTAAGTAAAATTTAACATTATCGAACATGTGATCATGTGCCCATCGTAACTAATTCCTTGACTAAGCATCTCTACGATACCCATGTTGGTGATACAAATATTTCCAACGAACATAATGACTATTCTATGGTGACAAGTGATTCATCATATTCAAATGTTCAATGGAGGCATAATGACACATAGGTGATTAACTATTCCCAAAAGCAGTTGATATAAAGATAGCATGCAATGTTATATAAAACAATATAATTTTAAAATCATAGGTTAAATATAATCAAATATATATGACTTACCTTGGCTTTCTCAGTTACCACACTTGGAACTTCAAAGTTTGCTTATGCTCCTGCTCCTTGAAATAGATCGTCTAACGAGAGAGAAAACAACAAGCGAAACACAAATAAATCTAAAATAAATTCAAATAAAATCCAAAAACATAAAAACCAACTCTAAAAGAAAGATCTCGATTTTATATGAATTTACGAATTTGAACGGATTGAATCGGAGTTCTAACGAAAGAGAACAGACTCTCGGAATATTTGTGAGAAAGGAAAAAGGGAGAGAGAAAAGAATATTCCCAAGAATATTCCTTCGGATTAAAAGAAAAAGGAAAAAATAAAATAAAAAGGACACTGACAGGTGGGCCCTACTGATTTTTTTGAATTTCCAGATTAAAAGAAAATCTAGAAAAAGGTGGGAGAGGCTGACAAGTGGGCCAAGGTCTATGGACCAAGTCTATGGGCTACCTCGGGTTCATCGTGCACGATGTAGCATCCCAATTGTTGTGTCTTTTTCAAATTTCAAAATAAAACAAACCATTTGAATTTTCTTGATTGGTTAAAAGCTTAATTTGAAATTTCAAAGGAAATAAAAACAATCTAATGTGAGTAAATCAAACTTCAATTAAACTCAAAATTTTGTTTTATTTTATTTTCTTGTTTTCTCTTGGATTTTTTTCCACAATCTTTTTGTTATTTCTTTTCTGGCTGGCTGCTTTTGCCTCTACCGGCTGCTTCTCTGGCCACTAGCACCAAGCCCCGCCGCCCCTCAGTCCAACAGCATCATGGCAGGCCGCCCCTTGACCTCGCCTGCACCTGGCCACACTCGAGCAAAACTTTACAACCTCACTACAAACTGAGAGTCCACCAAAACTTTATCATCACATTCTCAAATTGAGAGTCTACCAAAACTTTACAACCTCACTACAACAACCACTTTACTCTAGAGGTGATCTACTACACAAATAAAAAAAGGTTCTACGAAAACCCTTTCATCAAGGACATGCTATCATCCGACAATTCCATAATCATGTAAACATAAGCCACCTATTAAATCCCATCAGTTCAACTCTTAATGATGCTCAACACCAAACTTCAACATACGATAATTGTACTCCAACGATCGTTGTTATCAACTGCTTTCATCATGAAATCTAGTTGCTACCTACTTCCCTTTGCAAATCACATGAATATTTACAAACATATATTCAATTGTTTCTCCTCATGTTTAGATTTGGGCCAAATCATGCTAAAACTTCAAGAATCGTAATCTTCCATCGGTCAAAAGTCTCAATAACACTACAACCAAATTCATCCATCCATTCTAGCTAGATTAACTATCCAGAACTCCTCCCATAAATTCTAGATCCACCGATATTTAACCCCTCCAATCTTTTATATACAATTCCAACAATTAATCCTACTAAGGATTATATAAATCTAGCAATTATATATAATCACTAGGTATCCACAAAAAAGATAATTCCATGATTAATATCCACTAAGGCAATAATCTAACACCCTCTTAACATAACCATCCCAAATGGTTAGATTAATCCATTGAGACCCATCAATCCAATTTATCCAAGAAGTTTATCGAATTAAACAATCGTAATGATCAGACCGGTTCATCAATGTCCCACACTTCTTAATAACTCCTGGATTCCTAGCAGGTACGGACACACCCTTAATCACAGTTCATCACGTAACTACTCCAAGACAACATCAAATTTATCAACTTCACTTCCAAGGATCTTGGTTAAGATCAATTATGCACCACGCTATAGACCCAACTTGATAACTCGTACATTATCAATTTATCTTCTATACTTAAAACCTCTCACTTAACACAACAAAATATTACAAAAGAGTTTTGATACTTTATTTATCAAAGAAGATGCACTAAACTTCAACATTTCAACTACTCCAAAAGAAATGTGTAGCATCAAAACTTCATTCAATGAAGTTTGTAAAAGATACTTTCCATTATCTAAAACACCAAGCGAATAAATAGGTCATGTTTATCAACAAGAAGGTAAAACTCTCATGAAAAAGAACAATATTGCTATTGACAACGATTACAAGTAGCAAGAATAGCTCAACAGTCAGAAAAGACAATAATTGCTCTATAAAACAAATACAGACTAACTGAAACCCATCAACCGCATTGTAACCACTAACCCAAGAAAATTCATCAATCAACAGCGAGTAATCAGAATAACCAAATGCAAACTCAAGGAAAATGACAATCTTTCCCAAAGAAACCCATCCCTAACATTTGTAACTAAGTTACCTGGGGTAAACACTTCACTTTTCCTATACCACAAACGGTGGTACAACCTGGCCATGCCTATGGCCACAACCACAATCTCTACCTCTCATCATAGCTGTCAACCACAATCAACAATACACAATAGGTTCAAAGAACCAATATCAAGTCATACATCAGTATAGTAACATATCGAAAGCGTAAGAGCAATACTCCTCCCATTCCCATCCTACTGTGCACTAGTGTGTCAAATTTTAAGTTAATTAACCATTAGCAAATTTTAGATAATTTTACTAGTCCTAAAACAAATTTTAGCAATTTTAATTTACCTAAGTTGTTAATCTATTAACCACGGACCTAAAGCCCGCTCTGATACCAACTGTAACACCCCGGCCCAACACTGAGCTCGGAATGCCACCAAACTACCCTAACTACTAATTTTATCAATAAATAACAATGAATTTCAGCAAGCAATTCAATACTAACATCTGTCCATGGGTCACAATAACATATAAATAACGACATAGCAAGCACAGATATTTAAACCCTAGATTGTAAGCAGGATAATAGTTCAAGAATCAAGCAATACCAATCAAACGAAGGCTATTGAATTAATAATTGGGTTTCAACGAAACATCTAGAATTATTCAATGTCTACCATGTCCTAAAGTAATAAACCATCATGCTAAGGCAAAGTTTTCTCATGGCAAGTGAGTGTATGTAGTGTACCCTTCCCAAGTGAAGCGTCGTCAACGATCACCTAAAAACAACATTAGAGCAAGGGTGAGTCCACGACTCAGCAAGTACAGTAATAAATAATGAACATTGCTTAAACAACAGTACACAATACTATCACTAACATCAATCGTTCACTTTTCTTTATTCTCATGCTTAGTCATTTAATTCTCTTTCTTTATTCACATACACAATCATCAACTATCTTTCATTCCATGCATCTCTGTACTACATGTCCACATGCACTTCGTTTGCGTATACCGGTATAGCATGAGTGTTCACCCGTCGATGACACACTCTCAAGCCCGTCCTCTTCAAGGATCGGGGACCTCCTCCACTCCCGTGGAGTTGTGATCAACATGATCACCTTCTCATATGCAATGATGCTTATGAATGCTCAAATGTTCATAGTTTCATCAACATTACCATTGTCCAACAATATCATATCCAACAATAAGGAATAAATACTGATCATTAACATTACTTGCAATTAAATAAGTAAAAGCACAACAATTTAATGGCAATAAATGGTAAAGCATACAGTGATCAACCAATGACCACTGTCTACCATGCACTTGCCTCTTATCCTTGTATTTGCTGAGGGCTAAACGGCGGCAACGCACACGCGAGACCGCACTCCTGGACAAACAATACGACACGCATCTCAAAAAACATACAAGATAACAACTCACGCACTTTATTCTAAGCTGTAATCGCACGCCTACACCAAACCGACCTTTTTACTCGAAACTACCGGACACATTACCCGCTGTCCTAGCACTAAAATTATCATAATTTATGTTCTACTCGCCCAAGAAATTAAGTTCCTGGGCTGGAACGCTAAAGAAATTATCTACGCTTTTCATGTATATATAAAAAAACACTAATTATCTCATATACTATTTTAATCTACAGATTACTAAGATGTAACTCACAATCTAATCATCCGATCAATATGATTAAATATTCTATGGAAAGATACAAAAATTCTCTACAATTATCTAGTAGATGATATCGTCAAATTACACCCATACGGTACCCGAAATTACAGTACAACAATACATCAAAGTAAGCCGATCTACTATTCGATCCCTTTACTAGAACCTGCTAATACTCTCTCTAATCTTGATTTCTAATCTCTAAATTAAATTAATGAAACAAAGAAGAAAAACAGACCGTTACCCCGGAGACTGCGAGGAGAAACACCGATCTCCCGCATGATTCTCCTCTCTTTATCCCTCCTTTTCCTTCTTCTTTTCCTCTTCTTGGTGATCATTGGACCCTCCTATTGATCCTTGCATGGTCGGCACTGGCACAAAGAATCCTAGCAGTAGCACACGCCACCCATGCATGCATCTTTTCCTTAATCACTCTCTCCCTCTTCTGTTGCAACCAACAAGGGCAAATGCAAAGCAAATAATTAACTAGCCGCAGTTGAGAGCACACACACATGCATGGAGTCACGTGGGGGAATCACACTGGTTTGCATGCATGTGGCAGCTTGGCAAATTGGATGGGAAACCAACAAAAAAAAAACAGCAGCAGCGCACCATGCAGCGAGCTAGCAGATCATGCAGCAGCCGTGAGCATCCAGCGGCAACAGGCAGCGCTAGCACAGGGGCGGCAGTAGGCAGCGCTACCAAGTAGCAGGAAGAAGCATGCAGCATGGCTCTGCTACCTGCATGCATGTACGGGGAAAAAAGGAGGTGGCGGCTGTAATACCTCGAATTTAATTTAGAGGGAGTTAAGTCGGAAAAAGGTTTTAGTGTAATTTTCAGTTTGGAAGGGGTATTAAAGAGGAGGGCCTCTGGCCCAGAATACCTTGGCTTTGGGGATGGGCCTGGCAGCGCAAGAGGGGAGGCGCCATGGGCCTAAGGCCCATGCGCCCCCACCCCATTTAACCCTAGGCGTGCACTCCCTTGGCTACCTCCAAACAAAGAAAAAGAAAACTGAAGCTGCTGCCTTTCCCCAATCCTGGGAGCCGCCATCTCCTCCATTGGAGCAGCAGCAGCCGGCCATCTCCTCCATTGGAGCAGCAGCAGCCGGCCATCCTTCCCCATTGGAGCAGCAGCAACCGGCCATCCTTCTCCATTGGAGCAGCAGCCCTTCCTTCTCCATTGGAGCAGCAGCCCCATCCTCCTCCCTTGATTCAGATTCGTTCTTGGTAGAGGTTGGTTTTTGGTTCATTGTTAGGGCTGTGTTCAGATTCATATTTCTGTTCTCTGTTCATCGTCGATTTTCGTTTAGATCAAGGCCGAATTAGAACTTGTGATCTCTTAGAGAGTTGTAGATTATTTCATCAGGTTTCCATAGCCTCTGAGGTCATCTGAATCCGAGTTATGGTTTGCAAGATACGGCCATTTTTGTACCTCTGTCCAGAACATCGTTTAATTTCCAGCAGTCACTTTGCGTGGCCGTTTGAGCATGGTTAAGGTCCGAATCAGGAATCCTCCCTATTATGATAATTGTATTTTATTATCTTAGCTTTCCATAGCCACCAAGATCACCACATTCCGACATTCGGATCAAAAGTTATGTTAGTTTTATTCTTGCTGTTCAGATTTCTAGCGAGATGAATCTGTTGAATTACCTTCTAAAATATGTTTATGTTAGAGACAAATTCAGGGTCCTAACCCAACTAGAATATTTTATAAAATTTTATAACCTTATTAGAATGTTAAATAACACCTTAATCGGAGATGTAGAACAATAGTTGTGTTATTTTCTTCTCTGCTGTGCGTTTCGTCGGGACAGACTCTGTCTCACATGTTCAGCTGCTTGTTAGCATTTCGTTTTGGCCCTTTTGGGTCATCTCGTCAACTAGAATGTTGTAGGTTGGTTTGTTAAGTTTCTTTAGGGACTGGGCTCATCTCGTTCTGAGTCCTGGGTTAAAAGTCGTGGTCTTTTCCGTGCCGCTGTCCAGTTTCGTTTATGTGTTGGTGTTGACTGTTTTCAGACTAAGATTATTAGCTAGCTCTTGGGTATTCGGGAATGCGTTGTAGGACGTTAATGGAAGCGTCTTGTTATATCTGGTTCTTATTTCGAGTATATATTGTGTAGGCGGAGAGGCTTCAGGGTTAGGAGCACCGCCATTGCCCACTAACGCGTCGCATCGCGGGAGGCAAGTACCTCAATGTTCCTATAATCATGAAATGTTGAATGCCTGTTGTTGATTTGTATTTCTAAGAACCATGTTAATATTTAAATGTTCGTATTCAATCCATATGTGTTACCTCCATGATTAGATAGCATGTCTTTTCAATATTCATATGTCATACCATGCATCCACATTACATGTTTCAATTCACAGGAGTGGATCAATACATAAGACCCATCAATTCCAGTATGGGCACGTAAGACCCACCATTCCAATGTGGGCAGTTTGGGACAACCGTACGAAACGTTCTTCATACGGGGCTTGGATCCTCACATTTTGTTAAATGCGGGCTTAGGTGAACACCGATAGGTGTGTCACCAGCAATACCGGTATATGCATGTGTGTAGTCCCTTCATTTCATCCAAATCATTCATCTCATTCATTCAAGTGTTCGTTCTGTGCTTATTTCATACACTTCAGTGATGTTCACATGATCATGATTGTTATATGTATCATTCATTTACTGTACTTGCTGAGTCTCAGACTCACTCTTGCGTTGTTTGTTGTTTTTTTAGGTGATCTTTGAGGTTAGCTCCATGGGGAGGGAATAGACACACACTACCCTTTCACTTCACCTTAATCAAGTCCAGGATTTTATTTTAATTCGATTTAATCATTCATTATTGATGAACTGTAATAATAAATGTTGGATGTGGCTGATAACTCTTCTCCGTTAAGATTGGTTAGTATCTGTGCGTGAACTTAGTTCATCCTTTTGATATAGTTGCTTGAGATCAGATTATACTTCTATGATGAATCTGATATTTGTTGATTTCACTATTGTCTTGATATTTATGATTGTTGGAACTTCCGGTATAGCTAACTATACAGGGGAGGTTCTGCCGAAATTTAGTATTTTTGTCGTCTGTTTTAACTTTGTTAACATGTTAGTTTAGTAGCATTCTAGGCCCTTGTAGGACTGGGGTGTTACAGTTGGTATCAGAGCGGGCTTTAGGTCCGTGGTAATTAATCTATTGAAATGACACACTGTGCACAGTAGGTGGGACGGGTAATTTGTGACTTCCGCGTTTCAATTGTTATGATTTATCTGTTCAATAATTGTTGAATTGTTTCCGTGCTTCTATTACTATTAAGCTAAATGTTTAGTTTTTATGCTTTGGTGTTCTTAGATGGCGAGAGGTAGTGGCAATGGTCGTGGAGCGGCCCGTGGACGTGGTCGTCCACCGGGCCGGGGCCATGGCTGTGGCCGTGGTCGTGGACGTGAATCGGCTGTGTCTTCATCTTCGTCTAAAGAGTCTTCTAGTGCTGCCGCTAAGGGGGTTGCCTCAGCCGCTCAACCGGCCGCAGCAGCTCAGGCCGCGTCTGCTGTTATCATTCAGAATCTTCAGAGGGAGAACTAGGAACTCTGTCGACAAGTGCGAGCAGCCCTTCATTCTTGGTTGCACTAGTTGTGGAACTTCTTCTTTACAGCCATTCCACCGAGGCTAGGATGAGTCTCCGCGAGTGGATGTCGCCGTCTCGACACCTTCAGCAGAAGCGGTACTCCGGTTCAGCCGCAAATTGGTTGCGATACGTGGAGAGGCAGTTCGGTGCCTTAGAGATGACTTCAACGCAGAAGGCGCGGTTCGTGGCCTTTCAACTGAAGGGTCAAGCTGATATCTGGTGGGAGGGAGTCCTATCTGCTAGGACCCTAGTACAGGGACCAGTCACTTGGGAGGTATTCGTGGAGCAGTTCAGGACAAAATTCTATCCGGATTCCTTTGTTGAGAGGATGGAGCAGTCACTGCTGACATTTGTTCAAGGAAAGATGTCAATGTCAGAGTACGAGGCTGGATTCAATAATCTAGTCCGCTTTGTACCAGCAGTGGCCAATGATGATCGGGAGAAGGCTAAGAGGTTCCGCAGGGGCCTCATTCCAGAGTATCGCCACGTCCTGGGGGCGACGGGCTTGCGCGATTTCAGCTCCGTGGTTGAGCAGGCCAGGGGAATGGAGCTGGAGAGAGATCTTTCTTCCCAGAGGCAGGCTGCTAGTGGTCCTGTCCCTGCTGGACGTTCTGGTGGTGGCCAGAAACGGAGTTTTGGTGGGGGAGGTGGGTCATCTCAGCGACCTGCTCCCAAGAGGTTTCAGGGGAGTCAGCATACCCGTCCTGTTCAGCAATGGCAGCCTTCATCTTCAGTGCCACGTTCTTCGTCATCCACACTTCAGATGCGTCCTGCTCCAGGTCAAGGTATGAAATGCTTCGGGTGTGGTGGAGAGCACCGGGCATCAAAGTGTTCTTTCAAAGGGACATGTCATCAGTGTGGCCGGGAGGGCCACAAGTTGTCAGTATGTAAACAGAACCCAGCGAGCATTATCAAATGGGAGCGGTCCCCAGCAGCGTCTGCTTCGGTGCTCCTCGAGCTTGATTCGAGACTCTAGGCTGCTGTTCTGCACCTCGATTCTCTTGAGATGGGCTCATTCGGCGGCATTTACTCCTGCGCCTCTGCGGTTCTCTGGAACCCGTTCCATCAAGACCACCGACGCCGCTTCGCTTCACTGCTGCAGCTCTGTTCACCCTACTCGAGTGTCGGTCGTCTTCGCGCTCCAAAGACCACCGAGAGTTTACGCCATGCCTACTCCAGCGACTTTGGGCCGTCCTGACGTGGTGACAGGTACTTTGCTAGTTGATTCGCATGATGCTTTGATTCTGGGGCTACCTATTCTTTTGTGTCTCTGGAGTTTGCTAGAAGGGCGAGTTTGAGGTTGCAACGTATTTCTGAGTCTGTGGTAGTCAGTTCTCCAGGGGGTCTTATTTCTAGCTCTGTAGCTTGTCCGGGCTGTTCTATCACTATTGATGATGAGAACTTCACGGCTAATCTTATGGTAATTCAGTTATCACCGTTCGACGTTATTCTGGGTATGGACTGGTTATACAATTACCGTGCCAAGATATGTTGTTTACGGAAGGCGGTGACTTTGCAAGCTCCGTGCAGGAAAAACTGGTGTTTGAGGCGATGCCTTTATCGATTCCTTATTCGTATTGGCTAGTCTGTTTCCCAGACTTCGGGCCTCAACCATTGGGTTGCTTTGGTCTCTCAGCGAGAAGGCTGATTCCTCACAGCGCATTGAGGAGATTCCTGTGGTGAATGAGTTTCCTGATGTTTTTCCTGTGGAACTTCCTGGGACGCCGCCAAAGCGGAAGGTAGAGTTCCGGATTGATCTTATTCCTAGAACTCGACCTATTTCAATGTCTCCATACTGGTTGGCACGACCCTTCCAAGAGGAGTTGAAGAAGCAATTGGACGATCTTTTGTCCAAAGATATGATTTGGCGTAGTGTTTCGCCGTGGGGAGCGCCTGTTTTATTCACTAAAAAAAAGATGGCAGTTGGCGTATGTGCGTGGATTATCGAGCTCTTAATCAGGCTATTGTGAAGAATAAATATCCTTTGCCCCGCATTGAGGATCTCTTTGATCAACTGAAGGGAGCTAAAGTATTCTCCAAGATTGACCTTCAGTCAGGTTATAACCAAATTCGAGTTCAGGAGCAAGATATCGAGAAGACGGCTTTCTCTACGAGGTATGGCCATTATGAGTACAAGGTTATGTCTTTTGGACTAACAAATGCTCCTGCAGTTTTCACGGAAGCCATGAACAGTATGCTGCACCAATACCTTGATGATTTCGTTGTGGTATTTATCGACGATATTTTGATCTACTCCAAGACGGAAGAGGATCATGGTCAGCATTTGAGGTTGGTTCTCGAAGCTTTAAGAGAACCAATTTTATGCCAAGTGAAGAAGTGTGAATTCGGATTTACGAAGTTGGGTTTCGGGTCATGTAATCAATCAAGAGGGCATTTTAGTAGATCCTAGCAAGATTTCAACAAAGTGGTAGAGTGGAAAAGGCCAACCAATGTCAAGGAAGTGAGGAGTTTTACGGGTTTAATTTGGATATTACGGTAACCGTGAAAGGTTTTCAACCATTGCTAGACCGTTGTCTCAATTGACGCAGAAAGGTGTTAAGTTTCATTAGTCGGATCGTGTGGCGCAGCTTTTGTACTGAAAGATAGATTGGTGACCGCTCGGTTCTTACTCTTCCCGAGCACAGGAAGCGATTCACTATTTATTCAGATGCGTCCATAGTCAGGCTTGGTTGTGTGCTCATGCAGGAAGGCAAGGTGATTGTCTATGCATCGAGACAGTTGAAGAAACATGAGCAGAATTATCCTACTCATGATCTAGAGCTTGCAGTAGTGGTTCTTGCTTTGAAGATCTAGCGCCATTACTTGTACAGCGAATCCTGTGATATATTCACTGATCATAAGAGTCTGAAATACATCTTTACCCAGAAAGATTTGAACCTGAGACAGAGGAGGTGGTTGGAGTTGATAAAAGACTATGATCTCACAATTCAGTATCACCTGGGCAAGGCAAATGTTGTAGCAGATGTCCTGAGTCACAAGGCGACACCTCCTACTCTCAGTTGTCTTATTGCCGAATTTGAGTGTATGGATATCTCCTTTTGCTTTGCGGGTACCGTGCAAACTGAGACTCGTTTGCTTCTTGAGTCGACCATTCGGATCGAGTCACGGAGGCTGTGACATGATCGGATGCTCGGTGAGTAAGGAAATGCATAGATGAGGGCAAACAAGGCCACTTCAGTGTTGACGATTCGGGTGCGTTGAGATTTAGAGGCCGCCTCTCTGTGCCACAGGAGGCTCAAGTCAAAAATGAGATTCTGAGGGAAGCACATCGTACTCCATATACCATACATCCTGGTGAGACCAAGATGTACAAGGATTTGAGAAGAGTTTCTGGTGGAAAAGGATGAAGGTCGACATTGCTCAGTATGTAGCATCTTGTGGAGTTTGCCAGCGGGTCAAGGCTTAACATAAGCGACCAGCTGGGTTGTTGCAACCTTTGGAGGTTCCAGTTTGGCCATGGGATGACATCTCCATGGATTTCGTAGTTGGTTTACCTCGCACACAACGAGGGAAGGATGCTATTTGGGTCATAGTGGACCGGTTTAGTAAGTCTGCACATTTCATACCTATTCGCACAACCAACTCATCAAGTGATTTGGCTCCTCTCTATGTGCGAGAGATAGTGCGGTTGCACGGGGTACCCAAGACCATAGTTTCTGATCGAGACGCTGTAACATCCCAAATGTATAATTAGGGTTTGTTCAAGTATAATTATATGTGTAGAAATTAAAACTTTTTCTCACATCTTGAAAACCCCAAATCTCTCATGTAATTCTTGTCCAAGAGTTGTGTAATCCAAAAACACAAAGCTCTTGTTGACCAAAAGTCAAACTCCTTTTCCAATTATCTTAAATCTTATGCCAAACATTTGGAAAATATTTTCCTTGGTCCTAAAACTGATGTGGGACCCCTCTGAAAAATATCACAAGATGTAAAACTTGGTTGATAATTTTTGGAGGCAAAACAAATCATTGAACAGCCTTAATGAATTTCCTGAGAAAAATGCATTGCATAATAACCTCTGGAAATTTTATGCAAGGTTAATCTCATTGTCAGCAAGCTCCAGTTAAAATTTCATCAAATTTGGAGTTCATTTGCTATCTCAAATAAATCCTCTTTTGTCTCAGCTTGTTTATTAATCTAAATAAACTGGTTTGACTTGGGCTTGAACAGCTTTGCAAAGGTGTCCAACCCAACCGCCTCCTTAGCGCGTCGCCGACCTCCTATCCATCTTGATCAGGTCGTAGCCGTTGGATTAACATCCAACCGCCACGACCTCCTCATGATCAATACCGCTAGGACCTCCCACCTCATCGTCTCTTGGCATTTGGATCAAAATCCATGGCCTGACCTCCCATGACTCAAACCACCTTGACCTCCATTTTGTACTCACTTGAGGTCGTGGCCGTTGGATTCAATCCTAAGGCCACGACCTCCTCTGCAAACCTTCTCTGCGAGGTCCTCCCACTTTGTTGAGGTCGTGGCCGTTGGATCGAGATCCAATGACCCACGACCTCCCTCAAAATCTAGCGCACCAAACCTCCCGTCGTGAGGTCGTGGCCGTTAGATATGAATCTCACGGCCATGACCTCCTCGCCTCTCATCACCACTAGATCTTGATCGATGGCCATAACCTCTTGTCTTGCGTGCGTGCGCTAAGACCTCCCTTTGGTTGTGCGCCCTTGGATTTAAATCCAAAGGCCATGACCTCCCGTTTTCTCTAAGTCACACGCAGATTATGTCCTCCCCTCAGTGCGAGCCCTTGGATGTAAATCCAAAGGCTAGGATCTCCTAACCCTTTATCCTTTAAGATCTGCGTTTGGAAATCGGAGGCTCGACCTCCCTTTCCAAATCATGTGGCTGGGACCTCCTCCCCGTCCTTTAAGCGTAACGGTTCAAAAATAGGATCCGATGGCTAGGACCTCCCCGAAGTCTTATCCAACGGTCAAAATGACCTCCCCTGTTCTTCTCCTTCCTTGGTCGCGCATGCGTGCTCCTGAGCGAGGGAGTTAATGCGTGTCTGTCCACTGTGTACCTTACAACAGCTTTGCGACCGCATTTAATGCGTGTCGACCTTCCGCCTCTCGTCGGCCTGAGACCTGCCGGGTTGTCAACCTCGTGTCTTGTCCAACCCCATGGACCGAGCCATGGGCTAAGCTCACCATGAGCTTAACCCCAGCTCGTGTGCCTGCTTCTCCCAAGTATAAAACCCCCATTGGGTTCCTCCCGTAGCTTCTTTGGCACACTTTCAAGCTCTAAGCTTGCGCCTGTGTCATTTGAGCTCCTTCTCCCCTCTGACCTCCCCACTTGGCCGCCATTGTTGAGAAGCTTGGAGCCCTTGGTGAAGGCTTGCTCCAGTGGCTCCCTCTCAACCTCTTGCTCAATTAAGCTCCCCCAAAATCTCCTGAGTTGAACCTAACTCATTGTTAGGTTGACCTTTTCAGGAGGGGCTAGTGGAGCTTGAAGCTTGGAGTTGGAGCTTGGACTTGAAGCAGCGGAGCTTCCCATCTTGTCCAACTCAGGCCATCGCCATCCTCGACCTCCCCGGCATCGTCAGGACCTCCAGGTACTCCCTGATAGTCCTAGGCGCTGGGCACCCGCATGTATGAGGTTGCGGAGCTTTTATTTGGGCACACGCTTGATTGGATGTCGCGGAGCTTTATTACGCATTTTGGATTTTTTGCCGTGTCGTGCCTTCGTGCCCCTCTCCGGCTCGCCGGCGTTTAAGGCCGTCGTCGTTGTCGAGAATGAGCCCATGGTGTGCGCAACACTATTGCGCACATGGGGATGTCTTTGGTTGTCGCCGGCGAGGTCTGTATCGCCGGCAATAACCACGTCTTCAAACTCAGGATCTTTGTCGGACAAGGCAGCGGCGCCGTGGTGGTCGTTTTAGGACGAGATCCACCGAGTTTAATCGTTCATCATTGCTCAAATCATTGTAATCAAGGCGTGTCTTAAATGTATTTAATCCTCCGTGTCGCACATTTAATCCTCCCATGACCTCCTCGTTGTCCGCCGCATTTATCTCATGTCCAAGCTCGTGCGTCTTGCAAAGCAGCGTGTGGTCGCGAGCTCTGGGGCGTCCATGACCTCCTCAGGAGATCTGAGCGTCCAAGACCTCCCTGCGATCGTGGCCATCCAGGACCTCCACGGAGTGCAGTGATGTTAGATCTCCGCTTAGGACCTCCCCAAGGCCATCTCGGCCGTTCATGACCTCCGGGGTAGATCTTGACCGTCAAGGTCCTCCTCGAGCGATCCCGAACCATCAAGGACCTCCTTGGAACATCTGGACCGTCTAGGACCTCCCTGTGAGGTCTGGCGATGTAGATCTTCCTCGGGAGATCTTGATAGTTTAGATCTTCCTTTGGAAGATCTCAACCGTTGAGGACCTCCCCACGTGATCTGAGCCGCTTATGACCTCCCATGTCTTTATGTTTTTTTTTTAATTCCAGTGAGCTCTTTATTTGCAAACAGAAAAAGGTATGAACTTCAAAATATCATAACTAATTCATTCTAAATCCAAATGAGGTCATTCAAATTTTGTTGGTTCCAGCTTGACCTGGGCTCCAATCAAAAAAATGGTTATGAGCCCAGTTCAGCTCCAGAACATGGTTTTGCAAATAGGTTTCAAAACTAACTTTAAATATACACTCAAATTAATGCTTAACTTGTAAAATACATAACTAATGCTCTGTAGATTATTTTTGAGTGAGACCAACTTTGTTGGTTTCCTCTATTAATGAACTCACTGTTAAAATTATTTTTGAGCATGTTGCTGTTATAAAAATGAGGACTTGTGCATTATAATTTTGTTCAAGTTCTTGTTTTTGAAAAATTGTAGAAAGTGCATAATAACTCCAAATGAGGTGAACTCAATTGTGTTATTCATCTCATGAGGTGCTGGTTTTACAGTAAAAATCTCAGTATCACCACCATTCTAGAAAATGTTGCCTCATAATTAAATTAGTGAATAGTGCGGTTTGGTGTTTTTAGAAATTTGAGCAGAATTGTTTTGCTCATAACTTTTGCATTGAGAATCCAAATCAATTGGTTCTTATTGCAAAATTCCTAAAATCATCCTCCTGCTTCTGTAGAAAGTTCAGAGTATTTGGAGTTCGTTTGCTGTGCTGTCCTTGATTACTTTAAATCGTTCTTATCGGTTCTTTATCGCTTTTCCGTTAGGTTTCGACATTTGTGGTAATCCCGAGAGTGACCCTCTGCCACAACTTGAGCAACAGCAACAAGGCAAGCAGTTTGATCATTTCCATCATTGTCCCATTACTTTAAAGCTTAATATTTTGTTTCACTTATATGTATGCATGCTACTTGGTGTTAAAATATCGCTAGCAATCCTATAGTTGCATAATCTGTAGGAATTGTTTATCCTCTACTACCCATGAGCCTAGGTTATTTGTGTGGTTTGAGCTCGTTGGATGAGCTCTTATCACTTAGTAGTTTACGTTAACATTGCTTAGCCATGCTTAGTTATCGGTAGTAATGGGCGATCATCGGCTTAGTCGATGGTCTTGATCACTCAAAACTGATTATTACTCCTATATGTCCAGCACTTGTGCTTTGATTAATTGTAAAATCAAAAACTGAAAATAAAAGATTGATTTAGACTTGGGCATATTGGATGGATGGTGCGGTTTTGGAATGTGGTGGTATGCACGGGTCCCTAAGGACCGAGTTACTTGGGTCACTAAGCTAAGCGCTTTTATGCTAACCACACGAGGGGATATGGGACCTCTCTTGACTAAGTACTTTGGCGGTGCTAATTGGGGTCGCTTCGGTTGGTGTGTTTTAAAGATAAAATGTGTGTGTGTGTGGTGTGGGAATGGAGCGTTGGCGGACCGGTTAGGCTGTCCATTGGGTCCTTATCCCGTGGATTGTGTGGGTCAAAATTAGCACTTGTCCATTGGAAATGTCTCGTAGGACTTAGCCGTCTTGGCATACCAAAGGTAGTGTGCTTTAAGGAAAGGCGATGCGGCGTGTGGGTACATTGGTACACCCTGCGAGTTAAAACTATTGAATAGCCTCGTCCTAGGTTATGGACATGCTTGGTAAGGTCGTTCAAGAACTAGTCTCAACCATTTAATTAAAACTTAATGGGTGGCATGAATGGATGTTCATGCTATTGTTGTGGTGACTTGGGTTAGTCACTTCGAGGTTGATCTTGTTGTTGTTACTATGTTATTATCTCGTTGTTATTTCAACAATTAAAAATGCTTTGCCAAATTGCCTTCAATCTATTATGTTATTGCAAATGAAACTTGCTTTATGCTAAAATGAGTCAAAGCCTCATCCACTTAAATAAAGCTTGGATGTAGCTAAATTATAGTTACTGTTATCTCACGTCGGTCTTGCGAGTACATTTTGTACTCATTTGCTTTCTTAACAACTTTGTTGCGAGAGGAGGTAGAGCCCAAAGGGCTTTACTTTTGTGAGTCAGGCGTGGTTGGGAAGCGACTAGCTTGGCGGTCGGTCGATTGCCTTGTGGGCTAAGGCACCTTGGTTGGCTCTTATTTTGGGCCATCTTTATGGCACTTTTGCTTCATTGTGTATTCTTGTAGACTTGTTGTTATTTGGCGGTCGGCCTCTCTTTTGTAATAACTATCTCTTATTTATTTTAACTTCGGTTTGTTGCTTGTTCATTCTATGTGTTTGAATGGAATTGATGCAACTTTGTTGTAATGAGTTGTGTGTCTTGCATTCTTGGGAAGTACATATATCTCGAGGCACGCAGTTTATTTAGTTGATAATACTAGGGTCAAGTGGATGACTAAGTATTATGAGCTTAATAAGCGAGGTCTCCTAAAAGTTTAGTATCGAGCCATCCCGACCGTAGTAACCCAAGCTTGGTCGTTATTAGGATATTTTGGAAAACCTATTTTCACAATATCAAATGGTTTATAAGCTTAAGTAAAGTCTCTTCTTTTACTCCTTACCTATCTTAGTGTTCTTCTCTCATCTTGTTCTAATTGAGTTTTAAAAGTTGTTTTCCTTTCCTCCTCTCAAAAGATAGACCCAATTAAACGATAACACTTGGGTTTTGGGGAATCAATGAGTTTGGCAAATTGAAGTGTTAGCTGCCCATTTACAAGGTTTTGAAGCTTGGAATGACCAATTTATTTGGAAGCTTGGATGCAAAATCTGGACAGCAAGCGTCAATTTCGGACAGCAAGCTCAAAGGTTCTAAATAGGGTAGAAAATGAGAGGTTAATCAACTAAAACTTGTGGGAATGAAAGGGTAAGACATGATACTAGTTAGCTAAGTATCTAACACCTATTCTCTTGGTTTTACCTTGCTTTTGAGTAGTGTTAGAAATTGGAGTGGTGTGCTGAAATTTTATCTTCTCAACCAATTACTCGTTCATTCAATACAAGTTAGTTGTGTTGGGAAGTTGGCCTTTAATCTTATGTCTTCCTTGCTGTTTTGGAGTCATTTTGGAAGCTTTTAAAGTGCATTTCCTTGCTGTTTTTGCTTCTCCTTTATTAGGCTCCTATAACTTCTTTTATTACCTTGTTTCATTAGTTTACATTTACTATCATCTAATCCATTATTAACTTCGGTAGGGATCTGTACTATCTATTTTGTTGGCCTTGGTTAGGGTGATGTTCTGTTCCCTAGTCGTTGGCATCCTTTTCGCTTTCTTCAACTTCTAGTCCTTGGGTTTCGTGTTAACCCATCTCTTAAATGCGAGATGTCGAAACAGTCGATGGCGGACTAGGTCGACAAAATCGGGTGAGACGAAATTCTCCTAGCTCCAACTATCGAGACAAGACTTGTAGCGACTCCGCTCGGCAAGTGTTTGGATTGTGGCCCTATTGTTCTGGCGGCGATTGCCTCCTTTTGCCTTGGCTGTGGTGAAGAGGGCATTTACGAAGATTGCGAACTAGGAAGAGTCAAGGTGTGTCGGCGTTGTGGTGAGGAAGGACACTACTGACAACGGTGTACCACATCTGTCCAAACTGCGTGACAAAGACCACTTACCCGGAGATTGTCCAACCGCCAAAGTTACTTGTTTCCTCTGCGAGGAAGCGATCACTATCCCAAGGAGTGTAGCTTGAACACAGTGATTGCCAAGTCATTGGGCTACAGCGATGTTTCTTCGGTCATCTGCAAGCATTGCAATCGCCAATGCCTCCAAATCGAGAAAGTTCTTGGGTGATTTATGCGAGGAGTTCTTGGGACAAATTACGATCCATGCCTTCCCGACTTTCACTTGTGGTGAAAATCCTGTTGTTGCTAGGGCGTAAAGAGAAAGTCGAGGATCGTCGCGGTGTCAAGAGAGGACTCGGGTGACTCCGGCAAGGTCGCCGGTGTCACTTGTTTCTTCTGCAATCTCAAGGGCCATTATGCTAATAATTGTCCTAAAAGCTTCTGCAACCCCTCGTCGATTCATGATAGTGCCTCCATCCGTGCACTGCGAGTCGACAAGGTGGTCCCCGCAAATCGATCTGGGATCACTTGTTTCTTTTAGCAAGAAGGGCACTCGCCAACAATTGCCTGTGAAGCATAGCAATCCATTGGCGGGATCACTTGTTTCTTACGCAACTATAAGGGCATTACGCCAACAATTGCCCTTTGAAGCGACAAAAGATCGTTTGTAATCGATCGACTCCATCTCGGTGAGAAGGCTCTGGAGGCACTGACGTCGTGTTAGATGCGCTTCTCGCTAACTCTTGCGGGATATTATTTTATTAGATTCAGAGGCGCCTCATTTCCTTGTATCTCCATCTTTTATCATTGTTGGTGATCTGATTTCACTCTTTTATCCGGTGCTCGGCACCACCCCTGTTTCAAAAAGGTCTACTAGTCTACCCCAACCCTAAGAAAAATGATGCCATCTGGGTTGCATCGATCGTTTGACTAAAGTGGCACATTTCCGTCCTTTACATTTTAAAGGCATCACATACTGTTGTTGCCTCGAACCTTCGTGGCCTAAACGGCCATAATCCTTTGTAAGAGACTAGGCTGCGGAGGGATGACTCCGTATAGCTAGTTAACCCACCAAGGTCTCGTTTGTTAGTGGAGTAACCGGACAAATTGCTCCACCAACTAAAACGACCTTAGTCCCTTTAAGATAGCTAGGCTGCGGAGGATGACTCAGTAAAGCTAGTTAGCGGTGAGATCCGTTATTCTTGGAATTAACCAAATAAATCGCTCAGAATTAACCGGACAAGTTGTTAGGAATTAACCGAACAAATCATTCCACCAACTAACAGCGGCCATGCACCACCAACCATCGAATCAAGAACAAGCTCTCGATCATCAAAAATAACCTTCTTGTAGGTTTTCCAAAGGATCTCTACATATTCCGCATCGTAATTTTGCACGGTGTCTTGAAGGCGATCGTTACGATCGTGCTTCTCTGCTCACTTCTCAATTACGGCATAGCACGCAAAAGGCTATGGGAACCGTCTTACCTTTAGCACGGCATTTCACCCCAAACCGATGGTCGGGCCGAGAGGGTCAACGAGTTTTGGAAGATATGCCGTGCTGTGTTCTTTCTATAGGAAGCATTGGGAGAAATGCTTGCCATTCGCCGAAGTTTTCTTATAACAACGACTTTCGAGGCCGGTCTCGGCATGGCACCTTCGAGGCCTTATCACGGGAGAAAGTGTAGGACCCGTTGAACTGTCGAGAGACCGGTGAAAGACCTCTCTTTGGCCCGGACTCAATCAATGAGGCGGCGCGCCAGTCCAAATTATTCGTGGCGTTTGCGCAGCTCAATCGAGCAAAAGAGCTATGCGGATCGCCGTCGGCGTGAGTTGCGTTTTGAGCCTAATGACTTTGTTTATCTCAAAGTCTCTCCTTTGAAGGGCCATCAACGTTTCGGCGTCAAGGGCAAGTTGGCTCCTCGATATGTCGGTCCCTACCGCGTTATCCAGAAGAAGGGAACTGTTGCCTATAAGTTGGAATTGCCAGCTGCACTTGAGGGAGTACATGATGTGTTCCATGTGTCCCAGCTAAAGAAGTGCCGCCGTGTTCCAATTGAGGAAGCTCCGTTGGAAACCCTCGATGTCCAGGAAGATTTGACCTATTGCGAGCACCTGCTCACGTGCTCGATGAGTCGAGCGAAGGACAAGGAATAAGACCATCAAGTTCCTTAAAGTTCGATTGGTCGAACCATTACGAGGATGAGGCTACTTGGGAAAGAGAAGATGCGTCTGCGTGCGGACCATCCATCTTTCTTTACCGAGTGAGCCAAATCTCGGGACGAGATTTTTGTAAGGGGGGGAGATTTTGTAACATCCCAAATGTATAATTAGGGTTTGTTCAAGTATAATTATATGTATAGAAATTAAAACTTTTTCTCACATCTTGAAAACCCCAAATCTCTCATGTAATTCTTGTCCAAGAGTTGTGTAATCCAAAAACACAAAGCTCTTGTTGACCAAAAGTCAAACTCCTTTTCCAATTATCTTAAATCTTGTGCCAAACATTTGGAAAATATTTTCCTTGGTCCTAAAACTGATGTGGGACCCCTCTGAAAAATATCACAAGATGTAAAACTTGGTTGATAATTTTTGGAGGCAAAACAAATCATTGAACAGCCTTAATGAATTTCCTGAGAAAAATGCATTGCATAATAACCTCTGGAAATTTTATGCAAGGTTAATCTCATTGTCAGCAAGCCCCAGTTAAAATTTCATCAAATTTGGAGTTCATTTGCTATCTCAAATAAATCCTCTTTTGTCTCAGCTTGTTTATTAATCTAAATAAACTGGTTTGACTTGGGCTTGAACCGCTTTGCAAAGCGTGTCCAACCCAACCGCCTCCTTAGCGTCAGACCTCCTATCCACCTTGATCAGGTCGTGGCCGTTGGATTAACATCCAACCGCCACGACCTCCTCATGATCAATACTGCCAGACCTCCCACCTCATCGAGGTCTTGGCATTTGGATCAAAATCCATGGCCTGACCTCCCATGAGCTCAAACCACCTTGACCTCCATTTTGTACTCACTTGAGGTCGTGGCCGTTGGATTCAATCCTAAGGCCACGACCTCCTCTGCAAACCTTCTCTGCGAGGTCCTCCCACTTTGTTGAGGTCGTGGCCGTTGGATCGAGATCAACGACCCGACCTCCCTCAAAATCTAGCGCACCAAACCTCCCCGTCGTGAGGTCGTAGCCGTTAGATATGAATCTCACGGCCATGACCTCCCTCGCCCTCTCATCACCACTAGATCTTGATCTGATGGCCATAACCTCTTGTCTTGTTGGCTTGCGCGCTAATACCTCCCTTTGGTTGTGCGCCTGGATTTAAATCCAAAGGCCATGACCTCCCCGCTTTTCTCTAAGTCACACGCAGATTATGTCCTCCTCGGTCTAAGCCCTTGGATGTAAATCCAAAGGCTAGGACCTCTAACCCTTTATCCTTTAAGCATCTGCATTTTGGAAATCGGAGGCTCGACCTCCCTTTCCAAATCATGTGGTGGGACCTCCTCCCGTCCTTTAAGCGTAACGGTTCAAAAATAGGATCCGATGGTTAGGACCTCCCGAAGTCTTATCCAGCGGTCAAACCGACCTCCCTGTTCTTCTCCTTCCTTGGTCGCGCATCGTGCTCTGGCGAGGAGTTAATGCGTGTCATCCTTTGTGTACCTTACAACAACTCTTGTCGACCGCATTTAATGCAGTCGACCTTCCGCCTCTCTGTCGGCCTGACAGACACTGGGTTGTCAACCTCGTGTCTTGTCCAACCCCATGGACCGAGCCATGGGCTAAGCTCACCATGAGCTTAACCCCACTCGTGTGCTGCTTCTCCCAAGTATAAAACCCCATTGGGTTCCTCCAGTAGCTTCTTTGGCACACTTTCAAGCTCTAAGCTTGCGCTGTGTCATTTGAGCTCCTTCTCCCCTCGACCTCCCACTTGGCGCCATTGTTGAGAAGCTTGGAGCCCTTGGTGAAGGCTTGCTCGGTGGCTCCCTCTCAACCTCTTGCTCAATTAAGCTCCCCCAAAATCTCCTGAGTTGAACCTAACTCATTGTTAGGTTGACCTTTTCAGGAGGGGCTAGTGGAGCTTGAAGCTTGGAGTTGGAGCTTGGACTTGAAGCAGCGGAGCTTCCCATCTTCTCCAACTCAGGCCATCGCCAACCTCGACCTCCCCGGCATCGTTAGGACCTCCAGGTACTCCCTGATAGTCCTAGGCGCTGGGCACCCGCATGTATGAGGTTGCGGAGCTTTTATTTGGGCACACGCTTGATTGGATGTCGCGAGCTTTATTTGCATTTTGGATTTTTTGCCGTGTCGTGCCTTCGTGCCCTCTCCGGCTCATGGCGTTTAAAACCGTCGTCGCCGTCGAGAATGAGCCCATGGTGTGCGCAACACTATTGCGCACAGGGGATATCTTTGGTTGTCGCCGGCGAGTGCATGTCACGGCAATAACCACGTCTTCAAACTTCGGATCTTTGTCGGACAAGGCGCGGCGCGGTGGTCGTTTTAGGACGAAGATCCACCGAGTTTAATCGTTCATCATTGCTCAAATCATTGTAATCAAGGCGTGTCTTAAATGTATTTAATCCTCCCGTGTCGCACATTTAATCCTCTGCCGCGGACCTCCTCGTTGTCCCGCGCATTTATCTCATGTCCAAGCTCGTGCGTGCGCGCAAGCAGCGCGTGGTCGCGAGCTCTGGGGCGTCCATGACCTCCTCAGGAGATCTGAGCGTCAAGACCTCCCCTTGCGATCGTGGCCATCCGGACCTCCCGGAGGTGCGTGATGTTAGATCTCCGCTTAGGACCTCCTCGAGGCCATCTCGGCCGTTCATGACCTCCGGGGTAGATCTTGACCGTCAAGGTCCTCCCTCGACGATCTGAACCATCAAGGACCTCCTTGGAACATCTGGACCGTCCAGACCTCCCTGTGAGGTCTGGCGATGTAGATCTTCCTCGGGAGATCTTGATAGTTTAGATCTTCCTTTGGAAGATCTCAACCATTGAGGACCTCCCAGCGTGATCTGAGCCGCTTATGACCTCCCATGTCTTTATGTTTTTTTAATTCGGTGAGCTCTTTATTTGCAAGCGAAAAAAGGTATGAACTTCAAAATATCATAACTAATTCATTCTAAATCCAAATGAGGTCATTCAAATTTTGTTGGTTCTAGCTTGACCTGGGCTCCAATCAAAAAAATGGTTATGAGCCCAGTTCAGATCCAGAACATGGTTTTGCAAATAGGTTTCAAAACTAACTTTAAATATACACTCAAATTAATGCTTAACTTGTAAAATACATAACTAATGCTCTGTAGATTATTTTTGAGTGAGACCAACTTTGTTGGTTTCCTCTATTAATGAACTCACTGTGAAAATTAGTTTTGAGCATGTTGCTATTATAAAAATGAGGACTTATGCATTATAATTTTGTTCAAGTTCTTGTTTTTGAAAAATGGTAGAAAGTGCATAATAGCTCCAAATGAGGTGAACTCAATTGTGTTATTCATCTCATGAGGTGCTGGTTTTACAGTAAAAATCTCAGTATCACCACCATTCTAGAAAATGTTGCCTCATAATTAAATTAGTGAATAGTGCAGTTTGGTGTTTTTAGGGGCTAAGTAGAATTGTTTTGCTCATAACTTTTGCATTGAGAATCCAAATCAATTGGTTCTTGTTGCAAAATTCCCTAAAAATCATCCTCCTGCTGCTGTAGAAAGTTCAGAGTATTTGGAGTTCGTTTGCTGTGCTGTCCTTGATTACTTTAAATGCGTTCTTATCGGTTCTTTATCGCTTTTCCGTTAGGTTTCGACATTTGTGGTAATCCCGAGAGTGACCCTCTGCCACAACTTGAGCAACAGCAACAAGGCAAGCAGTTTGATCATTTCCATCATTGTCCCATTACTTTAAAGCTTAATATTTTGTTTCACTTATATGTATGCATGCTACTTGGTGTTAAAATATAGCTAGCAATCCTATAGTTGCATAATCTGTAGGAATTGTTTATCCTCTACTACCCATGAGCCTAGGTTATTTGCTGTGGTTTGAGCTCGTTGGATGAGCTCTTATCACTTAGTAGTTTACGTTAACATTGCTTAGCCATGCTTAGTTATCGGTAGTAATGGGCGATCATCGGCTTAGTCGATGGTCTTGATCACTCAAAACTGATTATTACTCCTATATGTCCAGCACTTGTGCTTTGATTAATTGTAAAATCAAAACTGAAAATAAAAGATTGATTTAGACTTGGGCATATTGGATGGATGGTGCGGTTTTTGGAATGTGGTGGTATGCAGGGTCCCTAAGGACC
Organism: Phyllostachys edulis; assembly: GCA_036346405.1. Taxonomy (NCBI): domain Eukaryota; kingdom Viridiplantae; phylum Streptophyta; class Magnoliopsida; order Poales; family Poaceae; genus Phyllostachys; species Phyllostachys edulis. Next base: position 23,265,921 of record CM070566.1, read on the forward strand.
GAGTTACTTGGGTCACTAAGCCAAGCGCTTTTGCGTGCTAACCACACGAGGGATATGGGACCTCTCTTGACTAAGTACTTTGGGCGGTGCTAATTGGGGTCGCTTTCGGTTGGTGTGTTTAAAGATAAAATGTGTGTGTGTGTGGTGTGGGAATGGAGCGTTGGCGGACCGGTTAGGTCATCCATTGGGTCCTTATCCCGTGGGTTGTCTTGGTCAAAATTAGCACCGTCCATTGGAAATGTCTCGTAGGACTTAGCCGTGCTTAAGGCATACCAAAGGTAGTGTGCTTTAAGGAAAGACGATCGGCGTGTGGGTACATTGGTACACCCTGCGCAGGTTAAAACTATTCGAATAGCCTCGTCCTAGGTTATGGATATGCTTGGTAAGGTCGTTCAAGAACTAGTCTCAACCATTTAATTAAAACTTGATGGGCTGGCATGAATGGATGTTCATGCTATTATTGTGGTGACTTGGGTTAGTCACTTCGAGTTGATCTTGTTGTTGTTACTATGTTATTATCTCGTTGTTATTTCAACAATTAAAATGCTTTGCCAAATTGCCTTCAATCTATTATGTTATTGCAAATGAAACTTGCTTTATGCTAAAATGAGTCCAAAGCCTCATCCACTTAAATAAAGCTTGCATGTAGCTAAATTATAGTTCTGTTATCTCACACGTCAGTCTTGCGAGTACATTTTTGTACTCATTTGCTTTGCTTAACAACTTTGTTGCAGAGGAGGTAGAGCCCAAAGGGCTTTACTTTTGTGATGTTGTCTTGATGGTTGGGAAAGCGACTAGCTTGACGGTCCTGTCGATTGCCTTGTGGGTTAAGGCACCTTGGTTGGCTCTTATTTTGGGCCATCTTTATGGCACTTTTTGCTTCATTGTGTATTCTTGTAGACTTGTTGTTATTTGGCGGTCGGCCTCTCTTTTGTAATAACTATCCCTTATTTATTTTAACTTCGGTTTGTTGCTTGTTCATTCTATGTGTTTGAATGGAATTGATGCAACCTTTTGTAATGAGTTGTGTGTACTGCATTCTTGGGAAGTACATATATCTCGAGGCACGGTTTATTTAGTTGATAATACTAGGGTCAAGTGGATGACTAAGTATTATGAGCTTAATAAAGCGGGGTCTCACAGACGCCAAGTTCGTCTCCAAGTTCTGGGAGAGTTTGCAAAGTGCGTTGGGCACACAGCTTCGTTTCAGTACCGCTTTTCACCCCCAAACAGATGGTTAGTCTGAATGCACCATCCAGACACTGGAGGATATGCTCAGATGTTGTGTTATGTCTTGGAAGAGAGGCTGGGAAGACCACCTAGCTTTGGCAGAGTTCGCCTATAACAATAGTTACCATGCTAGCATTCGAGCGGCACCGTTTGAGGTTCTCTATGGGCGGAAGTGCAGATCCCGTTGTCTGGGATGCGCTTGAAACAGGCGATTTGGGTCCCGATTGGGTTCAGCAAACTGTGGCCAGGGTGGCAGAGGTTAGGAAGAATTTGTTAGCTGCCCAGAGTCGACAGAAGAGCTATGAGATGTCCGAAGGCGAGATTTGGAATTCGAAGTGGAGGACGAGGTTCTTTTGAGAGTATCGCCTACCAAGGGTGTAGTGCGCTTTGGTACTAAAGGGAAGCTTAGCCCGAGGTACGTTGGACCCTTTCCAATCGTGGCACGAATTGGGAAATTGGCCTACCGTTTGGAACTTCCCGAGTCTATGCAAGGTGTTCATAACGTGTTTCATGTATCCATGTTGAGGAAGTATTTGAGAGACCCAGAACATGCTATTCCACTTGAACCGTTGAGTATTGAGCAGGATCTCACCTTTGAGTCCCGACCGGTGAAAATTCTGGAGGAGTCAGAGTGGGTTCTGAGGAACAAGACTCTGAGATATGTCAAAGTCCTTTGGTCTCATCAGACTGAAAGAGAGGCCACTTGGGAGCTAGAGTCTCGCATGCGCGAGCAGTATCCAGACTTGTTTACTTCTGGTAAGTATTAAATTCGTCGATTCTAATTCCTGGGCAATTCATTCTTGCGTTCCTTTCGGCGGTAAGAATTTGGGGTCGAATTCTGTTAACGGGGGTAGAATGTAATACCTCGAATTTAATTTAGAGGGAGTTAAGTCAGAAAAAGGTTTTAGTGTAATTTTCAGTTTGGAAGGGGGATTAAAGAGGAGGGCCTCTGGCCCAGAATACCTTGGCTTTGGGGATGGGCCTGGCAGCCCAAGAGGGGAGGCGCCATGGGCCTAAGGCCCATACACCCCCACCCCATTTAACCCTAGGCGTGCACTCCCTTGGCTGCCTCCAAACAAAGAAAAAAAAACTGTCGCCGCCTTTCCCCAATCACAGGAGCCGCCATCCCTCCATTGGAGCGGAAGAATGCGTGACCATCTCCTCCATTGGAGCAAAGCGGCACCGCCATCCTTCCCCATTGGGCTGCACCCTTCCTTCTCCATTGGGCAAAGAGCCCATCCTCCTCCATTGAGCAGCAGCCCCATCCTCCTCCCTTGATTGATTCGTTCTTGGTAGAGGTTGGTTTTGGTTCATTGTTAGGGCGTGTTGATTCAGATTTGCATTCTCTGTTCATCGTCGATTTTCGTTTAGATCAAGGCCAAATTAGAACTTGTGATCTCTTAGAGAGTTGTAGATTATTTCATCAGGTTTCCATAGCCTCTGAGGTCATCTGAATCCGAGTTATGGTTTGCAAGATACGGCCATTTTTGTACCTCTGTCTAGAACATCGTTTAATTTCTAGCAGTCCCTTTGCGTGGCCGTTTGAGCATGGTTAAGGTCCGAATCAGGAATCCTCCCTATTATGATAATTGTATTTTATTGTCGGAGATGTAGAACAATAGTTGTGTTATTTTCTTCTCTGCTATGCGTTTAAATCGGATGCTCTGCCTCACATGTTCACCGCTTGTTAGCATTTCGTTTTGGCCCTTTTGGGTCATCTCGTCAACTAGAATGTTGTAGGTTGGTTCGTTAAGTTTCTTTAGGGACTGGGCTCATCTCGTTCTGAGTCCCACATTAAAATTCATGGTCTTTTCCTTGCCGCTGTCCAGTTTCGCTTATGTGTTGGTGTTGACTGTTTTCAGACTAAGATTATTAGCTAGCTCTTGGGTGTTCGGGAATGCGTTGTAGGACGTTAATGGAAGCGTCTTGTTATATCTGGTTCTTATTTCGAGTATATATTGTGTAGGCGGAGAGGCTTCAGGGTTAGGAGCACCGCCATTGCCCATTAACGCGTCGCATCGCGGGAGGCAAGTACCTCAATGTTCCTATAATCATGAAATGTTGAATTCCTGTTGTTGATTTGTATTTCTAAGAACCATGTTAATATTTAAATGTTCGTATTCAATCCATATGTGTTACCTCCATGATTAGATAGCATATCTTTTCAACGTTCATATGTCATACCATGCATCCACATTACATGTTTCAATCCACGGGAGTGGATCAATACATAAGACCCATCAATTCCAGTATGGGCACGTAAGACCTACCATTCCAATGTGGGCAGTTTGGGACAACCGTACGAAACGTTCTTCGTACGGGGCTTGGATCCCCACATTTTGTTAAATGCAGGCTTAGGTGAACACCGACGGGTGTGTCACCAGCAATATCGGTATATGCATGTGTGTAGTCCCTTCATTTCATCCAAATCATTCATCTCATTCATTCAAGTGTTCGTTCTGTGCTTATTTCATACACTTCAGTGATGTTCACATGATCATGATTGTTATATGTATCATTCATTTACTGTACTTGCTGAGTCTCGGACTCACTCTTGCGTTGTTTGTTGTTTTTTTAGGTGATCTTTGAGGTTGGCTCCATGGGGAGGGAATAGACACACACCACCCTTTCACTTCACCTTAATCAAGTCCAGGATTTTATTTTAATTCGATTTAATCATTCATTATTGATGAACTGTAATAATAAATGTTGGCTGTGGCTGATAACTCTTCTCCGTTAAGATTGGTTAGGATCTGTGCGTGAACTTAGTTCATCCTTTTGATATAGTTGCTTGAGATCATATTATACTTCTATGATGAATCTGATATTTGTTGATTTCACTATTGTCTTGATATTTATGATTGTTGGAACCTCCGGTATAGCTAACTCTCTGAGGAGGTTACTTAAAATTTAGTATTTTTGTCATTGTTTTAACTTTGTTAACATGTTAGTTTAGTAGCATTCGTGCCCTTGTAGGACTGGGTGTTATTCTGTTGCCAGCACAAACATTCGCCATGAGAAGGAACGGAGGAAGGGCAGTTTGAGGCGGCTTGTAGGAGATAAGCTAGGGTTGGGTAGCCCCTCTCCTCCCTTGTTTAATTTTTTTATTTGGGTGGCCGGCTCCCTTTTGGGCCATAGGCTGAAGGCCCACCACTAATCTCTCTTTCCCACTAAATTCAGATTATTACTATTATTTATTAATTACTCATTTATAAAACGGGATATTACATTCCACCCCCCTTAAACAGAATTCGACCACGAATTCTACTCGTGAACCTACTCGCGTAAACACCAAACTAAAATCAACAATTAACAACACGTGCCCGACGTGAACAACCCCGGAAATTACTTGCGTATGCAAGACTCTAACTCTCAAGTCATCTCTTTCTCGGGCTGATGCGACCACAGCACCATGATGAAAACTGACATCTTATGCCTCATCACTCGTCCCGACCTTTCTAGGTAAACTCAACGGACGGGACTCAATGGTAAGGTCCTACTTGTTCGTCAACGGCTCTAACGAAACTTTACACTCCATATTTCTTAAGTACTCCCTTGACACTGGGTCACACAAAACATTGTGTACCCTGCGCCAGGACTTGAGACGGTCCTAGCGATACGCTATCTTCCAAAATCCCAACAACTTTCAGAAACAAACCAATGTACCTTGGGCCAAACTTCCCTTTAGTACCAAACAACACAACCTGCACATAACCCACGGAACTCTTGTTCCATCCCTCAATCGATTTCTTCACCTTAACAAGGAGCACCTCCTTTAACCAGGGACTCACAAACAACTCACCTTAAACCATCCTTCTAACAAAAGAACCCAATTAAAAAAACGAAGGATTCCCATCGCAACCACGCATTACCAACTTCGATCTAAAAGAGTCAAATCCAAAATTGAAGACTCATCACAAAAACCTTTTCGTTGTCCAAATAGGCAGTTTGCACATAAACATCACATAAGCCAAAAGAGGAATCACTCGAATGCCCAATTTAATCATTTGGTTGGTTTTTTTTCTGAACTGGAAAGAGCCACACATGCCAACATAAAGCCAACTCAAATTGCAAATGACCTTTGTCATAAACACACAGCTCAAACAAAAATCAAGAGAGTATTTCACTATCCGAGAAAACATTCTTTTCTCAATTTTCCTCTTAGGAATAAACTTTCTCTTAAATCATGAGATTCCAAATCGTCAAACTAACTCCTTCCTCTTAATCGGCAAACTCAAAGCAATACTCAACCTGAAAGTAACAACCACACTCATCGAGAAGGCTTTACTAATCCACCAAAAAGATACTCTAGTCCAGTTCCCTACCAAAGGAATTATTTTGACAAATAATTGCCAATGCACCTTAATATATTTTTCACCCGCAATCACATCAACTCAATCATTTAAGGATAATCAACTTGAAATTCAAAGCACACACACTCATTTACTGCAACCAAAGGATTCTATAAATGATTATCATACTATTCGGAATCCACTTTTATTCTACTACTTCTATATATAATCATTGGGCAATCAAGATTCTAGCATAAAACACAAGCCCAATTTCAACATCCCAGATCCTTACAATGAACTTCTGGTATACTTGATAGGAAATTCTTTGATACGATAGCTAAAATTCTCACAATCCAAATAATATCCTCAATCATTAATATCAACATTTCTCACTAATCAAGTAACCACCCAAAGCGATTAACTTCACCAATCTTAGACCCTCACTAAACCACACCATTCAGTTTCATCTACACAACCACAATATACCCATTCGCAATACCTTAACTAATTGACCAAGATTCAAACTTTTGATAATTCCAATATTTCACCAATATGAACAAAGGTTATTGGATTACAATTCACTATAAGTTCTACTAGTTGTTACAACATAATCAGTTTTGCCCCAACGATCATCATTCCTTTTAGATTTAATTCTTTACAAGATTTATATCACGAAATCAATTCATCCTCCAAAGCTCCTCAATTAACTTGCAACCCAAAGTCTCACAACATCGTATAATTGACCACTACTAACCAGTTGCCACTATATACTATATAAGATTTTGTAAAACAAATCGATTATTCCTTTTTCAAAAGAAGAGGCGAATAAAAACAATTTTCAGCACATAGAAAAATGTTTACCTTTCGCAGTAAACACAAGACCAAGAGAAATAGTCAAATAACAATGATCTCGGAAAAACAAAAGATGAGACCACAGTTGAGGGCACATGTTCCACATGAAGAGAATTTCGAACCTCAACGAATAACAATAAAACATTGCTATTGAAACTCAAGAAACTCCTAAGTGGCAACGACAGAAAAGTTAGATGCACTTTAATAAGTGGTAAGTTACAAAACTCAACTCCAACCTCAAATACTTCTACTACGCTCTTGTTGGAAATATGCCCTAGAGGCAATCATAGAGATGATTACATTTCATTATGTTCATGACATTGGATAATGTGTTATCTTGTTCCTAGAATAATATTGTTAATATTTATTATCAAGTATGTGACTTGGTTGTGAAACTCTATATTTCTGCAATAATTATTCTTATACGATCCCTGGTCGTAAACATATGAGGACACATATGAATAGACTAGCATATGTATTGGTTGATGACTATGTTTCACGAGTCATAGATATGGAGATATCAAACCAATAATATGGACACATGTTAGAGAACATGATGTTGGATAAGACCCACCTTGAGGCACTATTGAGATTGTTATGAATCTATGTGTCATTAGTTGGTCTCAAGCAATGATGATGTATAATCCTTAGACCTGAGATCAGCATGGTTTCCTACATGTGTAAGAGCACGCTTAGGGGTTGCCAAACGCTACACCAGAATCGGGTAGTTATAAAGGTAGCTTTGGGTATGCTCAAAACATGGAGAGGAATGTGACTGGTCGGATATGGGATTTGCCCCTCCTAACATAACAGGAGAGATGTCTCTGGGCCCCTCGTTGTGATCGGATAAAGAAAGTGCATGGCCATGCCACTAGTAGTCGAAGAGTTCGACCACGAAAAGTTATCTGATACTCGATCGAGAAAGTATTGAACAGTCCATGGATGACACAACATCTCACCTGGAGTTCAACCAGACATCGTGAGGCAAAGGGAGTATACACGAGTAGGTCGCTCAGTCGACGATGAATGATCGGTCGTATGGAGATACAAGCAAGTCGTGGTAGGTCGAACCTAATCACAGAGTGGTCAAAACCAAGTCGTAAGGAGTTCTGAATTGGTCGTGACTATCTGAACTAGTCGTATCTGAGATAGGACCTGGTCGTAAGTGATGAAGACCAGTCGTAGATCATATTGTATTAAGGTTCGTCCGATATAATTTGTGTGTATTCGGAATCGATATGTTACGCTAGGAGCCGCTTCGACTCGTGGTCGGAAGGGTTTCAGTCACAACCGAACTACACATGAACCTCTGGTCACACACTTAGCGGGTTGGAACAAACCAATACGAATACTATTAAATGGCGTGTCCGGATAGGATCCGTCACGAGCACTATATAAGGAGGTGCATGAGGCTGTTGGAAAAGTGGCGTGAAACACCACCAAAACCCTAGCCGTCATTTTCTTGAGAGCTCCACCGTGCGACTTGGTGCTGGCACACCGGCGTTCGGTTGTTCCTTCCTTGGACGTGTGGATACCGTAGAGGCGCTACTACGATTGTTGCGCTTGAGGACCATCCGCGATCTTCACAAGGAACCGCAGACGTTGCTGGAGGAGACGATCGACTACGACCACTACATCGACGCGCTCTTCGTTGGACCAGGCTGCTCCAACCCTTCTTCCGCTGTTCTGCGCGTCTGGTGGTAACGCTCTGTGATCATCTACTTGCTTGGCATCCTGGTTCGCGTGGTAGAATTTTTGTTTGTAGCTATCGTAGCCTACCCCGTGACCCAACAGTGGTATCAGAGCCATCCTGCGTAGTTTTTGATCTGGATCGATCGCATATACTTGATATGTGGTAGTAGTAGATTGGATCTATTACTGGTCGATTTTGGTAACCTAGATCGGTTCATATAGATGGAACGACCTAGACCCTAGTCGATAAGATCGATCGGTTTCTCGGTGGTAGTAGATGGGTTTTACGAGGAGGTATGAGCTTTAAGGACCAGATCGTTTGTTGCGCTTGTTCATGACCAGTCTGCATAACACTCCTACCGGTCGGAATTCCGCCATCGGAGTTTGCCGCGGTATGTGGTCGTATCAAGGCAATAATCATTTCAAGGCCACCATCGGGACCGCCGTGCTGGGTATTCGTACCGCGCGCTATAGGTAGTGTGTGCTCATGTCGTCCGTTAGAATTGGATTCTGTGCATAACTTGTTTTTGCAGGGATTGATGTGAATAGTATGACCCATACTGTTTCATGTATGAGATGCATGTATGCTTGTAATATTCATGACCAAGGTGTCATGTTAATTGCAGCCCAAGGTCATCTATAATTGTATAACGGCTGCGTGTCGACTTGTGATGCTTCTTTACTCCTAGTGTTTCATTACTAGTGCTATTAGAAATAATGGCTTAGTAGGAGTGCTTGGAGGAGTCCACCACTTGAAGACATGGTGAACAGGATGCATGGCGATGGAGATTACCATGAAGAATGGTCATGCTATATCACAATGCAATTTGATTGTCTGTGAATGCCTTTACATTCCTGTTCATTTATTTCTATGCATGTTATTTTGCTTTAATTGCTTTTAACATGATAGAAGTAAAATTCCCTCTTTTAATATTAAGTTAAATTGATGCCCTCCCAAACATGCCGCACCATCCAAAGTCATGTATTTTAATGGTAGGTCTTGCCAAAGCAGAGTGCCATTAACTCTCCTTGACTAGATGGGTTTGTGTCAGACACTTACACGCTGATATTGGTTTAACTTAACAAGGTTATCATAACAGCTTGGATCTTGGGGCATAAAGGTTGGGTCTTAGAAGCATCTGATCTTGCCCAACAACAAGAGTCATATAGTTGATATGATTAGCAAAGGTTGCTTACCATTTTCACTAGTCTTCTAGCGGTGAAGCCAAAGCTCACTAGTTGATTAAATGATTATGGATCTTGAATCATTAAATGTCATAAGAGGATATGGTGTTTAGTGGGAGTATCTTTATTAAATTGTTTAATAGAAGTTACTTTAATGAACATATGTCTTAGTTTTGCATATATTTTTGTTGTAGATCATGGCACCAAGCTCACATACCTACATCCAGATTACGCTTACGTTCGATACTTGAAAAGGAAAAACTTAATGGAACAAATTTTGCGGATTGGTCCCAAACTCGAGAATTGTTCTCGTGCAAGATAAAAGGAACATGTTCTAGAAGAACCAATTCGAAAGTGCCTACGTAAAATGTCATGCTTTGCTATTAAAACCGCCTATAAAAAGGCATGTGATGAGTCCTTGATGTTAGCTATCTCATGCTTGCCGCTATGAACTCGCACCTTCGAAGCGCTTTGAGAACATAGAGGCCTCACGATATGATCGTGGCGCCAAAGGCATGTTTGAGACACAAGCAAGAACCGAGAGATTTGAGATCTCAAAGAACTTGTTTGGATGTAAGCTAGCCGAGGGTGGTTCGATGAGCCCTCATGTAATCAAAATGGTTGGTTACACACGAGCTTGGAAAAACTTGGTTTTCCACTTAGCCAAGAATTAGCTACAGATTTGATTCTTGCTTCGCTTCGAAAGCTATGGCCGCCCATTTTGAACTTCCATATGAGCAGTTTAGACAAGAATCTCACCGAATCGCATATGATGCTTAAGGCAATGAGGGCAAGATTAAGAAATGCAACAATCATGTGATGATGGTGCAAAAGAGTACAAGCTTCAAGAAGAAGGCTAAGACTTGGGTTAAGAAAAGGGCAAGGCTAAAGTTTGGATGAGATCCAAACCGACAAACCTAAACCCAAGACTAAGTCCGCCCGACTCAAGAGAATGAATGCTTTTCTTGCAAAGAACTAGGCCATTTGGAAGAGGAACGCAAGAAATACCGGCCGATCGAAAAGGAATGGTGGGACTAAAACTTCCACTACGGTATTAATGTTATAGACATTTTTCTTCTCGACTCTTCCGTTAACTCATGGGTATTTGATACCGGATCGGTTGCTCATATTTGCAATTCGATCAGAGTCTAACAAGAAGTAGGATGATTGCAAGGGGCGAGATGGATCTTCGCGTCGGAAATAAAGCAAAGGTTGCTGCATTAGCCGTCGGGACTATGCCACTAATTTTGCCTTCAGGATTCATTATGGAATTGAATAATTGTTATTACGTTCTAGCCATTAGTAGAAACATTATCTCTACCTCATGTTTGATGGCAGAGGGTTATAAGTTCATTATAGAGAACAATGGTTGTTCTATATTTTTGAATGAAGTGTTTTATGGCTATGCACCTATTTTGAATGGGTTGTTTATTTTAAATCTTGATGATGCATCAGTCTATAATATTAATGCTAAAAGGCTTCGGCCTAATGAAATAAATTCCACTTTTATTTGGCATTGTCGTTTGGGTCACATAAGTGAGAAACGCATGAAAAAACTCCATAATGATGGAACTCTAAACTCATTTGATTTGGAATCATTTGAAACATGCGAGTCTTGCCTGGTCGGAAAGATGACCAAGACACCTTTCACTGGTCGTAGTGAAAGGGCGCACGACCAGTTGGAACTCGTACATACTGATGTATGTGGACCAATAAGCACGACAGCCAGAGGTGGTTTTCAGTACTTCATTACTTTCACCGATGACTATAGTAGATATGGTTATATCTACTTAATGAGGCACAAGTCAGAATCCTTTGAAAAGTTCAAGGAGTTCCAGAATGAAGTACAGAATCAACTTGGCAAGACAATCAAATCTTTACGATCTAATCGTGGAGGTGAGTTTTTGAGCCATGAGTTTGGTAATCATTTGAAACAATGTGGAATTGTTCCACGCTTACACCACCCAAGGCACTCCACAATGGAATGGGGTGTCCGAGCGGCGAAACAGACCTTGTTGGACATGGTTCGATCAATGATGAGCCAATCGGATCTGCCATTATATTTTTGGGGTTATGCTCTAGAAACCGCCGCTTTCATTTTAAATAAGGTACCATCTAAATCAATGGATAAGACACCATATGAGATGTGGACCGGAAAAGTCCCGTTTGTCTTTTCTAAGGATTTGGGGATGTGATGTCTATGTTAAACGCTTGACGTCCCGATAAGCTCACACCCAAATCGATAAATGCTTTTTATAGGATATCCTAGGGAAACCAAAGGATATTATATCTACAACCGAAGAAGACAAAGTTTTTGTTGCTAAATGGTGTCTTTTGGAGAAAGAGTTTCTTTCAAAAGGAGTCATGGGAGAAAGGTGCAACTCGAAGAAATTCGGAAACATCTCGAAAGTGTTTCAACTCCTCTTGAACCTCTCTTGGATGAACAAATTATTGTTGAACCTATAGATAAGGCACCAAATTTACGTAGATCTAAAAGGTCAGCGTCAATTGCCTACAAGGTATGGGCATGACGATTATTATTGAATAATGGTGAGCCTAAGACTTATGAGGAAGCGATGATGGACCTAGACTCGAGAAATGGCTTGGAGCCATGAAATCAAATAGATTCCATGAGAGAAAATCGGGTTTGGAACACGGTCGATCCACTTGATGGTGTCAAAACCATTGAGTGCAAATGGATCTATAAGAAAAAGATTGATATGGATGGAAATGTTCACATTCATAAGGCTCGACTAGTCGCAAAAGGTTTTCGACAAGTTCAAGGAGTTGACTACGATGAGACTTTCTCACCAAGAGCGATGCTTAAATCTGTTAGGATCATTCTAGCAATTGTTGCATATTTCGACTATGAGATATGGCAAATGGATGTCAAAATAGCTTTCCTTAATGGAAACCTAGATGAGGATGTGTACATGACACAACCTTGAAGGTTTTGTCGATCCAAACAATGCTAGTAAAGTATGCAAACTTCAAAAGTCCATTTATGGGTTGAAGCAAGCATCTCGGAGTTGGAATATACGTTTTAATGAGGAGATCAAAAGGTTTGGTTTCAATCAAGAACAAAGAAGAACCTTGTGTTTACATGAAGGTTAGTGGGAGCGCACTTGTTATTCGATCTTGTATGTAGATGACATACTCTTGGTCGGAAATGACATTCCGATGTTAGAATCTGTTAAATCTTCATTAAGAAAAAGTTTCTCAATGAAAGATTTAGGAGATGCAGCATATATCTTGGGAATAAGGATCTATAGAGATAGATCTAAGAGGCTAATTGGATTAGGCCAGGAAATGTACATAGACAAAGTGTTGAATCGGTTCAACATGCAAAATTCCAAGAGAGGATTCTTGCCCATGGCACATGGCATTAATCTTAGCAAGAATCGGTGTCCTCGACCAGCGATGAGCGAGACAAAATGAGTGATATTCCATATGCTTGACCATTGGATCTTTCATGTATGCCATGATATGTACACGACCAGATGTATCATATGCTCTAAGTGTTACGAGCAGATACCAAGCTGATCCCGGTGAAGGTCACTGGACAGCCGTGAAAAACATTCTTAAGTACTTAAGAAGGACTAAGGATGTGTTCCTAGTTTATGGCGGTGATGAAGAGCTCGTTGTAAATGGTTACACCGATGCAAGCTTTCAAACCGACAAAGATGATTATCGTTCGCAATCTGGTTTTGTATTCATTTTGAATGGAGGAGCAAAGGAGTCGAAAAGTTCCAAGCAAGAGACGGTTCTCGATTCCACGATAGAGGTGAGTACATTGCGCTTCAAGTCGCAAAAGAAGGTGTTTGGATAAGGAATTTCATTCTTGAATTGGGAATGGTTCCGAGTGCCTCGAGCCCAATGGATCTCTATTGTGACAACAATGGAGCCATTGCTCAAGCTAAGGAGCCTAGATCCCATCAAGTCCAAACACATACTCGACGTTATCATCTTATCCGCGAATTGGTGGATAGAGGAGATGTTAAGATATGCAAAGTTCATACGGATTTAAATATTGCCGATCCGCTGACAAAGCCTCTCACACGCCCAAAGCATGAGGCACACACAAGAGCTATCGGTATTAGATACCTAAAATGATTGACTCTAGTGCAAGTGGAAGATCATGGAAATATGCCCTAGAGGCAATCATAGAGATGATTACATTTCATTATGTTCATGACATTGATAATGTGTTATCTTGTTCCTAGAATAATATTGTTAATATTTATTATCAAGTATGTGACTTGGTTGTGAAACTCTATATTTACGCAATAATTATTCTTATACGATCCTCGGTCGTAAACATATGAGGACACATATGAATAGACTAGCATATGTATTGGTTGATGACTATGTTTCACGAGTCATAGATATGGAGATATCAAACCAATAATATGGACACATGTTAGAGAACATGATGTTGGATAAGACCCACCTTGAGGCACTATTGAGATTGTTATGAATCTATGTGTCATTAGTTGGTCTCAAGCAATGATGATGTATAATCCTTAGACCTGAGATCAAGATGGTTTCCTACATGTGTAAGAGCACGCTTAGGGGTTGCCAAACGCTACACCGTGAATCGGGTAGTTATAAAGGTAGCTTTGGGTATGCTCAAACATGGAGAGGAATGTGACCGGTCGGATATGGGATTTGCCCTCCTAACATAACAGAGAGATGTCTCGGCCCCTCGTTGTGATCGGATAAAGAAAGTGCATGGCCATGCCACTAGTAGTCGAAGAGTTCACCACGAAAAGTTATCGATACTCGATCGAGAAAGTATTGAACAGTCCATGGATGACACAACATCTCACCCGAGTTCAACCGACATCGTGAGGCAAAGGGAGTATACACGAGTAGGTCGCTCAGTCGAACGAGAATGATCGGTCGTATGGAGATACAAGCAAGTCGTAGACTGGTTGAACCTAATCACAGAGTGGTCAAAACCAAGTCGTAAGGAGTTACGAATTGGTCGTGACCACATACGAACTGGTCGTATACAGATAGGACCTGGTCGTAAGTGATGAAGACCTGGTCGTAGATCATATTGTATTAAGGTTCGTCCGATATAATTTGTGTGTATTCGGGAATCGATATGTTACGCTAGGAGCCGCTTTTACTCGTGGTCGGAAAGGGTTTCCGAGTCACAACCGAACTACACATGAACCTCTGGGGTCACACACTTAACGGGTTGGAACAAACCAATACGAATACGATTCGTAAGAACGTGTCCGGATAGGATCCGTCACGAGCACTATATAAGGAGGTGCATGAGGCTGTTGGAAGATCCGCGATCTTCACAAGGAACCGCAGACGTTGCTGGAGGAGACGATCGACTACGACCACTACATCGACGCGCTCTTCGTTGGACCAAGCTGCTCCAACCCTTCTTCCATTGCTGCTGCAAGCGTCGTGGTAACGATCTGTGATCATCTACTTGCTTGGCATCCTGGTTCGCGTGGTAGAATTTTTGTTTGTAGCTATCGTAGCCTACCCTGTGACCTAACAGCTCTTTCCTTTAATAAAGAAAATAATTTTCTTTGATTACAACGTCACTTTACCAACTCAAACAAGAAGAGCTTTTTAGACCAAATTACATTAATCACTTAAGAACCAATAAAACTTTCTAACACGTCGCTTTGCTCCACAAATTTCAGACACCACATAAATCGTGAACTCCAAAAGATCACGAATGCAAAGCTCGAAACATTTCATTTGAGTGATACCATAAAAGACGATCAAATTTACTCTCTTTCGATAAGAATCATCAACACCCTCACTAGTCACAATCCATTGCAGGCAATTTTACTAACATCAAGAACAACACACTCTTAACAAGAATCGTCATAGTCTACTCTTCCGCTATAAAGTTCTCTAGAAACTCACCAAATTGTTCCATACTACTTTATCATCACATTCTCAAATTGAGAGTCCACCAAAACTTTACAACCTCACTACAACAACCACTTTACTCTAGAGGTGATCTACTACACAAATAAAAAAAGGTTCTACGAAAACCCTTTCATCAAGGACATGCTATCATCCGACAATTCCATAATCATGTAAACATAAGCCACCTATTAAATCCCATCAGTTCAACTCTTAGTGATGCTCAACACCAAACTTCAACATACGATAATTGTACTCCAATGATCGTTGTTATCAACTGCTTTCATCATGAAATCTAGTTGCTACCTACTTCCCTTTGCAAATCACATGAATATTTACAAACATATATTCAATTGTTTCTCCTCATGTTTAGATTTGGGCCAAATCATGCTAAAACTTCAAGAATCGTAATCTTCCATCGGTCAAAAGTCTCAATAACACTACAACCAAATTCATCCATCCATTCTAGCTAGATTAACTATCCAGAACTCCTCTCATAAATTCTAGATCCACCGATATTTAACCCCTCCAATCTTTTATACACAATTCCAACAATTAATCCTACTAAGGATTATATAAATCTAGCAATTATATATAATCACTAGGTATCCACAGAAAAGATAATTCCATGATTAATATCCACTAAGGCAATAATCTAACACCCTCTTAACATAACCATCCCAAATGGTTAGATTAATCCATTGAGACCCATCAATCCAATTTATCCAAGAAGTTTATCGAATTAAACAATCGTAATGATCAGACCGGTTCATCAATGTCCCACACTTCTTAATAACTCCTGGATTCCTAGTAGGTACGACGCACTTTAATCACAGCTTCATCATGTAACTACTCCAAGACAACATCAAATTTATCAACCTCACTTCCAAGGATCTTGGTTAAGATCAATTATGCACCACGCCATGCACCCAACTTGATAACTCGTACATTATCAATTTATCTTCTATGCTTAAAACCTCTCATTAACACAACAAAACATTACAAAAGAGTTTTGATACTTTATTTATCAAAGAAGATGCACTAAACTTCAACATTCCAACTACTCCAAAAGAAATGTGTAGCGTCAAAACTTCATTCAATGAAGTTTGTAAAAGATACTTTCCATTATCTAAAACATCAAGCGAATAAATAGGTCATGTTTATCAACAAGAAGGTAAAACTCTCATGAAAAAGAACAATATTGCTATTGACAACGATTAAAAGTAGCAAGAATATCTCAACAGTCAGAAAAGACAATAATTGCTCTATAAAACAAATACAGACTAACTGAAACCCATCAATCGCATTGTAACCACTAACCCAAGAAAATTCATCAATCAACAGCGAGTAATCAGAATAACCAAATGCAAACTCAAGGAAAATAACAATCTTTCCCAAAGAAACCCATCCCTAACATTTGTAACTAAGTTACCCGGGGTAAACACTTCACTTTTCCTATACCACAAACGGTGGTACAACCTGGCCATGCCTATGGCCACAACCACAATCTCTACCTCTCATCATAGCTGTCAACCACAATCAACAATACACAATAGGTTCAAAGAACCAATATCAACTCATACATCAGTATAGTAACATATCGAAAGCGTAAGAGCAATACTCGTCCCATTCCCATCGTACTGTGCACTAGTGTGTCAAATTTTAAGTTAATTAACCATTAGCAAATTTTAGATAATTTTCCTAGTCCTAAAACAAATTTTAGCAATTTTAATTTACCTAAGTTGTTAATCTATTAACCACGGACCTAAAGCCCGCTCTGATACCAACTGTAACACCCCGGCCCAACACTGAGCTCGGAATGCCACCAAACTACCCTAACTACTAATTTTATCAATAAATAACAATGAATTTCAGCAAGCAATTCAATACTAACATCCGTCCATGGGTTACAATAACATATAAATAACGACATAGCAAGCACAGATATTTAAACCCTAGATTGTAAGCAGGATAATAGTTCAAGAATCAAGCAATAACAATCACTCCCTCCCTCTTCTGTTGCAACCAACAAGGGCAAATGCAAAGCAAATAATTAACTAGTCATAGATTGAGAGCACACACACATGCATGCAATCCGTGGGGAATCACACCGGTTTGCATGCATGTGGCGGCTTGGCAAATCGGATGGGAAACCAACAAAAAAAAAGCAGAAGCAAGACCGCAAATGAGGTAGTAGATCATGCAAAGAAGTGAGCATCCAAATGCAAAGCAGCTAACAGCATTGGCGGAAGAAGGCGCTACTACTAAGCAAGAGGAAGAAGCATGCGGCATGGCTCTGCTACCTGCATGCATGTACGGGGGAAAAAGGAGGTGGCGGCGGCTGCACAAACATTCGCTCGCAGAAAGGAACGGAGGAAGGGCTGGCTGGAGGCAGCGGCTGATAGGAGATAAGCTAGGGTTGGTTAGCCCCTCTCCTCCCTTGTTTAATTTTTTTATTTGGGTGGTCGGCTCCCTTTTGGGCCATAGGCCGAAGGCCCACCACTAATCTCTCTTTCCCACTAAATTCAGATTATTACTATTATTTATTAATTACTCATTTATAAAACGGGATATTACAATCGCATGTTCTCAGAGATCCTCTACCTATCCCTCACCTCTATTCGGCCGCACCGTGTCCCTAGATCTCTACCGCCATCGTCACCATCTTTCCACTGCCGGCCGTCGTCGCCTGGGCCACTCTCCAGCCTCCTTGAGTGGCCCTGCCACTTCCCCATTCTACCACCCAGCCCATGTGTGCGCCTCCTTCCTCGCCGTGCCGCCGCACCACCGCTGCCATCACATAGCCGTGCACCACCGCCTCGGTGCTCTTCTGGTCGTGCTGCGGCCACCCGTGGGACCGTCACCACGCCGGGGTTCCATTTTGCCAGTCGACGCTCGCTCCCGCACCGCCGCTCACATGGCACCGCCGCAAGCCCATGTCACATGTGCTCTCCCCTATTTTCCCTCTATGTGTGGCTATCTCTCACTCAATGACCTTTGGGTCCCACTCGTCATACACATGCTTCCTTTTCTCTTTCTCTATTTCTTTGTCTAACAAATGGGCCCAAGATGTCATACTCTATGTTTATTCATTCAAAAATTGAAATAGTATATTCCCAAGAATATTCCATCCTTTCCATTTTTTTCAGGATTTTCTTTCCAGCAAATCTTTCATATGCTCGTTCTCCTTCATACGACCTCCGATTACGTCGATTCTTGTTCCTAAATTCATGTAAATTCAATATCTCTCTATGGATGCTAATTTTATAATTTTTAGATTTTATTTGTTTTTCTGTTATTTATTCGTCTTGTTTTGCGTGTTTAGATTCTGTCGTTGTTGAGGCCAGCTTGGATCAGTCTGTAGGAGTATCTCCATACTTTGACGAAGGCAAGTCATAGACCTTTGGTAATATTGTACCCATTTTTATAAAAAAATATTGTTTTATATCAACATGCATGCTAATTTTTATATCAATTGTTTTTGGGAGTAGCTAATTACCTAATTGACATTATGCCACCTTGAATATTGTGAATGCCATGTATTCTTTGACACCATAGGTTGGGTTGTTATTAGTTGGACATAATGGTAATACTAACATTGGTGGCGTAATATGCTTAGTTGTATGGTGGGTTCCTATTCACAAGATTAATCATGATAAATTGACTTAATGATATATGGAATTGTGGTGCGAGGCCACTGTTGTAAAAATTCTTGTGCCATGGCAGGGGATGCCATTGGGCCTGGTTGAACAAAAATATTTTTCATACTCAGTTGAATAATCGTGCAGTAAAGGGGGTGCGGGTAGCATATTTTGGATGAGGTTGTCTCGCCTGAGTAATCACTAAGGAATTAATCTTGTGCACCATTAATCTAAGCCTTATCATACAACCACATGTTTAGTATGGGATGGACCTGGCTAATCAATTCGTAATGTCTTGATTTTGGTTCTGTCATATGTGTTGTGGGTTCCGGGATAGACGGGTAGATTCACATGGCGCAAGAGGGGGCCTCGATTGTGTTGGATGGAACCATTCGGTGGTGAAACCTTAACGGGCAGAGCTGGGTTAAATCAGAGCTTTGTAAAAGTCTTGTGATAATCGCTTAGTTGCACACCTATGGAAGTGTGTCAAACGGTCATTATAAGTTGAGTATCTCTTGTGGGTCAAGCTATACAACCTCTGCGGAGTGTTAACAAGTGTTCGAACAGCCCTGTCACCGGTCATGGACAATACTTGGGGATTTCACATGGGGTATAGAATTTTCATAAACTGTTGGATCGTGGAGTGGTTGGAAAGTGAATGGGTAGTTCACTGGTTGTTTGGTTGAGAGGTGAATGGGTACTTCACCGGTTGTTTCAAAGAAAATTGTTACATTATTTATTATATCTTTTCTTTGTGCTTCACAATCTATTTATCCTACTCACTATAAATATTGATTTCTGCAAAATAACAATATAGCTATTCCTTGTTCAAGACTTGCATGAATATTAATTGCATAATTTTCCCTACGACTTGTGGAGTACTTTATGTACTTACAGCTTTATCCTGTTGTTGATCAGTTGCTGAGGAAGAATCTGGGAGCTAAAAGTTCTTTGTGGAGGAGTTCTTTGAGGACTTTTCGAGCTAGGCTACGCTCCCCACTCAATTGCCTATGTACATGATGGTTGGGCACCTTGTGTCTTTTTATTTTTCCACTGCAAGAGTTTTACTGGTCGCTTAAGCCTTGTGTTGCAAGTTTTGTAAACCTTTACCTTGAGGTCCGCTTCTATTTTTATTTATTAAGTTATCTTAATTATTTCGTGGTTTGCTTGATATTTCATCTATGTTGCCAGTGTGTGCACTAGTGTGATCCTAGACTAGTGCATAATACAAAGAGGGTCCGGATTTACAGGTTCGGGTCATAACAGACTAGGTGCACACGGGTGACACGCAAACTAACACGCGGCTGGTGACTGGACTACATGTGGGCGGGAAAGCACATGTGGTGGCTAAGGTGGCTGATGAGGTGGCGTGCCACGTCGACACAAAGAGAAACTGAGGGAGGGACAAAGAAGGTTTGGCCGGCAGCAATGGCAACAGCGTTGATGGCGAACGGCGACGGGGCAAGGGTGGCCAACTAGCAATATGGAAACTCGGCGGCTTGGTGATGCTAAGGGAGGTGGCGGGGCAGTGAGGGTGATGGCGAGGGCGGTGGAGAATCGGCTCGGTCATGTAACGCTTTCGATCATTCGGCGGTGCTCGGAGGAAACCAAGAAGAGCATTGGCTTGGGGCGGCGAGGGGATCGTGTTGGTCAGCTTAGGGTAGCCGAGAAGTGACGGAGACGGTGGCACCACGACGACGGCCTGCGTCGAAGAAGACAAGCGGTGGCAGCATACTATGGTGGCACAGAAACCAAAAGAGAGGTGGGGATCTGTAACATCCCAATTTTTTGAGTTTTAAAAACCTTTTGAGTAGTTTAGTCCTTTGGAAAATTCACCAAATTTTTGTTTGAATTTAAGCAAGCTTAAATGAACTTTCAAATGTTAAAACAATTTAATGTGACTAATCTGAACATCAATTAATTCCAAAAACTATTTTATTTGAGTTCTTTATGCTTGGAAATATTTTCTAGATTTTTCTAGAATTTTTCCGAGTTCAATTGCTATTTGGATTTACTGATATTTCTAAAAAGCAAAACCTATTTAAAATCTCATAATCTCCTTTGGGGCGAAACCCTAATCCTCAACCCATCTCCTATTCATTCTAGGCCAATCCCACGCAACCCATCTCTCTCTCTCTTTCCCCGCTCGCCTGTGCACTTGGTCCCACCTGCCAGCCTCCCACACGTCGTGTGTGATGCAGTTGCACACGAGCCACCGTCGCTGATGAGTAGGTCCCACCCAAGATATTGTTCATCGTCTTCGTTCCTGTCTCACTCTCGGACTCCGCCGTGTGGGCCTTCATTGGTGTGCGCACTTTGGACTCTCCCGGCCACCCTTATATAAAGGGAGGGGAAGCACTGGGCCTCCGCATCCCAGTCACACCAACACCGAGCCAAAATCCTAACCCTTGCTGTCGGAAATCGCCGAAGAAGCAAATCGTCGCCGCAAGTTTCGATGAGGTTTTCCTCCACCGTCAGTGAACCTTGATCTTCGCCACCGCCTCCATTGAGTTCTCAAGGTCCACATCTTCATCGCCGTCACGTTCGCGTCGTTGAAGCATCACCGAAACTCAAATCTCGTCGAGCCCAAACCCTAAGCTCCGCTTCAACGCCGCCAGCCAACTTTGTCATCCCCTTGCATCAGTAAGTACACCGTCGAGTTCGCCGTGAGCTCATCTACCAGTTGCGCACCTCCATGTCCACCGCTGAGGCTGTAATCGCCAGCGACCCTCAGAACTTGAGCACCACCACCTCACCGTCAGCCACATCATCGTCCACGTCACCAACCACTTCACCCGTCGCTTGCGTGTCGTCCAATCAGCGTCATGTGGCATCCACGTTAGTGCTAAGTCAGCCCTTCTGTACCAAAACCCAGATCTAATCTCGCGTAGGCCTAATATACCATGAACCTAGCCTCTGCCAAGTAGGTCCCACAAGTCAGAGCTACAGTGCCAAAGAACCATGAGCCATAGACCTGTAAGCCAACTTCGTGGACTCTGTCCATAGACCAGAGGGCCCACCTATCAACCACTGTTTGGGATTTTCCAGATTTTCTTTTAATTTTGAAATTATGGCTGACGTCAGGATGACACAATAATTCGGAATTTCCAGAAGAAAGATAATTCGGGAAATTTGAAATAGTAATTCCTTTATCTTTTTCTTAGGGATAGGTCTTCCAAAAGCCCGTTCTTCATCACACAAACTCTGATTGAGCCCATTCAAATTTTTAAATTCATCTAAATTCAAGCTCTACCTTCCAGAGATTTTTATTTAATTTTTGTAGTTTGTAATCTCTCTATTTTGTATTTATTTAGTTATTTGCTTTCGTTTGCGTGTAGACATTGATACTTCGGGAGTTTTCGAAGGAGGAGAAGTTGATCAAGCTCAAGACCAGTACCAAGACTTGTTCCAAGGCAAGTTGTACATTTGACCATGTTGAACCCAATTTTTCAAAATTATCTTGATTCAATTATTGTATTTTACTTTAAGTATTAATTTAAATGTTTTGGGGTTATTTATACACCATTTGATTATATCCACCTTGCCTATTGTATTATCGTGATATTTTGTCACCCTAGCTTGGTTAATTATTAGTTGGTAATATCATAGCATCAACGTTGGTTGGTTAGATACGAATAGTTTGCTTAGCCATGCAACGAGTCATCTATATCATTTGAGTTGCAAATATAAACTTGACTAAGTGATTGTGGAATTTGTGTAAAACTGTGTGCGGTATGCTGTTACTCATTGATGGCATGTGTTACACTTAACTAACAGGGTTGGAAAAGATTTAGACTGAGGCGAGTGGATGGAACTGTGTGATATGGTGGAACTGTGGATTGGGAAAGAACACGAAATCTTGGTAATATAGTTAGAAATTGGCAGTCTCACCTTGGTAAATTAAGGACTTAACTTTGTGTGCTATTGAACTGAGCCACAACTGTACAACCACATGCCTAGTATGGGACGGACCTAACTTAGTAAGTTATGGAATCTTTGCATTGACTACTCAGGTAGTTAGGATAGACTGTGTGCCCGGGTGGAGGTTTGGACTACACTGAAAGTCACATCGATGGACGGTTCGTCACTTCCAGGTCCAATGGTGTGTACATGTAGTACCAAAGCACTGTGGTAGGGTTGGTTCAACGGTAAAACACATCGGGAGGGTCAATTGTCGAGATGAAGTTTCGGAGAGGTTTTGTTGTGATCAACTCTGATCAAGTTGAATACATCTTGTGGGTAAAGTGTACTACCTCTGCAGAGTGTTAATCAATCTATTCAAATAGTTGTGTCTGCGGTTATAGACATGCTCGGGGATTTCACACAAGGGGTAGATTTTTCCTAAAAGACAATTGGGAAGGGACAGCTGTGTGAGATAACTTGTGTAGCTGTGTGAAAGAAATTGATTAAGTTATGGAAGCTTTGTGAATATACTTGTTAAAATTATTATTGTTTTTTTTTCGAATTACGCTTTTAATCTACTATTTGTATTCAATTGCAAATGCTGCTTTATTGCAAAATAGCCACATAAGCTATTTCCTTTGGAATAAGCCATCATCTATAATTGCATTATGTGGTACAATTTGTTGAGTACTCGGAGTACTCATTCTTGCTGCAATCATTCAGTTGAAGTGGAGGAATCGTCACCTGCTTTCGAGGAGGAGCATTACAAGGATGGTGATCGTCAGATCTTGATCCCAGTCGATTGCCTGTGGCAAGTCAATGTGTATCTGCTGGAGCTTCTTTCATTCCGCTGTCGTTTCTTTATTCAGTGTCAGTCCTGCGTGCCTTTATAAATGTAAAACTCGACCATAAGGTCAAAACTACTATTTATTATTCAAATTAGTCATTTATCCTTATATTCGTCTTGTGTGGAATTATATTCATTTATGTTGACACTGTGTGCACTAGTTTGATCCTAACCTAGTGCACTATACACAAAGGGTCTAGAATTGCATTTTTTGGTTCCGACAGGATCGGAGGAGGAAAGCTCAGAACAAGACATGACGCGCTTG
This sequence comes from Phyllostachys edulis, assembly GCA_036346405.1. Classification (NCBI taxonomy): domain Eukaryota; kingdom Viridiplantae; phylum Streptophyta; class Magnoliopsida; order Poales; family Poaceae; genus Phyllostachys; species Phyllostachys edulis. The sequence continues at coordinate 23,289,732 of CM070566.1, forward strand.
GATAGGCGACAGCACTCACCAGTGAGAAGATGGAGGTGGTGGCGGCGAGGCCGGCTTTGGGGAAGAAGGGCGTCGGCGACTCAGTGACGCTCGGGTGAAGCTGGTGGAAGCACCAGGTAGAACAAGGGCACGCGAAATCAATGGCGAAGACGGCTCAGGTGAAGGACGTTAGATGACGGCAGAACACAATGAAGAAGAGCTTCGACAACCAGTGGCTTCAAAGGCGAAATTCAGCAATCTCAGTGGTGATTTCAAGGCGACGGGTTAGGGCTTTGGACGAGAAGCTCGGGGCGAATATTGTGACGTGGAGGGGTACACTTAAATAGGCCGGGATAGGCGTGCTTGAGAGGAAGCTGGCGGCGGCAGTCGTGATCGACTCAGACACGAGGAAGAAACCGGAGTGGGGAGGAAAGGGACAGAGTTGACAGGGCGAGCCCACGCAGCAGAGGAAAAAAGAGAAGGGAAAGGAGGTGGTCGGAAAAAAGAAAAGCCGGAAAGAGAAAAGGCGGAAAAAGAAAACAAGCCGGTGGGAAAGAAAAGAGAAATGGGCCGAAAGAAAAGAAATGTGGCCCAAAAGGAAAATCCGGATTTAAATGATCTCTGAATTTAGAAAATTGAATTAAATAAAACCAACCTCAATTAAATAGTAAATAAATTCCAAAAAATCCTAAAAAATTCCAGAAATTACCCTGGAACTCAAGGAACCCAAATAAAATAGTTTTGAATTTAATTAAAGTTTAGATTATTCACATTAAATTATTTTGATTTCTAAAAATTCAAATTAAGTTTTGACTCAAACAAGAAAATTAAATGGTTATTTTTTAATGCTTCAAAAACAAACCAAATTTGGGATGTTACGTGGGGCCAAAGCAGTCAGTGAGAAGGGAGCAGGCGCATTGGCATGGGCTGGCTCAAGCGCGAAGAAATGAGCTAGCACGGATTCAACCCAATAGGCGCGCTGGGAAATCAAATTTGGTTTGGAATTTTTACTGAAAAGGCTGAGAGTTTGACGAATTTATAAACATATAAAACGAGCTCCAAAAATTATGAAAATTTTTATCGAGCTTCTAACACAGTTTATATTATTATGTAATATTTTCATAATTTTATTTGTTCTATATTTTTCTCAAAATTCTTTCAAGCTGCTATTTGTATGCAAATATCAATAATTGATTTATGGAAAAATTCGAAAACATGCTCAAAATGCTTCCTTATTTTATTTTATTAACAGTACATATATCCCATGTTTAGATAGATTTTGGAGATGTTACAATTTTGGTCCAAAACAAAACCCAGCCTAGCCCATCCTTTTCTTTTTCCCTATTTTCTTTCCCCTCCTTGGGTTGGCCTGCCTTTCTTCATCTCCCTTCGGCCTGCACCAGCCCAGCATGCATGCCTCCTCTTTCCTTTCTTCCTGGCCCACCGACGCTTGGCCCGCCTCTTCTTTCTCCCCCGTGCCACAGCCCACGCTTGCCACGCCCAAGCGTCGGCCGCACCGCGCACCACCGCCTACAGACACGCTGCGCCTGCCATATACGTCACCGCCCTCCCCTCACCCATTCCCATGCGCAACGCGCAACCACTCCAGTGAGTCCCTCTCCTTTTCATTCGTGTGGAAACGTGTTCTTGGGCTCCATCATAATCATTTCCCCTCTCCCGATTTCTTCTCCTGGTCTCAGGAACTCGCTGGCGACATCGTCTTCCTTGTCCATAGTAGACGCCGCCACCACCAACACCATTTCTCACTCGGTGTGTCCTGACCCAATTCCTTCCGCCTGGCGCATCCCCCCTACCTTCCCCAATCTCCCATCGCCTCTAATTTTGGTCGCCTTCCCCCAGGTCACCACTGCCTAATCGAGCTTGTCGCGCTGCCTTAGGTCTGCACTGCCAGCCTACCCCAGCCCGTCTACGTCCTCACCATCCAATCCAGTGAGTCCCCCTCTCATCGTAGATGCTCGTGGCACGCCTGATTTCTTGGGGTAGTCGCCGCTTGGGCATTTCCATGGTGGCAGACTCGCCATCTTTGTATGTAACCGCGCCACTACTGCAGACCACCGCGTGCCGTGCAGTCGCCACTTGTAGTGTTTCTGGGACTGTCGCGACCCATTTTTTGGCTCACCGGCTGCCACCGTGGCTCCACTCGCTGGAGCCAAGCTCGGCCAGAGTTCCATGGTCGTCTCCTCTGTTTCGAGCAAGAGAGAGGAAGCACTGTAGCTAGGTCGTTAAGGTTAATGGCATACTTATTGATTAGAGTTAATGACGTAGTTAGTCAATAGTTCAATTACTAGTTAATGTTAGTATGACATGTGGGCCTGAGGTGATTAGAAAATCTAATTAGGAGTTAATTTAAGTTATAAGTACATGACATGTGGGCTCTACCCTTTAGAATACACTAGACCTGGTTCATAGACAAGTGCCACTGATCCGTGGGCCCACGAGTCATACACTGTTCTCATGGACCAACTCCATGTGGACCGTGACCCTATGTTAGCCACTCGTAGTTTTTTTTTTCTTAAGGAAATAAAAACCCTAGTGGCCCACATGTTATCCACCATTGAAAATTTTGAGTTAGAAAATGAATCAGAAAATACATTAAGATATTCTATGCCCCACATGTAAGTCACTGTCAAGATTTTCTAATTATGAAATAAATCAAAAATAAAATAAAAATAAGTGGGTTCTAGTTATTAGTGATTGTAGCCTATTTCAATATAAAAATAATTTGAAAAAAATAGAAAATGGGGGTGGACCATAGCTGTCACGAGAGATACCCTCTCTCCTATGTTTATTTTGAAGATTTTCCTCTAATTCAAACTTTGGAAAGCTTGTTCTCTCTCGTTTGAACTCTAAATTCAAACACCTACTCAACAGTACCAAAATTTTGAATTTTTTGAGTTTATTTGATTTTTTTTGCATGCATTTGAATTTATTCAGATTTAATCAGATTTGGTTGAATTTTATGTAATTAGACCCCGAAGCTCGAGAAGAGCAGTAGGTCGAACACGACCAAGACGAGCAAGACTATAAGCAAGGCGAGTCAATACTTTGTCCATTTTGCTTCCACATATCTTTGGACGTATGTTGTTTTAAATTACCAAAATACATGCTTTGCTTTAATTATGTTGTCATTAGTTCCTAGCTGATGACTTCCCAGGCACTAACAGTGCAACCACAAGTCTATTTCATGGTGTCGACCTGCCAATTAATTTGCATCGATCCAATGTTGGTTACATGACCCGATGGAATACGGGAACTATGTTGGATAGAGTCCTTTTTGCGTCCGACGCAAGAGGAGGCTTTCGGCTGGATGGATGGAATCCCCCAGCGATTGGAACCTTAGCATTGGGGAAGTGCATTGCAAAGGCAATGTGATGATCCTCTTAATCACATGTAAATGGTAGCGTGTATGACAATATAAGTTGGACATCTCTTGTTGGTAAAGTGGTGCAACCTCTGTAGAGTGAAAATTGTCCGGGTAGGCGTGCCTACAGTCATAGGCGATGCATGGGAACTTGCTTGGTTAGTTTCAGTTTTATAAACCATTTGTGGGTTGGATAAAGTTGTCAAGTGGATAGAACCATGATTTTTCGCCCTGGGTGGATAGAACCTAGTGGATATTAATGGGTGGATGGGACCCTAAATTTGGTATAGCATATGGTGGATGGAACCATTCTCTACTAGTAGGTGGATGGAACTGATTGCTAGTACTATATAACTCCCCACAATTTCATATAACTGGTTTAGTTAAAATGGTAGGTCTCAACTTTTCTACTTATTCTATTTGAAATATGGCTTTCTACAAATAAAAGAACCCCAAGTCTATCTATTTGTTGGCTCGTAGAGTACTGTTGTACCCACACTCGCTCACTATGAATAAACTCATAGCCTTCTGACTAAGACCCCTACGCTTACTTCGCCGCCTCTGGACTGTATGGAGAAGATGGTGGCAAGATGTAGGCCAAGACCCCAAGTCGCTTGTCTGTGGATGGTGTTGATGGATCCACCTTTTGTTATGTGCTTTCGCATCTATCTCTACCTTCCATATTGAACTCTTAGTATTTGGCCTGTTCGGACCATTTTGTAAAACAAAAGTTCGTCTAGACTATGTATGTACTATGTAATATTAAGTAATATATGTACTTCTGGGATGTATGTGTATGATCCATCAATGTATCTGTGTGCACTATCTACTAAGGGTTCCGGATTGCAAATCCGGGATTCGACATTAGTGAAGCTTTTAAACATAAACAATCTACTAGTAAGTCGAACTGCTGATTTTGTGAGACCTATCAAAGTAGAAGGTCTGTTTGTTTTGAGCTAGTGGCAACTGGTAAGCTATGCATAGAATGTAATTGAAAAATGTTGCAGTTTGCATGGACATGCTTTTAGTGGTAACCTGGTCTAATTTTCCCCACCATGTTTGCTGGTGCAAACCCACCCCTCCATCCCCTGGCACAAATTTGGTGAGGCACTTAGGATTTTTTTAAAAAAAAAGTTATTATTATTTTAATAAAAAATTACAAAAATAAATAGACAATTTTTTTTTTGCAAAAGTAGGCTACTATTGCCATTTAAAATGGCGAAATTGCCCTGTAGCTAGTTCAATTGGTGATAGGCCATGTATTTATTTTTATTTACTTTTGTACTGTTTTTCCCAACCACACCACTCCAGCGTCCAAACCACTACACGGCACCAATCAACTAAACCACCACCACCAACAGCGTAGCCGGCGAAGACAATGGTGGTGGTTTCATAAACAAAATAAGTTACACATTACAATTGGATGCACAACATAATACGAAACATAATCAGATAGTAATAAGAAACAATATTAGCACAATATATTTTTTAGCAAAACGTCATAACATAGTGTTTCGACAAATCACAATGATGTTACAAAACATTCCAACACAACGTCATCACATACTTTGTCGACAAATCACAATGACAATACAAAACATTCAGCACAACATATTTCGACAAGATAAACCATTCTAGTGGCTGCTACCTCAATGTCCACCATGTCGACCTCCACGGTGCCCGCCATGAGTGTGTCGGTCGGATGGGGTCCCCTTGGTGCCGTCCGGACTGCCGACCTCTCCTTCATCCCATGCTTTTCTCGTAGGGCATTTCTTGAAGGTATGCCCGGATTCCCTGCCAATTGAGCACTTCTTCGTACAATGCCTGACTTCTGCTTCATCCATGCCATTCCTAATATGCCATAACTGCCGCCAGCCAACCTTTTCCTTCAGCCTAGCAATGTCTACGGCCCAGATCAGTTGCTCCTAGGTAGACTTGTTTATGGGCCACCCGGCCTGAAATTTTTGGGCTCGGACCTTGATTTCGGGCCCAAAAGCCCAGCCTAAAAGCTTGAAAATCCCGATAGTGGCATTAAAAATAATAATTACAATATTTTTTTATTTTTAAAATGAATTAAATATCAATTTTTATTAGAAAAAAGAATATAAAATAATAGTACTTTATTGGAAAAATCTTTTTTGGTAGCTGCCTCGAGCCCCGCCCATTCAAGATCAGGCTTTCTAGGCCCGACCTACCAAAGATTTGAACAACTCTACTCCTAGGTAGGATGGCCAGTGAAATGGCCAACCACATCGTAACCATACAACTCTGCCTTCCAGGTATGCATCACCTCTTCCTTGGTGAAATATTCGGAAAGGTACTGACCGGGATGCTGGGGCACTATTGAACATGCGGCCACGACATGTGAGCATGGCCTATACCCAAGAAGAGGCTTGCTGGAGGTGCATATGCAACTAGCGTGACGTAGCGTGCACTCATGGATGATCCTCTCACAGTTCGTCCCACAGTGTCCTTTCTCCCTGAACAGTATCTTGAAGCGAAGCTCCCTTGTGCCCATCTTGAATGCCCAGTGTATCTCACCCTTCTTGCTCTTCTTCTCCATGTACAAGGTGATTATGACGGAGTACAATACTCTGTCATTTGCCATGGAGAGCGACGTGTTATTGCTTCGGTCAACAAAGTACTTTGTGGTACCATCGATAATTGCCTCCATAATAGCAACCAAAAGAAGGCACCTGGCAACGTGCATGACTCAATTGTACACCTCGTCTAGATTGGTTGTCATGACACCATATCGAGCACCATCCTTGTCATGTAGCAGTGACTACTTCTCCTTAGGCTCATGCTCAATCCAGTCCGAGAAGCATTTCACCTACGCCCCATCTTCCTCGTCACACCAGGACCATCCATGGGTAATTGTGGCAATGCCTCAGGGTCCTGGTCAGCGCTTGTAGCGGGATTTTTTGCTGCCTCCCTTCTGTGCGCCCTGGTCTGCTCATCTAGAATCTTCTAGAATACATCGAACTCTCTTCGGGTTCTGGTTGCATAGCCGCTTGAATATATTCATCAAGTCCTTATTATAGAACTGCTTGTAGAAGTTTGTACCCAAGTGGCTCATGCACCACCTGCTCTATAGATCCACTCACGGAAGTGGCTCGTTCTCCCCTTGTTGTAGCTAGGTTATTGCACTCAACAGGCCGCATATCGATCATGTATGGCGCATATATTAGGATGGCCGTCTATAAAATAAATCTTCACGTTCCTCAGAAACCACAACCAACTGTTTGTGATCTAGCTTACATGAATGCGAAGGCCACAGAAAGAACCTGGTTGTTCCCGTTCGTCGCTATTGCAGTAAGTATCTACCCCTTGTACTTCCCAGATAGAAATGTACCATCCACGCGCAAGATTGGGCAGCAATACTAGAATGCATTGATGCATGGACCAAAGATGAAGAATGCTCACTTCAGTACCTTCTTCTCGTCCCACCGTGGATGTGTGCCATCTTGAATGCCAACATGACTACCAGGATTTGCCCTGTATGACTCGGAGTTGGCCGGGCAGGTTGTGGTAGGAGTCCTCGAACGTATCGAATCTTTATTCTAATGCCTTCTACTTTACCCTCTATGCCTTAGCATAGCTGATTGTGTACTGGAACCTTGCCTCTATTGCCTGAATGATTGATCGTGGCTTGAAATCTAGAATATCCACGATCTCACCGTATATGATGTTTGCAATGAAGCCTAATGATAGGTTCTTGTGGGACTGCATTGATTCAGCAGTGACACATGTGTGATAGACTACTATAGAGCATTTTCAGTAGGTGTTCCACTTAGACTGGAATGCGTGCACTCGCCAAGGTCATCCCTCTATGTTGCACTTCACGTCATAGCATCTTGAGTTATACTTCGCTACTGTGAATGTACGTCACACCGATAAGGCCCAGAATTTGATAGCCTCTTGCACATCCTCCTTGCATTTGTATATGGCTCCTTGCCTGACCTCGTTCTGGTCGTACTCCCATGGTACACAGGAGGCTTCGTTAACGATAAGGTTGTTGAACTAGTATGTGTTCCACTCAGATGAAACCGTATGTTGTTCCACATCATCCTCCTCATCGGATCCTTCATCTTCCGACAATGCCTGATAGTCCTGGTCTTCGAGATCCATCATTTGAGCTTGGCCTTTGATCTCCTCACCTTCGTCAGCAATCCCACTAGCTTTCATGACCGAAGGAGCTCCTTCCACATAGTCTTCATCGACAACATTAGCAACTCCCTAACCTCCTGCCGCGCTGGAGTCCCAAACTTCTTCTTCGGCATCACCACCTTCTTATTCAGCCGTTGATGCAGGAGTGGGCTTGGCATATGCCTAGGCCAGAAGAAACAAATTCGACCTTTCCTCCCTCGCTCGGTGTACACATGGCTGTCATGACCTAGTTTCCTTGAGCTGCACTAACTCCCAATATGTGCCCTGTGGTGCTCGGTTGACAAGGAAACTCAATCTCAAATCATACACAAAATGGTCCAAATCGAATGTGTAGAACAAACACCGCATCACATTGCCCTATGCATGCTACTCTGGTCTTGTTAGGGTTACGGTCGCCGATTAGAAATAACACAAATCAATCCCCTCGGGACCCTTCAGAATAGTCCCCTAATCTTAGTAAATTTTGAAATTGGTTGTGTCCGACATATTCGACGTACTGAATCATAAACAAGATTTCCACGATTATCTACAACATACTACACTATGTAACCACACATCTAAAACTACGTAATCTATTTAATTAAAAAATTGCCTAAAAGGTGGCTGACGGAACGTGTAGTGCTTCACTAACTCCTCTCCTCCCCTCTACTCCTCTCTCCTCCTCTCCCTTACCTCCCCTCTTTCTCTTTTTTCTGAATAAAAGTGAGTTTTGCCCGAATTTTGGGGTCTCTTATAGGGGAGATTGTGTCGCTATTTGGAATGGCGACTAGGACTTGCGGGATCCCTGTCGCCATTTTGATAGGCGATTTTCTGAAATTTTAATATTAAAAATATTTACCCGCGTGGGATCCCTGTTGCCATTTCGAATGGTGATTGGCCTAATTTAATATTAAAAATTTTACCCGGCATCCCGAACCCCACCACTACAAAAGCCCATCTCAACAACTAAACTACAGCCCTCTCTCTTCTAACCTACTTACACTTGTCTCAGAACTCTACTCAGCGCCATGTCTCAGTCGTCTAGTTCAATGAGCCAAAGAACGGTGGCGCTAGCGATAGTAAGGCGCGTGAACTGCGGCGTCCAGGAAAATGTCCTATGCTCCAACACTGAAGAGAATAGGGGGCGTGTGTGTAACATCCCAAAATTTGGTCTGTTTTTTAAGCTTTAAAAATAAAAGTAACTATTTGAATTTTCTGTAAAAGTCAAAGCTTAATTTGAATTTTCAAAAATCAAAAATATTTAATGTGAATAATCTAAACTTCAATTAAATTAAAAGCTGTTTTATTTGAGTTCTTTGTGTTCCAGAGAATTTTCTGGAATTTTTTGGGAATTTTTGGGATTTATTTGCTATTTATTGGAGCTTAGTTTTATTTATCTCTTTTTCCTAAATTTAGAAATCAGTTTTAATTCCAGAAATCTTTTCGGACTCAATTCCTTTATTCGGCCCAGTCTCTTTTTCTTTTCCTACCAGCCCACTCCTTTTCTCTTTCCTGGCCATTTCTTTTCCTTCCGCGCGTCTTGGCCTGAGCCGGCCCGCTTCGCCTTTTCTTTGTTGCACCAAAGCCCAAGCCGAGCCAGCTCCTTCCCTCTTGCCTCACTATTGCTTGGGGCCATCTTGGCAGTTTGAGTCACCAGTGTGTTGTCTTCAACCTGGACACTTGAACCCATGCCCATGTCAAAGACGATTGCGCCGCCGTGCTCCTTTGGGATTCCTCCGTCTCCGGTCCTTTAAAAGGAGCCGCACCCGCGCCAAAAATCTCGTATCGCTTTCCTCTTCCAAAACCCTAAACTTTGTCTCTACTTCGTTTCCCTTGTGCCGCAATTTTTCGAAGGACCGAGCCGCCACTAAAGGTTGTCTTCGTCGGATTTCTTCGTCATTGCTTCTTCTTCGGCCACACTGTCCCCTCTGTTGGAATCGCACTACAACGTTCTTTGTCGTGCACTCACTATCTCCCCGGGAGCGCCATCGAGTCGCCATCTCCACCGTCCTCCTCAAAACCGATCACCGGCCACCACGTCGATCTCTTTCCTCGGTCAGTCTTTAAGCTTTCCTTGCGCGTCATCATGCGTCCCATCTCCTACTCGTCCAATCCCCATATCCTTGTTGCTTCTCTGTCAATGGAGTTTCCTTTGCTCTTCGGTTGTTCCTATCTCATCTCTGTGATCCTTGTGTCGCTGTCTACCTAGTGCTCCTAGTTTCGTCAGAGCGTCGCTCAACCGCCGAAGTCACCGTGAGCCGAAACCCTCCTCGCCGCCATTGTCCTCGCCGCCGACAAACTATCACCAAAGTCGTCGCGCCGCCACCTCCCAGGGCATCATCATCTCCTTGGGTTTCCATTTTGCACCTTCGCCAAACCTCCCTCGCCATCGGTTGCCCTCGCCGCTGTCAAACCCAAGCGCCGGCCAGAGCTCCTCTGGTTCTCTCTCCGTTTCTCTCCCTACTAACATGGCAGCCAGCTCATCCTCCAACTCAGCTGCCACATCAGCGTGTCATCCTGGTCATCAACCGTGTGTTAGCACGTGTGGCAGTACCCTAAACATACCCCAATGACATGAGGGCCCCTTATGTCATCCACTTAAAGCGGTGAACCCAGTCCACCATAAACCCGAAGCAAGCCTATGGACTTGGTCCATATCTTTTTCTGTAGAAATTTAATTTAGGCGACATTCGAATTCCTTGCTGATGTTAGCATGACCCAGTAAATTGTTTTTCCTTTAGAAAAACAATTCCATAAATTCTGAAATTCTGATTTTATCATTTCATGTGAATTTCAATCTTCCGAGAGTTCGTTCTCCTTCATACGAACTCCGATTCAGTCCATTCAAATTCCTAAATTTATCTAAAATTGAGATATTTATTTTAGTGTTGGTTTTACTATTTTTGGATTTTATTTGAATTTCTTTTGAATTTATTTGTGCTTTCGGCTATTGTTTTCTCTCTCGTTAGACGATCTTTTTCACATAGCTGGAGCAGAAGCAAACTTTGAAGATCCAAGTTTGGTAACAGAGCAGAGCCAAAGCCAAGGCAAGTCGTAGTTCTTTGATCATATTGAACCTATGTAAGATCGAGGTGGCCGACTAGAGGGGGGGTGAATAGGCGTTTTAAAAACTTCTTTTAACTAAAACCGATTTCTAATGCGGAAGCTAAACAAATACGGTTTTGCACAATTAAAACCTAAATCAACTAGGTTCAACTAAGTGCACCAACAATATGAGACAATATAAATGATAGCAATCATACACATACACTTAAGCAATTTAAATACAAGTAATGTAAATTGCACAATGTAAAGCACAAGTAATCAAACCACAATGACACGGCGATGTTTTCCCGTGGTGATCGGAGACTTGCCGGTCTCCCTTAATCCACGTTGAGGGAAACCCAAACCAATTGGGCCGGCTCCACGAATTAAGCCTTCCTCCGAGGTAAGTCCAACCACTTGGATCGGTTCCAAAACGAACCAACACCTCGCTCCACTAGGGTTGCTCCTTCCTCCACTCCGGAGATGGCGAGCACCACACCACTCACAAACCGCCCGGGTCTTCTCACAATCTTCTTTGAGAAGCTCACCGGCGCAACGACGCTACCACGCCGTCTAGGTGTCGGCAAACACCAAGAGTAACAATTCTCTAACTTTCACTTGAGCCAATCAAGTGTCAAAGCTCTATGGATACGAAATCCACAACCTAAGGCAACACATGCACTTAGGGTTTACTCTCAATCACTCACTAAGTGCAACACATGCACACTAGAGTAGAGAGGGCAGCTCTTGCTCAAAAGGAATGAGTAAGGCACTTGCAACACATGCCAAGTCCTTCACAATCTCACCAGCACGCTTCCACACACGGCCAAGGTGGGTATATATAGCCCACACAAACAAACTAGCCGTTGGAAGCAAGTCCCAGAAAATAACGGGACAATCGGTACTACCGCCGTTATAATTTCTGATTATCAAGATTTAGGTAACGGCTATAAAACTAGCCGTTGCAAAGGGATTTGGTACTACCGCCAACATACACGCGGATAGTTCCGTTTAATCGTAATACCGCACAAAACATCATGGTACTACCGCTTAGCCAAAGAGAGCAAAACATGCTCAAAACGGCTAAGGACCAGATTGCATCGGTTACGAAATTCCATATCACAACACAAGCACGGTAGTTCCGCGAGCCGGTAGTATCGCACACAAAGCGCCGGTACTACCGCGCTACTCCAGAGCGAGCCAAAATCAAAAATGCAACGCTACTGGAAAAACCATACCGCATGGAGAACGCCGACCTACCGACGCGCGGTAGTTCCGCGCCACAATGCGCGGTATTATCGCTTCCATTTGCGCCACGCACCAACACATGATCTTGACACGTGGACGGCTGAGATCAACGGCAGTTTGGACGGTCCGGACGATCACGCAAATCTGAACCGTTAGATCAAGATCTAACGCCTCACGTCGGCGTTGTCCGAACGCCCACCGCATACCGCCACCAAGGCGGATTACCGCTATAAACGGTAGTTCCTCAATATCCACGCCGGTACTACCGTATAAAGCCGAGCAACACATGCTTGATTCACACGGTAGTTCCGCAGACACAAACGGTAATACCGCATAGCGGTAGTTCCATGAAACACATTCCTACTTACCGATTTCCAACAGAAAGCAAAGATTGCATTCGTTTCAACTCAATTTTGCAAAACATATTTGCCAAATTGATACGTGATGCAAACACAAGTCAAGGGCATGATTCTCAACTAGTTGCAAAACACATTTGCCAACTTTTAGAATCAATACCACAAGGAATAAGGTATATGGACTTAGACAATTTGCAAAACACATTCGCAAACTAAGTCATATGCTATAAGGATCTGAACATGAGCCACAATTATTTGTAAAACACATTCACAAATATTGGCAACATGTTAAACAAGGATAAGGTACATGGACTACAATTGTTTGCAAAACACATTTGCAAACTAGTCACATGCTACAACAAATAAGCACTTAGCTTAAACTATTTGCAGAACACATCCGCAAATAGCAACTTCCCTTAAAGAGCATAGAGCAACCAAGATGAGCTAGCAACACATGACTAACTCAAGCTACTAGTCAAAGACCCCTCTTAATAGTACGGCGACCTATACTAGCAATCCGGTCTCCCAACCAAACACCGAGACCGGTAAAAGCCTAGGAACACATCCTTAGCCCTAGCTAGCCATACCTTTGCCTTTAGCAACTTCTTGAAGCTTGATGATGTACATCCTTGCTTCAACTCCGGGTTCTTGACTTGATGCTCATCAACGTATGACGACATCCTTTGCTTGCCCTTCATCAACACATGATGAAGCTTCTTTTGACTTGATCAACACATGATCATATCTTCTTCATGAATATCATCGACACAAGATGATTTCCTTCATCTTGAACTTGATGCACATCAACACATGATGCATCCTTTACACCAAGTTTTGACTTGATGACCATCAACATATGATGTCATCCCAAATCATCAACCACATGGAACATAACCTATTTCACACAACTCATAGAAAATGTTAGTTCCAACAATATGATTATCATTAATTACCACACCATACCATTAGCTCATAATGGTTTGGGACAAGATATCGCAATCTTTCCCTCTTTGGCAATTGATGATAATTACTTCAATAGCAAATAATTGAATATAAATTGGTATGAGTATATAAGCACTACACAAGTTGTATATACTCATATGAATATGTATAACTACACAAGTTATATATACTCAAAGGATATATGAGCACACATGTCTCATATACACACATGAATATATTAATCGCACGAGTTATATATATTCAAAGATATGTGAGTACACAAGAACTACACAAGTTATGCTATACTCACATACAAGTATATTTAGACTACACAAGTGTTATATACTCACAAGAATATGTTAACTACACAAGTTAAATGTATTCGAGGATATGTGAATTATAATGTCGAAATGCATACCTTTTTTATTTTCACCTTTATATCCAAATGAGACTAAACATGATATAATAAATAGAAGAGTTAGTCTCACAATTAGGTTTATCATTAATCACCAAAACATCATTAACACATAATGGCGGGTCTAGATTCTTCAACCTATGATTTCAAAAGTATATTGTTCTATATCAATTGCATGTTATCTTTATATCAATTGTTTTGGGATTAGCTATCACCTGTTGTCATTACGCCTCTATTGAATATTTGAATGACATGAATCATTTGTCACCATAGCATGGTTAGTTATAGTTGGACATATTTGTATCACCAACATGGGTATCATTCAGATGCTTAGTCAAGCTTAGTTGCGATGGGTTCATTATCATATGTACAAATGATGTTGAATTTGACTTAATGAGATATGGAATCGTGGTGGTTAGCTACTGTTATTAAAATTTGTGTACCATGGTAGGGTATGTCATTGGTCTTGGTTGAACAAAATGATTTCCACTTGAGCGAGCGATCCTGAAGTAAAGGAGGTGCAATTAGTACATTTTGGGTTTGTGGAAGACTCGTCTAAGTAACTTGTCAAGGACTTAATCTTGTGCGCCATTAAACTGGGCCTTAACCGTACAACCACATGCTCGGTATGGGACGAACCTGGCTAATTAATTAGCAATGTCTTAATTTCGGTTCTGTCTTGGAAGCGTGAGTTTCAGGGTACGTATATTCACACTGGTGCAAGAGGGGGGTCTTGTCTGGTCAGTAAGACATTTAGTGTTGAAACCTTAACGGCAGAACTAGGTTAAGAAGGAGCTTTATAAAGGCCTTGTGATAATTACTTAGTCGCACACCTACGAAAGTGTGTGAACGGATATTATAATATGATTATCTCTTGTGGAAAAAGTTGTACAACCTTTGCAGAGTTAAAACTGTTTAAACAGTCGTGTCCACGGTCATGGACGTTCTCGGGGATTTCACACAAGATGTAGAGTTTCTTCATAAAATATGTCGAAGTGTGAACGGGAAGTTCACTTGATGAATATAATGTTCGTTTGGTGAATGTGTAATTCACTTGGTGGTTTGTCTTGGAAAATGAATGGGGAATTCACTAGTTGTTTCAAAACAAATGTTATTTATTTATTACTCTTTCCAATTACGCATTTCAATCTATTTATTGTATTTATCATCAATGCTGCTTTCTGCAAAAGAACTATACAGCTAACCTTTGTTCAAGCCTTGCATGAATATTATGTGCATACTATTTCCCTACGACTTGCTGAGTACTTTATGTGCTCACGACTCCAATTTCTACTGCTCAGTTGAAGAATATCAAGCTGCTCAAGAATTCTTTGAGAAAGAGTATCATGAAAGCTTTGCGGATTAGGATGCGTTCTCTACTCGATTGCTAGTGGGCATATTGATTGGCCTTTCCATGTTTTCCCGTTCCGCTGCAAGAGCTTATTTGTTTCTTTAGCCCTACATGGCAAGTTAAGTAAAAATTGACCATAAGGTCTAGTTATTATTATTATTATTTATTTTAAGATCTTTTTAGTTAAATCGAATAAATAGATGGTATTTCATCACTATTTCCTGTGTGAGCTAGCTACTGATCTGAGACTAGTTCAGAATATACAGAGGGTTCCTGAATCGTATTTTTGGGTCCCGACAGTGTGTTCTACAAGTGTTTGTATTTCTCAGTGAGTTTCATTTCCACGAATGCTGGTATTTGAATTTTCGATTTGTTTGTCACTTCTTTTTCAATATTCGGTGTGGCTTTCAGGCCGACGGTTGCTAGTACTTTCAGTGGGCGGACTCTATTGGTGCTATGATGGAAAGAGCAGTTGAACATCCGCCTGTAGTTCCATATGGTCCAATGGTGAACATGCCATCCATATGGTTCAATGGTGAACATGCCACCTGAATACGAGCGCTTTGACAAGATTCTTAACCACTTGAAGTGAGACCGGCAGCCGTCCTAGCGCTCTCTGTCGCCTGGGCGCACTCCATATCGGAGAGGTAAGTTAGGTTCAACTTACATCCTGATTATTGATTTGGCCCTATGTTGTGCTATCCTAACATCATTCAATGGTCCAGCCCGTCTCGCAGAACATGGCTTACTTCGAGACTGGCTACCGCCGTGGATAGTCCAGAGACAAGGGAAAGGGACCAATGGGTCATTTGACCGAACGAAGATCCGAACCCTCGTGTTCATACACCATCCAGATTTCCGGTGTACAGCTTACAAAAATGATAACATAACCAAATCTCGCATTTCATTAATAGTAAATCGAGTTCGATACAATTGGGCATGAAGCCAAATAGAAGAGTAAATAACACAGCGGAAGTAAAAACAGTAGTAGTAGTAGGCCAGAACGATCCGCCACAGGCAATCGTCTGGAGGCGTAGCCTAGGCGTCGGTGTCCTCACCGTCCTAATTATCTTCTCCTGAAATTTTGTTGCATAAAGCAAGCATGAGCACAACTACCGTGCTCGCAAGTTACACCCAATATTGAATTGTAATGCATGCATAAGGTAAACAAAGGACATTGGCAGGGTTATTTTGCGTAAAAGCAACAGTTTTAATTTAAATAGTCATAATAGATTGCAAGGCCATTTTCATACAAGATTTAAAATCATAAATTTAATGACAAATGTATAATGTGGATAACCTCCAACAAAGGTGATGGATATCCTCCAATCACAATGGCTAACCGCCCAATTTTCCCACAGGACTAACCATCCTGAAAACATCTGTTGAAATCATTTTAAAACCAAAAACAAGTCTAACTCAAAGTGGCTTTGCTAGCATCTCCATGATCATGACGCGCTATTCAATAGTTTTCTACTCTGCGAGTTTGTACAGCTTTACCCACACGAGATAATTTGCTCTTTGAGTCGGCCAATCCACGCTTCCTAAGGCGTGTGACAAAGCAATTATCACAAGGCCGTTACAATGATCTACCTCAAAGTACTCATGCCCGCTAAGGTTTCGCCCCCTTTGGACTAACCATCCGCAGGTTCAGGGCCCCCTCTTGCGCCATGTGGGACTATAGTCTAACCAACACCCACTCATACAAAATGGCACGAATATCTATGAGGTATCCCAAATTAATAAGCCAGGTCCTGCCCATACAGGACGTGTGGTGGTACGGTAAGGCATAGCAAAGGAACGCTCAAAGGCCGGTCCTTAATTGACTTGGGCGTCTTTCAAAACAAACCCTGGGCTTTAATCCTAACCAGATTAAACCCGTGCATAAACCTGCACCCACCATTCATCCGTTTCGCCCAAGTCCAAACCATTTTAATTTTATTTTAGTGAAAACCATCTTTACAAATTCTCTATGGTAAAACAATACCATAGCTTTAATTTCAAACAATTTGTAATGGTTTGGCTAAATCCTCCCAAAATCAAAATCATGGTGTAAGCATTTGCTAAGCATTTCCAAACAATTTATATATGGTGACAAAGGGATGACATTTCAATATTCAAAATTGGCCATACAATAACAATTGGAATAACTAAGCATTTAAACAGGGTATTAAAATAATTGACTAAAAATATGCATGCAATAATAATTTTAAAAACTGAATTAAATAGCTTTAAAATAGTAGGTGCAACATGGTCAAAGTGTAACTTGCCTTCACTGAAGTCTTGAAATTCTAAATCTTCGGAAGAATCAAATTCCCCGGAATCGTCGTAGTCTAAACGTGAAAATACGACAAATCAATCGAAATTCAAATAAATTCAACAAGACAAATTAAACTGAATCCAAATAAAAAAAATTATTTTATATAGCTAGATAATAATTTTCTAGGATTCCAGCAACTTGAATCATTCAATTTGGAATTAGGGTTCAAAAGATATGAATTTTACAATTTTAATCCTAAATTTGTAGTTTAATTTATTTTAAATTCAAACAGACAGTTTAAACCTACTCCAAATCAAATATTTATATTTTATTTAGCTAGATATTAATTTTATAAGATTTTAGAAATTGGAATCACCTAATTTGGAATTAAGAATCAAAAGATATGAATTTTATAAATTTAAAGCCTAAATCTGCAATTTAATCCATTTTCTGAATTATTTTTCTAAAGGAAATCTAGTTTATTGCGCAAAGGCTGACGTCAGCGACCGGGGACTGCCACTGACATGTGGGCCTGGGTCAATGGATTCGGTCCACGGCTGGTCAAAGGACCACGGTGGACGCGGTCCACCGTGACAAGGCGGCGGGTGGTGGCGGGTGCGGTGGTGTGGCACCACTGGTCGCCACGCGCAAAGTGGCCGAGGTGGCGCACAGGTGGCGGCCACGGTGGCGTGCCACATCGGACAAGAGCCGGCGGCGGCTTTCGGCGCGAAGCTCGCCGCGCGTTGGCGGCGCTTCGGCGCGTGAGTGGTGCCGTGTGAGAGAGGAGGCAACGGGGAGTCGAGGGCTTACCTAGGCGGCGCAAGAGCTCGTTGGATTCGCCGGCGGCGAGGGCAGAAGCGGCTGCGGCGTTCGGTGAAGTGGCAGCGCGGTGTTCCGGTGGAGCTCCGGCGAGGAGGAGGCGCGCACCGGGTTCGCAGCGACGCGGTGAAGACGACGGTGTGGTCAACGGCGGCGGAGCGGCTCCGGCGGCGACGTAATCGTCGATCGAAGCTCCGGTGGCCGGCGGTGAGAAAACTCCGATTCCGATGAACACACGGCGAGAGGGGGTGAGTGGGTGGCGGCTTCGGGATCGGGGTGAAGAGAGCTACCCGGCGCTTTCTTATATAGGCGAGGAGGTCCGAGGCGGCGAGCGCGAGGTGGAGATCGTGGCGGCGGTTGTGGCGTCGTGACGCACGCGCGCGGAGAGAGAGGGGAAGAAGGTGGGGCGAGGGCGGTTGGAGGCGTCTTGAGCCGCGGCGCCAGACGGCGCTGGGCGCGGCGTTGTGCAGCTGCTAGGAGCTCCGAGCGCGACCGAAAATGGCGCAGGCGGGGTTGACCGCGCTGAGAAGAACACGGGGAAGAAGAGAGGGTGCGGGCCAACGGATTTTCATCCGATGGTCGGGAGGAGCGGGGTGGCGTGGCTTGGCTACGTCCGATGCAAATCGACGGAGAGGAGAAGGGAGGAGCGGGCCAAGGGAGTGGAGTGGGTCAGGAGGGAGAGAGAGAGGGAGATGGGCCGGGGAAGATTCGGCCCGTTGGCTGTTTGGAATTTTCTTTTGCTTTTTCTTTTTTTTTCTAATTTCAATAATTCCAGTAAATCAAAATAGCTTTGGAAAATAGTAAATAAATTCCAAAAATTATGGGAAAATTCACAGAAATTCCTAGAGTTATTTTAGACTTAATAAAATAATTCCAACTTAAAGTTGGTAATAGATTTTGAATTTAAATTTGTTTTGGCTTTAAATAATTTAAAGAAAAGCTTTTAAAAAATTCAGAAAATTCACCAATTCAAAGAAGTTTTAAACTTTAACCAAATTTGAAATTTTGGGCTGTTACAAACCTACCCCTTAAGGGAATCTCGACCGAGATTCAGACTTGACCGCAAGGAGGTGGGATACTCGCCTTGAGATCTTTTTCGCGCTCCCAAGTAGCTTCACTTTCCGGTGGTGACTCCTTTCGGACTTTGTAGGAACGGATGATCTTGCTCGGGTGACACGCTCTGCGACGTCCGTAATCTTGATCGGTTGCTCCACATATGTGAGGTCTTCTTGAAGATCAATGCTTTCTAGAGGGTCTGATCTTGAGCACTCAAGGCACTTCTTTAGTCAGTGAAACATGGAAGACATTGTGGGCCGGCGGATAAAGATGCTGGTAGCTCAAGCTAATATGCAACTTCACCTCTTCTTGCTATAATCTTGTAAGGTCCCACAAATCTGGTGCGAGCTTTCCTTGGTCCGAACCTTCTAACTCCTCGAGTGGAGTAACTTCGAGATAGACAAAATCTCCTTCGCAAGGTCAACTCTCCGAAGCGGTTATCAAGATAACTCTTCTCATCGGGTTTGAGCTACTTTTAGATGTTCCCTTATTGCTTTAACCTTGCTCTCAGCTTCTTTGATCAACTCCGGTCCAAAGAGTTGATGCTCTCCTACTTCATCCCACAGGAGCGGAGTTCTGCATTTTCTGCCATACAAAGCTTCAAATGGAGACATCTGTAGACTGGCTTGGTAGCTATTGTTGTACGAGAATTCTGCATAGGGCAAATTCTTGTCCCAACTTTTTCCATAATCTAAGGCGCAGGCTCGAACATGTCTTCAAGAATCTGGTTGACTCGTTCGGTCTGGCCATCCGTCTGCGGATGATATGCAGTGCTGAAATTGAGTCTGGTTCCCAAAGCTTCATGCAGACTCTGCCAAAATCTGGATGTGAACTGTGAACCTCTGTCGGACACGATTTTCTTGGGTACTCTGTGTAGACAGACGATCTTGGCCATATATAACTCTGCCAGCTTGCTGCTCGGGTAGGTGGTCTTGACGGGAAGGAAATGAGCTACTTTCGTTAACCGGTCAACTATCACCCAGATGGAATCACATCCTGATCGGGTCCTAGGAAGTCCGGTGATGAAATCCATACCAACTTCTTCCCACTTCCACTCGGGAATTGGTAACGGTTGCAACAAACCAGCGGGTCTTTGATGTTCTGCCTTGACTCGCTGACAAACATCACAACGGGCGACAAACTCAGCAATTTCTCGCTTCATGCTGACCCACCAATATCTTTCCTTTAGATCCTGGTACATCTTGGTACTGCCAGGATGAATAGAATAAGGCGACTCATGAGCTTCCCTCAGAATCGATTGCTTTAAATCCTGTTGATCCGGTACACAGATGCGGTTTCCGAACCACACTGTTCCTTGCTCATCTTCAGCGAATCCTGGGGCTTTGCCTCTTCTCATATTCTTCTTGATCTCTTTGATGTCTTCATCTTCTATCTGCTTTTCTCTGATCTGACTCTGAAGTGTTGATTGAACTTCCAAAGCGTTCACACATCCTTGATCAACAATCTCCAAGTTCAGATGCTTCAATTCTTCGTACAACTCTGGCTGATTCTTCTGAACCAAGATGGTATTGCAATACGCCTTTCTGCTCAGGGCATCTACAACCACATTTGCCTTGCCCGGATGATAATGAATTCCAAGGTCATAATCCTTTATTAATTCCAGCCATCTTCTCTGACGGAGGTTAAGGTCAGACTGGGTAAAGATGTACTTCAGACTCTTATGATCCGTGAAAACCTCACAGCGGTTACCAATGAGATAATGCCGCCAGATCTTCAATGCATGTACAATCGCTGCTAACTCAAGGTCGTGAGTTGGATAATTCCCTTCATGTGGCCGCAACTGACGAGATGCATAAGCGACAACTTTGTCCTCTTGCATCAGTACACAGCCGAGTCCTTGACGGGATGCGTCACAGAAAATCACAAAATCCTTATGTATATCTGGTAGGACTAACACAGGTGCAGAAACTAATCTCGTCTTCAGCTCTTGGAAACTTTCCTCACAAGCATCTGTCCATTCAAATTTCTTCTCCTTCTTTAGAAGTTGAGTCATTGGCTTTGCTATCTTGGAGAAACCTTCAATGAATCTGCGATAATACCCGGCTAATCCAAGGAAACTTCTCACCTCTGTGACAGACTTGGGTTGCTTCCAATCCATTACTGCTTCGACTTTGGCCGGATCTATTGCAATTCCTCCTGCTGACACAATATGTCCAAGGAATGCCACCTGACTTAGCCAGAATTCGCACTTGCTGAATTTGGCATAAAGCTGGTGCTCTCTGAGTTTTCCCAAAATTAACCTGAGATGGTACTCATGTTCTTCTTCATTCTTTGAATAGACAAGGATGTCATCGATGAAAACAACCACAAACTTATCCAAGAATTCCATGAACACTTTGTTCATCATATTCATGAAATAAGCAGGGGCGTTCGTCAAACTGAAAGACATTACTTTAAACTCGTACAGTCCATATCTGGTGGTGAAAGCAGTCTTCGGAATATCCTCTGGTCTGATCTTCAGTTGGTGATAGCCAGATCTCAAATCAATCTTCGAGAATACACTTGCTCCTTTCAGTTGATCAAACAGATCATCAATCCTAGGTAGCGGGTACTTGTTCTTGATTGTCACTTCATTGAGTGATCTATAATCCACACACATCCTCATATTGTTGTCTTTCTTCTTGACAAAGCGATCTGGGGTGCCCCCAAGGTGACGAACTTGGCCGAATATATCCCTTGCTCCGCAGCTCTTCAATTTGTTTCTTCATCTCTGTCAATTCATTGGCCGGCATTCTGTAGGGTCGCTTCGAGATTGGAGCGGTCCCTAGGACTAAGTCAATTAAGAACATTATGTCCCTGTCCGGTGGCATGCCGGGTAAATCATCAGGAAAAACATCCGGGAATTCCTGCACCACTGGTATATCTTCAAGCTTTAACTCCTTCAAGCTAGTCAGTATGGAACTCCCTCCAGTGCAGGTCTTGGGCTTGAATTCAACTGTGACTCCTTCCTCATTGGTGAGAGTGATAGACCTATTGGCACAGTCTATCCGTCCTTGATTCTTGGCTAGCTAGTCCATTCCAAGTATTACATCTAGACCTTGAGAGTGCAGAACTATCAAGTCTGCCATGAAAGACACTCCGGGTATCTCCAAGGTAAGATTCGGGCATAGATAACTAGTTCTCATTTCTGAGCCCGGGGAATGAATTATCATAGGGTTATCTAATGGAGAAATAGGTAGCCCATTTTTGCCCACAAACTTATTGGATACAAAAGAATGCGAAGCTCCGGAATCAAACAGAACTGATGCTGGTATCGAATTAACAAGAAACGTACCAAGGACGACATCTGGTGTTGCCTGAGCCTCCTCTGCTGTGACGTGATTCACACGTCCCTTCGTGAACTTGACCGCCGGCGGTGCCGCCGGTGGTGGTACTCGATCTTGGCTCGACCGTGTCGAAGATCGCTGCTTTTTTCTTGGGCATTTGTTGGCGTAATGCCCGCCTCGTTAAATGGTAGCATGTCACACCTGCTGCTGATGGAGTTGGGTTCTTCTGCTGGCCGCTGCGGGTGCCTTCTTCGAAGCCGGAAGAACTGGGCGCCGTGGTCTTTGCCGAGCTCGGGCGTAAAAGATCGAATCTACCATCTTTGGGCGGCCGAGGTGAGCAAGGCGAGGCTTGGGTTGCCCTCCAGAGTTAAACTTCTGAGCGGCCTCCTCGCTTGCAGTTCTCCATCTCGGATGTTTGGCCTCTGGCGAAAAGCTTTATTCACTAACTTCTGGAAGTCGGTGTAGTCATTGGAGACCACCGGTCGAGATCTCATCGTTCAAACCATCCATGAACCTTTCCTGCCTTTCTTCATCACTAGCCACATCTACTGGGGCATAGCGAGCAAGCTGGTTGAACCGGTGCAGGTATTCACCCACTGTGCGGTTGCCTTGTCGGAGCGCGTGGAACTCTTTCTTCTTTAAGGTCATTATCCCCGCGGGGATATGTGCATGGCGGAAAGCCCGCACAAACTCCTCCCAAGTGATAGTCTGCGGATCAGCATGGGAGATGGTAAAGTTATCCCACCATTCCGATGCGGGGCCGGTGAGCTGGTGAGAGGCAAACAGGACTCTCTCACGATCAGTACACTGAGTGATATCTAGCTTCTTCCCGATAGCACGGATCCAATCATCGGCATCCATCGGCTCTGTGCTGCTGGAGAAGGTCGGTGGGCGCATGCGCATAAAATCCGCCATGGTCAATTTCTGCGTAGGTGGAGGTAGTGGTGCAGTCCGAGCTGTTGCTTGCACATTCTGCACGCTGCTGAGGGACTGAGCTAGGAGGTTAATCAGATGATTCTGGTTTTCCATCATCTGACGCCAATCTGGTCCTTCAACTGGTGGTGGTGGTGGTTGCTGCACGGGATCCTCCTGGTAATCCGTGTCTTCGTTGCCCCGACCTCGGACATCGCCATCGCTTGCAGACGCAATGGTCACCATCTGCTAGAACTCCAAAGATTTAGGAGAGATAGACAGATAGGAAGTTCTAAAGGGGGTAAATTCTAATAGCCCAAGAACACAAAGAGCACACAAGACAAAAAGCAGATTTATTTATTTATATTTTTTCCAAGAAGTTCCTTTATTAATTTATTTTATTCAAGATTATGGCTACCACAAGGGATTAGTAGCTCATAATTAGCAACTAAAGATCGAGCTAAAGGAAGATAACAACTATGGGTCTTGGGGTATAATCCGGCTCACTAGAGCTAGCCTCACGACCTTGTAGCTAGCTAGCTCATGATTACGGTCTTGACTTCTCCTCTGCCTCCGTGAGTCATTACGGCGGTGAGCAAGTCATTCAAGGTGTTCCCATAAGCGTAGTCCAAAGCCTTAGCAGATCCACAGTGCGTCACTCGGGGAATCTTCGTCTCTAGCGGAGTTGAAAGTCTTGTCGAGCCGAGTCGGAATGTGCATCGGGTAGTAATGAAACCGGTGCCATGAAGGCGATGGTCGAGGTGTAGCGGTTGGCGGATCGCCTCTCGCCACATCCTGAATGCCGTTGTCAAAGGTATCACGCCGGATCGAGCGTCAAAGATGTGGAAGACGGTGTCCGGCGCAAGATTGGAGTAGATGAGCACCTCTACTCTCCACAGGTTGTTGTTCTCCCACCTGGTACTTGAATCCTTGAAAAGTTGGCCTCTTCCGGTATCCCAGGTGCTTTGCATCATTTCCCAAAGTATCTCGGCCCAAGATATCGATAAAGGCTCAAGTGGGAAGTAGCGTCCGGTCTTTCGGCCATCTAAGATTTTGAGAAGGAGATGAGTTAGTAAATATTTTAAAGAGAAAGGTTGAGAATGACTCTGGATAGACTCAAAATAATTTTAGTTTTTGAAAATAACTCCTTAAGACAATTCTAAGGCCACGACCTACAGTCGATATGGCTCTGATACCACTTTTGTCGGACCCGGGAACGAAAGATCCCGAACCCTCTGTGTTCATACACCAGTCCAGGATTTCCGGTGTACACAGTTACAAAAATGATAACATAACCAAATCTCGCATTTCATTAATAGTAAATCAGAGTTCGATACAATTGGGCATGAAGCCAAATAGAAGAGTAAATAACACAAATGAAGTAAAAACAAGAGTAGTAGTAGGCGAACGATCCGCCACAGTAATCGCCCTCGAGGCGTAGCCTAGGCGTCGGTGTCCTCACCGTCCTGATAGTAGTCTTCTCCTGAAATTTTGTTGCATAAAGCAAGCATGAGCACAACTACCGTGCTCGCAAGTTACACCCAATATTGAATTGTAATGCATGCATAAGGTAAACAAAGGACATTGGCAGGGTTATTTTGCGTAAAGCAACAGCTTTAATTTAAATAGTCATAATAGATTGCAAGGCCATTTTCATACAGTATTTAAAATCATAAATTTAATGACAAATGTATAATGTGGATAACCTCCAACAAAGGTGATGGATATCCTCCAATCACAATGGCTAACCGCCCAATTTTCCCACAGGACTAACCATCCTGAAAACATCTGTTGAAATCATTTTAAAACCAAAAACAAGTCTAACTCAAAGTGGCTTTGCTAGCATCTCCATGACCGCGGACACGGCTATTCGAATAGTTTTCTACTCTGCAGAGTTTGTACAGCTTTACCCACACGAGATAATTTGCTCTTTGAGTCGGCCAATCCACGCTTCCTAAGGCGTGTGACAAAGCAATTATCACAAGGCCGTTACAATGATCTACCTCAAAGTACTCATGCCCGCTAAGGTTTCGCCCCCTTTGGACTAACCATCCGCAGGTTCAGGGCCCCCTCTTGCGCCAGGTGAGACTATAGTCTAACCAACACCCACTCATACAAAATGGCACGAATATCTACGAGGTATCCCAAATTAATAAACCAGGTCCTGCCTATACAGGACGTGTGGTGGTACGGTAAGGCATAGCAAAGGAACGCTCAAAGGCCGGTACTTAATTGACTTGGGCGTCTTTCAAAACAAACCCTGGGCTTTAATCCTAACTAGATTAAACCCGTGCATAAACCTACACCCACCATTTATCCGTTTCGCCCAAGTCCAAACCATTTTAATTTTATTTTAGTGAAAACCATCTTTACAAATTCTCTATGGTAAAACAATACCATAGCTTTAATTTCAAACAATTTGTAATAGTTTGGCTAAATCCTCTCAAAATCAAAATCATGGTCTAAGCATTTGCTAAGCATTTCCAAACAATTTATCTATGGTGACAAAGGGATGACATTTCAATATTCAAAATTGGCCATACAATAACAATTGGAATAACTAAGCATTTAAACAGGGTATTAAAATAATTGACTAAAAATATGCATGCAATAATAATTTTAAAAACTGAATTAAATAGCTTTAAAATAGTAGGTGCAACATGGTCAAAGTGTAACTTGCCTTCACTGAAGTCTTGAAATTCTAAATCTTCGGAAGAATCAAATTCCCCGGAATCGTCGTAGTCTAAACGTGAAAATACGACAAATCAATCAAAATTCAAATAAATTCAACAAGACAAATTAAACTGAATCCAAATAAAAAAAATTTATTTTATATAGCTAGATAATAATTTTCTAGGATTCCAGCAACTTGAATCATTCAATTTGGAATTAGGGCTCAAAAGATATGAATTTTACAATTTTAATCCTAAATTTATAGTTTAATTTATTTTAAATTCAAACAGACAGTTTAAACCTACTCCAAATCAAATATTTATATTTTATTTAGCTAGATATTAATTTTATAAGATTTTAGAAATTGGAATCACCTAATTTGGAGTTAAGAATCAAAATATATGAATTTTATAAATTTAAAGCCTAAATCGCAATTTAATCCATTTTCTCAATTATTTTTCTAAAAAAATCTAGTTTATTGCGCAATGGCTGACGTCAGCGACCGGGGACTGCCACTGACATCTGGGCCCGGGTCAATGGACCCGACACAGCCGGTCAGGACCACGGTGGGCCAGTCCACCGTCTGATCTTGAAAAGGCGGGTGGTGGCGGGTGCGAGGTGACGTGGCACCACGGGGCTGCCACGCGGGCAAAGTGGCTGAGGTGGCGCACAGGTGGCGGCCACGGTGGCGTGCCACATCGGACAAGTGCCGGCGACGGCTCGGGCGCGAGCTCGCCGGCGTTTGGCGGCGCTCCGGCGAGTGTGGGTGGTGCCGTGTGAGAGAGGAGGCAACGGGGAGTCGAGGACTTACCCAGGCGGCGCAAGAGCTCGTTGGATTCGCCGGCGGCGAGGGCAGAAGCGGCGGCGGCGCGGTGTTCCGGTGGAGCTCCGACGAGGAGGCGCGCACCGGGTTCGCAGCGATGCGGTGAAGACGATGGTGTGATCGACGGCGGCGAAGCGGCTCCGGCGGCGGCGTAATCGTCGATTGAAGCTCCGGTGGCCGGCGGTGAGAAAACTCCGATTCCGATGAACACACGGCGAGAGGGGGTGAGTGGGTGGCGGCTTCGGGATCGGGGTGAAGAGAGCTACCCGGGGCTGTCTTTTATAGGGGGCGAGGAGGTCCGAGGCGGCGAGCGCGAGGTGGAGATCGTGGCGGCGGTTGCGGCGTCGTGACGCACGCGCGCGGAGAGAGAGGGGAAGAAGGTGGGGCGAGGGCGGTTGGAGGCGCCGAGCCGCGGCGATCGTCTTGTGAAGTGCGGCGGTTGGAGCGGCCGTTCTATGAGCTCCGCCTGACCAAAATGGCGCAGGCGGGGTTGACCGCGCGGAGAAGAACACGGGGAAGAAGAGAGGGTGCGGGCCAACAGATTTTCATCCGATGGTCGGGAGGAGCGGGGTGGCGTGGGTGCGCGCTAGCCGTCCGATGCAAATCGGACGGAGGAAGAAGGGAGGAGCGGTATGGGTGGAGTGGGTCGGTACGTGAGAGAGAGAGGAGATGGGTAGGGAAGATTGACCCGTTGGCGCTTGGAATTTTCTTTTGCTTTTTCTTTTTTTTTCTAATTTCAATAATTCCAGTAAATCAAAATAGCTTTGGAAAATAGTAAATAAATTCCAAAAATTATGGGAAAATTCACAGAAATTCCTAGAGTTATTTTAGACTTAATAAAATAATTCCAACTTAAAGTTGGTAATAGATTTTGAATTTAAATTTGTTTTGGCTTTAAATAATTTAAAGAAAAGCTTTTAAAAAATTCAGAAAATTCACCAATTCAAATAAGT
This sequence comes from Phyllostachys edulis, assembly GCA_036346405.1. Lineage (NCBI taxonomy): Eukaryota > Viridiplantae > Streptophyta > Magnoliopsida > Poales > Poaceae > Phyllostachys > Phyllostachys edulis. The sequence goes on from CM070566.1 coordinate 23,317,382, forward strand.
TTTAAACTTTAACCAAATTTGAAATTTTGGGCTGTTACATGGGCCACCATGACTAATTAGCTTCGTTCCAATCAACCTTTTTTTCAATTCCAAAAAGGCACACATGTATCATAGGCGTTTTCCGGTTTGTTGATTCACGTATGCTGTCGTTTCTAATGCACGTAACCAAACCCAGCGCGCCATGTAATTCGCAATTAAATTATGAAGTCTTTCAAATTTAAATCTCTTTTTTTCAAATATTTCGACTATTACATATTTCGTGATCTTTTCCCAAAGGAATCGGTTCTACGAAAAATACAATCGGGACAACAGCACGCATGGCAACCCTAAACCCAAATATTTTTCATTTCGCTCCGAAGGAGGCTTTTGTGTTATTGCACCACCGATCTCGCATTCTTTACTTCATGTTTCGTTATCTTCTCTAATTTCGGATTCCGAACTACGCGGACACTTCAAATATTACCAAAAAATTTCTTGAAACCCACTAAATTTTTAGGCTGAATTCTATACATATAAATAAAAAAATTAAATACAAGCATTGTAGCCATTTGAATCGGCGACAGGGCTCCTACCGCCGCTTCAAATGGCGAAATTGCCCTTTCAGCACTATTCCAATTGGAATGGCGATAGGGCAATTCTGTCATTTCAAATGGCACCAATAGCCTAATTTTGCCGAGGGGGGATTTGATTATTTATTTTTATATTTTTTTTATTAAAATAATATTATTTAAAAAAATCAGGCACTTAGGGTTGGTGTCGACAAAGGTTTTGATGGAATGCTTCACATGCATCGTTGTCCCTTAAAAAGGATTTCCTTCCTATGTAGTTGGTTGGCGGTGCAACCGATAGCTTTTCTCCGCGATGTTGGGCCAAGAAAGAAAGACCATCTCAAACAAAGAGAAGTCACAAGGCCTGTTTGGGACGGCTTCAGCTTTTTCGAGGGATGGCTTCAGCTTCTGGCTTTCGTTCGGAAAAGCCAGAAGTTGTTCCAAATGGAGGGCTTTTCAGTAGCAGCTTTCACCGGCCGCTTCCGAGCCATAACGTCGCGGAAGCCGAAGCGGAAGCGCCCATGAGGCTTCCAGACTTCTGCAACCTCTATTCCCAAATTACCCCCGAAGTTCGAGGGTAATTACCAACCGGTTGCCACTCCATAAAAGCCCCCGCCAACAGCCCCTTGCCCCCCCCCCCTCCTCAGCTCCCTCCTCCCTCGCTCGCCCGCCCGCCTCCTCCCCCGCCGCCCTCCTCCCCCCAGCCTCATCCTCCCTCGGCTCCATGCTCCCCGCCGGCCTCCTCCCCGACGCCCTCCTCCCCGCCGGCCTCCTCCCTGGCGCACCTCCTCCTCCCAGATCTCGATCTGGATCTCCCCGGCGCATCTCCTCCCAGATCCAGATCCCGATCTGGATCTCCCCCGGTACCCTCCTCCACCTCCTTCCTCCGCGCTGCCCTCCTCCACCTTCCTCCTCCTTGGCGCACCTTCTTCCGCGACGCCTCCTCCCCTGACTCCCTCCTCCCCCGATGCGGCACCTCCTTCGCCAACTCCGTCCTCCCCCGATGCAGCAGCGCCTCCTCCTCGAGCTCCCTCCCTGGCGCCTCCTCCGGCTCCATCCCCTACCGCTGGGACAGGACCGACACCGACGAGGTGGCCGAGGAGATGGCGGACACGAGGGAGATGGGCATGAGGGAGAGGCCCTTCCCCTGCAGGTACTGCATGGCGGTGCCCATGTCCTCCTCCATCATCTTTGCCACTTGCTGCTCTGTCACCCACAGGCTGCTGCCGCTGCCTCTGCCGTTGCCGCTGCCCTTGGCGGCCGTGCCATTCCCGCCGCTGTTGTTGCTCTTCCCGTTGCTATTGCCCTGCATGCATGTTGATGCATTTGAGAATTGAGACTACAAGTAACTGATTACTGATCGTCATTCCATTCAACTCCTATGTTCTTGCTGAATCATTTGGCCTGGTGGTAGTGTCTATCGATTACCTCTGAGAACCTGCAATGCTCAAGAGGTCAGCACTGCCGGCAGCCGGCTACGGCTCTTAACTATCAACAACATTCAGTTCACACGCTCTGTTTGGAAATAGTGTCACCTTGACTTGCAGCTGCAGAAACTTCAAGTAGTCGATGATCTCGTCCAGCATCGACGCCTTGTCCGTCTGCAGAAAAGAATGCCACGTTGAAATTTTCAGCGACAAACCACACATTTACTGCGTTTACAGTTAGTTACCGAGTACGAGCGCGCAAGGAACACATTGATCTGGTAAGAGATACTAGCTTATGACCCCCATACCCAGCACACACAGGAAAATTATGAAGAACTCAGCTGTCCGGACATGAAATTTCTATGGATAGATCATGTTGAAATCCTCCTGCTGTTGTTCCATGTACCATACATTATTGAACATATGGTTCAAGACACACAAAGTTAAAGTTTATTTGTAAAGTTTCAGATCATTTCAGAGCTTGTATTGTAAAAAAAAAATGCTGTTCCCAAATGAAAATTCACAGTAAAAAATTGTGACCAGTAAAAAAAATGCTTGGTGTCTGATACTTGCAGCCCTGCTAAAAATTGTTAAACTCATAGGAATGAGAGTGACTCTGTGTATTGATCTCTGAATGCTACTTTAGCTGTTTTTTTAAGAATATGCTAACTTAGCTGTAATGATCCTTCTGTGCATGATTGTATCTTTTATGATTCTGCCAGTGCTCTAAACTTAGACTGCTACTTATTTTACTATCTTCCTCACAGTATATGAACTTGTGACCAGTAAATGTTGCTTCTTGCATACCTTTCATAGATGCTTTCATCAAGATAAATTCTACTTTGGAACAAACTGTAAGATTGTGGCCTGGAGAATCAGTTCGGACATTGTAGCATTTGGAACTGGATGCAACTCCTTGGCTGCAGTTCAGTGAAATTTCAAATGCACAGTGGCAGACTCAAATGATCTAAATTAGCACCTAACATTGGCATACATCACTCTTTAACATCTGTGAACTGAATTTTTAGCGAGGTACCAGCGGTGTTAGTACTAACAACACTAGTAGATATTTTGTGCTAGTGCTACTGTTACACACACACGTACTCCCACCTCTCATATACCACTTAAATCGTATGACGATACCTCTTTATCAATTTGAGTATACTCTAATAATAATTATAAGATACCCCAAAGTGAGTTTCATGAAAAAAAATTTTATTAAAGTCCACCTTTTATAGCAAAATTTATGTATATATTTCTTTTATATATGAAAAAGGGTATATAGCAAAAATAAAGGGCTCTAATGAAAAATAAATTTTCAATCAAGTCACATTGGAGTATCTTATAATTGGTATTTAAGTATACTGAAAATGATAAAGAAGTATAATATATCCGTTTAAGTGGTATATTAAAAGTGGGAGTATACTCCCAGGAGTACATAATTATTTGTTGTAATAAATATTTATTAGTCGTCGTTAATAATCGGCAATTGCCGTTAGTTGTCGTTAAACGTTGTTAATTGCATTAAACGGCGTCAAACGAGCTATTACTGTCCTCAGGAGCATTTAAGACATTTCTCATCTCGGAAGCTGCGGCCAGCCTACCTAAAAGCTAGACAGTCAAACACCAAATCTCTTCCGCCCAACTATTCAGCTCTGCAACCATTCAATCCTGTAGCCCAGCCGTAAGCAACTTTTCAGGAAAGTCACGGCCGTTCCAAACTGTTGAGGAACCGTCGCTGGCGAGTCCAGTCCGAGCGATTACCTCCTAGACAAACTCAGAATCGTAAGAACAATGCAAGAACACAAGAACAGAATATTAGATTGAACACAGAGATATATGGGCTTCCTGCTTCTCTTTATTCCTTCATCAATCAATCAATCGTTTACAATGAATAGCACCCCCTATTTATAGGCTAGAGGCCCTACTAGGGTTTGGGATGAGGAGTCCACCTGGGCCAGGACTCTCTGGCCTGGGCCCGATTTCTTAACACTCCCCCTTGGACACTCATCGATATGTTCATGTCTCGTCAAAACTCCATAAAAATCCAGTGAGAAAAATTTGGAGAAAGAGTACATGACACGCGTTCCACTGCGTTGCACGAATTGCCTCGTTAAAAACCTTGGCCGAGAAACTTCAGAAAAACTCGTCAAGGGAAAAAGAGTACAATCCACCCAATTTTATTTAATCTCCAGAATTTATTCTTTGGGTACTCGATCTTCATGATCAAGCTTTAATAATGAGTTCGTGAAGGTTCTCCCCCTGAATTCTGCACTTCTCTAAGTCTCATCATTCCAATTCCACATATGCATCTTTCAAAACTAGACGCTAGAAGTGATTTAGTGAATAAATCTATAAGATTTTCACATGACTTAGTATGCAATACTTTAATTTCGTCCATCTTTTGTAATTCATGAGCAAAGAAGAACTTGGGGTTGATATGCGTTGTGAGAGGATTCTTCACATAACCCATTTGCATCTGTGCAACACAAGCTGCATTATCTTCACAGATAATAATGGGGGTTTGTGCGGTATTCAATCCACACGACTGCTGAATGTGGTGAATCATCCGCTGAAGCCGAACACATTCTCGTAAGGCCTCATACAGTGCTATGATTTCTGAGTAGTTCGTCGAAGTTGATACAAGACTTTGCTTAGATGATTTCCATGGAATTGCATTTCCACCACATAGGAATACATAGCATGTTTGCAACTTGGCTGTATGCGGGTTCTACAGGTACTCGGTATTTGCATAGCCATTCATAGTTAGGTCTTGATTCTTTCTGTAGAACAGACCAAGTTCTTTGCTTCCTTGGAGGTATCGGAAGATGTCCTTTATTCCCTACCAATGCCTTTGGTAGGTTCTGTACTATACCTTGCTAGTAGGTTCACGGAAAATGCAATGTCCGGTCTAGTACAGTTTGCTAAATACATGAGTGCTCCTACTGCTCTCAAGTATGGAAATTTTGGTCCTAGGACTTCCTCCCCCTCTTCTTTAGGTCTGAACGGGTCTTTGTCTTGCTGCAAAGATCTCCCGACTATTGGCACTTTCGAATGGTATGCCTTTTCAAATTCGAACATTTCTAACACATTCTGAGTGTAAGTTGACTGATGCACTAATATCCCTTCAGGGGCATAGTCAAACTGTAAGCCTAAGCAATGTTTGGTTCTACCCAAATTTTTCATTTTGAACTCTGACTACAGGTAAGAGATTGCTTTCTTAATCCCTTCTAGGGTTCTAATGATATTCAGATCATCTTCATACACTGAGATTATACAAAATCCATCATGGGATCATTGTATAAATACATAAGGATAATTATCATTGTTCGTGTAGCCTTTCTTGCATAGAAAGTCGCTTCAAGCGATTATACCATATCCTACCTGATTGCTTAAGTTCGTATAGTGACTTTCTGAGTTTCACACTATACAGATTTCTATTTGCTCTGTTTTGGTTCGGGACAGGGATACATTCAGGTATCTTCATATAAATGTCTGAATCCAAGTTTCCATAAAGGTATGCTATTACCACATCCATCAATTTCACTTTTAACTTCAAGTTTACTGCCATTGAGATTAAATATCTAAAGGGTGGTTCCGCCCATGACCAGGGAATAGGTTTCTTCATAAACAACTCCTAGATGTTGAGTGAAACCTTATGCAACAAGGCTTGTTTTACTTCATTATTTTCATTTCTCTTTCGAACAAATACTCACTTATACCCTACGGGGTGCACATAGGGAGGCGTGTGGCTTACAGGTCCAAACACCTTTCTTTTTATTCAGAGATGATGCTTCTGCTTCTATTGCCTTCTTTCAATCTTCCCAATTTAACCTTTTCTTTCATTCAGCGAGCGATACAAGCTCTGGATCAAGATCGATGATTGTGGCAATTTTCTTTGCAAAATCAATGTCGACATTGGCTGTTGTCTTATTCATAGATTCTCCCGAGGTCACAAAGTTTATAGCTATTTCTTTAGGGGGAGATTCTTCTAATGCTTCTACTTAGTCATCGCTGCTTTCAATTATGGGGCAAGTCCCTTTAGTTTTTCAGCTCCGATGTGTGCGCACACATCCATGCTGATGTCTCCCTTCATGGGGATTTTTAATTCTAGTATGCCTTGTTCTGAAGGTTCCATACTGGTGCCAGGTCTCAACTGGCTCCCCTTCTGGTTCTGGAAACTTTGGTGATCGGTTGTGTCAAGTCCTTCTTATCCTTTTTCACCAGGCGTCCCCGGTTACTTTCGATTTGAGGGGCCAGAGTTCTCATCCTTTCAAAAGACTTAGGATAGGATTAGGGATACCTTCATCAGTATTTCAACCCTCTTCGGTGCATTGCGTACAGGCATATGCGACTTGATCACACTCTTCAAATCACTAAAGTGGTTAAGCAGTTGATTCGCTAATGCTTGCAAATCAATTATCTTCTCGACTTTAATTATCTTTTGGACTTCAATTGTCTTCTAGACTTCTCTATTTGCTTCACTAGTGTGCGGGTCATGTGCATGGATTTCTATTATCTTCTGGACTCCAATTATCTTCTGGACTGCTCTTGTCTTCTAGACTTCAATTATCTTCTGGACTTCAATTATTTCCTGACATTTTCATCAAGGGGTTTATTTCCTCCCCCCTAATGACAGGAAACTAGCCTCATCTAATATACTTTCAGCGAATCGGGCAGTATGCAAGTCTCTCGTCATAGGGTCCAAATACCTGATTATGGATGTTGTCTCATAACCAGCGTATATCCCAGACTTTCGGAGAAGGCCCATTGCAGTTTGCTGTGGTGGTGATATAGGTATGTAAACCTTGCAACCAAATCTTCAAAGATGAGAAAATTTCAATGCTGACCCTTGCGCTAGTTGCATAGGTGAATAGATGTTATATGCCGGTGGTCTAAAATTAATGAGAGTTGCTGCGAGCAGGACTGCGTGTCCCCAACATGCAGTTGGTAAATTACAATTCTTCAAAGATGGTCGGGCAATAAATTTAATTCTTTTAAGTAATGCCTCTGCTAGTCCATTTTGGGTGTGGACATGAGGTACGCAATGCTCAACTTTAATTCCCATTGCCATACAATAATCATCAAATGCCTTTGAAGTAAATTCTCTGGCATTGTCCATTCTGGTGGACTTCACACGATGATTAGGGAAAATATTTTTAATTTTAATTATCTCCGAGATTAGCTTTGCAAAAGCGTTGCTTCTCGTAGATAATAAACATACATGCGACTATTTCGAGGAAGCATCGATGAGCACTATAAAATTACTAAATGGCCCTTACAGGGGCTGTATAGGACCACAAATATCTTCCTGGATATGGTCCAGGAATACAGGGACTTCATCCTTCGCTTTTAGAGCAGAAAGTCTAGTAATTAATTTCCCGGTGGCATATGCGGGGCACACAAAATCTTCTTGATTCGGAAAATTCTTTACATTAACATTATGTCCCTGTGATTTTAATTATATTTCTCATCATTCTAAGACCTAGGTGGCATTATCTATCATGCTAGAAATAGAAAAAGTTCAGAGCTTCTAAATACGGTTTTTAGGGTAGTATAGGCTGCAGATGCCTTAATATTAGTGTAGTATAGCCTAGTTTCAAATGAAAGAAGTCGTTCTGATACCATTTTTTCACTTTCTTCACGCTTTATAATGGATAGGTATTTCTTACCATACTCTTCTTCAGTCTCTACGTAGAAATCGTTTGCGCGAATATCCTTGAGAGTTCTAGTCGATTCTGGGTACAACAAGGCTTCTTCAATGACCAAAGTTGTACCCATTAGGGGTATAATTGAGACCCTTCTTGAGCCTATTATACAAGTATCGCTGCATGCGATTGTCGTAAGTCTACTAGCATTCTTGCTGATCGATTGAAAGATTTTCGTCTCTCTCAAGATGGTATTCATTGTGCTACTACCAGCTAAGCACACTTCCTCCAATAGGGAGCCACACGCGTTCTAATATAATGTAATTTATTAATATGCGGCAGAAAGCAAGCAACACATAAATAAAATACTTCAGATATCAGAACATAACTTGCTATTATAAATACGAGAATAAGTCTTGCAGGACTCATCATAAGAATTTAATGCTTTGCTCTCCTAGAGCTTACAACCATTATTCAAAAATAATTCAATGTTCTGCTTCAATTACGAACTGCAAGTTACTATAAAAGATCCAAGTGCAATGCGTGTACTAGATCAAATCAGCGAAGTATTCAGAAACTTCTGCCTCAATCTGCTCCATGGAGATCTTCTCCTTTTGGGCAACTACGGTTGCGGCCACTGCTATGTCCAAAGGAGGGATGATAGGGGCTGCTACTAGGCTGTCCACATCCATGAGTGCAACTAACGGATGTGGATCCTTCGTGCCTGTAATGGCAGGGTGTGCCTCATGCTGTTCTATGCCCTTCTTCTTTAGACTGGAAAACATCAATAATGTGCGACCCACGACCTTACCCTTCTTGTCCCTCTCCTTCGTGAGAGTCTTTTTCACCTCGTAGCTGGTAGCATTGGCTTCATGGCCAACATTGCTACTAGGTGACTATGAGATGTAGTTCTTCCTTAGAACATTATCTTGAGCTTTCGCAACTTGCATGGTGTCAATTAATGTGGCATACTCCGTGTAGTCGTCTTGATGATAGTTGTGTGCGGATTGTACCGTATTTGGGTGAAAGGTAGAGAGAGTCTTCTCAATCTTCTGCTTATACGTGATTACATTACCACAGAGGTGAAGACTTGTACAAATTTTGGCCATGCTGGGTCAGTTTTTCGAACTCCTGATTCGTGATGCCAGTCATTTTCATATTCATGCAAAGAGTTAATAAGATTAATGCTAGTAATTTACAAAAAATAGTTGTAAAATTCTCATAATGCTCTTCGAACTCCCGGTTTGTGTTCTTGTATTTTTCTATGCATTTGTCATGATTTACTATTATTTTCAATAATTAAAAGTAATATAAACAATCATAGATAATCAAAATAGTAAATACAATAAATAAATTGCATAGAAATAACAATAACAAAGTTAAACATGCTTCAAATACAAAAATCGATTCAAAATTTGAATTCTCGATGCCCTTTTCTGTTGGAAAATGAATTTTCGGCAAATTCTGCAATTTTCAGAGGTAAAATCGTGAAATTTCAGTTCAGAGAAAATTTTTTGCATAATTTTCAAATTTTCGGAGGCCTTTTTTGCAAAAATAGGATTTTTCCACTGCCCTTTTTTTCTTTTCTTTCACCCGACCGGGCCTGTTTCTACGGCCCATTGCGCGCCCCAACCCAAAACACACATGTGGCCAGCTTCAAAGGAAGCTTCACTACGTAGGTTTTCCCAACCCCAGTGCTTCATGGGTGGCGGTGGCGACTTCATGGAATCCGGCGGAGGCTGCCAGGGCCAGTGCGAGGCGGTAGAGGCGGTGAAGGCGGCTGGGACCAGCGGAGCCGCTACGGGCAGCGTGTGGGGCCGAGCTGGTACATGCGGAGGTAGCGCGGTGGCGGAGTCGGCACTACGAGGTGGCGCTTCAAGGCGGCGGCGTGAAGCCGCAGCGTCTTGTGCGGCTCTGGCGGCCGGAGGCGACATAGCGGCGGCAATTGCTCCTGAGAGAGGAAGGCCGGGCGGCGGAGTTGTCGGCGCATCTGCGCATGCGGCGTGGGCCGGTGCTCAAAGAACTGCGGCGCCTGAACAGCGGCCGCCACGGCGTCGGTGGCGCCGTCCACGGGAGGTCCCGGCGGCAGCTCCTTCGAGCGGCCATGCGGCGGCGCTAATCCCCCTCCCCGCCTGCTCTTGGTTAGTGTGGGCCAGCGACTTCTAGCCGACGGCGACAGCAGTCGGGCGCGGCTCCGGCGGCCTTGGCGAGCGAAAGGGCTCCATCGGCATGTGCGGTTCGGCGATGGCCTGGCTACAGGCTGGCGACAGTGGGGAGCGCCCATGCGCGGCCGGTGGCACGATTTTTTTCGTATTTACTGTTCATGCGATACAATTACTGTTCATGCGATGCAATGCAGTGCAATCAATCATCGGTTCTTTCATGCAACCACCGATCGGCTTGGCCGGCGACTTCAAGTCGGCTCGCGGTAGGTTAGAACGAATTTGCAACTTCCAATCTACGGTACATTCAACATCCAATCTTTCATGCAATCTACCGATCGACATTGTGCCAGCGACTTCAAGTCGGATCGTGGTAGATTAGAGTGGATTTGCACCGTAAAAAACCGATATAGAAAGCGAATTTGTATAATTGAAAGCAAAGAAAAATGATTCAATCTACGAGTGTCATTCTTCGACAGTTACCTTTCGATTCGAGGAGAGTCGATCGTGCTGATAACGTGTTGAGGAACTGTCGTTGGCGAGTCCAGTCCGAGCGATTACCTCGTAGAAAACTCAGAATCGTAAGAACAATGCAAGAACACAAGAATAGAATATTAGATTGAACACAGAGATTTAGGGGGCTTTTTGCTTCTCTTTATTCCTTCATCAATCGATCAATCGTTTACAATGAATAGCATCTCCTATTTATAGGCTAGAGACCCTATTAGGGTTTGGGATGAGGAGTCCACCTGGACCAGGACTCTCTGACCTGGGTCCGGTTTCTTAACACAAACAAACCCATAATTGTGGGCTAGGTTGGGGATGAGGCCGCGTGAAGGATTTCGTCAAGGCAGGTTAGCGGGGCATCATAGACATTTTTGTCGCGATTTCCAGCAATGGAGGACAGTCGAGCGAACACTGAGTTGGAGGAGGGCGGTGAGGTAAAGGCAATCAGCTGTCACCGCCCTCACGAACTCTTGGTCGGATCACGCTGTTCTGATTTAAAGGAGAAGATAAATGGTATGTGAGATCAACACATAAATTAGATGTTACCGTCTCTTGAAATACTACAGGAATTGAAAACACATGAATTCTTCAAAAGAGATGTTTGGATGCACCGTAGGAAAAAATTCTAGAGGAAAATGTCTCTAGAAAGGGAGAGAGAAAGACATGTGCATTGGACTTCTTAAAGGAATTCTTAACATGAGGTTTGAGCAAATGTTTTGAATCCTCCAAAAAGTGGATGAAAGGAGAGAATCCTATATGAATTCTCAAAGCTAACCCTACATTCCAAAGAGGTACCTAGGAAAATTTCCAATAGGAATGCAATCCTATAGAATTCCTCAGAAAATCCTACATTCCAAACAAGCCCTTATAGTGTGTAAATAACCTAGGTTGGTTTGCTTGTTCACACCCAAAGGATAGTTTGCATACTTTGCATTGCTCGTGCCCAAGTTAGTACGGAAAATAAAATGATAAATTGATCTGGTTTTTCTTCTTTTTTGAGGCATCAACACTGGCAGCCGTTTTTCTTCTTTTTTGAGGTGTCTACACCATAGTTGTCAATTTCAGTCCAGAGGCCATTTCGATTTGCCTCTTGATATGAAATCTGCCAGATCTGGGTCTATTCCGACGTACCATTCTAGATTTTAATATAATAATATATATTTATTCATAAATATATATATATATATATATATATATAAAATTACATATACACATAATTTCACTTGGAATCTCAGTTCAAATACATAACTATAGAATAAAAATGATATGTAGTTCAATGACTTCATAAATACAAAGGCCGTACGTAGTTAAATAATACAATATGAGTTCATAACTGTCACATCCCTAAATTTATTAATGATAATTAGTATGCATCTCATCAGCATGCATCATGATTTATAAGCTTTTGCATAATTTATTGCACTAGGAAAATCTCAAACAAGTGTAAAACCTACACTTCAAAACTTAACTCCAAACAAAAACTGGAACAAAAACTTATTATAATCTTCTAGAAATAATTTATTCAAAGACTATAATAATTATCATGAATTAATATAAATTTTCCCAAATTTTTGGGAATAATTTCGACCCTCAGAAAATTCAAACTCAATCCAATAACCTATCTCGGGTTTGGATTTAAACTATACAAAATATATCTCGAATAGTGAGGTTTAATAATTTTTATGAACACTAGACCTTCCCAGGAATCCCTTTGAATTATTTCAGATTTTTAGGATTTTTATTTCTATTTTTAAACCTCTAGTCAAGCTAGAATCAGCTTGAAATCAAATCAGTCAACCCTTTCACTGTTCATTGGGTTCAAACCGAGCTCGAGTACGATCGGGCCTAACCGACTTGGCTAAACCAACTAACCTAACCGGCCGAACCCGAGTCTAACCGCACCACTTTGTGCCACTAACGAGCTAGGCCCGCGCGTCAGGGTCGTCTCCCACCTCCTGCTGCAACGCACAGGGCGCGTGGCTGTTCATTGGGTTCAAACCGAGCTCGAGTCCGACCGGGCCTAACCGACTTGGCTGAACCAACTAACCTAACCGGCCGAACCCGAGTCTAACCGCACCACTTTGTGCCACTAATGAGCCAGGCCCGCGCATCAGGGTCGTCTCCCACCTCCCGCTGCAACGCACAGGCCGCGCTCGCCACGCGCCCGCCAAGCCCTGTCACATGCCGTCATCACCGTGACCGCGCCACCCTTACTGACCAGTCCTCATGCATCTCCACTTGATGCTGCCTACATCTCCGTCTTAGCCCGAGCATAATACTCTTCGTACCCCTCCCAATTCACCTATTCCCCCTCTCGGTGGCCAAGAGAGAAGAAGCTTTTCTTGCTCTCTTCTCGGGTAAGAGCCTCAACATTCTGTTCCCTATTCTCTCTGAGCATTGCCATCTCCATTCCCTTGGTTTTGAGCTCTTGTGTTGCCTTGTTGCTTCGGGAACACCACCGTGTCATCCATGCTGCCGGAGAGCGCACTAAAAGCCACCGGGTGGCATCACCATGCAAACTTTGTCTCCGGTGAGTCCTACCCATGCTCTTGCACATCATCATGGGCCATGGGGTATAAGCCTCATTTCCCCTCATCTAATTTGGACCGTGTACTGCAGGAGCTAGTGAATTTGGTGTTCTCCCTTTTTGTCGGACAAGAACCCTATTCATCCTCCATTGTCAATCGGGTAAGTCTTTTGCCGATTCCTTGCAATGGCACCGTCTCCTTAGCTTACTTAATCTTTTCAGCACCCTCATTGTCCTTTGTTTTGCACCCAGCGTCTTCCCCTCATGAGGCTTGCCGCCGCCGTCACCATTGCTATGGACAAGCTCCCTCCGGTGATCTCCTAACCCCTTCATCGCTCGGGTGAGTTCTTTGTACCTCGCAGGAGCTAGTACATGCTCTCTTTTGCTTAGTGCGTGGCCTTAGCGTCGCATGCACGTTAGCTGTAGGGGTGCCGCCGCTCGCCGCCGGTGCGGGCCACTTCAACCGCTCCAACCACCACCTTTAGGTGCGCAATAGTATTAGGGATCCATTCATGTCCTCAGATCTTGCCACCATGGCCGGAGTCGCCGGCAGGGCTCCGGCGAAGCCAGCACTCATTTTGTCAGAACTCCGACCGGCCCTGTAGCAATGTTGTTAGGGTTAAGTGCGATGATTAATATTTAATGATGCAATCGTTGTCGGAAAACCCCAATTACCCGGTTAACTGAGTTGGGATAGAGTATGACAAGTGGGCCCGTGTAGCCAGTTAAGTGAATGGGTAAAACTATATAGTACGTTTTCTGTTAAGGAACACGTAATTCATATACGCTTATGCCGTAAATACGCTATCAGTATTAGAAGACGTATTACCAGAATACGTCTTCGACGTCATTCTCGGCTGGGTTGGGTCAAGGTTGACCAAGTCAACCCTTGACCTAGGTCCCGCCTGTAATTGACTGCGGTTAGGATAGACCCCGGTGAGAAAAGTATTAAATGCCTTAGAAAAATCTGAAAATGAATTATTTGCACACTAGAAATTGGAATAACTTCTAAAAATACATAACAAATTCATCTCAACTCCAAAATAGATGAAACCAGTGCTGATAATTTTCATCTTTAATGAACTTTATTTCAAAATTGGTTTCAAACTTGTCTATGTAGCAGAGAGTATTATTTTAGAAAATGATCCATAACTCTATTATTTTTACAATGGAAAAAGGATGATAACTTTGAAAATGCATAACTAATTCATAAAAACTCCAAATGAGTTGAACCCAGATATTTTAGACTTGTAATAATATTCTCTATTTATCTATATAATCCTTATTTCTCCCACTGCTCTGTAAATTTTGACCAAATAATTAAATTGCATGAACTTTGACCTTTTGGAATCTGAAATTCAAATTGCTATAACTTTCACATAATATCTCCAAATGGAATAATTATTTCACCTAAATTCATCTAAAATCATACACTAGCCACGGTAGAAAAATCATACATTTTTGAGTATTTTGATTTTTGAGGTATTTCTCGGTGTATCAGTATCGTCAATTCTTTAGATCCCGAAGCTTGATTTTGACTCCTACACCACCGAGACTGAGCAATCGATCTTCCAATAAGGCAAGCATCATTTGAACTTTCTTTTGCATCATATTTGATCCCAGTTTTTGATAAGTTAGTGCAATAATAATTGCTTGCATGCTTATTTTGCTATGTCGCTATTTTTCTTATATGTAGTTAGTTATATCCTATTCATTGAGGTTAATCTTGAATTATTCCAGTACCACATGCTTAAGATAGGTTGTGTGAAATATATTCTATGAGTTTGCTTAGCCATGCAAGTCTAGATACGGTAGATTGATTGTCGGGAATAACCCGACAATTATGGGAAACACATATTATCTTATCTTCTTTTATTTCAGATCTTCATATCTGTTTTATGAATTAAACTTTGTCATTCTAAATAAGTTTTGAGGTCTAGACAAGTGGTTGCTAGTGAGGGTGCCTTCGTACACGAGATCGGGTATGTGGTTAGCTTGTCTAGACCAATAAGGACCAAACTTTGGTAACATCGCTAATTCAAGTAAAACTCGTGGTACCACACGCGGTATATGGGTGCTGTTCGATCAAGTAAGGGGAAGGTTTCATTGCTTTAGATCGTAGGTGGTGTGAGGACATAGAGATCGTGAAATCCTATGTTCCTTAGGAACCCAATGTGATATATACTATGCATGTGAGTACGATTACTTATGTTGAGGAAAACCAACATACTAACTACCTCACTCTAGCCCCTCCGACACAACGTGCATGCCCGCTTAGCACTTGCTATATGCATGTGTACTAAGTTGGGGTTCATCTTGTATGGGTGGTCTAACTCAATGGGATTTTCTTGCTGAAAAACACCGAATCTCGATTTTCCCGGCCGACATACCTAAGAAAGTGTGTCATTATCCGAAGGCTTACGGGCTAGTCGAGTCGTGTGGGTAAAGTAGTACACCTCTACAGAGATAAATCTATTCGAATAGCCATGTCCGCGGTTATGGACGATCACTTGAGTTATGTGGTTACTATTGTTAGACTTTGAATTAAAATTTGTGGGTACAACTTGGTATTTGGTATGAACGGGTGTCCATGCATGTTTATGTATCCAAGTGGGCTGCCACTTTGATTATTGTTTGATTTATTTGTTTATCTTTGTATTACTTTGTCACAAGATTTACTTCTACTTCAAATCTGTTTTTAAAATGGCAACTGATAAACTAATATGTGTAGTTGGAAAATTGTTGCGTTTTTTGCAAAACTAAAGCCACTAATGCCATCCTTTGATTGCCCTCTATGCATAACTAATTTTATCTTTGTGTAAGACTTGCGAGTACAACTTTGTACTCAACCAGTTTGTCTACTGGTTCCAGGTGAGGAAGACTTTGAGCCCGACGAGCTTGTGAGTGCTGATTTAGGTGACACTGACAAGTAGTGCTATCATTTAACTCTCAGTCAGTTGCCGATGGGTTATGGGGCATACCATGCTGGACTTTTGATTTATTTACTTTGCTTCCGCTGCTACTTTAAGTTCTTATTTGAATTTGGCCGGTCGGTCACTTGTAATAGTTGTAGACTTGAACTACTTTGATGTATGTCTTTTGAATTATTAATGTATGAATATTGTATGGATGTGATCAATGTTGTATGTGAGTTTGGGTATGTTGGTCGCTGATCTTAGGAGCCAACATGACCTCATGCTCACTGTTCATGGATTCCATTTTAACTCACTAAGTATGGTCTTTGATTGTTTAGAGAATCGATAATCATGCAGTACTTGTAGAGGAGCAGTACGCATGATCACTGGGGCTCTAATTTCAGTAAAGACCTCTCATTTAGATGGAGTTAATTTAGAATTCATTAACTTGAGGCTCAGAGTTATCTCCATAAGACCGAAAAAACCTCGGTATTACGAAAATAACCCGGGAGTCCTCATAATAACTTCATACATTTTACTATAGTCTGACATACTAGTCTAACATAATTCCATTTACCGATGAAATAATATTGGACTGGGTCTTCCGAGGTAATTCAAATGAATGGTCATATCAATTATGTCCAGTACTAGAACTACCGAAATGACCGAAATAACCAGTATTGAGGGTGATATAGGATTAAGATTTAAGATTACTGTATTCCGCTTTAGATATCGGTATGGTATATGTCGGTTATTCTGGCCGGTATCGAAAGAGAATCATAAGCTTGGTCAACACTAGCAGCAGTCTGTACCGGAAAAATTGCAATTATAGGACTGCAAACAATGCGCTTCGCAATTATAGGACTCTAAACATCGACTTCGTTAAAATGACCCTTGAAACGTTGGCTTCTTGTTTTTCATGACATTTGGTGTATTAAGTCTCTTTTCTCATCTAAATACATGTACTTGTTACCCAAAGTGACCCTTTTGCCCTTGTGAGATTAAAAGGACGTGGTTTGTTGGCCGCTCATGGCTTTCAAATTTGGCTTACTGGCCGCCGCTTTGGCGTGGTTGGTCATGACTGGCCGGTGGCCGCCGCTTGCCATGGTAGGCCGCCATGTACTGATTTAATATGTAATACAAATTAACAAAGATGATCCATACATAAATACAAGTAATAGATAAAACCATGAATTTAGCACAAATGAGCTCATCTCATAAAACCATGATTGTAGCATAAACAAGTTCATCTCAGAAGACCATAATTTAGTTCCAAACGAGATCCAAGTCATATGAAATAAAGCATGAGTTTACATCTCATGACAACTAAAATAATTCATCCAATGTGTAGCTTTCTCTTTGGAGTCATCTTTTTTGGTGCTGTCGTGGTAGGCATCCTCACGGGACTAGTGGTGTCGGTTTGTGAAGATGTGCCCTCTCCTAATAACATCGCAAGCTTGCTGCACATAAATACGATACGACAATTAGATGTATGGAAAGAATTAGTGTACGGTAAATGTGTTAATATTCCTTACCTTCTAGTGACCCTTCCTGGACTATCCCGTAGGATTTCTTCTCTAGTCGGCCTCAGGTAGGTGCTAGGTTCTGCGGCCAGACTTTTGTAGCATTCTTCCTAGGTTGCCTCGCTTCCTACAAGTAAACAAATAAATTAATATTGAAATTTTCATTCAAGTTTCTTGATAAAGAAAATCGATGCTTTACCTCTTTTTTGTTTGTCCCATTGAGTGGGCACTTGGCACTAGCTTGCTGTGACCTTTTTCTCCGCATTTTTGCAAGTCATATGTCCTCTCGATCATCTTCTTTCCCTTTCCATTTGTTGGAGCGATGTCGTTGTCACATCCATTCGACCTTCACCCTCGTTGGTACATTCACTATCTTTGGAACCTTTCTTCTTGTGGCCACCTTCCATCCATCCCTTCCTTCTTAGTTTCCTTCGTCTTCCAACGGTAATTTAGCAAGAGGTGCACCAACTAAAATGGTAGGTCAACTTGTGGCCATTGTGTTTTGTCTCACATCGGCTCAATCTCTCTACCATAAGCACCTCAATCTATTCACCGAGTAAAGTCATGCACAAAGCTGTTCAAGGTCAACTCCCGTTGGCGGGTTACATAGGCCAATACATGTTGACAAGGCTTACCAAAGGTGTCTTGCCATTCGAGACAAGTCTGAGTCCTTTGGTGTAACTTGACAATATGCCTCTCAACTCTGCTGCTATGGTCCCACACCTCTGCCTCCAATTAGAACATGGTACAATTTTCAAGTGTCCCAAACCTCTAGTATTTGCCTTGAGCTGACGCATAATAGCTGGAAGTATCCTGCCTTCAGGTAGCCTGTATGCAATATTTCTTCTCTTGTTCCAAAGTACCATGATCATTTCTCTAATCTTATCGGCAAAGGTCAAGAATGTAAGTCTTTATGGTCTCTAATCCGGTTATTAAATGATTCACAATATTACTAGTTATGTAGTCACACTTAATTTACGGATTGAAAGCACACCTATACCATAATAGCTTATGATTGGTGCAGAACCATTTCTATCGCTTCACGATTCACTTACCATTTTTGCTATATTGTCATAGAATATGTCTTCTCTGTAAGCCCTTGCCGCAGGATATATCTGGCCAAACCCTCTATATCTCTTCTGAAATTTTTTGACAAGATGATAAAAGCATTCTCTTTGCTCTGCATTTGGAAATACATTCTTCACTGCATTCTCCAAGCCCTTGCAAGCATCAGAACAAACAGCAAGGAGTGGAGGATCACCTATTGCCTTCTTTAATTGTTCCATGAACCAAGTCCAGTTGTCTGTTGTTTCAGAAGCTATGAAGCCATAAGCGAGTGGGTACATCCAATTGTGACCATCAACTGCTATAGCTGCGGCCAAGTGACCATTCCACCTTCCATTAAGTGTTGTAGCAACTATGCTCAAATGAGGCCTACAACCTTCCAAGAAACCATCAATGCATGGTTTAAGAGCACAGAAAAAACGGTGGAAATATACTTGACCATCCACCTCAAGTACCTCCATCTCAACGACACTCCCGGGGCACCGCTTCATTACCTCGGCCTTCCACCTAAACAACAACTCAAAACTCTCTTCCCATTTGCCATAAACCTCAGCAAGAGCTCTTTCTTTACCCCGCCATACAGTGTCATATGCAATTTGACACTTGTGATCTGTCTGCAACTTCTTTTGCAATTTCTTAGCACCAATATTTGGATCATCTCTAAGGATACTCACAGCCTTGCTAGCTACCCACTTCAGATTTGGAGTTGTAGTTATCTGCCTCATGCTAGACACACATGTATGGTTATCGACTAAGACGGTTACCTGCAAAACAAAAAATCAATGAGATTCATATTAATTTACATAAAAAGTAAAATTAATGAAAGAAAAAATAAATTTATTGACCTCCACAGTGCTTTGGCCTTTATGTTTGGTGCCATTTATCCTCCAAGGGCAAGGGCAATCTTCATCACCGGACTTGCAATAAGCCCTATATCTCGTCTTACATGACTTCTCTGTTCCTAAATCAAACTCCTTATTGATGGCAAATTGCCGCACTGCCATCTTGAACTCCTCCATTGTTGGGTACACTGTACCAATATCCATTGATGGGTTGTTCTTATCATATGAAATGACCATCTCACCTGGTATGGCATCACTAGTAGGAATGGCAGCACCATCATTATCTTGCCCAAGCTCATTATCATGCCCTGTTCATCCATTCGCAATCAAAGCCTGTGCGGTATATTTGTTGTCTCCTCCTCTGCAAGCCTAAAAGCTCACAAATCGATTCTCACTCATTAGTGCAATCGACCTTCGTCATCATGTGTCTCCACTATCTGTATGTTATCCCAATCAACTCTTTCCATATTTTCCACATGATCTACTTGGGAACTAAACAAGTGAAATCAATTTTTACTACTGTCTACTACTATCGTGGTAAAAAAAAACAGAAATCATTAAGGCCAATACCTTTGCACTTCAAGAACAGGAAGGTTGTACTCTACTGCCGGAAGAGGAGCGTTAGGCGACAACGTTACAGCTAGGGCTACAACCTTTGGACATGGCGTCGGGAGGGCCTCCATCGCCGTGAAACACCATCATCGGTCGGCGGCGGCGCCCTCGGCAACATGACCAATTTATCAAGACGCTGCAGCAAGGCGAGGCCGCCAGTGGTCTGGCTGTAGCCCTCCATGGCGATCGGGCGGCCATCATCATCTTCTGGCGGCGGCGCATCCATCGGCAGAGGAGAACGGCGGTGTCGGGGTCGGGGGCGGAGGAGAACGGTGGCGTCGAAGGTAGGAGGAACGGCGGCGAGGAACGTCGGGCAGGAGAATACGATCGTTCGTATTCTCAGTTAGGGCGTCGGGCAGGAGGAACGTCGGGCAGATGAATCGATGGATCAACGATACGTAATGGCTGAAGGGCAAAAGGGTCACTTTGGATAACAAATACATGTATTTAGATGAGAAAAGAGACTTAATACACCAAATGTCATGAAAAATAAGAAGCCAACGTTTCAAAGGTCATTTTAACGAAGTCGATGTTTGGAGTCCTATAATTACGAAGCGCATTGTTTGCTGTCCTATAATTGCAATTTTCTCGTCTGTACCAGACCGTCGGTACCCCCTAGTCCGAGTGAGGCACGCACGCAGACGAGACTGGCGAGGAAACAAAAGAAAATGAGCGCCAGACGAGACTGGCGAGGAAACAAAAGAAAATGAGCGTCTAGCCTGAAATTCTCCACTCATCCACACACAAGCACACTCGTATAAAACAGCAAGCGCGGAGAACTCGATCCCCAGAACCACAGCAGAATCCAAGGGAATCAGACGTCAACACCCACCGGCCTCCGCGCAAGAGCCAAGAATGCTCCTTCTCCTCCCCTTCGCTCTCCTCGCTGGCGCCGCCGCGTTCCTCCTCTTCAAGTTCGCCACCGTCGATGGTAGCACGCCCCTATTCCCTCCCCCCTTCCGCTCCCAATCCAAATTAAGCCCTATTCCACCCAATTCTTTCTCTTTATGCTTCGTCTCACCCCCTGTTGGGGCTAATCTCTCTTGTTCTTGGCTGGGTGCAGGGGATTTCACGCTCGTGTCGCGTGGCCCGCCTCGGCGGGAGAAAGTGGACGGCAAGGTTGTTCTTGGGTTCTTGCCTGTTTCTGTGGTCCAGTAACTCCAGTTTGTGATTCATCTCGTTGGATATGTTCTCTAAATCCTCTTTGTTTGCTTTTGGTTTTCTTGGTTATTTTTTCAGGTAGTGTGGATTACGGGAGCGAGCCGCGGGATTGGTAAGTGCGGCTCTTGATCTCTTGAATTTGGTGGAATTTATAGCGAATTGGGTTTTTTATGATTGTTAGGATAGACTTAGAGTCGTAGGTGTAGTTTACAAGTGTTGAACAGTAGAACTTGATTTTTTTTTTGTTCTAAGACTAAGAGTAGGTTCTGATCACATTATTTAGGTGTAATTTCTAACCAAAAAAAAACTATATTTAGGTGTATTGCTTGTGCTTAGGGTGATTTTTCTGAATTGAAGAAGAGCATCGGTTGATGAAATGATAATATGATACATCTATAATTTGCATTTTTAACGCTATATAAATTTCGTAGGTGTAGTTTACGGGTGTAAAACTGTGGAACTCCATTTTTGTTCTAAGTCCTGTCGTGATCACTTTATTTAGGTGTATTCCTTTGAGCTTAGGGTGACTTTGCATCTGTAGATGAAACGATAATATGATACATCTATAATTTGTAATTTTACTGCTATATAAATTGTGCATTCTGGAGTTATAGACAGAGGATGAATTGAATAAATTGGGGCTCTTTCGGGTAATTGCCTAAGGAGTTTAGTAATGTTCATCTTTAAGTAGTGGTTCAGGTGGTTAATATCCTTAATATGGTTGTGTTTCAATGTCAAGCTCATCTTTGTGCTCAGTATAAATGTATTTGAGTTATTATATGTTTCTGAGGAATTTAACTTATTAATTTAGAAATCTTGTAATACAAGTATCTAGTTTTTGAAAACATTGGTGCACATATGTTTCGTAGATCTGCAGCTGCATTGGTCATGGATGGGAAAAGAATCTGTACTAGTGTCTAGATATGACTACTAAGGCCCCATTTGGAACGCAGTAATTTTTTCTGATTCCTGTGGGAACTGAATTGTTGCATGTGAAATTCCTGCGTTCCAAACAGGCTTAAGCTAGTATATTTGTACTCTATGCTGGACGTAAGCAGAACCTTCCTAATGTTGCTTGTCTAGTTTAATAAGCCAAATGGAGGATACATGCACCAAGATTCTGTAACCCTGTTCATAAGGCATTAAAATTAGCATTTGGTTCATTGATGAATAGTATTTTCAAGATTTAATGGCCAATTATCAATATGCTTGTTGCACTGTGTTATTATATGGTAAATGTACCTAAACCTTTTTAAGCTAGATATACTTTTAAGCTTTCATGGATCACTTTCAGTGTTGAGAATTTGACATATGTTTTTGCTGATAGATGTTATTTTTGGTAAATATAGCATAGTATTTGACCACAACCAACTATTAGTGCTTTCTTGTAATTTCAGGGGAGGTTCTTGCAATGCAGTTTGCCAGTTTAGGAGCAAAGCTAATACTGTCCGCACGTAACAAGGAGGAGCTTGAGAGAGTGAAAAATAACATTGCCAGTAAGTTTGAAAAAATATCGGTGCTGTTACTTCCTTCAGTGGGAAGATGGAAATCTGAAATTCTGATCCGAGCTTGAACTTCCTTTTTCTTTTTTGTTTTCTTACTCTTCAAAGGCAAGCATCCAGATAGCAGAGTTGAAGTGTTACCCATGGATTTATCATCTGGTGAAGAATCTCTGAAAGAAGTTGTACATGCGGCAGAATCTCTGTTTTCCAATGCAGGTGTTGATTATATGATCCACAATGCAGCCTTTGAACGTCCGGTAAATATCATCATACTCATTTTCTGTCACAATTCTAGCTTCCTAGATCCCTTTCCCTATCAACATCATTTACTTTGTTGGATTGAGCAGTTTTATTGTTATCATTCTTTCATGAATATTATTTGCAAGATATTCCTCCCTTTAGTCTCACTATACCACCATCAGTTTCGGCTTCTTAAACATATCAATCAAATTGCAGAAAAGAGGGGCTCTGGAAGAAACTGAGGAAGGTCTTAAGGTATATGAACTGTGCTTTACTTTGTTCTTCATATCTTTATCTGCAACCTAACTTCCTGCAAAATGTTTCTTGTTAGGCAGGCTACTTTTAATGTTAATGTCTTTGGAACTATTACTCTAACTCGCCTTCTTGCACCTTCCATGCTGGATAGAGGGATGGGTCATTTTGTTGTGGTATGTTTGAACAATTCTTGTCTGTCAGTTGGAACTTATGGTCAACACTCTAACACAGTTTCTGTAAGGTTAATAGTGTAACAAACTCATTGTTTACAGATGAGTAGTGCAGCTGGAAAGGTTCCCTCACCTGGTCAGGCCCTTTACTCTGCCTCCAAACATGCTCTCAGTGGATACTTTGCTTCCTTGCGTTCTGAGGTATTAAACATTGTACTTTGGGCTCATTAAGCTTGCACTGTAGTTCTACATTGTTCTGGTGTGCTAATTTTTATACATCTGAGCTAATGACTTCTGTTATCAACAAGTATTCATGGATAATTCTTCCTTCCCGTTAACAAAACTCCGGTATGATATTTTTCTGATAAAAAATGGAATTTTGAGGTTGGATGGTCTACCGTCAACAATATTGCTTATATGTTTGTTTTGTTGTTTCACAAAAAAGTTGTTCAAGCTATTTATGCTTACGTACTGTATCTACTATGTTGTATGCTGCAGTTATGTACAAAAGGCATTAAGGTAACTGTTGTCTGTCCTGGACCGATTGAAACACCACAAGCTTCTGGTGCAACCTCTTCATCACAAAGACATTCTTCAGAGGTTATTCTTTGTTTACTAGACTTTCTTGATTCATGCAAATAAAAGGTAGTTCACTAGAGGAAGCCAGAAAGGCATGCAAATCTCTCACCTTGCTCAGTTAGTAGTAATTATATTATTGGCTCCAGCGTGTAACTGAATGCATGGTTCAGTAGAACTAACCAATTCAAGTACCTCTTGAGTGGCCACTGGCCACAACCATTCATTGCATCACTGTTGTAAAAGAATGAATGGAACCAAAATAAATCGATTAGCGATTCATAATGTATTTTCTTATACTTATCATAACACATACTAATGTCCTAACATCTTGTAACCAATTGCTTGTCTAATTGTTCAAACTTAAAACTTGACCTAACTCATTATTGTTTTCCCCTGCAGAAACGTGTTTCAGTGGAAAGATGTGCTAAACTGACAATTGTTGCAGCAACTCATGGACTAAAAGAAGCATGGATATCTTATCAGGTATATTTCATTTTAAACATGATTGCCTGCACCACGATTGGAAAGCTTGAATTTACTATGCCTATCACAATCTGTATTATGGTAGAAATTTACAACCACGTGTAACTCATTTGTACAGTAGAAAACTATGCCTCAAGGTTACTCAATAATGAGTTAAGGGGTAGCACTAGGCTCTATGCCTCTACCCAAGTATAAAATATAGCAAGTTTGTGCCCACTTTTTTTAGTAACAAACTAACAATATTTGATATCAACAGCAAATCAGCAATCGACTAGTGTATTTTCTAACACATGGGTTTATATACTCTAATAACATGGTAGCTACAATCATTGTATTGTATAGTAACATGTGGGTTTTGTAGCGAGATTGTATTATTAGATTCTAGTAAGTCCCCTGTTGCTACGCCTACACTGCTATGTATATTGCATACTATTGCTTCAAAAAAGTGTGTATGAAGTATAAACATTCATTTTATATATGGGATTCTCAGTATAGTCCAATGTTTTCAATTATATTAAATTTTCAATTTGATTTATGTGATTATGTTTGCAGCCCGTGCTGGCTGTTATGTACTTGGTGCAATACATGCCAACAATTGGTTACTGGCTTATGGACAAGGTATTTCCTCTATCCTATCTTATTTTAGCGTACTTATTTTCTTTTTCTTACTGGTGAATAGATTTTACCACAATTTCATCCTCCTGTCACAAATAGGAAGCGTGAGTGAAAACTTTACCTTTGACCAATTATACCTTATATACCCAGGTTTGGTTACATCAAAATGATATGAGCATATTCATCATAAATGTACTTTCATAATGTTACTTCTATGACTAATACAAGTGTAATATGAAAAAAAAAACTAATGGTCAGTTGCATCTAGATGACTGAAACCTCAAAAGTAAAAAACGTGATCTCCTAATTGCAACTTTGAAGACCACAACAATGAAGATCAGGTTAACAAATGCCATTGGAAAACAAGTAAAAGAAGTAGACAACTCCGGATACTAGAAACACTTATTTGATTCTTTCAACTACTACTATTATTAAAAATGTGTTGAATACATGATTATTTCTATCCACTTAGCACTTCGGACAAAATAAACACCATGCAAGAAGGTCTATAACCTGAACCATGCTTATCAAGTTGTCGACTAGTCGACAAGTCGATGGAGAAGTGCTGACTGGAGGTGGCGACTCGACTTGTGCTGGCAGTGAGTGAGGGAGGGAGGGCAGTCAGGGGCTCACCGCTCACGCACGACTCCAGAGCTCCAGATCCAATCGCCTCCGCCCTCGGAGGCAGCTTCCGCCGCACCGCCGGACTTCGTCCTCGCCCCTCGGAGGCAGATCCAGTCGCTGCAGCTCCGTCGCCCTTCAGCCTCGCCCCTCGGCCACCGTCCCGTCTTCATCCCCGTCGCGGCCGTGGCGCTCTGGATCCCCGTATGCCCCTCCCTCCAGGTGGGGAGAAGGGAAGGGAGGTGGAGGCCGAGAGGGAGGGGGGCTGGGGAGGGAGAAGGGGAGCTCGGTCATTGCTTGGGAAGGGGAGGGAGCTCAGTCCTTCTTTGGAAGGGGAGGGGCCGAGGGGGAGCTCGGGTCGCCGCTTGGGGATCGGGAGGGGGAGGTGGGGAGATGGGGGAGCTCGGGCATAGGAGTGGAGGCGACTAGTTTGCTAGCTGCTACATGTTTGCTAGCTGTCGACTAGTTTGCTCGGGTAGAGGAGTGGGAGCTGGGGTAGAGGAGTGGGCCTCGGGCAGAGGAGTGAGAGCTCAGGCTGAGGAGTTTGCTAGCTGCTACATGTGTACATACATATCACTGTCATATGAACAGTATCTGTCGGCTAGTCGGTAAGTCGGTCACTAAGAGGGTAGTGTTGACTTGCCGACTTAATAACCTTGACCTGAACTGCTGAAACAATTCTTTTGTTAAAGATGGTGACAACTGACAACATGTTAACATCAAGATGCTCACTTGCATTCTATTAGTATTGCTACATTTTTGTTACCTTACGATTGTCACCATAATCTATTGATAAAATTATGGCCAGGTTGGTGCAAAACGACTGGATGCGGCTGCAAAGAAAGGCAACACCTATAGTTGGAACCTCATTTTCGGTGGCAAGAAGTCGGCATGATGAACAGATGAAGTCACTCATTACTCAACTGATAGGGAAGCTGAAAGTCGTATATCTGTCTGGATTTTTGAACTTGGCGACTTTGGTTTATGGTTATATGCAAAAGTACCATCTGAAAAGAAACGGTGCAAGCTCCATAGCAGCATGTACTCCTTGCAATGACATCTTACTGAAACACGATTAGGAGTTAAAACATGTTTCTCATAAATGAAATATTTTTATACTAGAGTACAGGTTACAATTGCAGCTTTGCCTTTCCTTGGAAGAATGGATCATCCAAGGTGGATTGCTGAATTTTCGTTATCTATGTCAATATTGTTAATTTCTAATAGCCGATAATCTGAATGCTGTACAGATTAATGTACAGTCAGAACATCCAATGGATGTACAAATAGTATTGTTATATGGGGAATACCCTACCGCCGCCGTGGCCCACGGCCTGCGCACGCTGGGGCATCGGCCAGCAGCAGCACATAGCATAAGTAGCTTGTGCGGCAAGTCAAAAGCAATAGAGTTTGAGTCAGTTAAAGAGATTGAGTTAGTTACGTTCAGATTAGTAGTGTCCTTTGATACATATCTGTTCCTAATTTAGATATGTTTGTTAGGGGATGCCTCTATTTAAAGGGAGACAGCTGAATCAATTGAGGCAATCAATAAAGAAATCTCAAATTCCCAATCTCCTTCAAACTCCCGATTCCCCTAATCTCTATCAGTCGATTGGCCGGTAGCCATCATGGCTCCAGGACGTCGGAATTATCGACCTAAACCCCCGGTCTATCATAGCTACAATGTACGAAATTCAAGTCATACCAATTTGGTATCGGAGCCACTACTGGCAGCAGTAATGCCAGGATCTGACGAAGCTAGTGACGAGGTCTCCATGGTGCAACTCATGCAATCCATCCAAGCATTGACAATGTGCATGGAAGGGATGCACCAGCAAATGGGAGATGTTGCCAATCGTTTGACAGCTGTTGAGAATCGTCTCGCGGTAGACCTTTCGGGTCTATTGCCGCCGCCATCTGGTTCACAACCATGGGCTGCTCTGGCAATTTTTTTTCCCTAGGGACAGGTGACCTCCGCACCATCAACTGCCACAACTGTACTCGTTCATCCTTACCTCTTCGCCACCACCGCCACTCCCAACCACGCCACCACAGCATACCCTACCATCCATATACCCTCCACACTGACCACCTATATGGCCACATACATTCACCTTCCGGACGCACCACCCTATCCCCTACCCAACTCCCACCCCTTCCACAAGATCAACACCATCACCACTTTTCTGCCACTTACCTGACACCCCCACAACCAGATCACGGCAATGCTCTCAGCATGCCGCGATACCACAAACTCGAATTTCCTACTTATGATGGCAAGGATGACCCCTTGGCATGGATCAACCGATGTGAACAATTCTTTCGCGGGCAACGCACAATCAAATCAGACAAGGTGTGGCTGGCTTCCTATCATCTAAATGGCATTGCTCAGCATTTGTATTACCAATTCGAGCGCAACAAGGGCGTACCTTCTTGGTCTCGACTCAAGGAACTATGTCACCATCGGTTTGGGCTACCCATCCGAACCAATCGCCTTGGCGCATTGGCCCGGCTGACCTTCGCCAACTCAGTCCAGGAGTACATCGACCACTTCCTGGCCCTCCTGTTGAAGGGATATGGGTAGGCTACACTAGCTGGCAATTCAAAAATTCTACCACGTAGACCAGGAAGCCATGCAAGCAAAAGATCATAGATCGTTACCACTAGATGCGTAGTGCAGCAGAAAAAGAGTTGGAGCAGCCTGATCCAACGTCGAGCGTGTTGATGTAGTAGTCATAGTCGATCGTCCAACATCCTCAGTAGCGATTGTCTCCTTCAACAACCTATCACGTTCCTTGTGTAGGTCGTGGATCGTCCTCGATCAGCGCAGCAGCGCCTCTACAGTATCCACACATCCAGAGATGGAATGTCGTACACCGGTGTGCTAGCACTAACGGGCATGGTAGGGCCTTCGGGAAGATGAAAGCTAGGTTTTCGGTGGAGAAACTCTCTTACTTATCCCAACAGCCCCATGCATCCCCTTATAAAAGAGCTCATAATGGATCCTATCCGATCTTATTTGTTTCAACTCGTTAAGTGTACAACCATGTAGGTTCATTCATAATCGGTTGTGACTTCGAAACTCCTTTCTGACCATGAGTCGTTAGCGGTTCCTAGCAGAACATAACGATTCCCGAACACGCATAAATATTATATCGGACAAACCTTATGCAATATGATCTGCGACTAGGTCCTTATCATTTATGACCAACTCGTATCTCCATACGACCAGTTCATATTTAGTTATGACCAATTCGTTGACCAGTTAGTGATCATGTCCGACCAGTTTACAACCAGTCCGTATCTTCATACGACCAGTTCGTATCTAGTCAGACTGAACGACCTGTTTGCGTATTCTCCTTTTGCCTCACGATATCTGGTTGAACTCCAGGGAAGTTATTTTGTCATCCATGGACTGTTCAATACTTTCTCGATCAAGTGATGGATAACTTCATGTGGTCGACTCTTTGACCACTAGTGGCACGGCCATGCACTTTCTTTATCCGACCACATCAAGGGGCCCAGAGATATCTCTCCTATTATGTTAGGAGGGGCAAATCCCATATCCGACCAGTCACATCCCTCCACATGCTTCATAGCATATCCGAAAGCTACATTTATAACTATCCAGTTACGGAGTAGCGTTTGGCAACCCCTAAATATATTATTACACATGTAGGAAACCATGTTGATCTCAGGTCTAAGGATTATACATCATCATTGCTTGAGACCAACTGATGACACATAAAATTATAACAATCTCAATAGTGTCTCAAGGTGGATCAATCCAACACCATGTTCTCTAACATGTGTTCACATTATTAATTCGATATCCCTATATCCATGACTGGTGAAACATAGTCATAAATCAATATATGTGTTGGTCAATAAGTCACTAGTATTCCGACTAGTGACATCCGACTAGGGATATATTTAGAATGATATCATATAAGTTAAAGAGCTTCACCAATAAGTCACATACATGCTGATCTTTATAAATGATAATTCATCCAAGGAACATAATAACATTTATTCTATAAAAAACATACATGTGATACAATCATCTCTATGATTGCCTCTAGGGCATATCACCAACACCTGTGGCGTACGGAAGCCCTGATGCCGACATACCAGATGCAACTGTTCATCGCCGGCCTTCCTAACTAACTGCACATTGATGTCGAGTTACAGAATCCAGCCAATTTTTAGATCGCCATGAGTCTAGCCCGTGCTTATGAAAGTCAGGATGAAGACCGCACCGGTTGCTCCATTACCAGGCGATGGCCGAACGGGGGCGCGCCAATCTGGTTAGCTGCAGCCGACTGTCCCCCTGCCTATCGCTCGCATTGGGAAGCTCACCATCCCCTGTCGTACCAACTACGACACCAACTGGCCATCCTCTCCGTCGACTCAATCCAACTGAGATGGCGGAGCGACGGAAACAAAGACTCTGCTTCAACTACGACGAACAGTACGTTCGCGGACATCGTTGTCAGCGACTCTTTTATATTGTGGTCGACGATTACGCGGATGAAGGCTTGATGTGAAGGGATACGGGTAGGCTACAATAGCAACAATTCAAAATTCTACCACGTAAACCAGGAAGCCAAGCAAGAAGATGATCACATATCGTTACCACCAGACGCGCAGAGCAGCGGAAGATCGAAGAGTTGGAGTAGCCTGGTCCAACATAGAGCGCGTCGATGTAGTGGTCGTAGTCGATCGGCCAGCGTCCTCACGAGTCGATCGTCTCCTTCAGCAACCTCTGCAGTTCCTTTGCGAAGATCGCAGATCGTCCTCAAATGCAACAACAACCGCAGTAGCGCCTTTATAGTATCCACACATCCAAGGAAGGAACAACCGTACGCCGGTGTGCTAGCACCAAGTCGCACAGTAGAGCTCTCAGGAAGATGGCGGCTAGGGTTTCGGTGGAGCAACTCATGTCAACTCGTATCTGTCCAATAGCCTCAAGCATCTCCATATATAGTGCCTGTGACGGATCCTATCTGAACACGTTTGACGAATCGTATTCATACTGGTTTGTTCCAACCCATTAAGTGTGTGACCCATTAGGTTCATGCGTAATCTGTTGTGACTCGAAAACTCATTTCCGATCACGAGTCGTTAGCGGCTCCTAGCAGAACATAATGATTTCTAAATACACACGAATTATATCAGATGAACCTTAATGCAATATGATCTACGACTAGGTCCATATCACTAATGACTAGCTCGTATCTCTATACGACCAGTTCATATTTAGTCTTGAACAGTTCGTATCTCCTTACGACCAGGTTTCGACCACTTAGTGATCATGTTCGACTAGCCTACGACTAGCTCGTATCTCCATACGACTAGTTCCTATCTGATCGAACTAAACAACCTTCTCGTGTATTCTCCCTTTGCCTCACGATATCTGGTTGAACTCTAGGTGAGATATTAGGCCATCTATGGACTATTCAATACTTTCTCGATCGAGTGTCGGATAACTTCATATGGTTGAACACTTCGACCACTAGTGGCATGGCCATGCACTTTCTTTATCCGATCACATCGAGGGGCCCAAAGATATCTCTCTTGTTATGTTAGGAGGGGCAAATCCTATATCCGACTAGTCACATTCCTCCGCATTTGAGTTTTAGCATACCTGAAAGCTACCTTTATAACTACCCAGTTACGGAGTAGCATTTGGCAACCCCAAAGTGTACTCTTACATATGTAGGAAACCATGCTGATCTCAGGTCTAAAGATTATACATCATCATTGCTTGAGATCAACTGACGACACATAAAATCATAACAATCTCAACAGTGTCTCAAGGTGGGTCAATCCAACCCCATGTTCTCTAACATGTGTTCACATTATTGATTCGATATCCCTATATCCATGACCGGTGAAACATAGTCATCAATCAATACATGTGCTGGTCGATAGGATCACTGGTGTTCCGACCAGGTATTCATTTAGAATGACATAATATAAGTTAAAAGCGTTTCACCAACAAGTCACATACTTGTTAATCTTCATAACTAATGATTCATTCAAGGAACATAATAACATTTATTCAATAACTCATAAACATAGACGTGATACAATCATCACTATGATTGCCTCTAGGGCATATCACCAACACGATGGACGTCGACTCCGATGATCCAAACAACACGCCCACGATGTCTCTACACGCGTTGACTGGGTTATGGAGTATTTGCACCAACGAAACAACGCAGCTCTGCGTTACTCTCGGCACCACCAATCTCGTTGTGCTCCTTCATTCTGGCTCCACCCATAATTTCATTAGCGAGAGCACAGTTTCTTGTGTCGGTTTTCTCCTTGAGCCACGCCTGGGCCTCCACATTGAGGTCGCCAACAGCGATCAGGTTGCTAGCGGGGGCCTCTGTCGTGGCTTGCCCTTGGACATAGAGGGTGAACATTTTTAGGTGGATGGCCTCGCTAGTCCTCTCGGTAGCTTTGATGCCGTCTTTGGGATACAATGGCTCTGAACCCTCAAACCCATACTATGGGATTTTGTTGGACCGAAAAGGCGACTAGAGGAGGGGTGAATAGGAGCACGAACTCTTTTTCACTTTGATCGGATTCAACACGATTATCACTCCAATAGCTATGAAAGCTATGAAGATCAATATACGAGCACAACGGAAGACTTGTATTGAATCCAATCTAAACCCCAAAGCAAGTAGACCAAAAGCTAAAACTCAAATGAATTAGGCGGTCTGACCGCTGGGTACATGGCGGTCTGACCGGCGCCTAGGAATCGGTCTAACCGCTCCTGCCCGATGAACAGTAAAAACAGCCCAAACTCGAAAACACAAATCGGTCTAACTTTTGATTTGTGACTCCAAACCTTACCAAACTTGAGACACACCTTCTTAAGGATGTCAGGAACCTATTCCAAGCAACAATCATGAAGATCCTTACCAAAGTTCTGACCTTTTTCCGTTTGAGTGAAGGTTGCTCCAAAACCGAGTCAAAATCAAAATATGATCCAAACACTTGCTTGTGGGTGATTGATGATCAAGATGATCCTAGATGTATTCGCACATATCACAGCAAGCTACATCAAAACAATAAACTAGAGGAAAACTCGCGGATCGAAAAAAGCCTCAAAATCACAAAATAGAGAGCAAGAACGCAAATAGACTCATCTTGTGAAATCTTTCCTTGGATTGATTTGATATGATGTTGGTTTACAGCCACTCCATCCAGGAGGACAAAGACTCAAAACATGAGCACAAAATCAAATCCAACTCTCTAGAACCCTAACCTCTCACTATCCTCTTCCTGAGCACAACTTAGTGTTTCACAAATGAAAGGGTTAAAGGTTAAGGGAGATGCTGGCTAGCACCCTCCCCTATTTATAGTGGAGGCTAGCTTCTAGAAGAGTAAACCCTAATGGGCACCCGTTAAGCCTACACACAAACGAGTTTCACTTACGCAGGCATTTTAAAGCGTCGTCTTCATCTCCTCTTGACCTAATCCGCTTCTCCTTGCGCCGTCTTGCGCCGCGGGTTAGCAAAAGGTCACCAAGGCGGTATTTAGGTGAAATTACCAAAATACCCCTTCTCTATCCTTTTTTAAAGACCGAGTTCAATCTTCGTGAAGCACTCCCAGGCTTCACCACGTAGGTTGATCAATAGCTCTCTTTATGTCGACAAGTCTCTCCCATCCGGCTCCCATCGAAACCACCATGGCACTTGCACCGACCCCCGCGCCGCTTGATCCAACTCGTCGCACCGAACTGCCCGTTCGGTCATCCTTGTCCATTTTGCGCCATGCTTGAATCCATTGACCTCACCCAGCATCCTCGATCGTTCTGGACCTCAGCTCTCCAACCCTCGCCGTTGACCGTCGTTGACCTCCAAGCAACCTGCACAACAATAGACCAAAAAATCGTTTCTGGGAACAAGTTCTTCGTAACTTGACCCATGTTAGTCAAAACATGCATCATGCAACACATATGCGCTGAAACCCGTGAACTTGATCTAACCAACCAATCATCGCCACCAAGATGGCCGATGAAACAAGTGAAAACCAGTCAAACCACCACTTTGGCCGGTCTGACCGCCTAGCTGGGACTTAGCCAAATTTTCTCTCTGGAAATCCGAAGCCTACTAGAATTTTCTCATGAATAGAACTTTTGACTCGAAGCTCCAAAAATTATGAGACCAAGTGTAGTAGAATCCCCTCTCTTACCTGCACCCTCTATTTTTGGCCTAGCTTCAAAATAAAAAAATCTATTTTTCTGGTCTCGATCACCACCTTGGCTTGGTCAGGGATCGCCACTTGCTGACAAAAAATGAACTTCATTTGGCGCGTGTTTCGACAAACCTTCAATGCTATTGCCAATTGTACCATCATCCTAAGATCGTGAACATATCCCCATGATATCCACAATCTCCCCTTTGATGAACACATTGGCAATTTCCCAAAAATGTAAGTTTCGAAGTTTGAAAATAGAAATACTCAACGTTTTCGCGCAAAGGCACAACTTGGTCTAAATGCAAGAGAAAGCAATGTAAATGACCAAGTTGGCTTCAGAATAGCATAGGCAAGTGAGATCGAGTCAAAAACAGCAAAAAAGCTTCAATTTCCAGAAAGGAGTCAAAAATCTCACTTATAGTCCATATGAAAGAACAATTGTTCAATTTGACCTTTGATCATGGTGAGGTTCCAAGAATTGCAATTCAAGTTCAAAAATAGCAATAAAATCATAAGAATGCAAATTAAATGCTCCCCCTCACTATGATCATCATTTTTCAGAAAATTTCAATTTCTCCATTTTTCTCCAAATAGCTCCCCTTTTTAACATTTTTGTTACATCTTCTCCCTTTTTGACAATGGAGTCATCAAGGAATCACACCTTCCTCTCGTCCAGAGATGACAAATGCAGGGATCCTAACGTGATAATGGCCCTGTCAAAATGTCAATGTGAGATCAAAAAGCTAACAATGACCACTTAAGAGACAAAAAGGTCCTGAAATGAATCATTTTGCTCAAATTAGCTCAAACGCCCAATTTTTACAACAGTTTTCATTTGCAATGAATATTGAAGTTGACTAAAGGTCTATCTTAGTGAAGAAGATCCTGGACTAGGAGCCATCCACAAACTCTTCCTATGCTTCAACCAAAAGTTGATTAAAAGGTCTATCTTAGTGAAGAAGATCCTAGACTTGGAGCTATCCACAAACTCTTCCTAAGCTTCAACCAGGGCGACAAATCTTGAGGTTCATGTCAATTTTGAGAAGCAGTCCCCATGATATCGTCTGGATCATCAAACTATCTCCAAGTTCATGTCTTTGACATGCAGTCTCGTGAGAGTAGTTTGGCACAATTTAACCACAAGACAATCTTGAAAATTGATTTTTCATTTTGCACAAAAGCAGTTTTAAATTCACAGAGGAACAAGAAGCTCAAGTAATGATCAATTCTAGATTCAAGAGCTAACAAAGCAAGTCAAAGAACTAGACATGGTTTTGAGCAAGAATTGAAATACTAAAGCTCAAGAGAGTAATAAGCAAAGCTTCATCAATTAAAAGACAAGCAGTAAAGCTTATATTATAATGCATCTTTTTGTGATTTTCATATGAATGCAATATGATACAATGAGATGCAAGAAAAGCTCAAAAAGCCTAAAAAGATCACAAAGATCAACAAGTTCAAAAGAAGATCAAGGAAAGATCAGATGAACAAGGAAAGTTCAGAAAAGAACCAACTCCCCCTCAAACCAACCCATAGGGATAAATTACCCCTAACTCACTCCTCAAGGTGCAAACCTTGTTGGGTGTAAAGGCTTGGTGAGGATATTAGCTAACTAAGCCTCGGACTCCACAAAATGAAGCACAATATCACCCTTCTTAACATGGTCTCTAAGGAAGTGATAGCGAATGTCTATGTGTTTGGTCCTAGAATGTTACACTAGGTTCTTAGCAATATTAATAGCAGAAGTGTTATCACAGAGAAGAGGAACACTAGCAAAATTTAACCCAAAGTCCTTAAGAGTGGACACCATCCATAAAATCTGACTACATCAACTAGCGGCAGCTACATATTCAGTTTCTGCAGTGGATTGTGCAACAGAGGACTGCTTCCTAGAAGACCAAGAGACAAGAGAGGTGCCTAAGAAGTGACAAGTGCCTGAGGTACTCTTCCTATCTAGCCGACAGCTCGCAAAATCAGAATCAGAAAACCCCCGAATGGACACAGAAGAAGAGCAGGAATACCAAATGCCATACTAGAGACTGGAGGGTAGAGTGAAGGTACCTAAAAATACGCTTAACGGCTTGGCGATGTGAAGTCCTCGGAGACGCCTGAAACCTCGCACAGAGGCAGACCGCGAAGTGGATGTCCGGTCTTGAGGCCGTTAGGTAAAGGAGAGAGCCAATCATGCTGCGGAACTCGCGTTGATCCACGGCTTCTCCTTCCTCATCTGGATCCAAAACAGTCGAAGTCGCCATCTGAGTGGCAATCGGCTTGTAGTCATCCATCTCGAAGAGCTTGAGCAGATCCTTGGTGTACTTCGTCTGATGGATGAAGATCTCTTCCTTGCATTGCGTGATTTGAAGCCCCAGAAAGTAGTTGAGCTCTCCCATCATACTCATCTCAAATTCCCTAGACATGGTCTCAGAAAAACTAGAAACAAGAGCATGAGAAGAACCACCAAACATAATATCATCCACGTAAATTTGAACAAGCAAGAAGTCATTGCCATGCCTAAGAATGAAAAGAGTTTTGTCTACCTTTCCCATCTCAAAATTATTCTTAAGCAAGAAGGTCTTAAGTCTATCATACCATGCTCTAGGAGCTTACTTAAGACCATACAAGGCTTTAGATAGCTTGAAAACACGATGTGGGTGTTTGGGATTTTCAAAGCCTGGGGGTTGCCTAACATACACTTCCTCCTCTATATAACCATTCAGAAATGCACTCTTAACATCCATTTGATGCAGCCTAAAGCCCTTAGATGCAACAAATGCAAGCAGAATGCAAATGGCTTCTAATCTAGCAATAGGAGTAAAGGTCTCATCAAAATCTAACCTCTCAACTTGGCTAAAACCCTGAGCTACCAATCTAGCCTTATTTCTAACCACATAACCATCCTCATTTTGTTTATTTTTGAACACCCAACGGGTTCCTATCACATTATGACCACTAGGAGGCTCTACTAGGTTTCAGACCTTGTTTCTCTCAAAATTCTCTAACTCTTCATGCGTGACATTAACCCAGCTAGAATCAGATAAAGCATGTGATATATCGCGGGGTTCGAAAGAAGCAACAAATGCAGAATGAGAGTAGAGACTCAGATCATGATACCTGGAGCGAGTGACTCGCTCATGAAGCTGACCAATGATTTGATCCGAAGGATGATGCCTCTGTATGTGAAGTAGAGCGCTTGGGGGAGATAGCATCTCCTCAACCTCCACATGTATTGCTGATGATAAAGATGTAGCAGGAGCCTCAATTGGAGGTGAAGTAGTCGTAGCAGGTTCTGGAGCTTGGACAGAAGCATCAGCAACAGGTGGAAGAGCAATATCGACTTCATCATCATCTTCTACAAAAAATGCTCTCCGTCTCCTGTGTATCACCTGAAATATTTGATCTAGCTCCAGGGCTAGTCTCATCAAAAGTAACATTGCATGTCTCCTGAACAATGTTAGTCTCAACATTAAAACCCCGAAAACCCCTCGAATGTGCAGGATAACCCAGAAATAAACCATCAGAAGTTCTTGACTCAAATTTATCCAGGTTTCTTGTCTTGAGAATCAAACACTTGGATCCAAAGACTCGAAAATGAGAGACAAGGGGTTTTCTACCAAAGCAAAGATCATAAGATGTCTTGCCCAAAGAAGGTCTCAAGAAGACACGATTAGCAATATGGCAAGCTGTAGCAATAGCTTCGTCCCAAAACCTCCTCGGAGTGCTATACTCATCTAGCAACGTCCTAGCTATATCAACTAAGGTTCTGTTCTTTCTTTCCATAACGCTATTTTGTTGAGGGACGTGTGGAGAAGAGAACTGATGCTTAATGCCACGCTCAGCACAAAAAGAGGCAAATGAGGCATTCTTGAACTCCGTGCTATTGTCACTGCGAATCGCTCTTAGGGCACTAGGAAGTTCAGAAGCCAAGCGAAGAACAAGATCATGAAAATGATCAAAAGCTTCATCTTTCGAAACAAGAAAGAACACCCAAGAGTATCTCAAAAAATCATCGACTATGACAAGAATATACCATTTGCCACCGACTGACCGAACCCTAGCAGGACCAACAGTATCCATGTGAAGCAACTGTCCCGATCCGTCAGTCATGACCATAGTCAATTAAGGGTGTGAGGCGGCAACTTGCTTACCATGCCTATAGGGCGCACATACAACATCCTTGAAAGTTTTGAGTTCGGGCAAACCTCTCATGAGATCAAGGTTGCTAACTCGTGTCAGATGATCAAAACCAATGTGCCCCAAACATCGGTGCCAAAGGCAGAACTCAGAAGAAGATGCAATTAAACATTTGAGAGATCCAGCAAGAGATTCAGAAAAATCAGCTCCAAAGATTCTATCAACTCTATAAATCCCAAAAACAAGCTCACCAGCTGAATCAAGCACACGCCAGACATTTTTCTTAAATCTAGTCTCATAGCCATCATCAAGAAGCTGTGAGATAGAAAGCAAGTTGTACCTTAACTTGTCCACAAGAGCGACGTCTTTTAGGATGAATTTGTCGTTCACCCTGATCGATCCCGTTTCTTCAATCCGCCCTTGTGTATCATCTCCAAAGGTGATGAAGTCATCACCTGTCAACCGCGTGAAGGACGTGAACCATCTTAAGTCTCTGGTCATGTGGTGTGAACATCCGGAGTCGACGAACCATGTGTTCTTCCCCCTTCCGTGGCGATCCTAAAAATCAAGGCACAAAAGATCGATGTGTCCCAATACTGGGGTTAATTACACATGACTTGGGAACCCAGTACTGAGACACGTCTGCGAGTAGTATACAAAGCAGAATTGTTATCCTTGATTCTACTTGAGGTTCTATCATGAGCAATGGTTACACGAACATGAGAAGCATCCTGTCTAGGAACATGATGATGATGAGCATGTGAAACAAATCCTAGTCTAGGTTTCTTTTTTTCTAAATGACCATGTCGCATAAAAGCTTTAGGTTGATGAGATGAAATTCTAGCAAGATTTCTGCTAGCATTTTTCAACTTACGCCAACAGAACTTAAGTAAATGCCCATCCTTCTTGCAATAGGTGCAATGGTACTTGGTACCACTGGGAGAAGCACCTTTTGGCTCAAAAGATGGTTGGACAAAACCTGCAGATTTGAAAATGGTTTTTGTAGGTTGGGTTTTGAATTCAACTAAACCATTTTCCAAGACTTGAATGGCATTTGGCTTGGACTTGTCTTGGGCAAAGTTGTATCCTAACCCTTGCTTCTTATAAGGAGTTTTGGACTTGTCAAGAATCATGTTTAATTGTTTTTCACCATTAGAGAGTTTTTCTAATGTATCCTTAAGATAAGTATTCTCTTTTCCAAGATTAATACATGACTCACAAGTTTTGGCCTTAATGGCTCTAGCATGTTTCTGCTTAAGAAAAGCAACTTCAAGCTTAAAGGCTTCACATGAAACATAAGGAGCAGAATCAGTTTTGTCATTAAGCTTGGCAAACTTAGCTCTAACTGCTTCTATTATGTCTTTTACTTCATGTTCACGTTCTAAGCAGAAAGAGCAAAAGCTAGACTCAGCCTTATCAGAAACAACCAACTTGCTAGATTCTAAGCATTTTTCACAAGGAGCAGATTTAACTTCAATTAGCTCAGTCCTAGCATTCTCTAGTTGGTGCAAGGCAACATCATGAGCAGTTTGTAATTTAGCAAATTCAGAGTGTAAAACATGGCAGGATGAACACTCATCAGCATCAAGACTCTTAGCATTCATAAGTTCTAATGTCAGATTATCGACTTGTGACTCTAGGTCCTTATTCCTAGCCATGGTGAACTCTAAAGCCTTATCCTGACTAAGTAGTTGCTCAAAGATGGTATCGCATCTAGCAAAGAGAACATCATAGGATGGAGGTACCTCATCGTTGTCATCGGCGTCGATGGAGTCGGCCATGAAGCACATGCCGGTGAAGTCCTTTGCCTTCCCTTTCTTCTTGTCTTAAGGGAGCTCCTCCTCCTTATCCTGCTTGCTCCCGGAGTCCATATCGCTTATGGATTGCTCTCCAAAAGTGGCAAGAACCCGGTGAGCGGCCTTCATGAGCTTGGCAGCATCATACTTGGACTTGTTCCCTTGAGGCTTCTTCCAAGCAGCCTTCTCATCCTTGTGGTTGCCCTTCCCTTTTAGCTTGGGGCAGTTCGCCCGGATATGATAGAGCTCTCCACACTCATAGCATGTCACAGGACCACCTCTCTTCTTGTTTTTCATATTGTTATAGGCCCGTGTGAATTTTTTGGCTAAAAGAGCTAACTCAGCCTCAGGGATACTCTCAAGCTCCTCTTCATGGATTGCAGATAAACAAGCAAGAGAAAATCCAGAAGAAGACTCAGAAGAACCATCAGAAGTTCTTTTAAAAGGATCAGCCACTAAAGCCATATTTTCCTTCTTAGAAAGACTACCTCTCTTGATCTCATGAGTCTTGAGCTTGCTATAGAGCAGCTCCAAAGAGAGACTAGAGAGATCGACGTTCTCCTCAATGGCAGTAGCATTCATCTCCCACTCCTTGGTGTTGATTGCAACCAAGAGGTGGGTGGCATTCTCAGACTGAGAGTAATCAATGTCTACTGCTCTCATCTAATTAATTACCTTGTTAAAGCGAGTAAATACGTCATCGATGCTCTCACTAGGACGCATCTCGAACTTGTTATACTCTCGCTTCAAGACTGTCTGGCGTACTTGCTTGATTTGGGACGATCCCTCATGGTAGGTTTCGAGAGTGTACCAAATCTCGTGCACGGTCTCAAGATTGCAAATCCTATCATACTTCTGTCTACCAAGCACAGCATATAGGAGATTCTTTGCCTTACGGTTGTTAGCTAAGAGGGCTGTTGAAGCCAGCGTAGCAACCTTGGGCAAAATGAGCGGGGCTCGAACAACCTCCCATATGGCTGGTCATTCGCTTTGAAGGAAGACACGCATGCGATTCATCCAATAGGCATAGTCGAGGCCATCGAAGATATGCGGCTTGGTGGAGCACTTCTCCATCGCCAAGTTCAGTGACCGGTTAAGATCAAGATTGAACTAACCGGGCTCTGATACCACTTGTTGGACCGAAAAGACGACTAGAGGGGGGTGAATAGGAGCACGAACTCTTTATCACTTTGATCGGATTCAACACGATTATCACTCCAATAGCTATGAAAGCTATGAAGATCAATATACAAGCACAGCGGAAGACTTGTATTGAATCCAATCTAAACCCCAAAACAAATAGACCAAAAGCTAAACCTCAAATGAGTTGGGCGGTCTGACAGCTAGGTACATGGCAGTCTGACCGCTGGGTACACGGTGGTCTGACCGATGCCTAGGAATCGGTCTGACTGCTCCTGGCCGATGAACAATAAAAACAGCCCAAACTCGAAAACACAAATCGGTCTAACTTTTGATTTGCAACTCCAAACCTTACCAAACTTGATACACACCTTCTTAAGGATGTCAGGAACCTATTCCAAGCAATGATCGTGAAGATCCTTGCCAAAGTTCTGACCTTTTTCCGTTTGAGTGAAGGTTGCTCCAAAACTGAGTCAAAATCAAAATATGATCCAAACACTTGCTCGTAGGTGATTGATGATCAAAATGATCCTAGATGTATTCCCACATGTCACAGCAAGCTAAATCAAGGCAAGAAACCAGAGAAAAACTCGTGGATCGAAGAAAGCCTCAAAATCACAAAATAGAGAGTAAGAACACAAATAGACTCATCTTGTGAAATCTTTCCTTGGATTAATTTGATATGATATTGGTTTACAACCACTCCATTCAAGAGGACAAAGACTCAACACATAAGCACAAAATCAAAACCAACTCTCTAGAACCCTAACCTCCCACTATCCTCTTCCTAAGCACAACTTAGGGTTTCACAAATGAAAGGGTTAAAGGCTAAGTGAGGTGATGGCCAGCACCCTTCCCTATTTATAGTGGTGGCTAGCTTCTAGAAGAGTAAACCCTAATGGGCACCCGTTAAGCCTACACACAAACGGGTTTTACTTACGTAGGCATTTTAGAGCGTCGTCTTCATCTCCTCTTAACCTAATTCGTTTCTCCTTGCGTTGTCTTACGCCGTGGGTTAGCAAAAGGTCACCAAGGCGGTATTTAGGTGAAATTACCAAAATACCCCTTCTCGATCCTTTTTCAAAGACCGAGTCCAATCTTCGTGAAGCACTCCCATACTTCGCCACATGTAGGTTGATCAATGGCTCTCTTCATGTCGGCAAGTCTCTCCCATCCGGCTTCCACCGAAACCACCATGGCACTTACACCTACCCCTGTACCGCTTGATTCAACCCGTCGGACCGAACTGCCCGTTCGGTCATCCTTGTCCATTTTGCGCCATGCTTGAATCCATTAACCTCACCTGGCATCCTCGATCGTTTTGGACCTCAGCTCTCCAAGCCTAGTCCTGATCATCCTCACCGTTGACCGTCGTTGACCTCCAAACAACCTGCACAACAATAGACCAAGAAATCGTTTCCGGGAACAAGTTCTTCGCAACTTGACCCACGTTAGTCAAAACATGCATCATGCAACACATATGCACTGAAACCCATGAACTTGACCAAACCAACCAATCATCGCCACCAAGATGGACGATGAAACAAGTGAAAACCTCGCAGATCGCCACTTTGGCGGTTTGATCACCTGTTTGGCCTCGATCCACGGTGGCTCGGCCTCGACCGCCTAGCCGACTTAGCCAAATTTCCTCCCCGAAAATCAAACCCATCGAATTTTCAAATGAATAGAACTTTTGCCTCGAAGCTCCAAAAATTATAAGACCAAGTATAGTAGAATCCCCTCTCTTGCCTCCACCCTCTATTTTTGGCCTAGCTTCAAAATCAAAA
Organism: Phyllostachys edulis; assembly: GCA_036346405.1. Taxonomy (NCBI): domain Eukaryota; kingdom Viridiplantae; phylum Streptophyta; class Magnoliopsida; order Poales; family Poaceae; genus Phyllostachys; species Phyllostachys edulis. Next base: position 23,359,858 of record CM070566.1, read on the forward strand.
ATCTATTTTTGGCCGGTCTGACCGATTTCCAAAGGCCGGTCTGACCGCCACTCAATGGCCGGTCAGACCACCAGTTGCCTAACAGCAAAATGAACTTCGTCGAAAACGCGTGTTTCGACAAATCTTCAACGCCATTGCTAATTGTATCATCATCCTAAGATCGTGAGCATATCCCCATGATATCCACATATTTTGACCGCCTTCGCGTGGTGTTTTGGCATGAAGGTCGCTATATTACTTGGCACGGCATCGCTGCCCCACGCGCGACTGCCCGAGCGATTGCTTGCACCAAGGAGGAGCTTTTGGACACGTTTCTCCTGGAGTTTTGTAACATCTCAATTTTCTGAGCTTTAAAAATCTTTTGAATAGTTAGTAGGGAGAAAATTCACCTTTTGAATTTATTTGAATTTAATTCAAAAGCTTAATATTGGACTTTTAGTACCAAAATAATTTAATATGATTAAAGTCAACATTAACAATTGTCAAAACTATTTTATTTGGATTCTATGTGCATGGATATATTTTCTAGTTTTTTCTAGAATTTTTCCAAGTTCATTTGCTATTTTCTAATTGTCATTTACATTTTCTAGTAATTTCTAAAAAGAAAAACTAATATAAAATCTCAGATTCGCTTTGGGCTAAACCCTCCTTCGCCCGGCCCGTTCCTATTCTCTAAAGCCCAACTTCTTTCCCTTTTTACGGCCCAAGTCGGCCCAGCCGATTCCATTCCTTTTCCTTCCGTTCCACTGCGCGTGGGACCGCCTTTGGCCGTTCGTCGTCGTCTACCTCCAGGACTCCTTGAGTCCGAGTCGAATACGTGAGCGCTGCTGGCCCCGATTTGGAATCCCTCATCTTGGTGTCTATAAAAGGAGCCCCCTCGCGTTGATCTCTTCGCTCGGCATCACTCTTCCGAAACCTTAAAGCGCCGTCGCAGATTCGTTCTTCGTTTGGCCGAATTTCACCGAGACACCACCGGCCACCACTCGGGTTCTTCACCAGATTTCTTCGCCGACGGTCGACCTCCGACCACCCAAAGCAGCCTCTGGTGATCCCCATCATCTCGCCGTCCTGGTGCTCCCCCTTGTTTCCAACGGACGTCACCCCATCACCGAAGTCGTTGCAGCCATGAATCTCGCCGCCGCCAAAGTCGCCGTCACTGATGAGCCGGTGCCGCCCTCGCCAAGCCACTGTCACTGGGAGCTTTTTCTTGTTCTCAGGAACCCGTTTTGCCACTTGCTAGCCCTCCCTTGCCGTCAATTGCCATCGGCGCCAAGCTCCATTGCCGCCGGCCACAAGCTCCAAAGCGCCCACCTTCTTTCGTGTTTTCTTCCTTGGCTAAGGGTAGGCCACATCATCTCCACCTAAGCAGCCACTTCATCACTTTTGCTCATGTAGCATCCCTATCAGCAACCTTATCATTGCCATGTGGCGCATCCAAATTCCACCCGAATCCAAAGATCCATACACCCAGTCCATGTACACCCTATCTATGATAGTGGGGCCCACGGTCAAATCAATTTCTTTTTTATTCTTTTCAGCCGAAATTCCCTAGTGACGTCAGCACTACGTCATAAATCTGCATTTTTCAATTGGAAAATAATTCAGAATATTCCATAAATCCTTTTTAGGGTTTTTCCTTTAGATTCAAACTTCCAAAGCCCACATCTTTTGCATCCGAACTCCAATTGTGTCCATTCAAATTTCTAAATTCATCTAAATTTGAGATCTATTTATCTCAGATTTTTATTTATTTTTGGAGTTTGTTTTGCCTCTGTTATTTATTTGTGTTGTTTATTTGCTTCATTTGCGAGTAGACGTTGATACTTGGGGGAACTTTGAAGAAGAAGGAGCATCTCAAGAGCAAGATCAATACCTAGACCTATTCCAAGGCAAGTTATACCTTTGATCATATTGAACCCAGTTTTCAAAAGTTATATTGATTCAAATTATTGCATTTACTTTAAGTATTTATTTAAATGCTTTTGGGTGTAGTTATTAATCCAATTTGTTATATCCACCTTGTCTATTGTTATGTCTTAATCTTTTGTCACCTTAGATTGGTTCATTATTTAGTTGGTAATATCGTAGCACAAACGTGGGTTGGTTAGATACAAGTAGATTGTTTAGCCATACCACGAGTCATCATCTCATGTGAGTTGCAAATATGAACATGACTAAGTGATTATGGAACTTTGTGATAAAACGGTGCGTATTGTGTGCTATTACTCGTTGATGTCATGTGTTGCATTTAACCGACAGGGTGGGAAAAGATTTAGACGGAGGCAAGTGGCACTGTGTGAATTGGTGGCTGTGTGAATGGGAATGTTAATCTATGTGGTATAGTTAGAAATCGGAAGTCTTGCCTTGGTCAAGTAAGGACTTAACTTTGTGCGCCATTGAACTGAGCCTTACTGTAGGACCACATGCTTGGTATGGGACGGGCCTAACTTAGTAAGTTATGAATTCTCGACATTGATTGCTCAAGCAGTAGGTTAGGCTGTGTGAAAGGGTGGAGGTGTGGACTACTAGGTAGATCACATCGCGGGATGGTTCGCCGCTTCCCTGTCCAACGGTGTATGTCGTACCAATCACTGTGTATAGGTTGGTATGGCGACAAAGCACACTAGGAGTGTCAATGCTTGAGATGAAGGTTCTAAAATGTTTTGTTATGATTAGTGCTAACTACACTAGTTGTATCGTGTGGGTAAAGTGTACAACCTCTGCAGAGTGTTAATTAATCTATTCGAATAGCCGCGTCCGCGGACATGGACATGCTCGGGGATTTCACATGAGGGGTAGTTTTCATAAAACACTTGGGAAGGGAGCTGTGTGATCTAAGTCATATGGCTGTGTCATTAACTTGTTTAGGCTTTGTATTCTTTGTGAAATCAAAATGTTAAAATTAATATTGTTATTTGTTTTACATTATTCTTTCAATCTATTATTCACATTCAAATCGCAAATGTTGCATTTCTACAAAAGAACCACAGAAACCATTCCTTTGGAATAAGCTATCATGTATAATTGCATTCTGTGGTATGACTTGCGAGTACGGTTGTGTACTCATGCTTTCTTAAATCAATCAACAGAAGTGGAGGAGTCATCGCATGCTTTCAAGGAGGAGTTCTATGTAGGTGCCTGATCGTTAGGGTCCTGATCCCAGTCGGTTGCCTGTGGCGAATTAATAGGATTCCGCTGAAGTTATCTCTTCCGCTGATTATTTCTCTATTGCTAGCCTGCGTGGCTTAATAAGTGTAAACTCGACCATGAGGTCACAATGGTTATTTATTATCAAATTACTCGTTTATGCTATTAATCGTCTTATGTGGATCGATATTCATATATGTTGATACTGTGTGCACTAGCGTGGTCCTGGACTAATGCATTATACATAGAGGGTCCAGAATTGCATTTGTGGGTCCCAACAGAGGTGGTATCAGAGCCATACAAACTGTAGGTCTTGACCTTAGTTAGATCTGCCGTCTTAGAGTGTCCAAATTATTTTCTAAAGCAAAATTAACTTGCAAGACTAATTGAACTGCTTAACTCCTCTCATGTCTTTCTTGACTCAACTATTGCTGGAATTTTTTTCCTCTCCCGCTATTTTAATTTGGTTCTTACCCTCTTGTCTGTCTTGACAGATGCCTCATCTTTAGAACTACTGTGAGTGCAAGGGAGGACTTGCCACTAAGCTTTGGAAGCTATTGCAAGTGCTTGGAGGCTTCGATCGTCCAATATACAGTGGCAACAACTGGATGGTGAACAGTCGAGACCATGGAGTGCTCTGCCGTTTGACTATCTACGCCAGGAGAGATACCAAAGCAAGCCAACCCCTAAACATCTTAGTTCAAAGGATTTGCTGGACTGAAGCAATTCAAAAGTCTTCACGCCTCGCCATCCTAAGGATCTGCAACAACTACGCGCGTGAGCTGTAAGACACCGTCTTCTGCTACCACCCTCGTGTTGCTGTCATGGATCTACCTGCACGCTACCCATCTACGGATGGAGAAGGCAACACTATAGTGGTGCACCTTGCTCAGTTCACCGCCACTCAGGAGGAGTCACTAGAGTTGGTCGCCACCGAGTTGGAGTGCTTCCACGAGACCTTACAGAGAGCAAAAGAAAGGATCGCCGTGCTAGAAGAAGCTCTCTACGGTCAACACGAGCCTGAGGAACAAGAGGAAGATCCTGAAGACCAGAGGAGGATCCCGAAGAAGATGAAGAGGAAGGCCCAGAAGAGCCAACAGGGGCCGCAGAGCCGGAGGAGCCAGTTGTGCCTACACCAAGGATGCCTATTCCTGCTGCACTAGTCCCAGGACATCAGAATCAGTTTGCGAGGATGCCAGCTCACTTCCAGGTCTACAGCAGGCGGGAGCACTGCCGTGGTTGTGGAGGCTACCTTAGTGACTGAGTTCGCTAAAGTTTAAGTTCTGTCAGGCTTAGCCAGTTTAAGGTTAGGAGAGTTGCCCTTTAGGCGGTAGATTATGTGCTTAGGTTCGTTCTTATTTCTTGTATACGAATATGAGCTGCAAATGCCCTTAGGCATTTGTTGCAGCCATGCTAAGACCCTATTAATAAAGTATTTTAGTTGGTTTTCTTGAAGCTGTGTTTGTTGGGTTTAATCTACCCCCTCGAGTAGTTCTTAACTCATCTTGTGCTTGCTACATTATCTAACCCATGGAGCTTCACCAGATGGTTCAGACTCGTCATGCGGCTGAAAGTGGATCTGGAACTCAGGGATCAGAAGAAAATGAACAAACTCCCACAGGAGCACTACCGCCTCAAGCACCCCCAATCAATCTGCAAAATTTTGGAGCTTTCATGGCAGCTTAGACTCAAATGATGTACACCATGATGAATCAAATTCAGAATATGAACAATCAGAACAGCAACAACAATCACCACAACGGAGCCCCAGTCCCTCATGGTCACCATGGGCCGTCCAAGCTTGCCGAGTTCATGAGGACTCGTCCACCAACCTTTTCTGGATATATCTCACCAGTGGAAGCTGATGATTAGCTTCGTGTAATTGAAAGGAAGTTGCTGACCACTCAATGCAGCGACCATGAGAAGGTTCTGTACGCCACTCACCAGATGGAAGGCATAGCTTCTGAATGGTGGGAGAACTTCTGTGCAACGCATGAGACGCCGCAAAATATTACTTGGGAAGAGTTTTCCACAGCCTTCCGATAGTACCATGTGCCATAAGGAATAATTGATCTAAAGAAGGATGAGTTCCGTGCTCTCAAGCAAGGAGCTATGTCAGTGACTGACTATCTCAATAAATTTTCTCAACTAGCCCGCTATGCTGCAGAGGATGTCGCCACCAACAAGGCTCGCTAGAGTCGCTTCCTGAAGGGATTGAATACTGGATTACAAGTCAGTTTGATCGCCCATACCTTTCCAGATTTCCAAGAGCTAGTCAACAAAGCTTTAGTACTAGAGGACAAACGCAAAGAACAGGAAGACAACCATAAACGTAGGATGGCTCAGTAAGAAAGTCATCAATCCCAGCAGAAGGCAAGAGCGGTTCCATAGCAGTTTAATCGTTTTCCACCGCAGAATTCTTTCAGGACGCCTGCACCAACATCAGCACATTGTCCAGTTGCTCAGAACTTTTAAAATCCTGTACCAACCAACCCTAATCCAGGGAACAACCAGCAGAATAATCCAAGAGTTTGTTATTCTTGCCGTCAGCCAGGCCATTTCGCCAACCAGTGTCCGCAGAAGGGAACCATCACTAATGTACGCTTCAATCTTGGAGCTACACCTGCCAAGACTCCAGTGTAGAACAGTAATAAAGGAGTTTCTCGAACCACTGGTCAATCCGGAGGAGCACCGTAGTCTGTGGTCAGGGGCCGTGTCAACCACGTCACTCTCAAAGGAGCCCAAGAAGCACCGGACGTCGTACTAGGTAAGTTTCTAGTAAACTCAGTACCTGCATCAGTTTTGTTTGATTCTGGAGCTTTGCATTCATTTGTTTCTGAAGTTTTTGCAACTAAGAATATCTTAGAGGTTATGCATCTTAAGCATACTCTGTTAGTCTAGTCGCTTGGAGCAGAGCTAAGTTCTAAAGTGGGTTGTTTAGGAGCTAAGTTACTCATAGCTGGAGTTGATTTTCTAGTCAACCTTATTGTTCTAGACACCCAGACCTTAGATGTCATTCTTGGCATGGATTGGTTAACAAAGCACAAAGCTATGCTAGATTATGGCCGAAAAGCCGTAACAATCGAGGATACCAAGGGAAACAAGGTAGAGTTTCTAGCCACCTCAGTACGTGATGGACATATGCTAGTCAATAGCCTGAAGATAGTTGCTTTGGAAGATGTGCCTATCGTCAAAGAATATCCAGATGTATTTCCAGAAGAATTACCAGGAATGCCACTAAACCGTGACATCGAGTTTGTCATCGATCTAATGCTAGGAACAGCACCAATTTCGAAGAGACCCTATTGGATGCCAGCCAATGAGCTAGTAGAAATGAAGAAGCGGATAGAAGAACTTCTGAAAAAGGGTTTTGCAAGACCTAGTTCGTCGCCATGGGGAGCATCGATTTTGTTTGTCAGAAAGAAGGATGGAAGCATGAGAATGTGCATTGATTATCGATCTTTCAATGAAGTCACCATGAAGAACAAGTACCCATTGGCCCGAATTGATGATTTGCTTGATCAAATGAAAGGAGCCGGAGTGTTCTCAAAGATCGATCTGCGATCAGGTTACCATCAGTTGAAGATTTGTCCTAAGGATATACCTAAGACTGCTTTCTCAACGTGGTACGGACATTACGAGTTCTTAATCATGTCTTTTGGTCTGACTAATGCCCCTGTCTATTTCATGAACATGATGAATAAAGTATTCATGAAATATTTGGACAAGTTTGTAGTTGCGTTTGTTGATGATATTTTGGCTTATTCCAAGTCAGAAGAAGAGCACGCTGAACACCTAAGGTTAATCCTAGATAAACTAAGGGAGCATCAGTTGTATGCGAAGTTTAGCAAGTGTGATTTCTAGAAAAAGGAAGTTGATTTCCTTGGTCATGTGATGACTACTGAGGGAGTAACAGTTGACCCCAGTAAAGTTAAGGCAGTAATACATTGGGAACAGCCCAAGACTGTTACTCAGATTCGGAGTTTCTTGGGAATGGCAGGATACTATCGCCATTTCATTGAAGGATTCTCAACGATTGCTATGCCTCTTACGTAGTTGTTTAAGAAAGAGAAAAAGTTCACTTGGACCCCAGCTTGTGAAGAAAGTTTTCAAGAATTGAAGAAGCGTTTGACTTTAGGCCCAGTGCTGATCTTGCCAGATATTCGTAAAGATTTTGATATCTATTGTGATGCTTCGTGTCAAGGATTAGGATGTGACCTGATGAAAGGAGGAAGAGCTATCGCTTATGCGTCTAGGCAATTAAGGCCTCATGAAGAGAATTATCCTACCCATGATCTGGAATTAGTTATCGTAGTGCATGCTTTAAAGATTTGGCGTTATTACCTCATCGGTAATCGTTGTGAAGTTTATACAGATCATAAGAGTTTGAAGTATATTTTCACTCAGTCTAACTTGAATATTAGACAAAGAAGATGGTTGGAGTTAATAAAGGATTATAATATTAGAATTCATTACCATCCTGGTAAAGCCGATGCAGTTGTAGATGCTTTAAGCCGTAGAGCTACTGCAATGCTTTGGAAGTAAAAGAGGTTTGTTCGAAACTTCAAGAGGGAATTCAGAAGCTGAAGTTGGAAGTTGTATCTGAAGGATTTGTAGCCAGTCTAGAAGTGCAGTCTACCTTGGAGAGATAGATTCGTGAAGCTCAACCAAAGGATCCTGAGTTTTCCGACATCTAGAAGAAGATGGCAGAAGGAAAGTTCAAAGATTTCACCAAAGATAATCAAGATATACTGTCGATCAATGGACATATCTGTGTACCAAATGTCGATGGTCTGAGACAGCTAATCTTGAAGGAAGCCCATGACTCAAAGTATTCGATTCACCATGGTAGTACTAAGATGTACCAGGATGTTAAGAATAAGTTTTGGTGGCCAAATTTGAAGCGAGAAGTCATAGAGTTCGTTGTCTTGTGCGATGTGTGTCAGAAAGTAAAAGCTGAACATGAGAGACCAGTAGGTCTGTTATAACCTCTGAAGATTCCAAAGTGGAAATGGGAAGAGATCGGAATGGATTTCATTACCGGTTTACCCAGGACTCAATCGGGTTACGATTCGATTTGGGTAATAGTTGATCGTTTGACTAAAGTTGCCCATTTCTTACCAGTCAAAACCACTTACTCAAGAGATCGCCTTGCAGAGTTATATATGTCAAGGATTGACAGTTTGCATGGTGTGTCCAAGAAGATAGTGTCAAATCGAGGATCTCAGTTCACCTCTCGTTTCTAGCAAAGTTTGCATGAAGCCTTAAGGACTCATTTGAATTTCAAGATCGCTTATCATCCTCGCATTTAATGGATGCACCAAAAGAGTTAATCAAATATTGAAGATATGTTGAGAGCATGTGCTCTAGTTAATGCCACCGCTTGGGACAAGAGTTTGTCGTATGCAAAATTCTCTTACAACAACAGTTATCAAGCCACTCTGCAAATGTCACTGTTTGAAGCTTTGTATGGCCGTGCCTGCAAAACCCCGTTGAATTGGTCGAAAGCAATTTAACGCTTGGTTTTGGGCCGATATTATTCAAGAGGCGTAAGAACAAGTGTCTATGATCAGAGAAAGGTTAAAGATAGCTCACTCAAGGTAGAAGGGTTATGCTGACAACCGCCACCATGATCTTAGCTTTGAACCAGAAGATTTTGTCTATCTTAGAGTTACCCCACTCAGAGGTGTCAAAAGGTTTCATGCCAAAGGGAAGCTTGCCCCTAGGTATGTTGGTCCGTTCAAGATTTTGGATCGCCGTGGAGAAGTAGCTTATTAGTTGGAGCTGTCATAGTCGTTAGCAGGAGTACATGATGTCTTTCACGTCTCTCAGCTGAAGAAGTGTTTACGTGTGTCAGAAGAGCAAGCCCCGTTAGAATCAATTGAGTTGAAAGAAGACCTCACTTACAAGGAGCAGCCAGTCAAGATCTTGGATGTCGTAGAGCGTCATACCAGAAGCAAGACCGTTCGTTTTTTCAAAGTTCAGTGGAGCAACCACTCAGAAGGAGAAGCAACGTGGGAGCATGAAGAGGAGCTGAAAGCCGAGTTCCCTAGCCTTTTCTCTAGCTAGCCTGAATCTCAGGGTCAAGATTCCTTAAGGGGGGAGGTTTGTAACATCCCAATTTTCTGAGCTTTAAAAATCTTTTGAATAGTTAGTAGGGAGAAAATTCACCATTTGGATTTATTTGAATTTAATTCAAAAGCTTAATATTGGACTTTTAATACCAAAACAATTTAATATGATTAAAGTCAACATCAACAATTATCAAGACTATTTTATTTGGATTCTATGTGCTTGGATATATTTTCTAGAATTTTTCCCAGTTCATTTGCTATTTTCTAATTGCCATTTGCATTTTCTAGTAATTTCTAAAAAGAAAAACTAATATAAAATCTCAGATTCGCTTTGGGCTGAATCCTCCTTCGCTAGCCCGTTCCTATTCTCTGAAGACCAGCTTCTTTCCCTTTTTCTGGCCCAAGTCGGCCCAGCCGAATCCATTCCTTTTCCTTCCGTTCCACTGTGCGTGGGACCGCCATTGGCCGTTCATCGTCGTCTACCTTCAAGACTCCTTAAGTCCGAGTCGAATACGCGAGCGCCATCGGCCCCGATTTGGAATCCCTCATTTCGGTGTCTATAAAAGGAGCCCCCTCACGTCGATCTCTTCGCCCGGCATCCCTCTTCCGAAACCCTAAAGCACCATTGTAGATTCGTTCTTCATTTGGCCGAATTTCACCGAGACACCGCCGACCACCGCTCGGGTTCTTCACTAGATTTCTTCGCCGATGGTCGACCTCCGACCACCGGGAGCAGCCTCTGGTGATCCCCGTCATCTCGTCGTCCCGGTGCTCCCCCTTGTTTCCATCGGACGTCACCCCATCACCGAAGTCGTTGCAGCCGTGAAGCTCGCCGCAGCCAAAGTCGTCGTCGCCGATGAGCTGGTGCCGCCCTCGCCAAGCCACTGTCATCAGGAGCTTTGTCTTGTTCTCAGGAGCCCGTTTTGCCACTTGCCAGCCCTCCCTCGCCATCAATTGCCGTCGGCGCCAAGTTCCATTGCCGCCGGCCACAAGCTCCAGAGCGCCTACCTTCTTTCGTGTTTTCTTCCTTGGCTGACGTGGCAGGCCACATCATCTCCACATAAGCAGCCACTTCATCACTTTTGCTCACGTAGCATCCCCATCAGCAGCCTTGTCATTGCCATGTGGCGCATCCAAATTCCACCCGAATCCAAAGATCCATACACCCAGTCCATGTACACCCTATCTATGACAGTGGGCCCCACAGTCAAATCAATTTCTTTTTTATTCTTTTCGGCCGAAATTCCCTAGTGACGTCAGCGCTACATCATAAATCCGGATTTTTCAATTGGAAAATAATTCGGAATATTCCATAAATCCTTTTTAGGGTTTTTCCTTTAGATTCAAACTTCCAAAGCACATATCTTTTGCATCCTCCAATTGAGTCCATTCAAATTTCTAAATTCATCTAAATTCGAGATCTATTTATATGAGATTTTTATTTATTTTTGGAATTTGTTTTGCCTCTGTTATTTATTTGTGTTGTTTATTTGCTTCGTTTGCGAGTAGACGTTAATACTTCGGGGAACTTTGAAGAAGAAGGAGCATCTCAAGAGCAAGATCAGTACCTAGACCTATTCCAAGGTAAGTTATACCTTTGATCATATTGAACCCAGTGTTCAGAAGTTATATTGATTCAAATTATTGCATTTACTTTAAGTATTTATTTAAATGCTTTTGGGTGTAGTTATTAATCCAATTTGTTATATCCACCTTGTCTATTGTTATGTCTTAATCTTTTGTTACCCTAGATTGGTTCATTATTTAGTTGGTAATATCATAGCACCAACATGGGTGGGTTAGATATGAGTAGATTGCTTAGCCATGCCACAAGTCATCATCTCATGTGAGTTGCAAATATGAACATGACTAAGTGATTATAGAACTTTATGATAAAACTGTGGGTATTATGTGGTATTACTCGTTGATGGCATGTGTTGCACTTAACCCATAGGGTGGGAAAAGATTTAGACGGAGGCAAGTGGCACTGTGTGAATTGGTGGCTGTGTGAATGAGAATGTTAATCTATGTGGCATAGTTAGAAATTGGAAGTCTTGCCTTGGTCAATTAAGGACTTAACTTTGTGCGCCATTGAACTGAGCCTTACTGTACGACTACATACCTGGTATGGGACAGGCCTAACTTAGTAAGTTATGAATTTTCGACATTGATTGCTCAAGCAGTAGGTTAGGCTGTGTAAAAGGGTGGAGGTGTGGACTACCAAGTAGATCACATCGCGGGACGGTTCGCCGCTTCCCTGTCCAACGGTGTGTGTCGTACCAATCACTGTGTATAGGTTGGTATGGCGACAAAACACACTGGGAGTGTCAATGCTTAAGATGAAGTTTCTGAAATGTTTTGTTATTATTGGTGCTAGCTACACTAGTTGTATCGTGTGGATAAAGTGTACAACCTCTGCAGAGTGTTAATTAATTTATTTGAATAGTCGTGTCTGTGGTCATGGACATGCTCGGGGATTTCACACGAGGGGTAGTTTTCGTAAAACACTTGGGAAGGGAGCTGTGTGATCTAAGTCATATGATTGTGTGATTAACTTGTTTAGGCTTTGTGTTCTTTGTGAAATCAAACTGTTAAAATTAATATTGTTATTTGTTTTACATTATGCTTTCAATCTATTATTCATATTCAAATTGCAAATGTTGCATTTCTACAAAAGAACCACAGAAACCATTCCTTTGGAATAAGCCATCATGTATAATTGCATTCTGTGGTATGACTTGTGAGTACGGTTGTGTACTCATACTTGCGAAAATCAATCAACAGAAGTGGAGGAGTCATCGCATGCTTTCGAGGAGGAGTTCTACGAAGGTGCCTGATCGTTAAGGTCCTGATCCCAGTCGGTTGCCTATGGCGAATTGGTAGGATTCCACTGAAGTTATTTGTTCCGCTGCTTATTTCTCTATTGCTAGCCCTGCATGGCTTAATAAGTGTAAACTCGATCATATGGTCAAAATGGTTATTTATTATCAAATTACTCGTTTATGCTACTGATCGTCTTGTGTGGATCGATCATCTATGTTGATACTGTGTGTACTAGCGTGATCCTGGACTAGTGCATTATACACAGAGGGTCCATAATTACATTTTTGGGTCCCGACAAGTTTGAGGACCTATTTGCGGACCCTGTTGGTCTACCTCCGACGCGTCACCTGGACCATCCGATTCATCCACTACCGGGTCAACACCAATGGTAGTCCGCCCTATCGCCGCTCGTACCTACAGAAAGATGAGCTTGAACGCCAATGTTCGGCCATGTTACAACAAGGCACCATCCGCTCTAGTAGCTCCACCTTTTCATCACCAGTCCTCCTTGTCAAGAAACATGACGGCACGTGGCGCTTTTGTGTTGACTACCATGCTCTCAATGAATTGACTGTCAAGGATAAATTCCAGATACCGATTGTCAACGAACTCATCGATGAATTACGTGGTGCCCGTTTCTTCTCCAAGCTTGATCTGCACTCAAGTTACCAACATGTGTGCATGCACCCTGCGGATGTGGAGAAGACTGCTTTCCGGACACATCATGGGCACTTCGAGTTCTTAGTGGTGCCGTTTGGTCTTACCAATACATCGGCCACCTTCCAGGCTTTAATGAATGAGATCCTGCGATATCTTCGCCGTTTTGTTCTTGTCTTTTTTTAATGATATTTTGATTTACAGTTCATCGTGGTCGAAGCATCGGCACCATCTATGGACTGTCTTGTTGCTCATGCACTAACACCAACTCCACCTCAAGCGTTCCAAGTGTGTTTTTGGGGATCCATCCGTGGCATATATCGAGCATGTAATCTCTACCGATGGGGTCACCATGGACGAAGACAAGGTGGATGCCGTGAAGACCTGGCCCACACATCTCTTGGCTCAGGGAGTACACAGGTTTCTCAGACTCGTAGGCTACTACCGCAAGTTCATTCGTGATTTCGACCTCATCGTGACACCGCTCACCAAACTCTTCAAAAAGGAGTCCTTCCAATGGTCTGACGAAGCCTATCATGCCTTTCAAGCTCTTAAGGGTGGCTCTCTCCATCGCTCCAGTTCTACAACTACCAGATTTTTTGGCGGGATTCATCGTCAAGTGTCACACCTCCAGAACTGGCTTCGGTGCGGTGCTCCACCAAGGCACCAGTACTATCACATTATTCAGTAAACCCATTGCGGCGCGTCATGCTAAACTTGCCGCGTATGAGCCAGAGCTTATTGGTTTGGTACATGTGGTTCGACATTGGCACTCGTATTTGTGGGATTGTGTCTTCATCGTCCACACTGACCACTACAGTTTGAAGTTTCTCCTAGATCAATGTCTCTCCACAATCCCTCAACATCAGTGGGTGAGCAAATTATTTGGCTACAACTTCACGTTGGAATACCGACCTAGTCGCCTCAATAACGTTCTATCTCGGTGCAATGCCGAGCATGCATCCACATGTGCAATCTCCGAGCCATCCTTTTCATTATTCGATGATTTGCGTCTCGAAGTTGCATCCTCGACTAAGCTCCAGGCCCTCTACTCCAAACGGCAGTCCAGTGATTTTGGTGCGCCTTGGTCCATGGCCGATGGTCTCCTACTACTCTATGGGCACATTTTTGTATTGGTATCGGTCATGAAGGGATCCAGAAGACCCTCCATAGGTTGCGTTCTAATTTTTATGTTCCTCGGGAATGACAAGCAGTTCAAAATTTTGCTCACGTTTGCGTGACATGCTAGCCTAACAATACTGAACATCTTCATCCCGCCAGACTTCTCCAACCCCTCGAGGTTCCAACTACGGTGTGGACTGATATTTCCATGGATTTCATCGAAGGGCTGCCTTGCGTACATGGAAAATCGGTTATTCTCTCCATCATTGACCATTTCTCCAAATATGCTCACTTCATTCCATTGGGTCATCCATACACAGCAACTTCTGTGGCTCGAGCTTTCTTCCAAGACATTGTTCGTCTTCATGGGATCCCTCGTTCCATCGTTAGTGACCATGACCTTGTTTTCACTAGTAATTTTTTGCAAGACTTATTCCATTTGTCAGGCGTTCGCCTTCACCTCAACTCAGCTTTTCATCCACGGTTAGACGGTCAGACCGAAGCGGTCAATAAGACAATCGCCATATACCTTCGCTCTCACCGGTGAACGCCCCCGTCAATGGTTGGAGTGGCTACCTTGGGCGGAATATTGTTATAACACAGACTGTCATACTGCTCTTCGTGATACTCCATTCAAGGTGGTCTATGGCCGGTCTCCTCCATCCACTACTACAAAAACAGGCTATACTGGACGCCTCATTACATACGGTTCTTGTGGAACCGTCTGTGTTGTAATTACCATAGACGGTTTTTAATAAGAACCGTCTGTGATATGTAGCGATGGCTAGAACCATCTGTAATACATAATTATCACGCAGCTTCTTGTTAATAACCGTCAGGAATCATCACGATTTATTTTAAATACAAACGATGCATGATGTCTTGAATATCATAGACGGTTTGTATTTAAAACCGCTCAGGAATCATCACAGCGGTTTTTATCACGAACCGTCTCATCATTATAATCATATCACAAATGGTTTTGCAGACAAAACTGTCTCTGATACTTTTGTTTTGTTGGGCGGGGAAACCAAAATTTGGACTTAATGGGCGGGCTGCCGAAACTCGCTTTATATTAAAAGCCACCATTATCCACCGCACACCTCCATCTCCTCCTCTGCCATCTCTCCTCTCCCCAACTCTAACCGGGTGCTGCTGCCTCGCCCTGACCTTGCGCCCCGGCCTCCACCGAGCTCTTCGCCCGCGGCCTCCTCCACCTCGCCCCAGCCTCGTTGTCGCCGGCCTCCCCTGACCTCATAGCCCATGGGCTCCCCCGACATCGTCACCCTGGCCTCCTCCACTTCGTCGCCCCGGCCTCCCACGACCTCGTCGCCCCCGGCCTCCTCCACTTCGTCACTCTGGCCTCCTCCACCTCGCTCTGGTCTTGTCGTCGCTGGACTCCCCAACCTCGTCACCCCAACCTCCTCAACATCGCCGCCTCGGCCTCCACCTCGAGATCGTACAATGTCCCAGAAATACCATAACTTTTTGCATGCGAACTCAGATTATGACGTTCTTTGGCTCGTTGGAAAGCTAACAAAAGTTGTATCCAAAAATCCATAAGTACAAGTTAAATTCAATCAAGATGGGTCTCTATACAATACGGTTGCAAATCCGAAAAGTAAAAACCCAAATAAAAGGTCGTTTAGGGCCTCAAAGCGGCATCTGAAGTTTCAAAGACCTGTTGCTGTTCGTTTGCCATCCAGTTTGAGTTTTCTTTCATTCCAGATTGTGTAATCAACCATATGCAGATACTCGGGTCCAACTGTCTAGCAATTGATTGGTTTGGCTCAAAATTCGATTTTTTTTCAATAGAAAAAGCTATCACATACGGTTCTTGTATCACAGACGGTTCTGAACAAGAACCGTCTGTGATAATTCAAAAATCGTCTGTGATGACCTCACACCATCACAGACCCATAAAGTCAAACAGTTCAAAAAACTGTTTGTGATGGAGATTTTGAACCGTCTGTAATGATCTTTTCTGTAGTAGTGATCCTTGGCAACATATGAGGGCGCCGACAAGGTGGTGGTCGTGGAAGCTCAGTTGCGTGACCGTGAGCAGTTCATTAGCAACATACGCGAACAACTTCTCCGGGCTCAACAATATGCTAAGAATTACTATGATAAAGGTCAGCGTGTGGTCACCTTTGAGATTGGCGACTGGGTCTGGCTCCGGCTTCTTCATCGCCAAGTTGTTTCTATTCCAGGTCGTATTACAGGGAAGCTTGACCCTCGCTTCTATGGACCATACTAGATCATTGAGCTCATTGGTTCTATTGCATACCACTTCTGCTTACCTAAGGGCACCCGTCTCCACAACGTCTTCCACGTTGGCCTCCTGAAGGAAGTTTTAGTGGTATTCCTACTACGCCACCTACACTTCCACCCATCAAGCATATGGCATGTTTTGATCCAATGGGTTGGTTTGGATGTAGCCAAGGCATCTTGGGAACTGTTGGGTGCATTCAAAATGACTTATCCTGATTTTCAGCTCGATGATGAGCTGTTTGTGGAGGCCGGGAGAGATGTTATATGAGGAATACTCTACTGCCGCCGTGGCCCACAGCCTGCGCATGCTGGGGCGTCGGCCAGCAGTAGCACATAGCATTAGTTGCTTGTCCGGCAAGTCAAAAGCAATAGAGTTTGAGTCAGTTAAAGAGATTTAGTTACATTTAGTTTAGTAATGTCCTTATTTGATACATATTCGTACCTAATTTAGATATGCTTATTAGGGGATATCTCTATTCAAAAGAGAGGCAGCCGAATCAATTGAGGCAATCAATAAAGAAATCTCCAATTCCTAATCTCCTCCAAACTCCCGAATCCAGCCGATTGGCCGGCAGCCATCACGGCTCTGGGACATCGGAATTATCGACCTAAACCCCCAGTCTGTCGTAGCTACAATCTACGAAATTCAAGCCATACCAAGTACACTCCAAACAAGCCTAGATTCTTCAAACAGAATGCAGCGGTCATAAACTGTTGATGAACTGGGATGGGAAGCCTTGTATACAAGATAACCAAGGCTTCAGGCTGCTTAGAAACATCGTACAAGTTACAAACCCAGAAATCTGTTTGATGCTTTCGAGTTGATATGCAGCAAACTATGCTGTTTGCCACCGGCGCAATCAACATCTCATGTCAGCAGTATACAGCTCAGAAATGCGAATCCATTTGAACATGGCTTACTGTTGTACAGAAACATGGCATATTAAGACAACACTATAAATTAGCAGAACAATAGCAGGGTTACTTTAAATGTCATCACAATTACTTAGACAAACTGCATTGTCAAAAATCACAAGTCTAAAGATTAAAAAGATCACACGTACAAAAGCATATTATAACTTGCAGGAACACCCTTCAGGCCTTTTCTCTGACCTCCTGATGGGTACAAGTACAACAAGCTTAGCCAGGCAGGAGGCAGCTGATGTAACAGTACTACAAAAGGCATTTTCCTTTAACCATGAGCCAGGCATGCATCTTCAGTGGCCATTCTACAGACATTTACACTGTATAAGTGATGCAAAAGAACTAGTCTACAACACGCAGATTGTGTTCAATTGTTTCCATCCCTTAATAAAGCCTTCTGGAGTGTACGGCTCCAAGAATCCAATGAACTGCACATAATGTGGCAAGGAGCAGTTAAATGGTTGAACAGAAACTGGAAATGTTCAATCTGATGTTTGCATGGTCCCATTACTGTACAATAGACATGATAGATCTAGATACTGGCATCTTGTTGGAATGAAGTATTTGATTTCTCATGGGCTCTACATGAAGATCTAGTACGACAGAAAGAATCTAGCTCAACTAATCTTCGAAAGGAATCATGCCATGCATGGATGTTGCTTTATTACTCAACTTGTGCTTAGAATTTATATAGGATCTGGTCTCTTATGCGGACCTTTTCAGCGCCTCCCTAGATCACCTAGCAAGTGTAACGCTACAACGCCTAATCTACACAAAGTTTGGGCAGAGTCCAAGGCTTTGGGCGTTACAGCAATCAGGCCTAAAGCTTGCAGCTTTGGTCTCTCCCTTTCTGGGAAAATTAGCTCAAAAGATTATAAAAGATGTGACATCCAGCGTGAAGCTTACAGGTGGGGCCTAGGGCCGACATTGATGTTATTTTCCAACTTAACTAACTCTTTGTAGAGTTACAGAACATTTTTTTTGTGCTTGTTTGAAGTACACAAGTCCATCTGCAATTTGAAAATGTGGGGCATACCTAAAATAGTTGACTGGTGTTCTTATACATGAACGAAAAGGTGCTGCCACAGGCTAACTAGAAAAAACTTTTCTAGATTAGCTATTAAGACACTATAATCCTGGGACTTTGTGGAAATGAACAGGTGACATGGTAAATTCTGAACTATCCCAGAACATCATTCAGGAAAACTGATCAGACAAGTTAAAAATAAATTTGTCTCATCCAAAATCTTACATGGTTTTCAACTTCAAATTAAATTTGGTAATATGTTTCATTGGCAGTTTGGCAAACTAACTTTCCTACATATGCTTTGTAAGCACAGGCGTAGGATAGAAAGGGCAAACAGGAAGCAGCAAAGAATTGGTCACTCAGATGATATTGCTGGAGTTATAAAAACAATAATAGTAAAAAGAAATAACAGGTGATTTGAGGTGCATCATTTATTATATTGGAGTCCAACAGAACCATCAAAGGAACAGGAAACTCATACATGTACCTTCAAACCATGTTGAGACCATCTAGCAACATAACCATCATGCACTCGGATTTCAAAAACATGCCCATAGGGCTGAGTCAGATGGACATTCATCCAACACCACTCACGTAACAAACAGTCAATGACTTCGGATGCAAGTTGGTTCTTGTTTTGATCTGAAGACAAATAATACAACAATGAACTAAATATACCATAATGGCATCCTCCAACTGGATGAATGTTAAGCTGGCCCATATGTTTACCACTTCCATGGAAGCCACCCCACCATCCATCGCTACTCCTGTGAACATATTTGGCCAATGCCCTTGCAGCATCAGTTAAAGAACAACATTTCACCTCACCAATCTTAGGTACAAGAAAAAATTTACAAGGTGATGGTTTTGTAACATTCAAGAATAGTAAGATGGTTTGGCTGGGACAAGTTGGCAATGAAATTTGCAGGGACCAGTAAGAGCCATACTTACAGTTGGTTGGTGTAGTTTCATACAAGATGATATCAGTACAGATCTTGGAGGTAGTCCATTTGGAACTGTTCCTGCTGTTTTTGTCATACCAAGGAGTCTAGCCAATCCATCGTAGCCCAATCCCTGGGATAGAACAGGAGATAAGTGGGAGAAGCACAGGACCAACTTCTTGAACCACTGAAAGTGGCATAATATGATTATTCAAGATGACGACAACTAACAGACCTAAAACAGTATTTGTTGATAGCTAGAAAGACAAAGCCATTACAAATATTACTGGTTAGGCAACGTCCTATTATGCTTTAACCAACACTGCAAAACTCATAGCTACAGCTGGCTTGTTCTGAGCATGTACATAATGACGTTTGGTGTGGTTCAATGTATCTTCACAAAGTACATACATAATGAATTATACATGGCAGCTTAGTGTACCATACAAGTAGGCATGAAATCTGTTGTGTTGTAAACACCATGAAAATTGTTCCGCAGCAATGTAACCAGAAGAAATCGTGAACCAAATGGGCAAGTGTGCCACTCACAGCAAGAAGCTCTATCATGGTTATGTAAGGTTGACTTGGTGGCTTTGAAATAGATATTGCCAAGACTCCATTAGAGTTCTCCTTTTCCTCTGTATAGAATTTCCTATATACTTTGACACCTGTATATGCAGATAATTCAATCTATTGTCCAGGAACCTTTACATCTGCACATATTTTTTTTTAAAAAAGAACTAGACAACTCATATGAGCAACAATGATCATCATGTAATCCCAAGGTAGGCTATGATGCACTTGAGCTATTTCACAAATGTATAGCCACCCATGTACACAGTCTAGTTAAATACCCCAAAGATTGCAAGACCACAGTTGTGCTTTTGTTGATGCAATGAAGATTTTCTGAAGATTAAAGAGAAAGCGTGCATATCATGCACCCTTGGAGCTGAATTAAATTATTAACTCTGGTACTTGCCAAACCAAGAACAATCAGTGCACCGTAGATTCGATCACGCTATCGAGGGTCCACGGCAAGGATCAAAATCCCGGCGGTTACCGCCGGTTACCGGTTTTACCGGTGGGGACTGGGATCCTGAAAACCGGCTGGAATCTTTCAAATTCAAATTCAAATTCAAAATCCTGGCGGTTTCATCCCGAATTCAAATTCCATCTATCGAAATCCAGCTGGTTTTTTTTCTGGGATTTTCGACACCGCGTGTAACGGAGAATGGCCGCCAGCAAGATTGTCTCCGTATCGGATTTTGATCCTTGGTCCACAGAGCTTTAAAAGAAATACGTACAAGCTAGTACAGCTATACAGCACAGTGACATTAATATTATTGCCAATTGCTGATTTTAAACTATTGAAGAACAAACTCACTATACAGACTGGAAAGACAAGGCATGAGAAGTGCCAAATAAGCTATTCAATGCAAAAAGCAAAATATCATTTCTAAAAGGATTAGCTCATGGAGAACCAAAGATGCAGAGTTCGCGAGATTTAACCAAGCTTTAGAACAAAGTACATGTAACACTCCAATGATATGAAACTAATTACCTTCTTCAATTGATGAAATACCCGGAAGAACATTGGAGATCATCTCTGTTTGCAGCATCTCAGAGAACGAACTGTACTGTCTAACTGCCTGAAGAAAAAAATTAGCTGTCTAACTGCCTGAAGAAAAAATTAGCTAAGGAGATTTACAACTCTATAATAATAAAAATGAATATCCGTATTGGTCAAGAAGGGTTATTTGCCCAATTATGTATTACTGAACCATAAAATATAAGCACATCATTTTTAGAATGGCACCAATAAAGGAATTTCCTATCGGACGCTTATGTTAATTGACTGCAAATTAATGACGATTACATAATCTTCAGAGATCATCTCAACTAAACAAAAAAGATAAGAAAATTCTAATTGTTTTATTGACCAGTACTGTCACAATAAGATGAAATAAGTAATGGTAACATAAGATCTCTTTTCCCTTAAGTTAACTATTCAATGATAATGATATAAAAATATAAACAAATATATTGAGAAACACTAGTCACATAGCAAATAAGGCTACCTCAACATTAAGCAACAGGCATTTATTGAAGAGCAGCAAAGAACCTTGTGTAATCCTGGGGTGAAAAGACAACAAAACATGATTACATGAATAGAGTGCACATTTGAGTACAAAAATAATGCATAGCCATAAGAAAACATAAACAGAAGTAGGCTAGGGTCAGCAAGCTTAGGAGAGTTTTTCATTGCAACGGCCATATAAGGCCTTCATGTAGTAGGTCTTATTGGATAATTCTATTAGCAACAAATCTTACAATGCATATTGGAGTGGACGAGCATTTAAGAACTTAATAAATACTAGTTGAGTCAACAAATTATTGCAGCATGTATTGTCTTCAAGCTTTTAACTATGCATAATAAGAATGTGAGACTCCCTGAAACAAAAGCAACCTGAATATACACTAACACAAAAACAGAACAACATAAGGAACTGTAAAACTAGAATTGTTGCCAATTTCATAACCCAATGTGATTCGGAGGGATGGTCCTTGTTGATGATAGACATTAAGGCTGTAAAGTTTTTACACCATATGTCCATCCACTTCGAATTTATACAGTTCCAAATTTAAAATCAGATGTCCATACCGGATGTAATTACCAGCTGCTAACCTCCCTTCAACTTTTTGGTTCCAGCTGCATGAGTACAAGATTCAAGTAGGAAAAGTGGTTCGCTAGAAGCTCAAAGGTAAATGCAAGTAAATTACAAATTTCCTTGAAATATATCAATTAGTGCCCTACGACTTTAACCTGAACCATTTCACAAAACATCTTCTACAAGTTTAATAAAAGAAAGCAGAAATGTAATCTGGTAAATACCACTGCACTTCAATACATGACTATAATAGAAGTATAATTTTATGGGCAGTCACAGGGTTAATTTTCAATGTGCATCAATGCAACTTATAGAACATCTGCCTCACAATAACTGATCAAACAAATTGATGAGCAATTGTACCTCAAGCTCCAAACAGATGAAAGTGGTAAAGGGATTTAGGGCATCATCCAAATGGAATTTATCATTTCAAGGATTAAATGCAGATCCTTCATTGTGTAAATAGCACAGAAGAGAAAAAAAAAAGGTCAACCTTTATGATATTAAAAAAAGTAGAAGCAACAATTTTTATATATATCATAAATGATACATATAACTACAAGGAAAGAAAAATATGCATATATGTTTGATGTTCAGAAGTGAAGAAGTGCAGGCTATATTGAACCACAAGACAATGATTCAGAGTTACCTCTGAGTTGAGTGAAGTATGGTTCTTGAACATGCAGCTCAAACTCCACAGCGTCATACATCTATTGCATAAATATGACAAACAATGAATCAAACAAACAGTTACAGAAAAGGGCTGCCAGGTATCCATATTACAGAAAGTAGCTGAATGCCTGTGCATTGCTACGGATAAAAAGCATATATTGAAAGGTTATACAAAGTTGTGAAAGGCATAGTTAACCAATTAGCAGATAGGTAAAAGGTTGCATCAGGTGTTGTGCTAATTGGAAGGTATGATTGTAGCTAATTGGAAGGTATGATTGTATGAATCATCAAAAATATGGTACAATTATAAAAATATAGCAAATGCATCATCATGTTTATTGGTGGTGGCAATTAGACATGCTGAGCATTCATTTTTATATCACTGAACAAATTCATTTGTTGAAGACCTTGCTGGAAAGTGTTGATATTTGAGCCATGGATATCGTTTTCTTCCACCAGCTTGTGTTCAAGGCCTTTTAATTTTCATGCAGGTACTTTCGGCGTATAAGCGTCCTTTGAACTACTCACACACATCGCCCCAATAAATATTTCATCAAACGCTTTCTGTATTAAGTAATGTTAGCTTGCTGGGATCAAACTTCATGAGTTAATGAATTAATGCCATGTTAACTTTTGTATCGTTTCAATCCAAGTTGGAAGCAAATTCACAATCATCGCTGGAGCCAGTGAAATTAACTATTCCTAAACTTTCACAACAAACCTATTGAGAGCTAACCCGACTGAATACGGACGTATCACATGCCCACGCAGAGAGGTAAAGACAGGGAGAGGGAGAGCCATATCTCACCGTAAGCCTACCACCAGTAACGCCTGCCTTTGGCCTCATATACCGCTCAGGCGCGCTCGACCGCCATGCCGGCCCTCAACTCACTTGTGCTTGTGTCGCATGTGGCCTTCGCTTTTGGCCACCAAGACTTTCTGTTGATGTCCTCGCCTCGACTTGTCTGCTGCCGACACTATGTGGCCGTGCCGCTCCTGCCTGACTGTCGTATGCTTTCTACCATTGTGAGAAAGGAGAGCGAGAGTGGGATTAGATGTCGAGGAGAGGTGAGAGCGATCAGATAAGAAAATAATGAGCAAGGCATTTCATCAAACAACTGGTGGGCAGTGAAACAGCAAGTCGACGGGCTGATTTGGGACCTTGAGCCCAAAGCTTCGCAGAGCCTGCCAACTTCATGACAGCAAGGACAGAGGAGCTCGAGCTCACCTGTGGAGTACGGGAAGCAACCGCGATGGTGCGGGTCGAGGAACGGCGTGAGGGTGGCGAGCACTGCGTCGCGATACTTTGACGGCGATGGCAAACACAACATTGAGGGTAGAGGGCAATGGCGGACCCAGGATTTTTAGAATGGGTGTTCGAAGTTACAAAAATATCGATCAATATATAACATAAAGATCCACAATAGTAATAATAGAAGTACTAATTGTTTGTGCTGGAGATAACATCTCAATTCTCAAATAATTCAAAGAAATTACAAAATAATTTGCATACATACAAGATTGAAGATTCAGGACCACAATTCATTTTAATTCATTTATCAAAACGGTTTGTCCGTTTGGGAATTAGGGATTTGCCGATTTGGGATTACAATTATCAAAGTTTTCCGATAACATCCTATTGTCCTCGAAAACCGATCCTATATTGTTTTGTGCCAACAATTTGTAAAATCGTCATCAAACCCTAAGGCCAAGGAAACAACCTATGGGCTAAACCATCCGAAGTTCTCGATTATACCGAATCTGGATAGGATCGCCTCGGGTCGCTGATCGCTTGGCTTGATGCCAGATTATGATATCAAGATGCCTCCATCCTCACCTCGAGATATGGTCAAGAGAAGAGGCATGCATACCTCGCCAAATCACTCCTAATCGTCAGCAAGGCTTGGAGACTCTAATGCTATTGCATCCGTTGTTTTATTCAAACTTGTGGAAGATGGTCACCATCACCGCTTCGATTCTTCAGAGAGCTTGTTTCGACCGCCAGCGATTTTCCTCTCGTGAGTACCAAACTATCAAATGAGTGGTCGCTTCTTCTAATCTGCTCAACTTCCTCGCCTAATCAAACACAAACATCATAAATCAAGTTGTTCTTTTGGGGTGTATACTACAAAAGAAACTCGCAGATAAGTCTACTAGAAGTTCGTAACATTGAACCTCTCCGCTTGGAAAAAATATATGTAGAATTTCAACTAAGCTCATGGCTCGTGTACTATATCAAAATTCAACATAATGAAGTCCTTGTGAACATTCTAATATCATAGAATGATCAAAATTGAAATTTTGGCTGAATGCTAAGTGTCTTGACACACAAACACTTGCATCTTGCAAGAACCTAGCAAAGATATGAATTTGTTGTGTGTGCGATGTCAACATTTTGTACCTTTGGCAGAGGCAGATCCAACAAGCCTTGCTTTCACATTCAAGATCTTCATCAATCATCACCGCCTTGACAAGGTAGCTTTGGGAACTATTCACCTCCTTGGAGCTCTCTCCAAACCCAAACCGCAGATGGAGTGCCTTTGCTCACCTCGGAGCGAAGGTCGAGCCTCGGCCTATCGAGAGCAGTGAGCAAGTAGCCAGACAGCATAGTGTGCCCTCTGTTCTCCTCACGACCAAAGCCACACCGCCACCACTTCACCCGCTTCGGCCACTCGGCGCTCGGCCATTGCTCCTTCGCCAGCTCTCGGCGCTGTGTGTTTTTGAGAGAGAGATTGTGAGATCGAGAGATCGTGGATTTAGGGTTTGATGAAATGGGCTTGGGCCTTGGGAGTTGGGTGGGATTGATTGCCGATTGAGCAACTGTTGCTCGCGAGGCGCCGAGCCATCGTGGCCGGGCTGCGAGATCGCGAGGAGCGCGAAAGCGTGGTGTGGATGTGTGGTGTCGACGCCAATGTAACGCTCGTTTGAGTACATTAAACGCCGATTGAAACCGATTTTCAAGATATACATGTATTATACTTCAGATATATCTTGATTTTTTCCTAAAATTTTGGGTGTTCAAATTAACACCCATGAACCTAGCGTCCGCCCCACTAGAGGCGACAGAGGGCAAGAGGTTGGCGGGCGGCGAGACGGAGGAATCGCAATGGGAAGGGACTGGCACGTAGGGAAATCGCCATGAGAGAGAGAGGATGGAGAAGACGCGAGGGAGCACGAGACAAGGGCCCAAGTCGGCGGAAGGTGTGAGAAGAGGTGGAGCTGGCAGGGGATAGAGAGGCAGGCAAGATCGGTCCCACCTATCGGTGTGGATGGGTTGTGAGAGGAGGGAAGGGAAGGGGAAGAAGCATACATCACTCACCACCACTATAGTCATACTAGTCTTTTTAAGTAGCAAAGATAGGGAACGCTGCAATTCTTTTGGCCTTTTTCTTTTCATTAAATTGGTACTCTGAACAGTACACCGCCCCCAAGGAGAAATTATGTGCATATATACAGGAATTAGAGCCTACACTGGGAACCATGGGCCCTGGGAACCGTTATGCTGCTCATCCTGTCTGGTCATTAAAAATTGATGCTAAATGTACCAAAGTGAAAGTCTTAAGCAATGAAGAAAATGCATGGTTGACTCCTGAAAATCGCTTCAGCCATGATCCCCATGATCTTTGACTTGCTAGAAGATGATTATTGCTCCTACATTCTTTTGTTTCCTCTAACAACTAGCGCACCTAATTTGACGGAACTATTACCGAGAATCCATGACATGGTTTATAGCAATAAACCAAAGCTAGAATTGAACCAGAGCCGAGGCAATCAAAAGAAAACAAAGCGGAGAAGCATTACCCGCTTCAACTCGGCGCCCTTCTCCAGCACGACCGCCGCCCACCCGTCTCCTCTCCTCCGACCCCTCCTCCTCCTCCGCCGGAATCCCCACCGCCCCGCCGCCGCTGGGGGCGTCGGGATCCGCCCGTCCTCGACCCATTCCGCAAGCTCCGTCGCCAGCTTCTCGCACAGGTCGTCGTCGAGGAGGCGGGAGCAGTAGGAGGGGGAGAGGGGGAGGGTGGGGTCCGGGGCGGCGAGGTGGGAGGAGAGGACGAAGCGGAGGAGGCCGCCGAGGGCGGACGAGAGGGGCACGGCGCCAACGCCCGGCGACGGCGGCTGCGGCGGGGAGGAGGCGGGGTCGGAGGTTGGCATTTTCAGGTGATTTGTGTGGGCACATAGAAGGTTTTGATGGTCTTAGGCCCGCTTGACCGCACAGAGGAGCCACATTCACACGTGGGCTTAGCTGGTGTTTACAGAGTTGGCAAGGCCGATTTTCTAAAAAATAATATTAATTTAAAAGATAATTATAAAAATAAAAAGTCAAAAAAATTACAAATATAAGTGACTGTCGACAGCCTTCTGTCGCCATTCCGATTGGTAACAGTAATCTTGTCGCCAATTAAAATAGTGGGTAGAGGTTCCTGTCGCTGACGACAGGATCCGTTCGCTAATCCAGTTCAATTGACGACAGTGCCTAAAGATTAAGTATATTTCACGAAGTTTTTAGTAATACCTTGTAGTGTCCGCATAGTTTAGAATCCGAAATTTGGAACGCGAGTTCGACGATGCAATAACACAATTAGCCCCTTTCTGCGGGATGAAAAAAAAGTTATTTGGGTTTCGTGTTGCCATGCGCGTTGTTATCCCAATTGTATTGTTCGTTGAACCGATTCCTTCGGGAAAAGATTATGTAATATGTAATAGTTGAAATATCTCGGAAAAGATATTTAAGTTCGAAAGACTTCATAGTTTAATTGCAAAATACATGACGCACTCGATTTGGTTACGTACATTAGAAATGACAACATGCACGAATGAGCAAACCGAAATACACCTACGATACATGTGCGCTTTTTTGGAATAAAAAAAATTGATTGGAACAAAATCGATCAGTCCTGACAGCCCATCGCTCCCTTCCCCTTGTTTCTAAACGCTCCACGCCGTTGGCTAGTCTCAAAGTAAGCCATGTTCTGTGAGACGGATTAGACGATTGAATGATGTTAGGATAGCACAATGTATGGCCAATTTAATATTCGGGATGCATACTGAACATAACTTATTTCTTCGATCAAGACTATGTCCACGTGATTTGGGAGCGACTAGGACAAATTACGGCCTCACTAGCAGAGCCTTTCCCTTCAAGGCCAAGGCCTTTCGGCTTGTCGTGCCAGCTTCTAGTGTCTTTTCAATCTGGTCGGGTATGTAGGGTTTCTAGTGTTTTTGAAACTTTTGCATCAATTATTGCACTTGGAAAATCTCAAACAAAGTTAAACCTACAACTTAAATCTAAACTCCAGGAGATAACAAGAACAAAAACTCTTTTTCATCTTCTAGAAATAATTTATTCAAATAATATAATAATTTTCATAAATTAATATATTTCTTCCCAAATTGTTGGAACTTAAATTGACCCTCTGAAAATTCAAACTCAAATCAAAGACCTATTCTAAGTTTGAATTTAAATTATTCAAATTAAATCTTGAACAGTAAAGTTTAAGATTTTATTTGAGTACTAGGATGTCCCAGGAGCACCCCTGAATTATTTTAGGATTTTTAGAATTTTATTTCTAATTTTAAAGCCCTAGTCAAACCTACAGCATTTTGGTCAAAGTGTTTTTGGTTTTCAAACCTTAGCACTGTTGGACCACACCAGACTCTAACCCAGGCCCGAGCCAAACTGGTGCGCCCCAACCCTAACGTGGCTTGACCCAACTAGCTAACGCGTGGACCATCGGATTTGAAATCAACAGCCCTGATCAGTTGGGCCGTTCGAACCAATCCGAACGGCACTGCATCTGGATCGTTAATGCTTGATCGGACGGCCCATGTTGATTGGGCCGTTCGACCAATCCGTCCTCCTGCGCGATCTGGCCGTCCATTTCTTATTATGCGCCCAAATGCCCTAGAGCCGATCGGACCGAGCCGTTTGGGTTGCACTGCGCCGCACCCGTTCATCTTTGTGCCTCTGCTGGTGGGCCCGCCCTTTCGCGCCCATCGTCAACCTCGGGCAGGAGCGAGCAGAGCTCGAGCTCCAGGTGGCCATCGCGCTCAGTCATTGCACTCCATGCGGCGCCCGCCTATCGCGCCCCTCGCTAACACTGCCAACCACCGCCCATGACAGCCCTATCCCAGTATGCCTCCTTCTCACGCCATGTCGACCTCCATCCTCGACCTTGCACAAAACCACCTCCATGTCCTTCCTTTTCTCACTTCTCTCCCAACCGAGGAAGAGAAGGAAGCTCTAGCCGCTTGTTCTCTCGGTGAGCTTCGCCCATGACCTCTCCAACCTCCTTTATCTTCCTCACCACATCCATTTTTAATGGTATGAGCCCATGGTTTTAGGTGAAGCACCGGACGCGGACGTGTCTTCTTCACCACCGGCGCCTGTAATGCTCGCCACGCCATTTGTGCCCGGTGAGTCTCGGCCCTCCCTCTTTGTCCCTCGGTTTCAGATCGTCATGATGAACTCACTTGCGCATTTAATTGCTTTCTGCCGCAGCATAAAGGGAGAACCGAGTCGTCTTCTCCAACTACGGTGAACCATCGCCACCAAGCGATTTGTTCGCTTCGGTGAGTCTCATCCTTAGTTAATTGAGTCCTTTGAGTCCCTGAGATCCTAGATCTTCATCCCTAAGTTTCCTTCGTGCTTTGGTTGGATGTGAAGCTCCGCCGTCGTGAAGCTTCGTGCTGCGCCGCCGTCGACCTTGTTCCGGCCAGCGCAGTGCCTCTCCGCCTTAATGGAGCTCAGATTCTTGTTCCTGGTGGCGAGGCGACGCTGACGCACCCTTCCCCGAGCTCCCTCGTCGCCCGAAGTGTATTCTCCACGAGCGCCGCCCCGTCGTCTCCGCCTCCGGCCACCGCACGCTCCCCTCCGGCGACCATCGGACCTCGCGCCACCCTGGGTGAGTTCACTAGCTCATTGCACAGCTATTCGTATTGACGCCGAGCCCGAGCCCGCTATCATACGCCGCTGCGGGGGTTCGCCACAGACGCATGTGTCGCGTTCGAACCATCACTGTGCACACCATTAATTATCCAAATCCTGGTTTGTTAGGGTAAAGCAATCATTAGGTATTAAAAGCACAGACTTATGTGAGTGTATTTTGACTTACGTGTGGGACCGGGAACAGAAATTAGAGGGTTATGAAATCGGTTATCGTGATGTGTAATTGACATGTGGGCCCGAGGCCATTAAGTGCATAGAAAGCCAGCCCCTTAGATCTTGGCACTTTGCTGTGGACTTTGTCCACACCGTTTTCGTAAGCCGTGCCTATGACATTAGGGCCCCACCTGTCAGCACACAGTAAATTGGAAATTAAAATAGAAAATGACTCTAGGCACTGGACCCCACCCGTTAGTGACTTTGGTTAGATTTCCCTCAGTACAAAAAGTATTAAATGCATTTGTAAAATCCAGAATACATTATTTTGTACATTGAAAATACAACTAACTTCAAAAATGCATAACTAATTCATTTTAACTCCAAAAACAGTGAAACTATTTTTGATAATTTTCATTTCAAGTGAACTTTATTTTAAAATAGGTTTCAAACAACTCAATATCACAGAATATATATTTTGTGGAGAGTGATCCAAAACTGAGTTATTTTCAAACTAGAAAAGACTATTACTTGGAAAATTCATAACTACATCATAAAAACTCCAAATGAGATAAACTCAGTTATTTCGGTCTTATAAAATTATTCTCTATTTATCTATGTAATATTTTTTCCCACTACTACTATACAAATTTTGACCAAATAATTAAATTCGTGAACAATGACCCATTCTAATTAAATTGGATTTTCCGTAAATCAATTTCAAACTGCTATAACTTTCACATACTAAATCCAAATGAAATAATTCTTTCACCTAAATTCATCTAAAATCATGATCTACCCACTGTATAAGTTTCATGCATTTTTGAGCATTCTGAATTTTAAGCTTATTTGGTGTTGATTGCAATATCGTTCTTTCGATAGATTTCTCGACGATACAAATGTATACATGAGTGTAACATGAGAATGAACAAGTGGTACAGTAAAGGTGCGAGCACCCTCCTCTTGATCATATTGCTCCTACTGATTTTAAAATGTTTTGTATGGTTTTAATCTCTCAATTGCATGCTATTTTGAAAAGTATGTTCATGGGTAGAAATAGTTAATTCCTTATTTGCTGCATTGGCCCTCCTTAGAATGTTGATTACCCTCTTTACCTTGAATGATTAATGATATATGTTATATGGGAGTGTTTGCTAATTTGTAGAACGATGCTTAGTCGTGCTAGTAGTTGTAGTCGATAACGGTTGATGGAGCTAGTCCATTGGCCGATAGTCCGAATCGAATCTTGATATAGTTTGAGGATTATATGGATTTGATTATGTTGAGTTGAGAAAAATGTCCAGATCTTCGAATCTGATTATTATGAACTTGTTGATGCGTTATTGTTGTGTGTTGGACTTGGACGGGTGATAGGGTGATGAAGGGGTGGTCCTGGATTCGCGTAGCCCCATCTGGGTATTTGAGGACCGGTCTGTGGTGTGAGGAACCAAGTATTACGTACAACCACATGCCGGGATAATGACGAAGGCTTGGCTTAATAATTTGTTGTGTGTTAGCTATCAAAACACAATTAGATTGACAATTGTTATTGTTTTTGTTTAATGGTTCTCTTGTCAATCTAGTGGGGGCATGTTTTATTTTTATTTTCTTGCCCTTAAGGGTCTTTTTGCGTATGCCGTGAAACTGCGCAAGGGAGTTACTTACACAACAGGGTTCCCCTGTGGTTCAAAGCGATCGCATCGCTCGCCATGGGACTGCCCTCGTGGGTTTATAGTTAGGACATGATATTGTAACGGCCTCGTTATGATATCTCGACCACACTCCTTCTAAGAGTGCATGGCGACGACGAGGTATTCATATCGTGTGGGAAAAGTTGTACACCTCTACAAAGTTAACTAAATCTATTCGAATAGCCGTGTCCCCGATTATGGACATCACTTGTGGGAAAGTATACAGTTAGCTCATGGAAAATTAAGTTTGGGTTATGGTTGGAAATGTTACGTCATTATGTTAGTTTGTTCATATCTGAAATGACATCTTGAACGCAAAGTTCGCGTGTTAATTTGTTATGGAATGATTTGTGTCACGAATGGACTGTTCGTGTGTTGAGTATAGTTGGAGATTATGCTGTTGTTGATCATTACTCACTGTTATACAATGTTTTCTAAATTTTTAAAAATGGCAATTTGAATCTATATTGTTTATCTAATTGCAAAACTTGCTTTATGCTAAAAATTGACTAGTGTAGTAGCCTTCCTTTGATACTTACATGCATCCTTATTTTTCTTGAAAAGTCTCGCGAGTACAATTTTGTACTTAAAAATTGTCCATTTGTTCAGGTGAGAAGTCATTCAAATTGGGTAAAGTATATGAGACGCTATGACTTTAACTCCAGTTGGTTGCTTGTGGGATTGTGGGCATGCCAACTCGATTATTCTATTTTATTTCTAAGTTTATCTTTCGCTGCGATTTATTCGTGTTGTTTATATTTGGCCAATTGGCCCTCTTATGCAAACTTATACATTATGTTTCTATTCAATGATGTTGTATTTACGTTTCCATTATTCTTGTATATTGTGTATGGATGTGAATGCAATGTTGTTTTAGGATATGTGCATGCTAGCCACTGATGCTTGGGAGCTAGCATGAGACACATATCCCACACTCAAAAATTATTTTCGTTTCTTGTTAAGTGCCGCGCTTTTGGCGTAATCACTTAGCTTGATACGGGTACGATCCCGGGGAGGCCTCACAACTTCCAACAGACGTCTTCTCTAGGAATAAACTGCTACCCCTTTAATGGTTATTTAAAAATAGAGTGCGGAGGAATAAAGGCATCGGATTGAAGCATCATAATCAGCATTAGATTTATGTTTCAAGTCTGATTCAATAGTATAGCAAGCATTATGCTTAGTGTAATTAGGATTAGTCCACTGCCGGCCAAAGGCATCCCCTGTAATAGCCAGTTCATAGTAATAAAGAGCAGTCCCATTCTCTCCCAAAAACTCTTTGCTATTTTTCTCTATTTATTTTTGTAAGATCGATGACTCAATCATTGACAAACCTCAAAATCAATCTAGCAATGATTCCGCAAAACTACCTAGTTTGGCATCCAATGGCACTGGTTATTCCGAACAAGAGTAGCTTCCAAGCGACTTGCGTGTTCGAACCATATGCAATAATTCTTCACATGTTTAATAGATGAGAGGAAGAAAGCACGATAGATGAGAGGGGAAAGCACAATAGACGAGAGAGAATAAGGGAGATAGATATAAATAATTATCTGGGGAAAGTCGGTTAAACCCAAAGAACAAATAGCTAGAAAGCAATTAGGAAGCAATAAAATGCATCACTCAAGCAAAAAGATCCTATTATACGGACTAAACGGTACTAAAACTGAGAAGGACTACTTTGGTACAACACTACTAACTTATATGGACGATCGACTTGAAACACTTGGCGGATCTTGAAACTTCCAAGGCATCCATCGCTTTGATCACCGAAGACTCGATGTTATAGAGATTATTGAGGTGGGAAAGTCAATTTAAATTTGAAAACATATTTCAGAAAAGATAAGAGGTAAGAATCTAAGAATGATTTGAGAAAAGAATAGAATAAGACGAGAGGGGAATAACTATTCATGCTAATTAGTTGGTTTGATTTATAAAAATAATTTCAATTTTTTTGACTAAAATGACCATGCTAACTATGGTTGCATCCTCGATCGATATGGCTCGATACCATCCTATGTCGGACCGAATATGCAAATCTAGATCCTCTGTGTATTCGAACTAGTCCCAAGATCGAGAGCTAGTTCACACCGTGTCAACATTGATGAAATCATATCCATATAACGAAATAGCTAAGAATAAGCCAAATATTATTAAATAGTAACAACGGACCTTACGGTCAAGGTTTTACAATTATTGCCACCCAAGGCCTAACGATAGAATAATAGACTTGCGGTGGCGTAAACTCTTGTAGTAGCATCCGATATGCCCACAGTAATCGAGTGGAGAACGCGACCTAGTTCGCATGGTCTTCAAAGAACTCCTCCTCATAGAATTCTGTGTTCCTGGTTCTTCCTCGAGATGATCAACAATGGCGCACTTTGCTCGGTGAGACTACCTCATCCCATGTGCCACAGACTTTGCTTCACACACTTTGCTTCACACCCTCTTTACTACCCGACTACTCACCCAAACATAAATCATTTTCATTCAACCCGCCAAATGGTAACCCTTGCCATAGCACAACAAATTTTAATAACAAAGGGCTTCGCCACTATTCCATATATCATTAAGTCAAATTTTCATGAATAACATGGTGAAGGAACCCATCGTACAACTAAAGCATGACTAAGCATAACTTCGATTCCCAAGTTGGTATTAAAATATGCCCAACTAAAATTACCCTTCCTATGGTGTTCAAGGATACATGTCAGTAGCAATTATTCAAGGTGACATAATGTCGTATTCGTATAGGACTTTAACTATTCCCGAAAGCAATTATTATAAAACTAGCAATGCATGTTGATATAAAATGATATACTTTTATAAAAATGGGTACGACATGATCAAAGGTCTACGACTTGCCTTCATAGAAATCCTCGGAACGTCGATTCTATACACGCAAAAAACTAGACAATGAATACAATAAATCCAAAAATTATAAAATAAATATCGGAAGTAAGATAATGAATTTAGGAGAAAGAATCAACGGATTCGGAGTTGATCGTATGAAGGAGAACGAATATCCTAAGTTTGTTCTTCACATGAAATGATGAAAAATCCGAAAATGAACTATTCTAGAATCATTGTTCTAATGTTTAACGTGAAGAGCAAATAAATTGTGGGTCCACTTGGAAGAGAAAGAAGGAAATGAAATGAGTATGACTTGTGGACCCCATGTGTAAGTGACTCTAGGCTACTGAGAAAACCGAGCATAGGCGCATGGAGAGTCGGATGTGGCACAAAGTAGGAAAAGGAGGCACCCATCGAACTAGCAAAATGGAACCCCGTGAGGTCCTCTATCCACTGGTGGTGGCGATGCGACGAGATATGGTCGTCGTCGGCGGCGGTGGCCATAGAGGCGCATGGGCAGCGGCGGCACATGGGGGCGGTGGTGGTCTGGCGATGGCACCAATAAGGGAAGGGGAGCACAGGGTGTGCCTTGGCGAGGGGAACACGATAGTGTAGACGGTTCAGCTCAGGATTTGCTGGGGTGCTACGCCCACGGCGATCAAAGGTACAAAAATGGCGACGACGGTGCCGGAGCTCCACAGTGAGGGAAAAACCGAATTGAGGTGGGGGATTGGAAGAGTGATAGTGGGAACACGATGTGGCATGGTTGGTTTGGCCTGAGGATCACCAAGAGAGAGAGAGAGAGAGAGAGAGAGAGAGAGAGAGATCAATGCGACGTCGTCTTGGCGGACTTGGAGAATGATTTGGTGGCGTCACACGTTCGAGCAAACAAAGGGGAGTTAGGGGTGGGATTTGAGGTGAACTAAATAGGAGAGACCAAAACACACGGTGCTCTCTTTATCTTGTGGAGGAGACACTTGAGTTGACGGGAACACCCGTGGATTAAATAGCCAATTTCGGGTTGCAAATGAATGTCGATGGGAAACGGTAAAATTAATTGCGGTTGATGGAGGAAACACGCAATTGATGGAGGCATGATGTGGGTGAAGATGGTGCGGTCGTAACGCCTTCGACGGAGTTGAGTTTGAGGCTTTGAGTGCGAAAAACGGGGAAAAGAGGGGATGGCTACCATGGAAGTAGTGAGCTCGGGCAAGCATAGCTGTGTAGGGGGCTGGGCAGGGGTTGGGCGCGAGTAGGGGCTGTAGTGGCTGGGACTAGGGGCGGTGTGGTGAGGGGCAGTGCCGATGGCCGATGGCGAGGTCGGGAAGGTGGCGGCCATGGAGGCACACGGGTTGTGAAGAAAAGGAACAGAGAACAAAAAGAAAGAAAGAAGCACCAGAGGAAGAAGATGAAGTTGGAGAGAGAAAAAGAAAGAAGAAAATCCAGAAAAATCGAAAAATAAAATAAATTTCAACAAATTCAAGAAAATTCCACAAAAATCCTTGGAACTTGAATAGATTGAATAAAATAATTTGAATTTAATTTAAGTTTATTGTAATAATTTAAAATATTTTTATTTTCTAAAATTTTAAATTAAGCTTTAAATTAATTCAATTAAATGCAAATGATTCGTTTTATTTTTAAAGCTTCAAAAAGACTTTGAAAATTGGGATTTTACACCCTCCTAGGGAGGATGGCACTGAGGCGGCTATGATGATGCACGTCAATGAACAGGTCAAGCAACTTGTGCGACCGCTGTGCAGCGTATCCTGATTCCGCCATACCTGAGAATTCAGTGCATAAATTGTAAAAACTACAAAATATACAAAAGTAATAAGAAGCGACATACCTAATTAATGCAACTTAAATAGGAACTTGCTACGTTCAGAATTTATGAAATATTTACCGTGTACAAATAAAAACAATAAATAAGTTCAGAATATTTTAATTCACATCTACATACCCTATATACCATCTCTGGATTTCTTACAGAATTTTTTGAGGCGTCTAACTATTTTCCTAGTTTAGAAAGTTCTTCCGACATTATTAGAATAATTAACATGCACAAACGGAAAACAAAATTAGGTTGGGATTATTTTGATTGAGCTCTGCTCTATACACCCTGTTTAGCTAGTCTGCAATTTTTATAGATTTTTTATAGGTATCCTGCTACTTTCCTTGTTTGGAAGGTGTGTCCAACATTTACAAAATATTTATCATGTACAAATGGAAACAAAAATTAAGTTCACAACATTTTAATTCAGCTCTACATACTCTACGTACCTACTATGGATTTCTTATAGAATTTTTAGAGGTGCCTTGCTATTTTCCTAGTTCTAAAAGTATTTTCGTCATTAACAAATATTATGTTTGGATTAGCACAGATTTTCAATAGGTATCTTTTTATTTTTACAGGTGTCCTTCTATTTTCCTGGTTTAAAAAGTATTTTCGGCATTGGCAAAATTATCTAATGACGTAGTATACACAGCTAAAACGACGTACTACATCAAACATCAATATAGCTAAAATTATCTAATACATTGAATTCTAGGTTGCTATTTTCATTTGTTAACCTACTAGGTTTTGAATTTATGTACAAAGTTGTAAAAATATTTACCTACTAAATGGACGATCAGATCTGCTGCCGCATCTGACCCATGGGGCTTCGTGGCGTCTCTCCTACCCTCTCCTCCCATCTCTTCTCTTTTTTCAAATTAAATGACTTTCCCCTATTTTGGGGGTTTATATAACCATCTCCGAATTTCCTATCGCCAATTCAACTGGCGACAAGTAGTTGGACTGGCGACAGGCAATTATTAGGTTCCTGTCGCCAATTGAAATGGCGACAGGAGTCTGTCGTCACTCCAATTGGCAACCGACACCTATATTTGTAATTTTTTCTGACTATTTATTTTTGTAATTGTCTTTTAAATTAATATTGTTTCAAAAAAAAAAAATCTGGCAAGGCCAGCAGTTAACTACAAGTTGCGATCTTTGCATCTCCTTTTACAGTAAAGAAATACACTCTCTTGTTTCAAAATATTTGTCCTTTAATTTTTTATTGTTTTTCCACTATCTACCCCTGATTTTAATGATGCGAAGACGTCGAGAGTTGCTATGTCGTTTTAGAGTGATGTAGTCAATCTTTTTTTTTTTTGGTTACGTTGAAATGTGTTTACTAGATTTGATATTAAAAATACTCTATCTCATTACATTTTTTAAGGAAAAAAAGCCTATTTAACATTTGAACTATTGGAGTGCGTCTACTTGACTACTGTACTACAAAACAACTTATCACACGTCCTAAACTTCGTAAACCGACTCGAATATGGTTTCTGAGGAAGTTTTGCCACGTGTACAATGATGTGGACTGATTTTGCCATTGTTTTTACAACTGGACGATGACACAGGCTGTTCCTCGATCTCTCCCATTCTTTTCTTCACTTCTCTGTCATCTCCCCAAAATCTGACCAGCAAAGTCTTTGCCTTCATCTGTAGTGACCGTGGCATGCAATGGGGTGGGGAGGAGACAGCGAGAGCAGTGGACAGGACACCCCTACTTCTTCTCCCTCCAAACCCGAGATTCATCTCCAACAAGTTCAGCAGCGACGTACGGCGAGGAAGGAGGCTCACTGCTTCAATTCTTAGGGGATCTGGGCCCGATCTTCACCGCTGCCGCATGCTGCGAGGCAGCATAGGAGCCCAACACGGGCGGCTAATTCAGATCTCCCAGTTCATCTCCAAGATGGGGAAGAAAAGATGGCTACTGCTGCTTGCTGGACAGAGGCTGGAGGATAGGACGAAACGCTGGATTTGGAGAAGAGAGAGAAAGAGAGAGAGAGAGGTTTTCTTTTTCTTCAATTTTTCCATTTGTTATTTGCTTACTCTTAAGTTGACGCCCATGTCAGCATTGAAAGCCAGCCATTGTGGCAAAACCACCCTCAAAATCTAAACCACCCTCAAAATCTGCTTAAGGGGTTACTTGCACCAGTTTTAGTAGTTTAGGGTGCGAGGTACTCGATTTTATAGTTTAGGGATTAAGTAGACACATCCCGATAGTTCAGGGGTCAAATAGATTTTGTTCTATTTTTAATAATTTTCACTAACATTTAATTAGAAAAAACAACAACGATCAAGCGTGCATGTTGTAGATCATATCGATGTCCAAAACGACAAGTAAAACCAACTAAGGTAGTAAAATATACCATTTAATAAGGTAAGTAAGGTCCAATTCCATTCATTATTGTTTAGATTTTGTGCCTCCTCAGTGCGCATAGGAAGAGATCTCTCCGTTCTACCGATCATTCTTAGAATTTTTAATATATATGCATTACAATATCTGTCTAGATCCCGTGTGTTGTCTACCGTTGAGAACAGAAGAGAGCACGTGGGGAATATATATATTCTTTGCGTGACGCACACAGTGAAAAACTACACAGGCTGCCTTCGCTTCGCCAATCGGGCTAACATAGTACACTCAACATACGCACACGCGATGGTAAAAAATACCCCATATGTTAGCCCTATTTAGGGCTTATTTGGATATAGAGGGA
Organism: Phyllostachys edulis; assembly: GCA_036346405.1. NCBI lineage: Eukaryota > Viridiplantae > Streptophyta > Magnoliopsida > Poales > Poaceae > Phyllostachys > Phyllostachys edulis. The sequence continues at coordinate 23,398,382 of CM070566.1, forward strand.
TTAGAACAAATTTCTTCGGATTAGAAAAGATTTTAGTTTAAATTTTAAGTTAATTCCACAAAAATGAGTGAGATCACAATGTATCCAAATAAACCCTATGGAAAAACGGAGTACCCCGTTTGACTTGCAAACGGCTGGATTCCGCATGTGCTACGCAGCAGACTCACGGAGAAGTACTGTGTTATATCACGTTAACGTTGTTAGCTACACATTCACATGTGTTTCGTAGCACACAGGAAATGTCAGATTCCCCTAGAGGTGTTCATCTTATCTTGCTCATGAATTTATGGTAGTGATGCTCTCTCATTTATCTGTTTGAGTATATATTTAAGGCCTAAGGCATTATGCTTTTTCTTGTCCACAGCAATGCACGGATACTCACCTAGTATTATTATATAATATATAAGAAAACAAAAGACCACCAAACTAAGTATTAGTTTGCAGAAACTTCCGCCTGTCGCACTCGCCCTTGCCCGCGTCCTGGGCTCCAATTGGTTTACATAAAGCCCGAGGGTTACGAGGATCTGCCCTAGCGGAGCAACCCGAGGAGAGAGGAATATACAGTAACCGTATATATTGAGCTTTATTTAGCAAAAGCAATGCTGTCATGGGAATACATGGATCCTGTATAATATATATTAATATAACAATCATATATAGAACACACCAATATTCGATTCTAAAAAAAGAGCACACTAATTAATATCCAAGAAAACATTCCACTGTTGCAACACGTATTGTAAACAAGCATTTCTCTTCTTTATTTACCACGTACATGCATGCTGCATTATGCAGCCATATGTTCTGACTTTTAAGGGGTGCTTAGACGAGGGATTTCTTTTGGGAATTTTTAGTTTTGAATCAAATTCCCGCCGTCGAAACATGCCGTCACATGTACGGCGGCTAAATGGGCCGGGATACATGCATGGTGCCCTGCATTATGATTTAAAATACGCATGAACCGTCTACATACCATACATACTCATGCACACTAATGACCAGGGCCTTTCGGGCTCTCACCGGAGGTTAAGAACCTCGCCGTGGCCGCCGCCTCCGCCTCGTACGCAGCTCCATGGTCGTGCAGCAGCCTTGCACCATTGACGGCAACGATGGCAGCGACGACATTGATGGCCACGATGAGTAGCAGCACCACCAGAATTCTAGCCATTCTTGCCTGTAATATGCTCGCAACCTTTGGAAAGAGTGATGTACGTTCTTTGTTCGTGTTGCCAAGAGAGACCAGATGTGGAGGTATTTATAGATGTAGCACAGCAATATTGCATGTGATCTTGCGAGTAATTGCAGTTTAACTAGTTAGTAGCTAACCGCTTAGCTAGGACTAGGATACATTAGAAAAAAACTGTTGAGTATGAAATTAATGGCTGCGTAATTTAAGGATACATGTAATAAGAATTGCATTGATAAGAACGTTGTGCCATCATCCCAAGGTCACATCGGGTCACAGCGAGAAATCTAGTACTAGACGACTAGCTGTGGTTCACTTCTTGTATTTCATACTCTATGCGTTTCAAAATATAAGAGGTATAGTTTTTACAGATTTGTTTCAAAATATAAGACGTGTATGTGAATTCATTGGTCCTTTTCTGTATTTATAAGTAACTTTTTTCACATTTAGAAGATATTTATAGAATGTGTAGCATGTCAGGGAGTACTAGGGCAGCTGCTGGTCTGAACCCTCGAGGGTGCATACCTTGGTGTTGGCTGGGCGGCCACCTTGCCTTCTCGGCTTCACCAATGGCAACCAAATTATAATTCCTAACGGTACGATGCGGGCCTGTCAGGAAAATTCCTGGCTGTCACGAAACATCCGGTTTTTGGTGGTGCCACACCCATTAGTAATGGATGCCTATCTCCTAAGCCATACTTGTATGAAAGACTAACAAGAGTGTTCTCGAGTGTTTTCATCATTTTGGTAATTGCAATGCAAACGTTGAAACCTGTAACGCCCCTAAATTCTGGGGACGTTAACCTCTCCACAACCCCTTTCGGGATGTGCGATTCTGCGAAATGCGATGTCTCAAGCAAGCTTTCGATTATAACAAAATCCAACATTTTATTACAAATGATTAAGGCTTAACAGCCAGTTTTGACACTGACACGGGCATCCAAGCCCAAAGTCAATATAATACAAGACAAAAGAACTTCAAACCACAGGCACGCTTGAGCGCGGTCGAGACTTAATAACAGTAGTCGTTGCCATCCGTGGGTCCACCAAAATCCTGTTCATCAAGATCCTCTGCATTTTTCCTGGTTTCTTCTGTAGATTGTTTGCAGATTATGCAAGAATGAGTACAACTACCGTACTCAACAAGCCACATAGAAAAGCTAAATAATTACATGCAAGGAGTTCAATAGATGGTTAGGGTTTTACCTTAACAGGCATATGTGGATGCATTTTGCAGTTAAAGCAGTTTATATTTAAAACAGTAAAACAATAATACATAATAACATCAGGGGTTTCTCATCAAACCACAATTACCAACTTACCATCTCCAAAACTCTACTTATGCCTCATGTACTGGAATCACCCATTAACACAGCTTCATTAACCGGAAGCACGATGTATTCGAATACCTTTAGTTATACACTCTGCAAAGTTGCCCAACTTTACCCACAAGATATCTCATGCTCGTACTGTCATGCAATATACACGCAACACTTTAGCGTGCAACTGAGCTGAGATAACAAAGTGTTTCAACTGCTCAACCTTTCTAGTCTCTACTCGGTAGGTATTACTCCGTACAGCCCTCGGGAGACCACTGGCCAAAGGTGGAATTTGTGCCCCAATGCTGACGGGTCCATGCCGTTGTGTAGACCAGCGAGTGTCCCTATAGGCCCACTCCTGTCACACCCCAATTCTTGTAGATATTCAATCGGATGAGCAGTATACTAAGCTAGGGAGTAATGACTACGTTTGTGGTTGAGCAGTTTTTCTGTGTCTGTCACTTGTCACATGGTTCTTGTTCTTACTTGTCATCCAATGAGAAAATGGACCAACACCAACTCGTGGTTGTCCACCCGCTTGATCTCACTAATGACTCACTTTTAACACCAGTCTATTGGGCTATCCAACTTCCTGGACACAACCCTCAACTCTCCACCAAAACCATTGGCGAACTGTCAATACTGCTTTTGATTGATAACACATTTGGGTGACAAAGCTACTTACATAGATAATATTTTATGTGAACTTGTCAAGGTGAATATGGCCTACAAGTGCTGGGTGGGTTTGTATGTGGGGTAATAGGATTTATCTATTTATCATGGCATTCAAAAGTATTATTTGAATAATTAAAGTAATTGGCACAAATACAATAATGAAAGTAATAATAAATATATGACATGTGGGTTCAAAATGATCAAGGAATGCGACTTGCCTTCTTGCACAAAGTCTTGTGGATACTAGTTTTGTCCTACGTCTTCTGGAGTCTGGTCGTCAAGATCGTGACCTAACGAGAAGCAATACAATAAAAAGAAACCAAGTAAAAACTAGCTCGACAAGGAATGAGCTGGGAACAACAAGAAAGTAAATAAAACCAGAAAATAAACATAAAGAAATGTGGTGTGGGTTGGTGGGATTTATCTGGTGGTTATTTGGACTGGATGGAGTTTGAGAGATTCGGATCCAAGTACAACAAAAATATAGAAAGAGATAAAGAGAACTATAGGAAGGTGGAAAGATTTATTTGGAGCTTGGTATAGCTGAACGGAGTTGAGATATAAACTCACGGGCTCGAAATGGTCAAAACTAACATATAATGTCAAATTAGGGTTTGAGGCGGGGGGTGGGATAATGAATAGTGCTAAATTACTATTCATTTATAGATATTAGATTGAATAGAATTGGAACTATTTTTGGTTAATGAACAGTAAACATGGTGCTGTGCATTTTCTGGATTTTGGAACAATAATTCTATTTTTCGGAATGAACAATACTCATTTCTTGTGCGGCAAGCAGTGTATGGGCGAATTAAGAATGAGCAGTAATCATCAAGTGAGCAGTGTGGGCGAGCCTTGGGCAAGCTCAAACAATGAAACAGTCCAAGGCCCAAACGCCAAGACCAAAAGCCCTTGAGCGGGCCGTGACCCTCGCGTCCTCGGCTGCGCCTGACGAAGAGAGGATGACCTTGACCGGGGACGGCGGCAACCAGCGGAGGAATGGCGGCCTGTGAGGGCTCCGCCAGTAGGTAGTCCCTCTAGGGTTTTGCTTGGTGAGGATTTGGAATGGGGATTCGGGGGTGGGGTTGGCTTCGGGTGGGGAAGAATCGGCGGCGGCGGGCTCTTGCCGGCTTTGGGGACGAAGGTGGGTGGGGAGGGGCTTGGTGTGAGTTTGAAGGTCGGGTGGGGAGCGGCTTTTATAGTTAGGTAGAGCGGTGGGAGCGAGAGCCTGCAGCGTGGGCGGTGATGAGGAGGCGGCAACGTGGTTGGGCGAGGGGGTTTGGGCGGTGTTGGACGGAGTGGTGGCGACATGGGCGGGGCGTGGGTTGCATCGCGGTGGCGACGACCCCCTCACTGGAGCGGGGCATGAGGTGGCGTGGCAGGGTCACGGGTTGCGCGCATGGCGAGTGGCGTGGGCGGCGGCTTGAGCGCGGCGCATTGAAGGCGCAGAGAGGAGGCTGGCGGCGAGGTGGCGGCGCCAGTGCGGCTTTGGCATGGAGCGTGACGAGGCGGTGGCGGTGGTGTCTCCCATGGCGGCCTGGGCGACAGGGGTGGAGGCGGGTTTGGGCGAGGGCGCGTTCGGGAAGGAAAAGCGGGAGGGAGAAAGGGAAAGCGGAATTTTGGTGGTTTTGGTTGAATTTTGCTAAATTTGGATTTTGAAAATGAAATTCAAATCAAACTCAAATTGAATTTGAAAATTTGAAATTTGGCCGATGTTTCAAAACCTCTTTTTACACTTGAGTTTTGCTATGTTTAACTGAGTGACGATACCCACGTGATACTACATATACACTCACCCAGCCCCTGCTGAATTCCTATTTCCGCCATTGGATCACATGAGAAAGTAAGTTTGGAATCTAGCACCCAATCTTACTGATAGTCCAAATATATATCGCTTTGATCATATGAGAGTTTGAAAGCTAGCACCTAATCATATAAATTTTGTATGGGACCTATAATTCACGACCGACCACAAAATTAGTCGGTGCACAATCAGGATTGCATTAAGATTGCATGCGCTGATCGAGGAGTATATATGGAGGGCTTAATATTGTGGGAGTATCTAGAGAGGTTGCTTCGTGTAGACATCTTTATATTTTATCCGTTTAATTACACTCCCCAAGACGATCGAAGAATCGCTTTGCGATGATCTAAAGCAATCGCTATTACTCCGTAGTTGGTAAGTACAGGATAGGTAGTAGTACTAGGGTACCATGCAAGGTGCCTAATTAACGGGCTCATGATTTGAGACTATTATTCTAGACTTCTAGTCATGGATCTAGTCTTAGAACGTGATTAAGCAAAGCAAACTAAACGAACCAAGGACCACTCGCGTCATTGACCTCATGGTATGTAGAGTGGAGAAAATTAAGAGGAGTGAGCTTCCTTGTTCCTGGGTTCATTCGATAAACACGATAATTTCGGCTCGGTGATTAGAAGCTAATTAAGTAATAGACTGCTTACGCTGTCTAAAAGCAACCTTTGCTTATCAGTTTACTCAAAATCTTCCTGAGTATATAACCTAGCTTGCATAGCAATAGTAAATAGAGAAAACCGTAAAATATTTATAATGCTTGCCTCGTACACAGCAAGCTACTTATTTCAATATGAAGATAGCTGCATATACATTTGACGGAATTAGCTAATTAAGCAAATATGGCCAGGATGCATTCACCGAAACTTGTCTTTAGTCCGTGGCTACAAATACGGGTCAAAACCAGTGTTATTAGATGACCAAGTGAAGAAGGGTTACAGAGGTAGTGTCCTCTTCTGCTGTAACATAGTAGTAGTCAGACTACGCGGCAGTAACCCTTGAAATAAGTTAGGCTGAACTCAATAATAATGATAATAAAAAAACAGTTTGGAACCTTCATTAATTGATGCATAAGATAAAATGCCTGAGGAGGATATTTGCTCTCTGAATCTGATTATCTTCAAGGATTATCTAAATTTGCGGTGAACATCTCCTGCACATTATTAACTATTTCGATGCTTTCTCTTTTTTAGATATTGAGCTTGCCTCATGAAGTGTAATACACACAATGTCTGAAGGAGCAGTGTCCAGAAATTTGGTGGTCAGGGTGCACGCACAAAATCAAAATCTCATACTATAAGATCAAACATACACATAATCAAATACTAGTAGTTATTTAAATTAGATTTTTCAATGAAGTGGAGATAAAAAAAATATTTCAACAAAATTACAGCATTACTCGATATGCCGCACATTTTTGAATCTATTAGGCCTCGTTTGGAATGCATGAAAGAATTTACCAGAAATTTTGTAGGGATTCCACTGGAAACACGTTCCAAGTGGGGCTTTCCAAGTGGGGCTTTTATTACATGAACATCACTGATGATTTAATCAACCAATTTCTTGCCTTAAGTTATCTGGTTAGAAAGATCAATTCTTTCGCTAGGAACAGTCAGTAAAGCCTGTCAACAGTAATTTCATATGGTCTTAGAAGAAGAAAATAATGTCGTCGTCAACATGCGAGGACAGAACTAGAGTGTCACCTTTCCCTTCGAAATTTTAGTCAGGATTTGGGACATCACCGCCGCTATGCCTTGTCGCTCGTCGGGATTCCATCTGTGGCCAACCACCATGGCAACCACCATGCAAAGTGATCACAAGAAAGAGTGAGGCAGAGGGTGGGTTTGCAATTACCGAGTATAAATCTTAGGTTTTTTTTAAAATTATTTTCAGCTGTCTTAATGGACTGGCCATAGGGTGCACATACATAATTTTATGATTTCATTCCAGCCCATATACAAAGTTGCTTCAACCTAAATTTTCGAGTGACTTTGTAACCGCCGGAAAAAAAGCTCGTTAATGGGCTTGCGGGTTTGGTTCATTTTTTTTTTGCAAGAGTAAATCCAGCTTTTATAGAAAGCAATTAAAGTTCCTTACAAGAGTCACGCTGGGAATGCCAGCTTACAAGGCTGGCTCAACACAACAAGGAAAACAACCGAAATAGCTATTACAGACACTGATTAGGAAGTATCTGATGAGCAAAAGAGTTTAGCCAATCTTCAAAAGTCGTCAAGAGGCATTCCAGTTTACTTCGATCAACCCCTTTGATGAGGACACGTCAATGCTGCAAACAAGACATAAATTTGAAAATCACTTCCATAGGCTGCTTAGAAAAATTCTTCTCAATCGTCATTCTGTTCCAAAATTTCTAGAGGTTCCAAGCCAATGCTGCAAAACTAAACAAAGTAACATTATAGTCATTAGCCCCCTTCCTCTCCAACCAATTAAGATGGAAATCATCTACTGATTTTGGAGTACGTTCCCAGCTTAGCACCTCTTTCACATAAATCCAAATAAATTTTGCTAGAACACAAGAGAACAAAATATCACTACTACAAAACAGGCTATACTGGACGCCTCATTACAGACGGTTTCTTTGGAACCATCTGTGTTGTACTTATCACATACAGTTCATAAATAGAACCGTATGTGATAATTCATAGACGGTTCTTAATAATAACCGTTTGTGATAATCGCATATGTCACAGACGGTTATTGGTAAAAACAAATGCGTGATAGTAATAGCGTTCTGAGCGGTTCTTAATAAGAACCGTCGTGATATCTAACCATTATATATACCAGTAGTCCCAACAGACACCACGCTTGGCGCCTCCACCCCTTCCCATTTGAGCCACCACCCTCGCCGCCTCCTCCCCATTGCCCACCTTAGAGAGGAGAAGGAAGTGAAGGAAGGAGGCAGGGAGGAGAAGGAAAGGAAGAAGCTAAAGATTGGAGAAGGGAAGGAGGAAGCTAGGGAGGAGGATCTTGCGGGACATTTGAGATTTTTGTCGTGAGCTCCGAAGGTAAAAGTCTGTAACCCTTTATATTTGCCCTAGGTTAATCACTAATCAATTTTAGTATGTTTAGTAAATAGGAAGAGTACTTGCAGTTTATTAATCTAATTTAGCACTAATTTGTTACGTACATAGCGTAGATGGACCGAAATTGGATGTACGGTGAGAACCATGTGAGTGAAAAGTACATTAATGGCGTGTCTATTTTTAGAAGAGCCGCCGAGCAGGATATGTTGAAGAAGGGGATAAAATTTATGTACTATCCATGCATTGATTGCGGTAATCTGAAGATGTTTAACAACCCAACGCAGATCAAAGCGCACTTGATTCGAAGGGGTTTCAAAAAGGGGTATATATGTTGGACCAGTCACGGTGAAGAATAGATTATATAGAAAGTTAATAATAATGACATCACTGAGGAAGTCAACGATATGTCGGATGTGGACTGTGCTTTTCATGAGGATAGGTCGAACGATGACAGATGCTACGCGATACAGAAGGGAACTACAGTGAGAGAGAGTTTGGTAAATTCAAGGGCTTAATGGAGGACTCGGGGAAACCTTTATTCCCTAGCTGCAAGCCGGAATACACAAGGTTGTCATCCGTTCTTGAACTACTAAAATTGAAGGCAAGCAATGGTTGGTTCGACAAGAGTTTTATGGTGTTGTTAGGTCTCCTAGCAAACATCTTTCCAGAGGGAAACATGTTGCCCAACACCACCTACCAAGCCAAGAAGGCTCTTTGTCCATTGGGAATGGAACTAGAAAGAATGCATGCATGTCCAAACGATTGTATCATCTATTGTAAAGAGTATGTAGACATGCATGTATATCTCATGTGCAAAGCATCCCGATACAAGCGTAAGAATCCAGCGAAGGTGAAGCAAGGACCTCCTACTAAGGTGTTGTGGTATCTGTCTATAATCCCACGTTTGAAGCATTTATTTGCGAATCGAAAGGAGGCAAGATTGCTGTATTGGCACTCGAAGGAGCGTAAGAAAGATGGAAAGCTAAGATACCCTACTGAGTCTGCCCAGTGGAGAAACTTTGATCGAAGCTTCATAGAGTTCAGTGCAGAACCAAGGAACATAAGGTTAGGATTGAGTACAGATGGATTGAATCCTTTTGGTAACATGAGCAGCCGACATAGCACCTGGCCCATGAATCTATGTGTGTACAACATTCCTCCTTTAAGCAGAAATACATTTTGATGTCACTACTTATCCAAGGACCGAAGCAACCTGGGAACTATATTGATGTGTACCTAGCACCATTGCTAGAATATCTTGTGACACTATAGAACGAAGGGGTACAAGTATGGGATGCGTACAAATGAGAGAACTTCACTTTACATGCCATATTGTTCTGCACCATCAATGATTTTCCTGCCCTTGGTAACCTGTCAGGGTTCAATACAAAAGGAGCCAAAGCTTGTCCGCACTGTTTAGATGGTATCGAGAGTGTATGATTGAACAACTCACGTAAAACTGTGTACCTGCATCACCATAGGTTCCTTCCCAGGATTCACCGATACCACAAGATGAAGAAACAATTCGACAGAAATAAGGAGGATGGTTTAGCTCCAAGGGATTTTAGAGGGAAAGGGGTCTATGATATGGTTAAGTATATCGATGTTGTGCTTGGAAAGGGGCATAAATTGAGGACCCGTTAGAAGAACATTTAGAAGAAGCAGTCAATTTTTTGGGACTTGCCTTATTGGGAGCATATATAAGTTCGCCACTGCATCAACGTCATGTATGTGGAGAAGAATATATGTGATAGCTTGATTGGTCTCTTACTGAACATTAGTGGCAAAACAAAGGATGGTGTCAACGTACGGCGTGACTTGGTTGATATGAACATAAGGACCGAGCTAGCACCAAAAGAGACCGATAAAGGCCGAACGTACCTTCCCCCAACTTGCTACACTTTGTCCAATGCCGAGAGAACTGAACTGTGCCAGAGCTTGCATGGTGTGAAAGTTATGTCCGGTTACTTCGCCAGCATTAAGAAACTTGTTTCTATGGAAGATTTGAAATTAATTGGTATGAAGTCTCATGATTGTCATGTGCCGGTGACACAAATGCTTCCTGTTGCAATTAGGAGTATCTTGCCGAACAAGGTCCGAGTCACAATCTTGAGGCTGTGTTATTTGTTTAACTCAATTGCTGAGAAGGTCATCGATCCCGAAGGACTAGATGCTTTGTAGGCCAAGGTGGTGACGACTCTATGTCATCTTGAGATGTATTTCTCTCTGTCATTTTTCGATATCATGGTCCATCTCATTGTTCACCTTGTGAAAGAGATAAAGATATACGGCCCTGTGTTCCTACGTCATATGTACCTGTTCAAGAGGTACATGGGAATTCTCAAGTCCTCGTCTGAAATCGATCTCGTAGGAGGGTAGCATCATCAAAGGTTATGCAATCGAAGAGGTCATTGAGTTCTGCGTCGACTACATGGCTCAGGTGGAACCGATAGGTGTACCTCTATCTCATCCTGAGGGGAGACTAGAGGGTATCAGGACCATCGGAAGGAAAGCAATTACTCCCGATCTGGATACGTACGCTCAAGCCCATTTCACGGTCTTGCAACACATGACCCAAGTGTCCCCATACATCGATGAGCACAAAGACATGGTACGACAATAGAATCCAGACCAGTTGGAGGTTTGGATCACGAGAGAGCTCAACCGTCAATTCAACGAATGGTTAAAGGTGTGATTCACTAGGAGGTCATCAAGTGATGATACGCTGCTATGGTTGGCAAAAGGGCCAAATTTTACAATTGTGACATGGCAAGGATACGACATAAATGGGTACACATTTTATACAACAGCTCAGGATAGGAACAAAACAGTCCAGAACAACGGTGTCCGCATAGATGCGTTTAATGAGTAGTTCAATACCACCGGGCCACGTGGGTTGAACTCCTACTATAGGTTCATAGAGGAGATTTGGGAGCTCAACTACGTACTTTTCAAGATCCCCCTGTTTCGATGCCATTGGGTTAAACTTCTATAGGATGTGAAGGTGGATAAGTACGGAGTCACTACTGTGGACCTCAAACGTGTCGGATACAAGGACGAACCATTTGTACTCGATAAGCAAGTTGTTCAAGTTTTTTATGTAACGGACCCGGCAAATAAGAACCGCCACATAGTTCTTCATGGAAAAAGAAGGATTGTCGGAGTTGAGAATGTCGTGGATGAGGAAGAGTACAATCAATTTGATGAGCTGCCTCCTTTCGGAGATCCCATCATGCTCAAGGAAGAACCCAGTGAGGAAGCTAGCTATATGTCTATCGATCATCATGAAGGGCTATATTTTAGTTAAGAATTTATTCCATAACATGAGACATGATCTGTGTTTTCTACTTTTGGTTATTATTTTGCTGTCAATGTGGACTTGCCATGTGTTATGGACTTGTAATCTGTTATTTTGATGTCAATATAGAATTGTCATGTGTTAATGTGTTATGGATTTGTCATCTCTGATTTTGCTGTCAATGTGGACTTCGTTGTAATGTAGAATGATAATATTATGCACTTGTACAACTTATTTGTCTCATGTCCTAATATGTCAAATATGATGGAATTAATGTCTCTCTGCTCTTGTATGGCTTATAAAGGTTCATGTGCTCTCATGCCAAATTATGGATTTCTATTGTGATGAACTAGTATGCTATAGAATACTTGTTGCACATATCTCTGATTTTTTTTAATTCAGAGATATAGAATGAACTATCACATAGTAGCATATCATATACGGTTCTATTATGGAACTGTCTGTGATAAGTAATCGCAGACGCTTCCATAATAGAACCGCCTGTGATATGGTATTATGGAACCGTATGTGATATGCGACCGTATCACATACGGTTCTATTATGGAACCGTCTATGATTACTTATCACCGACAGTTCCATAATAGAACCGTCTGTGATATCCCTTTATTAGTAGGAAACCGCTAGGGTTTGCGCCCTTATTCTCGTCACTCGCCTGTTCGACTACTTAGAGACTCTCGCCTGTTATCCTCCCCACCCGAGCACCGCCCCCACCCGAAGCCTCCTCCTCCACGCCGGAGCCATGCCGCTCGGCCTCCTCCACGCCAAAGCCCTCCTCCACGCCGGAGCCACGCCAGTCGACTTCCTCCTCCACGCCAGAGCCACGTCGCTTGGTGAACTCTTGTGGTGCTCAGTGGTTTTGAATATCGCTGGCTCTACAAGTATCTCTTTGTTCCAATTGCAGTTCACTTTGAGTATGTATGTGTGTGCTAGATTGGCTTCAAATTCTGAATTTGATTTGACTCATACACCGAAAGATATAGCAAAGTGAATTTTGTGGGCTTGATCTAATGCTCTGTGATGTTATGGTCTAATACTGAATTTGACAGGATATCTAGTTCAGTTTTGAGCTCTAAAAGAGGTTTGCTTACTGCTATCATATTATGTCAATAAGTTCTGGTACTTCTGTAGTGCCTAAAATGATCTCTTGAACTGTTATCCTGCTAATTCTCCTGTCAACCGAAAGCTTTGAGCTGAATCTGAGTTTTCTGTGAATTCTTTAAAAGTCTGTCCTGCTTATATCTTGAAGTATTGAATTCATTGAACCTAGTTTATAGTCTTTTGTAAACTACAGTAGTGGATTTTGTGATTCTTGATGATTATTGACTGTCAGAAAGCAATAGTTTGAACTTCTTATGCATGTGATTAATCTGTCAGACTAGTAAAGCATTGATTAGAGCTCAAAATCTGAATTCTAGTTTTCTTATCCAATTTGTGAAGAGTATAGACTAAAGGACTGAGATGACAAAGATTAATTCCTTTGCAACTCGCCTTCTGAGAGCACTCATCAACATCTTATATCTTAGCTTTATGCTGATTTTTTATGCTCTAATGGTGTATGTGTTAAGCATATTATTCTCTTTAGATGACTTGGAAGAATTATATGAATACATGTTATTTTGGTCATTTAAATTTTGGTTGAATTATGCTATAATGTCATTTATTTTTATAATCCCAAGTGCCAATATGGAGGTGGCAATGTTGTTTTCCCCCTTTTTCCTTTTTGTACAAGTTTCAAGTGCAGTTTTCTATTGTTGGTTGGTCTCTTGGTTTGAAGTGTTTATTTTCTTGGGTTTGTATCTCTTGTATGATTGTTTACATGATGATGCTTTATGCAGGATATTATATTTTTAGTTCATTGGTTGGGTAACTTTTATTTTTTTTGTTTAAAATATGTTTCCAAGGGAAATTATTTTCGAAAATACCTAGTGGATATCAACTTGCAATCCATTTTATTTAAACTCCGAATTCTGAAATTTTAGTTTATTGCGTATGTAACTCATATAGATAGCAAGTAAGCGAGATGATGTTTGCACCGTCTTCGCCGCTATCATCGACGTCACCAAATGTGTCTGGATCTCCGAGGAAAGTGGTACATAAGCGAGATGGCAGAGGAATATCGAAATTGCTTGTGGGCCGAATGACTATCACGGAGGTCAGTACCTCTGGGGTCTCTCTGAGTCCCAAGAAAGCAGTGGCAAAATTCTGGACCAACTGTGGGATACTTGGAAGGGAACGGGTTCCCATCACCACATCAAGCTGGAAGTCTCTGACAGACGTAGAGAGAAGCCAGCTGTGGACTGATATTTTAAGCTCATTTACTATCCCAGAAGCAGACCAAGCACATGTGGAATGACAAGCGCTTGCAATGGGACACGTGTGGAGGATCTTCAAGAGCACGCTTGTCACAAAGTATGTGAACACAGGTCTGATGCCATTCATGTAGTACAAATTCTTGTCACGGGATATATGGGACGCCTTTGTGCGGATGAAGACGACGACCGAATTTCAGGAGCAAAGTGCGGTGCACAAGGCTCTCTAGGCACAAAACACTCACCCTCACAAACTCAGCGCCACTGGGTACGTGGGTAAAACCACGCAATGGACGGCGGAGGACGAGAACACAACCGGGCTATTTGCTGGGATCACAAACGAGCACGCCCGAGGCTGGTTAAGAGCGAAGGCATCAGTCACGTCTTCAGGCATCATCTCTTTCACAAACCCGGTAGACGAGGAAGTATCCCAATGTCTGGTAAATATGTCGAACTACCTAGTTGTTAATAAGTCCATAACTTCGTAGTGTCTAAACTAACATGATGGCCTCTTGCAGCATGCATTGACTACCGAATCTTCCTAAGGCTCCTTCAAAGCAGGCAGAGAGAAGGATATACTATCTACGGCCTTGGGAAACAAGGAGCACCCACGTCGCACACGAGGCCTTGGGGCTTACGTATCTTGGAGGGAGGGATTGTTAAACGACTCCAAGATGTATAGGAGTAGGATGAGATCCAAGACTGAGCACGATGAACAATTGGTAGAGATGCTTACTGTAAAATTTTAAGGACATATAACAAGATTGCAGGATCAAATGAATCAACTCCTCAACCAATCGCAAGCCACCCTCGTTATTTTGAGAGTCAGTCCTCCTCAACATCGAAGTAGCGTCGCGTCCACGCAAAATTCTGAACATGGCGACGTTCTATTACCTATCGATGACATCAAGGTAATGTACACCTCTGGAATGCTCCAAAGATAGACCTATAGGATGCCTTAGCTAATTGTGTATCGTTTTGTAGGAGGCGACTCCCTGCAAGCTCCAAGTGAGGCTGGTTGGGTCAATTTCTATTGAGGCTAGGCGGGGGATGGCGTATCCTTGCTAGGAAGGGACAGCGCTGCACGGTGCCCAGCTGGTGTAGGGTTACGCTAGGGTCCAGGTGGATATGGTACATGACCATTTCATAGCCGTCCCGCTAGAGATTCGCCCGAATGAAGACATTAGAACACTAGGGGATACCATGTACACTTTTATCTAGTGGCCCAAGAAGGATATCGCCCTGGACCCTACAGTGCCACGATCTCGACACAACCATGAATCTCCAACAGGACCCTCGATGAATCCACCTCATCCTTTGCTTGAAAAGGTTGCCTCATCGGTTCCCATGGAGAAGACGCCGAAGAAACAAGAAAAGTGTGTCGCTATATCAGTTCTCGAGTTGTCTTACAGGAAGATGTGTAGTGGGCGAGTCGTTAAGGCCAAATCAAAATCAAAAAACATTAAGGCGCCTCCCAAGCTTGGGACATACTCCCTCGGAAGTCCGTTGGTCCTCGACACAGTATTAGCCCACGCTGGACTAGGTTGCCAGTCTTTGCATGTCTGGTACATGCGGAAGACCAAAGAGAAGGGATGCGATACTAGAATCTCCATCAGATACACGAAGAAGCATTTCTTCCATGAGCCGGGCCACTTCGTCGTGGGCTTCGACGACTTATTCGACCTATTCAACCTCAATGCCTTCGACGCCTCGCTTCTACGATGCTGGACACTATAAGTGTGTAAAATCAAGTTCTATATTCATGTAATACCGATAAATGTCACAACTCATTGCTTTTGTATAGACACATGATGAAAAATACTCGACGATGGCAAGAACTAGTGGGCTTCCTCGACCCACACTTGGTCTCTAAGCAATGCATCACCGAAGACGCACCCTACGTTGTGAAATACATAACGACGGGATTGCTTGCTCTGGGCGACAAGGACTACATACTGGTGCCCTACAACCAGAAGTAAGTGCTTCACTACTTGTTATACAAATTTTATTTGTACTTTATACACAGCACGAACTTAGCCTTAATGACTATAGCAACATATATGAGTAGGTTCCACTGGATCCTTTTAGTCATTGTACTAAAGAGGAACAAAGTAATATACCTTGATTTCCTACTCAACAAAAACCACGACTTTACCCTTTTGCAAGGAATACTCGATAGGTAAGCTCATTTCCTCCATACATAACTCTAATGTAGTCTTCCTTTGTTTGAAATGGCTGAGGATAAATTTTTGTAATCACATAGGTTGTTCAGCGCCTATGTTGCCGAGGGAGGGATAGACAAGGAATCGAGCGCCAAACTACAACACATGACGCAATTTTTGGTACGCGCTACAACACAATAATCATATATCACACTTCATAATAATGCGTCTCGAACTGACTATACTTATATATGTAATTCTATTTTTGTAGTGCCACCACCAGCAAAAACAAGATCACCTATGTGCATTCTACATTTGCCATCATATGTAGCAAATCATGAGTGCTAAGACGATTGATCTAGACGTTTGTCAATATCGCAATAATTATTTCCTAATTATAAATTTAAATATATATGCTTACTACTATACTCCTGCTAGCGATAGGGCATGATACTCGATTTAGATGCATTCGTTATGAGCGAGATCTCGAAGGTTCAAGGACTGCTCTGTGGCTTCATCAAGACGGAGACCGTTAACGCCAACGGAGAGTTTCACTTCGTCGACACCACTGAATGACCTTCAAACAATTGATTCAATTGTAATTCACTTTGAGTAGTTGTAATTCAATTGTAACTCTGGCGACAATACTTGAACATATTCTTTTGTAATTGATTTTGAGTTGTAAATGATCACTTTGAGTTGTCAACAATTCATTCATCTGTGATTTATTTGTTTTTTGCTTTCTAGTTTCTAGAGTGCATGGCTAGCAATTCCTAATGCTAGCCGAAAATTAGAAAAAAAATTTAGTTAGGTATAACGAACTATCACTGATGGTTTTATCATATAAACCATCTGTGAAGGTCTACTATCTCAAGACACCAAAAAACTTTGTCCACATCCCCATTCAGATCAATCTCCATGATATAATTTTTCAAAAGATTCCATTGAATTATCCCTTCTTCACCAAAATTTCTAAGGAAATTGATGTTCCACACATGTAACACCCTCGCTATACGGAAGCCAGGATATTACTTAAAAGACTAACATACATCAACAATACGAAATACTTTCATCCATCTATCAACTAATAACCAGTAAGAATCAACAATTGATAGAATGAACATAAGAATTGAAACATGATTTAACAACATATCAGACTCTATTTACCTAATCATGAAGAATCATCTATGATAATCATATCAATAGACTATACGAAGATCTTAGGCAATTACCAATTCAATCATATCATAAGAAAGGATAACATCAACCATCATACTCCAGTTATTACAATCCAAAGATTATCGAAAGAAAGATAATAGCAGGTTCATCTAATTAACAAGTGAATAATGTGATGTGAATGAATGATTCGTGACTATTCCCTCCCAAGCATACCGTCTTCAATGTTTACCTAAAACAAGTAAACATGGCAAGAATGAGTCCACGCTCAGCAAGTACAACAGAACAATATGAACCATACTGAATAAGAACGTAATAGAATGAACGAGTAAGAACATAACATCACATAATAGAATTCGAATGTAGAATGAATGAATAGGAACATAACAGTCATATTATAGGATTTGAATTTAGAATAACAAAAATCATATGAATGAATGAAATACATGAATTCTACTACCTTATCTTAGGTATAGCGGTGACACACCCGTCGGTGTTCACTTAGGCCCGTATTTAACAAAATACGAGGATTTAAGGCCCGTATGAAGAATGTTTCATACGGGGATCCAAATCTGCCCACATTGGAATGGTGGATCTTACGTGCCCATACTGGAATTGATGGGTCTTTACATTCCACTCCCGTGGATGAAACATGAACAATGAATGAATGGAATGAATTATGAATAATGAAAGACATCATCTCATTAAACATGGATTAACGAACGTAAAAAGAACATGAAGCATTAAATCGACTCATGGATCATAGAAATAACAATATGGACAACAAGCACTCAGCATTCACCAACAATAAGAATCACAAGGTACTTGCCCATATTGGAATAATGGGACTTCACTACCTACTCCCGTGGGTGTTTATGAAAGAAGGAATGAATGAATATATCGAACGTAAACATATTACATAATAATGGTATATGAATTATGAAGGGAAACAAGAAATACCAGAATTACCTATTGCACATTCGTCAATCAAGTGGAACAAATAGCAATCAAGACAAATCAATTGTAATTGCCTTTCGAACCGCGATGCGTTAGGAGGCAAGGACGAAGCCACTAATCTTGAACCCTCTCCTCCTACACAATTGATTTACTTGAATAAGAAACAATGTGAATAGGACGTCACTCGAAATGCTTAATCGCAGTATCCTAACTCCAAGGTTCACAAAGTCGATTTACCAAAATAAACCAACAGTCTAGCAAGACGATAAACGGGACAACAATACTGAAAGAAACACAACTTTTTCTCTGAGACTCGAAATGGAGTGCTCTCAGATCCTATGGAAAGATAACAATATCCTCCATAAAAGTCTAGTTGGCGGAATCTCCCAATTCGGCCAAAAACCTAAGTTAACAATCATATGAAAGTCGAACATCTAATCTGTCTAACAGAACCACATAGCAGTAGCGAAATAATCATATATTTTGTTCTACAGATCCAAATTGAGTGTTCTTTATCAATCTGGAAAGGTTAACAAAAAATTTACAGCAACCTAGTTGGGTGGAAATCCTGAATCTGCCCTTAACTTAATCATAACTTAATAGACAAATTGACAGTTAATTCACGTCAGATTTTCCGGACAGCAGGAAAGAATCTATCATATCTTTTAAACTGTAAATCGGAATTGAGTGAACTTGGTGTCTACGGAAAGCTAAGACCGAATCCCACATATCTCTAGAAGATGGGATCCTCAAATTCAAATACTAAATACATGAAAACAGACGCCCAAAAACAGGACAGAATCTGTCCTAACCGCAGCAGGGATGTCGATCCCTAAATCATAACCAATTTCAGCATCTATCTGATTCAAACGGTGAGGAATCGTTCGTTACCCTTGAAGACAACGTGCCGCTGAATTTCCCTGAGATTCTCCTCTCCTCTCTCCTTTTCCTTTCTTCTTCTTCCTTCCTCTCCTCCTTTCTCCTCTTGGCATAGCGAGGGGGATTGCTTTCTGATCTTGATGCTACAAACACCGAGGACGGCGGTATCTTGTAGCAGCTAGGGTTTCCCCTCCTTTTATTGGTGGCTAGTCTCTCATGGGCCTCTTGGGTCAAGGCCCAAGGCCCAAGTTGCCGAAAAACTACAGAAATCTTCTTTTTCTTATTTCTAATTTCTCTTTTGAATGCTTTCTTTTATAGAATAAATCGAAGTATTACAACACACTCTTAGTAAAACAGTTAGCAACATTAATATCAGGGGACTAACAAATGCTAATTTTTTTGAACCTTCAAAGGGCAATTACCAATCCAAACATCACCCCAGAAAGAGATATTACAACCATTACCAAACTGAAATCTTGCACCCCAATTAAACAAATATTTCACTTTTTGTAGACTTTTCCAAAATTGAGAGCCTCTCAAGGAATTAGCATCTCTGAAAAAAAAACCAGGGAAGTACTTAGCCTTAATAATTCTAAACCAAAGCACATCAGTAGCTGCATAAATTTTCCAACTCCATTTAGCTATTAGGCAATCATTCATAAACCTTGTATTTATAACCCCTAAACCCCCAAAATCTTTAGGTCTACACATTGCTCCCCAATTCACCATATGATACTTAAATTTGTCACTAGCCCCCTCTAGTAAAATCTGGACCTAATGGAATCTATTTTTTTTTATGAACTTCCCCATTAAATTGATAAAAATAGAATGGTGTAAATAGGAAGGCTGCTCAAGCTACTATTCACTAACACTAACCTCCCACCAGAAGACAAAAGATTATTTTTCCAGCTTATCCAACCTTCTTCTCAATTTGGTAAGTAACCTTCTTAGCTGCTTTCTCCCCAACCTGTCTGTCTCCAACCAAAACACCTAAGTATGTAAGAGGTAAATGAGCCAATTTACAATTAAGAATGTCTGCCAATTTAGAAGCCTCTTTATTATCCACCCCAATAAAAAAACTTCACTCTTGTGATAATTGATTTTCAAACTAGACATCCATTCAAAGCAATAAAGCAGAAATTTAAGGTTAAGAAGGTACTGTTCTTCACATTTTATAATTATCACTGTATCATCTGCATATTGAAGAATAGAAACCCCTCAGGGGTTTGGTACAAAATTGCTTCAGATCTGCTCATTATAAGCTGGTTCAAAATTAAAATGAGTCAGTTTTCAATGAAACTCAATTATTCTCGTGGTCACTCAATAATGACTTGTTAGCTCCATTCTAAAATTGATTTGAAACTATAAATAATATTATATTAAATAAGGGATAGTCAATTTTGAATGAAGCTTGTTTAAACTCGGACTTGGGTTTATTCCCAGCCGATATATATGTAATACCCCGTTTTTCGCTTAGAGAGAATTTAATCGGAAAGAAAATTAAATTAGAATTCAGAGTTTTGGGGAAATTTTGGATTTGGGCCTTGACCTAGGCTTGTACATCCTTGGGGCCGGCCAAGAGTGGGCCAAGAGGATTTTTTCGTCCATTGGGCCTAAGCCCATGCTGCCCCACTTCCCTAACCCTAGCTGAAATTCTCTCCTCCCTTTCCTCCCCAAGCCGCCACTTCTTGCCTCCCCAAGCTGCAGCTCACCTCCCTGGCCGAATCTCCCCTTCCCTCCTCACCCTTGGCCACCTCCCTTCCTTCTCTCCCTTCCCCATTGGCGCCCCCATCTTCCTCCCTCAAGGTCCAGCCTCCATTTTTGCTCTTTCTTGGAGAAGTCCAGCAGCTGACCGGTTGCAAGGAGGAGGAAAAGAGAAGGGGGAAGAGGGGAGAAAGGAGGAGAAGAGGTTTGAACTGTGACTTTTGGAGGTCTTCAAGGGTAACGTTGAGTTCCTCGCTGTTTTGGTTGACGTAGATTTGTTATTTGCTATGATTAGTGGATCTACGTTCTGCTGCAGTAATTTCCAGATTTCTGTTCCCTGTTATTCGTCAGGTTTCGTATAGATTAAGGCCGAATTAGAATTTGGGTTCTCCTAGAGAGTTGTGGGGTGTTTCGTCAGGTTTCCATGGCCTCTAAGTTCACCTGAATCCGAGTTACGGTTTGAGAGTTACGGCCTTTTGTTTACTGCTGTCTAGAATCCCAGTTAATTCTCAGCAGTCACTTTGCGTAGCAGATTGAACGTTGTTAAGGTCCGAATCAGGAATCCTCCCTATTATGAAATTTGTAGTTTATTGTATTACCTTTCCATGGCCGCCAAGAACACGTAATTCTGACATTTGTGTCAAAAGTTATGTTAGTTTCTTTCTTGCTGTCCAGATTTCTGACTAGTTTAATATGTCGTTTTGTCTTTTAAAATATGTTCATGTTAGAGGCAAATTCAGGGTTTCCACCCAACTAGTTTCTTTTATCAAATTTCGTAACCTTTCCAGAATGTTAAAGAATGTCTTGATCAGAGTTGTAGATCAATAGTTGTGTTAATTTATTTTCTGCTGCCCGTTTCATCGGGACAGGTTCTGTCATTCAAGTTCATCTGCCTGTAGCATATTTATTTTGGCCGAATTGGATTATCTCCCCAACTAGGTTTTAGTCGCTATGTTTGTTAAGTTTCCATAGGATCTGGACTCACCTCGTTTCGAGTCCCAGACCGTTAGTTATGAGTGTTTCCGTGCTGCTGTCCAGAGTTAGTTCTATGATCATGTCATCTGTTTTTAGATTAGAACTAACTAGTTAATTGTGGGTTGTCAGGAAGGCGTTGTAGAACGTTAATGGAAGCGTCATGTTTTATGTTGTTCTTATTTCGAATATATATTGTGTAGGCGGAGAGGCTTCAGGTTTAGGAGCACCGCCATTACCTCCTAACGCGTCGCATCGCGGAAGGCAAGTACCTTGATGTTTTGATATTTAGGAAATGTTGAATGCTTGATGTTGATCCTGTGTTTTTCTAAGATCTATGATAATATTTAAGTTCATGTTCCTTCCATATGTGTGTTATCTCCATGATTAGAGAGCGTGTCTTTTCAATATACATATGTCATACCATGCATCCACAATACATGTTTCAATCCACGGGAGTGGATCAATATATAAGACCCATCAATTCCAAAGATGGGCACGTAAGACCCACCATTCCAATGTGGGCGATTTGGGACACCGTCGCGAAACGTTCTTCGTACGGGGCTTGGATCCCCGCATTTTGTTAAATGCGAGCTTAGGTGAACACCGACGGGTGTGTCACCAGCAATACCGGTATATGCATGTGTGTAGTCCCTTCATTCCATTCACTCCATTCATTCAAATACCCGTTCTGTGATTTCTTCATATTGTTCAATGAGGTTGGCTTGTTAATGTTTGTGGTATGTTCAATTTACTCACTATACTTGCTGAGTCTTGGACTCATTCTTGCGTTGTTTATTTTATAGCTGAGTCTTGGACTCATTCTTGCGTTGTTTATTTTATAGGTAATCACTGATGTTGGCTCATTTGGGAGGGAGTAAACACGCACTACTCATTCATATCACCCTATTCAAGTTCAAGATTATGTTTAGTTCTATCTTCCATTCGTTAATTGATGATCTGTAATAAATAAATTAAGATGGAAAAAGAAGGATACCTTCTCCTTGTTATAGTTAAATTATTACTGCTTGTGAACTTTCATTAATGATGAACATTAATAACTAAACTTAGATGGTGAAGGAAGGATACCTTCTCCATGTTATGGTTGATTTATTACCTTTGATATAAGTATTTGAACTCGTAATCTTTTTGTGCCTTGGTCTGTTGAATATTGGTGCTGCTTATGCCATTAGATGATAAATTATTCAAATTCTTCCGCTTTGTGGTTATATGTTAGATTATTTAGGTGACATCTTGGCTTCCAAATAGCCAGGGTGTTACAGTTGGTATCAGAGCGGGCTTTAGGTCCGTGGTTAATAGAAATTTATTAAAATGACACACTGTGCACAGTAGGTGGGATGGGTAATTCATTGTTTCCGCATTTCTGTTGTTATGCTTCGTTCGTTGGGCAATTGTTGAATTGCTTCTGTACTATCTTTCTTGTTGTTAATCTATGATATGATGTGGTATCTTATATCTATGAATTTATTCTATGATTGTCATGAGATGATCCTATATATCTATAACTAATTACATTGGTTACGCGCGTTGATAACGGATGTTAAGAAGTTGAGGACGTGGTTGTCACTCTGGGATTCACCAGGTTACACCACTGTTCGTGGTGTGTGGTTAGGGGAGTAGTTACCCCGAGTACCATAGTTTCAGGGTTGAGCGTGAGCTGCTTTAGAAAGTTGTTCTTTCTTGATTTCTGAATTTGGCAAAATTCTGGATTTGTGGTGGTTGATAAATTTCTCCTGGGTTCGTGGTTCATGGTAGTTGATTGGTCCCAATGGGTCTTTAATAGTTCTCTAAAACAATTATTGTTTTTTCGACTGTTGAGTTTCTTTCACTACTTGTGATGTTGGTTAATTGTCGAGATTGATATTTTCACGATTGTTCCTTCTTTCTTATTGGAAAAGAATGATTCAGTTATTCGTTTGATATTTTGGTTAATGAAAGTTTTCTGTTGCAAGTTCGTTAATATGAGAAAGCCTTGGTTCTATGTATTTCTTTTGGATCATTCTAAGTGTTGAAGTTAGTGCATCTCTTTTCTGAAGGAAAGTGTTAAGATCCTTTTGTGATGCCTTGTCGTGGTTAAGTTGGAGATTGTATTCAAACAAAATGGTTGGGTATGGGTTTTCATTGGTCCCTATTTATTTTTCAGAACAATTAATGTCTTTCCAACTATCGAGCTCTCTTTACTACTTGTAAAGGATGTTATTTACAAGATTGTTCTCTTTCATGAGAACCCTATCTTTCCTATTGATAAAGGCGACTGATTATCCGTTTGGTATTTTGGGTAATGGAAAATTATTTCTTTTACAGAGTTAATTGAATAAGGTCTTGATTCCATTCATTTCTTTTGGGGTAGTTGGAGTGTTGAAGTTCAGAACCTTTTCTTTTGTAGTGGTTGTTGTGCTAAATGATAAGTTGTAAGAATACAAGGTGATTGATCATGTATAGGATGCCAAGTTAGGTCAGTGGCATGTTGCATAGTTAATCTTAACTGATGTCCTTGGTAGCGTAGTTGGGTAATTTCTTGACGATCTTTCATGAATGCTAGAATTACCTATTCCTGACGTGGTAAAATTATTGAAACCTGATTAAAGGTCTAGATAGATTGTTGGTGAATCGAGTAGTACCATATCTTCTTACATGATTAATGCATTTGTCAATTGATAATGAGAGCTGATGTTGGTGTGGCGTAATACCAACAGCTGAGTGGACGAATTTCATAAGTGGCCTTGATATCGTACCTTACGAGATTGCTATTGCATAGTATGATCTTGTTAAAATAAAATTATTTCAACCTTGTGGCTTGTGCTTCTTTTGAAAAGGTTTAGGATGGTATAATAAAGTTTGATGATTCTTGGTACTACTGTATGTTATTGATGTTATCAAAAATTGACAGTAATGTGAGATTGATATTAATTCTTTCAGAGATAAGGTAATTTGATCGCCATTAGTGATATCGCTTAAATGAGAACATTTCAAGTTTTGCTTTAGTGGCCTTTTAGAGCTGATGAATTATGTGGTATCTGAAATTAGTTCAAACAAAATGATGTATTTGAATGTTCTGTTGGTTCCTAAGTGATTCTTGAGATTTGGGCTTTAAGGCTCCTTAGTTGAGTTGGCAAAGTGATGTTTCAGTCAAAGAAGAATATTTCTTTTGTTAAAGGCAAGAGTGTAGTAGAAGTATCTGAGATTTACGCCGAGTTATGTAACTTACGGTCTATTTGAAGTGTGCCTAAACTTTCTGCTTTTGCCCATTAGAGCTTCTCGATTTTTAAATGCAATACTTTCTTCTCATGTGAGGTTTGATGTTCTCTTCATGCGGGACTTGTGTCCTCAATTGTGGACTTCCTTTATGATTTCCGAGTTTATTGCTTAATTGACTATTTTCCCTTGGTCATATGCTTAATGCGTGTGGCAAACGTTTTCTTTGCGCTGGGAATCGTTTTCAATTGTCCTTCTTTTGAGAAATGAATTATGGATTTGTTCTATAAAACCCTTTAGAGTGTTTAGTGGCACCTGGTTGGTGGTGATCAACTGAGAGATTTTGTGAGACTTTGAAAGTCAAGTTGTTTGAAACGCAATAAGTGACAAGTCGATTTCTTGGAGTAACCCTTGGCGAGGGTTTGTCTTAAACAAAAAGTTTTGTCCTTAGGGCCAACTAATGGCATTATTGCAATTGATAGAACCTATAGTGGTTGTGGTTCAAGATCTTTCGTTCATGTTAAGTGGAACTTTAGGATTGTTTACAAGTATGGGAAATCTTGGTCGTTTATGAGAGTACCATGATTGTGTACCTTACGGTTGTGTGGAAGAATTGTGACGGTGTAGTTTAATGATGATAGAATTGTGAGGAATCTAATCGTGATGACAACTATCGAGAAGGTAGGAAATGTTCGATTAATGTCGGTATGACTTGGTTTCAATGAGTAACTCTCTTGGAGTTAGAAGCTTTCTAAAGATAATTGGGTTCGAGAATATGTTTCCATGTTGTGGCTAATGATCGAGTATGGTTAGATTGTGGGAATTTTAGTCATCGATTCGAGGATTTCCCTATCATTCACACCGAAGTTCATTGTAGGAGACCAAAATTTGTGTATATACTTCTTTTATGTATGAAAAAGGGTATATAGCAAAAACAAAGGACTCCAATAAATTTTTTTCAATTAAGTCATACTGGGGTATCTTATAATCGAATTTTTTTTATTAATTAATCCTTTTATTAATTTTATTTTAAAGTTAACCTCGGCGCACTTTATTTCCAATTTTGACCCCTTTGGTCACGCCACGGGTGGTGGCGTGACAAAACAACGCTGTTACGCTAGCCCGTATCTGGGGTAAGCTCTTGTCACGCCACCACTCGTGGTGTGACAGTGTTGTTTGGTCACGCCAAGACCAGTGACGTGACCAAAAACGCTATTTTGGGGACTTATCCCGTGGCGTGACAGCATTGTTTTGTCACGCCACGGGTGGTGGATTGACTAAAAGGGTCAGATTTGGAAATAAAGTACGCCGGGGGTTAACTTTAAAATAAAAACTAAAAAAGGTTAAATAAAAAAAAAGTTCTTTATAATCAGTATTTAAGTATTCTGAAAATAATAAAGAAGTATAATATGTATGTTTAAGTGGTATATTGGAAGTGAAAGTATATACTCCTAAGAGTACGAAACAGTATATATACACACACTTCACGTCCATAACCTGAAGGTTCTGACAACAATGCTATCAGAGTATTAGTGTCCGCGTCATCAATATCTCCAAATGAGGACAGAAAGAGAAATTAATTTCAAGTAGAAATCATGGAACTTACAAAATAATGTAAATATAAATAGTTCGTAAGGCAATATACAGCGACCACTAATTTTAGTCTTCAAGGTTTAGAGAATTCCTCGGAAAGCAAAAGGACGATAGGATGCTGGACAGCTCGATCACAGAAGTGCGTGAACAGTTCCAAAATATTTAATTTGTTTTTTTTTTTTTGAATGGAGCTCCACCGAGCTTATATATAAAGAAGAAGAGAATTGACCCAGTTTATAAGGGAAACCGGGCCCGAAAACCTATACAGACGCGCGGTTTCAGAGAGGAAAACCGGTAGCCAACCTCAAACGACAAAACGACCTCAACTCGAACAGAACGACACTCACACCGGGAGGCACAACCAGACAGCAGGCAAGACCAACCCAACTCAACTCGCGCGCTAACCGACCAACTCAACAACTCGGTTGGCGGAGCCCCGCTCCCACGCCACACCGCTATCGGCGGAGCCCAGCTCCCACGCCGCTCCTCTAACGGCGGAGCCCTGCTTCCACGCCGCTCCTCACTAACACACAACTCGGTTGGCGGAGCCCTGCTCCCACGCTGCTCCTCGCTGTCGGCGGAGCCAAGCTCCCACGCCGCTCCTCTCTAGTCACACAAGTCGGCAGCGCGTCGCTTCGGAGGAGTGCGCATTGGACCGGAAAGCTATCGTGAAGCGTCAAACCAGAAGGAAGAGCCGCCGTGAATCGAGGACGTTGGGGTAAACCTACAGAAGAAAACGAAGAGGGCAGGGGCTTCTCGAAGCGACGCCTTCAGGAAGGTAACGACAACAATGCCGCCGTCGCCCATCCGGACATCCGGACAGGGTTTTCACCCGGAGAAGCAAACAGGGTGGAGACGCTAAATTGTCGCCTCTAGGGAGGGAATGGCGCCCGAGGGCGTCAACGACCTTTGCACCAGCAAGCTGGGCAGAGCTTTCGCCCGCGGCTCCACGCCCCGGAAACCTGCACAAAGGAGGAACAGGCCAAACGACCCTCGCCTAGCTGCACCGGCAACGGCACCACCGACACCGCAACGTGCCGCACCGCAACCACCACCGGCGCCACCACCGTCACAGCACCACCGACGCCATCACCAACGCCAAAACGAGACCCACCGCGCCCTCGGGCCGCGACGGCGATCGAACTCCCGAGGCCGGAGACGCTGCGAGCTTGGCTTCAGCGGCGAGGTGGAACGGCCGTCGGCGTCGAAGAACCCGAAGACGTGGCGGAGGTCCTCCACGACGGCGACCGGCAGCGGAGGCGTTGAGTGCGGCGAGCGCGACAAGGCTGAAGGAGCCGTCGCCGTCGAAGTCCACCATGGTCATCAGCCCGGCTTCGTCGGGCGGCTGCCGCCGAAGGGAGCTTAGCGGCCCCGAACGGCCGGGCGACGCGGCCACCACCGACGCCGCGCAGCAAATGACGCCCGACGGAAGGACCGGCGCCGAAGGCCGCCAGAGCGCCGATCCACCAACCGCCACCACCACGCCGTAGACCACGGAGACACGATCCGGCGGCGGAGGCCGATCCGGCCAGGGCGGAGTGGATCCGGCAGGACACGGCAGCCCAAAGAGCACCTCGCGGGAAGCTCGACTGCGGGAAGGAGGAAGGAGGAGGGGAGGAAGCGGGGGGGAAGAGAGAGGGGACGCCAGCCGCCGGGCAGGTCGACGATGGCGGCCGGCGGATCGGCGAGGTGGTCTGCTAGGCGGCATGGGGCGCATCGCCTGAAGTCGCCCGAGGGGGACGACGCGAGGTGTGGATAAAATATTTAATTTGTCAACTCCGCGTGGATTAAAATTCACAAGACCTAGCAACATGCATGTACGAATCACTTATATTGATCGATGCTGCCAATGCAATTAAAATTAAAGAAAAACACATGTACACTTCTTGGCCGAAAAGTTCAAAAGTGGTATTCCCATTTTTTTGAACAAAAAGTGCTTTGCCCACTTACTCTTTCGATTGAAAAAAAAAACATCGAACGCTGCTGCACCCACAAGTTCCATTTTTGACACATTTCACAACTCAGAATCAAACAATTATCTGACGCTGCTCAGCTGCTGCATCCACAAGTTTCACTTGGACACTTCCACAACTCACATGTAAAACTAACGAGACAATGCTGTGCAACGCAGGTGGACGAATTATTTGATCAGATCAAGCACCATGGTGACAATCAAGCTGTCCGATTCCTAATGCATGTACAAACAGTTTGCCTTTTAGGTTGTCTCTAAAGTCTTCAACTTATTTACAGACAACCTTAGAGACAACATCTTCAACAAGTTCTCTATAAAATCATTCATTTTCAACACAATTTCTCTCCTTACACACTCACAATTTGCGATGGTTTGCGTGTCCAGTTTGTCTCTTATATAAGAGATGACACATTCTCTCTCTTCACATCCTCTCTCCTCTAACTAGACTTTTGAGTGACATGGTAGCTAAGAGATAGCTGAGGTGGCCATTATTAAAGATGCCTTTAGAGCTTAGCTAATTCTGTTACGAATATGAGATTACTGTTGGCCTAGAGTAATCCGGACACACTCTTCATGGTGGATACACTCGCCGGAGCTGAAGACGAAGGACACACACCAGAGATTTTTCGACGCGCAACACCTTGCGTCGTTTTCTATTTACTTGATGCGATAAACTCTCAACAGATTACAATCTATATAATCTATATGCGTTCGGTTCAGGCCACTATCTCATGATCCAGTTATTTCGCCATGGCTCCAACATGTGAGCCACTACATGCAGAACATTCACAAGATTATGTGACATGCTTTTTACAAACTGGACTCACTAAGCAACACATTTAACGTGAAAAAAGATAAAGATTAATGAGATCACATCAACATTCACCCCCCTTAATCTCATTGCCATTTTTCCACCGCTTGAACTCCGATCCTTTGGAGCATCTCTAGGAACTTTACACGCCCCAGCGGCTTCATGAGAATGTCCGCTAGTTGATCGTCAGTCTTGACATACTCCACTGTTATCTTTCCTTCCTCCACGTACTCACGTATGAAATGATAGCACGTGTCAATGTGTGTGCTTCTCTCATGATGAACTGGATTATTGTAAAGTGCAACGGTTGATTTGTTGTCCACTTTGATCATCACTTTACTCGGTGCTTCTCCCTTTAGCTTTCCAAGTAAACGACTGATCCAGATGCCTTGACACGCTGTTGTTGTGACAACAATGTACTGTGCTTCGTATGATGATAAGGCTACCACCTTCTACTTCCGAGAATTCCATATGATCAAGTTTGAGCCCATATAAAACACAGTTCCCACTACTACAAAAAGGCTAATACTGGACGCCTCATCACAGACGGTTGACCAAAACTGTCTGTATTAAATACAATCATAGTGTTAGTGATTTGAAGCTATGGTAAAATCGGAGTGTTAGTGATTTCAAGGCATGGTAAAATTGGAGTGTTAGTGATTTCAAGGCATGGTAAAATTGGCGTGTTAGTGATTTCAAGCAATGGTAAAATTGCAGAGTAAGGAAAATTCAAAGCCATTGTAAAATTAGAGAGTTAGTGATTTCAAGCCATGGTAAAATTAGAGTGTTAGTGATTTCAAGCCATGGTAAAATTAGAGAGTAAGGAAAATTCCAAGTCGAGAGCGGTTTTTATCTGATCGTATGCGTGATAAGATACATATCACGACGGTTCTTATCTGAACGATGCAGTGATAAGTATCATATCACGCAGGCGGTTAGTATTAAGAACCGCTCTGTGATATGTCGTCCTGACGGTTTTTGTATGTCTGTGATTTGCAAAGACGGGAGTTCAAAAATTTTTGAACGCACGCGCGGGAGGCAAAATGTTTTGACGCTGTCCTTATATATTATAGCCACCCCAGCCTTGTTTTCATCAGTCTCTCCTCTCTCCTCCCCACCGAGCTCCAGCTGACCACCTCGATTCCCTGTCGCGATTCGGCGAGAGACACGGTGACGACAATGATGAGGAGGATGCGAGGAGCTCCTTGTCTCTTGGAAGGTGCGTGTATATCCCCATCGGGAAAAACGTTACGGATGCAAAAATATCGGAGGTCACCGATAGACCGATTCTGCATGAACCGAATTTCGAATTTTTTCGCCAAAAATTTCAAATGTCGGTTGAATTTCCGCATTTTTTCGGCTGAAATTTGGCGAAATTCACGAAATTCGCCAAAATCTCGGCCGCCAAGTTCACATCGCGACAAGCAAATTATCATAACAAGAGAAACCTAATCTCAAGTGCTCTCTGCTCAAGATGGCAAACAAGCCCGTTATTACAGTCAATAAACAAAATAACAATCAACCTCCGGCTCCCAACGGCGATTCTAACTTACAAGCCATATTTTGTTTGTACAAAATTTGTACTTGACTTTTTGAGCATTGAAGCGATCTGCAGGCTATCTGTGGCGCAGACTCGGGATGTCGGAGTCCGGACTCAGAGCCCGTCCATGCCCGATGCCCCTAGCGATGGAGAAGAGATCGAGAAGATGAGAGATAGGGAGAGAGAGGAGAGGAGGAGGCGGGACATGGGATTCGGGCCGCCCGACGCAGAGCAGAGGAGCTCACCTCAAGGAGTTTTGGCGCCGACCCGAGCCGCCATGGCCCACGCCGGGCCGCCATGCTTGACAGCCAGAGCTCGTCACGCCTGGGACCTCACGGCGGGAACAAACACTGCAGTGAGGAGACCTCGTCCTCGCGTCGCCTCAATCGAAATTTGGGAATCGGACGCGTCATTGAAATCGCTTCTCATGTATTTGGATTGGGAGTTAGGGCATGGCGAGAAGGGAAGGGAGCTCGATTCTTTGCTTCGGATGGGCGGCCTCGAATTCAAAACAATTTGAAATGTTTTGGTGGTATCTTGTTTTTACGGGATGACCGGTAAGACCGATTTCGCCGGTAACCACCGAGATTTCGCCGGTAACGTTTTCACTGATCCCCATAACATACATAATTTGTTGGCTGTTTTTTGTAAATAAAATTATCTTAATTTTGTGTTACTTGAGATCGGAGCGCCGCTGGAGGTTTTTAGTCGTCACTCCTTGCCGACGGGCTTGAGTCGAACTCGATGATATGCAAGAACATCTTGTGATATGCTGGTGAGGTATAGAGAGGAGCTTACAAGACCAATCCAAGAAGCCGATGAGTTCTTCAGGAGTTTGGACGCATAGATGGTTTCTAACTAGTTTAACCTTGTAACTTTATTCTTTTTTTCCCATTCGAAGGGGACGTTGTGAAACTTTTTGGTTTCCCTTTCCTATAATGTGTTTGCCATCAGAATTTTAATTGGATTTTAGTTGTCCTGTTAGAGGTTGCATATGGAAACTCTTGTCTAGCACTTGATTGGTTTAGCTCAAAATTTGATTTTTTGCAATAGAAAAACTATCACAGAGCGGTTTTGAACAAGAACCGTCTGTGATAATTACTTATCACAGATGGTTCTTGTTCATAACCGTGCAGCGATAGCTTTTTCACGACGGTTCAAAAACCGCTCTGCATGATGACTCATGTCATCATCGACCCATAAACTCAGACGGCTCACAAAACCGTCTGTGATGACGCTTTTGAGATAAATCAGTAAAGACCTTTTCTGTAGTAGTGTCCGGTTGTGCTCTTGCGATCAATAATATCTGGCAAGATCACTATCGCTATATCCAACCAAAGTGGTTCTTTCTTGATCCTTTCTCTTGTAGTGGCATCCAAGATCCAAGGTACAACGAATATACCTGAGAATTTGCTTCACTACTGTCATATGTTCGGTGGTTGGTTCCTACATAAACCGACTCACCATACCAACAAAGAATGCCAGATCGAGCCTTGTATTCACCATATACCTGAGGCTCCCAACAATACTCCTGTAGTAGGTTGGATCAACCAGAGGTGAGTTGCTTTCTTTGCTGAGCTTGAGCCTCAGTTCCATGGGCAATTGGCATGAGTTGCATTCTAGCATACCTATCCTCTCAAGCAATGTTTCAGCATAGTTCGATTGGTTCGGTGTGATGCTATGCGATGTCTAAATGACCTCAATACCCAAGTAATAGGACATCAGTCTTAGATCACTCATACTGAACAATTCTTTCATTTGCTTCTTGAACATCGCGATATCTCTATCATTGCTCCTAGTGATGATAAGATCATCCACATGGAGCCCAACTAGCAACACTACATCACCAGCTCCCCTCTTGTAAATGGCATGCTCATATGTCCTTACTAAACTGAGGGAGGTAAGACTCTCATCCAGTTTTGAGTTCCATGCACGGGGAGCTTGACGTAGTCCATATAGCACTTTTCTTAGCTTCAAGACATTGTGGGCTTGCGCTCATCTTGCTCAAAGCCGGGTAGTTGAGACACATAGACCTCCTCTTGAAGTTCGCTGTTGAGGAATGCTGACTTGACATCCATATGATGTACTTGCCAGCAGAGGCAGAACTAGGATGGAAATGACCGGGGTTCACTATTTCACCGTACATATAACAACATATATAATTTCAAAACAATATAGTACTAAATAGTAATGTATCTAGCAACTTTTAGCATCAATATTTCAACATAATCAATGGCAATATACAATGATAAAGAAGTAGCGATCAAAATGCTTACCAACATATAGAAACTCACTAATAATATTGTTAATTGCAGCAAAGTGAAACAACTAAGGACGAAATCATGGATAAAGATAGTTAACGACAGAGGGGAGAACATCTGAGACATAACGAGAGGCATGGCAATAAGCAGAAATTTTTTATAAATAATCTAGTTTTATTCTAAAATACAGTAATAATACTACTTGTTTTTATTTTACGAAATAATCATTTGTCGCTCAACAGTTGGGTGACTAGCCCAAGTCGCTCAGCGGTTGAGCGACTTAAACAATGTCACCCAGCGGTGTACATGCATGCCCTGCTAGTTAAGCGATCTGTACACTAGGACCAACCGTTAAATGACAAGTGTCCTAGTCGCTCAACCGTTGAGCTACTTGGGCCAAGTCGCTCAACCGTTGAGTTACTTGGACACTTATCGCTCAACCGTTGAGCTACTTGGACTAGTCACCCAACGGTTGAGCAACAGATGATTATTCCTGTAAAATAAAAAAAAGGTAGTATTATTACTGTATTTTAGAATAAAAACTAGATTATTTTTACAAAATCCAATCAACCGGAGATATCACAAAGTGGATGGGGAAGTGCTACTGAGTGAGTACTTGTAGCATACTCCGGCATGTTCAGTGTCAACCCTTTATATTTTTTTCTCTTTAGCTCTTGTTATGAGCTTCTGTATAACAGGTAGCTTGCATATACTAAGAAATATAAAACAAGAATCCCATTCCAGGAAAAAGATATACTCTGAGTTAAATCTAGTTGATAGATACTATATATCAATTAAAAGTCCATATAGTAGTATAGTAGACCATGCCTTTACTCAGGTTAGTAATTAATACTATTATCTATTATATGATTAAAATGGTGTTAAGGAGCTACCAATGGTGTTAAGGAACTACCATGTTTGCTTTGGGAGGCATGAAATTTCCATTAAGGTCTGTTTAATTTGGAACGCTAGAATTTTACAAGAATTTCACATAAAACAGTTCAATTCCAATGAGCCCTAAATGGAGAAAACAATAAAAGATCTAGTGTTGTTTATTTAGTGGGTCCAGATTAATCAGAATTATGGAATCATAATTCATAATAAAGCGCTATATTCAAATAATTTGTGTATCTGATATGATTAGCAAATTCCTTTAGCGATACAACTTTGCACACTAACCTGCTTATTTAGTTTATGAAGAAACTAGCCAAGTAGTTGTTGTGACATCCTAAACTATGGTTTGTGTTTCAAATGTATAAAAGTATGAGAGTTTTAAAACTTCTGATAAATCTCGTAAGTTTGCTTTGAATTTCAAACTTTTGATTTGAATTCAAGTTTCTATTTGATTCCAGAAAAATGTTTGTATAAAAGTTTCTAAAATATTTTTTACAATACTAGATTATTTATCATGAATTAATATAATTTTTCACAAATTTTTAGAAGTCAAACCGATCTCACTAAAATCCTAACCAAGTTACTAATGCAGATTTGAAATGGAATTTATTTGAGACAAATTGATAATGAACGAGTGTCTAAAATAAATTCTCCACAGTCCTATTTAAACCTAAGAACACTCACAAAAAATTTTATAATTTTATTGCTATTTTAAACTGCCTAATCAAATCGGTTGAAATTCGGTCAAAATGAAATCCAACTCAAACCGTAACTCGGCCGTTCGGACCAGTCCGACTTGAACTGAAGTGGTTCAGACCAGTCCGATTTGAGTTGGTTTGACCGCACCATTTCGCCAAACCCGAGTCCGACTCAAGACACTCAACCGCGTCATTTCTTTCCGTCGCTGACCAGTCGGGCCCACTGGTCAGTTTCGTCTCCTTCCTCGCCGCCTAAGCCGAGCACACTGGCGCTTGCGAATGCGTGCCTCGCCGTCGCTCACGTGCCACCTCTTGCTTCTTTGACCACCCATGGAGAATTGCTTGGCCTTCTTGAAGCTACCAAGCCAACCCATTCGTCATCTCCCACATTCTCTCGACTTCTCTGTTCCTTTCTTTACCCCAGCCCAGAAAGAAACCAAGGAGCTAGCAGCCACCTCGGTGCCGCCCTCGCGCCTGTAACACCGTCGCTGAGTTCCTCACTCAACGCCACCTCTATTTTGGCCAGTCCCAGTCCTTGGCATGCACTAAATCGTCGGGGACGATTTCTTCGTTCTCAACTCCAGCAGTCAAGGCCCCGAAGCCTTTAAGG
This sequence comes from Phyllostachys edulis, assembly GCA_036346405.1. NCBI lineage: Eukaryota > Viridiplantae > Streptophyta > Magnoliopsida > Poales > Poaceae > Phyllostachys > Phyllostachys edulis. The sequence continues at coordinate 23,433,489 of CM070566.1, forward strand.
CATTCCAATGAGTTTCCCCCAACGTTATCTAGTCCATTAGGATCGCATCATCTCGCTGAGGCTTCTGACCAGGTTAATTCATTTTTGGTGCTTCAACGAGGGCGTGCGACCCCTTCTTCTCCAACCTCGATGATTCGTCGTCGCTTCAATTCCAGGCGCCACTGACCTCCTTCATCGTCATCAACTTGGGCGCCTTGTTCCTAGAGCCAAGGCGGTCTCAAGGTGCACGTTCCCGAAGCTTCTCAATGGCTGTGGTGTCTTCACCGCGAGAGCCACCCTTTTGTCTCTGCCTCCGACCGACGCGAGCTCACCGCCGACATCCTCGAGACTCTGTGTCGCCACCAACGTCTTCGCAAGGTTCGTGCGCACCTGGTGGTGTCTTCCCTGAGCCCAAAGCATCCCTCCTTCGCCAAATTATCCTCCTCACCGCTGTGCTCGCACTTGGAACCTCCGACGAGCCGCCAGCGCATTAGGGTAAAGATCAGTCATTAGTGCTAAACTACTTGATTATGGTTTATATGACGAGTAGATCCCACTTGTTAAACACGATTAGAAAACTAACTAAAACACATTTAAACCTCTGAGCCTATGACTTGTGGGCCCTCACGCCTGGTTAAGTAATTGTGTAAATTGTGAAGTACGCTTTCTAGTTTGGGAAGCGTATTTCTTAGAATGCTTAACCCGAAGTTACGTTTTGGAAAACCGAAGACGTATTCAACGAATACGCCTTCGACACCGTTTCGCTAGGCTGGGTCAAAGCTGACCCAATCAACACCCTCGCCTCGGGTCCCACCAGTCAGTGACTGTGGGCTAGCTGAGCGCCGGTATAAAAACGGATTTATTCCTTTTAGAAATTCCAAAACAAATTATTATTACACTGAAAATTCAAGCAACTTAGAAAATTCATAACTAATTCAAATTTATCTTCAAATTGAATGAAACAAATTTTGTTGGTTTTCATTTTTTAGTGTAGTTTTAAATGGAATAGATTTTAAGTATATTTACGTTCTATAAAATATTGGAGTTGAGTTAAAGTCTAAAGGAATTATTCTTACACTAGAAAATGGTTTAAACTTCAAAAATTCATTAGTATTTCATCCTAACTCCAAATTGAGTGAAATTAATTTAGTTAATTTTCATTTTTCCTGTACTTTAACTTTCCATAAGTTTGATTCGTGTTGCTGTTTCAGAAAATTTTGGTAGTTAATTTGTACAATTATGTCTTTAACTTGATAAATCCCTAGAAAATCCAAATAAACTCCTTTTGGACTAAAAATTTCACCCAAAAACTTTAAAAATCAAACTCTACCTATTCTGTATGCATGTTTGATGAAATTGAATTTTGGTTATTTTCGGTGTTATTCGTTCTTTTGTTCGATCGCTAGATTTTGATGATTCATGTACATAAGAGAGTGATCCTCAATAGCCAGAAGACTGTCTTCAGCAAGGCAAGCAGTTCCTCCTTTGATGCACGTTGATTCTATTATGTTCGTATGCCAATATTTCAATTTTAACAGTATGTATGCATGCTATATTGACAAGTAAATTCTCAGTTTGAGATAGTTTACCTGAATAGCTACTTGAACTATAGGTAAATATCCATCCTTTACCACTGAGCCTAGGTTTATATTATTGTGATTTAGAGCTCATTTGGATGGGCTCTAGTCACTTTATATTTAGTATGCTAGTTGTTGTCGCTAGCTATGCTTAGAATGGTAGTGTGGGGATCATCGCTTCGGCGATGGTCATTACAACATCACTTTAAATATTTAAGTCAGGGTACTTATATATGTATTATATTTGAAAAAACTAAAACTGAAAACAAAAATGATTTAGATTTGGGCATAAGGATGATGGCGTGATTATTGGGTGTGTGGTTGTATGCCCGAGTCAACAAGGACCGAACTTCTTGTTACACTTAACCAAGCATTATTGCATGCAACCACATGAGGGTATTGGGAACCCCTCTTGACTTAATACTTTGGGGGTGTGTTAATTAATGAGTCGCCGGTGGTAGGTGTAGGAGAATAAAAAAATGTGTTATGTGTTGTTGGGCATGTGCGGGGTGGGTTCCGGGTAGGTTCCCTCGCCCGAGGAGCATCAATAGTTGCTAAGGCTGGGCCGATGTATCCGACACAATGTATGGGTCCTCCGTGGGAGCTCAGTTCAGGCGGTTCGCTGAGGGTTATCCCCCATACGTGCGACTCTTAATTAACTCATTCCATTGGAAAAATGTCTCGTAGGACTTAGCTCTGCAGGCATACCTTCGGAAGTGTGTTTTATCCGGTGGTAAAAGGAGCAGTCTAATATGTGGGTAAAGTTGTGCACCCCTGCAGGGTCTAATCTATTCGAACAGCCAGGTCCTTGGTTATGGACACGCTTGGGGAGGTCTTTCAAGAGTTAGACTATAACATTTTAATAAAACTTGAGACCAGGTGGTACAAATAGGTAATTCGTGCTATTATTGTGGTGGCTGTTGGGAAGTCACCTCTAGGTTGTTAATTATATTTATAATTGATGTCTCACTGCTATTTGATCAATTAAAAACTGTTTTGATAAATTGCCTTCAATCTATTACACTATGGCAAATGAAATGTTGCTTTACGCTGAAAATGAACTCTATAGCCATCTCCATTGAAACAAGCTTGCATGTAGTTATGTACAGGTTTGTTAAAGTTATGTACAGGTTTGTTAATCGTAAGTCTTGCGAGTGCAATTTTTGTACTCAACTACATTGTTTATTTGCTGCAGAGGAGGTTGACCCCCAAAGGTGTCGGACCCGGGAGTAACACCCCAAATCCTCTGTGCATTTCTAAACTAGTCCCATGATCAGTAGCTAGTTCACACAGTAAACAGATATAGTAACATCCATAAATCGCATAACTTTATTAATAATCAACAGAGTTTATTACAAGAAAGGCTTACAAGCTAACAATAAAGAAACACAGCGGAAGACGAATGAGATGTGGTAGAGTCCAGCTGATCTTCTACAGCAATCATTGCGAGGCGGCCTAGTCGTCGAGATCCACACCGGTAGCGAAGTCCATCTCCTCTGAAATTTATTTGCATTAAGTAAGGATGAGCACAACTTCCGTGCTCGCAAGTTACACCCAATAACAGATTATAATGCATGCAAGGATATAACAAAGGAAGGCTTATTGGTTGAATTTGCATAAAGCAATGTTTTCTTTAAATGTTTGTACTAAGTTCCAAAGCAGTTATTCTATAACTAAAATTTATTTTATAAATTCTCAAGTTTTATAGTCAGATAACATTCACATGAATGGTGAAGGATACCCTCCTATCATATGGCTTCCTACCCAATTCCCATTTAGATAGAAATCCAAAATCATTTGTGTCAAATCATTTTGAAATCAAAACCAAAGTCTAACTTTGAGTGGCAAATGCTAAACATGTCCATAACCGTGGACACGGCTATTCAAATAATTTTACACTCTGCAGAGGTTGTACAGCTTTACCCACATGATATGAATTCTCTAGTTTGTTTGGCATCCATCGATACCACCGCTCACTACCTTAGGTAAGCAGTCTAGAGCACGTGTCAAGGCCAATACAATGCGTCATCCCACCGTAGTCTCGCCTCGCTAAGGATTCACACCCTTTGGACTAACCATCTGCCGGGTTCAGGCCCCCTCTTACGCTAGGTGGGAATATATATAAAAATAGGTCATAAAAGACACCCATGCAACCGGATGGCACGACCACGGTGAAACATTGCAAATTAGTTAGCCAGGTCCTACCCACATAGGACATGTGGTAGTTCGGTGGAGTTTAGCAAAAGCGGCTCTCAGGCCGGTCCTTAATTGACTTGGGCGACTTCCAATAAAAACCCTGGGCCTCAACCCTGACCAGGTTGAGCCCGTGCATAAACCTGCACCCACCAACCATCCATTTCGCCAAAGTACAAATCAACTTTTCCTTTTTGCTTTTCAAAATCATTTACAAAATCTTCCATGACAAACCAATGCCATAGACTTTTAAACAATAGTTGATCATTTGGCTAGAATTCCCCAAATCAAATATTTTTGGGTCTAAGTATCACTAAGCATAATTTTTCTCAAAATGATCTCAGTTCATACTATCGTATCAACTAGGTTTTATCTAGGGTAACAAGGTATGAGGGATTAATATCTAAGACTTGTCAAGTACGAGATCAGTATGTAAACCATTGTGATAATCCAATCTCCAACAATTGTAAAATCCTATACTTTAATATCAATTAGTCTAATCTACACCATATAAGTCTATTTCTATGATCCAACTTCAATTTATCCAACATTTAACTATACTCTAATTCTATAATCGATATCAATCCATTATTCCTTAATAAACTATTTCTACTAATTCAACATCAATCCAATGACTATGTAAACCTATAATCAAATTTTCGGATAATCGATATCCAATAACAATCTATTTCTAGAATCCAACATCAACAATTTAGTATTTGACTATAGTATCTATCTATCATCCAATCTTTATTAATCCAACATCAACAATTCAATATTTGACTATAGTATCTATCTATCATCCAATTTTTATTAATCCAACATCAACAATTCAATATTTGACTATAATATCTATCTATCATCCAATCTTTATTAATCCAACATCAACAATTTTCTACTTCTAAAATCCGATATCCAATAATTTTTATTTCTATAATCCAACCATAATAATCATGAAATCCTAGAATCTAATATCTAATAAATATATAATCATATAATTCAACATCCAACAATTACTTCTACAATCCAATACCTAGCGATCATATACCTTTAAAAATCTAATTATTCAACCCTAATAAATCAACTATTGTATCATTCTATAATCAATTTCCAAGATTAATACATTTCTATAATCCAACACCAATCGTGTATTGCTATAACTCAAATATAAGGTATTTCCTCCAACAATAATGTATTCTTATAATCTAATCTTTTCAATTTCTATCTCCTGAATACATCATAATCAAGATTTTTTATACTATCATCCTTGACCAATAAAGGGCTATATGTTGAGATTAGTAATAACTATAAAGCTTAAAACAGATATTTAAATTACATTGAATAGAAATAAGCATGCAATAATAATTTAAAATAGAATTTAAATAATTTTAAATCTGGGCTCAAATATGATCAAAGGTGTAACTTGCCTTGCTCAATTAGTTGTTGTTCTCAAACGGCGTTGAAATCCGGTTGTCCGAAGTCGTCGAAATCTATACGCGAAAATAAGCCAAATTCAAACAAAATTCAAAATAGAATCCAAATAAAATCCAAAAATTATAAAATGAATACTACTATGAAGGTATCAACTTTATATGAATTTAGGAAGTTGAATCGAAGGAATCGAAATTCGTATGAGGGAGAACGAATTTCTAGAAGGTTGAAAATCACATGAAATGATAGAATTCCGAAAATTGGCTATATACTGGGATATTCCGTTTTGGAAATAAGAAATAAAATGAAATGGCTAACTTGAGGGACCCACTTGCTAGACAAAGAAAGAGAAAAGGAATGAGAGAAGTGTATGACATGTGAGCTCCATTTGTAAGTGGCTCAAACCAACACATAACAGAGACAACACGTAGAGGCGTACAAGCACACTGAGGAAGACGGCGGCGTCAGCGAGGTGAGCGACGGGGTGGCTAGCGAACTAGCAAAATGAAACTCCGGTGATGAGGCGGAAATGATGACACGAACGGATTTTGGGAAAACTCACCGAGGAAGCGGGGAACACAAAGAAACGGTTTCAGTGTCGTGACTCGACAAGGTCGGCAGTGACTCGGTGATATTTAGGTGATGGGAACAAAGGCACGACGTAGAACGCATCGAGGCAAACTCAACGGTGTTGACGGCTCGGCGAGAGAACCTTCGATGGCAATGCAGTCCGACGGAGAAGACCTTTGGCAGGCGACGGGCTGACGTCGGCGTTCCGGGCAAACAGAGAGGAGTTAGCAGGTGAGGTTGGCGATGATTTGAAGATGGAGGTTGGAAGTACGCAGTGCTCACCTATTTAGGCGAAGGTGGCACACGGTTCGACGAGGAACGTGAACGAAAAAAATCACTGCGGCGTACGGGGCTCCGGCGAACCGATGGTGCTTCGGAGAATAGGAAGGGAGCACGATGTAGAACGTCGTGAGGCGAAGCTAGCGGTATGGTCGATGGTGCCGGGGCTTCAACGTAGGAGGCGCAATTGACCAATGAACGGCGTTCGGCCAATGAGCTTCAACTTCAAAATTCGGCCAAACCATGGGGAGAGGGGAGGAGAGATTTTGGGGGTGGGTTGTGGGTGTAGAGAGGCTCCTAGTGCTCACTTTATATAGGGGAGGAGATGCTCGAATCAACAAAAACGTTTGAGAATTAATTGGGCAGTTTCAGGTTGAAATGAAGAACAAAGAAAACTGCAAAATTGATTGTATGTAGTGGAGGAAACGTTTCGCTTTAGACGAAATTAATTTTGATGGCTTGGATGGAGGTTGGAGCTCCATTGCATGGTTGTGAGGGAAGGGGGAGGGGCGCCGTGGTCGTGGAGGTGGCCGGCGGCGAGGTCGGCGGGTGGCCGAGTCGGCAAGGGTGAGGTGGCCATGCCTGCCATGGGTGGCGTGACCATTTGCTTCTTTGCATAGTTGAAGAAAGAAAAATTTGAGAAAAGCGTTCGAGAAGATGATGGATGGGAGAGAAAAAAGTAATAAAAGAATAAGAGGGAAAGTAATAAACAAAGAAAAGAGAGAGAAGAGGTGGCAGCCCATGCATGAGGCGTTGGGGAGTTAGTGTGCTTGGCTGGGTGAAATCTCGGATCGTGACCCTTACAGCATAAATTTTTTTTTAAAATTAATTCAGATTTAAGCAATATTTCAAATAGCTTTTAGAACATAGCAAATAGAGTCCAAAAATTCCTAGAATTATTTTGAACTTAATAAAAATAATTTCAACTTATAGATGGCAATTAATTTTGTAAATAATTTATTTTGGCTTTCAAATAATTGGAGAAAAGCTTTTAAAATTCCAGAAATTAATTAAATTTTCCTTTTAACTTTAAATCAAATAAAATCCCAGAAAATTCAATAAATTTTCTTTTTGACTTTAAACTAAGAAATTAAATAATTAATTTTTTAACAAAGAAAACTCTATTTAAATTACAGAAAATCAAGAAAGAACCTCGATAGCGAAAAATTCAATAAAATAATATCTTTATTTAAAATAGGATGTTACAAAGGGGTTGGCGTTTGTGAGGTGACTTCGCTCTCGACGACTAGCTCGGCGTTCCGTCGATTGCCTTGTGGGTAAGGGCACCGGTTGGCTTTTGTTTATTACCATCTTATGGCATGTTTTTTCCGCTGCAGACTTTACCTTTTGTATAAAACTTAAGTTGTATGTGAATTTGTTGTAAATTATGAAAATTTCGGTGATGTAAATACTTGTGTTTGGAGTTGATGCTTAATTTTTGTAAGGTGTATGTGTCTTGCTTTGTTAGGAAGTACATATACACCAAGAGCGGGAAAATTTGATTTGTGATGCTAAGACCAATGGAAAGCTTAAGCATTGCAAATTAAATCACCTGGTGGCTCTCATAGTTGCACCAGCCCAGCTAGTTATAAATATGTTAGATATGGAGTACTTCAAGCTACATAAAACTACGGGAACAAGAAGCATGGGCCAATTGCCTACTAGGACTGTAGGACATGGTTGCACTTGCATACACTGCGTGAGGCATCAGGGTTAGAGCGTGGGCCAAGGCTTGCAGGCCGCAGGCGTGCCGCGTGTGGGTGTGACTGTGTCTGCGTGAGGCATGGCCAACGGGCCAAGGCGTGGGCAGTTGGCCTACTGGGCGTGGGCCTTGTGCGTGTCAGCATGTGCGGCGTGGCCAAGGCCTGCAAGGCTTGCCGCTCGGAGCACTAGGGCTGGTGATGCCTGCTTGCCTCGTGCCTATTAGGCATGGGCCGCCGGTCGGGTGCACAGCGATTGGGCTGTGGGTGCACATGTGGTAAAAACAAAATGATCCCTGCTAAAAAAAATTTTAGACCCGGTGTCTTGTGACACCGGGTGGGCCTCTTGGGTTCCGCCCCTGCTTGCCAGGATTCTTGTGCAGCGAGTGCCACTAGCAATCTCACTGTCTCAAGTTGTGCAACTGGTGCAAAGACCTCCTCAAAATCCACCCCTTGTCCTTGCACATACCCTTTTGCTACCAAACAAGCTTTCTGCTTGAGAATGGCTCCCTCCAAATTCTTCTTTACCTTATAAACCCACTTCAGGTCGATTGGTTACTTAATTTCTTGCCGATAGATTGGTCACTTCATTTTCCCTTATGGACTCCAACTCTTCTTTTATAGGACCGGAAAGGTGCTTAGAGGGGGGTGAATAGACGCTTTCTCTATTTTTCACTTCGATCGAACTCAATACTACTTTCACCCCAATAGCTATAAAAGCTATGAAGATCAGTATACAAGCATAGTGGATGACCTGTGTTGAATCCGATCAAACCCCGAAGCAAAAGACCCAAAACACGGAGATCAAACCCTCGGGCTCGGTCTGACCGACGGCTATCGTCTTGATCGGGCGGTACGGCGGTCCGACGGACGACCAAAAACAGATCTTGATAGCTTTGAAATCCAAAACAAAAATCAGTCTAACTTTTGATCTATACGATGAAACTTGACCAAACTTGAGACACACCTTCCTAAGGATATCAAGAACCTATTGCAAGCAACGATCGTCTAGATATATGCCAAAGTCCTAACCTTTTTCCATTTGAACGAAGGTGGTTTCAAAACCGGGAAAAAATGAAATCTTGATCCAAACACTTGCTCGTGGGAGATTGATGATCTAGATGATCCTAGATGTATTCTCACACGTCACAGCAAGGTAGATGAGGGCAAGAAGCCAACCAAAAACCAAAGGATCAAGGATGGACTCAAAATCACCAAATAAGAAGGAAGAACACAAAGAGAACTCATCTTTGAGAAATCATGCATAGATTGATTTGAGATTGACAGGGTTTACAGCCACGCATCCATGGAAGAAAAGAGCTCAATTCATGAGCACTCACTCAACTCATCTCTCTAAAACCCTAAGCCTCTTCTTTCCTCTCTAAGCCCTAAGACAAACTAGAGTTTTGCAAATGAAGTGCTTGGGGGCTGCTTGACAGCACCTCCTCCTATTTATAGAGAGGCCTAGCTTCTAGAAGAGTTAACCCTAATAGGCTCCCGTTAAGGCCCAACACAAACGGGTCACACACACACGCATTTTAAAGCGCCGTCTTCATCTTCTCTTGACCTAAACCACTTCACCATGCGTCGTCTCGCGCCGTGGTTTAGCCAAAAGGGTCACCAAGGCAGTATTTGGTGAAATTACCAAAATACCCTTCTCGGTCCTTCTCCGAAGACCGAGTCCAATCTTAGTGAAGCAATCGCTTTTACCGCCACGTGTGGAGTAGATCAACAGCTCTCATCATGTCGGCAAGTCTCTTCCATCCGGCTCCGCCAAAGCCACCATGGCACTTGCACCACCCGTGCTTGATCAACGATCATACCGAAGCGCTCATTCGGTCACCTTTGTCCATTCTGCGCCATGCTTGAGTCCATTGACCTCACTCGACATCCTTGATCGTTCTGGATCTCAGCTCTCCAAGCTTAGTCTTGATCATCCTCGCTGTTGACCGTCGTTGACCTCCAAGCGTCCTGCACAACAACAGACAAAGAAATCGAATCCGGAACAAGTTCTTCACAACTAGACCCGTTAGTGAAAACATGCATCATGCAACACATATGCTGCTTTGAAGCCCATGAACTTGACCTATCCCAAAAGCATCACCAACAATTTGACGATGAACAAGGCACAAATCCGGCGGGCCAATAGTAGTTCAAGCCGGTCGAGACCGCTAAGGCCGGTCGACCAGCTCTCAACACCCGGTCGACCGCACTGAGACTTAGCCAAAATTCCACTCGAGCCATGGTCGGTCTGACCGCCAAAGTGCCGGTCAGACCGCCAGTGACCTGATAGAACTGACACAATGCCGAAAATGCTTGATTTGACAAACCGCAAAAGTCATTGCCAATTGTATCATCACCCTAAGATCATGGACATATCCCCATGATATCCACAATCTCCCTTGGTGAACACATTGGAAATTTCCCAAAGATGCAAAGTTTGAGATTTGAAAAGTAAAATACTCGATGTTTTCGCACAAAGGCACAACTTGGTCCAATTGCAAGGGAAAGCAAAGGAAATGACCAAGCTGGCTCCAGAATAGCATAGGCAAGTGAGATAAGGCAAAAGAAAACAAGAAGGCTTTAATTTCCAGAAAATTGCAAAATCTCACTTAAGGTCCATATGAAAGAACAATTGTTCAATTTGACCTTGGATCATTGTGAGGATGCAAGAATTGCAATTCAAATTCAGAAATGGCAATAAGATCGCAAAAATGCATATGAGATGCTCTCCCTCACTATGATCCTCATAACCTCATGAAAATTTTATTTTCTCCCTCTTCATTTTTACAATTTCTCCCCCTTTGACAATGGATTCATCAAGGTACATAAAGGAAGATAGAGCATGAATGACATGGAATGGCTGCAATTAATTTGTTTTTAGTACAGGGAGCCATGAAAATTATCCAAGAGGACTTGACAAGTATTACACCAAGCCATATTATGTGAAGAAGCTATGGTAAAACATGTCAAAACATATATAGCAAAGCGAAAGCCATAGGAACAATAATCTGAGATTAAATGATCGTTTAGTATGACTAGGTGTTCAAGATCATAGTTTAGCCAAAGGTATCCAAAAATGAGTCAAGCCATGTCAATAAACTAAATGGAACCAAGAAGCTAAAATTGAGCCAATTTAGAGCGCTATGAGTTCAAAGTTGAAATTTGTTCAAGCACTTTGAAATGTAGCACATTTAGCACTTGCTAAAATTTATTTTTGGTTTTATCTTAGTAAAGCAAGTCCTGGACTAGGAGCTATCCACAACTGCCTCCTAAGCTTCAACCAATTTTCACAATATGTTTTGTTTTTAGTCAAGTGCTAGATCTCAAGCCTTGCCGCGACCATCCCAAGCAAAAAGCTTAAAAGAGTGGTCTAGGTCATCCAAAACTCCCCCTGAGTTCATGCCTAGTGCAATGGCAAGCCGTCTCATGAGAAAGAATTGGTGAGATCGGTTTTTTCGCACAGAACAGATCATTTTTCATTTGCTTGACTTATGAAATAGCATAGCTCAATCTAAAACTCAAATTAGATTCAAGACTCAACTTAGCCTATTTGACATGGCATGAATCATGAGAAGATCACTATGGCAAAACTTGTCACAAGAGCCAACAAGTCATGTGTTAATTCAAGTTTTTCACATTTAATAGAGCTATCATGGAAAAAGCTAAGCTACACATAGAAAATCATGATAAACCTAGCAAAGTAGAACAAGACATGGCAAGGTATAAAGAGTGAAATCATGTCACACAAGGATAATAAACAAGGCTCGTGATTTTATATTACAATGCAAGTTCTTGATTTAAAATGAAATATGATACAATGAATGCAAAAGAGCCAACTCCCCTCAAATAAGCCAATAGGACTAATAACCCCCAACTCTCCCATAGCGAAGCAAAAAACGAGAAGAATCAAGAGCCTTAGTGAAAATATCGCAACTTCTTTGCCGGACTCTATAAAGTGAAGCACAACATCCGCCTTCTCTACATGGTCTCTAAGGAAATAATATCGAATGTCAATGTGCTTAGTCCTAGAGTGTTGCACTGGGTTTTTGGCAATGTTTATGGAACTAGTGTTGTCACAAAAGAGAGGAACACTATCCAAAGATAACCCATAGTCCCGCAGAGTAGACAAGATCCAGAGAACCTGAGAGCAACTACTAGCTGCAGCTACATACTCGGCCTCTGCAGTAGACTGTGCAATAGATGACTTTTCCTAGATGACCAAGAGATAAGAGATGTACCTAAGAAATGACAAGTGCTAGAAGTATTCTTCCTATCCACTCTCCACCCATAAAATCAGCATCGAGAAAAGCCGAATGGAGAGAGCGAGAATCGGAAGAATACCAGAGTCCAAAATCAAGAGTGTCCAAGAGGTACCAAAATATGCGATGCACTGCTTGACAATGAGAGGCACGAGGGGAAGCCTGAAATCGAGTGCACAGACACACAACAAACTGTATGTCCGACCTCGGCGCGTGAGGTAGAGGAGGAGCCAATCATCTTTGTACTCCTTCCGTCCACGGGCTCTCCATCCTCATCGAGGTCCAACACGGTGGATGTGGCAATGGGAGTAGACATTGGCCTCTCGCTTCCCATGTCGGCCAAGAAGGTCCTTTGTGTACTTGCTTTGATGAATGAAGGTGCCTTCTTTCAGTTGCTTGACTTGAAGACTAAGAAAGAAGGTCAATTCGCCCATCATGCTCATCTCGAACTGCCTGTTAATAGAATCTGAAAATCTGAACACCAAAGCATGAGAAGAACCACCGAATATGATATCATCCACATAAATATGAACCAATAGAAAGTCACTGCCAAGCTTGAGAGTGAACAAGGTTTTATCTACCATTCCCATTTTGAAATCATTTTTTAGCAAGAAACTCTTAAGCATATCACACCAAGCTCTAGGGGCTTGCTTCAATCCATACAAGGCTTTGGAGAGCTTAAACACATGGTTTGGGAACTTGGAATTTTCAAAGTCAGGAGGTTGCTTGACAAAGACCTCTTCTTCTATGAAACCATTAAGAAAAGCACTTTTGACATCCATTTGAAAAAGCTTAAAACCCTTAGATGCTGTAAATGCTAGCAAAATGCGAATGACTTCTAATCTAGCTACAGGAGCAAAGGTCTCTTCGAAATCTAAGCCTTCTACCTGGGAATAACCTTGAGCTACAAGCCTAGCCTTATTGCGAACTACCAACCTATCCTCACTTTGCTTATTTTTGAAAACGTATTTTGTTCCAATTACATTATGATTAGGTGGAGGTTCAACTAAGGTCCAGACTTTGTTTCTTTCAAAATTTTCAAGCTCTTCATGCATGGCATTGACCCAAGATGAATCAGATAAAGCATGGGTGACATCTCGGGGTTCAAAAGACGCGACAAAAGCAGAATGTGCATGAGAATATGGAGAGATAAACCTGGAGCGAGTGACTCGCTCATGAAGATCCCCAATCATCTGCTTAGGTGGATGTTGTCGCTGAATATGAAGAGGAGGTCCTGGTGCAGAAGTGGCCTCTACCTCATGAGCTGTGGAGGTAGGAGCAGAGCCACTCGAATCACCGATGAAGATAGGTGGAGGCTACTCAGCTGAAGCTGGAGAAGTGGAAGCAGGCTTTCCAACCATCTCAGAGGTGACTAGAGGATGGATTGGGTCCTCATCCTCAGAGTCGTCATCGACGAAGATACTTTTAGAAACCTGTGTACCTGCACCATCGGGTCTAGTATCAGGACTAGCCTCATCAAAAGTGACTTCGCAAGCCTCAACAATTTTGTTAGTATCCAAATTAAATACATGATAGCCACGAGAATGAGTAGGATATCCAAGAAAAATGCCATCAGAACATCTTAATTCAAATTTATCCAAGTTGCCATGTTTAAGAATGAAGCACTTGCAACCAAAAATCTTGAAATGAGAGACTTTAGGCCTATGACCAAATCTAAGCTCAAAAGAAGTCTTGCCTATGACAGATCTCAAGAACACCCTATTGGATACATAGCAAGCAGTAGAAATCGCCTCAGCCCAAAACCTCCTAGGTGTGCTATGCTCATCTAGCATGGTCATGTTCTTCCTCTCAACAACACCATTCTGCTGGGGAACTCTAGGTGAAGAGAACTGGTGCTCAAGTCCCCTATTAGTGCAGAAAGTGGCAAAGGAAGAGTTCTTGGATTCTGTCCCATTGTCACTCCTAATGGCTCTCAAAGCTCCAGGAAGATCAACAGCTAGTCTAAGGACCAACTCTCTAAAATAGCCAAAAGCCTCGTCCTTAGAAACCAGAAAATAAACCCATGAATACTTGGAGAAATCATCCATAATCACAAGCACATACCACTTCCCACCTGCAGACTGAACTCTAGAGGGGCCAACAATGTCTAAGTGCAAGAGCTGACCTGGTCCATCAGTCATTACTAAAGTAAGAGGTGAATGAGAAGCAGAAACCATCTTACCATGTCTACAGGGAGTGCACACAAGGTCTCTAACATTCTTAAGCTTAGGCAAACCTCTAATCAAGTCCTTGCTACTGATCCTGGTCAGATGATCAAAGCCTATATGTCCAAGCCTACGATGCCACAATACTAGATCATGAGAGTCTGAAGCTACAAGACGCCTAGGGCTGGAAGAAGAGGAAATACTAAAATCAGCACAAAAGAACTTCTCAAACCTAGAGATCCCAAAGACATGCTCACTCGAGGAGTCCAGAACTCTACACTCACCACTCTTGAATCTCACCTCCAGACCCTCATCAAGAAGTTAAGAAACAGATAGCAGATTATACCTCAGCTTACTTACCAAAGCGACATCCTTAAGTATGAACTTGTTGTTGACGCGCACTGTGCCCTTGGCTGTCACAGTCCCGGTAGAAGCATCCCCAAATGTGATCAACTCATTACCGGATGCACGTGTGAGGGAAGAGAACCATCTAGAATCTCCAGTCATGCATCGAGAACACCCGGAGTCAACAAGCCATATGTCCTCCTTCCTCACATGACGGACCTACAGAGCACGAATAGGAAACATCTGTGCCTCAGTACTGGGGTTAGTGATAAAAGACTTGGGAATCTAGTATTGAGTCACACGATGTTTAGGCAAAGCAGTAGAAGTAGCAATAAAATGGTTAGAGGAATAATCATAAGAATGCACACAAGAACCACCTAGAACTCTCCGAATCGACCTACCAAAAGGTCAGTACTCTCCCTGTCTAGATGCTACCCGTGGTCTCTCCTCACGATATCCTAACCCAAAATGCTACCTAGAGCCACCAAAAGAGTCAAAGAAGTCATCTACGAACCTAGGCCTATGTCTAGCAGGAAAGACAGGCTACCTGGCTCTAGAGACTGTCACAGATGAGGGAACTCCTCTAATGGTCCTCATGGTACTCATCCTTTCCTTCCTCTCGATCTTGGCTCTACGAAAGTAGGACTCAACGATGTGGCCATCCTTCTTGCAGAAGGTGCAATGGTACTTGACCTTTTGAGAGGTCTGACCTGTTGAAGTAGAAGCACCTGTCTTGCTAGAAGGTGTTTGGGCAAAACCTGCAGATCTAAAAACTACCTTAGATGGCTCAGGAGGTTCTACCTCAAACATACCACTCTCAGCAGCTCTCACAACCTTAGGTGGATGATTCTTAGAATGCTCTAGGGAATTAAATCCTAGGCCACTTTTCTTCACACTCACCTTAGATTGGTCGAGGATTATGTTGAGGTTCTTCTTCCCACTAGAAAATCTCTCAAGGGTCTTTTTGAGGTAATTATTTTCTTTGGCTAGGTCCTTACAGGTGACACACCTATTTGACTTGATTGTCCTGGCAAGCTTTTCTTTAACAAGAGCTACCTCAACCCTTAAAGCCTCACAAGACACACAAGAAGCATTTTCAATCCTACTCACTTGCTCTTTGAATTTGACTCTAAACGCCTCTTATATCTCATCTAAATTTGTCCCAATTTCAGTACAAAAAGCACAGGAAGCAGAATCAACAACTTTCTTGGAAGCATTCATAGACATGGATTGTTCAATTTTAGATTTCTCCTCTAGAGTCTTGTTTAGAGCATCATTCTCAATTGTGAGTTTAAGACAGTTTTCACATGAAGTAGTCTTAGAATAAAGAATCATTTCAGACATTTCCTTCATTTTAATCTTGTTATCCTCACAATGAGAGCAAGTGTGACTAGGATCAAATTTTAGCAATTCCTTAGTAGCACTATCCAATTTCAATTCAAGCAAAGCACAATTTGAGCAAGGTAAAGAAATAGTATCTACAGCAGTCACATTTAGAGCAATAGCGTTCATGCAAACGAGACTAGACTTGAGAGATTCTAGTTCATCAAGAGCATCTTTTAGTTGATTCGCAATAGATGAATGAGCAATTTCAGATTGGTCAATTCATTATGCAAGCTAAAGCAAGAATCACAAACATCAATAGGATTAATGGATTTGAGCCTAACAACTTCTAGGTTCAAGTTATCAATCATGGTGTCCTGTTTCTTAATCATTTTAGCTTGCTTCTTCAGTTTTTGTTCAGCAACGACCAAAGCACGTTTCATATCTTTGAGTGAGGGACATACCTCATCGAGATCGCTGAAAGGATCGTCGTCGTTGGAGGAGTCGACGTCGTGCAAGTCCTTGGCCATGAAGCACATGCCAGTGAAATCTTGGGCCTTCTTCTTGCCATGAGAGTCATCGTCGTTGTACTCCGTCCCCGAGTCCACATCGCTCATATCAACACTCTTAAGAGTGGCAAGGACTCGGCTGACGAACTTGTGATAGTTGGGCTTCTTGGCTTTCGCATCCTTAGCTTGAGGACGCGCACCTCCGAGTGTCATTCTCCACCTTGCCCTTCAGCTTGGGGCACTTGGACCGAATGTGGTTTGGCTCACCACACTCAAAGCAAGTGACAGGGCCACCTCTCCTTCTGTTCCTCACCTTGTTGTAGACTCTTGAAAATTTTGTGGATAGGAGGGCTAAATCATCCTCAGGTAGCTTCTCTAGATGCTCATCTCTCAAAGAATGCAAAACGGACAATAAAAAACCAGATGAGCCAAAATCCAATGAATCAGAAGAGCTACCCTTAGATGGGTCAACCACTAAAGCCATCGACTCTGTCTTGGGAAAACACGAGATGAAGTCAATCTCATGCGTCTTCAACCTCGAGTAGAGCTTATCCATGGTAAGCTCACTCATGACAGTGTTGTCATTGATGGAAGTGATCTTCATCCCCCAGACCTTCACGTCAAGAGCACCCAAGAGCTGACGTACATTTTTAGATTCAGTGAACACGAGATCCACAGCACGTAAGTCATGAAGGATTTTTGACAATCTTCCCCACAATTCATCCAAAGACTCACCGGGCCTTTGTTCGATCTTTGAGTATTCTTTCTTGAGTTGGTTCTGTCTCACTTCCTTGATTGCAGTAGATCCCTCGTGGTAATCACAGAGGGCCTTCCAGATCTCGTGAGCAGATCTCAAATGAGCGACACGCTCAAACTTAGATCGACTAAGCCCTTGAATCAAGAAGTTTCGAGCCTTGCTATTTGCCTCCACATCTGGAGTGATCACATCGTCATTGGCTGGCACAACATAAAATTTTTTGACTTTAAGCCAAATTGCGTGCCCTTGAGCCTTGATGTAGGCATGCATGCGAGCCTTCCAGTAAGCAAAATCGACTCCATCAAACACATGTGGCTTGGTGGAATACTTATTAGACGCCATGGCTCCTCAGACCGGTTAAGATCTATGAGAAGAGCTAACCGTGCTCTAATACCACTTGTAGGACCGGAAAGGCGCTTAGAGGGGGTGAAAAGACACTTTCTCTATTTTTCACCTCGATCGAACTCAACACTACTTTCACTCCAATAGCTATAAAAGCTATGAAGATCAATATACAAGCACAGTGGATGACTTGTGTTGAATCCGATCAAACCCCGAAGCAAAAGACCCAAAACACGGAGATCAAACCCTCGGGCCCGGTCTGACCGACGGCTATCGCGTGGTTAGACTAGCGGGCGGTCTGGCCGGACGACCGAAGCGATCTTGTGACAAACAAATCCAAAAGCGAAAATCGGTCTAACTTTTGATCTACGATGAAACTTAACCAAACTTGAGACACACCTTCCTAAGGATATCAGGAATATATTGCAAGCAACGATCACCCAGATCTATGCCAAAGTCCTAACCTTTTTCTATTTGAACGAAGGTGGTTTCAAAACCGGGCAGAAACCAAAACTTGATCCAAACACTTGTTCATGGGAGATTGATGATCTATATGATCCTAGATGTATTCTCACACGTCACAGCAAGGTAGATGAGGGCAAGAAACCAACCAAAAACCAAAGGATCAAAGATGTACTCAAAATCACCAAATAAGGAGGAAGAACACAAAGAAAACTCATCTTTGAGAAATCATGCATAGATTGATTTGAGATTGAGAGAGTTTACAGCCACTCCATCCATAAAGGACAAGAGCTCAATCCATGAGCACTCACTCAACTCATCTCTCTAAAACCCTAAGCCTCTCCTTTCCTCTCTAAGCCCTAAGACAAACTAGGGTTTTGCGAATGAAGTGCTTGGGGGCTGCTTGACAGCACCCCCCTCCTATTTATAGAGAGGCCTAGCTTCTAGAAGAGTTAACCCTAATGGGCTCCCGTTAAGGCCCAACACAAACGAGTCACACACGCACGAATTTTAAAGCGCCGTCTTCATCTTCTCTTGACCTAAAACACTTCACCATGCGTCATCTCACGCCGTGGTTTAGCCAAAAGGGTCACCAAGGCAATATTTGGTGAAATTACCAAAATACCCTTCTCGGTCCTTCTCAGAAGACCGAAAGTGCAATCTTGGTGAAGCAATGCTTTGCCGCCCACATGTAGGTAGATCAGCGGCTCTCATCATGTTGGCAAGTCTCTCCCATCCGCTCCGCAAAAGCCACCATAGCACTTGCACGCACCGTCGCCGCTTGATCCAACTGGTCTTCACCGAATCGCGATTCGGTCACCTTTGTTCATTCTGCGCCATGCTTGAGTCCATTGACCTCACCCGGCATCCTTGATCATTCTGGACCTTAGCTCTCCAAGCTTAGTCCCGATCATCCTCGCCGTTGACCATCGTTGACCTCCAAGCGTCCTGCACAACAATAGACAAAGAAATCGAATCCGGGAACAAGTTCTTCACAACTTGACCCACGTTAGTGAAAACATGCATCATGCAACACATATGCACTAAAGCCCATGAACTTGACCTATCCCAAAAAGCATCGCCAACAATTTGACGATGAACAACACAAATCGGTCGGATCCGCGGTTCAAGCCGCCGTCCGGACCCGCAAAAGGCGATCGACCGCTCTCAACACACGGTCGACCGCACAGGACTTAGCCAAAATTCCACTCGAGGCATGGCGGTCGGCCTCAAAGTGGTGGTCGAGGCCAAGGACTTGATGTTTAACCAAGCGACAATGCTGGAAACGCAGCATTTGACAAGCTGTAAAAGCCATTGCCAATTGTATCATCATCCTAAGATCATGCACATATCCTCATGATATCCACATCTTTCATTGCCTTTCTCCAACAAAAGTGCTTTTTTTGTCACAACTACAGAAAAGGCCTTCACGGATGGTTCAAAAGCGCCATCACGCAGCGGTTCGTGAGCCGTCGAGTTTATGGGTCGATAATGACATGAGGTCATCACTGACGGTTTTTGAGCCGCTCAGCAATACTATAACTCTCATGAGACGGTTATTAACTCAAAACCGTGCGTGATAGTCGACTATCACGAGCCGGGTTGTAGATGAAACCGTCTGTGATAATCGACTCCTCGCAGACGGTTTAGTATGAAACCATCTGTTTATAATTAGACGATCGTGAGCGGTTTGTAGATGAAACCGTGTGATGATGCGACTCCCGACTGATTTCATCTTCAAACCATCTATGATATTCTTTTGCATTGCTAACTCTATTTCTGTTTATTGGCTAGCCTTAGGAAATGCTCGCCATGCCCTCTGAAACAAGCACATACAATATTCACATTCATTTCAGAAGCACATCAAATTTGCATTCATTTCAAAAACAAGCACATCCAATTCACAAATCAATTAACTAAAATTAACCATTAATCTACATTTACACACATGTATCATTAATTTCAATCTATCCCAATCAAGTTCAATCTACACTGTGCAAACTCCCATCTGGATTTATGACCGGATTGTTCAGGAATGACGCAAGGTGTGATCGAACTTTATGGTAGCTCTGTTCCAACACAATTTCAAGATGGTCACAACATGTCGATGGAAGATTAAATTCATGTGTATATAAATTGGTAAAGTATATATGAAATAATTGTTGCAAGATTGACAAACACGAGGATCATTGGTGATCATGAACCTATGAGTAGTTCCATGTTGTGGCATACATAGTATTCACAGATGTTAACGACGGTAATTTCTGGTGGCATTGCAAAATAGAATTGGTTAGTTCGAGAGGCATTACTATGAAGTGTTATATAGGATTAATGTGTACTAGCTAGCGAGCGATCGGAATTTTAGATCATGTGGACGTCCTTCCTTGTTTTTCTCTCCTTTAGCCTAGTGCATGCGAGGCATCCCTCACGTGACTCCAAGAAGTTAGCCTTAGCCATTGCAAAGGAAGGAAAGACTACAATAGAGTTTCTATGGAGGAAATGTGTTTACTGTTAATTAAATACAGGATAACGTGTGAAGTTGTGAGGGAAACTCTGTAGGGAATCTAGGTATATTACCAAGCTCCATTTTGGTATAATTACAATTAGAATCTAGTGGAAGCTACACAGGTATATATGTCACCATGGTCATTAAACCTAAGTTCGTGTTGCTTATAAAGTACAAATCAACAAGTATAGCCAGTAGTGCAGCACTTACTCCTAGTTATAGGGAAAAGTATGTATTCCTTGTTGCGACGAGCTAGGAAAAACTCTATAACGTAATCCTCGGCGAACATTGCATTACGCCTTGATGGTTTGCTCGGAGACCACGTGTGGGTTGAGAAACCTACCGGTGAATTCCTTCTTTCGGCTTGGACATCATGTATCTATATACAAAAGCAAGGAGTTATATATAACATTTGCGGTATTACGAACATTGACGCGTGATTGTACACACTTCGATGTGTAGCATCGCATATAGTGAAGACGTCGAGCTTTGGTCGAGGTTGAACAGAGCAGACAAGTCCTCGAAGGTCACCGTGAAGCCACGATCTTGAAGCTTCGTGGTTAAAATGATCCTCCTTGAACTTAGCGGTGACACACGAGCATCGTTGTTCATCCGAAGCTTATTAGACCATTCCATGTACCATGTATGCAATGCCGTGCAAGCCGGTCCTAGGGTAGGTCTATCTAACCTCTCGACCAACGGCTAAACCTTGCAATTTCAAGACCCAGCGGCAGAAGGGGATATCGAGCGAGGTCAGCGAGTCTTGATTTGCCCTTGCTACCTCGCTTTGTAAGTCGACTTCACAAGAGTCGTCGGAGCACGAGAGTGTAGATGCATCGATGCTTTGGGCCCTTGCCACGTCGGTGAAGGTAGCCGGTCTGCTGTTCTTTGTGGACTTGGTCTTAGTTGCGGGACATTCCCGTGAAGTTGACACTTGAGCGGTAGCTCGGGCACATGTCCCCCTTGGGCCTTTGGATGAATATTCCAGCGGCTTTCTCTAGAATCATGACCTCGTCGTTTGGGAAATATCAGCAGGGGCGGCCCGAAATTTGCACAAACACCGTCCACATTCACTATTGCGAAACCCGACGTTAGATTTACACCGTGCACTAAAGCCCCGACACCGAATGGATACACCTAGCCCCAAGCAGCATCTAGGGCAATAGAGGCATATCTCATGTGGAGCTTGCACTTCATAGCCACCTACACAACAATACAAAATTAGCTACTCCAACAGGCCTATCAATGGATCGAGTATTCCAGAGACAATAATTATTACCTAGATGTCATCGACAGGAAATCTGTCGTCACCTATTGGGGGGGCTGGCTAGCATAGTAGGGGCAGGGCTTGCAACTGATTTGAGAGTTGCAATTCCCTAAGCCTTTCCTCAAAGCTCTCCATCTGCCGTTGCAACGCAGCTTTGACGCGATCATCGATCTCACGGGTGATCTCATCTTTGAGGGATTCACGAATCTCCTCTTGTAGCTTTGCATCGTGCTCGGCTTCGGCTCTCTTCCTACTCCGATGCGATCTGAGTCCTTTCGGAACCATTCTACCCATGTAACATAAACACCAGCGCCTCTCGTCGACCCGGATGTGCTCATTGTTTCCCTAGGGCATGGAGTATATCTCTCCTGTTTGCACAGAATGAGCCTTGGAAAGATTGTGCACTCGGCGTTACTCGCAATAGCCCGACATGTTATTTCACTTCCTATGAAGTTATGGAGTAATTACAAACTAGGTAGTTCGATATCTTACCAATATTTGGGACACTTCCCAGTGCGGGGTTTGGAAGGAGACTTCCCGTGAAGCGAGTGCGTAACCTCCCAAATAACCCGTTTGGTGCACACATGATCTCTCGAGAAATGGCGGGAGACATTGAGCGGTTTGCTGCTGGTCTGATCCATCCATATCGAGTTTTACCCGCATACCTAGTGGTGCCGAGTGCGTGGGGGTGCTTATTTTTTGCTTGGAGGGCGTGTCTGTGCACTTTCACTCCTAAATTCATCTATCGTCTTCTTAGCCTAGCTTCGGCCGAGGACTCTTCCAAGAACGGATACTTGTGGAAGGCGTCGGATCCTTCTCCGTAGTTCTTGACAAGCATGCTCTTGAAGTTCTTCCACACTTTGCATGCACAGCAACGCGTGTCATCTACAGTCCTAGTGTTCTTAGGGATCTCGAACAATCGAGAAAATATCCGTCGTGACTCATCTTTACATACTTTGGTCAACTCCTTCCCGAATCGTAGGTAGCGTTGACCCGTTGCCGTGCAACTATTGACCATTCTCGAATCGGTAGCTGCTCGGCGAGGATTGATAGGGTCCTGTTCGATCGACCTCGTGATGGTATATCGACGCGAGCCTTTTCGATATTCCTTTTCTTCTCTTTGCGGTTGGATATTCGGAGGATGGTGCATCATCGGACACATGAGGTGGCGATGACGAAGAATGAGCGGAAGACATTCACAAGAAATAGAAGTTCGACCGCGCATGAACATATTATCATAAGATTCGATCTCTATGTGTATGGGTATACACACCAATTAATAATAATTGGGATATGTAGAGAAGAAATTAAGATCGACCAATACAATGATATAATTGACATAGACATGTAAATCCTCCAAGTCATTTAAAAGGAATAATATGCTCAACACAAACATCATGTGAACAAATGAAATCAGCATAAAGCTAAGATTTAACATTTTGATATTGCTATCACATGTAGGTAAGCATTCAATTAGAGCTCAAGTTCAAACCCGATTATCAAAACAATTTCGTACAAGACTATTATCATCACGAGCATTCATCTCAAGCCCACCACATCACATTGCAATATATTCCATAGCGATATCAAAACAAATACCATATATGAATAAGTGACTAGAACAAATAAAAATTCCTAAAACAAGTACAATTATCAAGAGTCAATGAGGACCATGATTATTGATAGGAAGAGTGAGGAAAGGGCATGGTCAAGACCTTCGGCATTAGTTACCTTTTGGCGTCGAGGAGAAGGACGAAGCAGGAGGCGATATCATAGCGGCCGAGGCGGCGTCGAAGGGCGTGCCTTGCTCTTGGGGAGGAGGAGGCGGGGCTCGGGGAGGAGCCTTGGAGGAGCTCGGGAGGAGGCGGCGCAGCAGGGGCCCAGTGTCGGCGAGCTCGGGGGAGAATCACTGAACTCGAGGAGGAGGCGGCGATTGAGGAGCAGGCAGCGACGGCTCGAGGAAGGAGGAGCGAGGAATTGAGAAACTTAATCATTTGAGTGGGGAAGTGCGGGCAAACCCTAGAGTCCAGAATATAAATAGGGATAGACATCACAAATGGTTCTAAGTAGAACCGTTTGATACATAATATCGCTGAGCGATTCTAAAGTAGAACCGCTCATGATATATGATGTATCCTGAGCGGTTCCAATCAACAACTATGCTCGTGATATGTGATGTATCAGATGGTTCCAATGCTAACCGTGCATGATATATAATCACAGACGGGTTTCCAAGGCAAATGCGTGATATATAATCATAAACGGTTTGATCTAAACCGTCTATGATATTATTTTGTATTAGTTAATCTAGTTACATTTTATTGGCTAGCCTCGAAATGCTAGCCATGCCCTCTGAAACAAGCGAGGAAACACAACAAGTACATATATATACATCCAATTCACATTCATTTGAAAACAATCACATCCATTTCAAAGTACAAATCAATTAACTCAAATGAACTAAAATTAACCATTCATCGAGCATATATATACAATATTAATTGTTCAATTAATCTTTAAAATTAGCCCTTCATGATGATCGGCGTGTATGTAGCTAGTTTAAATCACGTTCTTTCTTCCTCGACCCTTATCTTGGTTTCCGAAAGAGCAACTCGTCAAATTGATTGTATTCTTTCTCGTCACTACATTCTCAACTCTAATAATTCTCCTTTTTCCATGAAGAACTAAATGGCGCTTCTTATTTGCTTAGTGCGGGTTACATAGAAGACTTGAACAACTTGTTGCTTGATGCGAATGGTTAGATCTTTGTATCCGAGCATGTTCGAGGTCCTTGTAGTGACGCCTGCACTTGTCGACCTTCACTGGGGAGATGAACCTAATAGCACCGAAATAGGGGATCTTGAAAAGCCGTGGTCGAGCTCCCATATCTCCTCTATTTGCCCATAGTAGGAGCTCCTCGGCCCATCGATCTTGAATGCATCTATGTGGACACATTTGTTATGGTTAGTGCTCTTTATATCACCGAGTCACTGCGTATAGAATGTGTACCCATTTATGTAAGTATCTTAGCCATGTCACAACTATAAATGTTGGCCTCTTGCCAACCCATGTTAGCATATCACTTGATGAGCTCCTAGCGAAGTCGCTCCTTCAACCATTGGTTGAACCATCTATTGTGTTGTCTTGTGATCCAAACATCCATTTGCTGGATTCGATTGCTAAAAACACGTCCTTGCCTTTGATCGATATCTGGGACACACTCAGTCATGTGTTGCAAGACCGTGAAATGGGCTTGAGCATACGCATCCATATCTGGAGTATTTGCTTTCCTTCAAGATGATCCCAATACCCTCAAGCCTCCCCTCATGGCGAGATCGAGGCACACCTATCGGTTCGACTGAGCCATGTAATCGATGTAGAACTCAATGACCTCTTCGGTTTGCATAACCTTCGGCGATGTTGCCCTCCGTGAGAGATCGATTCGTACATAGGACTTGAGAATTCCATGAACCTCTCGAATGGGTACATGCTACGAGGAACATGGGCCCATACATTTTATCTCCCTCATAATGTGAACAATGAGATGGACCATCATATCGAAAAACGAGAGGAGAAATACATCTCAAGAAAACATAGAGTCGTCACCACCTCGTCTGCGAAAGCATCTAGTCGCCGGGATTGATGACCTTGAGCAATTGTGTTAAAAAGAAATAACCTGACCTCATGATTGTCTCGGACCTTGATCGGCAAAATACTTCTAATTACAACAGGGAGCATTTTTGTCATCAACACATGACAATCATGAGACTTCATGCCAATTAACTTCAAATCTTCCATCAAAACAATTTACTTTATGTTGGCGGAATATAGGACCGGAACTTTCACACCATGCAAGCACCGCAACAGATTCAGTTCTCTCGGCCTTGGGCGAGTGTAACAAGCGAGGAAATACGTTCGTCGCTTTATCGATCTTGTTGGTGCTAACTCAGTTGTCGATGTCCATATCAACCAAATCAAGCCGCATGCGTTGACACCATCCTTTGTTTTGTCATGAATGTTGAATGAAGACCAATCAAGGCTGTCACATACATTCTTCTCTACGTGCATGGCGTCGTCAGTGATGGTGAACTTCTAGGTGCTTCCAATAAGGTAAGTCCCAAAATATTGATCTCTTCTTCCACATGTTCTTCTTCACGGGCCCTCGATTTACATCCCTTCCAGAGCACAACATCTAAATCCTTAACCATATCATAGACCTCTTTCCGCTTAAATGCCTTGGAGTGAATCTGTCCTCTTTCTTTTCCGTCGAATTGTTTTTCATCCTGCGGTATGGGTGAGCCTGTGAAGGAACCTCGATGACACATGTACACGTTTTCGTGAGTGATTCACCACACACTCTCGGTATCATCTAAGCGGTGAGAATCAGGGCTTTGGCCTTTTGTACTACGGCTCGAATAGATTAGCGGCAGTGATAATCATTTATGGTGCAGAACAATAAGGAGCGTAAAGTGAAGTTCTCTCGTTTATGCGCATCCCAAACCTCGTACCCCTTCAATCCATAGTATTTTTAGATCTTCCATCAATGGTGCTAGGTACACATTAATATCATTCGAGGGTTGTTTGACCCTTGGATAAATATCGATAGTAAAATATATTTCCGCTTCATACACGCACCAAGGAGTGAAGGTTGTGAATCTGAGCGTCACGGGCCAAGTGCTATGTCATTGCTTCATATTACCGAAGGATTCATTCTATCCTGCATTTCAAATCCAAAACTTATATTCCTCGGTTCCACCAAATCGTAAAACCTCCTATCGATATTTTTCCACCGGGCGGAATCAGCGAGGTGTCTTAGCTTTTCGTCATTCTTACGCCTCTCTCGAGTGCCAATGCGATAGTTTTGCATTCTTTGGGTTCACAAAAAGCGCTTCAAGCGTGGAATTATAAGTGAAGATACCACGCCACCTTAGCGGGAGGTCCTTTCTTCACCTCGATTCCTCGCCGTCATCTCGATTGATTCTTCGCTTGTATCATCGGATCGTTATACATCGGATATACATGCATGTTTGTATACTCGTTACGTAGAGAGGATACTGATCGTTCGGACATGCATGTATTCTTTTCTACTTCCATTCCCAATGGACAAAGAACCTTCTTGGCTTTGTAGGTGGTTTTGGGCAACTCATTTCCCTCGAAGGATGTCAGCTAAGAGACCTAATGACCTCGTGGAAACTCTTTTGCCGACCAGCCGTTGCTTGCCTTCAATTTCAGCGGTTCAAGCACGAATGACAACCTTCAGGTGGCTTCTCAAGCAGTGACACGAACAAAGGTTTTTCTGAGTCCTCCATCATGCCTTGGAATTGAACATACTCCCTCTCATCAAGGTTTCCATACGTGATCACAACTTCATCCGATCTGGATTGTCATCGTGTAGCCTATCAGAATGGAACCACAATCGACATCATTCACGCAAGATATCGTTGACTTCACTGTATATCGCTCTTCACCATATTTGTCCAACGTGTATAACCCTTTTGAAACCCCTTGAATCAAGTATGCTTCGATCATGCTCGGTTCTTAAACATCTTTAGATTCTCATAATCAATGCATGGACGATACATATATTAGCCCCTTATTCAACATATCCTCCTCGGCAGCTCTTGTAAAAGATACATACCCATTAATGTACTCTTCACCACACTCATTAGTCAGACATCCAAATTTCGTCCATCACATCATTTGTATTGAAAACCCCTAAAATAAATAAAAGGGTGACTTCAAAGCATATTTTTTAGGTTTAATTACGCTTCACCAAAAAGAAAGCGATTTTTCTAAACTAAAGGTAGTTTTTTTTTGTTTTTACATTTTTGATTTTATTAACTTACATGTGGGCCCTACTTGTCGCTGACTCATTTTTTATTTCATGATTTTATTTATAAAAATGGCGGTCCCACATGTCATAGACTCAATAGTTTATTAACTAAATGATTAAAAATAGTAGGATTTGAAGCTCAAATTGGGTTGTGACATCGCATTGTTAATAGTCGTGGTTTCGAGGCCCTAAGGTCGCATTGAGGCTAACTGATGTGATGTCTCATGGCGCCAAGGGCTTCACTAGTTATTTCGCGTAAACGCTGAAACTACTCAAATTAAAGGATGCTTATGCTCTAGTAGCTCACCCCGATCACAAGGAAGGTGTCAATGCTCGTGGAGGTCTAAGGCACTGGTCGCCGATCAGAACAGAGGCGAATGGCAAGCTCTCGCTAATAATATAGCTAAAATGGACCACACGAGTGGACTCAGGGGTGAGGCGACACTCAAACCGCACGAGGGCGGCGGACTCATCGCCGAGATTCCCGTGGTTACCGTAGCGCCAGAGGAGATCAAGAAGACTCTGGGGAGCTATATACACCTAATCAGCTCCCGTGATGAGTTAATTATCACGACGGTTTTCAACAAAAAACCATCTTGGATATGTAGTAATATCACAGACGGTTTGTTTAAAAACCGCCCGAAGTATCACACGGCTTTGGCTAAAAAAACCGCTGTGATATTGGGTAATCACAGACGTTTTGTTAGAACCGCTTCAGGAAACTTCGCTGACGGTTTAAACATAAATCGCTCGTGATATGACCTCTTCGCGCACTTTGAAGCGCTAAAAT